>OY728136.1:114654522-119654522 GCA_963277665.1 Viscum album
CTCCTCACGCCAAGTGTCTATAAATAAACAACCATGATTTCTCGAGTTGATGTATCATGTATTTCTGTCTCATCATAATGAACTCAATGCAATATATGAAGCGTCAATCCGACACCCGGTCTGTGAGATATTGGCATTTTTGTTCCAGGGGGTCCCGATTTGTTTTTGGGTTCAAGCCAACCCAACCGTACATCAACTGCATCCAAAAATCAAGCGGGGTATGCCAAAACATTTTTCCTACTCTAAGACTTCTTTCTCCGTAGACGTTTCATCGTTCAGGAACCCGTATCCCAAAATACGGATGAAATGGTGACTTCAGGTTAAACAAGTTCGGACAGTGGTCTGACCCGATCCGCGAGTCCGAACCGGTCTGATAGAGCACCCGAGAACGATTTCGGTCTAGCCTGATGGCAGACCGACCTGAAAGCGCAGCCCAACCCATTGGCGGCCTGGCCGACGAGCCACTGTAGGCCGTCCATGGTGCACGAATGGCCGTATGGCCAGGTGTCTAGCTATGTGGCCTAGCTGGCTGGCCGCGTGGCCCGTCTAGCCACGCCCAGTGGCACGACGAGCCACACCATTGGGGGGATGGGTGGGGGCCATGCCCCACAACTTCTGAAGAAACCGTGGGACCCTTCAGGTCCCAACTTTTGGAACATTTCCGGAAGCCGGCTCAGTCGTCCGCCCTCCTCTGACCATCGTGGAATTTGTCCAAGGTCCCTCTCTGGTGTGGCGTGGCGGCACCACAACCCTTCGTCGCGGCCCGCCCTGGCCGCAGTTCCGCAGCACCGGTGTGGCGGGATGGCGACACACCTCTTCCATCCTCCACGAACCTCCTAGCCGTGCTTCTTTACCGGCATGGTGTGGCGGCACCACGCCCTTCCAGATTTTCCAAGGCATGCCTTTCCACTGCTTTTCTTTGTGAGTCACGACGGTGCCACACCCTTCGGGTGGTTCGACGGCCCTTGCGATACCGACTTCTCCAGCGGTCCGCCTCTGTCGTCAATAAAACAAGGACCAACGGAGAGCCATCAAGCCGTGTTTTTTCAGCCTGTTCCATCCGTATTAGGTGATAAAAAATATTCAACATCGATCCATAATAAATGACAAGGATCGGTGATTTAATTTAATCACAACAAACCCCTATCGTGATTCGACAATTGTTCGTTGACGACGTCCCAGGAAAAGGCGTAGTCATTTCATTGATGTCAGGGAGAATCCAAGGAAGAAGAATCAATGACATTCTTCGTGGGAGGATCCTTCTCTTTTATCTTGGTCGAAGATCGAGGATGTTGTTTGTCGTTCTTCGGTGATATGGAGTGTTCTTCATTGGGATGATGAAATTCTCCTAAAGATTCTCCAAAGCACCACCAAGAATTATGCCAACCCCCAAAAATAAAATAATTTGATATTTTATTTTAATTTTTCCATAATGAATTAAAAATAATTCAAAAAACATCAAACAAATAAATTATTCTATTAATTAATTTGTGGTTTGGAACACTTGTAAAGGAAGGTAAAGAGGCTCCGTAATAAATTGGGAGTTTCAAGGGTTAATGAGGGGTTAAGGGAGTTTAAGGGGGTTTGATGCTTCTGTGGGCCCTACCGTATAACATACTCCCATGGGTGGTTATGTGCGGGTGGGCCCCACCACTAACCTCTCCTTGGAGTATTTAACTTCAGCACATAAAAATAAATTTAACACTTTATTTTTATTCAATTTAAATAAAAACCTCAAAAACTATCTTCCACTCACGTCAGAACGCAACTATGATAAAGGTCTCCTTAAGTGATTACCAGCACTGCGAGTTCAATGGTTCCCTATGATTTAAATTCCGAGCACTGGTTCAAAAGATATAAAATCCCGCTCATAGGTTTATTGAACATACCTGAACAAAACATCAGAAATTAATTCCGGGCACACTGGTCCTCAGAATCAAGCGTCGTTAGAAACTACGGACACATAAAATTCCATGGTATTTAAGAAAACAATGTCCACGGATTTTCTGGGTCTTTAAACATGACATTCATTTTCATTATTCTAATCCATGTGGTATCTACTAAATTTTACTGTTTTTTAGAGTATAACACCCCAACCCAGTTTCACCAAAAATGTGGGTTATTTATCCAATTTAATAAATACTACAAGATATTAAATTAAAATGATCATGGTCTATTAGTCATTAGGAGAAAATATACCATACATTTCAACATTACAGTAAAATAGTAAATATTTATTCCACAATAATATCATTTCTGAAATAATATTGTTGGACTTCATTAACAATGTTGAATGGGGATATAATATAAATGTTTTGAGATTAAACACTCAATTAGGGAAAATATCATTCCCCAGAAGCCAATAATCTGTAAATATGGAATATGGGACACCATTAGTATAATTAAATCAATAATAAGGAATATAATAATGTTATTTCATTAATAAGGAAAATATTATAATCATATAGATCATGAAAATATAATTGATCGAATTTCATATAATTAGTTAGGGTATTCCAATCGTCATTTCCTTATACCACTATATTATACAAAAAGTGTAAGGATACCCTCGTTAGCATATCATTGTCGTTTGAAGAGGAATAACAATGAACCAAGGGCATCAAAAATCATGGTACCCTAATATAACAAAAAATTTTAATTTCTTATACCCTGTACTAAATTAATATATGCATCACATATCATAATAATCAATGATTTTTTTTGAAAAATATGTTCTGTTTTCTTGATGGAATATATTATTCATCATATAAAAGAATGTAATAATATATAATTTATTTAAAAATTATATTTCCCTAATAAATAAATTATTAATAAAAGAAAATTTATTTCTCCCATATATATAATGAATATTTAGTTATTCATAGTCACCCAATAGTTCTTATAGTGATTTTAGTTTTTGAAGTGGTAGTTAATAAGTTATCACCAGGATTAAGGATTATAAATATTAATAGAATATTATATTTGAAATGGAAGGATTCCAAATAAGAACATATTTTATAAAACATAGTATATGTTCTTTTTTCAATATAATGAATTATAATTAACTATATAATATCCCATGGAAGTATCAAACCGAGTTCACAATTAGAGACCATTCACCAAGAACATTAATGATGACCAACTTATACACATATAAAACATTATATAGTTTTACCCCTAGAATATGATTATCCAAAACCATTTCCTCTTATAACATCAAAATATGTATTTATTTACTCTTAAAATCAATTACATTTTACTAAACCAAAGTAGAGGATTTTTATTTCTATGATGAGGTATAAGCATAATAATGACATAAGAATTGGTTGTAATGAGAGGGAAATGAATTTTTCAAGGGCATATCTGACATACATATGGAACATAAATTGATATAAAAATAACCTTGTGATAATGAATTGTATATTAATATTGGAATTGGATTGGTAATTTAAATAGGACATGTAAACAGAGAGAAAATAAACCATTTCATGGGCATATTAATAGCTTACAAAAACACGATAATGTAAGGGGTTTGGGTAATGTAACATTAATAATATATCAAATGTTACATTATACCACAGTTAAATTTAAATTAATCATATAATTTTTTTAAAAAAATTTATTACAAATAATTAAAATTAATAGTAAATGAACATTGAGAGATATGGACATTTACCTATGTTGATCTTCAATGATTAGAACCTAATAATATGTTAATCTAAAATCATAAATAATGAAAGAGGGATATGACATATTATCTTTGATAAATTAATTAATGAGAAAATCTACTTTTTGGAGATTTAAATAGAGGAGGGGATATAAATTTATATGTTTTGGCAGTGGAAATTTTGAAATTATATATTAATTGTAATATTTTTTCACTTTTCCATTGTTCCCCCTATAAACAATGTGATCAAATATATCCTTTAATTCCTCAATATAGTGTTAAATGTTAATAATATCGTAATATAACCTCATTCAATGATTTAAGACATTATTTGATAAATACATGGTTATATATAACATATTTATCATAATTTACAATGTTGGTTAGAGTATATTACTAAAGAGGGGGTGAATTTACTATTTATATAAATTTCAATTTAAATTGGTTTGTTGAAAATTACCCCAATTGAAAATGAAATCAACATTAGTTTGTAGTGAATTTATTAATGTCCTAAATTTTTATTTAATTTTTCTGAAAATTGATTAGTTTCCAGCTATACTAATCTAAATACTAATACAACTTTTGAAACTAACCTACTAATTCAAAAAAACCATAAACACATTCTAAAAAAATTATCAACGTATAATTTAGTTTTTGGAATTGTAATAAAAAATGAATAAAACAAAAAAAATAAAACGAATAGAGGATTAAGACCAGAGGTTCAGTCTCAAGCCGGGACTTACTCCTCTCTATATGGTGTTCCCTTGACACTGTGTACTTTAAGATAAAAAATAATTTGATCTGCATTCTAGATTGGGGTTCACAATGGCACACAAGTCTTTCCAGGTCATACATGACCTATAACATATTTATTCATGGGAAACACAAAAATTAATTCACACATGATCACTCCAACTATTCTATATGGTATATAAATAATTAAATGAGAGTTAGTATGAGCATATCTGGTATCCTTCAGTTATACACATGAGATAGTGTCTCTGTTAGAGAAATTTACACACATATCTATAAATTTAAGAAAATAAAAATAACAAAGCTATGATTTATAGAGATTTTTAGAAATATATATGTTTTAGGAAGTGAATCTCCGGACTAATTTAATTTAGTGGAAATGATGTTTTACTCCTCTTTTGGATGTTGGATTCAAAACAGAGTATCATTGCTACTGTGGAATAGCTTCATGGTGTGAAAAGTTCATCTCCTTGTTGTTATAATGTTTGGGTCCACACACCATGTTTTTATAGTCCTGTTGATGTCCCCAGATGTTATTTATTTGAGTTATTGTGATTTGGAATCAATATTTTGAATGTTGTAGGAGTTTTTAGTTTTTCTGTTCTTTTTACTATTTAGTGTATATTGAATGAACCATCTTGTAATTATTTTATACTTAGAGGTCCGAGAGACATGATGATCCCCCTACATGCTTATACATGATATTGTCTACAAATATTCCTACAAAAAACCTTATATAATGTCAGAAACAATAATTTTTCAAAATATGTCCATTAGATATAAATTTGAATTAATAAATTAAAGATAGTTCTTTAGAACTATCTATGATTCATTATTATCGGTGACTCATTCTCATTGGTTTATCATCATATTTATATCAACATCGGTGACTCCATGTATCGATGAGTCATTTCCATTGGTATCACTAACTTAGTGTATCGGTGAGTCCTTTGTGCTATTCGTATGTCCGGGAATCAGGGAGTCGTCATCGATGAGTTATTTAGAACTATCAGTGTGTCATCCATCCATGAGTATTTCATCGACGTGTCATCCATTGGTGACTCATTCATTAGTGATTCACTTAAACTATCAGGGTGACTGATCATTAGAGACTCATTCATGGGTGATTCTAGCATTATTGTCTTCTTCGCTATGTGATTTCTTATATTGGTGTGACCTCAATGGTGTGTCAACCAACTGTGACTCCTTTTGATCTATCAATGCAAGGGAAATGGAAAAACTTATAAACTGTCTGTCTTATATGAATACTACTAGATTATGTGACATGCATAAATACATGTAAATATATACTTTTAAACATATTGAAGCATATATATTCATTCATTATTGACTCACTGAAATGTAATATAAAACGCGACTTAATGGATTCACATAAAAATATTCATTGACATAATTAATTTGAGTTATAAGATAATATATGAATTAATTGGTCTTTTAGATTGTCATGATTTGTGATTTTAAAAACCAAAACTTCCCAATATATCCAAAAAATATACCCCTTTTGATAATAAAAAAATATGTCATAAACATGAATTTAATGAATAAAAATTACTTGACATACCATACAAGTGTGAATGTGGAATCTTAATATGACTAAGGTATTCTTCATAAGATCCCATGATTTTTTTAACAGATGAAATATATATAAGGTAACTTTATATATATATATATATTATATTGAGTACATGGAATGTTTACTATTCTAGAGTCTATCCCCCTTACATTATGAATTTATGCATATAAGCAGGCCTATAACTCCCTCCCCCCTTGGGGTCCGTATAAAGGTTAAAATAATGATAATGAATAAAGAGATGTAACACAAAGAAAATTATAAATACAGTAATGTAAAACGGATATTCATTAAGGTTTAAAAAGTAAAATTATCAAAATAAAAGTACAAAGCTTAAATCCCTATAAATAAAACCATCCACATCTATGGTTTTTTCTGTTGAGGCTGTTTTATGTCATATGAAGTATTCAAACTATGTTTAGTAGTGTTTTTTGTGGTTGTAGGAAGAGTTTGACAAATGACAACACCAGGAAATGCAACAGGTGTAGGATCATTGAATGCTAGAGAGGGTCGTCTTTCAGATTGAAATTGACTCTAGGGTTTCTCCTAAATCACTGGTCGAATCTATGAAAGGGCATGAGATACGGTCATCCTAGAATAAGGAAGGGAACTTGGTCCAATAGAAGTAGCTGGTAGAATCACTATTAGATCATCTTGCTCGTGTAGTAATGGAGTCCGAATCTTGATGAAATCAATAATGATTTCACCCCTATATTGCATAGCCTTCTCAATATCATCCTTGTTCTCCATGAATTTTTCCAAAGTAGTAGTAAACCACTTCAACTAACTCACTTTAATTGGTAATTCTTCTCATAATGGAATAATCATAAAATTTTCTGCCAAAAACCTGAAATTGTTGATCAGATCATACATTGTGTCTATATTAGAGAAGTACATATCCACCTTCTCTCTAATATCTTTCTGAGAAGCAGATTATTTATTTATGCACTATATTAACCTAATGTAAACGAGATCATAATTCCTGTGCACCTTGGGATGAGTTTTATTATCAGAATCACTCTTAATACTATTGGGTTATTCCCTCATCACAACCTTTAGAGACTCCATATCAGTAACAGTAGCCCAGGTACCATTAGGACAAGAAGGACCATATATCATATTACAAAGATCCACCATTTGTTTATTCCAATATACACTCAGTATATATGTAATTATGTTCCAATGAACCTCCAACACACCACTAAAAGAGGTCTTGAAATTAGTATTCATAGAGTTCAACTCATTAATCATCTCTATCACTTATTATCTCAACATATTATTGTTTCTAATGACTGTCTCAACTGTAGTATATTAGGCTTAATCTATGGAATCAACATCCATTAAATTTCAGTTGAATAGACATCTTAAATGCTCATGGAAGTAAAGGATTCATTTTAAAATCCAATAGAGGCTCCCAACGACTCACAAATATTAGCTATGAATTGTTACAAATTAGCTACAGTTACATAGTCACTAGGAACTTTCTATACAACTAGAACATCTATAGGAGGTACTATTGGGGATCCATGTGAAAAAGGATCTGGTTTAGTTTTTTCTTGTGGAGAAGGAGGATGATGAGTTACGATCTCCTCACCTGAGTTATAATCCAAGATAAATAGAGCGATTCTAGGATTTCTATTCCATTCACAAGATCGTGTCCAGTCTATCGGATCCACTATATCAATATTGACTCTTCTTCCCTGATGATCAAGAAAAATCTCACATTCAACATCTTCATCTTCCTGTATTTTAGAAAATACATAATTTCTATGTACTAGAACAAACTGAACATCATATTGTGCTTTCACTCCAACCAGTTCAACTACTCCAAGCCCTCCCTCAACTTGAGGGATAAGTTCAATATGATACTCAGCCTGATCTTCATATACTCAAGACATAGTTTCATTTATCTCCTAAATGATGCCTTGATCATAATCAACCATATGTTCATTCCCATCTTCCCAGGAAACATTTTCATCAGAATTATCATCAGCCTCCGAGCCAACAGGATCAACAGAACCATGCCCATCAGCTCCATCATCAGCTTTATGTACTGATTCTTCATTTGACATATCTACTACTTGTTGTCCTTATTTTAATGATTCACTGACCATATCACCATTATATTCCTTTTCATTATCATCATCATCATCATCATTATCATCATCATTATACATACATGCATATCCTTCCACTGAAGTGACCTTGGTCACTTCCTCTTCTACATCACCTTAAAAAGTCTCTCATGAGTGTAAATACAATGATGGACTATTACGACCATTTGACATTTCCTTTGAGCCCTCAGAAATATCTAGTTCACTCATGTAATCTCTAGGAGACCCTTCATCACTTGGTAGCTTAGCCACACCTTCCTATTTTAAATAAATAACTTATTCATAATGTTTATGACCTGGATCTGTTTGATCCTTTCATCTGGAAGGATAGTCAACATGATTATAGTCCTAATATAATCATTCCTCATCTCCTACAAAACATTTCATCTCTAAGTTCTAGAAAATATTCAACCACTTGAGAGATTTTTTGTGAATTCATAATTTAATAAAAGTGATGATCACTTCATCCATATCTTCCACACAACCCATATTTTTCATCATTTTAGAAATCATTCTAGGATTGTACAGACTAATTACATTCTTGGAGGGTTTTATCATGACAGACATAGTCAACATCATGTACATACAATGGTTCACCATTTAACCATTCTTCAATATATAAATACATATGAAATCATTATATTTCACAACAGAAAAGTCTCCCATCCTTGGGATGATTTGATGTTTAATGAACATAAAGAGTAATCTCCCCTCTCCATCAAACTCAGGTGAAGTAGCTTTCCTCGATTCTTCATTCCCAGTCAATTCCCTTAAATCATCCTCATATGAAAACCATTCTTTGGATGGTGTAATTTTACCATGGTATTCACCATAGATTTCCTCATGTGGCATCTCCAAACATTCAGCCCGTTATTTTGTGGAAAAAAATTCTCTTTTCCAATCCCTAAATACATCATCCTTGATTCCTAATATTCTTCTTGATATATCATAAAGTTGAGATATAATTAATGAACTATCTAGGGATAAAACAACATCACATTATTTAATAACCATCTAAGTCATCCTTGAGATTCCAACCATCTTAGCAAAATAGACATTCCTGAAAAAAAGTCTTTTGGAAGAGACTAGCTTCTTAATGGTTACATGTTCGATTCCCAAACCTAGCTTCCCAGAACATGCAGTACTTCTAGAATCACCCTTATAACATTTAGATTATGTCGAATCACTCGTTCCTTCCGTCATGTGACTCATACTATCCATTTTCAAAGTTTCTTGTTTGAAGGGAGTGGAAAGTTTGAGTGTAGAAATGTAGAGTGTCGAAGGTAGAGGGTTCAAAGGTAGTAAGGGATGTGAAAGGATGAAGTGTGGATGAAATTTATTTTATCATTTAGGGATTTTAATTCAAAAAAACTAAACTTTAATAGTGGTAAAAGGAATGAAATAATATTTTGTTTTACTTAAAAAAGACAAACATACGAATTTGTCTTTATAGGAAATAGTATCACTCGATTGGTTATACACAATTGGATTAATTTGATCGGCTTCGTAAGATCAGTTTCACATGATCAGTTTCATTGATGGGTTCCAAATGATCAGTTTGATAGACCAGTTTGACTTTTTCAGTTCTTGTTGATCGATTCCAGCTAATTGGTTTGACAGATCAATTTCTGCTAATCAGTTCTAGCTGATTGGTTTTACCTGATCTATTTTAATGATTTCTTTCCCCGAATACAAAGAATTTTTTGAAAGGAAATAAGTGATTGTATAGTTTATAGATGCATCATTCATAGTTCATGTCTGAGGTAATTTATTCTCTCAGAGTTTTATGGTTAGGAGAATATATCAGAAAGATGAATCTCATCCCCACTAAACATAACAGTAATTTCACCTTTTTTATAATGGTTTCTCTAAAATTATTCTCTTACATTAATTTTTTTTTTCTGGAATGAAAAATTTTATTTTTAGATATGTTAATACCACCTGTATTATCACAATTTATTTTCATATGTCTGAATTGAAAGACATATTATAATAAAGATTGTTTCATTCACAAAATTTTTGCACCAATACTTACTAGTAGAATTTTACTATAATTCATCAGCTGATAATGCAACTTAATGTTACTCATTTACAAAAATATAATTTTATCAACATCCCCAAAATGTTACATGTTCTAGAGGTAATCTTTCTCTCTAACGTATATTCACCAAAATCAAAATATGAATAATTATCCAAACAAATATGTTGTCCTCTGGGGTAGAACAATCCTAAATTACTTGTATACTTAATGTATTTGAAAAAAATTTCAACAGAATTTAAATGTAACTATTTTGGATTTTCATGAAATCATTAACACATACTCACCCAAAATATAATATTTGTCTTACAATCAATTAAGTATAGAAAAATTACAATCATCACATTGTATGCAATTTGATCAATGGATAATCAATTTTTATCAAGATATAACTTAAAAGTTGAACTCCATGGTGTTCCACTACACATAATGATACCAAAACCATATATTATTAAAATATTATAAGATTAAATAATATCATTTAAAATAAAACCTTCTTTGTTTTGAAATATTTAAATCCATGAAATTATTTATGTTCATCATTAATACTCATTTCAAATACACTTTTCTTAATTTTTTAAAAATCATTACATATTTAATATTTTGATGATCCAAAAAATATATAATATACATATGTTTGAGATATTAAAACTTCATTAGAAATTATTTTTATAAACCATTTAGTATTTGATACTCCTTTTGTAAAACCTCTATAAATATTAATGTTGCAGGGACATTCATACCACACTCATGGAGATTGTTTCAAACCATATACACCATTATAAAACTTGAGAGATTGATTTGTAAAATGGGGATTTGTATAACCTAGGGGATTTTCAACAAAAACATCCTCAATTATATAAACCTTTTTGAATGAACTTTTGAAATCCATTTGATAATGTATAAAGTACAAGTGTGATACATAGGCATGTAGGATTCTAATGGCTTCAAGACTATCTACTGGTACAAAGGTTCTTCATAATCAATTACATATTTCTTATTACAGCCTTGTGAAACCATCCAAGCATTGTTTCTAACAATATTTCCAACTTCATTGACTTTATCCCAAAATATCGATTTAGTTATTATGGTCATTGAGTCTATTTCTCTATCAACATGCTTCCTATGATTATTCATATCAAATTGATAATGTTCTTCTTACATAGAAACAACCCAAAATTCATCATTTATTGAATCATTAATACATTTAGGTTCTTGTTATGAAGATAATTCTTGACGTTCAACCTAATTTCTCAACAAAGCTCTAGATTTTGTTCCTAAATCTAAATCTCCAAAAATAACATATAAGGGATGGTTTTAAATGGAACTAAATGGTCTAGTAAAAAAGGATTAGTTATTTTAGGTTCATAATTTGTATTTGGTTCATTGTAGCTTAGTTCTAGAGAATTTATAGAATTAGATGATTTCAAAAACTCCATTACATGATTATTTTAGTGTTTTTTCATGAATTTCAAAATTAGATATATCATCTTCCTGATTTTTTAGTGATGTTTTAGGCTCCTATAGAGATGATTCATCTATATTGACATGTACATATTCTTCAACACATTAATATTTTTTATTAATATCTTTGTATGATTTTATTGATGTTGAATATCCATGGAATATTCTGTCATCAATTAGAGGAAAATTAATCTAGATTATCATTAGTGTTCATTATATTAACTTTACATAAAAACATTAACTTACCATAACTTTGGTTTCCTATTATTAAACAAATCATAAGGGTTTTTCATAAGGACAGTTCTTGTTGAGGCTCATTTTATTATATAACAAGTTGTATTAATAGCTTTAGCCCAAAATTAATTTGGTAGGTTATATTCATTGAGCATAGTTAGGGAAATTTCTTGTAACGTTCTATTTATTATTTATACTACACTATTCTGTTGAGGTTTCCTAGGGTAGATAAATTATGAATATAACCACTTAGTGTGAAAAATGATTAAAAAACATGATTATCAAGCTCAAAACTATGTTCACTTCGTAGTGATTAAATTTTAAGTTCATAATCATTTAAAAAATCCTAGAATACTTGGTAAAATGTGAGAAAGCTTCACATTAGTGCGCTAAGAAAAAGGTCCATATATAACTAGAGAATTAATCTACATGAACATAAACGTATTTATTCTTATAGAGACTTGAATCACTAAAAGGTCTAAACTAATCCTTTTGAAACAACTCGAGAGGTTGAGAATTTTTTACTTCTTTCTTTTTGATTGAAAGGGATTTTATGTAACTTTATTTTTTGACAAGGATTGCACAGTTTATTGTCTAGAAACTCTAGTTAGATAAATTCATTATCTAAACAATTTCATGTTATCTTATTAATGGAGTGCATATTTCAATGTCCTGGTGTTCGATGATAAATCAAATACTCTTTGTGAAAGGAAATTAGACAAGAAAATTTTTATGAGGATAGTGTGTCTACATTTAAAGCATATACATTATTATTTCTAAGAGAAGTAAATACAATGTTATTCCGGGCATAAAAAATGAATTGGATCTTTTTTTAATTTAACATTAAATCTATTGTCACATGTTTTTGATATGATAAGAATGTTATACTTTAATCCATCAACTTAAAGTACATTTTAAAAAGAAATATTGTTAGGGCTACCAATCTATCCTAGGCCAATGATTTTTCCATAACAATTTTCACTAAAGGGGAAATCTCCTTAATCAATATTTTTAATACATTTAAATCATGAATATTCCACTTTCATGTTTTTGAACACACAGTGCCTATGTACAAATGATTACAACATGAACTCTTTTGACAGTTTACCTAAAAAATACTTCATTCGAGAAACAATTTTAGTACCAATATTTTATTGGGTCCACAGACATTATTAATAAGAGATTTAGAAACCCATTCATGTATTTTGAGTTTCCTATAGGTATAATATAGAGTATTTCAAAAATAAACTCTTTTTGTTCTAGAAGAACTATATGTAGTAAAATAATATTTAGAACTGGAACTTGTAGTAAAATTTTAGTTTTGGAAGAAAGAAAAAGATTTTCCAATTTTGGTCATAAAATGTGTCTCTAATAAGTTTTTTTTCCTGGTAGATAACCTATTCTATACATGACCATATGAAATATCTTTTTACCAAGAATTGGAGTAAGGATATTCTTACATTTGAAAAATATTCTAAATACTTCATTAATTTCTCAATAGATAAATTTATATAATTATTTTCCTTTAACTGTTTATAATTTTTCTCTCTATCAATAGTACGTTCATATTTGAAAGATACAGTGATATCATCTTGTTCATTAAATATTTATATTCAACTTTTATCTCATTACATTTCTCTTCCAGCATGTTGTAATATTCAAATAATTCATCATTTCTCATATTCTCAGATTCACATTCATTTTCATGAAAATATGAATTTTGTTCAAGAGAGTCTAAGGTGACCTCAAATGTTTTTTCTCATAAACCACATATTTTTAATGTCATGTTTATCTTCATGAGAAGATTCAGATTCAATTGATCTATCCTGAGAGGCAATCTAGGTGGCCTTCATTGTTTTATTATTTTTATTATTTTTATTCTCATAATTCTTTTTGTATTTCAATGTTGGATAATCAGATTTGAAATGTCCTTTCCTTTTACATTCATTGATATCATCCTTTCTGATTTATCATTTCTCTTCCAATCCATTTTCCAAATACCCTTGTTATCATACTATCTTTTATAATTGGGAATTCTAAATAAACTTTATTTTTCATATAAAATTTTCTAAATCTCTTAGCAAGCTGGGACATTGCTTCATCATTGTCGTAAGCATAATTTTCATTACATATGCTCTCAACAACTACTTTAACATTATCTTTTCCTTATTTTTAGAGGTAGTAGTCTTTAAAGATACAAACTTCCTCATAGGTTCATCATCATCCTCTTTGTTGAAATTCATCTCTTCTTCATAAATCATTAGATTTATATTTAGTTCATTAACATGTAATTTATTAGTCTCACATGATTCTGTAATTGGGATAGTGGTTCCTCTCCATATATCTGGTAAACATTGGAGAATCAACCTGATTTTTCCATTTTTTTGTAACTTCCCTTCTATGAGTGATAATTGTGTTTTCTATTTCACTAAACATGAGATATATTTCACATATATAGTGATCAATAATCATTCTAAAATTGATATATCTAATTGTATAGTTATTTAATATTGTCACATTCACATTTGATGTTCCCTCATGGGAAATTATAAAAGTGTCTCAAATTTCATTATTCGTTTTACAAGAATAAATAAGATTAATATTTATATATCCTAGTGAAAATTAAAGAGTATTATTTGAAATACAATTAGTGTTATAAGGAGTCTTGGTAGGTTCATTCCATGTGTTTATATTAGTTTTAGGAATTTCACATTTACATTCAATTGAAGTCCATATTTCAAATCCCATGATTTCATGATTTATTTTCATTTTATGCTTCTACTATGCATAGATTGTTTCATTAAAAAAGTGATATATTAGTATCATATCCTTTCAAACAATATCCAATGATATATATTGTAAAAATTTTTCAAAGTGATTAAAAATTATAAGTAATATAAATTATAAGGAGTTTGAAATAACAATACACTAAATGTTTTGAAATGATGTAAATAATCAATGAAAACTGAAATGTTTCTGAACTACTTGTGATTCCATATTTTGGACAAATTAGATTCGTCAAGAGGTGGTGAATTGAGTATCTGTATTAATTTCTGATAAAATTGGTTCTTTTAAAATTCCCCCCAATTAAAAATATTATCAATGTTAGTTTGCAGTGAGTTTATAAATGTCCTGAATGTTCAATTAAATTCTCAAAATATTTATTAGTTCTCATCTATACTAATATAAATATTAATAAATCTTTTGAAACTAACATATTCGTAAAAAAAAATTGAACACTTGCTAAACTAATTATAAATGTTCAATTTAGTTTTATGTTAATGTAATAAAGAGAGAGTTAGTAGAAAAAGAAAAGGCACAACAAATTAAGTCAAGGGGTTCAGTCTCATGTTGAGAGTTAGTCCTCTCGACTTGGTTATCACCTGCCACCAAATATTTTATATTAATAAAGAAATTGATCTACACACATGATCAGGTTTTACAACTTCACACTAGGTTTTCTTCCTCACACATGACCTCTACCATGGTTATTCATGTGAAAAACATCAAATAGGTCACATTTGACCTCTTCTACTGTTTTACAAGGGATTCAATGAATAAAATGAGATTGAGGTAGAGGATAACTTGTATACATTAGTTAATATTGAGAGATAGTTTTTAGATACAGATACAAACACTACATAAAAATGTATGAAAATATTCAAAATAGAGATAAGATGTATAGAGATGATTAGATATATTTTTTGTGTTTTGTGTTGATTCTATGGAATTTTTAATTTAGTGTAAATGATGTTTGAGTACTATTTTGGATGTTGGCTTCAAAATAGAGTATCAAAGCTTCTGTGCTATGGCTTGCCGGTGTGAAAATTTCATCTCTCTGTTGATAAAATGTTTAGGTCAGAAAAATAGGTTTTTCTCATCTTGTTGACATCCCCGTTGGTTCTTCCTATGAGTTCTTGTGATTTGGAATCAATGTTTTGAATGTTTAAGGAGTTTTCAGTTTATTATTTTATTTGTACTATTCAGTGTGCACTAAATGATCCAACTTGTGATTCTTTTATACTTCTTGGTCCTACAGACATGAATATATCTCACTGTTGATGTACCTTGTACTATTTACAAATTTTCCTATAGATGACATTAAACAATGTCAGAAACATTAATTTTTATGTAAATGACTTTTAGATATTAATCTGAATTCATAAATTTAATGCAGTTATTTTTTACTATTGGTGAGTCATATGTACTTGTGGCTTATTGGCATCAGTCTATCATCATCGATATGTCTACATCGGTGACTCCATGTATCGGTGAGTCATTTCCATCGGTATCATTGACTTAGGGTATGGGTGAGTCCTTTGTGCTATCGATCTGTCCATGTTTTGGTGAGTTGTCATCAGTGACTTATTGAGAACTATCAGTGTGTCATCCATCAATTAGTTATTCATCGATGTGTCATCCATCGGTGGCTCGTCCATATATGAATCACTTTAATTATACCTACGACTGATCACTTATGACTTGTTCATCGGTGAGTCCAGCATTGGTGTCTTCATCGATCAGTGACTTCTAAGATAGGTGAGTCCTCAACGATGAGTAGACCAATGTTGAATCCATTTGAACTATTAGTGCTAGGGACTTTGAAAATCTTATAAAGTGTGTGCCATACAAAAAACACTACTCGATTAAGTTTCATTCAAAAATACATGTAAATATATATTTTTAAACATATTTAATCATAAATATTCATACATTATCAACATAATAAAATTTAATATAAAATGTGACAAAATTGATTTGATTAAAAAATCATTTACATGATTAACATGAGTTGTATCTTAATATATGAATTAATATGAATTTTAGATTTGAATGATTTGTAATTATGAAAAACACTATTTCAAACAGGGTCCAACAGACCACATTCCACCATTTTTACAATATTTTATTATTTTAACAAAAAATTACTAAATTTAATCCTATGGATAAAATATATGACATTATTCCAAAAATTTAATAAATTTTAATAGATTCAATCACGAATTACCAACATTTTATATTTTTAATTAGGATGAAAAAAATAATGAAAATTATAAGAATAAACAACCATGTAATAATTTAAATAATTTACATTATAAGACATATCAACAAATATATTCATAAAATATAATCAAAAAACATATTCCATAATGGTAATGTGTGAAACAGTGTTCATGTTATTAGTTATATCATCCATTATTGACTAGTTGGTGACCTCTACTAACTATAACTTCTCTCCCTGAATGTTTCGCTCAAACTCCACATATTAGAGTTCTAAATGGGATTGTTCAAGGGAGAACACCAATGAAACTACATCCATCACATGAAATGAAAAATTAAGTTTATATGGATTTTTCAACTAGATAAAACCATATTTATTTCCTTTTATGATAATTAACATTCATAAATACCCGTAATATTGAAATATTATATCTGTATCATCATAACATGCTTACCACCAATGATAATAATGTCTATCATTCATATTAACCAATATACACAAATCTTAATGGTCATATTTAATAATTATCATTTAAAAAAATTCACATAATTCCCAATGATCATATTAATACTTATATATATAAGATAAATTCAAAATCCTAACATAAAATCCACTATGTGATTTTTCCATATCAATATGAATGTTGGATGTTTAATTATTAATAGCAATGTACCACATACACATGTTATTATTTCTTTATTATGATCCAATGCAGTACATAGTTTCCATGCTGATGAAAATTGTTACATGTTTTTTATTGGTTCTAAATTTTGTTATATATTAAGTTTAATACTATTTTATTGTATCAATATGTGTTATACTATTATGATGAATAAATAATTTTTTCAATTTAAAATTAAATCATAATAAATGATTTTTTAATATTATATAATTATAGGTAATAAAAAACCTTATATAATTTGTTTCAAATATATATTTGACAATGTTATATTTAATGTCAATGTTCTTTTTTCTAAAATGATGAAATGAAATCATATTGTGTTTTAGAGAACATTTATTATTATAACCCATGTTATGTGGAGATATAAATTCAACCAAATAATCATCCAACCTTTCCTTCATAAATATTAATTGTGTTCTTTGGAAGACTATAATTTATATACTCATCTTCTACCGGGCAGAGATCCATAAAACAATGATTGTTTATGCCTAATAACACATAATTTTCCTAAAATGGTGTCTCCTTAGGATGTGGATCATATATAGTTATTGTATTCTACCCAATATACATATCTATATAGCATTAAATACTGACCATTATTATTATATTATACTTTATCACAGAATTAGTAATAACCTTGATGTTTTTTAGAAAACATTTTTAAATATAAAAATTATGAAATTTCTATTTCACCTTTAAATATGGAACAAATTGTAAAAATATAATATATATATATGGAATATATTGTTTTAAATATAACATGCTTGTAATAAATTAACATAAGATATATGATCAATTTCCTAGATAATTTCATATTTAAGAATCTTTTTCCCATTATTATAGGCGTAAAAAACTATTTTTAAAATCTTCCTCTAAATAATTTATGTAGTTCCTTGGAATATATTTATTACTATTGGAAAATATGATTATTAACCTATAGTAATTAGAATAAAATAATGTAGCTCATTTATCCCAATATAGATATTATATTAAATAACTAAATCTATTTGGAACCCCTCAATCACCTTCTTCATTATTACTGAAAAATAATGCGTTATCAACATAATCAATTTCAATGAGATAAACATGATAATTTTATATTAGGTAGAGGTTGTTATACACAATTTCCTAATTGAAAGTAATATTCATTAGATATTAATATATAATGGAATAGACCACCCTTAGGGCCTAATATAACCCAAATAAATAAGTCAACATCAAAAAAATAAAAAAATATTGATTTTGTTTATGAAGAAACAACATTCCTAATTAAAATTGACTATTTTCTATATATCCCAATTTACAATGGTTTACATAACATCCTTATAAAAATTATCATAATTCCAATTTCCATGATAATAAATAAATTTTATTATGATATAATGTATTTCAATATGTGATGTTGTCTCATCAATGTCAATATATTCTATAAGTGAATATACCTTACAAACTTGTATATCAATATTTCATACCATATTAAAATTTTCATTCAACATGATGCATTATTATATGAAATAATCACATATATTTCATTAGGTTTTGGAACCATATTACAAGACACATTTTTCATAATATAATCAAATTTCTTATTCATTGATTCAAACCAATCATGATGTTCCAATGCACCATCATCATCTCTTATCACAATATGTAAAAATACTATAGTATGTTAAAAATAACCCTAGAGTTCTATAATTTTAAACTGATTTTCCAATATTAAGATTTTATTTTGAACCTACACTTTATTACTAATCCTTCTATATGATAAAATGTATTGTAAGAATCAACATATTCATCGTATATATATATATATATATTCAAAATTTTCACTTTTATTCGATATTTTATCCTTTTTTCTCTAATAATTATATTATCACGACTTTGGTTTATATCAATAGTTTAATATGATCATTTTATTTAAAAATATTATATTTCATTTACATCAATTGAATGAACATGTCTCATAGTTTCTGTGACAATAAGATATTTTAAAATAAGAAAATAATTTTCGATAGAGTATCAACATGAAACACCAATCATAGATAATATAACACCCCAAGTCATCAAAATATATTTAATTTTTTATAAAATCAATATCTTAAATTATTCACAGTACACATAACATAATTGTTCTATTCACTATTTCATTCAAGACATAGAACTCTGATAATAAATGACATTTAAAATATATAACTGTTATAATCATTCTACTAAATTAGATGATATAAATAGTAATATAATCATTATCATATATATATATATATATATTTCATACTAAATAAAAATTATTGATATATTCTTAATGAATTATCAATATTTTTTTAGAAAATATATTTTAATCTTCACAAATAGGTTTTCTTAAAAAATTGTTTTTTATGTTTTTGTATGAAATTATTACTTTTAGTATATGGATATTTTATAAAATTTATTACTGATAATTTAATTCATTTTATAAATCATCATATCAATATCACATGAGTGTCAATTGATTTTATTTTCTTTAGATATTCCTTTCTTGAAGAATATTGACAAAGAATAATTTTTAATTGAGAATATAATATTCATTTAAATCATTTAAAAAGTTGAATTATATTACAAATTCGATGTAATGATAAAATATATCAATAAAAATATATAATTATATAATTTATTTCATTGTAATAATTATCATTGAAAATTTTTATATGGAATGATTTTAATCTTTTGATCATTTTTTTGAAACTGTCATTGGCATAACTTTTGTATGAGTAATATTAAAAAAATATTTGAAAAATATGAGTGTTTATGATTGAAAAATATATTCAATATTATGAAATAATTTTTATTTTCTAAAATTTTGAAAATGTGTTTTTACTATAATGAGTATTGTAAAAAGTTAAATATTAATTACATTTATTGATATTAATGTGAGGGTTTTCATGTTACAAGAGCCTGTGCTAAAATTAAATTTCCACAATACAAGTATAATTTTTTAATAAATTGGATTTAATAGTATGATTTTATTTCTAAAATATAAAATAATTATAAAGAATTATTTTTCTTTAATTGAAATAATATCAATATATTAGCTAATTTGATATTATCACACGACCTAAAATTTAAATATTCCACTCTCTACTTTAATTCATAAATTTAACATTTCATCATGTCAATCCAAGTGATTTTTGTTATAAATTAAAAACTAGATTCTACAAAAGTATTTTAAATCAAATAAAACTACTCTAACATGATATTTATTATGATAGTATAAAAATTAATAAGTTTAAAACATGTGTGTATAGTCATATTTTAAATGGGTTGTTTTAGAAAATAAATAGGAATTGGAATTATTGAACTAGTGGTCAGAAATAAAGTATTCAATATAAATATTCATCTTTCTTGCGCTGAAATACATAAATAGAGGTATTTTAATCATGGATAGAGGCATCGGGTTTATCTAGGGGGATTTGAAGGGGTTTCATGAGATGTTTGGCCATTGATGTAGTAAATGATTATATATTTTAACGATCAAATTCATGGGGGTTTTACGTGGAATAACAACAATTATACCCAAGGGATTTTTAGATGATTGGAACCTATTTCCCCTCTTGGTTTCACTCGACAACCATGGATTCATTATCAATTACCATCCTCCATCCCATTTATTTGGGGTTCTATTTGGGTGTTTTTAATGAGATTATTTCCAATTAAATTGTTTATATATTATTCATTGCCTCAATCATTTTATCATTTTAATTTTTTATTTCCCATTTTGGGATACAATTAAAAATCCATAGAATATTTTTGGAATAGTCTAATCTGGTTTTTGATTTCACTTGGCTACGGAATTCGGTGGCCCTTATTGTTTTTTGGACATGACAACTTGTAATTCAATTGACATATGACTCAATGGTAATTTTTCAATGTACTAAATCATTAATTAAGTTGTACGAGTAATTTATTTTACAATGATGGAAACATATTTTTCATAGTATAATTTCATATCTATTTAATTGGTTTTTGGAATTTTGTAGTTCATTGTACAAGAATGATGTGATTATATGGTGAGAATTTTGGAATTAATCATAGTTTGATAAGGTGGATTAATTATTACTAACTTAATTATATTATCATTTTATTTATATTGATATTTAAATTAATTATATTTTGAATAATGATTGTGTGGTTGGGAATTGAATGCCTTGGATGTTGGGTGACTAGTTTGGATAGTCTGTACGAGCTATTTTTGACCCTATGATCAAATTTTGAAATCAGTAAAATTAGATAGTTTGTATCAAGTACAGTCCATGCGGCTTCAATTCATTTAATTATGTGTAATTTATTATGTAGTCTCACCAAATAACAATATTCCTTTATATGAAATTGGTATTTAATTTAATTTAAATGGTTAAAAAAATAAAATTCATGTCTAATTAAATCAGAACTCAGGATCATGAACAACACCGGTGAGCTCGCTTGAATCCTCAGTCTCTGATGACTGGTGGTGATATATTCATGCCTATGGTGGGATCTGGAGATTTCATGAGGTGGGGTCGAAACAATGACACCCATTAACCCACAGATAGGGGCTTGATATTCCTCCCAACCATATCTAATTAATTACTTGAGATAATATGCCATGTAAATTATATAAGTTTTCCATGTGTGATCTTGAGCTTTTAGAGTTCATTAGGAATAGTGTGGGATAAAATATAGTATCCAGTACATTGTCACCAATATTATGAAAGAGGACATGGAGATAAAGATATCAGTTTTGGAGAACAACCCATCAATGGGGGAACATGATTATAAGAAAGGGTTTTTAACTATCCCATGATTTTATCCTTAATATAGGACCGCATGTCTCTAAAGAATCCATGATTATTAAATAATGAAAAAGAAGTAAATAATATCATAGGGAATTAATTGATAACTCGAGATCATATTCGAATCAATGTAGTCATGTGATTGATTCAATTTTATAATGAATTTATGTTACTCAATGGATGCCCCATTCACATATTGACCCATTTCAGGTGATGTGTGATGGAAACAAGTACCACCATGAAACACATAAATCATTATAGGATAAAGAGGATACAAAATGAAGATTTGGGATTTCCATTTTTCTCAACCCTGGCATTTTATGGTAAATTATGAAATGCACGCTCAAGGTATATGTGTCATGGTTGGGTTAAAAGGTTATGAGGATAGATGTTGTTATTTTTTTTATGTTTTATCTTGGTATTGTAACTTCTCTGGATTTGGTTTTAGTATTGTTATTACAATCATTGATTTGGATCTGAGACATTTTGGGGTGGGTCATCATGTGCTATCTCGATGGCATCCCTACGGGGTCCCTCTGATGGGTGTCCATTATCTAATAATTCATTAAATTGAGTCTATATTTCTATAGTATACCTATATGAGTTTAGATTTGGTCAAGTGATTATTATGGGGTTATATAAACTATTATAAGACTCTAATTGGGTTTTATTGTGAATCATGTGGTCCAATTCCCTCAATTATTAAACAACCCCAATGGTAGCTTTTTTATTACAAAGGGGAATCCCATTAGTTAAGATCTATGATACTCTTAATAAAATATACCCCCAAATGGTGGTTTTATTCTTCTGTTAATGTATTATCAATTTGAATTTCTTTGAGGTACACTAGAATCAAGATGAAGTATGTATAGTCAGTCATGTTCTCAAGATTGTGGACCAAAATTAGTTACTTATACCAAGGTTGGACATAGAACCCATATGTGGTTCTAGTTGGAATGTTGATCATGTTGTTATAAAAGATACCCTGGGACTTGCTAAAGAAGTTAATATGAAGGTTCTTCATATAACAAAGTTTAATCATTTACTTCATCATGGAATTTCACATGAATATATCATGGTATATAATGGTTAGTGTGAGACATTATTGGTTTTTTACTACGTTATTTTAAACACACAAACATCTCGGTCTTCCACTGTATAGGGGTCCCATGAAAATGTTCACTTGGTTACATGCATACATTATTATGTTTCATATATTTGATCAAAGAATATTGAAATAATTTGTAAATAGAGAGATAAATGAGGTATACCATATATTACATATGAAACAAGTGTATTTATTTTCTTTTACGTGGATTTTATATTTATCCAGCCTAGTGGGTGGTTTTTTATTGAGATAACAAGGTTCTTTATATATTATCACATCTCAATTATTTTCAGTCATGTCTATCTATTTCGATATCTCCAATCGGTTTATTTATATGTGTGATTATATGCTATTTATTTAATTATATATCACTCTATTAATTTCCGTATAGTCTTCCCACTATTAATCCATAGACCCCCATTCTTAGTTATCTTCCTCTAATGTGTGGAAGGCACAAATGCAATGTAGTGGCAATAAGCTGTCCAATAACTATTTATTTGTTTATGTTGATGAAATTTTACAACATGGTGTTATGGAATTCCTTTTCTTGTGTCTTATTGCTTTATTATTATGTAGATATGAGATTTACGAATGTGTTATAGACTATGTTGGATATCAATATATTTTTTATTGTATTTTTTATGATAGGGATTCCTTGTTTCCACGAATATGGGATTCATGTTATTTCTTTCATCTGTATTGGATATAAAAATTTTATTCATGAGTGACACTCGTGGGTGTTTGGGATTTATGGATTCCAGATGGGGGATATATGTATCTTGGACTATTAATATGTTTATAATGAATTGACATTGAATCTAGTCCTATACAAGAATGGGGTTTCCCATGTATCAGACAAGGATGTTAGAATTCAGATGCAATATAATCCTTTTGTTGTAAAATATTAGTAAATACTGAGTATCAGTTGAATAGGGATTCAATAAGTACGCATATGTTGTTTCCTTGTATATTAAGATAGTGTAATTACACTCCTTTGGCATGACTTGTATATATCTTTCTATCAAATAGATGGCCATTTTGATATATATTTAGATGATTTTTGATGATTTTGGTAGTGAAAAGACCACTATTGTTCAACACATGCATGATGTGATTTATCTAGAAACCCCTAATGAGTTTTCTAATTTTTTTTGAATTTATTATTAGTTTTAGTAGGAACCAATAATATGTTTTCCGACATATATTGGATTGAAATTCTATAGAACTGAATATTGTGATTGTGTTTTCTCATATTTAGTATCATCTATGAAAAAATTTTGAATATGAGTATTCTATCAATGAGAGAAAATATTCAATGGACCATTTTAAAAAAAAAGATAATCAGAGATGATGTGTACCTATTTTTTTGTTTGTGGTTGGAATGTGACATCCCATATAAGATACCCTATTATTGGGTGTTATTGAACATTTATTTTCATGATAATTTTATATATGATTATGGATGAAACCCCATGAATGATGTCATTCTGGGGTTTTGTCCTATGGACTAAGTGGTCAGGACAAGTAACCCTAACATGAGACTGACATAAATGTTCTTTATAGGAGACATACATATACATACATTTTACTTGTACCATAGTGTTAGAGATATTTTTTCCCAATACAGTGAATCTTAATAGGAGTTATCCCTGGTTGGTGGTTCCAGTAGAGATTTATGCATGAGATATTTCATTATGGTATGAGACCAATGCATTTAAGGGGATTTGGTATTTCAGAATGGTATAAGGGAAACATTATGACATATTCCTTTATAATATTTGTTTGTGTAATGGTTGTATAAAGGGTTCCTTCTCATTACTCGAATGGTGTTAGTTGGTGGATACGAGTCTAGATGACATTGGATTACCATGGGAGAATGATGACTACCATTCATTCAAGAATTATTTCACAAAGAGGGATATCTTATTAGTTTATATATCATTATATTGTTTCAATTTTAAACTAGAATTACAATGGTGATCCTATACTACTGTTTTTGGGTTAAATGTTATACTTCTTACATTTACATTCCTTTAATTTCTTTAGATCACAAATAATTTTTTAAATCACGTATACAAACTTTTTATGTACTAATTTTTCTTAGAATATTTTTATAGAAAAAATTATCTTGTACCATCAATATAATATGTTTTAATTTATAATAGATATAATCATTACAATATTTATTACAGTTATCATAAAAATTTGGATTTCAATTCATCAAATCACATTTAATATAACCAAAAATCAACATTTATATCTTGTATTTTATTATAAAAAATGAATTAATAATCAATCTTTTGTAGGTACCAAAAACATTGGAATGAAACTTATAATAATTATTGTATTGACATTGTAAAATAATTCCATAAGAATTACTATGTTTATAAATGTTTTAAGATGAATTATTTCTATTTTAAATATCCTATTAAAATAATTTAGGGTGTTTAATCAATACAACATCAATCATTTAGTTATTCTTGGTTTTAATGAGATATCAAGATCCAGGTGTCCAAAGACATTTAGAAATCATGGAATATATCTCCATTGGAATGATGCCTATAAATACCCAGTAATTTGAAAGGTTTGGATCATTTGAAATATTGTTTGATTTACGAAATTCTATCTCAAATATTTCTCTGTGTGAATTGATCATTCATAGTAATTGATCTTCTTTAAAAAATCCAAACTAAACTTTTTTAGGTTGCTGGTATATAAATTTTATAATATTACATCATTTAAGATTATAGTAATGTTCAAGTGATTTCAAGGTTTACAATATAGAAAATATGATCCATTAGATCGAGGTATGTAGATCTAAGGTAATCAAATAAAATATAATCTTCATATCAAGGACTTCTAGGGAATTGAACATAGGGCCATTCATATTTGCATATTGAGGGATTTTCTTAGTAACGAAATACATATGTTAGAATATGTAAAAATAGTTAATACCATATTTCCTATCATAATTATAATTTCAAAAGAGGTATATTTTTTTAATATCTTGTATGTAATTCATTCTTTTAAATTTTATTGTATTACATAGTGTTTATATATTTTTATTTATGATAAAAAAGTACAATTTTTTTCATTGGACATATCATTCTATATAATCTATTTTTTCATATTAAATCTAATTCTGACAATCTCATTGATTTAAATTGGATGCATATAGAATCTAATATTTAGATAAATTTGTACTATGCCTATTTCCAATTCAATTTCCTTTTTAGTTAGGCTAACGGCCAAGTATGATAAACTACCTTAAGATGATTTTTAATTTTTTCATTTAATATTATTACACTTTTTTAAATAAATCACCCACTCATGCAAGAATAACGATTTAATCATATCTTATATTTGTATAATTTCATTAAGAGAAGGGTTTCACTAATTAAATACAAGTTGAATTTCACATTTTCTATTATTTCATGTTATTGAATTATTTGTTATACATTGTTTTATAAAATTTTTATGAGTGACATGTTTTTTGGAAGAAATAATACATATTATTAAAAGAAGGTCTTAAACAATATCTATAAACATTCATAATCCAAATTGACCACCTATATTTTATGGTTATGATTATGAGTATTAGATAGATAAAATGAAAAAAAAATTATTATTAACATTGGAGTTACCAATTTTATAATGGTAAATAGAGATTAAAAAATTATAGATCTTGAATACATATATTTTACTCTATAGGAAAAACAAGAATAGATTTTACTCAATTTTGATGATGCAAATGAAAAAATATACAAGTGTTTAATTTTCTATGACATACACCTTACCTTCTAAACTATGATCAATAGAAAAATATTCATCAGTCTTCTTGAAATATATATGTTGGTTTTCAATCCGATTTAAGTGTTTTCAAGTTGTGTGATAATGAATTTAAAAATATAGTCAGTAGGATGGATATGATATTTTTCAAGAAATATTTCCATTACCTATAAGAAAAGGTCAAAATTATAGAAGTTATAGAAATTATAAATTTAGTTTCTATGACTATAAGATAATTGGACATATCCTACCAGAGTGAAAAAAGATGAAAATGAAAATTTTATAACATATGAAATTAAAAATTAATGCAATATTGTATTGTAAATATATATTTATTAATGTTAAGAATGTTTATGGAACATGTAGTTCTAGTTGAGGTGATTCCTCAAAGAGTTCAATAGATAATTATATTTCATATTTGAATAAAATTGTTCTTTATTCAATTGTACCTAATGATAAGAATTATTTTAGTCCATGGTATGAACAACTCATAACATTTTCAATATGACTTTAAGGTGTAATTATACTGATGAAAAGGATTCTATATATTGATATTAAAAAGACTCCTTAAAAGAGGATAATTATCTTCTTTATTTTGTTGAATTTTTAGATGTTTATAAATTTCATTAGAGTTAGCATTATAATATTTTAATAAGGAACATAATAATTAATTCGAAAAGCTTGAATTTTATTATTCATGAATAAAATTTTTGTCAAACAAACATCATATCTATAAATATTACATTATGAGTCTATTTCTGAGAAATAAACTATTTCTAATGATTTGGAATAATATTTTTTTTAGAAAAATTATTTTGAAAGTAAACATAATTCAATAAATAAGTATCATAAGGATAATGATTTAACATTAAGATGCAAATATGAAATCTTTTGTTTGAGAAAAAATTTATCTAACATTACCACTATTATTGAATTTTTTGATAAAATTTTTACATACACATACCCTCATGGTAATGGGCCTAGAATTTTATATATATATAACCCAATTATTTGTAATGATATCATTATTCCCAAAAATTACAATTTTTTATATTGTAAAAGTCGTTTTCATTGGGAAATTAATTTATCATTAATCACTGTTCAATTCATACTATTTCACAAAGAATATTTTTCAGAACAAGTATGGATTATTGAGGATTTGATTTATATCATTACCATACCTAAGAATGATTGTGTTCTAAGAAGATAATTTTTTTTTCTGGGGGAACATTTTCATACAAAAAAAATTATACATGGGTAGAAGTTTTTCTAGACACAATGTAAGAAAGAAAAGACTTATTCCAAAAGATTATCAAGATGAAATATAAAAAAATAACATTCAGAGATAAATACCAAGGAGAGAATATTTCTATAGTTAATATTGTTCTTCATGGAAAAATCTTCATTCAACTATTTTATATATTAATGATATTAATTAACACATTATAATAATAAGAAAATTTTGTGATGAATTCAACCTTGTGATCAATATGAATGAAAAATATTTAGTTCATTGTTCATTGGTAGAATTTATTCATTATTCAAATTTTTATGAGAATGTATACACTACTAAATTATAAGACACTATGAGCCACTAAATACCATTCCATTGAAAAATGGGAGATCAATCATTGTTTTGACATTGGCGTTTCAAACACTTTAATCTATGAATATTTTTTTTGACTATGAAAGGACATGTCAAGGATATAAAAGAACCTTTTATTGAAAATTTATATGATTTTAACCCTTGTCAAAATGGTTAGAAACATCAGTGAAGACTTAAATCTTTTAGTGATATCTCAACTATTTATTCATTATAGTTAGTACACCTTGAAATTATTGGTCCAACACTGAGTGGAAGTATATTTTCAACATATTATGTATATGTATTTCTTGATTATTACACTAGTTACAAATGGAATTAGTTTCTCCCAAATAAATATGAATATTTTTTTTATTTTAAAACATTTGAATCCTATGCTACAAATGGTAAAAATATTCACTTGATAACTATTCATTGTGATCTTGGTGGATAATTTTCAAATTTTTATTTTGAAACTTTTATTTATGAATGCTAATAATCATTACATTTCAGAACCTATAACTCAATATAAAAAAAGTGTCATTGAAATAATAAATACAATTATTCATTAAATTATTTAAACCATGTTGTCTGAATACTCAATTTCTAAACAAATTTTAGATGAATAATTTAATAAATATTTCTGTAATATAAATAGAGGTTTAATTATTCCTTTTATCAATAAATATCCTTATGGCATGAAGACATAATAAAAATCAAAAGTTTCTTACATAATTGTATTTGGTTACAAGTTAATCATGAGTAATATGATAGATAACATACATAAATTTTCACCCAAAAATAATTAAGGAAAATTTTTTATGTTATTCAACTACTTTTAAGTATTATATAGTTTCTAATAAATAGTATTGAATTGTTGAAGAAATTATTCATTTAATTGTTTAGGAAATAGATAGTTTTATTTTTAAAAAACATCAACCAACCTCTTCAGATGTGATTTCTAAAACATATTTTTAAACAATTTAGAATTTTATTCTCATAAGGATATATCTCAGGAAAACATATCTACTGTTATTTATCATGATGATTTCCTACCGATTATTATAAACAATATTTTAAAATCCAAACAAGTCCACTTTTTCATAGAATCATCCTAATGATAATGTCACTAGTTATGTAGATCAACCTGTTAGGAGTAAAATTTCCTTATGGAAATTAGTAGAACCTATATCATTCTTATACACAAATAAACATAATAATACATATGTTACATTAGGTGATAAGGACTGTATTATGTTTATAAAATATGATATTGTTGAATTTTATAAGAAATAATAATGGATGTTAGTTGAATGAACATTAGAAACTTATATAATTGGAGAAGAATGTGATTTTCATAATAGGTGTTTTTAGAATTGAATAATTGTTATAAATAAATATATAGTTTGTTATTAGTGATATAATCAACAAGAAGGTATACATAATGAATATAAATATGCATTAAAAAAATACTTTATTATATTAAAATAGTTTTAGAATTTGTATCATTATTTATTTTTCAATAATTTTTAAATAGATGTGGTGTGTAATTTTCTTAAAGGAAATATTGAAAAATATGTTTTTTTAAATAATTTTTTTTAAATTAAAAAACATCATGAATATATTTATAATCATTCCTATTCATTATATGGATATAAACAAGCCTCTAAATCTTGGTATGATAGATTAAAAATATTTTTTAGAACAATATTTTTTTTGTGGGTTTCAGATAAAACATTTTAAATAATTTAATTTTATAAAAAAATTATGATTATAGAAATTATTGTTGATGACATTATATTTAGATAATATAAAAATATATAATATATTAATTTTCAAATCTTATTAAATATTAATTTTAAAATAGTATGATTGGTGAGGTAACATAATTTCATGACTTCCAAATTTCACAAAAAATAGGATGAAAATTTATTTCTATGTATAATTATATAATTATAATCTTAAGAATAATAGATGTAAAAACACAAAATGTATTAGTATTCTAATTTTATGATAAAATATTTTAGATATTGATGAGACTAGGCATGATATTTACCATATGTTTTTATAGGTATTATTGGATGTCAATGTCACACAACTTGTGGTCATCAGTATTTATTGTTTTCAATATAGATATGTATAAGATATTATGAAAATCCAATGGAATCTAATTTGAATGTTCTAAAATATATCTTTTTTAACATTATAAAATCATCGATTGAAAATACATTATTTTTTAGGAAATGAAATTGGACTAAATTTTTTTGGGATTTTGATATTTGTGGTAGTAGAGTGCATAGGAAATGCATATCTATAACGTTTCATTTCATAGTAGATTATTTATTTTCATTTTTTTAAGTCCTAATATGGGTTACACTCAGTAAATCCTCGTTGTGGTCGAATAAATGACCTCTAGAATGCCTCGTCATATGCCCGAGGCTACCGACTAATAGCCAGGGCAAAATATCTATCATGGGGAAACTATAACATCTTTATGAGAGTAATAAACAACATTAAAGAAAATAAAAAATTATTAAATCATATAACATTTTTATAATAAAAAATGTATACCTAGATGATAAAAACTAGAAATACAATATATAATGTGAATAGTACCTATCCCATAGTACGTACTAGGGGTCAAAATTAAAAAAAATAAGTAAAGACACTAACAACTCCAAAGTAACTCCCAAACCATATATAGTTCGCACATCCTTTATCCATCCAAAATAATCCATCCTAAACAGGGACCATAACATTATCTTTTCCAGAAAACACGATGTCTATTTGGATATTGATCATGCAGCCTGAGTTCAAGGTGAGTATAATTGAAACAAATCCACTCGAAAAAAATGTATGATTTTATATAAATAAAAAAATAAAAGTAAATAATGTAAAGTGATTTCATTTATTCAATTAATAATTATTTAACAATGTATCCCACTTCATCCTGAGGCTACCCAAACTCTCAATACATACATTTCCCTATAACAATGTACAAACAATATCACATAAACAATTCACAATAATAATATCACATAGTATTTTAATATCCATTTTAAATTAAATTATCTAACATCCTATTGAAACCATTGTCCAATTCCAACTCATTGTCATGTAACAGAATATCAAGAACCCCATGGGTATTTGGAGTATCATACCTTATCCAACATTGCTGGGGAATTTTTAGATTTAGACATAATCCCATAAAATAAAATTTTCATAAATGCATTTTGGTTTATAAAATCATGTATAGAACCACTATGGGAATTTGGTGCATCATTCCATGTGATACAACCCATTCTCAATTAATCACATGTATCACATATATCACATTATTAATGGATAATCAACATTATCCATACATAAAAGTTCTCATTGAAATCATTCAATAATTAATAAAAATTAATTGATCTATTTTATTAAATTTTTCGCAACTATTTTCATAAATTAATCTCTATTTAATTAATAAAAATTACAACCTCAATATTAAGAAAACTAATTAAAATTTAATAGTTCAAATCAATTTTAAAATCTCAACCTCGCATTAAAAAATTCAATACATAATTAATAAAAGAAAATTACAATTTTTTATCATATAATTAATTAACTGAACAATTTATTAATATTCATTCACATTGAATTTGACAACTAACAATATCAAGTTAATAATAACAAAATTAACTAATTAATTTAACAACCATTGTTCCCCCTATTAACCTATATCATTACCATATAGAAATTAATAAAACAATCCAATTTTTAATGAAATTCACATAAATTGAAATTATCACAGTTACATATTCATAAATTACTCAATATAATGGGATTGTAATTTTAAAAAAAATACAACATGGTTTTCGAAGAAAGGTCACCAATTGATATAACTAATTTTAATCATATCAACTGATGTCATGATGATGAATGAGATTTAGATCTGAACCCAAAATCGCCTATCAATAAAATGAAGGTCTAACAAAACATGATCTATATCTAGATCCATTAGTGGATAAAAATACCTCATTTAACAGGATATATTAGTTATAGAGAGATTTATATATCTAATGAAGGTGAAAACACATACCCAATGTGGAAAATATCTCCATCCTGGATTTGAATCAACACAAACATGGTTATTATGGGATTGAAATTCTCCAGGGAACCTAAAATAATGATAGAAAACAACATGGTCAGTGTAATGGTTTGTTTGGGATAGTTTTAGAGGTTTGGGTTATTTGTAATCAAAATTTCAAATTATTTAAAAATCCAAGAAATTTTATTTGGAAGGGGTTCATAGTTCTTCTAGTTGTACTCCTTAACTATGATCCTCTTATATTGGGGGTGAATGGATTCTACTTATAGGGTGGATGGTTAAAAAAATAAGTGTTAGACATATTAATCCTTTATTTATAGGTTCACATAATATTTGGGATGGGGTGTGTGGTTTTTGAAAACGGTGCATAGATTATGAACATACTATACTTCTAATATTTTCAAATTTCGCATAAATAGACAAGAAGGTAACACATAAACAAAATGTTAGGAAAATAAATTAAAACATTAAGTGAAAACATGATCGATGTATCTCTTATTAATATTAGGATCTTTTGATCTACCTACCATAAAATATGCTATCCTTGATATGTACTCCCGTGAAACACTATGATTTATAGTAAACAAGATTTTTCCAATGAACCAAAATATCCTTTACTCCCTCCCATGAATCCTCCATAGTTGACTCTTGTTTCTAGAAAGAATGAACTATTAGACTTGTCATTCCATGAACCACTTTATCACTGTCATCCAACACAATAAGGAGATTATCCTCAAAGGAATCATCAGTATCAAGCACAATATCACTCAAATCGGTGAGATGTGAATGTTATGATTGTTAAAAACCACCTTTGGAATCATGGAAAATTCCATGCATATATTTACATCAATGTGGATGTAAAAATAAATATTCAATTGGAATGATTCTCTATACATACTAAAACTGTCCAACAAATTGTAGTGCCATCCTGTCATGTCTCTATTTCTTGTCGCAACTCATCCTTAGCGACACGTGATGGAATACACAAAAACCATCTGTAAATTATAGGGGTCATCAATGTCTATTTTAATATGAATTATGTCTACTCTGAGTCATATCAATACACATTTGAATCAATTGTAGTTTCTCCGAATCCTAAAGCATGACACTCTATCCCAGTAACTCTTACTCACCTAGATCCTTCCAGTATAGAGGTAATGTACATTTCCAACCGTAAATATTATTGTATGGGTTAATCTGACAAGTTTTATAACAATTTTTTTTATAGGAAAACTATTTTAAGTCTTTCTTCTTCTCCCTAGTCCCACTGAATACTATGAAAACCCCCAAATCATATCCTTAAATACTTGTACAGTAAGATCTGACATACCAAATTTTGGTGGGTGGAATTTCATACTCAGAGGAACCTCTATATCAAGAACCTTATTTTGGCCCTTAGAAAATTTCAAAGTAAATCATTACTCATTGTATGATACTATAATTAATTACACCACATGTTGATGAACAATCATACATTAATATATTTCTACTAACTTCACTAATGGTAAATTATTGTGCATTAGTAAGAAATGATCCACATTTTTTAAATTGTCTATAATCACCCCAATACCACGGTTAATCTAAGACCTCCTTAGAGGACCCACTACAAATATCATGTTCACATCATCCCACTTCTATTTCGCATTGGGAAATGACTGTATTAACCATCCAGTCCATTGAATCTCTTCCATCACCTGCTGAAATGTGTATCATCGTATGAAGAAATATCTTATCTCCTTTTTCCTTCATGGGCACCAAAATTCTAACCATAGGTCAAAGTTCGATTTTTACAAACCTGGATTAACCACCCACATTGAGAAATGATATATTGGGATCTTCTTCAACAGTATCCTAATAGGATCTACAAGTTGATTTCTAACATATATGATTTAATCCTCATATATAGATCAAGCTAAAAAAGACATTTCACCTTTGAGACATTCCCTCATGGACAGTGAATGAGAAAATAATTTAAAAAAATTTACAATTAATTTAAATATTTAAAATCCGAACTATGATTTATTTTAAGTGAAATTACCACATGTTATAATTTTGGTGGTATTTTGAGACTAATTGTAAAAATGACCAATTTTTGAATCATAAATGTTTGAAATAATAACATAATTTATACCATTTCATTTTCAATTTTGATAAAAATATAGAAATTAATTATTTTTCTAATTCTACATTCATGGTCTTCATTTCAACCTTTTAAACCAAAAATATAAACTCACCTTATGAAATATAACAATAGACTCACTAATTTGGTCTTGAAAGTTGATATAGATCAGGTTAATTTTTGTTATAGAACTATATTTCTGTCATGGAGACCCTAGATACTCTGAAATTTAGTGGGTGGACGATAAAGAAGTTTAGGAACAACATTACTGAATGATTTTATAAATGAATCCGAATATTCTATGTATATTAATTCATGATATTACAGATACATGAGATATGGGGATTTTTAAAGGAAGGAATAAATTATCAGAGTGAAACTAAAACAAATATTTTTAAACATGTCCAAATAATATGAAATTTTGATTGGATATGGCCAAAATATTTATTAACAACATTCATACAAGATTCAATAAGTTAATCATTCATTAATTGGGGATAAAATGCACAAACCTTGGAATGAATTTTTTTTATATGAATGGGGGAGATCTCCTCCTTCCCAAATCATTCCATTCCATCCCACAGAATATAGTCGACTACCTAGGAGGAGATCTAAACTAAGGATCCAAGATTTACCTTCTTATTCTCTATACCATTTATTATTCATAGTTTATTTAGTTCTGTATTCCTCTTAAATCATCTTGAATACTATAAACATAACGGGGAAAAATTTTGTGTGATTTGGGAAGGGTTCATTTTCTATTTTTCAATTCATTAGTTCATACGCTTTAGTGAATGAATATATATCTCTCTTCCCAAAAACGATTTTCAATTTCATATAGTGGTTTTTATAATCATGTTAGATGGTATTTTATTTTTTATTTCATTATAGATTTTTTCATTGTTAATTATCATTATCTCCCTCAAGGTGGGTTTGGATTATTTAGGATGTAATAAACATTGGCATATGGGTGATGTATTCGATGATCATAAGTATTTGTAAGAGAGTTAATGAACTTTCATAACTATTTTGGATAACAAAGACAAGATCTGGTATTTCCCTTGTCAAATGAAAATATTCAATGAAAATTTCTCACACATGGAAGGAGATTATACCAAACTAAGTTCTTAATAAGTTTTTCTCTCCCTATAATCATTTTACCAAGGATGTAAGAGGAAATGATCATGGATTTTAACATTAATAAACATATAATAAAAGGATTGACTTAAATATTACAAGGTTAACATCAAAACTAGAAAACCAACACCGAACTAATCACTGTTCTTATGTCATTGTTATCATTCACCCATGTTTAAAATTTCATTTCAATTATTTTATTAATTAATTTCAATTTTTTCATTAAAATCCAATCAATTTCAAAAACCAACCCATTTTTTCTTCTATTTAATAATGAAAAACAATTTTTTTGAACTCTTCTCTAGGATATTTATAAGGGTTAATAACAAGATTACATATTAGAAATATTAAAATAAATATTTTTCTTACCAAACAACTAGAGTGCATCAAACATGAAGATGTTACCGGGGATGCAATATAACAAAGAAAAATATATTTTCAAAATTTAAAGGCTTAAAACACAGAATAACCAAAAATTTAATTTGATCAATAAATTGACAAAACATTTAAAAAACTGAGAGAAAAAAATACCATGAAACATTGAGTAAATAGACCTCTTATATTCTTATTAACTCTTACTGTTCACTATGAACCAAAAATCATGTATTCCATTCACAACCCAACCCTACATGATCTTCGTGTACCTCATTTTTCCTATAAAAATAACAAACTCATTGATCCCACTACACCAACATATTATTATTTATGTCTATACATGACACCTTTCCTTCCAATGTTTCATTGTCATGAAAGAGAAGACCAAAATAATCATACACAATAATTCAAAATCATTTTTCACATGTATCAAGACAAGAAGTGAAAAAAAGAACTATTTTAGTGGAAGGAATTCACATTCTCATTAAAAATAGATGATATATAATGGATTTACAACCTAAATCATGGAGAGATCACTGATAGGTAAGACCTAAATTGATACATTATGTAGATATTCCTTCCACATCCAAGAGAACTACCGTTAAAAAGGTTATTTATGTCATAAGCAAATAAATTGGTGAAAAACGCTAATATTACATGGATGTATTAAAGAATATGTATTATAGATTCCCAAATAATTAAATAGAGGAACAAAAATTATGTGTGTTCATCAACCAAGGAAATATAGATAAGGATGAAAATATTTTATATTCCTCATATGGGGAATCCATGATTGATAAGTCACCAACATATGTATAATTTCTAATTGAGAATATTCATAAACTCTCCCAATAAATTAGAAACGAAGGGTTAGGAAGAAGGATAATCCATGAGGTGAACAATAGTGATTCAACAGATTTAATTAGAAGAAAAATTGGTGAACTTACTACGTTAGTGTGATAAATGTTTTTGAGTGAAGTGATGGAATGAAAGGGACAAAAACATGTATTTGGTTTACGATATTATAATTATCATTACACTAACAAATTTCTAGAAGTGAATGGGACTGAAATTTGTGCTACTAACATTCCTTAAAGAAAATTACAATCAAATCAGCCAGATTAACACTAGACCCAACTAGGATATGGATTCCAACTGACCCAGGACATACCTCTATTTCAATAGAAATACTAGAAACCTCCTCCATTCCAACAGTCCAAAAAATATATCGTTCAGAATGAAGAAGTATTTTTTTAGGCACCATTCCATCAATAGACAAATGAGAAACCTTCCACAAATGCACCCTGAATTTTAGAGCGTCAACTAAAAACCAATATCACAGGGTTCGAATAAATTATTGATATGATAACATATCCATTTGGATGTTTTATATAAATTATAATAGAGAAACAAGGAAATATACCTTCATAGACTATCATAAACCCAACATATTTTTTATACCTAATAAAAAAAATAAGAGGAACAAAACTCATGGTAACAACTACCCTTCAATCTGAAATAAGACAACATATTCTAATAGATAATTTAGTGGAATATTCGAGAAATTATTTGAAAATCTACCAACATGATTAATATAAATTGTAGGAGGAGAAGGATGGGATGTAAAAGACAATAGAAGAATCAACGATGATTTGTAAATGAAGGGGAATAAATAAAAACCCCACTATTTCTGTTTTTGATGATTGAATCAATAATACTATAGAAAGAAACTATTCAAAATGAAATATTAGACACCTTTCAAAATGTATAAATCAATATCCCCCTACATGATGAATAAACACAATGTCCATGTTATTAATTATTCTTGAATGATATTTTCAACAAAATGTGAATACATCTTAGGAATGAGAGGATCAACATGGGTAGAATTGTCTCAGCCCTTATAACTCAGACATTTCTCGAATATTTAAATGATCCATGAAAATTATTCATTCCATGAACCATTTGATATTAAAATTTACCTATTTATTATTGTGGTGTATTTTATTAAATTAATTTATTTCTTTTGTCAGTATACAATAATTTGTATATGGTTAACAGGAAACCCACAGAGTGGTGGTCCATCTTGCAATAAAATTCACATCTTTCCCTACAACAGTTCTAAAGGATTTCCTATTAATATTCAAAGATCTCTTTTTACTAGATGACATCAATTTTATGAATAATGAATAAAGAAGAGTCCAATCACACAAAAACATCATTTTTGTAATCATTTATTAATAAAATCCAAAACCATTAACAATTTCCATGTATGTACACTCACCATGGAGTTTCTTGAAATCATTATCCAATTGATTATTTTTGAATTAATGAGGAACCAATCATATGATCACCCCTCATTTTAATCTCTCTTGATGTTGGTTCATAACCCATTTAAGAATAATCTATTATTCATGAATTCATTTACAAATGAAAAAAATCAATTACAAATTCCAATTAACATGAGAATTCCCAAAGCACTGGAGAATTTGATTTCACATGGGAAGAAGAGGTAACAACTATTTTCATTAATGATTTATTATATGATGTAGATGATAATATGAATTCATTTTTTAGGTGGTACCTCCTTTGGAAACATAGAATGTTTATATAATTTGGCCACTTGAGAGCCCCCTGTTATTGAATTAAAACCACTCCCCATTGATTTACATATGTTTGACTCATGGATGGAGATAAATTTCTTGTAATAATTGCACCTAACTTTTATAAAATCCAAGAAGAGATATTGATTGAGATTTCAAGAGAGAAAATAAAATACATAGGGTGGAGATAAGTTAATATCCCTATAACATACCCAAAAAATATATGCACATATAATTCATCAAGATTGGGATTTCATACCTATCAAACAAACCAAAAAGATAATGTTTCTACCATTATAGAAGTCGTGAAGATGGTGATCAAGAATCTCTTGGAGGTTGGAATTTTCAATCCCATTACAGATATATATTAAATTATCTGAATACATGGACTACTAAAGAAAACAACCCAGAACAATGTAAGGAATGAATATAATAAATTAATCCTGGTGAGAATTTAGAATTGTTGGAGTGTGTTCATCGATTTTAGGATGTTTAATTAAGACACTTGAAATGACCATTTACCCATACCATTAATTGATTATATGTTTGAATGACTATTTTGGGTAATAAATTATTTATTTTTTGTGGGTTTTCATGCATGATATGTGTACCCATATCTTTATAAGATCTAGAGAAGGTTACCTTTACATGTCCATTTGGATCTTTTTCATATAAAAGGATGCCTTTTTAATTTTTTAATGCTCCAAAAAAATTTCAAATATGCATGGTAATTATATATTAAGAAAAATATGATAATTTGTTGGAAATTTTCATATATGATTTAAATGTTTTTTTAGATTCTTTTGATCACTTTTTGAATGATCTGGAAAATGATTTTAATACCTATCATGAAATGAATAATGTTTTGAATTTTGAATAGTATCATTTCATGGATTATTGTGGAATTTCCCTTGGGAATGCCATTTAAAAAAATAATGGAAATGGATGATGAAAAAAATGATTGGATAAATGGATCATCTCAAATATCTTTTTTGACATTTCAATGATCATTTTTAGGACATGTTATAATCTACATGAGGTTTATCGAATATTTCAGTATGATTTCCCTCCCACATTATAGATTACATTTAAAATATGATGATTTTGATTTCAATGGTGCATGTGGGAAATCCATTGATGTGATAGGCATGATATTGAGTTCAAAACTATTGATGAAGCCACCAAATTTGGATGAACCATTCAGAAAATGTTTTGATAAATCCATCCAAGTAGTGAGAGCTGCCCTTTCATAGTGAGTTGATGGAATAACACAAGCCATTTCTTTTTTCTCAGGACCATTTGATGGATCCAAATTTAATTAAATGATTAAAAAATATGTTTTTATAAATTTTAATGTATTTTAAAAAATATAGATCATATATTCTTGGAATTGAATTCACTATGTTTCTTGATCATGTTACTCGTAGGTACGTGATGTAGAAAGATTATTATAAAAAGAGGCTACTGAGAGAGATTTTTCTATTGGATGAGCTCAAAATCAAAATCAATGATAATAAGGGAGATGAGAACCATGTGTATGAACACTTAATTATACATCCCAATAATTTATAAGCTAAAATTGTGGAAGAAGACCCATTGAATGATCAAATTCACGGAAAGAAGTTCTACATGAATAAAGGAGATGTGTGTATGTATGCTAATATTAGCAATTATCTGATAAAATATTTAGTCCCATATAATTTAAATTGAATATAAATATAAGATCTAAAATATCAATACATATATTACAAATGGGAATATCCCTTTCATTGGATGATTTTATGTGATCAAGTAATAAGATGATGTTTTCCTAAAATTGAAGTTAAATTCGTCATTGAGTTTTTTACCATCATGGCATATAGACACTAATTGGGATCATAAAGGAAAATAATAAATGATTTAGATTATATAATTTAGTATCCCGAAATTTTTATAGATTATCATCAATTTTTAAAATTGTTCAAAAACTATCAATTTTCAAAAAATAATTGAAAGAGAGTAGAAATGCCTTAGAAGCCACTATTTTTTGTAAATTTTCGAAGTATGAGGATAGATTTTTTTAGACCATTACCAATGGAATTTAGAAATAATTTTATCTTTCGTAAATATTATTATGATTCAAAATAGGTGGGGGAAACATTTCACTGGTTGGGGAAGGGATGGTTTATAATTTTCTTTAGATTTAATTCAGGCACAATATAAAATAAAAAACCCATCTCCATTCCATATAATTTCTTTTAATTTTTTATTTTTTTATTATTATGTATAATCATATTTTATTTTTAAACATTTCTTTATTTTCATATTTCTAAATAATCATTATCTTCCTTTATAAGGTTTTGGTTTATATACAGTGGAATAAACCAAGGATTAGTATTGAAGTACATGAAGATCACCAGTATACGTGATAGGGGTGATGGATGATCTTAATTTTATTGGATAATCATGAATTAATCTAGTATTTATGATGTCAATTGAGGATATTAAATGAATCTTTCTCTCATATGGTAGGAGAGTAGACCATTCAGAAATCTCTATAAGGTTTTCTCTCACCATTAAAATTTTACTATGGAAGTGAAAGGATTTGATTGTGTAATATCACTTTAATCAACTATGAAGAAAATTAATTAATAAAATAGAATAATTATAGAGTTTAAATTGGAAAACCAACCCTAACAAGATCATTGTTCTCATATCATTATTCTCAATCACATGATTTTAAAACACCATTTCAATCATATTGTTAATTTCTATATTTCATTCAGATAAAAAACTAAAAAAACCACCACATACGCACTATAATTAATACAAAAATAATAATTTCACATTAATGTATCGTGAGGATACATCGTATGGTTATTCAATAGAAAACAAAAATTAAATATAAAAAAATATTCAATTCCCCATCATAGTTGTGCATCATCAAGATACTCTAGAACCTCATAATTTCTATCCATATTCCACCTAAAAAATATAGACTCTACTAAAATGATAACAGATTTATTAAATTTTAACTCTCATATTCCACAAAATTCATCTCATACAGCAATGAAGTAATCAGTCACAACTCACCAAACTCTTCAATATATCCAATCTAATTACTTATTCTTAGATAATCTGGAGGAATGTGTTCTATTCTAGGATTATAAGCTGACTCAAAAAAATTTCTATATATAATCAACCCATAAATGCTAAAAAAAATTCAAATATCATAGTTCAATGATGTAAATAGGTTTTCATGGTCAGTATAATCTATGAAAATTTCAAAATATAAGTAATTCCACTATCAGATCATATAACATACCTCTACTGTAATTTCTTGTTTGTGTTTAGAGTAGTTCCATTCCTATGGAATCAAATATCAAGAACCGTATTCCACAACTCATGATACCTGCAATATAACTACTCTAATTCATAATACATATGTACAAAAACTCATTTTATACTACCCACCTGGATCGAGTAGGATCAATGTTGCTATCATTTTGAAATAGTTCTCCATCTCTTGAAAGTAATTCTCACTTGATTTCTTCCCATTAAAAAATTACCCATTTCATGGAAAAGACTAAAAGCGGTTCATTTTAAAGGAAAACTCATGAACCAACCTATTAAAATATTATTATAATACTAGAAATATATGGTTATTGAAATGGTTCACAGGTTTCTCAAATGAAACCACTACCTGGACTTTCTTTGGTTTTACTGACATACTTTCCATCAATATGATGTGTCCTAAGAGGTCTATGTGATCAATACAGAACTGAAACATAGATATCATATTGTATTGAAAATGTCCTATATGTTTACAGATATTTATATCATGTTATTGGTATAGATCATCATGAGTCATTGAGTTGACCATGATTGCATCACCAAACAAAACAAAAATTTAATTCAGGATGATATAGAAGATTATTTAGAACAAGGCCATAAACACTTCAAGTGTATTAATCAACCCAACAAACACTATGAAGAATTCATATAGGATATATCTACTTATAAGAGAAGTATTGGATATATAAGAACACTGAACTCTGAACCAATGATATCTAAAAAATTATTATATCTTGTAGATAATTTTTTTTCATTCACATTTTCAAATTATTTGAAAATCAATGAATGTTTTTTTGTGCAGGGGTACACAGTTGTCCAAAATGTGTTCCTCTTCTAGGTGGGTGGTGTTTACATTTTTCATAGAGTACATTTCTTTAAAAACCATAAAATATCCCAGAACATCCCATAGTCTGTGGTTAACAAGTTTTTCTCGGTAGGGGTCCACAGTTGGGAAAACCGTATGCCAAATGTGCAATAAATCTCATCATTAAAAATTTTCCCAACATCACCAAAACAAAATCAATTTAAAAAAACAATTTAAAATATATCAAATCAATGTAAAAAAGTTCCTATAAAGACTACCAATACATATTGAAAATGATCAGGATATTAAATGTAGGAAATAAACTACGTAGAACATTCCACTACTAATGTCGAATATATGGAAGCTGGATGTTGATGTGCTCAAGTGTGGCAGATACAACAAACAACCAATGACTATGGGATAATATTTACTAAAAATAAATTACATCATGAAAATATTAGTCTCATTTATCTAATTTAAATTATAGAATATCACTCATGTGTTAAATGCATTGATAGAAGACACAATTTCCATCAGGATCACCCACATAAAGGTGGACAAATTTTATAATTTACTATAATGAAAGATCAACATGCACAAAATATTATTAAACCATTTAGTTATAAATAGGGATCCCCATTCACCATGTCCTATAATAGTTGTTTTATACAATTCTTCCTGAGATGATGACCTCTTTTATTTTTTTGTTTTTTATGGATCTTACGGTCCAATAGTAGTGAATAAAATTACATAGAGAGTGTTCATCGTAACCATAGATAAGTGTGACTCATACAAGTGTGGGTCATTTGTTCGACTCGAAAATGGATGTGGGAATGCGTATAATTGATGTAAATATATTGTATGCCTTCATATAGGTATAATATATTTTTTTGTTGAAACTATAATATTTCAATCCCAAACATAGTGTACATTGGAAATGGATCAGGTGTTCTGGAACATCTATCCTGATGGTGGACCATGATATGAATTCATTGGGATATAATTTATGATTTTTTTCAAATTGATGTCTTACTTGAATGAGGTGATTATTTCATGAAAGGACAACATCATCTATAATGATAAAATATTCCCATGAACAACTATAGTATGATGACCCAAATTATGATTTGATATTCATAGAAGGTGTTGAAAAGAATTAACAAAGTTTTATAAAACTAATGAATTGATTTTTTTGGATGATTTAATAGGAATAATTTCCTTTTAAACACCATCCATCATGTATGATGATGTATTGGTAATGGGACAGAATAATCAACATATTGTTTGGTGGTGCAACTAGAATGATTCTCTTAAGGAGGGGTGGCATGTTAGATGTTAGCATGTAGAAAATATGTTGGAAGAACCATGAATGGGTTGGATGGTATTTTGGATAGTAATTTGAAATTTAAATGATGATGGAAAAATATACTCAAGTAGTACTTGATTCATTGGTGACATCTAGTTACAAATTTAAATATAGTATCTCTTCGAGTTTGAGTGTGTGTAATGAACTCTCGATGTTTTTTTATGATCCGGGTGTGTCTAAATAAGTATTAGGGTATTATTATGTCTTTTCATGATAGTGTATAGTCTTATTTGGGATCTAGCTAGGTGATTTCATCAAAATTTTCATATGAACATTATATGGAATGTCTACAATGTTAATTAGAATCCAATAGGCATGAATTCATCCTTATCAGGGTTTGTGGCGATGAATTAGTGGATGGAGTGGAAAATCTCCAATAAAGGTTGACCATAGGTGGTATGAATATTGATTTTCATGTAATTCTATGTGGTTGGTTAGGATCTATATATATCCTTTAGTTTTCGACACAATGGCTATGTTTACTGAATCTATCAAGACATTTAATGGAAAATATTATTTATTGGAATTCTGATATTGGTTTAGTTTAGTATATCAAATTATAAATATAATTGATGAAAAGGGTTTCATTCACTTTTGGGATCATGAATTTCGTTCGGAACTACTTTTGATGCATTTTTTATATGATTGAATAATTTATTATTGAAAATTATGGTTGTAGAGGCCCCACCCCATGAAATAGGACATCACATTACACATTATATGATTGGGAGATGAATGGGATGGGTGATGATTCAGATGACGATGAGGACACGTATATTTTTATAAACTAGATTGCAAACCATATTAGTGTTTTAATGGGGATTACATGCAATGGATAATTTTTTGGTGGTTTAAATGGTTCATGATCAATTATATATTTAAAAGTGTATTGAAAATTCCATGATAGAGAATTGATATTTGAGTTATAATTTTTTACTAATGTAGGACATGATTTTTTGTCTACTGTTATCCATTACTTATCAATGGGGGTTATATGTAATATGGTGGGTGTATAAAAAATTCCCTATCCATAGGGGAATTCAAAATTCATTAATAATTTGAATTATTGAACAAATTTTTGGTGAATTTTTCTTTTGATAATCTGAATCATATTATGGTGTATAAAAACCATAAGGTTGGTATTTTCCAAATTAATGGAGAATCAAGGGAACTCATAGGGGACCTGAGGATACTCATCAATAGCTAGGTGAATATTGTATTAGATCCCCTATATTGATGGTGAGGGTTTTTAGGGGAAGGATATCAATAATTTTTTCAAAGGTATTTATAGGAGGTTGGTTGTTATCCATTCCCCTTCTATTTTATCTCCCTAACCTTGTGTAGTCCACCTTCTTCTTCCTCATTCACAATGATTTTGGGTTTCCGTTTAAGTTTTATCTTCAAAATATGAGGTATAAAATGATCTTTTTCAAAATATATTGTCCCCCACTTCCTATTTTTTTAATTTTTCACCCGTTTTTGGTTATAGTTCAAATTCAACTAATCCATGTTGGGGATATACAAGAATTATGGGGATTTCCCTTTTCTAGGAAGGGAGTGGTTTGAGTTTCTATCTTAAAATTGTTATGTTCTATTTGGATGAGGTATATCTCCATTGTGATTATTCAATAAAATAATTATTCAATTAAATATAATTGTTACATTTATTGATGTTGAAGGATTTGTATGGTTATTATTTTGATGTTAGATGAATCACATAGGTTTTTGTAAACTGGTTGGTCGTCACTATGGTGTGATGAGGTCGACTAGTGATAATTTTTGTGTTTTTCTTATTTATGAAAAATATTTTAATTAAATATAAATTTTTTTGATTCATTTATTAATTTAAATGTGATTTTAATTAATAATTTAGTGTTCTATGATTTTTGGAATGAGCATCAAATTTCATGAATGATGTTGCAAATGTAATGGCAGGAATTGGAATCCATTTATTTTCCTTGTAGAATATTCAGAATGAGGTAGTAGTCTCATATAATTTCCTAATGATATTATTATTATTTTCTATATTTCATACGTTTTGATTGGTCATCAAATGAGTCAATTCAATTTGGATAATATATATTAATATATTATTTAGTAATTAAGTGAAATTAATATTATTAATATGTTGAATGTGGTCGATAGTCATTAATAAAACTAGTGTTCAAGCTTGATAAATCAACAACTGAAGAATGGACCAACAAATTGATACATTAGGTAGCCTCATACATTATTTTACGGTGACAATAGACCTATGAGACCCATTATCCCATTTTAAGGGATTTGAGAATCTTCCAAAAATGAGGTGAGTTGACACATCATATAATGGGTTGGGTTAGCCATTGTGTACCACATTATGAATTTTCAGTTATTCTGGATCATTTGGAAGTATATGGGATTAGTTACCCTCATCCATCAGATGTGACCAGGTCTAGTTAGTATGACTGTAGAGATATCAAAATTCAATTTGGTTGGTGGACCAACAAAGAGGGGCATCCATGAAATACATGGTTCACAGACTATCCCTTGATCATATATCATTATTGTGGGACAATGTGTCGTTAGTGATGCCATGATACATAGCTTATTACACTAAGGGATGAAACATCCTAAATCTATAGGTGATTACATTAGAACATAATTATGAATGAGGAGCCATGTGAGGGTGCCTATGATGTCATAAGAATGAGTGGGGCATGGGGTTTCCCCATTGACAGACAGACCCAAAGCTGGTCATGTGATATCGTATCATGTGTCACTATGGAACTTATATTAGACTACAGATCCCAAGGGGATGTGAATAATGTTTTGGCAGTTGGGTTTTCAACCAGCCTTCATGTTTTTTCATTGTAGCGGTAACTTATAGATGTAACTGTTAAGGTAATTATGACATGTGAGTGTTATATAAAACCTATATATAATAAAAAACACTATGATCGATTGAATATGAAACACTAAACATGTGATTTAAACAAACTATGATATACTTTTAAAATTTTAGTACAGAAAATGAAAATTATAATTATGCCTTTATAGTTTTAGGTATTAATAGAAATTGACTATATTAAGTTTAATATCTCAATATTTATAAGATCAAATGAATTTATTAATTAATTGAAAATATATAATCTAAATTCATTTGTTATATTATGTAATATTTAGGAAAAGCATGTAAATAATGATTTATTTGAATGATGAATAATGTGATGATTTGACAAATGTTTTATGTTTTTTTAAATAGATATGTTTTTCTATTTATGAGAATGGTAGTACTGATAAAAACTTCCAATTAGGGTTGTAATTAATTATATATCATCATAAAATCATTATAAAATAGAATATGGGATTTATACAATTTGGTAATTAGGTGAGTTATGTTCAACTATTGGAAATTGGTGTGTCCTAATGAGCAATCAGATACAAGTGAAAAGTCAGCAGAAAATATTTTTCCAAAATATTATTTAAAAATGAAATATGAGATAGTTATATATATTGATGAAGTTTAAACATCTTTATGAAATGATAATATGTTTCATGATTGATTTATGATGAGTTATCACTCTCATTGAAAATGTTTTGTAAAATGAATTTTTTTTACATGAGTTAATTTTATGATCTATTTCTAGTTTGATATTAACATCATTACTTTTGATCATGTTAGCATGACATAATTCATATCTTATTCCTTCATATGATCGTAGATGGATGCCTTTTTTGATTAGGCATACTTGGAATATAAGGGTAACCTTTCATTTGGTTCCATTAGTATGTTAAAAACAGTGGTTTAGGTGGAGTTTAACTAATAAGAGTTCTATTATCAAATGTATATTTTTGTATTTATAAGAACGATCATTGAATTAGAAGATTTTGTATCTAGTCTCTATATAAAATAAGCTACTACAATTTATATACACATGGTTATTAAATTTATTGAATATCAATATAAAATATGTAATATTTCTTTGTTATATTCTTGGTATATTATGTATAAAATGGATTCCAAATTTTAAATAAGAATAATTAATATTAGTGAATAATTAATATATAAATTTATTTAATAATGGTTTATAAAAATAATAAAAAAACTAGTTATAGTGGTCAAAACAATTATTGTAAAAATTTGTTACCTTTAAGATAAATTCATCAAATTCATAAAAAATCTGTATATTTTTGAATGGTAGAGTTTTGGACCAACTATATGAACAATTAAGTAAATTTTTTATTAATTTTTTAGGAAAATTTTATGATATTTACAACCCATTATTTAATGATTTTGGGTATTAACAAAAAGACCACTCCCTCCCACCTATTAATGAGAACATACTATCATCTCCATTCTATAATAATAAAACAGTTGATTTACGAATACTAATGGAAATTACATTCCTATATTTGTTGAAAAATTTTATAGGTTGTTGTTAGATTATATATCTAATCTAGGTAGGAATTAGGTATAATACAACATATATGTCCTGATGAAGAACTATCTTTCATAACTGGGAATTTTTTTGTATTGTTTCTCCCAGATCCTTCACATGATAATAAATATGGTTGATATAATAACACAAGTATCTATAATATAATATGTTTATATATTTTAAAATTTAATAACTTATATTCATCTCCTCTTACATCAAATAAGAAACAAAACTACTTTTTTTATATAACAGATTATATCCACATGGATCGATGTAATATGATTTCCATCAACACAAAACATGGAAAATTCAGAATGTTGGTTTAAATAATTTTTTATATTATTCATGACATATTAATAATTATATAAAAATATATTTCATAAAATTTATATCAATTCTAATCTTGAAAAAAATGATATTTTCATTCATGTGTATAATTGACTATCACGTCGCTATGAAATATGATTCAATTTTTTATGAAATCACATTGATTATAAGTGTAAATTTATTTGAATAACTAAATTTATATTTATTACTAAATCTTAATTAATGAATGATTATAAAATACTTAACGTCCTACAAACATGATCATTGATAAATGGAAATGTGACTCTTGCGTAGGTATGACCTACTATCTTCTAGATCATAATGTAGTTTTTTATCATATTTATATTTCGTTATTGGTGTTAAAACTATTATTGATATATAAAAATTGTAATTATTTACTTATTTTTATTCTGTATATGATTTAACAATGATCCCATTGAAAATGATTAATTCACAAATACCATTTAGAATTCTTTGATCTAAACATCTCCAAAAAACTCAATGTGTAAAAACAGATTAATTAATTAATTAATTATTTCATAATATAAATATAGTAAATTGTTAAATAAAAATATATTAAAAATGAATAATATTATTAATAAATGAAATAATTTTTATATGTTTATTATAATTGATATAATGTGCATTCGTAACAAGTCTGGAGTCAAGGGAATGGTTTTCAATTGAAAAATAAATCCTTCATTGAGCCCCAAGAACTTTTGTAAACATAATTTATCATCAAAGGATTATAAATTAATACATTAATAATTATCATAATTTATTAATCTCATTAAAAATATTATAACTTAAACTTCATTCTACCTCTACATTATGTAGTTTATATTAATATATTTTATAAAAATTATGATATTTCATCTCAAATTCTCTTCATTGAGGAATATTTTAATATTATACATATTTTTTATTTTATATGATATATATAATACATAATTACATGTTGTAAAGTGAATAATTTTCACTACATGGTATTTTATTTTATAATCCATTTACTTAACTCCTGGGGGTTTTGATTCAATAGTTTTCATAAAATTTATTGTTAATGATTTAATTTTTTTTAATCAGGATTGATAATGATTTAATTTCCATTGAAGGAAATTATTTTATCATATATAAATAAACCCCATTCATCAAATTTTATAGTGTGAGGGTTCTTATAATAGTCGAATAATTCCATGGTGGGAGAATTATTGAAATTTATTTAAATATTCTGTTTTCAGAATCCTCGACCAAGGTTCGTTATCATTAAATATATAGTAAATTTATTTATTATTGGAAAAGATATTATATGATAAGACTATTTTTTCATTGATGAAAATTTAGATAAATTGAAAAGACACTAAAAACTATTAATTAAATCTCAATGTCTATCCAAGGATATAATCCTTCTATCGGTGATACACATGTAATGTATTTATCTCCATCTAATGACAATCTTTCTCCAGGTTCTTGTTTGGAGAAAACATTTTCATCCCTTATTCTTGTTGGTTGATCATCCATTAATCCTCTAGAAATGTATCTTTCATTTTATAATATTTATATAAATTGGTAAAGGCAGATTCATGGAACTGTTTAACTTTTTGCAAGAATCCCTATGATTTATTTTAGGATACAATACATATTTACATAACAGTCTATTTATAAGTATAGGGAATATGTTAAAATAATATTTAATTGTATTCCATCACTTAACTACTCTTATAATCATTATTAAACCCGATGTAACAAAATCAAAATATTATAACTATTTTTTTGTCTATTCCAATATGGAAAATTATATATATTATTCTACTCTATTGTAAAATATTATTTTTTATTAGAAACAATCTAAATTCATTCAAAATACTCTAGAATTAATTGAAATCCCATATATATATATATAAAATATTTCATTCCAAAATAAATAAATGAAATTTATAATGTAGTAGAAACATTATCTCTTATTATTGTGAATAATGTGTATTCAATTAACTAAATTGAGAAATATTTTAATAAAAATTATCAGAAAATTCTTAGTGTGAGGCCCGATAATATTATTTATCATCGGAATTATGAGGTATTTATTAATTTACCATATTTATTTATATAAATAGGTAATGGAATATATGATAAAGTATATAATTTCACAATGGTGGTACCAACATATGACTACTTATTGTGTAACATAATACATTTTCAACTTTCTTCATCATACTTGTTATAGATTTATTTCATCCACTAATTTTTTTCATACACAATTCATTGACTATTAAAAATAAACACCTCAATTCACATTATAAATGGAATTTATATTGATTTTCCTTTTTCAATAATTATTCTAAGATATTTTATTATATAAATATTGAAGAGACAAGTCATTCCATAACATATTCACTAATTACATGCTAATTGTGACACACCTAATATCCATACATCACCATGATCACATGGCATTATAGGATTAATTAGAAAATAAATGTTCATCAGTCCTGAAATGAATTATTTATAATCATAAATTATAATAATAATTACAAATTACAATAGATAAAAATATATAATGACACAAAATAATGACAAATTCATACAAGAGGGAATGTTATCATAATATCACATATAATACATTACCATGATAAAACATCCTGGGAATAATCCTCACCTTCTTACGATTATTCACACTCCACAGTCTATGATAAGTATAATATTGTATAATATCTTACCAAATAAATTTATTTAAGAATAACATTATAATACTTCAATGTTTTTATCATTACTTAGAAGTACCATGACCTTATCAATGTGGTGTATAATCTATGAAATTGTTACATTTGGTTAATGTAGAATAATTAAAAATAAATAATAAAATGTTTTAACAATACTCAATAAATACAATATACATGTAGTCAATGTAAAAATAGTTTGTTCTTGAAACCAACTCCATTATAATATCACATAGACTAAAGAAAACTGCATATTAATTGTTGTTCAGTAGAACTCACATGATAATAATTTTTATAATGATTAAATTAGGTAGTAAAGTAGTCCACCATGTTATATTATGTTACAATACTAGTCTCTAAAAATTTACATAGCAGAAAATAATCACTCATGGTATGATACGTAAAAGGGCATTCTTCTTTATCAAATGTGAAATTGGATCTATTTCAAGAGTCATTATTGTAGTATTATAAAAATAAAAGTGATATTATATCTTCAGTTAGGTACCATTTAATGCTCTTAGAAAATGTTTTGGACCTATAAAACATTATTTACTACCTCTGATGTTGCAATATACATGGGTTATGCAAGAGAGTCTACTACAAGTGCTTAATTCTAAATATTCTAGAATAGATAAAATTTATTCAATGTGATTATTTATCATGTTTATTACTTCATGTTAACTTGACCTTTTTGTAAAAATTTATTTTCAAATCCTATGATGATTATTTCCTCATATACTATGTAAACATGTAACATATTTTTAATATTCCCCAAGTACATAATGATTGTCTGGACTTTTTTCCAATGGCAGTATCCTGGGTCAAAATCATGAAATTCTAAAACACATAATATATTATACAAATATATAGATGTACATAGTATAATATAAACGGATAACCAAATTTAAAATAGTTGTTTAATCCTTACCATTTTAATTTTTTCTACCTGTGTTCAATGAAACATTTTATTGGAATAAGGAATAAAATAACACACTATAATGAATTCACATATTGGATTATTCCATAATAATACTCTATAGTATCTTGTCAATATAGACATCTTGAATATAGATGAGTACTCTCATGGATCTATCACTAAATAACATTATCCCAACAATATATGATTCCCCACAAATGTATTTTAAAAATAAGTATCTATTAAACCAACTATTAATAGATTGTATGTCTGGTATTTCATTTATAATTAGTAATTTAACATCATAATGTAAAATTATTAAAATGGAATCACTCCCACTAAAATGATTATAGACATAAGGATCTCATTTCGTATTTATGAATACATATTCTATTATAAAATCATCATTCTGAATTTTACATGACCTATATTCATTCATTAATGCATAAAATATATTTCTTATATTATAAGATAATATTAGAATAATTTCAAATCACAAACCTTTTGGGCTTTGTCATATAATAGTCTTCAAGATGGATCTCATTAAATAAAGTTTTAATGAAATAAAATTTCTATCACTCATGGTAAAAGAATGAGGTATTTTAATGAATAATTATTATGGACTTCAACTAACCAACTCATGAATTAATTTTATCATAATAATTTCCATGACATTTTAGACTAATTTGAGACCAGTCAATCCTTATGGGTTATGAATTGTCTTACCATGTGTATTTTATTTTCAATTACCCAATTACTACCATTGAGATATACATATACTAGAGGATATTCAAAAATCCATAAATGGTTTTGGTTATATAGAATCCACTTTATAATTAATGGATTCCTTCATGTTTGATAAAATATGACAAAATAATTCAATTTCATAGGTTAGATGTCAGTTAATATCAACTAATAATTATTAACCATCCACTATAACTATAAATATATACCATTAAAGATCTATAACCATTATTATACTAATAAGATATCCTTGTGTCTATTGAATTGTTTTTACTTCCATGGGGTGTTGTGAAATCTTTTCATATGATATCACTTTTAAACATTGAGACTCAACTTCATAGAACATTATAACTCTCAATAAATCAATTTTATAGCTGTATTCCATCATATGAAATATAATTTTTAATTCCAAATTTTCTTTTTTTTTCTAAGGTTTCATATGGGTAATGCCCACTTATTTCAATGAGGAGTCCAATAATGGTACAATTTGTGCCACATTGAGCATCTTTGTGACCTTTGTAGGCCTTATCAAATGTTTAGAAACCCCCAACATGTATGTATGGAAAACCATTATTATTTAATTCAAAAAATTGTATTGAATACCATCATCCACTATAATTAGAACTATGTTTTTGAATTTTTTACATCTATTTGTATCAAAGGTCCTCAAAAATATAATTGAAGACTCGATTGATTCCTTATTGATCACATATGTGTGTGGTTACCCCTTTCAATAACACCATTTCAATATGGTTTTTAGTAATGAGGGTGTTGAGATTGGATACAAAACTATACTATATTATCAATTATGTCTCAATTTTCATTTTCTCCACCATGGTCTGGGTAGAGATTCTTAATCTTATTGCAAAATATTGTTCACAACATCATTCATTAATTCCATGATTTTATCAAAAAATTCAATCTATACCTCTTTATTTAGATATATACATATATACTATAATCTTCAGAGAGTGATATGGTATATGAGTATCCACTCTATCCTCCATATGATATTTTCAAAACACATCTCTATGAAATAATTCATGAGTATATTTTCACATTTTTCATTCCCACAAAATAAACATATTTACCTTTTTTTCAATGTAAATATGTCTTACATAAAATAATGGTTTTAGTAGAAATAATAATCTAAATATACTTTAATGTATAATTTTGTAATGAAATATTCATTTTCAGGACCAATAATGTGATTCCATAGTTGGGTGTCGTACGAGTCATCAAAATCAGTTACATTATCGATTATTATTAAGTGGTTTGTGTAATGAAATACATTTTTGGAATTATTTAAATTTACCATCTAATAATAAAATAAATATTAATAATATAAAAATATTAATTTATGGACATGAAAATTAATCTATTCAATACATGTCTCGATTGAAAAATAATTTTTTTTTGGTAATCAATGTTACATAATAAAAACACTATAAAAATAAGATCATTATGGTTCCTAATGTGAGGTAGTTGTCCCCTATATTTGAAGCAACTAGATTAGATCCATGGATACCCATTAATATAACCCATCAAAGCCAATCATTCTCAATATACTAGGTTTCTATATTTATATAAATATGTGATTACGACATGGTGTATCTAATATAAATTTTATAGAAATAGGTATATTTCACTCGATAACAAACACACATGAAGCTTAAAATTTATTATCAGTATGGGTGATGATTTTATTCTAGTTTCCCTTATTCCCAAATGAAAAAAACTTCATATTACCTTTTTGGGATCTTGATAATTCACTTAATGTATGCCCATGAGGAATCCATAGGCATAGTTATCTTTGATTTCCAAATCTATTGGTTCACCATAAGGACCACCTGCTATTCCCGCTTCATTTATTTACACACATAGAGAGGAAGAGTAAGAAGAATAGAAAATGACTCCCCAATCATCTTCATATTTAAAATTTTGACCAATCTAGAGAGTTTCTGATGGAGTGATGCTAGAATGAGAACAATTCTGATTTAATTAACTAGTTCAAACCCTAAAACCTCTAGGATTTTAGTGTAGATATTGTTCATCAGTACACAAGGCATATATGAGGAAACCCTCGTAAAATATTTATCTTACAATAATACTTTCAAATATCAAAATTTTCTGTACAACACCTCTCTTGGTAATGACAACAAATTTTTTCAAGAATTCAACACTCATATATGTTTTTATGAGACCTAATGTGTTCAATAATGTAACATCATAGGAAAACAAATAATATTAAGTTTTTATATTTATTAGTATTTTTGAATTGAATATATATTTTTGTTAAATGTGGTTCTATATTCAATGAAATACCTGACATGAAACAATGGATTTATCTGGTGTCTTATTTTTTACACAATGCTTAGTCATATTGAAAGAAAAATAAAGATATAATATTATTATTTTAAATTGTAGTAAACTCCTAGTCATTTTATTGGAGAGAATAAATAAGAACAACTAAAATATTATTATACATATTTGTTAAATGTTTTTTTATTTTTTAAATGATAAATGCTTAAAATATGAATCACTCTAATTTTAAGCAATATTTATCTAATATTTTTTAAAAGGATAATAAATCACCTTTTAATGAAGAAACCTATTTCAATATAGTTTTTTTCACTTTAAAATATTATATTTTAAAATAATTAAATTTTTCATTAGAATCGGGACATCAAAATTTACTTTGGGTAAATTTTTAGAATTTTTCTGATAGAGTTCATTTTTAGTGAATAACGAAAAATACTGCATTTTAATTCAAAACTGCCTTGATATCTAATTTACATATATGGACAGAATATAATTTTTTATTTTTTATTTTTTAATTAGTTTATATTTTTACAATTTAATCCAATTTTGTTCATTATAAATAATTTCACATTAGAAAAAAGGACATAAACAATTGTCAATCTTTTGATAGTTATGATTTCTCAAATATTTTGTTTTTTATTTTAACAATGGTAATTAATTTTAAATTAATTAAAGTGACTTATACGTTTTTTAATTTGGTAAAATAGACAGAAATTATGAATTCGGAATATTAGATATATCTTAGGCTGAATTTTTGGTATTTTACATAAAACCATCAAATTTTGATGAAGAGTTAAAACATTTAGTAGTTGTTAAAAACCGAATTTTTCATTTAAATGAAAATTTACTACTTTTTTGAATTGATGTTTGAAAATAAAAAATACATTGTTGTTATAATTATATGAAATTTGGTTCAATAAAATGAAGATAATTTGTTTTGAGGGAATAGTAACTTTTGACATTTATTTACTGCGGTTAAAGATTACTAATGTAATTAAAAGTAAAATAATATTATAAAAATATAAAATTACCTTAACACTTGTCCTAATAATATTTGAGGAGTCATGGAGGAGAAATAAAATCACTAGGTGATATTTTTTTTCCTTTTAAATTCATTTTTGTTATATAATGATATTAATAACATTCTTTTTAATTTAAAAAATAAAAATTTCGTAAACATCTTTTGTTTTGAAAAACCAATGTTAATATGGGTATATATAATTGATATATTTGACTATAAATATTAATTAGAATTATAAAATTATTCCCAACATTATTTCATTTTATAAATAATTTTCAGACATCATATAAATAATATTATGTATGAAAAAATAATGATTCATTGTTTAACTCATTAATGAATTATTTAAAAAATTAATATTATAAAAATTAAAACAATTTAAAAAACATGTCGAATTCTTAATTATTTATCCTTATTTCAACAATAGTCATCATATCTCCGACTTTAATAATATTTGGTACTTTAGTAACAGAAAATAATAATATAATAAAATAATATTTTCAAACATTCATAAAGAGACCCTCACCCCTTATAAAAAGCCCTAACCTCTAACCCATTACTCACACCTATCAAACCCCCAAGATCATCCAAAATCTACCCAAATAAGATATTTAGATCCATGTATCCCACCATAAATCCTTACCTTAGACAGAATGAACTTCAAGTAATCTTTTTGGTTCAAACCAAAGGGTGTCACCCGATTTAAATGTAAAGTATTCACTCAAGTTTATTTATTTATTTTACTTCTCCAACCACCAAAACACATATTATTCCTATATTTTATAACAACACAAGTTTCCACAATATTCTAGGTTGTTGTTATGATAAGTATCCAAACTAAACTTACACACGTATCATCCTAATTGTTAGAGAACATACTGTTTCTATGCAAGGCGAACTACTGCCTCAAAAAATGATGATTGTTAGATCTTCTCCTACCACTTATTATGGTGGCCATTAAAATGGAAATTTTTTTACATGTGACATATATTGTATTTATATTGTCTCTATACGTCTTTATTATTAATTTATATAATAAAATTATGGTTTCCATAATGGGTAAATACAATAAAATCGTTTGAGAATGTGGAGACTATCACCGCATCAAAGTGATATGACTTGTTCATTCAATACATGAAATGAATAATGGATTGAGGTAATTATATTAAATAAAATATATATTATAATATTACTATAATATACCGTTATATTATTATTTTTTTCTTTACTTAAAAATGTAAAATAGAAATAAATATAGCATTCATGCATACGTACAACTTACCGTCTCCATGAACGATATGATTCGTTTCATAAATCCAAATGAAATAGAATATTATGGATACCTATACACCAGATATATATGATATATATGATATCTAAATCTGTAATATCATTCAATAGATAATGGAATTTTGGCCACATGAAAAATTAGTAATTATAACAAGTTCATTTTTAACTAATGTCCCGACCATCGATAAAATGTATGATATGAAAACAAATAATTAACTAACTATTATATAATGTTAACTATTTATATAAAAGGAATAAAAAATTAAAGGTTTTATTATGTAATTACAAATTATATTATGTTTATATTTCGATGAACGTGGATCATACGAGACAAGTGGGACATGAGGTCATCAGTTTCTTATGTCACTTTTAATTTCATGAGATTTCCATTTTTCACCACTTATTTATTCCATGTGTTGTATTGTGTAGTATTATTTGATATATATTATCATGATTCTATTTATATTCATGGTATCAAGTAATTAATTTTTTGGTTATTACATTTTTGTCATTCTACTCGATTGATTACAACGTGGTAAAGAGTTTTTATCTCACTTTTTATTCCAATGATATTCATGATATATATGCCACTATTTCCTTTTGTGTGGTCTTTTTCTTACCAAGATTGTATTCTATGGGGAATATACTATAATTTTTGGGTATTTAAATATTAATGGTATGATCCTTCATTCATGTGTAGTATGTTTCTTATGTTACCAAATCTCTAAGGGAACATTTCAACCCAATTTCTATTCCTTGGGTTAGTCTTCTAATTCTCAATTATGTCATGCTATGATTTTGTGTGGAATTATTGTTTATTTATTTATGTTTTAATTTACACTAACCTTTTTTTATATTATTTTGATACTCATAATCTCTCCATTTATAAATTTTCATTTCATTTATATGAAAATGATAAGGGTAGTCTTAACTCAATATCCATTCATTGATTTAAACATCCAAGTCACTGGTTTTATTTTAAAAATAGCATGGGTTAATGTCCTTTTATTTATTTAAAATAAGTATCAAATCATAATGAATGTATTTATATATTTTAGACATTATTATGTAATTAATTTATAATTGATCAAAGGATGCAAGTTTTATAAGGGATTTCATCTCAATTTACATTCCATTGATACTTCATTGTTGTTATGCACCAATTCTCGTTTATTTGGTGTTAATACTATCCATTGACATATTATATCTTGAATACATTTAGTTTCATGATATTATATTATTTCGATTAATTTTATTCCTAAATTATTTGTATTCAAGCATAACTCATTTGGTAAATAAAACATTAACTAAAATATCATTTTAAATATAATACAGATTTATTATTCTTAAACATTAACAATAATGCCCATGTTTAAAAAATGGATTTAAGAATTTATTAATATGGGCATGAATGATTTGAAAATAATATTTCATTCAAAATATTCAATGTGGTATTGGACACTATGATTACTATATCTCTTTATAAAATATTTTAAATGATATTGAAAATGGTTTGAAAAAGAAATGATTATGTCAATATCTTGAAATGATATATTTTGATTGCAATGTGGAAATGTTATCTTTATTTTATTATTGTTTATGTGTTAGAAATATTTTATGGTTCTTTTTTATTTTTTATTTATACAGGTTGTTCCATGGTAAACCGAGGGTAGGTGATCCCGAGATATCACACTATTAGATTAGGTAACGTGAAAGAGGAAAATGATAATGTTTCTCCTAATATATTTAGGGAATATACATTGATGGGAATTAAAAATGTAACTCCCAACATAGCTATGAAATATACAACATAAGTATGTTATGGATGCCACAATCTACATTTATGATAAATGATTTTAATATGTTATTCCTAAATATAATGATTTAATGATGTTAGAGTATATGATTGGTATATATTGATGGAATAATGTTTTCATTAATTATTTTATAATCTTGACTGTGATTTTTATTCTCATACCACGTTTTGAAATTTTATTCACATGTCTTAATGATGAATAGGGTCAAGGATTGGATTAATGGAATGTCATGCTGTCAAAAACATGGAACTATACAAGACCGTTTTTCTAAAGAGTTTTTATCTTATGAAAAAAATAGAAACTGAGTAGAAGTGTCTACTTTGTAATTTTTGTGATATAATGTAATAGTTATGGCCTAATTCTCTAAAACATAAAACCTGAAAAGATCCTCAATGGGAATTATTCATTTAATTCATGGTTATGTAATGTCTCGAGGATGGGTCATTATAGTTGGTATCAAATGTCGGTTAAGATAACATTATAGGTTAGGGTGTTATTTAAGCATAATTGACATAAGCATAATGGTTAGCATATTAGAAAGTGTCATGATTATTTTAGTGGTTTAAAATGGATATTACATTTTGGGGTGAAAAATGAAATGTATTAAATAAACTTTGAGGATAAAATATGCCATCGTTATTTTTGAGTAATTTTTCTCAATTTTTTTTGGAATGATATGAAATTATATATTTTTTAAAAAATTTCAACACACATATCATGTGACAGTCTATTACGTTGGACAAATCAATTTTAATTTAACTGAGAACCAATTTGCGATTAGGATTTATTGCCTACTACTGAAATACGTGATTTTCTGGGTTATTATGAGTAATTTTTTTAGTTAAATGATTTTATTGATTAAGGATAATTTTATTTTGGTTCATATGATTTATATAATAGACTTCCATAGAATAAGAAAATGATTTGGTGATTAGGTGATAAAGGTTATTTCGGGAGACATTCTATCATTTGGGAACACTATATGCTTAATGAAAATACAATACTATGGGATTTATTTTGTGGAGTTTTGGATAAAATACTATATTAGAAGAATATATGTTTTTACTGTTCACGTAAGTTGATTTGGGTTATTAATTAAAATGATTAACATACAATATAGAATATTTGATTAGGTTAATTACACTTAAGTATAAGACATTAAGAGTAGTCGATGATTTTGGAGATAAATGTTAATATTTAATGTAGAAGACTATGTGATTAAATACTTCAATGTTTTGGGTTTCAATAATAGTTTGATTAATTTAAAAAAATTTAAGCACAATTGTATATTGAATGGTATTTCTTGAACTTTTTTCACTTTTGGTTGAATTTTGGGGATTATGAGTAGAGTTTATTATTATAAAGGATTATCCTTTTAGACGTTATCTGACCTCGTACTTACCAATGTTGGTTTTGGTTAATTTATAAAGATAAGGGAATTATATTTTTCATATTTTTTGGATCATATTATTTTCTAGAAGATTATTTTAGAACAGTTGATGTGTCCAAGTTGACTTGAATACGGATCATTTGGAGAAAAGAAGAGTTTGTGGTCAAAATTTAGTACATGATGAAAGCCTACTTGTCAATTTAGTATGTTACCTTATGTTCTTATTCAATATCAGAAATAAATTCCTCAACATTATGAAAAGGAACATAAAACAAAAACATTGTCCGTTAAATTTTTTTAATGGGGAATCAATGACCGTTTAATACATCAGACGTTTATGATTTTCTGGTGGTTGAATTTCTCAAAAATATTTCTTCTATCACTCTCTATCCGATCATGAAGCTTAGTTTCTCCTCCATATCCATGTTTTCTGACACTAAATCCTAAAATGGGTTATTTCATGTGACCTTTGTACTTATCTTGCATTATTTTAAAGTGAAATTATTATTTAATCTTTTTTATGATGTGGTACATTCAATGAAGTTTCTAAGGCCAATTTTAAAATTATAAGAACAAAATTTCCAAATATGTGGAAGGTTGTAACATCCCAAGAAAATAAATAATATAATTTTTCTCATATTTATTAGAATGTTTGAATAAAAAATTAATTTCATTTTAAAGGGGGTGATATATTCAATGGAATACCTGACACACAAGAATGGGTTTCTCTCAAATGATATGTTTCACACAATGGTGGGTCATATTGAAATTGTTTTAATAATATAATATAATTATTTTAAATGGAAGATAACGCATTGTTGTTGTGTTAGAGAGAATGAATAGAACTAACTAAAACATGAATATACATGTTTTTTATATGTTTTTACATTAATTAAATAAAATTTATATGCTTAAATTGTTAATGAATGCGTCTTTTTGAATAAATACTCTAATATTCTTTAAAATGACGATTTACCACCTCTTGATGGAGAAACACATTATATCTAGTTTCAGTCACTTTTCTATGTTATTTTTTATAAAATAAAATTTTTATTTAGAATCATGATATTCAAATTTACTTTTGGTAAATATTTTGTATTTTTTAATAATGCTCATTTTTTAAATTAATATTGAAAAATAATGTATTTTAATTCAATAAATATTTTTAATAAAACTTATTTATATTGATAGATTATCTTTTTAAATGGTTTTGAAGTGTAATTACATTATATATTTACCATTTATTCTAAATTTTTTCATTGAAAGTATATTCACTTTGAAATTGGTCGTACACAAGTGTAAATCTTTTGAAACATATTATTTCTAAAAAAACTCTTTTTATATTGACAATGTGAATTAATTTTAATTTAATTAATTCATCTTATATGTTTTTAATTTGTTAAAATACATAAAATTTTGAATTCTAAATATCATATATAGCTTAGGATGATTCTTTGGTATTTTTCTGATAAACTTCAATTTTTGATGAGTAGTTAAAACACTAAGTAGTACTTAAAAAACGAATTTTTATTTTAAATGAAATTTTATAGCTTCTGTGAATTGAATTATATAAATCTTAAATGCATGTTTTTTATCAATATGTATAATTTGGTGTAATAAAATGAAAATATTTTTTTGGTGAATAGTAACTTTGGCTTTTATTAACTGCGATTAAAGTTAAATTGGATAATTCAAGGTAAACTAATATTATAATAATATAAAATTTTCATTAAACATCTATTTACATTATTGGATGAGTCATGGACAACCAATTAAATCTTTTGGTTTGATTTTTTGGCCTTTTTGAAGCCATTTGAGTAAGATAATGGCATTTATCACATTTTATTAAAAGTAAAAAACAAATCGTAAACATATATTTGTTTGGAACAACAGTTTTTATGTGCGGTTATATAATTGATTTATTTTACTATAAATACACATTAAAATGATAAAAATATTTCTTACACCATGTTATTTCATTCACAATTTTCAGAAATCCATTAAATAAAAATATATATGACACAATAATGATGTAGTGTTTATCTCATTAAAGAATGATTTAAAGAATAAATGTTATAAAAATTACACCAATATCCAAAACCTATCAAATTCATATTGTATGATTTTATTTCTAACAATAGATTTCTTATATTTGACTTTATTATGTTTTAGACATTTAGAAAATGAAAATAAATATATAATAAAATAATATTTTCAAACATTCCTAAAGAGCCCCTCCACCACCTTACAAAATGCCCTCACTTCTAAACCATTCTTCACAATTATCAAACCCATTGGATAATCCAACCTATTCCCATATAATCTATCAAGATCCCTATCTTCCCCCAAGAAGCCTTACCTTAGGAAGAAGGCATTTTAGGAAATAATTTTGGTTCAAACCAAAGGGAGTTACCAGATCTAATGGTAACATCATCACTTAAGTTATTTTATTTTATTTTTCTTCTCCAACCACCAAAAAACATTTTATTACTTATCTTTTATATAAAAATTAGTATCCTAAATATACTAGGTTGTTTTAATTAATAGTATTTTAACTACACATACACACACCTCCGTCTTATAGGTAATGAACATACGGTTTCTATGGACGACGAACTACATCCTCACAAAATAATGATTGTTCGATCTTCTAATACCACTTATTATGGTGGCCATTAAGATAGAATTGTATTTAAATAAGATATATATTATATTTATATTTTCTCTATAATTATATATATTTCATTTATATCATACATTTACGGTTTCCATAAGGGTTAAATATGATAATTTAATTTGAGGAAGTGTAGACTACCGCCCTCTCAAAGTGATTGGACTCTTTCATGCCATACAAGGAACTTATAAAGGATGAATTTAATAAATATAAAATATATATTATAATTTAATGATAATATACCTATGTATTATTATGTCTTCTTTATATTAAATATAAAATATAATTGAAATTAGTATTCATGCGTATGTACGACTTACTATCACCACGATCGGTGTGTTTCATTTCATAACTCCAAATGATATAGAATATTATAAATACCTATATAGTTAATATATATTATATTTATTATATCTAAATCATGAATATAATTCTTGAGATAACAGAATTTTGACCACATTGACTATTTGTAATTATAAGAAGTTCATTATTGACTAAAGTTCCATTCATCGACTAAATGTCCTATATAAACTAAAATAACTAACTAATTGTTATAGAAATTTAATAATTGATATAAAATGAATAATATATTTAAAAAAGTTCTTTAGGAAGTTTAAATTAACTTATGTTTATTATTCAGGAAGAACACAGAACATATGCATCAAGTCGGATATGAGGTGAGGGGTTTCTTATCTCTCATTTAATTTTTGGATATTTCCATTATTCACCAAATATTTATTGAATACAGTGTATTGTGTATTTACATATGATATATATTATAATGAATCTATTTATATTGATGGTATTTTGTGATTCCTTTGTTTTTTATTAAATATTTTCCATAGGACTCGATTGATTTCAACATGGTAAGTGGTTTTCATCTTACTTTTTTTCCCATGAGATTCATGCTATATTTGGAACTATTTATTTTTGTGTTGTATATTTACATAGCATGATTTTTTTATTTGTGTATAGTAAATTAATTTATGTGTATTTACATATTTATTTTACAATCCTTCTATCATATGGTGTATGTTTCTTATGTTAACAAAACGGTAAGGGATCTTTTTAACACAATTTCAATTCATTGGGTTAATCTTTTAATTCTTAATTATGTAATTATATTATTATGTGTGGAATCACTGTTTATTTTTTTATCTAGTAATTTCCACTCCCCTTAGTTTGGATATAATTTTGATACAAATAATCACTCCATTTATAAATTCTCATTACATTGATATGAACTTGGTAAGTGAAGTTTAACTCAATATCCATTCATTGAGATAAACTTCCTAGGAATTGGTTTTGTTTTAAAAAGAACATGTGTGAATCTCCTATGGATTATTTACATTGAATATCCATTAATATTGGGTGTATTTCTATTTTTAAAACATTATTATGTAGTTTATTTATCCTTAATCTTAGGATACAGTTTTATAAGGGATTTCGTCTCAATTTACATTCCACTGAGACAATATTTTTGTTATGTACCAATTAAAATTTATATGGTGTTAATACTTTCCATTGGATTATAATATAATGAATTCCATTATTTTCATGATATTATAATGTTTTTATTAATGTTACTCCTCAATTATTTTTATTCAAGTGTCTCTCATTTGGTTATGAACTCTTTGACTAAAATATCTTTTTTAATTATTTAATGATTAATTCTTCTAAAACATTCACTATAATGTATAGGATTTAAAAATGGTTTTAAGGATTTATTAATATGGACATGACAGTTTTGAAATTAATATTTCTTTCGAATTCTTCAATGTGGTATGTGACACTTTGATTCAAAATTCACTTTATTACATGTTTTAAATGTATTTGAAAATGGTTTGATAAATAATTGATTATATCAATGTATAGAATTGATATATTGTGATTTCAATGTAGAAATGTAGTTGTTCCTTTATGAATGTATTATATATTATGAATTTATTGTGGTTTTTGTTCATTGTTTTCATATATAGGTGGTTCATTGATAAACCTAGGAATGGTGAGCCTGAGATAGATCTCCAATGAATTGGGTATCATTACCAAGGTAAATGATAATGTTTTTCCTAAGTGGTTATGGTAATAAACTATGATTGGGATTAAAAATATAACTCCATACTTAGTTGTGAAAGATGAAACGTAAGTATGCGATAGATTCCACAAGATCCCTTTTTGATTTATGATTTCAAAGTGTTCGTCATAAATATGATGATTTCACGAGACACGATATTAATCATTGTATGTATTAATGGAATAATGTTTTCTTTATTTATATTATAATACTTATCGATCTCTTTTTTCACATCCCATGTTTTAAAATGAATTTCAGAGGACTTAAAGATGAATAGAGTTAGGGATGAGATCAAGGAAAATTCATTCTATTAAAAACATGGAACTAGACAAGTCACTTTTTTTATTAGTTTCTATTTTATGACAAAATTAAAACTGAGTAGAAGTGTCTACATTGTAATTTTTGAGATGTAATGTAATAGTTATGGCCTAATTCTCTAAAACTCTAAACCTGAAAAGATCCTCAATCTAGATTATTCATTTAATTCATGATTATGTAATTTATTAAGGTTGGGTCCTTATAAATCGATATATTTGATTACATTAATCATTCTATACATTAAACAATACTCAAAAGGTTTTATTGGATGAGGAACTATTCATCACACTCATTTTATGTAGGTGGATCTAGAAGTGATGATTCTATCACATATGATTTCGATTCAATATGAAAAAAACCAAATGCATCTCAAAAAATCATGGATATTACTTCTAGTGATATGACCATATTTTACTATTAATGATAAATAGGACATTTTTAATGAAAAACATTATATTTCATTATATTATTAATAGAATATATTATTTATACTACTCTTTATTAACTAATATATGAGAAATAATAAATTATTGAATTTTATTAAATCTCCCACTCTTTTATTAATGTCCAATACCTCAAACATTTGTACCCAAAATTTATAATTTTTTGGAAATTTTAGTTGATGGTATCCATATTACCCTTCACATAACCCTACACAAAGTCATTTATACTATTTGATGGTAATTTTGTGGACTTTTCATTGTAAACTATGGGTTGTGGCCGCATTATTTGTTTAGTTGAATAATTTTTTTTGAAACCCTAATCTGGAATTCTTTATCACCTTTTTCTATCTTACATCAAGTGTGGTGAGGGTTAATTATATGGATGTATGATGATTATTTTGTGTAACACCCCAAGATTTCATAGTGTGTTATTTCATCAAAATAATTCAATAACTTGCACTACACACAACACTGAGTTCAATCGCACCATGACATACCAAACAAGCTGTTCAAAAGTGTTTATGAATATTAATAACTAAATTTTGAACTTTATATAATCCTTATAATTTTAGAATCCATATTATGAGTTTCTAAGACATAATGTAAGAACAAATTCATTTTCAGTATTGCACTTTTATCAAATTTTAATAGTGAACCCTTTTTAAATACAATATTTTAAACTTTTTGACTAAATGGGGACGTAAAAAATTTAAAATGAAACATCCCAAGCTTCCACGGTACGCTTTCCTTTGAATAATACAGTAGCGTGTGTTGAACGCAACTTCGAGTTCTAACACACACCACAAACAATCAAACTAGCCGTTATGAATAGTAATATCTACCTTTTTAAATTATATATATTTTATATTTCAAAATGGACTTTATTTTTGGATTCGGAATATCAAATTTAGCCTAGGGTGAAATTTTGGAACTTTTCAGATGACTTTAATATTTTGATGAATAGTGAAAATTAATAGATTTTAATTAAAAACAACTTTTTTAATCAAAATAATTAATATTGATAAATTATGAATTTGAGTGGTTTTAAAGTATATATAGAATAGATTTTTACCATTTAATACAATGTTGGTCATTGGACATTATTTTACAATTAAACCAGACATAAACAAGTGTCAATCTTTTGATAGTTATTATCTCTTAAAAACATGTTTTTTGTTTTAACAACGGGAATTAATTTTAAATTAATTTCTGCCACTTATGTGTTTTGAATATGGAAAAATGTATTCCATATTTGGAATCAGGATGTTCAAATTGTGTAAATAGGTAACTTTTATTTTTAGACATTTTGAATAATTACTGCGGTAAATATTTTATTTACCATGGTAAAGGGTAAATCCGGTAAACAAGGGTTAAATAAATAATATTATAATAATACTAAATTACCCTAAAACGTGTCTTAACCCTATTGTTTGATACATTGTCCACCATGGGCATCATTGGGTCGATTTTGGGACCCCATGGATCCACTTGTAAGTGATAGGGACACTTTATTTTAATTATGTTAAAATGAATACAAAAATGACACAAGCATATATCTTTTAGAAAAACAATTGTTACATTGAGTTATATAGGTTTGATTTTAGACTCTAAATATTCATTAGAAATCTAAAACTATTTCCTACATAATGATATTTTATTTATAATTTTTAGAAGATATATAAGTTAATTTATTTATGACACAACGGTGATGTAGTAATTACCATAATAGTGAAAAATTAGAATAATTGATATTATAAATACCAAAATAAATATAATTTGAGACTTTTATTGAATTAAACTAATTTTCTAGGTTAATAGGAAATATTAAGATTTATTTAATTAACTTTGTTTTAATTAATCATTCTGTTATGTGTTTCACAAAAATCAACTATTGAATGGTGTCAAAATTGACATAAAGGAGTTTTTAAAACAAATATTATATTATTAATTGATATTAAATTCCTAAAAAACTATGGTTCGGCCAAGAGACTTATATCATGATAGGTGTATCATTAATGGACCAATTGGGGGTCACTTGGATGTATATGGTATGTTTATTAACCATACAATATAAAAATACAAAGAGACATTGTAAAAGTGAAACTAATTAACTAAGAGTTAATACTTAATGATATGGTTAATATAATGACCCAAACCTGTCTAAATTCTATTTGTTGAGTGGTGTTCGACCCATACCTACCATAACCTTTTAATAATCAACTTTTCAGCTATTGGAAACCGAATATGAATTTATTATAAATTAATATTTCTATCTTTTCCAAAGGTGCCCCCCACACCTCTTATAAAAGGGCACTCTTCCTTCTCATTTCTTCACACCATCAAAGCATTTTGGTTCGGCCAAACCCTGAACAAATACTCTCTAAACTTCCCTCAATACAACCTAGAGGCATTCGTTTTATCATAAAGCCATCCTAAGGTTCCCTTTTTATCAAATCAAAAGGAAGAACTCGAAGAAGAGGTAATGTTTTCACCACCCCTTTTAAAAATTTTTTCTTCTTCCACTTCTTCTTTCATTTTTATTACCATTATAAAATAATAACTCCAATATCTTATATATATTGTGATGTTATTATAAATATTTTATGACAATATTCAGTATTCTATCCACCCTTTGAATAACATGTCCCCATACGTGCGTACGAACGACTTACCGTCTCCACGTCGTGGTGTAATTGTTATTCATTATATTATTATTTGGGTGGGTATAATAATGATGTGTAACTCAAATAAATAATAAATATTAGATGATAATAATTCTGTATATATGATATACCATCCAAATATATATTATTTTAATATCAAAAGAATGATATTGTCACTCTTTTTTATGTACGGACTACCGTCTCCATGAACGCGGTGAGATTCATTCTCCATCGTATCCATTAAAGTATAATTATCATTTTATTATTTAAAAATTATTTTTAAGGACTTGATATCATTCTGGATATGAATAATATAAAACCTATCCCTTACAAACATGTCTTACATAACAAAACATATAAAAGAAAACGAGTAAATAAACACCCGAAACGACGATAATTCTAAGATATTATTAACAAAGCAATGTTAAAAGATCATATATGATATAATATTAATGTATATGATTATTGAATAATTTAATAACAATTATTTCACCATTATATAGGATTTTAACCTACCCCAACCAAGGAAAATTACAAGGTAAGGGTTTATTTCACAATCTCTTCATTATCCGAGGTTGTTTATACATAATTATCTACTGGGATCTATTTGTCATCCACATCCATGTTTCTTAAAAATGAATTTCAAACCATTTTTACTATTTACTAGAATATGGGTTAAAATCATTTATTCCCTTTTTTGACTTTTTATAAGAGGTTTATAAAGGAATCTTTCCGTCGTTTTCCAAACAAGGTTCTTTTTAACCTTTTCGACATAATTAAGGTAAGAATGTTTTTTTAACTTATACTGCGGGTGTGGCTTTTTACCAAAATTATAAAAATGTCAAGCTTAACCTACAAGATTACAAGGATATTTTCAAAGTAAATGTTTTATTTTATAATTATGTGACTTTTAAATGATTTCAAAATGAATATTCTAAGAATTTTTGAAAGGTACTCTTTATCTAAATCAGAATTTTAAATGTTTTAAAGATTATCATTCTAAATATTTTTAATTAATGTTCATGTCATCAAAATGGTTTTTAAGGATTTATTTATATGGTCATTAATGCTTTTAAAATGATAATTCCTTTCAAAAGTTTCAATGTGGTATGGGATAATTTGATTTAAAAAACTATTTTTAATTACTTCCTTTATAAACGTGTGACTTTTAAATGATTTTAAAAAAAGGAGATATTTATCTCAAATAGTTTTGATTTCATCTATGTCAACATCCTTTGATGGATTTTATGATTATATGAAGTTGATTTTTTATGATAAAAAAGTTCCATAATGTATTGAAGGTTTTGTGATATGTTTGACTCTAGATGTTTTATTTTTATACTATTCATGGTTTATGGAGAAAGTATTGACATTTCGTATGCTAGTTTTAATACGAATGTTTATGTTATGTTTAAACCTTTTCATATGGGAATTCATTGTACTTAGTAAGTGACGGGTGGATCCCGCTATAGTTCCTTGATGCATTGGTAGGTCTCATGAGACAAACTAGTGTCTTGGCACAAGGCCTAACAAAATTGTATTTGTAGTCTTGGCACGAGGCCTTGGCTATGTGGTTATGATAGTCTGGCATTATGCATTCCGTCATTATGAATGTAGTTATTGATATTTCATGTGATTATTCGATTAGTAGAATATCCATGTGAACACGTAAATGGAATTATTTCATTTTACATTTGCCATACTATGTTGAAGTTCAAGTTTAAAAGGATTTTCTTTTAGTTATACATTGCCTTAAATGTTTATGCTTATTTTGGAAAGTTTCCACTATATTGTTATACTTACGGGGCATTTGAGCTCACCCATTTTCTATGTTTTATTTTTCCCAGGATGTGAAGAAGTAAGTTATGAATGACCTACAGGGATATTATGAGTGGATAATAGTGTGGACTATGGAGACATTATGTTGTTATAGTAGTTTTTCACTTTATGATGTAATGAAAAACTTTATTAATATATGTAGTGCTTCCAAGGCTACTAAACCAATTGGTATTTCGAGATTTGATCTTTCTTGTGGTCATGCCAATGTTATTTAATAATGCACCGACCCTGGGTAACTGGGGTCGGGGCGTTACATTTGGTATCAGAGACAGGTTTAGTACAAACCTTGGATTCTAGATTTAGATAAAATTTGATTAGATCACATAGATTTAAGATGGAATATGAGGATAAGTATAGAAGAACTTCCTAGAATGTTGGTATTGTAGAGATATTGTGAGTTTTCCGAGCAATACATCCCTATATGGATACGAGCAGGTAGAGGCAGCTCTGGCACAGATGTACCTAGGGGTAAAACCCGAAAACACCGCTTCGAGCTAGACTCGAACGGGACCTGCTGCATGACAACAGGCCATGCTGCACTCTTGGTTACGACACTCCCTGGGGATATGCTTAGGATAATTCCCATCTTCTTTACAAACCATTATGAAGGTTTTATGAGTATATACTTCCTATAAGGAAGCATTTTTATGATTATGGATTATATCCAAAAACTATTTAATTTATTTTATGTGTTTTACAAGTTTGGGATTAGGTATTGTTATTCATAAACTAATCAAATGTATGGTATTGTTTAGAAATGGTGCCCAGTAGAAGGAATGAGAACTCCAGTAATGCACATGATACAAAGAGAATGAAGGATCATATATTTCATGGTCATAAGGCATAATTTATAAGAGAAATAGTCTCGCATGGATTATCGTAATATGAAGAAATAATATCATGTGTTGATAAGATAAGTAAAGAGTTTACCAAGTCCTATGGCTTTTAAGGGAAGCAAGAGAAGAAAAGAATGTAAGATAGAAAGATGGATAAAAGGAAGAGGGAAAAGAAGAATTTTCCCATATGTGATAAATGTGGAAACAAACACCCTGGAACTTGCCTGAAAGGAATGGGAGTTTATTATAAGTGAGGTGGAAAAGGGCTCAAAGTACGTGACTGCAAGGGTAAGAAAATGGTTTCAAATGTGCAATGCTTCATTTGAAAGGAGTTTGGACACTATGAGAACCTATGTCTCATTCATCAGACTACACCGCAAATGATGCTATTGGATAATAATCAAGTTATGATACTACCACAGATGAAGAGAAATGATTAGAGTTCTTGTGTTGATTATGTCATTTGATTTTTGTATCAACAATGAACTTGTTATAATAATTATGGAGTATATAAGGATTGTACTATAGTACCATTTCATTATAGACATGAGATTGTGTGGAACAAAGAAAAGTGACTCAATAGCAGGTCAAATTTTTGGAAAATATATGGTTGAGAGAATGATAAACCATAATATATATCTGATACAGAGGTAGTGATTTTAAAATAATACATGATTGTTTTGGATAAATTATATTGGATATTCTTGACTACCTTGAAAATGATTAATGATTTGTATATTCCATCATTGTTGGGGTTTACAACATTTTTGGATTGAAGGAGTATATCTATTATTTTATAAGGAATAAAGGATCAAGAATGTAATCAATACGGTTTTATGATAATTCAGGATGTTGCAGTGTTTTAAAATAATACATGATGAAGGTGATCACATGTTATTACGTGGAAAAAAGGTATCTTCATTGTGTTTACCTTCCTTATAAATTTTGGGCTGAAGTATTTTGGATAGTTCTAGTTTGGATTATTTTGGATTGCCATAAAAGGAAAACCCGGAGGTCGAGCGGCCACCCGTCACGTCTGGCAATGCCGCGAGACATGAACCCACAACTGAAGGGCGACAATGGTGTATCACCTACCACTAACCCACGTGATGTTTGGGATTAAATATTGTATTTTTTTTAAAGATCTGGTATATGAATTATAAATTCGTTTTTTTACACTATACGAATATGATAAATAGAATATATATTTTTCGTTCTATTATCGTTTAGAGTGAAAGATGAGTTTGTGGTAGAAATTAGTTAATGGAGGGAATTCTACTTGTCAAGAATATATTTTTATTCTTATCTTATTCTATGAAAAAATTATTTCTTATACTTTATTTAAGGAATACTAAAACCAAAAATGTGTTATCCTAATACCCTATGTTTTTTTGAACCAATTGTATTTCAAATCATCATAGATTGATGAATTTAAGGACCTCAATTTTACACTTGTTTGTTATTGATGACCACAGTCACTACCTATAAATATTTACATTTTCCTCCAATTATATGTCTCTAATTTCCACCAATGTTCTCCTAATAGAGATAATAATTTGGTGGTGACCCTTTCATTTATCTTTTCCTCATATTAAGACTAAATTTTAGAAACCTAATTTCCAATGTGGGTTTTCCCACAAATATATTTTCTATTTTCAACATTTTATTTTTGAAGAACAATTTCAAATTGTGAGGATGAAATTTTTTAATGGAGGGGACAATGTAACACCCCATGATTTCATAGTGTGTTATTTCTTCATAATAATTCAATAACTTGCACTACATGCAATACCGAGTTCAATCGCACCATGATATACCAAAAAAGCCATTCGAAAGAGGTTATGAATAGTATTAACTAAATTTTAAACTTTATATAATCCTTATAATTCTAGATTCCATATTATGAGTTTCTCAGACATAATGTTAGAACAAATTAATTTTCAATATTGCACTTTTATCAACTTTTAATAGTGAACCCTTTTTAAATACAATATTTTAAACTTTTTGACTAAATGGGGACGTCAAAAATTGAAAATGAAACATCCCAAGCTTCCACGATATGATTTCCTTTGAATAATACAGTAGCGCGTGTTGTACGCAACTTCGAGATCTAACACACACCACAACCAATCAAACTAGCCTTTATGAATAGAAATACCTAGTTTTTGAAATTATATATATTTTTTATTTCAAAATGGATTTCATTTTTGGATTTGGAATATCTAATTTTTCCTTGGGTGAAATTTTGGAACTTTTCGGATAACTTCAATATTTTGATGAATAGTGAATATTAATAAATTTTAATAAAAAACGTCTTTTTTAATAAAAATAATTAATATTGATAAATTATGAATTTGAGTGGTTTTAAAGTATATTTAGAATATATTTTTACCATTTAATACAATGATGGTCATTACACATAATTTTATAATTAAACCAGACATAAACAAGTGTCAATCTTTTGATAGTTATTATCTCTTAAAAACGCGCTTTTTGTTTAAACAATGGAAATTAATTTTAAATTAATTTGTGCCACTTCTGTGTTTTGAATATGGAAAAATGGATTCCATATTTGGAATCACTATGTTCAAATTGTGTAAATAGGTAACTTTTATTTTTAGACATTTTGAATAATTACTGCGGTAAATATTTTATTTATCATAGTTAAGGATAAATCTGGTAAACAAGGGTTAAAAAAATAATATTATAATAATAGTAAATAACCCTAAAACCTGTCTTAACCCAATTGGTTGATACATGGTCTACCATGGGCATCTTTGGGTCGATTTTGGGACCCCATGGATCCACTTGTAAGTGATAGGGACACTTTATTTTAATTAAGTTAAAATGAATACAAAAACGACACAAGCATATATCTTTTAGAAAAACAATTGTTACATAGGGTTATATACGTTGGATTTTAGACACTAAATATTCATTAGAAATCTAAAACGATTTAATACATAATTATATTTTATTTATAAATTTTATACATTAAATAAGTTAATTTATTTATGACACAATAGTGATGTAGTAATTACCATAATATTGAAAAATTAAAATAATTGATATTATAAATACCAAAATAATATTTATTTGAGACTTTTATTGAATTACACTAATTTTCTAGGTTAATATGACATATTAGGAATTATTTAATTAACTTTTTTATAAGTAATCATTCTGTTATGTGTTTCACAAAAATCAACTTTTGAATAGTGTCAAAATTGACATAAAGGAGTTTTTAAAACAAATATTATATTACTAATTGATATTAAATTCCTAAAAATCTAAGGTTCGTCCAACAGACTTATATCATGATAGTTGTATCATTAATGGTCCACTTGGGGGTCGCTTGGATGTATATTGTATGTTTATTAACCATATAATATAAAAATACAAAAAGGCGTTGTAAAAGTGAAACTCGTTAACTAAGAGTTAATACTTAATGATAAGGTTTATATAATGACCCAAACCTGTCTAAAATCTTTTTTTGAGTGTTTTTTGATGCATAACCACCTTAACCTTTAAATAATCATATTTGAAGCTATTTTAAACCGAATATGAATTTATTATAAATTAATATTTCTAACTTTTCCAAAGGTGCCCCTCACCCCTCTTATAAAAGGGATCTCTTCCTTATCATTTCTTCACACCTTTAAATCCTTTTGGTTCGGCCAACCCCTGACCAAATACTCTCTCAACTTCCGTCAATACAACCTATAGGCCTTAGTTTGATCAGAAAGCCAACCTAAGGAGCCCTTTTGATCAAATAAAAAGGAAGAAACCGAAGAAGAGGTAATGTTTTCACCACCCTTTTTCAGGTTCTTTTCTTCTTCCACTTCTTCTTTCTTTGTTATTACCATTCTAAAATAATAACTCCAGTATCATATATATACTATGATGTTATTATAAATATGTTACATCCATATTCAGTATTCTATCCACCCTTTGAATAACATTTCACTATACGTGCGTACGTAAGACTTACCGTCTCCACGTCGTGGTGTAATTGTTATTCAATATATTATTATTTGGGTGGATATAATAATGATTTTCAACTCATTTAAATAATAAATATAACATGATAATGATTCTGTATATATGATATACCATCCAATTATATATTATTTTAATATCAAAAGAATGATATTGTTGCTCGTACGTACGTACGGACTACCATCTCCATGAACGCGGTGAGATTCATTCTCTATCGTATACATTCAAGTATAATTATCATTTTCTGATTTAAAAATGATGTTTAAATACTTTATATCATTATGGATATGAATAATATACAACCTATCCATTACAAACATGGGTTACGTAACAAAACATATAAAAGTAAATGAGTAAGTTAACACCCGAAACGACGAAATTCGAAGATATTATTAACAAAGCAATGTTAAGAGATCATATATTATATCATATTAATGTATATGATTATTGAATAATTTAATAACAATTATTTCACCATTATACAGAAGGTTAACCTACACCAAACAAGTAAAAGTACAAGGTAAGGGTTTATTTCACAATCTCTTCATTATTCGAGGTTCTTTATACGTAATTATCTACTGGGATCTATATATCATCCACATCCACGTTTCGTAAAAATGAATTTCAAAACATTTTTACTATTTACTAGAATATGGGTTAAAGTCATTTATACCCTTGTTTTACTTTTTATAAGAGGTGTATAATTGAATCTTTCCGTCATTTTCCAAACAAGGTGCTTTTTAACCTTTTCGAAAAAATTATGGTAAGAATGTTTTTTTAACTTATACGGAGGGTGTGGCTATTTACCGCCGTTATAAAATTTTCAAGCTTACCATACAAGCTTACAAGGATATTTTCAAAGTAAATGTTTTATTTTATAATTATGTGACTTTTAAATGATTTCAAAATGAATATTCTCAGAATTTTGGAAAGGTAGTCTTTATCAAAATCAGAATTTTAAATGTTTTAAAGATTTATCTTTATAAATCTTATTAATTAATGTCCATGTCTTAAAAATGGTTTTTAAGGAATTCTTTATATGGACATGATTGTTTTTAAAATGTTCATTCCTTTCAAAAGTTTGAAAGTGGTATGGGACACTTTGATTCAAAAATCTCTTTTTAATTACTTCCTTTATAAATGTGTGCCTTTTAAATGATTTAAAAAAGGAGATATTTCTCTCAAAAAGTTTTGATTTCATCTATGTCAACATCTTTTGATAGATTTTATGATTATATGAAGTTTATCTATGATGATACAAAAGTTCCATAATGTATTGAAGGTTCTGTGATATGTTTGACAGTGGATGTGTTATTTTTATATCATTCATGGTTTATGGAGAAAGTATTGACATTTCGTATTATAGTTTTAATACTAATGTTTATGTTATGTTTAAACCTTTCATATTTGAATTCATTGGACTTAGTAAGTGACGGGTGGAGCCCGATATAGCTCCTCAATGCATCGGTAGGTCTCATGAGACAAACTAGTGTCTTGGCACAAGGCCTTGACAAAAACTTATTTGTAGTCTTGGCAAAAGGTCTTGGCTATGTGGTTATGATAGTTTGGAATTATGCATTCCATCATTATGAAAGTTGTTATTGATATTGCATGTGATTATTCTATTAGTAGAATATCCATGTGAATAAGTAAATGGCATTATTTCATTTTACTTTTTCCATACTATGTTGAAGTTCAAGTTTAAAAGGATTTTGTTTTAGTTATACATTGCCTTAAATGTTTATCCTTATTTTGGAAAGTTTCTGCTATATTATTATCCTTAATGGGCATTTGAGCTCACCCCTTTTCTATGTTTTATTTTTCCCAAAATGTGAAAGAAGTAAGTTATGAATGACCTGTAGGGATATTATGAGGGGATAATAGTGTGAACTATGGAGACATTATGTTGATGTAGTAGTTTTTCACTTTATGATGTAATGTAAAACATTATGAATATATCTCGTGCTTCCAAGGCTACTAAACCAATCGGTCTTTTGAGATTTGATCTTTCTTGTAATCATGCCAATGTTATGTAATAATGAACTGACTATGGGTAACTAGGGTCGGGGCGTTTCATTCGGTATCAGAGGCAGGTTTAGTAAAAACCTTGGAAGATAAATTTAGATAAAATATGATTAGAGCACATAGATTTAAGATGGACTTTGAGGATTAGTATTGATGAACTTCCTAGAATTTTGGTATTGTAGAGATTTTGTGAGTTTTCTGAGCAATACATCCCAGTCTGGATACGAGCAGGTAGAGGCAGCTCTAGCACAGATGTACCTAGCGATAAAACCCGAAAACAACGCTTTGAGCTAGACTCAAACAGGAACTGGTGCACGGCAACGGGCCTTTATGCACTCATGGTTATGACACTCCCGGTGGATATTCTTTGGATAATTCTCATCTTCTTTACAAACCATTATGAAGTTTTTATGAGTATATACTTCCTATAAGGAGGCATTTTTTTGATTATGGATTATATCCATAAGCTATTTAATTTATGTTATGTGTTTTACAAGTTTGGGATTAGGTATTGTTATTCATAAACTATTCTAGTGTATGCCATTGTTTAGAAATGGCACCCAGTAGAAGGAATGAGAACTCCAGCAATGCACATGATACAAAGAGAAAGAAGGATCATACTTTTCATGGTCTTAAGCCAGAATTTATAAGAGAAATAGTCTCGCATGTATTATCATCATATGAAGAAATAATATCATGTGTTTATAAGATAATTAAAGAATTTACTGAGTCCTATGGATCTTTAGAGAAGAAAGATAAGAAATTAATGGAAGAGAGAAAGATGGATAAAAGGAAGAGGGAAAAGAAGAATTTTCCCATATGTGATAAATGTGGAAATAAATGCCCTGGAACATGCCTGAAAGGAATGGGAGTTCGTTATAAATGTGGAGGAAAAGGGCACAAATTACGTGACTGAAAGGGTAATAAAATAGTTTCAAATGTACAATGCTTCATTTGCAAGGTGTTTGAAAACTATGCGATCCTATGTCTCAGTCATCAGACTGCACCGCAAATGATGCTATTGCATAATAATCATGTTATGATACTACCACAGATGAAGAGAAATGATTAGAGTTCTTGTGTTGATTATGTCATTTGATTGTTGTATCAAAAATGTACTTGTTATAATAATTATGCAGTATATAAGGATTGTACTGCATTACTATTTCATTATGGACTTGAGATTGTGTGGAACAAAGAAAAGTGACTCAATAGCAGGTCAAATTTTTGGAGAATATATGGTTAAGAGAATGATAAACCATAATATGGTTCTGATACAGAGGTAGTGATTTTAGAATAATACATGATCGTTTTGGATAAATTATATTGGATATTCTTGACTACCTTGAAAATGATTAATGATTTTTTTATTCCATCATTGTTGGGGTTTACAACATTTTTTGGATTGAAGGAGTATATATATTATTATATAAGGAATAAGGGATCATGAATGTAATCAATAAGTTTTTATGATAATTTAGGATGTTGAAGTGTTTTAAAAGAATACATGATTAAGGTGATCACATGTTATTACGCAGAAAAAAAAGATCTTCATTGTGTTTACCTTCCATATAAATTTTGGGCTGAAGTATTTTGGACAGTTCTAGTATGGATTATTTTGGATTGCCATAAAAGGATAACCCGGAGGTCGGGCGGCAACCCGTCGCTTTCGGCAAGGCCATGAGACTTGAACCCACAACTGAAGGGTGACAAGGGTGTATCCCCTGCAACTAACCCACGTGATGTCCAGGATTAAATAATGTATTTTTTTAAAAAGATCTTGTAGATGAATTATAAATTCGTTTTTTTTGGAACCCTATACGAATAGGATAAATATAATATATTTTTTTGTTCTATTATCTTTTAGAGTGAAAGATGAGTTTGTGGTAGAAATTAGTTAAAGGATGGAACTCTACTTGTCAAGAATATATTTTTCTTCTTCTCTTATTCTATGAAGAAATTAATTCTTATACTTTATTTAAGGAATACTAAAACCAAAAATGTGTTATCCTAATACCCTATGTTTTGTTGCACTGATGGTATTTCAAATCATCATAGATTGATGAATTTAAGGACCTCAATTTTTCAATTGTTTGTGATTTATGACCTCAATCACTACCTATAAATATTTACGTTTTTCCTCCAATTATATGTCTCTAATTTCCACCAATGTTCTTCTAATAGAGATAATAATTTGGTGGTGACCCTTTAATATTGTGTTATTTCATCAAAATAATTCAATAACCTGCACTACACGCAACACCGAGTTCAATTGCACCATGACTTACCATACAAACCGTTCAAAAGAGATTATGAATAATATTAACTAAATTTTAAACTTTATATAATCCTTATAATTTTAGAATCCATATTATGAGTTTCCCAGACATAATGTAAGAACAAATTCATTTTCAGTATTGCACTTTTATCAACTTTTAATAGTGAACCCTTTTTAAATACATTAATTTAAATTTTTTGACAAAATGGGGAAGTCAAAAATTTAAAATGAAACATCTCAAGCTTCCACGATACGGTTTCCTTTGAATAATACAGTAGCGTGTGTTGTACACAACTTCGAGTTCTAACACACACCAAAACCAATCAAACTTGCTATTATGAATAGTAATACCTACTTTTGGAAATTATATATATTTTATATTTGAAAATGGACTTTATTTTTGGATTGGGAATATCGAATTTAGTCTAGGGTGAAATTTTGGAACTTTTCGGATAACTTTAAAATTTTGATGAATAATGAAAATTAATTAATTTTAATTAAAAACAACTTTTTTAATCAAAATAATTAATATTGGTAAATTATGAATTTGAGTGGTTTTAAACTATATATAGAATATTTTTTTACCATTTAATACAATTTTTGTCATTGGACATAAATTTACAATTAAACCAGACATAAACAAGTGTCAATATTTTGATAGTTATTATCTCTTAAAAACACGTTTTTTGTTTTAACAACAGGAATTAATTTTAAAATAATTTCTACAACTTCTGTGTTTTGAATTTGGAAAAATTGATTCCATATTTGGAATCAGGATGTTCAAATTGTGTAAATAGGTAACTTTTTTTTAGACATTTTGAATAATTACTGCGGTAAATATTTTATTTACCATGGTAAAAGGTAAATCCGGTAAACAAGGGTTAAAAAATAATATTATAGTAATACTAAATTACCCTAAAGCGTGTATTAACCCAATTGGTTGATACATTGACGACCATGGGCATCTTTGGGTCGATTTTGGGACCCCATGGATCCAATTGTAAGTGATAGGGACACATTATTTTAATTAAGTTAAAATGAATACAATAATGACACAAGTATATATATTTTAGAAAAAAAATTGTTATATAGGGTTATATATGTTTGATTTTAGACTATAAATATTAATTATAAAGATAAAAAGACTTACTACATAATGATATTTTATTTATAATTTTTAGACATTAAATAAGTTAATTTATTTATGACACAATGGTGATGCAGTAATAACTATAATAGTGAAAAATTAGAATAATTGATATTATAAATACACAAATAAATATAATTTGAGACTTTTATTGAATTAAACTAATTTTATAGGTTAATATTACATATTAGGATTGACTTAATTAACTTTTTTTGAAGTAATCATTCTGTTATGTGTTTCAAAAATATAAACTACTGAATAGTGTCAAAATTGACATAAAGGAGTTTTTAAAACAAATATTATATTATTAATTGATATTAAATTCCTAAAAATCTAATGATCTTCCAAGAGAATTATATCATTATAGGTGTATCATCAATGGACCACTTGGGGGTCTATTGGATGTATGTGGTATGTTTATTAACCATATAATATAAAAATACAAATAGACATTGTAAAAGTGAAACTAAATAACTAAGAGTTAATACTTAAAGATAAGGTTAAAATAATGACCCAAACCTGTCTAAATTCTATTAGTTGAGTGGTTTTAGACCCATACCCACCTTAAACTTTAAATAATCAACATTTGAGCTATTAGAAACCGAATATGAATTTATTATAAATTATTATTTCTAGCTTTTCCAAAGGTGCCCCTCACCCCTCTTATAAAAGGGCATTGTTCCTTCTCATTTCTCCACACCATCAAAGCCTTTTGATTCAGAAAAACCATGCTCAAATAATCTCTCAAATTCACTCACTACAACTTAGAGGCCTTTGTTTGATCATAAATCCAACCCATGGATCCCTTTTGATCAAATCAAAAGGAAGAACCCGAAAAAGAGGTAATGTTTTCACCACCCCTTTTCAAGTTCCTTTCTTCTTCCACTTCTTCTTTCTTTGTTAGTACCATTCAAAAATAATAAATCCAGTATATTATATATACTGTGATGTTATTATAAATATGGTACAACCATATTCAGTATTTTATCCACCCTTTTAATAACATGTCACCATACGTGCGTACGTACGACTTACCGTCTCCACATCATGGTGTAATTGTTATTCAATATATTATTATTTGGGTGGGTATAATAATGATGTGTAACTCATTTAAATAATAAATATAACATGATAATGATTCTGTATATATGATATACCATCCAATTATATATTATTTTAATATCAAAAGAATGATATTGTCGCTCGTACGTATGTACAGACTACCGTCTCCACGAACGCGGTGAGATTCATTCTCCATCGTATCCATTCAAGTTTAATTATCATTTTCTGATTTAAAAATTATGTTTAGGGACTTGGTATCATTCTGGATATGAATAATATACAATGTATCCATTACAATCATTTCTTACGTAACAAAACATATAAAAGAAAATGAGTAAGTTAACACCCGAAACGATTATAATTCTAAGATATTATTAACAAAGCAATGTTAAAAGATCATATATGATATCATATTAATGTATATGATAATTTAATAATTTAATAACAATTATTTCACCATTATACAGGAGGTTAACCTACCCCAAACAAGAAAAAGTACAAGGTAAGGGTTTATTCCACAATCTCTTCATTATCCTAGTTGATTATACGTAATTATCTACTGAGATCTATTTATCATCCACATCCACATTTCATAAAAATGAATTTCAAAACATTTTTAATATTTACTAGAATATGGGTTAAAGTCATTTATAACCTTGTTTGACTTTTTATAAGAGGTTTATAAAGGATTCTTTCTGTCATTTTCCAAACAAGGTGCTTTTTAACCTTTTCGACAAAATTAAGGTAAGAATGTTTTTTTTAACTTATACCGCGGGTGTGGCTATTTACCACCGTTATAAAATTGTCAAGCTTACATTACATGATCACAAGGATATTTTCAAATTAAATGTTTTATTTTATAATTATGTGACTTTTAAATGATTTCAAAATGAATATTCTAAGAATTTCAGAAAGTTACTCTTTATCAAAATCAGAATTTTAAATATTTTAAAGATTTATCTTTATAAATCTTTTTAATTAATGTCCATGTCTTCAAAATGGTTTTTAAGGATTTATTTAGATGGACATTAATGTTTTTAAAATGTTAATTCCATTCAAAAGTTTCAAAGTGGTATGGGACACTTTGATTCAAAAATCTCTTTTTAATTACATCCTTTATAAATGTGTGACTTTTAAATGATTTAAAAAAAGGTTATATTTCTCTCAAACAGTTTTGATTTCATCTATGTCAACATCCTTTGATGGATTTTAGGATAATATGAAGTTGATTTGTTATGATACAAAATTTCCATAATGTATTGAAGGTTTTGTGATATGCTTGACTGTGGATGTGTTATTTTTATATCATTCATGGTTTATGGAGAATGTATTGACATTTCATATGCCAGTTTTAATACGAATATTTATGTTATGTTTAATCCTTTTCATATGGGAATGCATTGGACTTAGTATGTGATGGGTGGATCCTGCTATAGCTCCTTGATGCTTTGGTAGGTCTCATGAGACAAACTAGTGTCTTGGCACCAGGCCTTGAAAAAATCATATTTGTAGTCTTGGCACGAGGCCTTGGCTATGTGGTTATGATAGTCTGGCATTATGCATTCCATCATTATGAAAGTGGTTATTGATATTGCATCTGATTATTCGATTAGTAGAATATCCATCTGAATAAGTAAATGGAATTATTTCATTTTACTTTTTCCACACTATGTTGAAGTTCAAGTTTAAAAGGATTTTGTTTTAGTTATACATTCCCTTATATGTTTATGCTTATTTTGGAATGTTTCTGCTATATTGTTATCCTTACTGGGCATTTGAGCTCAACCCTTTTCTATGTTTTATTTTTCCCAGGATGTGAAGAAGAAAGTTCTGAATGACCTGTATAGATATTACGAGGGGATAATAGTGTGGAATATGGAGACATTATGTGGTTGTAGTAGTTTTTCACTTTACGATGTAATGTAAAAAATTATGAATATATCTAGTGCTTCCAAGGCTACTAAACCAATCGGTCTATCGAGATTTGATCTTTCTTGTGATCATGCCAATGTTATTTAATAATGCACTGACTCTGGGTAACTGGGGTCGGGGCGTTACATGTTGTCCCATAATAATTATAATAAATCCATGTAAAATTAATGTTCCCCAATACTTGTTTTCCAAACACATAATTTTATGCTTATAATTACTAATCATGTAGTAAAAGTACATGTTTTAATATAGATATTCTTTAGGGATTTCAATTTTTTGCATAAATGTTTCCTTGTTTTCTCTTTTACATCTCCTGTTAATATTATTTGGATTTTAGAAAATTAATTAAAAATGTCAAAAAATACATTATAAAATTATTTGTTTATTAAATTTTTTTGTTGTTTACAATCATTTGAATATTTATGTGATCATGATCTTATATATATGAAATAAATAATTTTCTTGAATTGATTAAATAATTAATTATATAAACCACACATTATCATGATATAATGGTTGATTTAATGTTTAAACATTTATCCAACATATGACTTACGAGATGTAATTATTATATTCAGACCTTCCATGAGATATACCATTCCACCTATCAAATTTTGTAACAATTTGGTTTTCATCATAAAGGTTCTATCATGAATCAGCCACATATTCTTTTGGGAACTCCATTTATTACATGTATTTATAACCATCACATATCTGATGGGAAGAAAATTATTTTTATGGGAAAATACATGAATAACCATAGGCACATAGGTTCAATATAATATGGGAGGGAGTGATGAAATTTATTCAATCATATTTAAATATCAATTAATAATAGAAACCACGTTGAATAAATTAAATTAATAAATAAATCACATAAATAGGTCTTCTTCAAACTCATGAGTTTCATACATTTAAAATATATGAAAAATAACATGAATAACATCGAATTTCTATTATTTTTTATTATTAACATAAAAATTAGTTCATTAATAAACTAATAAATTCATTAAATCCATTTCATTTTAAGTTTTATTTTAATACTATTATTGATAACCATCATAAAAGAATTTATATACAATAATAGCAAGAACCAATAGTTGTGAATTTATAACGATAAATTAACTAAGCATTTATTAATCCTTAAAAATTTGAAAAACCATCAAACACATAATGTTATAATAAACCAAAGAAATTGATAATGATTTAATGTTTATTTTAAATTTTTATTATTCCATTAATTGGGAGACTACATGATGTGTACTCTGGTTACACACCATCAACCTCTGTGCCGTTTTCTCGTGGATAAATGCATGGAGAATTAGTTTAATGACTCATCAAGAATAAATTTCAAGTACATAAAAGATATGTGATGTGTTATCCACTTGATGTGGGCCTGAGATTCACACTTTGGTATTTACCATATATATCCATTTCCTTTCACATTATTTACTATCCATATATATGATGTTTGAATAGATGGATGCATCTCCATGAAATAAACTAGAAGATTTAGAGGTTTTTCCAGTGTTTCCTGCATGATTAATGCTTGATAGCTACAAATCCTTCATCTTTAATGATATTTCTTTGTATAACATGGTTTTGGACCCATTGTGTATCTCAGTTGTATTGATTAGTGAAGTGTATACCATGTTAAATGACTAAATGATGTGTTTGTTAGTTTAATTAATACCCTATGTTGGCCACCTAGTGTGTATGCCATATTCACACCATGTAATCTGACATGCTAGGTTCTAGGTTGTCCAGTAAACAAGCAGAATGCAGTGTCTTTAATAACTACATATCATTTTATGTATCCAATAGTATGGATATGCGATGTGTACTAGGGTACATGATTTGTATTCTATCTACATGTTTTGTAAATCTATCTTAATGGCCAAATATTTTTTAGTACTTGATGTAATCTCTAGTAATTCTTCATGTTTGGTTATACCATTATGAGAATGAAAATTTAACATACATGTTAATTATTATGATAATATTTTTAATCAAAATTTATGAAAAATTATTTTTAAATAAAATTTAAACCATAATTTTGTATGTATCAAAATTAAAATTAATAATTATAATTTTTAATGTGAATACTCTAATACAACTTTATGTAACTTGGAACAATCAAAGAATGTAATTGTGAGTGATATATTTAATTTTTTTTAAAAAAATATTTTCCTAAATCACCGAGTGATGATCATTCACACCATATTAATAATTAATAAATTAAAAATATAATGATATTAATACTAGATATGAGGACTCTGTCATTGATGATGATGTAGATTATTCATAAGAACATTTCAGTTTTCATTCATTTTGTTGTGAGGATCTATGGATATAATCCCTCTAGTTGTGATCCTCACAAGTTCTATTAATCTAGGGTTATTTACAATTGATCATTGGGTTCATGAACTATGAAGTTATTATATTTTGGTATTTTTCATGGTAACTTGTACTATGATCTCAAAGGAATAAGTTTTTCATTTCACTTTCTTTATTCTGAGACGTAAAGGATGAGTAGATAATGAGTTTCAATATGAGATGTGATTCACTCTTTTGATTTATGGAATGAATACACAATACACATAACCATATATTATTAGATCTAGGGTTCAATTGAAAATACAATTTTATTCAATGTTGAACCTTCAATAATATTATAATACCTCAAAGACCACATTCTACAAAATAACAATATTATTATAATGATTTTATTTTTGTTCTATTATACTCAATAGAAATATTATTTAAGTAGTTAATTAATTAATATTTCTCAAGAGAAAAGGATTTGGTCCTTTGAAACTCCAATAACATTTATTGGACATCAAAATAATTAATTAGTATTAATATTTCATTTATAAATAATATTTACATTAGATAAAATTTGAATGAAAACAACCCTAAATCATGAGAATTATATGTTATAAATTATTTAAATACATATAGAATTTTTTTTAAATAATTAGAATATACTTTGTGTATGGACCAATGAGATTATTTTTCGTAAATTTTGGTGGGACTACAAAAGTAAAATATTACTATCTTACAATGGGTAGAGGAACCCAAGATAAGTATCTCACGTTTCAAATGTTGGAAACTAAAAATGAATTATCACTAGGAAATATAATCTATTTTCCACAAAATCCCATTAAATAAGATTCATATATGTGTCATCGACATATTTTCTAGAATTGTATTTCATTTATGATCAAAAAGAGAGGTTTATTTTCAATAAAGATATGGAATTTAATGAAACAATTAAATTCAAATAAATGGGTTATGATTTATAATTCTATAAATATGAATGGAAATAATCCTTTATAAACATGAAAATTATTTCCATGTCAATTATGAATGACCCAAAATTACCTACCTCTTCATGTACATATATGGTCATTATTTTTATCAAAAAATATATTAATTATGTGATTAATGATATTTATTACAATTAATATTAATGTATTTAGACAACTATACACTCTCTATGATACTAACATTTTATGAAAAAACATGTGGAATTCATACTAGAAGGATTGTTTTCACAATATCTTACGATGGAGAAGTTCATGAATGAAATTCCTTATAAGAATCCTCATCTGCATTTGTGTAATTTCATTATATAGTGTAATATTTATTTTTTCCATTATAGTATTTCATCGGACCAAGATCTATATTTAATATTACCATAATATAACATACATGTTATCATTATAGCAAGAAAAATTAGGGAACATATTATTAAAATACATATTCTTGTATATTATTCAATTAGAATCTTTCATAATAATGTAAAATATAAATAAGATGTTTCATTAATATTAAATATATAAAATATAAAACTAATCAATGTAAATGATATTTTTCCCTATGAAACCAACTCCAAAAATATAATTAATTCACCAAATTTTCAGTAATATTAACATTTTTATCACTATGGTAAATGAAATGAATGATAAAAATTAATTTAAGGATATCAAACATTATTTCATTTTTTAATTGAAAATTACCTTCCATCCTTATCTATATATTCCTTAATAAATTTCAATGAATAGTATTAATATTAATGAATTACTTTCTAAGGAAAATTTAACCATTTTTTACAATTTATAATAATTTTTCAAATCAATATTCTTGTTGAGATTGAATGAATACTTTTAAAACCTCTATAATGATGTGAAAAGAAAATCATTTTTATCTTATATGAATACAAGAGAATTAACCTCAATCATGAAAACTAAATTATTTTATGAATTTTTTTCATGTTCCTAGGTCTATGATCTATAAAAATATTTTATTTAAAATAAGATATATCTTTTAAATTCTATGTAGTGGATCTCTCTAAACCATCCTTTTCATTGGATGATGAACATTTAATATCTAAATCCCTTTATCTCTCAATTAAAACATAGCAATGCTTAAAAATATAATATACATATATCCCAAGTATATAAACCTAAATTATAATCACTTAATTTGATAGGTTAATTAATGGTTTATGTTCATATAAAAAATTACAACACGATGAAATTTCAATTTATTAAATGTTAAATGGTCTAATTTGGAAACCCATTTTCATTTCATGCGTAACTTGTATGTTTATGAGACCTTTTTTATCTCCTTTTTATGGAACATGAAAATTATTAACACATTAAGAAGGGTGAGAAAAAATAGTGATTTAATTAAATGGGATGTTTTTTCTCAATATACATTAGCTATATCATTTGTTAGAACACTAATTATTTGTGGAATATTTTCTATTATGTGATATGGTCCAAAAAGATGTATCAGAATAATGTTTCCTCATGTTATATGTTTTAACCAAATTTTGGTTTCTGTTTTGTTCATATGATATAATGTTATTTATTTAATTAAAAAATCTTATTACTTAAGAACCATCTCTTTAATGATTCAATTTTATACCTTTTACTCATATGATATATTTCAATATTATTTTTATTCTCACACTGTGATTTTTTAATAATTATTTTTTTCTATATATTCACATGTTATAATATGATTTTGTTGAATGTGTAATTTATTTACTATATTATTATAAAAAATAAAATAAATTTTGTATATTTTATCCAGAAATTGATGTTATATAAATTTAAATAGAAATGATTTCTTTTTTATTCTTGATTTGTATTAAATGATATATATTCTAAAAAAATTTCTTTAAAAGGATATGGTAACGATAGATGGAACAGTAGGATGTTCTAGATATATTTTTTCAATTAGTACTATAATTATTCACTAATAACTATAGGTATATGTATATATGTATATAATTATGTATTTAAAATTTCTTTGGAATTTGAGTAAGAGATAGAGATTGTGGTATCCCAAAAATTAAATCCCTATTTGGATACTAATATTTGGTGATTCACTTCCATATTTTTAAATAGGGTTAATACCTATAAAATTTGAACAATATGAAGTAATCAATAATCAGCTATTGTAAAATGATATGTCTTGAAAGACACCTAGTTTGAAACTCCCATGGAGAATTCACAGGAGATTCACAAATACTTTATGATCCATTATTGATGGAATTTAACCAATTGAAATTTTAGAGAAACTAGTAGGAAAAATTAATTGGGATAAAATATATTTATTCTTTGCAAATAATTTGTTTGGATATATATATATTGATAGTTTATAATTTACTCCTCCCATGTTTATAAAATTCTATGGTGTGGATTTAATAGTTTTTGTATTATCATATTGTTGTCATTTTCATATTTAATGGTGTGAAGGAGGAGAATATTTTAAAACCGCAAATGTGATGGGGAATTTAATTATTTCTTTAATGATACTGACATATTAATTTTAATCAAAAGGTATGTTCCATATATTTTAAAATAAGGACGTTTTGGTTAATAACTTGTATGAAACACAACACCAAGCCTACAAAAATAGGAAATATCATTACATAAATATAAATATTATAAACATGATTTCAAATTGGATGGTGTTAACATTATAAAAAATATATTTATATATACACATCAAATCTAATCTATAACAATTTATTTATCATATTTTAGAAAATAAACTCATAATTTTTGGTAAAACATTTTTCTTCATCAATGATATTTCTTTTCCAAGATTGTTTTATATTCCTTATTATTATAATAAATATAATAACTTTTGGGAAATATTTGAAAAATTATTATATAAAATTTATACCATTTTTTAAATCGGCATGTCAAAAATATCCTATCGTGTGTTTTTTAGATTTCCATAAAAAATATTTTTACAATGAATAGTAAAAATAAATAATTGTTTTTTAAAATATAATTTTAATTTAATGTATTTACATGTTAAATTCTATTTTGTTTTATTATTACAAATTAATTAGAATATTTTTATATATAAATATACAGTTATGGTTTTAAAATACCATTTATTCTTAAATTTTGTATAAAAACATTTTAATTTTTAATATGATATTTTACCAAAGAAAACAGTTTTTTGTGGTGATGATTCATTTATTTAAAGTTTATATATTTATATATATATATGATTATTGAATAATAAGAAATAGATACCATATTTTCAGCTATTATTTCAAAAATATCTAAAAATTACTTTTCTTAACCAATATGATTATTAATCGTAGAAACTGTTTTACAATACTAAAGGCTAAATATTGTAATTAAAAATTCAAACAAAATTTTACATACTAACAATTAACCAAAAAAATTTACTAAATATTATTTTTTTATTCAATTACCTAAATAATCCCAATAATATTAAAGTATATGATCTTTGTTTCCTTGTCGATGTGATTATTACCATTATCACATATTATGAAATGGAAAATATATAATATTATACTCTTGATTAAATAACTACAATATTTTTAAATTAGATTAATAGTATTATTTATTTAGTCATAAACCTTAATTGTAAAGACCCATAAAATTTAAGGAAATTTTTTTCTTAATTTTCTTTGGGATTTTATAAGAACGCAGTTTCAGACGAATCTTGATTCCGAGGCCGGGTGTGCCTGAAATTTATTTCCGAAGTTTAGCTCGGGTACGCTCAGTGAACGAACGAGCGGGTATTTCTAACATTTGAACCGGTTCTCAGAATCGAATTCTGAGGGCACCGATGGAACCGCAACGCCGGTAATTGCTTAGGAACCCCTGTTCCGGAGAAGCGTTTTCACGAGAGTTGATGATAAAAATTGTGGAAGTTAAAAATAAAAATTTAACAACAATTTTTATTGTTTTACTCTAAGTGTTTAATCCTTGGATGGAAGTTGGGTAACCACCAAACCTCCCTTGGGAGGTTATGAGGGTTATGGGGCCCACACGAACCCCAACCCTTCATATCCTCTAACCCCCCTCAACTCCCATTAAATTTTGTTAACTTAAGTTATAACTTATGACATTAATGTAGTAAGTTTAATGTGAGTTTTTGAAATTCAAACTCTCGAATTTCAAAAGTCTTGTTGTGTTAATAAAATATGATAGGAGATTATTTTATTTTGTTGTTAGAGTTTTTTCGTTGAGAGGTTTTGGGAAGAACATCTTCTTCTTTGAAGAAGAACGCGATGAACGAACGATCTCTGACGTGGAGTGCCAAGCCCTCAAAGACCGTCTTCCACGACACCGACCCGCGACGCGACGTCTTCTTCCACGACGTTTTTCTTCTATGACTTCTCTTTTCGTGATGGTTTTCCGCGATGAAATCTCCATCAACGTCTTCGAATCCTCACTTCGCGACGCCGACGTTCGTCTTCTCTTTTATCAAGGTAGGGTTTTAATTTTATTTAATTATTTTTTTTCAGTTCATGAATTCTAGATTGTTGTTCTTCGTGGATATATGACTAAATGATATCGTTTATTGAGAGGGAGCCAGACCGTACCAACACGGCCGACCCTCCTCCTTAACCTTGTTTGATTCTTTGTGGTTGGAACGGAATGGCGTGGTGCCGTCGCACCACACGGAATCATAAGACAAGTAAAGCGCGGCGCCGTCGCGCCGCGCCGAGAAGTTGAACAAGGACGTGATGTCGTCGCGCCTCGTCGAAGAAAAACGAAGACACCGCAGCCGGAGCGGGGCCGCAGCGGAAGGGCGCGGTGCTTTCGCACTGCGCCGGACGAACCAAGCCATGGCCAGTTCCGGGCCACGGCGGAGCAGGGTGACTGGCCGCCGGTTTCGGGCCGCCGGTGTCGGCGAAGAAAGGGACCGGCCGTTGCCGGTCCCGTGGAGGCAGGAACCGGCCGGGTAGGGCGGTCTGGCCAGATAGGTGTGCAGCCGGGGGTTCAAATCCCCGGCTAGCCAGCACAAAGTGGCCCCCTTATTTGGGGGGCTGCAGTTACACATGGGGGCAGGCGCCCACCCTGCCAAAACAGCTCGGACGTTGGCCGAGCGGGCCAGCATGCTGGGCGCGCTGTGCCCAGGCCGGGCCGCGCCCAGCCGGGCCGGGCCACCCAGACCCAGGGCGGGTCGACCCGGTTCGGGCCAACCGGGTGGGTCTCGGGCCGGGTCGGTCCGGGCCCGAAACCCCCGTTTCCGGACCTATTCGGTCTTTTGCTCATAACATGAGCTACGAGCCTCCGAACGATGCACCGTCAGCGGCAATGTGATCTTTGGATTGAGAATGTCATTTCGGTATAACAAACTCAAGGTTTTAGAATACTTTGGGTTCGGCCGGGTTGGTTCGTACACGAAACCAACCGGGCCCTCGGAGCGGAAACGCTCATATCTTGAGCTCCGGACGTCCGATTGACGTGCCACCAACTTTGGTGGATTTCTATAAGTGAGACAGATCATTTGGAATACGTTACCCGAGGTTTAGACATAGGTGGAGTACGGTCGGGTTGGTTTTGCCTTAAAAACCAACCGGGCCCCTGGGACGAAAAAGCCAATAACTCTCAAACCGGTTGTCCGATTGATGCACCGTCTGCGACGTTCAGTTCATGTTGGTGATAAGGAACTTTTGGATACATCAACTCTGGACTATGTGTTAGTTGATATATCAGCCTCTCGACTCGTGGAGTGGACCCTCCCGAACGAGCTTGCTGTGTGCGAGAACCCTAGAGGTGGCTGCGACTGCTACTGTGACGACGACGACTGTGCAGAGATCCTCAGTGGATTCGTCGGTGAAGACTATAGCACTCAGCGATCCTTTGTGGGTCAGTGCTACCGATCATGTGTGGGTCTGATCCTGTGTGAGTCAGCGCTCAGTGGTCCTGTGTGGGCCAGTGCCTACAGGTCCTGTGTGGGCCCGATCCTATGTGGGTCTTTGCGGGGGTTAGTAACCTATCGATCCATTGTGGGTCCTACGACTTAGATGGATCAGTGATCATCTCTATCGTCATTCGAAGAAATATACCTGTGTGAGCTGAATCCAGTTTACTCTTTTTTGTGGATTGTGTTGTGATATTCTATGTGGATTATGTTTTGCTTTCCATTGTGGATTGTGTTGTGCTATCCTGTATGGATTTACATTTTGCTTTCCTGTGTGGACTTGGTTTTACTTGAGCTTGGATGTTGGAGCCGAGCGAGAATTGATTAATTAGGTATATGTATGGGCATATACCTAAGCAGTGTCAGATGTTACTTCGTGATTGTATCTTTCCTTTGTGGTTATCCTTTGTGGATTCTAGGAGACCTTCAGGGGTCTTAGGGTCCCTACTGAGAAGCTTATACTCACCCCTGCACGGGCTATGCCCGTACTACGTTGTGTTGGTTGCCGACGACGGATAGCGCTGATCGTGGTGGAGGCTTGCGGAGCAGGACAATACCTAGAGGTGGACCACTAGGCGGGACATACTCGGAGAGGTCGGCTGGACCCGAGGAGTAGTGGAGGCTTTCTGTACCCAACCTTCAGGTGGGACTTCCAGAGGGCAGCTCGATGCTGCGGCTTTTCTTTTCAGTTGATGTTTTCCATTTTCGAGTTGTACTTTACTTTTAGTTTGGGTTTATATTCTGGCCCACTTACTATTCGCACTTACTATTGTACCAGTTTTTACTTAGTGTTTACTTTTTCGGCTTTCTTACTCTATGGTGCATGTTTACTTTTTAAATGCAATTCCTTCCCTTTACCGTGATTTACCCCTTGGTGCTAGTCGCCAGCCCTTGGCCTATGGAATGCGGGCTTGGGGTAGTCATGGCATGGGCCCCGAGGATGGGTCGTGACAAATTGGTATTAGAGGAGTTCGGTTCTACTGCAGACTATGATCTTTCTTATATGTGAAGCAATAGTGTTTAGGGTATTGAGTGTGGTTATCAGTCCAGGGATCCCAGTGTTGGTGCAGCGGCTGACGTATCCGTACACCAGGACCCTAACTTCCGATTTCCGACATAATGAACGAAAACATTGGTTGCATGTGTGTTTCAAGTATTCTTTGTGATTACATTGTATCAGCTCACCAGGTATACTATTCTAACCGTGGAACACCTTTTTCCTTTCAGTATGGCCCCACGACGGCAGCCAGCTAGGGTTCCGAGAGTTGTACGTGAAGACAGCCTGCCGAGTGACGAGGACTCAGTACAGGGCCCTTTGACAGCAGAGTCATCGGTGGTGCCTCTCCCCGCTGAGCCACTGATGCTTCCAGCCTCAGCCGCTGATGATGCACGTCGCCTTAGTGCACTGCATGAGTTCCAGTGCCAGTGACCGCCCAGGTTCCGCGTGGAGACGGACCCCCAGGTAGCCGAGGACTAGCTGGAGGCAATTAGACGAGTTTTCAGGCTTGTGAGGACACCAACATACCTCATGGTGATCCTCGCAGCGAGCCTACTGTATGGAGCAGCAGGTCGATGGTGGATCTTGATGCCTCAGGTGTAGGATGAGGCATCTCTTATCTGGACGGACTTTGAGAGCATCTTCCGCTCGGAGTTCGTCCCAGCCACCCTTCGTGTGGTGCGTATCCAGGAGCTTCTTCAGCTGCGGTAGGGCAGCTTGACGGTCGCCCAGTACTTGGCGAGATTTACCGATCTCTCGCGCTACTCGACCGACATGGTACAGGAACCATTCTTCCAGGCCCGGACCTTTGAGCTGGTTTGAGACACAAGATCATGGCATCGCTGATCTCCCTCAGCATTCCGACTCAGGCAGTAGTACTGGAGCGAGCCCTTTTGATCGATATATTTCTTTCTGAGACTTCTCCAGCGGTGAGACCTACCTCGGGGCGGCACATATCAGAGTCTTCCGTAGGCGGCAGTCGACGGATGACTCAGGGGTCCCGGTAGTCCAGACACTCATACAGACGACATCAGGACACTGGCTCAGCAGTGCGGGGCACACATCATGGAGCCAGTCATTCGAGAGGCAGGCAGTGCTACACATGCGGTGGGCAGGGCCACATGGCTCGTGACTACCCGACGTACCATGTCGAGGAGCAGCAGACAGTGGAGGGGCCACCCAGGCAGAGGCAGAGGGTCGACTGTGGCGGTCCGTAGGGAGGAGGTAGACGAGGCAGGGGAGTTGGCCGAGCAGCTGGTGGTGGGCGACGCTTTGAGGCTCTACCACCACCACCACCAGGAGGTCCACCCCGACCACAGGGAGCTGGTGGGCAGAGACAAGCACATCTCCAGGCAGCGGAGGCCTACGACCATGTCGCGCCCCAGATGATTCTAGGTATGATCTGTGTCTATTCCACCCTTGATGCAGTTATTATAGACACAGGAGGGAGTCACTCTTTCATAGCCGCTGTCCTTGTTTGGAGCTCGGAGATTCCGACAGAGCCGTTGGCTCGATCCATAAGGCTAGAGACTCCTACGGGAGCAGACTCGACGATTACGCACTGGTGTCGGCGGTGTGAGCTTACTCTAGGAGGCGAGAGCTTCGGCTGGGATCTTCTTGTAGCAGCGTCGATGCCTTACGACGTCATCTTGGGAATAGATTGGTTATCTACAGTCCATGAAAAAATTGACTGTATTAGGCGCAAGGTGCAATGTGTACACACCGACGGGAGCAGGTTCACCTTCACCGGTGAGAAGGGAGCCTTCGCAACACAAGATGGACTTCCTCAGAGGATAGGACAGCCCATAAATCATCAGATGGCTAGCCTCATCCTAGGATAAGTTGACGTGCAGAGTCCTAGTTTTCCTGCAGTGGTGGATCAGTACGCGGATGAATTTCCCGATGACATTCCAGGGCTACCTCCTTGAACAGAGGTAGACTTTTATATTGATATGTACCCCGGGACAGCCCCGATATCCACTTCAGCATATCGGATGGCCCCCGCCAAGCTTCATGAGCTACGGGTACAGTTAGAGGACTTGCAGGGCAAGGGTTTCATCTGACCCAGTGTTTCACCTTGGGCTTCCCTGATTTTGTTCGTCAAGAACGCGGACGAGAGCTTGCGACTTTGTGTCGACTATCTTTTCCTAAACCAGGTGATAGTGAGGAACATGTATCTACTACCGAGTATTGATGACCTCTTCGATCAGCTCAAGGGAGCATGGTGGTTTTCGAAGATAGACCTCAGGTCAGGCTATCATCAGCTCAGTGTTCGAAACGATGACGTGCAGAAGACGACCTTCATATGTCGGTATGTCCACTATCAGTTCTTGGTTATGCCTTTCGGTGTAACCAATGCTCCAGTAGTGTTCATGGGCCTCATGAACAGGATCCTTCAGACATACCTCGATCGATTTGTCGTAGTCTTCATCGACGACATTTTGATTTACTCGACAACTGAGGAGGAGCATTCCTACCACTTACGGGTTGTACTAGACACACTCTCAGATAATCAGTTTTATGGAAATCTCTCGAAGTGTTAGTTCTGTATATGTGAGGTCCACTTCTTTGGACACGTCATCTCTGAAGCGGGAGTTGCGGTGGATCCCACAATGATCGAGGCAGTGCTAGCTTGGGAGCCACCTAGGAGCATGACAGAGGTGTGGAGTTTCTTGGGACTAGCTGGATAATATCGGAGATTTGTGCCAGACTTCTCCAGAGTTCCGGAACCACTATCAACTCTTACGAAGAAGGGGAAACCCTTTGTGTGGTCAGACAGATGTCAACAGAGCTTCCAGGAGCCGAGACAGAGATTGACCAGTGCACCTATCTTGAGGTTTCCTGAGGAGGGAGTAGAGTACGTAGTCTACTGCGATTCATCAGGGACCGAACTTGGATGTGTCTTGATGTAAGAGCGGGCAGTGATCGCCTATGGATCACGTCAGTTGAGGCCGCATGAGAAGAAATACGCTACCCATGACCTGGAGTTAGCAACAGTGGTCTTCGCCCTGAAGACATGGTGACACTACCTGATGGGTGAGCGCTTTACAGTCTTTTCTGACCATCGAGTATCAGGTACATCATCTCGCAGAAGGACCTGAACCTGATATAGCGGCGATGGCTCGAGTTCCTCTAGGACTAGGACTTTGAGATAGTCTATACTCCTGGGAAGGGGAACATGGTAGCCGATACTCCCAGCAGGAGGACGAGCATTCAGCTACTCGAGAAGGCGACAGAGCAGCTAGCCGCTTTGCAGATATCCTTTGTTGATAGAGATGGAGCAGCCTTCCTTCAGTCTCTCACAGTCACTCCTCCAATACTGCAGCGATTCAGAGAGGCACATCATGGGGAAGCCAACTGTGAGAAGCGGTGTGCACAGTTATCCTCAGGGCAGACACCTGATGGCTTCTCCTTTGGAGCAGAGCATGAAATCATTTTCAGAGGACATACCTTGGTACCAGTCGCATTACGAGAGGAGGTGCTGAGAGAGTTTCACATTTATCCTTTGGCGGTACATCCTAGTATGGCGAAGATGTACCAGGACCTCAGACGACAGCACTGGTGGTCGGGCATGAAGAAGGTTGTGGAAGATTTCATTTCACGATGCCTCACCTACCAACATGTGAAGGCAGAGCATCAGGTACCAGCAGGCTTCGTACATCCCATGGAGGTCCCAGAGTGGAAGTGGGTCAGGATATCGATAGACATCGTGACTGGACTGCCACGCACATCTAGAGGTCATGATTCCATCTGGGTGATTGTCGACCGACTCACCAAGTCGGCTCACTTCTTACCCGTCAGAGAGCATGGCTCAGTGGATAGATTGGGGTGTCTCTATGTTCAGGAGATTGTACGGATTCCCGGTGTGCCATCATCAATCGTCTCCGACAAAGATTCTCTCTTTACTTCCCGATTTTGGAAGGGGTTGCAGGAGTCGATTGAGATGCAGCTACGTCTGAGTGCTGCCTTTCACCCTCAGACGTATAGTCAGACGGAGAGAACCATTCAGACTCTTGAGGACATGCTCCGCACATGTGTCCTTGACTTTGGTCGCAGCTGGGAGGACCACCTACCCTTGGTGGAGTTTGCGTACACAATAGCTACCACTCCACCATCGGGATGGCACCATACGAGGCATTGTACGACCGACCTTGTAGATCTCCTTTGTGCTGGAAAGACCCTAGGGAGTTAGCACTTGCGGGACCGGAGATGGTTCAGGCCACAACAGAGAAGTTCCAGGACATTCAGGAGCGGATTAGGATAGCTCAGAGCCGGCAGAAGTCATATGCTGACAGGAGGTGGAGGCCACTAGAGTTCGAGTATGGCGAGCACGTCTTCTTGTGTGTCTCAACTCGATGTGGATTATGGAGATTTGGCCGAGGCAGCAAGTTGTCTCCACGCTTCATCGGACCATTCCAGGTCCTCAGTAGGATTGGCGAGGTGGCTTATCATTTGGCTCTACCACCTCAGTTGCACCGAGTGCACTACGTATTCCACGTATCTCAACTGAGGAGATACGTGCACGACACGACACACATCATTGACCATGGGGAGCTTGATGTTGATGATGGGGCAACTTTCGCGGAGGTCCCAGTGGAGATCGAGGATAGACAGGAGCAGGTCCTACGTGGACGGTCGATTCCTCTAGTACGCATCAGATGGCAGCATGGGAACCTCCAAGAGATCACTTGGGAGCGGGAGGCTCAGATGCGTGCTCAGTACCCACATTTGTTTCCCTAGTTTTTGATGTATCTTTATGGGGACGTAAAGCCCTGAGGTGGGAGTAATGTAAAGACCCGTAAAATTCAAGGAAATTTTTTTCTTAATTTTTTTGGGATATTATAAGAACACAGTTTCAGACGGCACTTGATTCCGCGGCCTGGTGTGCCCAGAATTTCTTTCCGATGTTTAGCTCGGGTACGTTCAATGAAGGAACGAGCGGGAATTTCTAACTTTTGAACCATTGCTCGGAATCGAATTCTGAGGGCACCGATGGAACCACAATGGCTTTAATTGCTTAGGAACACCTGTTCCAGAGATGCGTTTTCACGAGAGTTGATGAAAAAAATTATGGAAGATAAAAATAAAAATTTAACAACAATTTTTATTTTTTTTACTCTAAGTGTTTAATCCTTGGATGGAAGTTGGGTAACAACCCAACCTCCCATGGGAGGTTATGAGGGTGATGGGGCCCATACGAACTCCAACCCTTCATATCCTCTAACCCCCCTAAACTCCCATTAAGTTTTTTTAACTTATGTTATAACTTATGACATTAATGTAGTAAGTTTAATGTGAGTTTTTGAAATTCAAACTCTTGAATTTCAAAAGGCTTGTGGTGTTAATAAAATAAGAATGGAGCTTATTTGATTTTGTTGTTAAAGTTTTGTCATTGAGAGGTTTTGGGATGAATATCTTCTTCTTTGATGAAGAACACGAAGAACAAATGATCTCCGACGTGGAGCGCCAAGCACTCGGAGACAGTCTTCCGCGACACTGACCCGCGACGCGACGTCTTCTTCCACGATGTTTTTCTTTAACAACATCTCTTTTCGGGATGGTTTTCCACGACGTAATCTCCGTGAATGTCTTCAAATCCTCGCTTTGCGACGCCGACGTTCGTCTTCTCTTTTATCAAGGTAGGGGTTTAATTTTATTTAATTATTTTTTCCGTTCATGAATTCTAGTTTGTAATTTTTCGATGATATACGACTAAATGATATCGATTAACGAGAGGAAGCCAGACCGAAAAAACACGACCGACCCTCCTCCTTAACCTTGTTTGATTCTTTGTGGTTGGAATGGAATGGCGTGGTGCCGTCGCACCACGTGGAATCGTACGGCAAGTAAAGCGCGGTGCCGTCGCGCCGTGCTGAGAAGTTGAACAAGGATGCGACACCGTCGCGCCGCGTTGAAGAAAACGGAAGACACCACGGCTGGAGTGGGGCAGCGGCGGAAGGGCACGGTGCTATCGCACGGCGTCGGACGAACCATGTCGTGGCCGGTTCCGGGCCGCGGCAGAGCAGGGCGACCGGCGGCTGGTTCCGGGCCACCGGTGTCAGCGAAGAAGGGGACCGGCTGTCACCAGTCCCGTGGATGCAGAAATCGGCTGGCCAGGGCGGGCCGGCCAAACATGTGTGCAGCTGGGGGTTCAAACCCCTGACCGGCCAGCACAAAACGGACCCCTTAATTGGGGGGCCATGGTTACACAGGGGGGCTGCCCCCCCCCCTTGCCAAAACAGCTCGGTCGTTGGCCGAGGTGACCAGCACGCTGGGCGCGCTGTGCCCAGGCCGGGCCGGCCGCCTGGGCGGTCCACCAAGCCGGGCAGCACCGGCTGGGCCAGGCCGCTCTTGACCGGGATGACTCGGACCCAGGGAGGGTCAACCCGGTTCAGGCCGACCGGGGGGGGGGGGGTCTCTTGCCGGGTCGGTCCTGGCGCAAAACCCTCGTTTCCGGACATATTCGGTCTTTTGCTCATTACATGATCTACGGGCCTCCGAACGACGCGCCGTCAGCGGCGATGTGATACTTGGATCGAGACGGTCGTTTTGGTATATCAAAATCATGGTTTCGGAATACTTTGGGTTCGGCCGGGTTGGTTCATACATGAAACCAACCGGGCCCTCGGAGCGGAAACACTCATATCTTGAGCTCCGGACGTCCAATTGATGTGCCATCGACTTTGGTGGATTCCTCTAAGTGAGATGGATCTTTTGAAATACTCCGCCCGAGGTTTAGACGCAAGTGAAGTATGGTCGGGTTGGTTTTTCCTTAAAAACCAACCGGGCCCCTGGGATAAAAAAGCCAATAACTCTCAGACCAGTCGTCCAATTGACGTGCCGTCTGCGATGTTGAGTTCCTATTGGTGATACAGATATTTTGGATACATAAACTATAGACTATGGGTCATTTGATGTATCAGCCTCTCGGCTTGTGGAGCGGACCCTCCCGAACGAGATTGCTGTGTGCGGGAACCCTAGAGCTGGCTGCGATTGCTACTGTGACGACGACGACTATGAAGAGATCCTCAGTGGATTCTACGGTGATGACTACAGCACTCAGCGATCCTTTGTGGGTCAGTGATACCGATCCTGTGTGGGTCTGATCCTATGTGGGTCAGCGCTCAGCGGTCCTGTGTGGGACAGTGCCTACAGGTCCTGTGTGGGCCCGATCCTCTGTGGGTCTTTGCTGGGGTTAGTTGCCTATCGATCCTTTGTGGGTCAGATCATTTGTGGGTCATTGCGGGGGTTAGTACCTATTGATCATTTGTGGGTCCGACGACATAGATGGATCAATGATCATCTATATCGTCATTCAAAGAAGTATACCTATGTGAGCTGAATATGGTTTACTCTTATTTGTGGATTTTTTTGTGCTATACTATGTGGATTACATTTTGCATTCCTTTGTGGATTGTGTTGTGCTATCCTGTGTGGATTTATGTTTTGCTTTCCTGTGTGTACTGGGTTGTACTTGATCTCAGATGTTGGAGCCGAGCGCGAATTGATGACTTAGTTATATGTATGGGCATTTACCTAACCAGTGTCGGATGTTACTTCGTGATTGTATCTTTCCTTTGTGGTTATCCTTTGTGGATTATGGGAGACCTTCAGGGGTCTCGGGGTCCCTACTGAGTAGCTTATACTCACCACTACACGGGCTATGCCTACACTACGTTGCGTTGGTTGCAGACAACGGATAGTGCTGATCGTGGTGGAGGCTTGCAGAGCAGGACGATACCTGGAGGTGGACCACTGGGCGGGACATACTCAGAGCGGTCGGCTGGACCCGAGGAGCAGTGGAGGCTTTCTGTACCGACCCTTCAGGTGGGACTACCAGAGGGCGGCTCGACGCTATGGATTTTCCTTTCAGTTGATGTTTTCCCTTTTCGAGTTGTACTTTACTTTCAGATTGGGTTTGTATTTTGTCCCACTTAATTTTAGGACTTACTATTGTACCGATTTTTACTTAGTGTTTACTTTTTCCGCTTGCTTACTCTATGGTGCTTGTTTAATTTTTAAGGCAATGTCTTCCCTTTACCGGGATTTACGCCTTGGTTCTAGTCTTCAGCCCCTGGCCTATGGAAGTCGGGCTTGGGGTAGTCATGGCATGGGCCCCGAGGACGGGTCGTGACATTAATTTTAAAAATTAATTTTTTAAACACATCATGGGTATTATGTTATAATTTTAAATGAAAATAATTACAAAATATTCTTAATCTATTAGTTCTTAGTATTTATTCAAATAAATGAAAAATAAAATAAATAATAATTAAAATATTAGATGTAATTTAATTATAGAATGTTATTTTTATAGAAAAATATTGTAGATAAAATAAATTCTTATATATATATTTAAATATTTGATGAATTTTCGTTTTTCTTAATGTAATTGAAATCAATATAATTAATATTTCCAAAATCGATGATAATGACATCTTAAAATAAGTTATATTTTATTCAACAATATTAATTTTCTAAATTTAATATCATCATCTAATTTATTATTGTATTTTATACAATATATTCCATTATTAATTTTTTGAATGATTTTTAAATTATTGTAATTATGTTCTACATAAAATATTCCAAACCCACGTTGTCACAATATTTGGTAAAACGATAAATAGGTGGTTAAAATAGAAAAGGATAAAAACATAGTCCAATCACGTCTATTTATTAGTAGATGAATGTATATAAATCCATAATAATATGATATTATATTATAAGATAGTTGGTATCCTTTTTTAATTGATTATTAATATATATACATTTAATATATATGAAATTCAATAATAGCCCCTCCTAACCCATATAAAAGGTTGTATATTCTCCTCTCTACTTAACAATTCATGAAAAAATTGGTTCATCCAATAATAACATAATATTATTCTTAAAATTACATAACACATTCTAGAGACTTTATTGAATTATGAATACTAACTTTATAGGTCTTAAGATGTAAAAAAAGGGTGGTGTTTAAGTTCTTAACCCATAATTTTCATTTAATTTATTCATCAAAACTCAACAAAATATTCTAAGAATTTTATAAGATAATATCATACTTAACTCTTATATACTAGGATATTATTCAGTTAGTGTAATAGATTATTCCCAGATACATCATCTTTTAACTTATAAAGTACTTCAACATTCCCGTGTATGACACACTACCGACTTGTGGAATGATTTAATTCATTTTTCTTCACCACCTTTAATAGATGGAAATATTGACCAATATAATTTATATTTAATTGTATTCCTAAAATATTTTATTTTTTTTATAAACAATATATCATCTATTTTCCAAATTTTATATACACTAAAAAATTATAATCTCATTCGTGCAAACAAGTGGACTACCACATCCTTGAAGCATCGTGATTTTCTCATTATCTCTACATCACATATATAATATATTTAATAATATTTAAATAATTAAACTATTATTTAATATATTATTATAATTATTTATTTATAAAATAATACATCCCTTTATTTTATTATTATCGTTCATAAATTGATATGTTACTCATTCGTATTTACGGCATACCATCTCCATGAATTTTAGATAGTTCATATTTCATTACTATATATCCAAACTATATAAAAATGTATAATTTTTATATACATAATATAATTATTTAATTTTTATTTTTCTTTAAATTATGGATCAATTACTCAATTGACCATTGTAATCATAAAAAAGCTATTTTTAAGACTATGAAATGAATGTATTCAAAATACCCTACATTGAATTAATCGATTATGTAATTAAATATTTCATAAAATTAAATGATATAAAAGAAATAAGGATGAAATTTGAAACCATTAAATTTTATTTGGAAATAAAATAATTTGTACGAGTCATTTATATAAGTTTATATTGACATAAATATCAATTTTAGACTTAATCTAAGAGATCTCATCTTACTTGTAACTTCAATGTTGTATGTTTTATTATTATGCACCTAATTTGTTTTATTATATGTACTAAAACATTTAAGGTTATATTATGAATCATTTTTATTTCATAGCATATAAGGATTCAATTTGAATAACATCATCCAAGGGTAACTAACATGAATGTTACTAGTTAGTAAAATAAATCTCAAATCAATTTCCTTTTGTTGCATTATAACCCATTTACAATGACATTGTTATTAGATTATGAAGTGTGAATTTGTTTGTTATTTTTATGTTATTATATATACATATAGACATTTTACACATGATCTCATATTTTATAAGTTATCAATTAAATGATTTAATATTTACAAGGGTTATCATCTCGAATTATCATTTCATGTGACATATTAATTTTTTATGAACTTATATTAATTTTTGAGGTGTAAATACATAACATTTGACATAATATATAATGAATCCAATTATGTTCATAATATATAAGGTTTCATTTGATGATAATTTATCATGGGTATTATAACTAAAGATTTACCAAAATGGAAATGATTTTATTTTACAGTCTGTTTTCCTTTTGAAACAAATTTTGATCAAGGATCCATCCGGTGAAATAATATTCCTTATTTTTTATTAGAAAAAATATATTTTATTATCCAATTTTGATTAAGATAATTTTTCATTAAAATTTTCATTTCAAACATTATATATAAGAGAAAAATTGATAATATTATTTTTAATTTTAATGGATCTTATATGATGTTATAATATTATAATATTTCTCTTCTATAATAATCCGTTTTAAAATGTTTTCTGAAATATTTTTTGTTAAATATAAATTCTTTATTTTATAAAATATATTTTATATTTTACATTTAATTAAATGGTTTTAAAATATTAATTTCATAATAATTTCTATACGATTAAATTTTTATTACTTTTAAAATATGTTAAACAAATACTTATTATTTTATAAATTACAACTTGAATTCCTATTCCGACCATTATGAAAATTATTATCTTCATTTATTTTATTTTATGGGAAATTGTTTTTTCTAATTAATGTTATATTGAAAATATATTAGGTATTATAGGTTTTAGAATATAATTTTTTTTAAAACACTTTTTTACTAAAAAATGATTATAATTGCCTTTCAATTGTATTTATATTCTTCAAAGCAGAAAAAAACGAAGATGATTCTTATGTTATACTATTGATATTTTTAATTTATGCCAAACTAAATATTTCATAGATTGTATTTAGACTCTTTATAAGATATTTTAATGGAACAAAATTTATTCCCCCAGAAATATTATTTTATCAATAGAGTAATGGATGTTTTAAAATGGTTTCTCATGAAACACCATCTATATAATAATTATTTATGTTAGGGTTATTATGAGGTTTTTATGAGTAGTGGTTTTGGATGAACCCTAGGATACATGGTAACCTTATTAACTAGGTATGGGTGTTTCTATGATAAACCATGTATGGGTGAGTCATAGATATCCGAAAAATGCATTGGGTTTCATATTAGACCATATGGTTATTCCAATTGTAAGAGTGATTTTAATAGTGACATGTAAATTAGGTCCAATTTTACCATTATGTTTTTCAGATGATTATAATGGATTTCTAAATAAATTTTATGATTTCTCATGGTAAGGGAATGAGTATATTTTTAGTTTAATTTATTTTATACATCGTATTTATAAAAGTCTATTAATTTTTAGTGATTCCTTATATAGATATTGAAATCCCAAGTCTCATAATAATTTATTACAGAAACACCTACCCTTCGTAAATATTATTCGATATTATAAGAAAAATGATATATGTTTTTATGCTTATAGATATCCTTTATTTGTTCTATGTAATTTTTATTATTTGATAATACTTATATCATCTTCTTATTCTAACTAATGAAAGTCATTTTTTATGTTTATGATTATCCTTATTGATCATTTGATTTCAAAAATATTTTGTTTATATTTTTTCTAATATTTTAAATAATGATGTTAATATAATTCTTACATGAATGGATTTCATATGATTATAATTTTATGGGATAATGTGAAGACAAAAGTTTGAATTTTAAAAGAATTTTATATTTCGTAGAAAAGTCTCTTGAATTTATGATTTCTTTATATAAATTTGATTTATAATTATATAAAATGATAATACAAAAAAGTTATAGGGTATTTAAGTGAAATAATATTAAATGATTCATTTTTATGATTTTTTTGAAAATTAATTATTTATATTTATCAATATCAAGACCCAAAATATGAAATATTCATTTTATTAGTAATTATATGTCTGTTCATTCAATATTTTTTACAGTAAGTATCATATTTAAAATTAAAAAATTATAGATTAAGATGTTTTCATGAGAGATTAATTTATGATTTATAGATAAAATTATTGGATTATGAATTTATGTTTGATCATATATTCCCTAAATTGGAAACATATCATGTTTCATTTAGTGATGACTATAATATCTTATTTTCTATTTTCAATATGTAGTTTTAAAAATAATTTATATGATGAAATATATTGACAAGTGTTTCCTAAAATATGAAAACCATGGTTACCGTGACATATTTCAAATTGACAGGGTTCAATTTATTAAATATTGGGTATTTATAATCCCAAGACAATGAAAAGGTGCAATATGTTATATTACATGTTTGATAGACAACACCCATCAAAAAAACCACAATAGATTATTATTTAAATATAACCAATATAACCTTTAAATTAAATTGTATTTTCTAATTAGGATTACTGTTATATGAATCATATAAAAAATTATCAAATAAATAATAATATTTTCATTAGATCATAGGGATAACTTATGTAATAATAATAAATTTAACTAATTGAAATAATTATTAATTTTTAAATGATAATTTAAAATTTAGTATATGGTGATATTTTTATATTTTCAAGAAATGTTTGAATTTTCAATGAATCGTGAAAAATAATATAATTTATTAAAAAAGTCAAATAAATAAAATAAAAATTAAAAATATAATTTTTATTAGTATTAAAATGGTATTATTTAATTTTTCTTTTACAAAACCAATTATTCTTATATAAATTAATATTATACTTGAAATTAGTATAAAATGTTTAATATTTAAAGGGTATTTCATCAAAAAAAATTCATCAATTTTATTTCAAATTATTGTTATTATAATTTTCAAACATTTGTTTCTATGATCATTGAAAATTTATTCCCAATTCAAAATTAGGGGTCCTTGTTTCGTAAATACTCCCCTCTTATTTGTGTTAAATGTGTATAATAACCTTAAAAATATTTGTTTCTGATTTAATGGGTAATTCATGTAATTAATATTTAAAATAAAATGTGATGTTCAAGAAAATAACCCAAAAATTTATAATTAATTTTATTGTATTGGTAAATTAAGTCCATAATAGTCCTTGATTCGTTTATGTGTTTTTGTTCTTTTTCAATGTGATTATAATCTTTAAAATAGTATTTTGTAAATAAAATTAAAAAAATCACACACATATTTTTAATCAATAAATTATTTTTCACCTGGGGATAAACACATGATATGTTTTGTTAAAATTTTTAACTTTAAATATTATATAATTAACTTCATCTTGATTTTTAATGAAATAACTATTTTTTTAAATTCATACAAATCGGTGATGATGTATTTATTTAATTAGTAAAAATGAAATAAATGATATTAAAAATATTAAATGTAAAATAATAAGATAATATATGTGATCCCAAAATTTTAATGAAAATTATAAAATTTTAGTCATTTATTGTAATATCATTTCAAATTTCATCTATTGTCTTAATTTTATTAATATAAAAGAAATAATAGTACTAAATTAATTTAATTGATATTTTAAAATGAATAAATATTTATTAAATAATATTTATTTTTTAAATTTTATTTATTCTTCCATGTTATTAGGATATTTTTAGTAATATTTTCTATGTTTCATTTATGGAACTTTTGTTATTGATATAAAATATTTTCACCCTCAAAAAGTAGAAAATATTATTGTTTTTATAAGTGTGAATAAGTTTAATGGGATGTTAAAGAAAATTTTCAAGGTAAATAACATTCCCCAAATTTTAATATTTTTTATTATATATGTGTAAATAGATCCAAAATCATCAAATCATTTCAATAAATATTTTTTATCCATTTTTAATTAAAATTAATTCATATTAATTTAATATGTTTTTAATTTCCAAGAGTGCCCCACCTCTAGCATATAAAAAGTAATTTTTCCCACCTTACTTAGTACATAAATTATATCTTTTACTCAATTTGATCATCAATACATTACATAAAATCACTCACAACATTTTAGGGGCTAGAGTTTTGGGGGAATAACAACATTAGTGGTCTTACAGTTCAATGAAAAGAAGACTGCTCTAAAAAGAGGTTTATTTGTTAAAAATTATTTTTATTTTAATTTCTTCTTCCTTGTACATAAAATAAAATCCAATCATGATGAAAATTCGATAATTTTAATCCATATAATATTATGTTATATATATAGTGGTATACTTTATACCAATATTTATACTATATCCATTGGGAAAAGAATTCATTTTTTGTGTGTACGGGAGATTAACCCTCCGTAGACCAATGTAATTTGTTATGAATGGCCACCCCTCACAAAATGGTTATAATGGTTCAAGTAATGAATATTTATAATATTTATGATATACTTTCCTTTCTTTGGAAATATTATATTATCTATTTATTAAATTTTCATATATAAAAAATGATAACATCATTCATGTGTATGTGTAGACGAGCACCACCAAGAACTGATTTGATTCCTTCATATTAGCCGTAAAAAATTGTACATAGGTGTATGTATATTTAATAAAATTATATATCATTATTTATATTTAGATAATTAAATACCTAATTAATGATTAGTTTTAAAAAATTAATTGATTTATAAAAATTATAATTATTTTATTAATTTTATTACAAATAAAATGTAAAAATTATACAATTGACAATTGTCATTACACCAAATATAGTTTGATAACTATGAACATAACATCTTCAAAATACCAAAAGTGAACTTAATTTATTACATAATTAAATATAATTGAAAAATAATTAAATGAAGTTGATTTACAATAGGGTTATAAAATAATTAATATTTATTATTTAGAAAATTAAATGATATTATTACATTATATATGTGTTAAAGGATATACATATCACGATTGGATTCATGGTTAGTGTTTTTATCTCAATTGTCATTCATTAAATACTATTTTACTATTAGGAAACAAAATTATTTAATCTATTGTAGGTATGTAAATTTTAATTTTATATGATGAATATTTAAAATTTCATATTATTTAATGATTGACTTTAAATTACTTCAAAAGAGAATTTACCATTAAATATACAATGTACTAAAATAAATCATAAACCAAGTTATGTTTTCTGGGTTATAAATATTTTTAATAATCATTATTATGAAATTATATAGTATGATGTAATATAAAATTTAATTAATAAGAATTAACAATAAGTTTTTTACATGGTTTACCAAAATTATATTCACTATTAAATTCTCAATTGAACGATGTAACATTTTTTAAATATTATATCTCCAAAATTCACTTTCCGTTCGACATAGTATATAAATACTCATATATTATTTTATTATATATATATAATACACCATATATATAATATATCCAAAATAACATCATATTCATGATATATAAATAATAATTGGACATTATTCATTCTATAATCTTAAACATGAATAGTTACCAAAATTGAAAAAACAATATGTTACAATAACCTTCTCATTAAAGTAATTATATGCATAATTTCTATTGAGGGAAATAATATGATAATATTTTACTGTACCTTATTCATTTTCATATCCTATATATAAGAAAATTGTTATTTCTATTTTATATTTACTTCCTTGTGTGTTGGTGAAATAGAAGGAAACGAGTTCGTATATTTCACAAATCATTTATGTTCTTTTAGAATTATAATATATCACTTCATATGCATGTTATAAAAATTTTATTTTATGAATATATTTGATTTCATAATTCAATTTTATATTATTTTTGAGCACCTATTAAATGTTATTAAAATCTATATTTTTTTAACATTTTCTCCAAAATGTTTTCTTTTGGACCCCAATTAAAAATTTCTAAACAATATTTTTTTTTAATTATTAAAATAAGATTTGATTTTACTACCATTATGTCCTTTATATTCATTCAAAATTTTTTATTAAATTTACTTTTTTATAGATAATATAATTATTTTCAGAATATGTCATAAATATTTTATTTTTTAAAGATATTTTTATGGTGAAAATTTTAATATACCAATGAAAAATTTGTAATGATCTTTTAATTGTATTTCTATTAACAACATGAATAATCATTTATGATTCTAATTATTTACTACACATTTTTTTAATATATCTATATTATTTCATTGAATTTATTATGAATATTTAAAATATATTTTTGAGGGTCCCATTTAATTTTTCATGTTTTCATAATATTATTAGTGGTGTAATGGCTGTTTCAATGAGTTTTATGATGAAATTATAGATCAATGTTCCTTATATATGTTATGGATATTGTAAAAATTTTCTTATCATAGATGGATCCATTATAATCCTAGGATGTATAGTTATTTTATTAACCAAGTACTAGAAATTCTATAAAAAAACTAAGGATTGTTGGTTTTGTGATAGCCGAAAAATTCATGGGATTAGAAGTTGACTATATTATTATTCAATTTGTAAACATGATTCTAAGAGCGATATGGAAAAGTTTTCCTATAACTACATGAGTTTTTATGGACAATTTTTTTCAAATTATTTAAATATTCATTTGTTTCTTGCAATGAATTAATTCAATCATTCCTATCAAACAATATCAAATTATCATATGTTATGTGAATCTCCTTTTTTGTAATATGTTCTATGCAACATTGAGTTCATGTATGATGCATGTAACAATTACTTTGCATTCATCAGAGGAAACTGAACGTTCCAAAGAATCAATGTATTAATGTTTTAAATATTTAAATGATAAAATTATAAACATGAATTTTAACATATTAATATGAAAAATATTACATATTTTTCAAATATTATTTTTAATTGTTTTATATAAACAAATATTATTGATAATGAATGAAATGAAATTTGATAATAACATTTTATGTTTTAAAATACATTTTTATAATGAACCCATTTTAATAATAAAATTAATTCTAGACTGATTTAGAAATTTAATTTGATAAAAAATTATTATTTTCAAACCTCAAAACATAAAAATTAGCTTTGAGTAAATTATTTTGATTCATATAATAAACATCATATTTTTTATGAGTAGTGAAAAGACTGTGTTTTAGTAAAAAACGGCTCATTGTGAAATTAATTATATATGTTATGTGATATTCTATTTTATTAATGATTTTTTATATAAATATTTCATCTATTAATATATTTTAATTCACACGATTCAATTTCACTAAATAAATTGAATAATAAACCTTAATAGTCATTTGTTCATTTTTTTACTTAACAAACCATTTATTTCATCCAGTCTGTGGAATTGTCTTAAATTGTAAATTTTTTACATCTACGATTTTAATTTCTATAAAAATAAAAAACCCATTGTATTCTGTATAATACATAATTTATAATAATACAATTTTAATTTTTGACCAAAATTACTAGTAAAAGTGATTAAAATGTATCATAGTGATTAGTGTAAAATTAAAATTGATTAAGGACCACATCAAAAAATAAGGTGCCCAATTAACCTATCCACCTATCAAACACCAAGTATATTTCAGTTACCCATTCATAAACCTTCCATTATTGTGTTTTATTGTTTTTTTATTCTTTTTTTTGTAAGAACATGGGTAAACCTTACATGTCTCTAAAAAATCTTAGTGACTCATTTTTCTTACATATAAATATCCACCACATATCCCACATCCTCACACTTCGAAAATATATTAATATCTGCCAATAAAGACCATATAAACTTCCTAAAATCCTTATTATCCACTTAAAATCCTTCCACTGGGTTGAAGTTAATCCAAAAAAGCCTCTTGGAACTAACCCAAAGGAGTTAGTCAATCATGAAGTGACGTCTTCTCTCAAGTACATTATTTTTTTCTATTTCTCCACCAAAAAAATTTATTTTATTAATTTTTTTATAAAAAAATATCCACAATAAACTAGGATATAGTTATACTAAGGACTAAACCTACAAATACACACACCTAAATCTAATGGATAATTAACATTTTGTTATTGTGAATGTAGAACTCTCACCTCACTAAATGATGATTGTTCAGTTTTTGTTACTACCTATCATGGTAGAAATTATGATAGAAACTCTATTTATATACTGTATATAATATTTTTATACTTTTTTTATTCCTATATAATTTTTATTTTTAACATACCATTATTCTATTCCACTTATGTAAATAAGATAATTTTTTTGACGAAGTGTAGACTACCGTCCCCTCAAAGATGTATGATTCTATTCATACAGTACATTAATTTTATTATGAATGGTTTTATGGAATATATATTATATATATGATATCATATTTATACTCTATTAATGATATATATATATATATATATATTTCTTTTTTTCATTCTATCAATACGGAAATTAAAATGATATAGCGTTCATGTGTACATACTACCAACCATCTCCATAAATAGTAGTGTAAATTTTCTAATTTTATAATATATAAATATTATTATAATAAAAATATATTTTATATAAATGATATTTATGTCATGGTTCGCATTCTAGATTTATGATATTAGTATAAGGACCCATAATATAAAAAAATTATGACAGATGTGATGAATTGTGCATATATTATCGAACATTAAACCTTATCATAGAATCATTAATAAGTGGATAATATAAAGTAAAAAATTTAAATATATATGTTATTAGATTAATTATATAGTTATTCCAATTATTTATAATTAACTCATATTTAAAAAATGGTTGATTGAGCGAGTATGAAGATACTCAAGATATGTGGAAAAGTGATTTCATCACACTTTTTATTCACGTTAGATACTTGATATGTTATTCACTCTTTCATATTGCGTGGTGTATGTACTTCCCACAATTTTCTTCTATGTGACATATTACCTAATTTATGTGTAAAAAAATTAACTTTTATGAAATTTCATTCATGGTATTTAAGTATCAAAATTTACCAAATCTGTAAAATGTTTTGTCTCAATTTTAATTCATTGAGAATCATGTTTTGGTATAAAAATAAAATATTTTTTGGAGGTGTATATATTTCAATTTTTCATGTTATATCATGAAATAGCTAGAGTTAATATTTTATGCTTAATGTTATATTCTTATCTAACATGGAGATTATGATCGCATGTTAGACAGTTATTAGAGTTTATTGAGAGTGTCATTGTTTTTTGAAATAGTTTATGATTATGATTTCATTGATAAAATATTTCAATAAATCCCTAGATAATACACATGGGATTAATTATAATATATATATGAAAGATATAATCATATATTAGTATCATTTTTTCACTCCTTGGTATATAAGATATTGTTTGTATGTAAAATATAACATTCTCTCAATCCGATGAGAAATTTATTGTATTCACAATCAATGTTTTGAGAAATTTTTTTGGAAAAATTTTTCAAGATGTTTTAAAAATATATTTGATAACTATTTTCATGGAGAAATTAATTTAAAAAATTATTTTTATTTTCACAAATTCTGTTATATGATTCCAATTCTATCATCATAGAGAAATTATTTTAAAAATGAATTCTGTTTAAAAATCACTCAATGCAGAACATATATTTTCCACAATAAAACGTTATAAAATATTATTTAATAAACTTTCCAATATTAGATAACATCCATTTTGTCTCTATTGACATTATTGGAATTTTGTTTAAGGATTTTATTCATATTCATTCTCTTAATGGATTATGTTATAATTAATTGATGTTTATGGAAACCATTTCAAATTAACCGGTTAAATGCATTGTAATACCGTTTCATTTCTCGGGTGATATTTATCTTAATATTTTTATGATTTCTATCCATTTCCATATATTATGATATGATTAATTTTTTATAATATACATTTAAATTTCATACATTATGATATGATTATTTATGTTCTCATGGAACCTGTATGTATGATTTCACAATGAGACAGGTGAGACCTATATCTCCCTATAATGAATTAGTTAAATGTTTAGGTCTCATAAGATAGCCTGAGAAGGAATTGGTAATGAATTTTTAATTTTATGGACATGAGAGTGAACTACTACTACCATGATTGTATGAGGTGTAAACTAATGCAACCAAAAAGTCCATTCGAGTGAACCACGAATACCAAGATGGTATGGAGATTGAACATATACTTCCATGACAGTCATGTATGCACTTTCTTTGACACTATAGAAGTCATATTATATGCTAATGTGTCTTACCCAATTAATTTTTTCATTCCTATGATATACATTTTTGTCTTCTGTTATATAATTTCTATTTATTCATGTCTCATTAAATACCAATAATTACGAAATGATTCATGTATATGATCTTTGTTATGAAGGTTGTGATCTTATTATTTCATGACAATGAAATCATGCCTACATTCTTAGTATTTTTCATTCATGTCTCTTTTATTTACCTATACTAAACATTTTAACACACCTCTATTTATGTATCCTTCCATAGTTTATATTGATATGAATTATGTTTTTTTTAATAAGGGTTCTAACCAAGAAGAACCTATTAGGAGATAATGTATCTTTCTTATGTAACAATGTTTATGTTTCAATGTTTCCAAAGTCACTAGACTAGCAAGGTCTTTATCCGTTTTTCTGTATTGTTTTACATATTGAATTACATAGGAAATGTTATAGTATGTGAATTCTAGGACATTTTAATGGGTATTAGATTAAAAACATAGTTAACCTTTGGAAAAAAGGATGAGTAAACATAAGTGAGATTATGAAGCACTTGTCTAACGATATTTATTTCAAAGAGTGAAAGTTTAGGAAAATGATTTGGAATTTAGGAAAAGGATAGAGTGAGTAGTTTTCTTGAAATACATCACATTCATGATAATACATGTGGATATGGATATAGCGTTGATTTTCATAGTGGTAAGAACATAGACAAGAAGATCTAGGCCTTACTATGGGTAATCAGGTAAATGAAAATGATCCTTGCTGCACACTTGGTTTGAAACTAATGTAATCAAAAACTGTTATGAAGGATTTAAATATAAATTGTCTTTGAATAAACCAGGATAACCCTATGGTTCAATTTATTATGGTAGGAGACATAAATTGGAAATCTTATAAGTAATTTATCATGATTGTGTGGTTTTTCATTCTGAAAACTAATTCCTACATTATGATTCTAGTTTTTTTTAATGTATGGAACACAAAATAACTACATTAATTGAGATTGAAATGTAAAATGAAACACTTTTCCTCATAAGAAACTGAATGCTATAAGAGAAGTAATTAAAAACCAAATTGTATTATTCACACTACTTTATCATGTAATGAATTTGGTGTACTACAACATCAAAAAAGGATGGAACAAAAATCATGAATCATTCATGAAAGAATTTATACCTTATTTTAGAGCGTATTATAATCCACATGATTCAGAACAATGTACCATTACATATGAAAAGATAATCTTTTTTCTCATGTTTTCAGAGTCTGAGAATGTCCATCTGGATATCTATTTATTAGAAGGAGAGGCAGACCATTGGTGGACTCAAATCTAGAATATAAGGAATAATGACGAGTCAGAATCCATGGAATGGGACGACACAATTTTTTTTCCAATAATTAATTTCATCATATTCATAAAATCAATATTGAAATTGAGGTACATGAGTTTAATAAATGGGAAGATGAATATATTTGTTCATATGAAGGTAATTTCAGAAGACATTTTATGTACTCTTCTAGAAGTATAATCCAATATATAAATACAGGTTTTTTATTCATTTAAATCTACGTATCCTAATGGAGTTGTCCATAAGATACATTAATATATATTAAGTGATTTTACATTTTTCAATAATGGTAAAAATAAATATTGGAGTCATGTATCAAACTAATGTTTTTGAAAAGAAGATCATGATAGAGTTGAATAGAAAATATAAAAACCATGAAGAAAAATAATATGAGAATTTGATTATACTCTATATGTAGGAAAAATCGTGGAGGAAATTTCCTTAAGGGATCAAATTAATTTATTAAGAATAGAAACTAAAGTCACTAGGAAATATATATTTTATGTTATGATATGTTTATAACTAATGTTGGAATGTTGGTAAAGAACCACAGAATTTATCCCCTATAATTAAGTGCTACTGGTGTTAGGATAATGATAATTTTTCTAACAACTACACAAAACCAAGGGCTTAAAATGATGAATGAATACCGAAACGTATATAGACAAGGGAAAAGGGCAAATCTAATGAAATTTAAATTTCACATGATGTGTATAGTAAGGACGTGATGAAAGGTACACTTACCATCCAATATGGAGTGGCTAATGTCATATTTTATTCAGGATATAACCACCAGTTCATATTTAAATTATTTTTAAGGTTTGTATGATTCCTCCAAAAAATATTGATATGGAATTGTAATTGTAACCACCTACTGATATGATGATTACACCACAAGTCTATAATTCAACTCAAGAGGATGATTTTTGGAATTATCTTCCTAAAAATCTTGTCATTCGTCCTTTGGTTTAATTTGATGTTATATTTTCTATGGATTTGATTTCTCTACATCAATTTCACATCAATTTCCTTGGAAGAGATGTTATTTTTGATATTTCAAACCATCTTATGATCATCCATCAATTTGATGATAATAATGAAAATAATATATAAATTACATCCAATGTAAGGTTCTTAATTCCCATTTAAATTGGTTTATTATCTCATATTGTTTTAGAGATAATTGACATCGACGATATGTATATTGAATGGTATTTGTTTTGGATGTCATTCTAGTAGAGTTTTATATTATTACACAAATAAAATGTTGAGTTATAAATTGAAAACATTCTTGTTTCCACAATAATTTGAAATAATCCGTATAGAATGAAACTGATTGATATGAATGAATTGATGATGAGACTCCACGAAACCCGTGATAATGGATTCATTCATCCAAGTGTGTCAACATGGTGTGGACCGGTTAATTTTATGCAAAATGCGATTGATCAATGAGAATATGCATTGTTTATATAGTGATTACTAGGATCTCAATTAAGAACAAGTATCATCTTCCATGTATGGATGATTTGTTTTATCAACTACATGGAGCCCAGTAGATTTCCATGAAAGACCATAGATTTTTATATCCTTAGCTAAACATCAAAAGGGAGATATGACAAATACATTTTTCTTTATAAGATATCAATACTATGAATATATATTGATTCCTTGTTGTATTAAAAAATACCCTATTATATTCATTTATTTAATAAATAGAATATTTAGATATTACATCAAAATGTCTGTGGTATTAATTATAGATAAAATTATAATATATTCAAATAGAATGGAAGTGAATAAATATCACATGAGAATTGTAAAAATGACCGTAATGAAGTAGATTCTATATGAAAAATTTCCAAAGTGTTAATTTAATCTTCAAAAGGTTTCATTTTGTGTAATAAAATCTCAATATATGGAATACTAGTAGATCCATCAAATACATAGGCCATTAAATAATGTCTATACAAACAACTGTGAATTATATCCATATATTTCATGGTATAGATTTTAGTATTTATTGATTTTGTATAATTTATCTTTACTATCTAATAATATGTCCACGTTAATTTGGAAGGGTGTCACATTCCTCTGGATAGATGAATGTGAGGAAAATATCCCATAACTGGAGAGAAGGTTCGACATCACATCAATGCTTACATTTCCCTATATTTGGTAAGGGTTTCTAATATATAATGATTCATTGATGAAGGAGTTAGGATGTTTTTCATATGAATGATAAAATGTTTATAGAAGATGCATCATGAAAATGGATGATTTATGAGAAAAATTAACCAACACATTATTTCGAGATTCCAATGGTTGTTTTTCATTAAAACTATAGATGAATTATAATTGTGGTTAAATGTTTGATACATATATTGATGATAAAAGAAAATATATATATTCACCTAGAAGGAGTCGAACATGTGTCAGAGATGATGGATTGAGTGGATTAACGATTATGACTTCTCAAATCAATACCACACTTTGAATGTGAAAAAGGTGGATGATGATTTGATTCAAAAGGATCATGCTATATTATCTATTCTGTGGATCCCAAACGATTCAATGTTTCTAGATTTACAATGGTTGGTTCTATATTTCATGAAGGAAGGGGGTAATATTATCATTGTCAAATAAATGATCAACCCTCAATCAATGTAGAGATTAAGGGGTTGCATGAGGATGATTAATAAATGAAAAATAATGTCAGAAATGGTCCTATGATTAACCTTTATCAGGATGGAATGATGAGTTTAATAAACCGTGTATGATTTCCTTCCATACTATAATTAATGAATTATCTAGTAGAGGAATCTCATTGTTATTTATTAAAAATTCATCCTACATGAATGAAGATGTATATGGAAATTAAGGAATACTTATGGTGGGATTTAATGAAAAGAGATATTGTGGTGTTTGTATCATGATTATTGGTATGCTAATATGTTAATGATAAAATACAAAATTTAAAGGGGATTTTCCATCTGTTACCTATTACAGAATGGAAATGGGAGATCATCGATATGAATTTCATAGTTGGTCTACTAAAACACTCTAATGGGTTTAATTATATATGGGTGGTAGTTTATCACATTAATATCTCATCACACTTCAACATTATTAGAGAATTATTCTTTTTATATAATCTTGTTAGTATATATATTTATTATGTAATAAGGTTTCAGGGAGGACCAGTTTCTACATTATCATAACAGTATCTAAGGATTATATAAATGATTTATAGAAGTATTCAAGAAGAAATTGACATAGAACTCTATTTCAGTACTTCCTATCATCCTTATATATATGGTTAGTCAGAAAAAACTATTCAAAAACTAGAAGAAATGCTTGGGTCTTTTTGTCAAGATTTCAAAGATTGTTGGGACCAAAGATTACCTCGAGATGAGTTTTCATAAAAAAAATATCTTCTAATAAAGTATTTAATAGAAACCTAATGAATTATTATATGAAAATTAATATAAAGCTCTAACATGATTGGATGAAGTTTGAGAAATATTATTTTCAGACATGAGATCACTAAAAAATGTAAAAGAGGTTAAAAACATTCCGAAACATATCAAAGATGTTCAATGTTGGTAGAAAACTTATGTGGATAACCATATGTGTGTTATATAATATGATATTGTTGATAATTTGTATATATGAATACCTCCCTAGAATAATTTCATGAGATTCTGTATGAAGGAGAAACTATGCCATAGGTATATTAGTCCCTTTGACATTAATGATTGCATCGGTACAGACTATCTCTCGACACATCTTCCTAATCGCTACCATGTCCATGATGTGTTCCATGTATTTGTCTTTACATATTACACACTAGACCTGTCACATGTAATGAACTAAGAGGTCATACAACTGTAGTTAGATCTATATATGGAAGAAAAACCAGTGGAAATTTTGTACTGATCAATGAAAGATTTTGGAAACTGGATCACTCACTTAGTCAATGTTTTTGGGACTATTCACAGGTCATAAAAATATATGTGGTATCTTGACAATTTGATGAACTAGATCTATCCTCATTTTTTAACCGAGTGATAAATTTCTATAGAGAAATTTATTTTACGTGTTGTAGAATATAACAACCCGTGTATTTATAGACTATCGAATAAATTCAAAATTCGTCAGTGTAGTTCAATGAGTTAAATAAAATGTACCATTAACATGACAAAAAATCAATATATGTTACACACAACACCAATTCATAATACATTAAATGCAACATTTTCTTTGAGTACAATACACGTGACACCGATTTGGCTTACAACACACACAAAATAGAGTTTTTACAAAACCTCATTTTATTGATATAATTATTTAATTGAGTTCATTATAAAATATCTACTATATATATTAATATAAGAAATTAAAAATAATTTTCAACAATTTCTTATACTTGATTTATATAATGAAGACATATTGATGATGAAAGATATGATTTTCTTTAATGTCCTTTTATGTTATTAAACACTATTTTCTCAAATGAAACACGTAAAATAATAAAATTATTTATGGAATCATTTAAAAATTAAATATTATAAAATAATATTTATTTCAGAATTCATAATTCCAAAATTAAATTTGGGAAAATTTTTGGGATTTTTCTAAGACACATCATTTTTTATGAATACTGAAAAATAATTCTTTTTACTTAAAATAACATTTCTTTTTATTTTTTATTACTGATAAGTCATATTACAGAATATTTTTAAGTTAATACTATATAAATAACAAATAGTTTAGTAAAATATAATATATTACACTCAATTTATCTTTTAAATTGAATATAAAACCTTAACAAATTGGTGAACATTTTTCCATAGTAAAAACTAGTTATTTTGTCCCATCTAAAGGATTAGAAATAATATTATTTTGATAATTCTGTTATATAAATAGAAAAAAGGAAATACACCATTGTATTTAGTATAATATTTAGATATTAATAAGACCGTGTTATTTTTTGGCCAAAATGATATGTAAATTTGTTTAAAATTAATCACAACGATTAAGTCCAAATTATGCTTAATTAGGGACTAAACCATAAAATTAAGATCCAAATGACCTACCCACATATAAAACTCATATTATCTATCCAAATTTTAACAATAATCCTCAAATTCATGTGTTTTTTGGTTTTTTTCTGAATTTTTATAGGTATGAACAAGTACACACCTATTTTCATTTTAAAAATTCTATATGAGTCATTTTCTATCCCATTTAATAGTACAACACCTTTCCCACTTATTCACACATCTAAAACCAATATTGTTCAATTAATACCTTACCAATAAACATCCCAACATCCCTCTATCCTTCCAAGAATAATTCCCCTGCGAAGACGGAAATATGATGAAAACTTTTGCTATAGACCAAAAAGAGTTACCCAATCAAGAGGTAACATCCTCTCCAAATTCCACTCAGTATTTTTATTCGACACACTATCCATATTCACATTCTCATGATTGTATAAAATTACATGTATCCTAAATATAAAAATATTTTCATTATAATTATTCAATCTAATCATTCACACAAATCAATATAATGGGTAATGAACACAATATTAATGTATATGGTGAACTATAACCTCAGTAAACGATGTTGTCAAATTTTATTTTTTCCCTATCACAGTGGTCATTATGATGTAAGATATATATATGTGTGATAGATATTATATTTATTATTTATTTAAACTTATTGAAATGTTTATTTATAAAATATATTTATTCATTTCATTTTATATACATACGATAATTTCGTTTGAATATGTGTGAACTACCACCCCTTCAAAGATATATGATTCATTCATACACTACATTGATTGTATTAAGTAAATTATTTGATAATATATATTATATAAATGATACCACAAATATAAAATAATGATAATATATATATGTGTGTGTGTGTGTGTTTCTTTTACATTCATTCTCTCGACATTAATGTTTAACTGAAGTAATGTTCATGTGTACGTACGACCTTCCATCTCCAGGAACGGTTTTTTTCACTTCATACTTATATATTATATAGATTATTTTAATTAAGATTTAATTTATAGTAATGATATTTTTATCATGGTTCTCATTATGTAATCAAGATATATTTATATTGATAAATGATATAACAAATTAAGACACATACGAACAAAATAGAGAATATTTCCCATACTGAAACCTTAACATAAGTTCATTAACATGAGGGTATTATAAGGTCATAATAAAAAAATATAAGGGAAAAGATATATTTATATGGTTATGTATATGATTTATAAAAAAAATATTTTTATACAGGTTTTTTGAGCGAATATGATGAGAGTCATGATAAAAGGAATGGAAATTTCATCTCACATTGTATTCCCATGAGATACATGATATTTTTGACACCCTTTCAATTTTTTGGTGAATACACTAAAAATTATTGTATTGTATGTATCATATAAATAAATTTATGGATATGAACAATTTTTTTAATTTCATTCATAAGGTTTATGTTTCGAAGGATACCAAATTTGTAAAATGTTTTGTCTCAATTTTATTTCATTGAGAATCTTGTTTTTTATGCACCTATACTATTTTTTAATGTCTATGTAATTCCATTTACATATTATATCCTGAATCACATTATTTTAATGATTATTAAAACTTCAGGTAGTTTAATTTTCTAACATAAAGATTATGATCCCTTCTTACAATTTTATGTGATTTTACTGTGACAATCTCATTGCTTTTCAAGATTTCTTATATTTATGCATCAAATGATAAACTATTTTTATATATCTCTCAATAATACTCTTGAGTATTCATATATTCTATTTTTTCAAGAAATCCTCATTTTTTGTACCATTAATAAACTATTTGGTACTTATGATATTGTTTTTATGTAACATTCAATCGCCTCTCACTCCGGTCGAAAATCTATTGAATTTGAAAACCATGTTTTAAAAAATGATTTCAAAAACTATTTCCAAAATTATTTCAAAAGTTATTTGAAATAGAATTTCCCAAAAAAGAATTTTTAAAAATATGTTATTATTTTTAATGATTATTTTAAATGTTTTATAATATTTTTTAATATTAAATCTTTTCAATGAAAATAATGATTTAAAAAATTTCAATGTTGATAGGATATTATACCCAAGATATGTTTTTAATTGATCATTAAAAATTATTTCCAATATTAGACTGCATCTGTTGTAGTTATTCATTCCATTATGGGTAATTTATCCAAGGTTTCCAATCATATTATTAATCTGAATGAAATATTTTTTTGGTGAATGATGATTATTTAAATTATTTCACATTCCCGGGTTACAAACATTTAAAACCTGATTCTTTTCGCATAAACTATTTATGATAAAATGATTATGAAACTAGTCTCTTTCCATAGGTTATGATATGATTATATATTTATAATACCCATTTCATTTCATGGGCTATGATATGTATTTTATGATATTTGGTACATGTGTATATGATTTCATAATGATATGGGTGTGACATATATCTCCCTCCAATTCATTCAGTAATGATGTATATATCATAAGATAGACTATGATATATTGAGAATGATACTTGGAAACTATGATATTAATGTGAGTGAACGATGACTACCACAATGGTGTGAGGAGTGAATTCATTCTTCCAAGATGTCCAATGGAGTGTACCATCATTAATAAGATGGTATGGAGAATGAACTTATTCTACAAAGATATTCTTAGTGGTGATTCCTTAATAGCTTTAAAAATCCTATAATATGCTTCTATGTCTACCATAATTTCATGTTCCATTCCAATGATATTATTTCATGGAATATTTCATCTATTTACTTATTATTCAGGTATTATTAACATACAATACATATTCATCTGTTAATATAAATATTAGATTAAAATAATGGAATGATATTATATTTTTATGATCACGTTTTCATAACCTTATGCTCTTGAGTTTTCTTACATGCCTCTCCTATTTTCCCTAATTGAGTTTTTATATAACCCCATTTTATGTATCATTCCCCATGTTTTTATGATATTTATTTTCTTTTATATGTATAATAAGGGTTCTTATAAGGCCCCAGCCTTAAAGATTACTTAATCTTGAGTTTCTTCAAGAATACCCGTTGCAGATCTTTTCAGGTTTAGAGTTTTAGAGAATTAGATCATAAATCGTGTATTACATTCCACATTTAAACAATGTGGTTACATAAAATATATTAATCATTTTTCCCATCAACAAATACATATTTAAAATAAAACCTGGATTCTTTCGTGACACTTCCTTGACACTATCATCACATCATGTACCATTCTATTGACCTATGAAAAACATTTCAAAAACATTGGATTAGCATAAAAAGCTCAGTAAGGGATAAAAAAGTACAAAATGAAAAAATTAGTCCGTGTATGAAATCATACACTTCTCATAAAACATAATCATTTTATCATACCTCATCAAATCATGAATAAATAATTGAAATCATAAGACATATAGGTAACTTGAGGCATTCATAACATTCTTACGTAGGGAGTAACCCTAATGGTTACATTTGGAATACTCATCACAGTATATTCCCTAAATATCTTCGGAGAAACCATAACGTTTAACCCCTTTGCATTAGCCAATGAATTGGAGAGATATATCGGGCTCAACTACCCTTAGTTTATCATGGAACCACCCGTCTTCATAAACAGTGACCAAAAACCATAACATAATTGTATCACATAAAACATGCATAAAGGAAGCATAACATTTCCACATTTCAATCAAAAGATATCAATAACACCTTGATATAATAAAAACATTATCAAAATCATTTTCAATACCAAAAAGAAAGAAAAGTAAAACATGGTATTTATTTTACATTTAAAAAAAAGTTATGGCTTGTAGAGTAAGCTGAAACTCAAATAATGGTTACAGCGGTGAAGAAGTCGTTGTCGCCGCATACGGACGACAAAAAAAACATTCGCTTTTGTCGTTGAGTAAACACTTAGTATAAAAAATATTCTTTTGGAATATACGTAAATTTCAAAGGGATTTATACACCATATAAAATAATGTTTTGTAAAAAACAAAATATGCCACAACGAAATGAGATTGAGACGAAGGCCCGTACCTCGGGTCCGACATGACCCGATCATTCTTTAACCTCGTGAATACTAAACATGAGATAATTTATACATGATTAATAACATTTTTAAAGTCCATTATTCATTTTTTATCACTTATTACCATGTTATTAACACGATATAAATATTTAAGTTAATAATGGTCGTTTTGTCGATCATTGGTACTTGAGTCAGAAATAAACTCTTTATAATTACCATTTGTTCATGTTGTGAAATATCCATTATATAAAGAATTATATTCATGATTTAGATATCATATATATCATATATACCAAGTATATACATGCATTTATAATATGACATAAATTTTAGAGGTATGAAATGAAATGCACCGTTCATGGAGACGGTAAGCCGTATGTACGCTTGAACACTACTTTCATTTCTAGTTCATATTTAATGGAAAGGAATAATAATGACATAAAGTTATAATATAATTCCACTATAATATCAAATATAATATAATTAACTCCATCCTTTATATGTCCAATATATGGCATTAACGAATCAAATCACTTTGAGGGGGCGGTAGTCATCACTTCCTAAAAAGAAGATATTGCGTTTACCCATAATGGAAGCCATAAAGGAATTCCATAAATGAAAAATATAGAATCTTAAGGAAAACATAAACATATTATATATCATATATAAATATAGTTACATCTTAATGGCCACCTTTGAAGTTGTTATAAGAATATTGAACAATCATCGTTTCGTGAGGCAGAAATTTTCCATCCACGGAAAGAGTATGTTATTTAACCATTAGATGTAGGTGTGTGTAATTGTAGCAAGAATACTTCTTATAACAACATACTATTATATTGAATATACTTGTGTTGTTACAAAAGAAATTAATAAAAAGAATTTAGGGGGATGGAGAAGAAAAATAAAACAAAAGAATAGAAGTGAAGACATTACCTTTAAATCGGGTAACTCCCTTTGGATTGAACCAAAAAAGATTCTTGAAGATATTATTGCATAAGGTAAGGATTCTAGGATGTGGAGAAGGATGTGGAGAGACAAAATAATTATATATTGGCTGAGAAAACGGCTTGAGAGGTGTGGGTAAGGAGGTTGAGGTGGGGGCCTTTTATAAGAGGAGAGGAGGGGAACTCTTGGAAAGGAATAAAATGTTACTTTATTTTCAAATGAGTTTTGGATTTTAAGGGTCCCAAATTTATTTATTTCTAGGATAAGGTGATAATGGTTCGATGGCCACCCATCCAATAGGTTTTTGACATGTGTAGGTCTTAGAGCATACATTATCTTTTGATTTTATTTAAATCGTTAAATAATGAGGTAATCACTGCATCATCTTAGTCTCATATAAAATTTAATTTATTTAATCTCTAAAAATTATATAAAAAACTACTATGATGTAGGAAATAGTTTTATCTTTCCAATGACTATTTATAGTCCAAAATATCATTTATGTAGACAAAATTAAATATATTTTACTCAGGTGATACATTCTTTGTAATATTTATCTTTCTTTAAAAATAAAAAATAAAAATGCATTATCACACAAAAGTGATTTCATGGGGTCGCCATGTTTGGAAAAAGGAATCCCATGGTCGGCCATGACACAGCCAGTAGCATTAGGAAACATTTTGGGGTCATTTATTATTATTGTGATATTATTTTATTATCCTCAACTACCTGATTACTAATTAATCAAGATAATTAAATATAATTATCGTCGTTACTATTCTAAATGTCAAAAACAAAAGATTCATAATTAGATAATTTAGACCATCTGATTCCAAATATGGAATCCAATTTAACAAATTCCAAACATAGAAATTGAAATAATAAATTTAAAAATAATTCTCGTTGTCAATACAAATAGAGTGTTTTTTTGAAACAATGTCTATGAAAAGTTTGGCTCATGTTTATGCCCAATTCCAATGTGAAATTAATTATAATTACCACCATTGTATTAGTTGGTAAAAATATATTATAATTACACTTTAATACCATTTAAAAAGTTAATCTATCCATATAATTAAATTAGACGAAAAAGCATTTTTGATGTAAAATGTAGTATTTTTCACTATTAATTAAAAAAATGTACATGGTCAGAAAAATACCAAAAATTTACACAAGGTAAATTTCAATGTCCCAATCATAAAGAATAAGTTTATTTTGACAAATAGAACTTATAAATTTTCAAAATATATATTTAAAAATGTTTAAACATCAAAAGGCGGTAAAATAATCTTTAAAAAATATTTGTGTATTCAATTCTTAAGATTGTATTTATTCTCATTTTAAACCTCTAAAACACTATCTAATTTTTAAATAGACATAGATAAGAATATCTACTATTCATTACATACTTGGGATGTCACATCCTTTACCCTTTAGAAAATTGTGTCCCCGCGATTTATTTAATTATAGAATATGTTGGGGTATTTATACCTCATTGCATTTTCAGATTCCCATGTTTCCTCTTCAATCATGTGGTTTTTAAAAAAAAAGCATTACTTGATGAATCACCTTATTCCGCAACACTTGCTCTATGTTGTCAAGAATCTGGATAGGTTGTTTCTCGTATGATAGATTCTCTTCCAGCTAAACTACCTCTCGACTCAAAACATGAGATGGATCTGGCATGTTCATCCTTAACATTGAAACATGAAAAACATTGTGTACCTGATATAAACTCGGAGGTAAAGACACTCGGTATGCAACCGATCCAACTCTCTCCAGAATTTCATATTGTCCAATGAACCTTGGATTCAGCTTTCCTTTCTTACAAAATCGCATAACACTTTTCCATGGAGATACTTTGAGAAAAACAAGATCACCTACCTAAAAAGAGAGATCCTTCCTCATATTATCCACATAATTCTTCTGCCTTCTCTGAGCTGTTCTCATGTGTTTCTGTATCAGCCGAAAATTTTATTCCAACACTTTTACCAATTCTGGTCCCATCATCTTCCTTTCACCAACTTCATCCTAGAAAGCTGGAGTTTGACACCACTTCCCATATAAGGCCTCAAATGGTGCCATATGTATATTGGAATAAAAACTGTTATTGTAAGAAAACTCAACCAAATAATGATATTGGTCCCAACATCCATGATAATCCATCAAACAAGCATGTAGCATATCCTCCAATGTCTGAATCGTTAGTTCTGACTTCTTATCTGATTGAGGATGAAAGGTTGTACTAAAATTTAATTCAGTACCCAACGACTTCTTAAGGCCTTTCCAATAGTTTGAAGTAAACCTGGGATCACGATCAGATACAATGGAGAGGGGATCTCCATGTAACCTGACTATCTCTTTATGTTAATAACAGGAAAGTTGATCTAGGGAATAAGTATCTCGTATAACAAGGAAATGAGCAGATTTAGTCAAGCGATTAACAATAACCCAGATTGCATTATTACCTCGAGGTGTTTTCAGAAATCCCACAATGAAGTCCATCTATATATTCTCCCATTTCCACTCTAGAACTGTTAAAGGCTGAAGCATCCCATTCAGTAACATCCGCTCATCTTTAAACTGTTTACAAGTCAAACACTTGACAGTAAAATCAGTAATATCCCTTTTCATTATGTCCCACCAGTATTACTCCCGAAGATCTCTATACATCTTAGTACATCCTGGATGAAATGAAAAAGGAGAACTATTAGCTTCACATAACAACTCTCTCTCTTAATCTATGAATCACAAGTAACAGACAATCTCTTCCAAAATCTCAAAACACAATCATTATCAATGTTGAATTCATGCAACATACCCTTCTGAACTAGATCTACCTTTTTCTGCAACTAATTGTCTTGCTTCTATGCTTGCTTAATTCTGTCTGATAGAGAAGATTCCAATGATACCTGAAACAAAACAGAAGGACACCCTACACCAACAACTTCTATTCCAAACTTCATCAAATCCTTAACCAAAGGATCATATTCCAAATAGAACATTGTTAATGAAGCATTAATTTTTCAAATCAAAGCATCATCCACTTTATTTTCTTTTCTCAGATGGTAATGAATAGTAAAATCATAATCCTTGATTAATTCATGAAATATCGTCTGTCTCATGTTTAATTCATTCTGAGTAAATATATGCTTTAGGGTTTTGTGATCGGTATATATTTCACACTTTACAATATAAAAATGATGCCTCCAAATTTTTAACGTGAAAACAACAGCAGCTAATTCCAAATCATGTGTAGGGTAATTTACCTCATGAGTTTTCAACTGACGTGAAGCATAAGCAATTACTTGATCATTCTGCATTAGGTCACAACCAAGTCCTTTCAATGAAGCATCACTATAGATAACAAAATCCCCATTCTTGGAAGGTAGTGCAAAAACTGGAGCATTCACTAATCTTCTTTTCATTTGCTGAAAACAATTATCACATTCTTTTTTCCAGATAAAATTAACACCCTTCCGAGTTAGCTATGCCTTTGGACTAGATAACTGGGAGAAATTTCTAACAAACCTTCAGTAATATCATGAAAAACCAAGGATGCTATGAATCTCAGTTACATTTGTGGGTCTTGGCCGTTCTTCAACAACCTTTTCTTTTGTAGTATCAATAATTATTCCATCTTTATAAACAATATGACCAAGGAAAGAAATTTGTTGCATCCAAAACTCACACATGGTGAATTTTCCATACTATTTCTTTTCTTTTATGGTTTAAAAAATAAACCTTAAATGACATTCATGCTCCAGTTTACTTTTAGAAAACACCAAATTATCATCAATGAAAACCACCACAAACATATCGAATAACTCATGGAAAATTATATTCATAAGGTCTATGAATAAAGTAGGTTCATTCGTTAGGCCAAAAGGCATAACTACAAATTCATAATTTCCATATCTTGTACGAAACGTAGTCTTTAGAATATCTACTTCCTTTACCTTCAACTGATGGTACCCCGATCTCAGTTCAGTCTTTGAAAAAAAACTAAGCTCCCTAGAGATGATCAAACAAATCATAGATATGAGGCAAAGGATATTTTTTCTTAACAGTGATGTTATTCAAGGCTCTATAATCAATTTAAAGTCTCGTAGAACCATATTTCTTTTTAACAAATAAAATAGAGGCAACCTAAGGTGATGTTCTAGGTCGAATGAACCCTTTCTCTAATATATCTTGCAATTTCTCCTTCAACTATAAAAGTTCTATTTGATCCATTTGATAAGGGGGTTTTGAAATTAGCTTTGCATCAGAAACTGAGTCAACAGTAAATTAAACTCCAAATCTGGTATTATTCTATGCAACTCATTAGGAAAAACATCAGGATACTCAATTACCAGTAGCACATCATTAATCTAAACAGTTCCCTTGTTTTCAACAATATGTGCAAGGTAACATTAATTTCTATCTTTTACAAGTTTCTCAACCTCTTGATACGTCATCAATGGTAAGGGTTCAATCTTGTACACAAACTGAATGTATTTCTGAAAAGAAACTTCTTTAGCTCTTCATTCAATCTTAGCATGGTAAGTAGAGATCCAATCCACACCCAGGATAACATCAAACTCCACTAGAGGTAAAACAATAAGGTTTTCTAGTAGGTTCTTTCCACGGATAAAGATATGAAGATTATTATAAATTCTTTTTGCCTCAACAATTTCCCCATGTGTTTCACCACAAGTTCAGGAGTCATTTCATGAAATAGTATTCCCATTTTACTGGAAAAGTTTTCAGAAATGAATGAATGTTTAGACCCCAAATCAAACAACACACTGGCATAATCTGAATAAAATTAAAGTACATGATACCACTTCAATAGATGGCCCAAAATCTACTGAAGTAGTTGAAAAGGATTTCACCACCACTTTCTACTTGTAGTCTAACTGCTTCCCATCACTTGAGATCTTTGTTGTACACTCGTGTGCATAAGGACCCATCTCATTGCACTTAAAACATTTCACTAATTATAAATCAAATTTGGTTTTACCATCTCCTTGATCTTTTTTAGTTCAATCACGGGCCTTATGTCCCATATTACCACATCGGTATCACTTTCTAGAATTCAGAAAACATTCCCCAGCATGACTTTAAAACATTTATCACAAACTAGAAACTTAGTTTTCTTACCATCAAACCTTTTTGAAGAATTATTTACTTTCCCCTTCCACCTAGACCTCTTCTTCAATTGGTTGTTATAAAACACTTGATCATCGGAAAACTCTATTTCCACTTTATCAGCACATCGAACAAGCTTTTCATTACTCTTTAACTCACGATAAGCTAAATCCCTTCGATAATTTGTCTTTAATCCTGACTAAAATTGATTGATTTTACTATCAATGTCTTAGATAAAATTTAGAGCATACCTTTCCAATCTAGTGAACCTTTCTTCATAAGAAGACACTGAGTCATCCTCTTGCCTCAATTCCAGGAATTGTTTTTCTATCCTAAGTTGAAAATCCTTAGGAAAATACTTCTCAAGAAGCATCCCATTGATCCACCCTTCAACTTGCACAAGGTCAGATGATCCTCTGAATGATGGGGGATGTTGCCTCATGAAATATTCCACCACTGACATGTTCCTCTACGGTTGATCTAGCTGATCTCGTGCATGGATACCATCACCATTTATCGCTTGAGTCAAATATGCCATTACTACAAAAAATTGTTTAGTTCCAATTCCGACCATCTAAGGATGATGATTCGGAAGTTTATTTCCTTCTGTATGCCTTCCTAGAACTGCTTCCCTGTTTCCTCTACGAAAACTCATTCTCAACAAACATGTCTTAGATAAAGCAACATGTTAAACTTAAAATGCAATATCATTTCAATTTGACCATAAAAAATATTTATGGATAATCATTTAGTTGTATTATAACTCATACTGTTATAAAAAATGACCTTTGATACCAACTATAAGGCCCCAGCCTTAAACATTACTTAATCATTAGTTATTTCAAGAATACCCATTGAGTATCTTTTCAGATTTAGTGTTTTAGAGAATTAGATTAGAAATCATGCATTACATTCCACATTTAAACAAAGTGGTTACATAAAATATATTACTCATTTTCCCACCAAAATATACATATTTAATATAAAACATGAATTCTTTCTTGACACTTCCTTGACCCTATCATCACATCATGTACCATTCCATTGACCTGTGAAAAACATTTCAAAAACATGGGATGAGAATAAAAAGCTTATTAAGGGATATAAAAGTACAAAATAAAAACATTAGTCCATGTATGAAATCATAATTTACTCATTGAACATAAACATTTTATCATAAATCATCAAATCATGAATAAATCAATGAAATAATAAGACAAAAAGGTAACTTGAGGCATTTATAACATTCTTACGTAGGGAGTAACCATCATGGTTACGTTTGGAATTCCCATCACAGTATATTCCCTAAATCTATTCTGATAAACCTTAACGTTTAACCCCTTCGCATTACCTAATGCATTGGAGAGCTATATCGGGCTCAACAACCTTAGTTTATCACAGAACCACCTGTTTTCATAAACAATGCCCAAGAACCATAACATAATCGTATCACATAGAACATTCATACATGAAACATAACATTTCCACATATCAATCACAAGATATCAATAACACATTGATAAAATAAAAACATTATCGAAACCATTTTCAATACCAAAACTATAGAAAAGTAAAACATGTTATTTATTTTTCATTTAAAAAAATGTTATGGCTTGTAAAGGAAGCCAAAACTCAAATAATGGTCATGGTGACGAAGAAGTCATTGTCGCCGCATATGTAGGACAAAAAACATTCCCTTTTGTCGTTTAGTAAACACTTCATATAAAAAAATTCCTTTTGAATAAATTTAAAATTCAAAGGGAATTATACACTGTAAAAAAGAAAGTTGTGTATAAAACAAAATATTCCTCAACGAAAGAAGATTGAGACGATGTCCCATACCTTGGGTCCGACTTGAGTTGATCGTTCTTTAACCTCCTGAATAATAAACATTATTAAATTTCTACATTTTTAAGATCCTTTTTCAAGTTAATTATTCCTTTTATATCACTTATTACCATGTTATGGACACTATTTAATTATTTATGTTAATAATGGTCGTTTTGCCGATCATTGGTACTTGAGTCAAAAATAAACTCTTTATAATTACAAGTTGTTCTTGTGGTAAGATATCCATTATATCCAGAATTATATTCATGATTTAGATATCATATATATCATATATATACATTATATACATGAATTTATAATATTACATAAAGTTTAGAGGTAAGAAATGAAATCAACCGTTCATGGAGATGGTAAGCCGTACGTACGCATGAACGCTACTTTCACTTATATTTCGTTTTTAATGGAATGGAATCATAATGACATAAAGGAATATTATAATTCCAGTATAATATCATATATAATATCATTAAAACCATCCTTTATATGTACCACATATGGCATTAACGAATCAAATCACTTTTAGGGGGTGGTAGTCCACACTTCCTAAAATGATGATATCACGTTTACCCATAATGGAATCTATAACGTTATGCCATAAATGAAAAATACAGAAGCTTAAGGAAACCATAAAAATCTTATATATCATATATAAATATAATGACATATTAATGGCTACCATTGAAGGTGTTATAAGAATATTGAACAATCATCGTTTCGTGAGGCAGAAATTTGTCATCCACAGAAGCAGTATGTTCTTTAACCATTAGATGTAGGTGTGTGTAAGTGTAGTTTGAATACTTCTTAGAAAAACATCCTATATATTTAAGATTCTGTTTTTGTTGAAAATTAAATGAATATAAAGTGTTAGGGGGTTGGAGAAGCAAAATAAAACAAAATAATACAAGTAAAGACATTACCTTTAAATCAGGTAACTCCCTTTCGTTTGAACCAAAAGGGTTTCTCAATGAGCTTTATACATAAGGTAAGGATTCTAGGATGAGAATAAGGATGTCGAGAGTCAAAATGAGCTGATATTGTCCGAGCTAAAGGCTTGAGATGTGTGGATACATAGGTAGAGATGGGGGCCTTTTATAAGAGGAGGGGAGGGGCACTCTTGGAAAGGTATAAAATGTTACTTTATTTTCAAATGAGTTTCGGATTTTAAAAGAACCCATATTGATGTATTTAAAGGATTAGGTGATCAGGGTACGAAATTAACCCGTCTAATAGTTTTTTGACATGTGTAGGCTTAGAATTTATATTATCTTTTCATTTTATTAAAATCATTAAATAATGAGGTAATCGCTGCATCATCATGGTCTCATATATAATTTAATTTATTTAATGTCTAAAAATTATATAAAAAATACTATGATGTAGGAAATTTTTTTAGATTTAAAATGGATATTTATAGTACGAAATATCATTTATGTAGTCAAAATTAACAATGTTTTACTCAGGTGATACATTCTTTGTTATATTTAACTTTCATTAAAAATAAAAATATAAAAAAGAATTATCCCACAAAAATGATTCCATGGGGTCCCCAAGTTTGGCCAAGCCATCCAATGGTCATCCATGACAAAACCAGTAGCATGAGGAAGAATTTTGGGGCCATTTGTTATTATTATGACATTATTTTATTATCATTAACTACCTGTTTACTAATTAATCAATATAAATAAATATAATTACCGTCGTTACTATTCAGAATGTCCAAAACCAAAAGAGTCTTAATTAGATAATTTGGAACTTCTGATTCCAAATATGGAATCCATTTTACCAAATTCCAAACATATAAATTGAAATAATTAATTTAAAAATAATTCATGTTGTCAAAACAAATAGATTGTTTTTTTAAACAATATCTATGAAAACTTTGGCACTTGTTTAGGCCCAATTCCAAAGTGAAATTAATTATAATGACCACCATTGGATTATATGGTAAAAATATATTATAATTACACTTTAATACCAATTAATAAGATAATCTAATCATATAATTAATTTAGATGGAAAAGTGGTTTTGATGTAAAATGCAGTATTTTTCACTATTCATTAAAAAATAAACATGGTCAGAAAAATACCAAAACATTACCCAAGGTAAATTTCAGTGTCCCAATCATAATGAATAAGTTTATTTTGACGAATATATATTATAAAATTTTCAAAAGATAGATTTACAAATAGTTTTCCATCAGAATGCAGTAAAACAATCATTCAAAAATATTAGTGTATTTCATGCTTAAGATTGGATTTATTCTCATTTTAAGCTTATAAAACACTATATAATTCATAAATAGACATAAATAAGAATATATATTATTCATTACTTACATCGGATGTTACAGTTCTAGTCAATAATATCCTTATGGGAGATTATGTAACACGATTATATACCAGTGTTTATGACTCCATGTTTCCAAAGGTACTAGACTAGTTGGTATTCATACGTCTTTTTGTGAAATGATTTATGTATTCATAAATAGATTTCTATTGTTAATGTATGTTATTATTGGGACATTATAGGTCCCATGATACATAAAATTATTATCTATTCTTTATATTTAATATTATGAAAATGTTCTAATCTTTCATTGTAGTATAATGAGTTAATGATTAAAAAGTAAATGATAATTTTTATGTATGAAAATATATGTGTTTATAATAATTTATTTTATCAAAATTAACATCATGTCTCTCATGAATATTGATTAAAATTAATTTTCACATTGTTTATCATTATTCAATGTTTTGGGATTCATCATATTCATATATCTAGGTATAAAATCTCCTTATTATTCTAAAAAATTTATTATTTGATCATTTACTTATTCACAAGATATTTCCATGGATGAAATTAAATTTGTAATTCTTATTTTTACCCTTAATATGAATCTGAGCTCACCCATCATATGTTTCATATTTATATTTGTTATATAGAATGATATTAATATATCTCTTGCTAGAAACGATTCTTTATTCGAATAATTTTAAGGTAGGTGTTGAGGAATTAATAAATAATATACAAAATATGAATATTTATGAAAAAATAATTTATTAATGTTTTCAGTTAATTTTATATATAATATTTTATCTTAATGCCATAAAATTGTAAACCTAAAGGATCCTTGAAAATGTATGTTATCCAGTATTTCATTTCCATGTTCTATGGTTTAAATAGTAAAAAACGAGGTTACAATTATTGATATCAGGGAAAAATGAACAGATTATTTTTTAGCAATTAATAAGATAGTGAATGTTTGGGGTTTTTATTGGATGTATACATCTTCTGATCATTCGAAATGATCTATCATTAATTAAAATTAAAAAGTTTATCATTGATGAATTTTCAATCACATAATGGAAGAGAATTATTGAGATTCCTGAATGTTCATTAGTTAATATTGAAAAATAATAGAAAATTCAATTTTAGAAATTTAAATATGTTGTGTGTGGAACTATGTAAAACTTATTAAAGGTATGAGAATATTTTAAATGTTTTGGAGAATACGGAAAATATATAATTGGTGATGTAAAATAAATATATATATTAGTAAAATTCTAAGAAATACTATTTGGCCAAATTACCCACAAACACTACAATGTCATATATGTTGGGAAATATTTTTCATTATCTAGGTGATTTCCATAATTCAATGATTAATTACTAAGGGCCTTTGTAATGGTATTCCATGATGTTTAATGATTGAAGTGGTTATATTTTGGAACATGAGAATCATTTAATGGATGCATTTTTTTCAAATTTAATCTAATTATAAGACTTATAAAACATATAAGGATCATTTAGACGTTGTTTTTCATTAATTATTTTCAATAATATATATAATTTTATTAAAGAACAAAGTATTTATTTTATGATATGATTATATTTTTTGTTAAAAAAATATTTATGAAAACGAATTTTATGATATATTCTTGTTAGTGGGTTAATTATACAAAATTAAATCTATTTATGTTTTTGTAATAGGATGCGTAGGATTGAAAATTTTGGAGGTTAAAACAAAATATTCGATGAAAATTAATTTTTAAAACATTGGAATAACATTAATCATAAATTTATTTTATCAATTTCAATTATTAATATTATAATAAATTTTTTGTAATATATTAGTAAATGGATAACCTATAATTTGGGTAACAAATCAGCACTTCTAGAAAGGCCTCTATGTTTGAACCTAGAACTGAACGGCTACAAAGGTGAATTTCCTACTACTAGCCAACCCATTATACAAGTTGTTATAAAACTTATTTTAATTAAATTATTTGATAGATAAATATTATATTAATTTCTAGTAACATAATTTTTGATCAAATCATTTATAATTTTTTTCTGATGTGATTAATTATATTTTATGAACACTTTCATTTGGATGAGGTATATATAACCCTGAGGTCATACATGTGATTTCAAATGAAATATTATTTTTTATTAACATGAATTTGTTTTTAATGTTGATGTTTTTTATGTTGTCTTGTTATTTATTTATTGAATATATTTTTTTGGACTTTGTCATTGGATATTAATATAATGTTCTCACATTTTTAATTATATCATAACATTGTTTAAATATTCCAACAATTGTTATAATTTAAAGGCTAGTCGATGTTATTGTTATCATTTTTCTAGACTATGTTATCTAGTTGATGTTTATTTAATATCCTTACAAAAGAAAAAATAGTCTATAATAGTCATTGTTTGGATGAACAGATAAGATTGTGATGAAAATGGTTATAATGTGAAATTATAAATTACATGTATGATTATTTCTCTATCTTATTATTGCACATGTTAAGAGGATCCTTCAACATTGGTAATCAAAGATGGAAATAAAAATGTTATTAATTTTTGAAAAATTGATGGCCTCTTCTAATTAAAAAATTATATAATGTTTCCTTTTAAATTAATATTACATTCCAAACCATTTTTAAGTTCCCACCAATATTCAACCTTTTTGAAAATACACATTGGTGTTATTTTTTTGGTATATCATACATCCCATTCTCACATTTTAATATGAGGTTTTATAAAACCTTTTTATAATGTGGGTCTTCAAAAAATGAATTTTTATATATAAAACCATTGATTAATAATTAGAATTTCTGATTTTAAGGAAAAACTTTATTTAAAGTGCTATAATGTGAAAATTATATCTTTTCAAATAACTATATTCACACATTCTTATTCAACTTGTAACACTAGGATTAAAAGAATAATGATAAACTATTATATGATTATTTTTTAAACATGACTGTTATAAGACAACCATAAAATTAAAAAGCATGAACAAGAATAATAATATTACGAAAAATATATCTAATGGTTTTATAAATTCTATATCATTTTAATGATTTTTAATAAATAAATACTCAAAATTTAATGATTCCATTTTATGAATCAAATAATTGATATCTTCAAAAAAAATTAATTTTGTTTTATTCTAATAATAATTTTTTATTCATTATCATTTATAAAAAATATTTTATAATATTATGAATACTTTTTAAATAGGAACTAAAATATTATAGTAGGGATTTTTTTATTTTTATGAAATGATTGATATTTTTATGAATAGTGAAAATTAGCTATTTTTTCAAAACTATCATTTCATATAATTAAATCAATTAATATAAAATTCACATAAAATTTTGGATAAAATTTAATGTAATATATGAACAATTGTTTAATAAAAATATATATTTAATTTTATTTGAATCATAAATGTTTCATATTTTTATATATGTTTAATTTTATTCATAAAAACATAGGGTTTTTAAATGATTTTTTTACTATATAATGTTAATAAATATTATTAAATAAAAAATAAAACCTATAAAATAAATATTTAAATTAAATATATATATCATATTTTTATATAATAACATTATTAAAGAAATTGTGGGTTTTTATTTATATAGGCAATACAAAATCATTTATTTCTCGAAAAATACATTTCTTGAAAAACTATTTTTTGACACATTATACCAGTTGAATTTTAAATTGAATTATTCGAAATATATTATTAGGATTTTATAAAATATAATAAATATTAATTTGTTTAATTAAACATATATTATAGTCAGATTTATTTGTAATAATATTTAAAAATCATGTTACTATGGTGAAAACATAAATGTTAACAGTGTGTAACAATAGAGGAAAATAAAATATCATGTTTCAAAAAAGTTTGTTTTTAAATATTTTTTGTGTGTATACTATATCATGACTATTATATATTACTAATAAATGTTGGTGGCACTTTTCATTGGAGTGATATCCCATTTTTTAATAGTTATGTAGATTTTAAAAAACTCAACACCATCTCACTTATAAAAGGGTACCAACTATCCTCTTGTTGTCATCATTAAATATCCTTGTTTTTAAAGAATCCACAAACATATTGCTACAATTATTTCAATTCCACAATAAACAGGCCTTAATATTATTAAATATCAAATCTGAGATGGATTTTGTTAAATTATTAATTAGGTTATTTGAATTAGATGTATTATTCACAATAGAGAATCATGGTTTAACTTATTCTTCCATCCCCTAAAAAAATTTAATAATAATTATAATATTAAAAGTGTATTTCTTATACTAATATTTTTATGTTGATTTAATAACCAAAATAAATCTTCTCTTTTGTCAAATGGGAAAAGTATCCATTGTTCATGTTTATAGAGGACAACTACCTGGAAAACCGACGTGATTTATCTTCCATCATCACTTAACAATAATGTTCATAATTATATATTTTATTTTTTATATATCATATTCATGGAGCAGTAAATTTTCTGTAACTATAAGATATTATATAATTTTATCCATTCCATAAATTGTAAAATGATAACAGCATTTCTGTTTGCGGGTTGTACTCCCCCACAGAATGATGTGATTTTTTTTTATTAGTACATCACATAGATATATATTTAAATGTATCTATATAAATAATATTATATTTATGATAAAATTATAATTCTCAAATGAAAAAATAAATCACATCTTGCTTCATTATTGATCGTCGAGTGATTAAATGTAACTCATGTGTGCATACGAGCTACCATTTCTATGATAATAAAATAATTCATTTTTAATAATAATAATTCTTGATTGATTATAAAAGTAATATTAACGATTTTTAAAAATACTTATTTCATAAATATTATCATGTATATGACGCAATAATGATCCATTTATCTATAGTAAAAACACGGATTCCATATTTAATTTAAAGACCTAACATCCTCAAAACACCAATTGTGCATGTAAATAAATAATTAATTTTATTTTCCATTAAAAATATAAGTAAATTATTTCATTATAATGGATTAAACCCTTAAATATTTAAAAATAAATTAAATACGTGATATAATTGTAATATATGGTAGAAAAATCACACCTATGACATGTATGTGCTTAAGATAAGGATTTCGTATCTCAAAAAATCCTTCTTTAAAACATAATTGTTTTTAAAGAAACTTAATTTTAAAAAGTATATATGGTGAATTATTTTGACCTAAATGTTTTATTATTTTTATTCAAATTGATTTAACATCAACCTTAAAACACACTCAGTTTCATAATGTTTTTGTTCATATTGTTCATAAATATTATGTGAATTCATCTCAATATTTATTCATGAATGTTTATTTTAATGTTATGAAATTAAATTGTTTGTTATAATTTATATAATATACCTTTAAATATTATATCATTAATCATTCCTATTTCAAGATATTTTATGTTCAATAAAATTACATCTACTTAGAACCATGATTTTTATCAATGACCCTTTAACTATTGACATGCAAATAGACCATGATTGTAGCCTCTTCCATGTCATCCTGTATCATTATTTTGTAACCACATCAGTGGAAATAGTTAGATTGTTTGAAAAAACCCACTAGTTCTTCTTCCTGGAGAAAAACTAGTACATAAAATCTTATTACAATGAATATTCCCTCTTCCATGGTTTTAAACCATGACTACATATTCCAAATATAAGAAAAACATCTAACATGATAATCTCATAAACACCCAGGTACAACTTATATTAACAAAAAGTTTTAGTATCATAATATATAAATAATTATTTTCTTAAAAAAATGGCAAATTAGATTATTTAAAAATTATGACATACTATATAATTTTATAACTCATCCCACCATAATCCACTTAAAAGTAACTAATATTAATGTTCAAACATATTAAAACATGATTACTCAAAAACATTTCTATGCAAACTCAACATGTTCTTAATATCATAGAAAATAAATAAAAGATCATATATATAGAATTGATCTTGACAAACTATGATGTCACACTATCATCAATGAAACATTGGAACATGCATCAACAATATATTTATAAAATGATATTAAATTATAGAAAATTAGTATGAAAAGAAGAAATATGATATATGCTTTTAGAGTCAACAACATATGCTCCAAATTCTTCCCAATTGGTTCAAAAGTTTTTATTAACATCATTTAAACTACTACATAACAAAATAAACACATTATTTCACTAAAATTAAGTCAATTATAACATACTTGATAATAATATTAAATTAAATACAACATTAAAGGTTATGTCTCAGGTTTATTCGCAATGGTTGTAATACTTTAATTCATTATATTCAAATATAAAAATCATTTTCAATCAATATTATTCAAAATGGTTGTTATATATGAATATAATGGTAGTTTTTTATGGGTTACACAGCTCATATAGGTTTTATTCCATCCCAATCCACAACTAGAGTGTAAGTGACTCATCCCGTCTTTTTTGGGGGTAAGGAAAATCATATTAGAACCAAAACATATTGTTATTACCATTTATATAATAATTTTAATTATTATTGATATCCCAAATAAACTACTCCAATTTTTCATTAAAATAGTTATTGTACATCACTCCACAACAATTTCATTATTAAAATGTGTTTTACAATATATAGTATATAATAACAAGATTTACAAGTCAATAAGGTCTTCTTTCATCACATCTTCAACTAATGAAACCATTTTTTCACTTAATTCTAATATTTTATGACTTTGATTAATTTAAATCTCTCAATAGTTTATATTTTCATTAATTTAATAAACATTACTCGAATATTACTCTTATATAGAATGGTCTAATTTCTTCTTAATTGTCAATGAGAAACAATTGTTTGGCCGGGTACCCATTCTTGATGATCATATTTACTCCAAAATTAGATCCTTTAATTATATTACAACAATATCATAAAATAGATAATAACTCAAGTATATTTAAAAAAGTAGATTATTTCAATAACCTATACTAGAACATGAATCATTGAACCAGAATCATAGTTTCTCGACTCAAACTATTTCATTATTTACACATTTTTACCAAAATCATTAGCAAATCCTCAAATAAATATCTTTAAACAATAATAAAATCACAATACAAGCAAACACCAATCATAATGGATGTAAAAATGCAATATCTAAATTAAAACAATTATTTCCATTGAAAAAACATGTTTACATTTTATTCAAACTATATAGAATGTGAAATCTATACAAAAATATAAATTTATTCTCAATAATTTGTATCATAATTTCAGAAACCAAATTCACATAATTAACCTCTATCATGTTCTCAACATCCCATAATTATTATCAATGATCATTACCCAATCATTACACAACCATTAATAAAAATTTCCTCTTCTTTAACCATTTATGGATTGATTTACAACGTCATTAAATATAATTAAATATTGTAAATAAAACCATAATAAACATGGTTATGGAATATAATATCACATTATAGTCTCAAAAATATTTTACATGTACTCTCCCATAAAATAAATACCTTATTCATCTTAATCATTTTTTAATCATTTCTTAACATTTAAAAGTACTCAATCATGTACATTTGAATGAACGCACATATTTAAAACTACCGAAGAATTTTTCAACATCTCATAAGTTTAATCATATCATTACACTCTTATAATATTTTTATTATATTTTTATAATACACTGATGATTGTTTTAGAACAAAAATAAATAATTAATGTTTTAGAATAATTCAACAAAGAAGTCTTTATATGAAAATCCCTCTAAAAATGATTTCTTATATTTGTAAATGACCATTTCAATGAAATATATGCCTCATAAAACTAAAAAATTATGTTTACCTTAATATAAATACATAAAGAATCATATAATTCCATTATATAAAAATAAAAACCACATAACTACATAACATATTTCATTATTCCAATTCCTTCATAAATTTTTTGAATTTTTTAATAATCTAAAATCATAACACTATTCTCCATTTATTTTATGAATTTTCTATTCAACATTCCCTGAATAGATCATATATTTAAACATGTCAAAATATAATTTTATCCCTATATAAAAATTTTAGATTCAATGTCATCATTATATAAATCAAAACATATATATATATATATCATAATTTAGACTAATGATTAGTCAAATTAACAACCATAATAAATTTAAAGCAAGAAACTATTCTTAATTGACAGATGAAAACATAATATGTGCATGATATTGTGGTAGGAAATCCATACCAAGGAGGAAAATGAATCGTGTTACAGTACAGACAACAACTTCACTAAGAGAATAATAAAACAATAATCTGCATATCTGGAAGAAAAGATATGATAATAGTAAAAATACAATGGCCAATAGTCACATAATTTATAAACATGTTGGAAAAATTAATGTAATATAAAATTAAATATTCCATATTTTTAAAAAAATCATATAGTGATCACTTGTTTATTTTTTTCCCTAAAAATGTTCATGTAACAAAATTACCTAAGTTTCAATTAGAAAAAAATTTGGACGAACATAAGGAAAAAATAATAAAATTAATATTAGTATAATTGGACAATATATATTTGGTTGTTAAATAATGTTTTTATGAAATTGATGTTTAGGATTATAAAACATTTAAATATGGAAGAAAAGATAATTGACCTCAATTCTGATCGACAATATATCTCAATAAAACTCATTATTTCATTTTTTATTTACAAATCATTTTATAGAAAAATTACAAGGATAACTAATCACATGATCACACATAAGTTTTCTCGGGGGCCTATCAAAACATAAAGAACATTTAAATAATATATAAGAGAAAAATCATTTTTATGTTAAAAAAATAAGGATACCCTTATATTTTTATTGAATACATAATTAAATCTAATAAACATTAGTATTTTCATTATTAATTAATTAATTATAATCCAACGTATATTATGTTTCATTAAATTGAGTAATACATAATTAAATACAATGAAAATATTTTCCATACATAAATTATTTTGAGGACCATGAATTTATGATAGTGATGTTACAATTAATAATGATATAAATAAACATATTCTGTACATATAAAAAACTTCTTGAATTTATTGTTCACTATTTTTGGTCCTAATAATAATGGGAATATTTGAATTTTAAAAATTTAATTTAATTTCTCATAAAGAAGATTGTAAAGTTATTTTCTATGATATTTATTGCATGTTTATGTTGATAAATTAAAATTAAATAAATATTTTTTAATAATTGAGGATACTAATGGATTATTGTTTAATTTTGTATTGTAAGAATTAATTTTTATACTTTGGATGAATCAATAGGTTTTTTATTTAATAAAATTCAAATCACATGGAAGGGGGTTAAAATATCTATATTCTATTTCCATAATACCTATTTTGCTAATGTACTAATGATGTTTGGATTTGAATGTATTGTATGTAAAAATAGGAAAAATATATTAATGATATATTAAAAGGTGTAGGAATTTATTTAAGAATAATAGCATAACATTACATAATCATAGGTGGATCCTTCAAATATATCTATTAAATATAATTAAACTAAAAAATTTAGGATCATGGGTCTAATGATACAAATATTAAATCTTATATTTAGGATTTTATTTTTAAGGGTGTCATAATGCTAATGATATTTTTTATCATTTTTATTGAACATGGTTTTATTGAAATTGATATCAGAGACATGATTTCAAATATAATTAATAGTGAGATATAAACAAGGGACCAAATAATATATTTTATGTGAAATCTCATGTTGGTATTAGATCATTATAAAATTGTACTAGTGAATTGTAAAAGAATTTTATTTTACATATTTAATATAGAAATTTATAATTAATTAAAAATATGATGATAAAAATACAATGTACATCATGATTATTAGTGGATGATCATATTATTTCTAATTTATAAATGTAAACTGTATAATGATACCAAGTGGTGTTAGATAATAATATCCACACCAAAATAGATTTGATGAATTATACATTTGATAATGTCAATATATAATTTTATATTTTTAATCTTTATAAATTAAATAATTAAAATTTGATATTATTAAATTATTGATGGTTCAATATAAACATGATATAAAAACATTGAAATATAATTTTTTCCTTAAATAATATTTTGATGAATTCAAATCATTTACAATATAATTATATAATTCCAATCAAGATAACAAGATTCTAAATGCATACATTATTTTGATAATCATTTTTAAACCAATTTAGGTATGTATTTTTATTCTTTTAATATTAATAGACTAATTACTTTTTGATGAAATAATTTAATTAACAATGTTTTAATAAAAATATGAATGTGAATGTTGCAAATCTAGGTGAAATTTTTTTCAATGAAATTAAGGATGTTTATTTCTGTGCTAAAAGTTATATTAACACCCAAAATTACAAATTTAATAATGTTATAAAACTAATAAGGTAATACCATTAACAAACACATTGTGGATTTCTAATTTGGATGAAAATTATTCATTAATAATAATTTTTATTTTTTACTTCATAATTATAATTGGCATCTGAGTGTAAATCAAAATCATTGTTTGAATATTATTTATAATAATCTATAAATTAATCTATGAAATCTATAATTAATGTAATTATTTTTTACAAATCATAAACTCTCTAAAATTATATGTCCTAATTTTTATATGATTGAATAATTTTAATTAGATAGATATAATAATAAATATTTCATATTGTCTTATAAAGTAATTTCGATGGAGTCCCAAAGAAATATTATTTCAATTCCATGTTTTTATATGGTTCATAGAGAAACTATGAAAAAGGTATAAAATTATTTAATTATATATTTGATTAATGGATATTTAGATTTGATATGTCCTACATTGGGATGAAATTAGATAATACTATGAAACAATATTAAATTTTTCCATATCATTAAATATCTAAATATATGTGGTAGGACTTTTTTTGAATTATTTGATAATAGATTACATGGATAAAAATATTATGACTCTTTTCCTTTATACCTTTAAATATTACAATAAGACATAGGAACCAAAAATCATTCAATTAAAAAGGTATCTAGGACCCATTATATAAATACTGAAGATATAATATATAATTACCTTATCATACACCTATTTTGATTTATGATATAATAGTCATTACACCCTCTAGAGATACCCCAAATTAATTATTTTTTATAAAAAAATATTTTTGTTATAATTATATAATATAAATTAGATAAAATATATAATTCAATTAAAACATCATTTAATAAAAAAATTTATTTAGTTTGTAGAAGAATACTCATTATCTAAACACAAATTGATGAGATCACAATCAATTATTTACGGTATAAAATTTTTATACACATATATTATATAATGAATTATAATTTACATGAATGTTATTGATAGACATATTTGAAGAAAATATATTTAACATCAATTATAATAGAAATATTATTAATTAATATCTATATATTTGATATGGAATATTAGATAGTATAAAGTTGGTCATACAAGAATTCAGTGTTAGAACAAAAATCTCTACAATGTTAATCAATTTTAAATTTGAAATATAAATAGGGACATCAAAATTACCATATATTTCGGAAATGAAGATTTATGTCAAATGATAGTGATAGTGTAAACATGAAAAAAAATGTACAAATATTTTACTAATATCCCTTACAAATTTTTCAACCATATCTTTGTTAAGAATGTGGTTTACCTAATCCCAACTATGAATAATTCATGATTTATTTCATGGTAAAATTCCATGAAAAGTATTACCTTTTTTATGGAATGTTCTTAAAATGTATATATTTTTAATCTAGAACAGATATGTTTTACCAGTAGAAATAGATAAAAAATTCAATGACAATGATTGATGAAATTAATAGAAATAAGAATAATATGAAAAAATACATTTATTTCTTTATTAATATATATTTTTTGGATATAAATATTATACGTATCCAAAAATTTAATATAATTTTAGAAACATGTAATTATTTCTAATATCCTTCAAATGAAATCAATTTTCAAACACTTAAATTGAAGATTTTTACATCAAAATTTTATGAAAACCATTATTTAGATAAAATAACATATTATTCCAATAGTAAAAATAATTTTTTAGGAATATTGATGAATGGATTAGTATCATTGAGATGTGAAATGATGTAATTCCTACATCATAAAAAAAAGAGATATCAATGACGTATATAATATGAAATGTAAACCATTTATAGGGTGGTTATTTTTTATTTGAATCATAAAACATCAAGTGATAATTTTGGGAGCCCTATTAGTATTTAATATTTTCATTCATTTTTAGTTTGTAAATATGTATAGATTTATTGGGAAATGTTAAATCATTGTATTTGAATCAAAGAAGAATTTACAGTTCCATTAATATTTTGAATTCGATGTTGTATTGGTTTAATATATAAATGATCACTTCAAACATTGTATTTTTCATGAAAATAATAATTATTAAATAATAAATTAAATTAAAATTTTATAAATGATATAATATATAATTTTTTCAAATCATATTAATAAATTCTTAACTTTTTTAAATTTAATTGTTATAAATTATTTAAAAATTATTAAATATTTAATGAGGACAGTGAAATTAAAATTATGAAAGAATAAAAATAATGTAACTAATTTAAATTAAAATATAATGATGGAATATGATGTGTTATGAGTTCAATTCGTAGATTAATTCATTAGAATGTGAAATATTTATTAGATATTAGAATTCTAATCATCATAATTCACTCTCATTATTGTATAGAACCATAATACAACCCACTTAAAATATTTATGATGTATAGGAGTATTAATAAACAACAGTTAGAGAACACTATATTATATTGAGAGATTATCAAAGTCTTTATCAACATTATAATGAAAAGATATACCCATGAATAACAATACTCGAACTCTAAAATATTATTACTTAATGTTAATAAAAAATCATGGTTGACTTATCAGTCATATATGATTTCTAAATACATTAAACACCATAAAGTGTTTAAATTTTTTCATTACATACTATTTAAATTTATTATAAACGGAAGAAAAATCATTCACAATTTTTTTCTTATGATGCATATTATTAACGTAAATATAAATATTAGTTTCATTGAATGTTGGCATAATGGAAGACGTAACAATAGAAATTTTAATTGTGGGAATAATATCATTGGATCAAGGTCATAAATATATTGTTTTAAAAATATTTACTTCTTTATCGCCATTTTGAATTTAAATTATTTCTATTAAATATGATATAATAAATAATAATCATAGTTAAATATTGAAATGCTTCTAAATGAGAAATATTTCTATAGTTTATGAGCCCACATTTAACCGTGGGATGATTCTAGGACATAAATATTTTTATATACAACACAAACATATGATCAGGATACTTCTTGGTTTTATTTTATCATTCCAAAATCCAAGCTAAATTACAAATGTATAGTCGTATAATCTTATATTCCGTATTATAATATAATCTATCTGAATATATAAACATTAGGAAAATATAAATAATATAAACTATATTAACATATAAATAAACATGTAAACCATTTCTACGTAATAAACTATTTATTATTATGGATACATCATTTTGAAAAGATTATATGATTCAATAGATATTGATTCATTGAATTAAAAATCACATATATATTATGAATGTTATGATCTAAAATTATAAAAACTTTAATACTATATAGGTTGAAATATTTCAAAAAATTCAAATATAAACTCATATTTGAATGAAAAAAATGAAATTGAGGAATAAAACTATCAATAATCAGACAAAAAACTATGTGAATTGAATCAGGTTGAATTATTTTTTAATATATCTATAAATTCAATATGAAATAAATTATTTTATACCGTTAAGTACATTTATGAACATGATATAGTAATTCACATGGTTTTTGGGATCATTCCTCAGACCTAAAACCCTAAAAGGAAATATAATATAATTTTAGATTGAAGTACAATCTATATCTTGGACCTAGGTTGATGGATGTAGATAATAATAATCCTTGATTTATGTAGTTCCCCATTCTTATCAATGTGAATAGAATCAATTCATCACCCTCTTACCATTAAATCAAAAAAATGAAGAATGTTAAACAAAATACATGTAATATTTAATGTTATTTATCATAAATACATTATAAAACCAATTTAATTACATTTCTAATTATCAAAAATTATAAGTACATATTGTGATTAAAATGGGAATATAATAGAACCTCTAATGCCCTGGTTCTAGAAGCCACCCAGAGGTTCCCCGTACCCAGTTTCCAAAATGGCTTCAAGCACATTTCCCCAAATGCCAGAGGCTTCCGACTAGCAGTGAGGGCCTTGGATGTGATAATAGGGAAACTATGCCTTCATTAGAAGAGTAATACAGTGGAAGATAAACAAACATACAATAGCGGAATATGTAAACATCCAGACAAGAGTAAACAACAGATGATTGAGATACATAATCAACTGTGTTAACGAAAAAACTGAATCATGCATGTATATAAATGATGCATGATCCATATGTCTAGGAAATCATCCAAACAAGTCACAATACTGGAAAAAATAGTACAAAAAACAAGTAAAAATGAAAGATAATCAGCTCTTCAGAATCGCAATCCTAAGCTTGATCCCATTCTTCCATCTCCACAGCAAGTCATGTACCTAAATTCGAAGGGAACTTTCCCTTATCTATAACTGCAACAACATAGTATGTTTGGGCCCAAAAGCAAGACCCAAACAGGGTGTGAGATAAAGTCCCAGTAGGAATCCACCCGAAGATATGTGCCTAATAGTAAGTGAATATATGGCAGGTAAAAGTACAAGAAATAGTAAACATGACGTACTCAGTAGAAATAATCCACAGTTTCTAGAATATAATTTATAAATTAGTAAGAAGCCACTAAAGAAAGTAGAACAACAAGGTAACCCTCTGTGTAATTCTCACTGCCTAACCCATGTTGTTCAACTTACAAGTATGAGCAACCCTATGGGAGGCACACACAATCTTACCCCTCTGGTTTAGCTAATGAATATACTCTCTGGGGAAGCACTCACCGTTAATTCCCCATATAGTCTCGTATCTTACTAATGGAGCTCTTGGGAATCATTCAATGTCTCATTCCCCCTATGTCCCACGTTGAGGAACTACAGACACTCTGAGGAAGAACTCAACGACAAAATCACCGTGTTGTCTCGCATCATATTATAAAGACACTCTGGAGTAGCCCATACATTTATTATCCCTATGGTCTACTACACATGGTTCTCATAGCCCTGTGTAATGTCATCATGTATCACATATTGTAACGGCCAACATGAACCTGAAGAATTACTTGGCTAGCATTCTATATCATAACAACATGGAATAACAATCACACAATCCTACAAAATAGGCATAGAACTGGAAATATCCTAACAGGAAATACATACATAGAAAAAGATCCAAAGCACAATAAATTGCCCAATTCAGAAACAATAACCTCTAATCAGGAATATATGAAATGCAGTAAAACAACAAGGTAAAAACAGAAAAAACACAATACCTCGTTCAAGGGTATTGGTGGAATTGCTCAATATACTCAAATAATTCTTATAGAAAGGCACAAGCCACCTACCTTTGGTTTAAGAGACCAAAATACTTGAACCTCGAAGCATGAGTCTCTTTATAATGTCATAGATCTACGAAAACACATAAAACAATCAACCCACAATAAAATATAAAAGGGGAGGAATTGGAAAATAAATCTCCAGGAGAGGGAAAAGCATATCGTTTCTCTTGCAACGCAATTGATGAAAATTGATTCGAAGAATGGACAATGGATTGGGGACTTAGAGGAGATTCACGACCGTATGGGATGCTCTTGGATGAAGATGTTGGAGAAGAAGCGTGTTTTGGAAATTTGATGTGACCCCAGTCCGTTTAATGAAAAATAAATAAATTACACCGTGTGTACTTTTGATGTACATGGCATGTACTTGCTGTTTCTCCACCCCACATTAGGTGGCCACTATGTCACCCCAACATGGTCGTGTGTGTGGTCATGACAAGGCCAACACACAGCCTCGAGCAGCATCAAAGTACACGGTGTGTACTTATAAATTATACGGCATGTACATAGAAAATTTCCAAAATTTCCTCTTTTTCAAAAAAAATGACCAAAATGAAAAAACCTAACTAAAAAGAAGATATGTATTCTTACAAACTTCCCCCCTTAAATAAATTGTTCCCCGAATTTCTCTAGCATGATCTAGAAGAAGAAACTCTGAACAACTCCGGCCCCTGAACTCGTACATCGGCATCCGACTCCCAAGTCTCATATTGTACCCGCCTGTGCTATTATGGAACCCATACCAGAGGAACATACCAGCCACGAAAAACATTTGTACTATGATCGAAAATCTGGATATGATGCTCCTCAAGGGATTCATCCACCTCTAGCTCAACCTCCTAGGGTTGAAAGACAAGATACGGGTCTGAAAAGTACATGGTGTGTACTTGCTGTTTCCACACCCCACATTAGGAACCCTCTATGTCACCCTTACATGGTCGTTTGTGTGGTCATGGGTCATCCAACACATGGCCTCGAGCAGCATCAAAGTACACATTGTGTACTTATAAAGTACACAGTGTGTACTTATTAAATTTCCAGATTTTCCTCTTTTCCACAACAATGAACAGAAAGGATAAACATAACTGAATAGAAGATTTGGGTTCTTATAAACACCCCCCTTAAAGAAATTCATCCTCTAATTTCCCTATTATGGCATAGAATAAGAATCCTTGAACAGATACGACCACTGAGCTCGTACATCAACCTCCCTCTTCCATGTCTTATCTTGTACTCGCCCGTGCTGCCATAAAACTCGTACCAGAGGAAGAGAATGGCCACGAAGAACATTTGTACTAGGATGGAAAACCCGGATAGGATTATCCTCAAAGGATTCATCCACCTCCATCTCAACCTCCTCAGGTTGATAGACATGAGACGTGTCGAAAAAATAACATCAGAGCAGAGAAATGTGGATGACGTCATGCATAGCTCAGTACCTATGAGGTAACTGCTACCGATAGGCAAACGGCCCAACTCTCTCCAACACCTCAAACGGCCCAACGTAACTCGGTGAATTCTTACCATGTATTCTAATCCACTTGTGTCTCATAATTGGGGTGAAATATAAAAAAACATGATCCCTGACCTCAAACTCCAGAGGTCTTCTCCGATTATCAGAATAAGATTTCTGTCGGGACACTACAATAGCTATCCTCTTCTGAATCAACTCTATCTGCTCTGTGGTCTCATGGACAAGACGAGGTCCTAGAAAAGCTACCTATATTACCTCCAGCCAACATAATAGTGATCATAATGGCCTTCCATACAAATCCTCATAAGGTTCCATCTGAATAGTTTCTTGAAAACAATTAATGTAGGAAAACTCCACAAGGGGTACTTGTTTCTCCCAAGAACCTCCAAAATACAGAATGCATGATCATAACATATCCTCAAGAAACTGAATTGTATGCTCAGACTGGCCATCTTTCTATGTATGGTATGCTGTACTCAAAAGTACCTGTGTACCAAACGCCTTATCAAGCCCCTGCCAGACCCGAGAAGTTAAACTCACATCCCTTTCTAAAGCAATGGAGTGTGGAACTCCAAGTAGATGTACAATCTCATGGATGTAAAACTGTCCCTTCTCATCAACACTGAAGGTCTCCTTAATCAGCATGATGTGAGAAACCTTCATGACTCTATCAATGATGACTAATTCATCATCATTCCCATGAGGTGACCTCGGAAACCTTGTCATGAAATCCATCACAACTTCATTCCACTTCCACTCTAGAATGTGTAACTACTGTAAAAGACCTTCTGGTCTCTGATGCTCTATTTTTACTAGATGACACATGGAACACCTCATTAAAGAACTAGAAACATATCTCTTCATACCTGGCCACCAATACTGATGGTTTAGATCACGATACATCTTGGTGATTCTAAGATGAACTGCCCAAACTGAGGAATGAAAATCCCTCATTAGCTCCTCACATATGTTTACTGACACCCATACACGTCCATGGAAATGCAAGATCTCATCCTCACCTACTATCCATCCATCAATATGTTCATCTCCTGATATTCTTTCCAATAGAACTAGGCCTTTAGAATCTGATTACTGCATCATTCGAACTCGGACAAGAAGTGTAGATATAACAGCTACAGAAGATAGAAAAATATGTCATTGTCTGCCATACACCTCCATATGCATCTTAGTGATCAGAGTAATAATCAGCCACTCACAGCTGGCCTTCAAAACTATCAGTATTTGAATCCTCCTTCTCAACAAATTAGCCACTACATTTCCCTTTCCCGGTGTATAGGCAAGCTCAATGTCAACGGACTGTAGGTACTCAACCCACCTACGTTGTCTCAAATTCAGATCACGTTGAGTGAAGTTGTACATGAAACACTTTTAGTCGGTGATGACCAAAAAATTTTCTCCCAAAAGATACTATCTCCAACAGAATAAGGCATGTACAACTGCTGCCAACTCCAGGTCGTGTGTTGGGTAGTTCCTCTCATGTGGCCTCTAATGTCGAGACCCGCAGGCAACGACTCCATCTCCCTGCATAAGCACAAATCACATCCCGATACTTGAAGCATCACAGTGAACATTTTAGTTCTTGACTGGGTCTGGAAAGACTTGTATCGATGATGAAGTCAACCTCCCTTTTAGCTCATGAAAGGCCGACTCACTAGAATATGACCATAATAAATTCGCACCCTTCTTGGTAAGACCCGTCAGTAGTGCTGCTAAGCGTGAAAAGTCATGTATGAAGCGTCTGTAGTATTCATCTAGCCCCATAATTCTCCACACCTCAAAGAGGTTCTTCGGCTTCTCCCAGAAAACTACTGCTCTCACATTCTCTAGGACCACTGATACTTTTGTCTCTGAGATAACGTGGCCCATGAAGTGAATCTGATCCATCCAAATGTAGCACTTCAAGATCTTAGAATATAACTAATGCTCCCTCATTGTAATCAAAATGATCTGAAAATTGGTAGCATGGTCATGTAGAGTGTTATAGTACACCATGATATCGTACATGAAGACCACCATGATAGAGACTATGTATGGATGGAACACTCGATTCATCAGTGCCATGAAAACTGTCAGCGTGTTTGTGAGACCGAATGACATAACCATATACTCGTATACACAATACCAACATCCAAAAGATTTAAGAGGTATATCAGATGGTTTAATGAGAAACTGATGATAACTGTACCTCAAATCAATCTTCGACAACACCTGGGCTCCTCGAAGCTGATCAAAAAGGTCATCAATCCTATGCAACGTATATTAGTTCTTGACCATCAACTGGTTCAACTTTCGATAATCCACACAAAGCCAAAGGGTGTCATCTGCCTTCTTCACAAACTAAAAAGGTGGACCCTAAGGAGAAGTACTGGGTCAGATGAAACCCTTTTCCTGCAACTTCTCCAACTAGTTCTTGAGCAACTTTAAATAAGGTGTTTCCATCCAATAAGGATGAATTGACACCAATACCGCTCCTAGTACGAGCTCTAAAGCAAATAATACATCATGCTCCAGAGGAATACCAGAAAATTCCTCTAAAAAGAAATATCTGAAATGATCCACCATTCGAGGAAATTCTATCTATGAATTCCCATGGTCACCCAGATACAGACTGGATATCTAAGATGTAACTCCACCTAAAACATGATTCTCGGGTCCTGTTCTACTTTCCTAGACATCCCATTCATCTCGATGGTGAAACGATTCACCCTTTGGTGATATGAAACTCAACCTGTAGTGATAATAGAAAATGATTGCCTGGAAGGGAACTAGTCAGTCCATTCCAAGAATGAAATCATAGAATGTCATCTCTAGGACATAGAGATACCATAAGAAGTGATACCCATCAACCTCTAGAGGGAACTCCTTTCACTGATGTACACTTCTCGTCCTAGTCTCCAACAGTGTGTGAAGAGTAAAAGTATCGGTAGAGGAAAAGATGAAGAGCCCAAGGCTATCCACTACAGCAACATTGATAAAGCTATGGGATTCCCATATATCAAAAATAGAAGAAGATAAAACTTAGGATACAAAGATCATACCTTTAACTGTAGAGGGTCCGAGATCCTTCTCCTGCTGGGTCTGCTCCACTTCAAAGAGTGACCTGTACCACAACCCTACGACCCTGCTTGACCGCTCTGAGCTGATCCACCCGGTTTTCGTTGAATGAATGGTGACTGACCACCATGGCCTTGACCTCTACCTCGACCCGAATGGTCGGGAGAACTCCAGTTCCCAGACTTATGAGAAACTGGTGGCACTACTCCTGAACGAGGAGTCATTGATGAACCCCTATCAACAGATACTGATGAGAAAACCATACAGACGTGCTCAAGGTGACCCATCATGCCAAATGATTGGAACTCCACTGGGTCTCTTTGGCACTACGTCATTGTATGCCCAACCCTTCCACACTGGTAGCATACCATCTGGCGACCTAAATATGTGTCTTGTTGCCTCGGATCACCACATATAGTCTCCCTAAGACACTTCCTATTATTAGCTGGTGATGCAATAACCCTAGAAGTGGAACTGCCCTGGATCTCAACTCCAGAATCTCATAGATTTTTCACTTAAATCAGTGCCTTGTTGATGATGGAAGCAATAGAAGTCATCCTGAAAATATTCACCTATGAGCAGATCTCCCGTTAGAGAGTATCCTCAAACGTCCTTTCCAAGAATAATCCATCTCTACCATAGAGGGGTGTGAAAAACTGAAGATCAGTGAAATAAGGGGAATACTCCATGACAGGATGAGTACCCTACTCTATGATCATGAACTCTTTGGCTCGGTCATCCCTCAGGGTCTTCGGATACAAGTAGTCATGAAAGACGTGTTGAAACTCCTCCCACGCAATAACCTGCTGATGAACCACCTGTGAGATCATGTCCCACAACCTCTTTTCATAGTCCCGTATTATATAGGTCGCGAGCTTCACCCACCTCTCTATATGCGTCTCCAGATGCTCGAAAATCGTCATCATGGCTTCTAGCCATGACTCTATAGCCTGCGGTCCTCCTTTTCCTGAGAATGTTGGAGGATGCTGCTACTGGAAAACCTGTGTCATGTCTACCATAGGCATGGAAAGAGGCGGTGCTCCCTCAAAGGTTTGCATAATCCTTAGAAAACCTTCCCTAAATTGTGCATCGGCACCTGCAACTCATATTATCGCTGCTACCAAAGATGGCACAATAGGAGGATCTACATGATGTCTCTGATCATCCATATCGGGCTTCTGATCACTCCCTTGAGACTGGAGGTCAATCAGAGGACGTTTAGGTGGCATGATTGTACAAATTCAAATGCACACCTCAGATTCAGGATTAACAAGGACTGAAAAACTGAAGGCATAAGAAGGTACATGGAAAATAAGACATTCAAGTTATCCAAAACATGACTACACGACATGTTCTTTTCCTACACGATATGTTCCCTTAAGTCATTCACATGGGCGTGTATTCCTGCCTAAACTGGTCGTGTAACACCCCAAATACACAGCATGTTTTCCTAACACATGTCGTGTACTTGAATCCTCTTCCCTGCTCGAGTCCTTCTACACGGTTAAGACACACAGATCCTCTAAGACAAAACTACAAGACGTGTTCAAGTTAGACACGACATATAATAGACATGCCTAACTTTGCTCATTTTGATAGTGAAACGGCCTGAAACATGGCTGACACTACACGACGTGTTCTAGAAAGATACGGTGTGTACGAGAAAGGGTTACACGGATCCGTGTTTTTCCTAACGTGGCAGGGTACCTAGATTAGACTACAAGGTGTGTAAAATTCAAACACGGTGTGTATGTCAAAAGTTAACTTGACCCATGTAGTTTGTGACATGGCTAGAGTACCTATTTCATACTACACTGCGTGCTAAACATGTACATGATGTGGTCCTACAATTTTTTTTCACAACCCCGTGTCCCTACTTGCATAGTTAGTGACACGACTATAGACTACACGGTGTGTATTCATAATGTACACAATGTGTATTCTGGGTTTTTCTGGACCGTAGCCTACGAAACAGATCTGGAGCACAGAAAACACAGAAAACCAGCATTAAGGTGAAAAATTCCAATCCATGAGGGCCCATACTCCCTGATAATCGATGCTTGGCATCTTATACAAGTCATAACAAGGAAACATAAAATGATCCACCAAATTTCGATCCATTAGGGCTCATAACACCCCATGAAGAAAAGTTTGGTATCCATCTAAGAAATGTACTATACCAAAAAATTCCCTATCAAACAGTAGGGATTCTATCAAAGCATATATCACAACAGCATGCATATTCTACACAACTTCTATCACAATTACATGCAATTTCTAATTCATCATAGATGGAATGGCGAGAATGCATGACATGAGATTTATAGAATGAGCCTATATGATGCATGAGATAGGAAACACTCATATCATTGGGTTGTGATAGAAATTGAATCTCAATGACATCAAAGGTAACATCACAATGCATGTGAATCACTTAATGGTTAAATAAAATCAACTGTAAAATTGAAAACAAATAAAATTTCAATAAACTGGGTAGTATGAATATTTCCTATACAAGGGTTAGCAACTCCCCAACACAACTTATTACCAAGTACCCATTGTGTCCTATCCCTAGATAAAGGCTTCAAATAGTATGTCAAGAGAAAATCAATCCTCTGATACCACATAGTAACACCCCGGTTCTGGAAGCCACCCAGTAGCGCCCCATACTCAGTTGGTCACATGGCCACAAGCGCATTTCCCCGAATGCCAGAGGCTGTCGACTAGCAGTGAGGGTTTTGGGTGTGATAATGGGGAAACTACACCGTTATTAGTAGATTAACACAATGGGTGATAAAAAATCATAAAATAAAGGAAGCAGTAAACATCCATAAAAGAGTAAACTGTGGAATAATGAGATAAAGAAACAACTGAGTTAAAAAACAACTGAAGCATACATATATATAAATGATGATTGATGCATATGTCTTGGAAATCAGCCAAAAAAGTAACAATGCTGGAAAAACAAACAATACTAAAAATGTACAACAGAAATATAATCATCATCTCAGCATCGCAAGCCAAAGCTTAGTCCCATTCTCCCCATCTCCACATCATGTCATGTACCTAAATTCGATGGGAGCTTTCCCTTATCTATACCTGAAACAACATTGTCTGTTTGTGCCCAAAAGCATGACCCCAACAGGGTGTGAGACAATGTCCAAGTAGGAAACCACCCGAAGATATGTGCCAAACAGTCAGTGAATATATGGACGGTAAAGGTATAGTAAGCAGTAAACAGAAAGTACTCATCAGCAATAATCAACAGTTTCTAGCATATTATTTACAAACATGTAAGCAGCCACTCAAGAAAGTAGAACAACAAGGTAACTATCTGGGTAGTTCTCACTTCCTAACCCATATGGATTAACTTAAAAGTACTAGAAACCCTATAATAGGCACACACAGTCTCACCCCTCTTTTTTACCTAAATAATATACTCTTTGGGAAATCACTCACCATCAATTCCCCCCTATAGTCTCGTTTCATACAAAAGGTACTCTTGGGAAGCACTCAATGTCTCATTACCCTTTTGGCCCATGTTGAGGAACTACATACACTCTTAAGAAGAAATCAACGTCAATTCCCCTTGTGGAATCACACCATATTATAAAGACACTCTAGAGAGGCCCTTACGTCCATTATCCCTATGGTATACTACCCTAGGTTCTCACAACCATGTGTAAATTCATCATGTATCGCATCACGTAATGGCCAAAGTGAACCTCATTAACTACTTGACTAGCTATCTACGTCATAATAGCATGGAAGAATAGTCACACCATCCATTAAACTAGTCATAGAACTGGAAATAGCCTAATAGGAAAAACATGCGTTGGAAAAACATCCAAAGCATAGTATCTTACCCTATTCACAAACAATAACTTATATATAGGAAAATAAGAAATCAGGAAAACAATAAGAGAGAATCCTAAAACACACAATTCTCCGTTCAAGGGTATTGGTGGAATTTCACAAAATACTCAAATACATCCTAGGAAAAGGCACAAACCACGTAAATCGGGGTTAGGAGATCAATATATTTGATCCTCGAAGCTTGAATTTCTTTACAACATCGTAGATCCTCAAAAACGTATAAAATGTTCAAACCATGATAACATGGAAATGAAGAGGATCTGTAAAACAAAGCTCTAGGATATCGAATAGCTTACCACTACAGTTCCAACGCAATCGGAGGTGGTTGATTCGGAGAACAGACGGAGGCTCAGGGGCTCGGAAGAAATTCGTGGTCGTATGAGATGCTCTCGGTCGATAAAGCTAAAGAAGAAATGTGTTCTGGAAATTTGACGTGACCCCAGTCCATTTAATAAAAAACAAAGTATACTGCATGTAACTTTGAAGTACACGACGTGTACTTACTGTTTCGGCACCCCACATTTGGCGGACTCCATTTCACCCTGACATGGTTGTGTGTGTAGTCATGACATGACCATCACACGACCTCGAGAGGCATCAACTGATGGTTTTTAATAATCCTTTTTTAATTATAATAAATTAAGTTACTATGAACAGAAATAAGGTGGTTAGTAAAAATAATTAAATATTGTAATATAATAATAAATAAATGGATGAAGATGGAAAATAACATTCAACTGTTTTAAAATGATGAATTTCAACGAAATTATGACAGAATGGAACGTCATTTGTAGGAAATCAACTCTAGAAAATTAAAGGAAAATTATTATCTAGTATCCCCATGTGCACATTCATGGGATACAATAGTATCTCTCTATATATATATTAACATATATTTATATAACTGTTTGAGAAAATAAATAGGTGCAAGTTTGACTTAATATATTCATAAAATATATAATATTACAAATTCATATAATACATATTAGTATATAAATATTACCACTATATACATACATACATACATTGATTTATTTATTTCTAAAATATCAGAATATAAATTTAAGGATGTATATTTTTAATATATATACACACATATGTTGTAAATAATATGTTTTACTATGAATCTGGGAATCATGATATTTTTCTAATAATCTCGGAATGATTCACCCATTGGTTAAATCTAAAATTACTTAAAATTTCAATACTAGCTTACAAACCCAATCATGACAAACTACAATTTAAAAATGAGAGCATAAATAGGTAATGATAACGATCTTTTTTGAAACCTATTGATTATAGGATATAAAAATAATAAATCATGAGATTAAATGAATATATTTACATATATATTATTCAAAACATACCATTAAGAAATATTTATTAATTACAATTAGTTATAGAATTCAATTGTAAAATATATCCCATAAATGTCCCACCTTAAATGTTATGAAAAAATATGACGATCGTGTGGAGGGCCAGTTCATTCCAAATTATGAAAAAGTCATCCACTCTGGTGAAATGAGTATAATGAGGTTTTTCATAAATGAATCATTAAAAATAACAAAAATACAACAAATTTTGATGGTGATACATTAATATTTAAATGAGAAGTGATTGGAATTTTGGTTATGGTAGAGAGAAAATATTTATAAAACAATTCTTTAATGGTTTAATATGAAAATTAATGTTCAATGGTAAAATAGGATGGGTGACTTCAAAATGTGGATAAAATATGTATTTTCAAAATGTTTATCATATTTCATGAACATAACATTTATGACAATATATAGAAGTGTATATGGTGATTTCCCTATTATTTATTAAATGATAAGACGTAAGATATTTTTAAAGACATCTATTGGAATCTGTATGGATCATACTATCATTGATTGCTGAAAACTATAGTTATTCATTTACATATATTGATAAAATATCAAATACTCCAAATTAAATATATACTATCTATGAAGAAACAAAATATTTAATTCAAAGCATGATACCGTTAATATATAAATAACATATAAATATTTGATTTGAATAAATGAATGTATATGATTCACTTACGCAATCAGTTTATAAATAAAATACATTCGGGAATATAAAAATTACTTAAATTATGAGAATATTTTTAAAAAAAATTAGAAAAAATTTATCATGATAAATATAATCCAAGGAAAACACAAGATGATATGAAACATAAAAATTTATGCAGATAAAAATCAATAGAAGGTGAAGAGAAATGTATTTCACATTTGAAATTATAGATTGTTGGATTTTAATATGTTTATACAAACATGATTAATAATATGACATGTGAGTATATTTATTTTGATTGATGGCCATGGATTGAGTTAAAAATTTAGGGGTTAGGATGACTGTGTCGATGGATAATGATCTTGTGGAGGTGGGGTGGGCGCAGATAAAAAGGATAAGCCTAAAATTTGCTGGGGTGGAAAACTCAAATTCAAAATGATAAAAATAAATGGTGGAGGAATGTAGATAAGTGGGTATTCCACATAAATGTTGTTTTGGTCGGGTGGTGAGGAATCATTGTCAAAAAGAATTTATCATGATGCATCAGAGTTTCGATGAAGCTATGTCTGAGGAGACGGAACACTAAGAGGGTATTAGTATTTTTGGAGACATTAAAATGGAGGAGGGTATTTGGGTGGTTCATATCCATATAAAAGCAGGATCGTGAAAAATATGAGAAGATCATGAGGGTATGTTTTTTTAATGAAGGATGAAGAATATGAGGGTTGTCGGGAGGATGATGATCATAGTAGGAAATATTGGGGAAGCTGGTTGGGGAAAAAATTGGATTTTTATATCATATGGATATTTGTTACTAAATACATTTTATTTTGAAATGATAGATATGAACCTATATCTACAACATCAATTTTTACTAGTGGAGGAAAGGGTTTATTTTTTAATATCATTTTAATCTGAATAGTTTATTATTTAATTAGAAATAAAAAAATTATTTAATAATTTTATAATTAACAATATTAATTTTATTGTCCTTTCTACTTTTACGAAATTATACTATAGTAATAAAATTTTCATTTATATGGTACATTAAGTTTTTAGAGAAATTATTTACCAAAATCATATAGTAATTCTATTTTAAATTAAAATTTCTTTTTTCTCAATATCTATACTTTCTATAAAATATTTTAAAGAATATTTTTAATACTATAAAATAATTTTTCAATGATATTTTTTCCCATTCTGTAATTTTATCAAAAATATTTATTTTCAATTTCATGTCTCTTTCCAAATGATGGGTTTTAAAATTTTTAACGATATGTTAATGAAATGTTTTATTAACATATATTGAATGAACTTATTTTCTCACTATCATAACATTAATTTTTTGACGAAAACTTTTAGGTTTAAAAGTTTATTTTTAAGGAAATTTATTTATTCAATATTTTAATTGTCATTAACATTTGTATGTGATTTATCTAAACAAACATTATCTTTATGCTATGAACAACATCTCCATAAATAAATTGATCTCTCTTTAATGTGATGGGATGTAATTAAATTCAGATTATATGACTCTCACATATATTAATATATTAATGTTGTTTTCATTAACAAAATAATATTATGGATGTGTTTTCAGACCATGTAACCCCATAAATCCATTACTCATCAATAATATTGGAACATTTATTGAGAGTGACATAACATTATTTAATTTTTTGTAATTTATAAAAATTCCACTACCCCATAATTGTCAAATGAAACCTTCACTTCTCTTGATTCCACACAGAAAAAAACTTATTGTATGCCAAATACCTAACTATAGACCATAATTATTTTCATTTTCACTTATTATAGTCCATAGTGTTAACATAAATACATTCTAAAGATGATATATTTATAATCATAGAGAGGTTTTATAAAGAATATTTATCATGTGATACCATGTATCTTTGTTTTATTTCATTACAATCATCATTCAAATATTAGACAATCATGTGGATATAATAAAATCTTTATTCCTCAAATTCATTCTTCTTATTATTTTAATTTAATAACATTTAACTATACCCTCTTACTCCAAATTGCAAAAGAATCAGTAGTTTATATGAATAGTGTACTACCACCATGTGATGCAAAGTGATTTCCCTACCATTGCACCCTAATAATTCCATTCAAAAATATGTATTTAATTTTTTAAATATTTTTTCTGTATTATTAATCATTAGATAAACATTATATTATTTATTAACATTCCGTCAAATGAAAAACGATATCCTATTCATGTGTGTGTAATGTACCAGCACATGAAGTGATGTAACTTTTTTAATTACCACATCACATTAATGGTATATCTATGTATATTTAAATAGATATTTTTATATTTACAATAAAATAACAATTTTTTATTTTGATAAAGTATAACATACCTTCATTAAATTATGATATTTGAAAAAATTGATATGTTACTCAGGAGTATCTTCGTGCTATTGTATCCATATTTGAAAAATTATTCATATCTGTTAACCATATTTCATTATTGTTTTTAATGTTATAAAAAATGTATTAAGATTAAAATATTTCATGATTATGTTTCTAGAGATGGTGGAAAAATTACCCCTCTAACATTGGTCAACATACTAATGGTTCTTCGAATTAATGGTCTAGACACCCACAAAACACATGAATGGACATAAATGATTATGTAATTAAATAATATATTTAAATATATGATGTATATTCTTTAATTATATGTTAATAAATTTATAAGGCTTTGTTAATAAAATAAATAATTTATATAAGTATATTATACATAAGATTATATACAAACACTACAATTTTGGACTTGTGGTAAGGGATTATGTCTCAAAACACCCTTCTTTATGAATGCTATTCTTTTCTGCACCTAATTTTGTTTAAAACATATATATTATGAAAATTTAATAATTGAAATATTTTATAATTATTATTCATTTTATTTTTACTTAAACATTAAAATCTCTCTCTTTTATATTGTTTTATTTACACATTTCTTAATCTATAAGGGATTTTGACTCAATTTTCCTTCATGAGGGTTTTTAATGCTCATAAACTAATTTTTTATATTATGTTTATAATATCCCTTAAAATATTATTTAATTAAAATATCATAATTTAAGGTAATTTTCATTCAATTAATTTAATTCAAATAATAGCAACAATCTGTAACTATTTCCATTATTATATTATCACATTTTCAACAGTGGTTGTACCCTCTACCACGTTAACATATTTCCACAACATATGACTATAGTAGTAGAACTTGTTCCATGGTTTTATCCATAGAACATGTTATAAAAAACATTCATTCATACCCTATATGCATTTTGATATTTTTTAAATAAATATCAGTGCAACTATTATAAATTGTCACTAAAAATTTAATTTTCAAAAAATATATAGCATGTCGAGCATATATTTCCCCGAAACAACCTCTTTCAACACATGGAGTAAGTATGTTAATATATAAATTTTTTTGTAATTCCTTAAATTATCTATTATCAACATTTGTAATAATGTCATACAATATAATTCCATAACTCATCCCACTATATTCCATCTGTAAGAGACCATAATAATATCTCAAACATAGTGAAACTTATTTAGTTATAAAAATTTCACACAAAACTCATAATGTACATAAAATAAATTAAATTAAGAATAAAAATTCACAAAAATTACATAAAAATAAATTTTTATTTCCCCAACACATTCCTTTGATACTATCGTCAATGAATCTCACGAATATAACATTTCACGGTATCTAGAAAATGAGATGTTTTTATAGAAAATGAGTATATGAATGGGAAATAAGACCTTTATTATAAGAAGATATCCATCAGGTAACCCTACTTATATTATATTTTATCAAAAGTTTTTATCCACTCATTATCACATAAAATGTAAACAATAATCACATTATTATAATATAAATAAGTATTTATAACATACCATATGATAATTTATAACTTAATATTTCACTAGTAGATAGGTTTCTACTTCTATCCCAAATGATTTGATCCTTTAATTCAATAGAAAATGCTAGAAAAATGGTTTTTCCAAATAATATTAAAAAAAAGTTAACTAAAATTTTTAGAGTTTTTCTATATTTTCATAGTAAAACCAATTAGATAGGTTTTATGTTTTCACATCCTATAAATATGATTCTATTGAGTTATCCACTGACTGTTGGGGGGTTTAGACATGTGATCAATGATCCAATTTTTTTTCCATTATACTACTCACTATACATATTATCCATATAAGTAATAAAATACTCCTTGATTTCCAAAAATATATTATATTTCATGTCCCTTACACCATTACATTCTATAAATGAGAGTTATAGTGTGCAGTTGGCTACCCGATAATGCACATGTCCTTCTTGTTCGCTATATTCACTTGTTCAAATAATTAAACAATGTTTCCCCTTATTATTTATCATTTTTCTTTAGGAATAATAGTCATTATAGAATCACATGTCTTCTCTTATGATTTGGCCACATTATCGATGAATCCATCTTATATTCAATCCGTTATAGTCATCATAATATTCGTTCAGATATTATTTATTAAAGTGGTCCCGATTCAGGAGATATTATTTTCTCACAATGTAGATAATTAATTTCCCATATAAAATTATAATTTAGCATCCAATATCTTCATTAATTTTTTCTTCATGATTCTTTTTCTCATGAACCATTTCATCTGAATAATCATGAAATAATCATATTACCTTCCATAATCAAACTACTGTTCTATTTATTCTTATTCTCTAACTATCATAGGACCTCTTGAGATGAACATCGACAAAAAATTAAACACCTAATAGTATCAAAAATGATAATAATTTAATTGAAAATACATTATGAATATTAAAACATTTAATTCATATGAAATTGATTTTATTCCTTTTAATAAAAATATATAGAATGATAAATTTACTTGAAAATACAAATCAATTATCTACACTAAAGATCATAATTTATGTAACCAATTATATATAATTAACATATAACAAGGTCTCAATATCCCATAGTTCATTTGAATTTTACTTAGTCAAACATTACCAAACCATTACCCAATTATTAATCAACTATAATAATTTAATGACTCATCTGCAACTAGGTTACATATTAACTCCCCATGTAACTAACTCATTGAAAACCCAGATTATGGGAAATCATCTCACATTCTACTTTAACAATCAGTGTATATTAATTTCCCCATTAAATATATATAATATTATATTTAATCGTTTTTAATATAATTTAGAAAAAAATTGAATGAAAATCATTTTTACAATTTGGTATTATCAATCATATATTCAATATCTTAACATCTATATATTCTTAAAATATGATTAGTCCCCTATTTAGACTCATATGATTTTATATATTCATTTTTATAATACATATATGATTTTAAAATAATACCTATAAATCATTACATTTTGGTAATAACTCACCAAAATAACCATAACATAATTATCACTCTTAAATATTAATTTTCACATGCATAAATGTCCATTTCTGAAAAAAAATATATATCTTAAAACAACTAAGATATGTTTAGCTTGTCATGGGGATATAAATAATATTATAATTCAGTAAAATGAAATTAAAATAGATAATTTTAACCTATTATACCATTAATACCATTCTATTATGAAATTATTGTATTTATAAAAATAAAATCACTATAGTATTGTTTATTTATGTTATATATTTCATATTCACAATTCCCATTAAATTCATTAGTTAAAACATGTCCAAATATAATTCAAACCCTATATCACTCTTTTATATTCAATTTAAACATTATAAACATCACTTAATATATATTTATCATCAATAAGACTATTTACTAATAAAAAATACAAACATTCTATTTAAATTAATAATTATTATATAATTCATAGTTGAACACATACTGAAGCCATAAGAATGTGATATGTCATCTATCTAAACGAGTAAAATAATTCCACTTATTCTATAAACCATCATATTATATACGAGAATAAGGTTTCATTAATATACTAAACATGAATAGAAAAATATAGAATTAAATATATACCATTTTATAGATCCACTTAGATTTATAAAATGATAGAAATTAATTAGATTATAATTAATACAAAGATTTTATATTTATGTATTATACTGATTGTTTGTGGACATTTAGTATCATGAAATACATTATGTAACATAATTATATTCATATTTATTGTAAAAAATGATGTATGAACATATAAAAATATTAATTGTATCCATTTTGTTATTATTTGTGTATTAATATTCTTTAAAAATATATTTTTTTTATAAGTATTTATGTTTCCTATTACAAAAATATTAAATAGGGAAGGAAAAATAAGTTATATTAGAATTTATAAACAAAATATATAATTAATAAAATTTGTTATAATATATTATTATAAATAAATTTATGGAAATAAAATAAATTAAAGCATGTGCTCTGAGATTAAATTTGGTTTTTATGGGACCTATTAGAAAAATTTGAATATTTTCTAATTAATAGCATAGAAAACTCAAGATGATATTCGTAATTAAAATTATAAAAAAATATTTGTAGTGAATATATATTAAAAAATGTAAATATGGATTTGGGATATCCCATTATTAATAAAAAACAATTATATAGTATGTTCTATTAATTTTTGTAGTATATAATTTAGAAACAATTATTATGTTTCTTTTAATTAAAATAATCAAGGTAAATTGAATTTTATTAATTACGTTAAAATGAAATATTACTTAAATACACATATTGTAAACCTCTAAAAAAATATTGAAATGAAATTTTTTTAAGAGTACCTTTGTATAATTTTAATGAAAGTCTATTCAAAATGTAATTTAATAGAGGATATAGGAGTTGAAAATTTTATATTCTAAGAAATGTGTCTCTTCTTAATGTTGTTAAATTAATATGAATTTAATAATGTTAGAAACATGGTAAGGCTAAAAATATAATTTTTCCATTATATTCAATGAAATAATTACTATCTATAGAGTGGAATATTTGAATTTTTTTAAAAGGTAATCCTTGGGATGGAGGAGAAAATATCAAAATTCCATTACAAAATTAACTAATCACCTAATCTTTTGATGAATATAGGTTTGGTATATAGTGTATCTCAAAATAATAAAGTACATTTATTCAAATATAACATTTTATTGAATCTAAAGATGAATAAAATTACATCCCAATATAATCATAAGTGTATCCTTATGTTAAATGAATTAAATTTAATTAAAATAAACAACATCATGAGTTTTTTACTATTGAGATATATATCCTACATACTATTTAAGTCTCTGTTTCTAATAATAATGTAATGTTAATAATTATTATTCCATTTTTTATTGATCTTTTTTTAGTGAAGTAGTTGTTGGTGATGCAGCATCAAATATATGTATTAATGTAATTTCAACTAATGAAAATTAGTATGATCTTTTGAATTCTTAGGTGGAGGTTCCAAAATAGGAATATTCAACTAAATAATGTTAAATATATATGAATGAACATAAAAAATACAATGAATATAATGTTACATATTATGTTGATTAATACATAACCATTCATATATTGGTGGTTTAGTTTATGAGGGTAATAAATTCAATTCATTATTTATGTCTATTAAAATATACCGGTTGGTGTTCGATAAGCCTATTAGCTCACTAATAAAATTAAGGGATTATATATTTTATGACAACACAATGTATCATTCAATGTTTATTTTTTATGACATTCAATATATATAATATGATATTATTTAATAATGTATGGAGGCATAAAAAATTAATTAATAAATTTTAATGTTATAAATTTCTTCTAATGATTTAAATATGGAATTGAATTCAAGTGTGGTATCAAATCTAATTTCAATGATGTGAAGAAAATTTTTATTGATAAAAATATTTTAATGGGTTTTTAACCTATGGAGGTATGTATTTTCATATTAATGAGAATAATTTTGAAATATATCATTTGATTAATTAGATTAGTGATGTATGTTTTGAATAATTATTTTTTTAATAAAATGAAAAAAATTAATTTTCCACATGTTGTTGATTTTTTAGGAAGTGAGGATAATATAATTTTTCATTAACTAAATATATACAGTTATAATGAGAAATGATAATAATTTATTACAAAATTAATTAATATCTCTTCTCCCATGTTTTATTTTAAAAAAATTTGGTAAAAAATAAATTCTAAATAAGATTATTTAATTTTTGAAATCATTAATATAATAAACACATGATTCTAAAATTGAAACATTATATAAATATAAATCAAAATAATCTACAAATCCCCATATATCATCAAATAATAAATAAAGTATTTAATATAGAGGAAAAATCCCTCTAAAATATTATTCCCAAAAATACTACATAAATGAAATTTATTATATGATTTTCTACAATACATAATATTTCATATAGTTTGGTAGAGTAATTAAAAAATATCCTCAAATAAAAACTGATTTCCTTCACAGTTTTGGATGTGGAAATGATAGAGTATGATAATATTATAATAAAATTATAAAATTATTTAGTTTTTAAAAAGAATAATAGAATGGATCATTTATATACTAGGATTTAATGAGGTAAGGATATTAAAATCTATTAGTATTATTCAAATCATTAACTCCCTAGAAATATACTATAGGACCATGTATTACTAAAATTATAATAGATTACTGGTAAAAAAAATATATGAAATAGTTTTTCAGTCAATAAAAATGATAAAGCACAACGTATGGATTAAAAAACTGTTTTATTAACTAGAAATCTATGAAATATCGTATAGAAAGATATGGTATATTCTATAATACCACCAACCTCCACCGATTTTCTTTTATGAAATTATATATATGAAACACTCTAGATCTAAATATGAACCTTAGGGTTCTTTTACACCAAGGATCATTAATTAAGAAACACCATACACATAAATTCTTGATTCAAATGAAACATGATTTAGTATTTTAACTATTTGATCCTTTCCCATCTTTTTTTAGGTTCAAATGATTCAACTTTTTATATAATTATTTTATATGAGTTAGTCTCAATATCTAAATAATTAAAATTTCAAGTCCTATATTTTTCATTTTAGTGTGTATAAATGTACATATATAATAAAGACATAAATATTATAACATATTTAATTAATAATGAAACAAATTGTATATATACTTATTTAAAATAAGATTTTAAATTTAAAGAACTTTTATTGATTCACATAATTGATGTCATTAAATTTTATGTTATATATTATATAGAAAATTCATTAAGATATACTCCACTATTTCGACATTGAAAATAAATAAGTACGACGGGGTCACCAATGAATTATTTAGAGGAAATCCATTTTTAATATTGTTAATCAATATTAATTTTGATATAGGATTGGGATAATCAAAATTATAATATATGTATGATAATGTAGGATGATTTCCAATGACTTTGTTTTTATCTGCATAAATTATATAAACAATCATTCAACTAAAATCCATTTATTTGTTTTTTCACAATTTTGAAAAATAATGTTGTATACAAAATACAAAATAAGAATAATTAAAAATTCATTTCATGTATGTTAATCCCTGGACCATTTTAGCAACATTATTAAAAGAAAATAAATTTATTATGTGTTTTATCATGCACAAAGAACTATTATATGTTGAAAAAGATTAAATAAATAATTTAAAGGGTTAAAAACATTAAATTAAAATTCGAATAATCTATGAAATACATTTTTTCAACATGAATATACGTTAATGATGATAAAAATTGAAATAACCCACCCCAAAAAATATTAATTTATATTAATTTAATTATTTCCAATAATTTTATAATTCTATTTATACTCATAATATTTGTCTTAAAATATTCTTTAAAAATTAAGTTAAATCATTTTATATACTAACAATAGATTCTTTTTAATATGATACTAATGAATTTTTCAAAAAATAATGGAGGAAAATAGAAAACTATAACTTTTAATTTAAGGGATTCCCCATCATTATAATAGATGAGGTGTGAGTGAAAAATAAAATATGATATTTAAAACAACTTGTGGTGGGGTTATTTCTTAATTGGATCCTACAAAATCAAGTTAAAAGTAGGTGATCACAACTATTCTGTAGTTTTGTTTATTTTATATTTGTCCTTATATGTGTATAACTATTGGAAAATTTGAATTTACAGCAGGTGAACAAAGGGAGAAGCTATGGGGTCCAAAATATAATGACATTGATGAAGTATTATACGATGATATCAATAATAAATTTAAAACATCCTTATTTTTTTTGGAAAAAGTATTTCTTCAACATAATAAATTGAAATTAAAATTCTACAAATTTATTATTTTTTTAATTTGACTTTATTATATTATAATGAATTATTTTATTTTGAAACATTAATTTAGACCATTTGTTAGGGAATTATAAATTTTATTTTGCATTTCTATAATTGAATGATATGTATGAGTAAAAAATATTATAAAAAAGGTAAATAATGAAATGATTATTCAAAAGTGGTTTTGTGTAGTTCAATTCATAGTTAAATTCCCAAAAAATTAACTTTTAAAATATATATGTGTGTTTTTCTCAATATATTTTAGTAACTCAATAAAATAAAATTATAAGACCCCCAACTAATACTATTAGGTAAATATAATAATACAACTAAACTATATTAATTTAATTCATATTCCTTTTGAGATATTATCAAATTATTAGACACCATTGAATGTAAATATAAATCAAAAAGTAACTAAAAAAACTCGCATCTAAGTAAATGAATCGTAAATAAAAATCATGATTTATTTAAATATCAGATACCAATAATAAATACATAACCTAAAATTAAATTTTTAAATAATTTCACAATATATGATTTAACATTGTATTGTTGGAAGTGGGGAAATAAAAATTATTTTCATTAAATATATTATTTTTTCAGAGAAAAGGAAATAAAATTTTTACATGGTTTTAATGAAAAATATGAAATAGTTATCATTTTCATTACGTGATTAGTATCATTAGATCAAGGTCATAACTATGTATATTCATTGTTGGTAACCACATAATCACTATTCAAAATGTTAATTGAATTCTAATATTGTTGAATCACTAAATAATATTCACTGATTATTGAATAAGTTTATTCACTATGAGAATGATCCCAATAATATATATCATAACCATTACAATTGGGATGAGTCTCGAACATCTGAATTTTTATATATAATAATGATATATGATTATGATACTCTAGGGATTTTTTATATAGACCTTATGCGAAGAAAAATTAATTTATTTATACATATTAACAAATAAACTATGAAAAAATATAATCTATATGAAAAAAAAAATATTATTATGATATAATATTATTATTATATGAAATATATTAACATATAGATACAAATATAAGGAAATATATAAATCATAAAAATATTATTGTTAATAAAAAAATAAAAAATAGTGATTTGTTTATTTTTATATGGATTTATATAAGAAAATTAACATATAAACATTTTATACATTATGATCTATTTTTTTAAAAGATTATCATATAAGCTGAAATAATTCAATATAATTTTCATAAAAACTCCCATTTCAATGAATGAATTTATTATTTATTAACTAAAAAATAAATATCTAAACCCAAATAAAAAGTTAAATAATTGCAATTAATGAGTTTCTAATATATATATATATATATATATATATATGTAAACGGTGGAGAAAATAAATTATTAGATACAAATAGTTATGTTGGTGATATTTATATAGAATTTATTCAGTTTTTTGCGATCATGAATCTAATCCACCACCTAATAATTAAAAAACATATTGTTATATTAAATTAATACTTATATACATGAAACTTATGGATAGATGTAGCTAATAGGATTTTCACCTATATGTAGTTCCTTAATAATATAGTTTTTAATGTAATAAATCCACCTTCAATCATAACATGAAAAAAATTCCATGATGGATATAAAATAAAATAGATGGATTATTTAATATTAATATAATGTAACATATATGAAAAACATTTGAATAAAAATTAAATATTTAAAAACTAAATCATGATAATGGAACACTAAAGGAAAAAATAATGGAATTACATAACATTAATAAATGGGTGACAAAAAAACTAGAAACCCACAATAAAAAATATTGTACTCAAAACTAACCTCACAATTTACACAAACTACTGGGAACTAAAATTAATGTGTCAATTAAAACGACAAATATTATTGCTGATTTGAATGATCCCTTTTACTTATGCTTTTAAATCATAATAAATATTACATTCAATGATCTACAAATAAATAATAGGTATGTTGGATTGAACTATCATTTGAAAATAAATAGTAGTTTTGTTAAAATGGGATCAACCGACAATCATTAATAATTTATAGTATAAATATTATAATAAAATCATCTAGTGAGTATATAAGTATAGGAATATTTAGGAAACATTGAATATATTATAGGAAAAATAGTTTTCATCTTACACATCACACTCATATTGTAAAAAATTTAAAAAAAAATTAACACCATAAAATCAAAAATAATTTTTTAAATATAAAAAATGTATAGTCGAAAAAAAACTTGTACTAATTATTAAATCCTTAACCCCATTAAATTTATATATAATTCATCATACTATGAAAAATAATTTATTTTGATCTGTATCTAAAACCAATAATGTAAATAATATAAATAAATAACTAATAATAAAGCATCAAACCTTTGTAATTTGACTTAATGAAAAGACATTTAGTCCAATTTATTATAATTTTCATAGAATACTTTTTCTATCCTCGAAAAATTTTATTTTATTCATTTTCAATGTAATATAAACCATGGTCTATGGAAATGTAAAATAACAACTATATGTTGTGATGCATGTATTAATATAAATGAATGGAATATTGGTTAGATATTTTACTTGAGTAACCATGAATAATTCTCACCTGATTAAGGAAATTGAATTCATTTTAAAATGATTGATTGATTCTATATATTTACATTTATTGTCCAATATTCATGGGGTTTTATAATGGTGAACTTTTAAAATGAATATATGTGAAGTGATGGTGAGAAAACATCAAGTTGTTGGAAAATATCACTCAATAGGTCAATATAAGAGGTGTTTCAAGTAGGAGTAATCTCAAAACCTTTTGATTTTTTTAAATATTAAATTTTACTGAATTTATTAAGTAATAGGACAATGTGATTGGGAAATAAAATCATGATAATTACGTGGAAATGGTTATCTATTATCCTAATGTACAATTACATAGGATAAGGATGCTCTTGGAAGAAAATACATTTTTCCAAAAAAGTCCTCATAGATAGTGGAATATATTAATATGATTAAATGAATACAGAGAATATATATATGTTTGTGTGATTAAAAATGTACATAATCAATATTGGAATATAATTATTCACACTATAAATATACATTCATATATATATATATATATAATGTATGAATATATATTTCAGGATATATATTCCAAAAATATATTTCAAGACATATATTCTAAACATATATATACTTCTACAAAATTTTTAAATAAAAACCTATTACAAAACATGTAATAACATTCATGTACTTATTATCCAAATATAATTCCTGAAACCATAAATTATAGCATTCAATAAATTATCAATGCTCAATTTCATTTCCAATGAAAACAATACATTAAAAAAATGTGAGCACATATTAGTAAGGCATAAGTTTTCATTGATGAAACTTATAGAAAACTTGTCATTACACATATCACTAAGGTGATTCAATGCATATATATTCATATTTATTTTTTAAATTGTTTCATTTCCCATTAATTTTGAATATGGTTTTTTGATAAAATTATATTATAAATTGCATCTATAAAAAGGGTCACCTAAAATTTTATGAAAAATTATCAGGATCATGAAAGGGTTAGAGAATACCAAATTCACAACAAATCCAATCATGAAGGTGAGAATGAGTATTTAGGATACTGATCCCCAAATCCTTATTATGATGATAAATATTTTTTTTCTGGATATACATTGGAGGTTCGATAAAGAATGATTATATTAACATTCTTGGAAGTATAAAATTATTTTTAATTTAATGATCCAATATATTTCTATTAAAGTTAATGTTAAGGTTTTTTTGGATGAAAAAAAATGATAAAGAAATTATTTTCAAAATTTTAATAATATTTTCTCCATATAACACTTTTTAAAATATATACTAATTTAAAATGTAGTTATTCAATTATTAATTAATCACATACACTTATGATATGTTTTAAAAAATATTTTATTGTTTTATTTATTCAAAAAATCATAGAAAATTGAGTATTATCAAAAAGATAATATCCCAACTAAAAAATTAGTATATATTAAGGGATTTATTTTTGAATTAAAAACATATTCAACCAAATATATATATACATTCTTGGATAGATCATCGTTATTAGGCAATACATGAATTCCTAAATATTTTAATATTATCATATTGATTGCTTACAAATAATTTATATATATATATTATAATTTATTGTAGTTTTTTTAAATAAATTACATTCATTATTATATAAACGACATAAAATAATGTCTTATTGATAGAATAAAATCAATATTAGAGGTATATTACCTCGAATTACATGTAAATGAACTAAGATATAAACAATAAAGGGTTATGAAACAGTAATTTAATATAATATAAAGAGGACATAATTTAACATGATAAATCATAGAAGGTATTTTATAAAAAATATTTTCCCAATGGGATTACTGAAAACTCATGTGAGTTAGTGGATCATGAGAGTTGGGTTGTGTTCAAATACGAAATTAGGGAAGTTGGATGATTGTGTTGGTGGATGAGTTTCAAGATATTAGGTTGGATGGCAACATAAAATCCATGGTAATCCAAATTGGAGGATGAGGATTGTGGTGGAAGTGGGTATACTGCAACAATTATACATTTTAATGTTTGTGGGAGACATTGTATATGGTGAGGTGGGAAAGCTACAATGTAGATGTGTCAGAACTGTAACAGCGGAGGAGGATTTTTGTGAGGTTTGTTTGGAACCGTCGAATATATATTATAAAGGATTATTATAGAGATATTTAGGGATTCATAAAATGAGGTGGGTCCCAATGGCGAGGGTGATCATGAGTGTATGATGGTCATAAGGATGAGAAAGTTCATTAGGTTTGCATACAGGGGGAAGATCCAAGTATGAAATATCAATGGAGTGGGCGGAAATGCATGGATGTTATTTTTATCTCAAGATGATATATGTTTCTATATGCATATTTTTTTATAACTATAGATATTAGACATGAAATTTCTCTGATTTCTAGTCATGGAGGTATGGTTATATTAATCAATATCATTCAAATCGAGATTGTTCACACATGATTATAAATTGTCTAATTTTTTTTTATCAGTTCTTAATATAAACAATTGATTTATTCCTCTTCTTGGTGTACAATCAATTTTCATTTAATAAAACATTTTTCCACTCAGTGGTAATAAAAAATATTGAGATAACTGGTTTTAAAGAATATTTTACATTAAATATAATATTAGTTGAAAATTATCTCTCTTTTATAACCATATTTTCCATAAAATGTTTTAATGAATATTTTTAAAATTATCTGAGGGTTTATTAATTAAAATCGTATACATGATTTATATGATCATGATGCCTTAAATTTAATATTCATGTATCTTTCATAATATGGTTATTTTATTAATTTTTACAAAAGCGTGAGTCAGATAATTTTTAATTTTTACATCATGAATAGTATTTCATATCATCATGACCACTCAATGGTTTGAATAATCCTTAACAAGTTTTACTGATTATTTTTGATGATATTTTTACTCAATATTGTTATATATTATATATTACATAAGGGGTACCTCTAAATATACTATTTCTTCGGCTTATCACCATACCCCCACTAACTTATTTTTTAAATCATTACTGTTATGAAATGTATTTAAATTATATAAATATGTCTCCCACATATATAATTCTCTTATTATCATTCTATTTTCTATAATAATACATTCCTTATATTGATTTTTCAAATTATATCATTAGGTAACATTTATTGATTGTGATACATGAATGTATTATAAAACCTATTTTCATTAATGGGTAAATTTTAGGTTTATTAAATACGATAGATTTAATTTAGGTGGCATAAATAAATCATTCACATCTTATAATGAGTTCATCAAGAAAGTAAAAAAATGAATTGGGCAATGCATCAGTAACATTAGATGTTATGTACAGGATTGTGGATCCTTCATACTCAATAATGGTATTTTTTAAACAATTTTATAATATCTAGGAAGTCAATATTGACTCATGTTTATGTCTTGTTTATTGTTGCATCCTCAATTATTCAACTATTATTATCATATGATACCATGGATATTATGTTATTCCTCAACGTTATTATAGATTATACATATCTTATATGATACACGGTTATAAATTTTAGTAACATTCTATATTTCCTTATCATTATTATACACATAAATGGGATTTTTAGTTCAACCATTTTTTATAATAACTTGATATGTTATAATGTTTATTTTAGGAGGTAAAATGGATTTAAGAGCATATTGTGAAGAATATGATAATGTATTTTTATTTCCATAACACAATATGGTTTAAAAAACCAATATATTATAATATACTATTAATTTTATGTAGTACTTTTCTATTAATGGTTATGTTTGTTAAAAATGAAAAAATGTGTAAAAATGATGCATTCACTATAAGATACTGTCTTTTGTGATGAATCTGGTTAGATATACCAGAGATTCAATTTTCAATATCAAATCCTCTGTGTGTGATTTTAACCACTATTCATACACTCAAGGTCATATCACACATCACCGGTACAATAGAAATCATGTCCAAGGATGTGAGTGCCTAGGGCCATTACTATATCATATATAATAGAACATAAACAACTGATAACATATAGATATGTATCTCAGAAAATATAGAAAATAAAAATAACAAGTTAATGAAAACTAAAGAATGAAAAAACATAAAATATTATATTTCCTCAAATATAGTGTCCAAAAAAAGAGATAGAGTAAAAAAATATGGATTAGAAAATCATTACATTCAATTACCACCTCCACAAGACCAAATATCCATCACATTACGCCTAAGAGAAATGTATATAATACTTAGGATGATAAAAATGAACCCATGATGACTATATTCTCACATTAACATTTAACATTACAATGTAATAGAATTATGTGAAAAAATACAGAGATTCTATTTCCAAAGAACATATTTCCAACTTAACATAAGGATCAAGGAATGAATTATAGTTTCCAACAAATAAGTATAATAAGTGATATTTGGAAAATAATGGTAAAAGTGGTATAAAAAATAAGTGATCATAGATTTAGTTGGAATATCAATCATAAAGGAAAATATTGTTCCCCTACAATCATTTTTAATGTATATTATCCAATATATGAGGATAGATGGTTTTTAATTCAAGAGTTTCATAATTTAATAGTTAAAAATGAAGAAATAAATATAGAGGTCTTAGCAGACGTCAATAGTATAACATTTAAAATCCTATGTGAAAGGAAAAATTTACCATTTCGAAAGACACCATTTGGATAGGAAAGAAAAATTTCCAGAAACGATTTCTAAGAATATACACACAAAAACCACTTCCACATAACACCCATAGAACAAGAACCCCCCCTCCCCCCCCCACATTTGATATGTCCTATAAATAAACATCACAGTCCCCAAATCTCTGTTCTTTATCTATCAATGATTAAATCAAAAGGATATCACAAACATCTCATTTAAAAAAACAATACCGTAATCCAAAATGGATCCCGTAGAAAAAAAAAATTGCCACAAGAGTTATCATAATTCACTTCCCTGAACATTTTCATTACCATCCTCTACATTGTTGTGATTTGAGAATACATATTTTAGATTCTGATTTTAGCATGGATTCACTCAGGTAAAAGGAAAAAATGATATAGTTTCCTAACTAAGGACATGAATTTTGAATAATGATAATTATTTATTTTCTATTTATCATTTATCCCATAGTTTACTCAAATCAAACATATTTTCATACAATCATGATTCATTATCATTATATAAGAATCCACAACACATAATGCATCAAATCAATTATCTTGATTAATATACAATAACGTCCAATCATTAGAGTGCATAGGAACCTATAATGTCTTGTAAAAGATAATATATCATGTTAATATATGTAATAAGCACAAATAACATTATTTCCATTCAATGTTTTTCATCCTTACCAGTTCATAACTCAACTAAACATCATACACCTCAACCATCACAATTGATACCACTTTTTCATGACTCCCTCCCTCTAAAATCAACCCTCTCTTTCCGATTGGGAAAATATTCATTATGAAACCTTAGGCATATTACCAGTAAGCATTGTGTTTCTGTACTATAATAAGGATTTTTAATCACGCACATATGAGAAATTAACCCCATGTTTATTTAGAGCTAAGAGATAAGATAATATCAATCCCCAAAACACTCATTCTAATAATAAATAAATTATCCCAAAAGTATTTATGATAATCATAGTACATTAATATAATGACAAAAAAAATAGATTCATTGTAGATACCCAATTAAAATATATATCAACAATAAAAACCCAATAAAATCTAATGACTATTGTAAAATACCTTCGAGCTAGTAATGTGCTTCCCAATCACCAAATGACCATATTTTATCTATAAAACAGTTTATATATATATTTTAATTGTAATATGAATTCTTAATAGAATCCTCTAATAATAATCTCATGAAAAAATGATAATTATTTATAAAAATATTCCCAAAAAAATTAAAATAACATATCTAATAATAAAATATATTTATTTTCCATCCTATGTAGAGTGAACACACCAAATAATGCATAGAAGTCAGTAATTATATGTCAATAATTATATAATTATCAAGTTAATTGTACATTAATTTAGAATATTTTTATAACTTTCAAGGGAATTAATTTTCCAATATCTTCATTTTAGTCTCGTCGGTGACGTACTGAAGGAACCACTTATAATTACTTATACGCTAAAATATTTAATACACATATGTATGAATCAAGAACCAACACAATTATTTCATCATTATAATTAAAAAATCATTAACAACAATATACACTCTGACAAAGACAAATATAACACAATAATGATTTAATTTTAGTGAATTTTACAAAATTGTATCCCAATTTTTAAATTAACAAAATAAATAACAAACATACATCAATAATAAAAAAAATAAATGATGATAAAAACAATAATTTATCAAAAATAGCTTTTATAAATATGTCTTATCCACCCAAGTGTCATCCCTGTTACCTCTAAACATTATATCTCTAATGTAATCCAATGAATTCATCATTACCTTAACTAGTACTTGATGCCATTATCATCATTATACCCAACACCTCAATCCACCTTCTTAGTTATTATTAGCACTAAGTTTCACTATAAAAAACTCAGGCATCCCACCCATCACTCATAAACCACTTCATCAACATAGGGTTATTTACTAATAATAGATAATATATAAATCTATATTGTATAAATAAATAATAATTGTATTTTTACTCACATAAAATTAAATGAAACTATGGCCAAAACATGCAGGTAATATATCCCTTCAAAAAAAAATAAAAAGTTTTTTCAACACTCATGAAAATATTAAATAAATCAATAATTTTTTTTATAATTTTATTTTTCTAATAAACAGTGAATAAATATTAGCTTCACTATAATTTTGAATTTCCATCTATATATATTAATAAATTTTTCATGGAACTATTCTATAATATAATCATTCTTGTATAAACATTATAATTGATTATTATTCTAAAATTTAAATGATATTATAAACAATGGATTTTATACATTTACTTATTATATAAACTCCATGAATAAAAAATTTCCTTAAGAAGTATAACATTACATAGTTGACATTCTAGTAAAATTCAATGGGAAATAACAAATAAATGTGAAAAAATTCCATAACAATTAATTTATTCATCACATAATTAATTATTAATTTATCTAAACATGCAACAATAATTAATTTAAATTTCTAAATTATGATTTATAACATGAATCTCTTTAATATTATTTATGATGTCAATGACTATGAAATTATGACATTTTAATATTATTAAATAATAACTAATCAATGGAAATTTAATATCTACTTCTCTCTATGGGATAATTTCATTAATTATTATTTTTATTTCTATGACATCTAATTTTTATTGCCCCTTTCATTTCATAATATTACATATTTTCAAATTTTATTATCTATTACATGGGTTAAATTATTATATTATATATGTTGGATTATTTTTTATAATTTCAATTGAATATATTTTAACATTCTATTTTTGTTAACTAAGATAATATTAATTATACATTTCAGGTAAAGTCATCATCTTCACATTATCAAAAACACCACATTAAAATTACTCAACTATTAGATCATTAAAATAGAAATTTTTTAATAAGAGGTAAAGAGACCATCGTAATATTGGGTATATATTTTCATATTTATTTCTTGGGAATGAATCCTCGATAGTTCACTTTGAGGAAACAAGGATGATTTTAGGTTCACAACCTATGAGTGTTTACTGATGGGACATATAAAAAACTCATAATACTAAATGGAATATATGTGGTTCATCCTCACTCATTAAATAAAATGGAATTTAAAGGTGATACAATTTTGGAAAATATATATGCTAAAATATTTTGACATAATAAATAGGGGAATCATAAATAGGGTTTGAATATATAAGGAAAATAGAAAATATGCATGTGGATATTAAACATGAGATTTTAATTCACGACATGAAATGATTATTTAGTACTCTTGATTTATATATTCTACTTTTTTTATTAAATCCACGATGAATCACCCAATCATGATTTATCTTTTACAATAAAATAAAATTATCTATTTTTTCATAATATTAAATTGTTATTTGGTCAATTTTTATTTTCTCCAAATCAATGGGGATTAATCTATTCATGACATTTCCATTTTATTCATCCATGCTTTTTACTTCATATTATTATTATTATTATATATTTTTTTTAAATTTTTCTTTCCATTCACATTCACTACTAAATTTCTTAGAGTCCCCTTTCTAATTTTCCTCTTTTGTATTTATTATTATATATTTCTAGTGAATTTTAGCAATAAAAAACTTTCTACAGTTTACATAATTTCCATATATACACATACCCACACAATAAGAAATGTAAACATATAAGAATACCTATTATAATGATATAAATGTATTTGATTTAAATTGATTCAAAAAATCAACACAGAGACAATATTTATTTATAAATGAGTGGACTTTTTATATAAAGATGATGTAAAAACATATATATGTTAATATAATATAACAAATATATATATATATCTCTCTCTGTGTGTGTGTGTGTATAATGGAAACCAACACACACATTCACTCTTAAATATATAATTTACATATATATATATGTTATAGTTCATAAAAATGTTTTTTATCATTTAATGTGAACATAATGCATGATGAATTATATATTCCACACGATTCTTGAAAATTGTGCTAATTCATCCCTTGTAATGGGAGACCTCCAAAAGAGTCTTATATCCTAAAATAAAATTTCCACCTATCTATTGTTCTCACAAACACATGCATACCCCCAACCCCTCATGAACTCGACCTCCTCACACCTCGCCGTCGCAGCCACACACTTTGGCAATTCAATTTGCTCCCACATCAATGATTTCACAACCCCTGCTCACCTAACAGAGAAACTATACCTTTATTTTACTCTCCCTCACCCTCTCTGTACTTTGTGTCAAATCATCTTCCACCAACACCCATCCACACTTCTTCTCCCTTACCTAATCATTTCACTCATTGTGGGAGTTACCATGGCCCCTGTTTACCACAACCCACATCAATCTCTTATATAAATGAAGACTCCACCACTATATTCACGTTATTTTTATTTTTTTTGGGAATTTTATATAACCAAATTTTGGTATTATAGTTTTTATTTTGGTTAAATCCATTACTCTGGAAATAAAAATCATTGAATTTAACCAGAACATATGAACCAATTTTGAATGTGTGATGTGATAGTATAATATTAAATATATAAATGTTATGAGTTATTTCCATACAAGTGAATGTGAATCGGGTTTAAAAAAATAGTTCCCCAAAGGAATCTACATTTTACATTAGGTTTTTTATAATTGATCCATGAATGTTTTATGTATAGTATAACAAGCTGAAATTTTATAAGGTTAAAGAAGGAATGAATAATGATTATTTGAAATCATCCATTATTGAGGAATTTGGAACAAATGACTACTGTTGAATGAATATGAAAACAAATAACTCCAATGGTATGAAAATATGGGAGCGAAATAATTAAATTTCATTATAAAAAATTTCATTTTTTTCAATAAATCCTTATGAACATCTTTCATCCCCCTACTATGTAATTAGAATATAGTAATTGATTTTACTTTTATTTCATTTTTATATACCTATGCATAGTTGTTATTGTCTATGAAATACATTTAACATATTAAATCAATTTACCTATCTACAATATTTTCCCCTCAATTTAATTTTCTCATTTGATGATACTACTATATTGATATAATAGAATTAATCTGAACAAGAATAAGATTCCTCAAAAATAATTTTATTTATTATGGAACTATATATTTGATCATTTACTAAGATTTCATTGAATTTCTGATAATAGTTTTATTCTATATTTTAGGTGATATATCTAGTTTACATCCTCCTTGGTGAACAATAATACATACTTTAGTAATTCTTATGGAATTATAGAGATGTATTCAATCCATGTAATTCTACAATTTCTACATCCAAATATTCTAATCAGTACTTCTATACAATAGATGAGGCATTTGTATTGTTAATGAAATTTAAAAATTCCTAGACAGTGGTCTCTACATCATGGGATGGCCTAAATATTTTAATAGAATCAATACTATAGAAACTGATAGATAATGAGTAATTATATGAAGATGTGGGGAGTGGCGTAGTATTGTTGAAACCAAAATGTGATGGGTTGATTGTAAATAATTAATCCTTGTATGATGATATAAATAATGAAAATGTTGACATAGCTATAGTTGAGGTTGCATAGAAGATAATTATTTATTATTTCAGTTAAGTGGGTTTGACTCCTAGATTATAACGTAGTTATTGAATGGATGGTGTTTCAAAATTCATGGAGGAATTAACAATAAATTATTTCTATTAGTCAACGTGTCTTTTCATAATAAAAATTTACTTCAAAAACATCAAAGTAATTATATATTTTGTGAGCCAAACACTGATATAGTAAAATCAACATAACAACACAATATTAATTCTCCTTGTATTGAAAATAGATATTCTAAAAAGTCCCATGTTGGTGTCGTTGGTCAGAATTTCTATACTAACTCAGAGTTACTATAGTTACATAATAATTATTATCTATTTTTTTGATAGATTCATTAATTGAGTGGTAATTTATTCATTTTTTCATTATCCATTATAAATTCCATCACTTCTTATGATTTTTTTAATTTTAAAACCAACTTTTTTATAATATTTATAGTAGTAGGTCCCCCATGTGGGTGTGATTTTGGAAACCACGGTAATGAATTATGGGTTATGTCTTCCTATAAGGTAATGATATAGTGTTTTAATTATTATTAACTTGTTAGGATTTCATATATATTATTATTTCTTTGTAGGATTTCATATGTGCCTCATGTAAGGTGTATTTGGGTGTTCACTTATATGAACATCCATAACTATATTATATTTCACATAATATAATAAATTTTTTGTTTTTATTTTTATTTTTTATAAAATATTAGGTCACAATTATGATGGATTTAACATGTTATCTATGACGATAATTTTAAAACATTCTTGTAATTGTATTTATATATAAATTATATGTGACATATGATGAATTCATCTGAAAAATCCATTGTTTTATATAAAATGTATTAATTCTATAAAATTATATTATAAACAATTATCCTACATCGCATTGATATTGTATTTAAATATTTTAAAAACAATTTTATCATCCTTTCAATTCAAAAAGAATAAAATCTTTTAAAAGTAACTATTTTTTTCTTAAATGTTGTGATAAAATATAAAATAATGAACAAAATATGAAAACTGATGATGTAATTTATTTTTTATTTTTTCTAGTGATAAGTAATTTTATTACCTATAATCATGTTTTAAATTTTTTATTTTAAACTAATGTCTACTCACTTTGCAGTGATAGATTCATCAAATGGGGTGTCAAATTTTTTAATTTTTAATTTTCTAATATAATTTACTGAAATATTTTTTCAGTCTATAGTTTTTGAATTTCTATCCCCTAGATTTTATGATGTTTTAAATGGATGCTTCATCATGTAGGCCTGATTTTGTTTTTCTAGAGAATGATATATGAATGGTGTGTTCTTATAATGAAAAAAATAAATTCTTTTAATTATCCTATAATTTTTGGTATTCTTATATGTTTTGATTTCTAGGAATGGTTTTGAGTATTACATAATGTAGTTATCTTTTTGAGTATCAGTTTGTAGGACTAATACCACCATTTTATATTTATTTTCACTTTCCTAATGTAAGTTTATGTTATTATTATTTCTTATTTTAAAACAAATTTATAATTTTGTTTTAATTCAATCAATCTATAATATATGGCTATATCATATCTATAAAAATCCCATATATTATACAATATATAATCCTACTATTGAAATATACTGAAAATAAATTATTTTATTCATGAAATTTTATATTTATTTTCACTATAAATTTTAATTTTTTCCATGTGATCCTACAAAATTCATTCCTCAATAGAATATCTATAGACGTACTAATGAAAATATTAATATTAATATAAAATTCATATTAATTGAAAAATTATGTGATTAAAACTATAATGTGATGACATTGATATGTCCTTTTCTAAAATTTCAATTAATTATGTGAATACTAAAAAGTAGATATTTGAAAATGGTTATGACACACAACATGAATGGGGGTCTCTATTGGGGTATTCAAGGAGGACCATAATGGTTTAGTCATTTAATAGTTTCCAATTAATATTAATTTTAATAAATTTGGACTTGATTATATTATAATTCTGACGATATAATTTTGATGAATGTAATTGATGAAAATTTAAAAGTTATTTAATTGGGAAAAATTATTTTCCTAAAATTTTCCCTAATTTAATTAAATTGAGATTACTTTCATTCTATTATATGTATTTAAATATATCTATCTAATATTAACGATTTTCCATAATAATGTTTCATTATTTATATCTACTTAATAGGAAATAGTGATGATTATTAAATAATTTCACTTAGTAGAGGGTTGAAATTCAATGAGACCATTTAATCATTGAATCATTTCTCTCTAAAATCTGTAATGATTTTTTATCCAACAATGGATATACTTATTCCATAGCTAATCTATATAATATCTATAACAATAATATAAAATCTAAATTATTCAATTTTTTTGGGAATATGATTTTCCCTTATTATAACTCTATGCTGATATCTATATGTTCTTTATTATATACAATGTCTCCACAAATACCAGTTAGTTTCATGAACTCATTTTAGAAATCCTGAAATATTTTTGGAACTGAATTATTAATTGTATTTTGTTTCAATTTTTATCTGTTTTTTTATTTCACCTCAAAATACATTATTTTATGTAGAGAAATTTAGTTTATAAAAATGATCTATAAATTTAGAGAAAGACAAATGTTTGCATATATCTTATCATTCCATGAAAAATAGATTCTAAATTTATATCCATAAATTGGATTATCACAAGGAAGCGTGGCTATAACAAATGTTATCAATTAAAAATGACCCAATATATATATCTCGATGATGAATGAATTTATTATTTATTTATTATTAAATTTTTTTTACGATTATAATATATTTTTTAAAAAACCATTTAATATTGTTTACAAATATCCTAGATTTATACTTGTACTTTATTTTTCATAAGACATGAATTCAATATTGGATATTAGAAAATGTTTTTCCCCAATATCCTATAATTTTTTAAATTCCATAAAATGATACATACTTTAAAAAATAAGTGGAGTCTCCCTCTATCTCATTTTTATGATTTCCCTTATCCCATATTTAATTTTATTATCACGAACTTATAATTTTTGTGGTTCATATCTTTGAAAAATATTCCATTCCCTATGTTTAAATCCCCTAATATTTGGTATTCTATCGACATTTTACATCTGAATTTTTTTTCTACAATACTATGTATAGATTGTATATTTTTAGTCTATTTCATTATAAAGATATTTAATTTGTTTCAGTCATACTGATGTATGTTTTATTCTCATCATTATGCATATGAGTCTTTGGGTTCCTATGTATGTAGTAAGAAATTATTTATTTAAATATATATTAATTATTTAATTTATATTGATATACTTTCATCATACACAATGAAGGTTCCAATAATTAGATAGTTGATAAACATTCATCATTTAATGGAAATGGTTAAAAGGGGGAAATTTCATATTATTTTTATCAATGGAAAGTCGTACCATATGGGACCATGAAAAGGGGGTTTGTGATTGAGAATGTTGTGGTGGGGGTGTGTCACATGAGTGGATGGTCGTAGTTTATAAATTATAATTTTGTTTGGGATCATTGGCTCACATGTGAAGGTTCCAATAATTAGATAGTTGAGGACCACAATTTCCTTTGGAAATGTTTAGTGTCTTGACTAATGTTTCTGCCATTAAATTTCACATTACGTGTAAAGAGATCCATGATTATAAAGGATATAGAGGATTATCAATAATAATAAATTCAGTTCAACAAATATATTGGACATAAGATGTTCATTAATCATCATATAATTTAATTATTTTTTAATGTAACATGGTTTTCACCTTATTATTTCATACCATCTAGATAAGTTACTACATGAATCAATATGATGATAAATTCATGCTCATCTGTCATTTTCTATTGGTGGGATATAGTTATGGTTCATGAGAAATAATATGTGTTTTTGGAGTGAAAATTAAATACAATACGGGATTATATTCCAATAATATTAATTTTGTATTTCTAGTTTAGTACGGTGGAGATGAAAATTTTTATTAAATATTACCAGGATAGTGAATTATAAGAATGCATGGGGTCTTAGTTACCTCTCAAACATATCAAATGATATTTTAATATTTTCAAATACTTATTTATATTATTATTTTGAGATATTTAATACCATGATTAATCATTATCATTATGATTCATATAATGGTCTATAATATACTAAATTGAATAATTTTTTATATTTAAAATACATTATTATTCATGTACAATGTTCATGAAAAAATAAATGTGGGGATATTAAACAATTATCAATTACCAAACTAAAAATTGGGTTAAAATATAAAATAATTTGCTGTAACTCAATCCACTCATATAACATAATGTAACACCATATAGACATATCCCATCATGATATAGATGAAATATTAGTAAAATATAATCCTAAATTAATATTGTTGGAACACTCTCATAATTTTGTAGAAATAACATGCTCTATAAATAGAGAAATGTTTAAGATTCCCCATCTTTTTGTTATAGAATTCCCCACATCAATTCCCAAACTATCATTTATACATTCAAAACAAAACATATTAAATTTGAATCCAACTATCAATATAAATATATATAATTTGAAATTATCCAATACAAGAATAAATTTTGACATTTAAAATTTCTTAAATATTTCATAAAATACCATTAATATTATTTTTCATAAATAATTTATTGAGAATTTTTTTAATAGTGTATTCACCATGAATACAATATTTACCCCGATATTCTATGAATAGACTTTTATTTTAACTATATTAATGGTAAACAATTATAGATTCATGTCAAAAAATTCTATAATTTTTTTTTATCAATTTAAATACTTGATATTAAAATATAAATTTATACTATGTCAAGGTTATTCTGATATTTTCAGTTAAGTTGTAATATAAGTTTTTATAATGTTGAAACATTGTTAAATATTCAATCATAAAAGAATAAATATTTTGTTAAAATAATATATTTTCTTCTATATTCAATACTAGTTGTATTTTTTCACTGTATATTTATTATCATATAATGTATATATCATCAAATTAACTATTAATAATATATTTTAACTATTAGTTTGATTCATATGTTTATATTCTTAATATGATCTAATAATTTTAGTCATCTCAAATAATAGATGTAAGGTATTATTCCATGGTTCTTTTTTATTAATTGATTCATTTAGTTTATCTATATATTCCATTCCTATAATTATTCACAGTTTTTATTTTATAGTGTTCATTTTTCATTTTATAGAGACATAAAATTCATTTGTTTTTATACTGCAAAAATGATTGTGGCTGTTTCTAATAGTTTGTTTTAATTTATTCAAATCAAATTATGACATTAAAAACATAATATTTATTTTATTTTCTTCTTATTACTGTCAAATAAAATTATATAAGATTATTTATACTTCAAAAAACAAGATATTAAAATGATATGGTAAATCTTATTTAGAAAAATAGGAACCATCATTATTCCAACATTTTAAATATAATGTATCCAATAATTTTTATTTTTTTTCTTCTAACCATGTGTCAATCCCATACCATTAATTATCGGTATGGAATAAGGTATGAATTTATATTAAAAAATTGTAATAAGGGAAAATAATTTTTGTAGGGGTAAAATCAAACTCATCAAGATGTAATTGAAATTAAATAAAAGGATAATGATATCTAATCCATGAAAAAAATTCAATAACCCAAAAATCATTAACTAAAAAGCCAAATTTATATGTATAATTGAAATTGATGTTCATCCCTTGGATTTGAAAAAAAATATAAATCAATATAAATTGGAAATACCTAGAAATCAAAAATTTCTTGACCAGAAATAATTGGAGAATGGTCACTAAGAAATTTTTTGATCTATTAGAATCTACTCCACATACATCAGATACTCATGTTACCCATCATTATGTTAAAAAAGGGTATAATTATTTAGTTTCATAATAGTTACATACCACCCATTATGGGGTCAGAATGTTAAAAATATTCATATGGACATGGAAAACATGGATAGTATACCCCAAATAATTTTTGATTAATTAATGTTATCTCATCATCAATATGATAGATATATTTATGGGTATTTCTTAAGATAGAATTTTCATTAAAAAAGGAGTAAAAATGAAAAATAAATTGTAGGGGTGAAAACTAACCAAACAATATCTAATTTACATTACATATTAGAACAAATACATTTAATAAATTTTAATTTTTTAGGAACAATTTGCATATGGATTGCATACCTAAATTTCACAGTATATTTGAAAATTCATATTTTCCCTCAAATTTGCAGTAAACTGAAAAATTACATTAAAGGCTCCAATACTTAATAAATTAACATTTGTTTAAATAAAACCATGGAAAAATTATAATCGATTGGTTTAATCTATTAAAATAAATTATTCATTTATAATATTCTCATTTCACATGGTACGATGGAAAATGACCAATAATAAAGCCTAGATTCATTAAAATGAAACATGTCTAATTAAGTGGTCAAAATTTAGAAAAGAAATTATGGTTAAATTGAATGTACAAGATATAATTCCTCAAATTTTTTTGATATGTTTCAACCAATAATATTTCAGTCCGATAAAATGATTTATCAATGTATCTTAATATAGGTATTAACATTATTATTTGTTTTGTTAAATGGGGGAAATCAACTTTGTTTGGGTGAATACTAATAAATTGAGTCCTTTTTACCTTATATGTTATAAAAATTATCTTAATGTCAATTGAAATAGATTATAACCATTGAATCATAAAATGGTAATTTAATTTCATGGTATGATTGAAAATTATATGATTTTATATATTTTGGTGTATTATAAAAAAACATATAAAATGTATTGATTCTGAGAAAAATAATATTTATTAACAAGAATTAATTTCAGAGTAGTCTTAAAATCATTATTGATCTGTATAAATTAGTACTACATCAATAAGATGCTTAGGACACATGGTATGATGGTATACAATATGTAACACCACTTAGTTTTATTAAAATAACAATTATCCCAAAAGAGGATAAAAAATTAAAGAAAAATGATTGAAATTATTTCTGAGGAGATAATTAAATGAATAAAGTTTTTTCTATTTTGATCAAATTTTCATGAATCTAATTCTATGATTAATTGATATAGTTTCAGTTGTTATTTGAAATTATTAAATTATTGGTATAAAATGATAAATCATGCATCTATCGAGGTCAAACCAACCAGACGAGAACTAATTTAAATGAAATAATATGAATATTATATTTAGGTCTTCTAAAAACATCATTAACCATCGACTATTGATTAGATTCATGAATTACTCCATATTATCAATATAACGTCCATCCTTCAGATTTGGAGTAAGGTGAAAAACGCATAAAAGGTGAATTTACCAAAAACACACACTTGGAATGACATAAAATCATTGGATAATGATACCCAATCCAATTTTTGATATACTGGAGTCTTCATCACAACTATTTGATACTCATTTCTTCTTTTTGGTTGGAAATTTATATAAAAAGATGATAACATTAATTAAAATTACATATCCCCCATAAGGTGTTTGAAAAAAGAAAAAAACTATTTTTAATAACATAAAAATACATGATATCATTCATCAAATAATTTTATATATTTTTCTATAACCAACATTTCAATTCTATATAAAGATTAATTGTTATTTATTCAGATATCACTTGGAATTATTTAAATATCTGTAATTCATTAAATAATAATTTGTTTATGCGAAAAATATTATCCAACCATATTTTATTAATGTGAAATTTCAGTATAATGATAATTATTTCCTTTAAAATATATTATATACATTGGAACATTAATTTGATACCCAAATTTATCAGTATGATCGAACGTGATATCCATCCCCCAGATATCGAGTAATGAGAAATATCACATAAAAGTGACCAATTCCAATAAAAAATACATATATTAACATGAACACATTATATATTGATCTAAAAATAATTTTTTATCTATTATAATAAATTCCATATCAATAAATTTCTTGTCTATCTTGGTCTGATAGAAAATGACCCATAACATTATCTAGATTCATTAAAATGTCATTTCTCCCATCATTGATTCAAAAATGAGAAAATGATTTCTGATTATTATTTGAATATAAGAAAATGTTTATTGAGAAATATGAAATTTGCATTAATCTATAACATATAAACACAATTATTATATTGTATGGTATAATTAAATGGTTATTTTCACATTAGTAATTTTATTAATAATTATAAAATCATTTTTAGTGGTCAAAATCTTACAATCATGTTCACGTTGACATAAAATCAAAGGAGAATGAACATTACTAAATTTTAAATGTATAACAAGAATTATACCATGGATTGAATAGTATAATAGTTTTCATTGATAAAACATTATGTTCATTTCATTGATTTGGTATTAAGAGAAAAATCACCTTAATGGGGTGAGCACAATCTAATCAAACATGGGTAGATAGAAATTGTGGGAGAATTGTCAATTAGAATTCTTTTATTTAAGGATATGAACAGTACATCCATAATATTATCGTGTATCTCGATATAGAGAAATATATGGGTAATGTTTTCTTGTGTTATTAATGGTACATATCAACCCTTAGGGGTTAAAAATAAGAAACGTTCTTCTGATTGACGTTTAAAGCTAGAGGAACATTCCAGGAATCATATGTGATCTATTGGAATCAGATTAATTTTTTTTCCAATATCTGATTTTTGAGTTCAATTAAATGATCATTATCACATTAATAAAATATTTTTAATGGGGAAATCATGTGTCTATATGTCATAGCATTCAAAATTGCTATAATTGTGATGAAATCATAGGAAAAGGATATTTAACTCATTTAGAATCTGTATTAAGCATTAGAACATGGATTAAATACTTGAATCCCCAAGTAATATATATTGTGGGTTTTCCCCGCTGATCAGGAAGTAAGTGAGAAATCAAATAAAATATGGGAAAACTATGAAAAAGTACATGGAATGAAATTAAATTATGGGAGAATAGTCATGGATCCATATTTAGTTTTTATGAATAAACATGACGTACATCACATTCTCATATACAATTATATATAGAAAAATTATGGGTAATGTCGTCCAATGTTACTAAATTGTCATATCTATTGGGAGGGGGTGAAAACAAGAAAATGACTTCTAATTGATGATAAATTCAAGGATAACAATACAAAAATTATTTTTGATCTATTAGGATTAACCACTTGTTAATATAATTCTTAGGATGATCATTATGTTGTAAACATTGTTTTTTATTTTCATTATTTATTGTTAAACTGATAAATACTATGAATATATATTCCTTATTCGAATCATGTCATATTTTTATTTTTTATAATATATTTGGTTTTTGTTATTTGGGGCTATAAAATAATCATTTTTCTAATAATAATTATTTATGATAGTGAAATCAAATAAAGGTCTCTAATTCTTTTATTTATCAATATAATTATCAACAAAAATTGTCATCCACTGTATAATTTATTTTACGTGGAACTAGGGACTGAAAATGAATTCTACAATATTTTTTCGTGGTAATTTTACCTCGTGTTTTGGCGGTGTACCTACGGTGACCGTATTGTGTAGTCTCTAATGAAATTTAGAGATGGTCATACCAAGATAAAAATAAGTTGTTATATAGTGGTTGCTAAATCAGATTAGTAATACCCATTGGTAGTCTATAATTTTCAAATTTACATTAGTTCACTATGAATGATAAGTTAGATAATTTTTTATGCATAAAATCTAATTATTATTTTGAAAACCAAATTAAATTCAATAATGTATAATTACATATAATTTAAAAATCATTCTAAATTTTATCACATTTGAAACATAAAAAAATAGATAATAATTATTTATCAAAATACATTTAAACAACATTTAAATTTATCCAAAACTATATGAACCATGGATAAACTATAAATCATTTATGAATGATAATTTTCATGCCCATGAAAAATCGGGACTATAACATGAACACTCTATACATTTCAATATTTTCATTCTTTTATAGAAGGCTAAAGGCTTAAAGGAACATATAATTATTTGAATAATGAGAAAAAATCATTCTTCCCACATTGTACATTATCATACATATTTTCTACATTATTTATCCCTTTCCACTATATTAATACACATTTAGCCCAATTTACCCATTTCATATTAAGTACACATACACGCTTGCATACTAAATTTAAAGTGAAAAATTAAAATTTATATTATTTTATAATTTGAAGATGGTGAAATAAATATTTAATAACATTATGAAGTATAATATCTATTATTTTGTGAAATTTATTTTAGTTTTATCTAAAAAATACATCTTAGGAAAAGTTAATATTATGATTCAAATTTAACTATGAGGTATGACTATGTATGATTTAGATTTCAAAACAATGTTTGTATACAAAAGAATATTGTTTCATTAAAATTTATGAAAACCCATATATAGGAAAAATAAAATTTAATTTTAAAAAACATAAAAATATATTTATATTATAATTAAAATATTACATTTTTATAAGGATAAACATATGGTTAATAAGTTTAAAATATCATAAAATTTTATATAATTATAATTTTACTAAATATAAGAAAGATTTTTTTACTTTTTAAAATTATAAGTCTCTCTTAGATAGTGATAATATAAAAAAGTCTCTATTTCGTTAAAAAGCAGTATTATTAAAAAATCATATAATAATAAATATTTTTTAAAAATTCAAAAATTAATCCTAATTCAATTTTCATAAAAAGAATCAAATAATGGATGTATTTTGATTATATTAAACATATATTTGTTATAATTTCTTTAGATAAATTTTATAAATTATAATAAAAATATATATATTTTTTAAAATTCATTTTTTAGAAATAATATTTTCTATAAGTATATTATATATTAAATTATTAATATGTTTAAGCCAGTTATTATATTATATATTTATTTATATTAATCACATATATATTCATATGGGTATATTTATTTTATAATTTCATGGTAATTGATATTTGATAATTATGATTTTTGGAGACTTATATACATATATATATACTATTCAAAATATATGGTTTATATTCGAAAAAATAATAATCTCTCAAATAAATTTCAATTCATTATCATATATTTAAAAATATTTCTTTAATAATATTTCATCTAAAACATTAATTTTCACATTATTTCCATCTATAAATTTCAATTTATATTTTTTAAAAAATACAATTTACATTTATGTTTTTGATTCAAGATATATACAATGCTATAAAATATGAAATAAGTATAAACTAGTTCATTAGGAGAATATATTAAAGTCATTAAAATATAAACAATGAGATCAATCATAATAATGTTTTTTGATATTTTAAATGTTCAACACTTATAATATATAATTTATTGGCAATAAATAATATCATTATTCCATGAGGGTTTATCGAATAAAAATGAATTAAACTGACGACATGTTCAAACTGATCGACTGAGAGATAATAATGTTATGTAATGAACATAATATGGAAGGTCTGTATGACGTATGAAAGCTACCATAAAACAATGTGTCCCACTAAAATTTAATCTATTGGGTGTTTGTGTTTGACAGAATATTGTGAGACATAGTCACTTGAAATTTCATGTGATAGTGGTATTGAATACCTAAAAACAATTGTTTCTCGACACATTTGAGTTTTTACCATGCACCATGAAGATGATGCAACATTTTCAAATTTCTTACTTATCATAAACTGGATTTCAACTACAAACTAGATTCTCCTCCTCCTTTGGGGAGGATGGAAAGTTTTCATGTATTATCTCTCTCCTAAAGAAGGATTCATATATCATCATGATTGGTGATTTCATATAACTAATCAAAATGTGATAATGGGATTCTAGTTCATCTTTTAATTTGTTCATCCATAGAGATTGTATACACCAGAAATGTTATAAATTAATGTTCCCCATGGGATTTATATTAATTTATTATTATGTAACATGGTTATTGTACACACATGTACTTATTTGGTTTAGGTTTTCTCAAATCCGACTGACTCAGATAAAATATTTAATGGCCTCAACTAGTGGGATCATACCATATGATGCCCATTTATCATATCATTTGGGTGATAGAGAATATAAGGGCATGGCACGTGACCAATCTCATACAATGATCCTACAACATAGGCATCAGAAGATCCAGTTTTGGGAGAAGATCAATCTCATTGCGATCATGACCCAACCCCGCTATGATGGAAAACCCCATGAAAGTATCACAAATGTGCTCCATACTTTTATGGAATTATATAGTTTTTAGAAGGGACCTATAACACGAAGCTATAAATATAACAATGTAGATTTTTCATAGGACAATGAATATCTTATCACCATAATATTGTTACTTTATAGAGGATTTATATTTTGATATAAGAAAAATAATAATATTTTTGTTAAATATTCTAATTAAATTAAGGAATATATTTTTATTGAATAAATAAATTTAGAAAAATATAGATTTTATTGAAATAATATTAATAAATAAAATTTATCATATATATATGATCAAAAAATATTTATTAAATCATATTAAATTTTTACAATTCTTAAAAATCAATTATAATAAACTAACCAAATATAGCTCAATAAATATCGGTTCATTTTTTAAAAGTGAAAAAACACATATTAAAAAATATAAAATATTATTAATATTATTTGTTGAATCATGAAATCATAATTATCGATTACATAATTGTATCTAATTTTATATGAGAGACAACATTTTGTGTAAAAAATTATATATGTTATAAATATATGGTGTGTATCCTGACATCATAATGACCCGAAAACTGTGTAATAATAACTAATTTTTCTAATAAAGACAAAATATGAGTTTTATATTTTAATTTTTTAGTTAATGTTTATTTTATTATTTTCGTAATACAACTTGAATCCCCTATAACCATTAACATATTTTAATGATTTATAATAATTTATTTAATTGTATGACACTCATACAAATTAGAAATGGTATTAAATTGTTATATTTCACCCTTTAAATAATTAATTGATGGAATTTAAAACCATTTGACAAAAAACAGGGGAAAAATATTATGGTTTTTAGATTTGGTTATTTTGTGTTATATAGTCAAAAATCGTTTTTTGAGAAATAATAATGAGATCCCCAGTCATTTCCTCTATAAACCCACCAAATCACCCCTTAAAATTCACTAAAAACATTTCGAGCTTTTTATTAATCATCACACCACTCTCTTGTATCATCGTAAGGCTACCCCACACTCTAAATAATCTCTTCGAAAGAATTTGTAAACACACTCTCATGTAAGGGATCCTCACATTCTCTATGTTATTTGATTTTTTTAACAATGTTATGCCTTATATTTCTAATTCATAATATTGGAAAACGACTTTGCAAATCTTTATTACTTCCCATATTAATTCAAAATGATATGATAACCCTTTCTCTCTCAACAAACAATTTTAATAATTTTAGTATAATTCTATTATGCTGCAGAAATTTCACCATAATTTTCCACTACAAAACTACTATACAATGACTATAGTGCAAATTTACTATCAATGTTATTAACCTTTATAAAATTATACTTATTTGAAAGGGGATATAAAATTTTTTATTTCATAAAAAAATTTAGGGAATTAAATATAATGTTGAATGAATACATGTTGTATGATCAATTTGGAACACTTATTCATTACAATGAAATAAAAGTTACTAATGAGCCTGAAATTAAATAACACTCTCATGTATTGAGTAATTTTTATTGTCTAGTGAGAAACCATGTTGAGACGGGGAGTAAAACGGATTCCATTATGGTAGATTTCCATTAATAATTTAATTTCATTTATCCTTGACCTTTTTTTATAAAATAGTCTTTTCTTTGGTTGACACATTTCAAATGTTGATTTTATGTTATCATGTTATATCATTCCCCATTGTTCATATTTATGATTATTAATAAATTTTTTTCAATTGATTTGCCTATCTAATTAATTTTTTTAAATTATTAAAGATATTGCATTATTATTTACAAATAGGGATATATATCTCAACCCTTTCTTATGTATTTCCAAAAGTTATCTTGTGTAAATTTAAGGGTAACTTGTTAAAGATGTTTCCAAAAAATATGTTATTCTTATTAAAAAATTGATATTTATTATACCTAATTAGAAAATAAACTATAATTCTCAATAATATATGATGTATTAATTGTATCCTTATGTAATAAATCATATATTAATGTTTAATAATTATAATGGTTGTTGTAGTCAGTATCAAAAATAATGTTTAGTTATTTTTGGGAATATGAATATAATATTTTAGAGACAGACCTTGGTATAAGATAATTATAAGAATAAAATCATGAAGTCACGTTTTGTATATTTTATGTGGTTTATTGTGAAAATAAATCCATATATGTACACTTTGTGTTTGTCTCTCTATCAATTATGTAAATAGTGGTAAAACCCGAAAACACTGCATTTCGGATGAATTGATTAGGAACTGGTGTTCAAAAATGGTCGTTATTGAACAACTAGTTTGATAGAACTTGTTAATATGATTTTTTTAATTTCATATGAACATTATTAACCATTATTAGATGAAAAATTCCCATAACAATACATTTTAAATAATAGGCCATGAATAACATAGATTAAATCGGTGAAATTCATAAGTTAATAAATAAATGATATTTATTTTTTATCTCATTAATAAATTATGTTTCCATTTATCTGTTTAGTAATATCAAAATAATCATGTATAATATTCTCTTTAATCAATATAAAGAATTGAGATAATATGAATCATGTAGAAAACCATTGTGAATGGAAATGTGATGACTACCCCAATCTGAGGTCCAACCCGATTGGAGCATGAATCAAGACCGTTATGATGATACTCGATTTGCTGAATCAGGATCTAAATTGAATTTAAGATTAAGAGGAATGTTTAAATATCCCTAAGAGACAAAAATATGTGATTTAGACCATTATTATACTATGTCCTTTGACATTGAATGGAACATCAAATTCCATAATTATAGAAATATGAATCAACTCTATTGAGAATGAATTCTTCATCATTAAATGTTAGAAGAAATAGAATGTTCTTCTATATAATTATCACATGCCTGGAGATTCTGATTAGGTGTTCACATTGATCAAACATATGATGGTTATAGAAGATAAAGGAGCGATATGATTGAAGAAATTCTAAAAAAATATTGATAAATATTTACTCACACTCTCTAACATATAATATAATGTAATACCAATTCCCAAAGAAAAATAATGGGGAATCTATCTAGGAGTATCAGGAAAACATCAAAATTATTTCATGATATGACCCATACTTTTTTTTGCCCTTAATGATTTTTTACCACTTCATTTGTGGGAACAAAATATTCTACGATATTCAAAGGGATCAAAAACTGTAATAGATATGAATAAATTGTCATATTTACTCCATAGTCAAGATTGATATCGTTTAATCTCAATATTTTTAGAATGATAAGAAGAAAAATGAGGGGTTTAATTATGGTGGTCTGATGTAAATATAAATATTCAACAAAATTTCAACATCACCACTATCAATGGTTTGGAAAGAGAGAGCATAGAAATTACCTAAGGGGAGCAAGGAAAAACATTAGGTGTTGTTATGAAGAACACCATTCTAATTATTGTTTACTGGAGAAACACATTAATGTGATGGAGTAATAGAATAATCATATCCAACATTTAGTTTATTTTTCATTTCCTTATCTTCAAATAACGATGTAACCTTATAAACCATATCACTTATCCATGGATTTTCAGAGACAACCAATAACCCCATTATAACATGGGTGAGATTTTTCCACTAAATCTTTTTAGGTGGATCCTAAAAATGATATGGTGAAAGGAATAAATGTTACTCACCAATGAATCGTTAATGTACTTTATTATTATGGTTCATCACATTCCATATTAACATTAATGTTTTTTAGAACAATTCAAACAACAACACCATGAAATGAAGTAGAGTAAATGGTGAAAATGAAAAATGTCGAAATTATTGAATTCTATGTATATAAGACCTCTCCTTTATCAATTTTTAGGTAGATGTTCTGATAGGACAATGTTATTCTCCCTTGGGATGAATTTTATGCAATTCTAGGTTTTGATTGACTTTCCCTCTATAGAGCTAATGTAAATTTTGATAGGAGGAAAATTACTCATAATATTGTGAATCATCCCCTGATTCAATACAAGTGCTATGAAGAGGGTGAATCTTCATTAAAAACATCATATATAGTATGTGAATAACATCACCATGATGAATTATATCTATATTATATTATTGATTCAATATAAAGAGTCATGCATTAAGACATTCCTGTAGTGAGGGAATACATTCTAGTGATTCAAAAAAATTTATATTCATCCCCTTAGCTGATAGGATGAATCAGAATTTGGTCATATACCTATAGAATTACCATTATCTGAGACTCTTAATATAATAAATGATTTTTAAAATGATGAGATAAAAATCCATTGTAAGTTACAATATAAATAGTGTTGATACTCACAAGTGTGTCACATTGGTGTGCACCAATCTTATTTTTCGTGGAGAAGGATTGGTCAGTGAGCATTTATATAGAATATCCTGATAACCAAATGATAACGATAAAGAACATATTATCTTACCCATGTTGGAGAATTATTCTCTTAATTGTGTGGATAAAAATACTTCACCAATGTGTTTATGTAGTTAGTATATTCCCATTTTCGGTGAAGAAGGATGATATACTTGAGATTTAATTTTGTAAAATGTATGAACACTATAAGTTTATTTAAATTCCATTCGGACTGACTAATAATCTATTAATATTCATATAAATATGTAAATTGTATTTAGAAATTACATTTATAAATTATTTTCAGTCTTTATAGATGATATTCTAATATACTCCACAATAAATGTAGATCATGAAGAGAAGTTGAATTTTTATTCCATGTAAAACTAATTTGATTTTTGGTTGAATGAACTCTAGTTATTGGGAACATAATTACATAAAATTTTATATCTATGGACTTTTAGTAGGTGAAATTAATTGAAGGATATCTGAGTATAGAATATGTGACACATATATATTTTTATGATTATCAAGGTATTGTCATCAATTTATGAGAAATTTCTCTTGATTTTAAAAACCACTAACATAGATAAGTCAAAAATGAGTCAATTTTTTTTTGAATGATAATTATGAAGAGTGATTAATAGTGATAAAAAGGAATAATATCCCTACCAATGAGAAAACACTTAATATAAGTGGATACAATATTGTATAATACATCTATTCTTTATAGAAGGGATGTGGATGTGTGTTAATGGAGAAGGAAAGAGTCTTATCCTCTGATTTCATGAAGTTAAATGTTCATGAATAGAAATACCCAATGTATGGTCTAGAGGTGGATGATGTGTTATTTTCTTCAAAAAATATGGTTTTTTTCTCTTTGGGGAGAAGTGTTAAATACATGTGTATCAACAAAGCCTAATATATATATATTCAAATAGAAATATATGAATATGTGACAATGATGATGGATAGATTTTTCAATGACCATGATTCCACAATTCACTATCATCCATGGAAGTTGAATTATGTGGATTATTATCTAGGTATAAAGGATAGAGAATTTTTATCAATCTTATGGTTTGAGAAGGATGTTATCTACTAATATTTAAATTGTATGAATATGGAAATCATATTATAAAGAATGACATCAATCATTTCACTAGTGATTTCTCAATCGTACCTTATAGAGATGTTAACTGATTAAAATATTGTTGATGTCATTGTTATGAAGAAATTATAATCTATAATATTAGGGAAATAATCAGAGAAAGATTTTATGAAACAACATGTTGTGAGATTTTACTGAAGTTAATTTGTGCCCCTAAATCATGAGATATGGATGGAGTGGTTGGAAGACAAACATATATCAACCTTCTATATTTACAAAATAAGAAAAAATCCATTTTTAGATCTCAGAGTGAACTATTTTAAGGGAAATGTGTATAAGGAGATCCTAGAAGATACCCTACTATGTCATATATTTCATCATGTTAATGATGAATGGAAAACCTCAAAGGGGACGATGAAACCATTACCCAAGAATATGTGCAAAAGGGAAATAAATCAGAATTGTCTTTTTCACCAGTCTTCTAAAGGCATAAAGGGGGAATAATTATATCAAGGTTATGATGATTCATCATAAAAATATTTCACACATAATTGTGGTTCGAGAGGATTTCTCACTAGATTAATGTTCACATATATACATTATACCAATGGTATGTTTAATGGGGTACAACAATTCATATGTCTGATTAAGATACATGATTCACATCCATGTTTTGGAAAATAATCCATCATTATATAAATATATAGTTGTACAATATCATGGAATATCACTCACAAATGAATAGGCAGTCTAATTTTACTATCCAAATACTCGAGGAAATTTTGATAGCTTTCTCAATTTATATAAAAGGAAGAAAATACCAACATCTTTATTTATATGTGTACTCATTTAATATTAGTTTCCACTCAAGACTTCTAATGTATCTATATGATGAAATTTATGAGAATTTGTGTATTTCACCTTCATGTTTAGATAATGTTGGGGAATGAAAACTGGTAGGTTCTAAAATAGTAGAATATGTTTAGACCATTTAGTAGTATAACAAGTGTTCTCAGAGTCCAAAAATAGCAATGTTGAATTTTTTTATGAGGCGTAGTGTTTAATGTTTGAAACATGGTAATCATATTCCTATATCCATGATTTAATGTGATTGGTTTTTTGGAACAAGTTTAGTCTTAGTCCAAGATACATCAACCCCTTTGAGATCCTTGATCGCATCAGAGCGATGTCCTATCAACTATAACACCAATGAAACAAATCAAAAGTACATAATCTATTCCATGTTTCCCTCATGATGAAGTACCTACTAGACCTAACATAACTTCTCAATCTAGAAGTGGTACAATTTAAGAATATCAATTCTTATGGGAGAAGTTGGTGATGATTATTGATATTTGTAATAATGTTCTAAAAATAATATAATGAACCTTGTAAAAGTGTTGTGAGGAAACCATAAGTTTGTGGAAGTAGTTTGGGAACTATATGACGTGATGAAACACATTGACCCTCATCAATTTTAATTTGTACACGAGACATTAAGGGGAAAATTTCTTCAAGGGGGATATTTCATGGAGTTGAACATTTATATGTAATATTTCCCCTTATGTTATAATTAAAAGTCTTATTATTTGACATTGATGTAGAATATACATGTACTAATTTAGGATTATTATATCAAATTGGTTTTTTCCATTTAGATTCATTACTATTAAAAATATTTCCAATTAATAGTGATCATATATTTAGTATAAATATATGGTTTTAAAAATGTAATTAACATATGAAAAGAAATTTATAGCCTCATCTAGTGGGAATGTAAAATAAGAAGGCCATTTATTAGTGCTTCGGATAAAGACAAAACCACTAGGGTTTTCAATTTCCCATGCCCAATCGAAAATCAAACATCATAAAAATGAATGAATAAGTTTATGAGGGATTCTCAAACTCATGTATATCTTGGACAAAACAACGTAAACTGAACCACCCCATGAATTTATCTTCATTGAAAAAATTTATATTAGGGTGTTTGTTTTTTTATTAAGTGGATATGTATCATGACTCAATAAATATGAATATGTACCTTTTTTATTTATTGATGACTTTATGTGCATCATAATATTTTAACATTAATATTTTTTATTTTGATACAATAAAACTGAAATAGTAGTTTTGGATTATATTCAAATTCAATTACTGAATTCATTTTGATGAATTAATGGATTTTCTATTAAACAATCCTTTAATATAACATGTTTACTATATAATTTTCATCAAATGTAACTATTATATAATTTTATGTTGTAATATTAAATTTATCTGACGGTTAAAAAACTATCATTTTCAAAAAACCCACCATTTGTCAGTAAATGTCAGTTATTATTTTAAATGTGAAAATACACAAATTTAATAATTGTTTTTTGTAAAAATTAATAATATTTTTGGAATTAGAATTACAAAATTATCAATTTGTTAAAATTTCATATGTTTTTGGGGAAAACCATTTATGGGGAAAAAATTAAATACAGTGTAAATATTTATTGAATTTTATGTTATTATAATGACCCAAAAGTGGTGTAATAATTATTATAAATGGTATCAATGTCCAAATAAATGTTTTCATTTGAAAATAATTTTATTTTATGTATATTTTATTAATTTTTTTGTGCCTATATGATTCCACCAAAACCATTAATAGAGTTTATGGTACTAATTTAATTTATTTAATAGTATTAGTAACTTCTACATATAGAAGTGTATTATTTTAATATTATCATCTAATTTAATTTTAATAAAATGAAAACCACTATAATTTGATATAAACCATTTCTTTAATAAATTTGAATATTTTTATTTTTTTTATTTTTATTATATATAATCAAAAAACTATGTTTGATAATGAATAAGGAAATACACAATTATTCTTATATAAACATTCCAACGATCCCTTTTACCTTTAGTCAAAATACATGGATATGTCCTTATTCATCCCTCCCCTATCTAGAGTCATAAATTTTTTTTCTAAGCTCCTAGTAATCCTATACTAATAATTTGTTTTTCACAAACTCATAAGGGGGTTCCTAATAAACTATTAATTATTCAATACTATTTATAATCATATGAATTCTATTTATAATTAAAAATGTATGGATATGTATTCTAATGTCTCGCGACATGAAAATGGGGGTTTTTCTGTGGTCATGGATCAGGAAGCTCTTAAACAAATACTTGATCTCTGTATGTTCTCGATCCTTGGGAATGTTATTTTTGCAAAGGGGGATAAACCATGGTCTTATGCTAATATCAAGAAAATAATTTCCCATTGTTGGGGGAATCGTGACTGGAGGCTCATCCTAGTCGAGCGTGGATTCTTTCACATCATTCGTCAATCAAAGGCTGCCTTGAATGTTGTATGGAATATGGGTAATCTACAATTGAAGCATGGTTTTCTTAGACTCCTTGAATGGGACTTTAATTTTAATCCATACTTAATCAAGAAAAAAAATTCATAGTTATGGATAAGGTTGTATGGGTTGAACTGGGTCTATTGGAATTCTAAGATTCTGAATGATCTTGAATCATTTTTTGGCTCAAAAATTAGAATGGATCACAAGGTTTTATATTGGGAATTGGGATTCTTTGATTGGATTCTTGTTAATGTTAACCTAGAAATCAAGAGGCCGGAGAGGATATCTTTCATTGCTAATGGGAATAGATCAGAAGTTAGAGTGGAATATGAGAATGTTCCTCCCTTTTGTGAGGTTTTCAAGATAGTGGGTCACTCGGTCTTCAACAGAAGGGTACTCCTAAAACAGGTCACTGCATCCAAGGCTATGGAATAGACTGAAGTCAACAAAGGTAGGAGATTCAAAAATGCTATGCCTGAACAACGGGTATTATAAGGGAGAAGGCAAGAACCTCTAATTTCCCTTTGAATATTCATTTTTATCCTAAAACGATCCATATTGATACAGGGAAGTAAGGTGGAGGAAGAAGTGGCTCAGGGTGTTGTTTCTCCCATTAGAAACACTCTACCTGAACAGGGAAGTAAGGTGGAGGAAGACCTGGGTTTATTAATTTCAAATGATATTTACAATTTTAATTTTGATTTACACCATCAAATGGTGGATGAATTCATATCAATGGAGATATTTAATGACATCAGTGACTTGATCTGTTTAATGGGGGTAGTGATTCTCCCACTGTGGATCCCCCAGGAACCAATTCAAATCTGGAAGATGCTCCTTCCACTGACAATTTCTTCTCATATGTTGGTCAGAATCATCCAATATCAATTTCTGATTTTGCTGTTAAGATGTCATCAGGAATGAAGAACTATGAAGAGCTTTCTATCATAATAGTGACACAGGATCAGAGGAGTCTGGAACAACCTAATGTGACTTAGGTAGTTCATCTCTGTAACTTCCCTGAAGTTGTGAGACTCATTACAATGGAACACAATGATTAAATCATTTTGAATGAGAGCAATTCAGAATAAGAGGGTTACAATCACAATCTGAATACATCCAGCAATACCTCGGATAAAATAGTCCAGATAGACAACGTGAATATGGAGCATTATAAAGGGAAGGGATCTCAGAAAAAAATATTGATATATGTGATCTTTTAGATCCTAAAAAGAAGGTTGGCAGGCCACCTAAAAATTCTGGTGGCACAAATAGAGGGGGTCCAATCCCCAACTCCACCTTTAAATGAAGATTTTGTTATGGAATTTCCAGGGTTTGGGTAATTCACAAACATGCAGATCTATAAGGTTATTCATTCAGCAGCATAATCCAGTGATTATAGGTCTTTCTAAACCAAAAAAAACATTTTTCCTCTAATATTGTTGACTTATGGATTTTAGGGAACCATCTAATTGATACAAACATTTTTTCAACTAATTTCAAGAGTCTATGGGAGATGTCACATGATTCCATTGGAAACATCACTATGGTTTTATCAAGTGACCAGCATGTCACTTGCTCTTTTGGCTACCTTCATTCCCATATCACATGTTCCCTTATTTATGCCCACAAAAGATATTAGGATCACAGAAATCATCCTTGGCTAATTATGGGGGATTTTAATGTTATCTTGACTCCAGATGTCAAAATAGGGGAAATCAAATGCTCAATCTCCTCCAAAGAGTTTAGAGATGGTATTGATCAGAATTATTTGATTGATATTAACATGGTAGGTGCCAAATATACTTGGTATAGGAAGAACCTGAATAGATTTGTGGCCTATAAAACTGATAGAGCGTTTGTTAATGGAGACTATTTGGAAAACTGGGGTTCAATATCATGCTCAACCCTGTCCAGACTCAAATCTGATCATCATCCCATCCGGGAGGATCGTAGTGAAAAGGAATCCAAACATCCCCTGCCTTTCGTGTTCAATAAGGCTTGGGTCTCCCATTTGAAATATGAGGTCATTGTTCATAGCACATGGAATTCAGTGCATTGTAGGGATGATGTTTTCTCCTACATTACAAAATCCAATATTCTAAAGAGGTATCATATATTGTGGAGGAAAAATCATTTTAGTTCCATTGATTTTGATATATCTGCATCAGAAAATTCTCTTAAAAGGGTTTAAGAGATTAATAGCAATAATGACTTCTCTGATAGAATTTCAGTGGAATCTGAATAGTTCCTCAATTTGAATAAACTTTTTGACATTAAGGATGTTTTTCAACAGGATTCCAATAGATCCAAATGGTTAACCGACGTGGACATAAAATAAAAAATTTTCAACTCAATTCAAATAATCGGGAGGGTTTCTAAACCTCTCAATCTAATTAATAATGTCGATAATATCCTGGATAATTGAGTAGATCTCTCTATACATGTCACTTATTACTTTAAGTATCTTTTTAATGGCCCCCAATCCATCAATGAGCCTATGGATGGGGTGATCCTGAGAATGGTGAATGAAGAGGACAATTCTAATTTCACTACTATACCCCTTGATGTAGAGATAAAGGAGGCGGTCTTTAGCCGTAATCTGTAGAGTGCCCCTGGTCCCGATGGCTTTGGTAAAATCTTCTTCCAAACATTTTGGGATATAATCCATGTGGATGTTTTCAGGTTAGTCATTCATTTTTTTAGATGTGGATCTCTCACAAGAGGTTTGAATTCTCAGTTTCATTTCCCTTATTCTTAAGGAGGAGAATTCTAATGAAGTTCATTTGTTCAGGACAGTTGATCTAGTTAATACTATTTATTAAGTTATTTGCAAGATTCTTGCCAACAGGCTTTCCTCTGTTGCCTCCAAAATTGTCTCTCCCAATAATTTTGGCATTTGTAAGGGGAGTTCAATACAAGACTGTCTTATAACTGCCTCTGAGTGTGTTAAACTTCTTAAGAAACCCATTTGATGTGGTAATATTACTCTCAAATTATATGTCAATAAGGCTTTTGACATAATGGACTGGGGTTTTATCTACAAGATCCTTGACATGTATGGGTTTGATGGGGTCTTCATCAACTGGGTCAAAAACATTCTAAGTTCTTCTCATATTTTAGTCCTCATAAATGGTTCCCCTGAAGGATATTTTGGTTGCTCGAGTGGAGTAAGATAGGTTTATCCACTATCATCCATCCTCTATTCAATTTCTGAGGATTACCTAAGTAATATTTTTTCTATCATGGATAATAATGGAAAGATGAAGTATATTAATGATGGAAGGGGTATTGTTTCTCCCTCCCATATCCTATAAGCTAATGATATTATCCTCTTTACCCAAGGGGATAACGGTAATATTAAGAATATAAAGAGTGCTATTTTGCATTATGAATTGGTTTCATGGAAGGTCGTTATCTGGAACAAATCATTTGTTTATTTTGGCAGGGGCATCTCTACTCCCAGAAAAGATGATATCATTGGGGAATTGGGTATTCGTGAGGGACAACTTCCCTTTACTAATTTGGGACATCCAATGTTTTTGGGAATACCAAAGGTATGTCATTATTTCAAGATTTTTTGCATGGTTAAACGATGGCTTTCTATATGTAAAGGTAAATCTTTATCAATGGCTGGTCTGGTTTGCTTGGTGAATGTAACACCCCGAGATTTTATGAAAAAAAATCTTTTTAATTTCATTAATGTCTTGTGTTTTACGCTACACCAAAAGGAGCTTACCCAACACACATCCTTGACTTGCCTTGCTTTACACACAATCGCGACCTTCCTCGATAGTGTGTGTAGTATGCAATATCGAGTTTCACTAAACAACAATATGTTATTAAAATATTATTAAAACTAGCCGTTATGAATAGTAATAACCACTTTTTGAAATTTTGTAAATTTTATTTTCCAAAATGGACTTCTTTTTTGGATTCTAAATATCGAAATTAGCTTAGGGTGAAATTTTGGCACTTTTCGGATAACTTTAATTTTCTGATGAATAGGGAAAATTACTAAATTTTAATTAAAAACAACCTTTTTAATCTAAATAATTAATAGTGATAAAATATTACTTTGAGTGGTTTAAAAGTATATTTAGAATATATTTATACAATTTAATAAAATGTTGGTTATTGGATGTAATTTCACATTTAAACCAGACATAAACAACTGTTAATCTTTTGATAGTTATTATCTCTTAAGAACACGCTATTTGTTTTGACGACGGGAATTAATTTTTAAATTCATTAATGAAACTAATATGTTTTTAATTTGGTAAAATAGACATCATTTTTAATTCATAATATCAAATATAGCTTAGGCCTAATTTTTGGTATTTTTCTGGAAACTTTCATTTTTTGATGAATAGTGAAACCACTAACTGGTAGTTAAAAAAATGAATTTTTCATAAAACATAATTTTACCACTTCTGTGAGTGAAATTTCAAAAATCTGAGATACACTGTTGATGTCATTATGTAAAATTTGGTTCAATGAGAAGAAAATAATTTTTGGTGAATAGTAACTTTTTTCTTTTTTTTACCACGGTTATAAGTAAATAAGGTAATTAAGGGTAAAACTGATATTATTATTACCCTAACACATGTCCAAATTCTATTGGATAAGTTTAATTAGACCAAAAACAACCTTAGGAATAAAATATGACCATTTAGGCCCACTTGGATAAGATTAGGTCATTTATTATTAATTTATTTAGAGAAGGGTTAAAATAGTTAAAATCAAAGTTTAATAACTCAATCATTTTTAATATAGGGTTATACATAAGATAAATTCGACTATAAATATTAATTAGAAAGTTAAAAAAGATTTCCTACATAATGATATTTTATTTGTAATTTTTAGACTTTAAAAAATGTTAATTTATTTATGACAGAAAGATGATGTAGTAATCATCTTATTAATGATATATTGACATAATTGATGTTATAAATACCCAAATAAATGTAATTTGAGACATTTTATCTTCTCCACTTCCCTATCAACATCCTAGAGGTTCTGGTCTTTTTCAAAGACCAATTTTATTGCCTTAAGAGGAGGACTCAAAGAGGCGCTTCAAATAAGAGGTAATGTCTGTTACCGATTCTTTCAACTTTATTTCTTCTTCCACTTCTTATTATTAGGTTGTTTCATAATGAAGTAATAACATCAGTATCAATCATATAATTATATGTTATTATAACTATGATACAACCCTATTTCACCATCTATCCATTCTACGCAAAACGAAATCACCGAGCGTGCGTACGTACGGAATACCATCTCCACGCCGTGGTGTAATCTATTTTCCACCACCACCATACATGGATGGGTATAATGATGTACATAATAACTATATATGATTATTTTAAAGTGACATTTATTCTGAAATAGTATACATACACTCCAATACAATTCCACGATCATGAGAACGATATCATCGCTCGTGCGTACGTACAGACTACAGTCTCCACGACGCGATGAGATTCATTCTCCACGTTAAACATTAATGAATGATTATAAAGAATATATAATAATTAGTCATGAAATATATGTCATAATAATGATACTGGATTTATGTGTATGTATATGTATGTCATCTACTTAATTCCATTCAACTCAATAAGGAAACGAAAACAGTGTTCATGCGTACGTACGACCTACCGTCTCCATGAATGGTGTATTTATTTCCATTTACTGATCTATTATATATATGTATATTCTAAATATATATTATATATAAATCATGTTTTATATTCTATAATTAATTAATCATTATCTAAGTAATCATATGAATAAATACAAGTCAAAACACGAACGAAAAATGAAACGATTTTACCCAAAACGCTCTTTAACATGGAATTCACGAAAGAACGGGTAATATAAAGTCATAATTGAACCATATATGATATCATAACAATGCGTATGATTCTTGACTAAATCAATGACATTATTTAAATCATTATACAGGAGGTTCGGACACTTACGAAGCAAATCAGACCTAATGTAAGGGAAATATCACAATCTCGTTTTTATCCGAGTTTGTTTATACTTTGGCATTTACTGGGGTGTATTTTATCATCCACATCCATGTTTCATCAATATGTAATATTATTTCCATCCACCTTCAATTGTTTAAATCCAATTTTACCCTTTGGTGAGTTTTTAGTAAAGGATATGAAATGATTCTTTTGTCGTTTTTCGTACGAGGTACTTTTTGACTTTTCCGACAAAAGTACGAAGAATGTTTTTTTAACTAATACAGAATGAATGGATTTTTAAAAAATTATTTCCCAGAATCTTCCTTTACAATTTTTCATGTTTATTTTTAATCAACTTCTTTTAGTTTAAAATTGTATGACATGATAAGAAAGAAAAAAAAATTGAAGTAGAAAGGTTATTTTCCTCAAGAATGGAGTTCAAGTGTTTTATCAATATTATTTTCCATGTAATATAATAAATGGTTCTTGTTTTTATCCCTATTATTAAATTTATTTTATTATGTTGTGATGGAATTAATTTTATGAATTATTTTATCTTATATGAAGTTTTTTATGATGTCACGATGTTTAAGATTCCCATTTTTATTTCATGGGTTATGCTATGATGTATGGTTTTCTATTTTTGTGGCACACATAATAATGGTATCATTATGAGATGGGTGGGACCTATATCTCCCTCCAATGCATTGGTTAAATATTTTATCTCTCATGAGATAGACATGGCTGGAACGGCAGGTTAAACCAGTTCAGTGAAACATGACTGAAACGAGGAGTGAACTCGGTTCAGAAGTGGAATTTTGTCCACTAAGATAGTCTTGGAAATTAGTCTTGACTAACAAGAAATGATTCTCAATTATTATGTGTGTATGCCACAATGTTTCATGTTTTAATTTATGATTATTGGGATTACATTTCACTACTATGATGTATCCCATGTTATGAAATTATGATCTCTTTTTCAGGTTAAGATTTCTAAAAGTTATGTGCTTATGTATATGATGTGATTGATATTTCATTTGTTTACTCTTACTGAGCATTTTAGAAAACCCATTTATGTTTTCTTTTCCCCAGTATAGAAATAAATGTTTTAGGTAAGAAAAATAAGTAATATCTTTATGGGAGATGTTGAAGATCTTTCACCATGATTATAATATTACGTTCCGAGTTTCCAAATACACTATACTATTATGGTCCTTGTGTGTGTTTTTTTGTTTATGTATTAAGTATTCTGCAAAAGTAATGTAATGTCCATGTACGTCAATCTTTGGGTCTCTACAGTTGGTATTAGAGGAATGGTTTAGTCATCCTTTGGAAACTAGGATGCGAGAACTTTAGTGAGATCCCTAGAGATATTTTAAGGTATGTCTAGGGATGTCACTAAGGTTAAGTATGAGTATAGGTTATAGTACTAGAATTATGGTAACCTAAGATGTTAGATATTGAAGGTACTCCCCATTTATTATGTTGTTTTCTCTAGAATGACTTTTTCCTCTCACACTATTCTTTTTGGGTTTTAGTCAATGGCTGGAACCCGAAGGAACCGTGTTAATGCGGAATGCGACGGGCAATGCAATGATTGTCCCCCAGAGCAACCAAACGTTATGGGAGCCGGAATGAAAAATCTTGTATCCATACTCTCACAACTTTCTCAATCTATGAATCATGTAGGACATCCAAATGAGAAAAGGAAGGAGCAACATTCTGTTGAATCCTTCATGAGGAAGCGTCCACCTTCTTTCAGCGGGTCTACTGATCCATTAGTTGTTGAACCATGGATTAGTACTACTGAAAAGATATTTTCAGTTCTTCAATGTTCTGAAAATGATAGAGCCATCTAAGCAGTGTATCGTTTGGAAGGAGATGCTGATCAATGGTGGAATCTTATTTAGAATATGAGGCAAAGGGATGAAATTGAGTCCATGGAATGGGACGAGTTCAAAAACTTATTTTTCAATAATTACTTCCCTCGTATTCTCCGAACAAAGTTGGAGAAAGAGTTTCTTGAACTGAAGAAAAAGGATGATGAATCTGTTGGTACTTATGAAGAAAATTTTTCAAGACATGGAAGGTACTCTTCTGGTATTACTATCCAACCTGAGAGTAAGATCGATCGATTCTTTAGTGGATTAAAACCAAGTCTTCAATGGGTGTTAGCCATAAGGGTCATAAATAGCTACGAGGAAATCGCTCGATGTGCTCTCAAAGTCGAGATGGATATTGGAGTAACCCATCAATCATATGAGTTTTATAAGAATAGGAAATTGGAATTCAAAGGAAAATCTAAAGAGAAAACTGAAAAGAAGATGAGATTTCCCTTATGCTGAATGTGTGGAAAGAAACATGGTGGGAGTTGCCTTAAAGGGACAAGTAAATGTTTCAAATGTGGGAAGGAAGGTCATCAGGCATTTGAATGCCACAATGATGGGAAGAAGATGTCTAATGATGAAAACAAAGGCAGGGATACACAGAATGACCCTACTACAGTTCAATGTTTCAAGTGCAAGGAAATGGGGCATTATTCTAATAAATGCCCTAATCCAAGGGATAGTGATGATCGACATGAGAAAGCACTTAAGGAAAAGGATAAAGGGAAGTAACATGCGATCACTATTGGCGATGTTGAATATGACAACAATGTGGTGGAATGATTAAGTGTTAATGTAATGGGATTCCAAAATAATGTTGTATATAGTATCGTGGAATATTGGAATATTTATGTATTGGTATATTGTGGTTTTCAATACTTTTATTGTACCGGTAACCATGGAAACTGATTGAGATATTTTTGGTAAGTAGATGATATGTGCATAATGAAGTGATATGCAGATAATGAGATGTTTGATTGTATTCATGAGCTCATGATTGATATAAGGACTAAGTGATATCAGGGTTTGAGTATAAAGAATTTTGGGGATTTTGGTATGTGTAAAGTGTTAACTTTTAACTACATTCATGTTTTCACTATGGTTCAATTAATGGGTATTCATTCATCAAGACAATACATGATTAAGGTATTCACATGTTTGTAATTTGACCAGCAAGAGATATCTTATGATATATGGGGGATACATGATGGCATTCACGTGATTGTTATGTGACATTTCAAGTAATCATTTCCTTTATACTATGATCTTGGACCGAAGTATTTTAGATAATCATAAATATTGGAATGGATTATGTTGGATAGAAGTTAGTATTTGTTAAGGATAGAAATTTTTTCGATATTATTGATGGGATGTTATAGTAATATAGCTTTAGAAAAAGGACAACCTACAGGACGGGTGATAGCCTATGGCGTTGGACAAAGCTGTGGGAATCGAACCCACAACCGAAGTGCGACTGGCCTTTATCACCTACCACTGGCCTACAAGAAGTAATTGTTTAGTAGAAACTAGTTTTATTATATTAATAAGTATGATATATGAAGTATAAGTCCATTTTAGGGACCATATATGATTAATCTCACTATAGATGGACTTATGTATATTTTGATAACTTTTCCAACATTATGTTTGAGACAGATGTAATGACCCATCATTCTATCACATGATCTGCTAACACATCCTAAATGACAATTTCAACTTCATTTATTATGAGATGATGTGGAAATTGTCCATAGAATGACCAATAGTGAGACTATACCAAAATCAAGAAAGTATTTATTCTTATTCCAATCTCACTAACTTTAGGGAAATGATCTTGAAAACCAATAATGTTGTCCTAGTGATCTTATATCTGATGAATCATATGGTCCCTTAGATAGTCACAAATTTATGGCTTTGTGATTACCGGCTTTTCCATAGCCATGTTCTCTACCACTCTCTATCAGAACATGATGGTTAGATTTCTCTTCCATATCCATATTTTCACCTATGTGGAAACCCAGTGATTAGTTTATTTGGGTAACCGTTACGTTTCATTCTTTTTTGTAAAGATTGGTTTTGGTATTCCTTTTTACGATGTGGGTTTTTATTAAAGAAATATTCGAGTAGTATACCATTTATAATCCCGACAAATTTCATGGGCGAAATTCATTTTAAGGGGGGTAGAATGTAACACCCCGATATTGTATGAAAAATATTATTTTTAATTTCATTAATGTCTTGTGTTGTATGGTACACCAAAAGGATATTACACAACACGCATCCTTGACTTCCATTGCATTACACACAATGATGACCTTCCTCGATAAAGTGTGTAGTACGCAATAACGAGTTTCCCTAAACAAAAATATGTTATTAAAATATTATTAAAACTAGCCATTATGAATAGTAATAACCAATTTTTGAAATTTTATAAATTTTATTTTTCAAAATGGAATTCATTTTTCGATTCATTATATCGAAATTAGCTTAGGGTGAAATTTTGGTACTTTTCGGATAACTTTTATTTTCTGATGAATAGTGAAAATTGTTAAATTTTAATTAAAAACAACCTTTTAAATCAAAATAATTAATAGTGATAAATTATTAATTTCAGTGGTTTTAAAGTATATTTAAAATATATTTATATAATTTAATAAAATGTTGGTTATTGGATGTAATTTCACATTTAAAACAGACATACACAACTGTTAATCTTTTGATAGTTATTATCTCTTAAGAACACGCTATTTCTTTTGACGACGGGAATTAATTTTTAAATTAATTAATGCAACTGATATGTTTTTAATTTGGTAAAATAGAAATCATTTTTGAATTCATAATATCAAATATATCTTAGGCCTAATTTTTGGTATTTTTCTGGAAACTTTCATTTTTTGATAAATAGTGAAACCACTAAGTGGTAGTTAAAAAAATGAATTTTTCATAAAACTTAATTTTACTGCTTCTGTGAGTGGAATTTAAAAAATCCAAGAGACACGGTTGATGTCAGTAAGTAAAATGTGGTTCAATGATAAGAAAATAATTTTTGATGAATAGTAACTTTTTACTTTTTTTTCCACGGTTAAAAGTAAATAGGGTAATTAAGGGTAAAAATGATATTATTATTACCCAAAAACATGACCTAATTCTATTGAATAAGTTTAATTCAACCAAATATAACCTTAGGAATAAAATATGACCATTTAGGCCCACTTGGATTAGATTAGGACATTTCTTTTTAATTTATTTGAAGAAGGGTTAAAATAGTTAAAATAAAAGTTTAATAACAAAATCATTTTTAATATAGGGTAATACATAAGATAAATTTGACTATAAATATTCATTAGAAATCTAAAAATATTTCCTACATAATGATAATTTATTTGTAATTTTAAGTCATTAAAAGAAATAATTTATTTATGACACAAAGATGATGCAGTAATCATCTTACTAATGAAATATTGACATAATTGATGTTATAAATACCCAAATAAATGTAATTTGATACTTTAAAGGAATTACACTAATTTTATAGGTTAATGTGACATATTATTCGTGATTTAATTAACTTTTTTAGAACAATCATTCTATTACGATTTTCACAAAATTCAATTACAAAATAGTGTCAAAATTGACATAAAATAGTTTTTTAAAAAAAATATTATATTCTTAATTGTTATTTTAATCCTAAAAATCTAAGGTTCGGCCAAATGACATAGATAAGGCTATATATATTAATAATAAACAACTTGGGGTTCGTATGGCTACTTATAGTAAGCTTATTAACCTTATAGTATAAGAACACAAGAAGACACGGTAAAAGTAAAATTATTTAACTTAATGATAAATCTAACTGATAAGGTTAAAATAGGAACCTAAACTTGTCTAAATTCTATTTTATGAGTGGATTTCGACCCATACCCACCTTAGCTTCTAAATAGATCAATTTTGAGCTATTTAAAACGGAATTTGTCTTTATAATAAAATAATATTTTTAGTTTTTCCAAAGGAGCCCCTCTCCTCCCTTATAAAAGGGCACCTCCTCCCTCTCTTCCTCACACCAATTTGAGCCTTCAATCTCTGCCAAACCCTGAAAAATTCTCTTCTCCACTTCCCTATAAACATCCTAGAGGTTGTTGTATTCTTCAAAGACCAATTTTAGTGCCCTAAGCAGAGGACTCAAAGAGGCGCTTCAAAGAAGAGGTAATGTCTGTTACCGATTATTTCAACTTTATTTCTTCTTCCACTTCTACTTCTTAGGTTGTTTCATTATGAAGTAATAACATAAGTATCACTCATATAATTATATGTTATTATAATTATGAAACAAACCTATTTCACCATCTATCCATCATATAGAAAACGAAATCACCGCGTGTGCGTACGTACAGAATGCCGTCTCCACGTCGTGGTGTAATCTATTTTCCACCACCACCTTACTTGGATGGGTATAATGGTGTACATAATAACTATATATGATTATTGTAAATTGATATTGATTCTGAAATATTATACATACACTCCAATACAATTCCACAATCATGATAACGATATCATCGCTGGTGCGTACGTACGGACTACCGTCTCCACAATGCGATAAGATTCATTCTCCACGTTAACCATTCATGAATGATTATAAAGTATATATAATAAGTAATAATTAAATATATTACATAATAATGATACTGGATTTATGTGTATATATATTTATTTCATCTACTTAATTCCATTCAACTCAATAAAGAAACGAAAACAGCGTTCATGTGTACGTATGGCCTACCGTCTCCATGAACGGTCTATTTCATTCCATTTACTATTCTATTATATATATGTATATTCTGAATATATATTATATATAAATATTTTTTTATATTCTTTAATTAAGTAATCATGATATAAGTAATCATATGAATAATTACAAGTCAAAACACAGACGAAAAATGAAACGATTTTACCCAAAACACTCTTTAACATGGAATTTACAAAAGAATGGGTAATATAAAGTCATAAGTGAACCATATGTGATATCATAACAATGAGTATGATTATTTTATAATTCAATGACATTATTTATATCATTATACAGGAGGTTCAGATACTTACGAAGCAAATCAGACCTAAGGTAAGGGAAATATCACAATCTCATTTTTATCCAAGATTGTTTATACTTTGGCATTTACTGGGGTGTATTTTATCATCCACATCCATGTTTCCTCAATATGTAATATTACTTCCATCCACCTACAATTTTTTAAATCCAATTTTACCCTTTGGTGAGTTTTTAGTAAAGGATATGAAAGGAATATTTTGTCGTTTTTCGTATGAGGTACTTTTTGACATTTCCGAAAAAAGTACGAAGAATGTTGTTTTTAACTTATACAGAATGAATGGGTTTTTAAAACAATATTTTCAAGAAGCTTCCTTTACAAGTTTTCAAGTTTGTTTTTATTCAACTTCTTTTAGTTTAAAATTGTATGGCATGATAAGAAAGGAAAAAAAATTGAGTTAGAAAAGATTTTTTCCTCAAGAATGGAGTTCAAGTGTTTTATCAAAATTATTTTCCATCTAAGATAATAAAGGGTTCTATTTTTATCCCTATTATTAAATTGATTTTATTATGTTGTGATGGAATTATTTTTATGAATTCCTTTATCTTATATGAATTGTTTTATGATGTCATGATGTTTAAGATTCCCATTTTTATTACATGGGTTATGCTATGATGTATGGTTTTCTTATTTTGTGGAACACATAAGAATGGTATCATTATGAGATGGGTGGGACCTATATCTCCCTCCAATGCATTGGGTAAATATTTTATATCTCATGATATAGACATGGCTGGAATGGCAGGATAAACCGGTTCATCGAAACAGGACTGAAACGAGGAGTGAACTCGGTTCAGAAGTGGACATTGTCCACTAAGATAGTCTTGGAAATGTGTCTTGACTAACAAGAAATGATTCTCAATGATTATTTGTGTATGACACAATGTTTAATATTTTAAGTTAGGATTATTTAGATTACATTTCACTACTATGATTTATCCCTTTTTGTGAAATTATGATCTCTTTTGTAGGTTAATATTTCCAAAAGTTATTTTGTTATGTATATGATGTGATTGATATTTCTTCTATTTACTCTTACGGAGCATTTGAGCTCACCCTTTTATGTTTCCTTTTCCCCTGAATATAGAAAATGTTTTTAGGTAAGAAAAAAAAGGATGATCTTTGTGGGAGATGTTGATGATCTTTCACCATGATTAGAAGATTGCGTTCCGAGTTTCCAAAGACACTAAACTATTACGATCCTTGTGTGTGTGTTTTTGTTATGTACTAAGTATTCTGCAAATGTAATGTAATGTCCATGTACGTCAAGATTTGGGTCTCTACAGTGAAATAAATTATTGTCTCCAAATTTTTATATTATTTTATGGTGTATAAATGGACTATGGATTTAATCAAGAGTATTAATACTTATATTATGAATTTTATCTGGAGTGGCATCATATTGGAAAGAATATTGGAAATGGTTCCATGGAATATGGTCTGCAAATCCCATGCTGAGGGTGTCTTGGGTATAAAAAATTTGAGGGGTTTCAATGATTCTTTGCAGGCTGGGTTTTTATGGAGACTTATAGACATGCATTCTGTTGCTACCAATTTTCTTCGAGCCAGGTTCTTTCACAAGCTTAAAATAGGGAACTTTAACTATGTGAATTCCTTGGTGTGGCATGTTTTTAAGATCATTTTTTCAAATATTGATGATTATTCTTTTTGGCTTATTTCCAAGATTCCTCTCTCTTTTTTGAAGTTGAATTGGACTGGGAATCAATTGATTGACTTATTCATGGATTGGGAGTCTAACCTAGATTATGATCTTTCAATAAAAGAACCGCGTGGATGTCTGGATAATCTTGCAGATCACATTTCTTTGATCGTTGATGATTAATGCTGGCCTTCCATGGGTGATTTTTAAGCATGGGAACCTGCTGAAAATGGTATTATCACATCCAAAGGGTATTATAATCATTTTATTGGAAGATCAATTGATTTTAAATGGATTGTGAATTTGAAAAGGAACTTCTAAAGTCCTTATCGTTCTATTATGCCACAGAGGCTGGCTCAAAAAAATTACCAACGGATGATTTCTTGCAGGTATGTGGAATCTCAATTTGTTCCATCGGTGTTTTGTGCATTCAGCATTGGGATGTTGTGGATCATCTATTCCTTAGCTGTGATGTGTCTTCGGCGATATGGAGGATAGTTTATGACATTATGAGGTCCTTCTACATCACATTAATGCAATTGAAGACCTCATTAAAAGTTGGCTGCCTTTTATGCTGTCACCACAACTTCATTTTTTGTTTCTTGCTACTACTGTGGAAGCTGTTCATTTAATATGGTTGTCAATAATCAAGATCAGAAATGAGTTACAACACATCTGGTCTGGTGTTGTTCTATTAGGAATGCTCACTGCTATCCGTGAGGTGAAGACTCTGAAAGGTGTGTTTTGTGAAAATATATTTTATGAATTATCGGTTCTCAATCGGATTGGGATGAAAGGTAATTTTATTCCACCACATAGATAATTGGAAGTCATATGGCATGCTCTCTTTTTTGGTTAGATTAAAATCAACTCTGATGGTGCTTCAACGGGTAATCCAGGGCCCTCTGGCTTTGGTGTGGCCTACAGAGATAATTAGGGGAATGTTCTCGGGTGCATCTATGGATCATGTGGTATAACCTCTGTACATGAAGCAGAAATGTATGGTGTCATCCTAGGAGTGGAGTAAGATGAGATTAGGGGTTGGAACAAGATCTGGATTGAATGTGATTCTATGGTTATTATCTCATACATTCGTATAGGGGCCCTACATCTATTCTGGAAGCTTATCAATCATTGGACTAAATGTATGGACTGTCAATACTAAAAGGACCACTTCGTCACTCATTTGTATAGAGAGGAAAATGAATTGGCAGATGGGATTGATAACAATGGAGTCAATTGAAATGATTTTTATTTGGGGAAAAATGTCCCTAATGATCTTATTCCCTTCATTAGGAGGGACTTTTGTAAATCTTCTACTTTCAGACTTGTGTAACCTTTTTTATGATAATATAGGGATCTTTTCTATCCTGGAAAGATCTCAGTTTGTTATAAAAAATGATGTCTGATATATTTGAGACACATAATCTAGATAATGAAATAAATGTGAAGTGTGTTCTGGAAATTATATTGTTATCCGATGTATTGAGTAATATTTAGTTGCGTGAGAATCCATGTTGTGAAATGGAGAGAACCTGGTTCATTTATGGGACATTTTCCATCCTGATTTCATTGATGTTCATTGTGACATATGTTTGTTATGTATTGTTTTATGTTTTTCCCACATTTCCCATGATTCTTTTACGGTTTCATGTAATAATAATACCCATTATTCATGTTCTAGAACATCCTTCAATTTATTCCTCATTTATATAACTAGTTTAGAGCATGTATTACCATATTCATGATATGTTGTGTTTATTCTTGTTATGAGATTTATTCCTCATCCATTTATTACACATGTCCCTAAGTCCTCACACAAAATTTTAAGCAACAACATGTTAATGATTTTTTCGATTAATTTATTGTTTTACATTTTAAATATTTATATACTGTACCTAATTATAAATTAAACTGGACTTCTCAATCTTTTGGATTTTATTAATTTCAAAATAAAGAAGAAAATAATTTATTAATATATAATAAAAAATAATGGTTTTCATGCAGAGAAATTCATAGTATTGTTCTCCCTCAACGATTAAAATAATGTTCATGAAACTCATTCTTAGGGATAGATCACAGTTGAATCCAGTAAATTATTAATTTGTTATTATAAACATAGAAGCAAACTATGATTAGAGATGATGGTGATGCTGAAAGCTTATGAATATCTATGGTAATTTTCAAGGGTGGGAAACTGTAACGTCTTCCTCTTTTAAAGTATATAGAATATCATTTATGAGGTATCCCATGTGTGGGACCCGAATCATTCCATTTGCATTATAAGGTAATTTAATCTAGAATCGTATGAATTTTGTGTATTATTACACGGGAATACCATGTTCATTAAAAGATGTATATGTTTTGAATCATCAAGTGGGGTCACTGTTCTATGTTACTATGGGAAAATAATCACTTGTTAATAAATTATAGAGATAGCATGAACACATGGTTACAATGTCTGGGTTGAAAAATGAAAATAAATTTACCATCTCTTGAAGAATGGTTGGTCACATATTAACATCTTATGGAGACATGATTTCCCCTAGTTTAACATCTTGTAGGTATAGGTCAGTTCCATATTTAATATGTTATGGTGAGTGTCCACTAGAAAATAAGATTTACAGTAGAGTCAAATTAGTCATAGGTTTTACATCATTTAGAGACAAGTCAGTCATATATTTAACATCATATGGATATTTATTTTTTACATATTTAAAATAAAAAGGGTATAGTTTGGTGAATTTTTTAATGTTTGTTGGTTAATTGTTAGAAATATATTAAAAATATCTTGGAGATAGTATGATTAAATAGTTTACATATTCTAGTGATATGTATACGAGGTTCATGGTGACCCATAGGTTGATGATCAAACATCATGGTCACATCTTTGACGTCAAAATACATGCATATTTAATGGGGATTTCTGTACTAAACCTAATAGAAGAATCCTACATACCATGTTAATAGATGATTATCAAAAACCATGTTGTTTTATATCACATTTTTCTTTAAATTTTTCTAGAATAATCCATATAGTTTCTCATTGTGTGGTAAGGTTTCCCATGTCACAAAAGGAGTAACATTAAGGTATAGTTCATGTATTAATTTATAGAGGATTACTGTGGCTCAAGTATCATCCCATGTGATTCATTCATAGAATATCATGTAATTCTTTAACTGGGTAGGAGTTGATTGGTTATTCCATTCCAATCATACAAGGGTAATCTTGATTTCACCACACTAGGAAATTCTTCAATTTAACATATTGTATTGTGGGTGTTTTATTGAGAATAAGACATTGTCCAATACAATTTACATAATGTAGATTTTATATTGTTTGTTGAAAACACATGAGGGTCATTTCATTGTATGAGGGAAGGATATAATAGTATCATACACTACATATAATGGTAGATCACTTAGGCATATTATTCTTCTTTTATGTATTATTGTTTAACTGGATGAGTTCAAATAATTGGATCATGGAATATTATATGTCATAGTGTTGTGGAAAATTAAGTTATCAATGTTTGGGTGTATACTTATTCGATCTCAAGGAATTTGGGTTCATTTAATTAGGATAAAGAGTTGGTAAAGCCTTATAATTAAATTTTGTAGCAATAGATCTATACATTATGGTTGAGGATACATGTCACGCAGGTGATCAAGTCATTGGTTTACCATTACATAGTAGGTACATGGAAACATAACACATAACCTATGTGAACCAATATTTTGTGGAAGAAGGCCTGAGTTTATGAAATCAAATATTGTTATTTGAAATTCAATTTTTTTTGGCATGTGTGGATGCTTGAACCATAGTTTATATCCCAAAAAATTCCTAAATATTTAAGGAATTATTATATGAAACATCTTTTGTCACATGATGTATGGATTCATGATTAGGGATCCCATATATTGAAAACATACTTATAAATTATAATAACTTATGGGAGAATATAATAATTATGAAACAATATAATTTTCAGACCAGGTATGGATAATCACTCAAATTAACTACATTTGAGGATTCAATGGTGTCTGTTGTTACATGATGAAATGAATTATCACATTGCACAAGAGAGAGAGAATAAACCTAAATATCCAAATTCCTTTCCCAAAAAAGGATTGTGGGGGGTTATTCATTATTAAAATGAAATATTGGAAAAAAATTGTACAACTATTCATGTGTTTTAGAAAGAAATTGTGTGCTCTTGAAGTTTTCTCCTCCTGTGGAAGGTAATATTGGATTCACTTTCACATCAACATTCCTGCACTAACTAAATGTCTTTTAATATATAGGCTTCATTCACCCACCAAAACTATCATGGTTTACAATATTTATTTTGGGGGAATTCTAAAATTAATCTCCAACTCATTATACCATTATATCATTTTCCAAACTACCAAAGTGAGTAAATAAACAAAAAGTTTTCTCTTCTTGATATCTCTTATCCAAGATGACCCCTTTTGGAGGTTGGAGTCTATTTAGAAATAAAAAATTTGTTTAGTTGTTGAGGACGTTTTTTAGATCAAACAATTATTAAAATATGAATTTATGATTACATTGAACTAGTAGGTTGACTTATAATGAAAATGATGATGTTTGATTAAGCATTCCACTACATTGAATAACATTCAATTTGGGACGGATGAACTAAATTTTCACAAAAAAAAAAAGCCCAGTGGAACAATAACAAGAAAATATTTATAAGGGTCCATATTGAAACCATAATTACATGAATGACATGCCATATCACATTCATGAAACATGATCCATTTGGGGAAACTACTAATCTTTAAGCTCTGAGGATCACACACGTCCTATTATAAAAAATTGATTACACTTATAATAAATCCCTTTTCATTAAATATTATAATATCTATACCCTCTTTAACTTATTAAATGATGTATGAAATTGTTGATTAAGATGATCTCATTGTTGTTATCACTGTGTATGATGGAAGAATTGTAAAAATTGTTTAAAATTATAAAATTCTTAAAAACCATAGGGTCATATATAAGAATAAGGATGTTTTTTTTATAAGAGATTACCATTTGGAAGTTCAACTATGAAATATTCAATATAAAAAAAATCATTTTTGGTGGATGAGGATATCGTAGCCATGGAGGTGAATAGAACAAGGTTATTTTTTTCTCATCATGACAACCTCAACAAATAGAATATTTCCTCTTTCATATATAATGTCTAAAAAATGTAAACTAAAACTATTTATTCCTTATGTAGGAGGACACATATAGTTATAGGGTAATATTAAGAATATTATGATTTCCATTACAAATATACCATAATAATCATTTAAATAATTAATAACAATATTCTGAACTAGAATAAAAAATATTATTTGTGTGTTGGGGTATTTTTTGATTAACGTCTATGGGAGTAATGAGCATTATTCACTTTGAAATAACACAGTTCTAATATATAAATCATTTGTTTATATGTTTCAGTTTCAACCTCATATTTCCTCATTTATTTCGTAGCATATCTACATCTAGAGATCATAATTGGGTGGTCACTAAAGACAAACACATTACACCACTATCATGGGGTGATGTATTTATTATTTGGGATCTCCCTCATTTTAATATTATCTTTTTTATGGGATGTAAGTATGTTGAGTTAATGATATCACCCAACATTTGGTGGAGCAAATATAAATGTCCAGTTGTTGATGAGACCCTCATAGAACCTATAAGATCATTGATGGTTCATCATCACTCATTAACAAAATAATTTCCAATGATGATATAAATGGGATATTATTTAATACTCATGGAGACAAGATATCGGGAATGATGAATAAATTTCACTGAGAATAACAAAAATGGATATCTAGATCATACTTTCCAACACTAATGTGGGGATGATATTAGAAGCAGGGATGTATCACAGAGGATTGTATACCTATATTTATATAAAATTTGATCCTATCCATGTTTATGAGTTGTTGGATCATACCATTAATTGATTCATTTATGAGTCTATTATTGAGGAAATTAGTGATGAAATTGATCATATGGTAAGGTAACCATTTTAGCCTATGACACCCTATGTTGGACCTTATATTCAATTAGTTATGGAATTTTATGTGAGGTTATAATCCTCGATGTAGTTGTTGGTCCCTATAACGTTTCACAAAATGGGTTACATAATATTTTTAGGTGAATGAGTTATGTCCATCACCCGATGAATGATATTTTTTTTCACTCCTCGTTAATATTTTTCAGGTTTCATCTGTAAATATTAATGAATATGGGTTTTCATCCATTATTTGAAACATTAATATCATTAACATCATGCCTCCTGTAAACCTAGTTGGTAATATGGTTTATGATCAATGTGCGAAATTTGAGTAGAGGGGGTATTTGAATGTTTTTTGTGGGGTTTTTCATATATAGATTGATAGGTACTCCTAATATGATCCTAAAAAACCTATCTGGTTTTAATTGGACATTTTGTTACATCTCTTAGCCTATAAATTGACTATATGTGGGTGTTCATGAGGGAAGAAAGAAATGTATCATTAATTATACATGTTTTATTCTGATACATGATGGTGTTAGGGATCCCATAATGCTTCCAATAAAAAATCATAGAAGTATTCAAAATTAGAATTATGTTTTCCACTTTTTAGTGTAATGCAACGAAATAGTATTTCAACAATGGTTAAGGATGTTTGAACCGTTATATGATCTAATAGAGGTGTATGTCAATGGCTGAGATGTTATTTGAATCAAATTTGGATCATCCAGGGCTATGGATAGAGAGACGGTGGGATTTCAGTAAATATTCATGCGTAAAACATCTTCAAGAGTGGGATTCATCTCATGTAGATGAAGGATTAATAGGATATCTCTCATGATGGGCCAATCCATCCCATGGCTTCGCCTGGGTTGAAGGAGTTCTTTATGTTTCAGTCAAATGATGACCACACCATTCTTATGATTTGGGTATCATAAGAAAATTTTATAGTACATCTAACATCAGAGTCAATATAGAGGATGCTAAACTATGAGGGGGTTTAGATTCCATGGGTCAGGTTTCTAAAGATCATATCCTTGGTGAATTTATAAGGAAAAGATTAATAAATGGTAGATATAGATACATTTTTTTTCTAGATATAAGAGACTAAACCTATATAGAACCAGTGTTGAAATACATTAAGAATCAATAACTTTTAACGAACCCAAAAATCATTACAAAAACATATGCATGAATACCAAAATAGTATCGTTCCTTTAGAAACATGGAAACATAAATACTGGTATGTAAGCATTCTATATTATCTCCCACTAGTTTTTTCTTGACTATAACCCTTCCCAAACATTCAAACATAAACCATATTTTTATAACCCATAGAAGGAAACATGAAGAGCTGTTAGATCAAATTCATGGTAAGGTTAAACAATGTATATATTTAAGCACATTCCTGAGAATAATTGTATGAGAACATGACCATGAAAATATTTGTTCGTACATTTTGAATCAATGTTCATATAAAAGAATCATGGAATAAATCATGGTAGTTCATGTCACGAACCAGCCCGGGTCAACCCTAAACCGGTCACCTGAACCGGTCTACGGCAAGTCCCGAGGGGCGTTCCCGATCCCCCTGGGATAGAAACAAGTGTCGGGCATTAAAAATTTCAATCGTTGGGAAAGATTTCAGCCCAAACTAAAATCAAGATCGAAAGAACGAAAATAAACTAAACAAATAGACAAACACTAAAGACACAAACAAAACTACTCCACGACATACCTCCACGTGACCTCGCAGGTCACCACCCAACTACAACCAATGTCGCTCCCACACTGAGCAACTCAAGCCAAGAAAACCTGAACACAAGGAACCTGCAACTGAAATGGTAAAAGATATGCATGAGCACAAAAGTACTTAGTAGGTGAGCCCCACAAAGAATCTACATATTCCCGGTTTGAAATACAATGTATAAAAGTAAGCTTTCAGAATGCTTTACTTGAAAATCAAAACATGAGACATTTCCTTCATTCTTTTTCGAATGATGGTTCCCTTTCATTAGTTTTAAACTCATTCTAAAAAAAGCAAAGTGTTACATTTTCAAATCTCACACAAAGAAAATAATGTATTTTAATTTGAAAACCATTTTCCCAAAGTCTAACAGTATAGGCTGTGAAGGATGACTGAAAGTAAAGAAGCAGGGAAAATAGGTGCAAGTAAAGGTAAACAAGAAAGTAAAAATAAACCATATGTTATCAGCAATAACCATGGGCGATCCTAAACATACCTAGAAAACCCCTGGATGTACTCGGGTTCAGACTACCTGCCGATGTGGTACTCCATAGTCAATAACCAACTGGCCGCCCTAATAGCCATCCAGTGGCACATCCCTCCTAGCATGTCCACAACTCCAGGGGGTACTAACCCGTCTAATCAGGGTTAGCAAGAAAACGTCACTCGATAATCTATAAGACGCCTAGGAACCCATGGTGGTTTTAGTAACACTGTGTAAGTGGGAGACCCTCGCATGCGTGACTCATCTCACTGCACTTGCCAACCCCTTACATGGACATCGTTACACGACAACCCTCGAAGGGAAGTCCCCCTGTATAGATGCCCTCATAAGTACGTATATATAGATATATATGTATACTCACATTTAATAAATTGCCAACTGGGCCGTCATATCATTTAAATTTTGACCATTTAATACTAAAGCATTTCTAAAGGGATATGACACACGCCATTTCATTGAAAACCAGAAACACACTTAGAACTTTATTTAAGAAACCCAAATCAGCGTATTAACTCTGAAACACATTGGTTTCACAAGTAGAATCATTTTCCAAAATCCAAAACGCACCCCACTTTTATCAAGAGCCAAACGGGCCTTTAATCACTTTTTGAAGGAACACTATTTCTCAAATGAAATCCAAACTTTTAATCACGCGTCAAGAAAACCATTTTGCAACAACCAAGAACCACGCTTACATTTCAAAAAAAATCATGTTTAAAGGTCACATGACATTTCCTCTAATCAAAATATTAAAACATTATATAAAAATAAAACATAAATGTATAAGATTAACATTAAAAAATAATAAAAATAATAAAAAAAAACTTACAAAGGAGCGGAGGGGAGAGAAGCGCACATGGGGGTCACCGGATGGTGTCGGCTGGAGGGGAGCACTGGAGGAGGGGGTCGCGCGAGGGAGCGGCCGAGGATGGGGAGAGGTCGGGACGTGGAAAAAAAACAGGGGCCGGTCGGGGGTGTCGGAGGCGGGTCGCCCGGCTGTTCGTCGGAGGAGGCCAGGACAGGGGGAAGAGGGAGCCGGGACGGCGGCGGCAGGGAGTAGGGAGGGCGGCGTGGTGGTTGGTGCAGTGAGATGACGCAGTGGAGGGTGTAGGATAAGCCGGGGGCCGTGCGACGGCGCGCCTGGGCCGAGCGGGATCCGGCTGCGGAAGCGGGGAGTCACTCCGGAGGGGAAGGAGGCCGGCGGTCGGGCTGGCGAAGGAGGCAGGGACGGAGGCTGGGGGTGCTGGTACGGCGGTCAGTGAGGTCACCAGACGGGGACTTTGGAGGCGGACAGGGGGTCGCGCGTAGGGGAGTCACACAGGGGAGCGGCGAAGGGGGGGGGGGGGGGGGTCGGGACGTAGGAAGGTGCGGGTAAGGCGGAGAGAAACGAGGGACGGGGTGGCGGCTGGGTAGGGGGTAGGATTAGGGTTATGTTAATATATATATATATATATATATAATAATAATAATAATAATAATAATAATAATAAAGATATAATAAAAATAATAATATGATTAATTAAATAAATAAAATAAAATCATAATAGTAATAATAAAACTTTATAAAAATAGTAAAACATTATAATAATAATAATAATATCGTAACTACAATAATAATAATAATAATAATAATAATAATAATAAAATAATAAATTAGCTGATTTTAATAATAATTATTATAACCAAAGTATTTAGAATAATAAAACCACTTAAAAAAATAACGCACACACATATATATACATAAATATATATATATAGACATATGTATATTTATACCTTTATAAAAACATCTAAACATAAATACAACAAACATATATGTATATATACATATATATATATATAACATATACTCATATATAAACACATATACAATTAAAAATAACTACAATAATAGTAACACAATTTAAATAGTGAGAGTAATAAAATGTCAAGGTAAAAACATTAATATTTAAAACGTCGGGTGAGCACGTAGTCACCCGGGCCGAATGCATGGTAACTGCTAGCGATGCGGTGACCGCGCACCGGCGCGAAACTGCCAACACAAACAAACCTCGAAAATTTTAAATTGGACCAAGAATGAAATAAAATAACGACATCTGCGGTCGGGGTGTGACAATTCTCCCCACCACAGACACTTTCTGACCCCAGAAAGTCACCAAGCCAAAAGTCATCCAAAATTCAAGTCAATTACCAAACAGAACTAAAGGAACTGAAGAGAGCTGAGATTCTCAGGGATGACATTACTCTACATAGGTCACACCCGACCCATCCAAGAGAAGGCTGGAGTCCAAGGTTGAGGGGAGAACATGAAGGGGTTCTCCCCACCACAAGACTTAACTGGTTCGTAAATTTAACACCCAAAACATACTACCACAAGAAGGCGGGACCAGTGCGGGAACTCATAACTGATCCAAACCGACTCCTATAACACGATCAGATTAACACCTCCGTCAAAACATTGAACCCTAGACTAGAGTCAACAAACTTCAATACTAAGGATAACCCACAGAATAGACTTAACCAAACACCAAATTGCAGACATGATCCATTGAAATATAAAATCATAACCACATCCGACAAGAATATCTAACCAAGATCAACCCACACGAGGTCAAACACACTTTTAAGAAAGACACACGAATCAGAATACCACATCCACACGACAAGTCTGCTTAGATTATCATAGAACAAGTCCATCGTCACATTATAGAAAAAAACGCATTTACAACGATGTTGAAACTTTAATATTAGGAAAACAAATATGAAAAGGTTTTTAATTGTTCCACCATCAATACGGAAAACCTAACATGGACCAAGGCTTCACAACCCTGGGAACTCCTGACTGTGCGCGAGCTTCACCCCGAGACTAGTGGCTGGGGCTCTGATGGCTGAAGCATCTTCTGCCTCACAGTCAGGTACTGACATTTTCCCCTCACAGCGTCCTCTTCAAGCAACGCTTCCTGCAAAACTTCTCAAGATGACCCAGATAGCTGCATCAATGACACGTCTTTGGAGGGTTGCAACAAGACGACTTCAAATGCCCGAAACGACCACACTGATAGAACACCACCGAACAGTCTAATGAACTAGAAGCTAGGACCAAGGTGGATAACTCCTGAGTAACAGGTATCTCTGGCGTATTTTCCACACCAGAGGGGGAACTCTTATGAACAACCGAGGACGCTGAAGTATTAACCACCCACATATCGGAAAACAACTCAGCCAATAATGCTTCCTTTACCAGATTCTCAAAACAAATGTCTTTAGAAGGGAGGACTCGATCCTTGATCTCTGGAGGAAAATCCCCAGTGAAAAGAGAGGCCTTCATGAGATCATGCGACTCTACCTCTGGAGAAAAGGAAATCAGTTCCTTGAAATGGTCAACATATGCCTTCACCGTCCGTTAGCCTTGATGAATATACACAAGCTCCCTCTTTTTATCCATCTTCACTTCCTCAGGTACAACCCATTGGATGGAAACTTTTTTAAAGACATCCCACGTCATTTCACCTTGCGTTGACGGTGGGGTAACCCTCTTCCACTGGTTCAGAGATGGACCCTCAAACAACTCCATAATTGCACGAACCTTAACATTATCAGGAGTTCCCAACATTCTAAAGGCACACTCCACTTCTTTGATCCATTTCACTGCCTCTAACGGACCCTGATCACCATAGGGAATAGGCAAAGTCTGAGAAGGACCAAAAATGGGGCATGACCTATCAGAATCCTTAGAGACCTTTCTAGGCGGCATTTCCTGAGCGACATATAAAACACAAAGCCAAAACCAATATCAAACCGAAGCAACTTCAATAAAAGTGCCTTCATCAAAAACAGTCAGCAGAAAGACCAAACCAACACAAACACAACCCAAAATAAAAATCTCTTTTTTTAAATTCCCTTTTTATTTTAGATTATAAAACTACCCTTTTTCAAGACTGATTTCCAAAACCAATCCATTTTCAAACCAAAAACATTCCAAAACTGTTTCCCCTTTAAAAAAGATTTAGAAAACAAGGTCAAGCCTTTAATTTCAGATACACACCCAGGTAATCCCATCAACCATTGCACATGTCTTCATCCACTATCCAATAATACTCATACCAACACGCATTTTTCATGCATTCTCACACATGTGCTAACGTTCATAAAGAGGACCTGAGGTATCACCCCAAATCATTCTTAACCAATTCCAAGAAAGAAAAAAACAGATATCCAAATCAAGAGATTTCAGTTTTAAAAGCCGTTTCATACATTTAATGTCTTTTAAAAGAAACCAGTCCATTTTTTTCAAAAACCTTTTTCATTTCCAACAACGCACTTACACCGACCAAAATGAAAGCAGCATCCAAAATTGCATTAACCACTGGTGTGAGGGACTAGTAGTCATGCTCAACCTAGCGACATGGTAGGGGGCCATGTCACAAGTCATCGTCGACCACTAGGAGGAATTCAAACCGTGTACTCAGACTCTACATGGGTCACTACTCCAGGTGAAATCACGAAGTAACGTCTGCTTTCCTCCGCTGTCATCTCTCAATCCAAAACAAACCAAAAAGAGATAAAGAGACAAATCTTGGACTACCCCTGGCGACTCGAGGTGCGGAACGGGAGAGGGTTCATGACGTCCTACCCGTACCTACCTCTTGAGTCCTAAAAGTCCTAATATCCACCTACCAGACAACCCTAATAACAAGAACCTCCCTCTAATACCATTTTGTCACGAACCAGCCCGGGTCGATCCTAAACCAGTCACCTGAACCGGTCCGCGGCAAGTCCCGAGGGGCGTTCCTGATCCCCCTGGTTGGCAACAAGTGCCGGGCATTGAAAATTTCAATCGTTGGGAACGATTTTAGCCCAAACTAAAAACAGGATCGAAAGAATGAAAATAAACTAAACAAACAGACAAACACTAAAGAAATAAACAAAACTACTCCACGACATACCTCCACGTGACCTCGCAGGTCACCACCCAAATACAACCAACGTCGCTCCCACACTGAGTGACTCAGGCCAAGAAAACCTGAACATAAGGAACCTGAAACTGAAATGGTAAAAGATAGGCGTGAGCACAAAAGTACTCAGTAGGTGATCCCCACAACAAATCCCAAAGCACTTCCAGTAAATAAAGAATCTACATATTCCCGGTTTGAACTACAATGTATAAAAGTAAGCTTTTAGAATAATTTACTTGAAAATAAAAACACGAGACATTTCCCTCATTCTTTTTCGAAAGTTGGTTCCCATTCATTAGTTTTAAACTCATTCTAAAAAAATCAAAGTGTTAAATTTTCAAATCTTACTGAAGAAAATAATGTATTTTCATTTGAAAACCATTTTCCAAAAGTCTAACAGTATAGGCTGTGAAGGATGACTGAAATTAAACAAGCAGGGAAAACAAGTGCAAGTAAAGGTAAACAAGCAAGTAAAAATAAACCAGAAGTTATCAGCAATAACCATGGGTGATCCTAAACAACCCTAGAAAACCACTGGACGTACTTGGGTTCAGACTACCTGCGGGCATGGTACTCCATAGTCAATAACCAACTGGCCGCCCTAATAGGCAACCAATGTCACATCCCTCCTGGCTTGTCCACAACTCTAGGGGGTACTAACCCGTCTAATCAGGTTTAGCAAGCAATCATCACTCGATAATCTACAAGACGCCCAGGAACCCATGGTGGTTTTAGTAACACTGTGAAAGTGGGAGACCCACGCACACATGACTCATCTCACCGCACTTGCAAACCCATTACACGGACATCGCTACACGACAATCCTCGATGGGAAGTCCCCCTGTAGAGATTCCCTCATAAGTACGTATATATATAGATATATATGTATACTTCACATTTAATAAAGTGCCAACCGGACCGTCATATCATTTACAGTTTGACCATTTAATACTAAAGCATTTCTAAAGGGATATGACACACACCATTTCATTAAAAACCAGAAACACACTTAAAACTTTATTTAAGAAACCCATATCAGCGTATTATCCATAAAACACATTGGTTTCACAAGTAGAATCATTTTCCAAAATCCAAACCTACCCCACTTTTATCAATATCAAAACGAGTCTTTAATAACTTTTTGAAGGAACACTATTTCTCAAATGAAATCCAAAATTTTAATCACGCATCAACAAAACCATTTTCCAACAACCAAGAACCACGCTTAAGTTTCCAAAAAAAAATTCATGTTTAATGGTCACACGACATTTCCTATAATCAAAGTTCTAAGAAAAACACCATTTTCCATAAACAATACACCTGCCATTTTACATACACCAAAACCCTTTCAAAACCCAATTCAACATGATCTTCATATTTCATAATGAACTCATTTAGAAGTATCACCAGGAAAACAGACACAGCTAAAACCAAGAAAAATACTTCCACTGAAATGCTAGAAATAAACAGAACAGACCACCACATTATAAATTACTACTTAATTATACATTTAAATCTACTGAAACCCAATAAAAGACAAGGGATAAATAAATTCTAAATTTAAAGGCGAGTGCAAAGGGAGACCTACCTCTAATCGGAACGAAGGACGACATGGCACAAAACTCTCGTTGCGTAAAAGGGTGCACCGTATTGCGCCGTCAAACCTGTCCTAAAACAAAAGACCATTAAACGGGTTCAACGATAATAATAATAACATAATAGTAATAACAATCATAATAATAATAATGTGAAAATAATAATGGTGATAACAATAACATCAAAATAATTATAACACAACATAATGATAATATTAATAATATAATAATAAAAACAATAATAATATGGCATAGTTATAAAATAATAATATTGTAATAATAATAACAATAATAATATAATAATAATAACAATAATAACATAATTTAATAATAATAATAATAATAACAATAATAGAAAAAATATTAACATAATAATATAATAATAATAATAATGACATCATAAAAATATAATAATAATATTATTATTATTAACATGATAAAAATATTAAAACGTTATATAAAAATAAAACTTAATAAATAAGATTAACATTAAAAAATAAAAAAAAATAAAAATAAAAGCTTACAGAGGAGCGGAGGGGGAGGGAGCCTGCAGGGGGTCGCTGGACGGCGGCGGGTGGAGGGGAGCGCTGGATTAGCGGGCCGCGTGAGGGAGCGGCCGAGGCCGGGGAGAGGTCGGGACGGGAAAAAACAGGGGTCGTCCGGGGGTGTCGGAGGTGGGTCGCCCGGCTGTTCGTCGGAGGAGGTAGGGACAGGGGGAAGAGAGATCCGAGAAGGCGGCGGCATGGAGCAGGGAGGGCGGCGCAGTGGTCGGTGGGACGAGCCGCAGCAGTGTAGGGCGTAGGAGAAGCCGGGGGCCGCGCGGCGGCGCTCCTGGGCTGAGCGGGAGCCGGCTACGGAAGCGGGGAGTCGCGCCGGAGGGGATGGAGGCCGGTGGTCGGGCTGGCGAAGGAGGCAGGGATGTAGGCTGGGGGTGCTGGTGCGGTGGTCAGTGAGGTCGCCGGACGGGGACGTCAGAGGCGGACAGGGGGTTGCGCGCAGGGGAGTCGCGTAGGGGCGCGGCGACGGGGGGGGGGGGGGGGGGTGGCCGGGACGTAGGATGGTGCGTGGAAGGGGGAGAGAAACGGGGGACGGGGTGGTGGCTGGGTAGGGGGTAGGATTAGGGTCAAGTTAATATATATATATATATATATGTAACAATAATAATAAAGATATAATAATAATAATAATATGAATAATTAAATAAATAAAATCAAATCTTAATAGTAATAATAAAACTTTAAAAAAATAGTAAAACATTATAATAATAATAATAATATATTAACTATAATAATAATAATAATAATAATAATTAAATAATAAATTAGATGATTATAATAATTATTATTATAACCAATATATTTAGAATAATAAAACCACTTAAAAAAATAACACACACACACACACACACAGATATATATATATATATATATATATATAGACATATGTATATATATACCTTTATAAAAACATATAAACATAAACACAACAAACATATATGTATATATACATATATATACATAACATATACTCATATATAAACAAATATACAATTAAAAATAACTAAAATAATAATAACACAATTTAAATAGTGATAGTAATAAAATGTCAACGTAAAAACTTTAATATTTAAAACGCCGGGTGAGCACATAGTCACCCGGGCCGAATGCACGGTAACTGCTAGCGATGCGGTGACCGCGCACCGGGGCGAAACCGCCAACACAAACAAACCTCGAAAATTTTAAACCTGACCAAGAAAGAAATAAAATAATGACATCTGCGGTCAGGGTGTGATAGTTCATAAAGCATGAATCATAAGGAAATAATGATAATATCCCATGAAAGAAAAACGTAGGAATAAAAAATAGAATAGTGTAGAAAACATAAGCATATAATATGATTTCCATTTTATCCAACAAATTTCCTCCAAGACCATCTTCATAGTATGGGTTCACTCCTCATACTGTCATGGCACACATTATTTACTCACATGGATATATTAGTATCATGAGTTCACTCCTCATACTATCTTGCTGGTTATAGTTCACACCCATGATCATCTATGTAGTATGAGGTAACTACTCATACCATCTTGGTAGTAATCATTCCCTCTCATGGCCATCATAGTAGTCAAGGATCATTCACAAGACCATATTAGTATATCTTATGTGATATAAATAGTCACCCTTTGTATTGGAGGGAGATCCATGTCTCACACAACTCATAATGAAATCATACATACATGTGCTATAAGATAATATTTAATTATATCATAATCCATTAACATAAATGGGTTTCATAACTATGTAATATTATCAAAACGTGTAGAAAAAAGTATGTTATCATAATTATTTCATCATAATCATAACCCATGAGATGAGGTGGGGTTCAAAAGCCTATAACCATAGAAAGATAAAAAATAATTGGTCATCATCATAGCATCAAAACATTATCCATTCATAGGATTAATATGAATGGATGCATTGAATAGTTTCCAGGAAATGCATGTGTAACACCAATGGATGTTATCATATACGGTAAACAATTTTTAAATATCATTAAAAATATTTTCTTCGGTGAAATAACCAATATTCATTGAAAAATATTTTTAAAAAATATTAAATTTTTAAAAAAAACTATCCAAAAAATAGCTTTGATAACATAAAATGGATGCATTGAAAATAATAAAAATTATATAAAAACATTCTTCCTTTAAATTGTCTTTAAATAACTATTCAAAACATTTTTTAAAACATTTTAAATGAGTATAATATATTTTTGACTAAATAGAGGGATCATAAGTTTGTACTTAAAATATTTTATTATATTCAAATGTGTGGAAGAATCATAAAGATATAGTTATATTTATTTAATAATCATGGGATAAGAAAACTCATGTGTTTTCTTGAGATATAGATTATATTATTTCATCAAAGGAAGCATAAACATGTGCAATCTCAAAATACGATGAGATTATCTGAATAAACTCTTATATCATGGTAACATGGGATCATAAAATCCATTTAAGAAAATGAAATTAAATAGACCACAAAATATAATGAAAATAATTATGATCATGACATAAGAAGTAAAATGCAATTATATACTCCTTAAATGATAATTTAGGTGCATAAAAAACATGATGCTCAAAGAAGTCCAATTGAGACCAAACTATTTTATTGATTTTTGTAACATTAAAAACATAAAACCCATGAGTAGAAGGTCATAAAATTGATATGGTAATAATCATTTATTTATATAATATAATTAATGAATACAATTTTTGGATGTGTATACACTATACAAAATGAATTAGTGGAGAACATATAATGTATCTCATGGAAATACAATTTGAGAAGATATCCCCTTACCTTGTATATTGACCCTCATCATATGATTTCAAACCACCTATATAATAAATATAAATTTATTATACATCATTTACATGACCCTATTATTTTATATAATACAATATGTGGTCTTTTAATGACCATATATTTCCCAATTGTTAATAATCCTATGATATGTTTTCACATTGGGTAATATTCACTTTATTTTTCGCATGGTTTAATTTTCTTATATAATTTGTATTTATACATGAAATCAGGATTTACAGAATGTAAAAAATTATATAAATATCTTCTATATACATTATATATTTATTATAATAATCAACATAATATATAATTATGAAATGGAAAACACGGTTCATGGGGACGTTATGTTGTACGTACGCATGGACGTTATTTTCGATTAATTGAATTGTTTAAAAAATGAAATTAAAGGACATAAATGTATATATATATCATTATTAATGTATATTTATGATATTATATTTGTGTTATATATTCACTAAAATATTCTTTAATATTATTTAGGTAGTGTTTGAATTAATCATATCAATTGAAGTAGTGGTATTCCACTCTTTCTGAAACAAAATTATTGTGCTAGTAAAAAATGGAAAGTAAAGAGGAAATAATTGTAAAAGGAATTAAAAACATAAATAAATAACAAATAAAATTTAAATAAAATTTAAATAGTTTTTCCATTATAATTAACATCACATGGGGTGGTAAGGAATATTGAACAATAATCGTTTTGTGTTGTGGTAGTTCATCTTACACATAAACCCAATGTTAGTTTTCCATTTAATGGAGGTGTGTGTAAGTGTAGTATTAAACCATAGGATAAAAAAAATATTATTATATTGAGGATTATGGTATTTTTATATAATAATTGAAAATTTAATGTGTCTTTGTTGAGAGTGAAAATAAAATAATGTAATTGAAGAAAGATGTTACCTCTAATTGGGTGTCTCTTTTTGGTTTTTTCCCAAAAGGATTCCATGGATTTATTTATGACAATGGTAAGTATTCTATGAGTAATAGAGGATTTATTGAAATTGTAATGTTAATGTTTTTGATTAAATTAAAAATTATTAGTGGTGATATGATGTGGTATAGGTGGTTTCCATTGTAGTGAAGAAAAATTACTCACATGGTATTTTTTTAAAAAATTTGGTGATGCCACATTTATAGCTAAAAAATGTCATGAAAAACCAAAATAACTAATGAATGGGTTTTTCATGGACGAATCATGGCAAAAAAATGTGTTTTGGATAGGTTAGTAAGTTTTTCTAGGTCCAAAATTTAATTTTTAGTCCTTATTTAAGCTTAATATTATCTTTATCAATATAATTAATTTTTCTAACCATCATTACACATTTTTTACAAAAATTAGTTTGACCTTATTAAAGAATATAAATAGCTAAAATTAAAAATATCGAATCAACTTATCAAAATTAAAAATATAGTGTGGTAGATAATAGTTGAAAATTAATCCTTCAGTCAGGTCGAAGGTGGGGTTTTAAATGTTACACCCCATGAATTTATATTAATTTAACTCTTTAATGTAAATTAGTATATTGCGGTACATGCAACATCGAGTTCGAGCCCACCACAACTTACCCAACTAGCCATTAAAAAAGTCATAAATAATAGTGTTAATTAAGTTTTGAATTTTATATACTATATTGAATTTTAGAATCCATATTATGTGTTTCTGAGACATAATATACAAACAATTCATTTATTTTCATATAAAATATGTATTTTTCAGAAAATGCAATTTTGAAGCCTTTTAATAGAGAACCCTTTTTTAAAATAAAATATTTTACATAGTTATATATCCAATTCAATGAAATTATATTTTTCATTTGAATTGGGAATTAAAAAATTAGATTGGATATATTTTTGGTACTTTTTGGATTACATTCATATTTTGATGAATAGTGAAAAATACAAAATTTAATTTTAAAACATATTTTTTAATCAAAAAAATTATAATGTAAAGTTATGAATTTGAGAAGATTTAATGTAAAATTATATTAAATTTTTATCATTTAATATAATTTAGATCATTGGATGTAAATTCACATTTAAATTGTACATAAACAATTGTTAATATTTTGATATTTTTTACATATTAAAAACCTGTTTTCTGGTTTTAACAATGGGAATTTATTTTAAATTAATTAATTCAAATAATATTATTTACATTTTCAAAAATGTACATCATATTTTGATTTATAATATCAAAATTATCTTAGAGTGAATTTTTGGTATTTTTATAAAAATATTCAATTTTTGATGAATATAGAAAATCAATGTGTTATTGTTTAAAACAAAAATTTATTAAAATATTTATTATTTTAATTTAATTCTATTTTAAAGTCAAAATAGATAAATAATACCTATATTAGTTCAATTTAATTCACTCGGGTCATTTTATATTTAGATTATATGTATAATATTTTCTTGAATTTGTTAACGTGTTTTACCAACCTTCTAAGCACATTTGCAAATTTTCATAAAACATAATTTTACCAGTTCTATGAATTAAATTTAAAAAATCCAAAAGACATGGTTGACATAATTATATAAAATTTGGTTCAATAGAATGAAAATATTTTTTGGTGAATAGTTACTTAAGAATTTTATTTACCATGTTTAAAAGTAAATGAGGTAATTAAGGGTAAAACTTAATATTATAATTACTGTAACACGAGTCCTAATTCTATTGGAAAATTTTATTTAGACCTATATAAACCATTTGAATAATATATTATCCTTTTGGTTCCAATGGATTAGATTATTACAATTACTATTATTTTATTTAAAGTAGATTTTAAAGAGTTAAATTCAATGTATACTAACATATCCATTTTTAATCTAGTGTGAAGAAAAAGTTAAATTCAAATAAAAATACTCATCAAAAATATATAAATATTTCCTACATAATTTATTTTATTTATAATTTTTATAAATTATATAATTTAATTTATTTATTAAACAATGATGATGTAGTAGTTTCGTTATTAATAAATGTTTAGAATATTTGATATTCTAAATATAACAATAAATGTAAATTGAGAATTTTGTTGCATTCCACGAAATTTATAGGTTAACATGAAATTTTATGGTTTATTTAATTTATTTTTTCAATGAAATCATTTTTTTATTTAAAATAACAATCACCAAATACTGTGTTACATGACATAAATTTGTTTTTAAAAACAAATACTATTTTACTAAATTATATAATATTCCTAAAAATATAAGGTTCAGAAAAAATACTTATATAATGATATATATTTTATTAATTAACCACATGATGTTCCCTTGGCATTTTATTGTAATTTTAATAACCATTTAATATAAAAATACATGAAGACATTGAAAAAGATAAATTATTTAGCTAAGAGTTAAATAAAAATGATAACGCAGATATTGTGACCTAAACATGTCTAAAACATATTATTGGGAAGTATTTCAAACCATACCCACCTGAGCCTCGAAATTAATCAATTTGGAGCCATTATAAACCATAAATGATTTTATAGTAAAATAATATTTCAATGATTTCCTAAAGTGACCCTCACCTCTATTATAAAACGGTACTGCCTGTTCTCTCCAAATCAAACCTCCAATGCTATTTTCCTCAGGCAAACTATGGTCAAATATCCTCCCAACTACCCTCAATTCATACTAGAGTCCTTAATTTTATCATAATATGACCTAAGGATCCCTTTTGATCAAATCAATAAGAAGAACCCGAAGAAGAGGTAATTTCTTCATCTCTTCTTTCAATGTTCTTTTCTTCTTCCACATCGTCATTAATTGTTTTTTTTCATACAAAAAAAATAACTCCAGTACCTTATACATTCTGATATTTCATTATAAATATTTTACTAACATATTCATTATTTTATCCATCCAATTAATGAAATTGTCACCATATGTGTGTGTGTACGACATAACGTATGCACGTCATAGTGTGGTTTGTAATTCAACACATCATTATTTGGATGGGTATAATAATGATGATAATTTATGTAAATAATAAATATAACTTGTTATTTATTATTTATAAATAATATACAATTAAATTACATATGATTTTACCATCAATATAATTATATTATCACTCATGCATACGTACAGATTATCTTCTCCATGACACGATGAGATTCATTTCCACATTGACCATTCAATGTTGATTATAAAAATATATATTAGTAATATGTATGTAATATATGAAATAATAATGATACTATAAATATATATGTGTTTTTTTTGTGTCTGTGTGCGTGTGTGTGTTTTTACATATATCTCATTCACGTAATTCTGTTCAATACGATATGAAAACGGAAATAGTGTTTATGCGCATGTTCGACCTACCATCTCCATGAACCGTGTTTTTCATTTCATATATCAATAATTTATACATTTTGATATTATGAATTTATATGATAAATAAATAATGTTTTTTATTATTGAATCAACTCAATATTCATATAAGTGATATAATCAATAATAACTAGTTGAAACATGTACGATAGAGAAAGTGATTATTACCCAGATTATTATTTTCACATTGAAATTATTATTAAATCGATAGTATAAATACATAAATAAATAAAGTATTATTACATGTACAAGGTAAGAGTTATTTCCACAATTTCATTATTATCCTAGATTATTTATCTATAAGTATCTAATGTGACATATTTATCATATATGTCAATGTTTCATACTATTGTTATCAAAATGATTCTATTTAAGGAGCTCATTAAATAAAACATAAATTTAAATGGTTTGAATATGTATTCGTCTAAATCATTCTAATTAATGTCCCTATTTTAAAAATGGTTATATGTATTTATTTATATGGACATCAATGATTTAAATTGTTAATCACTTTAAAAAGATTCAAAGTGGTATGGGACACATTCATTCAATATTCTCTTTTAAATGAATTCCATTATAAATTAGCTAATTTTAATTGATTTCACAAAAAAGGATATTTCTCTCAAAGATATTTAGTGATCATTTTCAATTATGTCATCATCCTTTGATGGATATTATTTTTTATTGATGTTATTTTTTATAATATAATCTTCCATATTGTATTTAATGAGATTTGATATGTTTGATTATGGATGTTCTATTTGTATAGCATTAATGGTTTATGGTTAATGTATTCAAATTTCATCTGCTAATTTTAATATTAATGTTTATGTTATGTTTGAACCTTTTCAAATGAGGAATACATTGGACTTAGTAAGGGATTGGTAGAGCCCACTATTGCTCCTCGATGCATCGGTAGGTCTAATGACACAAACTAGTGTCTTTGCACAAGTCAATGACTAAATTTTTATTTGTAGTCTTGGAACGAGGACTTATATATGTGGTTATTAAGTATAAAATTATGCATTATATCATTATGAAACTAGTTAATGATATTACATTTGATTATCTTACTAGTATAATATAGATGTGAATAAGTAAATGGCATTATAGGATTTAACTTTTCCATATTATGTTGATGTTTATGTATAAAATGTAATTATGTTTGCCTTATACATTTCCTAAAATATTTATGCTTATTTAGGATAGTTTCTACAATATTGATATCCTTACTGAGCATCATAACTCAACCCTTTATAATGTTTTATTATTCCATTGATGTGAGGTATTTGTTAGGATTGATATGAAGGGTTATGTTAGAGGGAATAATGGTGTATTAAAAATAATATTTATGTGGTGTTTTATTTTAAAAATTGTAATGTAACACTCATATAGGTAATCTATTTTCCAATACTAATAAATTGATCTATCCTTTGGGAAATTATTCCTTGAGATCATGCCAATGTATTAATATAATTCACTGACTTTGGGTAACTTGGGTCACAGTGATACAGTTAGTATCAATGGTTGTTTAGATACAAACATGGTAATTGACATAGATAAACTTTGATTTTGATAAATTATCCTAATATAGACATTGAGGATTATTATATAAGAACATCCATGAATTTTGGTATTGTGCAGATTTTTGGAATTTTCCAAGCGATTAATATCTATCTGGATACGGGCAGGTATAGGCTGCTCTGGCACAGATGTACTTAGGAGTGAAAAATATGACAAAGAGTTTTGGGCTTGTCCTGGGATATCTTGGTACACAAAAATGGTCCTTGCTTCATTTTTTTTACAAAACTACCAAGGGGATATTCTTAGGATAATTCACATTTTCATTACAAACCAATATTAAGAATTTATATGTACATAACATCTCAAAAAACAATATTTTTTTTATTATGAATTATATACATAAACTGTTAAATTTATGTTAGGTATATTACAAGCTTTTAATTATGAATTGTTATTCATGAACTTACCTAGTGTATTCCATTTTATAGAAATGGTTCTTAGTAGAATGAAAAGGAACTCCATCAATACACATGATCCAAAGAGTAAGAAGGATAATATCTTTAATTGACCTAATCCAACATTTAGAAGGGAGATAGTCTCCCATGTATTTTAATCATAATAAGAAATTGAATGATGTGTTAATAAGAAAAGTAAATCATTCTTCAGGTCCTATGGCATTGAAGGGAATCCAGAGAATAAAATGTTTGTAGAGACAAAGATGGATAATGGGAAGATGGGAAAGAAGGATTTTCCAAAATGTGATAACTATGGAAAGAATCACCTTGGTAAATTCTTGAAGTGAATGGGAGAATGTTATAAGTGGGGAGAGAAAATAACACCATGTACATGATTTCAAGGGTATCGAAAAGGATTCAAGTGTACAATTAATTTATCAACTAGGTGTTGGGACACTACATGAATCAATTTCCAAATCATTAGTGTATATCTCAAATGATGTTGTTGTATAATTATCACGTTATAATACTACCATAGATAAATAGGAATGAATTATATTGATATTAATGAATTATGACATTTTATTGTTGTATCAAATATGTACTTGTTATATGAATTATAGAGTATATATGGATTGTACTATAAACCTATTTATTTTAATATTTGATATTGTGTGTTACCAAGAAAAGTGACTCAATATCAAGTTAATTTTTTTGGAAAAAACATTGTTAATGATAAAATTTAATATGGTCACGATACTGATCAATTGATTTTGGAATAAGAGATGATTGATTTGAATAAATTTTATTGGATAATATTTACTATATTGGAACTAAATAATGGTTTTTTATTCCATCATTGTTGGTTATGAAAACATTTTTGTTTTAACGGGTATATCATGTATTTTATGTTTTATAGAAGTAATAATGGAGAAAATATAAATTTAAATATTGTTTTCTAGAAATTCATTTTATTAGCACATTTTAAGAGAAAGCAAGATGAAGGTATTCACATGTATAATATGCGACCTTCCTTATAAATTTTGGACTATTAGTTTGGAAAGGAGTATTGTGGATAAGTCTAATTGTTGGAATGAATTAAATTTTCCATTGGATATTATTCTTAAGGTTAAATTATTTCTTAACATTATTATCAGATTGTTATAAAAATTACAACCCAGAGGTCGGGCGACAAGACGTTACACCCAGAAAGAACACTATATAGGAACCTATAACCGAAGGGCGACAAGGGTTCCTCACATACCACTGGCCTATGTGATGTCTAGGATGGTATAATGTAGTTTTTTTAAAAGTATGATATATGAAATATAAAATCATTTTTTTAGAACCCTATATGAATTGGATAAATAGAATATTTTTGAGTTCTATTATCTTTTATGAGTGAAAGATGATATTGTGGTATATATTTTTAAAAGGATGGAACACTACTTGTCATGTATTTTTTTATTATATAAAGAAATCAATACATAAACATTATATAATGGATCTTAAAACCAGAATTTTTTTTATCCAAATACCTTCTGTTTTGATGAACCAGTAATAATTTATATCATCTTAGATTTATGGCTTTGAGGCCCAAAATTTTCTATTTATTGGTCACTTGTTTGTCATTGATGACCTCAATCACCCCATATAAATATTTACGTTTTATCCGCAAATTATGTGTCTCAAATTTTCACATGTGTTCTCCTTTTAAAATTCTTAATTTTGTGGTGACTATTTCATTCACCTTTCCTTTTTATTAAGAATAAATTTTATTATCCCTATTTCTGAAGTCAGTTTTTAACAATGGTATTTTCTATTTTTTACATTTTATTTTCAAAGAACAATTTTAAATTGAGAGGATGAAATTTATTGAAGGGGGGAGAATGTGACACACCATGATTTCATAGTTCTTTATATCTTTTATTTAATTATATAGCTTGTGTTCTTGTCAACACAGAGTTCGAGGGCACCATGACTTACCAAATTCGTCGTTAAAAAAGAATTTTCGATTAGAAATAACTGAATTTTGAATTATATATACTCAATATAATTTTATAATCTATATTATGTGTTTCATAGATATAATATAAGAACAAATTCATTTTCTCAAATAAAGGAAGTATTTTTCCAAAAAATAATATTTTATCACCTTTTAATGGTGAAACATTTTTTGAATCAAATATTTGACACTTTTATATATTCAATTTAATGAAATTAAATTCTTAATTGTATGTGGGACATAAAATTTTAGTTTCGATAAATTTTTTGTACTTTTCTGATAAATTTCATATTTTGATGAATAATGAAAATTAAAAAATTTAATTGAAATCATATTTGTTAATAAAAATAATTTATAGTGATACATTATGAAATTGAGTGGTTTTAATGAATAATGATATTATATTTTTAACATTTAATGTAATTTAGGCCATTGGATGTAAATTCATATTTAAATTTTATATAAACACATGCAAATCATTTGATAGTTTTTAGATCTTAAAAACCCACTTTTTGGAAATAACAACAATAATTTATTTTAAATTATTTAATGCATACCGTATATTGTGAATTTGTTAAATTGGAAATTTTTTAGGATTCCTATAATCAAAATTATTTTTCGGTGATTTTTTCATATTTTTTTGAAAACATTCAATTTTTAAGGATTAGTGAAAAACACTATGTTACCGTTTAAAACCAATTTTATTTAAATAATTATTATTTTTATTTAAATTAATTTTAAATTCAAAATGTATAAATTATTATTTTATTGGTTCAATGTAATTAATTGGAATTATTTTATAATAAGATTAAATGTATAAATGTTTATTGAATTGTTTAGCGTCTTTTACCCATCTTCTAGTCACATTTTCAAATTTGTGTGAAATGTAATTTTACCGCATCTATGAATTAAATTAAAAAATCTAAATGAAACAGTTGACATCAGTTAGTAAATGTGGTTCATTAAGATAATAATAATTCATGGTGAATAGTAACGTTCGAATTTTATTTACCACGGTTAAAAGTAAATAGGGTAATTAATGATAAAAATGTATTAGAATTACCCTAACACATTTCTTAATTCCATTTGATAAGTTTCTTTAGACCTAAATAATCCATTGGATTAAATAATGAACCTGTTTGATCCATTGTTTTATTTAATTACATTTGTTATTATTTTATATATATAAGAGTTAAAAGTGTTAAACTCAATGTTTATTAACTAAGCCATTTTTAATATATGGTTATACATAAGATAAATTCAACTATAAATATTAAATAAAAATCTAAATGCATTCATAAATATCGGTTCATTATTTATAATATTTTTTTCATTAAATAATTAAATTTATTTATGGCACAAAGATGATGCGGTAATTACTTTATTAATGAATGATTAAAATATTGGATATTATAAATATGAAAATAAATATAAATTGAGTCTTTTTGAATTACATGAATTTTATTTGTTAACATGACATTTAAGGATTTCATTAATTTATTTTTTCAATGTAATCATGTTTTTATGACTTTCAAAAAACCAAAATACTAAATAGTGTTAAAATTTACTCAATTGAGTTATTAAAGGAAATATTATGTCATCAAATGATATAATTTTCATAAATATGTTAGGTTCATCCAAAAGTCTTATATCAAGTTATATGTTCTTATTAATGAACAACTTGAGGTTTTCTTGGAATTTTATAGCATATTGATTAACAATGTAATATAAAAATACAAGAAGATATTGCTAAAATTAAACTATTTAACTAAAAGTCAAATAAAAAAGATAAGTTTACTATGGTAACAAAACATGTGTAAAAACTATTTTTTGAGATTATTTCAACCCATAACAACCTTATACTCGATATAAAACAATTTTCGGCCATTTTATACCGAAAATAGTTTTATAATAAAATAATAAATCATGATTTTCCTAAAGTTATTTTCACCTAACTTATAAAATTGTAATTCCCCTTCTATAAAAATGAAACCTCTTAAGACATTTGGCTCGGCCAACCCTTACTCAAATACCATCCCAACTACCCTAACATCATATTATAGGCCTTAAAATAATCATAATCCAACCTATGGAACTATTTTGATCAAATAAAAAGGTAGAACCAGAAGAAGTGGTAATTACTTCATCACCTCTTTCAATGTTCTTTTCTTCTTCCACATCCTCATTATTTGATTATCATCCATACTAAAATAATAATTATATTACCTAATACATTCTGATATTTTTTTATAAAAATGTAACAACCATATTCATTATTCTATCAATCCTTTGAATGACAAAGTCACCAAACGTGCGCACATATGGCTTACCATCTCAATGTCGTGGTGTGGTTTTTTATTCCACAATTCATTATTTGGATGTAATTAATAATTAATATAATTGATATTAATAATAAATATAACATATTAATGATTATTTATATATAATATACCTTCAAATTACATATTATTTCTCCACCAATATAATGATATCGTTGCTCGTGCGTACATATGGATTACCATCTCCCTAACATGATGAGATTTATTTCCACGTTCACCATTCAATGATTATTATAAAAATATATATTATTAATATGTATGTAATATATGAAATAATAATTCTACTTGAAATATATATATATATATACATATATATCTCAGTCACTTATTTTTTTCAAAATGATTTGAAAACAGAAATAGTGTTTATACTTATGTACAGCCGACCATTTCCATAAATGGTGTATTAAATTTCATATATTATTATATTATAAATGTTAATAATATCAATATATATTATATATAAATAATTTTTTATATTATCGAAGAAATTATATCTTGATATAAGTGATATAATCAAGAATAACAAGTTAAAAAATGTATGGTAGAGAAAGTGATTATTTCCCTAAATATTATTTAATAATTGAAATTATTACTAAATGTGTTGTATAAAGGGATAAATAAATAATGTAATCATATATTTGAATATGGTTTTGGTAGGATTTAATAACATATATAGTCATTATACAGGAGGTTAAATGTAACCTCGTCCAAAGGAATGTACAAGGTAACAATTATTTCCTCAATTTCATTATTATTAGATATAGTTTGTCAATAGGTATCTATTTTCACATATTTATCATCTATGTTGATGTTTCATAAATGAGTTATCAAAAGGATTATATTTACGGAAAACATTAACTAAAACTCCATTTTAAATGATTTAAATATTTATACTTCTTAATCATTCTCATTTATCTCCATATTTTTAAATTTGTTTTAAGTATTTATTTATATGGAAATGAATGTTTTAAAATTATAGTTCCATTAAAATGTTTCAATGTGGTATGGGACACTTTTATGAAAAAATATCATTTAAATTACTTCCTTTATTTGTGAGTGACTTTTATATGATTTCACAAAAATGCTATTTTTGTCAACGAGTATTACTTTTCATTTTAAACTATGTTAACATCATTTACTGTATATTAATCATTATTGAAGTATATTTATTGTAAAAAAACATCCATATTGATTTGAATGAGGGATGATATGTTTGGCCTTTCTTATGCTATTTTTATACCATTAATGGTGTATTTATAATGTATTGACATTTCATATGCTAGTTTTAATATAAATTTTTATGTTATGTTTCAAACTTTTATTATGAGGAATGTATTGGACATAGTAAGTGACAGGTGAATCATGTTATAGCTCTTTGATGAATCCATATGTCTTAGGAGACAAACTGGTGTCATTACACAAGGCCTTAAATATCCTTATTTTTAGTCTTAGCATGTGCCCTTGACTAAGTGGTTATGATGTCCGGCATTATGAATTCTATCAATATGAAATTTTCTATTGATATTACATGTGATTATGTGACTAGTAGAATATCCTTGTGAAAAATTAAATGGAATTATTTGATAAATCTATTGCATATTATGCTGAATTATATTTCTAAAAGATTTTTATTTTTGACATTTACATTGCCATAAATTATTATTCCTATTTATGATAGTTTTGGCTATAATGTTATCATTACTGAGCATCTGATCTCACCCCTATATTATGTTTTATATTTTGCATGATGTGATGAATTGTGTTTTGATTGATATGCAGGGTTAAGTTATAGGAATAATGGAATTCTCAATGGATTTTTTATATTGTGTTTTCTTTTTGAAATTGTAATATGACATTCATATCTGTTATATATTTTCCAAGTCTACTGAACCGATCGGTATTTTGGGACACGATTCCTTGTAATCATTCCAATGTATTAAAATAATCCACCGAATCTGGGTATCTAGGGTCAGGGAATCACATTTTATGTAAAAAAAACAAATATTTTCTATGTTTTAACATCAACATTAACTTTGAAACTAGATCTAATTACCATCATCGGATTAATTAAAAAATATATTATATAATAAAAATTTCAATCCATTTTAAAATAATATATTTCCCTCTAAATAAATTAGTTGAAAAATCCATTTTGAATTACAATTGAGTATTTCTTACAATTCATCCTGAAAATATATTTCTCATAAAATCCAGAAAAATATATGTATGATAATTTTGAAATTTTAAATTCAAAAATTAATATTAATTTCCAAAAATTATATTTCAAAATATGAAAATATAAATTTGATTATTTATCATTGATTGGATTTTTATGCATATTATATGAGAAAATTATATTTTAAAACATTAATGAACATTATGAAAAACCATATCATTCAATATTCTTATGTTTTATTTATATAAAATAATAATTTTTTTTTCAAAATATAATAATTATTGATAATATTCCATATTTTAATAGCAATGTTCTAATTATCTCATATAAATAATTACAATAATAAAAATATGTTTTCTAGAAACATCAGTGATGCATGTAACGTATGAAAATGAAGTATTGCATGTATCAAATGCCATGAAATTTCTTTATGTAACATGTTCCACACTGATTCCTATTGAATGAAATATTTTTCTTAATGAATTTCAATACAAAAAATAAAATTTAATTTATTTGAAAAATACATTTTTAAAAACATGTGGTGTTACATTCTCCCCCCGCCCCCAATAAATGTTTCCCTCAAAATTCATCACTTGTGTAAAAAAATGAGGGCACTTCTTGTTCATTATATCCAGTTCATCCCACATAGATTATTTGAACTGGTGATTTCTCCAAAAAAACATTACCAAGGGAGGGGTCTTCTTTTGTATAACATTTTTTGTATGATCTATAATTTCACAAGGTTGATCTTCGTAAGAAATATAATACTCCAATGTTATGACCTATGAGTTTATTACATTTGAAGGGTCATATATGTACGTGATAAAATAGATACATGGAAAACATCATAGACATGAGAGTGATTTGGAGGAAGATCCATCTCATAGGCTACCATGTCGATAATATTATGAATCTCAATGGGACCGATATACCTAGTGCATTGTTTCCTTTTTCTAAAATATTAAAACTGTATTCAAAGATAATACTTATAGAAACACTTTTCCCCAAATTTAAAATTCATAATATTGTCAATGGTTATTAGAGAAACATTTTTAATGGAATTGACCATCCTAGATATGCTACAAAATGTTTCTCACATTCTGGACTATTTCTTCCGAAATCTCAGGTCCCAATATATTTCTTTCTGCTACTTCATCACAACACATTTGGGCTTTACACTTTATCCCCTAAAGGGATTCGTGAGGTTCCATCTAAATTCCTCAGTGAAATATATTGTTGTATGAAATTAAAACAAGAGGAAGGTGTTTATCCCAAACACATATGATTTCCGTTGTACATAATCTTAACATATCTTCTATGTTTAAACTTTAAATTCATACTAATCATCTATTTGAGGATAAAAATCATTTGTGATACATAATTATGTATTATGCTATCATGGATGTCTTCATCCGAACACTTAGTTAAACACCAGATCCTCATATGATATAATTGAACGTGGTACTCCATGAAACCTTACCACTTCATCAATATATATCCTATAATGCAGCTCTAGAGAGAAGTCATATGTGATAGAGATGATGTGTTTTTACATTGTATGTTGATATAATACAACCCCTATATAAATATCCTTTATAAATGTTTTTTGTAGATCAATTAAAAAATCCATAGTTATGTTCTCATATTTTTTATTGTGGATTTAGAAATAGATGAATCATTAACTTTTAATTTTTTTCATTTATCCTTAACTTGATGGAGTACCAAGAACTAAGATACATACATTGTGATATCTATATTCACACCATCCCACCTAATGAATTTATTCATGTACCTATACATATTTGTATATCAAGGATGAGTAGAGAATGATGAACTATGAGCTTCCTCTAACAACACCTTATTCATAAATTATAGGGAAGGAACACAAACATGGTGGTTGGATATTATCATTCAATCCTAGTCATGGTTAAACTATGGATCATTTATGAATTTCTTTTACATATCTCCTTCTAAATTTTATGCCTCCTTAATCTTCACCTGGGTATAATATTGAAAATTAATTTGAGAATGATATGATTTTCCCAAACCATTATGATATCTAGATTAATCATTTAGAAATCAAAAAATATTAGATCATTTTTTAACCTCGTCATGATTAACTATCATGAATCTTCTAATTCAAATCATTTTCCTCATTATTCACTTTCCTAGGGCGGTAATATATTGAGAAATCATAATTATTTCTCTACTCTATCCATATTCTCAGACACATGTTCAACTCCTTATGTGTGAATATATATTTTAAAATATTATGATTGATATATATATCACACTTTTCTAAATATATATAATCATTCCATATCATTAATACATAAATTACTATTGTTGACTCCAAATCAAACATTGTGTAATTTTTCTCATGAATCATCATTTTTCATGAGGCATAATAGATAAACATGTTATTATATATATGAACACATCCCAAGAACATATTGGATTCATCATTATATATTATAAACCCATCTCCACACCATTATAATGTAAGGAAAGGTGCACTGACTAACGTTCTATTCAATTTCATGATCTATTCCTCACATTATTGTTTCCAAAGGAACTCGACACCCTTATGAGTTATCTTTATTAAGGAATTAGATAATAATGATAAATTATCTACAAACCACCAATAATATCTATATAAACAATGAAAAAAGATGGATCCATGGCATTGTGGTTGGTCTAGTCAAGAAGTAAATATACTCTGTCATTGATGAATCAAATGGTATTTCATCTATTGACATTTTTTCTCCTAAAAAATGAAACCATTTAAAGCCAAAATTAAAACATTTTAATGTTGGAAAATTAATTCTCCTTACATAGGTTCATTAGTATAATTCTCAAGTGATATTCATGTCCAACATTTCATTTTTAATAGATAAAAACAATATCTACAATGATTGACAGAAACTAGTTGAGGTAATATCTAAATACATTTCTATAAATATTTTCATATGTATATCATCCTTCCTGATTGTTAGTTGATGATACCAATTATGATTGTCAATATTATAAATGAATCATGCTCCATGTAGTTGTTCAAAAAAAGTCATAACTATGGGAAGATGATAATTGATATTTATTGTGATCATTTTCTAATAAAAATAATCAATACAGAGTCACATTGATATATTATTTTTTTTATTATAAAATAATGGGTGCACCCAAAGGTGACAAAGCTGGTAGAATGAATCCCTTATGATGGTTTTCATAGAGATTATTCTTTAATTTCTACCACTCAATCAGAGCCATTCTATATGGAGTGCCGAAAATTGGAGGAGAACCAAGAATATTTTTTATTTGGAACACAACATTTCTATTTGATGGATAACTAGAAAACTCCTCTTGAAATACATCCACTTATTTTGGATAATATGTATATCATCCTTGCTGATTTTCACCGTAACAATTTGATATAATTAAAACATTTTGATTTTAATTTAGTCACATAAAATGTATGTAATCTCAACAGAATGTTCATGGTTATCATTACATTGATGTAATATAATATTAAGGTTTGAAATATCAAAATAAGAATTCCTTCATTGATAATTGATATGGGATTTATGTAGGGAAATCCAATACCTGACTAATATGACATCAAATTCAACCAAAGAATGAAACTTTTTCTAGAAACAAATTCCAACGAACATCAACTAGGGAGGAGTCCAAGTAATGAGATTAAATCATCAAAACATTAGGTATTTTAATTCATGCTCTACTTATAATTGATTTGTTAAATTCAAAAAATTAATTTAATATTTTTTAAATATGAATGAGTGGGTAGATCTACAATCAAATAATACATTTTAAGTTCTGTAGTGGATGGTTAGTGTGTATTTTATCACGTCATCTTCTCACCCCTCTTCAAAACAATAGATTGCATGAGGTTTCTCCTTATCCCTCATCTTAAGAGGTTTTTAATTTCTGTCATCATCACCAGCCCTTGGGTTCCCATAGCGGTAATCCTAATACATGTTCTCCAAATACTTGTTGCACTGGATCATGTGATATGCATTCTATGAATATTTTCCCCAATAGAAAAATTATATAACTTATTTTCATCCCTTATATAATCAAATCCCTGATTTAATTCCCTTCCATTCATAAAACATTTATTGGACACCATAATTTAATTTCCTTCATTCCTATTCCCACACTTATATCAAAAATTCTAGCTTATCTTCTTACCTTCATGATTTTTAGATTTTCATTTAAACTACATCTTCATCATCCTTTCAAAATAATAAGATTGTTACATGACTGCAATCGACATTTCAACCATGATGTAAAATGAAAAATCTATTTATATCTTCTAATGTCTCTTATGGAAAATGTACTACTGAGATTCGACTTAAATCCATTAAAGAACTAATCAACATTACATATGAGTTGGATGATAATTCTTGACGCACACATCAAAATCCTCTTGATGTTATCCCCGTAGATACCAATAGATTCATCATCCCTTTACTTTTACTAAATGAATATTTTATCCTTCTTGGTATAAAGAACATGAAGAATGTAATTATTGAAAAATAAGTTCTAATACACATCCCAATCCATGGTATCAATCTTATATTTATGCATCGTTTTTTTATTAGAGTCAGAAACTTATCATCATTTCCTAACAACTGATAGATATCTAGATTGAAATTCTCTTATCTAAACATTAGACAACATAGAATAGGGTTTCAAAAATCTCGGTCCTTTTTCCATAAATAAGTTGATCAAAAGACACTATAGAAAAATGTAGATGTTTCAACAATAAATTATCAATAGAATGTTTTTCTCTCATTATCTCATGGGTAATTACACCATGATTCATAGATTCAAAAATATGTGGGAGCATAAAGATGAGTTTTTTCATTCCAACTACCATATAATTTGGTTACACATGAGTTAAATCATTTCAATGTCCATCATATTATTACATTAATGTGGTTCCATTATGTTTTATCAATTGACTAAAACTAAAATCATATAGTATGAAACAATTAATATAATTAGGAACCACATAATCATGAGAATTAACTTATACGATCTCTAATTTATGACAACTTGTTTAATATATGACAACTTAGGTTTATCCTAGGTTATTCATAGAGAACATAATTTTGATCCCTTATTGATGGTTTATGATGATTTTGTCAATTCCAAATGCATATCCCCCATGAGTGTCAATCTAGGTGTGAAGTAAATCATGTTTTCATGTTCAAGATTACCCTATGTCAGGCCTGGATCATCTTGATAGAGTTTATATGACATGGTACATATTTTCTAGAACCACATCCACTTATAATAACAATATCATGATTTATTTCTAGGAAACCACACACTCAATCCATTACAAAAATTCTAGGACATTCTTCAACACATTTTCTTTTCATTAGACATATCCCTGGACATCTCATTAGCGTTTTCACATGATATTTCTCATCGTAGAAACCAAAGTCTAAAAAACCAATCACCTGATACCAACTATAGATACATAGTATTGATATACATTAAAATTACATATCTTTCGTGTAAGAAATAAAATATTACACAAACAGAATCATGAAGATTGTACTAGTCTAGTTCCTTTGGATTTAAGGAATATAAAAAACTAGCACATAATAAATTTACATTAAATACTACAAGGATCATCTTCTATAGAACCGTAATTTTTCACAACCATCATAATTAAAATTTTCATAACCTGGGGAAGGAAATGTTAAAAGGGGTGAGGTCAAATATTTAGTAAGGGTATGAAAGGGAGATACATACATATAATCACAAACATATGAATATCAAAACATGATCCTAAAAATATATGATCAATCCCAACACATTAAAGTTAATATAACTCTATCATGGAAAAAATTATATAATTTTATAAGGCATGAATAATATGGAAATAAATATCATAACCCATGAAATCCTTACATATAAATGAAATTTTTAAACATACATAATCATAGAATATTATTTCCACAATATGTAAGGAGTCACTATAATGACTGTCTTGGTAGTATGAGTTCATTCCCTATACCCTCTTGGATGTTAGGGTTGACACTAATGGCCATATTTTTAACATTGTTTTACTCCTTATACCATCTTGGTTTAATTAATTCACTCCTCATACCATCTTGGTATTCATGGTTCACTCCCATGTCCATCATAGAAGTAAGGTATCATTCTCGAGACTATCCTAAACTTTCTCATGATATATAGATCTTTATAAAATGCATTGGGGGGATATGGTCACACCAGTCTCATAAGAAAATTTAACATATATGTGCCTCAAGAAAATAAATAATTATTTAATAACCCATGAAATGGAATGTTAATTATGAACATGTAATCATATTATAACTTGAGGAAAAAGGTATATTTCATAATCATATCATTATACACATAACCTGTGAAAAGAACCGGGTTTGAAAATCATATAACACATGAAAGAGAAATAGGTTTCATCCACATAATTCAATAAAAAAATAACCCATTTATCAAAGGAGTATGGATGAAAAAATTGTACAATTTCCCTATAAATTTATGAGAAACACCAATGGATGTTATATTAACTGAGATATAATTTTGAATGATCATTTAAAATTATTTCATGAAGATAATATCCTTTCATCATTGAAACTGGTTTTAAAACATAAAACCTTTCTGAAAAATATTTTCATTGAAATTAGATTTGAATCATATAGATGAATAATTCAACACCATAAAACTATTATAAATAAAATTCCTTGAAAATGGGATTCAAATAGTTTCAGAAAACATTTTTGTAAAACATTTTGAGAATAACAGTTTTGGAATACAATTAATTTCTAAACATTTGATGGGCGATTATATTTTACATAAAACATTATCTTATATACCAAAGAGATGAAAATTAAAAAAATACTAGGATATGTCATGAATAAATATATTATAAGGAAATGAATATTTTTTCTAGAGTTATGGACAAGAATATTTCATCAATGTATCAATAAACCTAAACAATCTTAAAAAATGATGAGATTGTGTCAATAAACTCTTATAACATTGAATCATGGGATCATACTATCCATGTATGAAAATAAAATTTTATAATCATTAAAATATAGTTTAAAAAATTAATATCATGATATTACATGTGAAATGGAACAAGATACACCTAAATGGTGAATTTAGGTGTATAGCAATTCATGAGTCTCTATGACGGCAATTTGATAGAAAACTATTTTACTAATTTGATAAATTTTGAATGATGAACCCCTTGAAAGAAAGGGTATAAAATTATATTTGAATACCCATAAATATATTTATATGATACATGGATTAAACTCATGGTATGTATATACACCTCCAAATAAGAATGAGTGGCGAACATGTCATTAATCTCATTGAAAACAATGTGATATGTAATGCATTTACTTTGTATCGTGAATCTAATCATAATCATTAAAACAAACTATATAAGGTTAAATTATTTAATATAAATATTTTAAATAATAATCTTCATATATCTAATAAAATTTATTTATTTTTACATTTCATTATATTTTCCTGTTGTGAAAAATTTATATTAATGGTCTACTTCTGGTAATATTCAATTTATTCATTTCATGTGTCATAATTTATAATATCATTGTAATTTACAATATATATCACTATTTACATAGTTAAAACAATGATATTAATATAATTTATAAACTCTATATTTGAATTATAATAATTTATGATTTACATATGTATGAAATGGAAAAAATCGTTCAAGGACACAATAGGCCGTACGTACGCATGAATGGTATTTCTGTTTAATTCACGAGTTGACATAAATAATGATAATGTCACACACACATATATATATATCATCATTAACGTGGATTTATAAAATCATATATGTATAATATATTCAAGAAAATAGTATGTAATACAATTCTTTTCGTGTATGAAAGAATCATATCTCTTTGAGGGGGTGGTAGTCCACACCTCATAGAACAAAATTATCTAATTAACAAAAAAAAAATATAAAAAAGATAAATTTCATAAAAGAGGTACAAAATCATAATTAAATAATAAATATAATATATAAAATATATTATTATTGTTTCCATCAAAATTTACACCATGAATTTCAGTAAGAAAAATGGATTAATCATCGTTTAGTGAGGAGGTAGTTCACCATACACATATACAATATGTTTACTATCCATTAGAAATAGATCTATAAAAATGTAGTTTTATACCATATAATAACAACATAAATTATATATAGGATATTATAATTGTTATGCATGAATGTAAAATGAACTTGGTGGGTGGAGAAATAAAATAACCGATTGTACTTTTAAGATGACATAACCTCTTAATCGGTTAAATACTTTGATTTATGACAAAAGGATTCCTTAGATTGACAACATCCAAATTGAACACTTTATGGAGGATGTGAGGATTTATGAAATTTTATTGGGTATTCCTTGTTCTAGAATAATATATTTGATAGGTATGATGAAGTGGGGGAGGTGGTGGACATTTATATAGAAGGAATAAGACTGAAATTTTATTTTTGAAAAGAATTTTGGTGTTCCCACGTTGTTACTTATCAAAAGACATAAAACAAATCTATACTAATGTATGGAAGATTTATATTCGAATAATTTCTAGATAATGGTTGTTGTATGGGTGTAAATTTGGTTTGGAATTTTAAATTTAAGGTTTAATCATTCGTTAATCATAATATTACATTAATAAATGTAATTTATTTTAATTTCCTTCACTAATACTTTCAGTAAAAAAATAAATAGACCATATTTGACATTATTAACTAATTTCACTTCAAATATTAATTCCAGGATTCCCAATTCCACAAAAATAAGTGACATAAAATAATTTTTAATTAATCTTGCAGCCATGCCAAACAAATTTGGTTTTTATGGTTCAAAATATCAAAAGCTTGCAATGTTATTATATCTAATTTCAAGATGAAATTGGTTCCATTTACCAAAATTGGAAGAATATATCAAAATATTATCTAAATAAATTTTCAAAACAATTTAAAATATAATTTATCCATATATATATATATATATTATGAAAAAGTAGGTGTGTATTAAAATCTTTTATTTTGCACTCTTCATTTTAAAAATGATGTTTCTCAGAAAAATTGAAAAAATTAACTATAATATAATTTTTTACAATATAAATTCAAAAATTATGATTATTTTATCAAATTATATTTTTTTATATTTCTTCAAAATAAATTATTATTTTTCATAAAACTATATAAATAACATTTTAATCAAAATAAAATTATTTTTCAACATTAATGGAATTACCTCAAAAAAGTATCATTAATTATAAATATAGTTTATTTGTATTAAACAATTATAAAAATTATTTCAATAGAATTTATTAATTTATATATTATTATGTTTGATGGATACTTTATAATTATCTCTATTAAATAATTTTAAAAAATAAAATTATGTTTCATAGAGACATTAGTGTTGGGAATAACGTACAATATGTCAGTGTTGCGTGGATCATATTCCAACTCAGTATTTCGTATAACATATTCCATGTTTGTTCTATGTAAAATAATTGTTTGACATAGTTCATTTCAAAACATTAATGAAATTTTAATATATATAAAAAGATATATATAAACTCGGGGTGTTATAAAACCTACCTTTACCTAGGCGAGGTTGATGTTCAATGTGAGGATTAATTATATGATCACTATTAAGACACAAAATCATGATATTACATCTATAATAATTCAATCATAGGGTTGTATTCATGAGGGTTTGTGGGTTTTTTTTGTTGGTCAAGTAATATTATATGAGAGTGGCGAGGTTACTCATGGAGGGGATGTATCGAATGAACTCATGTTTAGTGATGTATGATTTTTATTTATTCTACCATATGGGGATAATAGTGGAGGAATCAATCTCTATAGTTTTATCAATTAGCTATGTGGGGGGGATCTCCAAATCACCCAATATCTAGTTCCCTATTTTAGTGGGGTATGATATATAGGTTCACTGATCATCGATATCTTTGTGCCTTCCATTGGTGATGATAAAAATACCATCTTCGATGATTCTACCTAATAATTTATAATTTCTTAAACATCTAATATAGGAAATGTTTTCTTTATACTTTTTTCTACTATATGTCACTTTGAGATTTCATATTTTTTTTAAGTTATAACTAGCACATATGATTATCTAATAGTGGAATTCATATTCATGACCCTCGATGTGGATATCACTCATATCCTAAACTATGGTAATATTAATTTTTCCCCAAGGAAAGTTTAACCTATTTTGTGGTACATGTTTGACTAAATAATCTTCATTTTTTCAAATTAGTTCTCAAGCATGTTCATCTATAATAAATGGGTGTGCTTGAGAGAGTCATGTTCTTTACACTAGATTTCATGCCAAATACCAAGGATCTATCCTTTTTGGATGATTCAGACCTACTCCTTTAAGAACATATCAATTTAGATTATGTTATTGTTATGGTATAGGTTGGGATCAAGGCTATTGGAGGTGGTATCATTAGTTAACAGTATAATGAAGATATCACCCCTATTGAAATGAATCCCATAGAATCCAAGATGATCCTAGAGGAGGACCCTGACACCATAGTTATTATATCATTCCATAAAAATGATCACTCAACACCTAAGGATCCCGAGCATTTCAACTATGATTTCCCCTAAGTGAATCACCTTTTTCTGAATATTTCATGGAGATGTGTGTATAATCTTCTCACCCATGCCTCAAAATAAAACATATAGATCTATATTGGGTCTCTCCATTAATGGTTTCGTATCCTAATCATTCAAGGGTAGTATATATGTGTAATCCATAAATTATAAATTTAATATAACATAAAAAATTGCATTTGGAGCAACATAATTTGTATTCCTCCTAGTAAAAAAGATTTATAAGGTTTCAAAGGGACTCAATGAAACAATTCACAATGTGGATCATCTATACGAGTAGACACGGAATAATGAATCCATTATTATCTATAATGAATATATTATCAACAAATGAGGATGTTGTAATCTATGAATGATGATGATGATTTAGGGATAAAATCTCTTATGGATGAGTATTATGTTATTTACATTCGACTGTTGATCATGACTGGTGAGGTCCTCCCTCTTTACTCATAGAAAGTAATAATAATTTCTTGTATGTATTATACATTTGAGGGTATAATTCATCAGATATCCATGATAGAGCATTTAATAATTATGAATGTGTATTAGGGTGGAATGATCAATTTTTTATGTTATAATACACGAGAGTCTTAAATATGTATTTAACCCTATATATATCATCCATTTTCACTTTGGAAATAATAGTTTCTTTTCCCATAAATTTTCCTTGAACCACAATAATATTAATAGTGAAATCAACCATTATACCCTCGATCCATGATAAGTGTGTAAAACAAGAGGAAATCAAAAGTCATGTTATATATAATAGTTTTCTAATTCCGAAATGATTTGATGGGGATGGTATGTACCATCAACCATTAGTTGTGTCCTTATATGGGAATCCTATGTGTGTTATTGAAACACATCATAAAGAACATTCTATCCCAATATTAAAAGGTGAACGATGACGTAATTATAGGGGTTTTTTATTTTTCTAATACAATGTGTAATATAAATGATATGAATTGAGATATTGTAGACATGGAACACTATATATTATAGGTAGATAGATAATGATAACTTACATTTTTCAAAATTGTTATTCCCCTATCAAACATATAAAACTGGGGAAATACAAACGTTGATTAACCATTGTCCCTGTTCAAAACATAGGTCAAATAAAACTATTATCAAATTTCCTTCACGGGGTGTGCCTATGATGGTAAGTGAGTCACGATGGTCAGTAACAATCACTATTAGGAGATACTTATCAGATATAGCAGATGAATTGGATAGTATTCAACGTAGTTTGGGAATATTGGATGTATATTGAGGTAGTTTTTAAATTGAGTTCCACACTCTCAGAATTACACAAACATGGTTATAGGAACACTGGGTATTAGAATTAGTATACCAAAGCAACAGAATCACCCTCCAATAGGAATGTTGTGTTGATTTTTAGGTTATAGTCATCGAACTCATGTGTTGTGGTATGTGACTAGATGCAATGGATGAAAAGGAACACTTAGTAGAAGGACAATGACGAAACCTTTTTTATATCTTGCAACGAGGATGGGAGGTTGTGACAGCAAAAAAATCTAATTGACAAATTTTTATTTGATCGCATGTATGACTCATATCACTAAGCATGTGAGAGAATATAATATCCTGATACTATATTATATATTAAATATTAAAAATAAATTAAAAAATTGATATTTATTTTTAAGCATGAAACACTGAGTTATGTTACACCACACTCAAGATAGACCATCCATGATAGATTCTGTTACCCATATGACATAGTTTTATGAAATACAATTTATTATTAAAATATTATTATTTAATATAATATGATATACCCTAGCCGTTTTGTTAGATGTTATGAATAATATTAAATAACATAAAAAAGAATGTTTAATATAAATTTAAAAAGAATTTTTAGGTTTCCAATTAATAAGAAACCAAAAAAAGAACCAATTCGATATAAAAATGAAATATTATTATTTTCAAACCTTCAAAGAGTTTTATATTATGAGAAATAAAAAATCAAAAAAAATAAAATATTTTAATGAAAAATATGTTTTAATTATTGAATAAAATATTTTTTAATCCATTAGGTTTGATATGCGTATCCTAAGAAGAAACACTATTGTACTCATAAAATCGTATATTTTTATAATGACAATATTACCACCTTTCAATGGATAACCGAATTTTCAATATTAATTTGATAAATTAATTAACTCAATATGTCAAAATAAACATCAAATCTAAAATGTAAAGATACTAATAATGTTACATAAATTTTTTGATATTTTTCTGAATTATTTCATTTTTTAATGAGTTGTTAAAAACGGTGAATTTTATTTCAAACCCGCTTTTTGTCTATTTTTTAAGGATCAATAATATATTTTAACTAGTTTTAAATAACAATATTATATTATTTTTATCAATTAACACAATTAATATAATTTTAATCAATTTCAATTTCATATTTAATATAAAAACCTACAATGCATTCATATGTTTTTAATTTAAGAACCATTTTTTTCATCCCATCTGCAGGATTATATTTAAATCAATTTATTACACTTATTTGACAAGAATTTGGACGACAAGTTAATTATATTTATTAATAATATTTTTTATTTTAAATTAACAAAAACATTGTTTTTTACAAAAAAAAATTAGTGAATTTGATTCAAATTAATTAAGACAATGAAAATTAAATTATGCTTATTAAAGGAAAACCATAACCATAGAAAACCAAACAACATATAAAATTTTACAAGAGCTATTGTATGAAAATATTATTATCTTATACTATCTTATAATGAAATTTGATCCTTACATGATTCATATTGAATATAAATAACATAGAAGAAATTCCACTTTCAAAATATCCCAAGACTTTCACTCCTCACCGTTTTATATAAAAGGGAATCATCTTATCCCATTCATCTCCCATATAAATCCCTTCTTTACATGAAAAATATAGGAAAAAATTGCTTCTAAACATCTCTCTATTGGCCCATAAATCCTCCCATTGTTCTTAATACCATCCATGCAAGCCATTTTGTGTGTACCAAAATGATTTTCCTGATTATTAAGACAATGCCTTCCAATGATCTATATTCATTCAGTTACCTTTCCACAACCTCAAATAATCATCATCCACAATGATATATTAATAAAACTACAATATACCTGTTTTTCATTATATTTTGGGTTTGAAATATACTGACATATAATTCAATCTAATTGGTAATGAACATAATACTTCTTGTGTATGGTGAACAACTAGCTCACAAAGTGATTATTGTATATTTTTCCATTACCACGATTAATGGTGTCCATTATGATGAGAAACAAATTTATATATGATATCAATTAAATGAATTATTTATTACTACATATGTTATACTTTTAGTACAAATTTCATTAATACAATCAATATTACGTTAATTCAATAACCACGTTTGAGGAAAAGGAGGACTACCACCCCCATGATGTGATGTGATTCATTCACACAACAAAAAATAGTTTCAATTACAAATTTGTGAATTAAAAAACAATTGTATTATATTCAGGACATATTTTACTTTCTATAAATATAATATATATATATATATATATATATATATATCATTTTCATTATTTATCTCTAACACACACTTGAAAAGTTATAACGTCGTTCATGGATATATTGAGTACTACCTCTACGACATGTTGTGATAAAATTTACAAGAGAAGAATTATATATATAAGTATATATGAATATATAAAATTTTATTTATGATATAATGATCATTCTAGAATGACATGCTAATTCTTACATTCTTTCCATAACAAACAGTGAAAATGAAAAAATTTCTAACGCTAACGTACGACCTACCATCTCCATGATACTAACATTTATTCACTTTACATAACTATATTTAATAATAGTTTTCAAAGGTATAATAAATGTATATATCTAATAAATATTTAATTATTATTTTTTCTGAATATGTAATAAAATGACCTCTTTGACCATAGTTGACCAAACAAAGTTATTTTTTACACATTAACTGAATTTGGTCCAAACACCAAATGGAAACTTAATTGCTTAAGTAGTTCTATACAATATAGTAAAAAGATAAATAAAATTATTGGTAAATATTTAAATATAAATTTAACATGTTATTATTACAGATGACGTTAAATGATGTTCACCCTAAATGAAACAAATGGTATGGCATTTTGTTCTCACTTTTCACTTTTGTGAGGTAAATGATTTTTTCACAAATAACTTAATTTTATGGTGCATCTAATGAAAAATTTTATATATTATGTATTAAATTACGTTATATTCTTATTATTTAAGGCATTAATTTAATTTTATTCCTTCATAAGGAATATTATTTTAAATGATTCAGTGTGTTATGAGACACTATGGAATGTTTACTGATTATTTTCCTCAATTATAATTATAATGTTCATTGAATGGTGTTTATATTTATGAAAATAATATGACCATTTTTTGTAAATAAAACATTATTTTTACTCACTTATTTTTATTAATAACTTTTTAAAAGTACTAGTAAATTGTTTACACTATTTGATATATAAGGTTTTATAGAAAATATTTTTTAGAAAACCCAAAAATATTTCAATCATTTTTCATAGAAACTTTTTTCATTTTAAAACAATAATAAATTTAAATTATTTCAAATCTATTTCTAGAATATATTGTTAAAAAAATAATGGATTTTTTCATTTAACAATTTTTTAATTTGATTCTTCTAATATCATTCCAAACATGGAATTTTTCTGACCTTTGACATTGAAAATGGAATTCCCATTTTACCACATATGACATGTATGGATTTACCCTCCATTATTTAATTAATGTTTCCTTTACATATATTAATGTTTAATTCCAAAATAATTTTATTTATATTTTAAATTCAAAGAAAACTTTTTTTAAAGTGTATTAAAAAAGAGTACGATATTTTCAACAATATTGTTTATAAAATATATTTTTATAGTATTTATACTCAACTACATCAGTAACCGTTTATTTATACTCCATGTGGGATATTTTGTATTGATATTATCCTTATTTTATCTCATGATGGTTTATTATTCATTTTGAAATCGATTGTATTCAAATTCACTTCCTTGATTAATTTTTTTTCTTCTTTAAATATTCATTATTCTATGATAATTGATTATTGGATTTCCCATAATGATGAATTTAATTTTTCAATTATATTACCATTTACTAAACCATATATTATTTTATATATGGTGTGTACTTTTATAGTTTGTTGATTGATTGGGTAAATATTGTTAATTTTGTATTCTTTATTCAATATATATATTTGATAATCCTTACTATTTATTTTGATTATGTGATATGACAAATACATTGAACATGTAATCAAGGGAGGATCCTAAAAGTTATATATCTTTTAGATGCATCACATGTACTCATGATATAAATAAGTAGTGAAAATTAACATGTTTCATTATCTAGTTTTATACCAACTTTTTAAAATGTAACGACTATATAGGATTTCAAATTACATATACATGACATCCATTATTAAAAGATATATATCTTATAAGTTTTAGTTATTATTTATCCATGATATTTTTCATCAATATATAAATGGATATATTTCATTATATGTTCATTAGTTAAATAAAATGTGTTTTAGTTTAAAAGTATTCCATATTTTATTACCTGTTTAGATGGCACATGTTTCATATTATTATATTCAAGTATTGATTACTCCATTCCATTTAGAAGATTAATTTCAAGGAATGGTTTTTCAGTAATTTATCATTACATATTGACTATTATTATTGATTCATTGTTGATTTCACTATATTTTTCGCTCACTGAGTATTTGAACTCACCGTTATTTATTTTTTCATTCACTAGTAATACAATATGTGTACTATAAACGTCAACAATAAATACACAAGATAGATTAAAATTGTAAAGACTTGTAAATTTCAAGTAATTTTTTTCTTAAATTCTTTGGAATTTTAGGAGTACACAGTTTTCTGAAGGCACCTGATTCCGAGGCCCGGTGTGCCCGGAATCAATTTCCAAAGTTTAGCTCAGGTACATTCAGTGAAAGAAAGGGTGGGTTTTTCTATTTTTTGAACCGGTGCTCGGAATTGAAATCTCAGGGCACCGATGGAACCCCAGCCCCAGTAATTGCTTAAGAAGACCTTTACTGAAGATGTGTTTTATTTGGAGGAGTTGTTAAAAAATGTGGATTAAAGAAAAAGTGAATAAAATTGTGTAAAATTTTATTTATAATTCTAAGGTGGTTTTATCCTACATGGGGGAGTTAGGGTGGGACCCACTAACATCCTAAGTACCCATGTGAGGATAAATATAAGGTAGGGCCCACACGAGCCCCAAAGTTTTCACATTCCATAACCCTATAACCCCTTAAACCCCCATTATGATCTTTGTGTTTTATTTTTACAAACCCTTCTATTTAATTGGGTAACTCCCCCTATCCCCACACTCCCTCATTAAAACATTCCATCCTACAACTTAATTAGTTAGAAAACTCATGGTTTAATTAATTATGTGATTTAGATTTAATTTTGTAATTTTTTTAGAATTCATGGAAAAATAAAAGAAATTAAGAATAGGCCTTATTTTATTTTGGTTAGTTTTTTTGTGTGATGGAAATTGGGGGAGAAAATTAGTTTCTTTTGAAGAACATCATTTTCATCGAATATCTCCAATTCTCCAACGAAGATGGTCAACTCGGCGGTCTTGATTTTCACCAACCTCTTCTTCCTCCACGACAAGGGAGAAGACACCGATGACGACGGAAACGATGCCATCGTCCATAGCGCTTGAAAACCGTGAACTTATTTCTAGGTAGGGGTTAAATTCAATTTTTGTTTATTAAAATTGTGCATTGTATTGTTGTTGAGAATTCTCATTTACTTTGGCCACATATTATCATCACAAAGGGAGGAGATCAGACCACACAAAAACATCTGATCCTCCTCGTCTTTTTTCGTGTTGAACATTGATGATGTTTGAGGCGAAGGCGGCGCGGTTTCCTTGCACCGCGTAGGGACGAAGATGACTGTGACTGAAGTGGGCCACGATGGTGGGTCGCAGCGCAGTCGCGCCGCGCCGAAGAGGCCGATGGAGGCTGCGACAACAGGGGGCCGCGGCAGAGGGGCGCGGCGCTGCCGTGCCTCACCGGTCAAGCAAGGGTCGCGGCCATAGGCCGCAGTGGTGCAGTAGGGGCAGCCTGCTGTGCCAGTCGCCGGCGTCTTTAGGAGGCGGGACCCTGAAGGGTCCCGCGACGGCTCACCTGGCCAGCCATTAAGGCCGACCATTTTCCAGAAAACCAGGGGGTCGTAACCCCCCGACAGAAATTTAGGGCAGAACCCACATGGTCCGCCGTTTCTACAAACAGGGGGCGGCGCCCCCTTTACGCCCCGCTCAGCCAGCGCCAAGCTACGGCTAGCTTCTGAGTCGGGCCGCAGGCCGCATGGGCTAGGCCAGCCACGCCCCGCTGGGCCTGACCCTTACCCGGATCGGGTCGACCTGGTTTTGGCCAACCCAGGGGGTATTGGGCCGGGTCGGACAGGGTCCAGACCCCCTATTTTCGGTCCAGGTTCGTTCAAACGCCCATATCTTGAGCTACGAACCTCTGATCGATGCACTGTCAGTTTTGTAGGGATCCATGAATCAAGATGGTCGTTTCAATGTATTATACCCAAGTTTTCAGCAAAGTTTGGGTACGGGCTGGTCGATTCGGTCCTGAAACCAACCGGGCCCTTGGAGCAGAAACAGTTTTAACGTGAGCTCTGAATGTCCAATTGACGTGTCGTCGACTTTCATGGATTCCTTTTAGTGATAAGGATCTTTTGGTATACTTCACCTGAGGTTTGGACACAGTTGGAGTATGGACGGGTTGGATTGTACCTAAAATCCAACCGGGACCCTAGAACGGAAAAGTCAATAACTTTTAGACCGGACGACCGTTCGACAAGCCATAACCAGCGTTGGTAATCTTGTTTTGAAATTGTTACTTTGAGAATACCCTATGAGAGTTCGGCGTACAGTTGAGATACGGCCGGGTTGGTTCGTACACGAATCCAACCGGGCCCCCAGAACGAAAAGGCTAATAACTCTCAGACCGGGTGTCTGATTGACGTGATGTCAGTTGCGTTGAGACCCCTTTGACGAGGCGGTCCTTTAAGATACTTATTCTTGGGACTTCGTGATATTTGGAGTTTCGAACAATGGCTTGTGGAGTGGATCCTTTCTGAGATGAGCATACGGAGTACGGTGACCTAGTAGCTGGCTGAGACCTGATGAGTATTTGTCTGATTCGATTCGGAGTGACATGTATATCTCAGTTGGGATCACTACATTGTGTGATGGCAGGCCCATCATGGAAGAGCACTACTTTGTGAGGTGGCAGACCCGCGGTACTCGACAGGAGGAGTACCGTTGTAGGATATGAGGGGGAGCACTACTGTGTGAGGTGGTATACCCATGGCGTGGAGCACTACTTTTTGAGGTGGCAGACACGTGGTACTCGATAGGAGGAGTACCTCAGCTGTCTATGGTTAGTGAGTGGTGCCTCGGAGTCATGACCGAGCTACTGTGCTCGAAGGAGTAAGAGTTCATCAGTAGTTTTGGTATCGATATCTTTAATGAAAATCCTGGTTTGAACTGAGTCAATGACCTTTGTGTTTACCTCATGATTGAGATTGGTCACTAGATAACTTAGGTAAATGTATGGGCATATACCTAATTAGTGGATATCCATTGATTTCATAACCATTGTGTTTCCTCTTGATTTAGATGGGTTACTTGATAACTTTGGAATAAGTATGGGCTTATACCTAAGTATGGGTTATCAGTTGAAATACTTCTCTATGGTTATCCTTGATGATTTAGTGAGACCTTAAGGGTATCGAGGTCCCTACTGAGTATCGTTATACCCAACCTTGCATGGGATATTCTCGCACCTCGTTGTGTTGGATGCAGATGACGGACAACGCTGATAGAGACTGAGTGTATGAGTAATGGACGGTACCCGGAGATAGACCTCACAACTAGTCAGTACCTGGAGGTGGACTTCACGAAGAGATGGTACTCAGGGGAGGTTGGTGGACGAGAGCATTGAGGAGGATATCTGTACCTACCTTTAGGTAGGATCCGAGGTGGATGACCCAATAGCTGCTTCTATCTTCTAGCTATTTCTATTTTTATTTGTACTTTCGTTCAGTAGTAGATGTACTTTTTAGTTGGGTTTATATTCTGGCCCATTTACCTTTCAACACTTTCTTTTGAACTTAGTGTCTTACTTCCACTTGTACTCTGGTTGTATGTGCTTATGTTTTATAAAGGCAATGTCTTCTCAGTTATCAGGATTACCACCTTTGGTAATGTCACCTGCCCCTGTCCTATGGAAGGCGGGTTTGGGGTAGTCACGACACGGGACCTGAGGATGGGTTGTGAAAATTGGTATCAGAGGAATCTGTTCTACCGCAGAACTCAGGACTCTGATATTTCTTTTCTCTAAAGAAATATTTTTAAGAGTACCAAGTATGGTCTTCAGTTCAGGGAGTCCAGTGTTGGTGCGGTGGCCGACGTATCCATACACCAGGACCCTGACTACTAATTTCTGACTTAGTGTAGTAAAAAACAGATTTCATGTGTGTTTCTTAGTGTTTTAATGTTAGCTCAATCCAGGTCAACTCACCAGGTATAAATCGTTTGACTGTGTCGCATGTGTTCAGGATGCCTCCACACAGACCGTCAGTTGGAGTTTCGAGATAGTACACGATGACGGCCCACTGAGTGACGAGGCTCCGGTCCTAGCCACTCTTTCTAGGTGGGAACCTTCGGGTGGTTTACCAGCAGCACCACCACCCGCTGGGCAGCAGATTCCACCAGCCATACTAGCGAATGGTGCACGCTGACAGAGCGCATTCCACGAGTTCCAGCAGCAAAGGCCTCCGAGGTTACGAGGCGAGACAGATTCATAGGCAATAAAGGACTAGATGGAGGCGATTGCTATAATTTTCCGCCTATTTGAGAGTCCAGTAGAGTGGATGGTGGACTTAGCTACAAGTGTTTTATAGTGAGTGACCATGAGGTTGGTCTTTAATGTGATGAGGCTTCAGTACGTGGACCGATGCTAGAGATAGTACCTTCGGTAAGTATTCCAGATATATAACTTCTTATTGGACAACAGAAAGTACCGACGGTACAAGTAGAGGATACTAATAGGCTTAGTGTCTTAAATGTGTTTCCGTACAAGATATCGGTCATGTTCCGAGGTGAGCCCGACTCACAGGCGGTTGAGCACTAGCTCGAGGAGGTGGATAAGAGGTTTCTAGAGCTTATACACCTTCGGCAGGATGACATGTTGGAAGTTGAGTATTCATCGAGGCGTACCAACCATACCTGGTACTCGATGAATACAATGCGAATAGTTCTTTAGGGATCGGACTTCTGAGCATGGTGTGTTTAAGAACAACTAAGCCAACAATTTTTCTATATGCATTCCTACTCATGTTAGGGTGCTAGAGAAAAACTTTGTGGTTGAATGTTCTTTGGATGATCAGTTCTGACTAGTGAATGTTAGTAGTGGGAAGATGTGAACTGGCGCCAGTCTCAGAGACTTGGAAATGTAAAATGTTTCATGAAGAGGAAGTGTTTTCGACAGATGAATCTGCAGAGTAGTATACGTGGAAGCATAGCTAGGAGAGCAGCATGAGGTGGTGTACATTTAGAGATGTTACAACCACCTGCATTTATAGTCCCTACCATGCTCATGGGGTTGGAGAGAAGGGAAAGAGAATAGCTGCATGCAGTCAGGGAGTGTGACCCAAGGTCTCTAGGAATGATTCAGGGTAAGGTCTGTGTCTAGTACTAGCTACCGTACCAATAGACATAGATACAAATCATTCTTACTTTCCACGAATCTTGTCCCAGACCTAGATTTTCTGGTTAAGCTATTGACTTGACCCTAACATCTGGAGATACCTTGAGAGTAGACTCAATAATCACACTTACTCCAACGGTGTGATCTGACCCTAGAGGTTAGAGTTTCCGTTGGATCATCTTGGTTGAAGCATCGGGGCCTTATGACGTTATTTGGGGTATGGACTGGGCAACCACAGTTCATACACAGATAGATGGTATTAGGAAAAAGGTTTTAGAGTATATACATCTTTGGGATAGGGTTTTACTTGGTCGTAAAAAAGGAAAACCCAGGAAGCACAGGATAAAATCCTTAATAGGATGGTGCGACCGATCACTCTTGAGTCGGCCAACCTTACCATCATGGCAGCGGGAGATTTGAGTTTTCAGTTCCAAACATAGAACATTGGCCTCTAGTGTTCGAGGATAGAGACCACGCCTTTATATGGGTCTCACCTCGATGAGGTCTAAGGAGATTTGGCTGAGACAACATGTAATCTCTGAGGTTCATCGTACCTTTCTAGGTCCTCAGTAGGGTAGGTGGTGTGGCTTTGTAAAAACCCGTAAAATTCAAGGGAAAATTTCTCTCTTAATTTTCATTGTGAATTTACAAGAACGTATTTTCTGACGGCACCTGATTCCGAGTCCTGGTGTGCCCGGAATCATTTTCCAATGTTTAGATCGGGTACATTCAGTGAACAAACGAGCGGGTTTTCCTAACATTTGAACTGGTGCTCGGAATCGAATTCTGAGGGCACCAATTGAATCGAAATTCCGGTAATTGCTTATGAACACATTTTCCAGAGTTTCTTTTTCTCGGGTGTGGTTATTAATTAATTGGGATAACTAAAAAATAAAATAAAATATTGTGCAACAAATTTTATTTTTATTCTACGTAGCAATAACCTAGGCATGGTGGTTGGGCCAGCGTGATGGCCGTGCAGGGTGCGCCTGTGCCAGGCCCACTGGCTGCCCAGGATGGGCCGAGCTATGTCAACCGTTTCTGGCCACACCCTAATGGGAAAGACCTGGAACCGGTTTGGGTCGACCCAGTTCGGGCCAACCGAGGGGGTCTCCGGCCGGGTTGGTTCGGGCCCAAAAACTGCCTAAAACCGGACATGTTCGTTCTTTTTCCCATATAATGGTCTACTAACCTTTTATAGATGAACCTTCAGTTGCAATGATATCCTTGGATCGAGGTGTTCATTTCGTTATATTATACTCAAGGGTTCGGAGAACTATGGGTATAGCCGTGTTGGTTCGAACACGAAACCAACCGGGTCCTCGGAGCAGAAACGCTTATAACTTGAGCTCCAGACGTCCGAATGATGTGACATCGACTTTATTGGATTCTTATTAGTGAGAATATCCTTTTAGCTTACTCCGATCAAGGTTTTGACACAGTCAGAGTGCGTTCGGGATGGTTTTGACTTAAAAACCCACCGGGACCCTGGAACGAAAAAGCCAACAACTCTCAGACCGGGCGTCCGATTGACGTGCCGTCTATCATGTTGATTTCCACTTGTTGAGACGGAACATTGAGATACATCATCTCCAGACGAAGTTTCAGTTGATGTATCAACCCCTTGGATCATGGAGCAGACTCTTCGGGAAACGAGCATGCAGTGTGCGGGAACCCTAGAGCTGGTTGCGACTGTGACTGTGACGACTGCACTGAAATCTTATGTGGGTTCGGCAGCGATGATGACCACACTGAAATCCTCCATGGGTTTGACGGTGATGAAGACTGAACTGAAATCCTATGTGGGTTCGGCAAAAATGATGACCGTACAGAAATTCTCCGTTGGTTCGATGGTGATGAAGACTGTACTGAAATCCTATGTGGGTTCGACAGCGATGATGATCGTACTGAAATCCTCTGTGGGTTCGACGGCGATGAAGACTGCAATGAAATCCTATGTGGGTTCGGCAGCAATGAAGACCATACTGAAATACTCCCTGGGTTTGACGACAATGAAGACTACACTAAAATCCTATGTGGGTTTGGCAGCTTGGCTGGTTTAGTATCCTACATGGGTCCCAACATAGATGAATCAATGGATATATTTGATCATCTCTATCACTGAAGAAGTATACCTGTGTGAGCTGAGTCTTGACTTCAATCAATATCTTTGATATGATTGACTTGCTTTTTTATGTGGATTGGGTTGTGTTATCCTGTGTGGATTGAGTTGTACTCCTATGTGGACGTGATCGAACTTGGGATCGGATGTTGGAGTCGAACGAGAATTGATGACTTAGGTATATGTATGGTCATATACCTATGTACTGTGGGTTGTTACTTTGTGATTTCATATTTCTTTGTGGTTTGTCCTTTGTAGACTCTGGGAGACCTTCAGGGGTCTCGGGTTCCCTACTGAGTAGCGTATAATCACCACTAGATGGGCTATACCCGCACTATGTTGTGTTGGATGCAGATGACGGACAACACTGATCGTGGTTGAGGCTTGTGGAGCAAGTCGTTACCTTGATGTGGACCACTGGGCGGGACATACTCGGAGCAGACGGCTGGACTTGAGGAGATGAGAAGGTTATATGTACACACCATTCAGGTGGAACTTCTAGTGGAAAGTCTCGACGTTGCTGCTTTAATTTCAGCTGTTGTACTTTTTTTTCCCAGTTGTACATTACTTTCTGTTTGGGTTTGTAATCTAAACCACTTACTTTTCCACACTACTTTTGTACCCAGTTTTACTTAGTGTTTACTTATGTTTTCTTACTCTATGGTGTTTTTTACTTTATAAAGTAAATTCCTTCTTATTTTTTCAAGATTTATGCTTTGGTGCTAGTCGCCAGCCGCTGGCCTATGGGAGGCGGGCTTGGGGTAGTTACATCATGGGTCCCGAGGACAGGTCGTGAAAAATTGGTATCAGAGGAGTTTGGTTCTATCGCAAAACACAAGAATCTGAACTTTATTCTATTTGAAGAAATAGTGTTAAGTTTATTGAGTGTGGTTATCAGTCCAGGGTGTCCAGGGTTGGTGCGGTGGCCGACGTATCCGTACACCAGGACCCTGACTTCTAATTTCTGACTCAATGAATGAAAACAATGAGTGCAAGTGTGTTTCAAAAGTTTTCTTTCTGATTACTTTGTGTCAGGTCACCAGGTATACTGTTTGACCATGGAACACCTATTTCTTTTTGGGATGGCCCCATGATGGTAGCCCTCTATGGTTCCAAGCTTTATGCGAGATGACAGCCCACCGAGTTATGAGGCCTCGGTGCAAGGCCCTTTGACAGCGGAGGCACTGGCTGTACCTCTACCCGCTGAGCCACCGATGATACCATCTCTAGCCTTTGATAGTGTATGTCGCCTTAGTGCACTTCAATAGTTTCAGCTTCAGAGACCTCCCAGGTTCCGCTGGGAGACAGACCCTCAGGCAGCTAAGGATTGGCTGGAGGCAGTTGTTCGGGTTTTCCGGTTAGTGGGACACCAGCTGACCTCATGGTGATCCTTACAGTGAGCCTCCTTCACGCGGCCGTAGGAAAATGTTGGATCTTGATGCTCTAGGTGCATGAAAAGGCATCACTCCTCTGGATGGACTTTCAGTGCCTCTTCTGAATGGAGTTAATCCCAGCCACCCACCGTGCAGTGCGCATCAATGAGCTTCTACAGCTTCGACAGTGCAGCATGGCGGTCTCCCTTTACTCAGCGAGATTTACCGATATCTCGTGCTATTCGACAGACATGGTACGAAACCCATTATTTTGGTCTCGGACCTTCGAGCAGGGACTGAGGTCTGAGATCAAGGCATCAATGATCTCACTCATCATTCTGACACAGTCAGCAGTACTAGAGCGAGCACTTCTCATAGAGAGCTTTCTTGTCGAGCCTACACCAACAGCGAGACCTACCGCAGAGTGGCACGTAGCAGAGTCGTCTACAGCTAGAAGTTGGCGGATGTCAGAAGGGTCCAGGAAGACTGGACCAACAGGCAGACGACCTCAAGAAACTGGCTCAGATTTGCGGGGCATAGGGCGCAGAGCCAGCTTTCCGAGGAGCAGGCAGTGCTACGTATGCGGCGGGCAGGGCCACATGGCTCATTACTGCCCGACCCGCCATGTAGAAGAGCAGAAGATGGTTGAGGGGCCACCCAGGAAGAGGTAGAGGGTCGACCGTGGTAGTTCGCTGAGATCAGGGGGATGAGGCAGGGGAGTTGGCCGAGCAGCAGGTGGTGGGCGACGCTTTGACGCTTTACCACCACCACCACCAGGTGGTCCACCCCGACCACAGGGAGCTGGCGGGCAGAGACAGGCTTAGATTCCGGAAGCAGAGGCCTACAACCACGGCGCGCTAGAGATGATTCGAGGTACTATCTGTGTCTACTCCACCCTTGTTGCAGTTCTTATAGACACAAGAGCGAATCATTCTTTTATTTCTCCTGCCCTTTTTCGGAGCTCAGAGATTTTGATCGAGACATTGGCTTGATCCTTACGGATAGTGACACCAACTGGAGAAAACTCGATGATTAATCACTGGTTCCGGAAGTGTGATATTACTCTAGGAGGTGAGATCTTTGGCTGGGATATTCTTGTAGCGGCATCGAGGCCTTACGACGACATCTTGGGCATGGATCAGTTATCCACTATCCGTATTCAGATCGACTATATTAGGCGCAAGGTGCGGTGTGTACTCACCGATGGGAGCAGGTTCACCTTTACCAGCGAGAAAGGAGCCTTTACAGCACAGGATGGACTCTCGCAGAGGAGAGGATAGCACATCACTCATCAGTTGGCTAGCCTCATCCTAGGAGAAGTGGATGTGCGGAGTCCGAGTTTTTCTATAGTGGTGGATCAGTATGCAGACTTTTTCCCTGACAACGTTAGAGGATTACCTACTCATAGAGAGGTACACTTTTATATTGACATGTACCCCATGATATCCCTGATATCCGCTCCATCATATCGGATGGCCCCCGCTGAGCTTCGAGAGCTACGGGTACTGATGGAGGACTTGCAGGGCAAGGGATTCATCTGACCCTGTGTTTCACCCTAGGCTTCCCTGATATTGTTTTCCATGAAGGCGGACAAGAGCATGCGACTTTGTGTTTAATATCGTCTCCTGAACCAGGTGACTGTGAGGAACAAGTCTCTACTACCGAGTATTGACGACCTATTCGATCAGCTTAAGGGAGAAAGGTGGTTCTCAAAGATAGTCCTCAGATTAGCCTATCATCAGCTCAGTGTTTGAGACGAGGACGTGTAGAAGATGACATTCAGATGTCGGTATGGACACTATGAGTTCTTTGTTATGCCTTTCGGCGTAACCACTGCTCTAGCAGTGTTCATGGGTCACATGATCATGTTCTATCATCCATACCTCGATTGATTTGTTGTGGTCTTCATCGACGACATATTGATATACTCGACCACTAAGGAGGAGCACACCTACCACTTGTGGGTTGTACTAGACACTCTCCGAGAGCACCATATTTATGGAAATATCTCGAAGTGTCAATTCTGGTTACTTGAGGTCCACTTCTTGGGTCATGTCATCTCTGAGGCGGGATTTGCGGTGGATCCTGTGATGATCGAGGCAGTGCTAGCTTGGGAGCCACCCAGGATCGTGACGGAGGTGCGGTGTTTCTTGGGGATAGCTGGGTACTACTGGAGGTTTTTGCCAGACTTCTCCAGAGTTGCATTACCACTCTCATCATTGATGAAGAAGGGTGAACCCTTCGTGTGGTCAAACAGTTGTCAGCAGAGCTTCCAAGAGCTGGGACAGAGATTGACCAGCGCGCCTATCTTGAGGCTACTAGAGGAGGGAGTAGGGTACGTAGTCTACTGTGATGCTTTAGGGACCGGACTCAGATGTGTCATGATGCAGGAGCAGGCCATGATCGCCTATGTATCACGTCAGTTGAGGTATCATGAGCATAACTATGCTACCCATGATCTGGAGTTACCAGCGCTGGTCTTCGCTCTGAAGATGTGGAGACACTATCTGATGGGCGAGCGCCTTACAGTCTACTCTTACCACCATAGTCTCAGCTACATCTTCTCATAGAAGGACATGAATCTGAGATAGCGGAAATGGATTATGTTCCTCCAGGACTATGACTTTTAGATAGTCTATACTCCTGGAAATGGGAACGTTGTAGGTGATGCTCTCAACAGGAGGACAGGCATCCAGCTACTCTGGGAGGAGACTGAGTAGCTTTCCGCATTGCAGATATTCTTCGTGGATAAAGATGGTGGAACCTTTCTTCAGTCACTCACAGTCACTCCTCCACTACTGTAGTGGATCATAGAGCCTCATCATGGGGACGTTGACTGTGAGACGCGGTGTGCAAAGATATCCCTAGCACAGGCACCTGATGGCTTCATTGTGGGATGGGATCACTTCGTCATTTTTATATGACATACCATAGTTCCGACTGCTTTACAAGAGAAGGTGCTGAGAGAGTTTCACACGTCCCTTTTAGAGGTACATCTAGGAGTGGAGAAGATAGACCAGGATCTTAGACGACAACACTGGTGGCTGGGTATGAAGAAGGTTGTGGCAGAGTTCGTTTCTCAATGCCTCACCTGCCAGCAGGTGAAGCCAGAGCACCAGGTATCAGCAGGCTTGGTACAACCCTTGGAGATCCCGGAGTGGAAGAGGGACGAGATGTCTATGGATTTCATGACTAGACTTCCACATACTCCGAGAGTTCATGACTCCATTTGGGTGATTGTTGACCGACTCACCAAGTCAACCTACTCCTTACCCATCAAAGAGCAGGGCTTAGTAGAGAGCTTGGGATGCCTCTACGTTTAGGAGATCATACGGCTTCATGGTGTGCCATCAGCTATCGTCTCTGATCGAGATGCCCGCTTCACTTCCTGGCTTTGGAAGGGGTTGCAAGAGGCATTCAGGACCCAGCTACGTCTGACCACTGCCTTTAACCCTCAAACAGATGGTCAGATGGAAAGGGCCATTCAGACTCTTGAGGACATGCTCTGTGCATGTGTTCTCGTCTTTGGTCGAAGTTGGGTGGACCACATTCCCTTGGTGGAGTTCATGTACAACAACAGATACCACTCCACCATCAGGATGGAACCATACGAGGCATTGTATAGCCGACCTTGCCGATCACCTCTGTGATGGACAGACCTTGGAGAGTCAGCACTTGTGGGACCATAGATGGTCCAGGCCACGACATAGAAGGTCCAGGTCATCCAGGAGCAGATGAGGACAGCTCAGAGCCAGCAGAAGTCTTATGCTGATAGGAGGCGTAGACCACTAGAGTTCGAGGATGGTGATTGCATCTTCTTGCGGGTCTCATCACGACATGGATTACAGAGATTTGGCCGAGGCGACAAGTTATCCCTACGCTTCATCAGACCGTTCGAGGTTCTCCTCAGGATAGGTGAGGTGGCTTATCGCATGGATTTACCACCACAGTTACACCGTGTGCACGACGTCTTCCACGTATCTCAGATGAGGAGATACATGCATGACCCGACACATATCATCGACCATGGGGAGTTGGACATTGATGATGGGGAGACTTTTGCGGAGGTCCCGGTGGAGATAGAGGATCCATAAGAGTGGGTCCTACGTGGAAGGTCAATTCATTTAGTGTGCATGAGATGGAAGTACGGGAACCTTCAAAAGAGCACTTGGGAGCGGGAGGCTCAGATACGTGCTCAGTACCCTCATTTTTTACCCTAGTTATAATGTATCTTTATGGGGACGTAAAGCCCTGAGGTGGGAGTAATATAAATACCCATAAAATTCAATGGAATTTTTTTTTCATAATTTTCTTTGAGATTTTACAAGAGCTCAGTTTCTGACGGCTCCTAATTGTGAGGCCTGGTGTGTCCGGAATCATTTTCCAGAGTTTAGCTCAGGTACATTCAGTGAACGAATGAGCGGGTTTTCCAAACTTTTGAACCTTTTCTCGGAATCGAATTACAAAGGAACCGATGGAATCGCAGCGCCGGTTATTTCTTAAGAACACCTTTTCCAATGTTTTGTTTGCTCAGGTGAGGTTATTAATTAATTGGGTTAAATAAAGAAAAAAATAAAATATTGTGCAACAAATTTTATTTTTATTCTATATAGCGATAACCTAGGCATTCTAGTTGGATTAGGACCCACAAATATCCTAACTCCTTGGAAGGATATTAGTGAGGTGGGTCCCAAACAAGCCCCACCCCCCTTTATTTCCTTTTTACCTCCCACGTGCATTTAAATTGGTAACTCACCCGAACCCCCTCTTAATTGAAAAGTCAACTCTCGCGTTTAAATGGATTATTAAACACCTCATTAATTGTTCAACGCTCAATAATTAAATCGTGATTTAATTATTAATTTCAAAAATAGATGGCATGAGTAAAAAAATATGGCAAGGCCTTATTTTATTATTGTTGTTGTGTTGTGCGAGAAGATTTGGGGAGGAATTACTCTAGTCTTGAAGAATGTCCTTCATCGTTGAAGAACGAGAAAAACGTTGAAGAATGATGGCCTCCGACGAAAGACGAAGAACAATTAAAGTTCCTCGGAGATCGACGATGCGACGCTGTGTACCACGACTAAGAAAATCCTCTTCCTTGCGACGCCGTGTACCGTGATTCCCACGATCCTCTTCCACGACACCGTCTTCCGCGACATCCCTTTGCGGCCACAAACCTTGTTCAATGACTTCATCGAGGTAGGGGGTTTGGTTTAATTTAATTTATCTGGATTATATCCTTGACATGTGATTAAATTGTTGGAAGTCGTTTAAATCACTAACGTGGTGGGTGCGGACCAACGAACAAGTCTGAACCCACTGATTCTCTGTTCTCGATGCACCGGATGTTGGGAGACTATGAAACAAGACCATTGAGCGATTGGAGGGCGTCACAGTAATCTACAGGTCCTAAGACGACCCCAGGCATAGACAGGAGCAAGAACGGACCACCAGAGCGGCTCCGGTGGCCCATAGACTTCACTGGTGGCGCGGTTCGGCGGCGTCCCCGTGCGCCGCCAGGAGGGACCGCCGCGGTTGAAGACGTACTGACAGGCGACCGGTCCTGTGGCTGTGCGGGACCTTGGGAAGACGTGGTGCCTAGCGCCGCATCCACTGTAAGGGAGCGGCACCCCCACGTGGGGTCGTGGTTCAATCTAGCGGGGCAGCCGCTTCACCCTTCCGCAACGGCACGGCGAGCGTGCTGGTCGTGCGGGGCACGCCCACACCAGGCCAACCGGCGGCCCAGGCTGGGCCTGGCCGCACCGATGGGGCCTGGCCGCACCCTAATGGGCCGGACCCGGACCCAGTTCAGGCCGACCCAGGGGGTCTGGGGCCGGGTCGGTCCGGGCCCAAAACCCCCTAAAACCGGACAGGTTCGTTCTGTTGCCAATATCATGGGCTACGGACCTCCGATCGACACCCCGTCAGTTGTGGTTAAATACTTGGATCAAGGTGGTCATTATGGAATATTACACTCAAGGTTTGGAGAACTTTGGGTATGGATGGGTTGGTTCAAACACAAAACCAACTGGTCCCTCGGAGCAGAAACGCTTATAACTTGAGCTCCGGACGTCCGAATGATGTGTCGTTGACTTTGTTGGATTCCTCTTGGTGAGACGGACCATTTGAATTACTCTTCTCGTGGATTGGACGCAGTTGGAGTGTAGTAGGGTTGATCTTGAGTTAAAAACCAATCGGGCCCCTTGAACGAAAAGGCCAACAACTATCAGACCGAGTGTCTGATTGACGCGCCGTCTGTGACGTTGAGTTCCTCTATTCGAGACAAAAATTTGAGATACATAAAATCTGGACTACGTGTCAGTTGATGTATCGACCCCTTGCCTCGTGGAGCTGACCCTCCTGGAAATGATCATTCTGTGTGCGGGAACCCTAGAGCTGGTTGCGACTGCGACTGTGATGACTGCACTGAAATCCTATGTGGGTTTGGCCGCGATAAAGACTGTATTGAAATCCTCCTCGTGTTCGATGGTGATGAAGAATGTATTGAAATACTATGTGGGTTCGGCAGCGATGAAGACCATACTAAAATCCTCCGTGGGTTCGACGATGATGAAGACTACACTAAAATCCAATGTGGGTTCGGTAGCGATGAAGACTGTACTGAAATCCTCTGTGGGTTCAATGGCGATGAAGAGTGCACTGAAATCCTATGTGGGTTCAGCAGCGATGAAGACCGTACAGAAATATTCCATGGGTTCGACAGTAATGAAGACTGCCCTGAAATCCTATATGGGTTCAGTAGCTTGGTTGGTTTAGTATCCTACGTGGGTCCCAGCTTAGATGAATCAGTGGCTATATCTGATCATATCTATCATCGAAAAAGTATACCTCAGTGAGAAGAGTCTTGAATTCAATCATTATATTTGATATGATTGACTTGCATTCCTACATGGATTGGGTTGTGTTATCCTGTGTGGATTGGGATTTACTAATATGTGGATGTGATCGAACTTGGGCTCGGATGTTGGAGCAGAACGAGAATTGATGACTTAGGTATATGTATGGGCATATACCAAAGTAGTGTTCGTTATTACTTTGTGATTGTATATATCTTTGTGATTTATCCTTTGTAGATTCTGGGAGACCTTCGGGGGTCTCGGGGTCCCTACTGAGTAGCGTATACTCACCCCTGCAGGGTCTATGCCCGCACTACGTTGTGTTGGATACAGACAACGGATAGCACTGATCGTGGTTGAGGCTTGTGGATCAAGTCACTACCTGGTGGTGGACCATTGGGAGGGACGTACTCGGAGCGGACGGTTGGACCCAAGGAGCGGAGGAGGCTATCTGTACCCACCCTTCAGGTGGGACTTCCAGTGGACGGCTCGATGATGCTGCTTTACTTTCAGCTGTTGTACTTTCCTTCCAGTTGTACTTTACTTTCAGTTTGGGTTTGTATTCTGGACCACTTACCTTTCCGCACTACTTTTGTACCCAATTTTACTTATTGTTTACTTCTGCATACTTACTCTATGGTGTTTGTTTACTTTATTAAGGAAATGCCTTCCCTTTTTGTCAGGATTTATGCCTTGGTGCTAGTCGCTAGCCCCAGGCCTATGGGAGGTGGGCATGGGGTAGTCACGGAAAGGGTCCTGAGGACGGGTCATGACAGGCTTACCGTCTAGCCCTTCCACATTAGTTGCACCAGGTGAATGATGTCTTCGACGTATCTCAGCTGAGGAGATACGTGCAGAACCCCTCACACGACATCAATCATGGGAGGCTAGGTATCGATGATGGGGTGCCATTCACAGAGGTTCAGATGGAGATCGAGTGTCGACAATAGTGGGTCCAGCGTGGATGGCTGATTCCTCTAGTGCACATCAGGTGGCAGCATGGGAACCTCCATGAGAGCATATGGGAGCGGGTGGATCAGATGCGTGCACTGTACCATCATTTGTTTCCCTAGTTTATGATGTAGGTTTATGGGGACATAATGCCATGAGGTGGGAGTAATGTAAAGACCATTAAATTTCAGAGAAATTTTTTTTCTTAATTTCATTGGGATTTTACAAGTACACAGTTTCTGACAGCACCTGATTCAGAGGCACTGTGTGCCCGAAATGAATATCCAAAATTTATATCAGGTACGTTTAGTCAACGAACGTGCGAGGTATTCTATTTTTTGAACCAGTGCTCGGAATTGAAATCCAAGGGCACCTATGGAACTGCATTTCCGGTAATTTCTTAAGAGGACCTTTACCGAAGATGTGTTTGCGTTGAAGAGTTTTTAAAAAACGTGGATTAAATAAAAAGTGAATAAAATTGTGTACAATTTTATTTAAAATTATAATGTGGTTTTATCCTACATGGTGGAGTTAGGGTGGGACCCACTGACATCCAAACTACACATGTGAGGATAAATGTTAGGTGGGGCCCGCATGAGACCCATCCTTTTAACATTCCAAAACCCCATAACCCATCAAACCCCCCATTAAGCTCCTTATGTTTAATTTTGACAAAACCTTGTATTTAATTGGGAAACACCTCCTCTCCAAACTCTCTCTCATTAAAACATGCCAACCAACCTCATAATTAGTTAGAAAACTCATGCTTTAATTAATTAAGTGATTTGGATCTAAATTTTGTAATCTTTTTTGGATGCATGGAAAAATTAAATAAAATAATGAGAGACCTTATGTGTTTTTTTAGGTTTGTTGTGTGAAGGAAATTGGGGGAGGAAAATAGTTTCTTTTGATGAACTTCATCTTTAACGAAGAACGTCAATTCTCCGACGAAGAACATCGACTCGGCGGTCCCAATTTTCTCCATCCTCTTCTTCCTCTGTGACAAGGGAGGAGAACCCGACGACGATGGAAACGATGCCATCATCCGCGGCGCATGATAACACTGAACTTCTTTCAAGGTAGGGGTTATGTTAAATTTTATTAAATTAAAATTGTTCTTTGTTTTGTCATTGAGCATTATCGTTTACTTTGGATGCTTTTTGTCATAATAATGGGAGGAGATTAAACTTCACAAACATAGCTGATCCTCCTCCCTTTTTTTGTGCTGACCGTCGATGAAGTTTGAGGTGAAGGTAGCGTGGTCTCGTTGCACCGTGCAGGGATGAAGAGGACCGCAGTAGGAGCGGACCGCGGTGGTGGTGCGTGGCACCATCGCGCCGCCCCGATGAAGCCGAAGGAGGTCGCAGCCGGAGCTGGCCATGGAGGAGGGGCCCGATGTGTAGAGACCCAAAGCTTGAATTTCATGGACATTACATTACTTTTTCAGAATATCTAATATATAAAAAAAATAGACACACAAGGACTGTTAAAGTTTAGCGTCTTTGGAAACATGGAATATAAACTTCTAATCATGTTGAAATATCTTCAACATCTCCCCTAACGATCCTCCCCTTTTTGTTTCCTTACCTAAAGCCTTTCTTTTAATCCTTCGGGAAAAGAAAACATAAAAAGGGTGAGCTAAAATGCTCAGTAATGGTACACATGGAGAAAATAAAACTAATTATATATATTTTAACATAAAAACATGAACATTATTTTTAAACATCAAAATCTTGAGCAAAGACATAAAACATGGTAGTACGTAAGGCATGTATTATAATGGATCATCTATCATGATAAAATAGCATAGGAATAAAGAATGTAATTGTTGCATCCATTAAGCACATTTAATGATTTCCATAGTATCCAAGGCATTTCTGCAAACACCATCTTTGTGGACAAAGTCCTTCTCTGAATTGAGATCACTCCTCGTTCCATTCCTGTAATACTGAACCAGAATAACTTACCGTTCCAGCCATGTCTATCTCATGAAATATAAATCTTTTCCTTATGCATTTGAGGGAGATATAGGTCCCCCCATCTCATAATGAAATCATTCTTACTTGTGCCACCAAAAAAACATACGTCATTCAATAAAACCCAATAAATAAAATGGCTTTCATAAACATCCTCCCATCATCACATAATCCATATAAAAGAAATGGATATCATTTAATAATAAGAGAATTTAAACCATGTAAATCATAGAGAAATTATACATGAATCATACACATATGAAATAATGTCATCTTATATGAAAAATGGATTTGATAAAACACTTGAAATGAATTCTTGAGGAAAAAATCCTTTTTTCTTCAAAATCATTTTCTTTTCACAAAATGTCATGCAATTTTAAAAGAAATGGATTTTGTTGAAAATATCCATGAAATATTTTAGAGGAAGCTTCATGAAAATCAGGCTTTATAAAACCGTAAAAATCCATTCACACCGTATAAGTTAAAAACAAAAATCTCCTCATACTTTAATCGAAAAAGTCAAAAAGTACCCCGTATGGTAAACAAAAGAAAGATTCCATCCATACGATGTGGTAAAAGTAAGAAAATGGTAAAAAAGTATTAAACATACATGGAAGAAATGTAAACATTTTATGAAAACGTTTTCAGAGCATATGGACATGGATAATAAACATAACCCCTAGTAAATACTTACAAGCAAACAGTCTCGAATAAGAATGAGATTGGAATAATTATCCCTTACCTTAGGTCCGATATGCTTCATATGGATCCAAAACTACTGTATAATGATTTAAATAATGTCATTGACTTATTATAGAATCAAATTCATTATTATTATATCATATGTGGTTTACTTATGACTTTATATTACCCATTATTTTGTAAAATAATGTTAAAGTAGTGTTTTGGGTAAAATCATTTCATTTGTCGTTCGTGTTTTAACTTGTAATTATTCATATGATTACATAGATCATGGTTACATACATCCATAATGTAAAACATGATGTATATATAATATATATTCAGAATATAAATTTATATAATAGATCTATAAATGGAATGAAATACACCGTTCATAGAGACGGTATGTCGTACGTACGCATGAACGCTGTTTTTGTTGCCATATTGAATTGAATGGAATTAAGTAGATGACATACATATATATATATACATAAATCCAGTATCATTATTATTTCTTATATTTCATGATTAATTATTATATACACTTTATAATCTTTCATTAATGGTTAATCATTGAGAATGAATCTCATCGGGTCCTGGAGATGGTAGTTCGTACTTACGCACGAGCGATTATATCATTCCCATGATCGTGGAATTCTATAGAAGTGTATGTATAATATTTATTAATAAATATCACTTTACAATAATCATATATAGTCATTATTTACAGAATTATACCCATCCAAGTAAGGTGGTGGTGGAAAATAGATTACACCACGACGTGGAGACGGTATTCTGTACGTACGCACGCGCGGTGATTTCATTTTCCGTAGACTAGATAAATGGTCAAATAGGGTTGTTTCATAATTATAATAACATATAAGTATATGAGTGATTCTTATGTTATTAGTTCATAATGAAAAACCTAAATAAGAAGAAGTGGAAGAAGAAATAAAGAGTGAAAGAATCGGTAACGAACATTACCTCTTCTTTAAAGCGCCTCTTTGAGACCTCCTCTTAGGGCACAACAATTGGTCTTTGAAGAAGACCAGGACCATTAGGATGTTTCTAGGGAAGTTTAGAATATAATTTTTCATGGGTGGCCGAGCTTGTAGGCTCAAATTGGTGTGAGGAAGAGAGGGAGGAGGCGCCCTTTTATAATGGAGGGGAGGGGAACCTTTGGAAATCATAAAAATATTAATTTATAATAAATATAGACCCACATAAAAACCATCAAAAATGACTCATTTTCCAATATTAGATGATATAGGGTTGTAATCAAATCAACCAATAAAATTTAGACATGTTAGGAAATTATTTTGAACATTATCAACATGATTTATCCTTACTTATTCAATTTAATTTTATTTGTGGTAATAACATTCAAAATTTTAAATTATAAAAAAATAATTACTTATTTGTTGTGAATTTTTCTATAATTGGATATGTTATAACATTTTAGACCACATAAATTTAAATTTATCATTTTTAAATATTTTTGTGATTTTTAATCATTTTTATAATATGTCATTTTTATAAAATAACAATAGAGTCAATTTTTACACTATCCAATTATTTGAATTTAAATAAAATATATAAAAATGATATGTTAGAAATAAAATGATTTATGTATCTAGAAAATTAGTGGAGAACATTAAATATTTACTATAATATTTATTTTATTATTTTTAAAACCATTTATTTGGTTTATCTCTTAATAAAATAATTACTTCAAAAAAATTTTATTATTATTTAATATAATTATTTGTTGCATAATAATTAAAAATAAAATCCTATAATGAATATAAATCTATTAACTTTCATAATAATACTTTTACTCGAATTTATCATCTTAAAATCACAATATATAAATTGTTATAATTATTAAATAATGATGGTGACAACTTTGGAATCATTTAAAATAAAATAATATAAGTGTCATAATCACTTTAATAAGACTCCAAACGGTTATTTATTAGGTCATTGGATGAATAAGGCGAATATATACACTACCAGTAAGTTTTGGTCAGGTTTGTGGGCTTTTTAATGGGTATTATTATTTCAATAACAACTATATTACTGATTTTTCACTTAATAAATAATTTCTGCATCATTAATGTATCACCATTAATGACAAATATTTAATCCCTAAAAATTATAAATAAATTATCATGATGTAGATATTTGTATTAGATTTCTGGATACTATTCATGTTCGAAGATTAATGAAATTTATCACTAATGTAAAATTATTATACTTATAAGATTTAAGAGAGTGACATGTTGTCACTTTCTATGGTTTTAAAAATAATTAAATTATTTTCATAGACAAAAGTCCATAAAATTAATCTAATCCGACCCTTAGGTGATATGAGTATACTTTAATCCATCAAATAGAATTTTTTCATATCGTAGGGTAATTTTATAATATTATATTTACCCTTAATTACCTGATTTACCTTTAACTATGGTAAATAAAATTTACCGTAGTTACAATTCATAATTTCCAAAAATAAAAAGTAGCCTATTAACATAATTTGGACCCACTAATTCCAAATATGGAATCCATTTTTTCAAATTCAATAAAAATAAGTTGCAGAAATTAAATTAAAATTAATCTTGTTGTCGAATGAAAATGGGTTTTTGATTAAAACATTGCAAAAGATTGAATTGATTTAACCTACGAATTCAATGTAAAATCAACGCTAATGACATACATTATATTAAATGGTAAAAATATATTCTATTTATAATTTAAAACAATTGAATATTAAATTTAATCACATATGTTATTACGATGAAAAAAGTTGTTTTTAATTAAAATATAGCGTGTTTTTACTATTCATTAAAATATGAAAGTTATTAGAAAAATATCAAAACTTTATCCAATGTAAATTTTTATATCCTGATTCAAAAGAAGAATTTTATTCTGTCAAATTGAACTTATAAACATGTCAAAAACTAGATTTAATGTGGGTGCACCATCAAAAGGTGGCAAAACTGCATTTTTTTTGAAAAATACTTATTTTAACTGAAAAATTTATTTTGTTCTTATACCATGTTTTAGAAAATGTGTAAGATAAATAATAATGTTATAAAATTTAAAATTTAGTTAATAATATTCATAAAGTCTAGTTCGTAAAAATATTATAATAATATACCATTGTTTAGTAAAACCTGGTATTGCGTAAAACACACGCTATCGAGGAAGGTCGCGATTACGTGTAATGAAATCCAAGTTAGGGTTGTGTGTTGTTCAAGAGTCCTTTGTTGTTCTATATAACAAAATCCAACCATATTTCATTTTTACGTTGAATATATATATATATATATATACATACACTCAATGTTGGGTAGAATGACTATTATCAAACGAACTTGAAATAGTGTATAAGACAATCTAAGAATATTGTTGCGTATACTGCAAGTTAATACGGTGTTGCGTATAACCCAAGATAATCTTGTTGTAGCATAAAACACATGACATAAAATAAATTAAAAAGAATGCTTATCATAAAATATCGGGTTGTTCCACGGTGCCGTCACACCATGCCGGTCGAGCAGGAGTCGTGGACTTAGGCCACGACGGGCCAACAGGGGCGGCCGACCGTGCCGGCCGGCAGCGTCTCCAGGACGCGGGACCCTAAAAGGTCCCGCAGCGGCTCAACTGGCCATCCATTAAGGCCGTCTGTTTTTTAGAATATCGAGGGGTCGTAACCCCTTTAAAAAATTTTAGGGTGGACCCCACAGGGTCCACCGTTTCCGCAGACATGGGGTGGCGCCCCCTTGGCGCCCTGCTCGGGCAGCACCGAGCCGCGGCCGGCTTCCTAGTCGGGCCGGGCTGGGCCGCACACAACCGGGTCGGGCCATGCCAGCAATGGGCCGGGCTGCGCCCAATCAGGCCGGACCCGTACTGGCGTCGGGGAGACCCAGTTCAGGCTAACCCAGGGGGTATTGGGCCGGGTCGGACTGGGCCCAGACCCCCTATTTTCCGCCCAGGTTTGTTCAAACATACATATTATGAACTACAGACCTCCGATCGACACACAGTCAGTTGCGTAGTGATCCTTGGATCAAGAAGATCCTTTTAGTATATTACACTCAAGATTTGGTCAAAATTTCTGTATGGCCGGGTTGGTTTTAACCTGAAACCAACCGGGCCATAGGAGGAAAAACGGTTATAACATGAGCTCCGGACGTCCTATTGAAATGTCGTAGACTTTTTTGGATTTTTATTAGTGAGACAGATCTTTTGGTATACTTCACCTAAGTTTTGGACGTACTTGGAGTATGGCCGGGTTGGATTGTACCTGAAATCCATCCTAGCCCCTGGAACAGAAAAGCCAACAACATTCAGAACGTACGACCGTTCTAAGAACAGTCAGTGGCATTGGTAATCACGTTGAGAAATGGTTCCATTGAGCATACCCTATGAGAGTTCAGGGTATAGTTGAAATACAGTCGGGATGGTTCGAACACGAAGCCAACCGGGCCCCCGGGACAAAAAGGCTAATAACTCACAGACTGGGCGTCCGATTGACACGTCGTCTGTTGCATTGAGACCCCTTTGACGAGGAGGTCCTTTGAGATAATTCTTCATGGGGCTTTTTGACAATTGGAGTGTCAACCAATGGCTTGTGGAATGGTTCTCTCGTAGATGAGAATACAGAGTACGGTGATCTAGTAGCTGGCTGAGACCCGATGACTATTTGTCCGATTCGATTCAGAGTAACTTGTATAGCACAGTGTGGAGAACTACTTTGTGAGGTGGCAGACCCATGGCAGAAGAGAACTACATTGTGAGGTGGCAGACCCATGGTACTCGACAGGAGGAGTACCTCTGTAGGCTATGAGGGGGAGCACTATTCTGTGAGGTGGTAGAGCCATGGCTGGGAGCACTACTTTGTGAGGTGGTAGACCCGCGATAATTGATAGGAGGAGTACCTCAAAAGTCTAAGGATATTGGGTGGCCCCTCAGAGTCGTGATTGGGCTACTATTCTCGACAGAGGAGGAGTTCCCCAACAGTTGTGGTTTCGATATCTTTAATGAAAATATTGGTTTGAGCTGAGTCAATAAACTTTGTGTTAACCTCCTGATTGTGATGAGGCACTTGATAACTTAGGTATATGTATGGTAATATTCCTAAGTAGTGGTTATCCTTTGATTTCATAACCTTTCTGTTTCCTCTTGACTGAGATGGGTTACTTGATAAGTTAGGTATAAGTATGGGATTATACCTAAGTAAGGGTTATCTATTGAGATCCTTCTTTGTGGTTATCCTTGTTGGATTTAGTGTGACCATGTGGGTCTCGGGGTCCCTACTGAGTATCGTTATACTCACCCCTGAACGGGTTATCCCCACACCTCGTTGTGTTGGATGAAGATGATGGACAGTGCTGAAAGAGACCAAGTGTACGAGGATTGGACGGTACCCGGAGGTAGACCTCACGACGAGTCAGTTCCTAAAGGGGGGACTTCACGACGAGACGGTAGTCGGAGGAGGTTGGAAGTCGAGAGCTTTGAGGTGGATATCTGTACCTACCCTTCAGTTAGGATCCGAGGTGGACGACCCAGGATCTACTTCTATCTTCCAGATCTTTTTATTTTCAGTTATACTTTTGTTCAGTTGTAGTTGTACATTTTAGTTGGGTATGTATTCTGGCCCATTTACCTTTCATCATTTTTTTGTACTTAGTTTAGTAATTCCACTTGTACTCTGGTTGGATGTAATTTTGTTTTATGAAATAATTTTTTTCCCAGTTATCAGGATTTATGCCTTTGGTGCTAGTCTCCAGCCCCTAGAGTATGGAAGGCGGGCTTGGGGTATCACGGCACGGGCCCCGAGGACGGCTCGTGACAAAAATTATCCTCAAATATATTTATTTACAAATAAGGGAAAATATTTCTTTTAATGATGATATTTTTTTGAAAAAAAAATTCACATGAATGATTTTGTTTAAAAATTACTGGTAAACTATATTGTATTTTATGTATGTATTCAAAGTAATCATGAAAATGTTATTGATTGAAGACTCAAACTGCATGATTTATGGGTTTAGTTCAATACAGTTAGTGTTATTGAAATTTTATTAGAATCCTAGGGAAATAGATTATGGAAAACAAATATTTGAACATAAATCTAATATTGAAATTAATAATAAGTATAGAATAAAATTCAACAAGTTTGTTAAGATTGATATTATTTCAGTCTTTTTAGAAACATATCCTTGTTTAGATGCTACAATAGGGTGTGGTTCTTGTAAAGATGTACCTATGAGTAATATATCAGACAAGTTGTTTCGAGCCTAACGTGGGGTAACTTGGTATATGAAAACATGAAATACATGACACTTTTTTGGACACTACCGAGGGATATACTTATAATAATTCTGATTTTAATTAAAACATACAATGTATTAATTTTATAATAAAATCCTCGGTTAAACATATAGTGTTTTAGATTGAACATAAGGTGTATTGATTTAGAAATAAAAAAATGATATTATAGATAAACCATATAAAAATTAATAACATATATATAAATAAATGTAAGAATTATTTTATTGTTCAATGTCTATTGAAAATTGATTTTAGAAGGCTATTTATCGAATAAACTTATTTGAAGGAAGTCCATCATATTTATTTTTGGAATTAAATTTTTATTCTATTATAAAAACACTACTTCTATGTCGTTTGAAAACCAATCAAATATGAAAGGTCTACGTGTTAAAATCCGTAATTGATGAATGATAAGGGTTTCACCCTACCACTGGCCTACTCAATTTCATATTTAATTTATCAATGTATATTGTAATAAAATTTGAACAATAAATTATAATGATGAACCAGTAGTATCATATTTTTGAATTACAGATTAATATGTTATCCAACTTTTATTTGGAAGATAGTTAATGGGAAATTCTTATAATTTTACACAGTTATATGCATTAAGATAATTTAAATGTTTTTATTATTATTTCCGAAATAAAGAAGTCATTATTTATAATTATTTTTTGGGTGTAAATAGATGATTTAGAACGTGATTGGCGTGAATCCAAAATTTAGGAATGTTCATATTAAATGGAAACATATTTTGAAATAATACTTCATTTTTATCAATTTTAGTAAAATAATTACACTGAATTAGGAAATTCACTAAGAAATAAAATGTTATATTAATACAATTTTATCATTTGAATAGATGGACTTCCAATTCATCAATGAATTATAGATTTGATTCCATCAACATTCTATTTATCCATAAATTTATTATGATTGATGACCTTAATGAATACCTAAAAATATTTATGTTTTCCTCCGTTTACGTATCCTTACATATTATTAACGCAATCTAATTTAGATGTATATTAATATGTTATTTCATGTGAACATTTCACTTAGAAATATCTATAATCTATAGGATAATTAAAAAACCATAAAATTATGTGGATTTCAACGTTGTAAATATCAAAAAATCTCATAACAAGATCATGTTTAAATTGTGAGGAAGTAAATATAATTATAGTGTAGAGAATGTAACACCCCTAAATTCTAATGAACTAATTTATATTTGATATCATTTATGAATTGAACCACAAATTATGGAATGGAAAACACTATCTCAACAATATACTATATATTTCACCGTTTAAACAAATTCAATAAAGGATATAACTTATAATGCATGAAACAATGAGGTATCCTTCATCACACATAAGAGTCACTATTGTGACACTCACATTTGATACATTATCATTAAATTACTTTTATGGAATGGTGTAATGATTTAAAAAAAACCAAATATCATATTAGTCTTGTTCCTTTGGAAAAGTGTAACCACGGGAACCGATACATAAGTGAGCAACCTTATCTCCCACTAGGTTCTTCTTGACTAGTACCCTTCTTAGACACATCAAACATAGAACATATCTTCATAACGTGGGTGAAAGGAATCACTAATGAAAGAATAAATATTCACAGTTTTGGTACAAAAAAGGCAGATATATAATATTAATCATGAAAATTATAGTATTATAACATGATCAAGGACATAATCTACCATTCCCTTTATTTTAAAGATCATAATAAGGAATAGTTCCATAATGATTTAATGTTAATAAGATATGAATCATAGGGAAATAATGAACCTGAGCCATGAAAAAATAACATATGTATAGAAATAGAACTATAGAAGAAACATAATAATATAATAAGGATTTATATGGTAGTAATGGCATCACTAACAATGTAATCTTGGTAGAACAAGTTCAAATTCCAAACCATATTGGTAGTCGTGGTTCACTATCGTGGCCATCTTAGTGGTAAATGTCCCATACTTCTATCTCAAGAGATAAAAATATTTACCCAATGAATGGAAGGGAAATATATGTCCAACCAATATCATAATAATACCATACATACATGATCCAAAAGACCCAAAAAAATAAAATCATATCCCACGAAATGAAATGGCTATCATAAAACAATGATCTAATCATAACCATTAGATAAATAAAATGATGTTTTGTATAATCATGGTATTTCTTATAAAGAATGTTAGGTCAGTTTTGTGGGTAAAAAATACATAATTTAGTGTTTTTTATAAAACAATATATCCAATAATGTTAATTTATATATAATAAATTTATGAAAACGTTTTTTATTAACAATACCTTCCACTACATCATGCATTTCATATAAGACAATGCGAAGATTTTTTTTAAAAAAAATATTATAACATAATATAATTTTACATATATCCTAGAAGTTATGACTGTGGCTATGAATTATATTGACTAATTAATAAAGAAAATTATTATAAAAATAAAAAATTAAATAATTGGTTATAAATTAATAAGAAACAAACATATTAACAAATTGGATATAAAAAAATATTATTATTTCATTTCTTCCAAAAAATATTTATATTATTAGGCATTATTAATTGTATTTAGTGAATAATAATTAAGAAATATATATGTAATATGATAAATAAAATATTATTGACATTAATCCATTAGATTTGATTGGAGTACGATAAGATAAACCGCTATTTTACACATAATAACATATATTATTATAAACGAAATTTTACCACCTTTTAGTGGAGAATCCGTTTTAAATGTGAATTTTGAAAATTTATTTGATTTAATATCTGAAAATAAAATTCATATTTTAATTTGAAAAACATAATTATTTAATGGTGAATTTGTGATAATGTTCAGAAAAAATTCATCCTTTAATGCATAAAAAATACAGAATTTTAGTTTAATACTAAATTTTTCATATAATTTATTTATATAGATAACATATAATATCAATTGGTTTAAACGTTTAATTAGATAATATTCTAATCAATAAATACAATTTATTTCATTTAAGTCAATTTCACATTGAAATTTATTGTAAAAACATAGAAATCATTGTGACAAATTTACTTTAACAACAAGCATTGTTTTCACACATGTGAGATTAAATTTAAATAAAATATACTTCTTATATTAGGGAAATTTGGAAAAATTGATTCCTTATTTTAAATCATAAAAAATTATAATGTCTAATAATAAGGAAGTTTGTTTTTTATGAAATATATTTTTGAATGTGATTAAAATTAATTTCAATGACAATCATTAAATGAAGCTCATAAAGGGACAAAAACTTAACCATAAGGCATAAAAGGACCTATACACATTCCTAGGACCAGTTTTATGGACATATATTGACACAATAGTATTTTTTATCGATATTGGACCATTATTGGATCCACAAGAGACATTAAAAAAGTGGTAGGAATTCCATTGTCATAATATTACAAGAGTAAAACTCCACCTCCACTATAATACAACCTCCTCTACTCCTATTCATTAGACCTATCGTTCCACGAGGAATAAAACTTGATCTACCCAAATATCTCTTCAAGATCCCTCCCATTGACCTTTAATCCACTATTTAGATATAAATCCTTTCAATGATTCACTTTTGTATATAACAAAAAGATTTAGGTGATTTTTATGTTAACGTTTCTAATTAATATCTTACCATTAATATTCACTTCCACCACCGCAAGTCATGTTTTCTCATTTCTTATAATAATTGCAGTACCATCAATATAATAATATTTTTTTATATTATGGTTTCTACTTAATCTTATATACACGTCCATTTAATAGGTAATGAACATATTCTTTCTCAGTATGGAGAACTACTTCTCCATGGAATAATGATCATTCATTTTTTCTCATACACAACTCAAAGAGGACATTATGATGAAAGAATCATTTATATATTTTTGTTATTATATAAATTATGAATTTATATTTATTTATTCCTTTTATAACAAAATCCATTAATACATTCCATTTTACGTTAATACGATTGCATAATTTGAGGATGTGTTATCTACCTCCCCATCAAAGTGATATGATTCACTCACACTATGCGTGGAACATATAAAGGATGGTATTAATTAAATATATTTTACATAAATAACCTATATATTATATTCAATTCATTATTTTTTAAAATATACTATAAATATTATTTTCATTATTTCTTTCTCACACACACATAAAATGTGATAATGTCGTTCATAAACTTGTGGACTATAGCCACCTCAACCTGATGCAATTCCATTTATTCAAAAATAATAATTTATATTTTTATATATTTTTAAAAAATATTTTATATATGATTTATTTTTCATTCCAAAATTATGTGGTACAACTTCACTTTTTTCCATAACTATCAATGAAAAATTGGAAACATTACACTTGCATACGTACAACCTACCATCTCTATGATCGTAACATTGACATGTTTTTCAAAAAAATGAATAATTATTTAAATTAAAATAATTATTAATATATAAATATTATAATTAATATAATTATTATTATTTTGTATATTTTATATAATGAACCCTTTGACCATATATGACCCATCAATGTTATTTTTGAATCATAAATTGAATTTGGTCAAAACACTGAATGTAAACATAATAATTTAATTAGTTTCATAAAAATAGTGAAAAGTGAACAAAATTTAATGATAAAAAATAAAAAAATTCCCAATAATGTCTAAAATTTACATATTTTTATTTCACTAGATGTTAGAATACATTCATTTTAAATGAAACTCAAGGTAATGGATTTTCTTCTCCAATTTCACATATGTGCCATAAATGTCCCATTCACATCTTATTTTGTGTGGGATTTCTACCACAAACTGTTTTATATTGAATAATTAATTATATTAATGTCATGGTATATATAAAAATGAATTAATTTTATTACTACATGATAATTATGGTTTCAAATGTTTAAATGTGTTTTGAGACACTTTGTAATATTTAAAGATTATTTTGATGAAGAATATTTTTAATGATATTTAATTTTTTTTCAATTTGTGGAAATTATATTGATATTTTTGAATAAGGCCATTAATTAGAATCTCCTTTGGTTATTCATGAGATTTTTCAATTAATAATTCAAATATTTTATACTTTTGTTCTTAAAATGATTTAGAAATTGTTTTTCAAAAAACTAGACATTATTTATATATATTTTCATAGAACTTGTTATCTTCTAAAAATCATGATTTATTTTAATGTTAATAAAATAAAACTATTTGGTAAATATTTTTTGTCCATGTTTTTCTTGTAAATTTTGTTTTAAAGCTATCTTATCAATGCATTCAAAATAATAATTTCTTTTACTATGAAAAATGCCCAAATGGCCCGAAGGCCTTCATTTTTTTTTGATTTTTTATAATCCCCCATTTAAGGGATTATGGGGAACCCCTACAAGGCCCGTAGGCTAAGAAATTACAAGGCGTGTAGGCTTAGGAGATTATATGACCCGAAGGTCTTAGGGAATTAAACAAGACCATCTACAAGGAACTGCCCCTCCCTAGCATATGTGTCATCATAGTAGCTCTCTATCTTTCCATGGATGTCTGGATAGGCTTCCAGTGCAAGCACAAGACGGTACCGATGGCATAGCCATACCCACTCATTCAGAAAGTCCATTGGGCTCTACTCTGGTGAACGCACCTGCTCTGAATCCTCTTCTGGGGATGCTCCTTTATTGTAGTGTGTCTGGGGCAACTGCATGTATCCCAAAGGCCTTGAGGTGGACCGAGGGTCTTAATGGTGGCCCGAAAGCCCTACTAACCGGATGGCCTGGGTAGCCCGAACGCCTAAAGGACTCCAAGCCCAAACTGGTGGCCCAAGGTGAATAGTTCTAGCTGCTATAGTACCGAACAGTACCTGCTACAGTAACTACTACAGTGCCTGCTAGAGTACCCACAGAGTGTACATTTCTGCTACAGTACATGTACAGTGTATAGTTCTGCTACAGTACTACACTGTGTATAGTACTGCTACAGTACTCCAGAAATATGCCTCTTCCTAGTTTTGAACCTGGGTCTTGTGGATTCACTTAAGGATACCTCACCAACTGGGCTGATGCTCAAGTGCAACTATGCCAAATAAATGCTCTTTTACCTTATTCGATTTGTATGGGCATACCCACCATAATTTTATTAAAGATCTATTTTCATGATTAAATGATTAGGTTTTAATGAAAATTTTTACAAAGTGACATTAAATGAAAAGTATTAAAAATGATATTATCCTCAGTAATTTTTTTATATGTCTTTTTATAGTATTTTTATGAATAAACACCAAACCCTTTATTTTAACTTTGAATTGGATTTTTTTTATTGTTATCATCATTATTCTTCTATTATATGGTTTATTATTTATTTTTCCTCAGTAGTAGACATCTTCTCTTTCATGATTTATTTGTTAGTCATCTTGAAATATTGAATATCCTATTATCATCAAAATTTTAATTTTACCTAATTATCATTTTCATTTTTCATGAATTTCACTACTGCCTAAACCATATTCATTTTTACATACGATTTGTAATATTATGGTTATATTATTATATTGGGAAATATTTAAAATTCTAAATTATTTATTATGTTTGGATATATGATAAGTCATATTTTTTATTTCTATTTTTCTATATGAGGAGTGCATTATACATGGAAGAATGGGAAGATCGGAGATTTTATATAGCTTCACGATGAATAAAAAGATTCTCATGAGGCAAATATCTGTTGAAAAATAAAAAATTAATATATATATATATATATATATATATATATTTAATCCTTCTAGTGAATTTTCTTGATGGTATATGTTGTCATGTTTGATAGGAATGAATTTAATAGAGAAATAATTTCCCTCATGTTAGTTTTTGTTATTATTCATCCATGAGATTTAACATCAACAAAGATATGGATTTATATCATTTTAAGATCATTGATTTAATGTCATGTGTTTTAGTTTCTTACCATTCCATATTAACATTTTCTTATCTTGTAATTTCAATGGATTGAGATTTGATTTATTAACAATCAATATTTTTATTCAATTCTATTTAGTTTATTTATTACATGAATTGTAAATTCAATTATTTACCTTTCCATATTGACTATTTTCTTTGACTCACTATTGATTCTAGTATATTTTTTCATTATTGATCATTAGATATCTTCCTTGTTATATTTCATTTCCCTCAATATAATATGCATACTATAAAATATATGACGTGATTTACTACATGTATTATAGTTATCACAGATGTAATTTATATAGAAAGAATGAAATATTTTTGTTAATTAGTGTATTCTTTTGTAAAAAATGTGTCATATATGTATCTAGTATACAATGTTTTCTAAAGACTTCAGCCCTTCGTACAATGATTTCTTTAATGTCGTGATATTTTAATAGATAGTACATACCATAAATGATATTTCTAGTGTCAAGTTTCTATAGAGGAGTTCCATTTAATGCCATGTAGTGGTTCCATTGAAAATGTTGTTTAATATCATATTTTTTTGAAATATGATTTCTTCAATTTATGTTCGTGTCACATTTTACATAATGTTGTACAGTTTGTTCTAATATGGATTGGATGTGTCTAACAAAATTTAATATTGTGTGATGAGGATATGTGAAATAATGTGAATAATGGGAGTAGATAAAACGTATCCCAAATATTTTCCTAATATACTGGGTCTAAAGAGAACAATCCGGACTTTTATAGGGATTGGGGATGAGTCACTCTTCCTTCTCTCCTCTTCATTTGGAACATTATTTTTTCATAAATCACATGGGTTAACTATTAGAGAAAAGTAAAATAATTTATTAGATTTCATCTATCGTTTTTAACAAATAAGACATTTTTGGAACATTCCATTTGATGTTCAAGATCCTTATATTCATAAAGTATATATAAATGTTGTAGTGGCATATATATGAATGGTTACACAATGTAAAAAATATATGATGTTTGGACCAGTGATTCTTGATTAAGGATAATGAGTTTATACAATTTTTGTGAGCACATGTGGTTGTTTATAAATTAAAATCCTTATTTAATCATGGTTCTACTGATACCTAATACTACACAGTGTTCCATAAAATTTACGTTCATAGTGTATTGAGAAAATATGACTATTTTCTATAGTTCTTATATAATTGTGAAGTTAATAAAGCCCAGACTAGGGAATTCCTCCCAAAAATTAATCATGGTGATGGTGATTTTTGGTTTATCCTATAATCATAGACTAAGGAATCTCTACGATTAAATTTAAATTGGTAGTCATGCCACACCTAATTTTAAAACATGACATTATAGGATTACAATGTCATATGGATGGAAGTCCACTTGAGTGACGATTTAGAAAAAAGAAGTTGAATTATATTTTTTTAATAATAAGGATTCAGTAACATAGAATCAGGTTGGATGAACAAATGGGGAGAATTTACATAAATTTTTGTGTCAAGATTCATTGAAAATGACTAGTACTCTATGGATTTCTTTTGGAATAGGTGGGTCTAAAAAACAATCTGGATTGGGAACAAAAAGTCCCAACAATGAACATGCTTTCATTACATATATTTCATATAGTTTATGGTTTTGAATCATGTAAAGTCCCGGAAATTTCAAGGAAAATTTTTTCTTAATTTTCTGTAGAATTTTACAAGAACGCAGTTTCTGACAGCGCCTGATTCCGAGGCCCGGTGTGCCCGGAATTAATTTCTGAAGTTTAACTCGGGTACATTCAGTGAATGAATGAGCGGGTTTTTCTAACACTGAAACCGGTCCTCAGAATCAAATTCTAAGGGCACCGATGGAATCGCAGTGTCGATATTTTCTTAGGAACACCTATTCTGGAGTTGCGTTTTCATGGGAGGAGTTTTTAAAATTAGCGGATTTATTGAGGAATGAATAAAATTGTGAGACAATTTTATTACTTAAGTCTAAGGTAGTTTTTTCCTACATGGGGAAGTTGGGGTGGCACCTAACTACCCATGTGAGGATAAATGAGAGGATAATGTGTGGTGGGGCCCACACGAGCCCCCACATTTTCAAATTCCCCATAACTACCTAACTCCTCTAAACCTCCCACTTAAGTTGTGTAACTCGTCCTCTCCCCTCTCTTCCTATTAAATTCATGCCAACCTATCACTTAATTAATTAGACAACTCATTGTTTAATTGATTTAGTGAATTAGGTATTGAATTTTTGTAAGTTTTAATGCATGGGAAAAAAATAAAATAAGAAGAGGCCTTATTTTATTTTGGAAGTTTGGTTGTGTGAGAGAATTTTGAAGAGAGATCTTCCCTCTTTTGAAGAACATCATCTTCAACGAAGAACGATGCCTCTTCAACGAAGAACGAAGACGCACCCATTATCATCTTCTTCATGCGACAAGAGAGGAGATGTCGATTCTTCTTTGGGTGCACTTCTACAACGATGGAAGTGACGAACGTCGAAAACCTTTTTCAACTTCCTCCCTCGGAACCTACCGACGTGCAGTCTCTTCCACGGCCGACGTAGCTCGGGATTGGGAGTGTGTGACGAATGCGGAAAAAGACAAACATCATCGTCTTCTTTCCACAACACCGTCAATGAAAGACAAACGTCGATCGACGAATCAAAAGTAGGGGTTTGTTTTTTTTTGTTCTTGATTCCATCTTTGACGTTCTATGAGTATTAAGAACCCCTTGTTATCATTTAACGGGTGGAGGACGGAACACACGAACACGGCCGAAACTCCTCCCTTTTTATTTTTTCTTGTCGTTGCGGATCCAAAGAGAGGGACGCGGTGCCGTCACACCACGTGGGAAAGAACAGCAAGGATGTGCGACATCGTCACGCCGCGCGGGATCGAGCGGGAAGAATGCGCGACGTCGTCACACCGCACATTCAAAATTATTAAACGCTTTTGCATGTGTATTTGATTTCAAGGTGATCGTATAATTTATTTTGGATAAATTAAACCCTCGTCAATGATTAAAATCATGTTTTATTATTTGCCAATTGATAACACCTAACACGGAGGGCGCGGGCTGAACAAACACGGCCCGACAACCCTCCGGAGCTTGTTTATCGATGTGCGGATCGAAGGACGACGACGAAGCAGGCCACTATGGAATTTGAATCCCTTAGCAGTGAAGGTCGGGTCCAGGGAGGACCGTAGGCAAAGACAGAAGGATAAACGGACCACTGGAGCGCGTCCGATGGTCTGCGGAAGGTGGCAGCGGCACGCCGTGCCGGCGCTCCGCTGGAAGACCGGCGGCGATGGTCGCTGCCGGCTTCAATTAGCGGCAAGGGTGGCCGTGCACACCCCCGCCAGCGGCTTCCGTGCGGCTGTGCTGGCCGAGCCGCAGCTGGCAGGTCGAGCCGGGCCACGCCGGCCGGGCCGGGCCGGGACGGGTCAACCCGGTTCGGGCTGACCTAGGGGAGGGGGGGTCAGGCCGGGTCGGTCCGGGCCCAGACCCCCAGTTTCGGACCCTCTTTGGTCTTTTGCCCATATATTGAGCTTTATACCTCCGATTTACGCATCGTTAGTGGCGATGCGATCCTTGGATCCAGGCAGTCGTTTCGGTATATCGCACTCAAGGTTTCGGAATACTTTAGGTTCGGCTGGGTTGGTTCGGATACGAAACCAACCGGGCTCTCGGAGCGGAAACACTTGTAACATGAGCTATGGATATCCGATTGATGTGCCTTCAACTTTGTTGTATTCCTCTTAGTGATACGGATCTTTTGACTTACTCCGCTCGAGGTTTGGATGTCGTCGGAGTGCAATAGGGTTGGTTCGCTCACGAAACCAACCGGGCCCCTGGAATGAAAAAGCCAATAACTCACAGACTGGGCGTCCCATTGACGTGCCATCTGTCTCGTTGTTTTACTCGTGATGAGGTGGAACTTATGGCATACTTCACCCGGGTTTTGGTTGCTGTTGGATAGTGGCTGGGTTGTATTGTACCCGAAATCCAACCGGGCCCCTGGAACGGAAAAGCTGATATCATTCAGACCAGACGTCATTTTGATGAACCGTCAGCGGCGTTGGTGATCACGTTGAGAAACGGTCCCTATGAGTATACCCTATGAGTGTTCGGGGTATAGTTGAGTTATGTACGGATTGGTTCACACACGAAACCAACCAGGCCCCGGGGATGAAAAGGCTAGTAACACACAGACCGGGCGTCCGACTAACGCGCCGACTATTGTGTTGAGACCCCTGTGATGAGCCGGTCCTTTTAGATACTTCTTCGTGAAACTTTGTGATACTTCGAGTATCGACATGTATCTCGTGGAGGATACCCTCCCAGAGATGAGCGTACGTAGTACGGAGACCGTGTAGCAGGCTGAAACCTGATGACTGCTTGACCGACCCGACTTGGAGTGAGTCGACTAGCCCAGTTGACGGAGTGACCGGTATTTGGCGACAGACCTACGACGGACGGAGTGCCCGGTATTTGGCTGTAGACCCGCGGTACTCGACAGTAGGAGTAGCTCTGTAGGCTATTATGGGGAGTTCCTTGTATTTGGTGACAGACCCACAATGAATGGAGCGCCCGGTAGTAGGCCGCAGACCCACGGTACTCGACAGGAGGAGTACCTCAGCAGTCTTAGGTTAGTGAGCAGTACCTCGGAGTTGTGACAGGACCACTGTACACTTTAGAGATGGAGATGTTCAGAAATTACGGTTTCGATAATGAAAATCCCGGTTTGAGCTGAGACTTTTGACTTTTGTGTTTACCTCTTGATTCAGATTGGTCACTTGATAACTTAGGAATACGTATGGTCATATACCTGGGTAGTGGTTATCTGTTGATTTCATGATCATTGTGTTTCCCTCATGATTGAGATGGGTTACTTGATAACTTCAATATATGTATGGGTATATACCTAAGTAGAGGTTATCTATTGAAATCTTATTTGTGGATATCCATGTTGGTTTTAGTGAGACCATGAGGGTCTCGGGGTCCCTTCTGAGTATCGTTATACTCACCCCTGCACGGGCTATGCCCGAACCTCATTGTGTTGGTTGCAGACGACAGGCAGTGCTGACGGAGGCCGAGTGTTCAAGGACTGGACGGTACCCGGAGGTGGACTACATGGCAAGACGACACACAGAGGAGGTTGACGGGCGAGAGCGTTGTGGAGGCTATCTATACCTACCCTTCAGGTAGGATCCATGGTGCAAGATCTAGGAGATGCATCATCTGTACCTACCATTTAGGTAGGATCGAAAGAGGATGATCCAGGAGCTGCTTCCTTTCATCCGGCTATTGTCTTTTCCTGTTGTACTTGTTCAGTTGTAGTTGTACATTCATTTGGGTTTGTATTCTGGCCCATTTACTTTTCTGCACATTCCTTTTTACTTAGTGTTTTGCTTCCGCTTGTACTCTGTGGTGTTTTGTTTACTTTTATAAGGAAATGCCTTCCCAGTTATCAGTATTTACACCTTTGGTGCTAGTCGCCAGCCCCTGGCCTATGAAAGGTGGGCTTGGCGTAGTCACGGCACGGGCCCGAGGATGGGTCCTGACAAATCATTTATTTTATGTGTATTTTTTATATGGATATGTTTTCTTAAGGGTAATTAATAAATTTCTATCAACTCTTACTGATAAATATACAAATAGTTTTGTGTTAGGATTCATGGATTAGAGAGTATGGGTGGGTATCAATATAGTTTGGGCTGTAAGAAAGAGAATGACACAGATAGGGAAAGAGGAATTGATTCCACAGAAAATTTTATAAAGAAAATATTTACAGAGTATAAGTTCATGATACATTGATATATTCTCCTAGTTTATCGTTATAGAATTCATAACAGATGGAGGAAATGGTTTTGTGGGATTCTCATGTATACACGAAGGAAATGATTCCCATTTTGAATTGTGGGACAATAAGTCCGACATCGGCATGAGACATCCCAATTAATAAATGTACACTGTTAAATACTTATTATTGGACAATATGGGATGGGTACCAAATAAATTTTGTTGTTTAATGTATTACTGATAAACAAAAATGAAAATATGGAGAAGGAGACATGATTCCTCACAAGCATCCAAGAAAATCAAGACACATTTTATTGTAGAGTTGTTAGTGCCAAGGATCCAACTTGATTTATATATATATCAAATGTTATAGTGGAAAAAAATCAATTCTGGGATCACCTATGTGATAAAACCACTCTTTGAGAATTCTCTCCCATGAACCCTAAGATTATATAATACATTAATTGTGTGATAAAAAATATATCAAGGGTATATCCCATAAGATAAAGGAAATATAGATAATGGGTGAATAAATAAAATCAAGGAAATCTATAATATCAATTACCTTCTTGGTCATCATTCTTGAACACATAATGAAACAACATTGGGGTGTTGAAATTCTTCCATAACTAATGGATGTGGAATTGAATGGGGATTTTGGAAAACCCCATCTAGTCATTGAATGGGTTGATAGATTGTAAGGGATTGAATATTGAGAATGTTCAAAACATATGACCCCCAACTCATGTTTAAATGGATTGGATGAACAAACATGGGATCCATTGTTTTATATGTTTGAATCATGAGCAATTCCCAATTAAATTGAAGATCCTTCGTAATTTTTGAACTTGGTGTTAGGTGATCTAGTTTGGCTGATAAAAATTTTCAATAAGGGGGACTATAGATATCAGGATGGTGATGTTGATCCAAATAGAGGGAAGAATTTTGTGTGAATGTTGGAATGTTGGTAATCTTGGGTGGAATATAAAAAAAAATATAGCCCTTTCTCTATATTCCCAAATGTGTTGATTTCTAAATTAGTAGGAGAATACATACCATTATCCCAATGGGGAAGTCCACTGAGTAATTTAATGGTTTTTATAGTCCAAGGATAAGCTATTTGAGATCATTGCATATCTCATGTGACTGGGAATAAAGACTAATGTAGTTCTACAACACAGCTCTATAAATGAAATGTGTTTAAGGAGAAGGTTCCCTTTAATGTGGAAGCTCTAGACATTATTATAAATTATGTAATGTGACAGAGATGAGGACATTGAAATTTGACCTCATGTGATAAGCATTTTGGAAAAAAAATTTATTCACAGATGGTGAGGATGTATGGCTTATTCAGTATAACTTCATATAACATTGACCAAGGTGGGATTACAACAAGGCCCACCCATTGATGTTGAGATGAAAAGATAGTGTGATTAATGGTCTATGCCTAAAATACAAATGGGGATGAGTGTACATTTCATTAATATCGCATGAGAAACATCACAATATAACATGAGGAGTACATTTTTTTCATGAATGGTGTCCCATGGTCATTTTAGTGGGTAAAATCACATCATAACAAATTGTTAGTAAATGATGGGGTGTGTGGGGATAATTAATTGGGATTATGAATACAGTTCTTACAACCCATGTGGGTCTTGGGATTAATGGGAGAATATTTTAGAATCCCCATGATGTCTTCCAATTTTTTATTCCTCATATATAGTACGTATGGAATCTCATCTCACTAATTGGCAATGGGAGTATGATTCTAACATTCACAATAGGTGAAGTCCCACATGGACTATTTGGGATTATAAGATGTATATGTGGATGATAATAAACTTGTATTTATGATGAGGAATATTATTATTCCATTTGGGGACATATAATATTTGTTACATAATTCCTATTATGCTTGACAAATAAGGAATCTGATGACTATTTTTAGGGGCATCCTATGCATAGAATATATGGTATGTTGTATTTTATCTTCCCATATCTAGGATGAAATTGTATATTTTTGTGTCTCATTACTAGGACATGGGACTATAGTTAGGATTTATTGGGTCTTATTTACATCTTTGACATTAAAAATGTAAAATAAGGTCATGGGTTTCTCGATGCTAGGAATGATAATACCAGTAATTGGGAATAGAATCTAACATTGGGCCAAATGAAATTGGGTTTTTGAATCACTACATACCCCACATGGATGGTAATAATGTAACTTGTAGTTCTATATCATGATGAATTAAGATTCCAATATCATAAGAGAGTAATCATCCCTAGAAATGACAGGTAGTATCTCATAGTTTCAAATCATTTGATGGGAGAATTAATCTCGACTCATCTCCTTCATGACATATGAGGCATTCAATGGTTATCAAAAATTATAATTCTACAATTTGATATCATATTCTGAGGATTTATGTTTTGTATCATTTCATATTTATCATAAAATACATCCTTTATTCATCATTTATTATAAGGATATAGTTTAGCATCATGTTCTAAGTATGTTGGTTTTGGACCATCTCACGTTTATCACATGTGGCATCCTATATTTATCAAACATGGTAATGCTACATTTTAACATATTTTACATAGGATATTGTTTTTGATTCACCACATATTTATCCTTTTATTTATCTCAGCACTATCAAAAAATGGTATGAAAACAATTGGACATCATGTAATGATGATGTAGTATTTGTACAATCTCACAATTATCACATGGGGAATCCTAGGATAATCACACATTTTCAAGGTATTTTTTAAAATCATGTTAGGAATAACATGTATTTTAAATAGTTTTAGGATACCATTTTTCATCTTATGTTGAGGTTTTTGATTTTGTATCACTAAAAAACTTCCATATGAGGCATGAAAAGTTTATTAGAATGGGTAGGGAAAATATTTAACATCATTTTATAAGGACAATGATTTGTTAAATCTAAAATTTATCATATAAATCATATCATGGTTATCATTCAAGTTAATTCTATAGTTTAATTTCATGTTCCAAAGAAATTATCATATATTTTAACATAATTTGAATAAGATCTCCGAATTAATTGTTTAAATTCATATATCTCAAACAAATCAATAATGAGAAGTGATGAATGAGGAACTAACCATTTTTGGGAGGTATGATGTGATCCCTATCCATGGTTACCAATGTGAATTAACTATTTTGGAAAACCATATGAATTCTATAATGTCCATCCCATTAGGGATCTGTTTTTAGGTCCTTATAAATCAGTTTCATTTTTTTATGGAGTTCGAATACCACATCACCAAAAAATATGTAGCCTATGAATTTTTTACTTAATTATAATTAAATCATTTTATGATGTCACTCTATATTATGGAATGCCTATAAACTAATTTTATTGAGAGTTTTCGTTCATTCAAATAAATGTTCACTATCATTTCTCGAATCATTGGATCACAAATAGCCAACTGAAGTGAAGGATTGTAATCCTCTATAGGATGAAATAATTATATACCATACACCAGGGAATATAGGCCCCCCTTGGAATATTGTTTAGTCATAATTTCATATTCCCATAGGGTGTTATAGATCTTCTAAGGGAAACATTTTCTTATCCTGGCCTATAATCATTTTCAAGAAGTTAGAGATGGTCTTATTTAACAACTCAATTTGTACATTAAAATTCACATGAAAAAATGAAATGTGTATAGAATGGGTTTTTACTTGGTATAAAATTTATTTATCATTGTTACTTGTATGATGGAGATGATATTTGTGAGGTGGGTCTATGGAATATCAACCTAATGGATGATGTAGGACCTCAATTAAGCTCTCATTGAATAGGTCCTGGACACTATGAGGGGTATGACCTTCACCAACATCTATGTGAAGTATATGGTAGTCAGGAAGAACCATCACTATTGAGATATCGCTAAATAGTAGGGACCCAGCACATAAAGCCCCCATGTAGAAATTGGATTATATTACTTGTTTATATTGGGAATACCTGGATTTTGATGCACAATGATTTCATAATGATAACTTTATCACATATCCTAGTGATTTCAATGAGGCTACATAGAATGGTGGGATATATATAATACATCCTCTAGGAATACTGAGAGTGAGTCAATACCTCTTTTTGTGACCCATGTGACACATCCTGGCTATCTTTAATAACCCGAGGGAAATCCTCTCCTTGGATGCAATAAAGGATTATCCCATCATATCCACACTTAATTATGTTTTAATCAATACTATGACCATCATAGAGGTTATACATAAACAAATAATGGCATATTTTTTCCTATTCAGTTCAATATAGTGGGAGTTATACGTGTTAGATAATATCGAAAAAAGACATTTAATTTATTAATTATTTTATTATAAACTAAATCAATATACTTACCATATAATTTCTGACAAAAAATGTTTTACCAATAATTCCTCATCATCAGAGTAATTGGAAGAATGACCATTTCATGTTCCACATGGATGACTATGTCATCTTGGTCGATCTCTGGAAGAGATGCAACCATGAATTCCAAATAATTTTCTATGAAATTCCATGATTAAGGACAAAATTTATCTCAATATTTTATTATAACTATGACATCAACATGTGAGTTCACTCTATCAGGGGAACACGTTGATGTTCTCTAAGGACATATTCAATATGGATATAATTGATCAGTACCCTAGAGTCTCCCATAAATTACAAGTGGGAAAATTATTATTAATGGAAAACTAGAGGATACTAGCAGGTTCCCTCTATACAACATCATTAATGGAGTATCCTACAGAATGAAGAATTAGTATATAAATATTGAATATAATGGAGAGATGAAAATAATCTCATGACAATGATGAGTGTGGTGTTGTTGACCCCCAACATAGTCCGAATATTGGAGGCACCATCAATATTAATATTTTAACATGGTGTATAATAACCCTCCAATATGTTGGACTTATCTGAGATGTTAAATAATAAGTGATGTTCCATGGGGGTCAAATGTACAGCAAGGTAACTAACAAGGGCTAGAACCATGAAAACCTTCTAGATGATTTTTTTTGTTAGAATACTAAATCATACCTACCAAAATGACTATTTTTTGTATAAAAAAAAGTAGGATCTGAAATTATATTTATGGATCAATTTGGGATAATAAATATATCTCAATGTGCGTCAAGATGTTTTGTATCTTATAAAAATAAATGGTCTGGGTGATAAAACTATTCTCTATGTGAGAATATCTAATATCTATGTTGAGGTTCGTAAAACCAATATAATAAAATATTTTATATTATCATATCTTTATTCTTATGATGTATATGGGATCTAATGGTATGTAATAGCAATGTCACATAATAGGCCAAAGGAATTTAAGGATCTGGTTGTATCAAAACAATAGAAACGTAGTAGATATTTCATGATTTATTCCAAATCAGTATGATATTCTTCATCCTATTTGTAGATAATGTATATTTTTCACATTTTGTAGAATGGTTTTACACATTCTATACAAATTTGAAATGAATCATCATATGTAGTCATATTGGAAAATAAGGTCACACAACCCTCGATTATTGTGGGGAGGATGGATATTACCAATAGTTTTGACATTCAATAAGACAATATAAATACATATGTATTGGACAAATATGTCTTGGAATTTTCATTTGGTAACCTAGAATGAACACTTCATGTGGTAAATCATTATATAGTAGTAGTCAAGGAAGTTTGACTCTTTATAATGATCTGATTGATGGTCTAGATGCTTGAAATATTTAATCATGAAATAATTCACATAACACTTCATGAATGTACCATGTATAAGATTGATTAGATGGTACATGACATACCAAGGTATATATATAATTATATAGATAGAATGGATTTACTCAATAGAATAATTTTTATTGGGGTGCTCGGAATATAGTCGACCCTTCAACTATAGTGGACAATTGAATCTGGTTATACTAGGAATGTATATCCCAAAAATATAGGGAATGGTTTCCTATAATAGAATCAATAAATATTTCAACAACTAGAATGTGAAATTAATCATTCATGTAGTGTTTTATGGGGATAGATACATATAGAATTTCATTTATATGAATGTCCTCCATATTGATATGGATGATTTTATTCATCAACATGAGGTATATTACCTCACTAAAAACTTTATCCTTTACAATAATATCAAATTCAACATTATATATGAAATCGTGTGATGTATGGATCATTATAAATGGTTTTAAACCCATATTTACCCATGTAGTGGCCATGCTGGGGAGAAAAAACCCAAGGGTCAATCACCATAAATTTCATGAATCACTAGAAAAAAATTTAATGGTGTTTTTAATGAAATCCATATAACATTATTATTACTTTTTAGTCATGCGTGAAAATATTAGCATCATCCTATGGTCTCTGCCATTTCAATATTTCCTTGGATCATCTCATCAGATTTTTTGGATTAACCATCCTCATATTATATTAGGGCTTCATCCAAATCATATTCATTATATGAGATGTATGGTTTGAATGTAGGAAAGTTGTTAGGATCTATTGACATGATAGTAGAACTAGAATTTTCTATATCATATGTGGTGTGCAGAATGAGGTATTCCATATCTATGGAAACTACATTGAAAATGTTTTTGAGAAAATCCCAGGAATTTTATAACCACTATCCCCACCTGTGATATTGAAAAAATGGCATCGAGTGGACTTCCACTTATTCAACCCACCATATAGAACTCACAATGATATCATGGGATAATTTCCATTTAATGTATCCCTGAATAATCATTTAGATAAAATCCTTCTGAAACTAGATGAACATGTCCCATATATATGTTCAAGGTAATTTGTGAGTGAACCTTCTTCATATAGATAATGAAGTCTCTTCCTAGTTCCAGGTTCATTGGATCCAACCAATGGATCTGTATAAGGGTTTTATATTTAAAATATATCACTTTATCTATATATGTATATATTATTACATTTGGATTTTTGATATTATCATCGTCATTTGTTTAATGTTTATTCAGTTCTCACTTAATATACCACGAATCGTAGTATTGGGGTACATTAGAGTTTAATGAAAAAGCATCACCCAAGAGAACCCTTACACAATAGTCAAGGTTTTGTTTAAGTAAATGATTTTGTGAATAGGCTACCCATATATTTATGTAGATATTTGAACTTGAAAATAAATAATTGTTGGAAAAATCCTATGAAACGTCCATAAAATCAGTTCTTTATTTAAAAAATTGAATTGGGTCATCAACCACAACATTACAACCATTTTAATATCTCTCTGTTCATATAAATTAATTATCACAATGGAGTAAGAGTATCATATAATGTAATGCCTATCTTTTGGACCATCTTTATCAGAATGATATTGATATTGGTTCCAGTCTTATTATATACATTCAGTGTCACCAATTCATGAAGTATTTATACTAGTACATTCTTAAAATTGATTGGCTCATGATATAAATAGTTCATGATCCGATCATTGAATTTGAAACAATCCATTATGTTATTCATTAGGATCCTTTGGTATGAGAAAAATATGTCATGATTTGCAAGGTTATGCTCATAAGAAATTTTTAATTCATGTTGATTTAGCATGTTCTTCTCCATATAATATATTACATATCTTGGTACATGATTTTCAATGAAGGATTTAGTATTATTCTTCCACATTTAAAATGAAATTCTTGGTGTCTGACATTGATTAGAGGATTCAGTAGTGTTTTATGGAGTTGATTTACTAGATTAGGTGGCTATAAATTAAAAATATCCAGATGTAGTGGCCTATATGGATGAATAGACTATTATGGAAGATAAATTTAATGGTAGAAATGTTGTTGGACTTGAAAATGAACATTTTGGATATTTCTAATCAAACCAAATTTTGTGTGGGTGTTTAATGAGGTAATAAGTGTGGCAATAACTTGATCAGCTACAATTAACTCTCAAGGATAAGACATCCATTAGTGAACTCTTGAGACACACTATCATAACTGAGGGAGTTGTGGATAGGGAATATATCATATTTTACATTATCCATGAACATCATAAATATTTTTTCCAAAGAGTGTTTTATATTATGGGAGTACATAAGTATATTTCATAGAAAAATAAAGTAGTAACTCACTCATTAGGAATCAAATTTCACTTACAAAAGATATTGATGATGGTCATGAAAATGGTGGAGATGAATTGGTGGAGGAAGATTTTGTAATGACCATCTCAACCAGAAAAAATCCCTAGGGAATGTTGATTGTACCTAAAAAATGTTTTCACTTCTAACAATTTTAAGAAAAAGGGAATTTTGCTGTATTATATTATCTCTATAGTCCCATTCATCGAGCAAAACATCCTAGAATTTTGGGATAGTTGTTATAGTTGATCGCCTATTCTATTGATTGGTGTGATACATGGACTACCATACTGAATGTATGGGTAAACTAGATCCAATAATACTATGAATGACTACAGTTCATGTTAAATTTTCACCGCTTAAATTTCGTGTTCATTAAGGTCAATAATGATTGAATTTATAATTCTATCATGGAGTATGTTGGTGGTCACCAAATCATTGAACTGATTTTGTATAGATAGGTATATGGACCACATTCTCATAGGGAGAAGTCACATTGCTCAGGTAGGGTGGGGGAGTATTATCACGGTCACATTCAAGTGTTTTTAACCTCTACCCTAACTGGATGTGAAGGACCACCTATACTATCATAGGTTTCTTGTAAAATGACTATTTAGTTATTGGAAATATTATAGGAAGGATTCTATATAAAAATGAATCTCTTAATGTTTAATTTAAAGATGTTCTCATTCGTGAGCTGCTTGTTTCACTCATGGAGCTATAGTAGTTTGGCCAACATAAAATTTTAGATAGTTTTGGGAATGGAATATGACATGGAAAATCATTTGGTGAACTCATTTACTTTTTTTATTATGATGACTGAGAAGAATAACCTATTTGGGGGGACTTACATGGACCAATGTATACCTATATTGACAAGTGAAGGAACAATCTAGGGGATCTATTAACACTATGTGTCAAATTTTATTGGGTTATCTCCATAACATCTCAGGATATCAACATAGTTCGATGGATAATATTTGGGATAAATCATTTCAAAATTCAAGTTATTAATGGATGTAGGTAAATTATCACCATCTATGGGTTGGACAACTTGACAATATAATTATTTCAATGGGAGGGGACTGCTGCCGGGGTCATCACATTACCCTTAGACACTATTTTCGCATGGGGAGAGAGATTTTTTATGAATAATTAGTTCATTGTAATTTTTTTGATAAGGGTAAACTGAATAGTTTGGATTTATACATAGAAAAGATAGATTTGGGCCACTAGTAACTCTACGACATCACCCCTTTTCCAATAATTATGAATTTATTTGACATTATATTGGATCCCTTGAAATAATAGTTTTCAATGTAAGAGTAATTTTAGCATCCCCGAGTTATTGTTGTGGAGACACTAATCTTATGATTATGTGAGGGATTATGGTATGAAAAATCATAGGGTTACGTGAAACCAAAACAAATCTTATTGTTGGTTAGTTGACATTAATTCTAAAAAATTCTTCCATTTCACATCACATTAAGTGTGGTTGAGGTTCTACATCAGGATTACAAATAAATTAATCAGTTTTGGTTGGAAAACAATAGTCGGATTTTTTTACGACTATATCTTTTATTTTTATTTTTGGAGCGAGAGTTTTGTACGAGCCAACCATACCTACAACATGGAGTGTATTAAGGTAGTGGGTCTAGTTTAAAACCAAATAAATATATAATTATTAATTTATGGAATCCATATAAAATATAGAGAGAAATTTATTTAATGGATCTGTGTGCTGTTTACCATTGTCAGAGTCTACCAACCATAATTCTAACATCTCCCCGACATCTCGAGTGGATACAGAGATGGTGGAGGCTATAAATGGTTTGTATTTGTAAACATAATTCAACTATATTGAAGAAATAACATCAGGAAAATTTATATACATATTTAGAGATATATTGACAATATGTAGATCACATTCATGAATTGTAAGCATATGTATATGGGGCAATGCCCCCCATTTTAATGTAGGGGTAATAATTTGTTCAATAGGGCTGTCTGTTGGTTTTGTTTGTGAATCGAAAAAAGGGAAAAGACAAATTCCACAATTCTTTCTTAGGTGTAATGTGATATATTAGAGTTTTTTCCACTATGCGTCATCATATTCCCTTACACATGAGCTATGTATTGCACTATGGGTATATCCACTAACTTTTTTATTCGTCCTCTAGTCTTGTGATGAAATTTCAGGTGTGGGAATGTATATGGAATGGTTATAAATCCATATATATTATTTTATTGTGATAAGGACTTCCTTGATTATATATTATGTCTTAAGGAATACCATTATGGTTTCCTTTGGTTCTAATTTTTGGAAGTGTGAATCCCACAATCCTAGTTTATGGTAGGTGTCTGAATCCCAATTATGTGAAGGCAGGAAATAGAAAGTTGGTTGTAATGTAGGGATGATGTCAAATAATGATGGAGGGTGACAATAAATCTAATGTATGTTCCTTTTATTTTGTATTTTATGTGGATTATATCTTGTTTAATTCTATGAATTTTACTGAGGCTCATGGATCATTGGAAGGATCAACTCGCTCATCTACTTGCAGTTATTATTGGCATTATCGTCACAGTCGAGTGATATCTATAATAAGATGCACCTAGGTGATGGTATATATGGTCATGACATGGAAATCCCATATCTACATGGAATATGGCATGAATCCATCTAACAAATTATCTGAGTGGCTTCCAAACTGGTTTTTGTGATTAATGGGGGGAAATCATACCCCTGTGTAGAACATGGGGTAAATGGAATCAGTGTTGGTGTCAATGAATATATTTCATACTGGTCCATATATAATGATGTGTTCACCCATTAATATTCATACAAATGGAAATGGGAAATTTAGACCATTAATTGGAGGATATCAATGTGGGGAAGTGATTATGGATATAAATAGATGTTGATGTATTGGATGTAGTGGAAATAGATTCCTTATAGTGGATTACTATGATATTTGATCCCATTACCCTCTGTCGTCTTATGGTGTGTCATTAAAAATATTTATTTCATTTATTTACATTATCATGAATGATTTAATAGATGAATAAAGAATATATTAAAAAAATTAAATATGCTTATAATTATCCATTCCTTGTAATATGGATTAGATATGAATGATGGATCCATACCAATGATTCCTTAGACCATTGATCATATTATCACTCACAGACCCCAAAATATTGTAGTATTTTGATGTTTTTTGACATCTATGAGTGTTTGTTGATCCTAGGGATGAATTTATATATTTTAATTCATCCATGTTTTGTAATATAAAATTTTACTAATAAACTCAATGTTTATGGAGAATAGTTTCAAGTACCATAAATTACATTATTTTCCAAAAACATGTTTAGGTAGGTAAGCGCATTAAAAAATTGAAAATGGTTTTTTTCTAATTACTCATCTCAGGAATTGGTTTTTATTATATGTACATGTCCCACATCATACATGGTGGAAGAATGGTTTCACTTCATTCTTTCATTTGAAATGTGGTTGACCTCAAACACCATACATTGTGATGTGATCTCCTTGATCAAAATGGGATGATGGGATGTTTGTTACTATTTCAATGGATTCATTCATAGATCTCGTCCCATAATCATGTTTCCCATCATAGAATATATTCATGTTGATGAAAAAAATTCTTAGGTCCATATCAACGTTTATTTTGGATAATTACACTTATTGTGCCTCAAAGAGGGTGAAATGTGAAGTCAACGTTGATTGTGGCATGGGACACATCTAGACATTTGTGATCTTCAGCAAGTTAGGATCCTTAAAAGGCATTATGTTTTAAATTATAGGAGATATAATATATGTATATTATCTATAAAAGGTTCCAAGGTATCAAATTTCTATCATGGTATGATTTTATCCATGCACATAAGTCTTCTGAGGATTTTTTACTCAGGTATCCAATGCTAATTTTATGAGGAAGAGGTTCTTAATCATTCATTGGGGGCAATGTTTTGGGTTATTATGGGGAAATATAATTGGTTTAATGTGTCATGGAGATATTTTATTACATAATTAGTATTTTATGGACATTTATAGACACATATTTAATTTTTTTAACAGAAAAGTTGGACAAAGTACTAATATCATATAGATACATAATGTTCAATGATTTATCGTATTATGAGGATTTGTTTTCCGCATATGTATCATCTTGTGGAAAATATTTGGTTAGATATTTACCACCTATCAGAGATAGTTTTTACCATGTTTTATGTCTTGTGGGGAATGGACGGTAACACACTATAAATCTTATGGAGAAAGGATGGTCATAGAATTAAAATATTCTTGGTATATGTAGGTCACCGATTTAAAATGTATTGATATTCATTGGTCAAAGATTTTTCATGTGATAGAGATATGTATTTTCTTGCTTTAGTGATTAGAATATGATGTTTAGTGGTCATATATAATAATATTATCAAACATTATAAATTTAACCTTAGCATTGGAAAAAATATAGATTTATTTTGGATATTTGGATAAAACATCTGGGGATCCTATATAGCATATTAAGATATGTAGATCAAAAACCATGAAGTAAGGTGAAATATTCTAATATCATGTACCATGATTGATCCATGTTTATAGCAATTATTTATTTACTATTCTCACATAATAGAATGAGAGAAATAAATTTATAGTGTGTGGATTATCCCATGTGATTCAATCAAAGGGAATCATGTGTTTCTCAAATATTATAGGAGATGATGTTTCGTTCTATTCCAGTCCTACATTGGTCATTCTATGTTCATAAACCATGGTATGGATATTTTTTAATGTCGAGTATTTAGGATATTTTCATATAGTTTAATGTTGTTCGACTAGGATATTGTAAAATTTAGTTTAATTTATAAGAGATATGATACTGTCGGTCCAAATCATAGTGGTATATATCTTGGTAGGATATAAGGATAGTGCTAATTCATTTTTCTACCAATAATGATTTACCTATCCACTCAATTTTTAAACAATTGGGTATTACATTCCTCTAGTGCATCCAACTATTTTTAGAACCTTGAGTAAACATTAATATGGTGTAGTTAAAAATGGGGATACAAAAATTATTGTGATAATGTGTAGGACGAGTATAAATAATGCATGTTCTTAATAGAAAGAGGCAATGTAACCATCTAGGATGTTATTGAAGAAATAATCTAGGCATGGGGTTGATAAGATTATATGAGTGCATGATTATGGAATTCGTGAACATTGTCAATGTTAGTGTAGTACACCTAGGCATTCACTATATATAAACATTCTTTAGTGAAAGGATGAATCACTTCATGGACATTGATATTGCTACAAAAAACTCCACATATGAATGTTGGAGTTGAATGTTGTGAACAATACGCTCTATCATTAGACACCTCATAGTTATTAAAGGAACTAATGCATGAATATATTGAAATAAAATCATGTTTGGTGCTGTATGAAGGGAACTCATCATCATTGTGACATCATATGAATTATTATTTGATTTTAAAAGATATCACACACACTATTCAATACATGTTAGGTCCAATTTGAGGTTATTAATACATATTTAGTACCAATGATTTCTTATGGAGTTCTGTGTTGAATAGTGTCATAATGATTAGGTTGTGTGATCAAGATACCATAATTAAATATCCATATTTCTATCCCCTAAATGGGGTTCGGGTGATCATCTATTTGTATCCAAAATTAGAGGTTTCAAGGACATAAATATTTTTTGTCATGCAATGTATTTTTGAAATCATCATACCCCTTCCATCAATATATGTTCATGCAAGGATTATCTTTCATATCACTTTTCTCACACATAGTGTTTTCATTTAAATAGTATAGTTTTACACCCCATCCTTATGTTGTGTGAAATATAATTGTTAGTTATGTGTGGTTTCTCAACCTCCCTAGAAACATATTCCTCTATTATTTCATTTTGAGAGATGTATATTTTCATAACATCCATTTTGTTGTGTGTGTAACCCTATATTCATTAATATCAATCCCTATAATCCAAAATGGTTATTTTGAGGATATTGTATATTTTTTTAGATAAAACACAACATTTTTTGTTGATGAAAAAATTATGCAAAATAAATAATATATAAAAAATAGAAAACAATAACACTGATTAAATAATTCTATAAGAAAATTTAAATTTAGATTTCTTAATTTCTTGTAATATTTTTTATGCACAATTCACTCAAGGAAAGAAACTCACATGTGTACTTAACCCTTAAATGCACACCCCAAACCGCTCCCACCCCAACCACCTAGATAACCCATGGGGGATATTTGAAGTCTTTTTTTATAATTAAAAATCATATAATACAATAATAAAGTAATGATAAATAGAAAAAACAAGGAAAAAAATTGTTGTTATAGTTACTATAAATCAATCCATCATGATTAAACCACAACTGATCATATACAAAACATTGTAATTGATTTCATCAAAAAGTAAACCACATCATAAAACCACATTATATATTTAAAAAAAATCTATATTTTAACTTTATTTTACTATTTTTTTTATTAACCCATATTGATTCATAACACTATATTTATTCTATCATGTAATGGAAAAAATTAAACAACTCTTTATTTCATGATATTGATTATAGAATATAATACAAGCATGAATTAATTTCTTATAACTGAATGTACATTATATTTATTGAGGATTATTTAAATCAACATAGTTTATAAAAATAAGTACACAATGCATAATCATAAATCAAGATGTTTCTATTATAATAATACATTATTTCCTCATATGATTTGTAACATGAAATATATGTTTTCCCTACATAAATATATATAAAAAATTTTAATGGAACTTGAATTAGATAATAGTGGTTTACATGATATGTTCTTTAGCCACTATCCCTATAATTCAGGTACAAAAATCAGTCATAAATGGCCCTAAATACATGTCTATCATCTAGATACCCACCTTTACAACAAGACAAGTTAGATAACCCTATTCACATATCGACCCATCAAATATCACCAATGTATAACTAAAAATTCTTTCATATTTATCAACAAATGTCATTGAATATACTTTTTCATAACCCATATACTATCAAAATGAGTGAGATCCCAATTTCCTGCATCAAATCAGCCTCATGCTGGGGTCTAACAATGAGGGTATATTTTTCCCAAATGGAAAAAATTTTATTTGATCTCATCATTTTTCATGTACTTAGCTCTTTTATTTTTTTGAAAAACACTTTTTTGTTTTGTTTCCATTGTCTTATACAATGATGGATGAGTCTAATAGGGGTACATATATTTTTTAGGGTAAAATAACCACATTTTTTGTGATGTATGGTCATTTGAAGCATTTGATTCCTAGTATAACTTATAAAGGGTAATAAAATGGTTTATAATGATATTGGAAGTATTTAGATGTTTTATAATATCTTTTAATTAATTATTTGTATTAAATATAAACTCCTAAGATTTATAGGACATGTATATGGATTACACAACTATTAACTATTGACAGGATGATTTTGTAGAAGGAATAAATTATTTGAATGAAATCATGACATGAACTGGTTACATGTCTTGAATCTATTTACATGAATGGTATGGTTTGATAAGGGAAAAGTTCACCCAAACTTAGGAGAATTTTGACAGAGTCGTTTATCAATAATTACACAATGAATAATACATTAACATGGCATCTATTTCTTAATCATAGTGGATATAATCTAGGATATGCATATGTATTTTTTCAATCATTAACTATATATCCCTCATCCATGTAGTACTATACCTCTATATGTGTTTTTTATATATCCTTATAACATCTTGATTATTAATAATGAATAAATATGTTCAACAGAGTACATGGAACACTACATCAAGCTTAAACGGACAACAAAATAATAATATTGAAATATTACTGTTATAAAATAGCCTTTGGAATAGAGGGAAATAAGAATATCCACTATGTTATGAAAAAAAATTTACAATTTTTTAAATAATTATAATTTTTTATAAAATTTATTAGAAGTGAAAATGAGAATCATTTGAATATAAATCATCATTTTTGATGAAAACATATTTAAAAAATATGAATGGAAACTTCTGTAATTATTTTTATTTATCATGCTTAATGGGTAAATCATGTAAATACATGTAAAATATTATATAATCATAATATAAAACTACCCTAACACATGTCCTAATAAAATTTTATGATATATTCCCGACCATGGGAATCCTTGGATAGATTATATGACCCCGTGGAGCCAGATGAATGTGATAATGACATGCTATAATAATTAATTTAATATAAAGGGAAATATAACATAAACATGTATCCCGTAACTAGTATAATTTTAATATAGGCTTATTAATATATATATATATATATATGGAATAATAATAAATATATAGGGAAAAATATTTCTTATATCATTGTATTTTACTTATAATTTTTATACATTATGTAAATAAATTTATTTATGACACTATAATGATGCAGTGATTACGTTATTACTAAATGATTGAAATAAATGTTATTATAGATATTAAAATATTTTCAATTTGAATATTTTGATGATATTAACAATTTTTTGGATTAAATTGTCATTTAATAGATGATTTAATTCATTTTGTTTGGAGGAATCTATTTGTTATGATTTAAAAAAAAAAATTACTAAATTGTTTAAAAATTGACATAAATGAGTTTTTAAAACAAATAGTTTTTTATTAATAGATATAATAGTCCTAAAAATATATGATTCGGCCAAGATACTTATATAATGTAACAATTATCCTTAATTTTCAACATTTGGTTCCCTTGTCATTTTATATAATCAATTATAACTATATATTATTTAAAATATAAGAACACATGGTAAGAGTTGATGTTTTTTTACTAAGGGTTAATACTAAAACATAAGGAAAATTTGGGGACTAAACATGTATAAAAACTACTGTATTAGAGTATTTTAATCTATCCACATATTATTATAGTATTTTTTTCACTTTGTAACTATTATAATTGTACAATCGAATTGTTATAAAATAATATTTCAAAAAAATCGTAAAGTTCCCTTCCCCCATCTTATAAAACGCCACAACATGTACCCACATTCTTTCACCTGCCTAGACATTTCTCTCTTACAAAATCTTCTTAAATAGGGTCCTAAAATCGATCCATTAATCCTAGTATCATTACCTATGGATAAAGGATACAGAAGGAATCCTTTTGGAAAAAATCAATAGGAGATTCCCAATGTAGAGGAAACCTCTTCTCTCAAGACCATTTCATTTATTTTATACCTCCTCCCCCTACATTATTTTTATTACACTATTTTATCACAAAATGTTTAACCTAAATATATTATTATAATTTAATTATATGGTTTTATCCTACACTTACACATACCTCTATTTAATGGATGCAGAATATTCCTTTTATGTGTACAAAGAATTACTTCCTCATGAAATAATGATTTCTCAATTTTCTCGTTACACCTCTCATGGTTTCTAGTACGATCGAATTATTTTTATTTGTGACATAAATTATATATATTAAATCCCTATTATTAATTAATTTTTATTTATAACATACCATTATGATTTCCATGTTTTTTAAATAAGATAATTTCTTATGACGATGTGTGGACTGCCACCCCTTGAAAGAGATGTGACTCATTCCCACTATAAATGGAATGAATAAAACATGGGTTTATTAAATATATTATTTATATACATAAATAACATTATAATGGTATTTTAATATACATTCTTATAATTTTATTACTATTCTTATAATATTTCAATGAAATGAAATTAGTGTTCATTCTTACGTATGTCCAACCATCTCCATAAATGGTGAATTTAATTTATTATCTCCAAATATTATGGACATTATAAATATTTATTTATACTACATATATTTTATATTTAAAATAATTATAATACTCTAGATGTGATTTATTTTTCTCTAAATGTACAATTTATATCAAAACAATTCATTTTCGACTCATGTATGGAATATCAATAAAACATCTAATATAAATTTAAATAAATATTTAATTTTCATAACATGGTAATAAGTGATATAAAATAAATAATTAACATTTTAAGGGTTATAAATTAATTATAAATTAATCTATTTTTTTATTTATGAACATAATGATTGTACGTGACTTTTCGTACTCATGGTAAGGGAATTTCTAAACTCAATTTTCAATCATTGGGTTTTACGCATAATTAATTGATTATATTATGCCAATATTATATGTGGAATCAATGTTTATTTACTTATGATATAATGTAATATTTTTATTGTGTGGAAAAACTGATTCTTCACATAATCACAGCAGTGATAACTTCTTACTTAATTTATATGAAAATTGCATAGGGAAATCATAACATAATATCCATTAATTGACATAAATATCCATGTAATTGGTTTTGTGTTTCCAAGAATATGTGTGAATTATCTATAATGGATTTACACTGAATATTCAAATATATTGGGTGTATTTATATTTTTCACACATAATAATTTAATTGATTTATCCTTTGTCTAAGGATATAATATTTTTGACTGATTTCACCTTAATATCTTTTCATTGAGGAATATAATTTTTTCATGAAAATTTATTAACGTATAATTTGTATATACAAACTTGTTGACTCTATATATATGGAATTAGTTTAATCTAATGATATTTAATTTTTTTAATGTTATTCCTTGATTTTTTATTCAATGTTTTCTCAACTGCCAAGGGACACTTTAAATAAAACATCATTTGAAATTCCATAAACAATGTATTATTTTAAAACCTTATATTTCATAACAATGTATTAAAAATTGTTTTAATGCATATATTTATATGAACATTAATATTTAAAAATATTTATTTACATAAAAATTATCAAATTGGTATGGGACACATTGATTTAAAAATATTTTTTAAATTTTTTAAATTTTTATTTAAACATAATGAATATTTAAATATATTGAAATTATTTCTCATGATTTCAAAAGAAATTTTATTGGTGAAATTTTGATAATGGAAATATTTTATGTGTTATGATAATATAACGTCACCTAAACATTTGATTGTTTGTTTCTCGATAAACCAAATATGTTTTGTTATGTGATAAACCAATGATTGGTGGTTTTGTGATAGACAAAGGATGGGTGGTAACGTTATAACCTCCAATGCATTAGGTGTGGATGTTGTCCATTTTTTTATTCTATTTACTGATATGTCTGGAAGTAGACTGTATTTTTCTTCCATTTATGTACATTTCTGTCCAAATATACCTTTAAATGTTATATGGTGTTTTTTATGGGATTTATTGTAGTATTTTATTTTGTAAATGGGTATTCAATGATATTATAATTAGTAACATATTTTTAGTACTTTACAAAGATGAAATGTATTACTTTATCATACAGTATTAATGGTTTAAATGTTTTCGCATGAATAAAATTATTCATTCTTTATGTATACCTTAATAATATTATTATATATATACCTTGTTTTTAAATGTTTTAACACGAAATAAAGAATAATATAGTCATACATGGGATCATGGAAAAGTCATGATGTTAAATCATTTAACGAACCATATTTCTTTTTAAAATGGATTTGTTTGATGGAAAACAATTTATATTGTGTAGAAGTGCATACTTATTTTATATAAGTTGTTATGTGTGGGATATAACCTAATTAATAGCATATCCAAACATTAAAATATCCTAGAAGTGATTTAAATTTAAATTATGATCATATCTGAAGATTATGCAATGTTTAAGATTGGGGCCTTATAGATGGTATTAAAGGGTGGTTTATACAAATTTTGAGATTAATATGTATTATTAATGGTTATGGATATCATATTGGGTTTATTATATTTTGGTAGATAATAAGATAAATGGTTTAGGAAACCCTTTTTAGGCTTTATGATTTAAAATATTAAGGTGACTAATGGTATTTTTCATAACATTTACCCTTGAGGAAATTTTGGCTAATTTGTTTTGCGGAGGAAAAATGTGAGTTATGATATAAAATATGGGGTTAAAATATATTATTCATATTTTATATGATTAATCTCATTTGTAATGTTATAAAATTATATTGTTTTTTTAAAAAACACAACATATAGATCGTCTGAAAACCCGTGACATCAAACAATGCTTCAGAAATCAAACCTACAACCGAAGTGCAATTAGGATTTATTACCTACAACTAGTCTAAGTGTAGTCCCTTAGTAATATTACATATTCCTTTTAGTTAAATTATTTTATTTATTAATAATAAGTTTATTTTGGAGACATGTATTATATCGAATGGATATCATTAGTATTGGATAATGATTTGGTGATTACGTGATAAATATTAATTTGGTAGACATTCAATGTTTTATGAACATTATATTATTAAGGAAAAAAACTATGGGATTTTAATGAAGTCATGCTTGAATTATATTTTGGAATAATCTATGATTTTAATTTTTTAATTATATTACTTATGTTATTTATGGAAATGATTAACCTATCATGAAGATTATGTTATTAGTTTAATTACTTTTTAGTATGGGACAATAAGAGTGATCAATTTTATTTGGTGATACATTTTAAAATTTATCTTTGAAGACTATGTTACAAAATTATTTTTATTATTGGGTCTCAATAATAGTTATATTATTGGAATAATTTTAAAGAGATTTATTTTTTGAATTTCCCCTGTTGAACATTGGGTATTACTATTGAATATTGGAGATTTTAAGTATTATTTCTACTTATAAGGGTTTATTAATATGGGGGATTATTTTATTATTTACTAAATTTTATGGTTTTGGTTATTGTTGAATGATAGGATGAATAGATATTTAATCTATTTTTTCTATGTGATTTTATAGAACATTATTCTATTTCATCAAGAGTGTCCAAGTCATCTTGAATACTCATCATTTAGAGAAAAGATGAGATTGTGGTAACAAATTAATAAAGAATGAAAATCTACATGTTATGTAAGTATATTTACTTATGTTATTATTATATGTAAAAAATTAATTACTCAAGTTTATGAAAAGGATCATAAAATAAAAAAACCATATCTAATTTCATTACACAACGAGAAATCAATGACCTTTTAACCAAACACATAATTGTGGATTTTTTATTTTTAACATTCTCTTTATCAAGTAATATATCACTTTATATTATATTTTTATGGTTATTTTTCTCTTTCATATCCCTGTTTTTCTATATGGAACTCTAGTTACTTCACTTCCTATCTTTTAAAGTGGTTGTTTTATTAACCCTTTTTCTGATGTGGTATTTCAATAAATGTATTTTGAAATGTCATACCGAAGCTGATAACCACAAATTAAAATTTTGATGTCAAAATTTCTTATAAGGGATAGGATATAACATCCAGAGTTTTAATATAGAAACACTATGTTCAATAGATTACATGATAAGCTACATAGATCTTAAACAAATAATAAATATTATTATTTAAAATTCACTCTTATAACCTATCCATTAGAATGGAGATAGTGAATGGTATCAATTTTATTATGAAGATATGGTTTATAGATGATAAAATAATGATTCTTTTTTTTCCAAATTTAATATAAATAAAAATGAAAACTAATTGAATATAAAGGATTTGTTTTTATGAAAACCAATTTAAAAGAGAAAAATTGTATTTTTAAAATCATATCACTCATTCGGTATTTTTTTAATGAAATATAGATTTTTTATATACAATTTAATGTTTAAAATTAATATTATATGTTTTATAGATATGATACTTGAATAAATCCAATTGATTTCTCATAAAAGGAGTATTTTTAAAAAATAACTCAATTTTACAACCTTTTGATAGTGAACCATTTTTAAATGGAGTTTTTCTCACATTTATATGTTTAATTACACAAAATAAAATACTTATTAACATGTTGGAAATACATGTTTATATTTATTGAATTTTGGTATTTTCGGAAAAATAATATTATATCTAATAGTGGAAAATAATGTATTTTAATTAAATAATTCATTTTCATCTACTTTATTTATAGAGTTAGATTATCATTTAAATAGTTTTTAAACTGTAATTAGATTATATTTTTATCATTTAATACAATGTTTTACATTTTATTTAATATTACTTTGAAATTTGACAGAAACACATGTAAATCGTTTGATAGTTTTTTACTTCTTAAAAACTCGTTTTCTAGTATTAACAATGGGAACTAATTTTAAATTAGTTTATGAAAATTATTTGTTTTTAATTTAGAAATATGAATTACATATTTTTATTTTTATGGTCCAAATTATTTAAATAGGTACCTTTGATTTTTTGGATGTTATGCGTAGAAACATTAGTAATTATTTTTATTTTCCTTCATTAAAGGGTAAATCATGTATATAAGCTTAAACAAATAATATTATAATAATATAAAACCACCCAAAATTATTTTATAATCATATTATATGAGATATTGTAGACCATGGGCTTCTTGGGTTCTATTATAGGACCCCATGGATCAACATGGATGTTATAATGACATGTTATAATAATTAATTTAAAGGAATGAGAAATATAAGATAAACAATATCTCCTAACTAAAACAATTTTAATATATGTATATAAATATATATATATATATATTAATTAGAATGAAATAAATATTTTTTTATATCATGGTATTTTAATTATAATTTATATACCCTATATAAAAAATTTACTTTTCACACGATGATGCTATTGTGATTTTCTAATAAATTAAGTATTCAAATATATCATATTATAAATATCAATATTAATATCATTTAAACATTTGATTACATACATAATTTGTTATGAATTTAAATGCGAGGTATGAGTTAATTCATTTCATTTGAAAGAATCAATTTATTATGACATAAACATCCAATTAATAAATAGTTTCAAAATTGACATAAAAGAGTTTTCAACAAAATAACTTTTTTATTAAAAGATATTATAGTCATAAAAATAAATGATTCTGGAAAATTAATTATATAATTATATAAATTTATTTAATGACCCAATATTTCTTCTTTCTTTATTTTATAGTAACTATAGTAAACATATATTATGAAAATACAAGAAGATATAGTAAGTGTAAATGTTTCTAACTAGTGTTCAAAGCTAAAATTTATTGTTAATTATGGAACCTAAACATGTATAAAACATATAGGTTGAATTTATTTAGACCCATAATCATATTACACTCAAAACATGTCTCTTTGGAACTATTATAATTCTAAAAACCAATTTTTATGAAAATAATATTTCAAGACTTTCCTAAAGTGCCCCTACTCTCTATTTTAAAAGACCACCACCATTACCCCCTTACTATCACATCTATAGTTTCTGTCATGTCCAAATTCAGCACAAATAATATCCCAATATCCCTCCATTCCTCCAGGAATACTTACCTTGGGAATAATTCAATGGAAGGAAGCCTTTTGGCTCAAATCAAAATGAGTTACCCAGTTTAGAGGTAACATCTTCTCCCATGTTGTTTTCATTTTTTTATTTCTCCAACCTACACACTTTTTCATAAATTATTTTATAAAAATATTTTTCCTCAATATTTTAGTATTTTTATACTATGTTATCAAACTATAATAATACACACCTCCATCTAATGGATATAGAACATATTGTTTCTCTGTATGACGAACTATTGCCTCATGAAATGATGATTGTTCAAATTTTTCCAACCACCCCTCATTGTGGTCATTATTTTGTAACTATATTTATTTATGATATATATTATATTTATATTTTCATGTTTATTCTGTTACTTTTATTTATAACATATCTTTATGCATCCTGTGTTTTTTGAATATTATAATTTTTTTGAGGAAGTGTAAAACACAGCAACCACTACGGGAAAACTGAGCAATTGCGACGAGTTATTTGCGACGGGAATAAATCTCGTCGCAAATAGTCCTGTTAAAAACTTATTTGCGACGGGGGTATTTACCCGTCGCAAATAAGTAGGCTTTTGCGACGGGGGAATACTCCCTTCGCAAATAACCGGCGGCGGTAAAAGGTATTTGCGACGGGAATATCCCCCCGTCGCAAATAGTATGTCGGCAGGTGGTTATTTGCGACGGGTCCCGTCGCAAATAACTATTTACCCGTTGACCGTAATAAATGTCGGCTAAGGTATTTGCGACGGGACCCGTCGAAAATAATCTAACCTATAAATACCCCCATCCGTTTTTTTCAAAACATTCTCAAATTCCATCTTCTTCTTCTCTCAAAGTTATATTTCTAAAGTTCAGTTTTTTTCAGTTTAATTTTTTTCTCCGGAACTGATATTAAAGATTTGAAGAACGATCAGAGCAGATCAATTTTCAAGGTATTTATGTTCAATTTAATATAATATTTTTTTTAATTTTTTATTAGTTTCAATTATTCTTAATTAGTTGTAATTTAATTATGTTTATATTGTTTTATTACTTAATAAATTTAAATTATTAGTATTGTTCATAGAGTTAATAGTAATTAGTAATAATTAGTAATAATTTTTAATAATTAAGAATAAATATTAATAATTAGTAATAAATACCAATAATTAGGGATAATAACATTATTACATTATTAGTCTATTTTATTATTAATATTAAAATAATATAATTTTTTATATATATACAGTTCTCTTTTCATCTGTGTGTTTGTTGTCTTCACATGTATTATTTGTATGTGGAGATAGAAAACGCACAGATGAAAGGAGAACTGTATACAAATTAGAAAATTATATTATTTTAATATTAATAATAAAATATACTAATAATGTTATTATTTGTAATTATTGGTAATTATTCCTAATTATTAGTAATTATTCATTTAATTACTAATAATTAGGAACAATTACCAATAATTATCAATAATTAGGAATAATTAGTAATAATTACAAATAATTATTAATAATTACCAATAATTAGTAATAACTACCAATAATTAGTAATAATTACCAATAATTAGTAATAATTACCAATAATTAGTAATAATTACCAATAATTACCAATAATTAGTAATAATTAGTATTAATTACCAATAATTAGTATTAATTACCAATAATTAGTATTAATTACCAATAATTAGTAATAATTACCAATAATTAGTAATAATTACCAATAATTAGTAATAATTACCAATAATTAGTAATAATTACCAATAATTAGTAATAATTACCAATAATTAGTAATAATTACCAATAATTAGTAATAATTACCAATAATTGGTAATAATTACCAATAATTAGTAATAATTACCAATAATTCGTAATAATTACCAATAATTAGTAATAATTACCAATAATTAGTAATAATTACCAATAATTAGTAATAATTACCAATAATTAGTAATAATTATCAATAATTAGGAATAATTACCGGTAAATAGTAATAAATAATAACAACTAGTAATAAATAGTTACAATTAGTAATAATTAGGAATAATTACCAGTAATTAGTAATAATTACCAGTAATTAGTAATAATTAGTAATAATTAGTAATAATTACCAGTAATTAGTAATAATTACCAGTAATTAGTAATAATTACCAGTAATTACGAATAATTAGTAATAATTAGTATTAATTACAAATAATTAGTATTAATTACCAATAATTAGTATTAATTACCAATAATTAGTATTGATTACCAATAATTAGTATTAATTAACAATAATTAGTAATAATTACCAATAATTAGTAATAATTAGTAATAATTACCAATAATTATTAAAAATTACCAATAATTTGGAATAATTAGTAATAATTACCAATAATTAGTAACAATTACCAATAATTATGAATAATTACCAATAATTAGTAATAATTACCAATAATTAGTAATAATTACCAATAATTAGTAATAATTAGTAATAATTAGTAATAATTACCAATAATTCGTAATAATTACCAATAATTAGGGATAATTACCAATAATTAGTAATAATTAACAATAATTACCAATAATTAGTAATAATTAGTAATAATTAACAATAATTAGTAATAATTAGTATTAATTACCAATAATTAGTATTAATTTCCAATAATTAGTAATAATTACCAATAATTAATAATAATTACCAATAATTAGTAATAATTAGCAATAATTAGAAATAATTACCAATAATTAGTAATAATTAATAATAAATAACAATAATTATCAATAATTACCAATAATTAGAAATAATTATCAATAATTAGTAATAATTACCAATAATTAGTAATAATTACCAATAATTAGTAATAATTACAAATAATTAGTAATAATTACCAATAATTCGTAATAATTACCATTAATTAGGAATAATTACCGGTAAATAGTAATAAATAGTAATAATTAGTAATAAATAGTAACAATTAGTAATAATTACCAATAATTAGTAATAATTACCAATAATTAGTAATAATTACCAATAATTAGTAATAATTACCAATAATTAGGAATAATTACCAGTAAATAGTAATAATTAGTAATAATTAGTAATAAATAGTAACAATTAGTAATAATTAGGAATAATTACCAGTAATTAGTAATAATTACCAGTAATTAGTAATAATTAGTAATAATTAGTAATAATTACCAATAATTAGTAATAATTACCAATAATTAGTATTAATTTGTAATAATTACCAATAATTAGTAATAATTAGTAATAATTAGTAATAATTACCAATAATTAGTAATAATTTGTAATAATTACCAATAATTAGTACATTATTTGTATATTTTATTATTAATATTAAAATAATATAATTTTCTATATTATATACAATTCTCTTTTCATCTTTGTGTTTTCTGTCACCACATGTAATATTCGCATTCTTTTTAAAAATTATCAACCTACTCGCTAATGGAGAGGTGAAAGTGAATGCAAATATTACATGTGGAGACAGAATGTTAAACAAACAGATGAAAGGAGAATTGCATATAATATAAAAAATTATGTTATTTTAATATTAATATTAAAATATACTAATAATTTAATAATGTTATTATTATATAATTAATGTTTATTGAAAAAATTATATTAGTATTATTAAATTAATAAAAATTCAATATAATATTAAAATTATCAATATTTGTAACATGTTTTGCTTTATTCTCAATATATTCAAACTTTACTTGAGTGTTTTTTCTAACAAATTATTCAAAACCAGTAATGCTTTTATATTTTATAGAGAAATATGGAACAACGAGGTCGTCAACAATCATTATTAGGTGACCACATATGGATAAATCAACGTAGAAATCCAAACGGTTCTGGTTTAAATCCAGTATATATTGAGGGTGTGGAGACTTTTTTATCATTTGCGAAATCAAATTCAGAATTTGTTTAAGAAGGAAAAACAAAATGCCCTTGCAGAAAATGTGCATTGAGAACGTTTGACACGTTTGAAAAAGTGGGAGAACATATCTTGCGTTTTGGTTTTCAACCAGATTATGTTTTTTGGTATCAACACGGTGAACGCTGTTCCAAAGCAGGTGATACCAACTTGATTCCGGATCCATCCAAGTTTCAATATTTAGTACATGATGTTACAGGTTCATCTGTTCAACATACAGAAACTCTGGCTGATATAGCTTCAAATCCTGAGTTGGCACCGTCTGAATTTTATGAGTTGTTGAAATCAGCTGAGGATGCATTATATCCTGGATGCAAGATGAGAAAATTAGAAGCAGTTGCAAAATATATGTCTATCAAATCAGATAACGGAATGTCAAACACCTGTTTTGACCAGATATTTTCTTTGCTGAAAACACTGTTACCTGAAGGAAATGTTTTACCTACAAATTACTATGAGAGTAAGAGGCTGGTTCGAAATTTGGGACTTACTTGTCAGAAGATTCATGCATGTTTAAATGACTGCATTTTATATTCTGGGGAAAATGAGTCGTTGGATAGTTCTCCTACATGTGGGTAACTAAGATATAAAGAAGGACAACACGGGAAGTCTGGTTTGATTCCTGTAAAACAGTTGAGATATTTTCCGCTTACATCCAGACTTCAGCGTTTATTCATTTCTAAGAATACAGCGACAATGATGGCATGGCATAAAGAGAATATTTCAACCGATAAAAGCTTGAATCATCCAGCCGATGGTGATTCATGGAAACATTTTGATAGAGTGCATCCATCATTTGCTTTAGAAGATAGAAATGTTCGACTGGGCCTTTCCACTGATGGTTTCTATCCGTTTGGATCTTATGGTAGTCAATATTCATATTGGCCTGTTTTTTTAACTCCGTACAATTTACTTCCATAGATGTTGATGAAGGAGCCATATATCTTTTTGACTTTACTAATTCCAGGACATCCGAAGAAAAATATTGATGTTTATTTGAAGCCCTTGATTGATGAATTAAATTTATTGCGGAGTACTGGTGTCAGTACATATGATGTTGCAACGAAACAAAATTTCATACTGAGAGCAGCATTGATGTGGACAATAAGTGAATTCCCGGCTTATGGGATGTTATCTGGCTGGAGTACACATGGTCAGAAATCATGTCCTTACTGTATGGGAGAGAACAAAGCATTTATGCTCATTCATGGAAAGAAACCTTGTTATTTTGACTGTCATCGCAGATTTCTTCCAGCTGATCATCCTTTTCGTAGAAACATATCTCATTTCAAAAAAGGAACAGTTGAAAGGTATGGACCTCAAAAAATGCTATCGGGTTTGGAGTTAAAATCAGTTGTATTTTCATTACCTCCCATCACTTTTGGTCCCACAATAAATCAACAGAAAATTTCTGGTTTTGGGAAAGAACACAATTGGATTAAACGTAGCATATTTTGGGATTTTCCATATTGGTCTGATCTGTTGGTCCGACACATGTTAGATGTCATGCATATTGAGAAGAACTGTTTTGATAATTTGTTTCATACAGTTTTGGATACGCCAGGAAAGAGAAAAGACAATGTAAATGCACGTTTAGATCTTGCCCAAATTTGTAGGCATCCAGAATTGAAACAATTTGAGAATGTCAGAACAGAAAGGTTATTGAAACCAAAAGCAGCTTATACACTGTCTAACGAAAACCATTTATTATTTTGTTAGTGGATTGCAGATTTGAGACTTCCAGATGGTGGTGCTTCTAATTTGGGTAGATGTGTAAAGAATGGTCATATTACTGGATTAAAAAGTCATGATTGTCATGTTATAATGGAGAGACTTCTACCCATTGGATTAAGAGGTCTGTTGAATTCTGTGATTTGGGATTCCATAACAGACATGTCTCATTTTTTTCGGCAAATTTGTGCGGCTACGGAAGATTATGATGCTCTAGGAAAAATTGAAAAAGATGTTGTTATAATTATATGTAAACTGGAAAAAATATTTCCACCGTCTTTCTTCGACTCAATGGAACATTTGATGTTACATTTTCCATATGAAGCCAAATGTGGAGGTCCGGTACAGTTTCGATGGATGTACCTATTTGAAATATGCATGCAAAAATTGAAAATAAAAGTACGTAACAAAGCATCTGTTGAAGGATCTATTGCAGAAGCTTATTTGCAAGAGGAAATATCTTTTTTCTGCTCCCATTATTTTGAATCTGAGTATCCTTCAAAACACAACCGAATGGGACGGAATGATAGGATTATTGATGAAATCGACAATCAATTATCTATTTTCAACCAGTCAGAGCTTGGTTTTGGTGGAGTTTATGAACGCTGGCTTTCAGATGATGAACATTAGAGAGCTCATACGTATGTTCTGCTCAATTGTGAAGAGATGACATCAGTTGTACTGTAAGTGTTTATATAACTTATTCTATAATTTATGTTACAGTAAATAACTTTGGTTTTTATAGGTTGTATGATAATCATATCAAGAAACAAATTCCACAAATTACAGCAGCTGCTCTCGAAGAACGTCTACTGAAAAATTTCTCTCAGTGGTTTCAAAAACTGGTAACATAAATTCTTTATCTTTTAGAAACTCATTCAATGTATAGTTTACTATATTGATAATTATTTCACAAATTTTCAGGTGTATCGACATGCTGATAAAATTGACAAACGGCTGTGTGTATTGAGTAACCCACCTTCCAAACTTGTTAAATCTTATAATGCATATGTGGTGAATGGATTTCGATTCCACACACATGCATATGGGGAATCGAAAAAAACAATGAACAGTGGAGTTAGCTTGAGAGGATCTCATCATCGAGAAAATGAAGTTGACTTTTATGGCATACTTGATGAAATCATTGAACTCTGTTATCTTGGACAACATTACATAACCATGTTCAAATGTCGGTGGTTGGATACAGAGAGAGGCGTGCGTGTTCATCCGACTCATGGAATCATCGATATTAAATGTAAAAGTGTTCTCGCAGTCAATTAACCATTCTTATTGGCTCAACAGGCATATCAAGTTTATTATGCAAAGTACTGTGCAACATCAAGAGACTTGACTGATTGGTGGAGTATAAAAAAAATCAAAATTCGAGACAATCAGTTTAGTCAAAGTGAATGTGCTTTCACTGATGTGCAAAGAATTGAAGTTTTTCAAGAGAGTACTCAAAATCAATCGTTTTTACAAAGAGACATGAGTATCGATGACGACACCCCACATTTAAGAGTCGGTGATGACGATGATGTTAATGATGTCACATATGAATTTGAAATGGTAAGAGATGAAGCAACTGTAACTCGAATGGATATCGATGATGTTGAGGAGGAATATGAAGATGACATTGACATACATGAAGATGATGATGAAGATGAAAACTGATAGCATTCCATGGTATTTATATACAATCATAATATGTATATATGTATATATGTATATATCATAGTAATTATCAATTATTTGCTAACATTAACATTTTCTGTTTCAGATGGACGAGGCCACATTTCGTGAGTTGGCGGATGCTGAGATGACTTTCGATGCGGATGCGTTGCTGACAGATGACCCTCAGCCTGCAGGCACTCCAAGGAGTACGCGGAGGGGGCGCGGTCTTGCACGATTGATGATTCCTGACCCCGTCCCCGAGCGACGTCCACGTCTTGGGTTTTATCCACGCACACGGAGGTGTGATAACCTGTGGATTTGACTAAGATTTCATTAATCTATTCACATAATAAATGTTTATTATTTTTTCAGTTTTCCGCATATAGCAGTCGGACAGGGCAGCGCTATTTTGCGAAACTATTTCTCTCAGCCGTGGACCACATGGGAGCAGATTCCCATTGATGTGCAGCAGGCCATGTTCGGTCATTGGTTGGTACGTACGTAAATAAATAATTTTTATTTTGAAAATTAAATCATTTCTATCTTGATATTTTGAATTATTTGTAGGGTTTATGGTATCCGACCGAGGATACCATGCGTGACGCCATCCACGTGGCATGGGAGGTGGCCATGCGTGATCGCCTTTGTCAGTTTTTGCACAATTTAAGAAAAGCTGCAATGAAGAAAGCAGGAGTGTCAGATTTTGAGGAGTCATGTAGAGCACACCGACCAGAGTATATTTCATCCCATGTATGGGATGGATTATGTGTGCACTGGTTGAGTGGTGCCTTTCAGAGGAGATCGTCGGTGGGGAGGCAGAATCGGGGGAGACAGGAGGTGACTCATCGAGCTGGGAGTCGTTCTTTCAGTACTCATAGACAGCATCTGGTACGTACATTATTTATAAATATTTTATATAACTATAAATATTAACAGTTTATTTTTTATTCTTATAGGCTGTCGAGCACCCCGATATTACAGAGTACGACGTATATCGGAGGATGTATAGTGATCCTACTACTGGGGAGCTCAGAGGTGATCGTCAGCATCACATCGTGGTCAGTATTATTTGTTTTCAAGTTTAAAAATTAACTGCATATAATATATTCACAATTTTAATTTTAAATTGCAACTATAGGAGTCATATGAGGCCGCAGCGTCACAGGCCCAGCCTGAGAGTCAGGCTGAGTCATCAGATCAGACCACTGCCCGTCAGTTTGATGAGGCGGCATGAATGCAGGCCACCCAGTATGCCTTCGAGAAGGGCCGGGTAGTTGGTATCAGCTCTCGACTGACTCCCGGAGATTATTATGGCAGTGCTGCGATGTTGGCGTCCAGCTCGAGATGAGCTCGTGCATCTTATTCTACTACACAGTATGAGGATCAGTTGCGATCTCAGACTGCACAGATAGAGAGTCTCCGACAGGATCAGGAGCAGATGCGTCAGCAGCATGAGGAGGAACGTCGACGCCAGCAGCAGTTGTACGAGGAGCAGACGAGTCGGTGGAAGCAGCAGCATCAGGAGAATATGGAGTACATGCGCCGACTCACTCATGCTTTAGGGATGAAGTTTTCTCCACCACCATCTGCAGATCCCCCACCTCCCCCCTCCTTCAGATTAGAGTTTGTATTTATGTTATAAAATTTGGGAAATCAAAATATTTTTTTTTCTATTCTTAGTTTTTGTCTCATTATAAAATATTAATAATATTATATTTTTAAATAACAATATTAATATGAAAAATAAAATTATTTATATTTTATAATATTAATATATATATATATATATTAAAATTTTATAATATTATAATTTAATTATATTTTTTGTAATACTTGAATTATTTTAATATTTGAATGTAAAATAATTCTATTATTTTTATTTTTGAATTATAATTCTATTATTATTATATTAATTAAAATTAATTAATTATTTTTATTTGTGAATTATAATTCTGTTATTATATTAATTAAAATAATTTATTAATAATTTATTTTTTTTAATTTTTTTATAGTATTTGCGACGGGATACTATGCCCGTGGAAAATACTAGTATTATTAATAGTTTTTATTTTTTTTTTAAAAATAGTATTTGCGACGGGATACTATGCCAGTCGCAAATACTAGTATTATTAATAGTTTTTTATATTTTTTAAAAAATAGTTTTTGCGGCGGTACCGTCGCAAAAACTATTTTAAAAGTTTTTTACAAAAATACGGAATACTATTTGCGACGTGGAGAATGACCGTCGCAAAAAAAGGCTTTAGCGACGGGCCCATCGCAAATAAGTGTTGTTGCGACGCCGTTTTCAGCAACGAGCTATTTGCGACGGGACCCCGTCGCAAAAAGACATTTGCGACGGGATCCCGTCGCAAATGCCCCGTCGCAAATACCTATTTTTCTAGTAGTGCACTAAAAGCAATGTGACTCATTCCCACAATTCATCAAACCAATAGAAGATGGTTTAATCAAACCTATGAGACATAAAGGGCATTAATTTTATTATAATATTATAATATACAATTATATCATTGGATTATTAGTCTTTTTATATTTAAAATAAATAAATGTATCGTTCATGCGTACATACAACCTATCATCTCCATGAACAATGAATTTCATTTATTATACCATATATTACGAATATTATAAATACATTTATAAGTAATATATTTGATATTGAAATATTGAATAATATTCTAAAGTTGATGGAATTTTGATTACATGGAAAATTTACATCACAACATGTTAGTTTTTGAATCATGTAATGAATATCAACAAAACGATGATATAAACATAAATAATAAGGTAATTTATATAACATGGTAATAAGGGATATAAAAGGTATAATAAAAATTAATATGGTTCTCAAGAAATTATAAATTTACCAAATTTTATTATTCAGGAATAAAACAATTATAGGTGATGAGTAAGGCTCAAGGTAATGTAATTTCAAAAACTAAATTTCCACTCATTAGATTTAACATATACTTCATAGATTATATTATGCCATGATAATGTGTGGAATCAGTATTTATTTTTTATATGGAAATTTCATTTTCAATTTTTTTGGATATAATATTTATATACATAATCTCCCCATTGATAAATTCATAATTCATTTATATAAACATTGTAAGGAAATTCAAAACTCAATCTCCATACAATGAGTTAAATTTCAATGTTATTGGTTTTTTATATAAAATATTATGTGTGAATAACCTATGATTGTTTTACACTGAATGTATAATTTCATTATGTGTATTTATAATTTTAAAACATAATAATTTAATTGACATATCTTTAATCTAATGATAAGATATTCGTAAGGTGTTTCTTTGTGAATATCCATTCATTAAGGATTATTTTTTTTCACATTTATAATAATATAATGTGTATATTAAGCCCTTTTGACTCTTTATATCATGAATTATTATATTTTCATTATATATACAATTGTCTTTAATTTTTTTGCTTAATTTTTTTATTTCAAGTGTTTCTTAATGGACAAGAAACTCATTATCTAAAATATAATTTTAAAAGAATTAAAAATGTGTCCTTCTAAAATCATATATTTCTTGACCATGTTTTAAAATTGTCTTATAAAAATTTATTTATATGGACATGATTTTTTTATAATAAAAATTTATTTCAATTGTTTCAATGTTTTATGGGAGAGTTTGATTCAAATTAATTTTTTAAATGTCTTAAATGGTTTCATTAATTGACTGATTATTTAAAATCATGAAATGATATATTCTAATTGAAAATGAAATATTTGATTCAAATGTAGTTAATTTGAATACATTATGTATAATGATTACTTAATATTACTTATTGATTTGATGGGTGTTTATGTGATAAATAAAACATGGTTGGTTACCAGATATACCAAGGATGGGTGGTTCAGTGATTAACAAGAAGTTTTCATTTTGGGTAATGTTTCATGGAAGGTTGAAAAGTTTGTTAATATTTTGTGGTTTATGTGATTTAATATAAGTTGATTCTTTTTAATAATGTGTGACCATGTCTTCTTGAATACTCATCATTTGGAAAAATTATGAGTTGGTGGAAGAAAATTATTAATGGATGAAACTATTATTTTTATGGAAGTATATTCCATTATGTTCTTATTCTATGTAGTAAAATAATTCCCCATCAACATGAAAAGGATCCTAAAAAAACTAAATACGATTTCATTACATAATGGAAAATCAATGAACATTTAACCAATCACATATTATTTGTTTTGTGATTTTTAACTATCTCATAATCATGTTTTCTATTAGTCTCCCTGCGAACATAATGGTTGGTTTTCTCTAAAATATTCATTTTTCTTACATGGAACCCTTGTTTGTGTTATCTTAGGTATAATTTGGACTTCACTTTATATATTTTAATGTGGATGTTTTATTAACCATTTTTATGATGTAGGCTTTCAATAAATGTAATTTTAAATTTCATAACCCAGTTACCCAAAAAAATTATAATTTCTAGGATGAAATTTATTAATGGTTTGTCGGATGTGACAGCCCTAGTTTTAAGAAACAAACTCTGCGTTCAATATATTACATGATACACTACTTCAAGCTTAGATGAACAACTAAATATTATAATTTTTATATTACCATTATAATATAGACATTATAATGGTGGGAATTAATAGTATCATTGAAATTATAAAAATACGATTTAAACATGTTTAAATAACGATTATTTTTTATAGGAAATTTATTAGAAGATGACATGAATACCAATTGAATATAAACGATGTGTTTTTATGAAACCAGATTAAAGGATAATAATTGTGTTCATAATATCATATCTCTATTTTTGGATTTTTATATAGCATAAAAAGTATTTTATAAATTCAGTATAATGTTTAAAATTGGGATAATTTTTTATAGATATAATATATGAATTAATACAATTTTATCTGATAAAAGAAGTATTTTAAAATAACATGTTTACCTTCTTTTGATGGTGAAACCTCTTTAAATATATTTTTTATCACATCTATTTGGTCTATTTGATAAAATATTCTTCTTATTTAGTATTAAAAAATCAATTATTTTTTTTAGTATATGTATTTTTTGATAAACATTACATTTTTTAAATAGTAAAAAATACTAAATTTTAATTCACAAATGCCTATTAATCTAATTTATTTATATAGTTATATTATAATTTTTAATGAGTTTAATGTGTAATCATAATATTTTTTTATCATTTAATCCAATATTGGTAATTTAATGTAATTTTACTTTGAAATTGGACACAAACACATGTCAATATTTTGATACTTTTTACTACATAAAAACATGCTTCTAGTTTTGACAATGAGGATTAAATTTTAATTGATTTCTACAATAAGTTGTTTTGAATTTACAAAAATGTATTCTATATATTGAATTAGAGTGACCAAATTAGGTAAATATGCCCCTTTTTTTTGACATTTTGAATTTGAACATGAATAATTTTTTTATTTGAAATGGTTAAATTTTAAATTAGGTAAATAAGGGTAGTAAAATAATATTATCATAATATACAACTACCCTACCACATGTCATAATCCTATTGGATGAGATATGGCCGACTATGTACATACATGGGGTCGATTGTTTGACCTCATGGAGCTATATGGATGTGATAATGACATGTTTAAATAATTAATTAAAAGTAAAGTGTAATATAACGTAAGCATCTATATCCTAAGTAAAAAATATTTATTATAGCAAAATATAACCGATAGAAATGACTATAAATAGTAATTAATAATATAAAAATATTTACTATATCATGTTATTCTATTCTTATTTTTATACATTAAATAAATTTATTTATATATGACCCAATAATGATGCAATGATTACTTCATTAATAAAATATTAAAATTAATAATATTATAAATATTATAATAAATTTAATTTAAATAGTTTGAAGTCAGCCATGATTTTTTTGGATTTCATTGACTTGTGGGGGAATATTTCAATAAAACTTTTTGAATGAAAAAAGTGTTAATGACTTCTAAATAATGAAATTACTAAATAGTTTCAAAATTGTCACAAATGAGTTTTTAAAACCAATACATTATTATAAAAAGATATAATTGTCCCAAAAAATTAATATTTAAAAAAAATATAATATATAATGTTAAAAATTTAATTAATGATGCACTTTTGGCTCTCTTGTCATTTTATAGTACTATAGTAACCATATATTATGAAAATAAAAGAAGACATGGTAAAAGATAATGTTTTTACCTATGGGTTAAGTCTATGTGATAAAGTTATTTTTGCGACCTGAACTTTTCTAAAAACTTTTTATTTTGAATATTTCACCCCACCATAATCTTATCCTCGAAATATATCACTTTTTATCAATTAAAATTAGAAAATAATGTTGTAATAAAATAAAATTTCAAAAATTAAATAAAATGCCCCTCCTCCCTCTTATAGAAGGTCACAACCTCTACACACATACTAACACCTAATAACCCACATAGATCATCCCTATTCTACTCAAATAATCTCCCAACATCCCTATATTCCATCAAGAATCCATACCTTGGGCTAAAGTAAACTAATGTAAGCCTTTTGGGTCAAATCAGAAGGAGTTATTTGACATAGTGGTAATATATTCTCACAAGCTCCATTCATTTACTTTACTTCACCACCCCCTATGTTAATTTTAGTTTATTATTGTTTAAAAACCCACACATATATAATATAATAATATTCTTTATGAAGAGGTTTCGAACTACAATCACACACACCCCTATTTAATGGATATACAACATGTGATTTCTTTGTATGGTTAAATATTCCCTCACAAAATGATGACTGTTCAATGTTAACCTAACACCTACCATAATGACCATTATTATGAGACAATATTTATTTATGAAATATATTAAATATATTTTTCCCCAATTATTCTTTTGTTTATAATTATATTATACCATTATTCTTTCCATGTTGTTGAAAAACTAGAATTTCATTTTAGAAAATGTGGAGTATTACCCCCACCAATCAATAAAACTCATTCCCGTTATAGATAGAATGTATTGAAGATTGATTGAATAAAACTAGGATAAATACATAACAGTAATATAATAATGTTATTATATTTTACAATTATATCATTTTATTATTAGACTTTTAATTTAACAAAGAAATTAAGGTAGTGTTCATGTGTACATACAACCTACCGTCTCCATGAACAGTACATTTCATTTCTCATATACAATTTTGGTGGAAGATATAAATTAGTATATACTATATATATATTATATTTAAATAATGATTAAAATTCTAGAGATGATTTACATTTACTAAATTAGAATTTACAAAAAAAATGTTCAATTTATACTTCGGTATTGAATATCGACAAAAACTCTAATATACACATTAATAACTATGAAATTATTATAACATTATAATAAGGGATATAAAAGGTATATAACACGTGATAAAGGATATCATGTATGTATAAATTTACCTAGGTTTATTATTTAGGGGTAGAACAAATGTACTTGATGAGTCAGGCTGACTGTAAGAGAATTTCAAAATTCAATTTCCACACATCGGGTTTTACGCATACATCATTGTTTTTATTATGCTATGATTATTTGTGAAATATATTTTTAATTATACATGTTGTAACTTCCATTTCCCTTTTTGTGGATATAATATTGATACACATAATCATCACATTGAAATATTCTTACATTATTTATATGATCATTGTTGGGGAAATTTTAACCCAATATCCATTCATTGAGTTAAATATCTATGTCATTGGTTTTGTTTTTCCAAGAATACATGTGAATGACATATAATTATTTTAAATATAATACCCACTTATATTGGTTTTATTTATTTTTTCACATAATTATTTCATTGATTAATCTTTAATCTATGGATATTATCATTGTAAGGGAATTTATCTCCATGTCCCTTCATTGAGGCATATATTGTTGGAATGAAAATTTATTGTACTATAATGTGTATATAAAACACATTTTTTTATATTTATATCATGATTTATCATATTCTCCTAATATATAATTTTTCATTTTATGCTATTACTTAATTTTCTTATTCAGGTGTTTCCTAGGTGCCAAGGGACTCTTTAAATAAACACAATTTTAAATGCATTAATGATTCATTATTCTAAATCCATATATTTCATGTACATGTTTTCAAAATGGTATATAAGAATTTATTTATATGGAATATAATTTTTTAAAATATAAATTTCTTTCAACAATTTCTGAGTGGTATGAGACACTTTGATTCAAAACAATTTTTATAAATGTTTTTAATCTTTTGGAAATGTATTGAAAATTTCTATATATTAAAATGAATCATTGTGATTGAAAATGAAATTTTATAGGTGAAATGTAGATAATTGTAATATTTTATGTTTTAGGATTATATAATGGCACTAAGTCTTTTGATTGGTGGTTTCGTGATAAACAATGATGGGTGGTCACATGATAAACTAATGATGGGTGGTTCCATGATAGACCAAAGAATAGTGGTTACATTATAACATCAAATGCATTGGGTATCGAAGTTGGCTATATAGATAATAAATTTATTGATATGTGAGGTATTTGATCATATATTTATTCAATCAATGTTTTTTTATCTCTCATGTAACCATTTTTATTTTATATTTTCCATTCAATGGGATTTATGTTAATTTTTGGTTGAAAAAATGGGAAGAAAAATGAGTATTTTAAGTGAAGTATATTTACTACTCATTAAGGATAAACATATTAATTTATGATAAATTATTCTAGTTTTATATGTTTTAGAAAGAATAACAATTTTCAATATTTATGTATCCATTACTGATCTTTTTATGATCATCCCATGTTATGAAAGGATTTTCACAGCACTTATATATAAAAAGAGTCAAGGAAGAGATCGAGGAAAAGTCATGTTTCATAAACATGAAATGAACCATTTTTCTTTTAAAAAATTATTTTTAATGAAAAAATTGGATATGGAGTAGGTTTTTCTACTTATATTTTTTAGGTTGTTATGTATGAGTTATGAATTTATTATTTATATATCTAAACCTGAAATGATACTCAATGTGAATTAATGTCAAATTATCAACTAATATCGAGATTATTTAATATTTATGGATGAGGCCTTGTACTCCTAATACATCTTAGACATCCCATCCATGAAATAAATCCATATTGATATGCTTTCCTTAGTCATTCACATATATTATATTATCCCTTGGTTGTGGTGGGGGGATATTTTGACCACACATATTTTCGGTGTTGATATTGAAGATCATTGATCCTTGATAATCTATGCGATCATATGTGCCTATATTATTATTGTTGTGTCTTATTGGAATATTTTTTTTTTGATCAGAGGTAAATAATAGATACTCTAAAACATAACAATATTTAATATTGAATTGTCATGTATATGAAATATTGTGATTTATCTAAGACAACAATATTATAAATTACTTTTATTATGAATGATGGTAATTAACATTTTGGAATTTTTTTTAGAAACTATAGGATGAAATAATGTTGTGACCTAGTATGTTGGTACCCAGTGGGTGAGGCACCACTTGAATAATAATAAAATGGCTAATATATTAATATGTATTTAGAATTATATTACAACCCCAAGCATTTTATTGATACATAATTACCTTTTCAAGGGAGTATTGTCATCAAAATGGATGTATTTGATATGATGTAACATGGTGAAACTAGAATGTTTCTGTGTTAATACCCCCAATGAAAAATGAAATCTATCAACAAAATACACATATTAATTTGAATAATTAACTATTGACGATTATTACATGATATTTAAATACAAGTAATTATGAATTATGAAGTGATATATGATGTAATTATTATATAGTTGGTTTTTCCAATATCATGTTATAATGCATATATGTAGGTAATTTTCAATTTCATCATGTAATGACTATATATTTGGGTTGGAATAGTTTCATATTGTAATAATACTGAAGAGGACATGTCCTAGATTCAGTATGTTACTATTATTTAAATAGAAATAACAAATATGTAAAAATTATTATATAGAGTGAATGCATTCGAATATTGAAATGATTATATTGAGGGATATTATTAGTATTATGAAATCATTTTATTGAGGTGTTTGACCAAATATTGAAATGATTATACAATGTACATTCCTAGTTATTTGATTATTCTAAGGATTTCTGGTTATGGTTTTCATCATTGTGCTATATTCTCATAGATATTCTGAAATGGTTCCAAATCAGGTTAATGATTTATTATATATTGTTATTCAATTAATACATGGAATTGTCTATTTGTTTAATGATCTTTTTGAAGAATAGTTTTAATGAGATAAGGTGGTTTCAAACTATTTATCTTTACACACATCTTATTTTGGTTACAAAAAGGTACTCAAGGATATTTCACGGTTATAGGCTTGGAAAATTTCTTATGACCTTATAGATGATTATTTCTTGTTTGGTGGGCTAGAGTTATAATATGTCACCAAAAAAGGGATTGTCCATGCGATAGTGTTTCGAATTGGGGGGATGTTATATTGTGCTATCATAGGCTATCATTATTCTCTTTTCTATTACAATAGTATTGTGTAAATGTAGAAAGAAGACTATGAAATGTTGATATTAGTTAATGATCTTTTTCAAGATATTATCTAGCCCATGTACTGGGGGAAATATGTATTCCCATATATAGGATTTGATTTTCAAGATGTCTTTATATTATGATTTAAATTATTCCCCCTTGGTTAATTCACAAGTAATCTGATGTAATTGTGTCTTGAGATTTATATTCACTTCTCAGAATGGAATGATATTTTTATGTGTTCATCATGATAAAAAAGATAGTAATATATATTAATATTAATAGTTCATGATAGCGACATATTTATTACATGTATTATATTTACCAATATGAATGGTGAAATTAAATACATTTTTTTAAAATAAATCAAATTAATTTTTTTTTTTTTTCTAATTAAAATACTTGTATTCCGTGTTTATAGGGTACATCATCTGATGGTTCACTAATAATGTCACGTGTTTAGGATGATTAGGTTGTTATATTATGTTCTAAGGGGTGTATATTTCTTATATTGAAAATGAATCCTCATAATTTGAAATTTAGAATTAGGGGAGTGGAAATAAACATAAACCTAACATAGTGATGTTGGGGATTTCTATATATTATAAGGATGATATTGATGTTTAGCAACACAATACCATATCAGGGGGTCTTTGAATCCATGGATATGAATTCTTCTAATACCATGCCTTTTTTTTACATGTTGCTGGGAGTGGTTCAATTATAGAATCCTCACGAATTCATTGGGGTGGGATGCCCCCAGGTAGATGATTTTTTTATTGATTTAGTCCATATGATCATCATAAACAATGTGATACCCACATATAAGGGGGAAAAATTGTTTTGTATACTCTAGATATGAAAATACATTCTATAGAAATATGGGAAGAGTTATTTTTTATCTTGGAAGGAATTTGAGGAAAATTTTATAATTGAGAAATATTTATAAATGTTGAGGGATAAAAAGGAATGTATATACTTGTGTCTAACACAAGGTGGAATTTTAATCATAGACTCCAAAGTATACATCAATGAATTGTAGTTTTGTTACAACTTTAGCAGAAAATTACATCTCTTTGTTGATACATTCCTGGGATGGGATACACTATGAGATTAGGTCATATTTGAATATCATTTTGTTTACTATCCTTTTGAATGTGATTAATCAATTACTCATCATTGAAGGTAATTAGAGAGAGTACCATTGTGGTAGCTAGGAAATTTTAATTGGAAGGGATTATATATCTTCTTAAGATTTCATGTATAACTACTGTTATAGTTATATCCAAGGAAATGATTGGTAGTGTAGTAATTGTTGGGTAAATCCTCTTCATGAACCTATTAATTTATAGTTATATCAGTTTACAATGCATTGGAAAATTTATCCTTATATTCCATACACTTATTTGGAGTTACTTTCTTCGGGAAGGACTGGAAATCTAGATATGTTTTTTTCGGGCATAAAACATTAGACCAGTGTAAGGGGATTATCTTATGTGTAATATTTTTATATGGAACTAGCGACCCCTTACTAGATAGGTAATTGGAGTTCCACATGACATTTAGTCCGAGGAAAAGACTATAGTAACCATGTGATTGAGAAACATCCTCAGGTGTATTCATTGTCCAATGGTATTAATACTAGATCATAGGTAAGAATAGAAAGTCAGATTCATGTTCGGTAGAATAATAAATCTAGTTTTGATTAGGACATTCTACATTCATAGGTGTGATTTTTGTATCATCTATCATTACTTACACTTTATATTATAGGATAATCACATTAATTTTCATTAAATATGTATTATAACATATATAAATTTTCTATAGAAATCATGGATGGTTTCTTGAAAATTAATACAAATTTGTGTGTGAAATCATAGTTTGTCAATTTTTTTATCGTGTATTTCCTATAAAATTGTTTGTTACACATTATTTAGGGATACATTTAGGCTATAAATGAAGGATTCTTTACTATTCTGGGTATGTATTTGATAGTTATATGATATTATCAAATTTATTTATATAGGATGAGATTATCTATTATATAACTAGAGTGTGAAATTTATTTTCACTGGGGTGGGTGGGATATTCAGTATGGTCATCATGTTCACATTGAATGAAAATTGGATTATATCATTACTAAAATAGAATGACATTTTCTAGATGATGGTGTAATTAAGAATGATAGTTTTTCTCTAGTGGTAGGCTACTTTCAAGATTACCTTCTCGACGAGTTCAATATCTTATGTCCTTAGAGTGACATTGAGTTCATTATCAAGTTTTTTATGAGAGTAGAGATTGATTATTTTTAGCCATACAGGATGACACTGGTAGAGCTTCATGAGTTGAAAAATTAACTAGTTGATCTAGACGTTAATGGTTTCATATGACATAGTTTATCTACATGGGATTCATAAGTTCATTTCATCACATTTGATGAATGGATATTGTGATTATGCATCTCGTATCAAATATTGAACAAAATGATAGTTAAGAACTTGATTCTCATTGCATGCACTAGCAATATGTTCGATTAGATAAAAGGATATAATATTTTACCCAACATTAATTTTTGATCATAATACAACTTGTTGAGGGTGAGCCTATCAGGAATAACTCGGACAACTTTTAGGAGTAGATAATGACAAAATGAGTTCACAATGATTTCATTTTAGATGACTTCACTAGTGGTATTCAATACGGTAATGAATCATATTTTTCATCATTTTCAAGTTCAATTTTTGGTGTTTTTTAATTATTCTTATATGCACTCTCTATTATCGTACTATCATTCCAAATATCATAACATCACCTTGATCACATGTAGATAACAACACATTTTTTATAAGAAAAATGTATTCATTTTCTAGGTTTATAATATTGAGTCCTATAATTATCATACATAGATATTATATCACAGTTAATGAATATTAATTAAATTATATAAACACATACCTGAGTTCAATAGTTGTTTAATTCCTTTCAAAACATGGATCGATAATCTTGAGTCCATAACTGAGATACATCATCTCTAACTATGTTCATCATAATTAGATAACTTCTTAGATATATCAATAGTAACACATTTCATAATAAATGGGTTAAAGGAAACATAAAAAATAATCATCTCAAATGATCGTTTTGGATATAAAATTTAGATACAAAATTAAAACATGCGAATAATGGATTTTGATTATAATCATAACATTTTAAAAGGATACCACACTTATCAAATATCATAATCAAAAATCATGTAATAAAATAGTTTCAGTTCATAAGACATAAATCATAAGAAAATCATTGATCATTATCCATGAGAGAATAAAATTAGAATAATACATAGAATTTTCGGGATATGAATAAGCCTATAAAATCATTTTTATATTAGTCTAGGATCACTACCAAATCTATTATGGTGTAAAATGTCCTTTACAAGACTAGGTCCCCTACCCATTATATTGTTATCATTCTAAACTGGGTTCACTCACCACTCCATCCCTATCTTATTATATATGTTTCAATAACCATTTCAATATATAATAGCATGTGGAAAAACATGTTTCTTAATAATTTCATCCAAAAATTACATGTGACATGAAGTGGGTTTGATAATAATTTCATCAGGATATAACACATAGAAGAGAAAATAGTTTTATAAACATCGTTACATCAAAAAATAAATAATTTTCTGAATGAATAAAAAATTATCCTTGGATCATCTGTTTTATAAGACATATGTTTCCCCTACCAATAACATCAAAGATAAAAAATACTTTTTTGGAGATCAATTAAAATTTTCATTTCCTCTTCGAAGAACAATTTTTTAAACACTCAAACATTTTATACATTTTTTCATTAAAATAATCATTGAAAAATATAAATAAATATTTTATTAAATGATTGAACATGAAGTTATAAAATTATATTCAATTCAAATATATTAAAATGAATATTTCATTCAAATTTTTTGTAGCAACAAAAAGTAAATTATTGAGAAAATTAAATATATATTCATTTTTTTAAAAGAAAAACATGGTTGAAAATGAATTTTAAATTTGAATATAGTTTAATAAAAAAATGAATGTTTTTTAGAATTCATGGTTTTGTAGGGAAAATTATTTCTAACTGAAGGAAAAATTATGTAGGGTTATATTAAAATCCCATTTTTAATAATTTTAAAAACCAATAAGTATATTTATTGTTCTAATACCTGAATATAACATTATTAACTAGATGATAATAAATATTTTGGGAATTATTGGGAGTTTGTTCAATAGATTTCATAAATTGATACATAATCATAAACAATCTCGATAAATTATGGGATTGTAATAAAAAATCATTACTACTTTGGTATCATTTATTCATAATTATAATAAAGTAATAATATAAAATTTCATATAAAATAACATGTGGGTGAATAAATAACTGGTATAAAATTTTAACTTCGATGTATACACATCTCATTAATGAATATATGTTCAAAACATAACATATGTATCAATGAAGGAAAATTGAGAAAAAAATATCTTACCATAAGTCTTCACTTTTATAGTACACATAAAAAAATCATATATTATAAATATAATTATTTTATAAAACTATTATTGAATAAAATTCATATATATCATAGATGATGTGATATTTTTTCAACATTTATTACCCATTTATTAATGATTTCATGTCAAATTTGTGTCTCAGGTAGGAATATCATTTCTTTTTGTATTTATTTTGATTTGTAAAATATTTGGTCATGTTACATTGATAATTATTCCACCATATACTTAATAATAAAAATGATATTAAAATCATATATAATCATTATATACATTTATATATTAATACAAATAATTTAGTGGTTGAAAATTAAATACATATTTTAGGGATATGCTAGGTTGTACGTATGAATGAACACTATTTCAATTTTCAAATTGGAAAGAAATTATAAAATTTAAGAGATAATTATTATAATTATATAATATTTTTATTTCATAATTATAATATATTTTATTTAATTCTATTTTTACTATATTCCATTTATACTATGAATGAATCATGTCTCTTCATAAGGCGATTGTCCTCCATACACAGGATCTATGTTATTGTTTTCCCACCAAATGGAATGGTAGATGTTATTTTTGATATAATAATTTCATAATAATAATAACCACATTAAAATATATATATATATATACTAATTAAAAAATTTATCCATCATTATTTCCATCATGTAGTGGTAGTAATTAAAAAAATTAAATACAGCAGTTTGATAAGAGATAGTTCCCTATACACATGAATGACGATTTTGTAACCTATTTGATGGAAGTGGAGGTGGTTGTGGATCTAAAAATCATCCTTCAAAATTTAATGTATATTTAATATATTCAGGATATTGAATAATAAATTTATACTAAGAATATAAGTTGTTGGAGGACAAAATAAATGAAAAACTCTTGTTGATGAATGTATCCTCGCCTTTGGGTATCCTACATAAATTTTCTCTAACAACCTTCTTAGCATAGATTTAAACAGAAAAAAATGACATCAAGGATGTGTGGATGTAATCCGAAATGGGATTTCGTCATCATTTTATAATCTAATTAGGCTTGATGGTGGGAAGTTACAAGGAGAGGGGGTTTCCTTTTCTAAGTGATGGATATGACATAAATGTTATTTTTTAAAATATATATGTTCTCCCACGTTTTAACTTTGATAAAGTGTTGAAATTTGACCTAATTAAATAAATAGAAATTATACTTTAAAAATATTTTCATCAAATATTATTTTCAAAATATATAACTTCTCTCACGTTTTTCTAAATGTTGAAACTTATTTTTAATATAAATCTTGCAAAACTGATGAAAAATTATTTGATTAAAGCAAAATATGAATAAAGGAATACAATGTTATTTATTCCAATGATAAAAATGAAATTGATTAAAATAACATAAATTTTAAAAATAGTAGATAAATTAAACTAAATATATTTTAAAACTAATATAATATATATTTTTAATATATTAATTTTTTAAAATAAAATTCATTTTTTGATTGAATTTTAATATTTTTCACTATTCATCAAATAAAACATTTAGAATAAATCAAAAAAAACACCCCTATGAGTAAACTAAAAGTATGAAATCAGTGAAGAATTTTATTTTAAAAAATTATATTTTGAAATTTTTCAGCAATTATTTTCTTTTAAAAAGGCATATAAATATGTTTTTCATAAAAATGGTATTTTTAGAAAATATAAGGACATTTACAAAATATGTAGTTTTTATCAATATGTAATCATTATATTAATCATTATACTTTATTTTTAAATATTCATTACTATTATTAAAATACCTATGTTTAATAGATATGTTTTAATGTTTACGTTGAAATAACATTATTTATAATATATAAATGTTTTGATAAAAATCAGTGTTTCCTATAATGCAAGCTAATCACGTGTTTCTTTCAATGAAAACATAATATGGGGTTCTATGTAATAATATCCATCAGTGAAAATTTATTTATTTAGAAATAATTTCGTAAATAATGGGTTTTTTCTACCCCCTCCTTAATAATTAATTTATCCCTCTAAATTTATCCTTATAAGACATAAAATATGGATAAATATAACTCATTGTTCCCTCAATTTCTACCATAAAATCATAAAACTAGTTGTTTCATAATAATATTTTGTGTAGGAGAATGATATTGTTTTCAATGAGATTCTCTATGTAACCAAATATACACACCGGTTATTCCTTGTGAGACACATTTCACCAGTGGTATGATATATGTGTTTAGCACCTGTGAAGGGTCAGTTGTTTACTTCCATAGGTGAGATATATTGAACAAATCATGGGCAAAATATGTGCATTTGGGTGTTCTATGTGATATGATAACAGTAAAATGTGATCATGAATTTCAATGCAGCAGATGTACCTTGGTACTTATTTCCCTTTATGCCTAAATAACATAACCTGAGTTCTTTTAGATATTCATAGATATTCCTTATCAGTAACTAAACATTCTAACTCAAGCTAGTGATATTCACCATAACATTTTTTTACTCTAAGATTTCAAAATGTGTTTTTAAAAGGATTTAACATTATCTTTTATTCCATCATGTTTCTCATGTCTAAACATATTTCTTTATACAACAACATTATAGCACATAGTAGATCGCCAATTCATTTCATAGAAGTTTTTATAAGTATCTATATGAATACTTGAGTGAAATAGATTATTGTTAGACAACTCTTCTAGTATAATGTGTTAATACATACCACCTTTGAAAACAAATGTACAAGATCCCAAAAATACCATAGGTTTCATAATTTATTTCAAACTGAGCATCTCTTTATGGATGAGACACAGATATAAAAATCAATTTTTTATCAAAAGTATGATGATTGATATTCCAAAACTATGAGGTAAAAATTTAATCCAGATTCGACAAAATGGAATGTGGAACTATAGGAAACTATACAACTTAATGAATATCCTAGAATGATAATGCAAATATAAGTCTTCTCATATATGAATCAAGTTAAATGGAATAGTATGATGATTTACTACATCCCATATAGAATTATTCCATTTATAAATTTTGGTGATTTGAATGGAAAAAATTTACGGTTAATTTTTCCCATTTACATTTTTATGGGTAATATACATAACATTACCTTATAAAAGTTTCTTTTAGTCCTAACATATTAGTAAACCAAACAATTAGAAAAAAAATAATGATATCTCTATTAATTACATATCATAAATGTATTCCATAATATATATATATATATATCACCATTCTTCTAGGGTGAATAAATAACAATGGAATATGGGTTTACTCTAACAACACCTTCTTTATAAATGGCGTGGGAAAAAAGAAAATGGATCCTTATCCATATCATTTCATCATGGTCATGGTCAATCTCACACAAACTTCTAACCATCATTTTCAGCAATTAATCTTCCTCTTATTCCACCTTAATCATTAGATGGATATATATTTAACTATATAATTGATAATGATAAAATTTTCCCCTTCCTCTATCATTTCATGATTATTTTTAAAACATGAAATATTTAATATTCTTTGATCCTCGTCATTGATAAGCAGACATGATCCTTTAGAATAATATAATATTCCACCATCATTTATTTACCATGGTGGTAATGTATTGAACCATTATAATCTTCAATTTTCTCTAATGACATTATTTTCATCACATTCATCTTCTTATGTGGAAATATAAGCATTAAATTTCATTGATTAGTACATATATCATCCATTTATCCATACAGAAAATTACTCTATATCATTAATGAAAAAATTACTATATATAACTCCAAATCATGCATTGGGTATTTTTCTGATTATTCATCAATTGTAGTTATGACTAAGCTATACTCATTTCATTCTACATAATAGAAATTTTTTACAATTATTGGATGCATCAGTATTGTATAAAAATTACATCCATGCTCTTGGGTTATGTTATCATAAGTGATATGTCTCATATTCAATTCAGTATCATCAATTTTTCCTCACATCCATTTATCAAGAAGAACTTGGATCTCTTTTGAGTTATCATGTTCAGAGGATTATATATTCAAGAAAAATTTATGAAAACCCACCATTAATCGATGGATGAATGATTAAATCAATGGATCCCAGTCACCATGATGTGTCTGACATAGCATTCAATATCATTCATATTTGATGGATCTATTGATATACCCTCTATTTATATTATAATACCAAATACCAATCCTTATGTATATGAAGTTCAAAATTTGTAAATATATAATATATTTCTTCCTTATGGTCCATTGTATAATTTTAATGTTGTCTTCATGATATTATTTTCACTTTGATTATATAATAATAATTTCTATATATATTACCACAAACTAGTCGATGTAATATCTAAATAATCTTATCATTAAATCCATGTAGATATTGGGGACATTATAATGAACAATTTGGAGAAATGTATAATTATAGTGTCCAATCCTATTATGGAATGTTTCCATGGCTATGTCCTCATTCTTAACCCTTAAATGATGATATATATAATTAATATCCGTCATTAAAAATTATTGAGCTCCACACTTCTCATTAAACAGGTAACCAATATGGATAAGATTATACTATTTATTAATTTTGATCTTATTAACCTCCCAACAATTAATTTATAATCACAGCAATCCATATTTCTTTGTTATTGAAACATAATGTTCAATACCATGTAGAACACATGGCTGAATGAATATATTATGAAGGTAATAATTGAATTTTTTCTTAAATTTGTGCAATTAAATCCGGTCCATTTGATATTGATCCCCTAAAATTGATATTTAACTAAGTATACGTTATATTGAGAAATAAACTTCTCGTTTTGGTGGAGGAAAAATAATTTTTTTCATAAATTCATCAATAAATGCAAGCAGAATGTTCATGTCATTGATGACATGTTATTCCATAACCATAAGATAAAAAAACCCTTTAAGTTGAAATTACGATAAAAAAACTAATTTAGAATCAATCAGCGGTTTTTACTTATCAATAGATTTCTAGAATATCAGATATTGGTATGTAATATCATTTATGAATTTCCCTCCAAGACAATTGATATGGGATTTATGCAAATAAATACAAACCATTCTTAATATGAAATGAAATTATACTTAATTAAGAATGAAAGAATTTGTATTAAGAACTTTCACACTAATATAACTAGAGAGGAATCATAGAAATCATGTCAACATCATAATTTACTCATATATTTGGGTTGTGATTATCATCATTACCATTCTCCTAACAAATGAATAAAGAAAATTTTGGAGTTGTATTTTGTGTTTCATTTCTCTGTACTCATATCTAACTTCTTTCTATCATATCGAAAAGAAAAATCATAATTTACTACCCTTCCTTGCTTATAATATCATCTTTTCCCTAAAATATAATTTCATAGACTATTATTAAAAAAAACATTGATCATATAGGAAATCTCATCTTCATCTCTCTATGTATTTTAAAATTTCAATTAACTTCATCTTAGTTATCTTATCAAGTCAATTAGATTGATACATAATTAAAACATCAATTTACACCATGATAGTACATAAAACAATTTATTTATTACTAATATACTCTATTATGGATATCAAAATTTAGGGAAATGGTTTTAAGGAAATAAATAATATGTAAAATTTTCAATTATGAAATATAATAATAATAAAATTGTACCTTTAATGTCTTGTAATATTTTTTTATAGGTACCAATAGATAATTTATCCATTAGAAATAACCTAAGTAACACTTTCTCTATATGCGTACAAAAAATAAATGTAATGTACTTACTAAAAGAGGTCCATGAACTATTACAAATAGATATAATTAATAACATTATATTAAGGCATATTTTTAAAAATATTTCACCACAGATCTGCACTGCCTTCCAATAGATAGTCATTCAGTTTAATTTTTTCACATTATAAAGACTTGATAATGGAATATATAATTTTAGTGGTACTAATATATTTTTCATCTAATACTGGATAATATGTGGCACTAAAAAATAAGGGGTGTTCCTCATGAATGACTCAACAAAATATTGTACCCTATGTTGTTCATATTGTATTATATGATTATATACAACATGAGAATGTTTTCTCGGAATAAAATGAGATTCTTAAGTCTAGTTTCCAAAACATTTGGATGATTATGAGGAGAATCATCTAATGTTCCAGAAATCTCAATATTAACATGGTTAGTTTGAGTTTAATCCACTAATAGAAGAAAAATAAATTATATTGTAAGAAAAAATTATAAATGAGGTGAAACAAATAACTATGAAAACTACATATATGATTTCACAGTCAAGAATAATTCATTCAAATCTATGATAACAAATTTTTTCACTATGATATTTTTTAATCAAATTATATTAACATAATTATTGATTGTTGATAAATAGTTTTTGAATTTCTAAATTATATCCCATGGGTGTTGCATATGAGGTGTCCATAAAAGCGCATTGTCATGTGGCAGTTTTCAAATTAGTCAAAGTCAATATTGGGTTTTCTGGGTCCATAAACCAAGGAACATTTGTTCTAGAGTCCCATCAACTTGTATTATCTATAGTGTTATGTAATTTTATTTATAAAATACTCTTTAAACATGAATCATATCAATTTAATGTTTTGAATGGATTGGATCATTGTGTATAATCCCTTACTTTACTTTTATCATTGATATGACTCATTTTTATACTCTCAATGGGGTGTGTTTTGTATTTTAGGAAGAATGGATACCAGGGTAGAGTATGGAAATATCTAATTACATAGATTCATGGAATTTTAAATTATTGTTCTCTTTCAATATGAAGTGGGACTCCTGGATCATTTATCTCTCTCTATTTTTCTTCATGTTCCCATATATTTTTCCTTCAGAATTATGTGGTTTTCCAATAGTGAGTTATGTTTAGTTTTCAATAATATTTTTTCATGAAACTATACCATGTTATATTTCATTATACTACATGATAAAATTTAAAATTAAACATTTAATGGCTCTTTTAGAGAATATTTTAGAGAATGTATTTATTCCCTTGAGTTTTTTACCTTCAAGGGTGTTGATTCTTGTTTCATAGAATAAGGATGGGTCACATTGACTATTGTGTTTTTCACCAAAAACTCATTAAATTTATGATAAGGAATATGTATTTTTGACCATTGGTTGGTGATTTTTTTTGAACAATTGTGAGGGGTTTTTTTATTGATGATGGATCATTGATCTGGATAACATTATATCAGAATAAAATAATCCAACATTTTTATAAATACCATCCAGAGTATGTAAAAACATTATGAGTAACATTTCTTCCATTTTGGTTTCAACTATTATCCCGTAGTGTCAATTTTATTAATGATTAGGGTTCTTAATGAGTATCTTGATACATTAGTGGTTTTATTTTATGATGACATCCTATACTACTCTAAGACTGAGGAAGATGATATGCATCATTTGATAGTATATATCTAAAATTTTTGAGAATTTATTAGCATTATTACCTTTTATCAAAACATGATTTTTAGGATTCATGATGTTGATTTATTGGGACACAATATTTCAGAACAAGCTATGTCAATTGATCTAAACAAGTTGAACGATGATATGATAGCTGATCAAAGAATTCATATTCTCTATAATATGAACTTCTCGGGATTAGAAAGAAATTATCACCATATTTTATAGGAATTATCAAATATTGATTATAAAATTACTACTAAAACATTTAAAGGAGTAAATTTATCTTGTGATGAAAAATATCATAGTAATTTTTTTGAGATATATATATTTTGGAAATTTTTTCTAGTTTCAAATCATATAATGGCTAGGTAGGGATAAATTACCTTCGACGATGAAATGTGATAAGGTTTGGGATGTTTTATTTTGTTGGGTGATCTTGAAGATTCATATGCATCTTAGAATATTATGCCAAAAGAGAATAATTATCTAACAAATAACCTTGATATTAATCTATGATTCATTTACTGAATAGTTTTTGAAATTATGTTTTTGGATAATGGATTAAAGTGTTTTATTACCACAAGAGAATGAGTTATATATTCTATATCAATGATATAAATCATTAATAGAGGAATTGATTGGAATACTTGATGTCTATTGATTTCAATATCGCTTATGACCTTGGGATAGAGATAGTAATTGAATATTCATTGAACATGATGCATCATACCTATTCAATGATAGAATAATAGGAAAAGTGAAAATTGATGGATCTCTTCTCACATCTTCATATTGGTGTTATTATTTTTCTGGATGAGGTTACATTATCACCATTTTAGTTAAACTATATTCTATATGAATATATTATTTATGAACAACATATTGATGATGAGTTCTATGGCCATTTTAGAGTTTTCATTATCCATGGTGGGTATTATTTTTTATCATAATAATTTTTCTATACACTTAATTGTAAAAAAAAGTTAAAATTGGTTATTTCAAAAATTATTACATTGAATTGCAAATAATGAACATTAATATGTTCCATGACATGTGTCAGCAATTTTACTGGATAGGTGTGAGAGAGAGCATTGATGATCTTTTCATCTCATTTTCATACTTTTAAAATGGTCAATTCTAAGAACTGCTCACATATGTTTTTACTTCATGCAATTCCAATTATGAATGGGTTGTGGGATGTTATATCTATGTAAATTGTGGCTGTGGTTACTTGAATCCTGAAAGAAAAGAATGTGATATGGGTAGTAATTTATTGGCTGACTAAATAGGCTCTCATTATAACCACTCATGATAAAACAAACATAGAAAAGTTGATGTATATCTGTGTTAAGGTGATTTTTTCATTTTAATGGAGTTACATATACTATTGTTTTGGATATATATATCTAGATTACTTCTTAATTCAAGATAGGCCTTCATGAACCATTGGGATCATATGGGAATTTGACTACAGAAAAACATCTGTAGTTAGATTACCAGATATAATTAGATATAGATATTTTTGAGGATATACATTTCACCAATGCCATTTTATTTTCTAGGTATTAAAATTATCATTTGATTGATATTACTTTTCTTATAAAAATATTTACAACACCGCTATTAGATATGATCTTTTTGAGGCACTTTGTATCTATCCTAATAAGACATTGTGGTGTTGGCCCAATAATATTGAATCTGTATTAGCTAGACCAGTTGTGGCTCAAGATGAGAGTAAAGATGATTTATTAGATTAATTAGATAATATTTGAGGTACATATCTATTATAACTCTTCTAATTTTTATCACTATAGACTATCATTATTTTTTATGGAGATTAATTGTTCTTTAATGATTCAACTTGTTTCGGTTATCATTTTTTGGTGAGGTAGAAGAATATTATCATTAAATTGTGGGACCATTTTAGGTAACTGATTTGGTTTGTAAATTGAAGTACCATCTAGATCATACACCACTATTGACATCTATACATTAAATATTTCATGTATCTCATATGGGAAATAATCTTTTAGACCCATATCACGTTTTGAGATGGAGTGATTATGATATTGAACATGAATTTTCCACTTTTGGGAATCCAGTCAGGATAATTTTTATAAAACCATTATAATTTATTATAGGATGATAAAATTTAATTTAGTTCTATTGACTCACTTTTTAGACAGTAACGACACATGGAACAGAGAGGCACAAATTATAGAGTAGTGGCAGCATGTTTTTTTACATGGATGCATCTTTGTATTTATTTGATTTACATAAGAAATGGTGTTGAAGTTGTATCATCTTGTTACTATTTTATATTACTATGAAACACATAAATTGATAATTATTTGGTAGGTTAATTTTAGATGTTCTCCATATGAATTTTGGATCATTTTGTATCTTTTTGGGATGTGCATGGTTAGCACACAGTTTTCCCAATCTATGATCCCATTTTAGAAAAACTGTGAAAACAAAAATAGTGGGGTGTTTTATGTGTTTAAAAAGGTTTGAAAAATAAGTTCCACAACTAATGGAAAATATGAACCCCAATATTAGGGGATCACGGTATGGGATCATGAGTCAAAAAATAATGAATCCCTTACATACTAACCATGCACACGTGATTTAATCATTCTCGAAACTATTTAATATTTTACTAGAACCCCCATTTGGTCCCCAATCATCAATAACTTAGTGTTTGATGATTTCATAAGTACATGGGTCCCTAAAGAAAAAAAATATCCCCTCTAAAACTTCTCAATAGAATATCAAATATTAGAAATCCCCAATCGATCCATCCCTAGTAACAGTTCATCGCATGTTCCTTAACTCCCACTATCTTTCTCTCTCCTACTAACGGTTTAATAGATCTACATAACACAATAGAATTTAACATATTTTCTATATTTTCTCAATTATGGTATTATTATTGGATATCTATATCAAATGTTCTTTTTCAGTATTTTTCATTATGGGCATAGTGAGTCATGGCCTATTAGTTCAGTAGGTAGTTATGTTTAATATTATCCAATAAATTTGACACTAAATTTAATGAATTAAATTAAATTTTTCTCAATTTAATTGAGAAAATTCAATTTTTCATTAATTTTTATTTCTATTTATGTTAGCATTAAAATTATGGGAATCCCATAATTTCATTGAAATAGTGTGTTGTTGTGGAACCTCTTACCAGTTTTTTAGATTAGTCCATGAAATTGATTTCAAATTTTAATTTGAGAAAAATATCATAAAATGTTTTGATAATAACCCATTTGGTTTTATCCTGGAAAATGAAATGAATTTTTTAGAAAAAATAATCTTTTTTATATGGAATCATTCATTTTTAAAAGGAAATGGGATAAATTTATTTTATTTTTCATAATAAATTGTTGATTACTATTTATTGTTTATGAAAGATAAATCCTAAATATTTAAAATGTTATTTGGGAGAAACAAGATATGTTGGAATTCAGATAACTTTTAATTATAACATTAAAACTACAAAAAAATTTATTGGAAGATATTTTCCCCATTGGGATGTTAGTTTTTCATATTTTCCCATAGTTAGAGGGATGGGTGTGCGCATTTATTTTGTCATTATTTGAGTGTTTGTGAATCCCAAAACCTAGAACTATCGTACCTCTTGAAAGAAAACCATGATTATAATTTCTTATTATTATCACATATATTCTATTAATTGTAAAATGTTTTTAGATATTCCTTGTTATTTTATATAATTTTTAATATAAAATTTTAATTTTGTCATTGTTTTAAATATTTTATTTAATTGAAATGTTAAAATGATATCTATTAAATATTTTTTTACACTACCATTATTTTTTATTTAGTAACAAATTCTTCATTTTGTTATTAATTATGTCATCTTATTATGGATTTCTTGGTTAGGCCCTCCTGGTCTTTTAGATCACAAACAACCCCTGACTTCGAGAGCATGTAGATTACCGTGTTCTAGGTTTGAGTAAAGGTGAAGTGCCACATTGATGTTTTTGTTGTTATTGATTCATTGTTCATTATGAGCTATGTCCTTTATGACATTGGTTTTTATTCTATTTTCTTATTCTTTGTGGTTCTATATTTGGGTTCTTATACATATTTTAATTCTATTAAAATTCTCCAAGTATTGTTTTATTTTGAACGTACTATCTTTTGTCTGTTTATCCCATTATTTTTGTCAAAAAACTATTTTCTGTTATATCTTGGGAACTTCTAGGTGCTCTTCACCAATCCATTGGGAATGATAGTTATCCTTGAGATATTTCAGAGTTGGATTGGGTATCCTAGTACCTGGGTGTTCAATCTGGTTCATGTAAAGAGGACACATCTATTATTACTAAAAATAAATATGTTCTCTCATGTTATTCTAATGGAAAATATTAAAAATTTATAAAAATAGATAGTTATAATTGGTTAGGATGATATATTGAAATAATAATTTATTTGGACATTTTTATATGTAATTTTAGTAATTTTTATTACTTAAAACATGGTAAACCCATTTCAACCTTAACCATGATAAATTTTTTTACTTAATTATCTTTTTATTTTTCTCACAAATTAATTTTTATTTATTAGAGAATATTAATAATTATGATTCAAAATATGGATTCTATTTTTCTTAATTTCACACATATAAGTGGAAATATAAATATTAAATTAATACTTTATGTTTGACAAGAATGATATTTTTTATTATAATGATATTTAATTTTTCATATATTCTAAATATAAATTCTGAATGAAAATAACTAAAATGACTTAAATTGTATAACTAGATTTATAATTGTTATATGTAATCATTAAATCCTATATAAAAGATTATTAAATTTTATAATAAAAATAAATGAAATGGTAGTTTTCAACTAAGATTATATAAATTTTTGAATCTATATAAGTTTAACATTTCAATGAAACCCCAATCATTAATAAATAGTTTATTTTTTCATCATGATTAATGATTTTTTTGTCAAATATAATTTCAAAAAAATATATTAAAAAATATATTATTCTCTTTTAAAAAAAATAAAATTCATATTAATGAAGATAGATTATTTTGAAAACATATAAAGACACCATATGCAAAATAAATTTTTTTATCAATAAGTCATATTTATATAATATATATATATATATATATTATTTAAAAATTAACAGTTACGCTTCTCATTAATGTGATTTACGTCTAGTTTATAAATGTTATGGTGAAAGAATATATTTATAATGATTCATTTTTTAAACATAGTGTTCTGTGTAATGAAATATAAGCTAGTGTTGTGTATAGAACATGTTTGACATTGTGTTTTGTGTAACATTATAAATTAATAAATTTAAATAAATTTATAAAATTTTAATAAAACTTAGGTATTATTTATAATATCAACATATTAGGTCATTTCATATTAGAGTAAAAAGTGTCAGTGTACCTAGAGAGGATTATGGTAATGTTTTGTTGGGATTAGTCCATGAATCTCTTTGTCAATCTGATTTTCATATTTTAACGGTTTATAATTGGTGATTAATCAGGGATTCCTCATATTTGGAAACACCATTGTTCGATCTGACCATGAATGGGGTGTATATTTTGGTTGTAAAAATAATGTGAGATCTTTTTAGGATCTGAATGGAAATATGACATGATCACTTATCCTTCCATTAACTTAATTTCTTAATGTATATACATTTTAGTATCACGAATTTGGAGTTATACTTGGTTAAACATTCAAGATGGGGGATCGAGTGGTATCTTATTAGTCCAAATGATTATTTAACAAACTCAAGATCTACAGTTAGGTATAGTGATACATGCATTAAGATACTAGTGAGATAATATTTTATGATGTATATTTTCGTTTCAATGGACCACATGTTCCTCAGGTACATCTTTTCAAAATTGGAAATGAAACTTCGATACATTGTGTCATTCAAATATATACATTATTTTACAATCGAGATAGCTCATAGAATGGGAAAATGAAATTTAATTTCTAATATATTGATCCTGAATACATAAGAAGATGTAGTACATGATTCTTACAATGATTGGTGCCTAATAGAACTCTTGGCAGACATGTATCTTGATATTTATTAGTCTTATGGATGATTATAATGGATTTCAACAAAGATTATAACCAAATTTTTTTGATATAATCATGTTATATAATTTATATAATCAAAAATGGTTAGTTATGAGAGAAATCATATATGGAAGAGTATCACCATCATGATGGTCAGATGGATGTAGAAATTATATATTTTTATAGAAATTTATGGTTCCCTACTAGATTGTGGAAGGATTTGAAAAGAGTGCATAAAGATTATTTATGGGAGCTAGATAATATTTTTACAAAGATGTATCATGATATTTGTAGACATCACTGGTTTCGGTGAATATTGTGGCAGGTAATTTGCTTTGGGGGAGATGTTTCAATTACCAAACGGTGAAAATTAGAATTAGATTCTTGCACTGAAACATCATCCCTTTATGGAGTAGAAAAGAAATTATTTCTCTCTGGATTTTGGTATATGAGTACCCATGAAACCAAACAATAATGATGAAATATGAGTCATCAATGGTCGGTAGAAAATGTTGTCCATATTTTTTATTTGGGAGGACCCCACCATTGATAACATTGGATGTAATTAAAGGTACGGGATAATTGTCTCCATGGTGTTTATATGAATATAATTTCACATACAGATCCTTTTTTACATCATTGTTTTAGGAGGTTCATTAAATGTATCGGGAGTTGGAGTTATTTTGGGCACATTAAATCATCCTCGAACTGATGGTTAATCTATTTGGACTATTCAGATTTCTAGAGATATTTTATGATCATGTGTTTTTCAATTTTTATGGTTAATGGTAGCATCTTATGTTACTCATGGATTAATCTTATTTTAAAAAATTCTAGTTACTGAACCAAATGGAACCATTCGAGGAATTTTATGGAATATTGGTTCTTTCAACACTTTTTTGGTCAGAAGTTATTTTGTCAACACTTGTTGAACCTAGTCTCATGAAAACTAATTCTCATTAATATTATTTTATTATTTTATGTTTTTTTATCATAATGTTTATTCATAAATTGTACGTTGACTATCATAGATGTCCTCTTGAATTTTAGGTTTTGTGTTTTCTTTACATTAGGTGATTCCTAGTTTGGGGAAATGTCATATCATTAACTATTGAAATACTCGACTAGTTTTTTAAGGAAATTTTATGTTGAGTATTTTGTTAGTCCCATGTAATACTAATTAACCATTCGACATTTTTATAGATTCGTGAAAGATGTGTTTGGAATTTAATTCCTTCGAAGATATCATCCTATCACTACTCATGTATTAGATATTGAGGCTGTATATAATTGTGTAGTAATGTCCTTTGAGAAGAATAAAATATAAATTTTAGTCAATTTTGATTAGTATCTTCATGGTATGACAATACAACTAGTTCAAATGAAGAAGATGAATAAGAATTTTTATGAGGATACATATGATAGGGTTCTTGATATGCAAGCATTGTGGACATACATGTTCATAACGACCCAATTTTGATTCTCAGAGATGCTTGTGGGAGATATATTATATGATTCTGAGGTTGTATGTTCCTATAATTATCATGGTACATCCCTATTTTTTTATTCAATGAATATATTTTGTTTTGGAATTACATTGACATTAAATACTGGTGGTGAAATCGCTTTCAGAAATCAATGGTTTCATTTTGGGAAATTACCTAATGATTATGGATGTATGAATGTTTGAATTAATGGAGTCTATGTATTAGTGTTATATGGGGTATTATACGTGTCTCCCTTGCGTTTTGAATGCATCATAAATTGTATAGGATCTTTTGTGATATATTGGACTTAAAGAAAATTGAAGGACATTACAAGTCATTTATATGTTTTACACGTTGTGTAGCTATCATCAGAAAGATTATATGAAAAGGAACATAGGCCATGATGTTGATTATTAAGTGAAATATTTACACACCATGAATATATTAGGACTTCATGTAATTCTAAAGGAGTGATAAATTCAACCATGATGACAACAATTTTGGAATATTCAAAATACATTAATTACATGTGGTGTAATACATTTATAGGTAGTGCATTATTCTAGCTTAGTGGTTATAAGACTTGTTTTGTGTAATTTTTTCATTCATTATACACAAATCCTTCTTCCATCAAATCCAATGGTGAATTAATTAAATATTCAGTATCTTATTCCCTTTCAGATATCCCATTCATGGAATCAATATCAGATGATGTTTTATCTTATTTACACCCTTATTCTTAATTATTCTCTAATTTTGGTAGTATAATATTTTCACTATGGTTACGTTGGGGTTTTATCACGTTCTTGATTGATAAATCTTTATTATATTGATATTTTATCCCATAATTCTTTTTGATGAAACTTCTTAGATGAATTTCATTGATCTCCTCTTAAAGTTATGTGATCTAAACCATAACCTAATGGTTTGTCTAATTATTATGTATGTGCAATATTGTGATAATTCAATCACAATACGTTAATTTTATTAAATTAATGATGAATGATGTTAAATCATTGATTGTATTATTCGATGTATCTCATTGGATTTAATTGGATTTGGACCTAGTATGTGGCTACTATTTGGGTGATAGAGAAATTAAATAATAATCAATAAGATAATGACATAATGTTATTTTTTAGATTTATATGTGAATATGAATTGAATTAATGATATAAAATCATTGTCGTAATGTCATATTATTTTTTAAATGACTATGTTTTAATGTGATATGATTCTCTAAAAGTACCATGATACTATTTTATGAACAAGTTGAAAAATTAAATGTTCAATTGAATGAAAAATATTAATTCACAGAAGTATCTATTGAGTGTTATAATATGATATGGTGATATCCTTGATGATATAACATGGGATGTGATTTATGTTGTGATTATTATATATATGGATTTACCTAGAGTCATCTTGTAATTCTTATGTAGTGTGTATGGCTATGTTTCTTTTTTAATTAATATATATTGGTCTTTTACCCTATTCACATTTCAATTCGAATAGAGCATGATTAGACCAATTGCCTGTAATAAGGATTGTATAAAGGTATAATACAAGAATGATAGGTTTATTATTTAGAGGGATTGTACTTTGAAAATGAAATTATTATACATAGGTTTATTCCTATGGTGTTGAATTTCTTATATTGAGCACTTTTCATGGAACTAATATGGTTACATAAAAGTAATTTCCAGATTATTTGATTGTTCAATGAATCTATAGTTATGGATTTAATGGTTGGGATATATTCTCTAATAAATTTAAACAATATGACGAATAAATTTTTATTGATTTATTATATTTTATTTGTTAATTGATACATGTGTTTATTTATTTCATGAATGAACTTATTGTCAAAATGTTTTTTTATTAAACATGGAGGTGTTAATATTCTATGTTTAACTCACTCTCTATTTGGTATACCATTTTGTATCAGAGATTATTACATGGTTTCTGTATTAAATAATTAATTGGGAATATTTAGATTATTATTAATGGATGGGTGTTCTATAGATTGGAGGTTGGATCAACATGGTGTTCATGAATAGGTTAGTTTAAGTTTATCTGTGTCAACTGATCTATTTATTGTTATTATTTTTGGTTTTACAACTAGATACATTTTTTCCATTGATTAAATGTTTCACTATTATTAGTTTATTGGTTCCTCCTTTTCCTTCCTATTTTTATGTTGAACTGCATCAAATATTTTTATTATGTATATCTTTATTTATAGAATTTAATTTCTATTGTATTGTGACTCTATACCTAGGTGAATAATCTCCCCACTATACATATCACTCTAAAAATATTATTTATCATCCCCTACAGTATGGGGTGTAATTTTTGATGCCTCTTAAACAAACAGATTTGGACATGTGAGAGAGTTTTATATTTTCCGATGTTACATATTTCTATTATAAACATTAAAAAAATTAAAATAATAACCACCAAATACACTCCATATATAAATTGGAATAGTATCTAAATCTCATACATAGTATTTTATATCTAATATAACAAATTATTTTAATAATGAATAAAAAACCAATAATCTATTATAACTTCTAAAATAATAACATCTCTAAATTATAATTATGCAATACTAAACAATCTGAAAAATTATATTTAGTGGACAAGATGATTGAATACTTCGTCAGATCATCTATTTATGTAATTCTCTTATCATTATGTAATATATAAACTTGGAAATGATTGAATAAAATAATTTTGGTAGGACTGAATGTGGATAATGTAATTGAGAATGTAATACTCCATATATCAAACACTAAAATAACGTCACATGGATGAAACAATTAGAAAAATTTCAATAATCATACATAGTTGTAAAATAGTTTAGGATTTCCAAAAAAATTATGGAGCAAGGTAAAAATAGCCCCTCACAAGATAATTACATTCAAAACATTACATCATGAATAATATAAGTCTTCCCATAAAACATTTATATCATATAATGTGAGAAAATTTTAAATCCCAATCTTCATCCAAAGTCAATTATCCCATCATCATAACTAAAACATGTACCCCATAATACAATATCCTCACCACAAACCTTCACCTTCTGAATCTATTAAATCACCACAAACCCATTATCATGAATCCATATCATCCACACAACTATCACCATATGGATCAATCAAATTCACATCATCCTTAAACCCTTCACATAACCACAAAAACTTCAAACCATGTGTTATAACCTAGATCCACCACAACCCAATCAGGACATAACCTTCAAACCAAAACAACACGGGGAAATATGTACATGTTATCCATAAGCCATTACATGATGTAATAGTTATATCAGTTTTATAAATGATCTCATACATCCTATGAATATTGTCATGAATACATAAAGAAACATCAAAAAACAATAAATAATCATGTTCTAAAAAATATAGTATAAAAACTAATAAAAAACAAGAATATAAAGTTATAATATATTTAAAAATACAAACAAATTAAAAGTTATGATTCAAGAAAACTATGAATTTATTCATTAATTAAAAAACAAAATCATTGTAGGAATAAACATTACATTAACAATGACACAATCTCCAAACATTGTATAGTACACATACAATCATATTTTTATATACATATTTCTCACATCACTATATTTACATTTAATATATAATATTAATTAATAAATATTAATGAAATGAATTATTAAAAAATTAATTTATTATTGCATCCTATATACCACTTACATATTCGTCCAATAAATATAGATATCTCATTCATAACACATGACTCAAACCATCTAATACATACCACTAAAACACATTAATAATTTAATCATTATTATTTTAGGACAATCATAATTACATATATCTCAAATAAATATCTGGAATGTCACATTAAATAAAAAATCAGATACCATATTATTCTTTACATTAACATCCACTATTATTGTTTAATAAAACATTTATACATTGTTTCACATTATTACATATAACCACATATATATATATATATTAATATATTTCCACCACCGTCATGTTATGATTTCTGTACTATATCATCATCAAATATCCCAAAACATGTTAGTTAATAGTTGATTATTTTTCTAGGATTAATAATGGAATAAAAGAATAATATAAAATCAACAACATATAAAATCATTCAACTAGAATGTTCAATATACATCATAATCATTAATATCATAACATAATACTTCCTTATTTACTTCTTATTAGAAGTAAAATTTATCATAAAATTAAGATTATAATATCAAATAAAAAATAATTCAATGTATATATTCATTTATCATAGAGGTGAAAGAAACAAGATTTTATTAACAGTTGAATAATTTATAAAAACAACATACAAATATTTAAAATTATTGAAACACATCAAAGTAATAATGTCAAACCTTATGATTTGTTACTTAGTTTTATCAAATAAAATTATTACGTTTTATATTTTGGGATACAATAAAAAATTAATTTAGTTTTGTCAACAAAATTTGTACATTTTGATACATACAACAATAATTTTAAATTACATTAAATGCATCAATATTTTTAATTAAAAAACAATATTCTATTAAAGTATTATTATTTAAAATGATATTTCTCAGCTAGTAATTGGAATTTATTTTAAGAATATTATTAACCAAATTACAAAAATAATTATATTCCAGCTGTGAATATAAAGAATTCTTGTATGGCGGAATAATTATATAAAAAATATTATCTAGTTTAAATAAAATAATTATATTATTTGGAAAACTATTTTTATGAACACTTGTGTGTTTCCAGTAACTAAAGTAAATATATAATATTTTCTAAATTAGGTAAATGAAACAAATATATTATATATTCAATAAAATTTTAACCTTTTTCTTTTATGTTTATAATGGAAAAAATATTAAATCTAATTTTATGCTTAAAACTCAGTATTTCAAAAAAGGAACATTGGTGGAATTTTTACATTATTTTTTAAATTTAAATTTTAAAAATCATAAAAATAATAATAATTTAATATATATATATATATATGTTACAATTAAATTACTATCAGTTTCTATAGTAAAAATATATACGCTATTTTTTTCAATGAATAGTGAAAAATATTGGATTACGTTAAGAATTTTCCTTTTTGAAGGAATTAAAAAATAATAATTCTAATAATATGGTTTTGAAATTAAAATTACTTTATTAAAATATCAATTAAACTAATTTTGGACACTATAATGAATTTCATATTGAATTGTGAGGAAAAAAATTTATACTTTTGAAAATGTTCACTTTGGAAAATAACTATTTCGACACTATTTTTAGATTAATTTTAAAAGAAACATTTATAATTATATGAATCGAATTTTTTGAAATATAATAATTATATTTTTAATTATAAAAATTTATATTATGTACTATTTTATACATAATTTTTACATTAACATCTTATAAAAAATATATTAATGAATTATCACAGATAATGTAAAATTTGGTTTCCGGTGTTTGACAGAAAATTAATGGGGTAAAACGACTAAAAACCATATATAAATCTATTTTATTTAATTATTATGATCTTTTCACCACTAATAATCATTTATCATCAATATTGGTGAAGTTTTTAATTTGAAAAAATGTAATAACACTTGTGAATTTTTTGAACATTCAAGCATTCCACTCACAAAACTTATATAAGGCCAACACATATCATCTCTTATTTACACATCCAAAACCATTTGTATCATAAAATAAATACACAAAAAAATTAATTACTCATATACACTAACCATATAATCCTTATTTTTATCATAAATCCCTCCAATAAATCATTGTTTTTAAAACCAAAACAAGTTGTTTGAATATGTATTAACGTCCCCTACTGGTCATTTTTTATTTCATTCTAAACATCCATAAATTATTAATTAATAATGATGATAAAATAATATTATTACAATTAACCACTAAAAACATTATATTATAATGGATATAATTTTTAGATGTGATTTTTTATTAATATATTTTTTTGACATTTAAATCACAAATACCATTTTATATTCAATTATGTGGTATTATGATAATGTTTTTCACATGTATGGTGGACTATCACATCCCGATGTGATGTGATTCATTTTATCATTTCTTGAAAGGTAGTAAGAAAAATATTGATGGTTTTATGTTAAATATTTAACATCAAAAATTATTCTATAAGCATAATTTTTATTTTTACATTTCAATCAGTTTGTTCGTTAAAAAATTAGAAGAAACCTTTTTACGAACCTATGATCTACAGTCTCCATAAATGGCTTATTTAATTTTTTATGGTTATGTTTTATGGATTACCCTAAATTAATATGTATGGAACATATATTCTATTTTTATCATGGTTAAAATTCTTGATATCATTTAAACGTGATCAAATTAAGAGGACTGAAATTCCAAACCATAACATATGTAATAAATGAACTAGTTTTTTCCCGAGGAATAATTTAATCAAGAGTTTAGTAATAAATATTTAAGTAATAGTAATAAGAAAATAATATATTATATTATATTAATTCTAATGGAATATTAATAGTTTTATAATAATGTTGAATTTATAATATAAGACATTCAACTGTGTAATTATCCAAAATATTATCAACGTAATAACTCTTTATATATTCTAGTAATTAAACAAGAAAAATAACTTTTAGAAAACAATATAATCAATATAAATGATGAAATAATTTAATAATTGGTATTTCTAGAATTTAAGGCCCTCATACTAAAGGAATAGTAAAATGACATTAAAAATAGAATTGTGACCATTAAGAATAATAATATAGCCAACATAATTGAAACCACAACTAAAAAATTACAAATAAAATTTAACATTGATATAAATGATAATATAATATAGATAAATCCTATTATAAGAAATTATTTATTTTAAAATTAATAATTATGAGATGGTATTTTTATGAAATAAACCTGTTTATTTGAAATTGAAAAATTATTATAATTATATATAATAAATATATTTTCTCCAATATTGTTCCAAAATTATAATTTTCTTTTCTTTTTTATATTATAATTTAATGATAAATGAATTTACTTTTCAATGTGTTATAAAATAAGTTATAATTTTAAAATTTTTATTTTTCGAGTTAATGATGCCTTTAATAAAACATTAAATTTCTCATATTTTGAAAATTATTTTCATAAAACATAGTTCATTTTTTATATTCACATATCATGTAATTTTTAGTGTGAATTTTTTGTATTTTTTTCAAATCCTTGAATTTATGGTGAATAATAAAATATAGTATTTTATAATATATATATATATATATATATATTATAAAATAAATAAACTACTCCATGATTATTGTTTACTGTCAGAAAAATAACCTAGGACATTCCTACATTATTTAAAATATTGTGAACTAATGTTAGAACTATTATTTTTGAGAAAATTAATAATCTTATGAATAAAATATTTGGGAAAAATCCCCTCTCTTCTTCTATAAATATCACCCCTCAACACCTCTTATCCTCACTACTTTAATGATTTGTTCATTTTTATATTCTTCTAAATACTCTTTAAAATCCCTTAAATGACAACAATAATCCATTTTATGCTCAAAACATGAAATCCAATACTCCTAAAGATGTTTTCAAGGATGAGGTTTCAAGAGGTAAAATCATATTTCATTATCTATTAATTTAATTTCATGTTCTATATTTTAATTTTTCATTCATCCCATAACCCCATCCATTATCCATGATAACACTAGTATATTATATATAATATAATTTTTTTATTCTAATTTCATCTTACAACATTATACCCCATCTTCTCTACATTTAATTCTAAAAATGAAAAAGTATTCTATTAGGTATTGATTTATCACCTTCAAGGATGAAAAGATTTCATTTTACGTAACCACCTTATATTCCGGTTTTACAACCAATATAATGGTTGAAATAGATTTTAAAATGTATTTCATAAATTTTTAATGTTCTAGAACAGTCAAATAAACATTATACTAAATTATAAAATTTTGTTTTATGGGATAAAAACCCCTAAATTTAATCTAAAACTATTATCATTATGATTTTATCTAATGATTCATCCTCATACCATATTAAAAATGATATATAGTATAATTTAGTAGTATTTGTGGTCATTAATAAAATATATTATCAGTTAAATATAATTATCTTAGTTTTACAATATATTCTATACACGTATACATGTGAACTAATCATGAAAACCAAGAAAAAGAACACTCATATTTGATGAATTTGAACCATATAACTCATCATAATGTAAATATGTAAAACTAAAAAAATTATAATGAATTAAATATAAGATTTTAAGGATTTTATTATTAATTAATAATGTTTTATAATCATGAACATTGAAGTGAAGAAAGAATTGAAATATACGTTCAGTGGAATCCTCGAACCAAACTCTATTTATTTCAGTTTTACGTTTTTCACCCACATTTAAATATGAAGTTTACATTAATTTTCTTTAAATATAAATTGTTTTACACACTTATATTTTATTGGGTATACATGTTTTCAATCTGGTTTTATGAAATTTAAAAATATTTTATAATAATAAATCATCATTCAAAAAAAATCATATTTTATACCACTTGAGGGTACTTCAACATCACTCAAGATTGATGATTCCTATGAAAATTATATTATTCTTCTTTTTTGTGACAAAATATTGCATTCATTTATGTATTCATTACGAATTCAACACTAAATCCCCTTCCTATAAATAAGTTATTTTATGTAAATGATTGATATACATTCTATATGGAAGTCATGATTATGTAAATGATATGTTGTGATGGGTGTTATGTGAATTATATATCTCATCACAAAATTGGGTAATGTGATGTATCTTAAGTTATAATGTGAAATATTATTGAACATGATTCTATATTTTTTCATATTTAATATGTTATGATGATGGACATCTTGTATGCCTGAACATGATGGAATATTTGATCACAACAGTGCATGGTAGTTGACCACTAGGGTATGAGGTTTAATTTATATTAATATTAAAATTCTATGAGTTTATTTAATATTTAATCTCATGAATTTTATTATAATCCTTTACTTATGTTGTAATGATGAATATATTATTTACCCTTGTTTCATGACTCTTATTTATCAACATATTCACCATTCACCTCACCCCTTTAATTGATTTATATAATCAAGTGATTACATAACTAATGTGAATTAAAAGGCCAATAAGAATAAATATAAGAATGAATTATAAAATTTTCTTGATTTACTATATAAAATTTATTTATGCTCCTAATTGTTTGAAGACATTAAACATTTGGATCATTTTTTGTAAGACTATAATGTTGTTTTTATTAAAAATTATGTAATATACATGTAAGAAATAGAAGTATTGTAATATATGGAATTTGAGCGCAAATTATTAAATTTGGTAATTATGATTAGAGAACCTTAAAGAAAACTTCTAGTAAGATTCAATTTATTTGTAACCACCATTGAATCCTTGTTTTAGAAAATTATAAACATAGGTATAAAAAAATATATTCTTTTACAATTAACTGAACAAATGAATATGTTATTTATTTATAAATTATTTACTTTTGTTTTGTTAAAAAAATTTCTATTTTATAAAATTACTAGAACCATGAGAAACCAGGACAACAACCTTTATGAGGTATAATGCATTAATTTCCCAAACAACATCCTCAATTCCTCGGGAGGTGGTGTTAAAAATTCGAGGGTGATGCATTCACACATGTCTTAGGATATGAAATAAAATCTAAATAATGTTACATATCCTACTTTACAAGTTAGGGATGAAATGAATAATGACACTTTTATTGAGGAACATCCATTGATATTTAGTTTATCCTCTAATCCACTACTCATTAAATAGAGGATCTACATAATGTAGAATATATTTTATATGAATCAATATTCATATATGTTTAAGGTGACTATAGTCATTTATCATCTAGATAGAGTGGTAAAAAGTTGACCTTGTTTGTTAGGAAATCCAAGATAAAGTATGAAACTGAAGAGATGGATTTGTAGCACTTCTAAATAATGTCTCATAATAATTATTTTTTTATAAATCTTCCAAATATATGGTGAGATAAAAAATAGAGATGAAAGAAGGTAAGGTGAATATACCATGGTCTTGGAATGAAATTTATCAAGATGTGCAAGGTACTCTTTTTTTAGTTATCAATAATGATATAAAAATAGTTCAATTCATTTATGGTAAAAAAACACCTTTTAATGACTCTATAAATTAAATACATTAGAAGTAATAAAGATATTGATCAATATGTTCGCAATGAGGAGATGAAATATGTCGGATAATGGTATAATGGATATAATGAGATGAAATATCATATTTACAATCAAGCCAGGGGATCTAGTGAAAAATGAGGAATTAAATCTCAAGCATTCACATGTAAAAAATGTGGAAATAAGCATCATGGAAATTGCCTCCAAGTGATGGGGAATTCTTCAATTATCCGAGAGAAGTCAACTATGCTCATGAATTTCTAGGAGCCTTGTAGAAGCTAGAAAATGTGTTTGATGAAAGGAGAAAACCTCCAATGGATCAATGCTTCAATTTTATGGTGAAAGGGAATAATACAATAACGTTAACTAAACCCCATGTCTCCATGTGTAATTACAATCATCAGCCACCAATGAAAATGAGTAAGGGAATGCTTATTCCATTACGATTACTGAGGTGGAGACCAATAATGATGTTGTGACATGTACATTTGTTATTAATTCATGAATATATAATTTACTATTTGATTCTAGTTCTACACACTATTTCCCATCATTTATGTTTTGTATAACTATTCAAACTCTACCTCAAAGTATGGAGAATATGTTATCTATGAAAAACCTGATTGGAGAAATTATTTCTTCTGATGCATATGACTCCTCCCCACATATTTTCTGTTTAATAAAACTCCCAAAAATGATATATTTACTTCTATTGGTGAATATTGATACTACAGTTTTCATGTATTGGAAATCATTTAACAAATACACCATCAACATTTATGTATGGGAGATCACACTAAAAATCCTGAGGAATCATTCAATTATATGAACGTGTAAGGAGGAGGATGAATTTTCCTAAAATCCATCATATCATGTGTGGATATTATTTTCTTACAACAAATCATATATAGCTAAAATGTTTGAGACGATGGAGAGAACCATAATTTTGGATATTGAAATTATGAGGGAAGTCACTAATATTTTAACTGATTAATTGATTGGTCTTCCTCATGACAGAGAAGATGACTTCTTAATTTAACATATTCACATATCTTTACCTATAACAATGTTTCATTGTATAATGGAATCTATAGAGTTTGAGGAAATATTGAAGCAACTACAAGGGATACTTGAAAAGGATTTTCTATGACTGAGTGCTTCACCATTAGGTGAACCTGTCCTTTTTAGAAAGATGAATGATTGGCCAATGTGCCTTTTCATTAATTATCATTTCCTCAAAAAAAATATGAATAAATAACATCTATCCCCCACCACGGATAATTGAATTGGTTGAACAATTTTTTGGAGAAAATTATTCTTCTATATTGGACCTTCAATCATGATATGACCAATTAGGGGTAGAGAGGGTAGATATTTCCAAGACTGTAATTTTAATGAGTTATGGACACTATGTGTTCATTTTTATTCCATTAAAACTCACTAATGATACAGAAATATTCATGGACATGATGAATAAATCTATTTATATTACCTTGAAAAATATTTTTTTCCCTTATTGATGATATTCTAATAGACTCCAAGAGTTAGATGGAACAAAAGGGGGATTTGAATACTGGGTAAATTTTTTAATGGGGATGTCATTATGTAATGTAGAGTAATTTTTTGTTTTCGATGGGGGAATTATCATTCATGGTGCATGCTATCAATAAGAAAATTAATTTATGTGGACCATTATTATAAATAAAAAATCTACTAGTGGCCATGGAAATATCTGTAAATGAGATAGGTAGTTTCCATTGTCTATGATGGTATTAGCATTGATTTTTGAAGGATTATCGTCATTTTCAAACTCATAATCCAAAAATAATCTTAAGGAATATTATTTTCCAAACAAGTAAATATGAATATTGTTAAAAATACTTGAAAAATAGCATTAAAACCAAACCATTACTCACACGCCTAACATATGGGGAATTATTTGTCATAGATAATGGGGATTAAAATATGGTAATAGTTTTGTACTGAAGATAAGTTATAATGTGGTATCCATTTCCTCACGGAAGTTTAACTATTCTGATAAACACTATCCTACACATGATCTGGAGTTGGAAGCCTTGATATTCACATTGAAAATATGGTGTCATTATCTCTATTAAGATAAGTGAGAGTTTTATAATGTTCATATAAGCCTCAAATATATATTAACATATAATTAGAATAATATTCACCATTGAATATGGTCAGATCTCATAAAATATTACGACTGGTAAATCCACAATCATATTGTACAACCTAATTTTGTCCTGAAGCCAATAAGTATAATGGACCATCCAATATTAACAATGATCAGAATTGAGAAGGGTCCAATCATCATAGATATAAATTGTATGTACATAGAAATAATCAAAGAAGGAAAATCAGCAAATATTTTTTAAATTATTCTTCATATACCCTTATGGAAAAAAATGTTTCTCAAAAATGATCTGAATATTATAAGGAAGGTGTAATCATGGAGAAAGGGTAAATCATCATCATTTATAATTGGTTAAGAATTAATCATGAGATATTGGTTATAACCATGTGTAACAACAAATCTACAGAAAAAAGAAAGAGATTCCGAGTGACCCACATAACTCGGCCTTCCATATTCAACCAGGGATCACAAGGATGAATTGATATCTCAGAGAGCACTATGTGTCAGATTGTTTGATAATAGATATCACTAAATATTTACCAATGCGCCTAATATGTTATAAAATTATGTCTAAATTTAAGAAGACTTACTAGATGATGTAACCATTACCCATACCATCATGGAAATGAAAAAACATCATGATGGAATTTATCACCATACATTTGAAGACATATTGAAGAAAACAGTTCTATATTGGTTGTTGGGGATCATATTACATGGATCACTAACATCATCTAAATTTGAGAGGAATATTTACCAGAAAAAATTGCATAGATATATATCAGTGATGTTTTAAGTCTTCATGGAGTACCACTGCCTATTGAATCTGAATGAGATCCGAGATTCACTACTATGTTCTGTAAATGTTTCCAACATTCAATAAATATGTTCCTGAACTTCATTGAATATTATCATCCTAAAATTGGTATAAAGTATAATAAGAATATTCCAACACTGGAAGAAATTATTATGGAATGTTCTTTAAAGTTTAATGGATGATGTGACAATTATTTGCCTCTTGTTGTGTTCTCTTAAACAACAGTTCCCATGTGTGAAATTAAATGGATCCATATTAATCCCCTAATGGAACAATGCATAATTACATCATGCTGGGATGTGGTCAGTTATCGTAATTATCTAGTAATTTAAATAGTATATGAAAAGGTGGAAATTGATAAAATCATTCAACAATTCATCACGACTGCCAATGTTAACCAAAGAGCTACGAAAACAATCATTGATGAGAGATAGAGTTTTAGGTTGGTGGCATGGTACACCTTTTCATATCTCTATGGATGTGGATCATGCAATTTGTGAAATTGTGAAATATTATTTCTTGGTATATTTACCCCTTAATATTCTTGATCATGTCAATTTTTTTGATAATCGACTGAAACAAAAAACTACCATGTATCGTGTAAACGATGTATTTCATATACCCCTCCTGTGGATGTAAACACATGTTCCTTATGATGTACAAAATCTATAGGTGATATAGTTATAACATGGTAACTCTTAAAAGTAGTAGTCATTTCATATCTTGGACCATATAGATAAATTTCGACGAAATAAGTCAACTCACATAGTCAACGTACTATAGAGAAACCACATGTACGAAGAGCCATCATTGGAACTGGGGGAAGTGATGAAGGACACGTACCATAACCTGTTTTCAAAAATGAATGTAAAATTAAATTTCATTGGGGATGTTTCATAAGGTTATAAATGGTAAAAACACAATATTTTATCAATGTAAACCCCCTTCTTATAATTATCAAATAAACCCCAAAAATTATATATGAGAACACAATATAATCATTATAAATGATGAATGAATGAAATAAGAGTTTTTTGGTGATGTTAATAAAACTATACTAATTGAATAATAACATGTCCTTTTGAATTGTTATGTGACCATTATGAATAGTAATTGGGCCAATAGAATAGTAAACTCAACTATGAAATTAGGGATTAAATTTACACATCTTATAAATAAAAAAAATCAATAAATATATCATTTTATATGTAATTAAATATTTATAAAAAAATTATTATAAGTGGTTATTTTTAAAAAATAGAAATTGTAATTTATAATTTTAAAATTAATATAATTATATAATTGAAAATTTATTTTCATAAAATAGATACATATATTAGTATTTATTGCGTTACGATTATAATATAATTTTAGGATACCTTAATTAATTTATTAGTGTGTTATAAAATAAATTATAATGATATAAATCTATATTTTCTGAGTAAATGATGATTTTAATAAAAAATTACATATCTAATACTTACAAAAATTATTTTTAAAAAATGGTTTTTCTTTCTTAATTCTTCACTTCTAAAAAATATTTGGATTATTTTTAGAGAATTTTTGAAATAAAAATTAATTTTTGAATTAACAATATTTATTATGTTAAAGTATATACAAATTATAAATTAAATACACTTATCCATGAGTAACAAATGATGTAATCAACATAGTTTATAACCACCAAAATTAGTTTATATATTTACTGATGACGATAATTTTTTTCATAGTATTTATCCAAAATAATAATCTAATGAATAAAATAAATTTAAAATTCCCTATGCTACCATATTAATACCACCCCTCACCTCCTCTTCTCCTCACACATTCAATGCATTGAGAATTACTGAAATTCTTCAAATCAACTTCCTATGTCCCTCCACCACATTCAAAATCCATGGTATTAAATAAATTAAAAAATAAAATACCTCAAAGGAGGTTCTCAAGGAGAAGTATTCAAGAAGTGAAATCCTATTTATTTACTATTATTCTCTTTTACAGTTATTTTCTATTATTCTTATGTCATAAAGTACCCTCATCCACCTGGATTAGTTACATCATTGAATTATATATACTATAGTTTTATTTTGTTAGTGGTATAATTTTACAACCAAACCCTTATCCTCTCACTTTTATTATAAAAATGATTATTTAATTTGTGATGTGTTTATTTAACACCTCTAAGAACAAAATTTTTAAATTTTACCTCACCACTGTCAATGCTAGTCATACATATATTATAATGGATAAATAAAATTAAAATGTATGTTATAACCTTTTTCATGTTATGGAACTAGAATATATACATATTTATAATTGATAACACAAAATGATTTTATTATGATTGAAACCCACCAAAAATTACCTAAAACATTTATCCTAAACATTACAACTAATGATCCATCCGCATTCCATAGGGAATAATAATATATAAGACATTTTAATCTTAATTATTTTCTTAAATAAGACATAATTTCAATTCTTGATAATTATCATAATTTTACAAAAAACACTCAAACATGTATGCAAGTCAACCGAAAATGAAAAACCATGAAAACGAACACTCTAAAACAATTTAATTGAACTATATTAATCATCATAATGGTCATAAGTGTAATTTATAAAATTATAGTTAATTAAATATAATATATTTTTTATTTTTTATATAATGAATCTAATTTTATTATCAACTATATTAATATGACGAAGTCATTTTTATATAATGTAAGGGGAATTATAGAAATCAACTATATTTTTTTGGGGATTCACTCTTTCACTCCATTTTTAGTATGGATTTTTTTTTCAATGTTCACGAAATGTACTTTCTTTTTTTATGTATGATCTAGATACTACAAAGATGTTAAACATTTGGATCCATGTTTTCTAACACTAATATGTTGTATATATTTATAATGGTTTAATATCAATTTAAGAAAATGAAGGGACACTATAAAAATGTTATGATGGAATTTCAGACATCATGTAAGGGGTTTTCATCTCACTTTTAATTTATGTGGTACACATTTAATGTTCACAATGTGTTCCTTTTATGTGGTGTGTATAATGACATTAATTGAATTTTATGATGACTATTATAAATATCATTTCAGTTATATATCAATTTGATGATCTCCCATTATTTTGGTTTAATGTTTAAATGTTACGAAATAGTAGGGTTGTTTTGTCTCTTTTTTTTATTTTTTGGAACATTCATTATTATTTTTACCTAACTTCATTTATGAGATGTATATAAATCCCATTTTACCTATTATATAATGAATTTATCTATTTTCATGATACTATAAGTTTCATCTACTTTAATTCATTCAAGGAAATGGTTTTTCCTTATTACCAAATTTTTATGTGTTTTTTGTTATAATATTATGGTTTATATGTATAGATTATGATTATAATTCCATTAATGAAATAGTATGGCCTATCTCCCAATAAAATTTATAACTATCTCCACCATCAGATATTTCATGAGAATACATGTGTTTCCCATCATTTTTCTATATTTGTATACATAATATTTCAAATGAATATTTTAAATTAAAATAATCTTTATTTCTCTATATGGTTGAAAACTATATTTAATCGAAATAAATGTATTCTTAAAATTTATTAATGATCAATTTTAAAATATATTAGAAAAATGGTGATTCCAAAATTTGTAGAGGGACATCTTCGGGAGGGTAATGAGAAAACAAAGGAACTCAAGAGGGGAGTAGAAGATTCCTGGACTCGGGAGGTGGCTACGGGTAAAATTCTCCGGATGCGTGCAAGCGGCCCTCGGCGTGCCAAATCTCGCGCACCCAATACAATGTCAATATAGATCTTCTATACAGATCTTGGTGGTGTTCTCAAGGCAACGCCATGTGCGTGGTTGTGTGCAATGGCCCCTTTCACGCCAAATTCACCGTCAACGGAGATCCTCTATGCAGTGCCCATTTGCGCGCCCAAAGCAACGTAAAGCATGAAGTTGCACACATCCCCACTTTGCGCACCCAATCTGACGTCAACAACATGTTTTTGCACCATTCCCCTTTGAGCACCACCCTTGAGGACTTCGACAATAAAATGAAACATACCCCCACCCTTTGGAGTCGATTACAGAAGTTGGAGTGATGCTCTGCTACACGAAAACTACATCATCCACGACCGCATGAAAAACATCGTGGCGTTCAGGTATTATATTTAGCACGGTAGGACCCCTAAGGGTCCTTCTTCAGGTGGGACCCCTTGGGCATGATCCTAGGTAATTTCCTTTCCCCTATAGTTGATTACATTCAAGAGACCTCATTTCAGCGCAAGTTTACTCTACACCAGACCTCTCTTGCATGCATGTCGTCCCTTATTGCATGCTACCATTCCATTTTTTCATGAAAAACTTCTAACTAGAATGGAACCCTTTTATATTATGCACAAACCTATTATCTTGTGCGAATACCTTCCATCTTGCATGAAACCCTGCACCCTAGCACGCAGACCTTCCATCTTTTGCCCAGCCTGTTCTCTTGTACGCGCTCCGTGTGTCATCATCTTTTCAAGGAACCATGTTCGAGCCCCTCTTATGTGGACCACACCTACGTCATGCATTTCCTTTCTGTGCATCTCTTCATGTCTTCACAAATTGATTTCAATGTCTATTGGGCAGGGCTTCACATTGCGTTGCTTCTCCTCTTGCTACTTTGTGTAAGCATGCTAATGGCTATTGCTTATTTTCACAACCCTGCTAATGTGAACCCCTCAATGGATCACTTCTTAACACCCCATCCCCACTGAATTGTCGATGACTTCCCTTCCCCAAAGGGATGGAGGTATCAAATTTTTATGTCCTAAGGGGAGAGGATTAACCCCCTATCATCTGAGCTGCAGGACGTTAAACTACTAAGAATCACTGTCCTCAGCACATGATGTTAAACTGTGGCCTTTCCCCATACATTACAAATAGGGTGCCCCGTCTCGAACATTATCTATGCCCACTGGTCTCTATGGAAGTGAGATCATTACTCATTTGGAATAAGATCATCTTTATCATAGTGTCATTTACCTGTGGGGAAAGGGAAACCCCCTCAGTGTAAGACCCTAACATTCCTTACAGGAGGTAGCATACATGCTCCTCCTCTCTTCCTCGGTGCCAAATCCATTTGAAATTTGTCATCAACTGGGCCTCTTCACTAGATTAAGTCCCAATCTCTATCACCCTGGGTTGATAACCATTTGTAAGCCCCTTTATCCTCTATGGTACACCAACCACGTGTACTCCCCTTTTACAATCCAATGGACGCACCGTTCACAACATGATGGTCTGGCCTTTTCCCCCTTGTTTCTCACAACAAGCATGACTCATGTGGTCATAGAGTTAGCATCAACCATGACACCCTCTCTGGGAAACCTCGAGTTTAAGCCCCAAAATAACCCACTCTACCTGAAATATGTGGTCTTTGATCCTTACTAAGGCAATGTACGTAGGAATACTACCTGGGGTCCAAGCCCACCATCCATTAGTTATGACCCCCCATTACATTGGTTCCCACTCAACATGAAAAAAAATGTCTTCGATCCTTACTAAGTCTAGGTACGTAGAAATCCTACCAAATGATCATGCCCACAATCCATTGGTTACGAACCACATTCAAATCATTTCACCAAACACCCGTTCAAACTACGTGGGCTTTGATCCTTGTCTTCTGGACGAGGTACGTAGGAAGACACCCCGAGGATCTCCCCCATCTAGTGGTATGCTGTTGTGACCCCCATTCGGAAGTAAGCAGTTGTCAACCCATCTGGTTGTAAGAAGTTTTCAACACCAATTAATGGTAAGTCATTGTCATCCACATTCAGTGGTAATATGTTCAAGTCCCCAATAGATTGTAATTCTTCTTCAGATAAACTATGCGGACTTTGATTCTCTTTCATGGGGATATGTGGAAGCCTCCCTGATGTTCAAGCCCATCCCTAGTGTCTCGTAATAATCTATCCCTCAATCCCATGTGTTCTGGGAAGATCATGCCCCAACCTAGATTTTTTATTTCCTCCAGATCCCATCCATGTTTCCAATATCATTGGTCACCTCCTCAGGTGTCCCATCGTCCCACCAAATGACAATGACTTTGATTCACTTCCACAGGGATATGTAAATGGTATCTTTTAGGTGCAATCCCAACTTCACTATCGTCCACGAGTCGACTCCATCTCACTCTCCATCCAATTCACTGAATGATTCATTATCCAAATTGATTCTTACCCAAGCCACCACATCTTAGTGGGATCATTCCACCTCATTCCCAATTCCCTTTAACAATAATCGGGATGCTAACAATGTGTATTCCCCCAACATCAGTGTTCCCTCTAGGGGTTGGACCCATCTGAATCACTCTAAGTTAGTGTTATGATCATTCTGATCTTTCTCTAGTAGATGTTAAACATGAAAAATACCCTCTATTAAACATGTAAAGCTAAGGAAAACCTCAGATACATGCCCATAGCATATAATTCCTCACACTCTATGTTTTATGCCTCGTGATTCCATGCCCTTGAGAAGAATTATAATATGTGGATGAATCTAAGACGTGCTAGTGTTCTAGTTTCCAGACACACCAGTGACGTCCAATGTGGCTGCTCTACTAACTGAAGGTCTCTTCCTTGAATAGAACCCTTGGAATGTCTCATCAAAAAAGTGTAATTAAATGGAATCCATGAAGAAATGGAATTGGAATGTGTTTCACGAATAACATCATAGTCTTTTAGGGACACACAGACATGGTGATGAGTTACGAGGAGTAATCCACAGAAGGGGGAACCGACTTACCATCATCCTGTTTCGATCAAGGAGAAAACAACCCTGAATAAGTGATGGATTCCACCTACCTTTACAAAGAGGAAATGCATGGCAATAGATACACACCCTCCACATACGGATGCACTTGCCCCAATGAAAGAATCAAATACAGAAATGGTGAACTCGATTTAGATATTTTCTCCTCAATGTAGAGGATTTTAGATTTTGAGATATCAATGGATTACTGTTTCACCAGATCCAGTTGTTTAGAGCTGGGTCCTCAAATGAAAATAGTGGGCCCAATAAGAAACTCACTAGAAGTTGGGGCAATCAATACTTTGGACCTCGCAGTATAAAATGTCGTTGACAAGGATCATTCTTACCATCCATGGGAGATAGAATGGAGTTGGGTCACTATACATTGATTTCTTTGATTCATCACTAATTGTGTAATCTCCCTGCTTTTTAGGTACCAAACTGCTGCACTAGGAACCTGATCTCCACCTGCACGCCAATGAAGGGGCTTGGGAAATGCCAATGTGGAAATCCCACGTGGTTCAACTACTTCTGTGATGTCATTCACACCCATAACTGGTGGGTTCTCCTGACCCATCTCCCCTTGGGAATTAATACAATGAATGGTGATATGTGAGCTCATATGACGATACGAGGAGGAGGGGATTATCCTAACTCGTGATATGGCCTGCTGGGATTTAGAGGGGTTTGTGAATCATCTCCATCACCACCCACATAAGCCATGAAGGGTTCCCCTACTCCCCACCTCGACATCCTATATTTTCATGATCCTCTCTCTATAATGTCTCAATGACTCCCTCCCCTATGCTGACGAGTTAGGGGATTTTTGGGCCAGTCCAGCTAGGATCCAGTCCTAGTGGCCCCTAAAGAGAACCCCCACTAGGTCGTGCCCGTACCCCCATTCATTCCCACTGGATGAAGAGTAGGTAATATATGTACTTGCACCACCAAACCTGGTCTTGATGACCCGCCCACAGCATCAGGCGTATGTTGAAGAGGACTCCCACGAAAGGGCATCGATGTCAGCAACATTTGGTGCTCGGGCCACTACCGTCATGTATCATCATCCTCATGTGCACACTGAGGAAGGGAAAATATATACCCGGTCCGGATCGAGGCCCCAATAGCCCCACGGGCAATCTGGGTCAACTCTCTCGGTCGTCGGCATAGGAAGCACCCGCCGTGGAGAGACCTACAGCAGGGACACTATAAGGCCCCGACCATAAACCTTACTTAATATTGAATTAAATGAATAATTCACATTGAGGATCGTTTCAGGTTTAGAATTTTAGAGAATTAGGACATAACTATTGCAACTCAAAAGATTACAAAGTAGAAACTTCTACTAAGTTTCCATAAAATAAAAACTCTTAAAAAAACATGTCTAGTTCCCTGTTATAGGTAGCATGACTTTCCCATGATACCATCCTTGACCCTATTCAATGTTAATTCCTGTGAAAAAAATTTCAAAAACTTGGGATGAGCATAAAAATCTCAGTAAGGGATACACAAAGAATGAAAATTGTTAGTTTTTCAATACAACAAGTAAACCATGTATACTTTATCAATGTAATACTTTTCACCTTTTCGAAGTAGTAAAACATCTTCACTGATTATAAGTTCATTACTTACCCTTCTGTAACCAAAATATTACCATAAAACCCATATAAAGATCACATAAAATATAAAGGTAACTTGGGACATAAACATACTTAATTGGAATAACCATAAGGTCAACTTCCACACATATCACTTAGTAGAATATCCATTCGGCCAAATTCCATACATACTTAATGGAATAGCCATACGGCCGACTTCCATACCCAATGCATTGGAGGTTATAATGTAACCACCCATCCTGGTATTCACAGCACCACTCATCATATGGTTTATCATGTAACCACCCATAAAATGTCCAAGTACCATTATAAAATTATAACACATAAAACCAACATAAAGGAAAGATAAAATTTCCACATTTCAATCACAATATATCATTTTAATTATTTGACATAATAGAATCCTTTATCAAACCCATTTTCAATACCAAAATACAAACAAAAAGTATATGGTATTTATTTTATTTTAAAAACATTACGACTTGTTGAGGAAGCCAAAGATCAAATAATACTTACGGTTGCGGAAAAGGTCATTGTCATTGCGTACATAATAAGAAACATTCCTTTTTATCATTAAGTACAATGCTTCATAGATAAAATATTCCTTTTGAATAAATGTAAAAGTCAAAGGGGTTTATACACCGTATAAAATAAGGTTCTGTATAAAACAAAATATTCCTCAATGAATGGAGATTGAGACGAAGTCCCTTACAAAGACGGTATCCTTGGTTTATGGATAAATCAATTACATAATTATGTGTGACAAACGAATAAACCCAATATAAGTGGATATTAATTGTAAAATAATCATAGTTTATTCACAAATATTCATAGAATGACATATTCAAGGAGTACAACATTATCCCAAAGAATCAAATTTGGGTTAAGAAGTTCCTTTGCAAAAATATGACAGCCTAACGGCGTCATTACAAAATTCAGAAAAAATAGTTGATGAGAGATAAAAAGGGTATCTCAAAACTTGGACATAAAATTTACATCAATATGGATATAGAAGAACATATCCCAACATAATAGTATTTGAATTAAAAGACATAACAAAATAAGTTTTTTAAAAAGATGATGGTGAAAGGTCCCCTTACCGAGTTGGGTAACTTTTGAAACGTACACCCCATGGATGGAGGGTCATACAATGAAGTTGTAAATACCCTTAAATGAAATTATACTACACAAAGTTTAAATAATGGGTAGTACATACACCACTCAATGTAAATAGTGGCAAACGTAGCATAGATGTCACAGGAATAAAAGTGAGATGAAAAATCCGTTACGAAAACTCGGCAGCCTAACGGCGCCACATAAAACATCGAAAAATGGATTGATGAGATCAAATAGGGTCTCTCATCATATTAAAATAAAATTTAAAGAATGAGGGATATAAAAGAACATCCCCCATCATAACAAAGAAGAGCTTAAAAGAAGTGACATAAAGGAGAGTACATAAAAAGAAAGAGAAAGGTTAGATCTATTAAGAAAATTCGTCAGCCTAACGGTGCCACTCAAAACTTCCAAAATAGATTGATGTGAGAGAATAGGGTCTCTAATCAAATTAACATAAAAATTAAAGTAAGATTAATGTAAAATAACATCCTAATAACAAGAAATAGGAGCTTAAAAGGCGTGACATAAAAGAGTGTACTTAAAAAGAAAGAGAGGAGTAGGATCCTTACCTCGGGTCCAACTTGACTCGATCGTTTTTTAATCTCCTGAATAATAAACTTGAGTAAATTTCTAATTCCATAAAAACCTTTTTCAAGTTCATTATTCATTTTATATCACTTATTACCATGTCATAAACATTATGTAATCATTTAAGTTAATAATGTTTGTTTTGTCGATATTTGGTTCTTAAGTCAAAAGTGGACTTCTTAAAATTACATGTTGTTCGTGTGGTCAAAGGTTCATTATATCCAGAATTTTATTCTTGATATATATATCATATATATAATATATATCCAGTATATTCATGCATTTATAATATTAGATAACATTTAGAGTTAAGAAATGAAATGCACCATTCATGGAGACGGTAAGCCGTACATACACATGAACGCTACTTCCATTTCTATATCATATTTAATGGAATTAAAAAATAATGATACATAATAGTATTTTAATTCCAATATGGTATCATAAATAATATCAATAAATATATCCTTTATACGTACCACATATGGTATTATGGAATCAAATCACTTTGAGGGGGCGGTAGTCTGCACTTCCTTAAATGAAGATATCGTGTTTACCCATAATGGAAACCATAAAGGTATGCCATAAATGAAAATACAGAATCTTAAGAAAAACATAAACATATTAGATATCATATATAAATATAGTGTCATCTTAATGGCCACATTTGAAGGTGTTAGAACAATGATGAACAATCATCGTTTTGGGAGGCAGAAATTCGCCATCCACGGAAACAGTATGTCATTTAACCATTAGATGTAGGTGTGTGTAAGTGTAGCTAGAATACTTCTTATAAAAACATACTACTATATTTAAGATAATTTATTTGTTACAAAATAAATTAATAAAAAGAGTTTAGGGGTTTGGAGAAGCAAAATAAAACAAAAGCACTCAAGTGAAGACATTACCTTAAAATCGGGTAACTTCCTTTGATTTGAGCTCAAAGGATTGCTTGGAAAGGATTATGCCCAAATTGAGGCTTCAAGGAGTTAGAGAGGGATGTGGAGAGACAAAATGGGCAGTGTCTGGCCGAGGCAATGGATTTGGAACTGTGGGTAAGGAGGTAGAGGTGGGGGCCTTTTATAAGAGGAGAGGAGGGGCACTCTTGGAAAGGTATAAAATGTAACTTTATTTCTAAATGAGTTTCGGATTTTAATGGTCCCACATTTAGGTGTTTCGAGGATAAGGTGATAAGGGTTATAAATCCACCCATACAATAGGATTTGGACATATTTAGGTCTTAGATTTTACATTATATTTCCATTTTATTTAAATCGTTAAATAATGAGGTCATTGCTGCATCACCATGATGTCATAAATAATTTAATTTATTTAATGTCTAAAAATTATAAAAAAATACTATGATGTGGACAATATTTTTAGATTTCCAATGAATATATATAGTCTAAAATATAATTTATGTAGACAAAATTAAAAATATTTTAATTTGGTGATACATTCTTTGTTACATTTAACAATCTTTAAAAATAAAAAGATAAAAAGTCACTTTCTCACAAATGTGATTCCATGGGCCCCCCATGTTTGGAAAAAGTCATCCCATGGTTGGACATGAGACAACCAGTATCTTTAGGACACATTTTGTGGTCAATTTCTATTATTATTATATTATCTTATTATCTTTAACAACCCGATTACTCATTAATCAAGATAATTAAAGATAATTACCATCATTACTATTCAAAATTGCCAAAAACAAAAGATTCCGAATTACATAATTTTGACCTTCTAATTCCAAATATGTAATTAATTTTACCAAATTCCATATGCATAAATTGAAATAATTAATTTTAAAAAAAACTTCCTGTTGTCAAAACAAATAGCGGGTTTTTTAGAAACAATATTTATGAAAAGTTTGGCACTTGTTTATGCCCAATTACAAAGTGAAATTAATACCAATTTCCATCATTGAATTACATGGTAAAAATATATTCTAATTACACATTAAAAAAAATTAAAAATATAAGAAAACCAAATAATTAAATTATATGAAAAAGCAGTTTTGATGTAAAATGCAGGCTTTTTCACTATTCATTAAAAAATAAACATTGTCAGAAAAATACCAAAAATTAACCCAAGGTAAATTTCAATGTCCCAATAATAAATAATATGATTATTTTGAAAAATAGATCTTATAAAATTTTCAAAATCTGGATTTAAAAGGGGTTCGCCATCCAAAGGCGGTTAATCGACCATTTAATGAATATTAGAATGTTTATGATTAAAAACTAGATTCATTTGCATTTTTAATCCTCTAACATTTATTGTAAAGAGTAAAATTATTTGACAAAAATATATAATCATTTTCTAGTTAGTTCTGTTCATTCCCGCCATTTCAATGGCTAGGCGTTAACTACCATTTAAAATAATATTATTTTATTATTAAAGTGCAATATAAGATTACAAAGAAACTCATTATTGCGTATTGGGTACACCATCGAGCATAGAATCCCCTTTAAAGAAATATTAATATTGTATTCACAAATATGGATAAATATAAAGATTTCATATTATTTATTTACCTAGGGTGTTACATCCTTCCCCCCTTTTTGGGAATTGCGTCCTCGCAATTTTAAAATTGAGCTTGGAAACATCCTTGAAATCCCACATCGGAACAGGAGTCAGTAAAAAAATCACTTTAAAATAAATAAAGATAAGTACAACGGTCACCCGAGTTAACCCATACTAGGATTCCAAGTATGAAAATATGGTCATTGAGGAAATAAACAAAGGGTCATGTTCTGATGGAGTGTGATAGAAAACATGTTTAAGAGAAAGTTAACCATAAGAAAATCACAAACATGTGATGGGTTAAACAGTATTAGATTCCCCATTAAGAAAAGTTAATATACAACATTTTTGTTTTAAGTTACTTTTTATTGAGGAATTTATTCATAAGGAAACATAATCACTTATCATGTTGACTTTCCACTTTTATTAGATTCATTACACAAACTCATATTTTCTCCAAAAGACGAGTATTTAGGAAGACTTGTTCACATTAAGAGTACTATAATCAACTTCTAGAGAATCACATAATCCACAAAAAAGAACTATATACTTCCCATGTCTTTAGACTTTAACCAAAACCAAAACCAAAAAGGTTAGTACAAGATCTGATAATCCAAAAAAGGATAACCCCTTATAAAAAGAAAATCTATTCTTAATCTCCAAAATTTGTCCAACAAAACCCAAAGTTCAACGAGGCCCATTCGATAATCAATTTGTCCATAAAATTCATCAATGTAAACCAAACTATGATTTAAACCCAAATATTTGAATAATTTAGTCACATAATCTTCCAAGTTAAACCGTAACATTTATCTCCAAACAACATCAGTTGCTCTTAATGTCTCGTATTGAAAAGTAATTAACCTAATCACATATCCTCCATGATAGGTTAATAAATATCCATATATAACCCAAAATAAACTTACTCTTAATTCATAAAATCATCTAACTAAAAAGAATCAGTCAAACTAACCAGAGACTTCGCGTAGTCCAGTGGTAGGTGATAAATACCAGTTGCACTTTGGTTGTGGGTTTGATTCCCGCATCTTTGCCTGATGCGACGGGTTGTCACACGGTCTGCGTGTTGTCCTTTTTCAAAAACTATATAATTCTCAAATCATTCCCCAAAAAGAGATAAAATCATCAAAAATAACCATAACATAATTTAACCTCAATTTTATCTCAAGCCTTTCACTTCCATAATAACACATAGTAACCCATAATTATCTCAAAAGTAAGGATCATATAAACCCAAATGGTTCTTTATAACTGTGTCCTCAAAAGAACAAATAACTATTCCTTGAATAAAATTTTCATATATTAAACATCAGGGTTACACATACTATAAAAAGTCTTCTAATGTAACCCCATCATCAAAAGAGACTTTATACTCTTATGAATATCATCATAGCTCTTGAAGGCCTTATATGTTGACATCTTACTCATTCAAAATTCTTCATGATCCATTAACCATTCCTTTCCAAGTTATTCTGAAATACTTATTTCCAACAAACAAAATCATGATTCATATCCTAAGATTCCAAAATAGTAAAACAATAGTTATGAAATAATGCATACCATTGATTGGTCATTTTCAGTTTCTTCATTCTCAATCGGAATGGAATTAGGTATTGGTAAATGAACATTTGTACGATCTTGGTGATCCCATTCATGAAACATCTTCATAGGACATGTGTTTGAATAATGGCCACGCACACTACATTTAAAACATTCAATTGATCCCTTAGAAAGAACTTCTTTCCCTTTCCTTGAGTCAACTGGAAGCTTCCTTTTTCCATTGTAGGTTCTTGTTTTATGACCTTTATTTCCATATCTATAGCATATTTATGTCCCTTTGAAACATTTTCCTAGGTGTTTCTTTCCACATTTTTGACACATAGGTTTTTGAACACACTTACCTTTATGATTATTACCTGTTGTTCCATAGGGATTTTTTCTCTCGCATATATGATGCCTTAGAGAAATCACAAAGGTTTAGGTGGTCAATAATTACTCCAGATAATTGGTTGAGTATAATCACAAAATTTCTCATTGCAGCTCCCATATCATTTAGTTGCTTCCTCAAAAAACTGTCACATTTTCCTTCCCATCCATTGTTACATTGGTGCCTGCTAGATCCAGCCATTTACTAAAACCAAAAAGGTCAGTGTGAGTATATCAACAAAACCATCATGTACTAATGAGGAAGATAAACACCAAGATATACTTACTCATTCACATTATCTAAAACTAGGACTCTTTCTGAAATCCTAAACATTATGGTAATGTCACTTATGCTTAAAGAATACCCTAACCTCTATCGTTATCTAAACCAACCTCTGATACCAACTATAAGGCCTCATACTTAAAACATACTTAATATTGAAATAATGAATAATTCATATTGAGGATCTTTTTAGGTTTAGAGTTTTAGAGAATTAGGATATAACTATTACATCTCAAAAGATTAGAAAGTAGAAACTTCTACTAAGTTTCCATAAAATAAAAACACTTAAAAGAAACAAGTCCAGTTCCATGTTTTAGGTAGCATGACTTTTCCTTGATCCCATCCTTGACCCTATTCCACGTTAAGTCCTGTAAAAATCATTTCAAAAACTTGGGATGAGAATAAAAAGCTCAGTAAAGGATACACAATGAATGAAAACTGTTAGTTTTTCAAAACAACAAGTAAACCATGTATACTTCATCAAAGTAATAATTTTCACCTTTTCGAAGTAGTAAAAACTCTTCACTGAATAAAAGTTCATTTCTTAACCTTCTATAACCAAAAGATTACCATAAAACCCATATAAAGATCACATAACATATAAAGGTAACCTGGGACATAAACAAACATAAGTGGAATAACCATAAGGTCGACTTCCACACATATCACTTAATGGAATAGCCATTCGACCAACTTCCATACATACTTAATTGAATAGCCATACAGCCGACATCCATACCCAATGCATTGGAGGTAATAACGTAACCACCCATCCTGGTATTCACGACACCACCCATCATATGGTTTATCACGTAACCACTCGTAAAATGTCCAGGTACCATTATAAAATTATAACACATAAAACCAACAAAAAGGAATGATAAAATTTTCACATTTCAATCACAATATATCATTTAAATATATTGACATAATAGAATCCTTTATCAAAACCATTTTTAATAACAAAATACAAAAATAAGTATATGGTATTTATTTTATTTTAAAAACATTACGACTTGTTGAGGAAGCCACAGATCAAATAATACTCGTGGTGGTGGAAAAGGTCGTTTTCACCGCGTACGTAAAAAGAAACATTCCTTTTTGTCATTTAGTAAAATGATTCATAGATAAAATATTCCTTTGGAATAAACGTAAAAGTCAAAGGGGTTTATACACCGTATAAAATAAGGTTGTGTATAAAACAAAATATGCCTCAATGAATGGAGATTGAGACGAAGTCCCTTACAAAGACGGTATCCTTGGTTTAAGGATAAATTAATTACATAATTATGTGTTAAAAACGAATACACCCAATATATGTGGATATTATGTGTAACAAAACCAGAGGTTATTCACACATATTCATAGAATGACATATTCAAGGAGTACATGATTATCCCAAAGAATCAAATTTGGGTTAAGAAGTTCCCTTGAAAAAATATGACAGCATAACGACGTCACTACAAAATTCAGAAAAAGAGTTGATGAGAGATAAAAAGGGTATCTCATCACTTGGACATAAAATTAACATCAATAAGGATATATAAGAACATATCCCAACATAATAGTATGTGAATTAAAAGACATAACAAAAGAAGTCTTTTAAAAAGAGGAGGGTGAAAGGTCCCCTTACCGAGTTGGGAAACTTTCAAAACGTATACCCCATGGAAGGAGGGTCATACAATGAAGTTTTAAATACCCTAAAATGAAATTATACTACACAAAGTGTATAATAATGGGCAGTAAATACACCACTCAAAGGAAACAGTGGCAATCGTAGCATAAATGTCACGAGAATAAAACTGAGATGAAAAATCCCTTACGAAAACTCAGCAGCCTAACGGTGCCACTTAAAACATCCAAAAATGGATTGATGAGATCAAATAGGGTCTTTCATCATAATACAATAAAATGTACAGCATGAGGGATATAAAAGAACATCCCCCATCATAACAAAGAGGAGCTTAAAATAAGTGACATAAAGGAGAGTACTTAAAAATAATGAGAGAGGTTAGATCTCTTACGAAAATTTGGCAGCCTAACGGCGCCACTCAAAACTTCCAAAATGGATTGATGAGAGAGAATAGGGTCTCCCATAATATGAACATAAAAATTACAGTAATATTAATATAAAATAACATCCCAATCACATGAAAGATGATCTTATAAGGCGTGACATAAAAGAGTGTACTTAAAAAGAAAGAGAGGAGAAGGATCCCTTACCTCGGGTCCGACTTGACTTGATCGTTCTTTAATCTCCTCAATAATAAACTTGAGTTAATTTCTAATTCCATAAAAACCATTTTCAATTTCATTATTCCTTTTATATCACTTATTACCATGTCATAAACATTATGTAATCATTTAAGTTAATAATGATTGTTTTGTCGTTATTTGGTTCTTAAGTCAAAAGTGGAATTCTTACAATTACATGTTGTTCGTGTGGTCAAAGGTTCATTATATCCTGAATTTTATTCATGATGTATATATCATATATATCATATATATCCAGTATATTCATGCATTTATAATATTAGATAACATTTAGAGCTATGAAATGAAATACACCATTCATGGAGACGGTAAGCCGTACATACACATGAAAGCTACTTCCATTTCTATATCATATTTAATGGAATTAAAACATAATGATACATAATAGTATTTTAATTCCAATATGGTATCATATATAATATCATTAAATATATCCTTTATACGTACCACATATGTTATTAAGGAATGAAATCACTTTGAGGGGGCGATAGTCTGCACTTCCTTAAATGAAGATATCGCGTTTACCCATAATGGAAACCATAAAGGTATGCCATAAATGAAAAATACAGAAGCTTAAGTAAAATATAAACATATTAGATATCATATATAAATATAGTGTCATCTTAATGGCCACCTTTGATTGTGTTAGATGAATGTTGAACAATCATCGTTTCGGGAGGCAGAAATTCTCCATCCACGGAAACATTATGTTCTTTAACCATTAGATGTAGGTGTGTGTAGGTGTAGCTCAAATACTTATTATAACCACATTCTATTATATTTAAGATACTGTATTTGTTACAAAATAAATGAATATAAATAGTTTAGGGGGTTGGAGAAGCAAAATAAAACAAAAGGACTCAAGGGAAGACATTACCATAAAATCGGGTAACTTCCTTTAATTTGAGCTCAAAGGCTTCATTGGAAAGGATTCTGCCCAAACTGAGGCTTCAAGGAGTTAGATAGGGATGTGGAGAGACAAAATGGGTAGGTTTTGGCCGAGACAAAGGCTTTGGATGTGTGGGTAAGGAGGTATAGGTGGGGGCCTTTTATAAGAGGAGAGGAGGGGCACTCTTAGAAAGGTATAAAATGTAACTTTATTTCCAAATGATTTTCAGATTTTAATGATCCCAAATTGATTTGTTTGGAGGATACAGTTATAAGGGTTCGAAATCCACCCATACAATAATTTTTGGACATGTGTAGGTGTTTGATTGTACATTATCTTTTAATTTTATTTAAATCGTTAAATAATGAAGTTATCGTTGCATCATCATGATGTCATAAATAATTTAGTTTATTTAATGTCTGAAAATTATAAAAGAAATACTATGATGTAGGAAATATTTTTATCTTTCCAATGAATATTTATAGTCTAAAAGATCATTTATTTAGACAAAATTAAATATATTTTACATAGGTGACACATTCTCTGTTACATTTAGCAATCTTTCAAAATAAAAAGATAAAAAGTCACTTTCTCACAAAAGTGATTCCATGGAGAACCCAAGTTTGTAAAAAGGCATCCCATGGTCGGCCATGAGACAACCAGTAGCCTTAGGACACATTTTGTGGTCATTTTTTATTATTATTTTATTATCTTATTATCTTTAACAACCTGATTACTCATTAATCAAGATAATTAAAGATAATTACCGTCATTACTATTCATAATGTCCAAAAACAAAAGAGTCATAACTACATAAATTGGACTTCAGATTCAAAATTTGTAATTCATTTTACCAAATTCCACACAAATAAATTCAAATAAATAATTTAAAAAAAATCTTCCCGTTGTCAAAACAAATAGCGGGTTTTTTAGAAACAATATTTATGAAACGTTTGGCACTTGTTTATGCCTAATTCCAAAGTGAAATTAATCCCAATGACCATAACTGAATTACATGGTAAAAATATATTCTAATTACACTTTGAAAAAAAATTAAAAATATAATATAACCATATAATTAAATTAAATGACAAAATAGTTTTGATGTAAAATGCAGTATTTTTCACTATTCTTTGAAAAATTAACATTGTCATAAAAATAACAAAATTTAACCCAAGGTAAATTTCAATGTCCCAATCATAAATTATATGATTATTCTGAAATATAGAGCTTATAAAATTGACAAAAAGTGTATTTAAAAAGGGTTCTATATCAAAAGGTGGTTAATCGACCTTTTAAAGAATATTAGATTGTTTACGCTTAAAAACTGGATTCATTTGAATTTTTAATCCTCTAAAATTTATTGTAAAGAGTAAAAATATTTGACAAAAATTTATAATCATTTTGTAGTTAGTTCTGTTCATTCACACCATTACAACAGCGAGGCATTAACTACCATTTAAATTAATATTATTTTATTATTAAAGTGCAACGTAAGATTCCCAAGAAACTCGTTGTTGCGTATTGGGTAAGACATCGAGCATATCATCCCCTTTAAAGTAATATTAATATTTTATTCACAAATATGGATAAATATAAAGATGTTATATTCTTTATTTACCTGGGGTGTTACAGACACCCAGTACGAAGGACCTCCCCATACCGCCACCATGGAAAACATGGCTCCTCCCCGCTTCCATGCATGGCATGGTTGTACACATCATGCTACCTTAAATTTTAATGAGGGTCCTCCTCACGGTAGTGATGCATATAATGAAAGCCTCTCCGGTGCTCATTACATTAGGTATAGGATCATTCCTCCTACCACAAACCGCCAATATGGAGATGTAACGAATCTGATCAATCTCTATTATGGGGGGATTCCCCATGTTCTTTCCATATCTGGCGAAGGTCATCCTCGCCTCAGTAATTAGAGGTGTTAAGGTCAACTTCACATCACCATCACACAACATAGAGGTCCTATGCGTGTTTGGCTTGATCTATACGATGACCCACCACATGCTGACACTGCCTGGGGAAGCAAGCATGGAGATCCTAATCGTTCCCCTATTTGCTCCAACAGAGGTCCTACCCGCTCTAGCGTTTCCTAAGGGGATTCCCTCCACATGTTATCCACGGTTCAATATGGTCTCCCAGTGTTCCCTTTGATATCTATATAGGTGTTCCTCAAACCCCTCCTCACTAATACAGGTGTTCTACCCACCCCAACACGAGTATAGTTGAAGGGACAACTCATGCCGAAAATATACCTTTTCCCAAAGAGCCATCAAGGGGAAATACCACGGGTCATCTCCACCACGAAAAGAATTCTAGGAACATTCAGACACAGATCATACTGGTTTTCTTCTCAGATTCTAAGGCAGAATATGACTCAGCGATGGAGCCCTCGACTAGATCCTATGTATCATGGGTTGGGACAGTAAAAAGGCACATCAGCCTATTAAATCAAGAATGTGAGGTCCATTGGATTCCTACCTCCCGGAGTAGGTATATCTAGGAGGAAAGAAATTTTCAAACTCCACAGGTTACGGCAGTGCAATCACCGATATCATCAGAAGCACTCTTTACCTCGACTAGAAATCATGGTGATCTGTTTTGGGGACCAATGGAGGACGAGCAGAAACATAACCCATCACTAGAATCCATATTCCCTATGTTGGAATCTTCAGACTTCAGCCCGTCTTACCACAGTTTCATGTCCAAGTCACTACACTCTTCGAAGGATAGCCCAAGATTCGACAATTTGTCATCTTGCTCGTCATATTTTCCACCGTCCATCTGACCATCACAACGGTCTACTTTGGTACCCTTAGTGGTTCCCTAACTGCCTCCGGTTTACAAGTGGGGAAATGAAGGGCTAGACGTATATCCATGCCTGGGAGATTATGGGTTATCCTCACTGTGGACCACTTCCCTATGATGTTTTGGCATGTTGTATCCATGAATTTGTGTGCGCCAGAATCCTTTACCCAATATGAAGTTGAGTGTTTCCACCATACCCTTTGTGTGACTTGTTTCCTTCTTTGCCATATACGAGTGGATTACCCTATGATTCTAGTGCATTGCATATCAAGGATATTGGTGAACAATTTCATCTGTTTGATTTGGCTATACTTCCTCTGGCCCAGCACCCTGAGTCACCATGTCACCGTAGGGCCCTCTAGAAATAGTGCATTCAGAGTTTCAAGATACTCCGCAAGATCATCCGAGAGGATTCTCCCCATGTACAAATCCATGGCTTGGGGTAGTATGTTTCCATACACTTCAGTCCTATCTAGCGTTAGCCCGATTTTTCAGGTGATATAGACAATATTCCTCAAGGTAGGGTTGTAGTTAACATGGCTGACCTGCCAGAGGTTAAGAATGAGCAAGAGCTACCTAGAGAGGATCTACCCCTGATAGAGTTTCACACTTCTTGGATACTTCAGGAAGGATTACTCATCAACATAGGAATCTATTGGGTCTTCTCGTGCCCACAGAGGCACTAGTCATCCAGATTCCAAACAAGGTAAAAGAACACCTTGGACCTTTCAAATACTCTTACCCATATGGATCATTGCAAAAGGCGGAAGATGATCCTGAAAAAGTCATGTTATAGAAAAAACTCGATGAACACAAGACGATGGTGGAAGACCTCTTTGATGAAAATTCTTCAAAGCAACTGCTAAACTATGGTAATCCTCATACGTGGCAGTAGGGGCAGTCACATCTTTCCCTTGGCGAACTACCTCCTGGAGATAATGACCATCCTGCCCATATAGATAGGGTTTAAGCCGGAACATACATCAATAGGGTGTGGTATGTCTTCCCAAATCCTCTTGAACGCTGTGAAAATCATCGGGACCTAGCCTAGGATCCCCCAGTTACCCCACAGGTCGTTCCACTAGCTACTCCACAAACCGCTGGGCCTGCATAACGTTTTGAAGAACCTGTCAATGCACTGATGGTTAGGGATTCCTGTAAAGACAAATACCCTCGCCTAGATGATCCAATGGCAGTTTTCATTTCCAGTATCAAAGAATTAGATACATGATAGGTGGAAATTCCTCCTGATGGAATGCCATATCCAGCATGGGTGGATGATATTTCTGCAACCCCGGGTTTTGGGAATCCCACCTTTTCCCCTTTCAATGGGACATGGGACCAGCCACAACACTTGGCCCACTTCATATCAAGGTGTGTAGAAATGTTGGGAACTCTTGTGCAGTAGGATGACTCCATGATACTATGTTTCATATAGTCATTTGTTGGTTCAACGTTCTTCTTGTACAACCAGCTCCCCATCGGGTCAGTAGGCGGCTGAGATGACCTCCATAGGCAATTCCTCTTCCAATTCAGTTCCACCACTCGGGAGATGAATATTTTAGACATGTTAAAGTTCAAGTAGAGGCCCAATGAGCATGTTCTAGACTTTTTCTCAAGGGGGAAATAACTCCTGTACTATATTGACAAGCCGATGACTTAGAAGAAATTATTGTCGAGGTGCGTAGGGAACATCAAGACTGAATTGGTCCCCTATATGATAACCCAAAACAACCCTGGGGGATTCCGAGACTTCTCTGTTAAGGAAAGAACCTAGAGGAAGCCTTACACATGCTAAGCATGCATGTCTGTTGCCTCTTACAGTCACCACGAGAAGGGTATTGAGGGCCGAGCCTTCCTCATTGGCTCTAATAGAGGCCCCCAAGAAAATACAGTTGTTTCAAGTAGAGCCACCTCCATAACCTCATAATGACCCTCAATATTAGGCGCATCCTCCAACCCAACATCGCCAATAACAAAATCGGTTGGTTCCCCTACACAATGGGCCACCACAACCTGGGTGAGATAACCAAACTCCACCTCCTGGATAGGCTCCTCCGGGACCTCACTAGGGTCAAACTCTGAGGTCCCCCTTCCCAAATAGGAGTAATTGGAACAACTCATTCAACAAGGAACAAGTCCTTAGTTTTTTCAGAAGTTCCATGGAATAGGGGATTGTACATTTTCCTGATTGCCTGAGGCCAAAAGAATATAACCTCACTGATTTCCCTATATACTGAACCTACCACCGGATCTGGGGGAATACCCTTAAACAATGTGTTGTGTTCAAAGACTGGCTTCAGAACCAGGTGGATAACAACAGGGTCCAGTTAGGCCTGGCTCTAGCACATTTGGCATGCATCTTCGTGAGGCCAGATAGCTTCTACAATAGTGAAGGTGAGTGGAATCAGGAATCTAACCATGTGTCCTAGAGGTATGACGATAGGATGGCTTCTAAACTAGTCACCTGCACCCATGGTGTTATCCGTGAACACTTTAATTGGTCAGAGCCATCAGAAGATGCAACAACTACTTCTGGACTGTCATTTCATTCATCCACTTTACATAAAAGCAAACACCAGCGGCATAAGGGAATGCAATGTCCTCTGCTGATGCCATCATCATCCCATACTCTTGGTGACTTCATGCCCCCGTAGATGGTGATCCCTCCCAGAATTCATCCAGTAGTAGAGGAATTTTGAGAGACTGTCAAAGGTACACTCTAGATAATATCATAGAGCTGGTAAATCCCTATATGATTCTTGACTTTGAGGAGCACCATGGGGATCCTCCCAATATCCCTAACCATCATCAACGTCAACGAAGTCATGGCTATTATGGCCATTAGAGGGCCTCGATAAGTTCTTCCATCTAGAATGTGCAGGCTACCAAAACCAAGGAATATTCTCAGCGTAGAGCCAAGTATACACATCCATCTCATCCTGTGACATCAGGCCCACCTTCACTGCCATTCGTGTTGTTGGATCTGGTAGATCCACCTCGACCACGTCATGACCATCCACACTTTCCAATAGGTCGGTCTCAGTAGTCTGGCTCTCATATGGTAGTCACTCTGCAGGCTTCAACTAGTAAGTATTGGGATATTTATATCCCTAGTTAGCTGACAGCCCTGCCGGCAAGGCCCACCATACCTCTTGTCATAGAGAGACCTACTGTAAGCAGAAGTTCACACCTGACACAAATGTATGATGTTATCAAAAATATTTCCCACATTCCAGTAAATCACTCAATATTGTAGGCCATTTTCTTATCATCAAATATACATGAGCCCTCACTGATAATTTATGAAGACCCCCCCCCCCCATTTTGAGAGGGAGTAGTGGTCGTAGAAGCCATTCATACTGAGGTGGTCGAGAATTATGAATGTCAGGCCATCAACTGGTTCTTTGGGGAAGATGAAGGCTCTCCCATACAGGGACACATTCTCCCATTGTACATCACCAACTAGTTCAATGGCATGGAGGATTGTCAGTATCTCGTGGACACGGGCTCTAGGATTAACCTAATACCTACTCAAACACTGAAAAAATTGGGATTGTCTTAGGATGATCTGAGTCCCTAAGACCTAGGAATATATGGTTATGACTGGATGGAATAGACACTGGTTGATAAGATATGCTTGAAGACCTTGTTTGGTGGCCTACTTGACAGCACAAAATTTATGGTTACCTTCCAGGACCCCACCTACAATGCATTGATAGGAAGGCCATGGATCCACCTACATGCGGCAGTTCCCTCATCATATCACCAATGCCTCATGTACTCCTGTAATGGTTGTGTGGGTGTAATTCATGGTGGTGCATCTCACTTTTCATCTTGTGAATCCCACTATTTGTATGTCGACTACATCAAGAGAAAAGACAAGCAAAGTCAGACTAACGAGGTTGAGCATGCAATGATTGTGACTGACCCATGGATAGATTTTTATGACACCTACATATTCCCCATCCACCAATTCGAGGAAATGAACCCAGACATGGGAAAATGCTTTTTTGTTTCTGGAATGAGGGGGGAACACATTACCATGACTATGCGACACCAGAAGATCACCATGTACTCCAATACAAATCATGCTCTACTAATCCCAGTGCCTCAAATCCAACAAGGTATCGGGATGTCCACCCCATTGCAACGACAATACATCATACGTGCTTGTTTTTTCGGCCGAGAATTAACCGGATCAAGCTGATGCACCACTATTTCTTTAATATCATCATGAGTGGCCCCTTGGGATGATGACCATATGGTATCAGATCGACAACCTTCATCAGTATGGTTTTGGCAGCCCAGAAGTCCCCTAATGCAGTGTCCACTACTGCTCAGGATGGTACCGGCCTCTCGTTAGGATCTTTCTAATCCGAAGTAACTACTCCCACCGAGGATCCCTCCATCATATGGAATGAAAAGGATTTAGAGGATTCTCCCCCATATAGAATAAGGATTCTCTACCACATTTGATAAATTGGCATAGGTGAACCACGATAGAATGGCAGACCCAAAACCCACACAGATTAGTGCCGCTATGCCCCTCGTGGAGAAAAAACAGTACATAGACTTCCTTAAACAACATCATGATATATTTTCCAAGAGTTATGATGAGAGTCCAGAAAAATATCTTCCGGTAGTCATCCACTGCCTTGGTCTACCTAAAAATAATCACATGTTCATGAAGCCTCCTAGAATGATACACCCTTCTCATAGTGCCATGGTTGAGGCTGATGTTGATAAGCTCATCATATCAAATTTCGTTTTGGAGGTCTAGTACCTCATATGGCTGGCCAATATTGTTCCAGTAAAGAAGCTGAACAAACATATCAGAGTCTACATCAGCATCTAAGATCTCAACCATCACTATCTGAAGGATGATTTTCTCTTTCCTGTTATAAAATTTTTGATAGACTCTATAACTAGGTTCCAATCCATGTACTTCATGGATGGGTTCCCTGAGTACAGCTAGATCTGAATGGCCCCTAAGGATGAGGAGTCTACAACATTCAGGGAACCGGAAGGTACATTCTTCTAGAAGATCATGCCAATCGTTTTAAAGAATGCGGGTTACACCTACCAATGTGTTATGCATTGCATATTTAAACCTATACTTAGAATGTTTGTGGAATGTTATGTGGATGATATGGTGGTCACACCTCGCCAGTGTTCGAACCATCATAAAGACCTTGAAAAAGTGTTCAACTTCCACTGTTCATATCACATAAAGATCAACCTATTGAAGGGTGACTTTGGGGTCCCCTATGGCAAGTTTCCTAGCATCAATGCTAGATACAGGGGCATCGAGATCAACCTGGAGAAGATCAATTCCATCATACATATGTCTCCCCAGAGAAATATTCGAGACCTTCATGGTTTCCAAGGCCACTTAGCCTACATATGCCGATTGATAGTGAATTTGGCTGGCTGGTGTAATCCCTTTTCTCAGATCTTGAATAATGGGATTGTCTATTAGTGGGACGAAGAATGCCTGAATTCATTTGAGGAAATCATGTTGTATCTTCTCGAAACACTAGTTTTAATGCCACTCGTGACCAGAAATCCTTGGGTGGGTTATGTGACCACCGTAGAGAGATCTCCAGGCGCCCTTCTTGCCTAGAAAAATATCAAGGTGGTAGAAAACATGTAACACCCAACGATTTCATAGTACATTGTCTCATTAAAGTAATTCAATAGCTTTCACTACACGCAACACCGAGTTCGAGGGCATAGAAAATTTCCAAACCATCTATTCAAAAAGCATTTTTGAATAGTATGTACATAATTTTGTATCTTATATACTCTATATAATATTTAAACCAATATTATTTATTTCTTAGACATAGTATAAGAAAAAATTCATATTTTTAGATAAAAGAATTATTTTTTAAAAAATAAAATTTTACAACCTTTTAATGGAGAACCATTTTTAAAACCAAAATTTGAAACACCTATATATTAAATTTAATGAAATTAAATTCTTCTTTAGATGTGGTATATAATAATTTATTTTTGATAATTTTTGGTACTTTTCTGATAACATTCAAATTTTGATGAATAGTTAAAAATACTAAATTTTAATTGAAAACAACTTTTTTAATCGTAATAATTTATATTGTTAACATAATAATTTGAATAGTTTTTAAGTATAATTATATTTTTTTAACAATTTAACACAATTTAGGCCATTATAGTTATTTAACATATAAATTTGACATAAACACATGACCATCTTTTGGTAGTTTTTAATTTTTAAAAACCGGCTATTTGGTTTTGACAACAAGAATTAATTTTAAATTAATAAATAAACTAATATGTTTTGATTTTGGTAAAATAGAATTCATTTATGAATTTATAATATCTAAATTAGTTTTGAGTGAATTTTTGGTATTTTTTTTCAAAATATTCAATTTTTGATAAATAGTGAAAACCACTGCATTTTTTATAAAATTGAATTTTTATTTAAACAATTATTTATTTTATTTAAAATTATTTTTGCTAAATATACATATATAATACCTATATAAGTTCAATGTAATACATTGGAGTAATTTTATAATAAAATTAGACGAATAATATTTTATTGAACATATTAACGTTTTTGTACCCACCTTCTAAAAGAATTTTCAAATTTTACTAAATCATAATTTTACCACTTCTGTGAGTTGAATTTCAAAAATCAGAGAGACACAGTTGATATCAATATGTAAAATTTGGTTCAATAAGATGAAAATATTTTTTGGTGAATAGTATCTTTTGACTTTTATATACGATGGTTAAAATTTAATAAGATAACTAAAGGTAATAACAATAACATAATTATCATAAAACGTGTATTAATTCTATTGGATAAGTTTATATCAAAAAAAAACCTTAGGAATAAAATAGGATCATTTACCACCACTTGGATTAGATTAGAGCATTTATTATTATTTTATTCAATGAAGAGTTGAAAGAGTTAAAATCAATGTTTAATAACTAAACCATTTTTAATTTAAGGTTTATACAATATAAAATCGACTATAAATATTTATTAGAAAGATAGAAATATTTCCTAAATAATTGTAATTTATTTATAATTTTTAGACATAAAATAATTTAATTTATTTATGACACAATGATGCTTTGGTAATTACCTTATTAATGAAAGAATCAAAAAAATAGTATTATAAATATTAAAATAAATATAATTTCAATGTTTTTATGAAATCCAAGAATTTTATAGGTGAATATGACATGTTAGGGTTGATTCATTGTATATATTTTGAAGTAATAAAGTTGTTATGACTTCCAAAAAAACAAAAAACCAAATAATGAAAAAATTGACATAAATTAGTTTTTAAATCAAATACAATATTATATGATGATATAATATTCCCAAAAATATAAGATTTAACCAAATGGATTATATAATATTATATATGTCATTAAATAACTCCTTGCGGTTCTCTTAGAAGTTTAGAGTAGATTTATTAAAAAAATAGTGTAAGAATACAAGAAGACCCAGTAAAAGTTAAACAATTTAACTAAGAGTTAAATCTCTATGATACGGTTAAAATATTAACCTAAACTTGTCTAAAACATATTGGATTATATTTTTACGACAGATAACCACCTAAGGAACGAAATAAATTCATTTTAAGCCATTATAAACCTAATATGATTGTATAATAAATTAATATTTTAATATTTTCTTAAAGTGACCTCACCCCTCTTATAAAGGGAACTTCCTCTTCTCTCAAAATCACACATCCAATGCCATTTGGCTCGGCCAAACCCTACCACCATACCCTCCCAACTTCTATAAAATCATCCTAGATCCTTACATTGGTCATAAATCCATCCTAAGGATCTGTTTTGATCAACTCAAATGAAAACACCCGTAGAAGAAGTAATACTTTCAACGCACTCATTCATGTTATTTTCTTCTTCCATTCCCTCATTCTTTGTTGTTTCCATAAGAAAATTATAACTCCAAAACCTCCTACATGCAGTTATTTTATTATAAATAGTGTACAACCATATTCATTATTATATCCATCCTATAAATGGAAAAGTCACCATAGTTGTGTACGTACGACTTACTGTCTCCACGTCGTGGTGTAGTTTGTTATTCAAAAACATCATTATTTGACTAGGTATAACAATGATTATAACTAATGTAAATAATAAATATAACATTTTAATGATTCTGTATATATTACATACAATCCCATTATATACGATTTAATCATCTATGTACTGACAGAGTCGCTCATGCATACATAAGGATTACCGTCTCCACGACGCGATGAGATTCATTCCCACGTTCACCACTCAACGATGATTATAAACTTATATATAATTAATAAGTATGTAATATATTAAATAATAATACTACTAGATATATATATATATATATATACATATGTATGTATGTACTTACATATATCTTATTCACTTACTTCCGTTCAATACGATATGAAAATGGAAACAGTGTTTATGCGTATGTACAACCTGCAGTCTCTATAAACGGTGCCATCCATTTATTTATCTATCAATTATTAATATTTATATTTTTAATATATATGATATATATAACAATTTTTATATTCTAAAAGTATTTAAATCACGATCTAAATGATAATATCAATAATAACAAGTGAAAACACATATGATAATGAAAACCATTATTACCCAATATTTTAATTTAACATGGAAATCATTATTAATTGGGTAGTATAAATTCATAACTAAATGATTTATTATATAATAAATATGAATACTGTTCTTTTAGAATTTAATAACATAGTATTTTCATTATACATGAGGTTAAACGTACCCTCAACCAAAGGAAAGTGCATGATAAGGGGTTTTCATCTCACTTTTATTCCCGTCAAATTCTTAAAATATTTTCCACTACTACCTTTTGTGTGGTGTATGTACTGCCCATGGTTTTTTTATTGTGTGATATAATTTAATTTATATGTATTCTCATCATCATTGGATGATCATTATTTTAAGTGGTGTATGTTTCGTATGTTATCAAATCGGAAATGGAATTTCAAATTTCAATTTCCACTCATTCGGTTTTACACAATCTTCATTGATTGTGTTACCCAAATATTATGTGTCAAATATCTATTTACTAACTTATGTAGTAATTTGAACTCCCGATTGTGGGGATATACTTTTGATAGACATAATCACTGCTTTGATAAATTCCTATTTCATTGATATATACTTGATAAAATTAATTTTAACTCAATTTTTATTCATTGAGTTAAACATCAAATTAATTGGTGTTTTTTTAAAAGAATATGTTTGAATGTCCTCTAATTTATTTACACTGAATATGCAATCATATTTACTGTATCTTTATTTTTCAATCATAATTATGTCATTTATTTATCCTTAACCTATGGATACAGTTTTTGTAAATGAATTCATATCATCATACATTTAATTGAGTATTCTTTGTTGCTATGATCCAATTCACTTTTATTTGGTGTATATACTATTATTTGACACTGTATATTAGGAATCCATTTATTCTCATGATATTATAATTTTTTTATTACCTCAAATATTTTTTATTATGTGTCTCTCATTTGGTTAGGAACTCTGACAGAAATACGATTTTATATGTTTTAAAAATTTATTCCTCTAAATCATTCTCATTAATGTAAATGTTTTATAAATAGTTTGAAAGTTTTATTTATTTTTAAATTAATGTTTTAAAATTAAATTATTTTTAAATTCCTCAAATTTTTATGGGATACTTTGATTCAAAAATATATTTTAAACAACATTTTGATAAATAGTGAGACTTTTAAATGTTTTAAAAAAAATTGGGATATTTCTCTCAAATAGCTTTGATGATTACTTTCATCTATGTCAATAACCACCACTATTCTCAATTGAGGATTATTTTTTATAATAAGACCTTCCATATTGTAATTAATGAGTAATGTTTGACTTTGGATGTGTTATTTTTATACCATTCATGGTTTATGGATAATGTATAAATATTTCGTATACTAGTGTTAATAATAATGTTTATGTTATGTTTCAATATTTTCATTTGAGGAATTTATTGGACTTCTTCTGTGATGTGTGGAGCCCTCTATAGCTCTTCGGTGCATAGGTAGGTCTCATGAGACAATTAGACGTGCAATTGGTTGAGGCCTTCCCTAATTTTGAAATATGGTTTTGGTCAAGGCCTAACTAATTTTTAGTTGTCTTGGTGGATACCTTGACCTGATGATTCACAATGTCTGGCATTATACATTCCATCATTATAAAATTAATAATAATGGTTCATGTGGTTATTCAACTCGTATAAATCCGGTGACTATGTTTTATTATGACATTATTTACTAATCTAATTTTCCTGCAATAAAGTGTTTGTGTTTATTATTTGTAAAGGAATGTGTTGTAAATTATTCATCATGCCTAATATTTATGTTATGGTTTTTTTATTTCCTACCCTTACAAAGCATTTGATCTCACCCCATTATTATTTTTTATTTTACTTGGATTCGAAGAAATGTATTATGATTGATAAGAAGGGTTAAGCTAAGGGATTAATGTATTTCTAAAAGGATTATTTATGTTGTGTTTTATTTTATAATGTGTAATGTATCATTCATATAAGTAATCTATTTTCCAAGACTACTAAATCATTTGGTATTTTGGGACTTAATTCCTTGTAATAATACCAATGTTATGTAACAATACACTAACTCTGGGTAACTGGGATCATGCCATTACAGACCAACTTCTACTACCTCATCTTCACGCTCCTCGATATAGAGACTAGATACTCCCCTATCGAGAAGACCTACCTTGTGCTGGTATTCACAGTATAGAAATTCCGGAATTACCTCCAGAATCATGAGGTACATCTAGTGTCCCATGTAGATCCTTTGAAGTACATCAAAAACTTCCCCATGTTGACAGACCGACTAGATCGGTGGGGGGTAATCCTCCAGCATTTCGATTCAGATTTGTCCCTTAGAAGGATATCAAAGGGAAAGCGTTGGAAGACATCCTTTCTGGTCATCCATCTCCTATGGACCAGTCTCTGGACCTTGAATTCCTTGATGAATTGATTCTCTTAGTGGACAAAGCCAGGCCATGCTACGGAATTAATATAGATGGAGCTTCCTAGAGCCCCACCGGTAGGAGACTCAATGAGCCCAATCTCAATAGAGTAGGCCTTGGTGTCATCCTCAGTACCCCGGCACAAGCCATTCTACCATACTCATTTCTGTTTTCTGAGGGCTGCACCAATAATGAGGCGGAGTATCAGGAACTCATCACCGTCCTTGAGCTAGCCCTCCAAACTAATATACCTCATTTTCATGGGAAAGGGGACTTCGAACTAGTCATCAAAAAGATCAATGGTGAATATGTCCTCGGAAATCTAGAGATCATACCCTTGTTGGAGAGCACTCTCCATCTAATGTCCCAATTCCCATATCATCTAGAACTTACTCATGTACCTCAATCATAGAATGGTCGAGCTGACACCCTGGATGAGCTAGCTGCATCACTTGTGGAGGATGAGCAGGAAGATATGATTATCCATGTGTCAAGCTAGAGAGTAATTTCTCCTGTCACTCCAGATGATGATGACGTCCTGCATGTGGGCCACCTTAACACTGGAACCTCCATGTCTAGACTCCTAGGTCCCATGAATGTAGTGATTTAAGTGACTCATAAAAGATAGCTCCCTTTATTGGGTATCTTCAGAATGGTAATCTCCCAGCATATCAGGCCAAGCACGAGAGAATTTGACGTCGTGCATTATAGATTACCATAAAGGACAATCTTAGTTGTGAGAAAATCCTCTACAAGAGCATGTTTGATGTAGTTATCCTTTTTTTCATTCAAAGAGTTATGATTTCCCTTGTAATTCATGTGGTTTGTGAAGGTTCCTACGGGGCTCATCAGACCGACCCAAAATTATGTCACCATATCCAGAGACTGAGGTACTTTTGGCCCTCTTTATCCATGACTGCATCATTTTTTCCAAGAGGTTCAATGCATTCCAAATTCATCCTATCTTCATGCATCAGACTCTAGTTCCACTCTACACCACCAAGTACTATTGGCCATTTGCGGTATGGGGAGTCAATGTCATGGGACCATATCAACCAGTGTCAGCTCGCCAGTGCAGATTCATCCAGGCTACAGATTTCTTCTCCAGGTGGGAAGAGGTAGCTCCACTCAAGGAGGTCAAGGCCCATTCCATCATTGAATTTGTGATCTCTAATATTTTCTACCAATTTGGAGTCCCTCAAGCCATCCTCACCAATAACGACATGAACATCCGGGCAGCTGAGCTGATGAAATTGAATGCTAAGTACAACATCATTTCTGACCATACCACCCGCAATCATGCACAAGAAAATGGGCATATCAAGGAATTCAACAAAACCCTCTCAATCATTCTATAGAAAATGATTCTTCAGAATAAGAAGAGTTGGTCGGACAAGCTTCCCAATGGCCTCTGGGCCTATCGGATGACGAATCATAATTACACCCAAGTGAACCCATATTCCATGGTCTACGGAACATAGGACATTCTGCCAATAGATATTCAATTTCCTGCATTATGCTTTGATGTATATGATTAGAGAGGGCCAGATAAAGTAGCTAAAATCTACTGGATGTGTCTGATGCGCTCGACATGAACCGGCTTCATGCCCTGCAAAATCTGGAAAGGAATCATAATATGATTTCTAGAGCGTTAAATAAGAATGTTCACCTAATCTCCTTTTGGGGAGACTTGGTATTGGACTTGAGGGAACCAATGATACCTGGAAGGAAACCACCAATGTTGGATCCCAAATGGGAAGGACTGTACATCATTAACATGGTTTACTACAATGGTGCATACAAACACTTTACCATGGATGGTGAGTGTATAACTCCTCCCACCAATTGCATGTTCCTCAAGAAATACTTTTTTTGAGACCCAACGGTCCTGCATGGCCTTAAACTGTATGGTCCTACATGACCCCAAACTACGTGATGGTCCCACACGACCCTAAACTGCATTAGGGTCTCACTTTACTATAATCATTGTTGTCCTATATGACCATAGATTGTGAAATGTACCGCATGACATTAAACTGTGGGTTGTCCTGCAAGATGGTAAACTATATTTCAAGGATTATGTATGTCTTGATTCCCATCCTCAATGGATATGTACAAACACTCGGACACCTTGTCTTGAGTCCATCCCCCCCAGTTTCCTCTTTGACAATCCCTTCCTGGACATAGTTCTTTTGAAGGATCCCACATGTTGCTGCATATGTTTCTTTGGCCACACTCATGTCAGGGTTACGATTATTTGACCATGTTCCATCCCTAGTTCTCCACTCTTCCCACTTCCTTAACTCATGATTTTAAAATACATGGCTCTTTTAGAACTACGCACAAACTGATTCTCATCCTCCTGGAATATGTTGGACCGCCCAAACATTTTGTCTGTAGGCCCATTCCCATACTCCGGGACCTCCCATTAGGACGAATCACATAGTGTCGTTCAGGATTTGGCCATCATTCACATGGAGTTCTCATTTATGATTGTGTGGTGTCTTATGGACTCACATCCTTAATCATGTCGGTCTCTTTTGCCACACCATAAATATCCCCTTGATATATCCCTCCCTTCATTTATCATATGTCCCACAAGAACCATCCCTAACATGCTTCGCAAGACCCATCATTTGGGTTTCCATTACATCCTATATCAAAATGGACCTTGGATGGCATGGATGCTCGGCCCAAGGGCTCTCCAACCATTGCGGGCCAACATCCTCAAGGATAACAGGTGGAAAATTGATATAAGTATCGTGCGAAAAATATGGTCAACGATCGATGTTCAACTATTTTACACGAACTCTAGTCATAGAAGGGTGGATACTGTGTTTTAAACCTGGTCAAAAGTAATCCACTATCATCTTTTCCGCTTTGTGGTCTTCCATAGGCACTATGATTCACCCTCCCTGTCCCTTGCATATGAAATTAAACTACGAATCTCTGGTCCATGATCTACGATCTTAAACTAAGATCACCATCATCCTTGCTATGGGACGTTAAACTGAAGTCAACTATGACATTTTGTTTGTGGCCTAGCCTTAGGTCTGCAGGCTCGAGTATTTATTTATGATTGTACATCGTGGTGTGTGATTACGTCCTCATTCTCTTCGGGTTATTCATTGTATTGTACAAATCCCTCATGGGGGTACCTTGCCTTTATTTGTGTCATTTTTCTCTAGAACTATGTGTGGAAATATTCCCATCCCCATGGGATGTGTAGGTCCGCTCGAACATCGTGTCCTTAGGTCTATCCCCATATATTATAAACCTCCCTATCATCATGGGCCCTTGGCCTTATGTTTCCTAGGAGAGGGGTATACTGTGTGGTATTGGATTATGTCAACATCCACATTAGGTTCATTACAACTATTCTTCATACCTATCACTCCTGAGTGTCCTTCGCTCGTCTCTTTGAGTAGGTTTCCCTTAAGTTGGATCACTCGACCCTATATGTTGATTCACCTAAATGCCCATAAGTAATCTGGTTTAGATCCTGTTGTTTCGGGTTTTTCCTGGACATGGTTATACCCATTTTAAGGCATCATGTTCCACATCATTTGGGATTCCATTTTATTTCACATTCGAAGGGACCCCCAAATGGCATGGATGCTATGATTTTGGATCCCCCTACTATTAAGGTCCAACTTCCTCAAGGGGTTTCTTACCAAAAATAAATAAAATTCCCACATTTCAAATATGGTCAGTAGTCTACACACATTTGTTGTTCCAATTTCTCCCCACATGATATGGATACTATTTTTCGAACACGATCAACAGTTATCCACCATCGTCATGATAACCCCTTCAATCATGGAATGTGGGTTACACGATCCTAATTATTTTCAACCCATCATGTCCATGTAAAATTTCTACACTCCTGGCACAATACATCAATGCACATTTGCACGTTAGCAGGCAAAAGATGCAGTAAGGCATCATTCGGGGATCCACACTGATATCCCTTTGGCGTGCATTCTAGATACTGCAAAAAAATCTTCTTCCCTTGTTTCCCACTACAAGTTTTACTCATGTGGTCATAGTAATTCGATTGAGGTATGCACCTACATGGAAGAGTTCTGATTCTCCATGGTCGGAGCTTTAAGACCATATAATAAGTTCTATTTTAGAACTATGCACGACTTGATTACATTTCTTATGGGATACATAGGAACACCTAGACATCCCATATCTGGGTCTAGCTCAAGTTCCACTAATTTATCTATTCTATTCTACCTTCTAGGCCCCATCTCTTATAGGACTACGTGATGTGTCCTTTGTGTGATTATGTCCTCATTCATGTCGAGATTACAATTGTCGCATCATATACTCCCCTTTAATGGAGCTAGTCCCAACTATATCCTTCCCCATATTCTCTAACCTTACCCTACCCCCTCGGGATGAGGTTTATTTATTGGAATGGCATGCGGTGTGATTTATACGTCATCCTCATTCACGTCGAGTATGATTTACGATTCCATACAGATTCCCTTTTCAACCTCATGTTTCATGTATATGTTTGAGACATATGTCTTTAAAATTTTATGCCTACTCCAACATGACTTTAAAATATTTGTTCTATACTGCACAATGTTAAAATGCATGGTTGGACCCACCACATGACCATGAACTATGATATTATCATACTGTCCACATGATGAAAAAAACATCACTACATCAAGGTGTCCTCATTCGAGGGGACATCATCTTTGGCATCAGTATCGTAACATACAATTTGTCATCTCCTACACATAGCATGATCCTTGTGGTGATTCCTGGACATTCTATCCTAGGTACATCATTTAAAAAAACATATACATTCATCCTAAAGAATAAACAATATCTCTCAAATGGCACATCATTTGGTGCAACGGCCAGACCCACCCAACCCTATTATCTCTCGCACTATTATCTTATCATGCCATTCCTAGAAATATTTATGTCTTGATTCTTATTCTGATGGGATACATAGGAACTCTCATGCTCTTTTCATTGGGCCCTGCCTAACATTCCCTTTCAGTCGCTCGACCTAAAACCTCACCGTGGAACCCATGGTGATCTTGACTTCAGGTCCACATTCATGCTAGGTTTCATAATTACTTCACCATGTATCTCATGCATTCCCAACCATCCCAGGTCTGAGTTCTATGACCCTAAACTAAGATCACTCTGAATCCTTGCAACAAGACATTAAATTGAACAATATCTTCCAAAACTATGTATGTCTTGATTCACATCCACATGGGATACATAACAACACCAAGACATATTGTCCTCGGGTCCATCCCCATGAATCTGAATGCATGTCCTCTAACTTCTAGCCCATAGTCCTGACACCTTTGCGGAACATATGGTGTGGCGAGTACATCATGGGTTATCATTCACATCAGGTTTTGAAATAGCCATACCATGTGCCCCCGTGTATTTACCCAACCTAGTCCATGTTCTAGGACCCTAAACTAAGATCTCTCTATGGGAACTACGTCTCATGTTTGGAAATTGCACCACCCTGTGAATAGTCCATTAAATCGATCCCCCCATAATGGACCAAAGTATGACCATTTTGATGGAATCATGAAAACTCAGGACCCTTTTCATGGAGAGGGACTCGGCTGCATGTTTCTGATACATCTTGTCATTGTACTCAGATGTGTTGGGAGTGTGCCCGAAGTTTGAAATTTTCATAGGGGAATTCCCTCATTTCCTGTCCAAGCTTTGTCAGCATGTTATAAGTATCCTCATCATCATAAACGTCTTAATGGACCCCCTTTAAATCCTGGTCCCATGCCACATTAGATTACCTACCAAATTGGGCCAAAATGCCTGATTACCATAGAAGTCATTTGTTACAGGTACAATGTTTCGAACATGGTCAACAGACGATCCTCATTTTTCTGTCCCCATTCCAAGCTAACGTGAAATGGATACTGTGTTTCGTACAAGATAAATAGTTATCCACTATCATCACACCAGCATCATTGTGGTCCAGATCCCGTGCATTTGGATTCACATATTTCCACATACTTATGTTCAACTATAATTCCAAAAAAAATGGATTTACTTCTCTGCACATCTTGGTGTGTTATATATGCCGATTAGCATCATTGGGACATCATTCTCCTATTGTCCCATCAACCCTAACACGTGGCTTCCTATACTAGGAATGTACAATCACTACTCCTTGTTTCCCACATCGATCATGACTCACATGGGATTAGTAGTTCTGGTAAGACATTTACTGGTGCAGCCAAGCCACCCATGCCTTTCATCAACCTGCATGAGTTTAAATTGCACCCTTAGAATTATTTATGGCATGATTATCATCCTTATTGGGTACGTTGGAATTCCCGGGCATGTTGGATCGGCCTTAGTAGAAAATTCACTTTTGGTCCCATGACCTAACAAACTTCCTCCGGGGATACATGTGTGTGATTATTCCATCGTTCACGTTGGGTTTATAGCTACTACACCACATACTCCCGACCTGTGATCTTCCATTTTAGTCCTCGCCCTACCATATGTTGTTAAACTAAATGATCCCACATTTCCTTCAAATATTACACTATACTGCAGTTCTACCCCGAACTAGTTCAGGATGCCCCATGTTAGTTAGGGGATGTGCCAGATCCCCCGCCATAGAGGATTTCCCCTATCAGTGTGGGCCTCTGGCCACATCATACATATGAACTACATTAGTCTTGATTATCATAATTATGGGATACGTAGCGACACCCAGGAATTCCACCTCAGGCCCATCCTTATCATCATTAACCCTCGTGGTCCCTCAGCCTCAATCACAGTTATATTTCTATAACCTTAAACATGGATCCAATATTCCATGTACCATGACATTAAACTATTTCCGTTGGTCAATGTAATATGACATTAAAGCTATGTGCACCTTCCTCATCGTATGACAATAACTACATGTCTATCATCCTATTTGGTATCACATAAAACTAAGAGGAATTTTAGGTCCTTACTAGAGGCGTCCTGTTTGGAAGTAGGTATGATACCTGATCAGAAAGATGTTCCCACTTAATCTGTTTTCTTCACAGTGGCATAATTTCAATAGTGATGGAATCCATTCGAACAAACCATCACCCTATATTCCATGCTTTATGTGACCATTATTCGGACCCTCAACCTCTTTCTCTTCTAAGTCTACTCCCTAACAGTACGAAAGCTTAGCCAATGGCTTGCCTACTATCCTTGGTTGATGTTCTGGAAGACAAATGGTTGATGTTTTGAGTCAGGCCCCATGATTCGTAAATGGGAAGTAGTCGACCCTGATTTGATACCCCCTTGTAGACTAATGCATTAAGGACATTATGTTTTGATCATGGTCAAAAGTTTTCCTCACTATCGTTCCATCCTTATAGTGTTCCAAATTTTGGGTATTTTGATTCATACTTCCCACTACCCTATGATTGAATTGATTATAACACCCCTGTCATTTCATCGCGTGTGCACTAGAGAATATTGAGGAAGTCATAGTTCAACTATTCCATGGACTCTGTTATCTATTTAGGTCTCCCCCTTATCTTCAAAAGCCTGGAAGGGTCATTTCTATCACAGGTGTCCGAATTATGATTTTCACTCCAACATCCAAATGGATTAATTGCATGAGCATCCCTAGTTTCTCAGATAGGGCATGAACTACATGATCGTAGGAATGGGTCGCTATTTATTTTGAGATTATGGTCAATGTTCATTAAAATAAACAAGTAAATAGTCCGTTTAGGCATACAATTCACAGTTGGATGTAATATAGAATGATAATTTTAATGGGTCAGCAAAAACATGGTCATAAAAGATCAACATTTTAGATGGATTGTTCCAATGCTACGACCTTCCGACTTGTGGCCTCTAGCATCGCTTCCCATCCCTTGAGATCCTTCCCTTCGACAACAGTTGCGGGGCATAATTCAATATCTCTATCCTATTACCATAATTGATCATTTTGGAGATCAATCATTTGGCGATTGGCTTGCACTATCTGCTCCTGAGAATTCGCGAGTTGGGCCTTCAATCACTCAATGGGATTTGATTGGTTTACAATGAATGCTTCCCTTTCATTCTCATGTTCCTCAACTCATTGGAACTCCTATTCCACCTCCATGAAGGCTTGAGTGTTCCTTGAATCCTTCTGTAACTGGGAAATGTCTGAACGTCGGCTATCCTCTTGTATCCTCTCTGTTATGTAGTAACGGATCATTATGTGAGAATGGAGAGCATTTATCCATCCATCATAGAGAAAGTGTAGCCATGTGTGGAGTGACCCCATTCGGTATATCCATTCTACCTGTGGTTTCCTGAGAAAACGTCTGATACACTTCAACGCCTTGCACCATGTCATATGGCTCATCTAAGAAGCATCCGCGTTGGAATAATCAATTTCTTCAAGATCTATGTGCCAGTATTCAGACAAAGAAGTAAGGAGTTCAATGGAAAGGTATTATTTGGGAATTCCCACCTCGTCAGTGACTTCACTCTTGTTAGGCTGGAGCTCCACCCTGACAACATTACCACTCGTCATTGTAATCTCTGGCTCATCGATTACTGGGGCAGGGCCTCCTAGAATGGTCACTTCTTTAATGTTATATGTGGTCGATGGTAGGACTCTTGCTGGTGTCCTAGAATCGATGGTTTGTTATTCCTCCACCCATGTGATCAATGGATTATGTTTCAGTATCTTGATTAGCTGAATTCCTCGGAAAATAGGGGAAGTTATGAGAAAGGACTTACAGGAGCCATGTGTGGCAGTGTCCAATGCATGTGTCCTAAAAGGGGCCACTGCTACAGGGGAGCCTTCAGTGCAGGTCAAATCAATCACCGGTATCGGCTCCTCTTAAACAATGGGGATGGCGATGGACTCTCCTTCTAGATCATTTTCACCCACTTCATCCCTAATCGGCTCTCCACTATGCTCGGTATCGAGGATAGGATATCAAGAATGCTCCATAGCCTCCATAGGCACACCTTCGTCCCCTGTGGGGAAGGCTTCCTAGGATCCATCACCCATGTGTCCCTAAATAGGATATAATTTGGTTGACAGATCAAGATTAGGATAAGATAAATGCCAGTGGAGATAAGGTTTAAACATACCTCAATCATCTCTTCTCGTTCTGTGTTGGAACCCAAGATTTCATCGCTCCGCCGGGACATATGCTAGTGTGAGGGAGCTTTTGAAAGCCCCCCAGCACATAGACCTTCAATTTGGTCCTCCAACCATTCTTCACCTCCATTTTCATCATCTTCATAATCTTCATCATCATCATCATCTTATTCTTCAACTTCTTCTCCCACTTCCTCTATACATTCATCCTCATATGGTACCCTTTATAGGTCATGTTTCTGGCCATGCTTCACATTCACCATGAGATTTAGTTCTTCATACCTCCCTCGATGGCATGGGTACATATCCATGGTTGTCAAGTATGCATGCTGACGATTAATGTCTACCCTATCCCTCATATGGATGTGTCATATGTTTTACAGAACGATCCTGACATGTACAAACCGCCTCCACAATTATTCAGTAGACATATACTTCTGCAATGTTCTCCAAAAAGAACATAGAGAATGAAATATGGTGTCGGTGGATGGATTTAGGAGGTACATGACTTGATTTCCCAGACGTTACATATCTAGACCATGAGGCCACACGAGGGACCACATTTCTCAGAAAGAGGGAGGTACATTCTCAACACGCGTTGCTCCTACCGATGAAGTGCCAGCCTCTTCCATGCTAGCCACCCAGTTCATTCTTTGGCTCACCTCTCTTGTGACACCTCGACTACCTACCTCTTCTAATGCCTCCTCACTGGCCACATTGATTTGCCGAATGAGCTTCCAATGAATCACATCGTGGTTTTTCTTATCCATTTCTCGACATAAACTGTTGAAAGGCATGTTCTATCATCAGTGAGGGGAGGAGTGATGACTTCACCCAAGTTGGACATTATGAACATAAAGCACGTTTAGCAAAGAGTTCAAGGATTTCATTCTTCACAAATATCTGTATATACATTTTTTTGGAGTCCGTTGAAAGCACCTGATGTTCCTACAAAATCTGGACGCCATGTACGGTTCGCTAAAGATTTCACTGTCAATCCGGGCCACTAGTATGCCACCCCAGATGCTCTGCAGGTACTCCCTCTGCTCAAATGGCCCCCGAACGTCATCTATCATCTGAATGACTGGGGTTCGGAATGGATAGAAGTCATAGTGGTTGTGGCTTCTGATCATGAGATTTATCACCTCATCTATGAGCGTTAGTGGGTGAATTCCATCAATGTTCAAGAGAGATGGCCGCATATCGTTACTAGTGGTGTGAATAAAATTCTTGAAGTCATACCCACCATAGTTAGTTGGGACACATCCATAATGAATTTGGAACAGTCCTCAAATACTTCTGGGCGTACATCCCTTTTAGACACGCCTGAGGATGTTGTATAGCCTGTCCATCACTGGCACACCCAAGTTGACATTTTTCTTTGCCGCCATAATCCCAGACATCACTATAATCCTTGGGCATACCCCCTTCCTCGTGTCCCTCAATAGAAACAACCACCAACTGGATAACGTGGCAAGAAACCCAGCATATCACACATTCGGGTCACGAACTTCATTAATGCGAAAGCCCCACGACCCGTACTCTACCTTCTCCAGAACCCTCCAGTATGATCTTGCATTCTCTCTCTGATATGTTTTCGATTAGTGTTTCGCTTGTCCTGACATCTTGTCAGCCATGTACTACATCCAAAAAGGATAAAACACCCCGAATAGGGTATGTACATCAAGATATTTTATTGTTATCTCCTCCTTATCCAGATCCAGCAGGTTCCATGACTGGATTGGGGTGTGTATCTTATACCCCAAACATTCCTCTTCAGGAGTAACTCATCGTACTGGTACCCCTCCAATGTGATTCTTCCGATATAGTGGACATCCCACAGACTGTTACCCACCTCCCCATGGTGGAGATGAAGGGGGTGGGTATCCGGGGACCTACGACCGAATATCTATGCTACTAAGTCCTGTTGTCAGTAGAAATGAAATTGGGACATCCATACGACCTTAAAAAGACTGATCGACCACAACTACAGCCCAAATTCCTTGCATTTCTAACATACCCAATACGTCCATGCCAATTCATTAGTGACGTTTCCCCGGGATATAATGTCCCATACCTACAAACCCTTCATCTCATCAGTAATACTGCTTCTGAAAGTTCTGGAATAAAGAGCAGGTGATTCCCTGGGAACCAGATCGCATCACATAACCATCCTAGTCTTCGAATTTAGGATTTAGATGGTTGTGTTCTATATTTTCCTAGTTGGATGTCCATTGATTGTAATTTGGAATTGTGGAAGACTATCCTTGCTCATCACCCACGACTGTGGTGTGTCCGTTTCAAAATCGGGAATCAACACCTCCTCTAGAAGGCCGAAGATCCATAGTGACAAGCTATCACTAAAAACATAATCCTTTTCAGTATTAATAATCATGCCAAAAAGATTATTATTATCATAAAAACCCACCATGCACAAAGAATATGATGGTTTGTGATCATCTGAGTCCTTCTCGCAGTAGTGGCAGCCTCCCTCTCAGCATCAGTCTATTGAGCATCAATTTTGGAAATCCCAAAGTGTTGGTGAAAAATAATGATGTTCGGAATGTAAATAAAACCATTTGGCACAAAAAGATGTTGATCTGATCGAACAATGTGGGACAACGCACAAAACATTGGGTTTTCTACGGAAAATTAAGTGGTGATCGGGATAGTTTTTGTCTACAAGAGCAACGAACCTGTCGGGTGGAAGAATTCAATATTATTGACCTATGTGGGGGCCTCATTCCATTAATTGGCGTGGGGTGACCTTCCTCATGCAAGAAATAGTTTTTTGTGTGAAAAATATGCTTTTGTGTGCACCGATGGACCACTTCATTATTTTTTGGTGTTCCCTCATAATCTGAGACACAGGAGGATAATGATCAAATGAAGGAACTGGTAGGGGAAGAGAAGATTATGAGACACGGGAGGGAGCTTCACACAGGATTCTGTAGATGCGTGCATGTAGCCCCTATCACACAGGAGGGAGCTTCACGTAGGATTCTATAGATGCGCGCATGTAGCCCCTGACGTAGAAAATATCACATGCCAAATATGATGTCAATAGTGTGATTTAGCACAACTCCCAGTGGCGCGCCCAATGCGACGTCAAGATCTTGGTTGCGCATAGTTCCCGCTTTCTGAACAAATTCTCCATCAAGGGTGATCTTCCACGCAATGCCGATTTGGGAACCCAATGTGACGTCAAGAACTTGGTTGTGCACATCGCCCCTATGTGCACCCAATACGACATCAACCATGTGTTTTCATTCCCCTACGCTTTTCACACCGCCCTTGAGGACTACAATGTGACTCTCTCCTGCGCGAAATATACCTCTTCCACCACTGCGGGAAAAACAACATGCCTTTCTGGTATTGGATTTTGTGCAACATGTCCCTCAATTGTCCTCTTTTGGGTGGTCCCTCTTGGGCATGATACTCATTAATTTCCTTTCTCATAATGTCATTTGTGTTCTAGAGACCCTGTTTCTATGCAAGTTTCCCCTACATTTGACCTCTCTTGCGGGCATCCCCTCCCTTATTGTGTGCAACCATTCCATCTTGTGCACAACCCATCCACTTTGCATGCAACCCTTCTAACATGCGTTCAACCCTTCCATCTTGCATGAAACCCTGAGCTCTTGCCCACCAACCTACCATCTTGTCCACAACCATGCGCTCTTCTGTGCAAACATTCCATCTTGTGCCCAACATGTTCTTTTGCACGTGCTCCATCTGTCGTCCTCCCCTCAAGGTAGAATGTTTGAGCCCCTCTTATGTGCACCAAACCTGTGTCACGCACTCACTTTCGGTGCACATCTTCAGGTTTTCATGATGTGCTTTCAATGTCCCTTCGGCGGTTCCACATGTTACTTTTCTTTGCCTCATTCTTCTTCACCTAGGAATGCTAACGGCTATTTATTCTTCGCATACCCCCGATAACGTGGATCCCTTAATGGATCAATCCATAACACCACCTCACCATGGAATTTAGGATTCTTTACCATCCCTAAGGGGCATAAGGTATCTGTTATGTATGTTCTATGGGGTACAAAGTGAACCCACCATTGTCCGAGTTGGAGGACGTTAAACTTCCAATCACCATCATCCTCAACACACGATGTTAAACTGTGGCCTCTCCCCATGCATTAGACGCGGGGTGCCCCATATCAAAAATTCTCTGTGCTCACTGGTCAACACATGAGTGAGTTCATTCCTCAAATGGAATAAGATTCTTTTTCTTGGAGCAACATCTCTCTGTGGGGAAAGGTCAACCACTTTGGTGTAAGCCCATATCATTCCTTATATAATGTATCATCCCTACTCCTCCTCTCTTCCTCATTGCCAAATCCATTTGGGCTATGTCATCACTCATGCCTCCAACATGGACTAATTCCAAATCTCTATCACCCTAAGCTACTACCCATGTGTAATCCCCTATTTCCTCTTTGGTCCACTAACCATATGTAAGCCCCCATTCCACTACCATAGACACAACTTTTGCGACATGATTGTGAAGACTTTTCCATCTTGATTCTCACACCGAGCATGACTGATGTCGTCTTAGAGTAAGCATCGACCATGAAACCCTCTTTCAGTAGCCTGGAGTGTAATCCCCAAACACACCAACTCTACCTGAGCTACGTGGTCTTTGATGTTTTCCAAGGCACGGTACATAGAAATCCTCCCATACGTTCAAGCCCACCATCGAATGTTTCTGACCCCCTACACATTGGTTCCCACACGACCTAAAATATGTGGTCTTTGATCATTTCCACGGTCAGGTACGTAGGAATCCTCATTAAGGTTCCATTCCACCATACATTGGTTCTATCCCCCCTTCATGTCGGTTCACCAAACACCCATTCAAAATACATGGGATTTGATAGATTTCATCTAGATGAGGTACATAGGAATACTACCTGATGATTAACCCCATCCAGCGGTATGCCTTTTTCAACCCCATTTAGCGGTATGCCGTTGTTAACCCTATCTCATGGTAAGTCGTTGTCATCCCAATTTGGTCGTACGACGTTGTTAGCCGCATTCGACGGTAAGTCATTTAAGTCCCCAATCGACAGTAAGTCATCCGTAGATGAACTATGTGGACATTGATTACCTGTCACATGGATACTTAGGAATCATCCCCGAGGTTCAAGCCTATCACTCATGTATCATCATGATATATCACTCAATCACATGTGTTCTGGGAAGATCATGCCCCAACCTGGAGGTTTTATTTCCTCCAGATCTGATCCATGTGTCCATTGTCACGGGTCCCCTCCTTAGGCATCCCATCATCCCACAAAACTACACAGACATTGATTCTATTCCACATGGATATGTATGAGGTCTATTTGAGGCTCAATCCCAACATCACCATCGTCTTCGAGTAAATTATATCTCATTCTCCATCCACTTTACTGAACCATCCATTATCCATATTGATACTTACCCGGGCCTCCACATCTTAGTAGGATCATGCCACCTCATTCCCAATTCTCTTTAAATGCAATTGGGCAGTTAACCATGTATTTGCACCAAAATCAGTGTTACGTCCTACAGTTTTAACAATCTGATCCACTCTGGTTAGTGTTCCAATCAGTCTGATCTGTCTCTGCTAGATGTTAAACTCGCGACATACCCTTTGTTAGACCTTATAATCTATGGAAAACCAAAAATACCTGCCTATAGTATATTATTCCCAATATTAAATGTGGGATGAAATGGGATTATGCGCCCTCATGAAGCCCTATAATTAGGGGAAGAATACCAAATGCACTAGTGTTCCAGCATCCATACACATTAGTGATGTCCAACAAGACTACTACCCCGACCGAAGGCTGGTGCCCTAATCAGACCCGTTGGAATGTCCATATAGAAGCAATGTAATTAACCAGAATCCATAATGAAATGGCACTGGGAAGAGTTTCATGAACAACATATTATTCTATATGGGAGACTCGGACCATATGATGAGTTCCAGAGGGGAATCCTCAGAAAGACGAACTTACATCACATCATCCTGTTACGATCAAGGAGAAAACATCCTTGAATAAGTGATGGATGTCGCTCATTTTTTGAAAGCAAGAATGTAGGGAAACAGTTGTGACCCATCCATAGATGGATGCCTGCGCCCCAGAGAAAGCGTCAAAAACAAATATTTATTACAAAAAAATTCACCCTTTTTTGACATTTTATAAATTTTTATAAAATTAATCATCTTGTAGATTTCAAATAATGAATTATTGTGATTTACAAAAAATGTGAATTGAGTTTTTAAAATGAGTTTTCCATGAATTGTATTTCATATAGACATGACTAATCATTGATTGGAATATTAAATTATATGGTCACTTGGATTTTTTCAATGAAAGGTATTTTGAAAAAAAATGTTGTAATTTTTTTTTCTATGTGGAATCGATATTTTCGTAAATAAATGTTTTAAATTATTTTTAATCTTCATTTATAATAATTTAATGATTATTTCATCATAAAATGAATTGTTATAAAATATAAAGTTTGAAAATATTATTTTAAATTAAATATTATTCTCAATAAAAAAATTTAAATGATCTTTTATCCTTAAATTGCAATGTTATTTTAAAAAATTATTTTGAAACTATTTTATTCTTTAATAATTGTTTTTTTCACATACAAAGGATATTTATTCACCATTAGTATTCAAGGTGATATTTTAAAATAATTATCATTATAATATTTCATCCTTTTAGGATATTTATGCTTTAGTGGGGATTTTATCCAAGGATATAATTATTATTTATTTTCTAAAATATTTATGAATATGATGAAATGATTCTTAGGAAAACTATTACATTTCCAAATCAGATGATCTAAAGAAATGTTTTATGAAACCCATTTACATTAATTGGTTTTGATATATTTAAATGTTTAAAAAACCCATTTCATTTTGATATATTTTTTAGTATTAATGTTATAAGATAATGGGGAACAAAACTATATATATTATGTGACTAGTGGGACTAATATCTTACAATAATGATTTTTGTGATGATAGTTAAATCATGAGAAAATATTATACATGTGAACCAAATGATATTTTCAAATTGTTATGACTGAACATGACCTGTTATCCATAATCTTATTTATGGATATAGATTTGGTGTCCATAATGTAATTCATGGTCCCAGTTTGGATGTCCATATGTTTATGTGAGATACTAATTTTTTTCTTCAATATACTTAGTAAAATTCATTATAATTACACATGTTCACAATTCTATGAAATTATGTGTATTCCAAAAATCTTGCTCTTATTACAATATTTTGTACAAATGGTTCATGCTCCTTTTTACCAATATGATTCATGTCTTATAACTTTCCATGATATAAAAAATTACTCATGTTCAAAATATATGAAATGAGGGGTATGATTTTCAAATGTTAATCTCATGTTCACATTCCCTTATACTAATGATATATTGATATTTCTATTTATTACCCTTAATGAGCATCTAATATCACCCATTTTTATGTTTTTTCCCTAGGTTATGATGAATAATATTATGGTTGATATGAATAAGAATAAATCTAGATATGTCAAATTTAGTTGTAGATGATTTAGTTCACTAATGAATATGTTGTTTTTGATTCTATATTTCAAAAGGTATTATACCTAAAAAATTCGGTCATGGTTCATTGTTTCTAGTAATGTGTATTAATTCATTAAAATGATACATTAATATATGGTATTTTTTTTCACAAGAGTTGGTATTTGAGTAGGATTTAGTTAACCATTAGAATCTATTTTGAGAAAACATTGCTGAGGCCCCTATAGATATTTCTAAGGATATGTTATGGGATATATACCAGGACATGTATAAGAATGAGTCAAAGTATCCATAATATTTTCTTAATGTTAATAAATGATATGGAAAATAGATTCTAGGAAATTACATCACTTTTGGGTACTACAAATCGATTTAGATATAGATTATAGGACACTAGGAAAATAAAAATGAAATGTTTAATTTATTAGAACGTGATTTTTGCCTAGTGAAAAAAAATGATGTGATACCGAGCTATTTTTACACTACTCAGGGGTATTATTTAGAAATTCACAATTTTTTTATGATCCACCGTAAATTTTTTGAATAATCAACATGAATGGCCTAGTTTAAGCCAATTTTTTCATAGATTGAAAAGATGGTTTCAATATTTAGACATCTAATATATAATATATTTTGAGTATATTTTTTTCAATATAATATTTTATCTCAGACTATAATTTTTGGTTTTAGTATGTTGATAGAACCCGAAAGAATCATGTAAACACCAAATTTGATGGATAATTTGGAAACTATGAGGATCCAATTTCGATGATGAATAGAGAGAAACATATTGTGATTAAAATTAATCATATATCAGAATATTTGATTATAAATATTAACATTTTAAATATTCAAAATGAATAAAAGAATATGAAGATGATCTTTAATTATCGTTCTTTGTTAATGAAAAAAAGGTCCAAGATTGATGAGTTGTCAGGAAGGTCGATGTATTATATTTATAGAACATGGGAATTATTCAATTCAGTGTAGTGATCTAAGATTTGAAATCATGGAAATGGAATAAAATATTACATGTAAATTATTGAAGTGTATAAATTTATTTATTTATTTAGTTGAAATTTATATAATTTTATGGAATTGTTGTTTCCAGTTTTATTTGTCTTTTATGTATCATGATTCATATAAGGATTGTATTAAATTTTAAAGAATATTTTTGACTTGATAAATTTAACATAAGTTTTATGAATATCGACATGGGTTTATGAGTTTAATGATGATCATATGTTAAAATCCTTACAAAAATATTTTGATGTGTTTTGTAATGAGAATTTATCAACATTAACAATATTTTAGGAGGAATTTATTGTTGTTCAACAATATGGTATTGTTTTAGTGATTCTTTTTTGAAGAAGATTACAATCACATTTTGGGTAAATAATGATCATACATTGAATAATGGTTTCTAGGATGAGAATTCACCCTAATATTAGTATGATTTGGTGAGTTGCATATATGAAATTGATAGTGTTCATATTGTTTCCTGGATGTGTTGCATATTCCACTATCAGAAGTCTATGGTGCCGATGTTCAGGATGGGATTGGATGTTAATGGTTTCACACTGGAGGTCATTAATCTATTGAAAAGGTATATGACAAAATTCATTATGTGGGGTTTTAGGTTTGGTTCAATTATAACATTTCTCAATCATTTGTTCGTATTTTGAATATATTGTAGCTGTATTTTTTTATTTTTATTTTGTATTTTAGTATTTTTATGGATGTCATATAATTTCATATGTAAATATTGGTTGGTGGCCTCAAAAGGGGTATGTGTTTATTATCACCCATCATATTTCCATCTATCATATTTTTTAATTGATGGGCACCCTATTTTAATTTTGAGGAGTGTTTTGATGGACATATTTTTCACTTAATTTGAGTAACAATAATGTGATTTAATCACATGCATTGTCATATGGGTTACTCTGAAGATGGATATGAGTGATATAATGTATAATTGTTTTATCACTCGACATTTTTATGAGTGGGATGGGTGCTCTATGCTGATTTGTTGGAGAAAAATGACACGACATCAGGGTTCATGGGTGACGAATCATTATCATAATGTCTCATTGTTGCAATTTATTTTAAGTGGTGTTGAGAATTTTTTCAATTTCTCCTATTAAGTGTTTCTAATATTTGACTACATATGACCATATTATTTCATAAGGTCTTTTTTTTATATTTTTACCTCATTTTGTAATGGGTTACCAATATTACCATTTTCTTAAGAGTTTTTATACTTTTTTATTAAATAAATGAGTCTTGATCTCAAACTGATAAAAAATAGATTAGGCTCTTGTAGAGAAACAGTATATTACATATATAAAGGATGTTGGGACTGAACCCATAATTGAATGATGAAAAGGGAATAGATTCAACTAATAACCTTATTGGAAGAGTATTAATGTTAGTACAATATAAAGAGAGATATTTCAGAGATTTTATCTCTATGAAATGATTATCATAAATCCAATGTCGAGATAAAAAATAAAAAAAAATTTGATATGTAAATTATACATAACAAAATGGAAATTATATGTCATCACTGTAACAAACCATTCTTCCACAGTACGTTTCCCTTTGAATAATGCAATAGATTTCATTGTACGCAACCATGATATTCTAACACACTGCGACTAATCAAACTATCTATTATTAATATTAATAACATCCTTTTGAAATTTTATAAATTTTATCATTCAAAATGGTCTTCATTTTTGGATTAGGAATATAGAAATTAGTTTAGGGTGAATTCTCGGAATTTTTTCTGAAAACATTCAATTTTTGATGATAGTGTAAAACACTGTGTTATTGGTTAAATCCGAAATTTTATTTAAATAATTATTTATTTTATTTTCATTTTTAGGTCACAATTGATACATAATAACTATATATGGTCAACTTAATTCATGTGTGTCATTTTATAATAAGATTATATATATAAAATGTTATCGAACTTTTTACCATCTTTTACACATCTCCTAAGAGCATTTCCAAATATGTATAAAACATAATTTTACATCTTTTTTGTGTTTAACATAAAAAATCCAAGAGAGACGGTTAATATTAGTAAGTAAAATGTGGTTCGATAAGATGGAAATATTTTTGGTGAATAGTATCTTTTGACTTTTATTTACCATGGTTAAACGTTAATTGGGTAATTAAGGGTAAAATGATATCATTATTACCCTAACACATGTCATAATTCTATTGGATAAGTATAATTAGACCAAAAAAACCATAGGAATAAAATATGATCCTCTTTCGTCCACTTCGATTATATTAGGTCATTTATTATTATTACATATAAAGATTGGTTAAAATATTTAAATTAAATGTTTAATAAATAACCCATTTTTAATATAGAGTTACAAATAATATAAATTCTAATCAAAATATTAATTATAATGATATAAATATTTACTACATAATGAAATTTTATTTTTAAATTTTAGACATTATATAATTGAATTTATTTATGACACAATGACGATGTCATAATTACATTATAAATGAAATATTAAAATAATTGATATTATAATTATCCAAATAAAAGAAAATTGAGACTTATGATGAATTAAAAAAAATTATATGTTAATCTGACATGTTTGGGTTGGTTAAAAAAATTTAATCGAATTGTTAAAGTTTTTATGGCTACCCAAAAAATAAAATACTAAATATTGTAAAAATTAACACAATTGATTTTTTTTAAAAAATATTATATTATTAATTTATATAATATTCATAAAAATATATGGTTCAAACAATGTACATATATAAGGTTATGTATATTAATATTGAACATCATGGGGTTCTCATGTCTTGTTATTGTATATTTATTAACCATATAATATAAATATACAAAGAGACATGGTGAATGTCAAACTATATAACTAAGAGTTAAATCTAAAAGATAATGTTAATATGATGACATAAATAGGTATAAAAGTTATTTTTTGAGAGGTTTTATATCCATCCCTACATTATACATTAAATAAATCATTTTTGATCCATTAAAAACCCAAAATGATTTTATTAAAAAAATAATATTTTAGGATTTTCCTAAAGTGACCCTCACCTCTCTTCTAAAACGCCATTTCCCATTCACTTAATTTCACACATCCAAAGACTTTTTTCATGGACAAAACCTTCACAAATATCCTCCCAAAATTCCTCCCTTCATCGAATAGGACTTCATTTTGTCATAAATCCATCCTATTGATCCATTTTCATCAAATCAAAAGGAAGAACCAGAAGAAGATGTAACTATTTCATCACATCTTTCATGTTATTTTCATCTTCCACTTCATATTTCTTGGGTTTTTCCATTATAAAATAATAAATCTAGTATCATCTATATAAATTCATTTTATTATAATAATGGTTCAACCATATTCATTATTCTATCCATCCTAGAAATGACAAAGTCAACATACATGTTTACATACAGATTATCGTATCGACGTCATGGTGTAGTTTGTTATTAAAACACTTCATTATTTGGATGGGTATAATAATGAGTATAACTCATGTAAATAATAATATATAAAATTTTAATGATTATTTATATATAATAAAACATCCAATTACAAACTATTACACCATCAATATAATGATATTGTCTCTCATGTGTACGTACATATTACCATCTTCACGAAGGCGATGTGATTCATTCCCCATCATAATCATAAAAGAATTATAATAATTTTATGATTTAAAATAATTTTTAGGAACATAATATCATTATGTATAGTAATCAAATACATCCTATCCATAAAAAACATTACTTACCTAACCAATATTATAATGGAAAACGAATCAGTTAACAACTGAAACAATGATACTACTAAAATATTATTAACAAAGAAATATTATATGATGATATATGATACAATATTTTTGTATATAGTTCTTATATGATTTAATAAAAATGTTTTAACTATTTAAACGTTGTTAACATACAATTGACTAAGCAAAATTACAATGTAAAGCTTAATTTCACAATCTCATTGTTAGTCGGGGTTGTTTTTACATAAGTATCTACTAGGAATTATTTATCATCAAAATCTGTGTTTTCATTGACATGTATTTAAAAAAAATTAACTATAAAATGGCTTAAATTCATTTATACCCTTATTAGACATTATATGTTTTTAATGGAATATTCTTATCATTTTTGAAACAAGGTACTTTATGAAATGTTTTACAAAATTTATGTAATAAATTATTTTTTTGTCTTATACGGAGGGTGTAGCTATTTTTTACCGTTATAACATCATCGAAGATTCCCAGACATGATTACAAGAATATTTTCAAAATAAATTTTTTCTTTTATAATTATATATGTTTTAAATGATTAATAAAAAAGGGATATTTCATTAAAAAAATGTATTGATTTCATCTTTGTCAACATCCTTTGAGGGATTTTGAGTTTTTTTTTACGTTTACTTAATATGATTCAAAAATTCCTTATTATATTGATGTTTTTGTAATATTTCATAATGTGGATGTGTTATTTTTACATCATTCATGGTTTATGAATAATGTATTGAAATTTTGTATGCTAGTTTTAATAATAATTCTTATGATATGTTTAAACCATTTCATATGAGGTCTGCATTGGACTTAGTAAGTGACAGGTGGAGACCGCTATAGCTCCTCAATGCATGGGTAGGTCTCATGAGACAAACTAGAGTCTTGGAACAAGTCCTGTAAAATCTTATTTGTATCCTTGTCACTGGGCCTTGACTATGTGTTTATGAAGTCTGGAATTATGTATTCCTTCATTATGAAAGTGGATATTGATATTGGATGTGATTATTCAACTAGTAAATTATACATGCGAATAAGTAAAAGGAATTATTTTATTTTATATTTTCCTAATTATGAAGATGTTTATGCTTAAAAGGCATTTGTTTTAGTCTAATACATTCCTTTAATGTTTATGATTATTTGCGAAATTTTCCGCTATATTGTTATCCATATTGAGCATCTATGCTCACCCCCTTCAAATGTTTATTTTTCCAAGCATGTGAAGAAGTGTTTTATGGATGACATTCAGGGATAGACTAAGGATTTAAGTGTGTTCAAAATGGGGAAAATGTTGTTGATGTTTTCATTTCATGATGTAATGTATAAATTATGAATGTATCTAGTACTGCCAAGGCTACTAAATTGATCAGTCTTTCAGGACATGATTCCTTATATCATGCCAATGTTATGTAGTAATGCACCGACTCTGGGTAACTGGGGTCAGGGCATTACTGTTGGTATCCAAGAATGTTTAGTATAAAAATTGGAATCCTTATTTAGAAAAACAAGGATTAGAGAACACTAAACTATGATATAAATTGAATATTAGTATAGAAGAACTTCTGATAATTTGGTACGGTAGAGATAAGGTGAATTATGAGAATTAATGCCTTCATTGTCAAGGGAACATACCTCAGAAAAGGAAAAGGGAGCAAGGCCAAGCTTATGTGATCTCTACTATTGAGGATGAAGCTCGAAAAGATGTGGTGGTGTGTAATTTAATGGTTTCCTTAAGTTTAGAAAATTATATATTTAATTCTAGAACATAACATTGTTTAATATCTTCCATGTTTTCTATGAAAATTAGATATTTTCAATTTTACATAACAAGGGAGTAGTCAGTCAGAACACCTAAGGGGAGTATCATCGCGACAAAGTTTGGGGTATCAGTTCCCATTGGGGCATATAAATGTTCTTTATCTACAGATCTCATCATCATACCCATGATTGAATTTGATATAATCCTCTAAATGGAAGTGATTTCGGAACGTGATGAAAAAATTTATTGTAATAGTACTGAGGATACATTTTTCTATGATAACAAGGGGAACATTATCATTAGAGAAGAAACATAACCACCTGATTCTTAACTAGATACACCCCAATAGCTCAACTAAATTCAATTATTTGGGACAAATATAATTAAATAACTATGGGTGAGGAAAATAATGTTCAAATAGGGGACATGCCTGTTGTGAACAAATATATTGATGTGTTTCCAGAGGATTTTCCTGGACATCCTATGGAATGAGAAATTAGGTATTCTATTGTCATAATTCCGATTTTAAACCCATGTCAAATCCCCATTAGAGAATGGCCACTGTGAAATTTGTGGAACTAAAAAAACTAGAGGAATTCAGTAATAAGGGATTTATTCACCCTAGTGTTTCTCCATGGGGAGAACATGTCATTTTTTTAAGAAGAAATATGTATCTATGAGGTTGTACATTGACAAAAAGGTGATCAATGCTATAATAATAAATAACAACTAACCATTACCTCGCATTGATGATTTATTCGACCAACTTCATGGAGATAAATATTTTTTAAAGATTGACCATCGATCTGGATATCATCAGTTGTGTGTGATGAAGGAAGACATTCTGAAAAATAGAAATTTAAACCACTTATGGGCATTATGAGTTTACAGTTATGCCTTCTGGATTGACTAATGCACCCTCCATTTCATGGATCTAATGATCATAATTTTCAAAGAATATCATGATGAATTTTTAGTGGTATTTATTGATGATATCTTGCTATACTCATAAAGCTACGAAGATCACAAAAATCACTTGGGCATTATCGAAAAGTCTCTTAAATGAAATGAATTATATGGTAATATTAGTATATGTGAATTATGGATTTTGGAGATTTATTTTCTTGGAAATAATGTCTCTAAGGATGGAATATCCATTGATCCTTTTATGATAACCACAATCCAAGAATGTCCAGCACCAACGAGTGTAACTGAGGTACAAAGTTTTATTGGTTTAGCAGGTTATTATCAGCATTTTGTCCAAATTTTTTCCTGATCATCTAACCCATTAACCATGCTCACAATTAAAGGTGTTAAATTAGTTTGGAATGAAGAGTTTGATTAATGTTTTTAAGAACTGAAGAGAATATTATTTAATTCTCTTATATTGAATCTATCATCACAGAAAAATGGGTATGTTATTTATAGTGATGCTTCAATGAAAGGACCTAGTTGTGTCCTTATGAATAATCAGAGAGTTATTGCTTATGCATCATGATAGCTAAAATTTTTTGAGCAAAAATATCCCCCTCATGATCTTGAGTTAGTAGCTGTAATATTTTTTTTAATGATATCGATACACTATCTCTATGGTGAAAAATGTGAGATTTATACTGATCACAAGAGTTTGAAGTATATTTCCTCACAAAAATAACTCTACATGAGGCAAAGAAGATGGCATGAACAACTCAAGGATTATGATTTCACTATAAACTACCACACTGGGAAGGAAAATAAGATGGTAGATGCTTTGAACAGAAAAATCATGGAGTTTTGGACAAGATGAGAGTTGAAAAGGATCATATTTTCATGGATCTAGTAAAGATGGATATGGGAATAACCCAGAAAGGTGAAACATCAAAAAAATTTCAAATGGTTGACAAACCATCTTTATTAGAAAGGATACCATGTTCCCAGATTGATGATGAGGAATTTCAAAATAAAATTAAAGCTGTGAACGTTGGGAGATTGAGTGACTTCATATATGAAGTGGGAATTTTGAAATTTTGGAAGAGAGTTTCTTTTCTTAATATATAGGATCTAAAAAGGAATTATTGGATGATGCAAATAGATCCAGTTTCACTATATACACTAGGATCACCAAGATGTATAGTAATCTAATGAAAAAATTTTAGTGGGACAACATGAATAGGGAGATTGCTAATTTTGTGTCAAGATGTATGGTTTTTCAACAAGTGAACGCTGAAAGGATACAGCCTCAAGGAGTCATGCAACCTCTTCCAATACCTGAGTGTAAATGGGATAATATTACGATGGAGTTCATCCCGGGAAATCCAAAGACTCCTAGAAGGAATGATGAAATATGGGTAATTTTTGATCTTCTTACCAAGTCAGAAAATTTTCTTGCCATAAGAGAATATTAAAAACTTGAATGTCTAGTAATATTGTATATTAATGATGTTGTAAGACTCCATGGTGTACCCCTATCAAATTTTTCTCATCGTGATCACCATTTTACATCAAGATTCTGAAAAATTCTTCAGAAGGTCTTGGATAATGAAGTTCGTTTGAGCCCTACCTACCACCCTCATACTGATGGAAAATCAGAATAGACTATTCAAATCGTAGATGACATGTTGAGATCTTGCTCATTGACATTCCAGGTATGTGGGATCAATATTTACCTCAGGTAGAATTTTCCTATAAAAATAGCTTCCATTCAAGTATTTAGATGGAACCATATGAAGCATTATATGGAAAGAGATGTCACACATCAACTTATTAGGATGAAGTTGGTGAAAGGGAAATCGTAGGACCAGAACATATTTAGGAAGCAATAGAAATAGTGAATATTATAAAAACCCACATCAAAGCAGCTCTAGGTAGGCAGAAGAGCTATGTAGATAACCGATGGAACTATTTTGATTTTCAAGTAGGAGACCATATTTTCATTATGTTATCTCCATGAAAGGGTGTTATAAATTTCTATAAAAAGGGTAAACTGAGTCCCAGGTGCATTAGAACTTTTGAAATTCTCAAACGAATTTGATTTGTAGCTTATCATTTGGAAATGCCTCCATCTCTATCCAAAGTTAATGATATGTTCCGAATATCACTGTTGAGAAAATACATGCCTGGCCCAACGAATGTACTCATAAATGAGGAAATTGAACTGGAAACTGATCAATATTATTGTGAAGAGCCTATCAAAATTCTTAATCCAAGAGAACAAGTGCTGATAAACTGGACGACTCGTCTGGTAAAATTCCTATGGAGAAACCATATGATGGATGGGGAAACGTGGGAACCAGAGGCACTTCATATGAATATCCACCCGAATCTTTTTGTGTGGTAGTGTTATAAAAATTACGAGGACATAATTATTTAATGAAGTTGAGAATGTAATATCCCAAGCTTCCACGATATGTTTCCCTTTGATTAATGAATTAGCTTTCATTGTTTGCAACTTCGAGATTCCAACACATTACGACCAATCAAACTAGCCATTATGAATCTTAATACCCACTTTTTAAAACATTATAAATATTAACATTCAAATTGGAAATAATTTTTGGATTTGGAATATAGAAATTAGCTTAGGGTGAATTTATGGTATTTTTCTGAAAACATTCTATTTTTTGACGAATACTGAAATAACTGTGTTATTGGTTAAAAATGACTCTTTATTTAAATAAATAGTTATTTTATTTGAATTTATATTATGTTATAATAGATACATAATACCTATATATATTCATCTTAATTCATTTGTGTTGTTTTATAATATGTTTAGATATATAAATGTTTATTGAACTTTTTACGGTCTTTTACCCACCTTCTAACAGAATTTGAAAATTTATATAAATCTTAATTTTACCGCATATGTGAGTTGAAATTCAAAAATCTAAGAGACACGGTTAATATTAGTAATTAAATGTGGTTCAATAAGATGAAAATAATTTTGTGTTAATAGTTACTTTTGGCTTATATTTACCACAGTTAAAAGTAAATATGGTAATTAACGGTAAAAAGAATATCATAATTACCCAAACACATGTAATAATTTTATAGGATAAGTATTATTCAACAAAAAAACCTTATTAATAAAATATGATCCTTTTTGGTCCACATGGATTAAATTAGGACATTTATTATTATTGTATTTAATGAAGAGTTAACAGTGTTAAATTAAATTTTAAAAATCAAAACCATTTTTAATACAAGGATAAACAAAATATAAATTTGACTCTAAATATAAATTTGAAAGATAAACCTAATTCCTACATAATGGTATATTATTTTTAATTTTTATTCATTATATAATTTAATTTATTTATGTCACAATGATGATTCAGTAATTATCTTATTAGTGAACTATTAAAATAATTGATATTATAAAAATCCAAATAAATGTAAATTGAGACTTTTTATGAATTACACTAATTTTATAGGTAAATATGACATGTTAGTGTTGGTTAAATAAATTTTATTTGTTGTGATAAAGTTTTTATGGCTATTAAAAAATCAAATAATAAATAGTGTCAAAATTGACATTATTGAATTTTTAAAACAAATATTATATTTTTAATTTATATAATATTCATAATATTATATGGATCATCCAAAATACATAGATAAGGTGATATAAATTAATAATTAATCACGCAGGGTTATCTATTATTGTTATAGTATGTTTATTAACCATATTATATGAAAATAGAAAGAGAAATGGTAATGTCAAACTATTTAACTAAGAGTTAAATCTAAAAGAAAATGATAATATGACGACATAAACCAATCTAAAACCTATTGGTTGAGCGTTTTTCGGCCCATACCAACCATATCCTTTATATAATACATTTTTATACATTATAAACCGAAAATTATTTTATTATAAAATAATATTTCAGGATTTTCCTAAATTGACACTCAACTCTCTTATAAAAGGGGTCTTTACCTTCATTTAATTTCACACATCCAAAGCCATTTGGATCTTCCAATCCCAGCCCAAATATACTTAAAACTTATATCACTTCATAATAGAGGTTTTATTTTGGTCATAAATCCAAACTAAGGACCCCTTTTGATCTAATAAAAATGTTGAACATGAAGAAGAGGTAAGCATTTCATCACCTATTTCATGTTCCCTTCTTCATACACTTCCTCTTTTTATTGTTGTTTCCTTCTAAAATTATTACACCATTATAATATATATACTGTTATGTTATCATAAAAATGGTATAACCATATTCATTATTCTATCCAGCCTATAAATGAAAATGTCGCCATACATGTGTATGTACGGATTTCCGTCTCCACGTCGAGGTGTAGTTTGTTATTCAAAACATCAATATATGTATGGGTATAATAACGAGTATAACTGATATAATAATAAATATAACATGTTAATGATTATTTATAAATTATATAGCATCCAATTACATAATATTTCTCCGTAAATATAATGATATTGTCTATCATGCTTATGTACGGATTACCATCTCCACGAACGCGATAAGATTCATTCCCCATCGTAATAATTCAAGAATAATTTCAATTTAATGATTTAAAGTAATGTTTATGAACATAATTTCATTCAGTATATGAATAAAATACATCCTATCGATAAAAATATCTCTTAATTAACAAAGCTTATAAAGGAAAACAAATCAGTTATTACCCAAACGATGATACAACTAAAAACATTTTAACAAAGAAATATTCTAGGATCATATATGATTTCATATTTTTTTTATATAGTTCATGTATAATTTAATAAAAAAAATTATCTATTATATAGGTGGTTAACATACCATCAACTAAGAAAATGTACATGGTAAGGGTTAATTTCACAATCTCTTGATTATCCGAGATTGTTTTTTCGAATGTATCTTCTGGGATCTCTTTATCATCCACATCTGTGTTTTCATAAAAATGTATTTCAAAAAAATTTACTAGAAATTGGGTTAATGTAATTTATACCCTTATTTGAAATTATATTTTTTAATGTAATCTTTCCATCGTTTTCCATATGAGGTAATTTATGTCAATTTCGACAAAAATAATGTATGAATGTCTTTTTTTAACTTATACTATAGGCACGACTATTTTTTGCCATTATATAATCGTCGAAGATTCCAATACATGATTTTAAAAATAAATTTATTCGTTTATAATTATATATCTTTTAAATGATTTCATAATATAAATATAAATTTCTCTATAAAAAGTATTTATTTCATCTATGTCAACATCTTTGGATGGATTTTTAGAATGTTTGAAGTTTATTTATTATGATACAAAAATTCCATATTGTATTTCAGGTTTTGTGATATTTTTGAATGTGGATGTGTTATTTTTACACCATTCATGGTTTATTAATAATGTATTGACATTTCATATTCTTGTTTTAATACTAATTTTTTTGTTTGGGTTAAACCTTTTCATATGAGGAATGGATTGGACATAGAATGTGACGGGTGGAGTCTGATATAGCTCCAAAATGCATCGATAAGTCTCATAAGACAAACTAGTGTCTTGGCACACGAACTTGACAAAATCCAATTTGTAGTCTTGGAAAAAGGCATTGACTATGTGGTTATGAAGTTTGGTATTATGAAATCCATAATTATGAAAGTGGATATTGATATTGCATGTGATTATTCAACTAGTAAAATATCCATGTGAATAAGTAATTGAAATTATTTAATTTTATCATTAATATATTAGGCGAAAGTTCATGTTTAAAAGGATTTTGTTTTAGTCGAATAGATTTACTTACATATTTATGATTATTTATGAATGTTTCCGCTATATTGTTATCCTTACTGAGCATATGAAATCACCCATTTCTATGTTTTATTTTTTCCAGGATGTGAAGAAGTATATAATGGTTGACCTACAGGGATAGGAAAAGGATAGAAGTTTTTTCAAAAGGGGAAAAATGTAGTTGATGTTTTTAATTCATGATGTCAGGTAAAACTAATAAATGTATCTAGTACATCAAAGGCTACTAAATACATCTGTCGTTCGGGAAATGATTCCTAATATCCTACAAATTTTATTTAATAATGCACAGAAAATGGGTAACTACGGTTGGGGCATTACAATAACCATGGCATTTGTATTCAGAATCACCAAAAATCTAAAAAGAATAATGCTACATGGGTAGTTTCATCCACCTTATTAAGCCAATACACTTTACAACTATGAGAAAATATTTATATTTTGATATTATTTAAATGATATAATTTAATGAATTGATCTGTTTTCATGGAGTAAAAAATTATATGATATTATGGGATTTTCTAGGAAAACCATTTCATTTCATGGGTTCTAATATAAGGAAATGTTCATAAAACTAATTTAATTTTCATATTTTCTCTTATGAATATTGTTTTATGATCTGTTGGAATGTAAATTTGTGGATTATGTGATAGGTGGGACCTATATATCCCTCCAATGCATTTGTAAAATGTGTATTAAATAATATTAAATATGATATTTGTGAACATAATTAGATTTTTACAAAGTTATGGTTGAAACTATTTACATGTTAATATTTTTATGTGTGTAAATATATTTCATGATTATATTGTTATTTGTGAAATGGTTTTGTGCCCAGAAGATTATGTGAGGGCCTAATTTCATAACATTGTATTGATAAGTGACCCTAATTTAAAAGTAACATGGTCTAAATTTAATATGATTCTTTGTATACCGCAAATCCTACAATTATTTTAGTGATATTTTCACAGGGAACATTAACAAGGTTTCTAGTATGATTCATGTCTTATAAAAATAAAATATTTTTGTGATCACTCCATCTTATAATTTTTTATACCCATTGATTTTTTTTGAAATGTTAATATAATTATTCCAAAGAATAATCTCTTGATATATTCATATATCCCTTGTTCACCCATATTGATTATATTTTATCCACCATTAATATATATTTTCCGGATGTTATGATTAAAGGTATTATGTTGGTTATGTATAACTTGGGATACAGTTATGAAGAATGTATTTGCCAAAGATGTATTTCACTTATAATCAATTTTTATATGTTTCCATTTTTTAATGGCCCTACAACAAAATTATCATTTAATGCATCATCATTCTAGGAAATTAATATTAAACAATGATGATGTAATATTTGATATATGGGAGTTTTTGTGTCACTACAAACATATTTTTTCATCATTAATAAAATCCACATTTGAGGTTCACCACATGTTATTGATATAGAATACATCTGAGATCCCATGGTATTCATATATCATGTAATAAAAAATAATCAGGTCATTAACACATGGAATAAATGGAAATCACATTCTTCATAGTTCATTTCACTCTTATTCTATATTTTCTTGATTTTATATCCTTAAAAGGTTTAACAATTAAAATGAAAAAACATAAATATAATAATAAAATATAGCATTGTTTGCACCAGCACCTTAATAACAATCCATTAAAATATTAAGTAATATTAGCATAATAATGAACACATTACCCTAGAGTGAAAAGTGGTCAATATATTAGTGGTATATAAAATTACATAATAAAATTAAACTCCTTGCATGTACCCAGTATTCCCCAATAATAACAAGGAATGACAATAATAGTAAATTAATATGAAAATAACAACTACTAACAATTAATAATATCGTCATTAAAATATATAGGATTGATTTTAACATATATATATATATATATATATATATCTTTTTCAATTATTAAGGATGGATATTTTTTTTTAAAACTCAATGAATATTTTCTTATGGAATGTAACGGCCACTTTTGAATTAAGTATAAAAATTTGATTCGTTTCAATAATTATAAAGGGTATAGTAATTGATAATGAATTATTTTGATTATATTCATTCCTTTGTAGTATATTTCAATCAAAACCTTTTATAAGTGATAAAAATAATTTGGTTAAAATAATTCACAAGAAGCAAAGATATAATTTTATCTTATATATAAATTGAAATGATTTAAATCCTCTACAAGTGGTATTGTGGTTCCTAAGAAAACGAAGAATTAAAGATGATATCACACAACCTAGAAATAATTTATAAATATTATGGTAAGTGGCCCGTAATGGTTATTGTTCTAATTATACACTTATACAAATCTCTAGGTTTACAAATTTTGGAGTTGTGTTGAATATATATAGACAAAGCAGTGGATTTTAATTTCATATATATAAAACACATAGTGGTTCAATCATATAACATTATTAAAACACAATGTAATTCTTGAACTAAAATAAATATTAAACAGTTAAAACAAAGTATTACTAATTGTTTGAATCCATTTAATTAAAACATGTGACTTTATAAACAATGAAAGCGAAGGAACTACACATGAAATATCAATGTGGAATTTTCAATGCAACAACACTTGTCCTAGAACCTAAACATTGTAAAATTATTTTTCTAATTAATTTGTTTTATTTTGTCAAATAAAAATTATTAATTACATGAAATAGGTAATAAAAATTTCACCGTAATAACATTTTACAATTTGAGACATTTATCGTCATATGACTTTTGATTTAAATTACTCAAATTACCAAAAAAATAGATTTGTATGATAGTTTTTGATGTAAAACGAGATTTTATATATAAAATTATATTGATGATAGAAAACAGTTATATAATATCTATCAATATTTGACAAAAAATTAACCCTTGATTGAAATAAATCCTTAGAATTCATAGATATTTTAAACCGTGTATAATCTATAACACCGTTGATAAATGTATTACCTATTAGTTATTGTGTTATTTATATAGTTTTATCATTTCTTAAATGACTCATGCCCAAAAATTTTGATTTTCATATTTCAATGTCTGAGATAAAACATAATAACCAAAGTTCACAAGTCCTCATCCAACCATATAAGGAAAAATTATATACCTGAAAATTGATGGATTAACTTCTCATGTGAATACTTATCGACACTAATTAACCACAATTTTAAGGCTTCAACAAATTGAAGGTGTCTCTCAACTGACTATTCGTCTCCTCAAATTACAACATCTTGATTCTAATCATTTATATAATTGAAGAGTCCATATAATTATCATGTGTTTAAATTGACCACACCTTATCTCAATTAATTTTAATAATAGACTAACCAATTTAAAATTTCCTAGATCGATCATATATTGATTTCCACTAAGAGAATATGATTTTAGGAAATATAAAAATTTCATACATTGGGGATTAAAATTTAAAATTTCCTAAATAGAAAAGTTAACATGCAATCTGAATCTATTCCTATTATTAGGCTAAATTAGTACAATCTCTAAAATAATCACCACTCGGTGATAATCAAGCGGATGGTGTATTTTTAGTGAATGGACCAAAAAACTATAATATTCAAGATTCCTAGCTAGAGATATGTTATAATACATGTTATATAAATGTCGATAATATCTATAAAAAGAACATGATTTAACTAAATTGAAAAAGTTAAATGAGTAAGAGTACACCCAATAATTATAAAAATATTTTAAACCCTCACAACTTCTAAGCATTAAAACATTATACTACATTATATTTTCCTATAACATAAAAAAATCCTTGATTACATGATTCCAATGAATCGTTTTACATTATTAAATTTTTGGGGATATTTTTTAGATTAGTAGTGAATTAAAAAAACTAATACATGTCTAAAAAATTATATAAAAGTGTAAATTTCTAATAAAAATTCAATTTTATTTCCATAAAAAAGGATTTTATTAATTTATAAAATAGTTTCATTCATGAAACAATTTATTTTTTGTTCTAAAATATAATTTACTTTTTATAGAATTTATAATAGTTTAAACTCATCCTCACACCTATAAAAATAATTTTAAATATTGGGATGAGAGAAAAATTCAATATAAGTCATATAAAAATATAAGAATCCAAAAAATATTTTTTAAAATCATGAAAACACCTAATAATGATTTTATTTTACATAATAATAATGGGGCTAAAAATAATAATTCATCTACTCATTTTATATCAACCAAATCCCGGTGTTTTCTTAATATATTTTGTAATAAAGTATAATAGATAAATTCCTAATTTCAGACTGATTTATCATCAAAAAAATTCTTTCTATTTTCTTGGATGGTTAAATTTTGTCTAAATAATAAAATCATTAACATCTTTTGAATGCTTCATATTTTCATAAAAACTCGTTTACATGTATGGAGAAGACATGTAAGCATCATGGAGCATCATATATTCATTATGAAATTATATTTTAAGATAATTCCAACAATATAAAATGAATAAATTATGATAATTAATTTTTCCAATTCATATGAGTAAATAATTTCGTCCATATTATAATAGATGATACATAAAATAGTTAAGCTTATCACATCATAAGAGTTTTTAATTATGTCTACATTATTTTCGGAGTAATTCATATCAATATAATTGTTCTCTTTACCCAATGAATTTGAAGGATATAATAGAGACACATAGTATATGACATACATAGTAACAAAAGTGTTTTTCTTTATTACTCATTCCAACATACACAAATAATTCACATGATTCAACTTCTGAAATAAATTAATTTACTAAATTTATGTATTCATCATCAAAACTATATAATTTTAATTTCATCCCATAAATAACTTGTTTTCTATTATCTCATAAAATTGAGAAGAAATAAAATTTTCTTATATAAACTATTGAAAATGAATAATTACACATAAGAGAAAGAAAAATAAATTATTTAAAAGCATGAGAAATATTTATGTGATATTGAGATTGATGAATGGATATTAATATTTGAAGATAATCTTATGAAATATACATATAAAAATATTCCATTAACATTATAGTAAAAAGATGAAAATGTGGGTTGTACTGAAAATATTAAAACATCCACATTTAATCCAACATAATGATATAATTGAGTGGTTTAAAATGATCATTGTAATCATATTTTGTATAATTATAAACCATATTGAACCATTTAAACTGAAATATAATAAAAAGATTTTAAAAAAGTTCTAAATAATGTTTTATTAAAAATACCATAACACATAGTTTACATATGAATTAATAGATAATTGAAGGAGAGAACATAAAATATATTTGTAAACAACATTAATTTATTAAATTATTTTTAAAATAATATATTTTCAATATATATTAAGAAAATAAAAAATCATGTGGTGAAAATTGCATGATTCTCAATCAATGGATATTGATATGAGAAATCCCTAACCTAGATTTAGACTCACCACAAACATTTTTTGAATCATGTTTAATAAAATTATATTAATTATTAAATTTATCAAGACACAATTTTATTTTTATTTAATAATAATATTAATAATTTATTTATTTTATTACCATGTATTATAATGATACGAAATAAATTATTTTTATATTTGATGATTTTTGGTTATTCATTTTGTAATCACAAAAAACAATTGGTAAGTTGCAAAATTTAAAAGGTGTTATTTTTTATATTATACTGAACAAAAATCATTACATAATATAAATTATTATATAGTAGAAAATTTTTGGAACAATTTATTAATGAAGGAAAAGGAAAATGTATTAAATTGTTTTATGTAGGTGGTAGTCCACACAATCACGTAAGATAAGTTATAATTTTTTCATGGATGAAAATGTAAGAATATAAGTAATATATTATAATTTAAAATCATGATTATATCCTCAATATCATATTCATTCCCTAAATAAAACATAATACCCTTCCTTGAAATTTCTATATGAAAAATGAAACTCGTCACATATTTTAGGAGGTTTTCCACTTATACGTAGAAATGGTGTTTTCATTTACCATAAGAGAGAATCGAAGATCTAAAATGGGTTTTCAATCAACATATTAAATTTAATGTATAGAGAACATATTTATGTTATAATATCATCATGCTTATAATGTAATTGTAATATATGGAATAAGAAATAAACATTAAATTATTTTTTAAGAGTTATACATCTAATTTTTAAACCCTTCTTGTGATAAAACATTAATCCTTCTAGGATGGTTTTTTTGTTGAGAAAGAATCCTCTATAATGTTGGAAGGTTTTTTTATAAGGAAATAGTTTGATATTTTTTCCACTCAATGGATTATTTGGTATTATGAAAAGATGATAAAATATATCCTTTTTATAATTATGGAGGGTGGAAAATATGTAAATAAATTAACAAAAAATATATAAATTCATTTAAACATATATAAATTGGACATGGTGTGATATATATTTGATGATATTAATTTAAATTATGAATTAATTCATCAAATAATATTTATACATGATTAATTGTAATTTTAAACCATATCTATTGGTTGAACCCCCTCAAACCCTTCTATAACTGTAATTGTTTTAACAACAATTTCATTCATTAAGTGACATTAATGTAAATTTCAAAATTCAATGTGGATCATGAGAAAATTAATTATATTCTAGATATATTTAAATTAATTTCAAACAAAATAAAATTTTTATAATTTAATTATTATCAATAAAGATATTATATCATTAAATATCATTCAGTACCTTTTTAAGGAGTACTGAAAATTATTGATTAAAAATCATATCAATATAGAGTTATAATTTAATACATAAAATGACAGTTACAATTCCATTTGATTCATAAAAATCCATCTAGAATCTAAATTATTAAAAAAATAATTTATTATTTTTATGAACATTTACTTTTATTTTTCACCATGTTGAAGAAGTAATAAATCTGTATTATGTATGATATTAAGTTTATTATATAATTATAAAATTAAAAATAAAATTGTCTAATAAATATACGTTTTTATATATTAAATTTTACAATACATATTATTTTATATATATCTTTTTTCTATATCCATATCCAGAAAAAAAACCAGGTGACAGAGAGTGATATTTTGGCAGATATATTATTATTAATATACAAATAGAACCCATATTCCAGTAATGTTGCTAAAAATTTAATTATTAATGATGAGAATGTCATGAAAGCTATATAATAACCTCATAAACCAAATTAGTGAGGTGTAATTTTGAAATATGTAGTATGTATTCTTTCAGTTAACACATTTACCCTATATTAGCTTTTACTCTGGTGATAAATAATTACCCATGTAATTATTTATTCTATATAAAAATGTATTGTATATTATTATTTTATTTGAATATTTTGATTCCAAATAAGTAAAAAAATTTCATTGATTAAATATCTAAATGTTATTAAAATTAAATATAATATATGTTCATTAAATGCAATGAAATATATGGTTTTACAAAAATACCAGTTATATGTATAAAACAAATTTGTTACAAAAAAATTAAATAATATTGAGTCTTGTACAATTTTTTAGATTATTTTTAATAGAATTAATATTATTTTTATTTAAGAACATTATAAATGAAAATCCAACAATATATTTATTTTTAATTAAATAAAATAAATTATATTTATACAATATCATTATTTTTACTTTTAACAAAAAATATACTATCCCAATAAAATCACATCCAATTATCATAATATAAATTTATAATGATAATATATTGAAAAAAATTCCATTTTTTGAATTAAATTTAAAAAACAATGATAAAATCATTCATTATATCAATGCATAAAATATAACAAATAACCCTTTTTAAATAAAAATTAATTATAAAATAAATACACACTAATTATTTATCTAATAAACATTATTACATAAATTATATTTTATTTATTCTATTGTCTATAAATTTCATTAAAATATTTCATCAATATTGATTGTGATAATTTATATTTATACAAATTCATTGTACAGAAAATTAGTACTTTCAAAAATATCTGTTTTAATCATATGTGATCTTATTTTAAATAGTGTTGTTATTTTCAAGGAATAAATTTTCCATTTTTTTTAAAAAAATATATTCTTATATATCATTATGTGTTTACTCTTATACAATCCTATTAAACGAATGGCTTGGTTATAAAAGTTATATTTATATAAAAATATTATAATAGTATATCAAAAAAAATTACGATTTTTTACCCGTGGAATATGAAATTGAACAGAAAAATAATTTCAAAATAAAATTATATGGTGTGACATTCCAAATCAACATTGTGTTGTTTATGAATTTACAGTATATCTGTAATTATAATTTTAATTCTATTAACTATTTAAATATGTTGTTTCATTTTCTTCTCCTTCATTTAACCATGATTCTTTAACACTTGGGATTTAATAAATGATTTATAACTTCATGATCATGAACTGAAGGAATATGATTTGTGGATTATGGTTAATTTTAGTGAATGTTCGTCAATGTACGAAATTAATTCACACATTATTTCTTCTTTTTTTCTTTTGTAATAATTTTTGTTTAGATTAAATGAGGAAATATTAAATATATATTTCAATTATATTATAAAACTCTTCAACTATATGTGAATAAATTTATACATATGAAATAATCACACTTCATACAATTGTATCCTTTTAATTTGAATGGAATAATTGTGGTTGGCTTCATCCAATGGTGTGAGTAGCACCATTCACATAGTTGAGGATCGTTATTTCCAATTAATTGAGGAGAACAAATGGGATAATCATTATATTTGATGATTATTTGATCATATTACTAGTTTTATTAAAAAACATAGTGGAGATGTTCATATGAATGATTTATAGTTATAACATTCAATTATATTATTTAAAACAAATTTAAATTACAAATAGAAAGCCTTAAAATTCACCTAAGACCCATTACATTTTCATAAGGACTGAATTTCTCTGTTGTTGTTTTCATCGGTTTGAATTATAGAAAAAAAAAACAAATCATAAAAAAATTTCACAATATATTCAAAATTCATATATTTAAAATTAATATTTATAAATTAACTGTATAGTAATGATTATAAGACTATGTACTTGAATGTCATCAAAGGTCATCCACTAAGCTACGTTCTACGTTTTGATAAATTATATATGGGAGGAAATTGATAGTTTTTAGTACATTGAGAAAATAATTACTATGATGTGATATGTGATTCACTGTTTTTTGCAATAGTAAATAGTAAATTTCAGTGAATTTTGTTTCATTAATGTTTCATTTATTCTCAATTATTATTTCATTATTTTAATAAATTCTATTTTCATTATGATGAGAAAATTTTTGATTCCATTAATCTCAAAATTGACTTAAAATTTGAAACCTATTTATATAAATTTTATAATATTATATGAATGGTCAATCATTTTCGTAATAATTACCAATGTAAAAAATAATTACACCCATAATTATATGAATAAAATGAAGAGAAATTACATTGTGTGTATAAACTATAGAACATTCAAGATGATTTCAAATAAACATTTCAACATATTATAAAACATGAAAAAATAACATCATGAGGTATAGTGAAATAGATATGATTATTAGGAAATCATAATATCAAATATTATTGTGGTGGAGACATTGAAGAAAAGAAATACCTTGCACAATTTACTATTGCAAAATTCTCCTAAATAGCCTTTCACATTGAAGATGGGTTATATATCTATATATATCCATAGTAATGAATATTATTATATGGAATTATATTATCAGAAAGTTTATAATACATAATTTACATTATATTGATTTTATATTTGTATATAATTTTTTATACCTTTCATTAAATCCATGGAAATTGTTAACAAATGAGTAAAGTCATAGGTCATTATAAAAGTGAAGAGGAAATACCAACCAATGCCAGATACATCTCATAAAGAATTAAAAGATGAATTTTACATATAAAATGGGATTAAATGTTTTATATTTTTGGGAAATATCAGTAAACTAAACTAATTATATTAAGTTTTTATTCATATTACATCACAATTATATTTCCCTAGTGTTTTAATAGTTTGATTAGAAAAAATAATGACCACTATAGGTGATAGCCAAGATGGACATGATAATATCAATTTTAAGAGAATTTAATGGGACCAATATCCCTATATCATTACAAAAAATATTTTGTGGATGAGTTATATAAAAATAGTGAAATAAGATAAAATGTGATGGGGAGATTTTCCTACATTGAATACATTTTATTCATATTTTTCTAATTATGAAATTAATTTTTATTTTAAAAGTTTTAACATTTTTTATCTAATTTTTTTTTTTTATCTTAAAAAAATATGAAGAGTGTATGAAATTAAATATGGATATACTATAAACCTTTAATTTCTATGAAATATTTTATTCGTATTTTTTTAATCAATTTGACATTTTTCATTTCCCACAACACTAAATATAATTTTTTATATGAAAGAATAATTTTTGGATTTTATTTTACTCAACAAGAATTTAATAATTCATTTTATAAATCACCATCTTATTCTTATACTACATGCAACACTAACTGTCATATGTTACACACGATAATGTGTTTTATGAAACATCATTTTAATTATATTATTATCATGTAAATGAGTTATTTGTATTATATCATTCAATAAAGGTTATATGAACATAATTAATTATGTTTTAAATAACATTTATAATATTATTATGTAATTAAAATAAATTGATAACAAAATAAATAATTTTTTACAAAGTCTTTATTTGTTTGAAAATAATATTCTTTTCTACGATGATGTGAATTTTATATCACTAAAAGAAATATATGAAATTAATTATGGGAAATTTTTGAAATTTAATTTCATAAAATATATAATATATTTTATTTATATTTTTCTATATTATTATATAATTAATTATTTTTAATTCATTAAGATGGTTTATTTTTATATGAATAGTGAATAATACTAAATTTATATCCAAAAATAATTTTTCATCTAGTTTATTAATATTGGTAAATTATATTTTATTGGTTTTTTTAAAATAAATTGATAATACATCAATTTATACAATTTATGTAACTCGAATGAAATTCACATCGAAATTAGATATAAAAACATTTCAATGTTTTAAACATTTTATATTATCAAACTCATTGTCCTGACACATTTATGGGATTAATTAGAAATCAATTTCTTCTGTATATAATATTATAATTTAGAAAAAATTGATTAAAAAATTTAGTAATCATAAATTATAACATTTAATATGGTAATAATTTTTTATTAAAAAATAGTGATAATAAGAAAAAATTACATATAGTGATTATAGAAATAACAAGAACAATTCATTTAAAAACATATATTAAAAAAAGAAAAAATGATCCTAAACATGTTTAAAAAGTATTTAAGTTACCTATTTAGACCATCAAACATGTATGGATATGTAATGGTTAATTTTTTTCACCATTTTGGAAAATTAAATCATGGGATGGACTCAAATCATTTCAAAAATACCAAATGTGTAATTTTCCCCAAATAAATATGGTCTCCTCAACTACCCCTCTATTCACACCTCTTGTGACCTTTTCGTAGAATAAAAAATCACTAATATATTCTTAAAATCACTCTCATTATCTTATAGAACTCACTATAAGAATAAATCAAATTATGGAATACATTTTGTGGAATCTTAAATGGATTTCCAAAATAATCGATAACTTCATTCCACAAGCTCTTTTGTTTTATATTTATTATATACCCATTCAACTATTCTTTTTAAACAATTATATTAAATAAAAATTGTAAAAAACATATTTAAGTGTTTTTATACTTTTTGTTTAACCAGATCTAACACAAACATTCATGAAATGGTTAATAGTCTCACTGTTCATGTGTGTACAGAGGACTACCGCCTCCGTAATGATGTCCTTTTTTTCATTACAACCTCCCATAGTAGGGGATTCTGATGTATATTTTTTTTTCATGTGATATATATATAATATATTTGATTTATTTATTATTATTTAATAGTTATATAATTCATACCATTATTATTTATATTTTGGGGAATTATGATAACTTTTTTGGTTGATGTGTACACTACCACCTCCTCCAAGCGATGTGATTCGTTCAAACATTGTATGGAATGTATTAAAGATTGGTTTGGTAAATATATATGGAATGCATGAAATAATAAAAATATATGAATAATAACATATATATATATATACATATACATTTATTTCATTTACATGCTTACTTTTAATTCAACATGAATAAGGAAATAAATTTCATGCATATATTCGACCTATCGTCTACATGAATGTTGTATTCTATTTAATATTTATATTCATTATATATTAATATATATATTTTAATGAATATATATTATATTATATTTATTTATTCATTTAAATTCTAGAAATAATTAAATCATGATCAATGTAAAAGGATCCAGAATAACAAGTTAATTTCTGTTAAAAAAACAAGACGTTATTAGCAAAAACATAGTAATAACATGGAATGGTTAAGAAAATAAGTAAAATTATTTCCTTGAAAACCCAATATCTTATGATTTATAATAAAATGGTTCCATTTTAGATGTCTAATAAACATACACTTATGATTTAAGAGTTCATAACATGTACCCTTAGAGTCAATACATAAGGTAATATTTTTATCATATCACTTTTATTTGTGGGAGAGATAATCCTTATTCTCAACTAGTTTATCTTACATGGTTTATATAATTCCCATTAATATATAATATTATTATTAAATATTACTTTACCTTGACACCCCAATATTTAATTATATGCTATCTTTTAATAATTAAATAGCTTGTGTTGCACGCATGAACGAGCTCGAGCACACTATAACCTATCAAACTAGTAGTCTAAATATATTGTATGAATAGTATTAACAAAATTATCAAAATTATAAATTTTATTTGAAAATATATAATTAATTTTTGAATTAATAATGTCAAAATTTATATTATGGGGATGTTTTTTTATTTTTCAATAATGGTTTAATTTTTGATAAATACTAAAAAATACTACATTACTTTAATAAAATGAATTTGTTAATTAATTAATTATTTGAAGGTAAATTTAATTGAAGGTTAAAATAATGAAATTATAAATATAGTATTATAATTTAGGTCATGGGAATCAATTTTATAATATAATTAGATATAAAAAGATTGTTAAACATTTGAACGTCTCTTTTACTCGCATTCTAACTACATTTTCCTATTAGAATTAAACATAAATTTAAGTATTTTGGGAATTTCATTTTTGATAATGGATATACATATTTTTAATAAGTATTAATATTTTATGTAACAAGATTCAAATAATTTTAGTATAATAGTCACTTTTGAATTTTATTTACCACGATTAAAGGGAAGTGGGCTAATTAAAGGAAAAATAATATTATAATAATATAATATAACCCAAAAACATATTCTAATTTAATTGGATAAGTGTTCTGCGACCAAAATAAACCTTAGATAGAAAATAATATCCAATTTAAACCAATTTTTTTACTTTTGGACATTTATTAAATTTTATTTTAAGAATAGATAAAAATGTAATATTAAAATTTTAATAACTATATAATTATTAATATGAATATATATAAGTGATATGGTTGAATATAAATATTATATTTAAATTTAAAATGATTATATACATAATGGTAATTTATATATAATTTTAAGAAATAAACAAGTTAATTAATGGTGACACACTAATGATGCAGTAATAGAATTATTAAAGATGAATCAATTAAATGATATTAATAATATTAAAATTAATAGAATTTTAAAAAATTAATGGCAACCATAAATTTTTTAGATTACATAGAATTTTTTTACATAATTTTTTTTTGAAGTTATCATGTTGGTTTTATATTTTTAAAATGAAATGTTTTAATAGTTTCAAAGTTGAAAATAATGATTATTTAAATTAAATAAAATTTAATTTAATGTTTTAAAATTCATAAAAAATTATTGTTCATCCAAATAAACACTATAATGTTAAAAATGTCATAAATGATCCAATTGGGGTCTGTTTTTCATTTTATAGTAACTATATTATCCATATTTTATAAAATCACATGTGAACACGGTAATAGTTAAAATGATAAAAAAAATGGTTAAATCAATAAGATATGATTACCTTTGTGAAATAAACACATATAAAAATCATTTTATGATAGAAATTATACCCATAATCATCTTATAATCTAAATAAAATATTATTTTTATATTAAAAATAGAATGAAAATTTATAATAAATTCATATTTTATGATATTTAGAAAGTCCTTGTCACCTTTCTTATAAACATGATCACTTACTACACATTGATTCACTCATCTAAATCCAATTATATTGTCATAATATAGAATAATATTAATCTATGATTTCATAACTTTATCCTAGATTCCATACTCTGAGATGAAATCAAATCACTGGATTCCTTTTTTTCGAACAAAAATAAGATACCTGAAAAAGAGGTAATTGTTTTATCACACACGTCAATGTTGTTTTCATTTTATAAATCCAATTTACATGTTGTTTCCAAATTAAAAATAATAAATATGCTATCATCTAGATACTGATATGTTATTTTTGTTACACAATATACCTCTTCCTCATTTTATCCATTATATATATAACAATATAACCCTGTGTGTGTGTATGACTTACCATCTCAACGATGTTGTGTAATTGGTGATTCAACACAAAATATATTGGAAGGGTATAATGATGATTATAATAAAAATTAATAATGAATATAACTAGATAATTATTATATATAATTAATATTCCATACAATTTCATACCATTTAACCGTCAATAGAATGATATTGTCACTCGTGCGTACGTACGACCTACCATCTCGACGACGAGATGAGATTCATTCTCAACGATAAGAATTCAAGAGTGATTATAAAATAAATATGATTAAGAAAAATAATTATTCTGAACATAATTTAATTCTGTATATGAATAAATCACATCCTATGTATAACAAACATGACTTACATTCCAAAATAATAATTAGACAATGAAGAAGTTAACACCTGAATCACCAGTAATAATGAAATATTGTTATCAAAAGAATATAAGAGGATCATATATGATATAATAAATTTTGATATGATCCTGGAATAATTTAATTACATTATTTAACAATTATAAATAGTGTTAACACAACCTTGACTAATGTAAAGTACATAATAAGGATTAATATCAAATTCATATTATTATGTGAGGTTGTTTATACGTAACTATCTAATTGGACATCGTTATAATAAATGGCCAGGTTTTTTAAAATATATATCAAAATATTTCAATAATTTTATTAATTGTTTTACCCATATTAGATTATTTATATAAAACATTTTGAATTGAATCTTTTCATCACTTTCCAAATGATGGACTTTGTGACCTTATTAAAAATTAAACAAATAATGTTTTTTAACTATTAGAGTGAAAGTATATATTTTAAAATATTACAACACCTTAATTTTTTGAAGCATAACTTATAGTTCTACACGTCTAATTTTAAAAGAATTTTGTTCCTTTATAAATTCAAGAAATGAAAATTATATCCATGTAAACTAAATGGATATTTCTATCAAAGACATTTAATGATTTTATTAGAATATTTTTATCTATGTTAAATATTCTTTATCAATATTGTGTTTAATTTTGTTTGATTTATTATTATAAAATATTCCATTATTTAATGATTATTTCACGATATATTTTACTATGGATTTTCAATTTTTAAACCATTCATTGATTATAGATAAAGTATTTATATTTTGCATGATAGTATTAATACGAATGTCATATTTATGTTTTAATTATTATTTAAGAGGAATGAATTAGACATAGTATGTAGTGGGTGGGGATCACTATATTCCCTTGATGTGTCTATAAGTATAATGAGAAAAACTAGTGTCTTGGGATAAGGCCTTAATGGTATGGTTATTTATGGTCTTACCACAAGGCCTGGACGGTATGATAATGTTGTCTGGCATTGTGAATTACATCATTATAATATTATTCATTGATATTACATGTGAATATTCGAATATTAGAATATATATAATAATGTTAAAATGGAATTATTTTATTTATTATTTTCATGTAATGCTGAATATTATGTTTAAAAGTCTTTGGTTTCAATTTTATACCTTCCCTTAAATGATTATTGTAACAGCCAAAGATTTTATGAAAAATATTCGTTTTAATTTCACTAATGTCTTGTGTTGTACGCAACACAAAAAGGAGCTTGCACAACACGCATCCATGACTTGCCTTGAATTACACGCAATCACAACCTTCCTCGATAGCGTGTGTAGTACGCAATACTGAGTTTCACGAAACAATGATATGCTACTAAAATATTATTAAAACTAGCCATTATGAATAGTAATAACCACTTTTTAAATTTTAGAAATTTTAGCTCTCAAAATGGACTTCATTTTTGGATTCGGAGTATCGAATTTAGCCTAAGGTGAAATTTTGGTACTTTTCTGATAACTTTCATATTCTGATGAATAGTGAAAATTACTAAATTATAATTAAAAACAACTTTTTTAATCGAAATAATTAATAGTGATAAATAATTAATTTGAGTGGTTTTAAAGTATATTTAGAATATATTTTTACAATTTAATAAAATGTTGGTCATTTGATGTAATTTCACATTTAAAGAAGACATAATCAAGTGTCAATCTTTTGATATATATTGTTTCTTAAAAACACACTATTTGCTTTAACAGTGGTATTTAATTATAAAATTAATTGATGCAATTTCTATGTTATTAATTTGGTAAAATAGACTTCATTTTTGAATTCAGAATATGAAATATAGCTTAGGATGAAATTTTGGCATTTTTCTGAAAACTTTCAATTTTTGATGAATAGTGAAACCACTAAGTGGTAGGTTAAAAACTGAATTTTGCATAAAACATAATTTTACCGCTTCTGTGAATGGAATTTTGAAAATACGACAGACACAGTTAATATCAAGGACTAAAATGTGGTTCAATGAGATGAAAATAATTTTTGGTGAATAGTAACTTTTTACTTTTTTTTACCACGGTTAATAGTAAATAGGGAAACTAAGGGTAAATATGATATTACTATTACCCTAACACATGTCCTAATTCTATTGGATAAGTGTAATTCGACCAAAAACAACCTTATGAATATAATATGACCATTTAGGTCCACTTGGATTAGATTATGACATTTAATATTATTTTATTTAATGAATAGTTAAAATAGTTAAAATCAAAGTTTAATAACTAAAACATTTTTAATATGGGGTTATACATAAGATAAATTCTACTATAAATATTCATTAGAAAGCTCAAAAAATTTCTTACATAATGATATTTTATTTATAATTTTTAGACTTTAAATAAATTAATTTATTTATGACACAACGATGATGCAGTAATTACCCTTTTAAGGAAATATTAACATAATTGATGTTATAAATGCTCAAATGAATGTAATTTGAGACTTTTTATGAATTACACTAATTTTCTAGGTTACTATGATATATTAGTGTTGAGTTAATCAACTTGGTTCGAACATATAATTCTGTTATGACTTTCACAAAAATCATATATCAAATAGTGTCAAAATTGAGACAAAATAGTTTTTAAATCAAATATTATATTATTAATTGTTATTTTATTCCTAAAAATCTAAGGTTCGGCCAAATGACTTTGATAAGGATATATATATTAATAATAAACAATTTGGGGTTCTTTTGGCATGTTATAGTAAGTGTATTAACCATACATCGAAAGAAAACAAAAAGACACGGTAAAAGTTAAATTATTTAACTTAGAGTTAAATCTAATTGATAAGGTTAAAATAATACACTAAACTTGTCTAAAACCTATTGGATGATAGGATTTCGACCCTTCCCCACTTTAGATTCTAAATAAGACCCTTTGGAACCATTATAAACTGATTTTGACTTAAATGTAAAATAATATTTTGAGATATTCCTAAGGTGCCCCTCTCCTCCCTTATAAATGGGTACCTCCTCCCCCTCCTCCTCACACCAATTTGAGCACTGAAGATCGGAAAACCCCTGCCATTTTCTCCTCTCCACTTCCATAGAATAATCCTAGAGGTCCTGGTCTTCTACAAAGACCAATCTTAGTTCTCTAAGTGGAGGATTCAAAGAGGCGTTTCAAAGAAGAGGTAATATCCATTACCAGTCTTTTCAATTTCTTTCTTCTTGAACTTCTTCTTCTTTAGTTGTTTCATTATAAGGTAATAACATCAGTATTACTTACATACCGATATGTTATTATAAATATAATTTAACCCTAATTCACCTTCTATCCATCCTACGGAAAAATGAAATCACCACGGGTGCGTACGTACGGAATACCGTCTCCACGCTGTGGTGTGATCTATTTTCCACCATTACCTTGCAAGGATGGGTATAATGGTGTAATGAGTAACTATTTATGATTATTATAATGTAATATTGATACTGAAATAATATATATATACTCAAATACAATTCCACGACCATGGGAACGATATCATCGCTTGTGCGTACGTACGGACTACCGTCTCCACGACGCGATGAGATTCATTCTCAATGATTAACCATTCATGAATGATTTTAAAGTATATATAATATGTACTAATGAAATATATGACATAATAATGATACTGGATTTATTTATATATATGTCATCTACTTAATTCCATTCAATTCAATAAGGAAACGAAAACAGCGTTCATGCGTACGTACGGACTACCGTCTCCATGAACGGTGTATTTCTTTCCATTTAATGATAAATTATATATATGTACATCCTGAATATATATATATATATAAATCATGTTTTACGTTCTGGAATTATGTAATCATGATCTAAGTAATCATATGATTAAATGACAAGTCAAAACACGGACGACAAATGAAACAATTTTACCCAAAACACTCTTTAACATGGAATTTACAAAAGAACGGGTAATATAAAGTCATAAGTGAACCATATATGGTATCATAACAATGAATATGATTCTGTAATAAGTAAATGACATTATTTAAATCATTATACAGGAGGTTCGGACACTTATGAAGCAAATCGGACCTAAGGAAAGGTAAAATATCACAATCTCATTTTTATCTGAGATTGTTTATTCGTAAGTATTTATTGGGGTGTATTTTATCATCCACATCCATGTTCCCTCAATATGTAATATTGTTTCCATCCACTTACACTAGTTTAAATCCAATTTTACCCTTCGGTGAGTTTTTAGTAAAGAATATGAAAGAAATCTTTTGTCGTTTTTTCGTACGAGGTACTTTTTGACTTTTCCGACAAAAGTACGAAGAATGTTTTTTTAACTTATACGGCATGAATGGATTTTTAAAACATTATTTCCAAGAAACATCCTTTACAAGTTTTCAAGTTTATTTTTAATCAACTTATTTTATTTTAAAGTTGTATGACATGTTATGAAAGGAAAAATGTTTTTGAAGTAGAAATGATATTTTCCTCAAGAATGGAGTTCAAGTATTTTATCAAAATTATTTTCCATATAAGATAATAAAAGGGTTCTGTTTTTATCCCTATTATTACATTGGTTTGATTATGTTGTGATGGAAATATTTTTATGAATTCCTTTATCTTATATGAACTTTTTTATGATGTCAAGTTGTTTAAGAATCCCATTTTTATTACATGGGTTACGCTATGATGTATGGTTTATGATTATGTGGCACACATAAGAAAGGATTCATTATAAGATGGGTGGGACCTATATCTCTCTCCAATGCATTGGGTAAAGATTTTATATCTCATGAGATAGACAGGGCTGGAACGGTAGGTTATACCGGTTCAGTGAAACAGGACTGAAACGAGGGTTACTCGATTCAGAAAGGGACTTTGTCCACTAAGATAGTCTTGGCAATGAGTCATGACTTACAAGAAATGATTTTCCATGATTATGTGTGCATTCCACAAAGTTTCAAGTTTCATGTTATGATTATGGTGATCTCATTTTCACTTCTATGATTTGTTCCATGTTATGATATTAAGATCTCTTTTGCAGGTTATGATTTTCAAAAAGATATGATATGATTTTTATTTCTTTTGTATACCCTTACTGAGCATTTGAGCTCACCCTTTTATGTTTTCTTTTCCCCAGGATATAAATAAAGGTTTTAGGTAAAAAAAGGAAAATCTTTATGGGAGACATTGAAGATCTTTCACCACGATTAGAAGATTACGTTCCGAGTTTCCAAAGACACTAAACTATTACGATCCTTGTGTGTGTGTGTTTTTGTTATGTACTAAGTATTCTGCAAATGTAATGTAATGTCCATGTACGTTAAGCTTCGAGTCTCTACAGTTGGTATCAGAGGAAAGGTTTAGTCAACCATTGGAAACTAGGATGCGAAAATGTTAGTGAGATCCCTAAAGATATTTCTAAGCTATGTCTAGGGATGTCCCTAACGATAAGTATACGTATAGGATATAGTCCTAGAACTATGGTAACGATCATAGAATTTAACATAAGATGTTAGATATTAAGGGTACTCCCCTTTACTATGTTGTTTTCCCTAGCATTATTTTTACCTCTCACAAGATTCTTTTTGTGTTTTAGTTAATGGAGGGAACCGGAAGGAATTCGGTTAACATTGAATCCAATGGACAAATTGGTGACTATGAGCAACAAAATTTTGTAATTCGTAGAGAGAAAGATATTGTGATTATGAAGAATCAGTCATCGCGATATATGATTAAGAAGGTGATATTTAGTGGTATTCCTAATTCATCAAAGAAGAGGAAGATAAACTATAATTCATGTTCGCATGTTGAGGAGCATAAAGAAAGGAAGATTGAGATTTCTAAAGAAGGGAAGAAGAACATTGAGGAATACCTCAAATGGAGGGACCGATGTTATCTGTGTGGAGAAAAGGGTCATAGAGTGACAAAGTGTTATGGAGTTCATTGTCTTATTTGCGGAGAACATGGGCATTACCCAACTCAATGCCCTGACCTAAAAAGTTACTTCTAAATCAAGGAAGGACTTATTCCGGGACAATCATTGAAGTGGATGGACTGAAGTGTTTATTCAAGAATAATGTCGTTAAGGTAATTTTATGGTGTATTGAAATATTTATGTATTGGTCTATTGTGGTTTTCAATAATTTTAAGGTACCGGTAACCATGAAAAGTGATTCAAATATTTTGGAAAGTAGATGATATGCGCATAATGAAGGGATAAAGAGAAAATGAAATGTTTGACAGTATTCATGAGCTCATGATTGATATAAGGACTAAGTAATATCATGGTTTGAGTATATAGAATTTTGAGGCTTTTGGTATGTGAAAAGTGTTAACTTTTAACTACATTAACGTTTTCACTATGGTTCAATGGGTATTCAAGAGAATACATTATTAAGGACTTTGAATGTTTGGAATGTGACCAACAAAACATATCTTATGATATATGGGGATCGACGATGGTGTTAAATCTCTGGTAGTCTTTTTCACTATGTTATGAGAGTGGACTGTAGTATTATGGATAAGCCTAAAGATTGGAATGGATTATATTGGACATAAGTTAGTATTGTTTAAAGATAGAAGTTTTTTTTCGATATTATTGATGGGATGTTATAGTATTATAGTTTTAGAAAAAGGACAACCTGCAGGACGGGCGACAACCCATCGCTTCGGACAAGGCTGTGGGAATCGAACCCACAACCGAAGTGCGACTGACCTTTATCGCCTACCACTGGCCTACAGGAAGTCCCTGTTTAATAGAAACTAGTTTTATTATATTAAGCAGTATGATATATGAAGTATAAGTCCATTTTAGTAACCATATATGATTAATCTCACTATAGATCGACTTATGTATATAATTTTTGCTAACCTTTTGTTTGAGACAGATGGAATGACCCGTCATTCTATCACATGATCTGCTAACACTTCACGAATAACAAATTCAACTTCATTTATTTAAGAGATGAAGTGGAAATTCTTCAAGGCACAAACAATAGTGCGATTGTACCAAAATAAAGTAAGTATTTATTCTAATTCAAATTCTTCAACTTTAGGGAAACGATCTTGAAAACCAAAAAAATGTTTTCCTAGTGATCTTTTATCTGATTAATCGGATGGTACCTTAGATCGTCACAAATTTATGGATTTGTGATTGTTGGCTTTTCCATAGCCATGTTCTCTACCACTCTCCATCAGAACATGATGGTTAGATTTTTCTTCCATATCCAAATTTTCACCTATGTGGAAACCCAGTGATTAGTTTATTTGGGTAACCGTTAAGTTTCATACTTTTGTTTTAAAATATTGGTTTTGGTATTCCTTTTTACGATGAGGGTGTCTATTAAAGAAACTTTCGAATAGTAAATCATTTATAACCCCAACGAATTTCGAGGGAGAAATTCATTTTAAGGGGGTAGAATGTAACAGCCCAAGATTTTATGAAAAATATTCTTTTTAATTTCACTAATGTCTTGTGTTGTACGCAACACAAAAAGGAGTTTGCACAACACGCATCCTTGACTTGCCTTGCATTACACGCAATCGCAACCTTCCTCGATAGCGTGTGTAGTACGCAATACTGAGTTTCACGAAACAATGATATGCTATTAAAATATTATTAAAACTAGCCATTACGAATAGTAATAACAACTTTTGAAATTTTAGAAATTTTAGCTCTCAAAATGGACTTCATTTTTGGATTCGGAGTATCGAATTTAGCCTATGTTGAAATTTTGGTACTTTTCTGATAACTTTCATATTCTGATAAATAGTGAAAATTACTAAATTATAATTAAAAACAACTTTTTTAATCGAAATAATTAATAGTGATAAATCATTAATTTGAGTGGTTTTAAAGTATATTTAGAATATATTTTTACAATTTAATACAATGTTGGTCATTGGATGTAATTTCACATTTAAACCAGACATAATCAAGTGTCAATCTTTTGATAGATATTGTTTTTTAAAAACACACTATTTGTTTTAAAATCGGGAATTAATTATAAAATTAATTGATGCAATTTCTATGTTATGAATTTGGTAAAATAGACTTCATTTTTGAATTCGGAATATTAAATATAGCTTAGGATGAAATTTTGGCATTTTTCTGAAAACATTCAATTTTTGATGAATAGTGAAACCACTAAGTGGTTGGTTAAAAACTGAATTTTGCATAAAACATAATTTTACCGCTTCTGTGAATGGAATTTTGAAAATCCGACAGACATGGTTAATATCAAGGACTAAAATGTGGTTCAATGAGATGAAAATAATTTTTGTTGAATAGTAACTTTTTACTTTTTTTTACCAAGGTTAATAGTAAATAGGGCAACTAAGGGTAAATATGATATTACTATTACCCTAACACATGTCCTAATTCTATTGGATAAGTGTAATTCGACCAAAAACAACCTTATGAATATAATATGACCATTTAGGTCCACTTGGATTAGATTATGACATTTAATATTATTTTATTTAATGAATTGTTAAAATAGTTAAAATCAAAGTTTAATAACTAAAACATTTTTAATATGGGGTTATACATAAGATAAATTCTACTATAAATATTCATTAGAAAGCTAAAAAAATTTCTTACATAATGATATTTTATTTATAATTTTTAGACTTTAAATAAATTAATTTATTTATGACACAACGATGATGCTGTAATTACCCTTTTAAAGAAATATTAACATAATTGATGTTATAAATTCTCAAATGAATGTAATTTGAGACTTTTTATGAATTCCACTAAGTTTCTAGGTTACTATGATATATTATTGTTGAGTTAATCAACTTTGTTCGAACATATAATTCTGTTATGACTTTCAAAAAAATCATATATCAAATAGTGTCAAAATTGAGACAAAATAGTTTTTAAATCAAATATTATATTATTAATTGTTATTTTATTCCTAAAAATCTAAGGTTCGGCCAAATGACTTAGATAAGGATATATATTAATAATAAACAATTTTAGGTTCGTTTGGCATGTTATAGTAAGTGTATTAACCATACAGTGAAAGAAAACAAAAAGACACGGTAAAAGTTAAATTATTTAACTTAGAGTTAAATCTAATTGATAAGGTTAAAATAATACCCTAAACTTGTCTAAATCCTATTGGATGATAGTATTTAGACCCATCCCCAGTTTAGATTCGAAATAAGACCCTTTGGAACCATTATAAACTGATTTTGACTTTAATGTAAAATAATATTTTGAGATATTCCTAAGGTGCCCCTCTCCTCCCTTATAAAAGGGTACCTCCTCCCCCTCCTCCTCACACCAATTTGAGAACTCAAGCTCGGCAAACCCATTCCATTTTATCCTCTCCACTTCCCTAGAATAATCCTAGAGGTCCTGGTCTTCTTCAAAGACCAATCTTAGTTCCCTAAGTGGAGGATTCAAAGAGGCGTTCCAAAGAAGATGTAATATCCATTACCAGTCTTTTCAATTTCTCTCTTCTTCAACTTCTTCTTCTTTAGTTGTTTCATTATAAAGTAATAAAATCAGTATTACTTACATACTGATATGTTATTATAAATATAAAATAACCCTAATTCACCTTCAATCCATCCTACGGATAAATGAAATCACCACGCGTGCGTACGTACGGAATACCGTCTCCACGCCGTGGTGTGATCTATTTTCCACCATCACCTTACAAAGATGGGTATAATGGTGTAATGAGTAACTATTTATGATTATTATAATGTAATATTGATACTGAAATAATATATATATAATCAAATACAATTCCACGACCATGGGAACGATATCATCGCTTGTGCGTACGTACAGACTACCGTCTCCACGACGCGATGAGATTCATTCTCAATGATTAACCATTCATGAAAGATTATAAAGTATATATAATATGTACTAATGAAATATATGACATAATAATGAAACTGGATTTATTTATATATATGTCATCTACTTAATTCCATTCAATTAAATAAGGAAACAAAAACATCGTTCATGCGTACGTACGAACTACCGTCTCCATGAACGGTGTATTTCTTTCCATTTAAAGATTTATTATATATATTTACATCTTGAATATATATATATAAATCATGTTTTACGTTCTGGAATTAAGTAATCATGATCTAAGTAATCATATGAATAATTACAAGTCAAAAGACGGACGACAAATGAAACAATTTTACCCAAAACGCTCTTTAACATGGAATTCACAAAAGAACGGGTAATATAAAGTCATAAGTGAACCATATATGGTTTCATAACAATTAATATGATTCTGTAATAAGTAAATGACCTTATTTAAATCATTATACAGGAGGTTCGGACACTTACGAAGCAAATCAGACCTAAGGTAAGGGAAATATCACAATCTCATTTTTATCCGAGATTGTTTATTCATAAGTATTTATTGGGGTGTATTTTATCATCCACATCCATGTTCCCTAAATATGTAATATTGTTTCCATCCAATTACACTAGTTTAAATCCAATTTTACCCTTCGGTGAGTTTTTAGTAAAGAATATGAAAGGAATCTTTTGTCGTTTTTTCGTACGAGGTACTTTTTTACTTTTCCGACAAAAGTACGAAGAATGTTTTTTTAACTTATACGGAATGAATGGATTTTTAAAACATTATTTCCAAGAAACATCCTTTACAAGTTTTCAAGTTTATTTTTAATCAACTTCTTTAATTTTAAAGTTGTATGACATGTTATGAAAGGAAAAATGTTTTTGAAGTAGAAAGGATATTTTCCTCAAGAATGCAGTTCAAGTATTTTATCAAAATTATTTTCCATCTAAGATAATAAAAGGGTTCTGTTTTTATCCCTATTATTACATTGGTTTGATTATGTTGTGATGGAAATATTTTTATGAATTACTTTGTCTTATATGAACTTTTTTATGATGTCATGTTGTTTAAGAATCCCATTTTTATTACATGGGTTACGCTATGATGTATGGTTTATGATTATGTGGCACACATAAGAAAGGATTCATTATAAGATGGGTGGGACCTATATCTCCCTCCAATGCATTGGGTAAAGATTTTATATCTCATGAGATAGACAGGGCTGGAAAGGTAGGTTATACCGGTTCAGTGAAACAGGACTGAAACGAGGGGATTTGAGAGTTTAAAAGGGGATAATTCGATGTTTTTTAATACCATATGTATTGTAAAAGATTTTTTTAATCTATAGTTCCAAAGGATACATAACATATTGTTCTGTCTGGATTTGACTACTTTTGTTCATGAAAATGTATTAAAATAATGTACCCACTATGTGTTATGGAGGTCGAGGAATTATATTTGGTATTGAATGATATTCTCTAAAATCCATGGAAACTATATTTAGGAAAACCATCATTGAGGAACCTTACCCAAAGATAGACATTTAGGATAAGTATATAATAACAACATAAATTTTTGAAAATTAAGGTATTTTTTAGGTATTCTAGAAAATACATCATATTCTGTATACTACATGTGGACATGGTTTTAGAACATATATACCCATTATTAATAAGTTAGACAAGGTGTTTTAGGCTTAACTCGGGTTATGCAGGTACATGAAAACAGGCCTTACTATGCACCTATTTTGACACATTTAGTCGATATCCATAAGATAATTTACATTTCCTATTCAAACCATTCTAAAGGATTTATGAGTAAATTTCCGCGCAAAGGGCCGTTTTTATGATTATGGATTAAATATAGATGAATTATTCAATTTATAATTAATATTTTACTAGTTTATAATTATGAATTATGGTCCATAACCTAAACTAGTGTATAACATTATTTTGAAATGGTGTGTAGTGTAAGGAATGTAAACTGTATCAAAACACATAATCTAATTACAGATTTAACTCTTATGAAAGATAATGATAATGGATCTAGTGATACAACTAGCATTGAACAACTTATATCTATACCAAGACAGTTGACTCAGGTTATGAATAATAACATTATTTGTATGGAGTGTCCTAATCCAAAAAATGGATTATCAATGTTAGAACACATAATGAAAAAACAACCCCCAACATTTAGTGGGACACCAAATCATTTTATAGATCAATAGTATATAAGATACTTATATAAATCATTTCATGATTTGAGGAGTAATGATTGGGAAAATGTTGTTATAGAAATCTATCATCTGTTAGTATATGAATATCAATAGAGATCATTAATTTCACCCACGAATGAGGATGAAGAGGACACATATATGAAGGATGGAATATAAATACCTCCTCCTAGAAAAATACACTTCACATGATCATTGAGCAGATATGGACTGAGAATTTCAATGATTGTGGTAGAAGGGGGATGAGCATGTTGCAAATTATAAAGCTATCTACCCAAGGATATAATGGTATCCTATAGACTACATATGTAACCTAATAATTAAAAATGATAGATTCATTGATGGGTTAAAACCATTTATCTTTCGGGCACTTGTCTCAAAATCTTACTCATTGTACGAAGATATAGTCACACATACTATCAAGATAGGGAAGGAATTTTATATGTCTTGTGTAATTTATGAAATGAAGGAGTATAATATTGATGTTGAATACTCTGTAAAAAATAATGGGATGAAGAAAGAAGATGACATTCTACCCTGAATTAATTGTTCTATGAAACACCTTGGTACTTGTGTAAAGGGGATATGAGTTTGTTACATGTGTGTAGAAAATGAAAACATGATCATGATTGAATGGGGAAGATAAAATATATCATTTTTGAGTGATAAAATTGTAATGATATGTAGAATTTTTCAAATTATTTCTCTGTGATTTATGAAAACATTACCTAGAAAAGTACAAGGGGTGATGGCTATGCATTTGGGATCACACTTATTGAGTTTTATGTTCCTAATGATGTGTTGGAAGGTACAATAATAGTTTCCTCAAATGTTCCCAATGATTTATTTGATTCTGGATCCTTTAATTCAGTTATAACAACCCAATTTTCATTAACAAATATGTATTTCTAATTCACATTAACAAGGAAGTTTTTATTCAAAACCCTAAGGGAAGTCTCATTTCCACAATGATGTGTCAGGAAGTTCCCATTAATGCATATAAATATTCTTTATCTACTGACATTATCGTAATACCTATGATCAACAATGATATAATACTATGTATTAATTGGTTTTCAATTTATGATTTAGAAATTAATTTAAAAATTTAGTTTCGATTTACAAGGATGATGTTGAATTCATTATAGATAGAGAAAAACATTATCCCTAGATTCTTATGAAAACCCCTTCCCAGTAGATTTACTGAATGATATTTCATGGGAGGAAGAGTAAATAACATATAGAGATAAAGAATGAAATACTCAAATTGAGGGTGTACCTATTTTATGAGACTATATTTATCTATTTCCAATGGACTTACCTGGACATCATCCAGACAAGTAAATTGAGTTTACATTTTATTTATTCACTGATGGACAGACAATATAAAAAATTCCCTATATAATGTCCACAATATAATTAGTAGAGACTATATAACATCAAATGTAGTTGAGTAATATTGTATTAATTCACCCCTAGTGTTTCTCCATCGGGATTCCCAATTCATTTTGGTAAGAATGAATATGGATCAATGAGGTTGTTCATTCACTATTGAGAATGCAATGCTATTATAATTTTGAAAAAGTTTCTTCTGCCTCACATTGATGATTTATTTGATCAAATTCATATAGATTAATATATTTTGATCATTGATAATCGTTCATGATATCATTATTTGTGTGTAAAAATGATGATATTCTAATGCTATCATTCTGAATGATCATGGTCCTTATAAATTTAGAATAATGTCATTTAGATTGATAAATTACCCATCTATATTCACGAATCTAATTAGTAGAGTGTTCATGAAATATGTTGATGATTTTTTCATTTTATTTATTAATTAAATATTGGTATACTCTAAAAAAATGAAATCAATTAGAACAACTTGTGAATTTTTCATTAGACTCGTAGAAGAAATGAACTTTATGGAAAATTTAAAAACTGACAATTTTGGATTCAGAAAAATTCTTTTCATGGACATAATGTCTCCAAGGATGGAATATTTATTGATCCTGTAATGAAAAATGAAAATAAAAAATAGCCAGTAACGACAAGTATAAATGAGGTTTGTAGTTTTGTTTGTTTAGAAGGTTACTATCAATGTTTATTCTAGAATTTTACCTAATTGTATAACCCATTTACCAAGATCCCATGTAAATGAATTCATTTGTAAAAAATCATGAAAATAATGTTTTGATGAATTGAATTGTTGATTAGTCAACGCTTCTATCTTGACATCACCATATAGAGATGATGGATTTCTTTGTTATAGTGATTCATCATGAAAATGAATCGGTTGTGTCCTTAAATATATTGATAGGGTTATTGGTTATGCATAATAAAAATTAATAATTCATGTGAAAAACTATCCAACTCATGATCGTGAGATAGTAGAGGTAATATTTTCTCATAATATACAGATACAATATCTCTACGATGAATGAAATGAGATATATACTAATCAGAAGGGTTTGAAATACATTTTCTCATAGAAAGAACTTGTCATGAGAAAAATGAGATGGATTGATCTACTCAATGTTTATGATTTATTAATACACTAAAACCTTGGGGAGGAAAATAATGTGGAAGATGTTTATGATGAAATGACCTTGGATTTCTAAACAAAATGAGTGTTAAAATGGATCCTATGTTAATTGATATTATTTATATGTATGTGGAAAAATTCATAGAAGGTACAAACATTAAAAAATTTCAACTGGTTGCAAAAACAACATTAATGGAATGGATTAGATGTACATAGATCGATGATGAAGAGAATCAGAATAAAATTAACAATGTGAATAATGTGAGAATGATTGACTTTATATATATCGATGATATTTAGAAATTTGAAAATATGTATTCTGATCCTGATATACCTGAGATAAAAATTTAGTTATTGTATGATGCTCATATATCCAATTAATCTATACACCCAGGTGGCACTAAGATGTACATCGTTTTGAAAGACCAATTTTTGTGGGACATAATGAAGAGGGATATTGTTTATTATGTGTCATTATGTTTGGATTTCCAGGTAGTGAAAGATAGAATACAATATCCTAGAGGTATCATGATACCTATTCTGTTAACTATATAAAAATGGGATAATATTATAATAGAATTTGTCATGGGGATACAAGTGACCCCTAGAAGTAATGATTTGATATTTCTCATTGTTGATCATCTTACCAAATCAGCATATTTTTAATATATATGTGATTATTTAGAAGATGAATGTTTAGAAAGAATAAATATTATTAAAGTTGTAAAATATCTTGTTGTACCCATGTCGATATTTTTAGAATATGATCCTTGTTTGACATCAATATTCAAGAAAAGTCTTCCAAAATCCATAGATACAAAACATCATTTCAGTACTCCCTATCACCCTCAAACTGATGGACAATTAAAAATAACTATTCAAATCTTATAAGAAAAGTTGAGATCCTACTCAAATGAAATTCAAGTTATGTGGGACCAGTATTTACAACGAGTGTAATTTTCAAATAACAATAGCTTTAATTCAGGTATTCAGATGCAACTACATGAAGAATTATACGGAAAGATATATCTGAAACTTAAATGTTGGGATGATGATGCTAAAAGAAAACTCATAGGACCATAATTTGTTAATGAAATGGCAGAAAAGGTAATAAAATTAAGACCCATATCAATATAGATCAAAGTAGGAAATAAATATATTCTCATAACCAATGGAAGGATTTATAATTTCAAATGTGATATCATGTATTCTTGAAGACCTCTCCAGAGAGGAGTGTTATATGATTCATTAAGAATGTTAAATTATATCCTAGGAACATTAGAAATTTTATGATTCTAGAATGAGTGAGAGTTATAGCATACTGTTTTGAAATTCCCCATGTCTCTCTAATGTTAATGATATGTTCCATGTATCAATGTAAAAGAAATACATGCCATAACCCATAAAAGTACTCACCAATGAATAAATAAAAGAATAACCTGACCTATATTTTTGTTAAGATCATATCTAGAATCATGATACCAGAAAACATGTTTTGAGAAATCGTAAAACTTTTCTAGAAAATGTTCATTTGAGAAACTTAAAAATGGAAGAGGTGATGTGGGAACCTGTATAGAATATGATGAAGAACCATAAAAATCATTTTATGAAGTGATATTTTTGAATTTTTGATGAAAAAATTATTTGAATGTGGAAATAGTATATCACCCAAACTTCCACTATATGCTATCATCTAAATAATTTAATAGCTTTTGATTCACACAATATTGAGTTCGAGCGCACAATGACCTATGAATCAATCCATTTAACGAGTGATTATGAATAGTTCTAACAAAATTATGAAATTAATAACTTTTATTTTTTAAAATAGAATTCATTTTTTAATTCAAAATATCTAAATAAGCTTATATTGGTTTGTTGATATTTTTTAGAAATGTTACAATTTTTGATAAAAAGTAAAAAATAATGCATTATTGTTAAAAACCTAAATTTTATATTTAAATAATTTTATATACATTAAATTTATTTTAACTTCATAATAGTGACATAATAAATATTTAATCCTACGGTATTTCATGGGAATTATTTTCATAATAGAATTTGATATAAAAGTTTTATTAAACATTTGAACTTCTCTTTTGTTGGCCTTTGAATAACATATGACGATTAATAGTAAACTTAATTTTTCAGCTTCTGTGAATTGAATTTTAAAAAATTGACAAACATGTTTATGATAAGTTAGAAAAATGTGGTCTAATTGTATAAATGTAATTATTTTTGAATAGTAACTTTTGAATTTTATTTACCATGGTTAAAGGTAAAAAAGGAAATTAAAGATAAAAATAATATTATAATAAAATAATATTATACAATCAATTCTCATAATTTCATTGGATGAATTTTGTTAGACGAAAATCGACCCCAGGTTGAAAATATAATCCCTTTTAAACCACTTCTGTTAGATTAGGATAGTTATTATATTTAATTTATAGAAGTGTAAAAATTGGCATGTTAAAATATTAAAAACTATATCATTTTTTAAATGATGATATATAATTGATATGGTCAAAAATAAATAAGATCTAGAATGATACAATTATTATATATATATTTTTAATGTATTTAAAATTTTAGGAAATAAATAATTTAATAAGATAATGACACCACAATGATATAATAATTGAATAATTTAACAATATTCGATTAAATGATATTAAAAATATTAAAATAAATATAATTTAACATAATTAATGATAAAAATGAATTTAAAAGGTATCATATACATGTTAGTGAAATACTACATGTATTGGTATGATGTTATCTAGTTCCTTTGTTATTTTTAAAGACAAAAAATTTGAATTATAAAAATATGCAATAATTGTAATTTAAAATAAAAAATATGTAATTAAAATGTATAAAACATATAAAAATATAAGGTTTGGATAAATAAAAAGTATGATGTTTAAAATTACATCAATGATCCAATTTTTTATATTTTTAATTTTATTGTAACCATATTGACACAATATTTTAAAAGGGAAAGTCAACATTGTAAAAGTGAAACTGTTTAAGTAAGGGTTATATCCAATTATATGGTAAATTTTGTGACAAAAACAAGACTAAAAAAAGTTGGATGAAAGTATATCTACCCATTAACATTCGTTAATCAAAATAAATATATTTTTTGATTTTTTAAAATGAATGTAAATTTATAATAAATTAATATTTTTCGCTCTTCTAAAAGTCGCCCTCCCATCTCTGATAAAGGGAAGCCTTCCTTCTCTTTGACTCACATAACTAATTACCCTTATTTAAAAAAAAACAGACCTTTTCTTCTCGCAACATCCCTCACTTATTCATGGAGGACATACATTAGGATGATATAATTCAGTGGAGTCATTTTGTATAAAACAAAAGCAGATACCTGAAAAAGAGGTATTTGATTTTCACCTCATTCAGATATCTTTTCTTATTATACATCCTCCTAATAGTTTTCTCCAAATCAAAATAATAAATTTACTTTCATACATATACTGATATCTTATTTTAATCCTAGGATAATAATATGTTTCATTTTATCAATCATACAAATAACAATATCACCATTTTTGCGTGCGTTCGACTTACTGTCACCACATTGTGTTGTAATTTTTTATAGAACACTACTTTAATTCGATGCGTATGATGATAGGTATAATGGATATAAATAATGAATAAAACATGATAATTCTTCTGCATAATTAATATAAAATGAAATTCAATACCATTGGACTATCAATGGAATGATTCAATTTCTCAGGCATACGTACAACCTACTATCATCAGGATTAGGTGAGGTTCATTCTCCATGTTGACCCTAAAAGAATGATTGTAATATCAATAAGATGACTAAAAATAATAATAAGGAACTTAATATCTGTCAGGATATGAATAAAATACATCATATTCTTAACAAACAATACCTTAATGACAACTTGTTAATATGAAAACAAACCATTTAACACCCAAAAAAATAGTAACATGGACATATTATTACCAAAATGATATAGTAGTGTCATATTTGACAACATAAATATTTATATGGTCTAATAATAATTTAATGAAACTGTTGATCCATTATTTATAAGTTTAACTCAACCACAACTAATAAAATATACAATATATGATTTAATTTCATGATCTCATTTTTATCTCAATTTGATTATATATACGTATCTACTTGGTCATCCTTATCATCCATGTCCATGTTTCATAAATATATTTCAAAATATTATTGATAATTGAATATATAAATTTTACCCCTGTTTTACTTTTTAAAAAAATCATTTTGAATGAAATCATTCCGTCATTTTCTAAATGAGGAACTTTATAACCTTTTTTTCCAATTAAAATAATAAATTTCTTTATAACATATACAATGTGAGAAGAAATTATTCACATTAATAATTTTGTAATATTTTGATTCTTACCTTACATACACTCTAGGTAATTTTAATATGTTTTGTTTTCCATTATAATTTAACACCATTTTAATGATATCTATGCCAAAAAGTGATTTTTATATATAAGATTTTTAGTAATTTTATTAGATTATTTCAATATTTTTCAACATAATTTTTTATGTATTTATGATTATTTGAGGTGGACATATTATGAAACAATAATTCATATTATATTGAAGAGTTTATTCTATATTTTGTAGTGTATGTTCTATTTTGATACCATTCAAGGTTTATGGTTGAAGTATTAACATTTCCAACTATATTTTTCCAACAAATTTTATGTTATGTGTTACCCCATTCTTAAGATGAATACATTGGACTTAGTAAGTGATAGGTGTGGCTTGCAATATACCTTCAATGCATCAGTATAATGTCTTTTGAAAATGTTATTATGGTATAGTTTCTTATGTTCACTGAACGATTCCTTGACGGTATGGTTATGTTGTCTAGCATTATGCATTACCTCGTGACGAAATTAGTTATTGATATTATATGTAATTATTTGACTATTATAATAAAAATGATAATATTTAAATGAAATTATTTTTTATTCATGAAACATTATGATTAAGATTATTTTTAAGAGTCTTGTGTTTCAGTTTAATAACTTTCCAAAAATGATTTTGCTTGTTTATGATAGCTTTTCCTATATTGTTTCTCCATACTGAGCATCAGAGCTCACAAATTTCTTATATTTCATTTTCACCATGATTAATTGTATTATATTATGATTTTAATGTATGGTAATTCTAAGGAATATGCTAGTTTTAAAAGGGTCTAATATGTTCCTTTTTATTTCATGATGTACTACAAATTTTTTGTATGAAACTTGTGTTTCCAATGCTACTAAATTGATCTATCCTTCGGGATATTATTTCTCATGATCATTAAAATTTAATAATATAATTCACTAACATTGAGAAACTTGGAATGTGTCATTACACTTATGGATATTTATATATCAATTTTATTATATCTCTTTCAAGGGGTTTATGGTTCAAATATTACCAAATTAGAAAAGTTATTTTTTATGAACATTCATTCAATGAGAAACATGTCATGTCATTCACCTATATTCATATATTATGTTTATAATCAATCATTTTATGTGTTAGATAAATAAATTCCATCTTATAATGAAATTTTATGCATTATGAAATTATATTCTTTCAGGTGGATTATGATTTAAATTTATAAATTTATAAATTTTTATTGCTACAGTCTCATTGTTTATCTTGATTAATTATGTTTATGTCCCCATTGATGAAATATTATGATCTATATCTCAATAAATATAATTAATTTTATTCTCTTATGGTTATTTATGATATCATCATGTAATGGTATCATTTTTTATAATTTGGTACCTATGATAGTATTGAATGTGTTTTTTTTATAATTTGACTTCATGTCTCTCTTAAATTAAACTTTTGTGTTTATTAAAATCCAATAATTGTAAAAATTTTACAAAATATGTTTAAATACTATAAAATTACCTGTAAAATAAATTTTTACCCGTGTTTTACCATTTATAGAAAAGGTTTTTTAAGTTGAATCTTCTTTTTAATTTTCTAATCTAGCCACTTTTATATAATTATATCCTCCAAAACATGTTCATCATTCATGGATTTATCTTCCATTATGAAAATAATTTCATTTATGAATCCTACTCAGGTTTAAAAAATGAATTTTTTTAAAAAATATTTTTCGTACTATTCTGGGAATTAGTTGTTGTTATTTCTATTTTCAATGAAAATATTTGTCAAAAATGATTTATTTTCAAGACGTGTTTTAAATGATATTTGATGATTTCCTTAACTATTTTGAATCAAAATTTTCATAAAAATATAGTCAAAAAATGTTTTAGGTTTAAAAGGTATATAAAATGTTTTAAATGAAATTTTATATGCTATAATGGAAAACTTTTTTCAAATTTCATCTATTCCTCATTCAGATTTTTTCGATAAGAATATTTTTCTAAATGACTTCATTATTGTTTTTTTAGTATTAAAAAAATGAGTATTATAATGTTTTCAATAATATTTTATAAATTTTTATATATTAATATTTTCCAAATTTTTTAAATATTCTTTTATATGTTTTCAAGTATAATTTATAGATAATTATTTTCAAACTGTTTTATGTTTTGAAAATGTATTTTTTTTGAAGAAGAAAATATTTTCATTTATAAATTATTTTAAAAAATTTCTAAAATAAAATGTTATATATATGTTGAAATGTATTAGAGTTGCTTCTGAATTGTTATGGAGATGGTCCAAGGGTTCCATTCACATTTATAATATGAATGGTTTATGATTTGAGCACTTTATATGTTTGAATCATGTTCTATAATGTCACAATCTGTCTTCGGGGCCCGTGCCGGGACTACACAAAGCCCGCCTTCCATAGGCCATGGGCTGGCGACTAGCACCAAGGCGTAAATCTCGGTAAAGGGAAGGAATTTCATTTGTAATGTAAACAAGTACCACAGAGTAAGCAAGCTGAAAAATTAAACACTAAGTAAAAACTGGTAAAACAGTAATTGCGGAAAAGTAAGTGGGCCAGAATACAAACCCAAACTGAAAGTAAAGTACAACTCGAAAGGGAAACAACAACTGAAAAGTAATGCCGCAACGTCGGGCCGCCCACTGGAAGTCCCACCTGAAGGGTGGGTATATAAGGCCTCCACTACTCCTCGGGTCCAGCCAACCGTTCCGAGTACGTCCCGCCCAGTGGTCCACCTCCAGGTACCATCTTGCTCTGCAAGCCTCCACCACGATTAGCGCTGCCCGTCATCTACAACCAACACAACGTAGTGCGGGCATAGCCTGTGCAGGGGTGAGTATAATCTACTGATTAGGGACCCCGAGACCCCCGATGGTCTCCCAGAATCCACAAGGGATAAACCACAAAGGAAAGATACAATCATGAAGTAACATCTGACACTACTTAGCTATATTCCCATACATATACCTAAGTCATCAATTTCTTGCTCGGCTCCAACATCCAAGCTCAAGTATAACCCAGTCCACACAGGAAAGCACACGTAAATCCATACAGGATAGCACAACACAATCCACAAAGGAAGGAAAAACGTAATCCACACAGGATAGCACAACACAATCCACAAAGGAGAGTAAACATGATTCAGCTCACACAGGTATACTTCATCAAATGACGATAGATATGATCACTGGTCCATCTAAGTTGTCGGACCCACAAAGGATCGATAGGTACTAACCCCAAAAATGACCCACAAAGGATCAATAGGTAACTAACCCCCGCAGAGACCCTCACAGGATCAAGCCCACACAGGACATGTAGGCGCTGGCCCACACAGGACCGTTGAGCGTTGACCTACACAAGATCGGACCCACACACGATTGGTAACACTGACCCACGAAGGATTTTTGAGTGCTATAGTTATCGTCATCGAATCCACTGAGGATCTCTGCACAGTCTTAGTCGTCACAGTAGTAGTCGCAGCCAGCTCTAGGGTTCCCGCACACAACAAGCTCGTTCGGGAGGGTCCGCTCCATGAGCCGAGAGGCTGATACATCAACTAACACATGGTCTATAGTTGATGTATCCAAAAGTTCCGTATCGTCAACAGGAGCTCAACGTCGTAGACGGCGCGTCAATCGGACGCCCGGTCTGAGAGTTATTGGATTTTTTGTCCCAGGGGCCCGATTGGTTTTTAAGGCAAAACCCACCCGACCGTACTCCACCTGCGTCCAAACCTCAGGCGGAGTATGCCAAAATATTTTTAACACATATAGGAATTCAACAAAGTCGACGGCACGCCAATCCGATGTCCGAATCTTAAGATATGAGCGTTTCCGCTCCGAGGGCCTAGTTGGTTTCGTGTACGAACCAACCCGGCCGAATACAAAGTATTCCAAAACCTTGAGTGCGATATACCGAAAAGACCGTCTCAATTGAAGGATGGCATCACCGCTGATGGTGCGTTGTAAGAAGGCCCGTAGCTCAATTTATGATAAAAAGACCGAAAAGGTCCGGAAACGGGCGGTCTGGGCCCGGACCGACCCGGCCCGACCCCCTTGGGTCGGCCCAAACCGGGTATGCCCGGCCCAGCGGGTCGGCCCGACTCGGCTCGGCTGAGCGAGGGGAAGCCGCTGGGGGCTTGCTGCCCCCGCGTGAAGAAACGCTGCGGCCCCGCGTGGGGCTACTCTGGGTTAACGGACGCGGCATTGCCGCGTCCCGTGAGTCACCGGACACGCGCGGTCGCGGGTATGGTAGGCCGCCGCTGCCGCGGCTTCAGCCGCCGCCGCCGGTGGTGGGTTCCGAGGGCCACCAGAGTTGCTTTGGTGGTCCGATTCCACTCCCCCCTACGCCGAAGCTCCTCACGGGTCCCATTCTTCACTGTCAGGCCCTCAAATCGCCTTTGCGGCCCCGTTTGTCATCGTCCGCCGTTTCACGCACTGAGAACGAAAAAGTGCAGTGGGTTCGGACTTGTTCGTTAGTCTGCACCCACCGCGTTAGCAGTCTTAAAGATAATCACCCAACAATATTTACACGGCCAGGGATTTAATCACAAATATTTAAGGAATCAAACCCCTACCATGTCGTATGTGCGTTCTTCGTGGAATTGATCATCACAGAAGAAAAGATATGTCGCGTCACGGAAGAGCATCGCTGTCGCACGGTACTTGGTGTCGTGTAGACGAACTCCAAGGATCAGAAACATATAGATTTAATTAATAATAATTAAATACATGTTGTTGTTATAATCCAAAAGGAATTTAACAGGAGCGCAACCCCCTACCTTGTCATTGTCGATCGAAGGTTGTCGCGGGGTTGGATCGTCGCGGAAGAAGCTTCGCGAAGGGAGATTCATCGGCATCGCAGGACACGGCTTCGCGTCGTCGATCTTTGCGGGTTCGGTGTCCTTCGTCGCCTTTCGTCGAAGGCCGTCGTTCTTCGAGTTCTTCACGTTCTTCTCGTTATTCGCATTCTTCGTAAAGAAGGAAGAAGATCTTTAGAGATTCTCCAAATTTTTAACACAACATTCAAAAAGAAGGTGTGTTTTCCTTATTTTATTAACATGCCAACAAAATAAAATTGTGTTAAGAAACTAACGAAATTAATTAATAGAATTAATTTCAACGAATAAACCGCCCAATTAAAAGTTACCCGTAGCTCTCGAAGCTCAGCTGGGGCTATCTGATATGCGGGAGTCGATATCGAGGCTGTCCCGTGGTATAGGTCAATATGAAAGTCTACCTCTCTGCGAGGAGGTATCCCTGGAATGTCGTCGGGAAAGACGTCCGTGTATGATCCACCACTGCAGGAATACTAGGACACCGCACTTCAACTGCTCCTAGGATGAGGCTAGCCAACTGATGAGTGATGGGATGTCCTCTCCTATGCGGAAGTCCATCCTGTGCTGGGAAGGCTCCCTTTTCGCCATTGAAGGTGAACCTGCTCCCGTCGGTACGTACACATCGCACCTTACGCCTAATACAGTCAATCTGTGCATGGACTGTAGATAACCAGTCCATGCCCAAGATGACGTTGTAAGGCCTCGACGCTGCTACAAGAAGATCCCAGCCGAAGCTCTCTCCTCCTAGAGTAAGCTCACACTTTCGGCAACAGTGCATAATCGTCGAGTCTGCTCCCGTAGGAGTCTCTAGCCGTAAGGATCGAGCCAAAGGCTCTGTCAGAATCTCCGAGCTCCGATCAAGGGCAGCGGCTATGAAAGAGTGACTCACTCCTGTGTCTATAAGAACTGCAGCAAGGGTGGAATAGACACACATCGTACCTCAAATCATCTCGGGCGCGCCGTGGTCGTAGGCCTCCGCTGCCTGGAGCTGTGCCTGTCTCTGCCCGCTAGCTCCCTGTGGTCGGGGTTGACCTCCTGGTGGTAGTGGTGGTCCATCCTCAAAGACTCGCCCACCACCTGCTACTCGCCCATCTCCTCTGCCTCGTCCGTCTCCTCCCTGCAGACCGCCACAGTCGACCCTCTGGCTCTGCCTGGGTGGCCCCTCATCTGTCTGCTGCTCCTCGACACGGTGGGTCGGGCAGTCACGAGCCATGTGGCCCTGCCCGCCGCATGTGTAGCACTGCCTGCCTCTCGAAAGACCGGCTCCACGTTGTGTGCCCCGCACTGCTGAGCCAGTGTCCTGAGGTCGTCTGAGTGAGGGTCTGGTCTACCTGGACCCCTGAGTCATCCGTCGACTGCCTGCTGCAGAAGACTCTGCTACGTGCTGCCCCGCGGTAGGTCTCGCCGCTAGAGAAGTCTCATCAAGAAAGCTCTCGATCAAAAGGGCTCGCTCTAGTACTCCTTGCTGAGTTGGAATACTGAGGGAGATCAGCGATGCACTGATCTCATGTCTCAATCCCTGCTAAATGTTCCAGGCCCGGAAGAACGGGTCTCATACCATGTCGGTCGAGTAGCGCGAGAGATCTGTAAATCTCCCCGAGTACTGGGCGACCGTCAAGCTGCCCTGCCGCAGTTGAAGAAGCTCCTAGATGCACACCACACGGAGGGTGGCTGGGAAAAACTTCGAGCAGAAGAGGCTCTCAAAGTCTGTCCAGAGAAGAGATGCCTCATCGTGCACCTGGAGCATCAAGCTCCACCATCATCCCACTGCTGCGTGCAGTAGGCTCGCTGCGAGGATCCACATGAGGTCTGCTGGTGTCCTCACTAGCCTAAAAACTCGTACCACTGCCTCCAGCCAGTCCTCGGCTACCTGGGGGTTCGTCTCCCTGCGAAACCTGGGTGGTCGCTGGAGCTGGAACTCATGCAGTGCACTGAGGTGACGCGCATCGTCAGCGGCTGGTGCTGGATGCATCGGTGGCTCGGCGGGTAGAGGTACCGCTGGTGCCTCTGCTGTCAAAGGGCCCTGTACCGAGGCCTCGTCGCTCGGCGGGCTGTAGTCACGTACAACTCTCGGAACCCTAGCGGGATGCCATCGTGGGGCTATCCTGAAAGTAAACAGGTGCGCCACGGTCAGAATAGTATACCTGGTGAGCTGATACAAAGTAATCACAAAGAAAACTTGAAACACAAATGCAATCAATGTTTTTTTGCATTAAGTCAGAAATCAGAAGTCAGGGTCCTATTGTATTGATACTTCGGTCGCTGCACCAACACTGGGCTCCCTGGACTGATAACCACACTCAATATGCTTGACACTATTTCTTCACATAGAAGAAAGTTCAGAGTCTGCGGTAGAACCGAACTCCTCTGATACCAATTTGTCACGACCCGTCCTCGGGGCCCATTCCATGACTACCCCAAGCCCGCCTTCCATAGTCCAGGGGCTGGTGACTAGCACCAAGGCATAAATCCCAATAAAGGGAAGGTATTTCCTTTGTAAAGTAAACAAGCACCACAGAGTAAGAAAGCGGAAAAAGTTAATAATAAGTAAAAACTGGTACAACAGTAAGTGCAGAAAAGCATGTGGGCCAGAATACAAACCCAAACTAAAAGTAATGTACAACTCAAAAGGGAAACAACAACAGAAAATTAAACCCGCAACTTCGGTCTATCCACTGGAATTCCCACCCAAAGGGTGGGAACAGAAAGCCTCCACTGCTCCTCGGGTCTAGCCGGAAGCTCCGAGTACATCCCGCCCAGTGGTCCACCTCCAGGTATCGTCCTGCTCCGCAAGCCTCCACCACGATCAGTGTTGTCCATCGTCTATAACCAACACAACGTAGTGCGGGCATAGCCCGTGTAGGGGTGAGTATAAGCTACTCAGTAGGGACCCCGAGACACCCGAAGGTCTCCAAAAATCCACAAGGGATAAACCATAAAGGAAAGATACAATCACGAAGTAACATCAGACACTGCATAGGTATATGCCCATACATATACCTAAGTAATCAATTTCTCGCATGACTCCAACATCCGAGCTCAAGTACAACCTAGTCCACACAGGAAAGAAAACGTAAATCCACACAGGATAGCACATCACAATCCACAAAGGAAGGAAAAATGTAATCCACACAGGATAACACAACACAATCCATAAAAGAGAGTAAACAGGATTCAGCTCACACAGGTATACTTCTTCGAATGATAATAGAGATGATCACTGATCCATCTAAGTCATTGGACCCACAAAGGATCGATAGGTACTAACCCCCGCTGTGACCCACAAAGGATCGATAGGTAACTAACCCCCGCAAAGACCCACACAGGATCGGTCCCACATAGGACCTGTAGGTACTGGCCCACAAAGGACCGCTGAGCGGTGATCCACATAGGATTGGACCCACATAGGATCGGTAGCACTGACCCACAAAGGATTGGTGAGTGTTGTAGTCGTCGCCGTCGAATCCACTAAGCATCTCTGCACAGTCATCGTCGTCACAGTAGCAGTCGCAGCCAGCTCTAGGGTTCCCGCACACAGCAAGCTCATTCGGGAGGGTCCGCTCCATGAGCCGAGAGGATGATACATCAACTGACACATAGTCTAGAGTTTATGTATCCAAAAGTTCTGTATCGTGAACAGGAACTCAACGTCGCAGACGGTGCGTTAATCGGACGCCCGATCTGAGAGTTATTGGCTTTTTCATCCCAAGGGCCCGGTTGGTTTTTAAGGAAAAACCAACACGACCGTACTCCACCTGTGTCCAAACCTCAGGCGGAGTATGCCAAAAGATCCGTCTCACTTAGAGGAATTCAACAAAGTCGACGGCACGTCAATCGGACGTCCAAAACTCAAGATATGAGTGTTTCTGCTCCGAGGGCCCGGTTGGTTTCGTGTACGAACCAACCCGGCCGAATCCAAAGTTTTCTAAAACCTTAAGTGCGATATACCGAAACGGCCATTTCGGTCCAATGATCACATCGCCACTGACGGCGCGTCGTTCAGAGGCTCGTAGATCATGTTATGAGCAATGGACCGAAAAGGTCTGAAAACCGGGGGGTCTGGGCCCGGACCGACCCCCCTGGGTCGGCCCGAACCGGGTCCGCCCAGCCCGGCCCGGCCCGGCCCGGCTCGGCTCGGCCGAGCGAGGGGAAGCCATGGGGTGCTTGATGCCCCCGCGTGAAGAAACGCCGCAGCCCCGCGTGGGGCCGCGCTGGGTCAACGGGCGTGGCTTTGCCGCGTCCCGTGAGTCACCGAACCCACGCGGTCGTGGGTCTGGTCAGCCGCCGATGTCGCGGCTTCATCCGCAGCGGCTCCATCCGACAGCGCGCCGGGGCACCGCTGGTGAGTTCTGCGGGCCATCAGAGTTGCTCCGGTGGTCCGATTCCACTTCCGCCTATGCCCAAGCTCCTCCCGGGCCCCATTCTTCACTGCCATTTACTCAAATCGCCTTTGTGGCCCCGTTTGTCATCGTCCGCCGTTTCGCGCACCAAGAACGAAAAAGTGCAGTGGGTTCAGACTTGTTCATTAGTCCGCACCCACCGTGTTAGCGGTCTTAAAGATAATCACCCACCAATATTTAAACGACTGGGGATTTAATCACAATGATTTAAAGAATCAAACCCCTACCTCGTCGTACGTGCGTTCTTCACGGAATTGATCATCACCGAAGAAAAGAATCGTCCCGTCACGGAAGAACGTCGCTGTCGCGCAGTACTTGGCGTCACGTCAACGAACTCCAAGGATAAAAAACATAAAGATTTAATTAATAATAATTAAATCCATGTTGTTGTTATAATCCACAATTAATTTTAAAGGAGCGCAACCCCCTACCTTGTCATTGTCGATTGAAGGTTGTCGTGGGGTTGGATCGTTGCGGAAGAAGCGTCGTGAATGGAGATTCGTCAGTGTCGCAGTACACGGCTTCACGTCGTCGATCTTCGCGGGTTCGGCGTCCTTCGTCGCCTTTCATCGAAGGCCGACGTTCTTCGCGTTCTTCACGTTCATCGCATTCTTCGTGTTCTTCGCGAAGAAGGAGGAAGATATTTAGAGATTCTCCAAAGGTTTAACACAACATTAAAAAAGAAGTTGTGTTGGCCTTATTTTATTAACATTACAACAAAACAAAAATGTGTAAAGAAATGAACGAAATTAATTCATATAATTATTTTCAACGAATAAACCTCCCAATTAAAAGGAGAGTTTAATTGTTTAAGAAAACACCCCAGTTGACTTTTATTTAAAAGGGGTTTTTGCGGGTGCATTACTTAGCAGAAAGAAACAGTGGGGCTCATGTGGGCCCCACCTCACAAATATCCTACCAAGTGGGTAGGATATTTTGAATTGCACCGTAAACACATCAAGTAATCTCAAGCAGCTTAAAGTGGCATTAAGCGGCTTTAAGTGAAATTAAATAACGTTTGTCGTACCACATTATTTTATTTCTTAACTTAAAGCCCAAAAAAATAAAAACCACACCCGAGAAAACGCAACTCCGGAAGAGGTGTTTCTATGAAAATACCGGTGCTGCTATTTCATCAGTGCCCTCAAAAATTGATTCCGAGCACCGGTTCAAAAGTTAGAATTACCCGCTCTTCCGTTCACTGAACGTTCCCGAGCCAAAAATCAGAAAATGTTTCTGGGCACATCGGGCCTCGGAATCACGTGCCGTCAGAAACTGCGTTCCTGTATAATTCCAAATAAAATTAAAGAAAAAATTTCAATGAAATTTACGGGTCTTTACATATAACAAGAGTTATATATTGATGAATATTTTTTCTCTTTAATAGATTATATGTTTATGGAACTCGTATCTCATCCATGGGTTTTATTCACATTAAAACCACTTCTTTTAATTGGTTAGTATTTGATGGAATTACTATGAAATATGTCTCTTTGAAACTGGTTACGATATTATACAAGGATTTTGAAACCCATTTCCTTTCATGGGATATGTTTGGATGTTCTTAGAACCCATCTATTTTTATAAGTCATGATTTGAAAATGGTTTTCTTATCTCATGTAATACATATGTATGGTTTTATTATGTGATCTATCGCACCCATATCTCCCTTTAATTCATTGTGTGTATATATATATATCATGAGACATAAAATATTGGAATGTGGAGTGAACTCGGTTTATTAAAGGAATTTTTCTTCTAAGATGTTATTATGAGTGAATATTTTTTACTTAGATGTTATTGGGTGAGGTCAATTACTAGTAACATGTTTTTGGTAGTAATAAATTACACTAGAAAAATGGGATATTGTAACTCCCCAAACATCCACAGTACATTTCAGTTTGAATAATGCAATCGCTTGAATTGTACGCAACATCGAGATTCTAAGACACTGCGACCAATAAAACTAGCCGTTATGAATAGTAATACCCACATTTTTAAATTCTATAAATTTTATCTTTCAAAATGGACTTCATATTTGATTCGTAATATCAAAATTAGCATAGGGTGAATTTTTTGTTTTTTTTCTGAAAACATTCAATTTTTTGATGAATAATAAAAAACACTGTTATTGGTTAAAAATGAATTTTTATTTAAATAATTAGTTTTTTATTTTAATTTATTTTATGTCAAAATAGATACATAATACCTCTATATGTTTAACATAATTCATTGTAGTCATTTTATAATATGTTTAGATATAAAAAAATTTATCGATCTTTTTACTGTCTTTTACCCACCTCCTTGGAACATTTGCAAATTTGTATAAAACAAAATTTTACGAATTATGTGAGTTGAATTTATAAATCCTAAAGACACGGTTTATATTATAATGTAAAATGTGGTTCAATTAGATGAAAATAATTTTTGGAGAATAGTAACGTTTGACTTTTATTTACCACGATTAAAATTAAATAGGGTAATTAAAGGAAAAAAGAATATCATAACAACCCTTACACATTTCATAAATCTATTTAATAAGTATAATTCTACCAAATAAAACATTATGAATAAAATATGATCCTTTTTGGTCCACTTAGATTAGATTAGGACTTTTATTATTATTTTATTTAAACAAGAGTTAAAAGAGTTGAAATCAATGTTCAATAACTAAACCATATTTATTATAGGGTTACACACAATATAAATTCGACAATAAATATTCATTATAAAGATAAACATATTTCATACATAATTATATTATATTTATAATTTTTAGACATTAAATAATTTATTTTATTTTTGACACAATGATGATGGAGTAATTTTCTTATTAATGAAATATTAAATTAATTGATATTCCAAATATTAAAATAAATTTAAATTGAGACTTATGTGAATTAAACTAATTTTAGAGGATAATATGACATTTTATGGTTGGTTAAATAAATTTTATTTGAATTTATGGGTTTTTAATGGCTTTCAAAAAATTCAAATACTAAATAGTGTCAAAATTAACATAATTGAATGATTAAAAAAATTATATTAATAATCGATATAATATTAATAAACATATAAGGTTCATCCAAAGGACATAAATAAGGTTATATATATTAATAATTAACCACACAGGGTTCTATTGGATTGTTTTAGAATTTTTATTAACCATATAATACAAAAATACAAAGAGACATGGTATGTGTCAAACTATTAAACTAAGAGTTAAATAAGAATATAAGGTTAATATGATGACATAAACCCATCTAAACCCAATTGGTTTCGATTTATTCAACCCATACCCAACATATACTTTGAATAATTAATTTTTGAGCAATTAATAACCAAAAATGATTTTATTATAATATAATAATCAGGATTTTCCTAAAGTGACATCACCTCTATTATAAAAGGGCTTTTACTCATCCCATAATTTCACACATACAAATCCTTTTTACTCTTCCAAACCATACCCAAATATCTTCCAAAGATTCCTCCATTCATCCTAGAGGAATTCGTATGGTAAAAAATCCATCTAATGGAGACCTTTTGATCAAATTAATAGGAAGAACCCTAAAAAGATGTAAATATTTCATAACCTTTTTCAAGTTCTATTCTTTTTCCACTTCCACATTCTTTTTTGTTTCCATTATAAAATAATAACTCCATTATCTTATATATACTGTTATGTTATTATAAAAATGGTACAACCATATTCATTATTCTATCCACACTCTAAATGACAAAGTCACCATACGTGCGTACGTACGAATTATTGTCTCCACATCGTGGTATAGTTGGTTAATCAATATCATCATTATTTGGATGGGTATAATAACGAGTATAACTGATTTATATAAATAATATAAATGTAATTTATTATTTATATTGAATATACCATCCAATTAAAAACTATTTTTCCATCAATATAATGTTATTTTCACTCATGCGTACGTAAAGATTACCGTCTCCACAAACGTGATGAGATTCATTCACCATCGTAATCATTCATGAATAATTTTCATTTTTTGATTAGTAATAATGATTATGAACATAATATAATTGTGTATATGAATAAAATACATCATATCCATAACGAACATGGATTACTTATCCAGGAATATAAAGGAAAAAAAGTCAGTTAACACATGAAACGATGATATAACAAAATAATATTAACAAAGCTATATTACAGGAACATATATGATATCATATTTATGTATATAGTAATTTTATAATTTAATAACAATGTATTAACTATTATGTAGGTGGATAACATTCCATACTCTAAGGTAAAGTACAAGGTAAGGGTTAATCTTAAAATCTCATTATTATCCGAGGTTGTTTTGATGTAAGTATCTACTGAGACCACTTTATCATCCACAACCATGTTAACCAAGAAAATTATTTCAAAACATGTTTACTAAGAAATGGGTTAAAATAATTTATAAATTTTTTTGACATTATATGTTTTGAAATAATTCTTCCTAGCGTCTTTCAAAGAAAGTACTTTATGACCTTTTTGACAAAATTAAGGTAAAAATGTCTTTTTTAACTTATACGGCTAGTGCGGCTATTTTCCTCTATTATAATAGCATCGATGCTTCCCATACAAGATTATATGAATATTTTCATAATAAATGTTATCTTTTATAATTATATATCATTTATATTATTCCATAATAGAAATATATATCTCTCTAAAAAAGTTTATTGATTTCATCTACATCAACATCCTTTGATGGTTTTTTAGCTTTTTTGAAGTTTATTAGTTATAATACAAAACTTATATATTTTATAGATGGTTTTGTGATATATTTGACTCTGGATATGTTATTTTTACACCATTAATGTTTAATTGATAAATTATTGATATTTCATATGATAGTTTTAATCAGAATTTTAATGTTATGTTTAAACCTTTACATATGAGGATTGCATTGGACTTACTATGTGACGGTTGGAGCCCTATATAGTTCCTCGATTCATCAGTAGGAATCAAGAGAAAATCTAGTGTCTTGGCATAAGGGATTGAAACAAAAATTATTATAAGTCTTGGCATAAAGCCTTGACTATGTGGTTATGAAGTCTGACATTAGGAATTCCATCATTATGAATGTGGCTATTGATATTTCATTTGATTATTCGACTAGTAGCATATCCATAAGAATTAGTAAATGGAATTATTGGATTTCATATTTTCTATATTATTTTGAAGTTTATGATTAAAATAATTCTTTTTTAGTCTAATTCATTCCCTTAAATGATTATGATTATTTATGAATGTTTCTGATATATTGTTATCCTTAATGAACATATGATCTCACCCATTTCTATGTTTTATTATTCCCATTATGTGAAGAAATATTTTATGGGTGACCTGTAGGGATAGGCTAAGGATATAAGTGTGTTCAATAGAGGAAAAAATGTTGTTGATTTTTATTTCATGATGTATTGTAAAACTTATGAATGTATCTAGTACTTGCAAGGCTACTAAACTGATCGGTCATTCAGGACATGATTCTTTATATCATGCCAATGATATGTAATAATGCTCTAACATTGGGTAACTAAGTTCAGGGCATTACAGTTATCATCAAAGGATGTTTATGACCAACCATGGAAACTAGATTAAGAACAACTCTGATTAGGGAACAATATACTAAGATCGACATTGAGGATTAGTATAGAAGAACATTCTAGAATTTTGGAACTATAGATATTTTGTGAGTTTTCAATAAATACATCTCTATTTGGATACGAGCAGGTAGAGGCTGCTCTGGCAAAAATATTCCTAGGGGTAAAACTTAAAATCATAGCCTTGATCTAGACTTGAACATGAACTGGGGCACAAATACAGGCCTTGCTGCACTCTAGTTTAAGACACTCTCGAGAGATATGCTTAGTATAATTCTCATGTTCTTTATAAACAATTATGAAGGGTTTGTGAGTATATAATTCATCAATGAAACCATTTTTATGATTATGGATTATATCTATAAACTGTTCAATTTATTTTTAGTGTTTTATAAGTATAAAATTATGTATTTTGATTCATGAACTAATCTATTGTATGCAATTGTTTATAAATAGAACCTATTGGATGAAATAGAAACTATAACAATGCACATAATACATGTAGAAATTTCTCTCTTACTCAAGATAATTATTGTTGAGCTGGTGATTCAACTTGTGCTGATCATCTTATCACTATACTAGGACAACTCACTTAGGTTATGAAAAATAACCTTTCCCATATGGATAACCCTGATCCACAACCAAGAGGATGAATGTTAGACCACTTCATGAGGAATCAAACTACAAAATTTAATTGGATTACACATCTATTAGTAGATGAGAAGTGGATAAATTCATTAGGGAACATATTTAATGCTTTGGGTTGTAGCGGAAGGGAAAAAGTTGTCATGGTAGTTCATCGCGTCACATGAGATACAGATCAATGGTGGTAATTGATTCAAAACACAAAGGAAGATTATGAAGTATAAACTATGGAATGGAGGGCTTTTAATGAACATTTATTAGAAAAAAACATTCCTCATGACCATCAAATGGATATGGAAACAAAATTTCATAGCCTAAGGTAAAAGGGGGATGATAATGTCGCAAAGCACGAGGCTAACTTTACGGGGTTAGAAAGCCATGCTGCATATTATATATATAACCCAAGTAGTAATATTGATAGATTCTTTGATGGGTTAAAACCATTTATTCGGTGATCATTAGTCTAACAATCCATCTTATCATATGAATATGTTGTCTTATGTGCTATCAAGATAGAAAAATATCACTCTAAGTCTTACAAATTTAAATAAAAGAAAGGGAAGAAAATATCTGGTGAAAACTATGTAAATTGAAATTAGGGGAATTTGGAAAATGTTGAATATCCATCCGGTAGTAAAGGTGGGATGAAACACCCTGGTACTTGCCTGAAGAGAATGGGATTCTGTTATAAGAATGGTGAAAAAAGGCCCCCAAGCCCGTGATTTCATGTGATAGAAAGGGGTTGTTAATGATGAATTCTACAATTGTAGAGAAAATGGGAATTATTCAAATGAATTTCCTATGAACCAAGGTAACTTTACTCAAAAAATTCCATGGTAGAATGTCAAATCTTGTGCGATCACTATTGTTTCAGTTAAAGCTCCGAATGACGTGGTGGCGGGTAATTTAAGGGTTTCCTCAAGTTTGGACAATGCTTTATTTGATTATGTACCACTGCATTGTTTCATATATTCCTAGTTTTCTATGAAAATTAGATATTTTCAATTTCAATTTACATGGCAGTTGTCCATCAAAACACCTAATGGGAGTATCATCAAAACAATTTTTAGGAATCAGTTCCCATTAGGGCATATAAATGTTCTGTATCAGCTGATCTCATAATCATTCCCATGATATCATTTGATATAATCCACAGAATGTATTTTCTTTCAAACCATGATTATAAAATTTGTTGTAAGAAGAAGGAGGTTACAATTTTTGATGATGATAAGGAACTTCTTATAAAATATCCTTTATAGAATGGTTCAAGGCCCATGTCGAAGACCCCTTATAGAATGGCCATTGTGGAATTAGTGGAACTAAAGAAACAACTAGAGAAATTCAGTAATAATGGATTTATTCCTCCTAGAGTTTCTCCATGGGGATCCCCTATCCTTTTTATTGATAAGAAAGTCAGATCTATGAGGTTGTGAATTGACTATAGGGAGATCAATGATATCACAATAATGACAAATTATCCACTACCTCTCATTGATCATTTATTCAACCGTATTAATTGAGCTCAATATTTTTCAAAGATTGACCTTCGATCTGGATATCATCAGCTATCTCTGAGGAAGGAAGACATTCTGAAGATAGCATTTCGAACCATGTATGGGAATTTCGAGTTTATAATAATTCCTTTTGGATTGACTAATGCAACCTCTGTTATCATGGAACTAATGAACAAGTTTTTCATGGAATATCATGATGACTTTGTAGTGTTATTTATTGATGAAATGTTTGATTACTCAAAAGTCTACGAAACTCACAAAAATTACATTAACATTATCATAATGTTTCTTAGAAGAAATGAATTATATGGGATGTTTATCAAGTGTGAATTATAGCTTCAAGAGATTTATTTTCTTGGCCATATATTCTATAATTATGGAATCTATGTTGATCATTATAATATAATGGAAATCCATGAGTGGTCAACACTAACGAGTATAACTAAGGTATGCAGTTTTATTGGTTTAGCATGTTATTATAGGCATTTTTTCCAGAATTTTCCCTGATTGGTTTACCCATTAACCACGCTCACATATAATGGTTTTAAATTTATTTGGACAAAATAATGTGAAGAATATTTTCATGAATTTAATAAAAGGTTATTTAATTCTCTTATCTTGACTCTACCATCAACGAACGATGGGTTTTTTATTTATAGTGATGCTTTCATGAAAGGAATGGGTTGTGTCCTTATGTAGAATGATATATTTATTACCAATACATCATGAAAACTAAAAATTCATCTGAAAAAATATCCTACTAATGATCATGAGTTATAAGATATAATCATTTCATTGAATATATGGAGACACTATCCCTATGGTGAAAAATGTTATATTTACACTGATCTCAAGAGTCTGATGTATATTTTCTCACAAAATGAACTCAACATGAGGAAAAAGAGATGTCTTGAAATGTTAATGGGTTATTATTTCACTATACACTACCACCTGGGGAAGGCATATATGGTGGTAGATGGTTTGAGAAAAAAGGATCACGTAGCTTTTAACAAGATGATTGTTGAAAAGAATACGATTTTCATGGATATATTAAAGATGTATATGGGAATAACCATGGGAGGTAAAACATCAATACTTTCACAAATGGTTTCCAAACAATATTTACTAGAAAAGATAAAATGTTCTCAGACCGATGGTGAATAATTTCAAAAGAAAAATAATGCTGTGAATGATGGGAGATTGAGTGACTTCATATATGAAGAAGGAATTTTGTAATTTGGGAATAGACTTTGTATTTACGATATACATTATCTAAAAAGGGAATTGTTGGATGATGCTAATATATCCAATTTATCTACACACCATGGTAGCACTAACATGTAGAGAGATATGAAAGAACATTTTTTGTGGGACAACATGAAGAGGTATATTTCTGATTTTTTATTGAGATGTATGGTTTTTCAACATGTGAATGAGGGAAGGAATGAACCCGGATGAGTCATGCAAGCTCTTCCCATACCTGAGTGGAAATGATATAATATTACGATTGACAATGTCATGGTGTTACTGAGGACTCCTAGAATGAATGATGTAATATGAGCCGTTGTTGATAGTCTTACCTAGTCAGAAAATTTTCATGCTATAAGAAAATATTTACCACTTTATCATATGGAAAGACTATATATTAATGAAGCCTTAAGACTTCATGGAGTGCCTCTATTGATTGTTTTTTTCATTATCCCTATTTTACATCAATATTTCGGAAAATTCATCAGAAGGATCTGGATACTAAACTTTGTTTGAGCATTTCCTAACACCCTTAAATGGATAGACTATCAGAATGGAATATTCAATCCACATAAGACATGTTGAGATCTTTCTCACTTCAAAATCATAGTATGTGGGATCAATATTTACCTCTGGTAGAATATTCCTATAACAATATCTTCCATTCAAGTATTCAGAGGGCAGCATATGAAGCATTATATTGAAAGAGAGGTTGCACACCATCTTTTTGGATGATGTTGGTGATTGAAAACTTGTAGGCCCAAAACATATTTATGAAACAATAGAAAAAGAGAAGATTATCCAAACCCACATCAAAGAAGCTCAATGTAGGAAAAAGAGCTATGTCGATAACTGAAGTAAGGATTCGTAATTTCAAGTAGGAGACCATGTTTTCGTGAATGTATCACCATATAAGGTTGTTATACATTTCAGTAATAATTGAAAATTGAGTCCTATGTACATGGGACCTTTCGAAATCCTAGAACAAATTGGAGTTGTATCATGTCATTTGGCAATTCCTCCAAGTCTCTCCAATATTCAGGATGTGTTCCATGTATCACTGCTGAGAAAATACATGCCTCGACCAATGCATGTTCTCACCTGTGTGGAAGTTGAACTAGAACCTGATCTCTCTTATTGTGAAGTGCCTGTCAAAATTCTTGATATAAGAAAACAAGTGATGAGAAACTGGACGAGTCATCTATTTAAAGTTCTACAGAGAAACCATATGATAGAAGAGGCATCATGGGAACCAGAGGAACTTATGATGGAGATATACATGAATCATTCTATTTTGTAGTGTTATAAAAATTTCGAGAACAAAATTAGTTTTAGAAGGGGAAATTGTAACATTTCAAGCTTCCAAATTACGTTACCCTTTGAATAATGCAGTAGTTTTTAATGTACACAACTTCGTGATTCTAACACACCGAGATAGATAAAACTAGGTACTATGAATAGTAATACCCACTTTTTAAAATTTTATAAATTTTATCTTTCGAAATGGACTTCATTTTTGGATTAGGAATATCCAAATTACCATAGGGTGAATTTTTGGTATTTTTTTGAAAACATTCATTTTTTGATTAATAGTGAAAAAATACAATGTTATTGGTTAAAACTAACTATTTATTTAAATAATAAGTTATTTTATTTTATTTTATTTTAGGTCAAAATATAAACATAATACCTGTATATGGTCAATGAAATTCATTGGAGTCATTTTAAATAATGTTTAGATATATAAAATTTTATCTATCTTTTTACCACCTTTTACTCGTCTCCTAGGTGGATTTGAAAAAATTGTATAAAAGATAATTTTACTGCTTTTGTGAGTTGTTTTTTAAAAATAAGAGAAAACAAATAATATCAGTATGTAAAATGTGGTTAAAAATGTGTAAATAATTTTTGGTGAGTACTAACTTTTGACTTTTATTTACCTTGATTAAAAGTTAATAGGGTAATTAAGGTTTAAAATGATATCATAATTACCAAAAATAATCTTATAATTCTATTGGAAAAGATTAATTAGACCAAAAACAAACATAGAAATAAATATGATCTTCTTTGGTCCACATGGATTAGATTAGGACATTTATTATTATTTTATTTAAAGAATAACTAAAAGAGAGAAATTCATAGTTTAATAACAAAACCATTTTTAATATATGGTTACAATCAATATGAATTCGACTATATACATTAATTAGAAAGATAAAATGATTTCTTATATAATTTTTTTTTATTTTTACACATTATATAATTTAATTTATTTATGACACAATAAGAATGGAGTAATTACCTTATAAATGAAATATGAAAATACTTGATATTATAAAAATTCAAATAAATGTAAATAGAGACTTCTAATGAATTACACCAATTTTGAAAATTAATATGAAATTTTAGTGTTATTTAAATAAATTTTAGTCGAAGTGATAATATTTTTATGGCTTTCATAAAAAATCATATACTAAATAGATTCAAAATTTACATAATTAAATTTTTGAAACAACTAGAATATTATTAATTGATATAATATTCAAAAAAATCCATGGTTCGGCCAATGGACTTACATATGGTTATAAATATTAATAATGAACCACATGGTTTTCTCTTGGCTTGTTATAGTATTTTTATTAACCATATAACATAAAAATAGAATGAGACCAAGTAAATGTCAAACTATTTAATTAAGAGTTAAATTTAAAATATAAGGTTTATATGATGAACTAAAACTGTCTAAAAACTATTGGTTGAGAGGTTTTCAACCCAACCCCACCTTAGTATTTAAATAAAATATTTTGGAGCCATTAGAATCAAAAAATTATTTTATTATAAAATAATATTTCTAGCTTTTCCTAAACTGACCCTCACCACTCTTATAAAAGGTCAATTCCCCTTATCTTAATTTCATACATCAAAAATCATTTTTACTCGGACAACCCCTACCCAAATATCCTCCCAAATATCCTCCCTTCATCATACTGGCCTTCCATTGGACCCAAATCCAACCTAATGAGCCATTTGGATCAATTCAAATTGATGAACCTGAAGAAGAGGTAAATATTTCATCACCTCTTTCGAGTTCTTTACATCGTCCACTTATTATTTTATTATTTAATCCAATAAAAAATCATAAATCTAGTATAATATATATACATTGATGTTATTATAAAAATTGTACAACCATACTCATTATTCTCTCTATCCTATAAATGACAAAAGTAACCATACGCGTGTTCGTACAGATTACTGTCTCCACGTCGTGGTGTAGTTTGTTATTCAAATACATCATTATTTGAATGGGTATAATAATGATTATATTTGAAAAAAATAATAAATATATCATGTTAATTATTCTTTAAATATGATATGACATCAAATTACATATTATTTGTCCATCAATATAATAATATTGTCGCTCGTGCGTACGTACAGATTACGGTCTCCACAAACACGATGAGATTCATTCCCCATTGTAATCATTCAAAAATAATTTTCATTTTATGATTAAAAATTATTTTTATAAACAAAATATCATTCGGTATATGAATCAAATACATACTATCCATAACATACTCGGTTAACATAACCAAGCATATAAAGGAAAAGGAATAAATTAACGCCAGAAATGATGATAATACTAAAATATTATTAACAAAGAAATATTATAAGATCATATATGATATCATATTAATGTACATATTTATTGTATAATTTAATCGAAATTTATTAAGTAATATATATGTGGTTACCATAACATCGGCTATGGAAATGTAAATGGTAAGGGTTAACTTCACAATCTCATTATTATCTGAGGTTGTCTTTACGTATTTATCTACTGGGACCTCATTATCATCAACATCTATGTCTTCCTAAAAATGTATTTTAAAGAATTCATAATAGAAAATTGGTTAAATTCATTTATACCATTATTTTTCCTTATATGGTTTGAAATGATTATTTCTGTCATTTTCCAATCAAGGTACATTATGACCTTTTTGACAAAATTAAGGCAAGAATTTCATTTTTTGAACTTATACAGCGGGTGCGGCTATTTTTTTCCATTTTAACATTGGTAAAGCTTCCCATACAATATTATAAGAATATTTTAAAAATAAATGTTTTCATTTATAATTATATAACTTTTAAATGATTTCAAAATAGAAATAGATCTTTCTCTAATAAAATGTTTTGATTCCTTCAATGTCAACATCATTTGATGAATTTTAATCATGATTGAAGTTTATTTATTAGGATGCAAATATTCAATATTTTATTGAAGGTTTTGTGAATTTTTTGACTGTGGATGTGTTATTATTACACCATTTAGGATTTATGTATAATTTGTTGACATTTCACATGCATGTTTTCATATGAACGACTCTATTATGTTTAATCCTTTTCATATGAGGAATGCATTAGACATAGTATGTGACGCGTGGATCCTGCTATAGTTCCTCGATGAATCAGTAGGACTCATGAGACAATCTAGTGTCTTGGAACAAGGCCATTAAAAAAATTTATTATTATTCTTGGCACAAGGCCTTGACTTTGTGGTTATGATGTCTGGCATTATACATTCCATATTTACGAAAGTGGATATTGATATTTCATGTGATTATTCGAGTAGTAGAATATCCACGTAAATTATTAATTGGAATTATTTGATTGTGTCATTGCCATATTATTATGAATGTTAAATTTAAAATGATTTTGATTTAGTCTAATACATTTCTTTAAATGTTTATGCTTATTTATGAATGTTTTTGCTACACTAAGATCCATTTTGAGCATCTGAGCTCACCCATTTCTCTATTTTTTGTTTCCTATGATGTAATGATGTATTTTATGGTTGAATTAGAAGGATAGGCTAAGGATATAAGTGTGTTAAAAAAAGGTAAAAATGTTTTTTATGTTTTTATTTCATGTCGTAATGTAAAATATATGAATGTGTCTTGTACATCAAAGGCTACTGAACTGATCGGTATTTCAGGACATGATTCCTTATATCATTCCAATGTTATGTAATAATGCACTAACACTAGGTAACTAGGGTTGGGGCATTTCAAATTTTATTGGGGATGGTGGTGAGTCACACCCAGTATATATGGCCTCTATGATGTTCCTTATTAGTTTTTGAAAACATCTCTTCCATATAATGAATTTTTTTATATGATTACTTGTATGATTTGGATTATATGTCTCATTACTATGTTTATATATGATGGTTTATTTTATTTATTCCATTATTATTCAGATATTATAAACATAGAATCATTATCACATGACACATTTATGTGATATCTGATATTTTGGGTATAATCTTGAAATGTTATATGAATTTTCTCATGACCTATGCCTATGTTATGATTTTTCGGATCATTTATTTACCCATACATAGCATATGAGATCATCCTTTCTTAGGAATCATTCATCCATGTTAAAAATAATTGTTTCATATATAATTCATAAAGATGATATCATTATGGGAAAGGATAATGATTTTTCACCATGTGAGAATATATTGTTATTTGTTTACAAAGACAATAAAATATAATGTCCTTAGGCATGAAATTTTTTAATTTTATAAACATTAATCTAAATTGATTTAATACCCATGTTTTTTTAAGAATGTTTCGTAAATGTTTTTATAAATGCTTGGGTATGGTTGACATATCGGTAAGCCCGAATGTTCTTAAATGCTACGTGGGCCTCCCGCTCATACCGATTTCAATCCTGGAATTTAAAGAGGAATCCTACCTAAGGGAATTGACCTTGATAGCGGGATTCAAGCAACGCTATCCATTAGTGGACTTCATTGACCACTGGATTTTCAAATCATGGGGTTTATTATATCGAGTCACGGTAGGTCTTCTAGACTCCAAAAATTTTATGATTCGCCTCACCTTCGAGGAGGATCTTATCCACGTGTGTTTGAGTGAGCCTCACTCCGGTGATGTCTCTTTATTCATTCTCTTAAAATGGTTATACAACGTTCACATGAAGCGAGACCCTTCCAAGCTGACGATTTGGGTAAATAACCCTGAACTCTCACTTTTGTTTTCCAAAATACCTCCTTCCCTCGGTTGATCTGAAATTTGATCTGGTGTTTGCTATGTTCTGACTGCTGGACCAGAGCGGTAAGCCGCCCTATCTCCCCGAGGGTTTGTATAGATGTGGATGTATCGAAGGCACATATTGGCTCTTTCTAGATTTATATGATGGAATAATTCCAATACAAGCTGTCTATAATTTTTGAATCATGGAGTAAATATTGTTCTTCATGTAAGAGGTCGTGACATAACCTAGAGATCTATAGCCAATGGAATAGGCAACATGGAACTGTTCTAGAGGTCCAGGAGGTCTAGGGTCATTCTCTTGTTGTTGTTACTAGTGTAGGGTCTGGTTGCTGCGGTCAAGTTAACATGGAGACAGAGGATATCAAGTGCTCGAGTGGAAACAAGATACATAAACCTATTATGGACTCCCCTCTAGGGCCTGAGGTTTTGGATATTTTTAGAAGTTTGTAGAGTGATCTAGCTGGACCTTCTAGCAGTATGGAAGGGGGTACTCGGTCCTGTGGAAAGGATAAAGAATTTTTGGTGTCTATCATTGCTCATAATCAAGCTCCAAGGGATCTTGTTGGAGCTGTTGATGCTTTTGGTCCATCTTCTGGGGAAGTGGCTCCATGCACGTATTTCATGGCAGTGCACACAAGAAGTAGAAAAAATTATGGTAGGGTATCTCCTGCTGAGAGAATGTTGAAGGCAGGCCATGAGTGGGAGAAATCTTCACATGGGGTTCGTAGGACACTAGATACCACTTAGGACTCAAACTCGAGGGTAACTTTGTCCTTCATTGTCCTCTACAACTGATTTAGGATCTTGAGCAATGAGGGAGTGTCTGAGGGATGTTATAAAGATCCATATGAGGTGGAGTATGAGGGTGATGATCATTTTTTTGAAGATAATGGCTTGGGAGGAGTGGGTAGAGATCTGCACATCCAAATATGGAAGTAAGGGAACAAGGATAAGAGGGTCCCGAGGTGCTGAATTGTTTCTAGGAAACCTAATCCGAAGGTGCAAAAAGGAAACTCCTACCTTCCAAGACCGATGGATATTCGATCGGAAAAAAATGGTGGGACACGCAAGGAGCTTTAGATTTAGCCAGTAGAGGAAGTGGAATCTCAGAAAGCTCTGGCCTCTGAATATCCAATGCAAGAGAACGACCCCACGAATGAAAGAGATCATCAAGAGATGCTACAACTGCACAGAAAAGAGATGACACCGGCAGTCACCCATGGTCCTTGCTGTGAGGTAAGAACTTGTATGGTTTGTTCAAGGGGATTATAGGTGAAAGAGAGGTAACTAGTCTCAACTGTTAAGGTAGGAGTGATAGGGATGCATGTGGAGCTGGAAGGAGAGGTCCTGATTAGGGAAGATCCTTGGGAGTTTCTATTACAATCCATGCCAGAAATGGTAGAAAAGAACATACCCATACATGCTTCTGTGGAGGTTGTGGAAAGGATGAAATAAATATATTTTCAAGAAGACATGTACATGGAGAAAAGTGGGAGGATTGAAAAACAACACTTAATTCTAGTTAGAGGTTTCAACAACAAGAAAATTATTGAGGAGGAGTTCTAGTGATCATGGAGTAAGCTGGATTCTCATTTTGAGAATATTATCCGGGAAGATCCTAGAAAAAAGGTAACAACTCATTCCTTGAAATTGATCATGTAATTTAAGTCAAGTGGTTTAAAGATGGTCATTAATAATTTTGTTATGTGTTATAGTGTCTAATGGATGGGTTTCACTATATGGTTTTCAACACATTATCCACAAAAGTATCATTCATAAAAATAAATATTTGGTGTGTGAGAGAAATAGAAGGAATTAGGCTATAATTATATGTGACAAAAAAACATTTCTGATCAATGGTCAATTGGGTAGATCTTTGGAGTGGATGATGTAGTGATCATGCCCAATCAGTTTTCAAGGAACCTGAATAACAAGGTGTACCTCAATCACATCTCATACATATCAAAAAATTAAAGGATATATTTCTATGATAAATAATATAATGGATCATAGAGGAAAGATGGTTATGAAATATACATATTGAGAATGTGAGATTAAATACTAAATTGAATTTCGGAGGGGAACTAATATATGTTTTCTCTATGGAATGTAAGGACACTGAAAACTTTACCTATAAGGTGAAAGGAAAAGTTAATTAAATGAATTGGGTGGAAATATTTCCATATCTATGTTATTATTCACTTTTTAATGTCTTTTGTGTTGAATGAATGGTCATTATGAAAATCGATGTCCACATGGAATGATCTCGAATTGAATTAATATGGCTGTATAATTAATGGACATATTTATGAATATGATGAGACTAAAAATAAAATGTGAATGGAAGGAGATATTATGTAATATTATGATGGGTTCATGTAAATATATTAAGGATGAAATAAGATAATTTATGTGTTTGTGTATATAGATTCATGAATTGTGAATTGTGAAATATATAAGTGTTATCCAGTTTATGTGTTTCTCTATGGGTTTAAAACAATATATTGAGTGATTCTCATGTGTTGTGAAATTGATTTAATGGAAATGTGATATTTATGGAAACCAAAAGATTAGGCGTATGAATACCCTTAATATGTTCTTTATTATGAGATAATTATATTTTATTAATGATATGTTGGATATGAATAAGTAAATTGGATGGTACTGACTACCTTGGAACCGACTAAGGATTTATCAAAATTTTTTTGATGTTGTCATGGTTTTATTTGACAATTTTTTTAATTTATGAAATATATATATTTGAAAGAAATTATATTTCCAGTAATTTTTTGTGGTAATTTAGGTAATTAACTAGTTTCAAGAGAAAACATGAAGAAAGTATTTACGTGTTTACAATTTGATAACAAATTCATGATTTATAAAGGGGATCCATGCTATTACATTTTTGAGAAATTTAGAGACCTTATTAATAATGTTGTGGATTTTAATATTTTGTAGAATTATAATATTACTTTTTTATGGAATGATTATGATAAACATTGGATTCTATTTTTTTGATTATTGTAATTTATCAAAATTCATGGATTTATTCATACTAGATAACCTATTCAAACCACTTTATTTATGATAACTAAAGATACATTGGATGAGTTATAATAGATCTCATGATCAATTAGTTCTTTAGGAATATCAAATTTTCCTTTTTTTGAGTAAGTTATGAATTGGAAATCGTTAAAGATGTAACAAATGGAATTGATTGAGAAAATGAAACTGATTGAAATCATGTATGTATATTTACAAATGAAAATTCTTAAAATTTTGGAAAATTATCGTGATATAATATGTTGTCATATGATTATCATTTTTGATGATATATACTTTCTCATTCACGCTTCTTTAGTTTATAGTTTTTTTAATTATTTTATTTTATATATTTCACCTAGTTTCATATGATATTATATCATTATTAATATCTATTATTATTTACAATTTCATCCAAATCCATTTTTTTAGATCCTGCCCATTTTCTCCTATATGGAAACCCTATCATCGTATACTTTTGGTATCCATTATTTTACCAACATTCCCTTTTTAAATAAAATTTTAGTGTTCCTTTTTATGATTTGTGTTTATATTAATATGTCATTCAATTATTATGAAATTGAAAAACCCGAAATATTTAGAGTGAAATGTTATTTTAAGATGTATAATGTGACATACTATGATTTTTAGAAGTATTTTTTTGAAATTAATATAATCATTTTGATATATTTCATTTTTATCAACATTGATTATATATTTTGATATTTGAAAGATCTACGTATGTATTTAATTATACACTACACCAATATATGATTTCATTATATTCCACACCATGATAAACTTGTGCTACATGTAACATCAACATGTCACTCACTAGACAAATCAATTAATTTCAACGAAAAAACATTTTATTATTATAATTAATTTAAAGATATTATTTTGGAAAAAACATTAAAAATATTAATATGAATATAATTATTTTATTCTTAAATATTATTTATAATTTTTATATATAAATACGAAATATATTTAATTAAAAATATAATTTTTCTACAATCATTATATGTTTGAAAATACCATTTCCTCAAATGAACTATTGTTTATGTTTATCTTAGAATAGTAATAAAATAAATATTATCAATATTATAAATTTAATATGATAATATAAAATTCATTTTTAATTCATAATTTCAACATTATGTTTGGTTATGTTTTGGGATTTTTCTGAAATACATCATGTTTTTATGAACAGTGAAAAAATATTGAATATTAATTCAAAGATACATTTTTCTAAATTTTTATGATTTTAATTTACATATGAATCCCTATTTTATGTTTAATTAGATAAAATTTTCATTAATAAATCCAATTTAGTTTATTATAACTAATTTAAATTTGAAACTGGATACAAAATTTTTTCAAAAGTCCAATATTTTACACTTATAGAACCCACTACCATTGCATATCTGTGTGATTTATCTAATGTAAATATGGTACATTTTTGTGATTAAACTATGGAAAAATTGATTCCAAATTTTTAATTAGTAATTTTATAATTTCTAATACATTGCACTTTTTTATTCAAAAAGATAAGTAAAATTAATTATAATTAATTATAATGATTTATATAAAAAAGATATTGAATAATTACTAAACATAATGTGGATGGTGAAAAACATTCCCTACACTAGTCTAAAAAAATATTATGGGAATATATATATTATAAAACTAATAAGGATCTTTAATGGATGATTTGGAACCCCTGGGGGACAGGTAATATGTGGGTAGAACTTAAATATTTTCCAAAATATCCAGTCTATCATTTTCCTCTCTTATAAAAAGACTCTACGCCGACCATTCTCTTCAGAAAAATCATTTAATTTACATCAGACATACCATTCCTAAATCTCAAAAAAAATTCACTAAATTAATCACATATGTCTCACCATAGGTATTAATCAAATCAAGGAATCCTTTTGTTTCATTCAAAATTTTGTTTCCCATAGAAGAATAATCATTTTTACAGAAGATATTTTGTATTATTTTCATTCTCCACCCACTCAAATATTATCATTAGATAGTTATTTAATTACATAATTATCATAAATATAATATTTCTATTTTTATATGTCTTTCACCTACACATAAACACAATTCCATCAAATAGGTAACAATCTTATCCATTATGTGTAGTATGGAATACTGCCTCTTGAAATGATGTCATAAATTTTACTATTACTACATCTCTTGGATGGTTATTATGATGATCATTCAATTTTTATATGATATATTTGAATGTTTTAAATTATTTATTACTCTTTATATATTATAAAAAAAATTAAATTTTATGCCTTCCATTTTTTAAAAATATAATAAAATCATTTCTGGACGTGTGGACTACCACCTCTTCTATGGGACGTGATTCATTATAAAATATCATGGATGTTATTAAGGATGGTTTAAGTGAATTTATATGATTTGTATGACATAAAATTTTTACTATAATAATAATAAATTCATATAATTATATATTTCATCAAATCTATTTCTTTCAATATGATTGGAAAGCATGAACATTGTTATGCATACATAAGACCTACCATATCTCTCACGAACCCTCCCCACAAAGTGGACCCCTCCTTGTCTGGCATTTTGAGAAGGGAGATAATGACACTCTATTCACAAATCCAGTAGGCCCAGGGATGGAAACATGCACCATGGGTATTGTAAAAAAAAATTGAAGGCATTACCCTCTAAGAGAACACATGTGAATGAGAGAGATGGATAGACACCAACCTACTCCAACACAAACAATAATATAAAATAAATCCCATGTACAAATATGTAATGTCATGAAAAACTACTACAACTAAATTGTGAAAATAGAATGTACCCAAAAGAAAGTACAAACAGTCGTGACCACAAAGCCCGAATAGCTCCTGCAACCCCAAGTTAGTAGAATCCAGATTGATATCCAACCATCATAAAGTGACATGAAAAAAATCGTTTATATAGACATATGGTGAATATAATTGTATACTCAATAGGATCCTCCCTAACTCCTCTTGTCCAAAAGTAATGAAATCATGCTAAAGGATAGTGAAAAAAAAGTGAAACATACTCATGAACTAAATAGTTACACTAATGCCCAACCTCACCATGGCCACTATCACCAAGTAACCAAAAAAATAGTATATAATATAATAAATAATATCAAGTGTACCACACTATTACTTCCCCACTAGTTTTCCACATTTCCCCAATTTCACACGTCTAAATAATCTATCTTCGAAAAGTATTTCCCACAGACACCTGAGAAATGCACCACAACATGCACCTCATGCAACAAAACACCCAAGTCCACACAAGAAAGTAACCAGGTTGTTTCTGGGAGCCACCATAGCTCGCATAACAATTATCATACATCGGGCATTATACCTCAATCCATTATATCCCAAACACCGAGTAAGAATCCTCAAGCCATCACGCCATATACATGTTACACCTATAGTAGTCCATAGTAAAACTATATATAGAATATATGTTTGTGAATAACCACAAGAAGTTTCAGCCCTCTACACACATATATGGGGAAAACTAACCACTATTCCTACAATCAAAATTATCTACCAAGATAAGAGAGCAGGAAAAAAGGGGGTAGTTAGCCATCCATCCTCCCATAAGAATGTCTGGGAAAACACCCCCAGGGATAAGAATCCTCGGGGTGTCAATTTCCATAACCAATGAGGTGATGTAGCGTATAGAAACACAAAAATTGCATAATATACTATACCTCACAGGCACACTACGGTCATAACCTAGTCTTTGACTCAACTTCAACTAACTCCTCTCAAACTCCATACAGCCACTTCTAAGACTAGGTATCCAATAAGCCCAAAAAAATTTAAAGTGGTTTGTTAAATTACTTCAATCCCTTTTTAAAAGTTCCACATTACATTAATTTATTCTTTTAACATAAAATAACCATTAAAAATTCTACATTAAATTTCATTAGATTCACTCCCAAAGAGTTTTGTCTCTTTAAAATTGGATCTATATAATTTATTCCCAGTAAGCTCCAACCCCATTGGTAAACATAATTTATTCATTTATTTATTTATAGAACTGCATTCCCATATTCCAAAGAATTATTGAAAAAATTTAATGCTACTAAATAAAAGGGGACTCATCATAGTGTGTAGATGAACTACCCGTCAAGTCTTAGCCGCCTATAGTAATATTGTAGACCCATACTACCTTGAGAAGCAAAACACTGAAATCATGTGGCATACCCCGCAAGTCTTCACCCCTTTCAGAAGAAGGGTGAGAATGACCAATGGAATTGTCTAGTGTGGAATGTAAAGCAATTAAACAACCAATAAGAATCAACATGAATCCAAACATACACATCTATCCAATTTCTACATCCCCAGTGTCCTCCATGACACCAAAATGCATAAATTGATGCATCCCGCCACTCTAGGCATCAACTACTTCCACAACCTATAGGCATTCATTCCCCCACATATCACAACAACCATCCATGATCATATCTAAACATAATAAGAATAAGAAAAACCATCATTTAAATTGGGATCTAGACACATAAACAAGAAAGAGGTTAACTCAGAACCCTATAAGAAATTATTTTTTACAAAACAAATAGTTTTTTAATCCATCTTGTATTAATATATTTATTATTTGTAGGTTCCAAATTCATGAAACCTAACTTGTAATATATCAACACTAATTAAACATGCATCGCTCATCAATTTTATTAGCACCAAATTACATCAACAACCATCATATTCATTAATATGCTTCTTTCTCTTAAGCCAAAAATTTATTAATTAATTATGGATTTACATTCATTACCAATATCCATAAACAATGAAAAGATAAACAATGAATGCATACATATCACGCTATCGATGAAAAAAAGAAGTAATAACATATGATGGATATCAATTTAATTTTTTTGTTGTAATATTTATTATGTCAATTTTATTGTGACCAAGCGGCTAAAACATGATAACTCTACAATGGCACCTAAAATAAAATAGAAGCAACAGATCCCATACCTCAAATGGTTCTTGACATTCTTTATATTATAATTAGCCACACAACGGGTTACAATTTCCTCCCCTTGTAAAAATTATATCCACTCGAGGATGTAGAGACACGAAAAAACCAGTATACTCCCAGGAAAAGTCCATTAGGATCATGAATACATCATTCCATAAAATGGTGAGGGGAAAGAGAAGGATATGATCCAAAAATAATGACAACAGAATATACCTTATATCAAAGATCGATCAATACGGCTTGGTTGCACCAAAATTATAAGGGAACCAATCCAAGGAGTAAATATTGATCACACATCTCCTATTTAAAGGAATGAAATGTTCCAGTATCTCACACCAAAGAATAAATAGGAAGAACATGGGAGGAAATTATATCATCCATTTCGAAGATTTAACGGAGATGTAGTTTAAGATACTCTAGATTTTTTCGTAAATTCAGATTGCATTAAACCATGCGGTTTGACCAATTAAAAGCATCATGATCCTTACTAAAATATAATATAGGAGTTATGACCATTTTATCAGCCATGAAGTTCATAAAAGAAGGATACAGTGCATTTTTCCTCAAAGGAAACTTTAAAGGGGAAAAATTATAAAATCATGAAACATTGATCATGAACTCAATATTTGGAAAAGGAAATATGGGTTGCAGTTGAAACCTCACAAATCTAGAAACATTGTACACCATAACGTTCTAGAAACCTTATACACCATAATTTTCTAGAACACTATACACCCTACCGTTCTGGAAACACTGTACACACTACCATTCTTGAAACATTGTACACCCAACAATTCTGGAAAAACTGTACACCCAACCATTCTAGAAAAATTGCACACCATACTATTCTAGAAAAATTGTACAACCTACCATTCTGGAAGCACTATTCATGTACTCAAAATTTTGCAAACAAAAGTAGTCACTATTGGAACCTCACTGTTCTGTAAACATTATTCACAAACTCAATATTTGGAAAAGGAAAGAGATGTTACTGTTGGACCACACCGTTGGCACTGCTCACATAAGCGTACCAATGACAATGTTCACATATTGTTATGATTGAACTGTTCACAAAAGGTTACCATTGCGTTGTTCACATATGTCTACCAATGACTCTGTTCACATAAGGCTACCGTTGTACTGTTCACATAAGCCTACCTATGATGATGTTCACATAAGGCTATCGTTGAACTATTCATATAAGGTTACCATTGCAATGTTCATAGAAGGTTACCATTGCAATGTTTACGTAATTATACTAATGACACCGTTCACCTAAGGCTACCAATGCACCGTTCATAGAAATGGAAATTTGGAAAAGTGTTGGGGTAAAGTCAAAATTCCATCCTCGAACATCTCAGATGCCGGATTTTCGCAATGGAATGAAGCAGAGATGTCTGAGCCATTACATGAGATACCTCTCAAAACATTCTCATCCTCAAGAATTCAAAACCAACATAAAAGGGAATAGAAATAAAGTCTAAGACACCACCTATTAAGATTCATATCAATAAAGAGCATTCTACTATATGAAACCAATGAAATCCATATCATAAACAAAAAATTTCTATAACCACAATGGGGACGTCATAAAATTAGAATAGTTAAACATCAAGAAACTCTGGTTGTTGAGCACGCATCAGTGACTCGCATTCCTAGGTACTCCCTTCAATGCCACTATATCGACACAAGACATAAACCATGGGGACAGAACACCTACGCAACACCTTCTCTCTATGATCTTGGATCTCCACAAGTCTTTCCACAATGGTCGCATCATCATCAACAACGATATCTCCACAATCGATGACGTGAGAGTCATCATGAAGGCAACGATAGAGCTAGGATACATGGAAACATCGTTTATCTAGTTCATATGCGGGGGAAGTTCTACTCAATACACCATAGCTCCAACATGATATAACGCCTCAAAATTCCTAACAAACAATGAAGAAAGCTTCTCCCACGAGCAATCCATTGCTACCCACGACGAGGTGTCACCTTCAGAAACATGTGATCCAAAACATAAAACTCTAAGTTTCTCCTCCTTTGATCAGCATATGACTTTTGACTATCTTGTGTTGTCATCATCCCCTCATGAAACACATGAACAATCTCTGCTGTATTCTGCACTATTTCCAGTCCGATAATTTCTAAATCTCCGACCCCAGTCCATCACATTGGAGAACGGAAAGGCCGACCAAACAAGGCTTCAAATGGTGCCATACCTATGGAGGAGTGAAAACTATTGTAGTAAGAAAACTCCATGAAGGGTATGTGAATCACCAACCAACATCCAAAATACATGATCCTCATCACAGAACACCGCCTAACCCTAGATGCAAATCATCGCAGAAAACATAAAACTGAAGTCCCACTACTAGAAGACAAAGAACCGTTGCAAATAAAAAATTCTCATTTATATACAAGAAATAAGCTTGAAACTGAATAGTCCATATCAACACATGATATTTTTTGTTCAAAGCTGTCAAATGAGTCACATCACGAGAGAAATCGACTACAAACCTCATGTAGTAGCCTGCGAGACCAAGGAAACATCACACCTCTAAGACTGTTTTGGTGAATCAAAAAACAAAAATTCTTTTATCATAGATGTATTTACATCTACTCCCTACAAGGACAAAACATTCCCCATGAAAAAAACTTATTGAAACCAAATATCACACTTTAACAACTTCCCAAAGAGCTGATGTAGATGATGAACTCCAAAACTGCATGTAGATGCTCTGCATGATCCTCATCAAAAGTTTAGTACACAAGGATGTCATTGGTGAAAAACACCATGAACATGTCCGAAAATTCATAGAGAAAATAATTCCTCAATCCCATGAACACAACTGGTGCCTTTGTCACACTAAACAACATTACAACGAACCCATAATTCCCATGATGCCCACAGAAAGCATTTATCCAGATATCCACATCCTTCACATACATACGATGATATCCAGACCTCAAGTAAATCATTGAGAACCAACTTTCACCCTTTATTTGTTCAAATAAATCATCAATACATGTATGAGGATGACAATTTTACGCTGTCACTTTGTTTAAGCAGTGAAAATAGACAAACAACGGCAAATTGTTGTCAGCCTTCTTCACGAACAAAACTAGTGCACCCCACGGTGACTCAGTCGGATGAACAAAACTGCACTATAATATACCATCAAGATGTGTACGAGCTCTCATAACTCAGAAGGGGCCATCATATATGGATTCATAGAGATAGGAGATGCTCCTGGTTGAAGCTCGATCCCAATATTGATCTCTCGTCGATGGGGTAATGCTACAACCTCTTCTACAAAGAAATCAAGGTATTATTTTATGTCCCAAGGAAATTCCAACTTATAAACTACTAATGAACTCAACATCAAATCCACCATCATGGATAATTAGGACGGAATACACCAATGTCCCTTCTGAGGTCTCCCACGCCAACACACACCAGCGACTCTCTATCCACATCGAAGAAAACAAACTTCTTCCTGAGGAAATCCAAGATGTTTTTCACCAAATAAAACCAATCCATGCCAAGGATGAAATCATAAGGTTGTATTAGTAAACATATAAAATCTCCCCAAGAGCAGTTCTTCTCTAAGATTAACTCACAATCTCTACATTCTTCAAACAAGTTAGCTCGAACTCCAACTGGCATAGTCAATTCCAAAGGCACTGGAATCCTCTCTAAATCAGGTCCCAATGAATGAAAAATGGTAGGTGATATGTAGGAGTCATTCACTCTGGAATCAAAAAAGTCATACACCATGGTTTAAAAAAATGGTTACCTCGAATGACATCTAGATCGCCTAGTGATGGCAACGCTATTCCATGATGCTGACCATGACCTTCTCCATGACCTCTCTGATCCTAATGAAGACCACCACCATGTTCATGCTATTATTTCTAGGGATAGAGAGCATCATGGGGTTGTCCTTTTCATGCCCTATCTAACCTCTTCTTATCTATAGCTGGTACAACATGCTGCTGCTGCCTCAGCTAGAACTGTCTCAATTGAAGAACCTGCAGCAGAATACCTGGTACACGATTAATTCTCTGAAAGGTCATGCAATATCGTTGCTGATGACCTCGAACACCACATGAAAAAAGTGCATGATCACATGGTATAGGCTTGAGAGAAGCTGACACTAGATTGAGATGCTTAGGGCTGGGACCAACTCTAGGCTGAAAAATATATATTTTTCCCTGTAAACTGGGAACCCAGGACCACAACTCTACTTCGTGAGGAAAAAGGATGAATCACATCTTATGATGAACTATTTATGTCCAATGTCCTCTCAACAACCTCTTCCCTCACTAGCACCGCATGATATGTCTTCAACATAAATGGGGTGACCCGGTGCTGGATCTCTGGATGCCAGGACGACTCGAAAAGCCTCACCCTGGCCACCTACTCAGGCAAAAGGTATGAAGCATATCATAAAAGGTTCCGAAAATGGTTATCAAACTCTCCCACACATGAGATCCCCTATTGAAGGGTAATAAGCTCCTAGATACTAGATGCCTTAATGGCCGAATAAATATACTCAACACAAAACATGTCTCTGAACTCCTCCCATGAGATCACTAACTCCTCGAGATCCGCATGGAACAACAACCATCCCTGCATCACTTCTCTATACAACATAGTCACAACCAAAGAAACCCTGTTTCCTTCCATAAATAGATCAAACTAAAGCCTATCTCGACCTCCCCCAACTAGTCTTGCATGACTGCATCTGAAATAGATCCCTTGTACTTCTACATACTATAGCGCAGAAACTCTATGATTTTCCTCTTACATTTTTCTTCGTCAACCTCCACCCTGCTGTGATCTCATGGAACAAATTGTTGTACATAATCTTTGTGTTCCTGATGAGGATGTCGACCTGTAGCGATACCTCTAAAATAACAAATAGTTACACATCCTTAACCTAGAATATGGATGACTCGACGTTAATTAATTATTTTTTTCTGTTATTCATTTTAGGTTAACCTATCCATAGGTATACCCATTCAGACATAGAAACAAAGAATAATTATGATTTATCCTTTCCCTGTTCTCTACCCTGCAACTAGTATCACATTGTTTAGTTTCCATTGTAAACATAATGGTCCACACATCAAATAACATGGGCCCTAAACTCCTATGTCACTGTAGGTAAATAGTGATTAAATCACTTTATAATCATGAATGACACATTTTCTCTACCAACCCATGCATCCTCACTTGTGCCTAACTCCAAACCCCATTCTATCTATCAACCTACCGCTAGTACCACACTTTCCTGACCCTCTCCCCACACATTGTACTTCTCCTGGGCTGGAAATGTGAGAAGGGAGATAATGAACCCCGAGTACCACATCTAGTAGAACTCAGGTTGGCCACTAGCTCCAAGGGTATTGGAAACACACAAATGAGAGGCATTACCGTCTAAGAGAACACATGGGAAAAAGAGAGATAACATAGTCATTAACCAACTCTAAATAAAACGGAATTATAAATGAATTTCCATGTACACATATTTAATATCATGAAAAAGTATTGCAACTAAATGGGGTAATCATCAAGTAGCAATAATAAAGTTAAAATAGTAGAGACCACGATTCCCGAATAGATCCTACAACCCCAAGCTGGTACAATCTAATATGATCTCCAAACAGCTCCAAGTGACCTAAAAAATTGTTTATATAGACATAGGTTAAGAATAATATTATACTTAGTCAGATCATCTTCGAAGAATCTTGTGCAAAATTAAATACTGCATTCTATATCACAGTGATCAAAAAGTGAAAAAAACTCATCACCTAAATATGTATACTATGGTCCCATCCTCACCATGGATACTCTCACCATGTAATTAATTTAATAGTATATAATTTAATATATAATATCAAGGTTACCCCACTACTACTTTCCCAACGGATTTTTCTTGTTGCCCCAACTTCGCACATCCAAAAATCTCTCTCTTAAAAGGCTTGTCGCATATACCTGGGTGAAGCACCACAACATTCACGTCATGCAAAAAAAACCCCACGTCCACACAAGGAAGTAACAACATAGTTTCTGGGATCTGCCACAGCTCGCTTAATGTGTTTCATATGTCAGGCATTATACATCAATCCATTAAATCATGCACACAATGTAATAATCCTCAATCCATCACAACCTAAACACGTGATGCCTATAGTAGTCCATAGGATACTATATCCAGAATATATGTGTGTGAATAACCATAATACATTACATCCCACTACACACATATATGGAGAAAACTAGCCATTGTTCCTACGAGAACATGTAACTACTAATAGAAGAAAAAGGGGCTAGAGGGGGTAGTCATCTATCCATCCTCCTATGAGAATATTGGGGAAAACACCCACCAGGGCTCAGAATCCCTAGGATGTCAGTTACTCTTACTGATTGTGTGGATTATTGCATAGAAACAAAAAAGTACATAATATAATAATATTCACAACCATACTATGGACCTAAACAAGTCTTAGACTCAACAACAACTAACATCTCTCAGATACCCGCCTTCCACTTCTAAGACTATGTGTCCTATAAACACACAACCATTTAAAGAAATTAATTATATTACTTCATTACCTTTTTACTAGTTCCAATTTACATTTATTTATCTATTAAACATTAATTATCCATTAAAAATTCCATATTAAATTTCATTATCATCACACCCAAATTCCATTGTCCCTTTAAAATTGTAACCTCAGAATTGCATCTGAGGAAGCTCCAACCCCATGGGTTAACATCATTTATTCAATTATTTATTTTCAACAATACTTTCACATATTCAAAAGAAATCTATAAAACGTTCAATGCTTATACACACAAGGGGTCTCAACATGGTGAGTAGATGAACAACCCGTCAAATCCTTGCCGTCTATTGCAAGAGTGTAGACCCATCCTACCTTGAGAACATAAACATGGAAAGCACGTGGAATAACCTTTGTGTCTTCGCCCCTTTCGGAAAAAGGGTTAGCAAGACCAGATACCTTGAGCAGCTGGGAAAGTAATGGAGATAATCAACCAAAAAGAATCATCATGAATCCAAACGTTCACATCCAACCCATTTCATCATCCCCATTGTCCTCCCCAATACCTATATGCATAAAATGTATCATCTCTCTACTATATGCATCAACTTCTTCCACAACCAATATGCCTCCCAACCACCAAATATCACAACAGCCATCCAGGCTCATATCAAGACAGAAGCAGTAGAAAAAAAAATCATATCAATTGGTTTCTAGGTTCTTAAAAAACAAAAAGGGTAACTCAGAACCCTACAAGGAATTATCATTTATCAAACAACCAAATCTTTAATCCATCATAGATTAACCGATTAATTGTTCTTAGCTTCCAAATTCTGGAAAAAGAATATGTAAGATATCACAAAAAATTAATCATGCTTAATGCATCAATTTTATTAACATCAAATTACAAAAAAACCACCAGATTCATTCGTATAGCTCTTTATGTTTTTACAAAAAAAATTCAAATAATTATGACATTACATTCTTTAACAGTTTTCATCATGAACGAAAATATAAACAAAGAAAGCATAAATATCACACTATCTATAAAAATATGAGGTAATAATATACGATGGATATCAATTTATTAATCAAGTTCAAATATTTTATATGTAAATTCCATTATGACCTAGTGGGGTAAAACATAAGAACTATACAGTTGCATGTAAATGAAAAGAGAATCAATGAATCTCTTACCTAAAATTGTTCATGGTGTTCTTTATACGAGAACGGGCTGCACAACACATAACGATCTCCTCCCCAAAAGAGAACTGTATCCACTCGGGGATGCAGAGTCACCACAACACCATTCAACACCCAAGAAAAGACCATCAGGAAAATTGATATAGAATTCCTTAATATGGCTAGGGGAAACAAAAGGAGATGATCCCAAAATAATTACTATAGAACATACCTTATATCGAAGATCGATCAATTCTTCTTGGTTGCACCAAAAATAGTTGGGAACTAATCCAAGGAGGAACATTTGATCGCATCACTCCTATAGAATAGAATGGAATGTTTGAGCATATCACACTCAAGAACAACGTGGGAGAACTATGGAAGAAGATATATCATCATTTTTGAAGATTTAAAGGAGCTGTGGTTTAAGATACGCTGGATTTTCCTTTAAAATTTCAATGCATTAAACCATGTTGTTTGGTCATGAAAAATAATCGTGATCCATAGGAAAAATTAATATACGAGTTATATCCTTTGAATCAGCCTTAGAGTCATTAAAACAAGGCTTTAAATGCATTTTACATCAAAGGAAACGTCAAAGGGTTAAAAATGTAGGAAGCTAGAAACACTGTTCAAGGACTCAAAATTAGGAAAGGGAAATAGATGTTTCAGTTGGAACCTCACCATTCTAGAAACACTGTACACCCTACCTTTATGGAAACACTATACACCCTAATGTTCTGGAAACATTGTACACCCTACCATTCTGGACACATTGTAAAAACTACTATTTTGGAAAAACTATACCCCCTACTATTATGGAAGCACTATTCATGAACTCAAAATTTTGAAAATAAAGAGGTCATCATTAAAACATAACTGTTATAGAAACAATATTCATTAACTCAAAATTTTCCAGAGAGGTTATCGTTGCACATCATCGTTAGCACGGTTCACATAAGCCTACCGATGACAATGTTCAAAAAGTATACCGTTGAACTATTCACAGATGATTACATTGCAATGTTCACATAATCCTACCAATGAAACTATTAAAATAAGGCTACTGTTGCACTATTCACCTAAGGTTACAATTTCATTGTTCAAAGAAGGTTACCATTTCACTGTTCATATAAGCCTACTGATGACACTATTCACATAAGGCTATCGTTGCACTGTTCGCCTAAGGTTACTGTCGCACTGTTCACAGAATGTTACCGTTTCAATATTCATCTAAGGCTACCGATAACACTCTTCACCTAAGGTTACCGACATACTGTTCCTAAAACTGGAAATTTGGCAGTGTGTTGGATAGAAGTCACTTTAGTCTCCCAGAACACCTTAGATGCTAGATTTTCACAATGGAATGGATTCTAGAGGTATGATCCACTATAGTCTCCATGAGTGGTATATTCAATTTCATATTTCTATAATTCATTAAAATTTAAAAATATTTATGTTTTTAATAAATAGTAAATTTATATCATGTATTACATTATTTAAATAATTAAATCATGATCTATATATGTGGATCAGGAATACCTAGTCACATTATGTAAGAAAAAAAATGTGATTATTACAGGAAAAGAAATCTATATAAGGAATTGATAATAAATGGGTAATATAAGGTCATAATAAAATAACAAATGGTATTTAATATAAAAATATAGTTTTATTTTTGATGTATAAAAAAATAATATATACAATATAGTTGGTTTAAAATTTTACAAAGAAATTCATGATTTAATGTATGGGTTTTCTCTTCTAACTTTTATTTCTATGAGATTTATGCCATATTCAATACTCAATTATTTTGTGTGGAATATATCATGAAAATGAATATAATAAATTAGTATTCTTAAATAATTTATTATTTAAATATCCATTTTATTATCTCTCTTTTTCGTGGTTTATGGTTCAAAAGCTACAAAATCATTAATGTATTTTTTTCTCAATTATCTTTAATTGAGGAACATGCCATATTATGCATGTATATTAAAATATGAGGTGAATAAACCTCCCATTGAAATCATTAATAATTAATCTTATTCATATAATTTTATTTTATGTATCATGAAATATTATTCATTCTTTGGGATCATGATTCATTAATAATAAAGTTTTAAAAGTATATTGCTACAATGTATTTGTTTAACTAGATTGATATTGATTTCTCCTCCTTTGATGAAATATTACGACCCATATCACAAGAAATATAATTATATGTCTTTTCATATGGTTATTAATGAAATATTTATTTAATATTAACATTTCACCACTATTTGGTACTTAAGAATATTTATAAAGTGTTTTTAAATAAAATTCGATTTTATCACACACTTCAATAAGAAATATATGTTCATTAAAAAACTGTTTTATACATTTTTTTAGATGTTATACTCATATAATATTTAATTATATATATATATTTTACAATGATTTAACTATAAAACATTGTTTAAGAAAATTAATATTCTCGTCTTTTTACAATCGAGGCACATTTTTTATATTTTAATAGTGAAAAGAAATGTTCAACATATATGAAAATATCCCCTTTAACAGCCATCATATCAATAACGATTTATTTTAATTATTAAAAAGTAAATTTTTGTAATAAAAATTTATTTTTTAAATTCTAGGTATTTTTTTTATTAAATGTTGTTTGTAGAGAAAAATATTTGAATAATTTTTTTTTATTCAAGAAGTGTAATATGTGCTTTTCAATTCTTAATTTAAATGTTTTCAAATGTATTATTAATGAATATAGTTTTATAAAATTTTTATGTCTAAAATTCTTTAGAGAATGTTTTAGATACTATTTTTATGTTTTAATGGATTAATGTTTGAAAAAATTATTGAATATTCTTTTATATGTTTTCAATGTAAAATATTTCAAATTTTTCTATAGATTCCATTTTATATTTTCAATGAAAAATATTTTCAAAATATCTTTGTAATTATTTTGTAACTCATTAGGAAAATATGTTCTAAATATATTTTCAACCTTCCATTTATTGATTTTTATATTATTTAATTATTTTTTAATATTTTTTAGTTTTTAAAATGTATTTTAGTAATGAATATTTTTTATTTTCATAATTAAATTATTTTATAATAATTCAAAAAATTATTTTCCATTTAAGATAAAAAAATTGATTTTAATGATTCCATATAGGTCATTTTAAAAAATTGTTCCATTTATATTCTTTATCTGAATGAATTATTTTTTTGATGGAATGATGTTTAAGAAACTCATTTCATATTCATGGGATAAGGTTTTATGAAACTCATTTCCCTTTCATGGGTTATATGTTTATTAAACCCCATTATCACCCATTGGTTATATATTTATGAAACCAAATTCCTTTAATGTATTTCACTTTGATTAAATGATTATGGATCTTATCTATTTTCCACATGTTATGATATGTTGACATGTTTATAATACCTATTTCATGTTAAGTTTAATTTTAAGTATATTTATGAAAACCATATATTTTTATTGGTCATGATGTGATTAATGCCTAGTTATCTTATGGAAGATATTCTATAATGGTATTATGAGTGAATATTAATTACTAAGATAGCCTTGTGAGTGAACATTGAATACTTTTATTTTTAAGGTTGTGGCGCATTCAACAAATAGTAATGGGATTATAATGGTAAGGTTTGTGTATTAGGCCCTATTAGTGTGTCCCCCATGAAGAGCAATTATAGTTTTTGGAAAAAAGAATTGACATATATGGAATGATGTTATATTCTTTCTTTAATTCCTTGAATTATTTTTCATAATAATGTGTTATTATATCATGGGTTATTTTCTTCATTCTATTACAATTCATGTCTTATGAACTACAAATATTTTTTCCCTGACTAATATGTATTATCTTTTATATGTGTGGTATTATCAACAAATTATATTCTCATCTTATTACACAATTATTCTCATGTTCTATATCTGTATCTCCTTTATTTACCATTACAATGAATCTGAGATCACCATTTCTTCTATTTCATTTCCCCATGTAATGACTAATGTGTATATATAGATATACTAAAGGGAAATATCATTGCTAGAATCACTAATGAACATTTAACAGTTTAAACGATATTTTCCATGTTTCTAAACACCGTAAAATATTACAATCCTAGAAAATATTAAATTTTAATGAGATGAATATTAATCTAAATTGATTCAATACCCTTTACTCTAATGGCCCGGAGGCTTTCATTTTCAATTATTTTGGATAATCCACTTTTCAGGGGGTGAGGTGGATCCCTTACAATTCCCTTAGTTTTATATATTACATGGCTTATATTCCTTTTGTATATGTTACTATAAGAACAACTTCTATTATACATATATAGTGAAGCTGGAGTGCATAGGTTCCAATTTTCAATCTATATTCCTTTAACACCATCTTAATATTTTTCCAGTTATTCATCAATATATCCTTAAAATAAAGTAAAACATCAAAATTGGAATGTTTTGGTGGATTGAAAAGGATAATAGGGGGTTGTTACAACTAGGTGTGTGTGTGTGTAAGGTAATTAACTCAGCTAATAAGTATTCATGATCATTAACTAAAGGGAAATAATTGATATTATGGGATTTATTTGTGATTATTCGATATGGTTAGTGGTTTCTTAAAAAATATTAGGATTTATATATGTACTATTTGAGTCTTATAATTGAATTTATGGATTTACAATAGTGTATATAATGATATAAACCTCTATAATTCACCTTCAATCCCGTTAATTTTTTTGACCTTGTGGTTGTGTTTATTTTTTTAAATATTGTACATTCTGAGAACTATAAACCCAATTCATTCATCAATTATTCACAACCGTAAAAAATTATATAAAATTGTTATTAAAATTAATTACTTTAATGGATAGTATATAATCGCGGATAAAATCATACAGAGATAACCATGATCTTCCATGATGTTGCATTCAATGTTAAAAAAAATATATTCCCAATTTATGTGAAAGACTTCATGTCTCTAGGACTATTATTCGAATGTAAACTTTAATTTTCATTAGATTTATGAATTTTAAAATAATATTATTTATTTTATAATTTTATATGTTTTTTATTTTCTCTTTATTTTCCTAATGTTTATTTATATCATTTAATTTTTTTTAAATTTGATATAAATATAATTCAATTAATCTCGAAATGGATTGCTACACGGACACCTAGATAGAAGATGATTAATTTATTACATCAATTTTCATAAAAAATATTAATAATATTGAAATTAGAAGGAATTCATATCCACTTTTTCATGATTAAAAAGATAAAATACCATCGAACAAAGATTAATAGAATACCTTTCGTGACCAGCTCACATCCACATTCTTGATCTACGGGAACAAGTAAGAGTATATCATCGTAGGTAGAGGAATATGAACCTTAATATCATCTATCACATTGTGACATCAGACTCAAGTATATTATATTATATTTTTACTATTCACTCAGTCCCGCGTCATTTAGACATGATTTAGTTGGGTCTCAAGATGAAATTTTCAAAGAATGAGGTTTTTGGTGGGCCATGGGTTGGTTTATGGTCACCACACTGTTAGCGACGACCATGCATTTGGACCTGGTGATAGCGTGGTGGCACGAAACATCTAATAACTAATAAATTAAATAAATAAATTATGATAATTGAAAAAAGGAGATAAATAAAATATGATATCTATAAAACAAGGATAATATTTAAATTATAATAATGACAATATGTTTTCGCAAATGGTAGTATTGTTATTATATAATTTGGTAATAATACAGTTATTATTAAATTATTATAAATATGATTATTATTTTAAAATGAAACATAATAAAATTTATCATTTTAATTATCATTAAGTTGTTATTAATTTTTTAGTAGGTATTATTATTATTATCATCATTTTACTGATAATAATATTAAAATTATTATTAAAGTAAAATTGATAAATATAATAATATTATTTTAAAATTTATAATTATTATAACAATATTTATAGTTTTTATTTTATTATTTATTTTAACCTTTTTATTGTTATTGTTATTTTATTATTTTTCTATTTTGGGTTAATCCCAGGGGGGTCATTCTCCCCCTTCGCTCTTTTTTCTTCTTCTCCACGTAGCACCGCCCCCTAGTTTTCTTCCGCATGGGGCACCCCTCCACAACACCCTTCCCCCGTCATTGTTCCGCAGCGTCCGCCCCTTCCCATGCCCTTACCTCCCAGCTCTCCTTCCCTACAGTGCGGCGTGCGCCTTCCCTTTATTCGTCGCTACACACTGACCCCCACATCTCCGACCTCCTCTTAGCACCAGACCGGATGACCCAGTCAGTTCCACCTCACCTTGTGGGTTCCTGCCGCCCAGTCTCCCTGTCCAGTGCCACTCCCCCTCCTGGTCTAGTGCAGATGCCCCTCCATGTTTGGCACAACACCCCCCTTTTGGGGGAGACCCCTCCCGGTCCGGCGCGACCCCTCCCGATCCAGTGCGGCCTCCCATGTTTGACATAACTTCCCCAGTCTGGTCAGTACCCAAACGCCACCATCCCCTCAATTTCCCAAGCTCCACACAGTCTCTTCTTACCTTCCACTTGACCAACCAGCATGCTAAAAATAATTTCCTTTGGTATATTTTTCTATTTTCGGTGTTTTTATCCAATAAATCATCACTCTAATACCCCCAGAAATTTTTGTGCATTTTTCATGGTATTTATGTTCTTGTGTTTGGTCTGTAGGGTGATTATCTTCTTTCCGTCAATGTCCAGTTGTGTTCTCATGGGTTGACGTAGGTGTTTCATCCCCTTCGATTCAATTTCAGTCCATTTAATGATTAAATTTTATTTAATTAGTTTTTAAAATATGTTTTTCACCACTATTTTGAGAATGGTTCATTCATGGCCCCATTGGTTTTTCTTGTTGGTAGGTTGGATTAATAATATGTTATAAATTGTTTCTATCCTTATATACATAAATATTTTTTGCTAACATGGCTAGAAAGAAAGTCAATACCTTGAGATGGTTGTATTATATTTTTAGTGATGTCCCGTTTTGCAAATATTTTATAGAAATTATTTCCTTTGAACATGTTGGTTAATGGAATGTGAGAATTTAGTGTGATGGTTTGATTTCTCCTCTCTCTCTAAAAATTGCTTTCATGGTATACTATGCGAAATTGGGTGGTTTCAAAATTATGTGAAAATTTTAATAAAATGGGGTGTGTTTAACAATTAATTAGATTGGTACACATTCTACTTTTATACACAGTGGGAGTGAATTTTCACAAACGAGGGTTCTGGATGGGTTTTGTGTGTTTAATGCCTTGGATTCCTCTTTAAAATTGTTTTATAAAATATTTAAAAATCTTTTTTAACTAATTCCAGTTGTGGGAATCTTATTTTGAAAATTTTTAGAGGTGCGTGTGACTTTAATAGTGAATTTCTAATATGTAGTGCATTTGGTTATGTTGTGCACACCATGATTCTTCTCTAAGTGGCCTGATTGGCTCTTTTTAATGACTGGTGATTTTTCCTGGCATGATTTAGTTTTTATAAAAAAGTTTACGAAGTTCAATGTCGTGTTTTAAATATCTAAATGGGTTTTTCACATTAATTTCTTAGAGTTATTTTCCTCGTTGGCTGTTGCAAGTGTCTTCCTATTTTAAATCGTCCGTGAGATTGATTAAATGAGTTTTTTTGAAATGTAAGCTTGGTGGAGAAGGTGTGTTGTGTACCATTATATATTATGTGAACTTTTTTTATGAAAATTATGTAAGGCCCATTTGGCCACATTGGTAAAAATGATGTTTGGTATGGTTTTTGTAAAATGGTTCTTAATTGTTTTTTGGAGTTAAATGTTGTGAAGTTAAAGGATCATTGGGAATTTAAAATGAATATTTGTAAAATCCATCTCAAGTTGATTCTCATACCTAGTAGGTTGATTGTGAGTTGGAAGGGTCCTCGGTATGGGACCTCCTGGAAGTAAATATTATTTATGGAATTGGACTAACTTTGATGTGGTCGGGGTGGTGTTAGTTTGCGCGGTGTATGTAGTGATATATGTATATATATGCGGCTTGTTGTTTAAATTTCATGGCACACCTCTCTGTGAAATTTACATTGGAATATAGCATAACAAATAGGTTTACCGAGAATGATTGCTTCACTAGTTAGGGTATGTACTTCTAGTGCCCCATATTAGGGGGTTGTTTTGTTTTTACTGTTATGGTATTAGACCCCTTGACCAGGCCAAGTAGGGAGACGATCGGGAGTTAGGTCTTTATGACGTCACTGAGTTGGTAATTCCTTTAGGATGAGTCACATGTATAGTACATTCTATTTTTCCTCGGAGTTCCAAGGATTTCTTATGTTTCTCCATCATGGGAATGACTAGTTTCATTGCTCTTGGCATTTAGATTAAATTTTCTTTGTACATGGTATTGGCTTTAATTTAGAAAACCGTGAATGATTTGTTGGTATTAAAAGTTGTTTAATGTGTAGGTTTTACAAAGAAAGAACAATTACATGTTTTCCTTTTTCTGATATGTTTAAAATATGTGGGTAATTGACCATATTGGTTATCTGTATTTAAAATTCATGGTAGATATAGATATATATATTTTTTATGAATTTATTTCAAACTGGTATTAGTGGAAATGTTTTTAGAATGAATGGAAATGACTTTGGGGTGTTTCCTACTGAGCATTTCGTTGGTCACCCCTACATTATCATTCTAGTTGAAGGTTTAGTTTCATGTTCAGGTTCCCAGTTCACCTTCTCAATGTTGGAGAAGGCATGGAACTTCGTTGGGTGGTGACCTAGGTGGTCACAAGGTGGTATGTGATGTTCTTTTTCATTCCGCTGCTTATTTTTATCTTTATCGTCAGTGTTGTTTATTAGTTAATCTTTTGTTCATGGGCCAAATAATTCCCACCTACTTAGTTTTGATGCCGGACATTAGTTTTCAGCCTCTTGGTATTGGGAATGCCCCTTGAGACATACCACAGAGCGGCTCAGGTGACTGGTTCAAGGTTAACCTGTGTTGGTTCATTACAAAATGGCATCAGAGGCAGATTCTTATTAATTGGGGTGTCCGGTATAAGGATATTAAGACTATCGGTGCTTAGAAGGTAGGTTACGGGTCACATCCTAATCACCACAACTCTCTACGAAACCTGTGTTACCGGGGGTAGTCTGGGATTTGAGTTTTTTTGTCTTTGTTTGTTTTGGATTGAGGGATGACAATGAAGGATAATCGGTTCAGGTTGCGTCCTCACACAGGGTGGTGACCCATGTGGAGACCTATTTCCCGGTTTAAAGTACTATTAATGTTATGAATTTATTGGGAAGTTCCTCAGAACCATGACTCCAGTTTAGGCATAGAAACTAGTTCCTTATTTTTATGGTTTATAGATAGTTGTGTTTCATTTTGAACTCAGTTGATGTGAGTGTGTGTTTAGAATGAATGTTTTTTGGAAATGAAAACGGGGTTTCTTCCAAATTGTTTTTGAAATTTTTAAAGTGGTATTTTAAAGAGAAAGAGTATCAGTTTAGAAAAATATTGTTTGTGTTTGGATTTTCTATGGAAAAGAAGTATTTGATCCTTGGAACTCCTCATGAAGGGTCACACATGCCTGGGTATGTATGAATAGTGTGGGGGGGGGGGGGAACTTGTTCACAGATGATGTGAGTGTGGTTGAATGAACACACATGTGATGGTTAATAATGTCCATAGGTGAGTTTTAAAATTTTAATGAATTAAATGTTTTAGAAAAAAGATTTATGCTTGTGTTTGTATATTTTTGGATTTTGAGCCTGTTTTCCTTGGCTTGAGTTGTTTCATTGATTGTGTTTTGTCTTGTTGCTGGTTTTGATGGATTTTTTCGTGTTGTTTTGAGTATGCCGCCCAAAATACCTCCCAATGATGTAAATGGGTTCGGCGAAGTCCCGAGTTCTTTTTCGGTGTTTCCAGATTATCGATGTAATAAAAGTCTGTTAGATGTAATTTTATAGTTCAGAAAGATATTCTGTATTCGGGTGGTTGGTAACTCTTGGGGTATTTATGGTTCGTACCATCCCACAATTATTTGAGGGTTCATTTTTGGACTTGTAATGGTGGTATGTCTCATTGTCGTTAGAGTCTAGGGTATAGTTGTGGGGTTGACTCTTGTGATTGTTCCCCTATTTGGAACAGATATTTTTTCATGTCATCTCCATGTTAGTCGGACCATTATCTAGCATGAGACTAGTCTGGCCTGTTCAGGCATTCTTCACCACCTTGTCGCATCCCTCTAATATCTTGATACCGTGAGTTTGTTCAGGCCACCAGGCAGTATTCTAAAAGAAGTTTCATTCAAGATGAATGAGTTGTGGAATAGGGGACGCAAATGACTATCTCTGAGGCATGAGATTCTTCAGCCATCAGGGTCCCAGCCAAAGATCTCAGGGTGAAGCTCGCACATAGTCAGGAGTTGCCGAGGGTGTGTGGAACCTCGGTCTAGGAAATGTTATCAACATCAGGATGGGAATTTCAAAAATTTACTTTTCCTATTCTTATTGTTGTCGTAAAATCATCCTTTTTGGGGTGGCATGATGAGCTCGTTCCACCACAATCTGAGGGTTCTTATCGACTCTTAGCATGGTTTCCCAATCATTTGTTGTCCTTGAAGGTTTTTAGGCTCATGAATGATATGACTCATTTTGATTCTGTGATTTTTTCAGCTTTACCAGTTAGGGGAATGTATTGAATCGTGAAATTGAGGGGATGTGTTGAGTACATTTCTCGTCCTCATATTTCTGGGTTGTTTAATACAGATATTTTGTACCAGTTTTATGAGTGTTGTTCGGTCCACGTTGAATTATTGAATGAGTTCTATTCGGAAGTTCCCGCATTGCACCCCCGAGGGGGGGGGGGGGGTGGTTTTTTTCGGGTTTCAATGGTTTTTGTATTAGCTAATTATAGTTTATGGGGGGGGGGGGGGTGGAACCCTCTCATGTTCACCCCTATAAATCAGGTGGTGTTCCTCCTTGAATTGGTTGAGTGTGACATTTGTTGGGAATCGTTGCTCTTAGGCTCTCGTTTTCCTTTGGTTTTGTCTAGGGATGAACACTAGTTGTGTAATCTATGTGCTTGATGACTTTATGGGGGATGAAAGTGGATGTGGTGGGGAGAATTTTCACACCCTGATCATGGATGCATGTTTATTTTATTTTATTTTTACTATTTACATGGTCCCGCATAATTTGGATGAGGTTTAGTTAAGTCACGGTTAGAAATTTTCGATGTATGATTGTTTTTGTGGGCATTGGGCCAATGTATAGTCAACGGACTGTTAGGGGAGACTATGAATTTGGTCTTGGGGATTGCGCGGTGGTGCAACCCTTCAAATAAATAATAAATTACATAATTTTAATATGTTAAATGAAAAACGAAAGCTGAATAATATTTTATAACAATAAAATATGGTTAATATTCAAATTATAATAATGAGAATATGTTTTCAAAAATGGTAATAATTTTATTATTTAATTGGGTAATAATAATGTTATTATTAAATTGTTATAAATATAATTATTATTTTAAAATGAAATGTAATAAAATTTACAATTTTATTTATCAATAACTTATTATTAATTTCTTTTTTTTGCTATTATTATTATTATCATCATTTTAATATTAATAATATTACTATTATTATTATGGTAACATTTATAATAATAATATTTTTATTAAGAAATTATAATTTTTATAACAATATTTATAGATTTTATTTTATATTTTATTCTAATAGTTTATTTGTTATTTTTATTTAACTAAAAAATTTAAATTGGGTTAACCCCTAGGGGGTCTTTCTCCCCCTCCCTCTTTTATCTTCTTCTCCGCGCAGCGCCTCCCCTACCATTATTCCACGGGGACACCCCTCTACAACACCCTTCCCCTTGAGTTGTTCCGCGCCGCAATCCCCATCTCTGGCACTCGCCTCCTGGCTTCACATCCCAGTAGCACGGCAATCCCCTCCCCTTCGTTCGCCGGCGCACTCCGACCCCTGCTGCTCTGCACTCCTCGACACACGAGACCAACTGACCAAGCCAGCTCTGCCTCGCCCTACGGTTTCTCGCCGCCCGGCCTCTCTGTTTGAAACAACTCCCCCTCCCGGTTTGGCACAGCTTTTCCTCCAAGTTCAGTGCAACCTCCCCCTATCTATCTTGACCCCTCATGTTCTGGTGCAACCCAACCCAGTTCAGCGTGGCCTCCCCTGTCATGCGTGACCTCCATCATCCGGTCGGCATCCTACCACCGCCCTCCCCTCGATGTCTGATTCTCCATCCATCCTCCTCGAGTCATCCTCTTGACCGACCAACATGCCGAAAAATATTTCCTATTGCATTTTTTTTCTGTTTTTGGGTTTATTCTCAAATAAATCATCACTCTAATACTGCATGCTGTTTTTTCGCATTTTTCTCGGTATCTAGGGTATGTGTTTGGTTTGAGGGTGAATTTCATCCTTATATAAATTATTTGTTGTGTTTTCACGGGTTGAGGTAGGTGTGGCATGCCATTCACATAAATTTTAATTCATTTGATGCTCGAATTTTATTTAATTAATAATTAAAATATGTTTTTCACTGCTATTATGAGTATGGTTCATTTTTGGCAGCATTGGGTTCTCTGTATGGAAGTTTGGATTAAGAATATGTTTTAAATTCTTTCTTTTCTTATGTCTATAAATATTTTTTCCATATTGGTTAGAAATGGAGTCCTTACCCTGAAATGGTTGTGTTATATTTTGAGTGATGTCTCCTATTGAAAATGTTTTATAAAAATTATTTCCTTTTAACTAATTGGTTTATAGAACAAGAGGTTTTAGTGAAATGGTTTTATTTTTCCTCTCTATCAGAAAATTTGTTCAATTGTTTACTATGTGACATTGGGTGGTTTCAAAATTATGTGATAAGTTCTTTAATATGTGGCATGTTTAATGAATAATTAGATTGGTGTGAATTCAATTTTTACATGTGGCAGGTGTGTGTTTTCAAAAAAGAGGGTTCTAGATGGATTTTTATTGTGTAAAGCCTTGGATTCCTCATTAATTTTTTTTTAAAATTTTATAAAGGATTTGTAACAAATTATTATGGTGCCAATATTCTTTTGAAATTGTTTAGATGTGCCTTTGATTTTAAAAGTGAATTTCTAAAATTTGGTGCATTTTGTTATGTTGTGCTCACCAAGCGTCTTCACTAAATGGCTTGATTGGCTCTTTTAAATGAATGTTGATTTATCCTGGCTTGATATAGTTTTTATAAACATGTTTGTGAAGTTCAAAGTGGTGTTTTAAATATTTAAATGGGTTTTTCACATTAGGTTCTTAGTGGTTTATTCCTCATGTGTGGTTGAAAGTGTATTCCTATTTTAAATGGTTTGTGAGATTGATGAAATGCGTTTTTTTAATGTATTCTATGTTGCGAAGGTGGGTTGTGTGCCGTTATTTATGAAGTGAATTGTTTTTTATGAAGAAGCTGTATGGCCCGTTTGACCACATTTGTAAAAAAAATATGTTTTGTAAGGTTTTTGGAAAAATGGTTTCTAATTGTTTTTGAAGTTAAATGTTGTGATGTTAAGCGACCATTTGGTATTTTAAATGACTCATTAAAAAACCCCTCTTTTTTTTAGTCTCGTACCTAGGTGGTTGATTGTTAGTTATAAGGGTCCTCGGTATGGTACCTCCTGGGAGTAATTTTTATTTAACCCATGGGACTACATTTGAGGTGGTCGAGGTGGTGCTGGTCGGTATAGTGTGTTTGTGTGGTGATATATGTATATATATGTGGCTTGTTTTTTAAATTTCCTGGCACACCCCATTGTGAAATATTCATGGGAATCCGGTATAACAAAAAGGATTATCGAGAATTATTGATGCACTAGTTAGGGTATGTACTGCTGGTGCCTCATTGCATGGGAACTTTTGTTGTTATTGCTATGGGATTGGGCCCCTCGACCAGGCCCGGTATGGAGATGGTTGGGCATTAGTGTGTTTTGACATCATTGAGTATGGAATTCATTCAAGATGAGTCACATGTATAGTATGTTGGAGTATTCCTCTGACATACTTAGATTTCTCATGTTTCCCCATTACGAGTATGACTAGTTTCGTTGCCCTTTCCATTTATAATACCTTTACTTTTTACCTGGTTTTGGTTTTAATTTAGAGAACTGTGAATTCATTCTTGGTTTTAAATGTTTTTCTAAGTGGAGGTTTGACATAGAAAGTACAATTCCTCATTTTTCTTTTTGTGCCTTGTTATAAAATATGAGGGTAATAGACCATGTTGTTTGTTTTTATTTAAAATTAAAGTTACATATAGAAATTTTTTTTTATAAATGTAGTTCAAATATGTATCAATGAAATTTTTTTCAGAATGAATGGCATGGAATTTGGGGTGTTTACTACTGATCATTTCACTGGTCACCAATAAATTATCCTTCCAGTTGTAGGGTTAGTTTCTCGTGAAGGTTCTTGGTTCACCTGCTCAATGTTGGAGGAGGCTTGATTCTGAGTTGGATGGTGACCTAAGAGGTGAAAAAGAGGTAGGTGTTGTTCTTTTTCATTTCGCTAATATTTTTTTATCTTTATCATCGATGTTGTTTATCAAGTTATCTTTTTTTCTTGGGCCAAAGCGTTCCCACCTTCATAGTTTTGATTCCTGACACTAGCTTCCAACCCGTGGGGATCTGGAATGCCCCTCAGGGCAGGCCACAGACTAGCTTGGGTAACCTGTTCAGTGTCGACCTAGGCTAGTGCGTGACATCATCTACAAATAGTCACATTATTTACGGTTAAGGGATTACATGGATAAAATGATTAATTTTTTTTGTTACACTTGACAAAATCATTGTACTATCTTTGTAATTTTAAGATGAGTAAGAAGTTGATATAATTATGTTATTATTCATTTATGAACATATTTTATTCACAAATTTATTTAAAAAATTATAAAATTAATTTTTTTAATGTACTTACCTATGATTCATCACCTTTCTATAAATCACATGGGATGGATAACAATGGAGGTGTAATATGCCTCGTCATCGAAGAGATGATGAAATACGTCATGATTTACCCAATGATACAAAAATACATGAAATATATATATATCAATTAGTAAATTAATTATAATATATAATTATATTGGAATTTTCCACAAAACTAAACACATTTTATTTACCCATTATTCAATCTTCTTTACAATTTGACCTCTATCACACTGTATTTCAAGACTCAGATAATTAATCAATATCTAGGGTGATGATGAAGGGCACGATGAATTTTTATTTGTGGAAAAAAGTTGGGACCCACAATAAATTAAAATCAAAATTACTTTTCCAAATGTGATGTATGAGAAAATTCAAATCAAATTGATATAAATTACCAAGATATCCATAATATGAATTCATTTCAGAAAGTTTTATTGATTATGGATTTCATTATAAAAACCGGATTTTTATCATTTCATATTTAGATCATCTTGTATTTTACAAGGCTATATATAAATAATTTAAAAAAGAGATCATAGGAAAACAAATTGGGTGGAACATAGAGACTGAAGGTGGAGTGTGGAGGATATGATTTTCACATTAAAGTTCCTTAACACTATTGTAATATTACACTAGTTGGGAAATAATGATTTCCTCTAATTGGATCATAATTCATGTTATTTTTTTTGTTTATTTTAAAAGGAGGAATGGTTAATGATCCTTTTTATGTTTGTGGGCATGATCATTCTTGTTGGGGAAGGATGTTTGTTTCTGATTCACTGATGAGAGAAAATTACATTTCCTAACATTATAGGGATTATAAAAGAATATTAGTTTTTTAAATAACTTATAATATTATCTGTTACTTATATAAATTATTTTTAGTATTATAATTAAAATACATGAATCATAATAAAATTAAATATTTATACAATCAAAAATAATTTCCACACATACCCACTATGTTTTTTTTCTGAAGAGTTTGTTTTTTTGTTATATTAATTTAATATAAAATATAAAAAATATCAAAAACCTGTTTTTATATTAATTAAAAAATAAGTTTAATCTATAACTTATTATTTATTATGTTTTAGGATAGTAAATATTCTAGGTATCAGTCCTTGAGTGACGAAACATGATAGTAACTCTATTATAATAACGGACATCAAAATTTCTCTTCATAATGCCTATGATGAAATTACTAGCACTGATGTTGTTTCTGAGGAAGTACCTAGCTTATGAAATATGGTTGTCTTTACATTATTTAAAATATAGATTTTCATAAAACTGTTATTTTATGTTTGTATATTTCTTTCCATACATGTATATGTTATAGACTGCTGGGTGTGCTTAATCATGTAACTTGAAATAAAAGATCAAATGTAATTAAAATTGAATGAAATAATGGAGACATCCTTATATTCAACACAATGAAACTTAATTTAACATATAATTTATTATTTTTTACATTCCATCTTTGTTCTAACCATCTAAACATGATCTCTTATCCTAGATATGTGAATGGACATTACACTATAAAATAATTTCTATGTAATCAGCTCAACATGCTATCAAATGGAAAATAATAAAAAGAATATACACTACCCAAACCACTAATATTAATCATGCATTAGTGATCATGATATATTTAGGGAATATAATTTTGAATAGGGTGTGATAATATATTGTAGAAATTATAATGATATAAAATCATCTCCTTCACCTCAAACTCTCTGGAAACCCTTAGAATAAAATATAATGAAAAAAATGTTGTATATACTCTATTTCATTGTTTTTCAACCAATGGGTTATTATTTGGTCTCACTATCACCATTTATGATAACCTGAGTATCATAATTAATTCATATTTATAGAATAATAATGATAAGGGGAAGAGATGAACAAAAAAATATGAATATCATTAAAAATGTATTAGAAAAATATATTTATATAAAATATTAAATTCCTATTATAACTAAGACAAGAAAAAGTGATAATGACATATAACAAGCTCTCCAAGGGCATTAAATAGGATGTCAACCCATAAATTGTAATACCCTTTCTATGTATATTTCATTATGTTGGAGTAATTCATATTATTTTTCATTATATAGTTGAGGAACACAGTAATCCCGCTTCTCTAACCAATATAGATGATACATTGGAGGTGATATACATATTTGAAAATCAATCTCTACAATAAGTTTATACAGAACTCCATGTGGACCCCGTTCAATAGAAATATATGTCGAAAAAGACAACGATTAGAGTGTGTCATTCCTCAAACTGAAATTATTTTGAACATTATTTACATGAATTATAATCTCCCATCATATGGGATTATAATTAATTATTTCCCAAGAAACATTTCTTCTTATATAGTGATAATTAATTAGACGATGCGACTATTATAGATGGAATTAAAAAAGAAATTGAAGAAGTGGCTACAGGGGTAAAAGGAAAAGAGGATATTGATGATTTTTTTAAGTACATGGTAAATTATTTCATTTATGGTTTTAATGATGGTTACATTGATTTTGTGGTATTATATTTCAAAAAGAAGTAAAATAGGAAATTGGGGATCTCCCAAGGATACCTACATAGATAAAAAAGGATGAAATATTCCCCATATCAAATCCTATTGAGTTGAATATAAATAAGCCAAACAATATATCTTCATACATGTTCAGATTCTTTCTCAACACATCATAAATTGTAATATGTTATCATGGACTATCTATAATTGATTTTTAGAATGATTGATATAATATTGGAGGGAAAAATGTGTTGGTTCTTATGATGTAATCATGATACAATGAATTATTAGGGATAACCATAAGATTTTTCAGTTATGGATGACTTAAAATAAGACCCTATAATGATAGAATGACCCAAGACTCTCCCCCAATTCATTTTTTTTTTGATTTTTTTTTCAATTTCATATAAATAATATTTTTTTAATATTTTTTTAAATAGGTTTATCATTATTTGAAATGAAAAAAATAGTTTACATCAATCCATATACTAAGAACATAGGAAATAGGTATACTAAAACATGAAGAATAATTTAACCCAACTACATTTTATCAATTGATATATTTTTTATACACAATATTTCCTTCAATTCAAGTTGATTATTAAGTAGAAAATGTTGATAAAGTGTGGGGTGGGTTAGTTTTGATTTTTACTAGGAAATGTAATTTAGAACCTATTAAGTGAAAACACTTCTAGTTTCTTCTTAGGTCAAATTTTATTACTATATTTTAGGATCTGAAAAATGAGAAATAATTGTTTTCATTCTTGATGTTTAATTTTTAGATAGTTATGATGGATTTAGGTTTTTTTATATTGTTTAATCAGTAACATTATTCAGTTAGAGATACCTACTTTTTGGAAAATATAATGTATATTTAAAAAGTGGAATATAATAGGATCAATTGATGTATAATTTAAATTATAACATGAGGAAACAAGGGTTTTTGAACATGAATCATGTCCAATTGGCCTTTGTTAAAAAATAACCCAAGGAGATGACTAAAAAAATTCTACTATATTTCCATTGAAAGTATATCAGAATGGGAAATTATGATGATTAAATGAATTTATAATTTTCTTTGGCATAATTTTTGTGAGTAATAAAATCATGTTATACATTTAATAAGTTCATTTAATAGACATGGTTGGGAAAAATTATATAATTTTGAAATTATTAAAATTAATGGATTAATGTTAGTGTAATACAAAACCAAAATTTTGAACTGGAAAACTAAACTACTAGAATATCATTTTAGTTATATCAAGGAAGTGATAAATAGAGAATTGGTTTATAGAACATTAGGGAAAGTAAAAATAGGTGGTCCATTTTTACTGTTTCAACAACAATAAAGTATATTTAATTTAACACCTAAAGGTAAATATTTTCAATTCTATTAATTGGGAATAAATATTCAAAAATTAGTGGAATTATTATTATTATTATAAGATAAATGTTTAATTTTTATTTTTTCATATTTTTATATAAAAATTATTCTGATCATCATTTTAAAAGGATCAATTATTTTTATTTTATAATAATTCAATAGTGATTGTGTGGGGGTGTTATAATAACCCAGGATTAATATTCATAGATATTACATCCTACTAGCATGATTATTTAGTAAAAGACAACACTATATGAATAAGGTATATAAAATTTTAAGGTCTATTGAAAAGTGGAAACATAATATTCTACCTCATTGAATTAAATTAAACATATCCATTCAATATCTTCCTATTATTTTATTCAAAATTAAATCCATTATTCATATGCTATGGAGAGGAACCATAAAAAATTGGTGAGATCATAAGAATAGTAAGGTTAATAATACAAATATGTAGACACGTCTAGATCATAAGGGAATGAGAAAAGTTTTGTATCATTATATTATCATTCCATGAATATCATAAATCATGATCAAGAGTAATAGAATAAATATTATTAGTTCATAATACATGAATCATAAGGAAATAAATGTACATGAGTCATGTGGGAATAGCAACAACATATGTCAAAGCGAACTAGCATACACATAAACATATAAAATTACTCCATATAAGATATTGATCATTTTGAAAAAAATTATAGGAAATATCATTGGGGGAATCACTTATTTGGAAGGAACACCACCATCCTCAGTTGTAACACTTTTCCTATAGTTGATTATGTTAAAACTTTTTCATATGGTGTAAAACCCCTATATAGGTTTTCTCATCATTATATAATGAGATAAAAATCATTACCCAAATTATTGGATGTATATTGTAGTATTACATGGTACTATATCATACGCCTTATCAAATAAGCCGTAATGTTCTTAGCTAGTGCTATCTTGTCCAACCAATCATATAAGAAACTACATGCTTATGTAGACATATTTTGTGTAAAACCATAATATATACCATACCAGGAATAACTGGTGCTATTTTGGGAAACTACATCTTATAAGTCATAACGAGCTAACCCTATACTATTCTTGGAAACCCCATCACATAATCCATATCATGAACCAGAATATGAATAATGTACAAAGAGCATGCATAAAAGGATTAAAAAATTTAATAAATTATTGATTCATAACTGGACTAATCTAGGATAATACATTGGATTCATGTTTTTAATGCCCTGACCCCAGTTACCCAGAGTAAGTGCATTATTTTTATACATTGGCATGACCAGAAGGGATCAAATCCCAAATGACTGTTCCATTTAGTAGCCTTGGAAGTACTATATCTATTAAAAGTATTTAAATTACATTAGACATGAAAAACAAAAACAACATTGTCTCTATTGACCACATTTATATCCCTTAGACTATAATTATAGGTTAGTCATAATATACATCTTCGCAACCTTGAATAATAAAACATAGTAAGGGGTGAGGCCAGATGCTGAGTAAAGGAAAACAATATAGGGAAAACTTTCATAAAAAAGAATAAACATTAATAGCAATGTATAAAACTAAAACAAAAGCCTTTTAAACTTAATACTCTCCATAATAAAGAAAATAAACATCATATAATTCCATTAACTTATTCACAAGGATATTCTAATAGTCAAATAATAACATGTAATATTAATAAATAATTTCATAATGATGGAATGCATAATTCCAAACTCCAAAACCATATAGTCAAGGTCATGTGCCATGACTAAAAATAAACTTTTGTCAAGGCCTTGTGCACAGACACTAGTTTGTCTCGTGAGACCTCCCAATACATCTTGGAACTATAGAAGGCTCCACCCTCTACTTACAATGTCCAATTCATTCCTCATAAGAAAAGGTTTAAACATAACTTAATCATTCGAATTAAAACTAGCAAACGATATGTCAATCAATTATCCATAAATCTTGAATGGTTTAAAAATAACACATCAAATGTAATACATATAAAAAACCATCAATACAGTATGAATGATTTGTATCATAATAAGACAACTTCAATCATGTTTAAAATCCATCAAAGGATGTTGACATATATAAAAATGATTTGTAAAACACATTGAGAGAAATGTCACTTTTTCATGAAAACATTTAAAAGTAAATTAATTTAAAAATGAAGACATTTAGAGAAATTTTTGAATCAAAGTGTCCAATACCAGATTGAAACATTTTAAAATAATTAACATTTTAATTAAATTTATTTATTTATAAATAAATCCTTAAAAACCATTTTAAAACATGGACATTAATGAGAATGATTTATAAGAATAGATATTTGAACCATTTAAAATGATGATCTAGTTATAGTGTCCCTTCCATAAAACCTTAAAATATTCCTTCTGATTTTTTTTTATGAAACACGAATTTGGATGTTAAAGAGGATTCAGTAGATACTCACTTAAAAACAACCTCAAATAATGAAGAGATTGTAGAATTAACACTTACCATGGATTTTCCTTTGTTCGAGGGTACTTTTAACCTATTGTGTAATAACCATGGTATGTTATTAAATTATACCAGAACCATATTCATATTTATTATATAATACATGATTAATTTATGATTTTATAGTACCCATTCAATAAATATTTCCATGTTAAATTAACATTTCGGGTAATAATCACTTTCTTTGTCATACGGGTTTTAACTTGTTATTATTGATCGTATCCCTTAGATAATGATTTACATACTTCCAATATTTAAAATATGATATATATATCATATATATTTATAATATAAATGTTTATAGTAGATATATATATATATATATATGAAATGGAAGACACTTTTATGGAGATGGTAGGTCGTACCTACGCATAAACGTTGGTCCCGTTTTCATAGTGTATTGAGTAGAAGTAAGGGAATAAGATATATGTAAGTAAATACATATATATATATATATATATTAAGTATCATTATTATGTCATATATCATATAATTATTAATAAAATATATTTTTATAATCATCATTGTATGGTGAATGTCCAAATGAATCTCATCGCATCATGGAGTCTGTCAGTCGTACACACACATGAGCAACGATGAGATTTCCATAATAATTAAATGGTGTGGAATTTGATGGTATATTTAATTTAAAGAGAAATTATAATTTTATTATAATTATTTATATACATAGTACTCACCATTATATCCATCCAAATAACATAGTGTCGAATAACAAATAACACCACGTCGTAGAGACGACAAGTCTAATGTCCGCACATATGGAAACTTTTTCATTTAAAGGGTGGATAGAATAATGAATATGGTTGTACCTTATTTATAATAACATCAAATTATGTAGGAGGTATTGGATTTATTATTTTGGAATGGAAAAAACCAAGGAAGAGGATGTGGAAAGGAAAAAAGAACTTAAAATAGGGTGGTGAAATTATTACCTCTTCTTTGGGTGCTTCCTTTTTAGTTGATAAAAATGGATCCTTAGGTTAGATTTCTGATCAAATTAATGACTAAATGTTGATTTGAGAGAAACTGGGAGGATATTTGGGTTGGGTTTGGCTGATCCAAATGGCTTTGGAGGTGTCAGTTTGAGAGAAGGGGAAGTTCCTTTTTATTAGAGGGGTAAGTGTCACTTTCGGAATAGATAAAAATATTAATTTATTATAAAATAAAATTCTGTTTATAATGGATCCAAATGAATATATTTTAAGCCTTAGGTGGTTATGGGTCTATATCTATATCCTCTCAGCCAATAGGTTTTAGAAAAGTTTATGTTTCCATTTTAATCTTATGTTTTAGATTTAACTCTTTGTTATACAGTTTAACATTTACCATGAATTATTTTATTATTACAATATATGGTTAATAATCTTACTCTAAACATCCATGAGAACATAAATTCGTTCATTAATGAAATATATATCATTATTTAAGCCCTTTGGCCGAACCTTATATTTTTATGAATATTATATAATTTCATAATATAATATTTTTTTTAAAAACTCATTTATGTCTATTTTGACACTGTTTAGTATTTTGTTTTTCTGAAAGTCAAAAAAACATGATTATATAGAAAAATATACATTTAATCAACTATATCATGTCATATTAATTTATAAAATTCCTGGATGTCATAAAAAAATTGAAATTATATTTATTTTAGTATTTATAATACCATTTATTTGATTCTTTCATTAGTATGGTAATTACAACATCATCATTATGTCCTAAATAAATTAAATTTTTTAACTTATAAAATTTATAAATAAAATACCATGATTTAGCAAATATTTTTATGTTTCTAATTAATATTTAGAGGCAAATTATTCTTATGTATAACCCTATATTAATTTTTTTTATTTATTAATCATTTAATTTAACACTTTTGACTCTTCTTAAATAAAATTATAATAAATATCATAATCTAATATATATGGACAAAAGAGGATTATATTTTATTCCTAAGGTTGTTTTTTGTAGAATTACCCTTATCCAATAGAATTAGGTCATATGTTAGGTAATTATAATATCATTTTACCCTTAATTTCCCTATTTATTTTTTAATCATGGTAAATAAAAGTCCAAAGATACTATTCACAAAAAAATGTTTTCATCTTATTGAACCAAATTTTATACATTGATGTCAACTGTGTCTATCAAATTTTTTAAATTCAACTCCCAGAAGTGGTAATATTATGTTTTATACAAATATGCAAATGCTCCTATAAGGTTGGTAAAAAAAACTTTAAAAAGTTTAATAACATTTTATACATATAATTTTTTTATAAAATGAATCCAATGAATTAAATTGAACATATATTGGTGTTATATATATATTTTGACTTAATATATATTTAAATAAAATAAATAATTATTTAAATAAAATGTCTGTTTTAAATAATAACATAGTGTTTTTAACTATTCCTAAAAAATTGAATCTTTTATGAAAAATACCCAAAAATCATCCTAAGATAATTTTGATATTAAAAAATAGAAAATGAAGTCTATTTTTCCAAATTCGAAACATATATGTTTCGTTTATTAATTTAAAATTAATTCCCTTTGTCAAAACCAAAAAGTGGGTTTTTAAAGAGTAAAAACTATCAAAAGATTCACACGTTTTTATGTCAAATTTAAATATGAAATTACTTATAATGACCTAGGTTGTATTAAATGATAATAATATAATATAATTATACATCTAAACCATTCAAATTCATAATTTAACACTATAAATTATCTCGATTTAAAAAGTTGTTTTCAATTAAAAGGTAATATTTTTCATTATACGTCAAAATATGAAAATTTTCAGAAAAGTACCAAAAATGTATTCAAACTAAATATTTATGTCTCAATTATAAAGAAGAATTTAATTTCACTAAATTAAATATATAAAAGTTTCAAATATTGGTTTTAAAAAGGGTTCACCATTAAAAGGCAGTAAAATTGCATGTTTTGAACAATACTTCTTTTATCTGAAAAAATGAATTCTTTCTTATATTATTTCTATAAAAAATATAGTATGGATGTATAAATTATATATAGTATATAAGATTAAAAATTCATTTACAACTATTCATAATCGCTTTTTGAATGGCTTGTTTGGTATGTTATGGTGCGCTCGAACTCGGTGTTTCATGTAGCACAAACTATTGAATTACTTTAATGAGATAACGTAATTTGAAATCATGGGGTGTCACACTGTCCACTATGTAAATAAATTGATTTCTCGCAATTTTATATTGGTCTTTGAAAATAAATGTTTAAAAATATGAAAATTCCATTGTGGAAAAAACACATCAGAAATTAGGTTAATAAAATTTAGTCTTAATATGAGGGAAAGGGAATGAAAAATTCACCACCAAATTATGATACCTATTAATAGAAGATTGGTGGTAATTTGAGACACATAACTGGAAGGAAGACACAAATATTTAAAGGGACTGATTGAGGTCATTATTCACAAACAAGTATAAAAATGATGCCCTCAAAGCCATTAATCTATGATGATTTAAAATATCGTTATTTCATCAAATAATAAGGTATTAGGATAACACATTTTGGGTTTTAAGATGCCTTCAATAAAGTTTAATAAATAATTTATTCATTGATTAAGATAAATGAAACATACTTGAGATGTAGAGTTTCATCGTTCAACTAATTCTTACATCAAAATAATCTTTCACTTTAAAAGATAATAGAATTCAAAAATATTCTATTTTTATTAATCGTATAGGGTTCCAAAAATAATGAATTTGTAATTGATTTGTCAAAATATTAAAAAATATATATTATAAATACCAGGACATCATGTATTCTAGTGGTAAGTGATCTTCCCTTATCTCCCTTCAGTTGTGGGTACAAGTCTTGCGGCCTTTTCGAATGCGACGGGTTGTCACCCAACCTACGGGTTGTCCATTTTATGACAATACAAAAATAATCTAATGAAATGATTGAACCATAACAATAGTTTCAAATTTCAAACATAATCGATTCCATCCTTTTGATTTATTCAATATACTTTTTTCCAACCAAACAGTCGAAAGTTTATAAGGTAAACACCATAAAGATCCTTTTTCGATGTACTAAAATGTGAATTCCTCCAACATTTATTATTTTAAAACACAATGACACCCTGAATTACCATAAAACCGTATTGATTAAATTCATGCAACCTTATTCCTTATAGAATATAGGATATAATACTTCTATGGAAAAATGTTTTAAACTCCAACAATGATGGAATATAAAAATCCTTAATCCGTTTCATGGTAGTTAAAAATATCCAACATAATATATTCAAATCAATCATATATTATTCTAAAATTGTTACCTTAGTATCTAAACCATATTATGGTTTATCATTATCTTAAGCATATATTTTACAAAAAAAATTATTCTTGTTATTGAGTCACATTTCATGGTTCCACACAATCGTATGTCCATAATGAAATAGTACTACAATACAATCATTATATACTTTATAATTATTATAACATGTACATCATTAATAAAATACTCAAATAACACAATACTTTAATAACAACATAATAACTCTAATCATTCATCTTCATCTTCAGTAGTATCAAAACATGATGATTATCCAATAGCAACATTAGGGGTATACTAATTTGATTTGTACATTGATTTGCATAGTGTCCCAACTCCTTGAAAATGAAGAAATTTTAATTTGAATCCTATTTCTTACCCTTGAAATCATGACATGGTTTCCTTTTTCTCCACACCTATAACAAATTCCCATTCCATTCAATCATTTACCAAGGTGATTCTCTCCATAGTTATCTCATATAGGATATTCTATATTTCCCCTCACCCCTTTATTAATATTCGTCTCTTCCATAATTTTCTTCTCTTTCATCCCTTCAAAGCCATAGGGCTTATAGAATTATTTACTTATCTTATTAACACATGATAATATTTTTTTATATGATGAGAATACATGGGAGAATATTTATCATTTAAATGAATGATCAATACCATGAATGATATGATCCTTCTTAATCATTCGATCATGCATATTAAAGGAATTCCTACTCCATATACTAGGCGTCATTTAAAAATAATGACAGACACTTGGTTAGCTTATGAATCACAATTAATAATTCCAAAATTGTATAATACGTAATATAAATTGAAATGATTATGAATATAATCTATAATCATAAAATGTTATCATTGTGAAAGTATTTACACCAAAATTATTCATAATGGATTGTAATGAAAATGTGAATTATCTTATGTATATCCCCCAGGAGTGTTATAACCCAACGTGCAGTAAGGCCTGTTGTTGTGCACCAGTTCTTAATCGTGTCTAGCTCAAAGAATTGGTTTTAGGTTTTACCCTAGGTACAACTTTGATAGAGTGGCCTCTACCTAATCGTACCCAGACAAGGATGTATTGTTAAGAAAACACTCAAAATATTAACAATAAAAAAATTCTAGGATGTTATTCTAGACTAATCCTCATAGTGTATCTTTAGGTAATGTTCTCAAATTAGAGTTTATCTAAATGTATCTAACAAGTAATGTAATAAAAAACCTTTGATACCAACTGTAATGCCCCCACCCCATTTACCCATAGTTGATGGCTTATTTTAATACATTTTCATGATCACAAGGGATCAACTACCGAAATACCTATTAGTTTAGTTGCCTTGGAAGTACTAGATACATTCATAAGTTTTAAATTACATTATAAAATAAAAAACCAAAACAAAATTGTCTCCATTGACCCCATTCATGTCCCTTAGAATATCTATACAGGTCAGTCATAAAATACCTTTTCACCTCCAAAAAAAAAATTAATCATATAAAGGGGTGAGCTCAGATGTTTAGTAAGGATAACAATATAGAAGAATCATTCCAAAATAATAGTTAACATTTAAGAAAATGTGTAAAACTTAAACCAGAGACTTTTAAACATAATCTTCACCATAATATAGAAAAGATAAATAAAATAATTCCATTTACTTATTCACATGGATATTCTACTAGTTAAATAATCACATGTTATATCAATAACAAATTTCATATTGACTGAATGCATAATACCATAATTCATAACGACATAGTAAAGGTCTTATACCAAGGCACAAAATAAAATTTTTCCAAGGCCTTGTTATAGGAAAGTAGTTTGTCTCATGAGACATACTAATGTATCGAGGAGCTATAGCAAGCTCCACCTATCACTTACTATTTCCAATGCATTCATCATATGAAACGGTTTAAACATAACATGAACATTCATATTAAAAATCGCTTAAGAAATGACAATACATTATCCATAAACCATGAATGGTATAAAAATAACACATCCACTGTCAATCATATCAAAAAACCTTATTCACAAAAGGAATGATTTAGATCATAATAAATCAACATTAAACATTTTTAAAATATATCAAAGGATATTGACATAGATGAACATAATTTGTAAAACTCATTAAGAGAATTATCCATTTTTCATGAAAACATTTAAATGTAAAACAATTTAGAAATGAATAAATTTAAAGACATTTTGAAATCAAAGTGTCCCATACAAAATTGAAACTTATGTAAGGAATTAAAAATTTAAAAACATTAATGACTATATAAATAAATCCTTAAAACCCATTCTGAAAACATGGACACTAATGATACTGATTAAGAAGAATAAATTTTTAAACCATTTAAAATGATGATCTTTTTAAATACACCCTTCCATAAAACCTGAAAATATTAATTTTGAAAATAGTTTTATAAAACAGAGATGTGGTTGATAAAGAGGTCCCAATAGATACTCACATAAAAACAACCTTGGATAATGAAGTGATTGTATAATTAACCCTTACCTTGCACTTTCTATTGGGTGAGGGTACTTTTAAATTATAGTATATTGAGCACATTATATTATAAATTATACCAAAACCATATTTATATTTATTATATCATTCATTATTCATTATGACTTCATCCTGAACATTTAATAATGATTTTCTTGTTAAATTAACATTTCGGGTAATAATCACTTTCATTATCGTATGTGTTTTAACATGTTATTCAAGATCATATCATTTATATCATGATTTAAATATATCTAGAATATAATAGATGATTTATATATCATATATATTTACCATATAAATATGTATAGTAGATCGATATATGAAATTTAATGCATTGTTTATGGAGAGGGTAGGCCGTACGTACGCAAGCGATGATGGCGTTTCCTTAATGATTAAAAAGTTGGGAATTATATGGTTTATTAATTTTACAGAGACATTATCATGTTATTTTAATTATTTGTATACATATTATTCATCACTATATCTATCCAAATAACATAGTGTTGAATATTAAATTACACCACGATGAGGAGACGGTAAGCCATACATACGCACACAAGGAGACTTTTTCATTTATATGATGGATAGAATAACGAATATGGTTGTACCATATTCATAATAAAATAACAGTATGTAATTTTTTTGGAGTTATTATTTTGGTATGGAAACAATAATGAAAGAGGAATTGGAAGAGGAAATTAACTTGCTAGAGGGTGGTGAAACTATTACCACTTCTTCGAGTGTTTCCTTTTGAGTTGATCAGAGGGGCTCCATAGGTTTGCTTTCAAAGAAACGTAAAAACACTAGGTTGATATGTGGGAAATTGGGAGTATATATTTGTAGGTGTTATTCGAGACAAAGGGTTTTGGAGGTGTGATATTGATATAAGGGGAAGTTCCCTTTTATATAGGGTTTATGGTCACTTTAGGAAAAGATTAATATATTAATTTATTATACAATCGTATTCCGTTTATAATGGATCAAAATAAATTTATTTAGAGAATTAGGTGGTTATGGGTCGAAATCATTTCAACTGATTGATTTTAGACAAGTTTAGGTTACCATTTTAACCTTATATTTTAGATTTAACTCTTAGTAAAATACTCTAACTTTTACCATTTATTCTTGTATTCTTAAAATATATGGTTAATAACCATACAATAAAAATCCACGAGAACATAAAGTGGTTCATTAATGACATATATAATATTATTTAATCCCTTTGACCAATCATTAGGTTTTTAAAAATGTTATATTATATAATAATATAATATTTGTTTCAAAAACTCATTAATTTCAATTTTGAAAATATTTAGTATTTCATTTTTGAATAAGTCATCACAACATTATTAAATAGAAAAAGATTAATTGAATCAACCCTAACATGTCATATTAATCTAGAAAAATTATATATGTCATATAAACGTTCAAATTGTATTTATTTTTAGTTTTATAATACAATTTAATTGTTTATTTCATTAATAATGTAATTACTGCATCAACATTGTGTCATACGTAAATTTAATTATTTAAAGTCTGAAAATTTTAAATAAAATACCATGATGTAGGAAAGAATATTATAATTCTAATAATTATTTATAGTATAATCAATCTTATGTATAACCATATATTAAAAATGGTTTAGTTATTACATTTTGAATTTAACAATTTTAACTCTTCTTTTAATAAAATAATAATAAATGTCCTAATCTAATCCAAGTGGATCAAAGAGGATCATTGTTTCTTAATAAGGTTTTTTTGATCTAATTTAACTTATCCAATTGAATTAGGACATGTGTTAGTGTAATTATAATATCATTTTTACCGTTAATTACCCTATTTAATTTTAACTGTGGAAAATAAAAGGAAAAAAGATACTATTCACCAAAAATTATTTTCAAATTATTGAACCAAATTATACATACTGATGTCAACATTGTCTCTTGGAGTTTTTAAATTCAACATGAAAAAGAGGTAATACAATATTTTATACAAATTTGCAAATGCTCCTCGATGGTGGGTAAAGAAACTATAAAAGTTCAATTAAATTATATAAATCTAATTTTATTATAAAATGACTCCAATGAATTAAATTGATCATATATAGGTATAATATATCTATTTTTACTTAAAATAAATTTAAATAAAATAAATAATTATTTAAATAAAAAGTCGATTTAAAATAATAATAGTGATTTCCACTATTCATAAAAAATTTAATGTTTTCAGAAAAATGCAATAATTCACCCTATTATAAATTTTATATTACTAATTAAAAAATGTAGTTTATTTTACCAAATTAAAAACATAAAAGATTCATTTATTAAATTAAAATTTATTCAATATGGAAAAACTAATAAGTGGGTTTTTAAAAAGAAAAAACTATCAAAAGATTGACATGTGTTTATGTCAAATTTAAATTTGAAATTATTTAAAATGGCCTAAATTGTATTAAATGACAAAATATAATCTAATTATACTTCAAAACCATTTGAATGCATAATTTAACAATATATGTTATTTTGATTAAAATGGTTGTTTTAAATTAAAACATAGTATTATTCATTTTTCCTCAAAATATAAAAGTTATCAGATTATTACCAAAAATATATCCCAATTAAATTTTTATATCCCTCTTATAAATATTAATTTAATTTCATTAAATTGAATATGTAAAATTTTCATATATTGGTTTTAAAAAGGGTTTTCCATTAAAAGGCGGTAAAATTGCATTTTCTTAAAAATACTTCTTTTATATAGAAAAATGAATTTGATCTTATATTATTTCAAAGAAACACATAATATAGATGTTAAAATAATATATAATATATATGATTCAAAATTAATTTAATACTATTCATAACCCCCTTTTGAACGGCTAGTTTGGTACGTTATGGTGCCCTCGAACTCGGTGTTGCGTGTAGCGCAAGTTATTGAATTACATTAATGAGATAACATAATATGAAATCATAGGGTGTTTCACTGTTAAGATATTTGAAAAATTGTTAACATCTGGAAAAAATAGGTTTCATAAAAATATCTATGATATATTTTTTACTCATAGAAAACAAATGGCTTATATAGACATAATTCGTTAAAAACATAAACCATTCAGATCAGTATTATTAATGGTATCCTTGGACCATATCCTTAATAAATAATAACTATAATAGTTGTTGTTTTATTATATAGAGAATGATTATGAATGTTCAAATATAAAAGTTTACAATGAAAATATCCTTTCATAAAACATAATATAACAATTTAAAAATCAATTTCATTGAAAACCAAAATGAAAAATTATGAAAAAATAATTTTATAATTTATTCAGAAAATTATACTTTCAACTTTGAAGAAATATTTTTAAATCATAAAAAAATTGGAATAATATTTTATTTTAAATTTAACAAGATATTTATTTATGGGTGGTTTGAAATCTTTTTTATGCACTATAAATTCTAAAACATTTCATTAAAATATATTTCCTTTTAAACAAGAGAATGAAATAATTTTAAAATTTGAAATAATTTTTTGAAAGAATGAATTGTGAATAAAATAGTTTTATGTCTGAAGTGATAAAAAAGTAATATGTTTCTTTATAAAATTATAACGATTTGACCTTTAATATTTCATAATTTTTTGTCTTAGTCAATAAAATTACATTCTTAGACATCAAGGATCTTTACCAGTATAAATTTTAATATAATTAAAATATAACTCAAAAATAACCACTCAATTATTAAAAATACTCCACCTCTAAAAATTATTTATTTTTTAGAAAAATAAAACATTTTAAAATAATAAATTGATTTTTTTGTTTCATTTCATATCATAAAGAAATTAAACATGACTTTTTAATTTCTATTATCAATATTTATACTATTGGAAAAAGAATTTCATTCTATGTGTGAATAGAAAATGATCATAATGATACATAAAATGAATGAACCAAAACATTATACATGAATTCATATAAACTCATGAATTTTTTTTAACAATGATATAATTTTCACCCACAGGAGAAATGATATTTTGAATACCTCATAGAAACATATGTTTCATGTAAGTCATATGAGAAAACCTAAATAATAAAGAATACATTTTTCAAAATATCTGTATCATTATGTGTTATATTTCTAATATACATCATAGTATATTCTCTTAATCTCTTAGGAGAAATAATACCTAAAAACATTATCCCATTACCCAATTAATTGGAGATATATCAATTGATCTCCCAAATTTAATTTATCAGAAAACCACCATTACTCATAAATAATTATTAAGAAACAAAAAATATTAAAAAATAAAACTAATGTATTAATTTAAAATATTTTCTCCACTTCAAAAATCAAATTTCATTTTCAAAATGAAACACATTTATAAATGCAACGAATTATTGAAAAAAATAAAATTATATTACTGCAAATGAATCAAAATAACATATTAGAGACATTAAAGAGTGATAATATTCTCATCAAATTTATGATAAAAAATATTTCTTTTTTATTCTCTAAATATAGATTTTAGAGAAACATTAAAATTGATTTTAAACAAATAACTATAGAAATATCATATCATTGAATTGAGAAAAATAAAATGAATCAATTTTGTGTATCCTTTATAAATCCAAATAAATCTAATGTAATACCAAATTATATTTTAAAATGTAATTTTATACATAATATTTAAATATTAAAGTAATAGAAGATTAAATAACATAACATAAATTGGGTCAAGACTTTCATAAATATTTCCTTACCAGTGTAATCTTATTCCAAATGAATGATTAACAATTTAAAAAATTAAATATCACGAGAAATAAAATTCATGATATATCATGTCAAAAAAGAGTTATATACATAGTATAAATAAATATAGTTGTATGAAATCAAATACTATATTCCTCAATGAGAGAATATTGAGACAAATTAATTTAAATTGAGTAAGGCTCATCACATATATACGATCCCTGACCAGAACAACCACGCAGACAGTGATGTCGGACAGGGTGACAGTGGCCTTACGCGCACCTGCCCAAATTCCAATGGAAGGTGAATAGCATCGATGGTGTAACTGGTATAGAGTGGAGTTAATACCATCTCAGAATTATTATAATACTACTCCATGTATTAATATATAACATGTAGTGTAAATTAATTACTCAGTAGACTCAAACCAGACCCACCAGTGGTTGTATAAAAATCAATATCAAATAAATGGAAGAAGAAAAGTATAATCATAAGTAGTAGCTAAAATTAATCATGTCATCCTTCTAAAAAACACTTATGGACACTACTAAAAAAAATAACGAAAACACCTGATTATAAAAACATGTCGTACAAGTCAGCATACAATTGGTAATCACAATCTCTCAAATATATTCCCATGTTTTATGTAGCCACCAGGAAACAATTTCTTATCACATGAAACACTAGAATCTCAAAATTAATAATGATCCATATACAATTTCCCTTTTTAACCATGAAGTTACATAATCTCTGTGAACCATTTGGGACCACCTCAAATCATGTAACCTGGCACCATATTCCTCCTGACACTTCATTTCTCAAATAGTATTAACAACCTAAAGGCATGTCCATGTAATAAGTTACCCAGTCCTACAGACCCTTTCTCGTATGCTCACATCAACCAAATTCTTATCCACCCAATGAATGGTGATATATGTCCACAATAAATAACTATGGTTATGACATCAATCATTGTGATCCTCAGTTCCAAACCTGATAACCTCATCATTTTAAATCAACAACACATCACCTTACATGTGGAATTCATCATCATGACCCCAAAACCAAAAATACATATTATGGATCTATTGGGGGCCTCTTCCAACATTAATGGTCAAAGCCACCTCATCACGGAGTCAACCTATGGTCACAATACTCGATCGGCACTTTGGCTATTATGGATGAGCAAAAATCACTAAATCATAATAGATAATCAACAAAAACTGAAACTTCATCCCCCTAATACGATTACACTAAAATTTTATGGCCATTACATCAAAGTATCATGGTCCCTTTTGAACCTCATGACCTCACTGCCTCAATTGAAAATTCACGAAACACAAAATTATGGTCCAAACCACTCAATAAAATAATTTCCAAGAACAAACCTTGATCAAAACCATTGAATCTTGATAGATATGCCATCCAAACCCTAATCACATCCCTTCGCATCCTCAAGGGTATAAACATATACAATCCTAACCATTATATATATAATAGAAACATATTATGAATGATTTTTTTAACAGATATAATTGACCAATAAAATAATTACAACATATTAGCATAGAGTTTATCAATAAATTGAATTATTTTATCCAATATATAATAAATTATATGTATCAATTTAAATAAAAAAATTATATTTATTCTGTTTTGGGAACCCCTTCCAAAATTTCAAATGTAGAAATGGACTCTTACTTGATCATTCTCACGTGATATTGGTATTAAGCATGCCCAAAAATATTACACTTGAAATGATCTTTTCAATATGTAGAGGTTGATAAAAATGGTTCTCATTACAAATACTCAATTGTGCTCTAAAAGTCGTGCATCTAAAATTTTTGTGAAAAAATAATTCATGTTATGAATCACCTACCATAGATTTGTAGCCATAGACATGTCTATTATTGAGATCCAATTTGAAGCTAGTCGACCTAGATATGAGTTTCTGTAAGAAATTATAACTTTGGCTCGGCCAGAAATAGTGGTCTATTTGGGAAAAGGTAAATGAAGAGGAATCACACATGGGGTTTGCCTTAACATGGCAGATCAATAACATCTAGTGGATTAATGAATGGATCACCTATTGAGGAGATGGCTAAAAAATAAACATGAGTAGTACTGCTGGAGTGATCACTATAGTTCACGTGTGAAAAATGAGGCAAAAGGAATGGAAACAGGAATTAAAAGGAAAATAAAGAAAAATCTAAGAAAATCATTGTACACCATGTATAGGCTGCACAGTTTAACCATCGGGTTTCCAAACTATGAAAAAACTATGCATGTTATAGTGAAAAAGCTATTTCCCAAAAGGGAACCATTGCATGAATTCCAAATGGTTTGAATTAACTATAATCAAACTGTGTGGAATCCCTATTCAAAAATTACATAGAACCCCACATGGCCATGCAACTCACTCGCATGGTTTACACAAGTTATTCTCCAGATCCAAAAGGGGTAAGACAGTTTTCATAAAGGGGCCACAAAATTTCTCCTAAAACATGGGGCTAGACCTATAATTTCAAATTAGTCTTTTTGGACTCTAACACTCCCACAATCAAAAAAGAACATTCAGGAACACTTCATGCCCTGAAATTAAGCCATCAAAATTATAAAAAACCAACCAAAAACATGGAATTGAGTTTTATTCAACGTAAAAAACTAGAAAATCCACTAAATTGAATGTTCTAAAGGGGGGTTTTTTTCGACCCGACTCTAAAACCAACAACATTACAACACACAATAATTACTGAAATGAATAATATAAATTGGATAATTATATACTTAATCATGAAACATTTTAATATTTATTATTCTATTTACATCACTTAGGTAAATTTAATAATAATTACATAATTATTGATGTTCATGATGGATGTTTTAATGATATTTGGTACTTGATACCTAATTTATTTTTGTATGATGTTAATACGAAAATGTGGATATTAATCCCTCAACTAAAAAATAATATTCATGAAATTATTATAATTGTTTTTCTATTATTTTACTATTTAAATAAATCATTTAATTATGTTTATACAAATTAACTATGATATAATCATGTTAATGGTAAGTCATATATATTCATTAGTAATGTTTTCCACATTCAATGATCGTTTTGGAAAGAAGTTATGTTTTATTTTATCATTTCCTAATGAAAATATGATTATATATTTCATATTAATCTTTTATGTATAATTATATATATCATCCATTTGATGTTTTGATGAAAAATTTTCACAAAGATTTTTAGAGGTGGCCATTTTCACGTACTCAAGAACAACATTAACATTTTATTATAAATTGAAAGCTGATAAATAAAATTATATTTTAACTATTAATAATGATAAATATGGAATATATATCTTATATAATCATTAAATAAATAATAATAAAAATTCATGATAGATGGAGATTGATATAAAATTTCATTATTTTATGAGCCATTAGTCTACCACATACATAAAACATGAATTCATTTCCATTTTAATGGAATTAAATATATATATATAGGTGATTATATTAAAAAAATAACATATCATTACATATATGTTAATGGATTAATTATTTCATCATGGTTTAACAAAATTTTAAGCAGTTTGAAGAATAAATAAAATAAGAATACTTGATTAAAACAATATATCTTCTCCAAATGATATCATTTATTTAAAAGATTAATACCACTATGGATGATGTTTCATGTAATCAATGATATATTTAATTAGGGTATATATTATAGTAAGTGATTTTGGAATATAATGGCCATCAAAAATGGGATTTTATATTTCAATAAAAGATAATAAGTTGTATAATTTTATAAGATAGGGGAGGGGAACTCCTCGAGTTTTTATAAATATTAAATTAATATATTTTAATTTTCATTTAAAATTGCATCCAAACTAATTTTTTTTCAATTCATGAATAGTTATTGCACAAAATATATTTTTAAAATTATATTTATTCATGTATAGAATAATATGTAAGGTTTATGAACTTCCTTTAGCCCTTATTTAACAATTATAACACTTAATGTGACAACATGGTGTTTTATTCTACAAGGGTTAACATAGTTACAAATTATAATAAAAACTGTAAATATATCATTTATTAAATTTATAACATTTCCCAAAATTTTAGGAAATATTTAATTTTTTATCAATTTTCTACTATTTAACAAAATATCATTTATCTTAAAATAAAATTAATGTTATATTTGACTTTATTAATTGTTTGTTAATTATAAATACTAAAAAATTAAAATTAGAACAAAATCCAAAAAACATTTAAAAGAATTTTTTTTACATTGGATGATATTAATTTTCTAAAATTATATATAATCAAATTTTTTTAATATGATTTATTTGATATTTCTATTATCTAAACAATTTCTACATCAACATCGGTTAATCATTTAGTGTAACAATTTATTTAATAAAAATTACAAATAAATTTCCTTTATTAATTTAAAATATTTAGAATACCATGTACTATATATATTTATAGATAACATCTTAATAAACCTATTATAAAAATGGTGTACTTATTAAAAATATAAGTATGACATGCTTTACTATTCACAAAAATAAATTTCACAAAGGGGTATAAAGACTTCCAAGTGGACCCAATAGATTATAAAATTTTCCCAAGTATAGTTTTGGTCAACAATAATTCTTATAATAAAATATGGGCATGTTTTAGGATAACCTTATAATATTTATAATATTATTTGTAAACATATTTACTCACTTTATCTTTAACTGTGGTAATAATGATTCATAAAACAATATTCATATTGGAAAAAAATAAGAGGGACCTATAAGGTAAATATAGACATTGTGATTAAAAATATGGAATCCATTTTCAATATAAAAAAAATAAAACTAGAATGAAATTATTTAAAATTAACACCATTACCATAATGAGAAAATGTGGTGCAAAAGTGAAAATTTTCAAAAAATTGAAATGTTTTTAAAGAAAAATTAAATTCTAAATTGATTCCAATGACCTATATTAGATTAAATAATAAGAAATTAATTTAATCCTACTTTAAATCAAATAAATAATATAATTTCCAAATATAAAATATTTATATGAAATTATATTTTCAATTAAAATTCATAATCTTCTACGTTTCTTCAAAATATGAAACCTATCAGAAAAATATTATAAATTAACTAAAGAAAATTTTCAAATATATATTTACAAAAATTTTATTTTTTAAAATTTTATTTGTAAATTATTCATAAATTAAACTTGCAAAAATTTCATTATCACATAGAAGAAAACATTATTTTTAAAAAATACATCTTTTATAAATAAAAATTGATGTGTTATTAAATCAAGTCTAGAAAAAACATAATATGAATTATATTTGTAATATTTAATATATATTTTGATAATATAACATATAAATATAGATTTTAAAATTTTATTAGTGAAATTGTTTTATTTTAAATATTTTTCTTAGAAAAATGACTGTAAAAAGGTGGTTCTTTTCATATATAGTTATTTTTTTATCAAATTAATCGTTAAATAAAGTATATAATGATAATTTGTTCCACATTGTTCATACATAGCATTCAAATAATTAATTAATAAAAGTAAAATTTAAATAATAAATATTAGGTTATTCATTTATGCTTTATGTGGCGTGTCATGTTTGTTAACAAACATGGTTTTCCCTTATTAAAATCTCAGAATGTTACATTCTCCCACCCCATCCATGAAATAATGACCCTGTAATTTTAACTCATTCTTTGTAACATGGGTTTTACAGTTCAAAATATTTATTTTAAAATCCATCATTGAAAAAACATCACTATAATAATCACTATAAATCAAATAAAGGGAAGTAAAATGGTCACCTAAGATAACACATTCTACAGTTCCATGTCGGAAATCCTAGACATAGAAGTGAAAACAAACTCTCATGTTCTGATAGACAGGGATTGTGTATATTGTCATTTTAATGATAACTATTAAAAATTCATAAATATGTGATATATTAAATGGTTTTTGATTTCATTGTAACAAAACTTAATTGATAATTATTTTTTTTATTATTCATTTTATAGAGTTTGTCAATCTTTTTTTAACATGAACTGTGAACAAAAGTAAATAAACATAAATGAAGATTATAGTTTCTTCGTTTAATTAATTTTCAAAACAAAACTCATGTTTTTCTCTAAATTAAAATTATGATCTTTTTATACATGAATCCCTTGAATAAATATATATGGATCACTAAATAAAAAAAATGGAAAAACAATAATTCTTACAGTGTTTAGGAGTTATCCAAATCCAAAATGGTTATGATAAGATAAGATAATTACACAAAAATTATAAACCATTATATGATTAAATAATAAATTAATATCCAAATTTAAATAGTAATAACCTAAGAAAACAATTTACTAATTTAAATATTACTATACATAAAATTACCTAAAAATATTATACACACTGAATAAATTCCAAAAAATAGATCTATTTAATTGAAAATACTACCTTGAAATTTTTATAATTTATCACAAAATATTAGAAATCTATAGTAATTTCTAAAAAAAATAATTTATTAAATCACATAATAACAATGTATGTAATATATTTATATATATTAACACAAAAAATAAAAAAAAGTTTTTCTTTTATAATTTATTTTGTCCTTTATTTCTAAATAAAATACCGCAATATAGAAATTACCAAAACCATATATTGTACCAAAAATAGATTTTCTTTTCAATATATATATATTCTTATTAAATTTAGAAAATTAGTGTAAAATACTAACAAATAACCTAAATATTTTTTTCCCTAATGGTTGTCCCATAAATTTCATTTTTCATCCACACCGTAATTAACTCAACTTATAAATTCAAAAGGAATTTTATATCATTGAATTTTGTACTATATCTCAATATGATATAAATAAAATTATTCCAAGATGACATAACTTCATAATTAGATCTTGGTGCCCAGTTATTTCATTATCATTTTTTTCATGTATATATATGGAAAATGCATTGCAATAATGATTTCAAAAAATTTCTATTTCCATTACATCATACTACCAAATGAAAATTTTACAACATGTTTATCATTTTGTTTTTTAAAGATATATATTAAAAAGAAGTAATATGACAAATAATTTCAAAACTACTGATAAAACATGATTTTTATAGATTCTTTTCTCCATGTTTGTTTTAAATAATTCAATCAAGGGTCCTTTTAAAATATAATAAGAATTAACTATAATAATACATATGAACACCAAATATATATATTCCACATGAGGGTTTCCTTCACTGGTCGTTTTATGAAAATAATAATGTGATTCAATTTAATATGAATGAATAAAATATTTACAAATTACGTTGAAAATTTTTCTATTTGGAAATGATGAGAATTTAGGAAAAATATGATTTGATTAAGAAAACCCCATGTACCATGATGGTATCATGTATAGATGAATGTTTTCATATTTAATAAAAATTTTATTAGGATACATGTTTGTTATAAAATATTTTTGAATCATAAGTAAATTACTTTGCAAAAATTATTTCAAGGAAGTCAACAAGAAGAAAAAAACTAGTACTTTATATCCTACACCATCCATTTTTAACTGGATTTCCTTGATCAGAAAATATTAATTGAACAAGGAGTTCATAAAAATAATGTAGATAGAATTATACACTATGTTCAACAAAAACACTTAATCCCTAAAATAGTCTAAACATTTCCTTTGATACCAATAATAAGGACTCATCATAAAACATTACAGAATCTGTAGTTTTATTCATAAGAATTAATTTAATTAAAACTGAGGATATTTTCTTGTTTTGAGAATTATATGATTTTGGAAAAAAGCCACATAAAATATTACAAATAATCATGTTATACTCAATATCCATCTTTTCACAAGATTAAACTTCTTAAAAATAATCATATAATCTTTTTAATGTAAAATATCCATAACTATTTTAGTGACAACCCTATTTCTCTAGAATCATTTATATACTCATTGAAAAGAAGTAAAAAAATGGGATGAGCTCAAAAATCTAAGTAAGGGACATAAAAATAACAGAAAAATATATTAGTCTCTAAATGAAAATTATGAAGTGAACACATAATCATAAATTTATATTATTCACCCACAAAATATAAGTTATTTATCATTCATCTTGAAATATTAATATTCCAAAAAAAATTCTGAGAAAGAAAAATCGTAAGGGTTTCTTGTAGCATCATGTTAAATCAATCATACATTTAATCCACTCTAATAGTTTTATAGTGAGTAACCTTGATTGCAAGATTTGTATCAAGAACCCTAGTTAAGAGAAACCCAACCTATTAAATCCCTCCCATTAACCAATGAATTAGGGTTATAAAAATGTGAAATCAAAAATAGGATTATTAGAAAACCACTTGCACTCATAAAAATACGCAACAACCAAAACTAATGTATAACACATAAATCATGCAAAAAATAAAAATAACTTTTCCACTTGAAAATCAAGTTTTATTTTTACACAATTGTGCACTCATATATGAAGACATGTTATATGGAAATTAAAATTCATAATTATAAAGAAATAAAAAAACATTAATTAATCATTAAATAATAAAATTCATTTATCTCTATATATATATTAAAAAAATATTCATTTTTTAATTATGGGAAAATTTATAAAGATTATTTCTAAAAGAGGGTTTTAAAAATAATTTCTTTTAAAAAGATCACTTCATTGATGTGATCCATAATAAATTAATTATGTTACGTGAATACGATATAAATGCACAAAAAATCGAAATAAGAAAATATAATCACAATTAATTTCCTATAAAATAATTACATAATCATCTACTATAGTTTTAATTTAAAGAAAGAAACTTTGTTTAATAATTACATTACAATATCGAAATTATTTGAATTATATGCTAAATAAATGTGTAACATTTATAAAAAATCAATAGATATCATGATAATAAGTACATTCATGATATTTTTTTTAAATTTTGAGTTTAATAACCTTATAAAATTAAATATTTTTATGTAATCAAATATATTCCACAATGAATAAAAATTTAAATGATGTACCATGTATCGAGTTAGATATTTTAGTTACAATAATTATATTCTTGATTAATAGACATTTTTTAAGTAGTTACTATTTTTAAAACCTTTTTAATTGAAATTTTTTGTTTTACATGAATTATTATCATGTTATAAAAATTACTAATTTATTAATTTTTATGTTATTCATTTTGACGATATTCGGTACTTGAGAACAAAATGAATATGGCATTTTATATAAAGTAAAAAGGGATATTATTCCATCAATTCTAGAATAATATTCATGAAATTAGTATAATTTTATAAATTAATTATTCTTTTAAATAATAATATTAAGTTTGGGTTTGAAAATTATTTATGTTATTATCTTGTTGACGGTGGGTTATACATATGAATTAGTCACATATATATTTTCATTGATCATTATTGAAAGAATGTAAGAATAATATTCTCATCCAATAAAGATCATTATATCATAAGTATTTTATTAATCTAATATATATATGTATATTTTTCATCAATGTGATGTGGTGATGAAAAAAGAATCACATGAAACTGTGGAGGCGATAGTTAAAACACACATATGAATGATATTATCATATTTCTGTGCAAGGAAATGTAACAAAAAATTAAATATTAACTTTTCATAATAAATTTTTTATTACTAACATATTATATCATTACATACATCACTATATAAAGTCTTCTGATAAGGACATGGAAAACGAATTACATTTTTTAACAAAGAGATAGTCAACTATTCACATAGATGATTAGTTTTTTTTCTATTTGATGGTAGTGGAGATCGATTTAGGAGATGATAATTAACAAAATTCAATCTAAATATATTGATAATATTGAGGGTATTACTTCATCATAGTTATTGAAGAATTTATATATGTTTTATAAGAAAAAAAAATAATTAATTAAAAATATTAAATATTCCTCAGACATTCACCTTATATTAGCTCCTTTAAACCCCTAAGTGTACCATCCAGATTTTAATTAAATATATACATTCATTTTCATTTAAAATTAATTTATTTATTTTGTTATAAAAATAAAAAAATTATCATGAATCACATGAAACACAATGTTTTTATTCCATATCACAAAATTTAATGTCCCTTGGATTACTTGTATTACATGGAAGACAAAGTCTTACTGAATAATAATATATTATTAATATTATTATTTAATATTGTAGCTTTAATTCCTTTTAATTGAGAAATTATATTAAATATATTTTTTTTAGTATTATAGTTTTTATATATCCAAATATATATTTTTTATACATAATATCAAATTTTTTAGTTTATTTTTTGGTTTTTTAGATGTGTTTTATGAATAGTAATAAAACTAATGTTGAGTTGAAAAAATAATTTTTTTAAATATTTTTTCATGATAAAATATATTTAAATTTTTTTAAAATATCCAAATAGTTTATGAATATAAATATTAATCAGATTTATTTCATTGAATCAATTTTTTAAATTTAATATAAATATAAACATTTAATGAATATTGGAACTTTTCTTTATAGAAAATTGTTTTTTCACAGTATCTTGTACATTGGCATTAAATATAATATTTCATATTATGTGAATTAAGTTTTGAATGAAGGTAAATAAATTTTTATAATATGAATGAAATTATTATTCTAATGATATCACCTAAATTTCTGGACAAAAATGTTATTTAAAACTTTTTCAATTAATTACAACGATTGATGTTCAAATAAGATTTATAAGTGACTAAACTCAATATTAATTTCCAAAATTACAACTAAAAAACAACCATAGTCTATTGGTTTCGAATATTTATAAAATATCCTATATTTTTATAATTTTATGATATAATGAGATATATGTTCATAAATTTTCTATATATGATATGTTATGGTAGGAAAACAAAAAAGGGAACTTTCATTAGAATAAAAATTTATAAAACATTAAGTTATATAAAAAACAACATATATTCAGTTATAAAAATATGTATTAAATATAAATGTGTTATTTTTATAATAGTTACTTATCAGTAATTTTTAGGGATTTATTAATTACATTAATTTCTTAGGAAACACCAAAAAAGTGAATGTTTGGATAATAATTAATGGAATAACTGATACTATATATATTAAAATTGTAGTAAATAGATTTAATTAACATCTTAAATTATATTATTTTATTTGAATCTTTCATTTCTAATACATTTAAACATAATAAATAAGAAATCCAAAATTCTTTTCATATTTTTAAATAAAATTAAAATTAAAAATATCAAAATTTACATAAATATAATTTTTGAATAAATGATTTTTTATTATTTTACATAAAATAAATAATAATCCTATATTATGAGAATTTATTTTTTATTTTAATAGAAACAATTATATTCTCTTAATGATGGAAATTTTCCTTAATAATTATCATATTTACCTATAGTAATTAAATAAATTATTTTCATGTTCGATGTTAAAGTACTGTTTTTTGTTATTTCCAAAAAATTATTTTAAAATAAATATACTAAAATTTGGAGATTTATATTTTGAAAATTATATATAATAATTATATTTCTGTAGTTATTTTTTTTCTCATAAATACCACTAATATATGATATTAATTGTCAAATTTCATTGGATATATATATAATTACTTTAATATATATCATGTTAATAATATTAGTTAAAATTTTAAGTTAAGGAAAAAAGTTATATATATATATATATATATATATATTTCTATGTTAGATATTTGGATATACAATACTTCTCATTACTCCATCATATTTCTAGTTTTTAATCCCATGTGTTATAGTAGAAAACCAAATTGTGTTTTCTTTTGGTAATTACATTAATGACACTTCTCCTCATTTATAAAATGGAATTCACTCTTCCATTTACTAACACCTCTGAATCCACAATGGATCATCCAAAATCTACACAAATAATCTTAATATATCCCTTTCCACTACATAAAATCCATTATTTTTGAATAAATGCAACCAATAAGTCCATTGGTGCGGTCAAAAATGATGTACCCACAAAACAAGGTAACATTCCTCAGTTTCCATTTTGTTTTATTTTATTATCCAGCCCTATATTTGTTATCATTAATGGTTTTAATAATAACATCAGTATCCTAAATATAAATTTTTTTTTTATTTTAATGGGATTAATAGAACACACTTTTACAATTCCATTTAATGGGTAACAATCATACTATTTAAATGTATGGTGAACTACTCACCTAAGAAATAATTATTTTTGTTTCATTCTTCAACTCCTCTCATGTATGTAATTATGATTAAAAAAATTAATATATAATATATATGATAAATATTAAACATTTAGGATTTTTTAATTATTTTATATAATATTCCATTTTAATTTCATTTTATAATATATATGATATAAATTTTAGTGGTTGTGTGGAAATTTACTCCCTCAAAACGATGTGATACATTAAAAAATAACATGCAATGTAATAAAGATGATTTAATTATAAATATGATAACTATGTAAAATATATATTATAATCATGAAATAAATACCTTTCTATATATATAATATATCAATTTATTTATTACCCATTCACACATCGAATAAATTATAACATCTTTTACAGTTGTGTGGAGTCATGCCTCCTTGGAACGAAGTGATTCTTTTTACAACTCCAAAATACAATATATATGTGTTTATGAAATGATTATGATTAATTTTTGAATAAATAATATTTCAGGAAATTTATAATGTTACATTCCCTATTTCCATAACCATAATTGAAAAATGGGAACATTACTCACGTGTACGTTTGACCAACCATCTATACATTTGAAAAATATAGTTATTTATCCTAAATATATTACATATTTTTTTTAATAGTATAAAATATATATATATGATGATAATATCATAATTATAATATATATGTTTACGTAATTAACTAATTAATCTTAGTCGGCCAATCAACGTCCTTTTTGAGACATAAGTCGAATATGGTCAAAACATTCGAATTAAACATTTTTCTTATTTCATTGAATATAACATGTTTATAAGTAATATAAATGTAATAATAAAAATGAAATAGGATTATAAGATAGTTTATAATTAGTATAATATTATTATTTAGGATTATAGAGAACAAGCATGATAAATGAGACAGTAGCTAAGGGATTTCCTTTCAATATTATTTTTTTGAGTTACATTATATTTTTATGCACTCAGTTTCTTTTAAATTTTGTATATATTTCTCATATGACATGAATATAATGAATTTAGTTTATTTAATTGAATTAAATTACTTTATTATTATTATTAAAATTTCATGTATCTCATTATTATAAGTTTAAACAATTAGTGAAGTATTTTCATATTACTTTTTACATCTATGAGATTAATGAAAGATTAACCACTTAAATTTTTTGTGTGGTGTATATAATATAAAATTTGATATATTAGATCATGAATTATTTTATCATTAAGTTTTCTATGAATTCATTTAACATCATTCCTTTATAATACTTACAATAATTACCTTTAAAAGTGGTGTTGGATACATTGAAATGTTTAAATATTTCCTTCCTCATGAATAATTTTAATGGTATTTAAATAGTATTTAAATTATTGAAAATTTTATTAACATTATTTCGTAATAAATTTCAATTTCTTTTCTTCTACTTATTATGTACATATTCATGTATGATTACAGTTTTTTCACACTTTGGTAATCAAAATATTTTAGAAAATATTTTTTATGAAAACTCGAATACATTTTCTCATCAGTTGTATAAATTGTTTTACTATAAAATACCTATTTTATATTTTTTTTAAATTTATCACCATTCCAAAATAATTAAATAATGAAATTTTTACCTTTTTTTCTTCTAATAATTTTTTAATGCAATATTTGTTGTCTATTTCGTAACAATACATTTTTATAACCTTTATAATTTGAAAAATTATTGTTATTTTTTCTACATAAAACAAGTATGGATTTACCAACCATAATTTTATTACAGATTACAGTGATTGAATAAAATATACCTTTTTATAGAAATTGTTTTCCTTGGAGATCTTTATGGAAAAATGATTAAAAAAAATTCCACATAAATTTAATATTTTCATAAATAATGGTATAATGATATTTTAGTAGTATTTTCATTCATCGACATCAACATCCATTGTAGCTATAAATCATCCAATATGAATATTTTTTATTGATATAATATTCATTCATTCCACTTATAGATTCTATCATTTTTAAATAGATTATTATTGAACCCATTTCCTTTGAATGTGTTAATCATAATTCAATGATATTATTATTTTAATCATTTCATTTCCATGGGATAATAATATTTTAATGATATTGTTATTAAACCCCTATTCATGAGTAAAATTTGTGTAATTATTTCCAATGTTTTTTGCTAAACTGTTAAGTAATTATAATATAAATCTGGGACCTTTTGTTCTACGATATACTAATTATTGGTTGTTCTATGATATCCCACCAATTAATTGGGTATGTATGTCAGAAATATCACAATTACAATTTTAATAGTGAAAAGTATGGATGTTGACTGCATGGTTATTCCATTTATGTATTTTAAATGTATAATAATATCCCAAGGTACCATTAAGTTTTTATTTATCCTTTCTATATCTTAAAAAATATTCAAATAATAATGATTGATATCACATGAGTCATGATTATTGATTCTTATAAACCTTTTCTTTTCCATGTTTTCATATTCTATGGTCTATCTATTTATGGGTATGATTTATTTTATGATTTATTCTAACACATTAATTAGTACATCATTCCCTTGTGAACAGTTATGATTATTTGTGACATTTAATTGGTGATACATATGTTACCCTTATGGACTTGTTGAGCCCACCCTTCATATGAATCATCATCCTATGGTTTTAATGAATTATATTAAACTATTTATTTCTATAAATTATATCAAAAGAATGATGTTTATGACCTATTCTAATGTAAGAAAACTGAGTTAAATTAGAGAAATCCATTCTTGATGACATATGAGTCCAAATTTTTATGAGTTTCCTATGTAGGTGTTTTTTAAGTCTATAAAACTCTATACATAAAAGTTCCTTTATTATGTATTTGATCCATGTTATCCTTCTGATGTGATAAGGTTTTGATGATTAACATTGGGTCACAAATATCAATATAAATGACTAGAATCTAATATTACTGTTATCAGAATATGATTTGAGAGTGCAGGTTTTGGGTGATTATAGTTGCTATTTAAGGTTATTATATATATCAATAGAGATTATCAACCTTTTATATGATGTTATATTATGTTTTATGGATTATGTGATTGGTATATAATCTTACTGGTAATCATTAATTCATTGTATTATATACTCTATTGATATTTTTATCAATTAGTTCGTAAAGTGATATTTGGGTATATTTTTTAATATTATGTATTTTTAACCAATGGGGTAAGAATTAAGTATCCTAAAAAAGGATTGTTTCCATTAAAATGATAGAAAAAAAATGTGAATGATTGGTGACAACTCATCGCATTGCGGTAGGAAGTGGGGTTGAACCTACAACCGATGTGCAATAAGGGTATATCATCTACCACTGAAATACGTGATATCCCAATTAGTATGAATATATTTAGGTAATTATTATTTTTATTTACAAAAATTTTATATTTTATTTGGGAAATATTTGATTATTTACCATGGAAGAATATATAATCAAATAATTACAATATTTGGTATTCAAACATAGTAATGAAATGTTGAAAGACACTTAAGGATAATAATTTATGGAATAATTTTGATTCATTTATCAATATTACAATTTAATTTTGACCTTTAGTGTATAATATTATGGATTAATCATTTTGATAATTTTATACCATGTAAAAAAATTAGGTTTTGGTAAATTTCTAAAGACATGTGGAATTGTCTAACTATCCATTATATAGATTTGTGTTACTTAAGAGAATATGTTAGTACTTCAAAAATTAAAAAATCATCATTAATACTCATTGAATAATGGAAATGATTATATTTTTATAGAAATATATTGTTGGATGAACTTCTTCTCATACATTTAATATATTTTCTCTTTAAATACTTATTAATATTTTTCTTAAACTGTAAGAGATGTATCATGAAGAAAAAGGAATTTTGAAACTAATACCTTCAATTCTGATGAACCAATACTATATTCAATCATCAAATAATTATGATTTTTTGGCACATAGGATTCCATTAATTATTCAAATTTTTTTGATCATTGACATTAGTTACCCTATACAATTATTTATAACATTACTCTATTCCCACATATGTTCTAACAAGGTGGAATCCTAGTAATGTGTAACTTGTAGTGACCATTATTTTCACCCCTTTCCTATTTAAAGATAATTTTTTAACTCTTTTTATGATTTGGGTTTTAATGATAGAATAATATAAATTTTAATCATTTGAATTCGAAGATTAATTTTTTGGGTGATATTCATTTTAAGGGGGTATGATGTATCACTAGGTATTTTATAAAAAATATATATTCAAATTAATTTAAATTCATTAATTGAAATGGTACATGAAATATATATATTATCATGAATCATAGTAAACTCCTTTATTATCTATAATTTAATGATAAACCATATCCCTTTGATTACTTATGTTACAAGGATGACTCAAACATGATGAACAATAATATATTATTAATATTATCATTTAATATAGAAGTTTTACAACAATTTATGGGAAAAAATATATTAAATATAATTATTGTCCCTTATATATTATTTATAAGAATAAATAATCTTGAATTTTTAAACAATAAAATCAAAATTTACTTTAGGTGAATTTTTGTTATTTTTAAGATATTTTATTTCGTAATGAATAGTGAAAAATATTGTAATTTCGTTGAAAAATGCCTTTTTATTTATAAAAATAGAAATGTTAAATTATATTCTAATTTTTTTTAAAGTCTCAATGGATATTTTAAATAACTTTAGACCCAATTTAATTCAATTGAAAAAAAATTCATTTTAAATAAGATATTAATAATGTACTTTCAATCTTTTCCACTTAAAAATCCAGCGTCCTGCACCGTCTTATAGATAGCATTAATGATAAATTTTCCACATATCTGAGATAAATTTGGAATAATGGAAATAAAAAGTTGTAATAAATATATGATTTTTGGTTTAATGTGTTCATATTCATTTTATGATAAAAACTATTACCGAAATTGATTAAAAATTACAATGTTAAAGTTAAAATTAAGATTAACAAGTAACTAAGACTAAAAAATAAGGTCCAGAATGAAAAATACAGAAGTCTAGAGGACATTGAATTTCATTATTTGGACCAACTCACCTATTTTTTTAATTAATGGTAGTAATTTTTAGGAAATTTCCTTATATGATAAGATAAATAAGAAAAAAGACAAAAAGGTAACTTTCTTACAATTAAAATTTTTAAAACAATGAGTTATTTGAAAAAAAAAGAATTTTAGGTTTTAAAATTATTTTTGAGAAAAAAATGAATATTTTTTTCATAATGACTTATAATTGGATTTTAAAGATGAATTAGTTACATTAAATTATTAAGAAACATCAATATATTAACTGATAGCTAAAAAACAAAAATAAATGTTACTAAAATAATTTAAATTGAATTAAATTGATGGAATTATTATTTATTGAGACGAATAGATTATTTTAAATATATGTGGAAAACTAAACATGAATTAATATATTATTTTTATTTTTAAATTTAATTTTAATAAATAGTAATAAAATGGAATTATTTTTATTTTTCTATAAATTATGTTTTATTAAATAAATTATATTAATAAAAATTGTATATTATTCCATGTTAATATTAAATAGTAATAAATATAAAATATTTTATATTAATAGATAAATTGATATTTTATAATTATCATAATGATCCATATATAGTAATAATATTTTCTTCTCAATTCAGGTTAAAGTATTGTTTTTTCTAGTTACATATTATTATTATAAAATTATTTTCTAAAAGAGAAATATATGTATATACTTTAACTTATATATAATATTCATTTTTTTGTTTCAATATTTTCCCATCAATATAATTATATTTTATTTTTAATGGTAAAATTAACTATGTTATATATATATTTACTTTAATTAAAATAAAAATTGTAAAATTGGGGAGACATAGAGTTTGTGGAAAAAATTATAAAAATCCTCAATTTTGTGTGTTGTGAAAATTTTTATAGACTATAATATCACTTAAATCCAAATAGTTTTCAAATTTTTTATCTCAGTAGTTGAAGGAGAACTTCATAAATTGATAATTTTGTTTGTAATTACATGAATACCACTTCCTCCAATATAAAAATTAATTCATTGTTCTCTTTTATATCACCAATAAAAAGACTTTGGATCAACCAAAAAATTTTCAAATAGTATCCAAAAATACCTCCCCTCAACAAATAATCAAATCATTGGGAATAATTTAAACCATGAAGTCATTTTTTGAAAACCAAAACAAGTTACCCCAAAAAATTGGTACCATTCATCATTGTCCATTTATGTTTTATATCGTTCTCCAACTCTATATTCATTATAATTCAATAATTAAATTACAAAATAAGCATCAATAATATATTAATATGATTTTATATTTATTTTCCACCATCAATTACATACACTTTGATCAAAGGGGAAACAAACATCCCTTTCATATATACAATCATTTTCCACATCAAGAAACCATAGTTTATTGTTCTTCGTTTACCACCACTCATGGTATTCATTAAGATGGAAATGATGTTTGAATGTGATATATATTATTCATATCATTAATTTCTTTTATTTAATTTTATTATAATATATAGTAGTATATTGTCCATTTTAAGTAAACACGAGATCATCATTTGTGAAAGTGTGAACTTCTACCCCCTCAAAACAATGTAAAACGTTCATACATTACATGGAATTTATTAAAAATTTGTTTGAATAAAAATATGTGAAAAATTTACATCTATATTTTATTAATTAAAAAATTATCCTTATTTATATACAATATATAATTTTATATATTACCATTTATATAGTAAAAAGTTAGTAATGTAGTTCATGGAAGTGTGGACTATCACCTCCTCAACATAATGTGATTCCATTTACATTATCTGAAAAAAAAATATAAAATATATTATTAAATAAAATTTTATTTATTATATAATGTTAATTATGGAAGTATATAATATTATTTACCCTCTTTCGGAAATGATCATTGAAAAATTTGAACGTTACTTATTTGTACGTATAACCTATTGAACACATGATTGTAACGTTCATTAATTTTTCATAACCATCTTTCATTGTTTATTTTATAAGAATTATTGATGGTAAAATATGATAAATATTTCATTAATATAATTTGGATTTGTTTATTCAATGGCTTCATTGACTATTTTCACCCTATCGAAATGTTTTTTGAGACAAAAGATAAATAAGGTCAAAACAACTGATATAAACATTACTGATTAATCAATTGTATATATCATGTTTAATAGTAAAATAAATTTTTAAATAAACAGGGAAAATTATCATAATCATGTATATAATTAACATATGTTTATTTTTATTGAATATGGAGAACATGCATGACAAATCACTCTCGCGGTAAGGGATTTCCTCTCAATTTCATTTTAATGCTTCATATTGCATTGGAATGAACCTAGATTATTTTATATGGTGTATATAATGATACTATGAAATTAATAACATTAATTTATTTTATTTCATGTAATTATAATCCTTCAATGATTTTTTTCTTTCATAAATCTCATGATTCAAAATTTACTGAAGTAGTAATGCATTTTCATATTAATTTTTACATTTATGATATAAATATCATATTCACCAATTTCTTTCTGGGGTATCTAATGTCTATTCTAATATATTGTATCATGAATTATTTTATCATAATTTTACTGAATAGTGTCATTTTATTTTATTCAATAATGTGGTATATTATTTATAATTAATCAATCTGGTATGGAATAAATTGGAAGGATTAAATATTATTTTCATCATGATTTATTTTAATGACCGTTAAATTGTATTTGCATTAACGAAAATTAAATTTCGTCCATAATCCTTCTAATTTTCCTCACTTATGGATTTTTTGTGAACGATTTCACATACTAGAACAATTTTCCCACACTCTCACACTCAAAATATTTTAGAGATTCTTAAAATCAAACCAGTCATTATTTTTCTTTTTTTAACAGATCATGATTTCTTATAAAAATAATGTTATCAAAATAGGTTTTCAAAATCATTTTTATACATAAAAAATAAATTATTATATTGTTTTAACTCTTTTTTGAAAAATGATATCAAATGAATTTTCATGTTTCCTTCGAAACAGGGCATTTTTATAACCTTTCTATAGTAAAAAGTAAATGTAATTATTAACTCATATAACATGTATGGATTCACCCATCATCATTTCTTTGATGATTCTAGTTCATGTCAAAAATTACACTTTTAAAAAATATTTATTCAGATATACATTTCAAAAAATAGGATTCACAAAATGATTTTCAATATATAAAAATATTTTACGAATGATTGTGGTAATGAATTGTTTTTTTCCTTAATCAACATCAACTATAATGACCCGGAAATTTCAATGAAATTTTTTTCTTAATTTATTTGGAATTTTACTACTTCGCAGTATCTGACGGAACATGAATCCGAGCCCCGGTGTGCCCGAAATCAATTTCCAAATTTCATCTCGGGTATGTTGAGTAAACGGACGAGCATGATTTTTCTATCTTTTGAACCGGTGCTCGGAATTGAAATCTGAGGGCACCGATGAACTAGTAGCGCTGGTAATTGCTTAACATGACCTTTCTCGTGGTTGCGTTCTGAGCATTTCGTTGTTCAATAAATGGGGACTTTGAATAATTTAAATAAACTTTCTTATATATAAATTTTATTTAAAGAAGGTAGATTTATCCTACAAATGGTGGAGTTATAGGTGGGGCCCACACCCACCTAACCTCCAAAAGTAGGGTTTAGTGTTGTGGGGCCCACACAAGACCCTAACTCATCACCTCCCCAAAACCCCTTTGATTTTTTCCTTTATCACACATTAAATTAATTTGTAAACTTCCCTTTAATTATGTGAACTCTTCAACTCCTTCTCTCTCTCCCATAAGTTTTCCATCTTGATTTCAATCAATGAATTTAATCCTCTTAGTTTTGAATTGCTGGAATTATTAAATTAATAACAAACCATTCATTTTATTGTTGGGGTAAATAATCTATGGAGAAGCTTTGGAGGATTTGAAGGAAAAGCATTCTTTCCACGAATAACGCAATCTTCCTCTTAGTGAAGGGCATATCCTTCAACCAAGGGAATAACGCGAGGTAACGCCATGAGGAGCACCATTCTTTCGTGATGACAGAACACCGTGATGCTTGCCTCTTTCTATGGTTCGACGACTTGCGACGTCTTTTCAAGGTAGGGGTTATTTCGTTGTTCAAGTTTATCATTGTCTTTTGTTGTTAAGATTGGCCGAATGTTATCTTCATAATGAGAGGAAATCAGACTGCACGAACACTGCCAATTCTGCTCCTCTCCACTTTGTTAATTTCAATGATGTTTGTGGTGAAGCTGCAGCGGTGTCATTGCACCGCACGGGAATGATAAGCACCGCGGCCGAAGTGGGCTGCGCCAATGGTGCGGGGGGTCGTTGTGACGTGCAGTTTAGGCTGAAGGAGGATGCAGCCAAGAGTGGGACGCGGCTTAGGGGTGTGGTTCCATTTCACCGCACCAGATATTCAAGGGGTCGTAGCCAGGGCGGGCCACGATAGAGGGGTGTGGTGCCGTCACGTCGTGCCGGTCAGATAAGAGCCGTGACGGTCTTCAAAAGGGTTGTCGGTTGAGCCGGCCGCTGGCTGGACATTCGAAGAACCTGTGGGGGGGAGGGGGGGTCGTAACCGACGATAATCAATTAGGGAGGACCCCACAGGTTCCGTCGTTCTTCAAACAGGGGGTGGAGCCCCCCTTTTTCACCCTGCTCGGTCAGTGCTGAGACGCTGTGGGCTTCCGACCCGGGCCCCAGGCCGCAGAGGCTGGGCAGGCCCTGCCCGGCCAGGACGGGCCACACCCAACCGGGCTAGGCCACTCCTAACCGGGCCATGCAATGTGACTCCCTGACCCCAGTTACCCAGAGTCGGTGCATTACTTCGTAACATTGGCATGATCACAAAAGATCAAGTCTCGAAAGGCCAATTAGTTTAGTTTCCTTGGAAACACTATATACATTCATAAATGATACATTACATCATAAAGTGAAAAACTACAATAACATAGTCTCCATTTTCCACTCTCATATCCCCTTCAAACTATCCCTATAGGACATTCCTAAAATACTTCTTCACATCTGGGAAAAAATTAAAACATTGAAAAGGGTGAGCTCAGATGCTCAGTAAGGATAACAATATAGCGGATGCTTTCATAAATAAAAATAAACATTTAATGTAATGTATATCTAAAACAAAAACATTTTAAACGTGAACTTCAACATAATATGGAGAAGGTAAAATGAAATAATTCCATTTACTTATTCACATGGATATTCTACTGGTTGAATAATCACATGCAATATCAATAACCACTTTCATAATGATTTAATGCATAACACCAGACTATCATAACCACGTAGCGAAGGCCTCGTGCTAAGAACACAAATAAGATTTTGTCAAGACCTCATGACAAGTTGCTAGTTTGTCTCATGATACCTACCGATGCAATTTTTTTAGAATATAATTACGTTTAATATTTCTCAAATATACTCCAGTGTTTTTATAAAAACATATTGCAAGATTCTAAAAACAAAATAACTAATTTTGTGACTGCTCGACTAATTATAGGCCATGATGGGTCCACGCCCAATCTCTTTTTATCTACCACACTCGAGAGTGAGGTTTTCGGAAAACATTTTTAAGCTTGCGTTAAATACGCATACATTTTCACTGGATTTTCAAACATTTGAGAGAAATATCTCTCTTTTTTTAAATCATTTAAAAAAAATTTATGGCTTGCAGAGGAAGCCGAAAATCAAGTAACGGTCACGGCGGCGAAGAAGTCGTTGTCGCCGCATACGTACAATTAGAAAAACATTCCTTTTTTTTAGTAAAACGTTTCATATAAAAAGGATCCTTTTTAATAAACGTAAAAGTCAAAGGGGTTTATACACCGTATAAAAGAAATTTGTGTATAAAACAAAATATGCCTCAATGAATAGAGATTGAGACGAAGTCCCTTACAAAGATCATTTTTTAAATGAAAAACATATATTATGTGTATTCAACATATGTACACATAAGGAAACTATAAATACAATATATGACATAATAATATCATGGCATAATTTGAAAGTAAGAGATTAACCCAATGAATGGAAATTGGGTTAAGAAGTTCCCTTACCTCGTGTCTGACTTGACTCAACCACTATTTAACCTCCTGAATAATAAAGTAGATTTAATCTCTACTTGATTAAGAACCATTTTCATGTTCATTATCCCTTTTATATCACTTATTATAATGTTACGAAAATTATGTAGTCATTTAAGTTAATAACGGTCATTTTGTCGATCTTTGGTACTTGAGTCAACAATAAACTTCTTATAATTAAAAGTTTTTTATGGGGTAGAATATCAATTATCTACAGAATTATATCCATGATTTAGATATCATATATATCATATATATCCAATATATGCATTCATTCATAATATTATGTAAGATTTAGAGGTAAGAAATAAAATGCACCGTTCATGGAGACGGTCAGCCGTACATACGCATGAACGCTACATTCATTTCTATTTCATATTTAATGTAATGAAGATATAATTATATAAAGGTATAATATAATTCCAGTATAATATATTTTATAATACCATTTACTCCATCCTTCATTCATCGCACATATGGCATTAACGATTCAAATCACTTTGAGGGGGCGGTAGTGCGCACTTCCAAAAATGAAATTATCGCGTTTACCCATAATGGAAATCATAAAGTTATGCCATAAATGAAAAATATAGAATCATAAGGAAAACAAAAACATAATATATATCATATATAAAAATAGTTTCATCATAATGGCCACCATGAGAGGTGTTAAATTAAGATTTAACAATCATCGTTTCGTGAGGCAGAAATTTGCCAACCACAGAAACAGTATGTTCTTTAACCATTAGACGAAGGTGTGTGTATGTGTAAATAATATACTTCTCATAAAAACATCCAAGTATATTTAGGATACTGGTTTTGTTAATATATAAAGTAATAAAAATATTTTAGGGGGTTGGAGAAGAAAAATAAAACAAAAGAACACAAGAGAAGACATTACCTTAAAATCGGTTAACTCTTTTTTGATTTGAGCCAAAGGCTTCCCTAAGAAGCATTCTGCCCAAAGTGAGGCTTCTAGGAGTACTAGATGGATGTTGGGAGAGTATTTGGGCAGTGTTTGGCAGCGAAAAATGTCTTGAATGTGTGAATAAGGTGGTAGAGGTGGGGTCCTTTTATAAGAGGAGAGGAGGGGCACTCTTGGAATGTAATGAAATGTTACTTTATTATATAATGATATTCGGATTTTAAAGGTCCCACACTTATATATTTCAAGGATAAGGTTATAAGGTTTCGAAATATACTCATCCAATATGCTTTTGACAAGTGTAATTCATATAGTTTACATTATCGTTCCATTTTATTAAAATCGTTAATTAATGAGGTAATCACTGCATCATCATGGTGTCATAAATAATTTAATTTATTTAATGTATAAAAATTATAAAAAAATATCATTTTGTAGGATATATTTTTAGCTTTCAAATTAAAATATATAGTCAAAAATATGACTTGTATTACCCCATTTAAAAATTGTTTTAATAAAACAACTCATGTATGTGACATTTTTATTTTAACATTAAATAAAAGGTTTTTAATGTCATTTTCCTATCAAAGTGGCTCCATAAGGTCCCCAATTTGACCCATGGATTTTCTTGGTCGGACATGACTCATCAAATAGGAGTAGGACAAGAGTAAGGGTATTTTTATATTTTTATAATACTATTTTTACCTTAAATTTCACTAATTACCTTTAATCGCGATTAATTAAACATAAAAATTACTATTCACCAAAAAATTATTTTAATCCCATTGAACAACATTTTACTTATTTATGAAAACCATGTATGCAGGATTTTTAAAAAATCAAATCGCAGAAGTGGTAATGTTTCATTTAAACGAAAAATCAGTTTTTAACTACCAATTAGTGGTTTCACTATTCATAAAAAATTAATGTTTTTCAGAACAATTCCAAAATTTCACCCTAAGCTATAATTGATATTCCGAATTCAAAAATGATGTCTATTTTATGAAATTACAAAAATATATGTTTCATTAATTAATTTTATAATTATTTCCCGTTGTCACAACAAATAGCGTGTATTTAAGAAACAATATATATCAAAATATTGACAATTGTTTATGTCCAAGTTGAAAGTGAAATCAATTATAATAAACACCATTCAATAAAATGGTAAAAATATATTCTAATTATACATTAAAACCACTAAATAGTATAATTTATGACTATAATTTATTGTGATTAAAAATGTTTTTTTAAGTATTTTTCACTATTCATAAAAAATTGTAAGTTCTCAGAAAATTACAAAAAATTCAACTTAGGATAATTTTGATATTACGAATACAAAAATGAAGTCCATTTCGAGATACAAAATTTTTATAATTTTAAAAAGTGGGTAATAATATTCATAACGGCTACATTGATTAGTCGCGGTGTGTTAGAATCTCGAACTTGTGTACAATGCAAGTTATTGCATTATTGAATGATAAGCGTATCGGGGAAGCTCGGGATGTTACTTTCTCCCCTCCTTCAATAAATTGCGTCCTTGCAATTTGAAATTTTTCTTTGAAAATAAAAGGTTGAAAATACAAAATACCTTTGTGGAAAACCCACATCGGAAATAGTGTTAATAAAAATATAACATTAAAAGAAAGAAAGATAAGTACAAAGGTCACCTGAGATAGCCCATACTAGGATTCTATGAAAATATGGAAATGGAGGAAAATCAAACCATCAAGGTCTGATGGAGAGTTGTATAAAACATGATTAGGAGAAAGTTAACTATAAGAAAATCACAAAATTGTGATTGGTTAAACGGACATTGATTCCCCAATTGGAAAAGTTAACCAACAACATTTTTGTTTTAAGTTATCTTTCATAAAGTTGAGAAATTTATTTAAGAGATTTACTAAGAACGTAAGGAAATATACTTACTTGTCAAGTAGACTTTCATTCTTTAATAAATATTTACCACGAACCCATCTTTCACTCCAAATGGTAACAGAACTCAAAAATATTATATTTATCCTAACCATATAGGGTTCCAAATATAAATTTATAAATCATCTATCATAACTAAAAAACTACTTTATACACTCTAGGGACTTCATGTAGTCCAGTGGTAGGTGATAAATCCCAATCACACTATGGTTGTGGGTTCGATTCCAACAGCTTTGTCCAACGAGATGGGTTGTCACTCGGTCTGCGTGTTGTCCTTTTTATACATATCCAAAAATAACAATAACAATAGTATACAATGTAAAATATAATCCATTCCAACCTTTATAGTTATCCAAAATACCTCTGTCCCAACTTTCTCTAAAAGGTATCCAAATTCAAAAAATCAATTCATCAGATTCCCCAAACAAAGTAATGATTTTTATTGTCACATACTAAAAATATGATTACCATCAACATATCAAAATCTTAATGAAAACAACAAGTACAGCATTACAATCCTTATATATCATATTATTATAATAACAAGAATACAATCCTTGATTCCAAAAACACAAATATATTAATTATTCAACTTCATTTGTAGCAACAATATAAGCTTGGCCTTGATCCCTTGGCCTTTTCTGAGGTAAGTTTCCTTGACGCATAGGACATTTATTTGCATAATTCCCCATTTCTCTACAATTGTAGCATTCATCATTGATAGCCTCTTTCTTTCCCTTGCAATCATGAGCCTGGTGACCCTTTTCTCCACATTTATAACAAACTCCCATTCCTTTTAGGAAGTACCATGGTGATTCTTCCCACAATTATCGCATAATGGAAAATCATTCTTTCCCTTTTTCCCATTATTTGTCTCTTTTTTGACCATTCTCTTCTTCGCTTCCTTTACTTTATTGTCATAAGATTTAGAGAATTCATTTTTTGTCTTTATAGCACACGAGACTATATCTTCGTATGTTGAGAAATATTGTGATACTAAAGCTCGACGGAGAAATGGTTTTAACCCATCAAATAAACAATCAACCTTACTTCTTGGGTTATTTATATAATCTGCATCATGTCTTGCTAACCTTGTAATGTTGACCTCAGACTTTGTGACATTCTTATCCTCCTTTTGTCTCAGACTCAGAAATTTCCTTTCCATATCTACTGGATGGTCACGAGGAAATTATTTTTCTATGAAAAGCTCTTTGAATTCCCTCTATTCCATACATGATACTTCTTCATCATCCTTTGTATTTTGAGTCAATGACCACCAATGATAAGCATCTCCAGTGAGGCGATAAACTGGCATGACAACTTTCTTCCTTTCACTACTCCCTAAGGCGTGGAATATTTACTCTAAAGAGTTTATCCATTGTTCAGCTACTAACGGATTTGTACCCCATTAAATGTTGGTGGTTTCTGCCTCATGAAGTGGTCTAACAATGATCCTCCACGTTGCGGATCAGGGTGCTACATATGAGTAAGGTTATTATTCATAACTTGAGTGAGTTGTCACAGTATGGTAATAAGTTGATCAGCACTAGTAGTATCTCCAACTCCACAATAATTATCTTCACCAGGAGGGCAATCCCTACATGGAGTTCATGCATTGGTATGGTTTCCATTCCTCCCACTAGGCTCCATTTCTAAACAATGGCATAATCTAGATTAGTTTATGAATTAAAATACATAATTCTATACTTGTAAAACACTTAACATAAATTGATCTATATAGATATAATCCATAATTATAAAAATGTTTTCGTTGAGGAAGTATGTACATATAATCCCTTCATAATGGTTTGTAAAGAAAATGATAATTATCCTAAGCATATCCCCTGGGAGTGTCATAACCAAGAGTGTAGCAAGGCCCGTTGTCGTGCACCAGTTCCCATTCGAGTCTAGCTCAAAATGGTATTTTCGTGTTTTACCCCTAGGTACATCTGTACCAGAGCAACCTCTACCTACTCGTATCGAGACAGGGATGTATTTTTCGGAGAACTCACAAAATCTCTATAATACCTAAATTCTAGAAAGTTCTTCTATACTAATCCTCAATGTCTATCTTCAGGCTATGTGCTCTAATCAGAGTTTATCTAAATCTAGCTTCCAAGGTTAGTACTAAACTGCCTCTGATACCAACGGTGACGCCCCGACCCCAGTTACCCAAAGTCGTTGCATTACTTCGTAACATTAGAATGATCACAAAAGATCAAGTCTCGAAATACCGATTAGTTTAGAAGCCTTGGAAACACTAAATACATTCATAAATGTTACATTAAATCATAAAGTGAAAAACTACAATAACATAGTCTCAATTTTCCACACTCATATCCCCTTCAGACTATCCCTACAGGTCATTCCTAAAATACTTCTTCACATCCTAGAAAAAATTAAAACATTGAATGGGGTGAGCTCAAATGATCATTAAGGATAAAAATATAGCAGGAACTTTCATAAATAAACATAAACATTTAAGGCAATGTATAACTAAAACAAAAGCCTTTTAAACTTGAACTTCATCATAATATGGAAAAAGTAAAATGAAATAATTGCATTTAATTATTCAGATGGATATTCTACTGGTCGAATAATCACATACAATATCAATAACCACTTTCATAATGATGGAATGCATAATGCCAGACCATCATAACCATGTATCCAAGGCCTCGTGCCAGGACCACAAATAAGATTTTGTCAAGGCCTCTTGCCAAGACAATAGTTTGTCGCATGAGACCTACCGATGCAATTTTTTTTAATATAATTACGTTTAAAATTTCTCAAATATACTCTAGTTTTTTTTTCTGAAAACATAATGTAATCTTTGGAAAAAATTAACTAATTCTGTGACTACTCGACTAATTAAATCCATGATGGGTCCACGCCCAATCCCTTCCTGTCTACCACACTCAAGAGTCGGGTTTTCGGAAAACGTTTTTATGCTTGCGTTAAATACGTATACATTGTCACTGGATTTTCATACATTGGAGAGAAATATCTCTCTCTTTTTTTTAAATCATTTAAAATAAGTTATTTCTTGCAGGGGAAGCCGAAACTCATGTAATGGTCACGGCGGCGAAGAAGTTGTTGTTGCCACATACGTACAACAAGAAAAACATTCCTTTTTGTCGTTTAGTAAAACCCTTCATATAAAAATATTCTTTTTTAATAAACGAAAAAGTAAATGGGGTTTATACACCGTATAAAAGAAATTTGTGTATAAAACAAAATATGCCTCAATGAATGGAGATTGAGACGAAGTCCCTTACAAAGATCATTTTTTAAATGAAAAAGATATATTATGTGTATTCAACATATGTACACATAATTAAACTATAAATACAAGATAGGACATAATAATTTCATGGCATAATTTGAATGTTGGATATTAACCTGAAGAATTGAAATTAGGTTAAGAAGTTCCCTTACCTCGTGTCTGACTTTACTCTTACACTCTTTAACCTCCTGAATAATAATCTAGAGTTAATATCTACTTTCTTAAGAACCTTTTTCAAGTTCATTATCCATTTTATATCACTTATTACAATGTTATGAAAATTATGTATTCATTTAAGTTAATAACGGTCATTTTGTCGATCTATGGTACTTGAGTCAATAATAAACTTCTTATAATTACAAGTTGTTTATGTGGTAGAATATCCACTATCTCCAGAATTATATCCATGATTTAGATATCATATATATCATATATATCCAATATATACATTCATTCATAATATTACATAACATTTAGAGGTAAAAATGAAATGCACCGTTCATGGAGATGGTAAGCCGTACGTACACATGAACGCTACTTTAATTTCTATTTCATATTACATGGAATGAAGTTATAATTATATAAAGGTATAATATAATTCCAGTACAATATAATGTATAATACCATTTACTCCATCCTTTATACATCCCACATATGGCATTAATGATTCAAATCACTTTGAGGGGGCGGTAGTCCGGACATCCTAAAATGAAATTATCGTGTTTTCCCATAATGGAAATCGTAAAGGTATGCCATTAATAAAAAATACCAAATCATAAGGAAAACAAAAAACATAATATATATCATATATAAAAATAATGTCATCATAAAGGCCACCATGATAAGTGTTAAAATAATATTGAACAATCATCGTTTCGTGAGGCAGAAATTTACCAACCACAGAAACAGTATGTTCTTTAACCATTAGACGAAGGTGTGTGTAAGTATAAATAAAATACTTCTCATAATAACATCCAAGTATATTTATTATACTGGTTTTGTTACAAAATAAAGTAATAAAAATATTTTAGGGGGTTGGAGAAGAAAAATTAAACAAAAGAACACAAGAGAAGACATTACCTTAAAATCGGGTAACTCTTATTTGATTTGAGCCAAAGGCATCCCTGAAAGAATTGTGACCAATGGTAGGCTTATGGGAGTAAGAGTGGGAAGTTGGAAGAGTATTTGGGCAGAGGTTGGCTGATCCAAATGGCTTGAAGGTGTGAATAATGTGGTAGAGGTGGGGGCCTTTTATAATAGGAGAGGAGAGGCACTCTTGGAATGTAATGAAATGTTACTTTATTATATAATTCGTTTCTGATTTTAAAGGTCCCACACTTATATATTTCTAGGATAAGATGATAAGGGTTCGAAATATACTACTCCAATAAACTTTGGACAATTATAATTCTTATATTTTATATTATTCTTCCATTTTATCAAAATCGCTAATTAATGAGGTAATCGCTGCATCATCATAGTGTCATAAATAATTTAATTAATTTAATGTCTAAAAATTATAAATAAAATATCATGTTGTATGAAATCTTTTTAGCTTTCAAATTAATATTTATAGTCAAAAATATTACTTATATTACCCATTTTGAAAATTGTTTTAGTAAAACAACTCATGTTTGTGACATTTTTATTTTAACATTAAATAAAAGGTTTTTAATGTCATTTTCCTATCAAAGTGGCTCCATGGGGTCCCCAAGTTGACCCATGGATTTTCATGGTCGGCCATGAATAATCCAATAGGGGTAGGACAATTTTAAGGGTATTTTCATATTTTGATAATACCATTTTTACCTTATATTGCAGTAATTACCATTAATCGTGATTAATTAAACTTAAAAATTACTATTCACCAAAAATTTATTTTGATCCCATTAAACAAAATTTTACTTATTAATGAAAAATATGTATGTAAAACTTTTGAAAATAAAATCACAGAATTGGTAATGTTTCATTTAAACAAAAAATCACTTTTTAACTACCACTTTGTGGTTTCACTATTCATCAAAAATTAATTTTTTTCAGAACAATGCCAAAATTTTACCCTAAGATATAATTGATATTCCAAATTCAAAAATAATTTCTATTTTAAAAGATTCCAAAAATATAAGTTGCATTAATTAATTTTATAATTAATTCCCAATGTCACAACAAATAGCGTGTTTTTAAGAAACAATATATATCAAAAGATTGTCAAATGTTTGTGTCCAAATTCAAAGTGAAATTAATTATAATGAACACCATTGGATAAAATGGTAAAAATATATTCTAATTATACTTTAAAACCACTAAATAGTATAATTTATCACTATAAATTATTTTGATTAAAAATGTTGTTTTAAGTATTTTTCACTATTCATAAAAAATTGTAAGTTCTCAGAAAATTACAAAAAATTAAACTTAGGATAATTTCGATATTACGAATAGAAAACTGAAGTCCATTTTGAAATATAAAATTTTTATAATTTTAAAAGGTTGGTATTACTATTCATAACGGCTACTTTGATTAGTCACGACGTGTTAGAATCTCGAACTTGCATACAATGAAAACTATTGATTTATTAAAACAGAAGCGTATCGTGGAAGCTTGGGGTGTTACAGGCCACGCCCAACCGGGCTGGACCCGGACCCGGGTCAGGTCGACCCGGTTCGGGCCGACCCCAGGGGTATTGGGCCGGGTCGGACCGGGCCCGAACACCGTATTTTCAGACCAGGTTCATTCAAATTCCCAGATCATTTGATACAGACCTCCAATTGATGCATCATCAGTTGCATAGGAATCCTTGGATCGATACGATCATTTCAGTATATTACACTCATGTTTTTGGGGAACATTGGGTACAACCGGGTTGGTTCGAACAGGAAACCAACCGGGACCTTGGAGCGGAAACCCTTATAACCTGACGTATGGACATCTGAACGACGTGTCGTCGACTTTGATGAATTACTCTTCATGAGACGGTTCTTCTAGATTACTTCATCTGAGTTTTGTATGTAGTTGGAATGTGGCCGGGTTGTATTGTACCCGAAATCCAACCGAGACCCTCGAACAAAAAAACCGATAACTTTCAGACTAGACGTATGTTTGACAAACCATCAACGGTGTTGGTAATCACGTTGAGAAACAATCATTTTGAAAATACCCTATGAGAGTTTGGGGTACAGTTGAGATACGGTCAGGTTGGTTTGTACATGAAACCAACCGGGCCCGTGGGACGAAAAAGCTAATAACTCACAGACCGAGCATCCAATTGACGCACCGTTTGTTATTTGGAGACCCCTGTGACGAGGCGGTCCTTTGTGATACTTCTTCGTGAGAATTTTTGATACTATTAGTATCAGCCAGTGGCTCGTGGAGAAGAGCGTATGGAGTATAGAGACCTTGTAGCTGGCTGAGACCTGATGACTGGTTGTCCGATTCGAGTCAGAGTGACTTGTATAACCCAGTGGGGAGCACTACTGTGTTTGGGTGGCAGACCCACGGCAGGGAGCACTACTATGTTGGGGTGGCAGACCCACGATACTCGACAGGAGGAGTACCGCTGTAGGCTATTAGGGGGAGCACTACTGTGTTGGGGTGGCAGACCCATGGCGGGGACCACTACTGTGTTTGGGTGGAAGACCAGCGGTACTCGATAAGAGGAGTACCTCAGCAGTCTATGGTTACTGAGCAGCACCTCAGAGTCTCAATAGGATCACTGTACTCGATAGAGTAGGTGCTCTTCAGCAGTTGCAATTTCGATAATGAAAATCTTGGTTTTAGGTGATTCAATGACCATTGTAATTTCCTCATGAATGAGATGGGTTACTTGATAACATAGGTATATGTGTGGGCATATACCTACGTAGTGGTTATCCGTTGATTTAATATCTGTGTGATACCTCATGTTTGAAATGGGTTACTTGATAACTTGGGTATAAGTATGGGATTATACCTAAGTAAGGGTTATCTGTTGAGATCTGTAACACCCCAAGCTTCCATGGTACGCTCCTCTTTGAATAATAGAGCAGCGTGTGTTGTACGCAACCTCGAGTTCTAACACACCACAACTAATCAAAGTAGCCGTTATGAATAGTAATACCCACTTTTTAAAATTATAGAAATTTCATATTTCAAAATGGACTTCATTTTTGTATTCGTAATCTCGAAATTATCCAAAGTTGAATTTTTTGTAATATTCTAAGAATATCCAATTTTTTTATGAAAAGTGAAAAGTACTTAAAACAACTTTTTTAATCAAAATATTTTATAGTGATAAGTTTTACAACTGAGAGGTTTTAATTTATAATTAGAATATATTTTTACCATTTTATCCAATGGTGGTCATTAGAATTAATTTCACTTTGAAATTGGACATAAATAATTGTCAATCTTTTGTTATATATTGTTTCTTAAAAACATTCTATTTGTTATGACAGTGGAAATTAATTATAAAATTAATTAATTCAACTTATAAGTGTGGAATTTTTTAAAATATACATCATTTTTGAATCCGGAATATCAATTATAGCTTAGGGTGAAATTTTTGCATTGTTCTGAAAAACATCAATTTTTGATGAATAGTGAAACCACTAAGTGGTAGTTAGAAAACTGATTTTTCGTTTAAATGAAACATTAACACTTCTGTGATTTTATTTTAAAAAAATTCAACATACATTGTTGTCATTAGGAAGTAAAATGTGGTTCAATGGGATTAAAATAATTTTTTGCTGAATAGTAACTTTTATGTTTAATTAATCGTGATTAGAGGTAATTAGTGATATTTAAGGTAAAAATGATATTATAAAAATATGAAAATACTGTTACACTTATCCTACCCCTATTGGATGATTAATTAACGACCAAGAAAATATATGGGTCAACTTGGGGACCCCATGGAGCCACATTGGTAGGAAAATGACATAAATAACTTTTATTTAATGTTAAAATAAAAATGTCACAAACATAAGTTGTTTTACTAAAAAAAAAATTAAATGATGTAAAAAAAGTGATATTTTTGAATATATATATTCATTATAAAGATAAAAATATTTCCTACATCATGATAATTTTTTTTATAATTTTTAGACATTAAATAAATTAAATTATTTATGACACCATGATGATGCAGCGATTACCTCATTAATTAGCACTTTTAATAAAATGGAAGGATAATGTAAAATGTAAGCATTACACTTGTAAAAAGCCTATTGGATGATGAAATTTCTAACCCTTATTACCTTATCCTAGAATTATATAAGTCTGGAACCTTTAGAATCCGATAATCAATGTATAATAAAGTAACATTACATTACTTTCCAAGAGTTCCCCTCCTCTCCACTTATAAAAGGCCCCCACCACTACCACCTTACTCACACTATCAAAGCCTTTTGGCTCGGCCCAAATCTGCCCAAATACTCTCCCATATTCCCTATCTTACTCCTAGAAGCCTCACTTTGGGCAGAATTCTTCCCAAGTAAGCCTTTGGCTCAAATCAAAAGAATTACCCGATTTTAAGGTAATGTCTTCTCTTATGTTATTTTGTTTTATTTTTCTTAACCAACCCCCTAAACTTTTTTTATTCATTTCTTTTGTAACAAAAACAGTATCCTCAATATACTAGGATGTTGTTATGAGAAGTATTCGAGCTACACTTACACACACCTTCATCTAATGGTTAAATAACATACTGTTTCTGTGGATGGAGAATTTCTGCCTCACGAAACGATGATTGTTCAACACTCATATAACACCTTCAAAGGTGTCCATTAAGATGTTACTATATTTATATATGATACATAATATGTTTATGTTTTACTTAAGGTTCTGTATTTTCATTTGTGGCATACTTTATGATTTCCATTATGGGTAAACACGATAATTTCATTTTAGGAAGTGCGAACTACCGCCCCCTCAAAGTGATTTGAATTGTTAATACCATATGTGGGATGTATAAAGGATGGAGTAAATGATATTATATATGATATTATACTGGAATTATAATTTAACTTTATATCATTATTATTTCATTAAATATGAAATAGATATGAAAGTAGCGTTCTTGCGTACGTACGGCTTACTGTTTCCATGAACGATGCATTTCATTTCTTACCTCTAAACGTTATGGAATATTATAAATGAATGTATATACTGGATATATATGAGATATATGATATCTATGTCATGAATATAATTTTGGATATAATGGATTTTTCACCACATGAACAACTTGTAATTATAAGAAGTTTATTTTTGACTCAAGTACCAAAGATCGACAAAACGACTGTTATTAACTTAAATAATTACATAATGTTCATAACAAGGTAATAAGTGATATTAAACGAATAAGAAACATGAAAAGGTTCTTAAGAAAATATAAATTAACTCTATTTTATTATTCAGGAGGTTAAAGAATGGTCGAGTCAAGACAGGACGCAAGGTTAGGGAACTTCTTAACCCGATTTCCATTCTTTGGGTTAATCTCCAACTTTCAAATTATGTCATGATATTATTATGTCCTATCTTGTATTTATACTTTCTTTATGTGTACATATAGTGAATACACATAATAGATATATTTTATTTAAATGTTATCTTTTTTAGGGATTTTATCTCAATCTCCATTCATTGAGGCATATTTTGTTTAATACACAACTTTCTTTTATACGGTGTATAAACCCCTTTAAATTTTAATTTTATTCAAAATGAATCTTTTTTATACGAAGCGTTTTTACTAAACGAAAAAGGAATTTTTTTTCTTACATATGCGGCGACAACGACTTCACCGCTGTCATGACCATTATTTGAGTTTCTGCATCCTCTACTAGGCATAACTTTTTTTAAATGATTTCAAAGAAGATAGAGATATTTCTCTCAAATATATGAAAATCCCGTGTAAATGTATACTTATTTAATGAAATCTAATTTTTTTCGAAAACCAGACTCTTGAGTGTGGTAGGAAGGAAGGGATTGGACTTGGTCCCATCATGGCCTGTAATTAGTCGAGCAGTCACCGAATTAGTTATTTTGTTTTCAAAAGATTGCATAATATTTTTAGAAAAACACTGGAGTATAATGGAGCAATTTTAAATGTAAGAATCTTCTAAAAAATTGAATCGGTAGGTCTCATGAGACAAACTAGTGTCTTGGCACGAGGCCTTGACAAAATATTATTGCAGACTTGGCACGAGGCCTTCGCCACGTGGTTATGATAGTATAGCATTATGCATTCTATCATTATGAATATGGTTATTGATATTTCATGAGATTATTCGACCAGTATAATATCCATGTGAAGAAGTAAATGGCCTTATCTCATTTTACATTTTCCATATTATTTTGATGTTCAAGTTTAAAAGGCTTTTGTTTTAGTTATACATTTCCTTAAATGTGTATGTTTAATGATGAAAGCTTCCGCTATATTGTTATCCTTACTGAGAATCTGATCTCACCCCTTTCAATGTTTTAATATTTTCCAGGATGTGAAGAAGTATTTTATGAATGACCGGCAGGGATAGTCAGAAGAGGATATGAGTGTGGACTATGGAGACTTTGTTATTGTTGTTTTTCACTTTATGATGTAATGTACGTTTATAAATGTATCTAGTGTTTCCAAGGCTATAAAACTAATCGGTCTTTCAAGAATTGATCTTTTGTGATCATGGCAATGTAACACAATAATGCACTGACTCTGGGTAGCTGGGGTCGGGGCGTTACAGTTGGTATCAGAGGCAGTTTAGTACTAACCTTGGAAGCTAGATTTAGATAAAATCTGATTAGAGCACATAGCCCGAAGATATACTTTAAGGATTAGTATTGGAGAACATCCTAGAATTTTGGTATTATAGAGATTTTATGAGTTTTCCGAGCAATACATCCCTGTCTGGATTGAAGGACCCCGGGACACCCTGAGAGGGGAGGGGTGAATCAGGGTGGCAACTTTTTCTTCTTAAAGTTGTGGATCTTGTTCCCACGTTGGCAGGAACTTCTTAAACCTGTATGATGGATATGATCAGCAATTAAACATTCACATGCAGAGAGATGACACAACAATTTTTTACTTGGTTCACCACTAAGGGCTACGTCCAAGGAGCATACGCCGACAGATTGTCGGTCGTACCTAAATCCACTATGCTTCACTAGCTGCGGATACAAAAGTTCGGGTACAGACACTCTGTCCCAGGCTCACTGCCTTTACATAAGGTTTAGGGATAGCTCACTGCTTCCCTCGGGTCACTCCCGTTGACTCCCCCTGGCTCACTGCCGTTGGTGAAGTCTCACTCAGTTTATAGACGTGAAGGTCTCTTCAATAAATTTGCATTGAAGTCTTTGCCTCTGCTCAGCACGAGACTCTGCTTGCATCGAAGTCCGGAAGAGATGCACTAGAACGCACAGAACCACTGAACTGGATAACCAAAACGTGCAGACAAACCTTACTGAGAAATATGCGAAACATCAACCATTTGCGCGCAAAATCATCCTATTGCGCGCAATATTTTCTTTTGGCGCAGAAAAATATTTCGCGCAAAAATCCCCTTTTTCGCGCAACTCCAAATATTTCGCGCAAGCTCCTTTACGCGATCCTTTTTCGCGCATCAGACCTCGGATCTTCTCTAAGTCTTCCAACTACCCGAATGAAGGGGGTCACCTCATATTTATAGGCGACTGAGACCACTGCGCGCAAAATCCCATTCGGCGCGGAAAAACTCTCATCTGGCGCGTAATCCTTCGCCCAGCTTATGTATTTCGCGCACAACCCTTATTTTCCGCGCAGCCCATGCCTTTTCCATCTTTCACCAAACTGATTCTGAAACAGCATTTGCGCGAAAAAACTATTTCGCGCATCCCGCTGTTTTCCGCGCCCAACTTAATTCTTTCGCGCACATCCCTGATTTTCCGCGCAGCCCATGCCTTTGCCATTTTTCACCTCTCTGATTTCGAAACACTGTTTGCGCGAAAAACCATTTCGCGCATCCCGCTGTTTTCCGCGCCTAACTTAAATTTTTCGCGCAAGCCTCTTATATTTCGCGCACCACCTTCAAAACTGTTGTCTGCTTGAACTGTATGATCACTTTGCTGGAACACATTCGGAACTTCCACTGAGGATTGACAACAAACACAAACCATACACCAAATCATGCTTGGAAGAACCTGGTTCCAACAATCTCCCCCTTTGGGTTTGTTGACAATCAGAATAAATTCAATAGATCTCCAACCATGAGCAAGTCCAAAATGCAAGAATCAACTCAGCCAACACTCTAAGTCTACGTGAGCAATGCTCGGTGTAGAAAACAAGAGAGGAAGCTTGAATTGGGTCTTAGTGTTTTGAAATTCTCCATGACGCCCGATGTTATCCTTATTAAACTTCTCATCACAATCTTACACTTCCATCACAGAAGAATTTCTTGCCGTGAATTTCTTGCCTTGAATGCTCTTGCCGTGAATTTATTCCTTTCTCCCCCATTGACAATAAAACCAAAGACTGAAAAGTTTGTTCAACGTTCAGCTCAAGCCATACTCCCCCTGGATAGTATCTCCCCCATAAACCTGCATCACAGCCATAAGCAGATAAAAACAGTTAAAACAAACGGGGAGAGGGGTGTTTCGAAACCTCCTTATGCAGCAGGAGGTGGTTGAACACCTAGGTTCAACCGATGCTTTTCAAACACAGCTGCTGACAGTGGCTTTGTCAGGATATCAGCTACCTGCTTATCAGTTCCCACATGGTCCAGTCTAATCACCCCTTGTTCAACCTTTTCTTTGATGAAATGATATCGTATTTCAATATGTTTTGTACGAGAATGCTGAACCGGATTTTTCGTGAGATCAATTGCGCTTTTGTTATCACAGTAGATCACCATTGGCTGCTTTACCTCATCACCAATATCTGTTAATTGTTGCTTCATCCATAGCAGTTGAGTGCATGACTTTGTGGCAGATATATACTCAGCTTCCGCAGTACTAAGAGAAGTACTTTCTTGTTTCTTGCTCAACCAGCCAACACAATTATTTCCGATAAAGAATGCTCCACCACTGGTGGACTTTCTGTCCACAACATCGCCAGCCCAGTCAGCATCAGAAAATGCGGATAATTCACTATCCCTTCCTACATCAAAGTATAATCCATACTTGTAAGTACCTTGAATATACCTCATGATTCTTTTCACTGCTGTCATGTGTTCCTCTTTTGGATTACTCTGAAAGCGGGCAGAAAGACATGTGGCAAAGACAATATCTGGCCGTGTCGCTGTCAGGTACAATAGACTCCCAATAATTCTCCTGTACAGGGTGGGATCTACAGATTTCCCATCCTCATGCTTCCCAAGTTTGGTTCCAACTGCAATCGGAGTTGACATTGGTTTGGAGTCTTGCATGTTAAACTTCTTCAGCAGCTCTCTTGCATACTTTTCCTGAGAGATAAAAGTGTAGTCTTTCCTCTGAGTCACTTGCAGTCCCAAGAAATATGTGAGCTCCCCAATCATTGACATTTCAAATTCTGATTTCATATGATTGGCAAATTCATCCACTGATTTCTGTTTGCTGCCACCAAATATAATGTCATCGACGTAAACAAGAACCATGAACTGATCTTTTGGAGAATTCTTCACATAGAGATTGTGATCAACTCCTCCTCTTTTGAATTCCAGCTTTTTGAGATACGAATCTAGTCTAGAATACCATGCCCTTGGTGCCTGTTTTAATCCATAAAGTGCTTTCTTTAGCTTGCAGACCTTTGATTCATCAGCACCAAGAAGAAAACCCACTGGTTGTTCAATGTAGACTTCTTCTTCGAGTACACCATTTAAGAATGCTGTCTTGACATCCATTTGATATACTTTATATCCTCTTTGGAGAGCCATGGAAAGGAATAGCCTGATTGACTCCAATCTAGCCACTGGAGCAAAGGTTTCTTCAACATCAACACCTTCAATCTGAGAATACCCTTTACATACCAGTCGAGCCTTGTTTCTGATAACATTGCCATGCTCATCGAACTTGTTCTTGAAAATCCATTTGGTGCCAATCACATTGTGACTTTTGGGTCTCTGGACCAAATCCCACGTCTGATTTTTATCAATCTGATCTAACTCTTCATTCATGGCTTTCACCCAGGATTCATCCATTGCAGCTTCTTCAAATGAGGTTGGCTCTACAACTGATAGAAATGCAGAAGGTGTGTTATTTCTCATCCTCCTTGTTTGAGTGGGTGCATTCATGTCCCCAATTATGTTGGATGGATCAATCTCAGCTCTTCGGTTTCTCCTGAGAGATTCAGTAGCATTCTTTTCAGCTATAGGGTCTTCTTCCGATTCTTCTTCTGAGTCAACATCATGATGTGACTGCTGAGAGTTTTGAACAACTTCCTCTATCTCTGTGTTTGTGTTTTCTTCACGTTCACTTTCTTCCTGATTGTCCATCACATCCGCATATGGCGTCCTTGAAGCATTTTTGGTTTTCTCTTCAATTATCTTAACATCACTGCTTACCACAATCTTCCCCAAGCGTTTATTGAAACACTTGTAAGCTTTACTGTTCATTGGATACCCAAGAAAAATTCCTTCATCAGCATTGTCACCATACTTTCCTTGGTTTCCTTCTTTATTCCGGATGAAACATTTGCTTCCAAAAACCCGAAAGTATTTCAAGGAAGGCTTCCTTCCATGCCATAATTCGTACGGTGTCTTCGTTTCTCCCATGTAGAGCCCTGTTCGATTCTGAATGTGAACTGCAGCTTCAACAGCCTCCTTCCAGTAATGGCGAGAGATACCACTCTCAATCAACATAGTCCTGGCCATATTGTTGACCTGTCGATTTCGACGCTCAACAACTCCATTTTGTTGTGGAGTTCTCACAGCAGCTACCTCATGCTGTATTCCATGTTTCTCTAGATAGTTTTCAAACTCAATGGATGTGTATTCCCCTCCATTGTCCGATCGTAGGACTTTTATTGACCGTCCAGTGTCATTCTCGGCAATTCGGCGATAAGTTTTCATGCAATCAAGTACTTGTCGCTTCCTGTGAATCACCATTACACAAGCCATTCTACTATAATCATTAATGAAAAGGACGAAGTACCTCTCTCCATAGGTTCCAGCAACATTTATTGGGCCACATACATCAGTGTGAATGAGATCAAGAAGATGTGATGCCCTTTTCTTCTTTGGACGATACGAATTACAGACCAGCTTCCCACGAATACAGGCATCACAAGATTTTTCCCGTTCGCGTTTTAGAATGGTAATATCCATGACTATCTTCAGCTTAGATATCTTTTCCATGTCTTGTTGGTTAATGTGCCCCAGCCTTCGATGCCACAAATTGTTTTCTTCGTCAACAGATAAGTAACAAGAGTTCACTTTGCTGTCAACCTGATATAGGTTTCCATCTGTTCTACAACCTTTCATAAGAGAATTCCCTGTTTTTCCTTTTATAGTGCAGCCTTTTTGATTGAAGGTTACTATGAGCCCTGAGTCACAGAGTTGACTTACACTGAGGAGATTATGGCGTAGACCGTCCACATAAAGAACTTCAGTCTTTTTCAGCTCTCCGTTGGCGAGAGCAGTATTCCCACTGCCTTTAATCTTCAAAGCACCATCGTTACCAAACCGTACTGTTCCATCAACCTTCTTTTCAATGTTCTTCAGAAGGTCAGCATTTCCTGTCATATGGGAAGAACATCCACTATCAAGAATCCAGGTGCTGCTACTCTTTGTAGCTTTGAGGGCTACTTCCGCAAGATTGGATTTCTCGATTTTCTTCTTTTCTTTCCATGAGATATTGGATTGAGAATAAGACACTGATGGTCTTTTAAAACTTTCTTCCACATAATCTGAGTCTTCATACCCATAATCTTCTTCCAGAAGAGAAAAACTATTTGTGAGAACAACATCATCAGGAGGATGAACCCTGTCCCGTCTTTGGGTGTTGTATGAATTTCTCTTGTCATACCGCTGCCTGCAAAACATAGCTTTATGGCCAAAGTTAGAACAATTAAAACAGTAACCATAGAAGATATTTCTTCTATAAGATGGAGGATATGAAATCGGTCTCCTTTGTTGATTTCCCAGATCTTCTCCATTAATGTAACTCCTTGCCTCTTCGCAATATGACATAGTATGGCCCAGATAGCCACAGAATTGACACTTCATGTGAGGGAATGCCTTAACACCTGAATTTCTCCTCATACCTTCATCCCTGTGAGAGTAGTTGAACTGCCCATCATTTCTAAATGTTTGATGGTAATTGTCAGTTATCCTTCTAGTTTGGATTGAGGGTTCCTTTTTCAGCACTTCAGAAAATGTTTCAACATGTTCAACCTTCGTTTTGTCTTTCTTTTGAATTTCTTTATTTCCAGCAGTTGATGTCTCAGCTTCACATCCAATTCCACGCTTTCCCATGCAGGCGGGTCTTTGAACGCTCAAGATTTTTTCAACTCCATCAGAACCACATTTGGCTCTTGCCAATAATTCAGCATCTGAGAATCTTCTAGGTTGTATTTTCTTCCTTGATTCTTTTGAAAAAGATTCGGTCTCAAGTTTACTCCTAAGAGTAACAATTTCCTCCTCAAGACCCTCAGTAGTCTTGGACCTTTCTTCCAGTCTTGAGGTGAGGTCATTGATGACCTTTCCCTGCTCTTCAATTCTTATCTTAAGATCCAATACATCATCATTGCTTTCAATGATTTTAGACTGAACTTTCACAAACTCTTCCAGACGTTCAATTTCAGCTTCAAGTTCATCAACATATTCTGATGACTCTTTGACCATTTCCTTCCACTTATTACATTTCTTACATTTACTCTCAATCTTGGAGAAAGCATCCTTAATTTGAACCTTTGGATTATCAAGGGCAGTACTCTGATTATCTATGTCTTTATTGATTGAAGAATCTGACATTTCAGTGGTAGCCATCATGGAAGCATGTTTTTCAGTTTTAAATTCTGGTTCTTCTTCCTCACAGAATTCAATATCATCATCTTCTTCCTCACAGACAAAGCTCTTCCTCTGCATTTTCTTTCCAGATTTGAAATCACCCTTTTTGAAAAACATTTTCCGAGGCTTTTCAATGTCTTCAGCTTCGCTCTCATCATTATCCAACTTTCTTTGGCACTGAGAGGCAATGTGCCCAACTCTTCCACAACGGAAACATGCAAGAGGTAACTTACCTCTAAATTTACCTTTACCCTTTTTCAGCTTCTTCGCGATGAGGGAAAGAATTTCTTTTTCTTCTTCATCATCACCACTACTATCTTCTGAAATTTTCAGTTTGTCCATGGCTTTGAATGCCATTTCTTTGCTCACGCGAGTCGTGGCATCTTCAGGTTTGACTCTCATCTCATATGCCACTAAACTGCTTAACAAATCATCCAAAGAAAGTTTGGATAGATCTCTTTCTTCGAGGGCTGACACCTTTGCATTGTACATGGGAGGAAGTCTTCTCAATATTTTCTTAACGATATCAATGTCTTTGATTTCTTCTCCAAGACCTCGAATTGCTCCCACTACTTCAGTAATTCGATTAAAAAATGAATCTGCATTTTCATTGGGATGCATCTTTAGGTCGTCAAACCTGTTATGTAAAACCTGAAGTTTTGCCTCCTTTACCTTGCTATCTCCTTCATAAATGTTTTCAAGTTTATCCCACATAGACTTTGCTGAAGTGCAACTCATCACTTTTAGATATATCTGATCAGAAAGAGCTGCGGTGAGTGCATTTTGAGCTTTAGCATCTGCATCAAGAATTTTCCTGTCTGTGTCAGTCATAGCTAGTCCTGTTTGATCAGTGACTTGTATTCCTTGCACAATAGAAAACAAAACTTCCATTCCAAGAGATCTTAGATGAGATCGCATCCTATTCTTCCAGATCTGAAAATTATTTCCATCAAAGAGAGGGACTCCCCTCACATTGGCTGCATTCTCCATGGCGACAAAGGACAGATTCAAGACCAGCAACCTGCCTCTGATACCACTTGAAGGACCCCGGGACACCCTGAGAGGGGAGGGGTGAATCAGGGTGGCAACTTTTTCTTCTTAAAGTTGTGGATCTTGTTCCCACGTTGGCAGGAACTTATTAAACCTGTATGATGGATATGATCAGCAATTAAACATTCACATGCAGAGAGATGACACAACAATTTTTTACTTGGTTCACCACTAAGGGCTACGTCCAAGGAGCATACGCCGACAGATTGTCGGTCGTACCTAAATCCACTATGCTTCACTAGCTGCGGATACAAAAGTTCGGGTACAGACACTCTGTCCCAGGCTCACTGCCTTTACATAAGGTTTAGGGATAGCTCACTGCGTCCCTCGGGTCACTCCCGTTGACTCCCCCTGGCTCACTGCCGTTGGTGAAGTCTCACTCAGTTTATAGACGTGAAGGTCTCTTCAATAAATTTGCATTGAAGTCTTTGCCTCTGCTCAGCACGAGACTCTGCTTGCATCGAAGTCCGGAAGAGATGCACTAGAACGCACAGAACCACTGAACTGGATAACCAAAACGTGCAGACAAACCTTACTGAGAAATATGCGAAACATCAACCATTTGCGCGCAAAATCATCCTATTGCGCGCAATATTTTCTTTTGGCGCAGAAAAATATTTCGCGCAAAAATCCCCTTTTTCGCGCAACTCCAAATATTTCGCGCAAGCTCCTTTACGCGATCCTTTTTCGCGCATCAGACCTCGGATCTTCTCTAAGTCTTCCAACTACCCGAATGAAGGGGGTCACCTCATATTTATAGGCGACTGAGACCACTGCGCGCAAAATCCCATTCGGCGCGGAAAAACTCTCATCTGGCGCGTAATCCTTCGCCCAGCTTATGTATTTCGCGCACAACCCTTATTTTCCGCGCAGCCCATGCCTTTTCCATCTTTCACCAAACTGATTCTGAAACAGCATTTGCGCGAAAAAACTATTTCGCGCATCCCGCTGTTTTCCGCGCCCAACTTAATTCTTTCGCGCACATCCCTGATTTTCCGCGCAGCCCATGCCTTTGCCATTTTTCACCTCTCTGATTTCGAAACACTGTTTGCGCGAAAAACCATTTCGCGCATCCCGCTGTTTTCCGCGCCTAACTTAAATTTTTCGCGCAAGCCTCTTATATTTCGCGCACCACTTCCTTTTTCTGCGAAGCTCCTTTTGCAGACAATCCATGTCTTCATTTTCCGATTTTGAGGCCCAAAAATTTGGCAAACACTGGGAAACAGCGCCACCTTCAAAACTGTTGTCTGCTTGAACTGTATGATCACTTTGCTGGAACACATTCGGAACTTCCACTGAGGATTGACAACAAACACAAACCATACACCAAATCATGCTTGGAAGAACCTGGTTCCAACATGGATATGAACAGGTAGAGGCGGATCTGGCATAGATGTTCCTAAGGGTAAAACCCGAAAACACCCCTTTGAGCTAGACTTGAATGGGAACTGGTGCATTACAATGGGCCTTGCTGCACTCTTGGTTACGACACTCCTGGGGGATATGCTTAGGATAATTATCATTTTCATTACAAACCATTATAATGGGATTATGAGTACATACTTCCTCAAAGAAAACATTATTATGTTTATGGATTATATCCGTAAATAGTTTAATTTATGTTATGTTTTTTGCAAGTTTGTTATTATGTATTTCGGTTCATAAACTAACCTAGTTTATTCCATTGTATAGATATGGTGCCCAGTAGAAGGAATGTGAACTACATCAATACGTTTGATCCATAGAGTAAGAAGGATTATATATTTCACGGTATTAGGCCAATATTTTGAAGGAAAATAGTCTCCAATGTGTTCTCAACATATGAAAAAATAATATCATGTGTTAATAAGATAAGTAGAGAATTCTCTGAGTCTTATGGATTTTAAGGGATGAAAGAGAAGAAAATGATGGAAGAGAGAATGATGGATAAAGGGATGTGGGAAAAGAATAATTTTCCAATATGTGATAACTTTGGGAAGAAACACCTTGGAACTTGCCTGAAGGTAATGGGTGTTTGTTATAATTGTGGAGAAAAAGGACACCAAGTTCATGACATCAAGGGTAAGAAAAAGGTTTCAAATGTACAATGCTTCCTCTGCATGGAGTGGGGACACTACGCAAACCAATGTCCAAATCATCAGAGTATGCTCCAAATGATGTTATTGGATAATAATCAAGTTATGATACTACCATAAATGAGGAGGAATGATTAGAGTTCTTATGTTGTCATTAAAGAATTTTTTCATTCGGGTGTTGTATCAATGATGTACTGGTTATAATGATTATGGTGTATATAAGGATTGTACTGCAGTACTATTTCATCGAGGACTTGAGATTGTGTGGAACGAAGAAAAGTGACTCCACAGCAGGTTAATTTTTTTGAAAATATATGGTTGAGAGAAAGATAAACCATAATACGGTTCTAATACCGAGATAGTGATTTTGGAATAATACATGATTGATTTGGATAAATTATATTGGATATGCTTAACTTCCTTGAAACTGATTAATGATTTGTATACATTTTTGGATAGAAGGAGTATATCTAGTATTCTATAAAGAATAAGGGATCATGAATGTAATCAATAAGGATTTATGGTAATTCAGGTTGTTGCAGTGTCTTAAAAGAATACATGATGATGGTGTTCACATGTTGTTACACAGAAAAAAGTATCTTCATTATGTTTACCTTCCTTATAAAATATGGACTGTGAGTTGGAAAGAAGTATTTTTGATAGCTATAAAGGTTGGAATGGATTAAGTTGAACCTTGGATAGAATTGTTTAAGGTTAAAACATTTCTAAATATTATTTTTTGAATATTATAATACTATAGTTTTAGGAAAATCTCAACCTATAGGTCAGGGGATAACCCATCACGTTGGACAAAGCTCCAGGAATCGAACCCACAACCATAGTGCGACATGCCTTTATTACCTACCACTAGCCTACAGGAAGTCCCTGGTTTTTACAAAATAGTTTTACTAATCTAAATGGTATGAGTTAATATTTGGAACCTTATACAATTAGGATAAATAAAATATTTTTTAGTTCTATTACCTTTTAGAGTGAAAATGAGTTTGTGGTAAAAATTTATTAAATAATGAAAGTCTACATGACAAGTATGTATATTCCCTTACGTTCTTAGTAAATATCCTAAAAAAATTCCTCAACTTTATCAAAGGTAACTTAAAACAAAAACGTTGCGTGTTAACTTTTCCAACTGGGGATTCAATGACCTTTTAACCAATCACAAGTTTGTGATTTTCTTATGGTTAACTTTCTCCTAATCCAATTTTCTACAACTCTCCATCAGACATTGATGGTTTGTTTTTCTTCCATATCCATATTTTCATAGAATCTTATTATGGGCTATCTCAGGAGACCTTTGTACTTATCTTTCTTTCTTTTAATGTTATATTTTTATTAACCTTATTTCCGATGTGGGTTTTTCACAAAGGTATTTTCTATTTTAAACCTTTTATTTTCAATGAAAAATTTCAAATTTCGAGGACGCAATTTATTTAAGGAGGGGAGAATGCAGCACCCCAAGCTTCCTTGGTACGCTCCTCTTTGAATACTAGAGCAGCGTGTATTGTACACAACCTCGAGTGCTAACACACCATAACTAATCAAAGTAGCCGCTATGAATAGTAATACCCTCTTTTTAAAATTATAGAAATTATATATTTCAAAATGGACTTCATTTTTGTATTCGTAATATCAAAATTATCCAAAGTTGAATTTTTTTTATTTTCTGAGAACTTCAAATTTTTTTATGAATATGAAAAATACTTAAAACAAATTTTTTAGTAAAAAAAATTTATAGTGATAAGTTATACTACTGAGTGGGTTTATTGTATATTTAGAATATATTTTTACCATTTTATCCAATGGTGTTAATTAGAATTAATTTCACTTTGTAATTGGACATAAACAATTGTCAATATTTTGATATATATTGTTTCTTAAAAACACGCTATTTGTTGTGACAGTGGGAATTAATTATAAAATTAATTAATTCAACTTATATGTTTGGAATTTTTTAAAATATACATAATTTTTGAATCCGGAATATCAATTATAGCTTAGGGTGAAATTTTGGCATTGTTCTGAAAAACTTCAATTTTTGATGAATAGTGAAACCACTAAGTGGTAGTTAGAAAACTGAATTTTCAGTTAAATGAAACATTACCACTTATGTGATTTGATTTTAAAAAAATCCATCATACATGGTTGTCATTAATAATTAAAATGTGGTTCAATGGGATTAAAATCATTTTTTGGTGAATAGTAACTTTTATGTTTAATTAATCGTGATTAGAGGTAATTAGTGATATTTAAGGTAAAAATGATATTATAAAAATATGAAAATACCATTAAACTTGTCCTACCCCTATTGGATGAGTCATGGACGACCAAGAAAATACATGGGTCAACTTGGGGACCCCATGGAGCCACTTTGGTAGGAAAATGACATAAATAAATTTTATTTAATGTTAAAATAAAAATGTCACAAACAAAAGTTGTTTTACTAAAACAATTTTTAAATGGGGTTATACAAGTCATATTTTTTAAAATAAATATTCATTAGAAAGATAAAAAGATTTCATAAATCATGATAATTTTTTATAATTTTTATACATTAAATAAATTAAATTATTTATGACACCATGATGATGCAGTGATTACCTCATTAATTAACAATTTTAATAAAATCGAAGGATAATGTAAACTCTAAGAATTAAACTTTTACAAAGCCTATTTGATGAGAATATTTGGAACCCTTATCACCTTATCCTCGAATTATATAAGTGTGGGACCTTTAGAATCTGAAAATCATTTTATAATAAAGTAACATTTCATTACTTTCCAAGAGTGCCCCTCCTCTCCACTTATAAAAGGCCCCCACCACTACCACCTTACTCACACTATCAAAGAATTTTGGCACCGCCAAACTCTGACCAAATAATCTCCCATAATCCCTATATTACTCTTAGAAGCCTCACTTTTGTCAGAATTCTTCCCAAGGAATCCTTTGGCTCAAATCAAAAGAGTTACCCGATTTTAAGTTAATGTCTCTTCTTATGTTATTTTGATTTATTTTGCTTACCCAACCCCATAAACTCTTTTTATTAATTTATTTTGTAACAAAAATAGTATCCTCAATATAATAGGATGTTTTTATGAGATTTATTTTAGCTACACTTACACACACCAACATCTAATGGTTAAAAAACATACTGTTTCTGTGGATGGAGAATTTCTGCATCACGAAACGATGATTGTTCAACACTCATAAAACACCTTCAAAGGTGGAAATTAAGATGTCAATCTATTTATATATGATACATAATATTTTAGTGTTTTACCTAAGGTTCTGTATTTTTCATTTGTGGCATACTTTATGATTTTCATTATGGGTAAATGCGATAATTTCATTTTAGGAAGTGCGGACTACCGCCCCCTCAATGTCATTTGAATCGTTAATGCCATATGTTGGATGTATAAATGATGGAGTAAATGATATTATATACGATATTATACTGGAATTATAATATACCTTTATATCATTATGATTTCATTAAATACAAAATACAAATGAAAGTAGCGTTCATGCGTACATACGGCTTACCGTCTCCATGAACGGTGCATTTCATTTCTTACCTTTAAACGTTATGGTGTATTATAATTACATGTATATACTGGATATATATGATATATAGGATATCTATATCATGAATATTATTCTGGATATAATGGATATTTCACCACATGAACAACTTGTAAATATAAGAAGTTTATTTTTGACTCAAGTACCAAAGATCGACAAAACGACCGTTATTAACTTAAATAATTACATAATGTTCATAACCTGGTAATAAGTGATATTATAGGAATAACAAACATGAATTTTTTATTAAGAAACTATAAATTAACTCTAGTTTATTATTCAGGAGGTTAATGAACGGTCGAGTCAAGACAGGACGCAAGGTAAGGGAACTTCTTAACTCGATTTCCATTCTTTGGTTTAATCTCCAACTTTCAAATTATGTCATGATATTATTATGTCCTATCTTGTATTTATACTTTCATTATGTGTACAAATAGTGAATACACATAATAGATATATTTTATTTAAAAATTATCTTTTTAAGGGATTTCTTCTCAATCTCTATTCATTTAGGCATATTTTCTTTTATACACAACTTTCTTTTATACGGTGTATAAACCCCTTTGAATTTTAATTTTATTCAAAATGAATCTTTTTATATGAAGCATTTTACTAAACAAAAAAAGGACTGTTTTTTTCTTACATATGTGGTGATAATGACTTCTCCGCTGCTGTGACCATTATATGAGTTTCAGCTTCCTTTACAAGCTATAACTTTTTTTTAAATGATTTCAAAAGAGATAGAGAGAGAGACATTTTTCTCAAATATATGAAAATCCAGTGCAAATGTATACTTATTTAATGCAAGCTTAAAATTTTTTTTATAAAACCCGACTCTTGAGTGTGGTAGGCAGGAAGGGTTTGGACTTGGACCCATCATGGCCTGTAATTAGTCGAGCAGTCTCAGAATTAGTTATTTTGTTTTCAGAAGCTTGCATAATTTTTTTAGAAAAACACTGGAGTATATTTGATCATTTTTAAACGTAAGTATCTTCTAATAAAATTGCATCAGTAGGTCTCATGAGACAAACTAGTGTCTTGGCACAAGGCCTTGACAAAATCTTATTGTAGACTTGGCACGAGGCCTTGGCCACGTGGTTATGATAGTCCATCATTATGCATTCCATCATTATGAATGTGGTTATTGATATTTCATGTGGTTATTCGACCAGTAGAATATCTATGTGAAGAAGTAAATGACATTATCTCATTTTACTTTTGCCATATTAGGTTTAAGTTCAAGTTTAAAAGGATTTTTTTTAGTTATACATTGCCTTAAATGTTTATGTTTAATGATGAAAGATTCCACTATATTGTTATCCTTATTGAGAATCTGAGCTCACCCCTTTCAATGTTTTAATATTTTCTAGGATGTGAAGAAGTATTTTATGAATGACCTGCAGGGATAGTCAGAAGAGGATATGAGTGTGGACTATGGAGACTTTATTATTGTAGTTTTCACTTTATGATGTAATGTACATTTATGAATGTATCTAGAGTTTCCAAGGATACTAAACTAATCAGTCTATTGAGACTTGTTCTTTTTTGATCATGCCAATGTTACACAATAATGCACCGACTCTGGGTAGCTGGGGTCGGGGCGTTACAAGATCCTTCTTTGTGGATGTACTTGTTATATTTAGAGAGACATTGAGGGTCTCGGGGTCCCTACTAATTATCGTTATGCTCACCCCTGCACGGGCTATGCACACACCTCGTTGTGTTGGTTACAGATGAAGGATAGTGCTGACAAAGGCCGAGTGGACGAGGACTGGACAGTACCCGGACATGGGCCTCACGACCATTCAATACCTGGAGGTGGACCACACGACGAGTCGGTACCCGGAGGAGGTTGACAGACGAGGACACTGAGAAGGCTATCTGTACCTACCGTTCATGTAGGATTCACGGTGGACGATCTAAGAGCTTCACTATATGTACCTACCCTTTAGGTAGGATCTGAGGTGGATGACCATGAGTTTCATCCATCTTCTAGTTGTTTTCCTTCTTCAGTAGTACTTTCATTCAGTTATAGTTGTACTTTTCAGTTGGGTTTGTATTCTGGACCTTTTACTTTTCAGCACTTTCATTTATACTTAGTATTTACTTCATCATATACTTTATGGTGTTTGATTACTTTTATAAAGGCAAGGCCTTCAATTTTTATTGGGATTTATGTCTTTGGTGCTAGTCTCCAGCCCACGGCCTATGGAAGAGAGGATTGGGGTAGTCATGGAACGAGCCCCGAAGACAGCGTGTTTCTAATTGGTATCAAAGGAGTATGTTCTACCGTAGAACTTAGGACTCTTATATTTTCGTTTCTATGAGGCAATAGTGTTAAGGGTACTAAGTGTGGACTTCAGTTCAGGGAGTCCAGGGTTGGTGAGGGTGGCTGATGTATCCATACACCAGGACTCAGACTACTGATCTCCAACTCAGGTCATGAAAACATTTGTTGCGTGTGTGTTGTCAAAAGATTATTTTCAATTAGCTCAAACTAGATCAGCTCACCAGGTATAGTCTTTTTATCGTGTCACATCTGTTCTTTCAGGATGCCTCCCCGCAGATGATCAGCTAGAGCACCGACAGTTGTACGTGCTGACAGGGTGATCAGCAATAAGGGATCAATACAAGGACCTCTTCTAGATTAGACACCAGCAGAGAGCGCACACCGCTTGAGCGTGATGCACGAGTTCCAGCGTCAGAGGCCTCCGAAATTTCGAGGAGAGTCTGATTTTCAAACGGCTGGGCACTGGTAGGAGTTTGTAGAAAGATCATTCCACAAAGCTGTTTCACCCGCAGACTTTATGGTGTACCAAGCTGTTAGCCTATTCCAGGGAGCAGCTGAGAGGTGGTGGAGCCACATGTTCCAGTTTTGCGACAGGATGACCATCACATGGGGAGACATCGAGACCTTCTTCAGGGTCGAGTTTATACCAGTGACTCTACACTCTAAGCATTCTCAGGAGCTGCTGCCCTTATCGTAGGTTTTTTCGTCAGTATCCGAGTCATCTATTGGAAGGAGACAAATGATGGAGAGGTCCAATAGCACCAGGCCAACAAGTGGGAGACCTCGAGTTTTAGGTTTGGTTGTGTGAGGAAAATGAAACATAGCCATACATATGAGGAGCATAAAGTGCTATTCATGCGGAAAGAAGGGTCACATGGCACGTGACTATCCGACTCCCCACAGAGTTTATTCATAGGCGATGGAGGAGCCACCGAGATAGAAGCAGCGGCGAAATATTGAGAAGCAACTGAGCGGTGGACAAGGAAGTGGAGTTCCGGAAGTAGGTGGACAGGAGCGGGACTTGTTACAGGCTTGAGGCCTTGGTTATTGGTGCTTCTAGATTCCTTTTTGTTGTTTTTGTGGTTTTATGTGTCTTTTTACATTGAGCTGCAGTAATAAAAGACAATTATCATTGTGATGATTACTTTCCTATCCACTTTTTATGGTTGATACTAAGAGGTTCCGGATTAAAACTGTTGACTTGATCCACACATTCGAGATACCTATTGGAGGAGACCCAGTGACCACACAATGATACCGATAGTGTGACTCGACCCTTGGAGGAGAGAGTAATGGTTGGATCTCTTGGTAGTAGCGTCAAGGCCTTACGACATCGTCCATTTCACGAAATAGTACCATTCATGTCAGGATTGACTGTATTAGGAAAATAATATGGTTCATCCAGGGTATGTGATGAGATTTCTATTTTCGGAAGAGGAGAAATCTCAGCATCTCTTTGGTAGAATGTAGAAGAAGAATGGTGGAGATGAGTTCTTACAACTGGCTAGTCTCACCCATTGTTTGTTGAGCGAACGGTTTACGATTATCTCCATCTCAATAATCCCAGGTGTATCTTCTCTCGGATGGAAATGATCCTGAGACAGTGGTGATGGCTTGAATTCCTCCTGGACCATGACTTCATTATAGTTTATGCACTTGGGGGGAACGTTGTAGGAGATTCTCTTAGTATGAGATCAGGCCTTCAACTATTAGATGAGGCGAGATAGCAGCTTGCCGCGTTTCAGATATCCATTGTGGATAGTGATGGAGTCAGCACGTGTAGACTCAGAGATGGTTCAGGCTATGACCAAAAAGTTGCAGATCATCCAATAGAGGATGTAGACATCATAGAGTTGACAAAGAAATATATATTGATAGGTGATGATACCACTTGAGTACGAGGATGATGACCACTCCTTCTTCCAGGTCTCACCTCGACGGGGTTTGCGGAGATTTTGCTGGGGTGGTAGGTCATCAGTGCGTTTCAACAGACCTTTCTAGGTCCCCAGCAGTGTAGGAAAGGTGGATTACCTCCTAGACATTCCACATTAGATGCACCGGGTGCATGACGTCATCCACGTATCACATCTGAGGATATGTGTGCACGAAATATCTGTCATCATCGACCACAGAGAGATAGACATCTATGAAAGGGAGAATTGCACGGAGTTCCAGAAGAGGTTGAGGATCATCATGAGCAGGTCCTACGAGGACGATCGATTCTTCTTGTGGGCTTTTTTTGGCAGCACGCGAACATCCAAGAGAGCACATGGGAGCCTAAGGCTGAGATGCATTCTCAGTACCTCTTTTAGTTACACTAGTTTGTTTTGTAGCTTTACGGGGATGTAAATCCCTAAGGTGGAAGAAATTTAAAAACCCAGAATTTTCAATGAAAATTTTTTCTTATTTTATTTGGAATTTTACGAGTGTGCAGTTTTGGATGACATGTGATTCCAAGGCCCGGTGTGCCCAAAATCAATTTTCTAAGTTTAGCTCAGGTACGTTCAGTAAACGGATGAGCATGATTTTTCTATATTTTGAACTGGTGCTTGGAATTGAAATTTAAGGGCACTGATAAACTCTTAGCGATGGTAATTTCATAGTGACACCTTTCTCGTGGTTTCATTCTGAGCGGGTTGAGGTTTAATAAATGGGTATTTTGAATAATTTAAATAAAATTTGTTGTATATAAATTTTATCTAAGGAAGGTAGTTTTATCCTACAAAGTGGGAGTTAGAGGTGGGGTCTACACCCACCTAACCTCCCAAAAGAGGGTTTTGTGTGGTGGGGCTCACACGAGACCCTAACTCCTCACCTCCCCATAACACCTTTGATTTTCCCCTTTATCACCCCTGAAATTAATTAATAAACTTCTCTTAAATTATGTGAACTCCTCACATCCTTCTCTCTCTCCCATATGTTTTCCAACTTGATTTCAATCAATGAATTGGGTAATCATAGTATTGGATTGCATGGCATTATTAAATTAAGAGGAAACGTTTCATTTTATTATTGGGGAAAATAATATGTGGAGAAGCCACGAAGGATTTGAAAGAAAAACATTCATTCCATGAAGAACATAATCTTCCTCTCGGAGAAGTGCATCTCCTTCAACTAAGGCATGAACATGAGGTGAAGCCATGAGGAACACTGTTCTTCCGCGATGACCGAACACCGCGATGCTTGCCTCTTTCCGTGGTTTGATGATGTGTGACTTATTTTCGATGTAAGGGTTATTTGTTTGTTCAAGTTTATCATCGTCTTTCATTGTTAAGATTGGCCGAATGTTATCGTCGTAACAGGAGGAGATCAGACAGCATGAACACGACCGATTCTCCTCCCCTCCACTTTCTTAATTTCAGTGTTTGTTGTGGTGAAGGCGGCGCAGTGTCGTTGCATCGTGTGGGAAAGAAAATGACAGCGATTGAAGTGGGCCGCGACAATGGGGCGCGACACCTTCGTGCTACGCCGGTGAGACCGAAGGAGGCCGCAGCAAGGAGCGGGCCATGGAGGAGGGGCATGGCACCATTTAACCACGCCGGATATTCAAGGGGCCGTGACCGGGGCGGGACACAGTGGAGGGGCAGGGCACTGTCGCACCACTCTGATCAGACAGGAGCTGCGACCTAGTGCCACGGTTGTCTTCAAAATTGCAGACGACTGAGCTGGCCGCCGGCACCACCTGGAGGTGGGACCTGAGGGGGTCCCGCAGTTACACAATCTGTCGCCCCGCAGGGGGGGTGAAACACCACAACAATCAATTAGGTCAGACCCCACAGGGTCTGCCGTTCCGCAAACAGGGGGACCCGCGCCCATTTTGCGCCCCGCTTGGTCAGCATCGTGCCGTAGCCGGCTTTCGAGCCGGGTTGCAGGCCTCACGGGCAGGGCCAGCCACGCCCAGCTGGGCTAGGCTGTGACCAACAGGGCCAGACCAGGACCCGGGTCTAGATGACCCAGTTCGGGCCATCCCAAGGGATATCGGACTGGGTCGGACCGGGCCCGAACCACCTATTTTCAGACCAGGTTCGTTCAAACACCCATATCATGGGCTATAGACCTCGAATTGACACACTGTAAGTTTTTTATAGATCCTTGGATCGAGAAGTCCATTTCAGAATATTACACGTATGGTTTTGGCAAACTTTGGGTATGGATGGGATTGTTCGAACACGAAACCAACCTGGTTCTCGGAGCGGAAATGCTTATAACCTGAACTCTGGATGTCTGAATGACGTGCTATCAACATTGTTGGATTCCTATTTATTAGATGGTTCATATGGATTACTTAACATGAGGTTTGGACATAGTTGGAACGTTGTCGGGTTGTATTGTACCCGAAATCCAACCGGGCCCCTAAAACAGAAAAGCCGATATCTTTCAGACAAGATGTCTGTTTGATGAAATGTCGACGGCGTTGGTAATCACGTTGAGAAGCGATCATTTTGAATATACCCTATGAGAGTTTGGGGTACAGTTGAGATACGATCATGTTGGTTCGTACACGAAACCAACCGGGCCCCCGGGGCAAAATAGCTAATAACTCACAGACTGGGCGTCCGATTGACATGTCTTCTGTTGCATGGAGACCCCTATGACGATGCGGTACTTTGTAACACTTCTTTGTGGGACTTTGTGATACTCGGAGTATCGACCAGTGAATCATGGAGCGGACCCTCCCAGAGACGAGCTTACGGAGTACGGAGACCTTGTACCTGGCTGAGACGTGATGACTGCTTGTCTGATTCAAGTCAGAGTGACTTGTATAGCCTAGTGGGGGAACTACTGTGTTTGGGTGTCATACCCGTGGTGGGGATCACTACTGTGTTGGGGTTGCAGACCCGAGGTACTCGATAGGAGGAGTACCTCTATAGGCTATTAGGGGGAGAACTACTGTGTTGGGGTGGCAGACCCATGGCGGGGACCACTACTGTGTTTGGGTGGAAAACCTGCAGTACTCGATAAAAGGATTACCTTAGCAGTCTAAGGTTAGTGAGCAGCACCTCGGAGTCGCGACATGATCACTGTACGCGATAGAGTGGGAGCCCTTCAGCTGTTTCGGTTTCGATAATGAAAATCCTGTTTTGAGCTGAGTCAATGACCTCTATAATTTCCTCATCAATGAGATGGGTTTCTTGATAACTTAGGCATATTCATGGGAATATACCGAAGTAGTGGTTATCCGTTGATTTCATATATGTGTGATACCTCATGTCTGAGATGGGTTACTTTATAACTTAGGTATATGTATGGGCTTATACCTATGTAAGGGTTATCTGTTGATATCCTTCTGTATATCCTTGTTGGATTTAGGGAGACCTTGAGGGTCTCGGGGTCCCTACTGAGTATAATTATACTCACCCCAGCACAGGCTATGCCCTCACCTTTTTGTGTTGGTTGTAGATGACAGACAGTGCTGACGGAGGCCGAGTGGATGAGGACTGGACAATACTTGGAGATGGACCTCACGACGAGTCAATACCTAGAGTTGGACCAAACGACGAGTCAGTACCTAGAGGAGGTTGATAGACGAGGATGCTGAGAAGGCTATATGTACTTACCTTTCAGGTAGTATTCGAGGTGGACAATCTAGGAGCTGCACTATATGTACCTACACTTCAGGTAGTATCTGAGGTGGACGACCCAAAAGATGTATCCATATTCCAGCTGTTTTCCTTCATCAGTAGTAATTTCATTCAGTTATAGTTGTACTTTTCAGTTGGGTTTGTATTCTGGCCCTTTTACATTTTAGAACCTTTTTTTGTACATAGTATTTACTTCCTCTTGTACTCTATGGTGTTTTTCTACATTTATAATGGTAATTCCTTTCCTTTTTATCGGTATTTACACCTTTAGTGCTAGTCGCCAGCCCCGGGCCTATGGATGGTGGGCTTGGGGTAGTCATGGCCCAGACCCCGAGGGCGGTTCGTGACATCAATAACCCTTGTTGTTATTTATCATCCTCCTGGGATATTTTATTTATTCTATCCTCATTCATTTATTGTATTAATTACATTTTTTTCAAATATACTGTAAATTAACTCATTTTCTTTTTATAATTTAATCATGTTTCAAAGAGGTTGATATTTAACTAATTTCACTTCTTATGAGTTAATAATGATTCAATGAGATTGTAATAAATAATTTTTTAAATGGTTTAATTCTTTTTTATGAGTTTTCAACGGTACATAGAAAATTGATATGTGGTTACATTATAAGATATCGATGGGTAGTGCTTTGGTAGACCAAGGATGGGTGGGTCCATGATTTATATCCAATTTATTGGGTATGAATGTAATATGTATGGATATTACAGTTGTAAGAGTGATAATTAATGAATTTTATTGTATGTTTATTTTCTTAATACATGTATAAATTATTATTAAGTCCAATAGTTCCTTTATGATTTTAATTATTCTTTTGATATGTTTACAATGTTTATATGGATCATTAGTGATATCACATGGACCATGATTATTGATATTGAATACTCTTGAGTTCACTATGTTTTCATATTTTAGGTTCTAGGTATTGATCTATTTTATTAAATTTATTATAAATTCAAATACATTTATTAAGTTATCATTCCTTTACCACTCTTATTCCTACATATTGCATTTAGTTGGTATATATTATATTGACCTTATGGAAAAAAAATTCTCGTACTTATAGTGTTTCATTTTCTTCATGTTTTATATAATGATGTTGAAATATTTATGTATTACAAGGATATCATAAGGATGTTTTTTGAATTATTTTCAAATAAAAAATTATTGGTTAAATAGGATAAATATTCTTTCTATCACTAATTTGTCCAAGTTGATATTTGATTTTTATGTAGTAGTTTTTCCTAATTCTCTAAAACTCTAAAAATAAATTGTATTATAGTATGAATGTGATCCATGTTAAAAAAATATTTGTCTTATGGGTTTGATAGTATGATTTGGGTGACAAAAATCTACATAAAATTTGGGAATGTAATGTTATGGTTTTCAGTATAGGATCAATGGGTGCTGGTTATGGGATATTATAATAAAGATGTAGAATTACCTAAAATTATAGCTCTAACATTTAATGTGGGATGCTACAATTTGATTTTTTCATGGATTATCCAAACCCAATGGGTTTTTATATTTGAGGAAATGCGAAGTAATAAAATTCTTATATAATGATGGAGGGGATATTTTGGAATTCTTAAAAATATTAGCACATTATAAATTAATTTTCTATTTTAAATGTATAAAAACTAACTTATTTAGAATATATGATGACTATGGTTCATAAAAATTTCATCCATTGAAATTTATATAGGTATATATGAATTTTTAATCCTTATCAATTAGCATAAACACATATTCATCCCCTTTAACTCTGGTTGTATAATGTTTTATTTTTAATCATTAATTGTAAATATAGTAAAAATATAATTCCAAAATAACCGTAAGTAGAGTATTTAGAAAATTCCATACATTATAAATTTTATAAATAATACAAATGATTTTGAAATTTTATATTATTTAATAAAATATTATTTATTGTAAAATATCATTAATTTAATATTTGAATCATAATTATTTGTTGATTGAAAAAACTCAGTAAAAAAATAAACTCAAATATATACTTATAATAATATTTAAAAATTAAAACATTTTTATAAAATTAATATATCATATTTTATATCATAAATAATTTTTATTTTAATGTTATTATTATAAATTATTTGAAATTTATATAAAAAAATATTAATTCATCATCATTTTTTGATCCTTTATTATGGTCAATTTTTGGGGAAAAATATAAATAAATTTCCAGGATGAATATAAAAATTTAACTTTCAAATTTTTATCTATATACAAATATATCATCTGAATATTCTTATGAAAAAATTTTATACTTATAAAAAACATAACGATGACCTCTATTACTTTTCATTAATATAAATTATATTTTTGGGGATTAATTTCATCCATGGGAATAAAAGTGGTCAAAAATTTAAATAAGGATTATTTATGTTAAAAATCACATATCCAATTAAATTATGAAATATATTTGTCTAATTTTATAATACTTAAACTAACTTTTTTATCTTTAATTACATGATTTACATTTAACCTTGGAAATAAAACATTCGACATACTATTCAACATGGGGAAAAAATAATTATTTAATCAATTTGAACACAAAACATAGAAATATCAAATCCATCATTTATTAATAAAATTACATAATTAGATAAAATTAGTGGATAAGAAATCCCATTGGAGGAAAAATAAAATTGTTTCTAAATTGAAAATCATATAATGATTGAAATGTTTTTGTTTTCCCATTTCACTTTGAAAATAGTTTGAATGACCTAAATTAGATAAAATAACATCAAATTCAACTAATTATAATTTAAAACAAATAAAAAATATAATTTATCTCTGTATATTTTTACATGAAAAAGTTATTTTAATTTATTATTATGAATTTTATAATATTTATCAAAATATGAAAATTATCATTAATATTATAATAACTAAAACCCTTTATATTTTAATAATAATCCTTAAAAGAGAATTATTTTTTATCATTTATAATTTATAATATTGTAAAAAACAAGACAAAAATATGTACACAATCAAATGGTGGTCAAATATCATTTTCCAAAAAATACAACTCTTAGTAAAATTAAAATTTCTGTAAGATCATGTCTAGAAAACACATAATATAGACACTCGTCATTATAATAAATAAATATATATTTTCTATTAATATAATCTAGAAATAATTATTTGATTGTATTATAAACCAAAATCCATTATGATAAATAATTTTTTTAAAAAGTTCTTTCATCCAATATTCAAGTGGGATTTTTATTATGTTATAATTAATTGTTATCTATATAATTTTGTATATAAAAAATAATTTAAATTTTTCTTAATATTTTTAATAATATAAATTCAAAAATATAGGTTAAAATGGTGACATTTAAATAATAATTTTTTATTTTTCATTTCATCTTGATGTGGTGTACCATGTATGTTATCAAACATACTTTTTCCTTATTAAAAAATAATGATGGTAGTATAATTTTCATAATCATATTCAATAAAAATTAGTAGTAAAATGTTACCATTATATGAATATATCATTAATAACCATTTTGTAAGAAACCTTATGAGAATTCATAGGATATGGATCGTAAAATTTCATGAAGAGAAGTATAAAAATAAAAATTTCCCATAAATGATGAGATTGTATCAATATATTGTCACCACATTACAAAACATATATCATAATTACCGTGTATTAATAAAATTAAATCACGAATAAAGAATCATTTAAATATATATAAACGTTATATAACATTTTAAAGGGTATTATACACACATTTTTTAGGAATATAGGTGAATAATACAATATGTTTCTCAATGATGGAAAATTGAGACAAACTTACTTTAGTGATTTGGTAGATTTTGAACCATCATCCCAATGAAAGTAATGTACTGATATAGTTATTTACATAAAAACAAATTTATATGTAATACTAAAATATTAAATTCATGTGATGTATGTACAACTCAAAAAATAAATGAGTAGTTAATATGTCATAAATCTCCTAGAAATAAATGTGAGACTAGAAATCTCTTTGCTATTTGAGTATCCTTTGAATCATAACACCCAAAAAATAATAACATAAATTGAAAAATAAAATATCATGGAATTAGTATTATTCATTATATAATATGGAATAGTAATTTATATACACCACACAACATGAATATGTGGTTAATAATAAATATATATATATCACATAAATATATGTGAGACCAAAAAACCATTACTATAAGTCATGAAATTAATCAAACTAGTTAAATACTCATTTATAATAAATATAGTTATATTTAAAATATATTATAGAATCATATTATTAAATGTAATACCATATATTATTTTATTACAACCATTTAATACCCATTTAATAAAAATTTTTTGTTAAAGTATTTTTTTGGGTAATAACCGCTTTGTGTTTTATATTATTTTCCAACATGTTAATTTTTTATTCTCTCACATAAACCATTATTTAAATTTTTATATAATGTAAAAAATAAATAAATATCATATATATTTTTTATATATGTACATTTAATAATATTTATATGATATAAATATCAAATGGAATACATTATTTATTAAATTGTATGTCATAACTACATATGAATGATGTTTTCATTATTTTATCCTATTAAATCAAAAAATTAAAATGAAATATATTTATATAAATATATATGTTATAAATCAAGTAAAATTATTATTTCACATATATCATAAGCATTTACTAAACCCATTCTTAATATATTCTATGTAATGTGTGAATGAATCTTGTTTCTTTGAGTAGATAATAGTCTACACGACCAGAAATGAAGTTATTGTATTAAAAATGAAAATAAAATAGATATGTGTCATATACCTATTAATAAAAAAATATAAATCATAAATACCAAATAAAAAGGTATGTAAATTTTAATTCCCAACCATGATAGGTTGTAATGAAAAAATGAACAACATCAATTCGTGAGGCGGTAGTCCTCTATACACATGAACGTTGATTGTTTGTCCCATTTTATGGATATGTGTGTTAGTTCAAAATTAACCCTTAACATAAAAAAAGTATATTTATGATACATAGTTAACTATATAATCTTTTATGAATTTTAATTGATTTATGTGGATAAATAAATAAAACAAAAGTTCTTATTGAAGGATATTAGCTCTTATTTTGGTAACTCCATTTGGATTGCATCGAAATCCCACTATGGGATTCTTTCTTCCAAATTTGACTATTAATTTCAGATAGGTTGTATTTTTTATATTATTTTGGATGGTTTTGGAAGATAAAAATTTACTGAGTTGGGAGAGGAAGTGGTGAGTGTGAGTTCCATTTTATAGTGGGTGAGGATTGAAATTATTTCAAATACTATAACCCAAACAATTTTGATAAGAAAACTATAAATAATGGCCCTACAATAATGGTAAAATTTATATTAAATTTATGATATTTTTTATATATGGTCAACCAATTTATTTTTGGCATGTTTCTAGGATACATGTACCTTTAAGATATTGTTTAACGACAAAGTAAACTAGTTTTTACCTTAATCATATTATTTAATTTTAATTAATTTCACCAATATTTTCATCAAAAACTAAGATGACCTTAATATAAATTATAAATTATACTGATTAAAAATATGGTATTCATTTTTTCCAAATTCTAACACTGATTTGGAATAAATTAATTTCATCATAATCCCATATACGAGATGTAATAATGACTTCACATACTAATATTTTCAAATGATTGATTTTTTTTGTAATGAAATTCAATATGAAATTGATTCCAATAAATGGAAATATATTACTACATATAACTATAATTTATATTTAAATTAAAATCAAATCAAATTTTTATTATTAAATATAAATAAATAGATGAAAATGTAGTTTTCATTTAAAAATTAGTATTTTTCACTATTCATCGAAAAATAAATCATCACAAAAACATACAATAAATAACCATATATGTATATATATATCTTTCATTAAAATAATTTATTTATGATTATTTAATTAATTTATATGGGTATAGCATTCTTGATTTCATAAATCAATTCTTCTTGCAAAGTATTTCATATATTTTGAAAAGGGTTTCACATCAATTTTTTGATAATTGGAAAAATATTTTTCTTAATTTATAAATGTGTAAAATATTTTAACATAATTTAATTATTCTTTTTAATAACCTCAATTCCAATGGCTAGGTGAAAACTATAATTAATTTTTTTATAATAATATTAATAGAAAATTGTAAATTTCTAAAACTAGGCCTTGTCTATAATGAATCTGATCCATAGAACATGAAATTTTTTGTTACAAAATCCAAACATATTTTAGAATATACCAAAAGAAAATATAAGTGTTTCATTTTGTGAATGATTAACTTGATGTTTCATGTAATGCATGTGAAACTTATAAATTTTATTGAAAAGAATATATATTCATTGTTGTGTGAAATCAATATTATTTAAAAGAATAAATTAATTCACAATATAGTATTTCATATAATGTAATGGTGTTTTATTAAACACCCATTAAAATGAGTTCTTTCCAAAATTTTCAAATGTGTTATTAAAATTTTATTACATAAATATCCCACTCATAGGAACCGACATTAGTAAAATGGCCACTAAACCATTATTTATGAATGGAATGTTCTCAGTATAAAATTTTTCAAAATTAAATAATTATAAGAAAACATACATTGAATGTGAAAACATGGACATGTTAGAGAAATCTTACTATTAATTTCTTATAGAGATTGAAATAGAACATGGGTTCAATAAAATTAATGATCCCAAATCGATAACCCAAAGTATCTTTGAAAATATCATTAATATCCTAAAAAATGATGACAAAAGGGAACAAATATATTTCAATATACATTTATTTATGTTTGAGAATAAAAAAATAATATATACTTAACTGATTTTAATATAGTATTTCCTTTATTATGCATTGACCAGTTTCCACTTTGTATCTTTTTTCGTGAAATAATGGTCAATATGACATTCCTGATGCATTAGAATATCATGAGATTCATAAAAATAATAATATGTCATTTCATTCTCTTTTAGTGAAAAAATTATATCACTTGTTATCCAATATTCGTGATTTATCATATATAGAGATTACATTATATTCTCTAAAATATCATTTGATGTTTACCCTATATCATTCCAAAAATGGTTAACCATATAACCCAACATAAAATTTGTTACCATTTTTCTAAAAAAATGAAAATCATTGATCCCCCATATATCATAAACTACCTCATGGTTTTTACATAACAATCATGGGAACAAATTTATAATTTTTTATCTTAAACAATTATAAGAACCAGAATTACCACAAAACATTATTGAAAAAAACCACCCATTACCTTTAAAAATATTATTGGATATATACATTAAATCCAAGAAAGTGTAAAACATTATCAATAATAATATATACCACCTTATAAAAAAATTAGTTTCATGGTAATCATTAATATCTAATTTATTTTATCCGTAATAATCTAAATATCAAATGTAAACACAATTATCTCAAAATTAGGAACACATTAATGGTATCCTTCCCATAAAAAATATCATATTTACATTAATTGACTTTTCTATGCCAATATAACCATTAAATTTATACCTTTAAATCCATAATAAACATATAATTAATTATTCATATAACAAAATTCTTTAATTCCAATACATATACATTTCAATGATCAAACATTATTCTTATACCATTACCTAAGCTCCATCCTCTTATTCTTTAATACATATTTCTTGAAATATGAAATATGTATCATATATTATGGTTCCTCAACATTAATTTAAATAGTCTCACTGCATTTTATGTAATCAATACTTTTAGAACAACCCATTCCTTTCATATTTCATTAATTATAAATTTATCTCTAATATTATATCAAATAATCATCCCCCCTTTTTGTTTTTATGTTTATATATACACTTATGATAAAAAAAAATCATTCCCATGCTTTTCACATATACAAAATTATATATTAACATGGTTATTTATAATTATTTCTATTTAATAATAAAAAATCATATTGTGAGAAACACTAATCAAAGTAAAAATATGTAATCCTAAATAATTGATTTTAAGATGTCAAAATAATAAAAAATTATTTTAATTATATGAAACCCATGTTTATCCATAGATGAATTGATAGAACAATCCTTACATGTATTCATATATAAATCACTAAACATTTCTCCTCCTATTATCCAATGTTGTTCTAAAACATTCATTTGATACCAACAACATCAACCATATATAAACATACCTGTATATTACATCATTTTGGATGAATATTATACCTATTAATAAATTATACGCATGAGGAAAAAAATAGTTTAGTGTATTTGGTAACATAGATATATAATTATCTACCTTGGTGATGGATATTTAACACATACTATTAAGATACTCCCATCATTTATTTATAAATAATACCATTTTTCATAATCTAGGGAGAGGAAACATAGAAATAGGGAGATCTAAGATACTGAATGGGTGTAACCAAGGGATATATGTATTCATAACAAATTAAATTTGGTATGAGAACAATATTTTAACATTTTAAGATAATGAAATCCAAATAAATGATCAATACAAAAATTATTGGCATATAGATTGGTAGATCATAATATATAGAATATATGTAAATTAAAGAGTATAATTCAAGAGGTAGCATATTTTGAATAATTATTATACATTTTGTACACATTGAAACATGTAAAATCATTCCCAAATTTTCAATTATCATTTCTAAAACATGTGAGAGAACATCTTAGAAGAAAAACATACTGGGTGGGACTTAAATCATGTTATCCCTTCTTCACATTGTGGATGAATATTGTTGACTACTTCTAAAAATTATTTTATTATATATAAATCATTACCCAATGAATTTGAGAGATATAATAGTCTCAACCCGCAATATATAGACCCCCCATTGTATAAGATGTTATAGGATCACATAGAGCTATCTAGACTACTCCTTCGTATATGTCATAATTGGATTACCCAATGCTATTCTAGGTCAACCCATCATATAATATATAACGCGATTACATGATGATCGTCTTGGCCACCCAATCCAATAATATATAATGGTATTACATAGGACAATAATGTTTCAAACATTGTATATGACATGTCCATTAAAGAAAAAATGAATAAATATGAAGTGATTTAATTTCATCATAAAACAATATGAAATAATTATTATTTCATAAATTATTAACCCATTGAAATGAACTGGGTTTCAAGTTAATATCATAGATACATGATTAGTGTGTTGAAATGGAATGGTTTTCATGAAAATTTATTTGAATCATGTATTAAACATAGAAAATAAATAGATCCCATATACATCAATCCATCAAAACATAAATCATTCAGAAAAAATAATGAATGGTATCATTGTATTATATCAATATTAAAGAATATCTATATCAATGTATTTCATTATACATGGTTAATAATTTTGAATGATCACTTAGAATAGTTATATGAACCCATCCATAATACATAACATAATACTATGTTTTAGAAAATAACATACATTGTTCCACAATTAGGATCTTTTCAGGTTTAGAGTTTCACGTAATTAGAATTAAAACATAAATAAAATATCATAATCATAAATGTGGAAACTATTAAAAGAATGTCATATTTTTTAAAATATAAAACCTTCAAAAAAATAACATCCATGAAAAATTACCATGTCCATTAAATTATATTCCTTATTTAACATAATGATCCTTGAAACCACATAAAAACAATTAAAAACATGGGATGAGACCAAAATTCTTAATAAAGGATATATGGAAACATCATGTCTCTTTCTTGGTACATATTTACATTATAATTCACACAATAACCCTTACACATGAAATAACCTTTTGGTCAAATTCTATCTCTAGATCACCCAATACATTGGAGATATATAATGGTGCTCAGCAATAAAATCATTAGCTATAATGGGCTAAACCCAACATATATTTATTTATAATGGGACTCAACCAATCGTATATTGATCTATAATTGGATGAAACTAACAAACACTATGTCCAAGAAACATCCAAAGGTTGTATTATATCTTTAAATCTGGAGAAAACCCTCAATCCATATATATAACAAAATAAGATTTCTGAATTTTATTAAAGAGACTTTTAAAATGATTTTAATTGTAAGGTCCCATAAAAATATTATTGGAGTGAGAATTAACAGAAAGTAATGGTTATGTGTTCTCACTATATATATACATAATACACCATAATATAAAATAATTCATCACCCAAATAATAACAATATCACATAATGAATACTGTAGAAGGTTTACATAATCATTGTAAATTGGGTTAAGAATTCCCTTACCTCTTGTGTTTCTTATGTAGAATGTGTCTAAAACGCCATTATAATTGTTAAAAGTGATTTATTGATATCTTATGGAGACATATAATTGTTTATAACACATTATATGAGCATTTCAAAACATCATTAGATGCATTTATTAATAATATTTTTTTAATTACATTGATTAAGGTTTGTTCTTTACATTTTTTTCATGGTGGGTTTGTAATGTATTTTATAATAGAATAGAAGTGATATTCCAAAAGTTAAATGAAATGCTATTAACATGTTTCTAGTACATTACCTAGTTATAGAAATCATTTTCTCATATGATATGAGGATGAATCATTAGATAAATCCTTAGTGATGATCATTAGTTTATTCATTTGAATTTTGATCATTACGATGTAACATTTTTTTATTTATTAAATTTATGCACAAAAACTAGTCTCGTCACCTTATATAGGTTTTATCATAAACTATAAAATCATTTCATACGATTTAAATTGTTTTAGAACTTGATTTTTAGGAATTAAAAGAAATTGAAGACACATCGTCGATGATATCGGTAAATTGACAAATCACAGATGTTGTTTTTTTTTGAGATACATTTAGAGAGGAGAGGAATAATGATGATGAATTTTTTACATGGACATTATAACATATAGAATATACAAGATTCTGAAGATTTTATACTTCCTATACAAGCGGTGGGGAGGATAGTATAAGATAAAAGAGGAATTGAATAAAAAACAGAATAAAATGAAAGAGCATTTATTCTTATTTATATATTCTCCATGAGATCCTCTAAAAGGACTATGGTTTTGGAATTTTGATGAGACCATCTAAACATATACGTGTGAAAGTTACTTGCTAAGGGGATTTCACAAAACATATACAGTGCCCCTGGATTGAGAAGTGTGATAGGAAGACAGGGTGTGAAGGTAGTATTTATTATGGAGGTAAGGAGTGGGTTTACAATATTTTATTCATTAGTTTAATATTTATTCTCAAGACCATGATTAAGATTAATTATTCTAAAAAATTAGTAAATAGAGCATGTGAGTTTTAACCAAGTGTTCTTAAATCATTCATGATATAAAAAATAATGTATTTAAATGATAATTTTTATATATGGTATTTTAACGTATTTCACTTTTCATAAAAAACCTTGTATTTATAAAAAATCCAAAAAAAACCACCCTAGCCATTTTTCAACGTTTAGAATTCAACAATTAACTCCATTTATTGAAAATATTTTTTTAAATAAGATTAATTTCATTTTTAAATATAATCACACATTCTAAAAAACTAACCATTATATAACTATAACAGATTTTATTTCACATGGAATGAAAATCTAGATCTCATTATTTTATTACCAAAATAATAACACATTTACTATTCATATGGGTACATTACTATTCATAAGGGTAGGTTACAATTCATAAGGGTAGGTTACTATTAACCAAAAATAATATTTCTCTTATCGGACTCTAAATAAATTACATGTCCCAATAGTGTATGTCCATCTTTTGAAATTCAAATCATATAAATGGAGTAATTATATTTAAAGGCTAGTTATAAATATTTACACAAAACAATTTTTCATGAATGACAAATATCTTTTGAAGCCTTCAGGTGTTACATTATCCCCACCCATCGGAAATTGCATGTTACATTCTATGTAAATAATTAATATAACATTGTTTATTTTTATTAAAATTATGAAATAAATATTAATTTTACCATAAAGGGGATGTTATGTTCAATGGCATACCGGATACACAACAAGTATCATTGAAAACAAACATTGCACAGAAAGTCGAGTTATACTGAAAAATATTAATATAATAATAATATTTTAAATGGTGTTTAACGAATAGCTTTTGTATTGACTGAAATGAATATTACTAACCATATTATGATTAAATGTGTTTGTAATATGTTTTTCTATTTATCAAATAAATTTTAGAGGCTTAAAATAAGAAATAATATGATTTTAAACATAAATACTCTAATATTCAATAAATTGTCGATTTACAGCCTTTTGATATAGAACCCTCCATAAATATAATTTTGGTCACTTTTATATGTTCTATTTTTCAAAATAAAATATTTATGTATAATTGGGACATCTAAATTTAAATAGGGTAAATATTTGGTAAACTTTTGATAGAATTCATTTTTAATGAATAGTGACAAATATTGTATTTTAATTCAAAAATGCATTTTAATATAATATATTTATAAGGTTATATTATCTTTCTAATTGGTTTTAAATTTAATTATATTATTTGTTTAACATTAAGTCAAATTTTGGTGATTGGATGTAATTTCACTTTCAAATTTGATAGAAATAGGTGTCAATCTATTGATATTTATTATTTCTTAAAAAAGTGTTTTTCTAACAGTGGGAATTAATTATAATTTAATTTCTGCCACTTATGTTTTATGAATTTGGAAAAATTGATTTCATATTTTGATTCCAGAGGTCCAAATTTTGTAAATAAGTAAACTTTATTTGTATAGAATATAAATATTTACTTCTGTAAAATTTTTATTTACCATGGTTAAAGGGTAAATCAAAAAAATAAGGGCGACAAAATATTATACAAATAATATAAAATTTCTCTAACATGTTTTTAAATCCTATTGGTTAATATATTACATACCATGGTCATACATGGGTCTATTTCAGGTCCCCATGGTTCCACTTGAGAGTGATAATGACACTTTATATTAGTTAATTTAATGTAATGACAAAAATAACATGAACATATATATTTTAGTAAATAAATTTTTTCCTAGGGTTATATAAGTTATCTCTTTAACTATAAATATTAATTTAAAAGAGAATAATATTTAATATATCATTGTATTTTTTTTATATTTTTTAGACACCACATAAATAAAAATATTTATGACACAATACGGATGTTGTGTTTACCTCATTAATGAATGAATTAAATAAATAATATTATAAAAATTAAAACAATATCCAAAACCTATCCAATTTTTATTTGATGATTCTATTTTGAACATGAGTAATATTATCTTCAACTTTAATAAGATATGGACATTTAGAAACAAGAAATCATTAAATAATAATCTAATATTTTCCAGCTTTCCTAAAGAACCCATCCCCCCTTATAAAAAACCTCAATTATAACCCATTACACACACCGATAAAGCCTCTATTCTCCTCCAAACTCTACCCAATTAATCTCCCTACATCCCTATCCTCCTCCTAGAAGACAGACCTTATGCTGAGGGAAATTCATTTAAAACTTTTGGTTCAATTTAAAGGGAAATGCACGATTTAAGGGTAACATCTTCTCTTAAGCTATTTTGTTTTATTTTAATTATACAGAACACTAAACTCTTTTTATTAAATTTTTATAAGAACACTAGTATGCTTAATATACTCGGTCATTTTGTTAATAATTATTTGAACTACAATTTCAAACACCTATATATAACTGGTATAAAACATACTATTTCTGTGCTCAACAAACTAACGCCTCACGAAAAGATGATTGTTCAATATTCTCCTACATCATCATAATGTGGAAATTAAGATGGTACTATTTATATATATGATATATATAATATTTATATTTTTTCAATAATTTTTTGTTTATCATTTATAGAATTCCTTCTGTGTTTTCAAAGTGGTAAAATATGATAATTTCATTTCAGAATGTGCGGACTACCGCCCCTCAAAATGATATGACCCATTCATGACATACGTGTAATGTGTAAAGGATAGAGTTAATTAAATTATATATTATATATACTGAAATTAAAATTTACCTATGTATCATTATGTTATTATTCCATTAAATATGAAATATAAATGAATGTATCCTTCATGCTAACGTACGGCTAACCATCTCAATAAATGATGCATTTCATTTCTTATCTCCAAATGTAAAGTACTATTATAAATACAAAAATATACTGGATATTTATGATATATATGATATGTAAATCATGAATACCATTTTGTAGATAATTTATTTTTGACCACATGGATAACTTGTAATTATAAAAAGTTCATTTTTGACTCAAGTACCAAATATCGACCAAATGGCCATTATTAATTTAAATTATTGCATAATGTTTATATCATGGTAATAATTTATATAAAATGAATAATAAACTTGAAAAATGTTCTTAATAATGTATAAATTAAATTTAGTTTATTATTCAGTAAATTAATGAACGAACGGGTCATGCCAGACACGAGGTAAGGGGTTACTTATCTCGCATTTAATTCCGTGATAATTCCACTATTCGCCACTTATTTATAGAATGTCGTGTATTATGCAATTAAATTTGATATATATTTTATAATTATTAACTTTATATTCATGGTAACTTTTGATTAATTTGGTGGTTATTAACCTTTGGTCATACAACATGACTTATTACAATGTGGTAAGGGTTTTTCATCTCCCTTTTTATTCCCATGAGATAAATGCTATATTTGCCACAATTTTTTTTGTGTGGTGGATTTAAAGCCCATTATTGTATACATTATGTAATATACATTAATTTATGTGTATTTACATCTTCATTATATGATCCTTCTTTCATGGTATTTATGTTTTGTATGTTACCAAATTGGTAAGGTAACATTTCACCCTCTCTTTATAAAATAATTCTTTTTGTTATGTCTTTTAAATTAAATATTTTTATGTTGAGATATGTTCTTCTATATATTTATTATTGTAAATTTTATTTACACGTGATAATCTACCCTTTTCCCTCAAATAAACCCATTTTTTGAATATTAAATTGAATACGTTAGGCTGTCGAGTTTCTGTAAGGGAACTTCTTCACCCAGTTTCAATTATTTTAGTTAAACTTATGCTTCTTGATTGTGTTGTGCTATGAATATGTGTGAATAAAATCTATTTTTTTATGCCAAATATAAACTTATATTGGGAGTATTTATATTTTCCACACATAATTATCTCATTGATTTATCCTGAATATTTGGACACAATATTTATAAGAGATTTCATCCCAATTTACATTCCATTGAGACTTCATTGTTTGTATGCACCAATTCACTTTTATATGGTGTATATACAATCATTTTTCAAATTATACCATTAATACATTTATTCACATGATATGATAATGTTTTTATTAAATTTTATTTCTCAATTATTTGTATTCAAGCATCTCTCATTTGGTTCGGAACTCCATAACTAAAATATCATTTTAATGATTTAATATTCTCAATTTTCTCATTAATGTCCATGATTTTAAAATTGTTTTATGGATTTATTTATATGGACATTAATGTTTGAAAATTTTAATTCCTTTAAAATAATCAATGTGGTTTCGGACACTTTGATTCAATAATCCCTTTATTATATGTTTTAAATGGTTCTGAAAATGGTATGATATAGCATTGATTATGTCAATGTTTTTAAATTATATATTGTGATTGCAATATGGAAATGTATTCTTTCCTTTATTCTTGTTTTATGTGTTATGAATATAATATGGTAATTTGGCATTTTTAAGTATACGGGTGGTCCCGTTACAAACCTAGGGCATGTGAGCTCGAGGTAGCTCTCCAATGTATTTGGTTAACATGACAGAGGTAAGTTTTAATGTTTCTCCTAAGAGATATAATGAATATTTTGTGATGGGTATTCCAATGTAACCCCTTAGGTAGCTTTGATATCTAAAATGAATGAATGATTTTTATACCAAATGATACATTTATGATTTATGATTTCTATGTGTTATTCAGAAATATTATGATTTCATGATGTATGTTATGATTGAAAAGTATGGTTTAATTGATTTGTATTTATTGATGGGTTAATGTTTACTTTCCTTATTTTATAACCCATACTGGGATTTTTATGCTCATCACATGTTTTGAATTGTTTTTCACAAGACATAAGGATTAATAGGGTTAAGGATGGGATCATGGAAAATTCATGCAGTTTAAAACATGGAACTAGATCTGACTCTTGTTTTACAAGAGTTTTTATATTATGAAAAAATGGAAACTGAGTTGATGTGTATACTTTTTTTTGAGAAGTAATTTAATATTTATGGCCTAATTCATTAAATCTATGAACCTGATAAGATCCAAAATGTGAATTATTAATTTAATTTAAGATTATGTAATGTTTTACGTATGATTTCTTATAGTTGGTATCAAACGTCTGTATAGATATCTCTAGACATTAGGGTGTTATCTAAACATAATTTACATAACTATAATGGTTTTCATATTATAAATATTCATTGTTATTTTAGTTAAATTGAATGAGTTTAAGATAACAAGAATATGTCTATCATAGTATGTATCCTCCTCATAAGATATTATAGGATGATTTTACTAATACTGTCACCCTGATATTTTCGGTTTTAGTAAATGGCTGGATTTAGCAGGCACCAAAGTGACAGTGGATGTGAAAAAAATTGTGACTGTTTTCTGAATGAGAAACTGAATTAAATGTTTCCTATAGTAAGAAATATTGTTGTTATTCTCAACCAAATATCTGGATTCATGGTTGACCACCTTAACCATGGTGATTTTTTATGGAATCATATATGTTAGAAAAAATTCTCTATAGAAGTTCAGGTAATAATCATAATGGTAGGTATGTTAAAGAACCTATGCGTCAAGGATGTGTAAAGAGACACCTAGGAAAATGTTTCAAAGGGACAGGAAGATGCAATAGATGTGGTAATGAAGGTCATAAAGCCAGAACCTTCCAGGTAAAAAGGAAGCATCTAATTGACTCTAGGAAAGGGAATAATGTTCTTTCTAAGGGATCAATTAAATTTATTAAATTTTGTGTGCATAGTCATAAAACCATCAGATGTCATACGAAGAACTTTCGATAATGGGATCACCATGATCGTACAAATATATGTTTACCAATACCTAATTTCATTCTGATTGAGGATGAATAAACTGACAATAAATAATGAACAATATGGATTATTTCTTATCAAGTGTTTGGATATTATTTATTATTTGGATATGATTCATGATTTTCATTGTCGGAACTAAGTATTTCATAATAACTTAGTAAGGAATGGTTAATGGATTATGAAGAATGTTTAATGAGTAATAAGTAAAAATATAAGGGAATAAAGAGGTATGGTTGATTTTAAGCTGATGAGATGCTTAAAATTATTATGTCTTAATGATGATATTTTATTGGAAGAATTTTTATAATATGTGTAACCCTGAAGATTGATATCTGAAAATGTTATTCAAGGAATAATAATCATTTCTTTTGATTTGTAATGGTGGAATTTTATTTTGGAATAATCTATGTTTTTATGAAAGACATATAGTGATTTGGGTTATTTATTGAAATGATTAACCTATAAAAGCGAATATGTGATTGGGTTAATTAGACTATTGTATGAGATATTAAGAGTGGTCGATTTTATTTGGATATAAAAAGCTAATATTTACTGTATCATAGTATGTGATTAAATCCTTCTGAGTTTTGGGGTACAATCCTAATTTGGGTTACATTTAAGTATTATTAGGAAATTTGTTTATTGAATGGCCTTTGACGAACTTTGGGTATTGTTTGTCAAATTTTGGGGATTAAGAGTATTATTTATTTTTATAAAGTATTATCCTTTTTGGGGATAATCTAGTCTTGAAGTAATTTTTTTTTGGTTTTGTTGATGTCTAAAGACCTGAGAAATATATAGTTCATCTTTTTTAGATTATCTCATAATCTAGAAGTTGATTCTCGTGATTTTAATGTGACCATGTTAGTTTGAATACACATCTTTTAGGGAAAAGTTGAGTTTGTTGTAGAAATTTAGTAAAGGATGAATGTCTACATGATAGGTAAGTTTGTATCTGAATATTTTTATTTATTCTCATAAATAAGTTACTCAACATTATGAAAATTTACCTAAAACAAAAACATTGTCCATTAACCTTTTCTACTGGGGAATTAGTGATCATTTTACCCATCACAAGTTAGTGATTTTGTTGTTTTTAAAATTCACCTAATAATGATTTATACCATTATACATCAAACATTGTTGGTTTGTTTTCATCCATATCCTTGTTTTCATTCATGGAATCCTTGTATGGGATATCTCGGGTGGCCTTTGATTTCTACCTCTTTCTATTAAAGTGATATTTTAAATCACTCTTTTTTGATGTGGAACATTCAATGATGTTTCCAAGCCTAATTTTAAAATTTTGAGGATGCAATTCCCAAAGGGGGGGGGGAGGATGTAACATCCTAGGTAAATAAAGAATATAAATTTTTAATATTTATTAAAATTTTTGAATAAGTTTTAATTTTACCTTCAAGGGTATTTTATGCTAGATGGCATACCTGATAAACAATAGGATTCATTGAAAAATTTCAATGCACGCAACATTGAGTTATACAGACAAATATTAATTTAATAATATTATTTTAAATGAAATTTAATGCATAGTATGTGTATTGGTGGGAATGAACAAAACTAACGATAATATAATTAAATATGTTTGTTAAATGTTTTTATATTTATCCAAAAATATTTATAGGCTATAAATAAGAATGAATCAGATTTTAAGCCTAATTAATCTAATATACATTAAAACGATAATTTACCACCATTTAATGGTGAACCCTATTTAAATATATTTTTGGTCAATTTTTTATGTTTTATCTGACAAAATAAAATTTTTCTTTACAGTCATGAAATTAAAATTTACTTCTGTTAAATTATCTGTATTTTTTTGATAAAAATAATTTTTAATTAATATTGAAAGATATTGTATTTTAATTCAAAACTACCTATTAATCTAATATATTTATGAGGTTCAATTGTATTTTTAATTTCTTATAAAGTGTAATTATAATATATTTTTTAACATTTAATCCAATTTTGGTAATTGGATGTAATTTCACATTGAAATTGGACATTAATAAGTGTGTATCATTTGGTTGTTATTATTTCTTAAAAACGCAGTTTTTGTTTGGACAACATGAATTAATATGAAATTTATTTCATCCACATCAGTGTTTTTAATTAGTAAAAATGGATTCCATATTTGTAATCATGAGGTAAAAATTTTGAAAATTGGTAACATATATATTTAGGCAATATGAATATTTACTTCAGTAAATATTTAATTTACCATGTTTAAATGGTAAATCTGGTTAATAAGGGTTAGAAAATATTAATATAATAACATAAAATTACCCTAAAATGTGTCCTAATCCATTTTTATAATACATTTTTTACCATGGGAATCATTGGGTCGATTTTGGGATCCCATGGATCCACTTGGGAGAGATCATTAACCTTTATATTAATTAATTTAAAGTAATGACAAAAATAACATAAAATTATATTATTTAGTAAATATATTTTTACATAGGGTTATAAAAAATATATCATAGACTATAAATATTTATTTTAATACTAAAATTATTTCCTATGTCATGGTATTTGTTTTATAATTTTAGATATCTTATAAATAAAAATATTATTGACACAATAATAATGTTGGGTTTTACCTCATTAATTAATGATTTAAATAAATAAGACTATAATTATTAAAACAACATCCAAAACCCTTCCAATTCATATTGGATGAATATATTTTCTACATTAGGCATCCTATATTCAAAAATAATATGGTTTTGACCATTATAAACCTAAAATCATTATATAATAAAATACTATTTTTCATGCTTTCCTATAGTGCCCCTACCCCCTTATAAAAAGCCCTCAATTATAACCCATTACAAAAACTCCTCAATCCTCATGGGTCACCCATGCTCTTCCCAATTAATTTAAAAACATCCCTATCCTCCTCCTAGTAGCCTTACCACAGGCCAATGGCAATTAAATTAAACCATTAGATTCAATCCAAAGGGAAATAACCGATTTAAAGGTAACACCTTCTCTTATGTTCTTTTGTTTTCTTTTAATTCTCGAAAAACATAACAGTTTTTTATTCAATTAGTATATAAAAATAACAATATCATAAATATGCTCGGTTTTTTATTATAAGGAATAGAACTACACTTAAACACACCTCCATCTCATTGTTAAAGAAGATACTATTTCTGTGGATAGCAAATTAACGCCTCACGAAACAATGATTGTTCAACATTTCCTTCCATATCTTATAATGCCCATTTACATGGAACTATATTTATATGTGATATATATTATATATTTATTATATTTGTACTTATTTATTTTTCATTTATAGAATACGATTATGGTTTCGAAAGTGGGTAAATAAGATAATTTCACTTGAGGAAGTGCATATTACTGCCTCTAAAAATGATATGACTCGTTCATGACATTCATAGAACGTATAAACAATGGAGTTAATAAAATTATATATTATATTATACTGGAATTATAATATACCTATGTATCATTATGTTTTTATTTTATTAAAGTTGAAATATAAATGACAGTAGCATTCAAGCATACATACGGCTTACCGTCTCCAGGAACGTTTCATTTCGATTCATATCTCAAATTTTATTTACTATTAAAAATAAATATATATATTGGATATATAAGATAAATATTATATCTAAATCTTTAATATCATTCTATAGGAAATTTGTTTTTTACCACATGAACAACGTGTAATTATAAGAAGGTCATTTTTGACTCTTGTACCATATCTCGACCAAACGACCATTATTAACATAAATGATTGCATAATGACTATAACATGTTAAAGAATAAAATAAACAGAATATTAAACTTTAAAAAAAGGTTTTTAAGCAATTATAAATTAACTTATGATTATTATTCTGGAAATTAAAGAATGACCGGGTCATGTCAGACACGAGGTAAGCGGTTTCTTATGTCCCTTTTAATTCCGTGAGATTTCCATTGAATGCCAATTATTTAATTCATATGGTGTATTGTGTATTGAAATTTGATATATCTATATATTATCATGATTATCATTATATTCATTTTCTTCTGTGATTCATTCAGTGGTGATTATATTTTGGTCATACGATGTGAATGTTTACAACAGGGTATGAGGTTTTCATCTCAGTTATTATTCCCGTGAGATTCATGCTATATTTCCCACTATTTTCTTATGTGTGGTGGATGTACTTCCAATGATTGTATTCTTTGTGTAATGTAATTTAATTTATGGGTATTTAAATCTTCATTGTATGATCATTATTTCATGAGTTTTATGTTTTGTATGTTACCAAATTGGTAAGGGAACCTTTCACCCTCCTTTTTAAAAAGTACTTATTTTTCATATGTCTTTTAATTTAAATATTATTTTGTTGGGATATGTTATTATATATCCTTATTCATGTAAATTGTATGTCAAGGTAATGGGATACAATTTTATCTCTCATTAACTCAGTTTCAAAATTTTATTGTGACGCCATTAGGCTTTCGAATTTCTGTAAGGGAACTTCTTTACCCAATTTCTATTTTTTTGGGTTAAAAATCAACTTCTTGATTATGTTGTGACAAAAATATTTGTGAATAACCACTGATTATATAACATTTAATATCCACTTATATTGGGTGTATTTATTTTTCAAACATATTTATCTAATTTATTTATCCTTAATATTTGGATACCATCTTGATAAGTGATTTCATCTCAATTTATATTTCATTGAGACTAAATTGTTGTTATACACAGATTAAATTTTATATGGTTTATATACTATCCTTTGTGAAATTATATCATGAATACCATTTTTCCATTCATATTATAATATTTTTAGAAAATGTTATTCCTTAATTATTTATATTCTAGAATCACTCATTTGGTTCGGAACTCCTGATCTAAAATATCATTTAAATGATTTTATATTCTAAATATTTCTCATTAATAACCATGTTTTCAAAAAAAATTATGGATTTATTTATATTGGTAATAATTTTTTTTTTGATTTTAATCCCTTTAAAAGCCTCAAATTGGTATGGGATACTATAATACAAAAATATCTTTATTAGATGATTTAAAATGGTTTTTAAAATGGTTTAAAAAAGAATTTATTATGTCAATATTTTGAAATGATATATTGTGATTTTAATATGGAAATGATATATTTCCTTTATTATTGTTTTGTGTATTATGAATGTGTTATGGTTATTTGGTATTGTTTATATATACGATTAGTTACATGATACACATAGGGTTGGTGAACCTAAGATAAAACTCCAATGTATTGGGTAATGTGACAGAGGTAAACGTTAATGATACTCTTAAGAGATTTATGGAATATAATGTGATGTGTATCCAAATGTGATTCCCCAGGTAGTTTCAATAACTACAATGTATGTTTGTTTTTTATGCCACATGTATCCTTTATAATTTATGATTTCTATGTGTTATTCATAAATCTTATGATTACATGAGATATGTTATGATTGAAAAGTATGGTTTCATTGATTTGAAATTATTGATGGGATAATGCTTCCATTCCTTATTTTATAACCTGTACTATGACTTTTATGAACATCCCATGTTTTGAAAAAAGATTCATTGGACTTAATGATGAATAGGATAAATGACGTCATCAATGAAAATTCATTTTTTTAAAACATGGAACTAGAAATGACTGTTTTTTTCAAGTGTTTATATTTTATGAAAAATATGGGAACTAATTAGAAGTGTCAACATTGTAATTTTTTTGAGATGTAATATTTATGACCTAATTCTCTAAAACTATAAACCTGATACGTTCCACAATGTGAATTATTAATTTAATTCAATATTATGTAATTTTTTAAGACTGGGTCCTAATAATTCATCCTCAAAATTTTATTTTCAAATTAAACAAGTGAGTGTACTTCTCCCTCATATAATTTTCATATTCCCTTGTTGCTCAATCAACCATGTGGTTTGTCCACAAAACCTATACCTATTGGATAACCTTATTCATCAATACATGTTCTCTTCGATCATGAATTTGAACAGATTTATCTTCATAATAAATTTCCTCTTCCTATTAAACAACTTATGGGATCATGACATTAGATGAATAATGAACATAATATCTCTACATAGAAACATGAATAACATTGTGTACATGAGAAGATATCATAGGCAAAGATATATGGTAGGTGAGTGATCCAACATTCTCCAGTATTTTACAATGTCGAATGAACCATGTACTTATCATTCCTTTTTATAAAAAATCATTACACTTTACCATTGTGAGATTATATGAAAAAAATGATCTCTAACCTCAAAAAAATGTATTTACTCCTATTATATGAATTATTTTTCAACCTCCTCTATGTTATCCTCAAATGATTCTAGATCATCTTCACTTTCTCTGCCACTACCTCTACTAATTATTGTTCCATCAACATCCATTCCCTGACTTCAACCCAAATTTCAAAAGGTTGAAAAACCTTCACATACAATTCCTCATAAGTATAAATATTTATACTGGAATGAAAAATATGTTTATAAGAATGATCAAAATACAAAAGGTGTTAATCCCAACATCCTTTGTAGTCCATTGAAAATTTTCAAGGAAATATCGCCCATTGTTAAATCATTCATTATGACTGCCTAATTAATTGAGGATAAAAAGCTATAATGAAATTCAATTCTATTACCTACGACTTATGAATCACCATTCTAAAATTAGAAGTGAACCTAGGATCATTGTCTATTATAATGGAATGAAACACTCTATATAATATGATAATCTCATTGAGGTACATTCAAGAAATATGATCTGAATTTATTGTATATCGAATATAATGGAAAAGTGTAGATTTAGTAAACTGATAAGTAATAACCCAAATCACAATATAACAACAAGATGTCTTTTGTAGTCAATAAATGAATTCCATTGATATATTCTCTTATTTCCACTCTATCAGTAACAATGGATATAGATTCCACTTTGGTAACTGCCTATATACATTAACTCGTTGACATGTAAAATATTTCATTGTAAAATAAGTAATATCCATTTTCATTCCATCACACCTGTAATAATCATGATTGTCTCTATTCGTCATTGTACCACTAGAATGAACTAAAAATAGAGAACTATGAGCCTCACCAGAATATTATTTCTTCATGTTGAAATCCCAAGTCACACAAAATCATTTTCAAAATGGTAAAACAAAATTTTTATCATGGTTAAATTATGAAAACTTAAAGATTTTAACCAATTCTACCTTTTCCTATAGCTCCCCATCAACCTTCAATTCTATCTTAATTATATCTGATAAAAATGACTTCCCTGACACATGAAACAGAACAAGGAAATTTCATACAACAATAACATCTAAGAAAAAATTTTATCAAATCATTTAACAATGGATCACGTTCCAAACATATCATGGTTAATGTTGAATTACTTTCTTTACTCAAATCATCAACCACCCTATTTACATTCCTAGGATGGTAATGAATTGTTCCGTCATAATCCTTAATTAGTTATAAACATCTTCTATGTCTCCTGTTTAATTCCTTCTAGGTAAATATATATTTCATTGTTTAATGGCCAATATATATTTCACATTTTACTTCATAAAGATGATGCCTCCAAAAATTTCAGAGAAAAAAACCAAATCATCCAATTCCAAGTGAAGTGTGGGATAATTTAACGGATGAGGATTCTATTTTATTGAAGCATAAGAAATTTCATGATCATTATACATCAAAATACAACCATGTAACATCAATGAAGCGTCATTGTAGATGAAAAACTCACCATTTCTCGAAGGAAAGGCAAAACCAAGATGATTCATCGATCTTTTCACCAGTTCCAAAAAACAAGCATCACATTCTTCTATCCAAAAAATATTTTCCCTATTCTTGTTAACATAGTTATTGGGCTAGGGAACATTGATATGTTTTTAACAAACCATCAATAGTAAATATCTAATCCAACAATACAAAGAATCTCAGTAACATTTTATGTCTTGGACTTTTATCAACCATGTTTTTGGAAGGGTAAACAGTTATTCCATCCTTCTATAAAATGTTCCCAAAGAAATAAATTAGTTTCAACCAAAAATCATCCTTGCTGAATTTTCCATACAGTATCAATTCTTTTAGGGTTTAAAAATAACTCTTAGATGTTTTTCATAGTCATATTTAGTTCTATAATATAATATAATTTTATCAATAAACACAACTAAAACATGTCCAGGAGCTCATGAAATATTTTTTTCATAATATTCCGGAATACAACATATGAAATAGTGAACCCAAAAGGCATAAGTAGACGTTCAAAATGAGAATATCTAGTACATAATGCACTGTTAATGAAGTCTTCATCACTTAATTTATCCGGATGGTACCCCGACCTCATGTCAACAATTGAATAATATTGTGCTCCATAGATCTGATAAAAAAATAACTAATACAAGGCGATTGAAATGTCTCATTGAACCATATTTCCTTATAACAAATATTATAGGTGCACCCCATAGTGAATTGGTTGGTCAGATTAAACATTTATATAATAATTCATGTAACTTCCTTTTTAATTCTAAATTTTCCAATTGAGCCCTTTGATAATGGGGTTTAGAAATAGGTTTATCACCAGGAACTAATTCAATAAAAAAATCATCCTCTTGATTAAGAATAAGACCTGCAAAATCACATGAAAAACATCGTGTTAAACATTTACCACTACTACATCATTAATCTAGATAGGTCACTTATCATAAAAAATATGAGAAATATAACATTAATTTCCATATTTTATTAGTTTTGAGTTTCATGATATGATATCAATGGTGTTGGTTCATTCTTGTACACAATCTAAAACGATTTCATAAAAACACCTTGTTTTTCTCTGAAATCTATCATAGAATTATAAAAATAAAATCTGTCTATACCCATAATAATATCATTTTCTATTAGTGTCTCGAAAATAAGGTTTGTTGGTAAACACAATAAACAAAGTATATGTAGATTATTATAATTTTTTTTGCTGAAATATTTCCTCAATGTTTTTTTACCATGAGTTTTGGTTTCATTTCATGAGCTTTAATTCAAAAAAGTATTAAAATTTCTCAGAAATGATGGAATTTGTGGACCCTAAATTAGTCAACTCATTTAAAGAATCTAAAAAAACAAGAAATCTACCCGATGCCACCTCCTTTTATGGATTAAAATCAACTGAAGTGGTTGAAAAGTATTTTACCACACACTTCCCCTTCCAATCATGATGACTTATTTTCGACGGACAAGCTTCATACAAACATTAGAAAAATATCCTAATATAATACAGTAAAAGAATATCACCATCATTGTCACATTAATTTTTAGGTCATCTTCATTTCACTCATGAGTTATGTGTTCAAAAATTACAAATTAGAATAATTTCTCCAAATTTACCAAACATTGACTAGGAATCCTTTTACCACACTTTTCATAGGAATGGAAACTAATTATCTTATCTCCAGATTTTATTGAATAATTCTTTACCAATTCCTACAAACCCGAACCATTCTAATTATTTTCATCACATGGAACAAAAGATTAATCAAACTCTATATCAATATTTTCATAAAAATAAACAATTTTCTCATTTCTTTTAAACTCACATAAAGCCAATGATCTTTATAAAAAAAGTTTTTAAACCATAGTAAATATATTAATTTTACAATCCAAATCCCAAGTAAAATATGGTACGTATGAGGCTAGTCTAGTAAAATTGTCTAAATATGATTCTCAATAATTATCAACTTTTTATTTTAGTTCAATTAATTGTTTATCTATTCTGAGTCAAACTATTTTATATTTTTTTTCCAAAATGATACTATTAAAATCATCCCATATTGGACTGTCCAGATCATCATATTCTGGTGTATTCATAACTAGAGACCACTATCGATCATCTTCAACTTCAAAATGATAAATATATTGTATTATATTTTGATTCTATGAAAATCCCATGACAGAAAATGTAACACCCTGAGATTTTATGAAAAATATTCTTTTTAATTTCATTAATGTCTTGTGTTTTATGATACACCAAAAGAAGCTTGGACAACATGCATCCTTGATTTTCTTTGCATTAAACGCAAGCGTGACCTTCAGCGATAGCCTGTGTTGTACACAATACCTAGTTTTGTTAAACAATGTTATGCTTCTAAAATATTATTAAAACTATCCATTATGAATAGTAATAACCACTTTTTGAAATTTTGTAAATTTAATTTTTTAAAATGGAATTCATTTTTGGATTTTGAATATCGAAATTAGCTTAGGGTGAAATTTTGGTACTTTTCAGATAACTTTTATTTTCTGATGAATAGTGAAAATTACTAAATTTTAATTAAAAAAAACATTTTTAATCGAAATAGTTAATAGTGATAAATTATTAATTTGAGTGGTTTTAAAGTATATTTAGAATATAGTTTTACAATTCAATACAATGTTGTTCATTGGATGTAATTTCACATTTAAACCAGACATAAACAAATGTCAATCTTTTGATAGTTATTATCTCTTAAGAACACGCTATTTGTTTTCACGACGGAAATTAATTTTTAAATTAATTAATGCAACTAATATGTTTTTAGATTGGTAAAATAGAAATCATTTTTTAATTCATAATATCAAATATATCTTAGGCCTAATTTTTTGTATTTTTCTGGAAACTTTCATTTTTTGATGAATAGTGAAACCACTAAGTGGTAGTTAAAAAAAATAATTTTTCATAAAACATAATTTTACCGCTTTTGTGAGTGGAATTTCAAAACTTCGAGAGACACGGTTGATGTTAGTAAGTAAAATGTTGTTCAATGAGATGCAAATAATTTTTGGTGAATAGTAACTTTTTACATTTTTTAACCACTGTTAAAAGTAAATAGGGTAATTAAGGGTAAAAATGATATTATTATTACCCTAAAACAGGTTATAATTCTATTTTATAAGTGTAATTCGACCAACAACAATCTTAGGAATAAAATATGACCATTTATGCCCACATGGATTAGATTAGGACATTTATTATTATTTAATTAAAAGAAGAGTTAAAAGAGTTAAAATCAATGTTTATTTACTACAACATTTTTAATATAGGGTTATACATAAGATAAATTAGATTGTAAATATTCATTATAAATATAATAATATTTCATACATAATTTTATTTTATTTGTTATTTTTAGACATTAAATAAATTAATTTATTTATGACACAATGATAATGCAGTAATGCCCATAATAGTGAAATATTAGAATAATTGATATTATAAATACCCAAATAAATATAATTTGAGACTTTTGTTGAATTAAAATAATTTTATAGGTTAATATCACATGTTAGTATTGATTTAATTAACTTTTTTCGAACTAATAATTCTGTTATGATTTTTACAAAAATCAATTACTAAATAGTGTCAAAATTGACATAAAATAGTTTTTAAAACAAATATTATATTAGTAATTATTATTTTATTCCTAAAAATCATAGGTTCGGCCAAATGACTTAGATAAGGTTATATATATTAATAATAAACAACTTGGGGTTCTTTTGGCTGCTTATAGTATGTTTATTAACCTTATAGTATAAGAACACAAGAACACACGGTAAATGTAAAATTATTTTACTTAATGTTAAATATAAATGATAAGGTTAAAATAGGAAACAAAACTTGTCTAAATTCTATTGGATGAGAGTATTTCGACCCATAACTACCTTAGCTTCAAAATAAATCAATTTGGAGCTATTTAAAACCGAATTTGTCTTTATAATAAAATAATATTTTTAGATTTTCCAAAGGAGCCCCTCTCCTCCCTTATAAAAGGGCACCTCCTACCTCTCTTACTCATACCACTTTGAGCCTTCAAGCTCGGCCAAACCCTGAAAAATTCCATTCTAAACTTCCATAGAAACATCCTAAAGGTTCTGGTCTTCCACAAAGACCAATTTTAGTGCCCTAAAAGGAGATCTCAAAGATGCACTTCAAAGAAAAGGTAATTTCCGTTACCGATTCTTTAAACTTTATTTCTTCTTCCTCTTCTTCTTCATAGTTTGTTTCATTATGAAGTAATTACATCAGTATAAGTCATATACTGATATGTTATTATAAGTATGAAACAACCCTATTTCACCATCTATCCATCCTACGGAAAATGAGATCACTGCGCATGCGTAAGTACGGAATACTGTCTCCATGCCGTGGTGTAATCAACTTTCAACCACCACCGTACGTGGATGGGTATAATGGTGTAAATAAAGACTATATATTATTATTTTAAAGTGATATTGATTCTGAAATATTATCCATACACTCCAATACAATTCCATGATCATGGGAACGATATCATCGCTCGTGCGTGCGTACGGAATACCGTCTCCACGATGTGATGCAACTCTTTATACATGATCTTCATTGCATAATGATTATATAAATGAATTGAATGAATTAATATGATATATATTACACTAATAACATTCTGGAAATGAGGTATCTATAACCTAAAGAAAAGAATAAGAATTTATTCGTCAAAACATGCATAAGGACAAAAAGTAATAAACACCCGAATCACAAGATGAAATGAAATATTACTAATAATATGATAATAATATGACCATATAAGATATCATAACAATAATTATGATTCTGGAATAAGTCAAAAAAATTATTTAAATCATTATACAGGAGTTTCAGACACTTATGAGGCAAATCGGACCTAAGGTAAGGGAAAATATCACAATCTCATTTTTATCTGAGATTGTTTATACTTTGAAATTTTCTAGGGTGTCTTTTATCATCAACATACATGTTTCCTCAATATGTAATATTATTTCCATCCACCTACAAATTTTTAAAATCCAATTTTACCCTTCGGTGAGTTTTTAGTAAAGGATATGAAAGGAATCTTTTGTCGTTTTTCGTACGAGGTTCTTTTTGACTTTTCCGACAAAAGTACAAAGAATGTTTTTTTAACTTATACGGAATGAATGGATTTTTAAAAAATTATTTCCAAGAAGATTCCTTTACAAGTGATCAAGTTTATTTTTAATCAACTTATTTTAGTTTATAATTGTATGACATGTTAAGAATGGAAAAGTGTTTTTGAAGTAAAAACGATATTTTCCTCAAGAATGGAGTACAAGTGTTTTATAAAAATTATTTACCATCTAAGATAATATAGGGAAGATAATATAGGGTTCTGTTTCTATCCCTATAATTACATGGATTTGATTACGTTGTCACGAAAATATTTTTTTATGAATTCCTTTATCTTATATGAATTTTTTTATGATGTCACGAGGTTTATGATTCCCATTTTTATTACATGGGTTATGCTATGATGTATGGTTTATGATTTTGTGTCACACATAATAATGGTATTATTATGAGATGGGTGGGACCTATATCTTCCTCCAATGAATTGGTTAAATATTATATATCTCATGAGATAGACATGGCTGGAATGGCAGGTTAAACCGGTTCAGTTAAACAGGACTGAAACGACAAATGAACTCGGTTTAGAAATGGACATTGTCCACTAAGATAGTCTTGGCAATGAGTCTTGACTAACAAGAAATGATTCTCTATGATTATGTGTGTACGCCACAAAGTTTCATGTTTTATGTTATGATTACTGGGATTACATTTCACTACTATGATTTATCCCATGTTATGATATTATGATCTCTTTTGCAGGTCAGGATTTCCAAAATTTATGTTCTTATGAATATGATGTGTTTGAAATTTCTTTTGTTTACCCTTAATAATAATTTGAGCTCACCGTTTTATGTTTTCTTTTCCCTAGGATATAAAGAAAGGTTTTAGGTATAGAAAAAGGAAGATCTTTATGCGAGATGTTGAAGATATTTCACCACGATTAGAAGATTATATTCCGAGTTTCCAAAGACTCTAAACTATTACGGTCGTTGCGTGTGTGTTTTAGTTATGTACTATGTATTCCACAAAAGTAATGTAATTTCAATGTACGTTATGTTTCGGGTCTCTACAGTTGGAATCAGAGGAATGTTTTATTCAACCTTTGGAAACTAGGATGCAAGAACTTTAGTGAGATCCCTAGAGATATTTCTAAGGTATGTCTAGGGATGTCCCTAAGGATAAGTATACGTATAGGATATAGTCCTAGAACTATGGAAACGATATTAGATTAAACCAGAGATGTTAGATATTGAATTTACTCCCCCTTTATTATGATTTTTACCTCTCACACTATTATTTTTGGGTTTTAGATAATGGATGGAACCCGAAGGAACCGTGTTGATCAATGTAATGGACAATGCAATGATTGTCGTCCTAAATAATCAAATGTTATGGGAGATGGAGTGAAAAATATTATTGCTATACTTACACATGTTATGAATAATTATGGACTTCCAAATGAGCAAAGAAGGGAACAATATTCTATTGAGTCCTTCATGAGGCAACGTCCACCTTCTTTCAGTGGGTCTTCTGATCCACTTGTTGTTGAACAATGGATCAGTACTACTGAAAATATATTTTCAGTTCTTCAATGTTATGAACCTGATAAAGTCATCTTAGCAGTGTATTGTTTGGAAGGTGATGCTGATCAAAGGTGGAATATTATCAAGAATATGATGCCATGATATGAAATTGAGTCTATGGAATGGGATGAGTTCAAGAACTTGTTTTTCAATAAGTACTTCCCTCGTATTCTTCAAACAAATATGGAGAAGGAGTTTCTTGAACTAAAGCAAAATGATGATGAATCTGTTGGTATATACGAAGCGAATTTTATAAGGCTTGCAAGGTATGCATCTGGATTTATCATCCAACCTGAAGATAAAGTTAATCGATTCTTTAGTGGCTTAAAACCAAATCTTCGAAGGGAATTAGCTATAAGAGACTTCAGTATCTATAAAGAAATTGTGCGTTGTGCTATCAAGGTAGAAATGGAATTTTGTGTTACTTATCCATCTCATAGTTTTTACAAGAAATGAATGATAGAGTTCAAGGTGAAATTTCATAATAATGGTGAAAAGAAGATGAATGTTTCCTTATGCTCAATGTGTGGAAAGAAGCATGATACATATTGTCTTAAAGGGACTAGAAAATGTTTTAAGTGTGGAGAAGAAGGTCATCAAGCAGCTGAGTGTCGAAGTAATGGAAAAAGGGTTTCCAATGATGTGAATAAAGAATAGACTGCAGAGAATGCACCACCAACACTTCAATGCTTAATGTGCAAGGAAATGGGGCATTATGCTAATAAATTCCCTAATCCAAGGGTTAGTGATGATCGACATGAGAAACCACTTAAGGAAAATTAAAAAGGGAAGTCACATGCGATCACTATTAGAGATGTTGAATATGACAACGATGTTGTGGAATGATTAAGTGTTTATGTAATGGGATTCCAAAATAATGTTGTATATAGTATCATGGAATATTGTAATATTTATGTATTGGTCTATTGTGGTTTTCAATGGTACCAGTAACAATAGAATGTGATTGAGATATTTTTGGAAAATAAGATAATATGCGCATAATGAAAGGAAAATGAGAAAATGGATTGTTTGACCGTATTCCTGAGCTCATGACTGATATAAGGAAAAGTTTATATCATGGTTTGAGTATATAGATTTTTTGGATTTTGGTATGTGGAAAGAGTTACCTTTTGACTGCATTCATGTTTTCACTATAGTTCAATTAATGGGTATTCATTCTTCAAGAGAATACATGATTAAGGTATTCACATGTTTGTAATTTGACCAATAAGATATATCTTATGATATATAAGGGATAAATTATGGCATTCACGTGATTGTTATGTGACATTTCAAGTAATAATTATCTTTATACTATGAGCTTGGACCGAATTATTTTAGATAATCCAAAAGATTGGGATGGATTATGTCGGACATATGTTAGGATATAAATTTTTTCAATATTATTGATTGGATGTTATAGTAATATAGCTTTAGAAAAAGGACAACCTACAGGATGAGCGACAGCCCATCGCGTCGGACAAGGATGTGGGAATCAAACCAACAACCGAAGTGCGGCTGGCCTTTATCGCCTACCACTGGCCTGCAGGAAGTCCCTGGTTAGTAGAAACTAGTTTTATTTTATTACACGGTATGATATATGAAGTATAAGTTCATTTTTGGAATGGTATAAGATTAACCTCACCATTGATGGACTTATGTATACTTGATAACTTTTACTAACCTTTTGTTTGAAACAGATGGAATGACCCATAATTCTATCACATGATCTATTAACACATCACGAATAACAAATTAAAATTCATTTATTTAAGAGATGAAGTGGAAATTGGTCAGAGCACGAACAAAAGTGAAATTGTACCAAAATCATGTAAGTATTTCTTTTAATTCACCAACTTTAGGGAAATGATCTTGAAAACCATAAATGTTGTCCTAGTTCCCTTATATCTGATCAATCAGATGGTACTTTAAATCATCGCAAATCTATGGCTTTGTGATTGTTGGCTATTTCATAGCCATGTTCCCTAACACTCTCCATCAGAACATGATGGTTAGATTTTTCTTCCAAATCCATATTTTCACCTATGTTCTCCTATATTGAAACCCAGTGATGAGTCAATTTGGGTAACCGTTACATTTCACACATTAGTTTTTAAAGCTACGTTTGGGTATTCCTTTATACGATGTGGGTTTCTATTAAACAAAATTTCGAGTAGTAAACCATTTATAACACCGATGAATTTCGAGGGCGAAATTCATTTTAAGGGGGGTAGAATGTAACACCCTGAGATTTTATGAAAATTATTCTTTTTAATTTCATTAATGTCTTGTGTTGTACGCTACACCAAATGAAGCTTGCACAACACGCATCCTTGACTTGCATTACATTACACGCAAGCGCGACCTTCCGCGATAGCGTGTGTTGTACGCAATACCGTGTTTCGCTAAACAATGATATGCTACTAAAATATTATTAAAACTAGCCATTATGAATAGTAATAACCACTTTTAGAAATTTTTTAAATTTTATTTTTCAAAATGGACTTCATTTTTGGATTCAGAATATCGAAATTAGCTTAGGGTAAAATTTTGGTACTTTTCGGATAACTATCATTTTCTGATGAATAGCGAAAATTACTAAATTTTAATTAAAAATAACCTTTTTAATAGAAATAATTAATAGTGATAAATTATTTATTTTAGTGGTTTTAAAGTATATTTAGAATATATTTTTACAATTTAATACATTGTTGGTCATTGGATGTAATTTTACATTTAAACCAGACATAAACAAATGTCAATCTTTTGATAGTTATTATCTCTTAAGAACACGCTATTTGTTTTGACGACGGGAATTAATTTTTAAATTAATTAATGAAACTGATATGGTTTGAATTTGGTAAAATAGACATCATTTTTGAATTCATAATATCAAATATAGATTAGGCCTAATTTTTTGGTATTTTTCTGGAAACTTACATTTTTTTGATGAATAGTGAAACCACTAAGTGGTAGTAAAAAAAATGAATTTTTCATAAAACGTAATTTTACCACTTCTATGAGTGGAATTTCAAAAATCTGAGAGACACGGTTGATGTCAGTAAGTAAAATGTGGTTCAATGAGATTAAATAATTTTTGGTAAATAGTAACTTTTTACTTTTTTAAACCACGGTTAAAAGTAAATAGGGTAATTAAGGGTAAAAATGATATTATTATTATCCTAAAACATGTACTAATTCTATTGGATAAGTTTAATTCGACCAAAAACAACCTTAGGAATAAAATATGACCATTTAGTCCCACTTGTATTAGATTAGGACATTTATTATTATTTAATTCAAAGAAGTGTTAAAAGAGTTAAAATCAAAGTTTATTTACTACAACATTTTTAAATTAGGGTTATAAATAAGATAAATTCAATTGTAAATATTAATTAGAAATATAATAGTATTTACTACATAATGATATTTTATTTATAATTTTTAGAAATTAAAAAAATTAATTTATTTATAACACAATGATGATGCAATAATTACCATAATAGTGAAAAATTAGAATAATTGATATTATAAATACCCAAATAAATATAATTTGAGACTTTTTATTAACTAAACTAATTTTCTAGGTTAATATGACTAGTTAGTATTGATTTAATTAAATTTTTTTGAACTAATAATTCTGTTATGATTTTCACAAAAATCAATTACTAAATAGTGTAAAAATTGACATGAAATAGTTTTTAAAACAAATATTATATTAGTAATTAATATTTTATTCCAAAAAATATAAGGTTCGGCCAAATGACTTATATAATGTTATATATATTAATAATAAACAACTTGGGGTTCTTTTGGCTGCTTATAGTATGTTTATTAACCTTATAGTATAAGAACACAAGAAGACACGACAAAAGTAAATTTATTTTACTTAATGTTAAATCAAAATGATAGGGTTAAAATTGGAACCTAAACTTGTATAAATTCTATTGGATGAGATGATTTCGACCCATACCCACCTTAGTTTCTAAATAATTCAATTTGGAGCTATTTGAAACAGAATTTGTCTTTATAATAAAATAATATTTTTTTCCAAAGGATCCTCTCTCCTCCATTATAAAAGGGCACCTCCTCCCTCTCTTCCTCACACCACATTGAGCCTTCACGCTCGGCAAAACCCTTCCAAATTCTATTCTCCACTTCCATATCAACATCCTAGAGGTTATGGTCTTCCTCAAATACCAATTTTAGTGCCAAAAAAGCAGATCTAAAAGAGGCACTTCAAAGAAGAGGTAATGTCCGTTACCGATTCTTTCATCTTTATTTCTTCTTCCACTTCTTATTCTTAGGTTGTTTCATTATAAAGTAATAACATCAGTATCACTCATATACTGATATTTAATTATAAGTATGAAACAACCCTATTTCACCATCTATCCATCCTATGGAAAATGAAATCACCGCGCGTGCGTACGTATAGAATGCCGTCTCCACGCCGTGGTGTAATCTACATTCCACCACCACCTTACTTGGATGGGTATAATGGTGTAAATAATGACTATATATGATTATTTTAATGTGATATTGATTCTGAAATAGTATACATACACTCCAATACAATTCCATGATCATGGGAACGATATCATCGCTCGTGCATACGTACGGAATACCATCTCCACGATGTGATGCGACTCGTTCTACATGATCTTCATTGCATAATTATTATATAAATGAATTTAATGAATTAATATTATATATATTACACTAATAACATTCTGGAAATGATGTATCTATAACATAATGAGATGAATAATAATTTATTCGACAAAACACGCATAAGAACAAAAAGTAATAAACACATGAATAACAAGTTGTAATGAAATATTAATAATAAGAAGCTAATAATATGACCATATATGATATCATAACAATAATTATGATTCTGTAATAAGTCAATAACCTTATTTAAATCATTATACTGGAGTTTCGGACACTTACGAGGCAAATCGGACCTATGGTAAGGGAAAATATCACAATCTCATTTTTATCTGAGATTGTTTATACATTGAAATTTACTGGGGTGTATTTTATCATCCACATCCATGTTTCCTCAATATATAATATTATTTCCATCGACCTAAAAATTTTTTAAATCCAACTTTACCCTTCAGTGAGTTTTTAGTAAATGATATGAAAGGAATCTTTTGTCGTTTTTCGTACGAGATTCTTTTTGACTTTTCCGACAAAAGTATGAAGAATGTTTTTTTAACTTATATGGAATGATTAGATTTTTAAAACATTATTTCCATAAAGATTCATTTACAAGTTTACAAGTTTATTTTTAATCAAATTATTTTAGTTTATAATTGTATGACATGTTAAGAAAGGAAAAGTGTTTTTGAAGTAAAAAGGATATTTTCCTCAAGAATGGAGTTCAAGTGTTTTATCAAAATTATTTTCCATCTAAGATAATAGGGGGTTCTATTTCTATCCCTATTATTACATGGATTTGATTATGTTGTCATGGAAATATTTTTTTATGAATTCCTTTATCTTATATGAATTGTTTTATGATGTCACGATGTTTATGATTCCCATTTTTATTTCATGGGATATGCTATGATGTATGGTTTATGGTTTTGTGGCAGACATAAGAATGGTATCATTATGAGATGTGTGGGACCTATATTTCCATCCAATGCATTGGGTAAATATTTTATATCTCATGAGATAGACATGGCTGGAACGGCAGGTTAAACCAGATCAGTGAAACAGGACTGAAACGAGGAATGAACTCGTTTCAGAAATAGACTTCGTCCACTAAGATAGTCTTGGCAATGAGTCTTGACTAACAAGAAATAATTCTCTATGATTATGTGTGTACGACACAAAGTTTAGTGTTTTATGTTATGATTATTGGGATTACATTTCACTAAAATGATTTATCCCTTGTCATGATATTATGATCTCTTTTGCAGGTTAATATTTCCAAAAGTTATGTTCTTATGAATATGATGTGTTTGATATTTCTTTTGTTTACCCTTATTGAGCATTTGAGCTCACCCTTTTATGTTTTCTTTTCCACAGGATAAAAAAAAGGTTTTAGGTATAAAAAAAAGGAAGATCTTTATGGGAGATGTTGAAGATCATTCACCATGATTAGAAGATTATATTCCGAGTTTCCAAAGACACTAAACTATTACGGTCCTTGAGTGTGTGTTTTTTTTATGTACTAAGTATTCCAAAAAAGTAATGTAATGTCAATGTAAATTATACATTGGGTCTCTATAGAAAATATCATTTCTAGAGGGTTCGTCCATCCTTCAGCAATCACTGGATCTGTGGTTCCACTAAATGATGTAGGATGTTGCATCATCAATTTCTCAATAAAGGCACATTTCTTCATGGATGATCATATTTCTATCTAGAAATGATACCACCACTATTTATTTCTTAAGACAATTGATCCATTGTTATAAAAAAACTCCTTGGTTCTGATTCCCATCATTTTGGGCTGAATATTTAGAAAAACATCATACATTAGGTGATACACTGCTTAATATTCATGGTTTATTCTATGGAAAACCATTCTGAACAGAAAAATCATAGATGAAGAATCTTGTTATTATTAAAATTCAATAACATTTGAAATTTTCCACATATTAAAATATTATTTATGTTAATATCTAAACATCATCCAAACCCCTTAAGTTATATAATCCATACATTAATAGAAAATATAAGTACCCACCCATTATACATTACATAATCCTAATTTGTATATATTAAAATAAATTATTATACACTGTGCAACTTTTTTAGATTTGAGTATTTGGTAATTTGGACATAAAACACACATAATATCAATGAATCAAAGATGTGGATACTATTAAAACAATATCCATTTTTTTAAAACATAAATAATTTAATATAAAACATAATATATTTGAATAATCTTCATGACAATAAAATTCCCTTCCCTATTTCTCTTATATATCATTATAACCAACGAAAACATTTAAAACCTTCAGATAAGAAAAAACCTATCAGAAAGGGATATAAGGAATTAAATTTTTTCCCAAGTGATAACATAAAAACAAATAAAACAAATTTCATAAAAACTAGATAACATTAATAAAAACCTCATGTAGTTACTTTGGGTCATTTTTTCTATATTACTCAATCAATCACCCATACACGTTGAATAATCAATTTTTGAAATTCTATATCCAGATAAAACTATTATTAGAGTAAAGTAATGGGGCTCAGCAGTCATATCATGAGCTATAATCAGATCAACCCATCATATCTGGAGCTATAATGAGTCTCAAACGATAATTTTGTGAGCCATAATTGGCTCAAATAAACATAAAATATGTCATAGGAACATTTAATTATAGTAATTTATATTGAAATTAGTATAAAAAACTCATGAAATATATATATATATATATATAAACAATCATTCTATATTTTATTAAAGAGATATTTTAATGGATTTAAAAATGAATTCCAAGAAAAAATATAATTGGAGTCAGAATTAATGGAAGGGAATGGATACATGTATCCACTAAGAATACACATAATAAAACAAAAAAATCATCACACGAATAATCATAATACAACATAATGATTAAAGAAGAAGGCTAACCCAAATATTGGAAATTGGGTTAAGAATTCCCTTACCTCAGGTATGTATTACTAAAAACCTGTTTAAAAATAATATATAACGGCCAAAATAGTGTTATTAATATCGTAAATACACCTATTCAATTTTATAATATAATATATGATCATTTACCAATATCAATTGACATATTTATTAATAATATTTTGTGATTTACATTTTTGTGAATGTGTTCTTAACATGGTTTCCAAGGTGGGTTTGTAATGGATTTTTTCACCAATGGAAGTGAAACTATATTAATAAAATGAGATTCCATTAAAATTATTCCAGAAAATTAATTGATTTAATAAAGAATTTTTGTTAATTAGTATAAGGAATAATCATTTGATAAATCATTAGTGATGATTGTTAGTTTATTTTATTGAATTTTGATCATTATATAGAACCTTTGTTTAATTAATTAAAATTATACACAAGTACATTTTCCAAAAAAATAAAAGATGTTATATAATAAACATTACAATTAGTTCGAATAATTTACATTGTTTTACAACCAGAATTAAAGTATGTAAATGAAATTTAAGACTAATCGTCCATGATGTCTGTAAATTGACACATCAATAATAGTGTTTTTATTTTGAGAAAACGTGTAAGAGGAGATGAAGAATGATGATGAATATTTTACATGGACCTGATAACATAAAAAATATATAAGAATCTAGATATTTAATAACTCCTGGATAAGTGGAGGGGAATAGTGTATAAGAAAAGAGAGGAAATGAAAAAAACACATGAAAATGAAAAAGGATTCTTACCTCTTGATCTATTCTCCTTGAGATCCTTATTAAAGACGTCGTATTTTTTCTTTTGGTGATACATATAGGTCTTTCAAATGGGATAAATCCTTGGGAAAGGGATTCCATTGAACAAAGCCAATTGTCTATGCTTGAGAGGTTTAATAGGAAGAGTGGGGTGAGGGTGGTATATATAATGTTGGAGAAGAGTGGGTTTGCGTTATTTTTTTATTAGTTTAATATTATATATAAAAACTATGAATATTCTTAATTCGTGTGAAAAAATAGTAAATGGAAAATTTTGGAATGAACAAACTGTTCTTACATCATCCATGATGTGAAAAAATTGTATCTAACTGATAATTTTTTTACAATGTATTTTATTGAATTTCACTATTCATAAAAATTATAGTATTTCATAAAATTCCCAAAAATTAAACCTAGAACAATATAGATGTATTGAATATAATAATGTACTCCATATATTGAAATTAATTTTCTAAATATGTTTAATTTAAATTTTTAATAAAATCATACTTTAGACATAAATAGAAAATTTTAAAACTATAACTCATTTTCTATCACCATGAAAAATTAATCCAAATCTCATTATCATATAACATACTGATCCTTACCATGTATGTTCATTTTTCAAAATTCAATTAATAGAAACTGAGAAATTATTTTCAATGGATACTTATAACTATCTAATTAAAAAAATTCATGCATTTAAATTTACTTTTAGAACCATTGGATGTTACATAATCCCCACCTTCTAGAAATTGCATCCTCAGTAGGTGACTGCTCCAACATTATCTAAGATTTCATAAGGATCAATGAACCATGGATGTAGCTTTTTATTCATACCAAAATGCACAGAAACGTTCTAGTGATATTATATGTAAAATGTGATCACCAAACTCAAATGAAAAGTACTTCCTCAAATTGTATGCATAACTTTTATGCCTTCTCTGTGTTGTCATCATTTTTACTAGATTATTTCAATATTCACAACCACATTCTCAAATAATTCTGGTCCCATCAACTTCCATTCCATGACATCATCCCAAAAGGATTGTGTTAGACACTGCTTCCATTATAATAAAAAAATGTGACATCTATATACATGAATAAATAGTGTTATTATAATAAAACACATCTACCATATATGTTGATCCAAACATCCCTAGTAGATCATTGAACAAGCTCGTGGATTATCCACCAAATTAGGAATCATTCATTTGGACTACCCATCTGATTGAGAATGAAAATATGTACTGAGATTAAATTCAATGACCACATAATTTTTAAGGTCCTTCAAAAAATTAGAAGTGAACCTTTGATCTCGGTCTGATAGAATGAAATGTGGTACTCCATGAATCCTAACAATCTATTTGAGGTATAGTCAAGAAAGTTGATCCAATGTCTTTTTATCTCAAATATATTGAAAATGTGTAGATTTAGTAAACCGATCAACAATAAGAAAAATCACATTGTTACCTTGAAAAGTCATCGATTTTCCCCCAATGAAATCCCTGGATATATTATATCATTTCTACTATTGCACCAGAAATGACTGGATCATCCCCTTCAGTAATTGACGCTCTACTTTAACCAATTAACATACCATATTTTCATGGTAAAATAACCAATATCCATTTTCTTTTCATCCCATTAGTAATAGACCTGATGATATTTTTACATCATAGTACTGCCGAGATTAACTAAAAATGGAGAACTATGAGCTTTACACACTAATTTATTCTTCAACAAGGAATCACAAGGAACACACAACCTTTTCAAAATCATAAAACACAATCATTATCAAAGGCCAATTCTAACAACATTTAATTTTTATCCAATTCTACGTTTTTTGTAGCTCACCATCATACATATATTCTTTATTAATTCTATCTGAAAATAATGACATCTCTAAAACCTGAAACAAAATAGATAAATTTCCTACACCAAAAAATTCCAATCCAATGTTTATCAAATCATTTAAGAAAGGATCATGTTCTAAATATATAATGGTTAATGGGGAATTACATTTCCAACTAAAAGCACCCACAATGCTATTTTCATTCAAATGATGGTAACAAATCATGAAATCACAATCATTAATTAGTTCCATCCATCATCATTGTATAATGTTTAATTAATTTGGAATAAATATATACTTCTAGCTTTTATGGTCACTGTAAATATCACAATTTACTCCATACAGATGATCCATATGAAATTTCAATGAAAAAAACCACAGATTCCTAATCCAAATTAGGTGTGGGATAATTTAAATAATTTGGATTTAGTTATCATGCAGTAGAGTCAATTACATGATCATTCTATATCTGAACACAACCATTCCCATTCAATAAAGCATCATTATAGATAAAAAAAATCAACATTTTTAGAAGACAAGGACAAAAATAGACCATTCCCCAAAAAACAAAGATGACATTCTTCTACAGAAAAATATTTAACAACTTTTTGTGTTAACATATATTGCGGTCTAGAAAATCCAGAAATTTTTTAAGCAAATAGAAGAAAATTACAAAGTTATACATGAAATCAATGAATCTTTATTACATTTTTAGATCTTGGATATTCATCAACCACATTTTTTAAGGAGGATTAATTGTTATTCTATCTTTATTTAATATGTTCCCTGGAAAAGAAATTTGATGCAACTAAAATAACACTTTCTGAATTTTCCATCCATTTTAATTTCTTTTATGGTTTACAAAACATCCCTTAGATTGTTTATATACTCACCATTTATTTTATAATATAATAAAATGTCGTTATTAATTAAAACAGAGAATATATCCAGGAACTCGTGAAATATTCGTTTTATCAGATCAATGAATACAAAAGGTAAAATAGATAACCTTAAGGGTATTACGACAAATTTTAAATGACCATATATAATATGGATTACAGCCTTTAGGATGTCTTACTCATTTATATTCAACTAATGGTACCCTAGCCTCAGGTCAACTGTTGAAAAATATTGTGCTCCTTATATACAATAAAAACCCATTTATTTACTGAAAATGATACGTCTTTTTAATTTTAATGTTATTTTAAGGCTCTATAATCAATGAAAAGTATCATTGAACTATTTTTTTTAACAAATAAGATAGGATTACCCCATGCTGAAGTGCTATGTCGGATGATGCTTTTATCTAATAATTCAAACAATAACTATTTTAATTTCATAAGTTCTATTAGAGTGATTCAATAAGATGGGTTATAAGCTGTCTAAGAACCATAAACTATTTTAATAGAAAATTCAAACTCTTGATCATGAATAACACCAGGAAAATATTCATGAAAAACAAAATGGAATTCCTTAACCACTTGTGCATCATTTCTCTAGATAATTACCTTATATTAAAAAATATATAAATCATTACATCCATTTCCATATTTTATTAGTTTTTTAGCTTCGTGATATTTGTTCAATTGTATGTGTTTATTCTTGTAATAAAAATTAAAATCTATAGAAAAAATCATCAATTTCTTTTCAATCTATCATAGAATAGTAAAATAAAAAGTTGTTCATACAAAAAATAACATCATACTCTAATGGAGTAAAAAAACATGGTTTCAATGTAATATATTTCCACATAAAAATATATGTATATTTTTATAATTTATTTTTCCCAAAATATTTCCCCTAGGATTTTTAACATGAATTTTGGTTTCATTTCATGGGGGGAATTCAAAATTTTTATGAACATTTCTCAGAAATAATGGAATGCGTAGACCCCAAATCAAACCACACATTTGAGGAATTTTTAAAAAATATGAAATGTACTAGATATTAACTCATTTAATAGATCAACATATTTTTATGTTGTTTTACTAGATTATTTGACAAACTTCTTCTTCAAATCTTACTTATTCTTAGCCTGAATGACTAGCTTTGGAAAAAAATTTACAAAATGAACCAATTCATAACAGTTAAAGCATCCCACCCTAATCTTACCATTAATTATTGGATCATATTTTATTCAATTATCAGACATATGTCCAACCATTCCACATTGATTTAATTTATTATAATTTTATAGACATTCACAAGGATGAGTTTTACCACACATTCCATAGCAAGGGAATTTATTTTCTTATCACCTGATTTCTTTGAAAAATTCATCCCCAACTCCTTCTAAAAAGAACACATTTTAATATTGTCATAAAAAAGTTAAAAAGTGTCATTAAACTCCATCTCACCTTTTTCAGAATAATGTAATAGTATGTCTTGGAATTTAAACTCATGTGAATACAAAGCTCTTCATGAAAATGGTTTCAAAACAGATTAAAATCTATTAATTTATTATCATAATCCCGAGTAAAATCATGTATGAACTTGAAAAATCATGTAAAATATAATTTATATGATTCCATAGAATCATCACATTTCTACTTCAGTTATAGGAATTGTTTCTCCATTCTCATTTGAACAAATTTAGGAAAATAATTCCAGAAAAAGACACATAATATAAGGCCATTCTAGACTGTCAAGATCATATCATTATCCCATATTATTAATCAAATACCACTATTGATCAGTATCACCTTCCAAATGAGAAATGGACAGTATTTAATTTTTACATTTCAAAAATTCCAACACATCAAATATCTTTTCTAGATAATTGATCAATCCTTTTGCTATCACTCGATTAGTGGTGTCAATAAATGTTAGAGGATGTTACCTACAAAAATTATCCAAAAAAAGACACGATTCATCATGGTAGATCATGTTTTTCTCTATAATGGATACTAAAACAATTTATTGGTAAATTAAACTAATATATTGCGGTCTCCAACTACTCTGTTATGTTTCCCATCATTCCAGGCTACATATTTAGATGGACATCAGCCCCTTGGTGCCTCTCAACTTCATCTTTCCTATTTCAAATATAGAAAACCATTATGAAAAGATATATATTATTTGATGAAACCTGGTAATCCTTAAAATCTATAACATCAAAAATTAATCATAGAGTAAATATCATTTATGATATCATCTAATACAAATTATAAGGACCCAACCTTAATACATTACATAATCTTGATGTTCAGACAAAAAAATACATTCTTAAAATTTAGAATTCTTTCAGGACTAGAGTTTAATATAATTAGAACATAAATCAAATATCACATCTCATAATCTTACATGTTGATACAATTAAAACAAAATCTATTTTTTTTGAAATATAAAACATTTCAAGTGATACAAAATTTCATTGAAAAGTCATCATGAAATTTATATTTTCTACCTTCATTCTCTTACACATCCTTATACATATGAATTTTTTTTAAAAAAATATGATGATAAAAAAAAGATCAATATGGGATATAAGGGATGAAATCATTATTCATGTGATAACATAAAAACCAATAAATCCCATTTCATAAATACTCGTTATCATGCATAAAAACATAATCTAGTTTACATGGAATATTTTTACCATTTCACCCTTACTATCACTATTACACAAGGAATAAACATTGGGTCAAATTATATCTCTAGAGTAACCAATGCATTAGAGAGCTATTATGACACTCGCATGTCCAATCTTGATCTATAATTGCCTCAACCCAACATATCATGAGCTGTAATGGCGCTAAAACTATTATATATTGAGATAGAATAGGCTCAATCGAGCATAAACTATGTCCAAGGAACATACCATGGTATTATAGTATCATGAAGCCATGATTAACCACTCATTGAATATATATATATATATATATAATCGTTCTATATTTTTCTAAAAAGACTTTTAGAATGATTTTAAAAGGAAATTCCATTACAAATATAGTTGGAGTGGGAATTAATGGAACAAAATAGATATGGGTATTATTTGGGAATACACATAATATGACAAAATATAAAAAAAATAACTGCACAAATAATCTAAATACCACATAATGAGTAACTTATATGATTAACCCACTGATTTTAAATTGGGTTAAGAATTTCCATTTCTTGGGTTTTTCTTACATAAAATATATTTAAACCTCATGTTTAATAGTTTAAAACGATTTATTAATATCTTATAGAATAATATTCTATTATATATTCACCTTATATGATAATTTCACTATATCATTTGATATATTAATTAATAATATTTTTTTATTTACATTGTTTTAATGGAGTTCTTTACATGGTTTTCATGGTGGGTTTGTAATGTATTTTATTATCTAATTGATGTGAAACTCCAGAAGTGAAATTAGATTGTATTATCATGTTTCATTAATATTAAATTATTCTATAAATAATTTTCTTATATGGTATGAGGATTAATCATTTGATAAATCATTATTCATTATTGTTAGTTTATTTTAGAGATTTTTGATTATTATGAAGAAACATTGTTTTATTAACAAAAAGACTTCATAAGCACTACATATAGAACACAATAGAGTTTATATAATAAAATTTAAAATATATTCCATTCATGAAATTGTATTACATCCAAATTTGAAGAATGTAATAGAAATTGATGACATAGTGTCCACGATTTCGGTAAATTGACACATCACAGTTGATGTTTTTATTTTGAGAAAATGTGGGAGAGGAGAGGAAGAATGACGATGAGTTGTTTGAATGATCATGATAAAATATAGAACATATATGATTCTATAGATTTTATACCACTATTATAATTATAGGGGAATTTATTATAATAAAATAGAGTAATTGAAATGAAAACATATGAAAATTGAAGAGTATTCTTACCTCTTGATCTCTTTTCCTTAAGATCCTCCTTAAGGACTATGGTTTTGGCCTTTTGGTGAGACCAGTAGGCCTTGGACGTGGGTAAGATCCTTGGGAAGTGAATTTTATATAATTTAGACAATTCTCCAGGAATGATATGTGTGAGAGGAAGATGGTGTGAGGGTGGTATTAATAGTGGAAGAGAGGAGAAGTTTTACATTATTTTATTCAAAAGTTTAATATTATATCTCAGTACAATAAATAATCTTAATTCATGTGAAAATTTAATAAATAGAGTATGTTATTTAAAAAAAATGTGTTCATACATCAGACTTCATGTAAAAAATAATGTATTTAAATTATAATTTATATATATACTATTTTACAATTTTTCACTATTCATCCAAAAATCAGGTATCTTTGAAAAATCCTAAAAAATCACACTATCCATTTTCTAATTTTTATTATTAAAATTGAACTCTATTTTTTGAAAATTATTTTCTAAATATTATTAGTATAATTTCTTTAAAAAAATACATTATATAATAAGTAATAATTTTAAAACTATAACTCATTTTGTAGCCCCTGGAAAAATTATTCTAGACTAAATTATATTATAACCATAAAAACAATACATTTATTATTCTTAAGTGTAGGTTATTATTCATATGGGTACGTTATAATTCACCAAAAATTAATTTTTTCTTATTACACTCCAAATAAATTACTGATCCCAAACGTGTACATCCATTTTTAAATATTAAATTCATTTAAATTAAAAAATTAACATTCAAGTCAAGTTATAACTATCTAATAAAAACAAGGTTTAATGCCTTTAAATTTACTAATACATCATTGGGGTATTAAAATATTTATTATGAAAAATAATTTATCATTGAAAATAAAATATCATTTTTAAAATAATATTCATATAAAATGACTTTAAAAAATTTAAATTAATATTTAAAACAATTTTTTAGGAAAATATACTTTACACTTTGAAAATATATTTTAAAAAAAATATATAATTTCAAACGAAAAATAAATTCAAAATAATGATCAAAACAAAAGAAAAAATCATTGAAAACTATTTTAGAAAATATATCCCATAAAAACATAAAAATAATTTTCCATGAAAATTATATTAGTAGTAAATTTTATTAAATAAAACATCATTATAAAACGTGGTTTTTTTATAAAATAGGTTACCGATCAAATAATGAAATAAAGTTAGATATTATGAAAAAAATGAATTATATTAAGGTATGAAGTGGTTAAACATGGTACCCTATATGAATATATCATGAATAATCATATAATGAGAATATTCATGAGTTTTCCTAGAATACGGGTCATATGATATCATCACGAGAGGCGTAGTCCTAAACAATGCAGCTAAATGATTAGATTTTATAAATAATCTATTACAACATTTGAAAAATTGAATCATAGTATCCATGAAATAAGAAAATTAAATTAATAACAAAATATCAAATAAATAAATATATTGATGATAAAATATGTCATAGAGAAGTATATACACCACATAGAGGAATATTGATGCGTAACATGGCATGCAACTCATAGAAGGAAAATTGAGACAAAAGTACTTTCTAAATTTTTTATCTTTTGAAATAAGAAACACATAAAATAGGGATTAGAAAATGGATATTTAAATACCCATAAACATTTTCACAATAATAATGTAATTCATTATATGGTTTTATATTAAAAAAAATTAACTTTTGGTGAATAAGGCATAAGACTCATAGTTATAGAAGTGATACTGGAAATCCCCTTACTACATGAGTAATTAGTGAATAATTATCCCCATGATAGAATAACATATATTGTTACATTTCATATAATGAAATAAATTGTAATTGTGATATTATATTTAATATAACACTATATACACAACAGAAAAAGAACATGTTGTTAATATAGCATATATCTAACAGATGTAAAAGTGAGACAAGAAATACCTTACCTGAAGTCATGAAATTCATTGTATATTTATGAAAATAAAATATGATATATATATATTTATTATAAATATTCTATATAACCAAATTAATATTTTTTATACAATATATTATTTTATAATTACATTATGTTTTATATTATTAACATTTTCTTGTTAATGTTACATTTTATGTAATAACCGTTTTGTATTTCATATGTCTTTTTACATATATCCATAATCTTATTATATAGATAATAATTTAAATATTTAATGAGTTTAAAACATTATATAAATATAAAATATATTAATAATATGATAACATTTAATAATTAATAAATTATATCAATATAAAATGGATACACAGTTTATAGTGATGGTAAGTAATACATACACATAAACATTGTTACCATTTTCTTATCATATTGAATTAATTAAAGTATATTATATATATATATAATAATTTAATTATTATTATTATTTCATATATATAATATATATTTACTCAACTCTTATTTAATACATTCTATGCAATCAGTGAATGAATTGCATCACTTTGAGGAGGCGGTGGTCCACCATTCCACAAATGAAGTTAATATATTACCAAAAATAGAAATAATGAAGGTATGTGTTATCTAATAATTCTATCATCATAATCTCATAAAATATTTAACATATATCATTTAAAAATAGAAATTACATCATTTTTTCCAACCATTATTGGTGGTAATGGAAGAACGTATGACATCAGTTTGTGAGATGATAGTTCATTGTAGACACTAATGTTGAATATCTATACCATTTAATTGATGTGTGTGTGATTTTAGTTGATACAATTAAATGAGAAACAAATTATTATATTTAATATAAAATTTTCATTATATAGTCGTGGATTACATATAATATATGTGGATGGATAATGAAATAAAACCAAAGTTATTTTTGAAAGACGACACCTCTTATATTGCTGAACCCTTTGTGTTTGATCTGAAATACCAACTTTGATGGAATTTCGACAAAATTTAGTCTGAATTGATGAGAGGAGGTATGTTATGAGATTATTATTAAGTGTTTTTAATATAAATATTTATTTATTATGGTGAATAATTAACTTTTTAGTGCTCGTTTATATTGTGGGAGGATTACCGTTCTTATAATAACCAAATGGAAAAAAATTGAGATTTGTATAATAATAAATGTTACACATATAATGGTAAATTTTAGATAAAAGATATTTTACATTTGAAATATTTCCATCGAATTTTTTTTTACCATTTTGATATATTATTTAGAACCATAATTTAATGTTTAACCACTTAGTAAACATTATTTGACCATAATCATAGTAATTATCATTAATTACAAACAATAATTTTTTATTAAAAAAATAATATGACCATACTATATATTAAAATATATTATTATTATTATTATTATGGATTTTTTTTTAGAATTATATACATATAATTGAATGATGTTAATTTAAAATTACTCTCACAGATAGGATATAACATCGAGTTTTTAAAGTAAAATTTAAAAAATATTGAAATGTTTTGATATCCAATTTCTTTGTGAAATTGTTTACAATAAACTAAATTGTATTAATATTTTATATATTGTTTTAAATATACATTAAAAAATTGTAAAATTTGATTTATCAATATAAATAAATTAAATGAAAGTGTAGTTTCAATTAAAATTCATTATTTATTACTATTCATCCAAAAATGAAATATCTCATAAAAAAACCAAAAAATGAAACTATTTTTTAAAAAATACATATCATCAAAAAAATAAAATTATTTTACAAAATTATATTAATAATTTATTTAACATATACATTTTAAATAAAGGAACCATTAAATTTTTTTAAAATTTCGTTTTATAAAAATATATAAACTTTTATGTAAATTTGGATATATTATAAATTAATTTATACAATATAGATTATAGGAAAATAAAATATATGATTTAATATAATTTATATGTATAAATATCATTAATATAATTAATTATTATTTCATAAATTTATTTATTGGGGAAATGTTTTTTTAATTATTTAAATATAGGTTTCAAGCCGAATCATTACTATATTTTTTAAAGTATTTTATTTTAATTTATATTTTTTGTGACAATATAATTCTTCATTTATATATGTGTGAAATATATTTTCATAATTTAATTAATCTTATTCGTAATATCCATTAAAATTAAAAGGTGAAAATAATAATAATATTTTAGTTAAATTATTTATAGTAAATTATAGTTTGGAAATATTATTTTTTGTATATGCCGCAAGATACCAGGTTAAACTATGTTTTCCATGTAGTATATTATTAACATCATATTGTGTGACATTCAATACAGACATTGTATTTCATTTAATATGAGTTATCATAAGTGTTTCCTGAATTTCATAAAATTGAAATGAATAAATTAGTTCAAAAAGAAATTTCTCAAAATATCAAGGTTTTATAGCTGTGATGAGAGCCTTAATTTATATAACATTGAATTACATTTCAATAGAAATTTTCCCAAAATTTATATGAAACCTGAGAAAATATTTGATTCTTGATACATTTTAAAATATATAAATTCACTAATATGTGTCATAAAAATTATTATTACAATTTGAATATTCATCTTGTTCTTAATTAGACGAAACAATGAACTAAAATTGTTACTTTTAATGCATGTAGGTGTTATATTAAATAAAACCCTTATTTTTTACTAGACCATAATCAACCATGGGAAATAATCAGCCATGGCATACGGTAGACCATCCCTCTCTTCAAGAAGCCACATAATGATTCAGATCTATTAAATTATGGAATCTGTTGAAATATTTATCATTCAACTCCTTCGGATAAATTTTATTGAATGATTATTTCATCTGATTTATCATAATGAAATTATAAAAAATCCTAGATCTACTATAGGTTGATTAAACCAATGAGTTTATGACATCAATACTCATTCGAACTCATAAATAGGGGGATTCAAAATATAAATTATCAAAAATGGAAAATCATGACATACAATTCAAATCTAGTCAACTAGTCATCAAAATTGATATAATATAAATCATAAAAAACTCAATGTAATCATCTAGTTGATAATGAGTTTCATGATCATGGAAGTAATTCTTGAAAGAATATGGAACATTCTATTTACCTTGTTTTAGTATTGTATCTCTTGATGTTTTAGACATTATAACCATCAAAGAAATATGGAAATCATGCATGATACGGAAAAACAAAAAAATAAGGATTAATATTCCCTCATCTAATATAAATATTTTTTCTATTCTAAATTATAATGGATTTAAACATTATTCTCTATTTTTCGCGTGTTTTGGATTAGGGATTTACTATATTTTTTTAATTTATATTATAATTCTATTGCATTTATATATATACTATGCCTATTAATCTTCTAATTTTATACTATCTTTTCATCCCTTATGATTTACCTAGTTATCTTTATCATTATAGTGATGATGTTTTTGCACATATTAGGTGCCCCATGGTGGACTATAGTGCATTTTTTATATATACACTTAATTGATACTAATTTATTCTATGATTCGGGTGTGGTAGTGAAGGTGGATTGTTGAAGATTAAATTTTAAATATATCTATTCTATTAACGGTAACAAAATGTTCTACATGTTACGAATAAATATCTCCATCTAATATAACACACATCATAAAAAATTATTTAGACTTTTTATAGGATGAATGAAGAGTGGGTTCTTTTATGTTTTATAGTAGGATCAATCGCCTGGTTGAGGAGTTTTCATTCCTAGTAATGAAGGAGAGAATATGGAATAATAATCTGTTTATATTTTCTTTACGTAGAATAATGTTTGCATGCAAAATAAAATACTGGAAAATGTCTTTATTAAAGTATTTTTTCCCTTTGAACTTTTGTTATCTATAATAAATTTAAATTAAATTAGAAACTATTGGAATTTACCCATATACCCATTGCATTTTCATATATAAATTTTGTATATGTAATATAATTTCTAAATTTTAATTTCAAAAAAATAAATATTCAATAATCAAACCCAAATATATATCTACATTGAAAAATAACTGTAAAAAATATAATCATATTGAAAATTTATGTCCCTCTGACTAATACAATCCGAGAATACCCTGATCAGTCATTATGATGCTTTCAATAATTTCATTTTATTCCTTAGAACATCCCATAATCACCTTAACTTTATTTACACATAAATTAGTGGGTTGTTCTATATATGGATAATTTTATCTTTTATTTCATATTGAATTAAACTTCATTGTTTGGATAACAAGACCGCCCCCACAAAAGAAGAATAAGAGCTACATGTGAAGATGGATGACACATACATGAGGCTGGGTGACCATGATTAGATTTCCATTTACACATATGTGAGAATATAACATGATATAGGAAAAAACTTTTCAATACCATTATATGAACTCATTATAAACAATATAAAATATCATCATCCTTTAATTATCAAATCAAACTCCAAAACATGTCCAATGAAAAAATATTTTCCATCATATATTAAGTTGAAAATTCTTATGTGATGAAGAAACTTCCCACACCTAATAAATTATATGTTGGAGTTGCAAAGGATCTAGTCTCTTTTTATGTACCTTCATGTTATCATAAAAACTCTCATATTTCATGTAAAAAATAAACGAAGTCTAAATTCACACAAAACATTAAATGTAGGCTTACACGTATACATTATATCTCTTCACAAGGGTGGGAGAGAATACAATTACTTATGTATGGGTTCCTATATAACAGTTAAAATTAAATAATAAGAAAATTATTATGATATTAAAAAAATAATAAATAATAAATAAAAGACCCAAAACATAGATGAATTTAAGATAATATTGAAGAGTATGGTTTGGGAAAAACTAGGTTGTTATGTGTCTGTCTCTGTTAATGTCCAATAATTATTGAATCAGAATGTCCCATTATTTAGTTGATTCCAACGTGTAAAGGTGGAATCATCCCTAATTCTATATACATACCATCTAAAATTAAGGTAATTATGTTAAAATAGATAACAATTTTAGTGAATTTAATTGATTTTCTTAAGAAATTAATAATAAAAAAACCGTCCAAAAAATTAAGTAAATATTTAATATGAATTTATAAACAAAATTTAAATTGTGTTAATAATTTATTCTCTTGAATATAACATGTTATTAAAATAAGGGGCCTATCCCTAGTCCTCTTTTAGTTACCTAATAAGAAATTAAAAGTATGTGGCCCCATTTAAATCCATCAATATTACTCCATAAATGTAAATATGAGATTGTTGGGTGGTTTTACCCCACCCCACCTCGAGTGGTCATTGAATACTAGATGAACCAAAACTAGTTACCCAATAGTATCCTACTTATTATTATAGAAATAGAACTACCGTAAGAGTACAATGAAAATCATCCAAAAAATTAAAACAACTAAATAGTAACTAAAAGAATCATAATTCACTACACATTCCCCAGGAATAAAATACAAACCATAAATTTCAATGATATCATACTCTTAGTTGACATAGATTAAAATTTTCACTAGAAATCCCTAACCAATTATGACATAAATGGATACATTGTGGTGTATGATTTCTTTCAGAAGAAAACAATTGTATTTATAGTAAATAATATGTATTAATTGTTAAATTAATTTATTATAAACCTTCGTATATAAGAATATTTTATATCTAATTTTGTTGTTCTTTATATATATAATATCACATCAATGATAATTATTAATGTATTTGTGATTTCTTTCAATCATGTTAACTTTAATAGGTTTATTGATTTCTAAAATGTGTCGGATATTATTATTGGGTTATCTATCATACTTTGTTTAATATTTTATCTAAAATGGTGGATGAACATTCATTTGGATATGTAGGATTAAATTTCAATTGTATTGAAATGTATGAGTTTTTTAATGAATTTTGAAACTCCCATGATGTATCATTAAACTATATAAAATTAAATGAACGCAAATGTAGAGTAAATTTTCTGATTTATTTATGATTATTTAGTTTTCTCATAAGGATGTGTGTGTCATCAAATACTACTTGATTTAATAAATATTTTACACATTCTAACAATGAAATAGAAGGATATATCAATGTATTTTTGGATTATATTATAAAGATCACTATAGATACATGATGGTGTTTGGGTTGTGCTACATAAGCTCCATAAAGCTATAAATTTAATTGCTATATAAAGCAAACAGTTAATGATGATAATATTTGAAATATTTAGTATAATGGTGTAATTAGAATTTATGGTTCTAGAAATTCCATTCTATTTAACAGAGATCCATTTTTTTATATTATGATTTTAGAAAGGAATTCCAAATTTTTTGGGGATGACATTGAATATGAGTATGACATATCATTCCTTGAAATATGGATAAATATATCATTCTATTTTAAAATTACCATATTTTTTCAGTATGAATGATACATTTTAGGCAATATTAGGAAGGTTTCCTTCCCTTGAGAAATTCATGGGATATTACCCTCTTTCACATTCCGCTGATGATATCGAGATCTCAATTCAATCATAGAAAAAAATATAACTCCTTGTACTTGATCCAAAATTTCATCGATATGAGGAAAATGATAAATATTATTAACTTTTGTGTTATTAAAATCTTTATATTTAATGAAAATACTCATGGAACCACCATTATTTTTAAAGAAAAAAACATGATCACACTATTTTGATGTCATAGGACGAATGAATTCTTTATGATGAAAATATTGTAACTGATTTCTCTATTCAATATTTTCCAATATTGTCATTCAATAAGTGGGATTGGAAATTTATTTATCATTATTATCCAATTTTGTAGTATAATAAACTACCTGATTTGCTATAACACTAGGTACATCACATAGAAAAGAGTCGTGATATTCATATACCACTAGTCAATAATTTATATTAAACGTTTTCTTATTTCCAATAATATGAATAGGATATCATTCGTTTTCATCTTTTAATAGTTTCTCAGCATCCTGATATCTTATCAGTTTTATGTGTTTGTTATTTAAAAAAAACAAAATCTTTTTCAGAGAAAAAACTTCATTAACTCTATAATCAACCTTAATATGATAAAAAAATCCATTATATACATAGAAAAACATCACACACTACTAAAGAATGAATTGGATTCTTATTATTGTATTTCCACAAAAAACAAAAAATATAATTCTTATAAGTCCTTTTTTTAATATTTACCATAGGGTTTTAACCATAAGTTATTGTATCATATTTTTATATGAAATTTATAATTACATGAAATTTTCCCAAATATAAATGACGGTGTAGACTACATATCAAACATGACATTAAAAAAATCATAGTAAACAAAAAAATTACTTGATACCATTATATTAAATTACAAAACATTTGCTAATAGAGTCCAAAGGATCTAACTATACCTTTTATTTATAGATTGGATACTTCCCATCATTCAAATCATTTTTTTCCATGTATTTGCATTAGGACACATCTCACCTTATTTAAATCACTTTATGGTTTTCAAATGAGGATTAATATCAAGACCACATTCATTACAATCATGTTACACAAGCCCAAGCTTACCACATTGAAAAAATTTCCTTGTTTCTTTATGGCATTAACCGTGGTGCATTTTCTTAAAAATTTCAAAAACTAGAAACATGATATTCTTACCTCTAGATTTCATAAATTGATTCTTACCAATCATTACCCTTCTATAAATCTTCTTCCGATTATTTGAAATGTACACGTTTTCATCATAAAATTATATTTCTACCCACTCATCACAATATATAGGTTTATCATAACATTTGAATTCATGAGAGGCCAATTCCATTCATTATATTAGATTTCATCCTGAGTAAATATAATTTGTATTCCTATCAACATCCAAAATGAGATTCAGAGCTAACCATTCCTATTAACTGATTTTTTCTTCATTAATTACCATTTATTCATTCTCATTTATCATGAAATCAATAATTTTTTTAAATTATATTTTTACTAACAATATTAAAATATTTTTCAAAGAATAGAATAATAAATTTATACTATTCATAGGTATCAATATTTTCACCATCCTTTATAATTTTTACCACGGACCACTAGTGGCCAGCTTCATCATAAAAATGATAAATGTGTAAACTATCATTTTTATTAGTTAATTACCCTAAAACATCAAATATGTATTCAATCGGATTAATTTATCCTTAAATTGATACTAGTCCATAAGATCCACTGAATGAATGAGGGGTTTGCCTCATAAAATGTTCTACTAACATCATGATTCATTATTGTAGCTCTAGTTTCGATATTTCATCAATTCCAAGAAATTTTTAGCCTTCGTCAACTAATCAATTACTATAGCAAACTATTCGGATCCAATTCACACCATTCCTAGTAGTGGATACATAATGATAGCATCCTCCATGATCCTTCCTTCATCAGCTTACCTATTTCTTCTATGGAAAACCATTATGAACATGCATATTATAGTTGAATAAATATGGTAATCTTTAAATTCTATATCATATGAATAATAACACAAGGTAAAAATTATTTATGGTTCTATATAAACATAATATTACCATTTAAATTTATATAAACAATTCTATGATACTAACTATAGGGACCTTACCTCAAACATTACATTATCATTGAAATTACATTAGAATTAACTTCGTTGCATTCAAAAATATCTTCTTAGTTTGTTGTTTTTAAAAAATAAGGATTTAATTAAAACATATTACCAAATAACATAAAATATTGTTACTACTAAAATAATGTCTATTTCATCTATAATACAAATTTAATTAAAAAAATAAAAAAATATTTTAATGTAAATACCTCAATACATTTATATTGTCATACCATTTTTTATTTCCCACCATTTAACCCTGTGAAAAACATTTTAAAACATTAGTATAATAAAAAATGCCCAGTAAGGGATATTAAAAGGATATAAATTCATATTATATGAATACTTATAGACATACTAAATCATTTTCACAATGACATACTTCTCACTAAATATGAATCATATAATTAATTTGGGAAAAATTAGATTTCCAAAAAACATATAAAACATAAATAATATCTTGATGGTGACATGGGGAATTGATCAATTTTTATTTTGACCATCGAGGATACTATATTAATTCTGAAATTCATGGTTACCTTACAATGTAAACCTCAGTAATACCTTACATTATAAACCTCACTGCTACCTTGTGGTATAACCATCGAAATTAAACATAGAGCAACAATAGGTTCGACCTGAAAAATTAAAATAACCAATGCATTGGATAGAAATATAGGTCCCACAATTCATCATAAAAATTTTCATGAACTATAATATAATCACAAGACAAGAATACTATCTGAAGAACAATAATTTAATATTTTTTCAAAATAGTAAATTAAAATAGTATTTTAAAAGAGAAGACACCTAGACATATAATATAATTAATGTATGAATTAATATAATAGAGGGAATATGTATATACACTATAAATAAACATAATAAAAGATAAAATAAACAAAATTATTATTTTAAATAATCTTAGTAACAAATAATTAAGAATGTAAAAGTTTATAACGATGAATGGAAATTTGGATAAGAATTACCATACCTCGGGTTTATATTATATTAAGCATTTTCAAACCTTCATAATAATGGTATAATGACTGCGATCGGGGAGGCCTCTGAGCGGTGAATTCTTCACCCTCCCTGCGCAACAAGGGTTTCCCTCCAAACGTTCTCTTCCCCTCCTTCGGCCGTTCTAGCCCGGCCTCGGCCTCGGCTGTCTCGCCTCAGATCAGAAATGATGGGTGGAAGATCTGTGTTGTCCAGAATTGTTCCCACACTGACGATGGGTTCGTTGTGTCTTTTGGATTCGAGCTATCTCCTCTAACCCAGTATGAGAAGCGACGACCTCAGTGTTCCTCTTCATATTTCATCTCGGCGTCAGCGTGCATCATATTCGGGTGGTCCAACATAGGGATCTTGGCTTTGTGATGTCAGATCTAGTGCTTTTCGTGAGAAATTGGGCTTGGTTTTGGGTTCATAATATTATCATAGTACTAATGGGCTCATCGGTGGCGGCTCGGGGGTGATCATCGATGGCTTTAGTGGAGGGATTTATGGCTCTGAGATATCATCTCAAATTCATCTCGGTTCATTGTTAACTCTTGTGTATTCTTTGTTCTCGGGGTCGGTTCCACTGGCTTGGATGGGGGAGGTTTTTCCATTTGGTGCTCCTTTACATTGTTTCCAGTTTGATTTAGTTTTTTATTTTGCGACGATGAGTCTCTATTTTTATGGATAATCTTTTGGTGATGCTGTGAATATGCTGGTAATGGCATTGTATGGATGTTATTTTGGTGATGTTGTGATCTGATGGTAATGGATATGTCTACTGGTAATATTCTGGTTTATTGTTGATGGAGGTGAAATTAGAATTTTGGGGAACCCACAAAATCTGCAAGGTTTTGCTTCAGATGAGAATAGATCTGGTCGTCTTCACCATGAATTAATTTTCATATTTGGTTGATTGAGAGGGTATGACGTAGCCATTGGTATCGGGCTCTAGTATTCTATCACGAGTCAGTTTACTGAGCAGCTATGCTTTAGTGGAGTCGTGCCTTAATGTTATTGATGCTGGGTTGAAGCATTTTGTTGTAGTTTTTTATGGGTTGCAACCCTCTGTTTTCGAATTTTTTTTAATGTATTGATGTTTTTGATGTCTTGGTTTCCCCCCATTTACCCAAAAAAAGAGGTTATCCAAAATCACTACAAATGTGGGCCATTGATCCATTCAGGTCAGGTCAGGTCAATAGTATAAAGACTGTTATTAATGTTTTAAGACACATATTCATATTCATAATTATATATATGATAATATTATAACAAAATTACACACATTGATTAATAATATTATGTTGTTTTTTTGTTTCTGGTGCATTTATTTAACATTTTCCATGGTTGGATTATTATGGGTATTCTTGTTAGAAGGGTATAAAAATTGAAAAACGAAATGTCATGAAATTAATGAGGGTTAATAATATTAAATGTTATATTATACAATTTTTGTTACATGGAATGTTGACTAATCATTCTATAAATAATTATTTATGAATATTTAGAATATATTTACTGAATTATGATAATTATGTACCAATTTAGTTTTATTAATTAATATTATTTATATACACACGATCCAAAATATAATATAATATATAATTTGTATAATAAAATATTATTTAACCATATAAATTGTTTCAATGACTAATCAATAATATAGTAATGGAAATTGAATACACATCATCCACGATGTCTGTAAATCGACACATCCCTAATGTTTTTTTAGAATTTAAGGGGGGGGGGATAAGTATAAAGATGATTTTATAAATATACAAGATAAAATTAAATTATATATAACATACTATAGTTTTAATTCCAATTTGATTAGTTGGGTTTAATATATTATAAGAAAATAAAAATAATTGAAAAAAATTACAAAAATTAAACAAGGTTTTTATCTATTTAATTCACTTCTTTGAGAACATATTTAAAGACATTGGTTTTTGACTTGGGGTGATACCACTAGGTCATGGATTTGGTGAAGAGGCATGGAATGTTATTTGGTATGAAATTATAAAATATTCAAGGCATTTTTTAAGGGGAATAAGTTGTGAGGTCAGTATTTATAGTAGAAGAGATGGGTGATTCCTCATTATTATATTACTTATATTATAAATTTGGCTCATTCAAATGATTAATTTTAGAATAATAAAAAACTATATTAATATAATTAAGAATAGATCGTTATTTTGGTCTTACATTATCCTTACATAATCTATGAATCCCTAAATCATCCATTTATCTTATATCATAAATTGAAATATTTAAAAAATTACTAACAAATCAAGTATTTCATTAAATAAATTAAAAATTAACATAACCATTTTCTGACAAGTATAATCACAAAAGAACTCCTTTTTTTAAAATAATTTTCAAAATAAGTTAAATTTACTTTTTTTAAAATCATAATATATTAAAAAAAATATTTTAAAATTATAAATGATATTATAATACATTAAAAAATTAATTAATGTATCATAATAATATATTATAATAATAAGAATATAATTGAATCTACTATTTGAAATATATATTATTTAAATCGATATAATATTTTTAAAGTTGTAATTTAATTTTTATGGCCATAAAAATACCAATACTTAATTTTTTATTTCCTATAGTTTTATTTACATATTTTAGGATATAAATATATCATGATTATACATATTTGATACATATATGTTCTTTACACTCTCATATTTGAGGCTACTATTCTATTTTCTGGACTACTATTCATAATGTTCATGTTACTATTCCCACAATCCACATACCATTCAATGAGTTTAAATTCCATAATTTTAATAAAAAACAAAAATTCCATTATACAATAGAAAGTAATTTTACCATATAATTCCATAATGAAATGAAATTATTTTATATATACATGTATTGTTATAGGTTTTATAGTGAATAATACTATTATTTATACTAGTTTAATGCATCAAAGTAGAAGAAAAATATAATAAACAATTCATAATGTTAATAAAAAAAGTGGAAGCCCAAAGAGAATTCTCCCCATATATACCAATTTAGGAATGTTAATGGCTCCCAATTAGCTATTGTTTAAATCCATATTATATTTATATATCTTTATATATACTATCCACTATATATTTATTATCTGCAACTACATTTAAATACACTAAAAACTATATATCTAAAAGAATAAACCTACCCCTTATTGTTACAACCTATATCCCATTCTAGGAATACTCAAATTCCTATCAATATTTGTTACATTATAACCCACAATGTCGTCAAGGATACAATATGAAATTACTATTTGATTTTTAAAAATTAATTTAATATTTTAAAAATGGTTGAATTTGGAAATGGATGATTTTGGGAAACAAGGTTTAGATATTTTTGGTGGAATAATTTGATATAGGAAAGCCTTCATTTTAGAGTAAGTGAGACTTAAGATGTTGTTGTTGTTTAGAATCTAGTACTTGGTAGGCATCATAAAAACAAGCCAAATGAAGGTGTGGATAATGTTATTACACCAGAGAAAAAGGGGAACCAAGAGATGGTTCATAGTACCAATGAATCATTTCAATTTAATGAAATAAGGAATTATTTGAATGATCCATGGAAAGTGTATCATTTAATCCAGATCTAGAAATAGAATCCACCCATCATTTGGTTTGATTATGAACTAGAAATGGTAGAGGTGTGGTAGAACTTGTTGAATCGTATAATCGATTTTATCATCACATAAATGAAGCGGAATGGTAATATAGAAACATATATGAATTATGAAATGTCATGATTACAGTAGGATATTTTATTGTAGTCTAAATAATATCATGTCTTTGTTTGGGGGGATTTACAATAAATGATTGGAAAAAAAATTCTATCATAATACATTCATGATTTAGGGAATGATCGGCCCAATCATCCCAGTGCAGGAGAATCTATCTTTCATCGAGTATGAGGCTAAATTAATTAATTTAGTACACATTTTACATAGTTATGTGTCTAGTGATTCCTTGAAGGAACACATTTTTCAATTGGGACTAGGGTAGGGGACACTCTCAATGATAGATATTCAATGTATTATGGACTATAGATAGATGTTAAATATTGTGATGGTGGATGAAAGATACATATCAAGAGATTTGGGAGAGTATGTATGTTGATACTCATGAGAAATGCTGTGAACAATAATGTCAAGAGTAATCATAATAGGGAAAACAACATCTATAGAGGATGTGTGAATCAAAATCAGATGGCTAGGTCAATGAACCTTCCACCATGTCCTTAGAGGATAATAGGATGTTTCCAATGTGATTCTATTGACCACATAATGATAGAGTGTTACAAAATTTAGAGCATTCCACAACTACAAAAAATGGGGATTATTCAGTGTTATTTTCATAATTTTCCATAGGTGAGTGCTCAGGACACTTTTCAGGTGTTTCATAAAGAGTATTCTTTGATGGGATGAGGATATTTGAAGAAATATCTTCAGTAAAATAGTGTAAGACATGATGATTCTAGATATACCATTAATCATCAGGTATGTTAATCTCTATAGGGAATCAAAGAACCAAGTGATGAGATTATGAAATTATATAGAGCTGAATAGGTGACTGTGGATGATGAGGGAGGACCATGTTTGATGAGAGGTAAGATTCAATGGAGTTATAAACTTATACAAGTGTTTTTTTATATTCTTTCACCACCTTCCTTTGATGGTTATTGTGATGTGGATTTGATAACATTAAAACAATTTATGATTCCCTCTATCATAAAACAACAAACTCCTCGTAGGGAAAGAGAATGTTGAGCCTTTAAATGTTGGGAATTTTATATAACTATATATATATCTGAACAAAAATAATACTTCTCTATGTTATAGATGGATTTCTACAATGTAATCGTGGGTATGGATAGGTTGACAACATTCAAGGATAAAAAAAATTTCATAGAAGAATGGATTGTTTCATGATTGAGGATGGTGTTGAGCATATCGTTAAGGGAGACCAGAAAAAGAAGATAGGTTCAATGATAATGTTGGATCCAACTATGGGAATGATCTCCTACTAGTCGGAGGACTTCTCTTTGGAAACAATTAAATATGTTTTGATATATAAATTTTGGGTAGATTTTGATTAGTTTCTGCATTTGAATCCCAGAGAATTATCAAGGTTTCTACCCATGTGAGAAGTGGATATTACAATTGACCACCATATGGGGACTACTACAAAATTTTTTATATCTTTTTGAATAAAAACAAAATAATTTAATGAAAAAATTTTGAAGTTTGGAAGGGAAATAAAGAATTTGATTCATTCATATAGACACTTCTCTATGGGATACTAATGAAAATAGAACATTTTTTTTCATGTGTGGATAATCGTATGCTTTACCATGTTACACCAATGAATAATTATAAATTTCTAGGCATTGATGATATGTTTGATCAGATGAGTGGATCCCAAAAACTATCAATGATTTACATGTGACTAACTTATCTGTAATTACTAGTTCAAAAGGATAATATTCTGATGGAAGCTTATAGAAGAATATATAACCATAAAGAACATTACTAATTGCCTTTCAATCATTGGAATGAACAATTAGTCATCATAGCATTAATGAATAGTATATTTCAATAGTATTTGGATTCTTTTGTTTTTGTGTTTGTCGATGACACAAATATGTATTCAAGGACAATGTTCGAACATGAGAAGCACTTGGTGAAAATGTTGGAAATTTTTAGATATCGTCGTTGGTGTGAAAAAATATTATTTTGAATTTTTTGGATATGTGATATACTCTTTCATGTATATATAATTTCTCTAAAAGTTGTCTTATTGGATCTAGAAAAGATAAGAATATTTATCTATAGGAATCCACTAATGGACATATTTGTGATACTGATTTTTCATTGCTAAGGTGTTTATTATCATTACATTATGTTTTAATTTTCATAGATAGAATTAAAAATTATATATTTAACAGTTAATAATGTTCCATAAAATTAGTGTGAGTATACTATAAATATTTTCATGATATAATTGTTCGACTTACATCCGCAAAAATCAATATATTGGTTGAATTGGGACAATGGTACAAGGTGTATTTCGATGCTTCAGGATATACATTATGGTGTGTCCTCATTCATAGGGACCATGTTATTGTTTATGTATCAAGGGTGTTATGATTTCATGTTAATAACTACCCAACACAAAATTTGGAGTTAGATATAATCAAGCATTCTTTATATACATGGAATCACTATCTATTCAATGAAAAATTTAATATGTCCAAATATCAAAAAAAATGCAACATATTTTATCACAACATTTTTTGAATCTATGAAATATAATTTTCATGGAATATTATAAAATTTTCAACATTCACACGATGTATACACTGGGTAAAGAATACTTGGTGGCTAATGAAATATGCAGAATGGTTTACGCTCAGTCAGAAAAATAAGAATCTAGTTGGGTGGAATCTATTGCTTGCCTTAGGCGACATGCATGTAGAATGTAAAGAACTAGGATATGACGTATTTTTTCCTTCTAGTTTTGTTTTTTCAGGATTTAGTGATGATGGAAATATAAGCATAGATATATAATATTTTTTTTTTCAAGGTGTTAATTACTCAATGATGGTGGGACTAATTAGTGATCAAAGCTGCATGGATGTTCAAGATTGTGGGTTCATGATCAGATAGGTGTACCAAGGGATTTTTATGAGAAAATACTTCATGATTACAGAAATTCCTAATGGGATATCCATTCAATAATATAGTATATGTATATGGCATTGAAAACTCTATTTTTTTGTGTCTGTATGAAAAGGATAGTGGTTAATTTTGTTTTCAAATGCATAACATGTCAGTAAGATTAGGAAAAATAATCAATGAATAACATGTATGTTAGAAACATTACCTATTCTAGCATGGAAATGAGAGTAGATATCCATGTATTTTTTCAGGTCTCTCAATAATATTTCTAAATCTTAATTCCATATAAGTGATATTAGATCAACATGTAAGGTTAGATCATTTCATCTATTTTCATGAAACTCATACGATGGATGATCTATCCAAAATGTATATATGAGATGTTTTAAAGTGTCATGGAATACTATTTTCGATCATTTTTGATAGATATCCATGAATTACCTCTCATTTCTGGATATCCTTTCCAGAATCCCTTAGGCCTCATCTGACTATATCTATAGAATATAATCCTTATAAGGATAGGCAGTCTGAAAATAATGATAAAAAAATTAATGGACTTGTTACGAACATGTGTTCTGGATATCAGTGGCTCTTGGGAAGACCAGGTGTCATTGGTCAAGTTTTCATATATTGACAAAAATCATGCTTGAATATATATGGCTCCATTCAAACAATTTTATGATCAACCTCATCATTCTACACTTTTTTGTTTTAAAATTGGTGAGTCTTTACTAACTATTTCGAGCCTTGTTTAGGAGACAATGAATAAGAAAATTTTATTAGGAAATGAATGGAGATAGCACAGAGTCACTAGAAATCATATGAAGATCATCGTCAATGAACATTTTCTTTTGTATTGAATGTTCATATTTTGAATTGGATTTATCTAATTCTATGATGTAAACTTCATTGAAATAAGGAAAATTTATATCCTTTGTACATTAGGCCTTTTAAGGTATTAAAAATAGTTGGAGTGGTGGAATATCACTTAGAAGTTCCACCACATTTCACTGTGGTGCATAATGTGTTCTACATATCTTAGTTGAAATGGTATTTGGTTGATCTTTAGCATGTTATCAGATGGTATGACATTGACCATGAGCCTGATTCATTATTGGTACACATCCCAATGACAATTGTGGATAGGAAAGATAATGTCTTGTATTGGAAAAACATAGGTCTACTGCGGGTTGTTTGAAAAAATGATCAATTTTTGGAAGTAAATTGGGAACAAGAGTTGGAGATGAATGAGAAATGACTGAACCCATTAAGATAACTATTGGTTATCAAAATTATGGGGAAGAAAAGACTAATGGTGGAGAGAACATAGCACTCTTAGTTTCTATTTTTTAACCGATTCATTATGATTATAATGTATATATATTATAAGGGTAATTCTTAGGAGAGTTTGGTAAAAAAATTTAGAGATTTCGGGGATTTTGTAAATTTTCATGGTTGGTGCACAGTTTTTGGAAATCATATAACACTGGAATGAAATATTTCTCATTGGGATAGGGAGAATATAGAAGGTGGATATGTTAGTCACGGTCTTATAAAACCATGAGGAAGCCTAAGAAAAACCATGTAGTGTGGTGCATTTGGTGGATAGTGAGATTTGGAATGGTTGGTCCACTATTTGGTAATTGTGTGATCCAACCGTGATAGTTCTCTCTTATGGAATATGCAAGAGCATAGTTAGTGGATATTTTATCTAACATTGTGACTAAATTGTGATCGATAGAAAGATAAATCCTTCAATTTTGGTTCTAACGTATATTTACCTCTATTTTACTTTCTTCCCTAAAATATCCCTAAATTGTGATTTTGGTCTCTCAAAGTGTAGATAACCTCTACCAATAAAATTGGACTCGATATATAGCCATTCCTTGGTGCGTTGATGCAAAATTCTAATGGAATCACTTTCTTAAAAATCATTCTTGTTATGTTTTCTTATATCTACTTCTCCCTCTATCTCATTTAATTATACATATACAATTGTTCATTGATCTAAGGTTATGGATTCCAAATATGACAATATTTGGATTTTTTTAAATATGAGATGAGGTCTAAGGTGGGTTCTTGATGATATAACACATTTTTTTATGTTTTTTCATATCATTATTCATTTTTTCCAAAATAGTCAATGTAGGTGGCTTCACTCAGGACTCCTCTATCACATTACATTAAGGAATAGATAAAAATTCATTTATTTGATTGAAATTTATTTTTTATTTTCTAATGAATTTTTGTTGAAACTATCTTGGGTGAAATATTTTGGAAATTGGGAAAACAATTTTTTATTTGAATGTGTTTTTATATCACGATTTTAAAATATTTATTTTTAAATAATTGATTATTTTTCTACATAGGAAAAAAAATTTCAATAAAAATAATTATTATCTATTGAATAGTTTGAACACGCTGTGATTTTATATGAGTTCTCATGGTAGTACAACGTGTGTTCATATGCATTGGGATGGATAAGGGTGTAATGTACTCCAATTAAAATGTTGGGATGGATATGGGTGTGAATTATCCCCATCAATGTGGTCCACTATGTGACATCATAGTGGAAGGTTGAATCACCACCCATGAGTATTTGGAGGTGAACATATTTTCTTTCATAGTTGTATGATTAGTTGTGCGGATAAAAGTGGTCACGCTAATGTGGACTATCAAATGATTTAAATAATTATTTGTGTATTTACATGGAAATATTTTATAATGGTTTTAATTTCTATATTGATTTAAAATTTTTTAGATATTTCTTTGTACATATTGTTTTATATAAATTTTGATAACATGTTATATCATAGTGGCATGAGTAAGGAAGTCAATGGGGAATCCAACTAAATTTTAGTACTCACCACAACTTTGGAACTTTTTACTTTTGTATAAGTCATCTACGAGGGCAAGGGAAAAGGTAACAGATCACACATATTTAGCACTAAATTGAATTACCTGTGATATTTTTTGATGTTGGAACGTGGATATTGTGATGAATGGATTCTTGTGGTAGTCTATGAGTTTTATTAGTTTTCAATCCACAATTTACTTTGATATTGTAGTCTTCTATTATGGTACATAATTCTATAATGATTTTGATAAATGAAACCATGTGTTTTATTTGATTCTTATTATGAATCATATAGTGGTTTTTTGGTTATTTCTTTTTTGGTTATTGGTTTTATTAAATAAGGGTAAATTATTCCCCACGTGTATTGAAACATTTCAACAGTAATTTTCATCATTTGGATTCATGGGGTTGTTTCCTAAGACCATGTAATGGCATTCCACTCACTCTTGAAAATGAGAGGGTTGTGATGTTACATGGTGAGTGTTTTTTTACTGTTCTTAAAACTACACTCAAATTTTTAGTCCAACCTTATTAACTATAATATCATCATCAATTAGGTGGAATCTTATTTGATAATGATCTTATAATGATACATTAAAAATAATAAACATCAAAATATGCCTTTTATATAAAAATTGATATATTTCACTCTTTATCAATGAATAATAATACTTTATATTGATATAAGTCTTTATTACAAAAAACTTATTATATATTCATCAATAATTATTAGTATTTTAGTATCTAATAAAAAATTGATAAATATTTCAAAATATCATCAAATAATACAGAGAAAAAAATTAAATAATAAATTATCATATATATATATATATATGCCTTCCAAATTAACTATGGACATAGATCATAGGGTTAATTAAATTAAATCGTAGTTCTATTTATTTTTATGTAATAAATTTCCATACTCATATTCATTTGAGGATCACACATTTCTTGTGCGATAATAAAGAGTTGTGACTGTGTGAGATGATTATTATGAATAAATTCTTTCAATGATCTAAAATAATGTGTATGGAATTCACATTCCAAATTGTATATATTTGGTATATGATTCACCATAAAATATCTCTTATTGTAATTCAAAATGATTATGAGTTTTCTCATTATTTATTTCCATTCATTTCTTCATCTTAAATATATATCGAGCATTATCAATGTACAGTACGACTTACAACATACATAACATTATCTTCATCAATATAGTAAATGAGGATGGGGTCATATTAAATGTGATATATGTAAAAGGGGTTATTTTAAATCATTATTATGTCCTCCATAATTAATTATTGCTTTTGATATTTAGGTTTTTTTTAGAATACATAATAGGATTTATTTTTTAGGTTGTAGGATGATCTCATATGGTCGATCATCTAGAAGGATGGATTTTCACAATATCTCAAACTATAACACTCAATCCAAAATCACTGTAACAAAAAATAATATTCTAAATAATATATAAATAAATTAAAATTTTAATATTTAATATCACAAAATTAAAACTTTATATTATAAATATTGATTTTGAACTTACATGGACTCAATAGTTGTTGATTTATATCTTTTATATTTTCACTTTGGAAGATGTTTGGATTGATAGTGAAAAATATAGTATATTACTAGTACATGATTTATGTATAAAAATTCACTATAATTTTTTTAATAATAAAATTAATAACTCTCAATATTATATAAATCATGATAATAAAATGTTGAGAAAAAATGTATATTTTTCAGAAAACTCATATACATTGGAAACCTGTATTCATCTAAAATGGCATACTGTCTAAGCATTTAAATTAATTAAAAACTAAATTATTATAAATTATTATAATAAAATTATTATATCATACATTTTAGAAAATAAACATAACTCCATCGATTAGTTATTACAACTCTGAAAATGAATATAAAATCATTTATACATGAAACATTATTTTCATGATAAATCATTTTTAATCCTTTTTATGATAGTTTTATAAATTAATTTTTTTCAATTATATGAATTTAATTTGATAGAATAGTGTCCCTATTTGGTTTTAAAATTAATATTAGGTAATATGTTCAATAAAATATTTGTACATATGGATTTGTAAAAAAAAAAAATTAATTATCCCAATCAAGGTTATTATGTTGTTTTCTATGTCACATGAGCATTTATTAAATATAATATATGACCCACAATTTTTTTTCTTAAAAAATTGGATATAATTTTTATATTGTTGGTTATAAATTATCTAACATTAATCAGTTTTTATATTATATCATGATTAATTACTTATTTTATAAATTATTTCCAATGGTGTAAAAAGAAATATTACATGTAAGTAAACATTTACTATCATGTAATTGAATGTTTAAAACAATATTCATTATTATTTAGTGGAGGTGTTAATAGATATTATCATCCATATTATCATATATTTAACTATTTGTGTGGCACATGTGATGATATTTATTTTCTATTATTGAATATTTTCTATATTTACTAAAATACCACTCCTCAATAATAAAAGTGAAAAAACTCCCTAAACTTATTATAACCTCCTATGAAATTTTGTTCATCCATATAATAACCTAATATTTCCCCCATATCTGTAGGAACATTAATGAGGAAATGTTATCCCCAAAATACTTGTGATATAATATCAAAGATGTTATCCATACGAGGTTTCTCTTAGATGTGGTAATCATCTTAACAAATATAGTATTATTTTCATTAATCATTTTAAAAATGAAACTTTTTATTAAGACATGAAAATTATTTTTATTTTTATTTAATTTATAACAATATTTTATTACAAATATTCAACCATATTTATCCCTATTTATCTCTCTGAAATGTGAAATAAAACATTTACTTGTTTGTATGTCAAACAACCACCTCGAAAACTGATGTAATTGGTCTTCCAACACTAAATTACATGTACATCAATAAATATAGATGTAATTAATAAGTATAATACTTATGAAATTATTTTAAATCCTTAAAATTATTATATCATCAATATCCATAACAATTCAACAATTAAGACATTGATATTATCGCTTGTACATACATACTCCCCACCATTTGATTTCAGATATGTGGATCAGATATTTTTGTATAATGGTATTAAATGTTACAAAAGGTATTTATGGATTAAATATGATATTTATGGAATTAATATAGTTTTTACACGATTTATCTATATCCTATTCAAATGTACTGGAAAAATCATAAACAACCATGCATGATAAAATTAGGATATTTACTCTAGAAACAATGAATGTAATGAAATATTATTAACTAACAGTTGGTGAGATGTCGAAATAGTATCATATATGATATTTTTAACACATATATGGTTACATTATTATTTTTTAAAATTATTCGAACAATTATGTAGAATTTTTTTAATGTCTATCCCATAGGAAGAAGGAGGTGATGAATTTCATTTTAATTACAATTTCTTGGAGACATAATTGTTAATATAAACCTATAAATTTTTTTTTGGTCCATATAAATATACATTAAATAATTGAATATGGTAAAAAAATTATTAATAGTTATTCCTTTTCCAAGTAATTAATATTTTTTAAATGGTAGTCAATATAACATAAATCGAAGAGATATGAATCTATTTTACTATTTCACATTATTTTGATATTTATTTTTTTAATTGAATAAAAATAATAATTTTACATTCCCATGAAAAAATAATTTTATAATTTAATAGATATTTAAGAATTTTATATATTATATACAACATTTCTTTTCTTTTTTTACTCTATAAATGTAACAACTTGTTTTTCGGAAACCCCAATTTAAAATCTCTTAATATTTGATATATGTTTTTGATTTTTTTTAATTCCTTTTACTTAATGAAATTTATTATTAAGAAAATGTTAGGAATTAATTTATTTATAAAATTATATTTAAAATAATATTTTTAGTTTTTTATAAAGGGACATTTTTGGATGATAATACATAGTGAATGATTTTAACATATATGGTGATAATAGTAATACCTGAAGCCATAACTATTGTAAATAGGTGTTGTTGAAAAAAAGAATTATATGACCTACAATGGAATCTAATTTATGAAATAGTATTTTAATAATTCACATGAATTCTAATAATTATTCAAACTAACATGATTTTATTTCTAAAAAAATTACTAAAATACATAGATTTCCATTTCTAATCTCTTGTTTAACTTTTTGGTTCTTTACGTTATCATAAGATAATAAACATTTTGTCACAATTATTCATTATAAAATAAGTTTATATTAAATACATATCATTTTTCATAAATTATTGGGTATATATAATATTGTAAACTATTTTACAATGTAGTATTTATTTAAAATTTTATTTAATTAGAAGTGGAAATATCAGGTAATCTATATTAACGATTAAAAAATATATTTTTTGACAAGGAATATGGATTAAAAAATTAATTTCATAATTCAATATATTAAGAATTAATTTTAAGTTATGTGATGGTTGTGTCCATGAATTATAAATCACCTCGATTCATTGGTATGCCTTATAAGATAAATTTGATGTAAAAATTAAATGGATTTGTACACATAATATTAATTATTTTATGAATGGACATGACTCTATATATATCATGATTTATATGATAAAGGGGTGAAATAAAAATTATTTTCATATTTTATAATTCATGTTTTATTATCGATGGTATTTTTCATTCATATTAATAGTTGATTTATTTTTAATCATATTAATAAATACAAATTTTTTTAGTTATTTTACTAAATGTACCAATTAAAATAATATAATTATTTATGTTTTATTATTGATTAAATGGATTAAGTTTTCATTAATTTGACTTTTCATAATTATTACTCCTTTTTTATTCATGAAAAATTCTACTGTAGAAACCCCATACTTATTATTCTATATCATGATTATTTTAGTTCATTTCCCCTCTATAAGAAACAGAATTCATATAATGGGTTCATGGATTTCATATTTTTTCAAATACAATATTTAATATCCCATTTCAAATTTAAAATGAGTGTGATATATATATCCAAATTTGGGAATCTAATAATCTGATCAGCCCATTTGAATTTTACTTATTTTCTTTATGATAATGTAAAAAAATTACCATCAGCACTAGGCTATTAGATTCAGAGTTGTTATAGTAGGTAGAATAGGATGTTTCATATCATAATTGCGATCAATTTTATGGATAACATATATTAGGTAACATTAACCTCTTATATAGATATTAAATAAATATAATAGAACATTCAAAATATTGGAGAGAAAGGGATTGTGTGACTTTTCACAGTAATACATTGATTTATGGATACTACAAATGGAAATGGTTGTAGAATTGTTAAACGTAGAGTTTATAACACTAAAAAGGTTGAATTTAGATTGAATTGATAATCACATATCAAAATTTAATTAGACTTAATACTCGCATGGTTTGAACCTTTTGGAAACCATTCATTAGATAATTTACAGATTTATTTAAATTCATGATAAAGTGTAAAAAAATATTCCCTATGAAATAAATTTTAATGTTGTAAAATTAATAATGAATAGATTCCCTATTAATGATAAATGTAATAAAAAATTAAAATTAAACAAGATTATTTAAATATTATTAATTTTTAGGGTTATATAGTATATCCCATTAGTAATAAATTAAAAATGGTACAATGAAGAACATTAATACTCGTAAGAAATGAAGATCTCTCTTTATTGATCAATCTAGTGGTGATGGTATTGAAACTGAAAATAACATAGATATATTATTGTATTTTAATCAGGTTTTGAAAAAAATATTTTCATAAGTGGAAAAAGCTGTGGATATATAACAATATTATCCGATGAGTAATTTCTGAATACGACGGAAGACCCATAGTTTAATTAGACTACAAGTCCATTTATTATTGAGAAATGGATTATTTCCCTTAAAAAATATTTCTGGCCATTGGATTCTATGAAAATGAATGGGTTATATTGGTATTATATTAACTAAATGTTGATTTGGATCAATGGTATTTTTTTTCAATAATAATTTGGATTAATATGAGATAAGAAATATTTAATCGAACTATTTTAAAGAAGAATTTTTAAAAAATTATTTTCTTCATGAGAAATGGACTAAAATGATGATAATGTTCCTTATCAAAATATAATTAGATGAATAATCTGTTTAAGAGTATGTGTATTCCTTTAAAATTTTATATAGTTATCTTAAGGATTACATAAACAATATAGAATACATGATTTTCTATTTTAGTGAATAGATTAAGTCAAGTATCTTATGGGTGATTCTTTCTAAAACCTTTTCATCATATTATTAAATATTTTTCTTAAAAATGTATAATGAATACAGAAAATACAAGATATTCATGGATAATTAATTGAAGAATAGTTCATGTAAACACCATGAAAAATGTAATGTGCCAAAGACAATGCAAAAACAATAAAATTTCAATCTTGTGACAATTGTGTAATGAAAAATATTTGAAAATTCCTTAATTTATTGTGATTCTGTTACATGTTATATTTATTGTACTATATAGCTCATGAATATATGTAAAATAAAGAGACAATTTATATCAATGGAACTACAAATAATGGGGTAATTATTTAAACCATCATCTAAAGCATTATGAAAGTCTTTCACAAAAGATGTCATGGTGAAAAGGCCACGATTTTGAGATCACCACAACTAAGGTGGAAAATACCAATGTTTTGGTGAAAGGCATTTCAATAATAGATGTAAATATATCTAATGGTTTACTCAATTAATTATCATCCCAATAGTTTGTATATACCATGTGTTATAAGAAAATATGTTAATTCATTTGAAATTTAAGAAGGTTGTTTTCAGTAAATGTCTAAATGGAATTCTCACTACAATAATAAAGTTTAATGAAATTGATAATATTATACATATTCATGATTTATTTTTAGAAAAATAATATCATACATATTATTATCAATTATATAATCTATGGGATGAACTAGATCTAAAATTATACTAAAAATATTTAATAAATGTGAATAAAATTGAGATTGGCGATGACGATATAGAATTCCAGATATTTAGAGGGGAGAAATAATAATATATGTCATGACTATATCATATCCTAATATATATTATGAATGAAATTATTAAAGAATAATATAAATCCTATTATATAGATGGAAAGTTTGAACTTCAAATTGTGGTTATACAAATAGTATAGGGATACATTGGTGTATTTCATTAATAAGTTCCTAGAAATCCACCAAAGATAAATGTAGAATATTCAATTGATTAAATTTTAGATGGAATAACTATATAAAAAAATCTCTATATAATATCCAATGTGGAGATACTGTTGATTATGATACAAATAGATGATTGGGTGGATTAGGTATTTTGAATGGGATGTTTCACAATGGGGATCCCATGTTCTCATAAAAATCAATAATGCTGGATCCAAGAGTGTATATAATTGTTATAAGGAAACCAATTCAATTATGATAAATAAAATGTTTACATTGAATCACATTGTTAAATTATTCAATCAATATCATGGGACTCAATATATCAATAATATTTAACTATATTATGGGTATCACTTATTCTGATTAATGAAGAAGAAATTCATAAGACATGATTCCAAATGATTTATGGGCTTTATGTATTTATAGTAATTCCTTATGGATTAAGTAACGCATAATCTATTTTTAATTTTACAATAAATAAATTATGTAAGGAATATTATCATAATATCTAAGAGTTATTCATTAATGATATCCTAGTGTATTCTAACTATTATGTGGAAGTGTGATGTCACATATGGATAATTCATTGGACATTTAAAGTAAAAGTGTTATGTGTGAAATTTAATTACTGTGACTTTAGAATCTAATAAGATTATTTCCTGACCATATTTTCTCAAATTATGTATCTTATTTTGATATTGGGAATAATAAGGCAATCATAGAATTTCCAAACATCAATTAAAATTAATAAGATACATAGATTCCTTTGTTTAGAAAGATACAATCATTGATTAATTTTTAATTATTACTACTTAGATATATTTTTATCCATTAATACACATAATGAGGTTATGTTAATTATAAAAAATGAAGGTAAATTTTTTTGATTACGTGGATAAAATATTGCACTGTCATCAAATATCCAATCTATTATAAGAAGATGATTGGGTTTAGAAATATATCATTGAATGAAATAAGGTATTTTGTTTATTCCATACAAAAAATTATATTGTGCTTTCATATTCATCAAGATAGTTAAAGACTCACAAACAAAATTATATATCCCATGATCTGGTGTTTGATGTTGTAATCATTTCATCAAATAAGGAGGAATTTTTCCTATTGTGAACAATGTGAGATATTAAATGGAAATTAGATCAATAAATAATACTTTTTATTGATAAATATAAATATTTTGTAAAAATTATTGGTCAAGGTACTTAAGGATGATTATTTTTCAATACAATTCAATTAGGGGACATAAAATAATATAAAGGATTAATAAAGTAAGAAAAAAATATAAATAATACCCAAAAGATAGTGGTGGGATGTAAGATGATTCATTCACCCTATTTATATAAATAGTCCTCGATTAATTTATGAAATTTTTAATCTTATTTTATTCCTCTAAAAAAAGCTATCATCAAAAAGAATAATGGAAAGGATACTTGGTTTTGTATTAAGAAAGTAAAAAAAACAATTTCTGGATAGATGAATCCTACGATTGATCATATATTATTAGGTGTATAATTTGATAAATTTTTTGAATATGATTTTTAAATAATTATAATATATAAAGAAGAAGAACATAGAAAATTCTTAGAGCTAGCATGACATAGTCATGAACCCGGATTGAGTTTTATAAGAATGGACACAATTTATCCATGAGGATTTACTTATTTTAAAATTTAAAAAATTTCATCTACTTTATATTAGATCATACGCTCCTTTCAATCTCGGTTATTTAATTTATTCTAAATTACAATAAACCTCATATTAATTTTATCCTTGTTTTTATATCCCTCATTATTGATTTTGTATTTTTCATTAAATAGTGGATATGTTAAATCCAATCCATGCCTATGATTAAGAACACGTAGTTTGGGTATGCTCATAACTACAGTAACATTTTACCTTGATATATTATTGAAAATTTATTGTGAATTAATTAGAACAATGGGTGTAAAAAAAATGCAGTAGTTGGGATATTGTAATTAAAGGAAAAAAGAATCTGAATAACAAACATGACTATGAGTAATGAATAATTTTCATTACATGTTTTATTCTATAAGATAGAATTTCAATACAAATATAGATTATTATTTCATGGTTCTAGTGTAGGATTAATTCATTAAAATGTTTTTGTTTCGGAATCACTATTTATATATTTTTTTCAGGATAAGTAGTTGTTCAAGTGTATGGAAATTTTTAATGATAAATTTATATTAATATTCTAGATGGATATAACTATGGTTTATACATGTTTTATTTTTTAATTTAATGGGATTTAGTTTTTTTGAAATGAGATATTTTTTTTCAGCAAATGAATAAATAATAAAAATTGAGAAGAAAATGGCATTACATGTGGTGTATAACACTCATGATTTCTATTCCTCATTCAGAGCATGCCTATAATTCCAAAAACGAACCTATAAAGACCAAATATAACGTGAACATAGTAAAATACATGTAAATAAAATAAAATTCATTCATATTTCATAATCATAATCTAAATTAAATTGAACCACATACATAGTGGGAAAATAATATTTTACAGTTGTAGTTCGAGGTATGTATCCATCAAAGATAAGATTCTAATTTCTAGAGGATGTTATGGATATCAAATAAATTTTGTTCAACTAGAATACATGATGTAAATATGTTCGGAAAATTTATATTTAATTAACTACATGATGTGAATGCTTTACACTTTAGGTACACTTCCAGCCTATATATTTTGGCGCACTCTAACACACACAATATCCTATGATCCTACATTTTATATTTTTTTTATTTCTCTATTTTAATTTCATTGATGTCCAAATGCATTATTATATAATTACATAAATTTTCCTAGAGTTTTCTTTCATGTTTTTTAAAACTCAACACTTACTGTTTATCAATTAATAAACTGTTATGATTATCTTTATTATCAATTCTCTATTTCTATAATTCTATTTGTTCATCATCATTACCTATTATTCATTCTTTGATTTATTATTTTTAGTTTGTATTTCATTATATTTTGATATATTTTAATTTTTTTTATCCATGGATTTCTAATATAATTCTTTTACTATTTCACAATTTTTTAAGGATTATACTGAGAATGTTTTACATTCCATTGATTTTTATAAATATTTTCAACTACTAAAAACCCACATAGGGTTAGTGTTCAAGAGTATGGGTGTTTCATAATTCATTGACTCCATGAGATGAACTATTGTAAAAATATAGCTAGTTATGTGTCTATAAATTATTATTCATTTAATTCACTTAAACAACCATGACCTTGGTAGGTATAATCTAAAGAACATGACTTAATTAGAGTTCTGTATGCTATGACCATTAATCTCTAAAACATTAAAAATAGATCATATTTATATTTTATCTAGGATGTCACAAATACATAGTCTAAGGGGTATTTCTAGATTATCTACTCTCAATTAGTTTGACCCAAATTAATTGTTGTCCTTTTAACCTCATCATTAATTAGTTAATAAGTATTTTCCAATCCAAATATTTAATTATCATTTTTCATAAACCAATAAAATTTTTCATGATCCTATATTAGTTTTATAAATATAATAAAAAATTACATTTTTATTGAAAAACTATACATGAAGAGTTAATGTCATAAAATCATTCAAATTATTTTTTGAATGGATTATTTATTTATAGTGATCCATATGTGTTCGACCCCACTTCATTTATTTATTATACCATAGTAGTATGTTTAATTTGGGAATATAAAGTTATGATATTATCAACGATCATGATTAATAAATGATGGCATGTGGTGAATTAGGTGAATGGAAAAATTTATATGATTTATGAATCGCTATGTATGACATTCAAATAATATTTCATCTATACATAGCCTAGAAAAATGTGCAGTTTAGTGTAATTTAGTGATTAAATCATCCATTAATTTTAATGATATATGGTATGTATGAAGGATAATTGAAATTAATGAAAGAAATTTTTTTCTATTTTCTCAAGCTTATGTATTTTTTTTCACTACATACCATTTTACTAATGGAATCAAGCCTCATGTAGTTCTTGACAAACGGTATAGTTTAGTGTAATAAAATGTGGACCTTGGAAATGTATATTAACATATGGTATTAATGACATGTGTTGGAGAATGTTAAATTATAGAATTTATGAATCCCTATAATGGATTTTTGGGGAAATTGAGAAATATATTTCTGAGAGGTATCCTGGTTTTGTGATACATAAATTATTAGCTTGGATTCCCAATGAATAAAATTTTTAGTAGCCATAATAAGACTAACATTTAATTCCATGTGATGAAGATATTCTCTCACAATAAGTTACCATGTAAAAAATAGTAATTTTCTATATATGGACCTAGGATTTGAATCTAAGAATCTATATATATTTTTCAATGATAGTTTTTAGGACACATGTAATTCTGATGTGAATAAATTTAATATGTGGATCTGAATCACATCATGTGAAGGGGAACACCATTTCCGTTTCACGTGAATATATCTCATGTGTGGTGAACTATTTTTTAGAGTAATCTCCCTATGATGTTTCACATCATGGAGTAAAGACATAATCCACAATGTTGAATATCATACGGTGAGGACATATAGTCTAGTTTAATAACATGTGATCTAGATAAGAGATGTTATGAAATTCCCCTTGTAGATCTAAATCACACCCACGAATGGGAACTTCATTTTTCATTCAAACAGATATATTTTTTGTACTATGAATTGTTGGTGAGGATAGTCAATGTAATTTATTGTCTTTTGATGATGATTTAATAGATATATTTTAATATCATATGGTAAGAAAATATCATGCAGTTTAACATCAGGTGACAGAGAGAGAAAATGTTTTGTAGTTTAAATTCATGATAGAGGACTTTTATAAGGATTTTAATGTCATGTGTTCATGACATATTATTTATATTTTAATGTCATATTATCATGAAATTTAATTTTTTTAATTCCATGCTACTAGGAAATGTGAATTTTTATGAAATCAATGATTTATTTCTTGAGAAAACACATGTTGGTGGTGGTCGTGACACTTCCCTTTCAACTGTGGATACTATGTAAATTCCATTTTTATAGAACTTTTGATTGATATATTTCCCTTACTATTTTCTATATCCTCATCAGTTTCTTAGTTCCAAGTATCATTAGTGTTCTAAGGTAAAATATCTTTCTCTATGAAATAATTAATAATGTCGAACATTTTATAAGAATGCTAGTGCGATCTAATTATAAGGTATTCCGATATTGTTCGGATCATGAAAAAAAAATTCATCAAGATTTTCCAAATCATTATACATCTTTATAGAGTCTTCATTGTCTATGTGTTTTTCCGGAATAGATATTAATTAAGGGTAACCATACTTCTCTAGAAAAAACTACCTTGGTTTAGTACAGAATATAAAGATGGGTTTCTTCTGTTGTAGTGCATCTGGTGGTACAGTAAACAAAAAAATCATGGACGATCTAGTCTGTCGTGAAATTACCACATGTGTCTACATTATTTTGGATTATATTATGAAATTATTTATTAATGAACACTATCTACTGAATTTCTACTTCATTAATGGAGGATCATTTGTTGGACTTAATGTTGTACTCATGTATTAATTACATCAAATTAGTATAACAGAAATTGGTGACGATGTCTATAAATATTCTCTGAGGGTCTCTGAATTATGTTATGATTTTGGAATTAATGAAGACACTGATATTAAATTCCCAGTATCTTTTAGAGGTATTTAGTTATCCAATTTAGAATATATTTCATCATTTGTATTTACATGCATAAAATACATAGTTTTAGTTGTTCAATATGGCCCCACAATATCTATTTCCAATTATAAAACTGCATGTAATATTTAGTTTTTATCATTACATTCTAGGGGTCAATGGATTCAGATTTTATGAATGAGGAAAGCATGAACGCTCAGGGTTATTTCCAAAAAAACATGTATCAATTTTTTCTAATAGTAACCAAGACACCTAATTTAATGGGAGGTCTTGGTCCACGACATATTTGCACTAAAGAGCCTACAATGACTTCATCCACAATAAAGATATTCTATCATTATTTTATTAATTTGAGTTGGATTCCATCAAAGCCTCATTTTTTTATTAATGTTATATATTTTGGCATATGATTAAGGGTTATGTATGCCACTCCATTAAAAAAATTCGTTTTAAATGAGATTGACAGAAGGGTCCCATACAATATACAAAAATAATGGGATCTTTCCATCCAAAGGTGGATATATGTTCATTAATATCTTCATGAATGTTGACCTTATTGATCACCTAATAACCATAAAGTATGCATATTTAGATGATACTTCAGGTTTCTTGCAGATGACCTCCTTGTCCTAATCAGGGTCAAATAATAATGCGGGTACATTATTGAACAAGTCAGAACAAGAAAATTTTGATCAAGGAACATGTTATGACATGGGCTAAAAAGGAATATCTACAATTATTACTCTCACATAGATGATGATTGGGGATATTTATCTATTTTTATGGAATGTTCTCTATTGGTCTATTTTATCACAATCTTCATATACCCATGGGTTTTCAGGAAGTATATATATTGTTGTAGGGATGCACTAATGTTAGTGATGAGGGCTCAGTATTCGAACTATTTATTATAGAATCATTCAAATTGTGAGAACGAGTCAAAAAGAATATCTCTGTCCATAGAAACAAAAAAATCACTAATTCAACATAATTTATATGATTATGTTATAACAATTGAATATATGAATTTGTGAGGCACCATCCAAATGAATATCCCATGATCAGAGAGTATTGTGGGATTAGAGGACCACTTCTTCTGGTTGTTCAGTGTCAATTAGTTTTCCTTCTAAGGAATTAGGTGCATCAAGTAAATCATCAGGGGACTACACTACATTCTATTTCCTGATGTGTGTTTCATATTTTATCAATATGACTACCGATTAAACCATGTAACCCATCCACATAGGATGACCCATAATGTAATTCAGAAGGATGATACAAGAGACCAATATGATGATGTGATGCTAGATGTAATGACTTGGATTGGTCATAGTAATGATTAATGAGAGGATATTCTTCTCAACTTCGTTATATGTTGTCTTTATACAAATTATCATTATTATGTGGTTGTAGAGACTGTTCATAGGCCCCATGTAGAATTTTATGTTTGGAGCATGCCACTAAACCACTCAATGGTAGATATATATAAGATTAGTGTATTTTCATCCCACAATGGAATCACGATGGCTGATCACTATTGGTATTTATTGAAACATTCAATTTATTATTTTAATTCCCCATCCAATCAGAAATATCCTTCGATCATCATTCGATTAGTGATGGGATGATAATTTGTTTTTAATTTTATCTATGAAATGTTTAATATAGGCATGGTTACCTTTAATCCCCATCAATTTTTCAAGATTCAGAGGGGGGTATATTTCATGAATCACACTATTTTTTTCAATTTATTCCTGAATTCCATTGTGGAAAAAACAATTAAATTGAATTTATATTATTTGACCACAAAGACACACATCATCAGGTTTATCATCCTACTATATTATCTTGACATGTAGAATATTGTTTGACGGTTTGTGAAATGATCACATACCTATCAAGATTTGATAACTAGAACATTATGATAACATTACTCTAATCATATCAGTGTGGTATTAATGATATAATTCATTCTACATTTATAGTTAAAAAAAATATTTTTTTCCAAAGGGCATGAACAAGTAGGAAAATATCCATATAGGTTCTATGAAGGAGGTTTATTCCTCACTGTCAAGTTTTATATTTATTTTATTGAACCCTAAACACAAATCTTTTTTAGAAAGGTATTTGAAATGTGTAGTATCATTGGTAACTATTTTTGTTCTTAGAAATGGGAAATAATCATTAATGAAATGTTGATTGATGTCTCTGAAATCATTACAGACCCTAGAATATTCATTAGTATTATTGATATAGATAATTTTGGGTAGAAATATATGATATTTCTCTTCCTTGAAAATGAAAATCATCAACTAGATTGTGAACTATAGATTCAATATTAGTATAATAATTGTGGATAATCCTCACGATGTCCTACAAAAAACCATGATGTTTTTCAGGTAAACTACGATGTAATGTATTAATACAGATGATCATCATAGGTTTACTCTATAATCCCAAATTAGGTCATTTAAATGATGATTTATTAATTCAATTTACATATCCTTCTCCTCAAGAGGCATGGAAGTAGTAAACAACATTGGGAATGGGTCTACTTATTATCCAATATTTTTCTACATTTTATCATTAATGTTTTTGGACATAAATTCAACTAGTGTGGGACATGTGTTCCTGATGCCATTATATTTTTCTTCTACCTCTATGTCCATGGAGTAATTTTCAGAAATTGTATATAATATTGGTGAATATTTTACACTATCATTGTGAGAAAATTCATTGTAAGTGTAATTGTCACCATCAAATGATAGTCCTTGTAGATATATTGAGGGGATGATTATTTTCCTTCATTCATCCCCTAGGGACATGAGGAACATAGGTATATGGGATTACATTTTCCACCCATGTTATGTTTGATGGTAGTGTATAATCATTTTTGAGCATACTCAATGGATTTACATTGGTGGTACCTAAAAATTTGAAGCTTTCGACTATATATTCTCATCCACCATTACTTTTTTCCATCACTATACTAAATGACGACACATCATATGATGTTTCCTTATACTCAATGGGTGCACTATCACAATGTAATATGACGACCATCCCATTGATTTGGTAATACAAACACTATTGAAATGTTAAAGGTACCACCACATGGATTTATGGACTATATCATCCCTAAAAATCATTATATATAGAGTCTTTATGTATAAACATGAAATAATAGTTATATGTGAGATCTAAGAAACTCAGATTTTATCATGATTTTACATTCAGGTCTTTGGTCACATATATCATACCCATAAAAGGTTTTTTTAACAAAATACTACACTAAAATATCCCAGATTATTTTGGGCCTAGAATGGGATAAGGATGATCCAAAAGCAATTGGAAATTAGTACCCTTAAGAAGAAAACATCTTTGTGTTTCCTATAATTATATAGTGGTCTGAGGTTTTATTAGATGTACCCATCATGATCCATATTAGAGAATTATATGATGACAGGGCATTCTGAGAGAATAGTTATCTACCGATACTCAGCAACTTCAATGAATTATGTCATGAATTTATATTGTCTCAAATAGCCTTGATGAGTTCTTATCGATGTTATTTCCAATAATGGAAAACATCTTGTACAGAGTGTTTATGTGGTACTATATCCCTATTTTTTATAATGTTATTCAAATGTTATAAGGTTTGACACTTACGGATATTGGAATTCTCTATATTACGTGTCATATAAAATGAGATGTTTGGCATGGAAAGACCCGGTTCATTGAAATAGATTGATGGGGAATATTCCTCTAGTTACATATGTCATGATGATCATCCCCTTTATCTAGGATGTTTATACAGTCACACCCATGCCAGTTGGTCATGTATGATTACTTGTCTTGTTTCTTATTAGAGGGTTCTATGATAGATTTGTGTTTCTGTTTGGATCACTAGTTCAATTTTTCAAGGGTATTGTCAATATATATGCACTCAATAGGAATATATTCAAAATATTTGGTAGTATAAGTATTGTTCTATCCCCATAACCTTATCTCAAACAACTTGGTCCTATGATCCATATTTAGGTATGTGTAACTCATTTTTGAGGAATATTCATCATTAGATAATGAAAAAACAAGGTGAATTACATTAAAATAAATAAATTTATTATCAATGTTCAACAATAGTACGATTACTGAGGAAATTCCGATCTTATTTTATTAATGGAATGAAATATGTAAGATTTAGTGATTTTATAGGAGATGAACATGACACTTCATCTTCTGTTTCTTCCTATATCTGATAATTATGAACACCATCTTGTTTTATTTCAAGAGTCACCTTCCATGGTCATGGGAACATTATGGTTTTCTAAAATTGTTCTATTATGTTGGATGCAATTGTTAGAATATCATTAATGTCATCCAGAAATAAAACTTCCTCCCATTTTACATAGAATTTTCTTTAGAATAACCTTATTCTTCTTATAATTAAAAAGTTACATAGGTTGCATGTGAATAGGAGTCATCAAGAATCACCATCCTAGAATCAATCAAGAATCGTTTTACATCTATGGGGATGAATAAATCATGTATTTAGTGACCCAAAAACTAATGGAAAGGGAATTAGTTTGGGAGATCAGAGAGGGTGACCTCCTCAGGTTTCTTGTCATGTGGATTCTTGAGTTGTTTTTAATGGATTCATTGAAATAATCTGACATATTCTAATTAATGAATTCATTTACATTATTAATCTGTTACATAAATCCCATGTGAACCTAATTTCAATTTTATTATGGTATAGGTGATTATGTGGTTTCGGCTATATGATAGGAGGTGAAGGATAATTTGGTGTCTGCAAAGGTTCTTGAATGACAAATGGTATTGGTTTGTGGGTAATAGTAGATTCCTCTAAATTTCATAGACATTTCACCAATAACTAATTATTGAGATGGTATTTATCTTGGGTCCATATAGTAGAATATTTTATGAATTGTTCTATTTCTTTAAACCCATGAAATCATGATTAATATTTAATTTGGATGAAATTTTGTTTGCATATTATCTAAAATATTTTTAGTATAGAGTTAAGAAAACTTATGTTGTGTGAGACATATGTCTAGTGAATTGGTTAAACCCAACCATATATAATGGAATTCAGGAACCCTATCTATTTATTGTTTCTGGAAGTTCCTATGGATGATTATTTTCATTTTAATTACCATGAAGCTAAACTATTAAAGGAATTGGAATTGTAGTTGTTCGAATTATTCAATGGATATTGTAGGGATAAAATTTTACCAAACAATATTTGGACCAATCAACATGTATACAATGAATTTCATCTTGGTTTCCACCTATTGATCTCATGGTCCAATCATCTGGACGCTTCAGAACACGAAATGTGTTTGTTGTTGTTATGGATATCATGCACCATCAATGGTTGAGAATGTAGTATTTTCAATGATAGAATGGAAAATATATACTCCACCCGCATGGGATATGTAATCTTATTGGGCTACATAGGTTCACATAACACATCCAGATATTCTTTTCGGGATGATATTGATTCAATGGCACTATGTAGTTTTTAAGGTACTGCAATTATGGATTCGACCCATCCATATGGAGCGGGTTGGGCAAGATGAGGTGGTACTATTTTAACATCCTACTGATTTTTTATTATTTCTAATTCTGGATGATCTTTCTTATAGAGGATTGATTTACTTTTTAATTTATATAACCCCAAATAATCGTGAAATTTCTTATATATACAAACTGGATACCGTTATTAATAACCACCATGATTAATATATACCCCTCTTTTATGCGGATAATATATTTCTTGATGTGTTGGAGGACATATATTCAGCAATATCTTAGGATAGTAACCAATTGAAAATATTTCCCTATGAATCCCTAATTTAGTTTCCTACGATTTTGGATATCATTCTCATATTGTGCCATCTCTTCCTATATGGAATTATTTTTCATTCCTTAGGGGTGATGAAGATTCACCCACACCATTCCCTTTATCCATATAATTATTACACCATATTGGTGGAGACTCAATATTCATATCTTCCATGTTTTGGATTCTACTCAATTTTTACATATGTACACCCTATGTTAGTGCATCCTGATCTCCCACATGTTGGTGTACGTTTTCTAAATTGTTACCCTCTCCATATGAATCATGATCCCAATTATATATCTTGTCTTTAGTGATGAAATTTTATACATTGTATCGGTAAATGGTTTTCTTCCCATTACAATTGACGATATCGGGTTATTCTCATCTACTTGTATAATGGTTTTTTTTTCCAAATGCTGGTCATATTAGACTATTTTGTCTTGTTCACCCTACCAGGTTTGATTTTATTTTACATATGTTCCTCATATATCTCAGAATGAAGACTGACCTTAGGGGAGTACATATTAATTATTTATGAATTTCAATTAATATATATGTTTTGTCTTGTAGTTAGTTGAATTGATGTGATGTAGATTTTCAATATTTCACTTTGAATGTAAAAAAGAAATTTTCCCATTACTTTTATGAGAATAATGAATGTTCCCACATCAATGTGAGCTAGAACTATTTGGGGAAACCATTGGAACATTATGATATTGTATTTAATGGTTTATGATTATGACAATGGATTTGAAGACTCATAGTATGGAAATGAAGATATAAATTCCATTACTCGCAGTGGGTTGGGGTTGATCTAGTAATTCCTCTAATTTCATTAGGAACCTCATAGGGTTTGATAAAACTAGTGATTTATTTTTAGATTATAATACTACCACGCTAATGAGATGGGGTTGGATTTGATATTCTTCTAGTAAGCCATATATCCTCTATGGAACTAACAAATTAATGGGTAGAGGAAGTGGTGAATATTCTACCCTCATTGTGGGATGAGTTCACACAAAGGTTAGTTTTTTGGAAGATGTTTTTATAACACGTTTGAAATGGGTAAATTGGTCATGCCTATTATCTAAAAGAAATGTATACATATGAGGGACCTAACCTTATATCCATTTGTTGTTTTTAATTATCCCTTTCTAGTTTCATATTGTTGATAAATAGATTATTTAAAATTCATTGTCCATCTAGATTTCACATTACATAGTCCCTTAATTATAAGATAGATAATGTCATTGAAGATTTCCATATCATGTTATATTTTTGATTCTGGGGTTGTGGTAAAGAAAAATAGTTCATAAACTCACCATCCTTGGAAAAGGATACATATATAGGAATTGGTTATAAATTTTTTGATGGGATGTTATTCAATGACAACAAGGATGATTTATATTTACATTGTGCATTTTTTATTTTTGGACCTAGGTGTTAGAGATATAATACATGTATATGTGATAAAAAAAAATTTAGGTTTTAAATTTGACCATATTATACATGATAATGTAGGTTCATAGTTTCCAATCATTAATGAGTTTCCCATATATATTGGTGTGGGTAATACAAGAAATAATTCACTAGATCTTCTGGGATATCAATTTTGTATATAGAAATGGGAAATAACATGGTGGTGAGGTTATTTATAGATAATTATCTCCATATACAAATGAAGGATTCCTATTCATCAGAAATAAATTCTTACATTTCATTAGACCATAGAAATATCTTCTTATAGTTACCTACTAACAATGGTGAAAGGTTTATAGTAGTTGTAATGAACTTTATATTTTTTCCCCTAGTGTTTTGAGAACCCCTAAATATTAATGTGTTTGAGTATTGAAAAACTATCAATATTGAGGTGTCTTGGAAAGGGGAGGTTTTCCTTATTCAAAGAATGTTTAACCATTTAGAGGATGACCATGGAAGATGTCAATAGTAAATACCATTTTATTTGTTTTTTACACTACCATGTGGAGAACTATCATAGTAAGGATTGCATTCTAAATTGGTTGAAGAGATGATATCAAACTGAGGTGCCTCATATATGTGTTGAATAAACTCAATAAGACTATCATCAAGTATGGAGGGGCTCTCATTGTTATTCTACATTGTGGAAGGAATATTTCAACCCTCATTTTGGAAATGCTAAGTAATATAAGGATACAACATGATAGCTACTAAACCATGTAGATAAACATCTAGTGTTCTGAGTACATGATCGAGATCCTGAGATAATGATTGGGAAAACTCATGTTCTTCTTTATTCCCAGAAATAATTTTTCCCTCCTTATGAGTGGCTTTACAAATATATCAATCATCAATGTATAATACATGGAAATTATGCTACTTAACATATGTAATTTCAACAAAAATATGGTTAAAGACCTATAGAATGGTGGATAATACAATATTGAACAATTGTATAGCCTCTGATGGATACTGGTGAATTCATTCATTAGTTATAAGGGATATATGAGATTGGCTTTAAATGAGCTACTAGATATTCCAATTTGCTTCACTAATATGAATATGAACCTTAATTAAGTATTGTTTCACTCCCACCAGCCAATACCTGTATTTAATGAGAATATGACCCTATTATAGTTCCTTTAGAATATTCCTCCAATCGTTTGGACATTAATATTTTTGAGTCTCAATACATTTGAAACTCTCAAAAGGTGATCCCCAGATGTAACATTAATATGATCCAGGTCATGTGCATTTTTAGAATGTAATCGGTCTTCTTCCACAGTATTGTGTTCATATTTCAAGTCATTTACCACTCACTATTTTGGATCCCCTGTTGAGTTTAGAATATGAGGTCAATCAGGTGTTCTTATAGTATGATTCCATTATTCATTGAATGGAATCTATTCCATTCATAAGGAATACCTTTCTATCATTTGGTGATCCTCTATTGGAATGGAAGGATGATCTAGCATGGGTGGCTTGTCCTTTATTGGAATATACTGACAATTCTCATGGATTGTAGTATGAATGTGGGATTTCTGTAATGTATCCACTTTGTCATAATGATCATAGTGTTTTTTGAGCATCAATATATAGATACGAATACTTCTATATCAATGAATTTTTATTATATTCGGAATGTACCAGTAGGGTTATTTAGTTGTGGTATGCATATAGTGAAACATTATAAAATTATGATCAAAATAATAAGAATTATGATGTTCAATTTCCAAAATGTACTATATGATTTAATCAATTGATGTTGGGAAACAATCCCACAAATATCCTGCTAAATTTATTTGAATATTCAATTTGAATTTATGCATGGTGATAAGGATATGAACAACCACAATTCCTTCTAAAGGAATATGATTGTTGAATTTTCCCAAAATTGCTGGGATATGAGCATTCCAGTTGGAAACCATTGGAATATTTTGGAGTGCATCCTTATTAGAATATGGAATATAATTCCACTCTCATTTTCCTAGAGATTTCTATACCTAATGTTAATTTTTTGGTGCTCATGCATGAGAAACCAGGGTGGAAATGTTTCCGGTGGTTCCCTTATCGTGAGACTGAGCGGAACCATTTGGATAATGATAATGACTTCAATTTTAAAGATCCCTCCATGATGGATCCTAAATCATAATAAAAACATAGTATACTCCATGATCCACCTTCTTTAGATATAAATGTTTCATATTTTCATCCTTCAAGGATAATCGTTAGTAGTGATTTGTGTATGAAAAAAGTGATATAATTTTATCTAAATCATTATTTTAATAATGTAAAATCATTAGTTTTAGAATATAGAGTCCCATTCATGCAGCCTCAAAGAATTGTAACAAATGGTGTGTGTTGTATTTTGGAACCGTTTTGTTTTCCACTCAATGATGCATGTGTCTAATGGTTGTGGTAATTATGTCACCCACAGAGTTTACATCTATAACCGATTTTGAGGATTAGTCACTGGATAAAGACCTGATAATGGTTCAGGTTTTTGTGTGTGTTTTAACAATATACAGTGTCTAGATGAAAACTATGAAAATTTCCACCAATCAGTGCATCATTTAATTTTGGATACAAGCATAATCATAAATTCATATGTCAGATGCTTTTCATTCCTTATTTCCACTTCTATTATTCCACTTGTGAAAACATGTCAGATTGAGGGTGGACATATTTCATGAGAACCGTAGTTATAATTGGGCAAACAATATTTTTTTACTTGACATATTCATGTTGCGATCACAATATTTTTCAATTTTGGAATTATATAGAAGGTTCCCGGTTTTTAATAGAAATAATTTTTCACCTATATAACGATCTAATCATTATATGAATATACGAAATTCTCTAAACCCACTAGTTTGAATTCCAATATATTTTTGAGTTCAAAATGGTTGATTTAGGAGGTATAATATGTTTTAGAACACTTCATGTCATGATTAACATAATAATCTCTTTCATAGAAACTCTTAATGGTTCTTATATCCGTAACTATGTTTGGATCTATGTTCTAATGAGGGAAATCATTCTATGTTTCAAACCTAATGATAAATATGAGTTCATATTGTTCTATAGGTTAGGAGATCAAGATCATCACACCATTTTTAGGGGGATTATCACCTATTTTGGGATACTATAATAGATTAAATATTTTCTAAAGAATGTTTTCCTATTACTATAGTGGAACCAGTGACTCCAAAAAATGGCCATGGTCTAAAATATGTTATCTATAAATGGGGAGTTCTACAAACATGTCCATAAGTATGTATTTTTTTTTTCATAAGATGTTATTTTTTTTAAATTTGTATGTTCTTAGATTTTGAATCCATATAACCATAAACTCTGGAGTTCATCTAGTGGGGAGATTAATTTTTTTTGGATGATATTTACCTATATTGGTGTTTTATACATATAATTTTTTACAAATTAACCAAAACCGACATATTTTTTTATAACCAAGAGGATCAAAATCTTGTAGAAAATACATATATTGTGAATGATATGCACCAGGTATTTAGACCTAGCCTCACGAAGGCATCCTACATATCATATTTATATTATTGTTTAACTAATTTTAGATCTACATGTCATTTAGAAATACACCATGGTGGATTCCCCTATATGGGGGAATTAATATCATGAAGATGAATGTGGATTACCCTCATAGGTTTCCATATATATGGGAGATTAAATATGTGGACTCTATGGTCAGTGAAAATCCTTAATCACATATTGTCCATTCACTGTGTTTCTAAAAGGTAATGGAATTTGAACAGTTCCATTGAAAATATATTCGGGATTTATTCAACGTGGTCGACCTTATAAGATGTTTGATATAGTGAATGAGCCTTAGGAATGTGTGTTTAATATCTTTGTTAAAGAATGAATCGCATTCTTCATAACTTTTATTCATCCTCAATCTAGTGACTGGTGTGGAATAATGATTAACCCATTGGATATTTTGGATCCCATGGGTTATAACATCTGATATATGGGGACACATACACTGTGGTTATTAACCATTAGTGGTCTGGATGTAAGAAGGCACACTACATTTCAAAGATATAGAATGAATTAGAGTTATCATATTTATTGTTTTGGGAATACAAGAATATATTTATTTGGTATGGATCTCATGTCATAGGGTTTGTGACCATGAAGGTATCATGATTTTCATCCTAATGTGTTCAATGTGTATATAAAAATAGTTTTCATGATGTCAAGACAAGTAATTATTTGTAATAGACATGTCTAAGGATAATCTCTTGATCCTAGTTACATGTCATAAGGACATCACATGATATGGATGGCATGTCTTGGAGGTCATCACATTATCAATGAGACATGTCTAGATACATCACATTATATTACATGAAATTATATATGACTATTCAAAAATTGGTTGACAAGTCCTTATGGAGTAACATGATCTATATGACATGTATGTAGGGATTCACATGATCTAACCAACATGCCAAAAAAGACTCCAATGGTCTTTCTGACATGTCACATGGTGTTTCTTGTCATCACATAGATTCCTAGAGGGCATCATGTGGAATTTTCATCAATTATAGAGGGTTTTATTTGATTTAGATTGATATTGAAAAAGGTAATCATACGAAATTATCAAAGAATACTTTTTTGGATTGTTTTTATGAAAAAATAGATTTTTATAGTATGTTAACAAGATGGAACTAGTTTGACATATGTCATTCTTGAGATTGATTCAGAATTCCAAATGGAATTCACTTGACTGATGTTTATCACTCGAGGTATATTATTACATCACATAATGATTAATGTATAACAAATTCTTAATAATATTATGTCATTAACATTTTATTTTCGTTTCAGATTTTAAAAGGAATTGGGATAGTGTTATATAATTTGACTACTTTCATGGAAAATCAATATTATTTCTCCATATGTGTCACATGACAAATTATAGATCTTGTGATAATATATGAACATTTCCATGGACAACCCCTTTACACATATTTGAAGATGAAGGGGTATTACATGGTTTAATGGATGTTTCTGTAGGATAGAAATGTTGAATGTAGATGCTCAAAATACAAGTGGTGGTGAATTGTATACTTTTAAAAATTAATTTAGATGTTTTAAAGATGGTAATGTCTAACAACGTTAAACAAGGTAAATTTACAAGACCTCTTAGTTCTACAAACATGCTTGATTCTGGAAATGTGGTTCCAGAAACAAAACAAAAGAAAAGTTTACAATGATAATGATTCTACCATAAAGCATATATAATCTTACTAATAAGAGTACATGTATAAGAAAGTATAATATAGTTATACTTTTCTTATAAACAAAAATGCAATGGAAAAAACATGAATCAATACAAGAAAAAAGTATGAATCTTTTAACCCAAACAGTAGGGTATCCAACAAATTTGGATAAAAGTCCCTTGATTTATACAGTCAATAATTTCTATCTTACCCACACTAGTGTAAGCCATTGATATGATGATTGGAGTATATCTTGCTATCCCTGAATGCCATAGAACATCAAGGTAGTTGGAACCTATATCTTCATATCCCTGGAATCACGCGAATGTACATAGGAATATTAGGAGTCTCACGAATAAATTATGAACAAGATGTTCTGTACGCACAATTCATGAGAGTCTATATCAAGAAATAACTTCAACATGTAAAATATAGATTTGTAGAACAATTAGTTTTTTTAAACTCATTCAAATGAGATCTTATTTATAGGCACATCTTCAATGATCGACTCCCTCCTCCAATAGTCATATTTTTCCTTGAATTTTGGAGGGACATGTACATGTATCTCACTCAAACAATGGTTGGTTAGTAACAAAATGCACGACATCGTTTTATTACTCAAACATGATTAGGTAAAAAATGGTTTCTTAACAAAATTCATTTTTCGGATTATAAAAAAATACATGTTCAAAGTCTAACCAAAAAACCATTTGGTGTCGATAATACATGAATATTAAGTTTCTATTTTCAAAAGAATTCATAACCAGAATTCTATTGAATTTCAGAGTCTGAATTTATAGAATGTGGATTCTCAACTCAGAATGTTCGGAGTCTGAATTCAGAACGTTTGGTGTTTTAATTAAGAGAATTTGGATTCTGAACTCAGAATGTTTGGAGTCTGAATTTAGAATGTTTGGAATATGAACGGAGAACGTTCAGAGTGTGAATTCAAAGAATTTTGAATCTGAACTCAGAATGCTCGGAGTCAGAATTCAGAGAATTCAAAACCCGAATTTGGATCCTGGAAACAAAATGGTCTATATCTATGAATTTATAATATTCGGAGGTTTTAGATACAAAACCTAATTTTATTCATAGAAATAAAATGAGATAGGTTTACAGAAAAAATTATATCAATAATAAAAACAAGGTAAGGATAAATTTTCCTTGGGGTTTGAATATATTCATTTTGGATTCTTAATGAAAATAATATTTTCCTTGAGATAGAGTGTTTGTGATTTTGAAAACAATAATGAATGGAAAAGGCATAAGGAAACATTACTGACTCAACAGTCTCCCCCTTTTTGGAAAGTACAAATATCATTATGAAAAAGTATATAAGGACTTTGAAAAATATATATTTAGAGTTTAAAAATAAATCATATCTCCCTTAACACATGGTAAATAATGAATACAACTAACTCCACCTTAGGCTTTGGAAACACTAAGGATCTTATTCATGAGTTCCAGATTGAGACATATCATTTTATTGAATTTGAAAATCTTCGTGGATAAAAACTCCCCCTTAGACAAACTCCCTTTTATGTAGGAAACTTTTTGCATTACTTATTATTATTTTTTAACATTCTTTTCCCCCATTGTGATTTTTAAAAATGAATACAAGAAATGGATTAGAAAAAATGGTACCTGAAATATTTTTACTAGGCAACAAAATTTATAAATTGGAACCCAAAAGTTTATTATGATTGGAAAAAATTATACAAGGATGAAATACAACAAAAGATCAGAATTGAACATGATTATCAATCCTTCTCTTTTGGTATCAACTTCTTCACTATGGTTTTGAGATTCTTGAGTTCCATGTGATCCTCTTCTTCACATTTGAGAATGTGATCCTCATCATCTATTTTCTTATCTAAGGCTTTGATTTTTTTCTTCTTGAGCCTTAAAAGATTCATATTGACCCTTTTGATCTTCATCTTGCATAACTATCATAACTTCTATCTCAATCCTGGTATCCCTTTCTCTCTTCCAAATCTGAGAAACTAAATATAATTTCCCATTCAGAACATTCACTTCTTACTTTTGAGTATTTTCTTTAAAAGATAGACTTTCTTTAAAAGACTTGGTGAGATCTTTGAACTTACTATCATCGGTTTCAAATGCATCCTTGAAATTATCCTACAACTAATCATGAATTCTCAGTACATCTATAGTTTTCTTTGACCATCTAGTCATCATCTTGAAATATCTTTTGTGGGATTCGTAATTTATTAAAAACGTTTTGAAATCAGCCTCATGTTTGACACACTTATCCATCACCATGGATACTAAATCTGATTATTTATTTAAGTTACACTTATGCATCTTGCATCTGGAGTATGTAATGGGAAATAGATGGATAGTTACAATAAGCCTTTTCAATTACTAGACTAAAAAATCATGTCCATGAGAGGAAAATTATAAATCAATGATTTTTTGGTGAGGATTTTATTTCTATATCATCAGATTTCCTCTTTGATGAAGCACCCACTTCTTTCTTCATCACCAATGCTCTGCTTGTTGTCTCAATTACCACCTATTTTCCCTTATCAGTGTTAGGAATAAATTCATTTTTATTGGGTCATTCGTGTTCACTATAAAATAGTTACACAGCTTTATCTTCATCCACCTCTTCCTTCTCACCTCCCGCCTCAGCATCCTATGGCTGAATGATGTCATGGTTAGAGCATTTTTCTTCAGAAACATTGTTCACTTCTTCTCCACTTTTTTCATCTTTCCATGGGGTATCAAGTTCTGAAGACTCGTATTTAGTGGTTCAGAATGAGAATTTTTCATAAAGGTTTTCCTTCTCATGAAAATCCTCAACTTGCATTATCAAATCATCAGTATCACCACTACATTCTTTTTTATCTTCATCCATTTACTTTTCATGAACTTTTATGTAGTCACAAATTTTTTCCCGGAGACTCTGGTAATGATTCTATCACATAAGATTAAAGTATTGAAATATTCTCGGATTCTTTCTCATTAAACTTCAGAAGTGATTGGACTATATCTGCCTCAGACAAATTTTTCATCTACTTCTTCTATTTCCCATACTACTCAAGCTCTTCAGCTACCATTTCCTTCAATGAATTTTCCTTAGCAGGTTCAATGCCAAAAATTGAATCCCCTTCTTTTTGATTTTTCATATCTTCTCTCCACTTCAAAATTAATTCATCAGGATATGTTTTTTATTTTTTTGGCTTTAGAGGTGCTGTCTGAATTTCCTTAGTCACTGGGGGTTTTTCCTTATCATCTACTTCTTTTACATTCCTCTTCCTTCCACCCTTTTTAGAGGTTTCATCCACCTCTTATTTCATTGAACGATATTCAACATCCAATTCATGAAAATCATAAAATCATTTAGATAATTTGGATAAACCAATTTTTATCCTTCTCAAAGTAACATGACACAATAACATGACATTGCAATTCCTTGACATAGAACTGAAATAAATATTGAAGGATTATAAACACCGAAAAATCATATTTGACAAAATGGATGGATACATAATAATTAGATATTTTGAATTCTCATTCTTGATATTTTCAATAGTAATAAGAATGTACGTAACCAAGTTTAACTTCCATAGATTCTCCAAGAAATCCAAAATATCGATGTCATTCTTCTTTAAAGTATCATTATCACCTTTTCCAGGTATAATGAATCCATGAACCCAAAATTGAAGAATTTGAAAGTTTTTAGACAGTTGAAGAATATTTGGAGTCTATACTTTTGAGAGACCAAGCCATATTTTAGATTTATTCCTTAATAAAACATCATTGAACATCAGGTATCTCGGGAGTACAGAATTCATCTTCCACTTCATAAGGAATACCAAATAAAGCTTGTAGACTTGGTGTAAGAAAGTGAATATGTCTTTCCATAACACTTGAAAGAAAATTTACTCTAGACTTCTTACATAAATAAAGTTACAGACACATTGAACTCTAATAAAAACTACGGATATACCAAATCCTGAGCTTTTTCTTTTGAAATACATATACTCTCTCTGCCATTGAGTTTGATATTCTTGGAAATGATAGAGTCATATTTGGCATAATACATTGGATTAAATTAACATTTCTCTATATATCGTCCATTCATAAAATCCCTTTTTTGCCAGCATTTCTTTCTGGGAGGACACTTGGGATGAAATTCGGATGTGAGGAAGATCTGAGATGTTCAGAACAGGCTTTTGTAGGAAGGGCAGAGCTTTAGCACACAAGAGCATTGAGATCAATGTGGGAAAACCATTAGGGATCCTTTATATAAGAGTTTGAGGGGATGATTCAACTTCCATGATTGATCCAACAGTAGAAAATCTTCTTGAAATGATCTTATAGTTAGAAATATATCCATAGAAGGATTTTTTTCGTAAAGTCCCATCATTTGAGGTTTTTTAAGAAAAACATTGTGATTTATGGAAAAGTGATTACGGAAAATATAAAAACAAATGAAAATACCCACAAGTAAAAGATTATTATGATAATTTAGTAATGGAACCATACCGTTAGGATTTCTAAGAAAATTATTTTTATGGAGAAAAATTCTTCTCGAAGAACATTAGATTCCAAAATTTGATTACAAAAACATTATACTATAAAAATTTTGACTCTGAAAGATTTTACAATGAAATATATTCATACGAAAATTTTAAATACCAAAAAACCCAATTATGAAAATTTTTAGTACGAAAATTTTCATTACGAAAATTTTATGTACAAAAATATTCTTTACGAATATTTTAAGATTAAAAATCTTTATTATGAAAATTATAAGAATGAAAATCTTAATTATGAATATTTTAAGTATGAAAAAACATCATTACAACGATTTTAAGTACGAATGTGTTAATTACAAAAATTTAAATTACAAAAAATATTCATTATGAATATTTTAAGACTAGGAAGAGAATTTAGATTACGAAAAAAATTTATACTACGAAAAAAAAAATTAAACTATGAAAAATATTTTTTAGGCTAAAAAAATAAGACTACAGAAAAAAATTTAGACCAAAAAATTTGTACTATGAAGAAATAAAATTCGACTAAAAAAAATTAGATTGAAAAAAAAAATTATATTATGGAATTTTTTAAAAATATAACAAACAAATGTACTCCCCATATGAAATGGAGTTCCTTACTGTAAGGAGATTGGCTTCAATAGGATGTTAACATGGAAAATTACATTACGGTTATCACTCCTATCATCTGTTTAATGTACTCAAATCTATCAGATGGTAAATATTTTGTAAAAATATTATCAAGTTGATCTTGGGTTCTAATAAATTGAATAATTTTATCTCTTATTTTGTCTGATCCCTGAGAATGAGATTCCTAATATATATTTGTTTTGCACGAGAGTGATGTGTGAGGATTTTACTTATGGAAATGGAACTAGTATTATCACACAATATTTGTGTTTTAGTAAATCTTGTGCCATAGTCTACGAGTGTGTGTTGCATACACAATACTTCAGCACAACAACATTCATCTTCTACATATTCGGCTTCAGCAGTGGAAAGTTCTATTGAGTGTTTTTTATTTGAATGACCAAGAAACTAATGAATCTCTTAAGAAATGACAAGTTACAGATATACTCTTTCTATCCATTCTACATCCACCATTGTCAGCATCTGAAAAACAAAATACAAAATCATTTCTAGAAGTATAAAAGAGTCCCAAATCCATGGTTCCCATTTAGTAGAGAAAATCTATTTCAATTCCATTAAATGATATTCCTTAGGATTGGAATAGTATCTTAAACATAATCATACTGAAAACATTATGTCTGGACAACTAGCTATCAAGTAAAGTATACTTTTTATCATACCTCTAAATGATGACCAATCTACTGGTTTCCCAGCTTCATCTAGATCAAGTGAATTAGAGGTACAAATGGGAGTACTTATACTCTATTTGTTGTAAAATTCATTCATTTTAAGTATATCTTTAAAATTATTATGTTGGGATATATAGATCTCTTCTAGTTTTTTTGAAAATTGAAAACCAATAAAAATATTAACTCACCCATCATAATCATTTCAAACTCATATTTCATTAGATCCTCAAAATAATCAGTTAAATATTTCTGAGTTGAACAAAATATAATGTCATAAATATAAATTAGAACAATGAAATTGTTTTTCTTATCATTATTTATAAAAAATGTTGGACCGACATTTTCCATAACATAATTATTTTGAATTAAAAAACTTTTAAGTCTAGCATTACAAGCCTGATTGGATTTCTTAAGTCCATGAAATGCTTTATATGTTTGTAAACATGTTTAGGATATTTTGAATTTTCAAAAAAAGGAGGTTGTTCAACATGAACATCCTATTGTTCAAAACCATTATAGAAAGAACATTTGCATCAATTTAAAAAATTTCAAAATTGACGAATGTGGTAAATGCAATTAGAATATGAATATATTTTATTCTAGATAGTAGAGTATAAGATTCTTTATATTCTATCCTTTATTTTTGATTATTACCTTTAGTAACCAATGTAGTTGTATTTCTTACTACGATTCCATTTTCATAACATTTATTTCTAAATATCTTTTTTTACTCAAATAACAGATGTTTTATTAGTTTATTCAACCAAAGTCCAGAAATTATTCCTTTCGAATTCATTTAGCTCTTCTAGCAGAGATTTTATCCAATTATCATCACATAAAGCTTCATCAATGATTTTTTTTCCTAATTGGTAAATGAATGCTAGATTTTCTACTTCATTTCTTGAGGAACTTTTTGTCTTTACTCGTTGCTTTACATCTCTGATGATACTATCACTAGGATGATACTTATGAAAAAGCTGATTTGGGTTTTGTAAAACTTCTTCATCAACATAGGACAGGAAATATTCTTGGGTAAATACTTCATAAATATCTTATTGAACATTTTACTTTTCAGAAGGATCTTATAACAAGGGTTGATAATCAGTTTTTTTAAACACATCTGATCATATATGATTAGGTTTTTTAAAAACAAAAGGATTAGTTCCATTAAATTTAACATGTACTATTTCATCAATAGTACAAGTGTTTTTACTGAAAACTCATTAAGCCTTAGAAGATGTTGAGTAGCCTATGAAAATTTCATCAATAGATTTTAGTGGAAATTTATCTACATTATCTTTAGTTTTCAGAATGAATACCTTGAAACCAAAAACAGTGAAGTAGGAATGTTTTGGTTTTCTACCATTCTCTAACACATAAGGAGTTTTATTAAGAAATGGTCTAATCAAAACAAGATTTATAGTATATAAATAAGTACATACTACTTCATCCCAAAAATGCTTGGATACTGAATATTCACTCAACATGGTTCTTGTTATTTCTTGAAGAATTCTATTTCTTTCTTAATAGCACCATTTTTTCAGTTGTTCTAGGTGAAAAGAAGTTATGAGTAATTCCTTTTCTACAACAAAAGGATTCAAAATCAGAATTTTGAAACTCACCTCCATGATCACTATGAATAATTATCAATTGAATGTTTTTCTCATTTTTAACATGGGCTATAAAACATTTAAAATAAGAAAAAGCTTCATATTTCACTATTAGAAAATAGACCCACGTAAATCTATTGTAATAATCAACTAATACAAATACATAATATTTGCCTATAATGCTTCACATCTTTGATGGACCAAAAAGATCCATATGCACTAACTGTAATGCATTAGTAGTTGAGTCTTTACTGACTAATTTGAAACATTATTTATGTTTCTTTCCATATTGATAGAGATCACAATCTATTGAAGAATCACATCTCAACTCCAATAGATCCTTAACTAGTCTTTTATGAGATATTTTTTCATAGTTTATTATGATTATTGTGTCTTAATCTTCAATTCCATAACCATGAATGATCTTTCATTAAACTAATGAAAGTTAGATCGTGGTTTCTGAGGTCTTCTATTTTTAGTGTGTAAACATTCTCTTGTATATTGGAAAAAAGAATAAACTCTTCCATGGAATTTTGTATTAAGCACTTGTCAACCCTAAAATTTAAAAGGTAAATTTCATCACATAATTGACTTATGCTAATGAGGTTTTTCTTAAGATCCTTAAAAAATAAAAAATTTAAATCAATGTTTTTCCAAGAAGAACAATGTTACCTATACTAATAATTTCTACCATAGCATTATCTTTGAATGCTAATTTTACTCCTTTCATCATGATAATATTTTCAAAGATGATATTGTTACCAGTAATATGTCGTGAACATCCACTATCCAAGTACCATGTATTGTTGTTGGTGTTATCTTTATTTTCATGAAAATAAGAGTGTTTGACTTTTTTAACCCAAACTTTCTTGGATCCAAGCAAATAAGAAAACAAAATTTTAGGAATCCACATTTTAATTGAAAAATAAGCTTTATGAAAAACTAAAAAATAGATATTGTTGAAGGAACAATTTTTTTCCAAATCCCACCACAGTGACACTTAATACAGAATGGAGAACTTTGAGGAACAAAATAATTGTTTCTAAAAATCAGTTTTGAACTTGTATAACCAAAACCAAAATTATTCTTTATAAGTTGAATTTTAGAATATATCTTATCAAAATTTTCCTTCCCTAATGCAATGTTTGAAAAAAACATCCTCAATGAAAATATTTATAACATTAGTCTAATAACTATGTTCTTATCCTCAAAAACATTAGTTTTAACACTACATTTAGGTTAAAAAACAATTATCTTAGAAATTAATTTTTCTAGATCCTTAGAATGTTTATGCTCCATATAATTAAATTTATCAAGGGGTTTTGAAATTCATTAAAAATCAATGGTTTCGTTATGTCAGATCATTAGAATGATCTGACATTTCCTTAGTAATAATCAAAATTCTAGAATTAGCCTCATAAAGATTTTTTTATGACATTAGAATTTTTATTCTCAAAGTGTTTAGAAAACTTAGAAACCTTTTAATAGGTAGGTAAAGCATTATCTCCATCAGAAGAAGATTATTCATCCAAGGATTCATAATATTTAATATCAATAAAATTATCATTCATGGATACATTGGTGATGTATTCAGCATTGTGTACCCGAGCCATTAAAAATTGATTTTCAATAGGTAACTTGTCAAGTAAACCAAGATTAATTTTTTGATAATATTCGTAATCTAAGGATTAATCTGAAGAGTCTACACCACTGGCACTCCAGGTGTCATTAGCTTTCAATACATTCTTAGCATTAGCATTGTAATACTACTTATTATTCCTCTCAGAATGCATTTCCTTTCTATCTTTTCTCTTAAGCCTATAAAAATATGGACGTATATGTCTAGGTCTATTGCATTCATAACATGTGACTTGAGAGTCATTATTGTCCTTCCTTCCATTCTTCTTGTATCTACAATGATAGTTTTTCTTCCCAACAATCATGTTCATATTTCGAGCAAGATTAGCTAGTTCATTCTCAGAGTGTTCACTTTCAATTTCTTCAGATAAAATAGTAACCTTCTAGACTTAGATCTTGTGACGCTACCAGGAGTCTTGGTATTCACATAATTTAAAGTAGTCTTAAAAGAAACACTTCCATTCCCATTCTTTTTCAAAACATTGTCAGCATCTCTGTAACACCCCGAGATTTTATGAAAAATATTCCTTTTAATTTCATTAATATCTTGTGTTGTACACTTCACCAAAAAGAGCTTGCAAAACATGCATCCTTGACTTGCCTAGCATTACACGAAATCACAACCTTCCTCGATAGCGTGTGTAGTACGCAATACCGAGTTTCACTAAACAACAATATGCTATTAAAATATTATAAAAACTAACTGTTATGAATAGTAATAACCACCTTTTAAAATTTTTTGAATTTTATTTTTCAAAATGGACTACATTTTTGGATTCGGAATATCGAAATTAGAATAGGGTAAAATTTTGGTAATTTTTGAATAACTTTCATTTTCTGATGAATAGTGAAAATTACTAAATTTTAATTAAAAACAACCTTTTTAATAGAAATAATTTATAGTGATAAATTATTAATTTTAGTGTTTTTAAAGTATATTTAGAATAAATTTTTACATTTTAATACAATTTTGGTCATTGGATGGAATTTCACATTTAAACCAGACATAAACAAGTGTCAATCTTTTGATAGTTATTATCTCTTAAGAACACGCTCTTTGTTTAGACGACAGAAATTAATTTTTAAATTAATTAGTTCAACTGATATGTTTTGAATTTGGTAAAATAGACATCATTTTTGAGTTCATAATATCAAATATATATTAGGCCTAATTTTTGGTATTTTTCTAGAAACTTTCATTTTTGATGAATAGTGAAACCACTAAGTGGTAGTTAAAAAAATTAATTTTTCATAAAACATAATTTTACCACTTCTGTGAGTGGAATTTCATAATTCCGAGAGACATGGTTTATTTCAGTAAGTAAAATGTGGTTTAATGAGATGAAAATAATTTTTGGAGAATAGTAACTTTTTACTTTTTTTTCCACGGTTAAAAGTAAGTAGGGTAATTAAGGGTAAAAATGATATTATTATTACCCTAACACATGTCCTAATTCTATTTGAGAAGTTTAGTGAGACCAAAAACAACTTTAGGAATAAAATATGACCATTTAGTCCCACTTGTATTAGATTAGTACATTTATTATTAATTTATTTAAAGAAGGGTTAAAATAGTTAAAATCAAAGTTTAATAAGTAAATAATTTTTAATATAGGGTTATTCATAAGATAAATTCGACTAAAAATATTAATTATAAATTTAACAGGATTTCCTACATAATTATATTTTATTTGTAATTTTTTAACGTTATATAATTTAATTTATTTATGACACAATTATGATGCAGTAATTATCTTATTAATGAAATATTGACATAATTGATGTTATAAATACATAAATAAATGGAATTTTTCACTTTTTATGAATTACACTAATTTTCATGGATAATATGACATGTTATTTGTGATTTAATTAACTTTGTTCGAACTAAGCATTCTATTATGAGTTTCAAAAAAAAACCAATTACTAAATAGTGTCAAAATTGACAGAAAATAGTTTTTAAAAAAATATTATATTATTAATTGTTATTTTATTCCTAAAAATCCGAGGTTTGGCCAAATTACTTAGATAAGGTTATGTATATTAATAATAAACAACTTGGGGTTCGAATGGCTGCTTATTGTATGTTTATTAACCTTATAGTATAAAAACATAAGAAGACATGGTAAAAGTAAAATTATTTAACTTAATGTTTACCCTAAATGATAAGTTTAAAATAGGAACCTGAATTGTATAAATTCTATTGGATGATAGTATTTCGACCCATCCCCACCTTATCTTCAAAATAAATCAATTTGGAGCTATTTACAACCGAACTAGGCTTTATAATAAAATACTATTTTTAGTTTTTCCAAAGGAGCCCCTCTTCTCCCATATAAAAGGGCACCTCCTCCCCCTCTTCTTCACACCACATTGAGCCTTCAAGCTCGAAAAAACCCTACCAATTTCTCCTCTCCACTTCTCTAGAGACATCCTAGAGGTTCTGGTCTTCTTCAAAGACCAATTTTAGTGCCCTAAAATGAGATCTCAAAGAGGCGCATCAAAGAAGAGGCAACGTCCGATTACCAATTCTTTCAATTTTTTTTCTTCTTCCACTTCTTCTTCTTTAGTTGTTTCATTATGAAGTAATAACATCAGTATCACTCATATAATGATATGTTATTATAAGTATGAAACAACCATATTTTAACATCTATCCATCCTATGGAAAACGAAATCACCTTGCGTGCGTACTTACAGAATACCATCTCCACGTCATGGTGTAATCTATTTTCCACAACCACCTTACTTGGATGGTTATAATGGTGTACATAATAACTATATATGATTATTTTAAAGTGATATTGATTCTGAAATAGTATACATACACTCCAATACAATTCCACGATCATTAGAACGATATCATCGCTCGTGCGTACGTACGGACTACTGTCTCCACGATGCGATGAGATTCATTCTCCATGTTAACCATTCACGGATTATTATAAAGTATATATAATAAGAAATCATGAAATATATGACATAATAATGAAACTGGATTTATGTGTATATATATTTATATCATTTACTTAATTCCATTCAACTCAATAAGGAAACGAAAACAGCGTTCATGAGTACGTACGACCTACCGTCTCCATGAACGATGTATTTATTTCCATTTACTAATATATTATATATATGTATATTATAAATATATATTATATATAAATCATGTTTTATATTCTGGAATTAAGTAATCATGATCTAAGCAATCATATGAATAATTACAAGTCAAAATACGAATGGCAAAAGAAACGATTTTACCCAAAATGCTCTTTAACATGGAATTTACAAAAGAACGGGTAAAATAAAGTCATAAGTGAACCATATATGATATCATAAAAATAAGTATGATTCTGGAATAAGTCAATAAAATTATTTAAATAATTATAAAGGAGGTTCAGACACTTACGAAGAAAATCAGACCTAAGGTAAGATAAAATATCACAATCTCATTTTTACCCGAGATTGTTTATAATTTGGTATTTACTGGGGTGTATTTTATCATCCACATCCATATTTCCTCGATATGTAATATTTATATCCTTCTACAATAGTTTATATCCAATTTTACTCTTTGATGAGTTTTTAGAAAAAGATATGAAAGGAATCTTTTGTCATTTTTCGTATGAGGAACTTTTTGACTTTTCCGACAAAAGTACGAGAAGATTGTTTTTTTTAAATTATATTGCATGAATGGATTATTAAAACATTTTTTCCAAGAAGATTACTTTACAAGATTTCAAGTTTATTTTTAATAAACTTCTTTTAGTTTAGAATTGTATGACATGTTAAGAAAGGAAAAGTGTTTTTGAAGTAGAAAGGATATTTTCCTCAAGAATGGAGTTCAACTGTTTTATCAAAATTATTTTCCATTCAAGATAATAAAGGGTTCTGTTTATATCCTTATTGTTAAATTTATTTTATTATGTTGTGATGGAATTATTTTTATAAATTCCTTTATCTTATATGAATTGTTTTATTATGTCATGATGTTTAAGATTCCCATTTTTATTTCATGGGTTATGATATGATGTATGGTTTATGATTGTGTGGCACACATAAGAATGGTACCATTTTGAGATGGGTGGGACCTATATCTCCCTCCAATGCATTGGGTAAATATTTTATATCTCATGAGATAGACATGGCTGGAACGGAAGGTTAAACCTGTTCAGTGAAACTGGACTGAAACGGGGAGTGAACTCGGTTCAGAAATGGACTTTGTCTACTAAGATAGTCATGGGAATGAGTCTTGACTAATAAGAAATGATTCTCTATGATTATGTGTGTACTCCACAATGTTTCATGTTTTATGTTATGATTATTGGGATTACATTTCACTACTATGATTTATCCCATGTTATGATATTATGATTTCTTTTGCATGATAAGATTTCCAAAATGTTATGTTCTTATGAATATGATTTGATTGATATTTCTTTTGTTTACCCTTACTGAGCATTTGAGCCCACCCTTTTATGTTTTCTTTTCCCCAAGATATAAATAAAGGTTTTAGGTAATAAATAAAAAAGGAAGATCATTATGGGAGATGTTGAAGATCTTTCACCATGATTAGAAGATTACGTTCTGAGTTTCAAAAGACACTAAACTAGTACGGTCCTTGTGTGTGTGTTTTTGTTATGTACTAAGTATTCTGCAAAAGTAATGTAATATCCATGTACGTCAAGCTTTGGGTCTCTACAGTTGGTATCAGTGGAAATGTTTAGTCAACCTTTGGAAACTAGGATACGAGAACTTTAGTGATATCCCTAGAGATATTTCTATGGTATGTCTAGGGATGTTCCTAAGGTTAAGTATAAGTATAGGTTATAGTCCTAGAATTAAAGTAACGATATTAGAATTAAACCTAGGATGTTAGATGTTGAAGGTACTCCCCCTTTATTATGCTATTTTCCTTGAATGATTTTTTCCTCTCACAGAATTATTTTTGTGTTTTAGTCAATGGAGGGATCCAGAAAGAATTCGGTTAGCATTGAATCCAATGGACAAATTGGTGACTATGAGAAAAAAAATTGTGTAATGCCTTGAGAGAAAGATATTGTGATTATGCCAAATCATTCATCGCGATATATGATTAACAAGGTGAAATTTAGTGGTATGCCAAATTCATCAAATGAGAGGAAGATAGACTTTTATACATGTTCGCATATTGAGGAGCATAAAGAAAAGAAGATTGAGATTTCTAAAGAAGGGAAGAATAACCTTGACGAATACCTCAAATGGAGGGACATATGATATCTGGGTGGAGAAAAGTGACATAGAGTGACAAACTATTATGGAGTTCAATGTCTTATTTGTGGAGAACATGGGCATTACCCAACTCAATGCCCTGACCTAAAAAGATACTTCTAAATTAAGGAAGGAATTATTCCAGGACAATCATTTAAGATGGTGGTTTGAATTTTTTATGTATTGGTATTCAATAATAATGTTACTGAGGTAGATTTATGGTATATTGGAATATCTATGTATTGGTCCATTGTAGTTTTCTATAAGAATGTGGCATCGGTAACCATGAAAAGTGATTGAAATATTTTTGAAAAGCAGATGAAATGCACATAATGAAGGGATAAAGAGAATCTAACATGTTTGATAGTATTCATGAGCTCATGATTGATATATGGACTAAGTGGTGTCATGGTTTGAGTATATAGAATTTTTAGGATTTTGGTATGTGGAAAAGAGTTAACTTTTAACAGTATTCATGTTTTCACTATGGTTAAATGTGTATTCATTTTTCAGGAGAATACATGATTAAGGTATTCAAATGTTTGGAATGTGACCAACAATACATATCTCAAGATATATGGGGATCAAAATGGTATTAACATGCTAGTTGTATGAACTCTTTGGTAATCGTTTTCACAATAATATGAGATTGGACAGCATTATTTTGGATAAGCCTAAAGATTGGAAGGGATTATGTTGGACACAAGTTAGTATTGTTTAAGGATAGAATTTTTTTTGATATTATTTAGGGATGTTATAGTAAGTTAGTTGTAGAAAAAGGACAACCTGCAGGATGGGTGACAACCAATCGCGTCAGACAAGGCTGTGGGAATCGAACCCACAACTGAAGTGAGACTGGCCTTTATCGCCTCCCACTGGCCTACAGGAAGTCCCTATTTAGTAGAAACTAGTTTTATTATATTAATAAGTATGATATATGAAGTATAAGTCCATTTTAGGAACAATATATGATTAATCTCACTATAGATGGACTTACGTATTTTTTGATAACTTTTCTAACCTTTAGTTTGAGATTGATGCAATGACCCATCATTCTATCACATGATCTTCTAACACATCACGAATAAAAAATTCAACTTCATTTCATTAAGAGAAAAAGTGGAAATTGTTCAAGGCTCGAACAATAGTGAGATTGTACCAAAATAAAGTAATTATTTATTCTAATTCAAATTCTTCAACTTTAGGGAAATGATCTTGAAAACCAAAATTGTTTTCCTAGTGCTCTTATATCTGATGAATTAGACGGTACCTTAGATCATCACAAATTTATGGCATTGTGATTCTTGGATTTTCCATATCCATGTTCTCTACAACTCTTCATCAGAACATGATGGATAGATTTCTCTTCCGTATCCATATTTTCACCTATGTGGAAACCTAGTGATTAGTTTATTTGGGTAACCATTAAGTTTCATACTTTTTTTTAAATATTGGTTTTGTTATTCCTTTTTACGATGAGGGATTCTATTAAAGAAACTTTCGAGTAGTAAACCATTTATAACCCCGACGAATTTCGAGGGAGAAATACATTTTAAGGGGGGGGGGGTAGAATGTAACACCATGAGATTTTATGAAAAATATTCTTTTTAATTTCATTAATGTCTTGTGTTGTACGCTACACCAAAAAGAGCTTTCATATCACACATCCTTGACATTCCTTACATTACACGCAATCACGACCTTCCTTGATAGCGTGTGTAGTACGCAATACCGAGTTTCACTAAACAACATATGCTATTAAAATATTATTAAAACTAGCTATTATGAATAGTAATAACCACATTTTGAAATTTTATAAATTTTATTTTTCAAAATGGACTTCATTTTTGGATTCATAATATCAAAATTAGCTTAGGGTGAAATTTTGGTACTTTTCGGATATCTTTCATTTTCTGATGAATAGTGAAAATTACTAAATTTTAATTAAAAACAACCTTTTTAATCGAAATAATTAATAGTGATTAATTATTAATTTGAGTGGTTTTAAAGTATATTTATAATATTTTTTTACAATTTAATAAAATTTTGGTCATTGGATGTAATTTCACATTTAAACCAGACATAAACAAGTGTCAATCATTTGATAGTTATTATCTCTTAATAACACGCTATTTGTTTAGACGACAATAATTAATTTTAAAATTAATTAATGAAACTGATATGTTTTGAATTTGGTAAAATAGACATCATTTTTGGGTTTATAATATCAAATATAGCTTAGGCCTAATTTTTGGTATTTTTTTGGAAACTTTCATTCTTTGATGAATAGTGAAACCACTGTGTGGTAGTTAAAAAAATTGAATTTTTCATAAAACGTAATTTTACTGCTTCTGTGAATGGAATATCAAAAATCAGAGAGACACGGTTGATGTCAGTAAGTAAAATGTGGTTCAATGAGATGAAAATAATTTTTGGTGAATAGTAAATTTTTTCTTTTTTTACCACGGTTAAAAGTAAATAGTGTAATTAAGGGTAAAATGATATTATTATTACCATAATACATGTCCTAATTCTATTGGATAAGTTTAATTCGTCAAGAAACAACCTTAGGAATAAAATATGACCATTTAGGCCCACTTGGATTAGATTAGAACATTTATTATTAATTTATTTAATGAAGGGTTAAAATACATAAAATCAAAGTTTAATAAGTAAATAATTTTTAATATAGGGTTATGCATAATATAAATTTGACTATAAATATTCTTTAGAAATCTAAAAATATTAACTACATAATGATATTTTATTTTAAATTTTTAGACGTTATATTATTTCATTTATTTATGACAAAATTATGATACAATAATTATCTTATTAATGAAATATTGACATAACTGATGTTGTAAATTTTCAAATAAATGTAATTTGATAATTTTTATTAATTCCAATAATTTTATAGGTTAATATGACATGTTAATATTGATATAATTAACTATGTTCGAACTAATCATTCTGTTATGAGTTTCAAAAAAATCAATTACTAAATAGTGTCAAAATTGACATAAATAGTTTTTTAAAGAATATTATATTATTAATTGTTATTTTTTTCCTAAAAATCTAAGGTTCAGAAAAATGACATAGATACGGTTATATATATTAACAATAATCAACTTGGGGTTCGTTTGGATGCTTATAGTAAGTTTATTAACCATATAGTATAAGAACACAAGAAGACACGGTAAAAGTAAAATTATTTAACTTAATGTTAAATCTAAATGATAAGGTTAAAATAGGAACCTAAACTTGTCTAAAATCTATTGGATGAGAGAATTTCTATCCATATCCACCTTATCTTCTAAATAAATAAATTTGGAGCTATTTAAAACCGAAATCGGCATTATTAATAAAATAATATTTTTAGTTTTTCCAAAGGAGCCTCTCTGCTCCCTTATAAAAGGGCACCTCCTCCCCCTATTACTCACACCACGTTGAGCCATCAAGATCAGCCAACCCCTGCCACTATATCCTCTCCACTTCCCTAGAGACATCCTAGAGGACTTGGTCTTCTTCAAAGACCAAATTTAGTGCCCTAAAAGGAGATCTCAAAGAGGAGCTTCAAAGAAGAGGTAATGTCCGATTACCAATTCATTCAACTTTATTTCTTCTTCCACATCTTCTTAATTAGTTGTCTCATTATGAAGTAATAACATCAGTATCACTCATATACTGATATGTTAATATAATTATGAAACAATCCTATTTCAACATCTATCCATCCTATGGAAAACGAAATCACCGCGCGTGCGTACGTACGGAATACCGTCTCCACGACGTGGTGTAAACTATTTTCCACCACCACCCTACATTGATGGGTATAATGGTGTACATAATAACTATATATGATTATATTAAATTGATATTGATTCTGAAATAGTATACATACACTCCAATACAATTCCACGATCATGAGAACGATATCATCGCTCGTGCGTACGTACGGACTACCGTCTCCATGACGTGATGAGATTCATTCTCCACGTCAACCATTAATGTTTGATTATAAAGTATATATAATAAGTAATCATGAATTATATGACATAATAATTATACTAGATTTATGTGTATATATATGTATTTCATCTACCTAATTCCATTCAATTCAATAAGGAAATGAAAACAACGTTCATGCGTACGTACGACCTACCGTCTCCATGAATGGTGTATTTCTTTCCATTTACTGATATATTATATATATGTATATTATAAAAATATATTATATATAAATCATGTTTTATATTCTATAATTAAGTAATAATGATCTATGTAATCATATTAATAATTACAAATCAAAACACGGATGACAAAAGAAATGATTTTACCCAAAATGCTCTTTAACATAAATTTACAAAAGAACGGGTAAAATAATGTCATAAGTGAACCATATATGATATCACAAAAATATGTATGATTTTGGAATAAGTCAATAACACTAATTAAATTATTATACAGGAGGTTCGGACACTTATGAAGAAAATCAGACCTAAGGTAAGGGAAAATATCACAATCTCATTTTTATCCGAGATTGTTTATACTTTGGTATTTACTGGGGTGTATTTTATCATCCACATCCATGTTTCCTCAATATGTAATATTTTTATCCTTCTACAATATTTTATATCCAATTTTACCCTTTGGTGAGTTTTTAGTAAAATATATGAAAGGAATCATTTGTCGTTTTTCGTATGAGGTACTTTTTGACTTTTCAGACAAAAGTACGAGAAGAATGGTTTTTTAACTTATATGGAATGAATGGATTTTTAAAAAATTATTTACAAGAATCTTCCTTTATAAGTTTTCATGTTTATTTTTATTCAACTTCTTTTTGTTTAGAATTGTATGACATGTTAAGAAAGGAGAAGTGTTTTTGAAGTAGAAAGGATATTTTCCTCATGATTTGAGTTCAAGTGTTTTATCAAAATTATTTTCCATCTAAGATAATAAAGGGTTATGTTTTTATCCATATTATTACATTTATTTTATTATATTGTGATGGAATTATTTTTATTAATTCCTTTATCTTATAAGAATTGTTTTATGATGTCACGATGTTTATGATTCCCATTTATATTTCATGGGTTATGCTATGATGTATGGTTTATGATTTTGTGGCACACATAAGAATGGTATCATTATGAGATGGGTGGGACCTATATCTCCCTCCAATTCATTGGTTAATGATTCTATATCTCATGAGATAGACATGGCTGGAATGGTAGGTTAAACCGATTCAGTGAAATATGACTAAAATGAGGTGTGAACTCGGTTCAGAAATGGACTTTGTCCACTAAGATAGTCTTGGGAATGTGACTTGACTAATAATAACTGATTCTCTATGAATATTTGTGTACGCAAAAATGTTTCATGTTTTATGTTATGATTATTGTGATTGCATTTCACTACAATGATTTATCCCATGTTATGATATTATGATCTCTTTTGCAGGTTAAGATTTCCAAAATGTTATGTTCTTATGAATATGATGTGATTGATATTTCTTTTGTTTACCCTTACTGAGCATTTGAGCTCACCCTTTTATGTTTTCTTTTCCCTAGGATATAAATGAAGGTTTTAGGTAAGAATAAAAAGGATGAACTTTATGGGAGATGTTGAAGATCTTTCACCATGATTAGAAGATTACGTTCTGAGCTTCCAAAGACACTAGACTATTACGATTTTTGTGTGTGTGTTTTTGTTATGTACTAAGTATTCCTCAAAAGTAATGTAATGTCCATGTACTTCAAGATTTGGGTCTCTAAAATCTCTCTTCTTTCTAGTTTTATTTTGAATAAGTGTTCCAAAAGTCTCACTAAGAGTAATCTGTGTGACTTTCATATTATCATCTATAGTTGTCCTCTTCGATTCACACTCATTATGAATGATGTAAATAACTTGTCTATAAGTACCTCATCACACATTCCTTTTTCTCACATGAATTGTAAGACGTTGACAATAGTCATAAATATCTATTGTAGCTTTCCAATAGTTTCTCCATAAAGAATGAAAAAACCACGGTACGTAGCTCTAAGAATAGCTCTTATACTTTCAATAACATTTGATGTTCCAAAATGAGTTACTTATAGATTATTCCATATAAAATTTTCATCTTCACAAGAAGAAATATGGATATATATATTTTTGGTCATGTAACACGATAAAGTATTGTGTACCTTATAGTATAGTTGATATTCTGACTTCTCTTGATAAGTAAATGTTCTAACTTCCCTATCAGGAATCATGTAATCTTGAGTCATCATAACAAAGTTTTCCACCCCTGTATTAATGAAAAAAGTCTTCATATGATCTCTCCAATATTCATAATCATTCAAAAAAAAAATAGGTGGTCTAGTAGGATTATGATTGTCAATTGAACCAATATTCATTTCATTCATCTCCAAGAAAATATCATTCCACACAAACCAATGAGTAATAAATGTTTGTAAACAATGATAAAAATATCCATTCCATGGAAAATATAGAAAAATAAAAAAACAATAGATAGAAAAATTATATGTGAATATATATATTTCAGATACCTCCTCTCATGCCTATTGTTGGATCGAAATGTTGAATATAGATGCTCAAAATACAAGAGGGGAGGGGGTGAATTTTATAATTTAAAAAATTCCATTTGATCTTTTATAGATGATAATGATTAACAAATTTTAACAAGGTAAATTTACAATACCTATCATTTCTATGAACATGTTGTATTCTAGAAATGTGGATTCAGAAATGAAACATAAGAAAAGTTTACAGAGATAATGATTCTACCTTATAGCATATATAATCATACTAATCAGAGTAGAAGTATAAGAATTTTTTATATAGTTATAATTTTTTAACAATCAAAATGCAACAGAAAACAAAATATAACCAATACAAGTTACATGTAAGAAATCTTGTAACCCAAATAGAAGGGTATCTATCAAAATTGGATAAATGCCCATTGGATTATACTTTCAAGAATGTTTGTCTTACGCACACCAGGGTAAGCCATTGATATGAATATCGATGTATGTCTTGCTATCCCTACAATCCATCTAACTTTAATGTAGTTGGCACCACTGTCTTCCTACCCCCGGAAGACCTCCATTTTACTCAGCAACATTCGGAGTCGCATAAAACAATTCTGAACAAGAATTTCAGTACGCACAAAGTAAGATAATATCTCTCTAGAAATAACATCAACATGTAATCTCTAGAGTTCTATAACAGTTTTTTGTTATGAGATCATTCTAATGAGCTCATATTTATAGGCACATCTTCAATGGTTGGCTCCCTCCTCCAATGGTCAAATTTTTCATTTAATTTTTATGGGACCTATACTGGTGTCACACAAACAATGTCTACTTAGTAACAGAATTCATGACATCGATTTATAAATAAAAAAAGAGTAATTAAAAAATGGTTGCTTAACAAAATTCATTTTTCGGAGTCTATGAAAAGTAAAAGTTCAGAGTCTAACCAAAAAACCATTCGATGACTATAATACATTAATATTCAGATTCTATCTTCAAATGAATTTTGAACCTGAATTCTATAGAATTATGGTGAATGAATTTCATGAAAATTTGGAGTCTGAATGAATAAGAATTTAGAGAATGAATTCATAGAATTCAGAGTCTGAACATAGAATGATTGGAGTCTGAATTTAGGGAATTTAGAGGCTGATCTCAAAAAGTTCGGAGTCTGAATTCAGAATCATCGGAATCTGAATTTTTAATGTTCAGTGTCTGAATTTAGAGAATTTGTAATCTGAACTCATAAAGTTTGGAGTCTGAATTAAGTGAATTCGGGACATGGATTCAGATCCTGAAAACAGAATGCTCTGTATCTAAGTATTTATAACATTCGAAGGTTTTTGATACATTACCAAATTTTATACATATTAAAAATGATTTAGGATTATAGAAAATATGATATTAATAATGAAAATGTGGTAAGGATAAATTTTCCTTGGGGAAGGAAAATCTACCATATGAATTATTGAGGAAAATAAAATTTTCCTTCAGATAGAGTGCTTTTGATTTTCAAAACATGTAGGAATGGAAAAGTCATAAGGATTCCTTGTTGACTAAACAGTTTCATGTTTCCTTTTCATTTTAAAGGAATCACATCAACAAGAATTTCCATTATAATGAGTACATACCATCATGAACTCTATTGAGTATTCATAATCACACAAGAACACCATATGAATATTAGTATAACTATCCTATGAATGAGGCCTCCACAAATCATAATGATTATCTTATGTGATGTACTAGATTATTTTAAACATTCAATAGATTGATAGTTCTCATGATTAGAAGATCTTATCTCTAAGTCTTCTCTTGATCATCATCAATTATGTAAAATCCATTGCATGAACAAGAGATATTGTTAATGGGGATTCACATTATCATGCGATGTACATGAGCTATAAATTACCCATTCTCATGAACTAATGATGACCATGTGATTACATTTCATTATATATGTTACATGATCAATTCCATTCAACCACAATTCCCCGATTTATTTTTCATGAAATATCCAAGGATTGGGTACATCAACCATTATAGAAAAACATAAGATCATATAGTGGGATCCAACAACGGTTTTACATGATATATTCACTATAAGGACCTATATTTTTTAAAAAATTACTCAATTTGATGCTTTAAATTTCCAAGGTCATATCAGATGACATGAGGATCTTATATGGGATTCAAAAAGTTATCTTCTCAAATTCCCATATTATTTAAGTGGATTCGTCCTTATTCTATTTTTTCTTGAATAATGGTTATCATCAATAAAATATATAAAGTAGTAATAAAAAACCAATAATATAAATGGAACTAATGTATGATACAAGTTTTTAATACTGAATGGGATGGTAATATGGACTAGAGGGGTTGAATAGTACTTTTAGAAAAAGTTTTCAAATTAAAAAACACACAAATACGAATTGGATCACTACGAGTAATAAAATTAAAAAACATATAGTTGAAAACAATACAAAGAATAAATGAAGTTTTATAGTCATCCAGATCACCATGATATTATAGATACTCTTTAATTTAATATTCATAGTGAGAATATCAATAGACACTAAGAAACTATATTTTGATTGGGAGGGATAATCGAATTACAAATGTACCTTTTCATCCACTAGAGGTATATCCCAATTGACAATAATAAGAGTCACAACATACACCAAGCATAGATTGTCCATGGGTGTCAAATTTCATTGTTACAATTAAATTTCTAGAAAAACCTATAATGATTGTTTTTGGATGGAAAAAAAATAAATAATATCTTAGTTTATTAAAAATTTTAAAATAATGCACAATGAAATTATTATAGAAATGAGGAGTAAAAGTGGGGATGATGATGATGATTGTTTATTTAGCTCAAGTACATTGATCATTATATTAGTTGATGGTTGAAAAATGTAGTTATAGTATAATCACAATAATGTAACAATATTAATTACAATATTTCAAAACTTTACAATTCTCTTATGATTCTGGATTTTTAAAACAATATGATTCGAAAATTTAATCGATTTATAATGATCACGCCCAAATTTTTATTCCCCATTCATTAACAGTTTTTTATTTTCATGATTGTGGGATCCTCATGAAAATTTATAATAAAATTAAATTTTAGAAATTAATAAATATAAATATTTATAGGTTTCATGTTGTTGGAAATATTATTCTCACTCTCAATGAATTATTATACACTTTTATTCCTTTAAGAAGAAAATAAAAAAACCATTCTAAAGTCCTCAAAAAAATTATATTTTATTATTAAATAATTATTCATTTAAAACATATCCCAAACAATTCAATATGTTTAGATAAATAAAATTAGATCATAATAAAGTATTATAACTACAATTATAATCCAAAATCCATATAACCGTGGAACATGAAATAGAAGAAACATAATCCCAATTATTTATATAGAAATAATAAAATAGTGCATACTATTATTTATATAATTATCACTTTCACTCTTTATAATAATAGAGATTTGTAACATTATGATACATTTTCTGTTAAATAAATGGAATCTAAGAACATACATATTTTTAATAATATTTTCAATGAATCTAGTATGTATAATTAATATGATAAATCCAGTATGAAATCATCTTAAATGTAAAAAATTATGGTCATTCCCTATGAATTATTTTAGATCATTTCATTATCTTTATGATATTTTTATATTTTTATATATAAATTACACTTTCTAACATACATAACAATATATTCATCAATACAATCTAGGATTATTGTTTCATATAAATCATGTGTTCTCTAAATGAAATTATACATAAATCATAATATCTAATTCATTATACATAAAAAAATCATTCCTCGTTGTATAAACATGACTGATGAAATCCTTCATTTCATAAAACAATAAAAAATTATGTGTGAGGTGAATCTAAGTGAAGGATTCATTTATTCAATATTAAAATAATAATCCAATTTTGATTCATTGTAAATTATGATTTTGAATTAATGAATCAATGATTTATAAATAGTTCATTATTTGTCTATGTTAATAATTTATATAAGGTAGAATTGTTCATGCTGTAGGATGAGGTCATGCGGTAAATCATGAGGAACGGTGGACTGTCATAATCTCCAAGAATAGTTAGGGAATGGATGGAACAATGTTATAATGAATGGATATTATGAAATAATTATATTGTAGATTCACTTAATATATCATGTTGTAACATGTAGGAGAATTCTTTTAGTTAGTTATACCAAGAGGATTAATTATATGTGTTGTCATGAACAACCATGTATAAGGTTAAAATATGTAGATTAAAACTAGGTTTAAAGAGCTCAAGTTGTAGGATTATAAACTCTAGGTTTATTACATAAAAAATCAATGGCAGGTTTAGGGTTCACATAGATGATTTAAGACTAAAAATAATATATAATATGGTAGTATAAATTTCTTTAAAAAAAATTAATTGACCATATTTATACATTTTATAACAATATATTGAGTATGAATTAATATACATGGAATCATAAAGAAGAAACAAAAATTTATGTGCTAGCTATTAATCATTCCGATTAATAAAAAGTTTATATAAAATATAGTTATGACTATTAAATATGATGTATTTTTAATTTATTAATATATTTATTAACATATATTAGGAATCCCCTACACAAAAAACTAATAATCCCAAATTTATGCAACCCAATAATTTAGAAGGATAATTTGAGAATCTTGGTAATGCTTCCAACCATGAATTTAGAGTATTACTTTACCATAGGACTTATCATATACCACAGTTAATTAGCTATGCTACAGAAAACATAGATCCTACATAAATGAACTACATAATCTAAAAAATTAGTATTTAGTAGTGTTTTCCCATTAAAAAAATTCAAATAATATATTAGTAGGGTTAATGTATTGTTTTTTCCTACCATGAAAACCATATTTATTATTTTATTATGGATAATTTGAATCCCATTTTTTATGTGATAGATATTGGTACATAAATTATTGAAAATCAAAATCAGGGTTAAGAAGGGAGCTATTAACTATATGGAAGAAAACATGAGTATAATTCTATATATATACAGATTTGTGATTCCATCATATAGTCTAGTATTATCCATATTTCCTATAGTGTGTCATTAAATAGTTCTAATAAAATTTCCATAGAATGATGATATGGTCAACTATTTGGTAACATTTCATGTCTCAACTTATTAAAATATAGACTAATTTGAAAAATGAAAATCTAATCCATATTTTACACATGGGATGACTAAAAATATTTTTTTTGTGATGAATTGGAATGATGATTCTTTGTGTGGTATTAAATTGAATTTATTTTTATTTTTCATACATTAGATTTTAAAGGACACATTGGATCTCACTGAAAAATAATTTATGTTTAAGAATATAAAATTTTTTCCCCTATATTGTTCAATATGCACTTGCATATTTTAAAAAAATAAAATATATATATATTTGATGTATTTCAAAAATAAATTAAATTTCTCCATGAATTATTTTCTTTTTTGAATAATTCTTATCTTGGGAATATATTGTATGGTTCCGATTACTATGTTGTTTTTGTAAATTTTTACATTTTTCCTTTTTTTGATTTTGTTTCAATGTGGGTGGTAGACAAATCTATCAAAAAATGATGATCCACGTATTATTTGTTATTTTTTCAGGGAAGATAAATTTTTTTAGTGTTGGAGATCCTTAATGAATCAATAGTGATAAATATATACATTTTGGAAAATTTGTAACATGCTGAGAAAGTATTTTATATATCCTAAAACAGTAACATCACATCATTCACATACTAATGGGAAAGAGAATGTATCCTACATTGACACGAATGTAATTTTAAATATACTATAAAAATGAATAGGAAGGATTAGTTCTAAATGATGGAAGATACCCTATGGAACTTTATTATTTCCAATAAAAACCGTTATAATAACCTCATATATATTTTTTTATACATTATACCACCTAGACATGGAATTATAGCATAATTCCAACTAAATTGAGAGAGATATTAATTTACACATAGATAAAGCTAAAAATGAGTAGAAATTACAACTATAATATTTTCATGAAATTTTAAGAGGTTAAATAAAATATTATTAAATTTATAAATGAATAAAAATGTTTTATCATGTCATGTTGATCAATGTGATAGAAATATATAATAATGACATTATTTTTTGATACATCAAAAGACTAAATATATTAACTTATAAACCTAAATCTATATAGTTATGTGATTTACAGTTTCTCATGTATATCATTTTTTGGTCCGAATATTGTAAAGGAATAACTGTGGAAACCTTTTTCTATTAGTGGATATTGGGTAAAGAAATTATAATGAAACATCGTATTAGAACCATTTTATGGAGATCAAATTAATCTAACCACATTATTATTTAATCCCATCTTATTTTAAAATTACATTTCATTTATATAATAATTTGATTCAACTAAACTCTATATAAAATTAAATTATGTTCAAATGTATTTAATGAACCTCATTATTTATCTATACGTTATGGAATCATGGATTTTAGGACCATTAGTTTAGAGCATAATTTAAAATAACACGATTTAAAACAATGTTTTGGTTTTTCTTCTTCATTTTTAGGATGTTTAAAAAAAATTTATATAAACTATAATAATCGTCTAAAATATGAATCAATGATAATGTTTAGAATCTATTTTTATCCATTTTTCTTAAAATTAATTAATATTGATATGGGAATTTTTAAAATTATAAATGAATAAAATTAATCAAAATACCACTATTTTATGAAACATGTTCACGGAAATTTATTATTTTTCTAACCATCTACTTGTCATCCTTCTAGATCATTTATTATATCTTATTTCCAATTAAATTTTCATGAGTGGTGTAATATTTTATTGAATAACAAAAAAAATTTATGTAATATTATTTAATATTAGATGTAATAATGGAATTTATGATAAAAATTGTAGAGGTAATATTATGAAATTATTTCTATATTCATAAATTAAACTATTTTATGACTATATATAATGTTGTACATATTTACCTTATCATCCATGAATGATTTTGGTAGGAAACCACATTAAATACCAAATATATGTAAGTGCATTTTTCAAGATGTAGATGCATGATATATTTTTGAATTCTTGTGTGGAAAAGGGAGAGAATGATTTTGAGAAAATATTTTCTCAAATCTATTTGAAATTAAATATTTAAAATTAGAATTTTTTTATAATATTTTGTGATAAATAAAATGATGGGATTAGTTTATTTTTTTTAAATCTAATATAAGACATAAAATGGAACAACTATTTTGATGTCAGAAGTACAAATATTTTCCTTAAAATGTTAAAATTTTCATAAAAAATTTAGATCTAAAATTTCAAAAACACTATATTGGAACAGAGAAAATGAGGTAAGATTCCTTTATATTATGCAAAAAATATTTATGGGTGACTACACTTGAAGATGTATAATATTTTGGATAATAAAAATCATTGTTGTAATATAAAAAATACAACATTATAATCTATAAATGGGTCTTATCAATATTGGGGATATATGTTGAAGTTGATGAAAAAATTTCATGGATAGTAAATAAGGGAGTATAATTACTAATATTTGTATTGGTAGGAATCTCACTACTAAGAAGAAAATTTAGTTTCCGTCACTACCATTAAGAGAAGAACTAATGCAAATGGTAAGATTATTTTGAAACATATTGATAGAAAATAAGAATGGGAACATTTATAATTTATAATTATTAATAGATGTGGGTTGTATATTGTGAATAAATATATGAAAATTTTAGTATTTTAAATATTAATTTTATGTGGAATATAATTATTAATAGAAAAAACATGAAGTGAGATTACAATTTTAGTAAAACCTACTCATTTTGACTCAAATTTTCAATATATGAATCCTACCAAATCTTAATCAATAAAAAACTATTTGTACCATCATGATATTAAAAAATACCAGATTCATTTGGTGGATATGACTAAATTCCACAATATAATTCGGAATCTTTTAAGAATATGGATGAGAAAATAATCCCAAAAATCATAATTGACTGATTAATAAAAAATGATTGAAGGAAGGTGGGTGTATGTTTTAATGGGAATATAAAAAGATTTATCAATTAATTTAATTCCCATAAAAATGAAATGTTAATCAATATCCATAAAGGGGAATGATTATATTAAGTATAATGGGGTCAAAAAAGGATATTTACATTGGTTTAGGATTGTTTTTTGTTTTGATAAACCTTTTAAATTATATTTTATATATTTTAATGATTATGTATTAGGGAAATGAATGACCCTTTAATATATTATACTGTATCGGACGTTCTGTATATTTTTATAGAATCAGTTTATTATTTACAATGTTATTCCAATATGTTAATAATATATAAGCATTTTGGTTTAATATAATGAAAATGTATTAATCAATTTTTTTAATTTATTTTATTTATATTTTAAATTATTAGAATACATATTATGTCTAATATAAAATATTTTATTAATTATTTTTTCTATATAACTTTATATTGTCCAAATAAAACTATTTTTATCATTAGTTTTGGAATTAAAGAATTATTGTACATAATCGAATGCTGATAAAAATTAGATAATTTTCAAAACATTCCACAAAAAGAACCAGAAAACTGACCAAGAATATCAAATGATCACATAAACATATTTATCATCCATTAGAATATATTTACTGACCATAAATTGTGTCTCCTATGAGATCAATTAATAGGCATATGTGTGATCCGTAGACCAGACAAAGATACTGACCAACCACTTTTTGATTCTTCCATCTTGTTGATTGTCAATCGTATAGTCATTCAGTCAATTGAAAAAATAGATTCGTCCAACAAATATTGTTACTTACATGAATTCACATGTCAGTCATGTGTTTAATGGATTGGTTATATGAAAATAACCATTAACCATTGCATCATCACATTGATCATTAAAAGAAAGAACATTGATCATGCCGATAAATTAAATAAATAATTAAAGAAAACTCGCATTCATTATAATCAACAACCTGTTTAACATTACACGTGGAACATTGTTGACAATGTAGTTTATGTACTAAATTGAACATCGTAGTTCATGCATTTATATTTTCTATAATGTATTTCCATCACTTTTCAAAAAATTATTATTTGTAGTTCGTGAGTATGTTTTAGGTCAATTAATCTAAACATGAATTCAAGACCCTATGATGGACTGTCAGTAATCATATTATCAATATGATGTTTATTTGTTGATATAATCATGATGAATATTTTTGTATACCATAATTACAGAATTAATTGGGTTTCCAACAAGTCTAATTTTTTTGAGGTATAACAGTTATAAAATTAAAAGAAAGTTATTTTTAATTATAAAAGGTCACCCATGTTTGGCTAGCTAAATTGTAAAGAGACCATGCATCTTTATGAAAATGAATACATCGTAATAAAATGATTGATGGAAAGGAAATATGATCAATATGTTGGATAATTTATTCATTGACTTATCATTTATCATTTTAGATATATTTTATTCTTTGTAAGGAATTTTTGGTCCACTCTCATATAGGGGTTATAGAAACCAAAATTTTCAATTTTTTTTATAAAAAACTCATATTTCACAATGAAAAATTTATTATTTTTAAAAATGGATGCGCAAATAATGAAATAAAAAATTCAAAAAATATAATATATTAATATTTACTTTAACATATCGATGTAATACATGTTGATAATTAATAATGAATATTTCACACCCTAATGTAAACATCATAGTGTGGTGTTCTTCATGAAATATTGATCCTACAATTAAATTATTAATTATATGTTGAACTGTTCAAAATATTATACACACAATGAAGGGGGGAGGGGTAAGAATCATTATAATTTATATTTTGAATGAAATTTAATAGAAATAATGGATTAAATGAAGAATATAAATGGAAAATTCATCATTAAAATATGAATTCTACGTGCCCATTGATCAATATATTCATTGGACATTATGAGCAATGGTTATAATGTGACCTTAAGATTTAGTGTATATAATGGGTAATTCAACAAGATAATGGACACTAAGGGGGTAAACAATGGGCTCAACTACCATGCTCATTCCTCTTGAATCCCATTAGTCAATACATCAACAAATGGAGGATGAATTAATTTCTATAAAATTTCTTAATGATATCAGGGATCTGGTTTTATCATTGACGGATGGTTGCACCTCAATTGTTTCTCCCAAAAGAACCTCAAATTTGGTAGATACTTCCACTCCTGCCACGTATACTCCTCCTATTGGATAGGCTCACACAAATCCTACTTCGACAGTGAAGATAACACCAGAGGGGTTGACTTATAAAATGAATCCATGCCCAGCTGAGGTACATGACACAGTAGTCCGGAAATCCCTTCTAAGATGCAGTAAGTTCAGTCCATCACAGGCTATATCCAGGGTGATGTCTTCTCTAGTGTTATTAAAGATGATGCTACAAAAAAATTGCAGGGGATCAGTCCTGTGGATTGCAAGAATTCCTCTAGCAACATCTTTAATGAAAATGTCTGGACAGATACGACTAGCCATGATCTATCTTTCAATGGGAAGGATGCTTTGTCCATCATTGCTGATATAAATGATTTGATGTCTCTTATCCCCAAAAAAAGGCTGGCAGGCCACCAAAAAAGCCTTGAGGTAAATATGTGAGGGGTCCAAACCCAAACCACAATTCGAAATGATGATTAAGTTATGGAATTTCCAGGGTCTGGGCAATATAGAAACATGTAGATCCATTCAGTTATTCATTCAGAAGCACAAACCTATTCTTATAGGTCTGTCTGAGCCTAAAAAACTCTTCTCCTCTGGTATTTCTAACATAGAGAACATGGGGTTTAATCTAATTGACACCAATAAGTATTAAAACGATTTAAAGAGTCTATGGGTGTTGGCTCATCATTCTATTGGAAATACCACCATGGTTATGTCATTTGACCAGTATGTCACATGTTGCTTCAAATAACTTGGTTCCCATTTTACATGTTCTTTCATATATGCTCACAACAGGTTTCATGATCACCAGAATCTGTGGATGGACATTAAATCTCTCAAATATGTCATCTCTAATCCTTGTTCATTATCGGGGGACTTCAATGCAATTTCGAATCCATATGAGAAAATGGGAGCTAAAAACACCTCAATCTCCTCTACGGTGTTCAGATTATCTATTGACCAGAATGATCTGATTGAGGTTAATTTGGTGGGGACCAAATACACTTGGTTTAGGAAGAACTTGAATAGCTTTGTGGCTAGTAAGATTGACATGGCCTTTATTAATGAGGCCTCTCTGGATACGTGGTGCACCATATCATGCTCAACTCTCTCCAGACTAAATTCTAATAATCATCCCATCATGATGGATCTTTTTGAGATGGAACCAAAACCCCCCATCCCTTTCAGGTTCGGCAAGGCTTGGGTCTCTCATCCTGAATGCAAGGTCATTGTTCAGATCACCAGGAGATATGTGAATTGTAGGGATTTTTCATTTTCTTGCATTACCAAACTCAAAATTCTTAAGAGGAATTTAAGAATGTGGAGGAAGGATCGTTTCAGTTCCCTTGATTCTGATATTTCTTCCCATGAAGATTTATTTCATAAGGCTCAATAGAATAATACAAATAGTTACATTTCTGATGGGATTTCAGTAGATGCATTGTTATCCCTTAAACTGAACAATATTCTTACCATGAATGATGACTTGCAAAGGGATTCCTTTGAATCCAAATGGTTAAAGAATGTTGATAAGAAATCAATGTTCTCCAACTCTCATAAAAAAATCATAAAATTCTCTAAGAATGTTTCTTTGATTAATAATGGGGATTTCCACATTGATAATAGAGCAGATATCTGTAAACATGTCATATCCTACTTTAAGGATCTTTTTAATGGATCCCACTCCAGCAATGATCATGTGGATGGGGTGATACCGAAATTGGTAAATCAATAGGACAATTCAATTCTCTCTAATGTGACCCTTTATAAAGAGATCAAGGAGGCTATATTTAGCCTCAAATTTGAGATATCACATGGTCCTGAAGGATTTGGGAACTTCTTCTATCAAACATTATGGGACTTCATACATGCATATGTATGCAGGTTAGTCATTCATGTTTTCAATGGTGGATCTCTTCATAATGGATTGAATTCCCAGTTTCATTCGCTTATTCCGAAAGTGGAGAATTCCAATTAAATTCATCTCATTAGGCAGTGGAATTGGTTAATACAATTTATAAAATCATTTTCAAAATTCTTGTGAATAGGCTTTCCTGCATTGCTTGCAAAATTGTATCTCCAAATCAATTTGGCTTCATCAAAGGGAGATCAATTCAAGATTGTGTTATCACTGCTTCAGAATGTGTAAATCTCCCCAATAAATCTACCAGAGGTGGAAATATTTCCCTCAATTTGGATATTAAGAAATATAATTATACAATGGATTGGGGTTTCATCTGCATGATCCTTGCTATGTATGGTTTTGATGATGTCTTCATTAACTGGATCAAAGTCATTTTATGTGCTGCTCATATTTTAGTCTTTATAAATGGATATCCTGAAGGATATTTTTATTGTTCGAGAGGTGTTAGGAAGGGTAATCCTTTATCTTCCATCCATCTCTCCATTGTTGGGGACTATATTAGTAGGATTCTTTCTATCATGGTTGGAAATGTAAAATTGAAGTCTCTTCATTCTGTAAGGGGGATTGTTGCCCCTTCCCACCTTCTATATGTTGATGACATCATCCTATTCACTCAAGGGGATAAAGGTAATGTCATGATTATAAATAGAGCCCTTTTTCACTATGAAATGGTATTTGTATAAGAGATTAGTTGGAGAAAGACTTTTGTATGCTTTGGAAGGAGCTTCTCTCCTCTTAGAAAAAATGACATCATTAGAGAATTAGGCATTCATGAGGGACATCTTCCATTAACATATTTGGTGGTGCCCATGTTTTGGGGGAGGCCAAAGGTATGTCATTGTTCTAGCATTGTTGGCATTATTAAAAGACAACTATCCACATGGAAATGAAAATATTTCTCAATGGCTGGTAGGGTTTGTTTGTTGAAGTCAATCATAAAATCTATATTTGGGTACTATTTTATGGTGTATAAATGGCTGATTGCTTTGATCAAGAGAATTAACATTTATATCAAAAAATTTATTTGGAGTGGTGGAATTTTGGAAAGGCAGCTGCAAACGGTCCCATGGAACTCTATTTGCAAGCATTATGATTGTGGTGGTCTCGACATCAAAAATCATGGGGGATTTAATTATTCTTTGCAAGTTGCATTTATTTTTAGGATTATAAATATACAATCTAATGCTCTTTGTTTTCTTTGAGCTAGATTTACTCATAGGATCAATACAGGGAACATCAATTATTTCAACTCCTCCATGTGGTCTTTCTTCATAGGTATTTTCTCTAAAAATGATGTTGAATCTCAGTGGTTGGTTTCCAGGGACTCATCTCTTCCATTTTGGAAATGTAATTGGATGGGGAATCATCTGATTGAATTGGTTCAAGAGGAGCAGTTGAATCTGGACTTTGATTCACAATTAAATATTAGCTTGAGAATATGGAGAACTTTCCGGATCACATCACCTCTTTAGTGGATAATTATTGCTGGTCTTCTAGAAGTGATTTTGGGCACGTGAACATGATGTCAATGGTATCCTCACATCTAAAGGATTTTACAATCACTCTTTTGGTAGTTCATCAGAATTGAAATGGATTGGCAATCTACAAAAGAAGTTCTTAAGGCCATCCAAATCTATTCTAGGATGGAGGTTGGCTCATAAAAAATTACTAACTGATGACTTTTTATAGGTCTGTGGAATCTCCCGTTGCTCTTCTTGTGCTTTATGCTCTCAGCATAGGGATGAAGTGGATCATCTCTTCCTTAGTTGTGCAGCAGTTGTGCTGATGTGGATAGAGGTTACTGATATTTTTGTAGTTGTTATTCCTGAAACCAACTCAATATGTGAATTCATTAAGAGTTGGAATTTTATGAAATTGTCATCATAAATCTGGAATTATTTTCATGTTGTAGCGGAGGAAACTATTCATTTCATCTGGTCTTCGAGGAAAAAATTCAGACATGAGTCACAACATTTTCGGGTTGGTGCTGGTCTTGCAGGTATCATTGCTTATGTTCGTGATGTTGAAACACCTATAAGTGTGTTTTTCTATAATTAAATTCATGATTTATCTTTGTTGAATCAGATCAAGATTAAAGATAACTTTTGGCCTCTTTTTTGGATAATGGAAGTCATCTAGTAGGCACCTTTTTGGGGCTGGATTACTGTTAACACTGATGGTGCTTCAAGGGGAAATCCATGTCCCTCTGGTTTTGGTGCTATCTTTAGGGATTATTAGGGGAATCCTCTTAGATCTATTCATGGATCATGTGGTATTGCCTCCGATCTTGAAGCAGCGATGCTTGGTATTATTGTGACTATGGTGCAAGCTGATGTGCGGGGTTGGGACAAGATTTGGATCAAGTGTGACTCTATGGATATTGTATTTGCATTAAGAACTGGGTCCATTGACCTTTCATGGAAGCTCACTAATCGTTAGGTGAGATTCCTGGAGACTCTTTACTCAAATGATCATTTTGTTACTCATGTTTACAGATAGGAAAATGTGTTGGCAGATGGGCTTGCTAATAAGGGTGTGAATGGTAATGATGATATTTGTATGGATCATGTGCCTGATGATCTTCTTCCTCTATATAGGAAGGATCTTTGTAAATATTCTTCATTCAGATTTGTGTAAGATTTACTTTTTACTAACATAGGGGTCTTTCTTTTCTTAGCAGGATCATAGTTTGTTTAAAAAAATACATCATAGGGAAAATGAATAACTTGGGTTTTCCATTGATTAAACAAATCACTAGACTCAATATTTATGACATGAGACCACCACAATGTTAGTGTTAGATGAACCACCGATTGAATGTAGCACTATCAAAAACTATATCTTCACTAAGAATGAAATTTTAATAAGGGTTTGGATATTCTAAATATATTATTATGTAGTGAAATTTTATTCTTACAAATTAAATAGAGGTTTATTAAATAACATTTTCATTCATATAGGATTTAGAAAACTACATAAATATATGATGAATATGATATACTGATTTATGGATAAAAATCATATTGAATTATATTTTTAGAGACTATATAATTTTAGTTATTGATTTAATAAAAAATATTTTCATGATATAGAATTATAAAACTCAATTTATTTAAATAAAAACATTAAAATAATTATATAACTTCCTATGAAATTTTTATATGTGTCCGACAGTGGATTATGTTCTAAAAAATTTCATTTTAAAATAATTTTTTTAAAAGATTAAATTATCATGTTTTTAATATTAGATTTATATTCTGAATAATATATTTGATAAATTTGTATAAAATTTAGGTTACGGTGAAATTGTGAATTTTTTTGAAAGTTTGTTAACTTTCATTAAATAATAAAAACCCCGTTTTGAGTTTTTGGTATGTTTTATAGATATATAAATATTAAATAATGATATAAGAATTAATATAATAGAAACCATGACAAAAAATTAATTATATTATAAATATAATTTATTTTCGTGTATTATATTTATTTAAAAAAAGATAAATAGATTTTTTTTTATTTAAATGTGTATTAAGCTATTAATTTTTTTTAGGGAAATATAAATTCTAAATACCCAAAGTACACAAGTGAAAAAACACTTTTTAATGTAGGTTTTTTTCTTTTTTTGACATCAGTTTTTAACCGACGTCTATAAGGGAGATGTAATTAATTGTATTTTCGGAGTCATTTTTCTTAAAACTCGAGTCGGGAATCATTTTCATTAAGGATATCAGCATCGGTTTTTTTAATTATCTGTCATCGATATACGATTTTCAGCCGAAGTTTTAGGAAAAAACGACGCTGAAAAACCTTGTTTTTAATTATTGGTGTCAGTTTTTGAAATAACCGACATCACAGGTAAAAAAAATTATGTTTTAGAAAATTCTGAGAAACAACAATTCCAATTAAATCTAAAACTCTATAAATACACAATATACAACAATAAAATAGTATTTATAATTCAGTACATTTGAATCAGTAAAAAATTGAAATATCAATGCATCAATAAATCATGTAAAAAATTAGAAGAAGACATTAAAGAGGCACTTGAGAGAACTCAATGAATTATATTTATAGATCAATGCATAAATATATCTCATGATTAAAATTATTATTGTTCCGTTAATGATATTTATTTTTGAATGTATTACTATACCTAAGGAAGCATTATTTGGAAGTTGGAACATGTGGACTGTTATGATATAATTATACCATTGTGATTGACCTGACACGAGGCAATGACTACGATGTACCTATTATAGGCCTATAGATAGACCTAAAATTCAATTCATTATTGATACCAAGTACCATTAAATAAATTGGTTTCATATAGATACCATGTACCTGTTCAATCTTTAATATTGTCCCTTACTCAATACACCATGCCTTAAGGATTCCATGTAATATGTTTAATGCACTTTTGGATTGTTCTTGGTCACTTCTAATGCCTTTTTTATCTTTTTGTGAGGGAGTTGTAGTAGGGAAAACATGGTTTTATCTTAGAATGGATAGTACATAGCCTCTCAGAACATGGTCGGTAGATTATTTATTTTTTCATATATAAAGAAAAAATGTCCTACATTTAATGTTACCAATTTTTTTAAGAAAATTTAGAATATTAAACATTCAAAATAATGTTGAATTACTATACACGCACCTCAAATTTTTGAAATTCTCATTTTTGGTTATTTTTGAAGCATTAATTTTATTATTAGTAGGATCTACCACCTAATATATCAAAAGAGTACGATTTTAGACCCATATGTAATATTATATATAAATAATATACTATATATACCTCAAATCCAAATCAGATTTAACAAATATTTTGAAGAATATATTGAATATGATTCAAATTAGATTGGGAAAAAGACTATGAATCATTGAATTCTTCCAAAAACATTGAATGATCTAAGAAAAAAATAAAATAATATGGCATAAAATATAAAAACATTAATTCAACTAATCTTATCATATTCAGTAGTTTCAACAGTTGTGATTATCTCAAACACGAATCGAAGTATAAAATAACCACATTCAAATTTTTCTTTTTGATGATGACAGTATAGTTATAAAACCTTAAAATGTTAATTACATAAATATTAAAAAAATATACAAGAACAAATTCAAATATAAAAACTAAATAATTGTACTTCCACATATTTGATTTCATTCAGTCTCTTTATCAATTTGTATTCCTTGTTAAATTTCATCCATGATGTGCATTTTCTTATATATGAACTAATAATACTTTTATAAACAATGAGAATAAAACATTATTATCATATAAAAAATAAAAAAACATACATTTCTAATATGGTGTGTAATTTTTTAAGAACATTCCATAATAATGAGAAAAACTAATATATGGTGCATTCACTTGGGAATAATATTCATAACATACAATTCCCCCTACAATACAAAATGTTACAGTTAATGATATTATAATGATCATTAGTTCAATATTTCTGTCATTACATGTCATGAAATAGTATAAACTTGCACTGAATCTTTATGTGTGATAATCTCTCCAACATATATGTAACTCTATGAGGATTCTTGAATTGATTCACTTCTATGGAAATGAATTCGAGATTTATAAAACCATAAATTTAGGAACTTATATTTTATATATGAATCATGTGTAGATACCTAATTTCAAAATAATATATAGATATTCATATTAATATCATCATTTATTAAAGAAATAAAATTCCAATGTCAATTTACATACCTTGTAAATAACTCACAATATTCAGGACGAGCTCTTAAAAATTGATTAAATGAATGATATATTCATTGAGTAATCTTAATGGATATTCTCTTCTACATTTATCATTATTCTTCCAAAACTCATTCATATATTTAAATGAGGAATATTTTGTAGATAATCCTTCTTTCCCATGAGAAATACCTAATGTTTCTACAGTCGATTGTTCCAGAACATTTTGCTTCATTACTGTAGCTTCTTTTTCTTTCAAATATTCTTATATAAGTTAAATTTTAGAAAACATTATAATTAATTATTAATAATTTTTAATTAATATTAAAAAAACATACCTCATATGAAATATAATAAAGCAAACCGGTTGTCCAAAGTTAAAAATGACCCACACAGTCCCCAGCTCTTGTGATCTCCGCGGTAGACAATGGTCGTAGAACATTATGATCTACAATATTATGTACTGATACTCTATGTTGACACATATTCATAGGATGGTGATTTACATAATCCCCCCAAAATGCATGATTCCTAACTCAACAATATGTATGTGAGGATCTCGAGCAGACAACTCAGAATATAGGTTTTGGTCTTAGCGAGGTGGTGGATAATCAAAGTAAGCATATGGGGAATGGTATTCCAGATGCGAGGGCTAGGAAGGAGGAAAAATAAAAATGATATAATAGTGTTAATAATTTATGAAATACAATAATTGTTATCAAATAAATAATAAACCTGGGAAGGCTGCTCATATGGGGTGGTGTAGGATGATGGAGCGGGGTAGTCTAAGTGACCCGACTGGGAATTCTGAATAATGAAAAAGTAATATTAGTTTTTATAAATTATAAAATAGAATAATTGTTAACAAATAAATAATATACATGAGAAGGATGCTTAAACGGGGTGGGGTAGTCCGATGGGGCAGAGTAGTCTGGGTGAGCTTGCTGGGAAGGCTAAAAAATTAAAATGTTATATTTGTGTTTATAATTTATAAAATAATAAAATTTATGAAAAATAATTATATAAACTGGAATGATGCTAATACATGGAGGGTTGTCATATGGGGTAGGGTAGTCTGGGTGAGTAGGTTAAGAAAGCTGAAAATGAAAAAGTTATATTAGTGTTTATAATTAATAAAATAGAAAAGGTGGTGAAAAATAAATAATATCCCTATTAATGCTGCTCATACTGGGTGGGGTAGGAAGATGGGGCATGGTAGTCCTGGTGAGCAGGCTGGGAAAGCTGAAAAATGAAAATGATATATTAGTGTTTAAAATTTATAAAATAAAAATATTGGTGACAATGAAATAATATACTTGGGAAGGCTACATAGAATTTGATTTTCATTCCATGTGGTCTAACAATGACTTTTGCACTACTACATGAATTTGATCACCCATAATCTGTATCATTTATATAGCTATGCTTTTATGGATTCAATTTCAGGGTCTCTTTATTTCTTACTCTTACCAAAAACAATATGAATACTAACAAATCTTGATATCCTCTAATAAGGCCAGGGTGTTTTCTCCTTCCAAATGTAGTGGCTACGATTTACATCTTACCCTTAGGGATAAAGGCGTCCTATGTTTCATGTACTGTTGTTCTTCCGGAAGTGAAAAATAAAAAATTATATTAGTGTATATAATTTAAAATATATAAAAGTTGATAAAAAATAAATAATATTTAAATGAAATTTTATCAACTAATTTTTTAGATTCCTCTGTAAGATGCTACTCAGTTTACCTTCTTCTTTCTCGTTTCCATTTTTCATGTCGAGTGGGAGGAGACGGAAGACCAAATTGGAATCCTTCGGAACCACTACTAGATCATGATCTGAATGCTTCAGAATTTTCGTCAATCATTTTCTTCTCCAAATAAGAGTACCCTCCACATGATAAATTATGACGGTATACATATCTCAACTAGATCTCTTGAAGATATCTCTAAGAGGGCTGTTATATAAAAATAAAATACTAACTAATTATAAAAAAATATAATAAATTTTTCAATATAAAAACATTATCATACATTATATATATATATATTCATTACGTCTATAATAAAATCACTTCCATGCATATACATCTATAAATAGATACTTGAAGATTGAGTTTTCAACCTTCTCTTTCCAAAAACATAATTTTTTTTGTTTAAAAATCCCTCCATTGAACTGCTCTTAAAGAGAGATGTCTTTTCATAATTTTTTTGGTTTCCTCAAAATTTAATGTCAACATTAGTTGAATAAATTAAATATGTCATTTATAATATATAATATTAATAAAATGAGATAAAAGAAATAAATTAAGATATGTTATTATCATGGCATCCCAATTTTGTTGCTTCTCAACCATGCCCACTGATTTCCCATCAGTATATAAAATATAAATCCTGCAATAGATCTTCATTACTATATAATTGACAGACTGATCTGAATTTGGGCTAATTGCATTATTTTCATCATCAAAATGATTTTTTACTCTGTCATCATCAAGAGAATTTGATAGTTTTGGTAAATGTGTAATACCACATTTACCAACCTTAAAACTTGATTTTGTAGTTGGAACTGGATATGTCTCCTATGACGAGGACGCATAAATAGTCATGCAAATAAAATTTGTAAATTTTTATTTTTATTTCATTAATTAAGTATATTTTTGAATATTTAATTTTATGTAAATATAGATATGCCTCGGTAAATGTCCCTCTCAATCTGAATTTTAAATTGCTACTATAATGTGAAATGAAATTTTTTGTACCTGCATATCATTAAAAAAATAAATATTTAGAAACAATGAAGACAAACAATATGATATTATAAAAAGAGGAATGAAATTCTAGGTTTCAATAAAATTAAAAAATATATAAATATTTACCAAAAGAATTAGAAGACAAATTTAGTGTTTCCCACATTCCTTCATCATGATCATTACAAATTGCATGCATTGTGTACGTATTATACTCACTTTAATCATCTGGAAATTGGGTAATGGATGAATAAAACATATGTAAATAACTAACATCATCAATATCATACTCGTCACCCAAATGGTATCTTTTCCCTGGAAAAACTACTGACAAATAATAATTTTATGGATTAATGACATAAAATACATTCTTTTCATGGGTTGAAATTGTAAATGTTTTCCCATTGATATTAAATCTTTTCATATCAACCGGTTTCATTCCATATTCATCAGGATTCACACCAATATTACATTCAACCTAATAACACATAAAAACGGTGACTCGAAATTTAATATTATCAATTTCCTCTATGTCTTCTAGAACTCCAAAATATGTCATTGATTAAAAAATTTGGTTTTTATCTTTTTCATTTGAAAAATGCATTGCTTCAGCAAAAACCATCAAACCACTATTTTGAAAAGTACTCATATCATCTATGTTTTTTTGTGTAAAATTTGTATCCATTGATATGAAAACTAGACCATGTGATCACATTAAGAGATGGTCCCCTTACAAACCACTTTAATGTTTCTAATACAGATATATCTGGGGTGACTTTCCCTTTAATACACGAAAAAAATTTCTTCTTTTACTCAATCACCAATCACTTTTAATTTATTTTTTGATATCTTAACATTAATTCAAAAATATTTGAGGATATATATGATTGATTCTAATCTGTGTTGTAAACAAATGTATAAATGTCCATGCATCACTTCATCACATGGATAAACTTTACTTTTATGCCTTAAACACCTCTACCTTCACTATCAAATGTCATATGTCAAGATATTGGGAGACCAATTTGCTCCACATCATACAAATAATCAGTACAGAACTCAATAACCTCTTCTGATACATATTATTGAACAATTGGGGCCTCTGGTCGATAAATTTTTTTAATATATCCCTTTAACCCTTTCGTCTATCTTTCAAAAGTATACATTCATATTAAATAAGCAGGCCCACATAGTCTAATCTAATGTACCAAATAAATCAGCAGATGAACCATTATATCAAAAAAATTGGATGGGGAATACATTTCTACTTGGAAAATGGTAATAGTTGCTTCATTCTACAACAAATATAACATATTTGGATCAATGAATTTGCTACAAATGGATTTGATAAAATTACATAACTTGATGATAGTCTTAATAATATATTTTGTCAATATACCACACACGACTACTTGTATAAGTTGTTGCATCAACACATGAAAAACATAGTATTTCATACCTATTAATTTACAATCCTTAAATGACACAAAATTATTCATATTTGTTGAAAATTCACTGGGTACTTTAATACCATGATGAAACTGAAATAAATTCTTCTTTTCAATGTTTCTTAATGTGTGAAAAGTCAGATTTAAATATGTTTTGTTTCAATTCACAATGGGAAATAACTCCAAACTTATTCTCATTAATATTATATCCAATCTAGTATGAAATCCATCTTTTTTATACCTTTTATGTCATACAATTTCCAATAAAACTGCCACATAGGTTTTTCTCAACAAGCATTACATTGATGAGATGTTTTGTCTCTAAAAATTTCCACTATGTTAGTTTGAAAAAATATATTCCTTTTTTCCAATATTTCTCTGATGGCCATTACATTTTTTCTTTCGAAAAGTCGAAGAAATATCATTCCCCCTATCATAATATTGTTTAGCTGAAAATGGTCGAGGGGGAAGGATGTATTCTTATAATATGATAAACTATTTTTTAAATCTATGATAAGGATGATCAATTTGAAAAAATATTTGATGTATCATGTACACTATCTTTCTTCCCTTCTAAAATTGTTAATATGATGTTTTTTCTTCACAAATTAGACATGCATTATGTCCCTTAACACTATATCCAGATAATTTCCCATATGAAGGAATGGCATTTATAGTGAACATTATCATAGTATGAAAAATAGAAAACTCTTTATTTTATACATCGAAAACATTATCAAATGCCGCCCATTGTAGTTTCAAATCCTAAATCAATGGTGAATGATACACATCAATAACATTTCCCAGTTGTTTTGGTCTAAAAATCATCATGCTCATCATAAAATATTTTTTCATCATACATATATGTTGGAACAAGTTGTAAACTACCAGAAAAACATTCAATGAACAATGTTTTATACTAAGGCTCTGATATTGATTCATTCCATTAGTACACAATCCCATTGTGTGACTTCTATCTACACTACCAAAATCAGGAAATTTTTAGTCAAAACTCTTCCACTGTGATGAATAAGTATGGTATCATAAGTTACCATCAAAGGTGAACTCATCGAAATGTAATTTTATCTTTGTTGAGTCACTTGAATTTAAAAATAGATGCTTCAAATGATAAATTATTGGAAGTTACCAAATATCTTTAGTATGTGTTTTAATTCTGGTACTTAAATATGAATCACAATTGAAATATCAGAATTGCATGAAAAATATATTGGATGATATTTTGAGAAATTTCAAAAATGATTATCCATGATGTTAGATGACGTCACATAGGATTGAATCTGATTTGACATTCCCATCTATCTTATAGTATGTTCCCCATATGTTGGACAACTTTATAAATATTTATTTTCATTCCTAAACAGTACATAATCGTTGGGGCAAGCACGTATCTTTTAATACCCTAATCCGACTGGGTATAATATTTTCTTCATCTCATAATTGGAATATAGAATCTTGTTGCCTTCTGTAAGTAGGTCTTTTAAAATCTCATCTATGTTGGAGACACAATTATCACTCCACCCCTTTTTTATGTAAAGTAATCACAAAACCGCTAATAACATTGTATATTTACTGCAACATGAGAATAATGGCTTCTCAGAATCTCATTACTATCATTCAACAGTTTCCATCTCTTCAACGATTTCAACACCTAAATCAAGAATTAATTCATCAATATGATCCTCTTCCCCTTTATTAATAATGTCATCAAAATTGGATGTTGAATTTTCAGTTATTTTAGTAGGCCAGATCGAAAGGTTATAATTAAGACTAAAACCGTGACAAATGAGATGGTCCTTGATTTCTCTAGAGTTTAAATCTCTCCTATTTAAACACATCACACATGGATAGAAAATAAAATTAATGGATTGAATGTGTTATTTAAATTGTTCATGGAATTCATTAATATTCACTCGTGGTTCTTCATAAATGTATCGAATTATGATCCATTCAATATCTGATATCAGAAAATAATTTGTGAATATAATAAAACATATCAACATTTATATATATATATATATAGTTACATATAAATAATAAACAGAAACTCATTTAATATAAACAGTTGATAATCAGATATAAAACATTACATATGAAACACATTTACAAATAGTAAAAATTTTATTTTCTTATTATATACATGTGTTAGATTGATATTATAAAAAAATTATAATATAAATCTTATGAAATTTATTATTTCGTTTTATATTATTGTTGAATTATTTAGACATTCCATATTTCAAAAGTATTGAAGGTTGCATTAATTTAAAGGGGGAAAAATTAGTTATTATTAGTAGTAGGAAATTATAATTACAGAAAAAGTTCATTTTATTTTTGAAAACAATTATAATATTCCCAAAATTTTGACATATGAAATTAAATATATTAAAAAATTGATATATATTACCACACATTTGGGTTAGTGAATGATATAATAATTTGAGGAATAATGAGTGTCTATGGATCCTTTCAATATTCTAATGATTATATAAATATAATATTTGGTGAAAGTGTGGTTGCGAGTTATTGGGAAATAGATAAAAATTCTTACCTATGTCATAACTGACCATAGAGTTTCAATGGGCCAAAGTAGTAGAAAATCATAAAAATAATTCAATTTGTTTTTTGTATAATTTTGGTATACCTGATTCTAGAGCCCCACCAACACCCATCTCAGGTGCATATTCTTATAACTATAAGGACTCATATTGTCAGATAAATTTAATATCAGAACATTATTTAGTATATTTTATAAGATAAAAATAATATAATATAACAAATTCAACACATTGACTAATACAATTGGTCATGGAGATTAACCAATACATTAATACATATGGCCAGATAAAAATAATGTTAGAAAAAATAATTCAATTAGTTATTGTTATAATTTAATATAGAATATTTACAAATAAATTTATACATACTATTAGATAAAAATTCATATCCTAAAATCGAATAATGTCAGATAAAAATAATGTTATATAAAAATCCATAACCTATAATCACACAACTTCTATCCATATCCATAATTTTTGACCAATCACTATTCGAGAAGACTATTAAATATGTTGTAACATATTTTAAATAAACTATAAAATGATATTTTTAAAAAATTAAAATTAAACTTAAATGATAAATAATATATCTTCAAAAAACATTCAAAATTCGGAGTTCAACATGATAATAGATCACCAATGCGAACATTGATCCCTATAAAGATTAGGAAAATTAATCATTATAAGATATAGAAACAAATTTATTGTAATAATGATATATAAAAATAAACAATAACCTTAAATAAACCCATGTTTTAAAGTCGCTCAAAATAGAATTCAGAAGAACAAATAATCCATAGAATATTATAGAAGAGAATATAATGAACATCACAGACCATAAATCGTGAAAATATAAGAAAATCGTCGACAACGGCAGTTAAAGATTACATATAAATCTATGAAGTCATCACAAGAAGAGAAAAGTCATGAAAATTTTCTATTTTGAAGAACGATGAATATGAGGGTTTCCAGATCTTAGGATTTATTAAAAGACATTCAGCATTGGTTTTCCCCAAAACTAGCACCAAAAATTAAAAAACAATTCTATGTTGGTTTTTCTCAAAACCGATGTTGATTATATATTTTTTTTTACTTTGGGAATCGGTTTTTGGTAAAAACTGATGCCTAATGTGTTCAGTTATTTTATTTTCAATGTCGATTTTCAAATAATCTGACGCCAAAAATAAAAACAATGGTGTAGGTTTAAATGAAAACAAATTCTGAAAACCTATTTTTTTTTATTTTTTGCGTCAGTTTTAAAATAAATGGATGCCAAAAATCATTGTATTATTGTTTTTCCTGACTTTTTACTAATATATGACACCAAAAACAACTCAAATTATTTTTGGAGTTCGGTTTTTAAATAATATGATGAAAAATAATTTCTCACTCATACCATCAGAGTTGGTTTATAAAAAACCGACATACTTATTTTGATGTTAAATCCCGATTTTCTACTAGTGGTAATATGAAAAAAAATTATTTTCTTTCTCTTATAAAAAAATAGAAAAAATATTCAATTTCATAATCCATGACATTATGTGAATTGTATTCCATTGGTTTTCCATTTTTTACAACATAGAATTCATATCCATACATTTTCAAATTAATAATGAATTATCTCTATGTTTATATAAATACCAACATATACACACTATTTAATTCACTCCTAAGACACTGAAAATTTTATTACCCCAATACCTTTAACTAAATAATTTCTAATTTGATTCATTGGTTCCATGAAATACAAATAAATATTAAATGATATATCTCACAATGTAATGAATACTCTTCTTATCCAATATTATACAATTACTTCATATAAAGTAAATACAATAATTATAAAGTTATTATGTTATCATACCCACATAACAATTCTATTTAAATTAAAATCTTTATATAAAAATAACATATTTAATCCTTCTCCCTCATTACCCTAGTAATCTTATTCATTGTGTAAACCCTTTATACTTCCAAAATCATTCTTTGATTTTCCATGACAACTTTTTTTTATTTTAGTACCCATGACTATTTATATTCTAGGGTATGTATATAGATAGAATAATAATTCAACTATTGTGTATTTAATTTTATGAATAAAATAATACCAACTCATGGGTTAATAATAATTAAATTTAAAAATTATTTAAAACTCTTATACCCAATGATTTGTTTTGAAATTCACTCTAATTCCACATAGAATATTGGTGATATTCATTATTATGATCTTTCTGACACACATGAGTTTATAAATATTAATGTTTTACCAAAATATAAGTCTAGTTAATAAGTTAATAAATATAACTTAATAGATAAAATGTTTTATAATACCAAGATGAATATCAACAAAAATATGTTTTATGATACATTGGTACAAATCCTTGGTTATAAACACATAAGATTATCATTTTTATCTTGTAACCATATTAACATGTTATGTATCATATATGTGTGATTATTTCAACTTTTTATGTATCTTTTATTATCCATGATTATTACTCATGTTTTGTTTCCTTTGTTAATCCCTCCCTAGGCATTACGATCAAACATTTATCTTATTGAATGTCCCTGGTAAATAAATTACATTGAGATGAACTATGATGGAATAATTGTGGTATGTTTTAAGATGATAAAATAAATATTATTGTTTGTGTTTTTATGTATTTCATTTTTTATGAAGTGAGTTATAATGTCCCTAAGTATCCCATGGTGAAATGATTTTGTTATGAGAATATATTTTTTACAAATTATGGTAATATTAATATATTAATATGGTGGGATTCAATAGTTGGTATAAAAATCTGGTGTAGCAAATTATAGAAATTTCGACTCTAAAACAATATTAAGACCCATGGTATTATGGTAAAATATTAATAATCCACTTAAAATTTCATTAAATTATAAATCAAGTTTTTTCTAATAAATGAATACATTGTGTGTATAATACATTTGGATGTGGATTATGTATAAATGTACCTGGGTGAAATAACCCTGAAATGGATCATTTGGTATTTACTCTACATGTACCTAGTATATGATAAAGAGTCACTTATGCAAAAATATTTTGAAAATCACATGCAATATTATTTAGATAGACACATTAATTATTATATTAAACGATGAGAAATATATAGATATATTATTTTGATAATGATTGAAGTATTACACTATAGATTAATGTTATTAGAAATTTTTATAATCAAATTGTTTGTTAAACTTTTTATTATAATATTTTTAATAGTAATAATTTTCTCAATTATACTGTTTTTTCTTGGAAAATGGATGAAATTATATGAACTAATGTAAATAAAAGATGTGATGGAAATTAAATTTATGATCTTCAAAGTATAATTTAATCTAGAGTTGAAATATTCATGATGATGTTTAATTTATAAATATATATTAATAATAACATTCTAAAGAACTTAGTGTATCCGACATCACAGAATTATTGAATACTAGTAGTTGAATACTTATTCCATTAATGACCACATTTTTATATAAATTCATTAATCAACAAATTTTATAACCATTAATCAATACAATATAAAATATATTTTATTTTACCTTATAGTTTTTTATGATAATGATTCTATGAATTTTTACTAGTAATTAAGAGATATTGATATATAGATGACACTGATCATGAATAGAAATATAAACGAGTATGTTAAATCTATTGAGTTAGAACATTTAATAATTTCTATTTCAATAATTATTTTACTCACACCATTTGGACCAATATATAGTTAAATTACCTAATCTAAAAAGTAATATGAATTGGTTGGGAGTAATCAGATAAAAATTCAATTCCTTCATGATATGATTCCTGAAATTTCACTGAATCACATGGGAATAAAAATTGATTCACTGATGGACTAAAACAAACATATATATAATACTATAAAAAATTAAGAATGTGGGTGATATTAGGAGATAGTACAATGTTGAGTCATAGTAGATATAGATTTTGGAGATGTATAGTGGTCTCGTGGATATAATGATATTACATGGAGGATGGATATAAGGTTTGATGTAATTAAAAACATATAAGATAATGAAATAAATAAAAAATTGACATATGTAATAAGGTTTATAAGAAGAAGTCAATGAATTTTATACAATGAGGTATAATGTTTTATTAGTGGAAAAAATAAACAATAGAGATTGATAATATCATTTAGAGGTAAAACCAAAACATATGAATTAATGGTATATAGGGAATATTGTGTGTGTATAATATGAAATACATGCCTTCTTGTGTAGAAGGAATGGTAAATTCAATAAGTGATGTCAAACTTTCAAGATAAGGGAGTGAAATAAAAATCAACCATAGAATGGGATAATATAGAATGTTTTTTATATCATATTATGAATTGATGATGTTAAGGCTCCAAATTATATATTTTTATGTAAAATCACCATACATATCATGATTTCCTCAAACTAAATGTAATACTCATGGGATAAAATTAAGAAAATGGATTTAAGGAGTCCCAATGATTTCCTCTAGAAGACCATATGTTGGAAACTAGAACTGATGGTTTAACATACATACAGATGGAAGGAGTTACCCTCTAAAATAAGAAAAGTCACAAGAGATAATTCAATGAAAAAAATAAACAAATTCTAAAAATGTAAATGATTCCCCATGAACATATATGTAATGTCACATAAGAGAACAATAACAAGAACAAAAAACTAAATGTACTTCAATACAAACTCAGAAATGACAATAAACCGAACAACTCACAAACAACTATTATCTAGTAATATCTAGCCGAAATTGCATCCTTAGAGGGTTACAATGGAAAACAATTATATATACATACAATGAGGATACATGGTATACATATTAGGATCCTCAATAGATCCTCTAGTGAATATGAAAATTAAATCATTATATAGCCCAGTTAATAAAAATTCATACAATGCCATCAGAAAATGGGTATACAATGATCCATGCCTTATGATAAATATCATTCAACAAATAATGGAAAAAAGAAAAAAAATATTATGGTAATAATAAATTGTTACTATTTTACCACTTCAACTCTAGTTTTCCACTCTACCTCAATGTTGTCTGTATGGATCAATGTCTCCCGAAATGACGAAAGTCTAAATAAAAAAGGTCTATATATCCATACAGTTATCTCATCCATCACATTATCTCAACAATCTATCCACATATCCATGTAGATTCTAAGTAGTTTCTAGGACATAATAGTTTTTATTCTTCATGTATCATATATTAGGTATTTTAAATCAATTTATCACAACCCATACACCATTTAATGAACCTCAATCCATAACAACCTATACATGACATACCTAAAATAATAAATAGTATAATATATTTAGATATTCAAGTTTATTAAATACAAAAATGTTATCATGAACCTACACACACAACTATGTAAAGGATAATTTATTTTCATTCTAGCACAAAATAAATCATGGAGAAGAGAGCAAGGTTATCTTTGGTAATCAGCAATTCATCCCCTTCCAACATTTTTTTGGAAAAAATCCCATCTAGTTTGCAACGTGTGTCAGTTTCCCCACCTACATGGTCTTTCCATTGTAAAAAATAACAAAATATAAAAAATATAGCATATCTCAAAAATATACTATGTGTATTAATATATTTTTTTGCTTTACTATAGATATTGACTCTAAAAAATTGGATTCCACAACTAAAAGTAAGATATCCTTTAAGAACACAAGAATTTAGTAATAATTATATAAAATTATGTATTTTTTATTTTAAAAATCTTGTTCATTTTAATTAATTTATTATCCATTAATAATTATTATTATGAATCATGTTTCATGAACCATAACGAAGTTTATTCCCTTCATTCATAGTCCAATTGAGTCTACTATTCAACATAATTATATTCATTTTTATTCCATAAATCACAACCCCAACTCTAATTACCAAAACTATAATAGTTGAATAGTCTCATTACTAAAACAATAATATTATTCACAGAGAACTCCTGAAACTATCATAGTGAAAAAATTCACATTCTAATGAGGTTTTTGTTCTATTTAAATTCTAACTTCTCTCATGAAATATCATTCTCTACCAAATTTAATGGATGGTGAAATTTTTCCCACCCATCTCATTATGAATATTATACATTCTTTTTCTATATGATCATAAAACAATAATAATATCGAAACCCATGAAGAGAAAAAAGTTTCTTATGAATATAATCATTACTTATCATATAGAATATAAATATCTTTCGTTTCACCGTTTCATACTAAAATAACATATAGAACATGAAGCAGTTTTCAAAAATATCGTATCATGGTATAACCCATGTAAAAGAAATAAAAGAAATAAATATATGATACTTATTAATATAAATTATTTTTAAATATGATAGAAATGGTATCCCTGGATCACATCCGTAACAATGAGTATGTATCATAAAAGTTTTTCATGTAATATTGAAAATGACTGCGAAATATCAAAAGGATAACATCCTGAGGAAAATAAATTTTGTCTTTTATAAATGTTTCTTAAACAAAATAACATTTAAAATATATTGGAAAAATTTTTAAATAAAAACCAGTAAAATTATAGTTGAATATATAAAACATATTGTGGAAAAAATTATTGGAATTTCAATTCTTTTTGTACCCATTAAAATAATGATTTATTTCACATTTTTTATAAAAGAAAAATGAACATTCTTTGGTAAAATATATGAAGATACCTTTGAAAAAATATAAAAACAATAACAAATGTATGTAATTTTATTGAAGAAATTATTTTATTAATGATAAAAAATATCTAATACATTTTTATAGAAAATGGGTTTTTTGAAAAAGGGTTATCAATAGAAGGGAGAAACAATGATGATTTTTCTTAAAAACATTATTTTAAGCTCTTTAGAACATAAATATAAGAAATTTATGGCAAAAATGTGTTCTCACAATATAAATATTGACAAATAAATTTCATGATTTACTTAATATATTTTATATATTATTTCATCATTGGAATTAGAAATGTAAATAGACATGATAAAGGATGAGGTTGTATAAAAAAGGCATTACAACATCGATAACATTGAATCATAAGCCACAATGATAAAAATAAAATTAAATAAAATATATATTATATTGAGAATTAATAAATTAATGAAAAAATATATATATGGGTTTTCATATAATCCTCAAAAAATTATAGGTGAATAACATAACATATTTCACAATGAATGAAATTTGAATAAAAAATTATGTACTACTTCAATAAAAATATTAATTGTAAAAACTAAGAATGTGATATAATTAAAGTGATATTTAAATATTTTTGTCTTTATTTTTATTCTACATAATCTGAAATCATAGGAATTATTTACACCACATAATTTAAATCTTTACTACATATGTCATGTGTCTCATGCAATTAAAAAGTGACGTAAAATTCCCTAAGAGTAAGTATCGACATCCATCATACACATTCAAACATATTTTTTAAAAATACAAATTATATATATATATATATATTAATTAATATTAATAATATATATAATACCTTATATTATTCACTTATGACATTTTATAACACCTTAATTAATAGTTACTTGTTAAAATTACATTTGAAGTAATAAGTGATTTTTATTTTGGGAATGTTTTGATTTAATAATTTTTTACTCATAATTTGATCATTGATACATTGAATAGAGAATAATAATCATGATATATAAAAAATATTTGTCATTTTTTTATTTATATTTATAAAAAATGATGATAATATTTAATGGAATATAGCTTTCTTGGAGACAGAAGGTTACATTTTAAAATGAACACAGTTTCCATTTTCTTAAGAGATGAAAAAAAACAATATATAATATATTATCACTACATAATTATTTTTATATCAAATATATTGCATATATTCATGATATGTACCCTATTTATATTTCTTGTAAAGGGTTAGTGAAAAACCAGTCACATCACTTCACATGGCCTTATTCCTTCATATACACAAATGATGTTATCATATACCCCATTTTAATGGAATGAAAGAAGGTGTATAGTGTATCATAATTACGTAGTTATAATCATGTTATAAATCATATATATTCATTTTATATATCCCTATTAACATATAAATAATATAAAGTTGAAAACAATATCACATCGGTACACAAGGCGGTGTTATGTCATATACGATGTTATTTTATTCAAACGGGTTGGGAGGATAGAAGGTAGATATTGTATTAAATTTCTAGAAGTATAGTAATGTTATATTTATCATATATAATCATTAAATATATCATCATATCCTTACTTGATAGTTAGTTATGAATATTTAATATCAATAGTTCACAAGGTTGTATTTTGTTGTTCAAAAAACGAAGAGTTTGTATTCTAATTAATAAAAATGGAGATGGATATTTTTAATTCCAATAAATTTAATACATATAATTATATAAGTGATACAATAGTTAATATTTAATCATATTTTTCAAATAATATGATGAATTAAAATGTAAAATTCAAATAAAACCACATAGTTAATTTTTTTCCACCTATTCAGAAAACCCCATTTAGATTGACCTAAAGCCATTATAGATTGTATTTTTATTAAAAACATGATTATAGTATGTGGGGATGTAATTAATGAAGTAATGTTTTATTTATTTGGTAATCAATTGAATTATTTTAGTATAAAGTGGGTTGGATAGGGTGTGGCCTGTTATATGTGAGGTGTGTGGCACACATGTAATTATAGAAATAAAAACATTACAAAATTTTTTCTCTATCAAATTTCTAGAAAATGGTACATTGTTAGACATTAGAGGTGATAAGGTATATATATTTCCTTAAAATCGTGTTAGGACAATGTTCTAGGATATTTTAACCCTTATCAACTTATTTTAACCACATGTAAACTCGTTTTGACCATATCAACGTAAAATATTTTTTAAAACAATTTTACATATAAATTTGGAAAAAAATAAGTTGAACATATTAGATAACATAAATTATTATAATTAAAAATATAGAATCATATTTTTCAAATTGAAATAATAGATATGGGAAAAGTTAATTTATTTTTATTCCCGCATATGCGATGAAAACATCTTTTTCCAAAGTATCAAATGTTTAAAATGTTTTTATATAATAATTAATTAGGAATTTTATTCATGTGAAATAAATTTTATTAATTTTAATATAATTTTTCTAATTTCACTTTAAAACCATCTTAAAATTCTTTTTTGTGATATAAAATTATTTAAAATATATTAAAATTCAAAATTTTAAACTAGACTATTTCACTAATTAACGAAAGTATTAGATATTCAAAAACATTTCAAAGATAAATTGTAATATAATTTAGAAATATTGAGTTCATAAATTAGATTTAAAAAAATAAAATTGAAAATTTTAAAATAGTATTTTTTTAAAAATTATTGTGAAAAAGGATATAAATTATTTTTTTAAAAGCATAATTTTATGTGCAAACTGTTATTTACAATTTTCGATTATATAGAAAAAATAAGGTGAATTTTAAAAAAATTATAGAATTTATAATATAAAAATATAATTATAAGATATCATTAATATTTATTTCATTATTTTATTATTTGAACAATTTTTTTTTCAAAAATTATAATCTTTTCAAAAAATTTCTATAAACATTGAATTATTTATTGGGTACTAGTTAATTAGAAACTGAAATCTTCATTTTATACACATGATTAAACATCATATTTTTATATTTGATTAAATACCATTCCTATAAACTACTAAATTTCCCAGTTGATAATAGTAATATTTTAATAGTATGTTATGTTTCTCTTAAAATTACTATTTTTTGTAGCACAAACTATCTCAAATCAATCCTAGATTCCATCCAACCTTACATTTGACCAATGTGCGTTATGGAAAAAAGGGTGTTCTCGATCCCCACATACTGGAAACTAGTGACGAGAGTCCTAAATTATCTATGGGGAACAATTTAATCCCAACAAAAGGGATCAAATAAACAAACTAAACAAACATAGAATGAAAATATTAATAACAACTGATTCTCCCTGAAAATATACAAATAGATCTGCATGTAGGATACATCAAGGAAAACCAAAATCTAAATACAAAACCAAACAAAATGGACACTAATACATTATTAATGTGATCTCATGGAAACCACCGTACAGTAACCCCCTATCCCCATGACCATCGATTCCCAAAATAAGAACTCAAACCATACAACCTACAACTAAAAAGCACTCGGGTCTACTGACAATGAATTGGACAAGAATGGCGTTGGCTAGAAAAATCAGTTGGTAACTTCCATCGAATCCATGAATTTCCTTTCCCAAAACTATTCCATTACCACTATTTTTGAAATAATTATAAAATATAGTGTTTCAAATATTAATAAATAATCACACTTACCCTTTTTAAAATATAACGCAATTTTTTTTTATATTCAAATAAGCCATTATTTTAGTAACCAACTACCAAGAAAATTCCTTATGAAAAACAATACCATGTTGAAAAAATGGACATTTCTTAAGCATAAATAAAGGGTTATCAAGACATAAACAACCAACCTCATTAGTGAGAGTCATTTCATGGAACAACAAATCAATTCATAAAATTATTTAAAATTGAGGAACAAGATATAAACCACCAACGTCATGAATTGGATTTCCCACTCATCCTATATCAAGGTATGATTCATTCCAGTTTGAAAGAAGTATATGAAATGGTAGTCTACCTTCCAAATAGGGAAAATGGTCTTCCAACTCGATAACTCTGTTGAGATACGATTAAAAAAAATAAAGGATAATCAACTAATTGGGAGCTTACAGATGTGGATCCACAGAGATCAATAATGAATGATTAAAAAGATTGATGAAAGACATACATCAAATCCAAGAATAGTGAAATATTATTAAAAACTATAAACAAATAAAAATAAAAAATAATTAATGTAATCATGTTCATTTTACACCTACAAACTGACTCACATGATTTGGTCTCACGGTTCGGAAACTAGTATGCCAACCGTATGGAATCCATTAAATAAAAAACCACCTTAGATGGTTTTCCCATCTAGGTTACTGTAACTATGCACAATCTGTTTGATGAATAGTGTAAAAATAATAACTTAGAGGAACTAACCATGTGAGATAGGTGCCGATTATGGTCTAACAATTCATATTTCTTGTTGGGAACTTATATACCTCTTATATAGGCATCATATTTTTCTACTACAGGCTGCACGGTTCATAAAAATTATACATCTTCGTCATACCACCAATACCATTTATTTTTTGGCTTCAACACTACCTATAATCATTGGGACCCCGACATGGACCCTCATTACCTTACCCAGTATTAAAACCAATGCTTTCATGACATCAAACTCTTTAAATTTCATTCTAAATCACATTTCAAATAATTTCACATCCATTAATCGCCAAACGATTAAATTACTTCTGAATTCTTCCATGGCCCAAATCATTGGTCATTAAAAAAATCCACACATTAAAATATCTATTCCCCATAATCCTTTTGGAACAACAGAAAAATCACCCATCCAATTTGGATCATGTTGTTTTTTTCTAATGTTCTTGTTTCATTTCAAAATTCCCAACATGCATCTAAGCATTTTAACCTAGCAGTGACATTCAATACACCAAACCCCAATCCAATTATTATTTTTTGAATATAATCGTAGTAATAATTACCCAAGATGATTTTTCTAGACCCATGATCACAATTTCATATTTTTATATATCAGGCCCATGGATCTCCAAAACATAGGATTTAACTTCAAAGACAGGCCAACTAATATCCACGATAACTATATAGTGAGAATGGACATTGAATCACACCTCTATGAATTCTAGGGACACTCAAATAATGATTTATTTAATTTGGTGAACTCAATAACATCATCAATTTTATAAATGTCCTCTCATATAAGAAATGGTTAGATTAAATTTGACCAAACTGAAACCTGTCTCGCAAAACATCGATGAAGACACTACTAACAAATAAAAAGCACTCATGTTATCTTGAATATTTTCCTTAAAATGGGTTCTCACTAATAATATACTCTATAATGATTTATATCATGTTGATCCACTATGATCGACATTTCTCAATTATTATTTGCTTATACAATTAATGTATTTAAAACCGAACCACAATATCTTCCTCTATGGAATTTCTTGTTTACAATGGGCATGTTCATTGGAGCTCAAACATGACTTCAACTGATGTTCAACAATCAAACATCCTTTTAGAAATTTAAACTATTTTTCCTAATCCCTATGAATTTTGTAACCTAAATCCACCCTAAAGGAATAATCACCAATCTAACACCTCTATGTTTGACTACATGTATAGGATAAACTCATATTTAATGAACATGAGTATAATGAAAAACCAAAGGTACATTGTACACCATACATATAAGAGAGGATTTGGTAGAAATATAGGACATCCTTATATGATCATTGACTGAGACCTGAGTAGAGACCTCCTAGATTTCATAATGATAGAAAATGGATAATGTTCCAGAGTCTGTAAAAGGAATTTATACACGGGAACCTATTTATCACTTGGGGCTTACCAAACCTAAAATAAATCCATGAATCACATATAAAGAACCAATATATATTATGTAACAACACAGTAGGAATTTAAGACCTTAGAATAGTGTTAGACAGAAAATGTCTTAGTGCATCAAAGGAGTAATCCAGATATAGGGCATTGTTGCCTCTTTTGGAAAAGTACGCTCTGGGGTTTTGATTGGATTCCAACCAACCATGAACCCCAAAAGAATAAAATTAAAAACACTACATATCTAATTCATGAAATAATCTCATATTCACCTACCTACTCATATCCAACCAAACCATGATACATTTACCAATCAATGCATTTAGTTATCATTTATTATTATCCAATAAAGTCCATCCATGAACAATGGTGTTTCTAAGGTGTTTCATGCATATCCATCCAAAACAGCATTTTGATATATATAATTCACTAACACATACAATAGAAATAACATGCTATGCTCTAAATTAGGATTTTCCATGTCATTGAATAATGTATAAGACTAGCCACTCACACATCCACTAGATCAGATTCAACACAACACCCTTGGTATACTCCATTGAGTCACAAGTAGAACAACTATGAATATGGACCGAATTCTATAACACGCATATCTGGCATGTAAAAACCTTTTATAGTATGGGAATTAAATCCTAATCATTGGAAAAATAATGATTCCATTAACGCCACTGTCAATCTACTTTAAAGATGACCATAAAATGTATTTAATATATCATGGTTAAAGGATTTCACGAAATTCAACCAATTTTTTATAGAATTTACCAACTCGAAGGGTACCATGTATATCAACACATACTACCCCAATTGTATAATAAAAATATGGAATACCCTGAATAAAATCAATCGTTTTAGACATATGCATTCAAGTATCTAGTTTTATATAAATATAAATTCATCAATATCATATTATTGCATAATAATGTTAAATAGATTGATGACTACTTGAGTTTCAAAAGGAAACAAGAAAATGCACATTAGAACTACTATGTGGTTTACCCTTCCTAATGAATTTATGACATTTTAAAATTAAGAATTACATGAGTGTAATTCATTTAACAAGGGAAAAGAAAAACATGACAATATGTCTGGAGTAGGGTATAATTTAAAAGCAATGATTTTGACTAGGGATAAAGACACATGAATAGTACCGTAAACTAGAAAACTCCAAGAATTTTTCAAGTAATTAAGATATAATGGTTATAATTACTTATATATATCACCTCACAAAAAGTCAATAATTGACCCTATCACTAGGTCACATATTTTATAATTCACTATGTCTAATGCTTATCGCCTAATGCATTGTTAAAATAAAAAATAATTCTATGGAAAATGGTCATGTTTCTTGTCCAATGCAACTCAAAGGATGCACAAAACTACCCTTAGACATGGTATTAAACTAAGGATACCACCTATGGTTCCTTATTCTAGTCAATTCATTGATTCAATTCAACCATTAAATATTTATGTGGTTTTAACAAAATAAATAATAACATATAATACATATAAAAAATCTATTTTTGTACGAACCATTTTGTAGAAACCTCATAATATTTAGGTAATATATCATATAAATTCTTTTTAGGTTGTGAAAGATAAGGAGACTTGTGAGGTTCTCGTTAATCCATCTTGGGTTCATCATAATGAAACACAATATCAGTTAAATATTTAATATAGTATTATGAAACCCCTAAAGGATTATCTGACAAGAAACATTCCCTACAAAACATATATGTGTAATCTAATAGATTATATAATATAATCACATTATATTCAAGACCATGTTATAGAGTCATAACACATTACAGAGGAAACCATTCATTTTATTTCAAAATTTAAAATATTATATGTAATAATGAATTAAAAAACGTCCATATGTAATATTTTTCTGGATATTGGTGTTACATGTACTAATACATAAGGATATTTTACATATAAATATTTTTCATTAGGCTTCCATTAATGAAAACCAGATAACATTAACAATTGATCTCTACCAAATTTTAAATTTTTAATAACAGTCTATAACTATTAGAAAAGTTCAAAAGACGGTTTCAATATACTGCTTAATGTTTCCAAATAATAATGTCCCCATAATCCATACAATTGAAAACAATTTCACTTTTATTAATAACCAAAAAAATTAACTGATTAAACAAATAAAAAATTCAAAATACAACTAGAATTTGTTACAAAATTAGTAACAATAGAGAAACCGGTAGAATAGACAAGATTCATGGAATATAATCACACAATAATGGTAGAATATCAACCTTCTAAATAAACCACCAAATCATGTTATTTACTACATGGAATGGAATATACATGGAATTTGAATTTTCTATGTCCATATAATGATGGCTGTAATTATTCATCCTTGATATACCTAGAAAAGGGTAAAATATTATAATCTCTCAAATCAATAAGAATTGAAATGTATTATATCCACTCAAGGAGGAATCCTAATCAAATTTTATAGAAAACAATAAGAACACAAATCACATACCTGGTCACCTAAAATATTACTCGTATATTGTTTGATCATTCCCAGGCATGGCTCTTTAACATGAGTTGACACATTCCTAGTATCATGTATACAATCAAAAAATATTATGATATAGGAAGAACAAGGATCAAAAAATACTTTGTAACATCTAGGAATGACTGACCACGTACATGGTAGTCAGGCCAGTTGGTCACATTACCTAAACCTTGCATCCCCATACTGTAGAGGATACTGGATAACATTGAGGGTATCAGGAGGTGATATTGTATAGAATAAACAATTATATCAAAATATAATATTAATATAATATATAGTAAATAACTGAAACTAGAAGAGGTAGTAAATACAATAATTATGGAGAATAATAATGAAAAATTAAACGAAATAAAAATTATAGACAATGCCTATATATAAAATGAACCCATGTCTTGAGGATGAAAAAAAATTAAAAATGAAACAAAACTAGTGATACATTACATAAATAACTATGTAAAAAAAGAAAATCCCCAATGGAGATCTCTACAAGAATCCTGAGATACATATCGGTCCTATTTACCTAACTCCGATGTACAAGAACTACATTACATGCAATCAACCATGGTCCTATGAACATAAGGTCATCTCGGGGAACAATAATGAAACATTGCCTCCAAAATGTTGTGGGTAATAAATCAATATATGTTTCCCCCATGGTATATACAACTAATAAAATCCATAAATAATATGTAAAGGATTATTCATGGAATATGAATGAATAAATAGTGATTTATAAATAAATAACCATTAGTCAGCTTAACATCCAATATGACACAAGCATGACTCTACCTACTTTGGATCATTCCTAGAAGGATTTTTCATGGAATATGTAAAAGATGTATGAAAAAAATGAGTAAATAGTTATTATATTTGGACTCACTAATTCTCCAACAATATTCAAAGTCATAATAAATAGTGTCCTTATATATTACATAAGAATATTAATTATAGTATCTATTGATGATATTTTGATATACTTCATGACAACGGGGGAATATGTGGAAGATTCGAATACCTTGATAATGTCATTTCAAATAAGAAAACATTATGAAATGTAGAGTATTTGTAGATTATATTAGGAGGATGTTTAATTCTTTGGGAATGTTATTAGTAGAAACTAAATATATGTGGACCCTTCTATGAGTAAGGAAATCTGGGAGTGGCCAAGAACCATAATTATCATGGAGATCCATATATTACATTCTCTAGATTAGTATTACTAATATATTTTGAAGAATGAATCAGGAATGTAAGAACCACTTTCCAAGCTAAAAAAGAAGGAAGTAATGTTTTTGTAGAACAATAAAAGTGAATACTGCTTCAAAGTGTCATAAAGAAGGCTTATCATTATTCCACTTATCACACATTTGTTAAAAGGGTAACTCTATATGGTACACAAATATTCTAATAATAAGGTAAAATTATGCTTGTTAATGAAAAATGATAAAGTGATATTCTATGACTAAAGGAAGATGTTAATTAATGAGAAAACATATCACACACATCATATGGAGTTGGTAACTATTACCTTCACATTGAAAATATGATTCCATTATCTCCCTGGGGATATGTATGAAATTTATACATAAAATAAGAGCATGGATTATATATTCACCTTGAGGGAGATTAATATGAGCCAATGAAGATTGTTAGATCTCACTAAGGAATATAATGGCGCAATCCACTAATATAGGGAAAAGGTGAATAAATAATTGGATATTCTACGTAGAAATGGCCTTATAACATTATCAACGATGAGAATTGACTAGGATAAAATATTATTATATTTTCAAGGAATGGAAATGGGAATCAAAAAGGAAAGAACATCATCGAAAATTACTCAAATTATTTCTCCACAAATTCACATGTTGAACAAGAAGGTTGCTAAAAGAAATGATGTGGAAATTTATAACATGGTGAAATATGTTTGAAAAAATAAATCCATGTAGTTCAAAATTGATGAGGAATTAGTTGTTTTATTTTGGGTCATGCATATATATACTACCCAATATAGGGATAAATAAAGATTTACTGATTGATGCACATAGCTCAACATTCTATATTAACCCAAGGAGCACATAGTTATATTAAGATATCCAATAGGAAATTGGTGGGAAAATAAGAAAACATATAATTCTTAATATAGATTATTTTTCATGGTATATCAAAAATTGTAGGCTCAATGAAAAAATTCTAAAGGTATGAAGAAACCACTACCCATACCAACATGGCAATGGGAAAAATCCCCTTGGTAATTGTCATCAAAATATTAAAGACCTCTATATGAAAAAATTGAATATTTTTTATGAATCATATCATAAATAAAACTCATTTATTCACAATATGATTGGATATATAACGAGACCAACTTTCATGGATATACATCATTGAATTGGTATGGATTCATGAAGTACAACTATCAATTGTACTTGATCGAGAATGGTGATCCAACTCAATGTTCTGCAAATTTATCCAACATTCAAACAACACTGACCTTATCATTAGTACAGCTTATCATCCTCAAACAGATGGCCAATCATAGTGAATAATTCAGACACTATAAGTCATGTTGAGATCTTGTTCTATAGATTTCAAAGTAGGATAATACCAACATCTTTCAATTTCTGAGTAAGTTTACATAAATTGTTTTCACTCGAGCATGAAAATTTTCCCATATACATCACTTTCTAGGAGAATATATAGGGCACTAGAATTTTGGAAAAAATAAATTGGACATAATATGATATGATGTTAAATGGTAGAATAAATTTTTAAAGTGGTGAAAACTATTCATAAGAACATAAGGGTAGTCCCAATGTAAATGAATAGCTTTGCATTCAATTGTTGACATAACCTAGGTTTTGTTGTTGAGGATATAAAATATCTCTACATATCATTATTGAATAGGATCATGATATTTTGGGAGAAAGGAATGTTGATTCCTAGGTACATCATCTCCTTCGATATTATTGATCATGACCAATTTATGGCCTATCGAATATAACATCTACCTACAGTGTCCAATTTAAAAGATGTATTCCATGTGACCCACTTATGGTTGTACATAGTAGTTCTAAAAAATTTACTAAATAAATCGGTGGTATAGTGGGAAATTGATATCTCTTAGGAAGAGAAACTGATTATGTTTTTAGACAATAGATATAATGATATTAGAAAAAACTACTCACCAGCTCATATTATTTTTCAGAAACTACAAGTATATAGGGGAAACATTGGAAATAGAGGAATAACCGAAGGAGAATTACCTAACCGGTTATCAATATTATTTATAAAATGAAATTTTGATGTTCAAATTTTATAAGTGTGTCCAAATGTATTGCCCCAAAATAATTTCAATGTAAAATACAATGGTAAAATTATTTTATATAATATAAACCATATAAAATTACTATAATAATTCAATAAAAACATTATAACTGAATAATGATTTAAATAAGAATTATTTCTAGAAATTAATAATTATATCCTAATGGAATATGAACCTATCCCTTAGAATGGTAACATTACCATTATGAATAATAAACATCCCAATAGAATAGTGGCCTCATCAATTAACGTATAAATATAATTTATACACCCAATAAATAATAATATGATGTATTTATAGCATGGAATACGTAAATAGATATTATAAAAAATATTAATTAATAGTTTGAATTATTATGAATCATTAATGAATATTTAGAATTAATTTAATTATTTAAAACGAAATTTATTTTCAGAAAATATATTTTAAATTAAAATTTTATTATATTATTTAAATATTATAATTATATTAAACTTCAATTATTTTTCCATACTATCATAAAATCAGTTATAATTTAAACATCAATATTTTCTTTTTAAATGATTACATTAATTAAAAATTAAATTTTTCATATTTATATAGTTATATACATAAAATTGAGTTCATTTTTTAAATCTAATAATTAAAAAATAGTTACGATTAATTATTCAGATTTTTTTAGAATCCATGAATGTTTGGGGAATAGTAAAATATGATAGTTTACCATAAAAACTATGTACATGAATATTTTAATCATTTTTGAATTAAGTAATTTAATCCAAATATAACCAAATATACTTATTTATTTATATATATTTAGTGATGATGTTCAGATTTTTTATAGTCTCGAGTCATAATAATTCATTAGTGTATAAAATAATGAAAAAACACCCCTCTCCTCCCATATAAATACTACTCATCACCACCTATTGTCATTTTGTCATAAAAGTATTGAGGAATGTCCAGGTTTATAAAAATAAAAATCTTATTCCCCTATCAAATTTATATGATCCCTTGGTCTCATAGAAATACCAACCCCTTTTCCCTAATGATGTTTTCCAGGGTGAGAAAGTCAACATGTAAAATCCAGTTTCTTTTTATTTTAAATTATTTTCAATTTCTTTTATTATCTTATCATATCCTAAACTATACTTACCAAAGTTGAATAATGAATAAATTATATATTATTTACATTAATGTTATTATGTTAATGGAATAATTCATTTTCAACAATCCTTTTTTTTCTTTTAATTCTAATAATGAAAATATCATCTATGGTGTGTCAATTTTCCACCATCATGGACGATGCATTTTCATTTTTCAGTAATGCTTTAAATACTAGTTATAAAACAATTATAATGTTTGAAAAAAATTCTACAATTATGTTATATCATCATTTTATGTTTTGTATGAATCTTACATAAATAATATTATATAATAAAATAAAATGAGTTCATTAAGATCAACAAAACATCCAAATTATTCTATATGAATATCAATAATATTTTATCTAATTATTCATACAAATACCATATAACATACTTCTATATAAGAAAAGAAAATATTTCGTAGTTAATTATTAACATATAACATAAATATGGATAATTATCCCCATTTAACAAGACCATATAATCATATTAACAACTGAACGAATCATGAAAACTAAGAATATGAAAACTACTAAATGATGAAATGGAACACTATGACTCATATAAATTTCCAAAATCATCCTTAAAATATATATAATGAATCAAATTTTTGAAAATTATGTTTTTTATTTATTAATTACTAGATTCAATTTTATTATATAAGATATTATAGTAATAAAATCATTCAAATATAATTTACGGGGACTCTCAATCCCTTCTATCATTCTTTGGGGTTTACCTAAATCTCTAAATATTTTGTATGTTTATTCCAATAATTTTCTATTAATATTATTTCATTTTCCTTGTTACTTTTTTTGGGGATATACATGATTTTCTCATGTTTTTATGAGAAATGGAAATATTTTTCCAAAAGAACTATCCCTTCTAAAAACACATGATATATGTATCTTGATATTATTTCTTTTCTACTCTATATTAATCATTCTTATAGTATGTATGTTATTAAATTAATATTTGGAAAAAAAAAATTTATAAATGAATGTACTTTTTAAGAAATTCCCAACACAATTCCGTTTCGTGGGTTCTTTTATTGAAATTTATTTTATTCATTTTATGTGGCATGCGTGATTATATAAATCATATTTTTTGATTTTTGGTCTCAAATTATACAGCGATTTAATTCATTTGGTATTGTTATTAATTTCATTATATTCTATAAAAGATAAATGAAATATATAATATATTTTTTCAGAATGATTTTTTTATGATGATTTACGTATGTTTTCCATGAACATGATGTTATATTTGTTCAAACATATGTCTGGTAGTTCATTACTAAGTCATGATGTTTCATTTTTATGAATTTCATCATTCTATAGATTTTCCTAATTTTTTCTATCATAATTGTGATTATTATACATTTCATATGTAATGATAATTATGTTCATGCTCCCCCATGTTAAATGTATCCCTTATATCCTTTTACTAGACTTTTAGCTGACCCCTTCTTTCTATGTTTTTCATTATGTGAATACTTATACTAGGAAGAAATCAAGGGATACTAAGAAGTAATATAAAAATTAATTAATTAATTTGTATGATTTATTATTTTAATTTTTTGTATCATACTTATTTTCATTAAAAACTAATCCTTTGGATAATGATTTTGTAATACTTTTATGTTTTTATTATTATAATAATTTTATAAGAACAGATGACGCATTGGGTCTCTTTAAAAATTTAATTTGAATCCCATTACAGCTGATGAGAATAAATAAATATGGTATTTTGGTTACCATATATCCCATGATAATTAGAAAAATGATAGGAATAGTTGGAAGGGAATTGGAAATCATTAATTAATTTTGTGTGTAGGTACAAATTCTAAATTTCAATAATATTAGAATTGTGTTACAAATCATCATCGAAAATGTATTTTACTGTTTGAGAAGGGATTTAGATGTGGTAAGATTGGTAATAAATTATAAGACTATAAGGGGGATAATCAAGAATGAAATGAAATTTTGAATGTATAATGTTTTAGTATCAATTTGTATGGGAATTATGGCAATATCTGTCCAATGTTGATTACGCAGGGTGGAAAATTGAATGGTTGAAAGCAAAAGGGTGTTGAAAATTCAATTTATATTATAATAGATGATGTTGGAAATAAAATTAAGTTGTTATAGGTATGATATATGTTATTTCAAAATATGAAAATACATTATTTGGCTTTAGATCATTAATTCTATTATTTTCATAGAGAATTGCACAAAAATATGAAATATGGTCACATGATTGTGACATAGAAAATTTGGTAAAGACTCTTGGTTGATGTATTGATGAAACATATATTTATATAAATCCCAATACTGTCATTGGTGGGATTTTATTTCCAGTAAATCATTTTCAACTTTTCATAGTCCTGTTTGCAATCATTTTTTTATACATTGCATTTTTGTTTACCATGAAATCATAGATATCAAATCCATGAAATTCATATAAATTATTTTAATAATTTCCATAAAATTCCATAAATATGAGATATCTGATTAAATATTCTATTAATTGTTATCTAGATCATGTTTTATAAAATAATGAAACTATTATTTTTTTGAAATCATAGTAATGAATGAATTTACATATGTTTTTCCTGATAACTTTAATAATATTATTCCTAATCATGATGTCAAATATACTAATGATTTAGTTCCTCATAATAATAATATTTCAAAACACCGAAATATAACTTCTCAAGTGGAAATATTTAAATAAAAAATTTATTTTCAATAATTTCCTGATAAATTCATAATTTGACCTACCACTTAACCACATGGTACTCCTCTTTTATTTTTATGAACTATTGTTTTTTTGAAACATTATTTTGACTCTATGGCCATAGATAACATCTCCAATATAAATATTTATCATTTTCTTTATATTGATGATTTTTTTATCATCCCAAGGGTTCTCAATATTTTTATAATATTGATTTTAGTTGTGGGTAATATTAGTTGATGGTGAAGGAAGATTACATTTCAAAGATTTCATTCCAAATGAGGTATGTGCATTATGAATTTGTACTTATTATAATTAGTAAATCATATGAACCCACTATATTTTTAAATCCTATGAATGGTTTCATCAATCATTTTTTGGATGAGTTTGAGGATTTGTTTATAAATGATATTTTCTAATATTATAAAAGATAATAAGAATAGAAATGGTATAATTATTTTTCAAACCATAATAAAATTAAACATAATATAACGTTTTGTAATAGAATATTTCGGTTAAAAAATGATTCCTTAGACATTTTATTTATAAATATGTTATAACTGTTGACCCAATTAAAAAATTTTAGTTGATCTATATCCACAACCTATCAATATAATAGATATTCGTTATTTTCTAAAATTAGAGGGCTCTTACCAAGGTGTTGGGGAACAATACTCTTAGTTATCTAGACCACTCGCTATGTCAACATGTAATGGAGTTAAGTAAATCTTGATAAAAGGATATGATTATTGTTTTTTGGAACATAAAATGGATGGAAAATGTGGCAGTTTTTTCCATGATTTGAAAAATGGTGAATTTGTTATCTAAAATGATTCTTCATCAAAAGTAATTATTTTTCCATAATGTATAATTATCAGGTAATTAATTATTCTTATAATGGTTTAATCATCATGAGATAAATTACACTACTCAAGAATTGGATTTAGCTACTGTTGTTTCTTAATTACAGATTTACTGAAATATTATTTAAAGGGTACTATGTGAAATATGCAGAAGAAAAAATCATCAAATATCTATTCATGAAAAAATAATTGAACATGAAATAGCGAATATGGACAGAACAAGTCAAGCCTTATGATTTTATGATTTATTACCATCCTTTAAAAAATTATAGTTTATGATGGTTGACTTACAAAATTAATTCAACATTAACCATGTCATGTTTATAATATTACAATTTTGTTAATTATTTGATGAATTTATTCATGGAAGTTATTGGTGTTAGAATTTCCTTGTTTCTATCATGTTTCAGTGCAATCTACTCTATTATATTAAATTAGGAAAGCCTAGAAGTAAGAGCATGAGTCGTAGAAAGATCCATAATTATTTTGAATTTTTTTTAACTGTATATAACATTGATAATGATTGATTTTTTAGATTTGACAAGAGATTATTTGTGCCTTGTGATTCATAGATAAATAAATAGTTATTATGTGAAGCTCATAGTTCATTGTATTCAATTCATCCTGTAATAAATAATATTAAAAGTTACCATTGAGAGTATTAATGGTGGGATGGAATGAATGGAGGTATGGTTTATATTACTATTAATTTTTTTCTTGTTATCATGTTATAGAAGAAGTGTTGTTTCTGAAGGTAATACTTTAACCTTTTCTAGTGCAAGACTTGAAATGAGAATGTATATTGATGGAATTCATAGTGCGATTAATAAGTTATCTTGTCGTAACAAAATGATCTGGGTAATTGTTGATCAACTGAATAAATCTATAAATTTTCATCCTATTCAAGGCACTCTATATCTATATTATGTTTCTTGGATGTAATATAATAAAATTGCATGGTTACCGGAAGCCACATTCTCTATTTTATCTAATCATGATTCAAATTTTACCTTTAATTTTTTGAATTCCCTTTTATATTCATTAGGAATAGAATAATAAATCACCACAACATTTCTTCATCAATAAAATGGGAAATTAGAATGAAAAAATTCAGACCACGAATGGTATGCAATATGAATTTTAATTGGATAACCAGGGAATTTGGCATTATTTTCTTTCTTTAATCTAGTTTTATTATAATAACAGTTTAACTATTGTATACATATGTATCCATTTGAGGCCTTATATGAGAAAAGGCTTCGAAATACCTCATTTTGGGATAATGTTATTGAATGGAAGTTAATGGGACTAGAATTGTTAATGAAAACAAGATAATATTTTTTCTGATTCTTTGCCACATGAGAATTTACTAGAATATAGAAAACGTTATTCTGATAACAAGAGGAAGGATCATTTTTTTAACTAGGAAATAATATTTTTCTCAGTGTATCTCTATGTAATAGTGTGATTCATTTTGTTATTAATAGTAAATCGATTCAATGATTAATTATACCTTATGAAATACATGATAAATTTGTATCAGTTTCCTACCAAGTGGAATGGTCTCATTGTTTACACCAGGAATAGACTTTTTTTCATGTTTCAATGTTATAAATGTGTGTTCCATATCAAACTCATATTTTGAGACTTGATGTAGTTCATTTAGAATAAAATATTTCATATGAGGAACATGCAATTAAAGTTTTTGAACATATAAGGAATGTGTTATGACGTAAGGTTATTCTTCCAGTTAATTTTTTTGCCTAAAACCCATATGGTTGAGGAGTAAACACTGTAATCAAAAAATTATATGAGGGAAATATATCCCTACTTATTTTATATGTGAATAAAAATGTGAGAATTTAATTTCTGAAGGAGGATGAATGTCAGATAACAAGTAGTGATATAATAATAAAATTTCATTTTTTAATACATTTGTGCTAAATATTATTAAAAATAAACATTATGTTTAATAAAATATTAAATAAACCTTGTTTTATTGTTAAAAATGTTATTTATGAAAGAATGCAGTTTTTCCTCCTTTTGATGGCGCACTTGTTTTAAAACTTGTTTTGAAAAATTAAATTATTATATTTGACCCAAAAAAACCAATATGCAATCAAAATATCAAAATTTACATTTACTGGGTTTTTTATTTTTTTAATATGATTCTTATTTAGATGAATAGTAAATGAATACATCATTTTAATTAAAATATCTTTTGTACATCAAATTTATTTATAGGGAAAAATTATTTGAAAAAATTGTTTTAAAATATTATTAGATCAATTTTTTAACTTGTAATAAAATTTTGTTCATTGAACATAATTTAAAATTATGTTTGGATATATAATAATTGTGAACATTTAATCATTTTTACATCAGAATTATTATTTTCATTCCATTAAAAAAATTTAAATATTAAATAAATTTATATTTTATATGAATTTTAAGAAATGGATTCTATATTTTAAATCATAATGTAAAAACTATATAAAGAGTTCCCATTGAAATTTTTACATTCAGAATAGATATTTCTGTAATTAATTATTAACACCGATAAAGGTAAATCAGGTAAATAAGATTTCAAAAATAATAATATAAATATTATTAAATTTCCCAAAACTTTTTATAATTTCTTTTGATGATATTTTTTGAAATTTAATAATCCTTTCCCCATAGTTATAACAATTTTGATCCACATTTAGAAGATTATGTAATTTAAAATATTATATTCATAGAAAATTCAAAATTTTCACACTTTAGTTGTTAACATGTAAAATAATATTAATATTGGCTTATATATGGTATATGTCTTACTATAATTACTATATTATAAAATATATATATTTTATAACATTATCATTATAATATATTAATATATTTTAGATTACAAATATTTATATTTGAGTCTTACACAATGATGATTCAATAATTCTTTAATTAAATAAAATTCCAAATAAATGATATGATGAAAATACTAAATGTAGTCTGATATGGTTAGTTTAATCCATGTATTTTATATTAGTTTTCCATGTTAGTGATGTTTTGGATGTTTTTTTCTGAATTTATTTTGTGGTTATGATGTTTTTAAGAAGTCATCTAAAAAATACTTCTAAAATTAACATTTTTTTTATTTTAAAATAAATACTAATTTTATTCATGATATAAAAGTTATAAAAATCCCAATTTAGGAAAAATTATTTTTATGTGATCCAATATTTCATCAATGATGCGTTATTTTTTTTGTGAAATTTATAATATATATATCTTCCTTCAACTTTTAAATTACATGATATTTGGGTAAGAGGTAAAAGAGTAAAATAATGGTTAAAATAAAATTACAAGGATTATAAAAAAAATAAAAACATTCCTAGTTTCTATTACATGAATGTATTTGTATCAATACTCATTCAATATTTTAAATAAGCGACTTTTTACCCATTTCAAAGGAAAAATTATTTATATTAAATTAATATTTTGATGAATTCAATGAGTGCCCCACCCCTCTCTTATATGAGATAACCCATTATTCTCATTTGAATACACATAAGAATGTACTTTTCAGACAATTTATACCAAAATACCTTACTATGAACTCTTCATACATTTGAGAGGACTTATTTTCGGCATAAAATCAAATTTATATGTTTTATTTTGGTAATAAAAAAAGAGAACTGCTGATAGAGAGGTATCATTTTTAACTAAGTGTTTCTATATTATTTCATCCTCAACATAAAACAAATATTCTTCCACTATGATTAAATAATAACATGAGTTTCCTCAATATAAATTGAACTTATAGAGATAATTTCATCAGCTAAATCAATTTCCATTTCTATTTAATTGGGAAATAATTAGTCACTCTTGTGTATGACAAACTACCACCTTCTGAACTGATATAATTCATTTTCCATCGCCATATTTCAAGAATATTTATACAGATGTAATTAATATTTATATATATTATATTCCTAAGATTTTTAACATTATGATATAATAAATATAAGTTATGTTCTAAAATTTTCATACAAAAAAATGGAAATGTAATTTATGAATACATTTAATCAATCAACTCCATGAAGCGATGCGAATTATTTATCATTTCCAAGCTAGATGGATGATATAAATATATATCATAAATTATAAATTATAAATATTATATTAATGTTTTCATGATCATTCTGGTAAGGTAAATCAATGATTTCCTTCTTTCCAAATTGAAAATTGGAAAATGGGATCGTTACCCATTTGTATTTTTAACCTACAATCTACATGGTTATAACATATATCATTTTTCATAACCATACGTAATGGTTCAATTTAAATTTATAATTGATTTGTAAAAGTTATTATTATTTCAGAAATTTTATTCAGGATATTATTGTATCATGAGCATTTTTACAATTGAAATCCTAAAAAAGTCATTTGAGAATCAAGTACATAATATTATCCAAACATTCTTTGTGAACATAAATAATTAGGTAATAGTTTTGTAATGTTAAATAGTGACATTAGAGGGATAATAAACATTGAAAATGTTTTGACTAGGTAAAATAATAACATAAGTTTATTATTTTGTGATACAAATGAAATAATGACAAACAAAACGCATGGTAAGGGAATTATTCTCAATCTCAATTCACTAAGACATATTTTGTTGTTATACACCCACATTAAATTATGAGGAGTATGGAAAAAACTTTTGACATTTATTAAAATTTAATGAATTTCATAATGGAATATATTTAGGATTTTTATATGAAGAATATAATTGCATTTCAAATGAAATTAGTAATTTGTTTTAACATATACAACAACAAAAAATTATCTATTTCTATTACCATTATTTGATAAATAGATTCCACTACATGACTTATTATATTTAAAAGAAAATTAAATCCCTTATTCTATTTTATGCATATTTCTGAATTGATATTTGTTTCAAATTTGATTTAGTATTTAAATTTCTTGAAATGTTCTATTGTTATTGAAAATAAAATTTTATAACTGAAATGATGAAAATTACAATATTTTATTTATGATGAATATACATTGGTTCTTTGAAATTTTATGGGTGGTTATGGGATAAAACAATAATGGCTGATTTTAGGATAAACGAAGGATATTTTTTTACATTATAACCAACAATTCCTCATTGATGGAATTCACGAGTATGGATATTTCAGTTTAATAAGTAAAATGTATGGAAGTTGACCGTAATGTTATTTCATTTATAAGAGTCACTAGTTAAATTACATCTCAAGAAAACCTTATGTGTTATATATGTTTTTTTATGTGTTACAGCGTAATATTATGACTCAAAAATTGGTATGAAATGATTATTTATTGAACGTAAAGTATTTACCACTGTTGAAAGATAAAAATTATTATATTATGAAAATGTTTTAATGGTTTTAGTATAATCAAAATACTAAAATTTTTCAATTATTTTGTATCCCCTACTGATTTTTTTTGCTACTCAAAGTGTATAAAATATATTTTCATAGGGTATAAGGATGGGTATGAGAAAGAAGGAAGTCAAAATAAAAGTTATGATGATTTTTTCATTATATAGAAAGAATGTTTTACGTTAAAAGTATTATATTTTATAAAAAATGGATCCTTAATTAGAAGTATCCACATTGTATGAATGTGAAATGTTATGACCTAATTCTATAAATCTACATTCTATAAAATGTCATCAATGCAAAAGAATGTAATTTTTGTGCATGAAACTAATGATTTTTTAATTTTTATGGTTAGGGCCTTATATTCATGGTCACAAATACTATCCCATGAACATATACTTATTATTAACTCAACATTAAGAACATATTAGGTTAATCTATCATGACCCATCACAATGGCCCCATGTCGCGACACCCAAATCCCCCCTTCAATAGGCTAGGGGTCAGTGACTTGCACCGAGTGGGAATATAACAATCATGGTAAGCATTTCCAATTTACCAGTACATGCACACACACATCTACAAGCTCACGAAATAATAAAATTAAAAAAAAAATATCCAAAATTAAAGAATAACACTAATTCCCATAACTAGAGTACGACCTGGATGTAATGTGCAGTAATGTAAAATGAGACAAAATACAACCCCACAAAAATTAAGTCTAAAACCCCAAGTCCAAAATATAAATAGATGTACTATGACTCTTGTCTGAAGTTGTTGGGAAACCATAGATAGCCTATTCTCCCAAATCACTATCTGGTCTTCATTTTCATATGACTCTATCAAATGGTCACTCATTTTCACGTGACACAACATGTGGAAGAAAATCCCCAATAGGGGTGTGTATAAAAATACTCAGTAGGACAACCTGAAATAAAAAACCAATACTGTAACAACCTGAGATTTTTTGAGAATTATTATTTTTAATTTCATTGATGTCTTGTGTTTTACGCTACACCAAAAGTCGCTTGTGCTATACGCAACACCGTATTAGCATGCAGTATATGCATCACTATTTTTGGCTCGTGTTACACACAATTTCAAGCTCGTTTTATAGAAATTATTCTATGCAACATTAAGTATATATTTTTTTAATGTATAAATGAAATATGTTTTGATTATGTTATTAGCAACACCAAATGGCTTGCATTACACGCAATCAACAACTCTCCTCGAAAGCGTGTGTAGTACGCAACACCGTGTTTCACTAAATGGGATATTATTGTAATATTATTATGAGCTAACTGTTATGAATAGTAATACCCTATTTTTAAAATTTTATATATTTTATCTTTCAAAATGGACTTCTTTTTTGGATTCAGAATATCAAAATTATCATAGACTGAATTTTTGATATTTTTTTGAAAACATTCAATTTTTGATGAGTAGTGAAAACACTAGGTTACTATTTAAAAACCAACGTTTTATTTTAATTATTATTTATATTATTTCAATTTATTTTAAGTAAAAATTGATACATAGTACCTATATAAGTTCAATATAGTCATTTTATAATAATTTTAGATATATAAAAATTGTATTGAACTTTTCACCGTCTTTTACCCACCTCCTATTGGAATTTGAAAATTTACATAAAATATAATTTTACCGCTTATGTGAGTGGAATTTCAAAAATCCGAGAGACATGGTTAATATCAAGGAGAAAAATGTGGTACAATAAGATAAAAATAATTTTTTATGAATAGTAACATTTATCTTTTATTTACCACGGTTAAAAGTAAATAGGGTAATTAGTGGTAAAAATGATATTACAATTACCCTAACACATGTGCTAATTCTATTGAATACGTATAATTCAACCAAAAAAACCATAGGAATAAAATATTATCCTCTAGGTCCACATGGATTAGAATATTAAATTTATTATTATTTTATTTAAAGAAGAGTTAAAATAGTTAAAATCAATGTTTAATAACTAAAACTTTTTTTTATATAGGGATATACATAAGATAAATTAGATTATAAATATTACTTAGAAAGATAAAAAGATTTAATACATAATTTTATTTTATTTATAATTTTTATACATTAAATAATTTAATTTAATTATGACACAATGATGATGTAGTAATTAACTTATTAATGAAATATTAACATAATTGATGTTATAAATACCGAAATAAATGTACTTTGGGACTTTTTATGAATTCCACTAATTTTATAGGTTAATATGACATGTTATAATCAATTAAATTTAATTTTTTGGAACTAATCACGCTGTTCTGAGTTTCACAAAAAACAATTCCTATATAGTGTTAAAATTGAAATAAAATAGTTTCTAAAACAAATATTATATTATTAATTGATATTATATTATTAAAAATATAAGGTTTTGAAAAATGACTTAGATAAGGATATATATATTAATAATGAACCACTTGGGGTTCTTTTGTATTGTTATATAATGTTTATTAACCATATAGTGTAAGAAAATAATAAGACACGGTAAAAGATAAATTATTTAACTAAAAGTTAAATATAAATTATAAAGCTAAAATAGTAACCTATACTTGTATAAAACCTATTGAATGAGATTATTTATACCCATACCCACTTGATATTATAAATAAGTCACTTTGGAGCCATTATAAACTGAATATGACTTTTTTACAAAATTATATTTTTTTTTCTAAGGTGCCCCTCTCCTCCCTTATAAAAGGGAACCTTCTTCCTCATCTCATTACACAATTTTGTGCCTACAAGATTGGACAACCCCTTTCTATTTACATTCTAAATTTCCATAGAAACATTATAGAGGTTATGGTCTACTCAAAAGACCAACTCTTGTGCCTTAAGAGGAGGTTAAGAAGAGGCACATCAACGAAGATGTAATATACTTTACCGATTATTTCTAATTTATTTCTACTTCTACTTCTTCTTCTTTATTTGTTTCATCTTAAATTAATAACATTTTTATAACTCATATAATTATATGTTATTATAAATATGAAACAAAACTATTTCATCTTCCATCCATCCCACAGAAAATGAAATCATCGCGCGTGTGTACGTACTGAATACCGTCTCCATGCCGTGGTGTAATCAGTTTTCCACCACCACCTTACTTGGATGGGTATTATGGTGTAAATAAATTACTATATATGATTATTGTAAAGTGATATTGATTCTTAAATGTTAAACATATACTTCAATAAAATTCCACGATCATGGAAATGGTATCATTGCTCATGCGTACGTACGGACTACCGTCTCCTTGAACGCGATTAGATTCGTTTTGCATGAATGACCATTCATGTATGATTATAAAGTATATATAATAAATAATAATGAAATATATTACATAATTATTATACTGGATTTATGTACATATATGATTCATTTACTTAATTCCATTTAATTCACTAAGGAAACGAAAACAGCGTTCATGCGTACGTACGGCCTACCGTCTCCATGAACGGTGTATTTCATTCTATTTATCGATCTATCATATATAATTATATGCTGAATATATATTATATATAAATTAATTTTTAAATTCAATAATTATTTAAATCAAGATATAATTAATAATATCAAGAACAACATGTTAAAACACGTACGATAAATGAAACGATTTTACCCAAAACACTGCTTTAACATGGAATTTACAAAATAACGTGTAACATAAAGTCATAAGTGAATCATATATGATACCATAACAATTAATATGATTCTGTAACTAGTAAATGACATTATTTAAATCATTATACAGGAGGTTCGGATACATACGAATGATATTAGACATAAGGTAAGGGATAACTTTTCCAATCTCGTATTTATCCGAGATTGTTTATTCGTAAGTATTTACTGGGGTGATATTTATCATCCATGTAATTATTTTGTAAAAATGGTTTCTTGTATGTTTAAATTCATTTTTTACCCATTTTTGACTTTTAGTACATGGTATGTAAAGAATCTTTCTTTTGTTTACCATACGAGGTACTTTTGGACATTTCCGGAAAAAGTATGAGAAGAGTATATTTTTTAACTTATACGGAATGAATGAATTTTTATGGTTTTATAACACCTTATTTTCATGAATCTTACTCTACACAATTTCATGACTATTTTCAACAAAATACTTTTCTTTTAACATTTCATGGCATTTTGTGAAAAGAAAATGTTTTTGAAGAATAAAGGATAGTTTCCTTAAGAATTCATTTGAAGTGTTTTGTCAAAACTATTTTCCATCTAAGATGAAATTATTTAGTATGATTATGTTTCAAGTATAATTTCTATATTATTTACATGGTTTGATTCTTCTTATGATGAAATTAAATCCATTTGTTTTAAATGGATTTTGTTATGATGGGATGATGTTTATGAAACCCATTTTTATTCTTTTGGTTAAGATGAATGATTTATGTTTACATTGTGGAACAAGTAAGAATGATGTTATTATGAGATGGGTGGGACCAATATCTCCCTCCAATTCATTGGTTAATGACTTATATCTCATGAGATTGATATCGCTAGAATGGCAAGTAAATATGGTTCAGTATTACATGGCTAGAATGGAAAGTAAAACTAGTTCAGTAAGGCACTTTGTCCACTAAGATTGTCGTAGAAGCAATGCCTTAGCTAATATGGAAATCATATCATATTCTTAATGTTTTTCCACAATTAAAAGTTTTATTCCCTTGATATTCTATCATGATTAATGTTCTTTTATGTTCTATTCCTTATGTACTGCTATGTTTTATGTCATTGCTCAAGATTTTGATGTTTAGATTTTATGCTCGTGTTTTTACATTCAAATGTCTATGGATTGTTTTATGTTATCTATGTTTATCCTTACTGAGCATTTGAGCTCACCAATTTTATGTTTTCTTTTCCCCAGGATAGAAATAATGGTTTTAGGTAAGAAAAAAATGTGAAGATCTTTATGGGAGAGGATGAAGATCTTTCACCATGATTAGAAGATTTTGTTCCGAGTTTCCAAAGACACTGAACAATTACGGACCTGGTGTGTTGGTTTTTTGTTATGTATTAAGTATTCCGCAAATGTAATGTATTTTCCATGTATTCCATGCTTTGGGTCTCTACAGTTGGTATCATAGGAAAGGTTTAGTTATCCTTTGGAAAATAGGATACGAAAACATTAGTGAGATCCCTAGAGATATTTCTATGGTTTGTCTAGGGATGTCCGTAAGGTTAAGTATAAGTATAGGTTATAGTCCTATAATTACGGTAACAATCTTATAACTAAACATCATATGTTATATATTAAAGGTACTATTCCTTTATTATGTTGTTTTTCATAGTAGGATTTTTTCTTCTCACACTATTCTTTTTGAGTTTTAGACGATGGCTGGAACCCTAAGGAACCGTGTTGATCAATGTAATAGAAAATACAATGATTGTTATCCTGAACAAAAAAATGTTATGGGAGATGGAGTGAAAAATCTCCTTTATATACTTACCCAAGATATGAATCATTATGGATTTCTAAATGATCAGAGAAGGGAACAATATTCTATTGAGTCCTTTATGAGGCAACATCCACCTTCTTTCAATGGGTCGACTGATCCACATGTTGCTGTACAATGGATCAGTACCATTGAAAAGATTTTTTCCATACTGCATTGTTTGGAAAATGATAATTTCATTCTATCTGTTTACCATTTAGAAGGTGAAGCAGACCAGTGGTGGACTCTAATTAAGAATAAAAGTCCCCAAGATGAAATTGAATCCATGGAATGAGACGAGTTAAAGAACTTACATTTCAATAAGTACTTCCCTCATATTCATCGAACAAAGGTGGAAAGGGATTTCCTTGAGCTTAAGAAAAATTATGATGAATCTGTTGGTATATACGATGTGAATTTTACAATGCTTGCAAGGTATGCATCTAGCTTTATCATCCAACCTAAAAGTAATGTTGATCTATTCATCAGTGGCTTAAAACCAAGTCTTCGAGGGGCATTAGCTATAAGAGACTTCAGTAGCTATGAAGAAATTGTACGTTGTGATATCAAGGTAGAAATGGAAGTTGGTGTTACATATCCATCTCATGGTTTTGACTATAAAAAAAAGATGGAGTTCATGGAAAAATCTCATAATAATGGTGAAAAGAAGATAAATGTTTCTTTATGCTCAAAGTGCAGAAAGAAGCATGGTGGAGATTATATTAAATGGACTAGAAAATGTTTTAAGTGTGGAAAAGATGCTTATCAAGTAGCTGAGAGTCGAAGTAATGGAAAAAGGGTCTATAATGAAGTTAGTAAAGAAAAGACTACAGGGAAAGCACCACCAACACATCAATTCTTCAAGTGCAATGAAATGGGGCATTATTTCTAATCAATTCCCTAATCCAAGGGTTAATTATGATCAACATGAGAAACCTCTTGAGGAAAAGGATTAAGGTATGTCGCATGCGATCACTATTTGTGATGTTGAGTATGAAAATGATTTTGTGTAATGATAATGTGTTTGTGTAATGGTTTTTCAAAATAGTATCATGGAATCTTATTTATGGTATCGTGGAATTTTGGAATATCTATGTATTGGTTTTCAATAATTATTTGGTACCGGTAACCATGAAAAGTGATTGAAATATTTTTGGAATAATGATTATATGCATAGAATGAATGGATAGAGAAAAAATGAAATGAGCTCATGACTGATATAAGGACAAAGTTATAACATGGTTTGAGTATATAGATATTTTGGGATTTCTGTATGTAGAAAGTGTTAAATTTTGACATCATTCATGTTTTCACTAAGGCTCAATAGGTATTCATTTTTCAATAGAATACATGATTAAGGTATTCACATGTTTGTAATTTTACCAACAAGATATATCGTATGATATATGGGGGATAAATGATGGTATTCACATGCTCAGAAGATGACATTTCTAGTAATTGTTTTCTTTATACTATGATCTCGGACATAAGTATTTCGGATAAGCCTAAAGATTGGAATAGATTATGTTGGACATAAGTTATTATTGTTTATGGATATAATTTTTTTTCGATATTAATGATTGAATGTTATAATAATTTTGTTTTAGAAAAAGGTAAAACATGCAGGACGGGCGACAACATGTCGCGTCAGACAAGGATGCAGGATTCGAACCCACAACTGAAGTGCAACAGTCTTTATCACCTACCACTGGCCTATAGGAAGTCCCTGATTAGTAGAAACTAGTTTTATTTTATTAACCGGTATGATAGATGAAGTATAAGTCCATATTAGGAACCATATATTATTAATCTCACCATTGATAGACTTATGTATATAAATTTTTCTAACCCTATTTTTGAGACAGATTGAATGATCAATCATTCTATCGTATGATCTTCTAACACTTCACTTAAGACAAATTCAACTTCATTTCTTTACGAGATGAAGTGGAAATTGTTCAAGGCACAAACAACAGTGAGATTGTACCAAAATCATGTGAGTATTTCTTCAAATTCAAATTTTTCAACTTTAGGGAAAGGATATTGAAAACCAAAAATGTGGTCCTAGTGATCTTATATCTGATTAATCAGATGGTACGTTAGATCATCACAAATTTATGGCTTTGTTATTGTTGGCTTTCTCTTTGCCATGTTCTCTACCACTCTCCTTCTGACCTTGATGGATAGATTTCTCTTCCATATCAATATTTTCACCTATGTTCTCCTATGTGGAAACCTAGTGATGAGTTAATTTGGGTAACCGTTATGTTTCATACATCACTTTTTAAAATTAAGATTTAGTATTACTTCTTATGATGTGGGTTTCTATGAAAGAAACGTTCATGTAGTAAACCATTTATAACCCTGACAAGTTTCGAGGGAAAAATTCATTTTAAGGGAGGTAGAATGTAATAACCCTAGATTTTGTGATAATTATTATTTTTAATTTCATTGACATCTTATGTTGTACGCTACACCAAAATTAGCTTGGGCTATATCAAACACCGTATTAGCTTGCAGTATACGCAACACTATTCATGGCTTTTGTTATACACAATTTCAGGTTTGTTTTGTAGAAATTATTCTATGCATCATTATGTATATATTTTGTTTAATGTATAAATGAAATAACTTTTTATTATGTTATACCCAACACCAAATGAAGCGTTCACAAAATGAATCTCTGACTTGGCTTGCATTACACGCAATCAAGAACTTTCTCGATAGCGTGTGTAGTACTCAATACCAAGTTTCACTAAACGAGATTTTAATATAATATTATTATGAACTAACAGTTATGAATAGTAATACCCACTTTTTGAAATTATATAAATTTTACCATTCAAAATGCACTTCATTTCTGGATTTAGAATATCGAAATTAGCCTAGGGAGAATTTTTGGTATTTTTTTGAAAACTTTATATTTTTGATGAATAGTGAAGACACTGGGTTACTATTTAAAAACCGACTTTTGATTTAAATAATTATTTATTTTATTTAAATATATTTTAAGTCAAAATTTATACATAATACCTATATAAGTTCAATACAGTCATTTTATAATAATTTTAGATATATAAAAAATTGTATTTATCTTTTCACCTTATATTACCCACCTCCTAGGAGAATTTGAAAATTTACATAAAACTTAATTTTACCACTTCTGTGAGTTGAATTTCGAAACTCATGGAGACATGGTTAATATTAAGGAGTAAAATGTGGTTCAATCAGATAAAAATGATTTTTGTTTAATAGTATATTTTTACTTTTATTTACCACGGTTAAAAATAAATAGGGTAATTAAGGGTAAAAAGGATATTACTATTACCCTAACACATGTCCTAATTCTATTGGATAAGTATAATTCGACCAAAAACAACCTTAGGAATAAAATATTAGCCTCTTGGTAAACTTGTATTAGATTGGGATATTTATTATTATTCTATTTAAAGAAGAGTTAAAATAGATAAAATCAATGTTTAATAACTAAAATATTTTTTATATAGGGTTATATATAAGATAAATTCTACTATTAAAATTAATTAGAAATATAAAAAGATTTAATTCATAATTGTATTTTATTTATAATTTTATACATTAAATTATTTAATTTATTTATGACACAATGATGATGCAGTAATTACCTTACTAATGAAATAATAACATAATTGATGTTATAAATACCCAAATAAATGTACTTTGGTACTTTTTATGAATTCCACTAATTTTATAGGTTAATATGACATGTTAGTATTGATTCAATTTAAGTTTTTTGAACTATGTATTTTGTTTTGATTTTCACAAAAAACAATTACCAAATAGTGTCAAAATTGACATAATATAGTTTTTAAAACAAATATTATATTATTAATTGATATTATATTCCTAAAAATCTTGGGATCATCCAGATGACTTATATAAGGTTATATATATTAATAATGAACCACTTGGGGTTTGTTTGGCTTGTTTTAGTATGTTGATAGACAATATAGTGTAAGAAAACAAGAAGACATGGTAAAAGTTAAATAATTTAACTAATAGTTAAATATAAATGATAAAGTTACAATAGTAACCTAAGCTTGTCTAAAACCTATTGGTTGAGATGATTTCAACCCATTCCCACTTTATCTTCGAAATAAGTCACTTTGGAGCCATTATAAACCGAATATGACTTTATTATAAAATAATATTTTATGTTTTTCCCTAAAGTACCCCTCTCCTCCCTTATAAACGGGCACCTTCTCCCTCATGTGTTTACACAATTTTGAGCCTTCAATCTCTGCCAAACCTTGCCCATTTCCCTTCTAAACTTTTATAGAAACATTATATAGGTTTTGGTATACTCAAAAGACCAACTCTAGGGCCTTAAGAGGCGGTTAAGAAGTGGCGCGTCAAAGAAGAGGTAATATCCTTTACCGAATCTTTCCAATTTATTTCTTATTCTACTTCTGCTTCATTATTTTTTTCTACTTAAATTAATAACACATGTATCCCTCATATACTGATATGTTATTATAAATATGAAACAACTGTATTTCATCTTTTATACATCCTATGGGAAACGAAATCACCGAGCGTGCGTACGTACTAAATACCGTCTCCACGTCGTGGTGTAATCTGTTTTCCACCACCACCATACTAGGATGGGTATAATGGTGTAAATAAATAACTATATATGATTATTTTGAATTGATATTGATTCTTAAATGTTAAACATATACTTCAATACAATTCCATGATCATGGAAATGATATCATCGCTCGTGCGTACGTATAGACTACCGTATCCCTGAACGCGATGAGATTCATTTTCCATGAATAACCATTCAGGTATGATAATAAATTATATATAATAAATAATAATGAAATATATTACATACTTATTATACTGTATTTATGTACATATATGTTTCATTTACTTAATTCCATTTAATTCAATAAGGAAATGAAAACAGAGTTCATGCGTACGTACGGCCTACCGTCTCCATGAACGGTGTTTTTCATTCCATTTATAGATCTATCATATATAATCATATGATGAATATATATTATATATAAATTAAGTTTTAAATTCTGTAATTAAGTAAATCGATATATAATTAATAATATCAAGAACAACATGTTGAAACACGTACGATAAATGAAACGATTTTACCCAAAAGACTGCTTTAACATGGAATTTACAAAAGAACAGTTACCATAAAGTCATAAGTGAATCATATATGATACCATAAAAATTAATATGATTCTGTAACTAGTAAATGACATTATTTAAATCATTATACAGGAGGTTCAAATACATACGATGGATATCAGACAGAATGTAAGGGACAACTTTTCTAATCTCTTTTTTATCTGACATTGTTTATTCGTATGTATTTATTGGGGTTATATTTATCATCCACATCCCTATTTTAAAAAAATGGGTTCATGTATGTTTAAATTCAATTTTAGCTATTTTTTACTTTTATTACATGGTATATAAGGAATCTTCCTTTTGATTAAAATATGAGGTACTTTTTGACGTTTCCGGCAAAAGTACGAGAAGAAATTTTTTTTACCTTATATGGAATGAATAGGTTTTTTACGGTTTTATAACACCTTATTATCAAGAAGATTTCTCTACAAGATTTCATGAATGTTTTCAACAAATCATTTTTCTTTTAAAATTTCATGGCATTTTGTGAAAAGAAAATGTTTTTGAAGAAGAATGGATATTTTCCTCAAGAATTCATTTCAAGTGTTTTGTAAAAACTATTTTCCATTTAAGATAACATTATTTAGTAAGATTATGTTTATAGTACAATTTCTGTATTATTAACATGGCTTGATTCTTCTTATTATGAAATGATATCCATTTTTTTATATGGATTTTGTTATGATGGGATGATGTTTATGAAACCCTTTTTTATTTTTTGGGTTATGAAGAATGATTTATGTTTATGTTGTGGAACAAGTAAGAATGATTTTATTATGAGATGGGTGGGACCTATATCTCCCTAAAATTCATTGGGTAATGATTTAAATCTCATGATATAGACATGGCTAGAATGGCAAGTAATTTCAGTTCAGTATTACAGGGATGGAAGGAAAAGTATACCAGGATCAGTAAGGGACTTCGTCCACTATGATGGTCTTGGTAGAAATTCCATGGCTACAATGGAAATCATATCATGTGCATAATGTTTTTCCATAATTAATAGTTTTATTCCCATGCTATTCTATAATTATTAATGTTCTTTTATGATATATTCCTTATGTACTACAATTTTTTATGTCATTGCTCAAGATTTTGATGTTTAGATTTTGTGCTCATGTTTTTACATTCAAATGTCTGTGGATTGTTTTATGTTCTCTATGTTTACCCTTACTGAAAATTTGAGCTCACCCCTTTAATGTTTTCTTTTCCCTAGGATATAAATAATAGTATTAGTTAAGACAAAAATGGTGAAGATCTTTATGAGAGATGTTGAAGATCATTCACCATGATTAGAATAATATTTTCCAAGTTTCCAAAGAAACTAAACTATTACGATCCTTGTGTGTTGGTTTTTGTTATATATTAGGTATTCCGAAAAAGTAAGGTAATCTCAATGTACTCTAAGAATTGGGTCTCTACAAATACACAATATAAATATTCTTCTAGCTGTCCATCAATATATTTGTATTGAAAATGTAAATAAAATATTCAGATATACCCAATCGATACCACAAAGTATAGATTATGTCATAACCATTTCATACCAGCACTTGTGATTTAGTTTGAATATTTCATGAAGAACTCATTTATGAATACACACTACATGGTCTAATAGAACTGATGATGTCCATCTGCGAAGTATTTTTTGTATAGAGCCATTATTATTGAGATATAGCAATATATTTTAAGACAATATGATACCATAGATGAGGATCACAACCCCGACCATAGGGTGATACCGTAACTCCATCTGGTTTATCCATCAAAGTATTGGATCGAAGCCTGGTGAACATGGTCATGTAAATACTGGATAATCTACCTAGGTAATGAAGAATGAGTAGAGGAACCTATTATGAGCCTCTAAGGGGATTCCAACAACTATATACATGATGTCCTGCTAAAGGTATTATTGTCCATTGAGTGGGACATGATTCATACCTAGCTTCTGGGAAGCGATAGGGGAATGAAACCTAAATAAATGTAACTAAGATATGAATCAAATTATAATGAATCCACATATAAATGGCCACATGTTGTGTATTTGGGTCAAACTACATATTCCATGACCTCTGGTGCATCTCGCATACAATGGAATGTGTCATTTCAAATAGCCCTACATAAAAAATGGGTATACGACGTGTAGATTAAGTCACATGTTGTCTCCTTTCATCTGTGTTCAAACCGTGTACTCTTTCTCTGTACCAGTACATGTTGCTAGCCCATGTGTCTCTTCACATGTACATGTAAATGGGGTAGTCCTTGTAGTTGGAAATGGACAATTTATTTGTTGGTGTAAATACAGTATCAGTGACCTGTGTACTCCACACCATGCATGTGTACTACATACTATGCCAGTGTACTACTGGAGTACATACCGAGAGGTCCGATAATGAAAAAACATCGTGAAACCCATACTAAATTTAGTGTGTCCTCAAATTTCCATAACATTTGTGTTCGTACTCTCATGCCTCAAAAAATATAATGGGTTCCACTATTTTGGTCCATTCATCTCAAAACATCAGATTGAGTGTCATATCACTATGAAAACATCAAATCCAAAGGTTTTTACATTTTAATATGCTTAGAAATCAATTTGATTTCATCCTGAAGAAATATTCTTGACGAATGCATTCTAGAGAAACATTCCAATTTGTTTGTCATCATCATCTAACAACATCTGTTAGCGTGTCCCAATGTTGGATCATCATTTTCGAATCACTGTTCTTTGAAACAAATGTGTAATAATCAATCTTTCAAAAACACAATGAATAATTAAGAACCTATAGAACACAAGGGGGGAACAAAAATGAACAAATCTAACTAATGGACAATGATCATTGTTCTTTTCAGATATGATATGATCCCATAAGAATGATCATCAAATATAAATAAATTCTCAAACGATAAAACCCCGATACATATTGTAAATATTGCCCATCTCATAATGAAACATTGAACGGTGGATCAACCTATTTATTGTAAGGTCTTCCTTCATCATTTAATATAAGAATGAAGAATGAAATCCTTAATAATGAATACTACCTAGGATATGAACCATTCATTGTGGAAGAACGATTGTTGTTCTTGAGATTCCTCAAGAACGATCTCCTATCCATGTATTTGTTATCTTTGATGATAGACATTCAGTCAGGTTTCACTCTAGAACCTCCCAGAAAAACAATAGTAATGATCATTAACCTGGATCCCTTCTAAAGGAATAATTAAAATAAGTATCTTCTTAGCCTTGATGAAACATAGAAAATAAAATAAATATTCAATTTATTTAATTCATTAAAAAGAGTTTAATCTCGTTTTCACAGTCGACCTAGGTCAGTTGATGTTATACTGTGGCTATGTCGAAGTGACTTTTTTGAAATAAATGGTTCCCTAATATTTCTTATCTTGTCGCCCATTAGATGTTATTCCAATTTTTTGAAAATTTATATTATTCATATTCAATAGTTTAATATTATTTAATCATTTCTTTTGCACACATCGGGCCTCAAAATCGCATTTTGTCTCAATTTTTGATCTCAAAATTAATCTATATAATATTTATAAATTATACATGGAAATTATAGGACATTACATTCTCCCCACCATTGATAGTTATATCTATAAAATGAAATAACAAAGTCTACTCAAAAAATTATGAGGGTTTTGACCATTTATCTAATCCCCCCTCTCATATATACTCTCCTAGAGCTTCCTGTGATTCCATCAATCATGATATAAATAAATCCCTAGACCATGATGGATCCTCTCTTAGAGATCATCTATCTCCACTAGATACACAATAAAATCCACTATATCCTCAATACCCTGCTCTTTCCCTTATATGATTTTCAATGGGTCATGCACGTAACTCCTCAGATAAATAAAGTTGAAAACATCATGAACCCAATATAACTGTAGGGGTAGAGCTATGTGGTATTTTATCTCTCCAATCCTACATAGTATCTAAAATGGTATGATAATACATGGAGGTAACATTCTTTCCCAGCCAAATCATCATAATACCTATCAATGTGAACCCCTTATGAATACATTGTCTCCTTCCTAAAACATCAAAGGACTATTCCTCCTATCATCATAATACATATGAAATCTCTGAGAATACTTCATACACTTGTGGTGTTCTATGAACTCATTGCAGTATCTCGAATCAATTCTTGTCCCATGAGTGCTATATCTCTTGGGTGAGTCTATCCACGTGGAGGCATGCATGATATCCATTACAAATCCTCAGATGGTTACATATCAATGGTGGATTGGATGCTTTAATTGTATCAAAAATACAACAACGGTATGTGATCCTACCTACTACGTCTAACGTAAAACATGAAGGATCATAGAATATCCTCTAGAACCTAGATGTTCCTCTCCAATTGGTATCCATTATGTGGGTTAAATTAATTTCTCATGCATAAATGCGTCCCAAATTCCTCCTGTAATCCCATCAACAACCAATATGTTAAATGAGTATCACTATCAGAATCAATCGTCGATGTAAATCCTTGGAGCTGAACTATCTTTTAAACATAGAGGTGTCCAAATAATTATACTAAACATTGATCTAAGATATGTAATAAGTGGAAGGATTTGGTGAGTTAGTGAATGATAACCTAGATGGCATCATTTCTACATGACATACATGAAAAACCCTTCACGAAGATCATATATTTCCCATCCAACTTCCACTCTTTCCCCTAAATGGGATTTGATAAACCTTCTAGAACCTGGTTCTCATCCTTCAAATGTTGATAAGTAAGGAATCATTAAATGAACACTACAACTCTGTACTTATTTAAAAATTAAAAAAATAACATCATAGGTCCATGTAAATCTTCACCACAAATAGAGGTACCACCAAATGGGGTGTATGAAACATCCTCATAACCTCATCCCAAAACACCATTGGTAAGAGTATGTATCCTCTAAAAAGGATGATGTTCTCTCTTCCATTAAAATAAACTTAAGATGCATTCTATGTGGTTATTTGATAACATAAAGTCACACATTTGGAATCCCCATGTTCGTTCTACATGACAAGGAGAAATTTTGTTAGGCCAACAACCATCAACTGGCGGTATTCTCCACCATCTCTATCCCATATGAATAACTATAATGAAGCTAAAATATCAAATGCCTCATTCAACATCTCTAAACAATATATCCTACAAATATCATTATTCACCATATTCCCTTTCCCAAATTTGTTGATAATATCAAATCCTTTGTCTTGGAGGAACTATATCCATCACCTCTATCTCATGTTTAGATCCATCCGAGAGAATATATAATCGAGACTCTTGTGATCAGAGTTGATGATAAATTGATCACCCATCAGGTAGTGTCACCACATCTAAAATGTGAATAATGTCCATGCTAACTCATTATCAGGGTTCAAACTATTTTTTTTAATGTGGTATCAAATGGTATTATTCATTGGTAATAACTGATTACTTCTACATAAAGACATTACATATCCTAGTTCTTGATGCATCACAGAGAACTATATACATTGCACCCTCCTATAGTAATATCAAGATCAGAGTGCTCATCAAACTCAATATCAACTAATTAAAAACCTCTTTTCACTTCTCACCCCACATGAAAGGATGACCATTATGAGTCAAATCTCTCATTGGTGATGATACCCTAATGAAATCAGTTATAGTTCTATGATATTATCTTACTATCCCAACAATTCTCACCACACTAGTCATGCAACTAAGTGGGTCTCATGCTAACACTGCCTTCTCCATGGTCAGGTCCACAACCCTCCAACCACGAAGATAAAATTTTCGAAAAAGTGGACTTCTTGAATCCATAACTAGATCATTCAGAGTTTCCCATAATTATGGTCCTCTTAGATTAAATCCATAACCATCCTTAAGTGTATCATCTTCACCAACTTATGTGTTTAGTGCACAAGTAATGTTTTGATGAAGACTAACATGAAGCAGTCTATGTAGGATTTCAATATCCCATTCATGGGTCCCAAAATAATTCTAGGGCATTCATCATGATAAAGGAAATCACCAATTACATAGAGTTACCACACTGACATATGAATGTCATATTTAGTATATCGTTGTCCAAATATCTTATATGGTGATCTCCTGATTAGTTGTCAGCATTCAAGAACCATCATGCCCCTCTTAATTGATCAAAGTGATCATCAATTCTCAGTAGTGGAAACTTGTTGTTCATATTCACCTGGTACAAGTGCCTATAGTCCACACACAACCACAATCTCTCGTCTGACTTTTTGGAAAATCAAATGTGGCCACCGAGGGTAAAACATTGAGTATCTTGGAGGCCTTATTCTAAAGGACCTTAAACTATACCGTAAATCAATGACACTCTATGAGAGACATCTGATATGTTGGTGATGATATTAGTGTCGCCACATGGTGTATATCAATGATGAATACAATCCCTTGGTGGGTATGTAATCATGGAACAACCTCAATGAATATATCCTCATACTCTTTCCCCATTATAGGGAAATGGTAACTCATAAATTCCATTTGACCAAGGGTTTGGCTAGAAAACTAATTAGTAATCAGCTGCATCCTCCTATGAGTAATTACATCCTTTTTGGAATGGGTTTCCCTTTCACCAACAATGGAAAACCAAATTCCATCATTGTGGACACACTACACCCATCACCTAAAACTATCAATCTGGGAATGGGGTGTAGATAAAAAATCTATACCAAGATTGAAATTGCAAGTGCTAAACCATTACCTAGGAGGTTGCAATGAAAAAACTATCCTCTTGGGGACATGTAACATTGTTGGCATAGATTTTTGATCAATGGTTCTTCTCTAGTATATTTCTCTAAGAACAAGGTTTGAGTGAATGATTCAACTATAATCGCTTGGTCTCGAACACGTTATGTGGAGTGAATAAAATTACTAGAACTGGTGTCTATAAGTATTTTATATAATGTATAAAAGACATAGATTATACCTAGAATCATACACAATGGTCCTAGGTCATATGAACCAACCACATAACATTACCAAATCACATACCCTCCATCTCTATTTGCCTCGTAAAGACATCCTGAGGGTTCTGGTAGAATGATGAAACATAGAACACCTCATACTACTCATCCAGCTCCCCAACCATGTCCTCTAAACTATGGGTCTACATGATTATATCAATATATCTGCCTTTGTGGTCCATCCATTAATTCAAAATTAGCCACATGATGGTTAATAAAATATCAAGAGGGAGGTCCCCAACTGTCACATGAACTACACTACCTCTCACAAGACTAACTAGACCCACCCAGTGAGCACTGAACTACTGATCCTCTATTTTCGGACCTCGTCCTAGAAAATCTCCAGATTATTTTCCTTGGGACTGACATTGGATCCATACTGACGAGGTCTCTACAACATCTCATCCATTGTTGACTATCGCTGATAGATTCTACTCATCCAAGAATTTTTCAACCACCAATGATCTCTCAAGAACACTAAAATTTTTCAGAATGAATAGAGGGATAACGATGGTTCATATGTCTCTATACAGACCACAATCATAGGTCCGAGCCCTGAATTTCTAATCTCTAACCATGTGAATTGAGTACCTAGAATGTTTGTTGAACCTAGATGAATAATAAACCATTTTCATGTTACCCTTATGGAGGTGAAGAATATATTCTAAAAAAACTATCTCAGTTTAACAGGATATAAAACCTCTATAAAGAGATGATAAAACTCTTTCCATGAATGAGTTTCCTCATCGTGAGTCTATAAAGGAAAACTCCATCTTCTCCCACTTAAAAATATATAAGAATCACTACCATGAACACCATCAAATAAAATGGAGTTTTGACTAGGAAAAGGAACATCAGTCACCACCACAAGCCAATCCTTAGGCGCATGGGGTTTGGGCTTGTCTTGAAACCCAAGGGGTCGTGTTCTCTAAAACTCATTTAGTATGCCCAACATATGATCCTAATCTAATGGTACTGTGGGTACCAATTGTTGCCCCATGGGTGGTTGTTTGGATAGTTCCCCACCTAGAAGAAACACTTCTGGAACTAATCCTTATAACAATGCCTCCTCACGGGGGGGTCATCCTCAATATTGGGCTACTGAATCATAGTTGGTATGTATATCTGGATGTTGTCCTGTATGTTAACAAGATTTATAAATCTAAACTAGAAAAACATAAAACTGTTTCCCCCAACAAATATCATAGAATCTGAATCATGTGTACATTTGACCGCAAATACCAATATGTCAAGACCCTTCTTAGTGGATCCCATTCAACGAATCCACAATCCTACCTCCAATAGGTATGGGGATGGTGACTAGGACCAAGTAGTTATTTCAAGGGCTTGGATGTCATTTCATATTTACGTGTACACATGCACACATCCCCAAGCTAAAAATAGGTTGATATGTAAAATACCACTAATAACCAAAAATAATTCATATCACTATCTATCACATTTACATTATGAAATGAATGTAAATTGTAGTAATGTAAATTGGACCAGAATACATGCCCACCCAAAATAAATTTTTAATGAAAATTCCATATTGTATGAAGAGGTATATGGATTTCTAGCTATAGTCATAGGAACATGTCGGCCTACATAATCTCAAAAATTCCCATGTGGTTATGTTCCTCCAAAGACTCTATCAAAAGGTCTCTTTTTGGTACAAGACAAGACAGTTTGAGGAAAGCCCATACATGTGTGAGTATAGAAACACATAGTAAGAAACCTCGAACTAACAAAGAAATACACAAATGAATTGTACTACCATTTCTAATTAATTATTTGCCTGAAACACAAATAACAATAAAATCCCTATACACTAAATTCATTACACAATGTCTACGGTAATTCCAAACCAATGAATAGCAACAATAAGGATTTGGTCTGATGTTTCTACAATGAAATCATCGATGAGAACACACTCATGAGTCCGATAACAATTTTGATATACACCCATGAAGTACTATTCACCAGGAACTATAATAAGATAGATGTGTTGATAGATCTAAAGAGAATATGATAACATTGTTGTGGATCACTACCAAGGAAATGAGGTTATACCAACAAATAAATTTGGATTACCCTTCTACGTTGGGATTGATGCTTGGTGATGTTGATCATGTAAATTCCAAATACTCTTCCAAGGTCTTGAAGAATAAATTGTCAGTCCACCTCTGGGCCTCTTTGGGGATTCCAACAACTCTATCTAAGAAGAAAAGCTAAGATGATCATAATTATGTAATTAAAAAATGATTTGTACCTACCATTTGGGAAGGGATAAGGGATTAAAATATAAACAAAAATTTCCAATATGTAGAAGAAAAACGAATCATTCCATGTAAAAAGGGATAAACGACATGTAGTAGGGTCACACATCGTGTTCCTTGACCATAGGAGATGCCCATGTACAATAACCACTATAATTTCAAATAGTGTCCCATAGAATATGGGTACAATATGTGTAGATGAAGTCATGTGACATATCCTTCAATTATAGGTTTACTAGTGTACTCCGATCATGTTTTAGTACACAATGTCAACCTGGGTGTCTCTGCTCGTGTACTAATACATGGAGGAGTCAATGTACATGGTCTGGGCCATTTCATTTGGGGGTGTACATGCTGTGTATGAAACTTGTGTACTCCAACAATTTGTGTGTACACTGAGAGTACACAAATAGTGGTTCAATGATGAAAACATGTCATGTATCCCATAATATAAAAAATCTGTTTAAAAAGATCTATAATAATTGATTTCTTCCTCTCAGACCTTCGCTGATCAACCATGTTGTGGTCTGGTGGTCCATTTTTCTCAAATAATTAGATCTAAGTTCACCTCACCACCATAACATTAATTAAAAGGGTTTCATGCCATCAATCAGTTCAGAAATCCATTTATTTTCATCCCGATGCAATCAGCTCAAATAATAGTTTCTCCCAAACCGTTCTGATTCATCCTTCAAAGTCGTTGTTGCACCTCATTTAGGTTGTCGTGATGTTGGCTATTCAATGTAATATCATTAATCTATGAAATGAAGGCAAAAAAATTAATCGTTCAAAAATCCATAGATGAATAAGAAAAAATATAAAATAGAGGATAGTAAACATAAGTAACAAATCCAATGAATTAAACTCGACTGTTGTTCATTTGGGCCTAAATCAGTTCCTATAAGAAAGAAAAAAAAAATTCCGAAATGATAAATCCTTGACAAATCCCACCCAGTATAACACATCCCACAAGTAACAATTGAACTATAGATCAACATGATCATTGGATGGTTTTTGTTCATCGTTTAATCATTGAATGCTAAAATAAATAAAAAATAATGATCCCTTGTTGGGAATTGGATTTATCAATATTAAGGATCAATTTACTATTGTGAGATCCTTTATGAATGATCTCAAATCCAAGAATATTACATCAACATATAGTTAAATTTTCTATGATATTGATCTAGAACCTCTAAGAAATTCCACGGTCATGTTCCATAACATGGATCCTTTCTTAATTTACTACATTAAATAATATGTTTATCTACATCGTTGCATCAACTATATATAGAAAATAAACAAATTATTCAATTTTTTATTCCTTAAAAATTATTTAAAGTAATTTTCATAGTTTAACAGTGCTGACAGATGTTAAGATGTGACTTTGTTAAATTTGATTCATTGAATGCAATGATGCCATCAGATTTTCGATCCAAGCTTCCATTTATGGGTTGTTCCTATTTTTCATGAAAATTACACGCATGTGCCTTTTAATATATTAATATTATTAAATCAATTATTCTAGACACACATGTTCTAAAAAACACATGAAATCATAGTTCCTGGTCGTAAAATTAATCCACATAATATTTAAAATAATACATAGAATATATGTCACATTGAATTATCTTTCCCAAGTCATATGATTTCAATATGATCATCTTACAATCGAATCATTTATCATGATTAATGATTCAATTCATCAATTTCTTTTATTTCCTTAAAAAATAACTATTAAAGATTAATTTTTATATATGAAATTACTTATATAAATTGCCCAGTATTTATTATATAATAAAATGAAATAATTATTTAATCCAATCGTATCTATATTATTCAATCCTCTTCGTCTCAGGTAGTACCATAAGCATGACCATGGCCCAATATCTACTTTTGGGGTATATTACTTTAATTCTTATGAAATTGATTTATTTTTCACTTATCTCCATGTAGATAATGAATAGTATATCAAAAAAAATAATTTTTACACTTTCTATCACAATAAGAGTGGCATTTCTCAACAAAAATGTAACAGATAGTAATTCCATTTAAACATGTACTAGGCTATATTTTTCCACAATTATCACATATAAGAAAATACTAATTTATCTTATTTCCAATATCTAATGTTTTCACAGATTTACCATTGTTCTCATTCTTCCCTCCAAATCCATAATAATTATATAATTTTTCACTTTTCTCGTTAAAACATGAATATATGTCCTTATATAATTTGAATGTGTGGGAGGAATTTTTCATTCTAATTATTGGAATAATACAATAAAAATTTTGATCATCCATGCTCATCAAATCATGAGAATTATTTAGATTCTCATTCCTTCGATGACATGACATTTTTAAATGATGGAATACTCTTGATTATAATAAATAATTATGAAATGAAATGTATAATCTTAAAACGAGTGAAATACATGAAAAAATGAAAACTTTATTCATGGATAATCTCATAAACATGGTTTGATTCAGTTTTTCTTATATAATTATTCTCATAGTATATATAAGAGTTTTTATTCACAAATATAGAATTTTCTAAATCTAGTAATCAATTAGTATATAAATAATCACATGATACCAACTATAATGACCCTGACCCCAATTACAAGGAGTTGGTGCTTTACTTTATTACATTGGAATGATTACATGGGATTGCATTGTGAAGGGTTAAACGATTTAGTGATATTTCTATGATTGATAATTATTTAAAATTAAAGAAAATTAAAACAAAAAAACATAGATAACATTATTAATGAATTAATGATGCCGGGGAATTCTTTCAGCATTATTTTATTCCATTTTGGATGAACTCTATTTTTATTGCACTGATACCGAAGAAAGGGAATTTATTGGATATTAAAAACATCAGGACTATTGCAATTGGGAACTACATTCCAAAAGTTATTAGTAAGATCATTGAAATATGGTTTGGTGATGTTTCTATGAATCTTGTCTATGATAATAGGTTTCTCTTTGTACCTTGTGGGAATATTTAGAACTGTCTCTTTATTGCATCAGAATGTATAAATATTATGAGTGGAAAAGTACAAAATGGAAACATGGCCTTGAAGGTTGACATATCAAAGGACTATGACAAAATACGGTGGGATTTCATTTTCACAATCCTTAAGATGCATGGCTTCTCATGGATATATATTGGTATAGTATCCTCTATTTTGAAAAGTGCTAGTCTATCTATTCTTATCAACGGATATCTTAGGGGTTTCTTTCAATGGACTATAGGATTCAGGAAAGGTGATCCTTTATCTAGGATTCTTTTCTCTATGGCTGAAGAATATTTTAGTTTGTGCCTTAATGATTTTTTCAATACTGGATTTTGTCAAAGAATGAGAGCAGGTAAGAATTCCTTTGCTGCTACACACTTACATTATTCTGATGACATACGTTTGTTCTGTCAGGCTAACAGGGAAACTATTTCTTGCATCAAGAGTATCATTGCTCATTATGAAAAGGTTGTCAGCCATGTAATCAGTTGGAATAAATCATTTGTTGTTTTTGGAGAAGGAGTTCGAATATTGAAACAAAACAGGGTTGCTCGTAATCTTGGTGTCAAAAGAGGTGCTTTTCTCTTTAATTATATAGGGATCCCTTTGTTTTTGGTGAATGGTGATATGTGTCCACTTGTAGGGAACAACTTTAAAAATTAGCATTTAGTTGGCATGTTGGAAACGGAATACTATGTCTAATTATGGTATAGTTTGTCTTGTTCACACTATTATCACATATATGTATGTTTACTACTTTTATGTTAACAAAATGGCGAATAGCTCTTCTAAATGAATTGAGTGGATTGATAAGTAATTTTAGTTGGACTGGGTCATCCCATCAAAGGAAACATGTCACTATTGCTTGGAAAGATTGTATAAAGCCAGTGAATATTGGAGGAATGGGAGTTAAGGATATCAGAATATTATATTATTCTCTCCTTCAGAACATCACTTGGAGACTTTTGTCCAAGCCTGATTACTCCCTATAATTTGTTGTTGGCAGGTTCGTTGACAGGTTAAAAAACAAAAAGTGTATGTATTTGAAATCTTCAATTTGGAAATATGTCAGAAGCACATATAATAATATCATGTCTCAATCTATATGGTTGGTCTATCCTGGATCCCATTTGAATTGCTGGAACACCACATGGTTGTCCTCTCAAATTAAGGACTATAACAACATTCCACCTTCCATGAAAAATCATTCTATATCTGATACTCAGGAGAACACTGCTGTCTATGACATCATTCCGATTAATCTTTGTATTGATTTTACAAATTATTTCTAACTTGATACTGATGTACTGATCTAGAAACCATCTCATAATGGTTCCTTTTCCAGCCGAAATTACTACAAACCGATGTGTGGTGTACCATCTGGAATTTCATCGTGGGTGGGAGCTGTTCGCATTCCCTATATATTCCCCAATAATGCCATGTCAATTTGGAGAATCTGGAAACAATTCCTACCCATCCAGTCTTTTTTTCAGTGTATAAGCCTCAACATTGCTCCAGTATTCCTCTTATTCATTAAGGGTGATGATTCTCTTATGCCTATATTTATTCAGTGCACCTTTTCTGGTCGATTATGGACCTATCTGCAAAGAACTTTTCTATGCTATTTCAATTTCTGCTCAATTGAATCGTTTCATTGCTCAGTCCTTCAATATGATTTCAGTGAATAGCTAAAATATATGCTTATTACTGCTACTATCACATTTATCTCTTATATCTGGAAGTCTTGTAACATCATTGTCATTAATAATGGAAAGACTTGTATTCTGGAAGGGGTTATGGTGATCCATCGAAGCCTCAAACCTGCTTTGATAAATCAAACTGGATCAATGAACAATGAGATATCTGACTTTCTCTTTTTTAGAACTCTTGGTGTTAGTGGCAGGGAATGAAAACCAAGGGTGATGAAATACATCTGGTGGATTCCACCATTCCCTGATTGGTTAAAAGTGAATGTTGATGGGGCAGCATCTGGTGCACCAGGTTCTGCTAGGTGTGGTGAAGTCATCAGAACCCATCGAGGCTTCGTTAAAGGATGGTTCTTCCATTTAATTGGGCATGCTCATGCGATTGAAGCAGAACTGTGGGAAATGATTAAGGACATAATGTACGCAGCTCGATATGGTTGACATAGATTATGGCTTGAATCAGACTCCTATGTTGCTGTACAGATTTTGGAAGACCCATCCCGAAATGTTCCATGTAAGATGATTTCTATCTGGATTTCTGGCCTCAATCTTGCTGAATGATTATCCCTTGATGTTTCTCATTTTATCGTGAATCAAACATGGTTGATGTTTCTCTCTCCAAAAATGATATTGTGGAGGTTAGATCAAGTTGGTATTTGGTTCATCCCAACTACTATGATTGTTTGATTAGGAATGATTGTGTTGGTGTTCATTACACAAAGATTTGTTAGGCTCCCCTTTTATGAGTTGTTTTGATTTGATTATCTTTTTATATAATAATTAGTTGGGAGAAGTTTTATTCCTGTCTTTCATACCTTTTGGCAATTAATTTTTGTACCTTTATATAGCCACACTTAACAACCATAAGATACTTCCTCGTGTCATGGAAAAATAAAAAACATTAGAATGGTGTCTGGATAGAAGTAGATTAAGGGAACATATACTGTATATTATTTCATAAATTAACATAAAAAATAAGGTAATGTGAATAAATAAATAAATAAATTCACTAAAACCTTTTCAATTGTATAATATCAAAGGAATAATATCTAATATAAGAATGCTATATAAATAATCATCAGAGAATAAAACATTAACATGGATATTGTTCTATGAAAATAATCTCATTTATTATCAATAATTTGTCTTACAATTTTGGAATGTATAATGCTAGACCTATAATATATAGAATCAAGGAATCACCCAATAATTCTACATAACTGGGTAAGGCCTTGGAAAAATATTGATCAAGTATGTCTCATGAGACCTACCAATGCATCTAGGGGAAATAACAGGATAATAATACACTAAATAATTCCAATTAATTGTAAATATGAAAGGTGTTTTACCTAATCAATATATAAATTCATATTTAATGTCGTATTTTAAATATAAACATCTTCCCCAAACCAGATTCATAATTATAAACAATCTAGTGAAATAAGAAAAATGTAATAATGATTGTACATTTTAATATCAAAATGACCATAAACTATTAAATAAATAACATTTTATTAAATCATAATAGTACAATATGTATTAACAATAATATTCAATAGATTCCATATACATATATGATAATATACTAAAAATAATTGAGAATTTCAAGATAGAAATAACATTTTTTAAATTGGAATCATTTACATAAAAATACACTCAATTATAAATTATATAAATTTCATTGTAAATAAAATTGTATAATTTTAATGGATTCATAAAAACAATATGTAATTTTGAAATATGTAAAATAATGATAAACTCATGTAATGAAAAAAAACATTTCTTTAAAATTGTGAAAAAATGGAAACATTTGGTAGGGTTTTTAACTGAATGTGTGGGCATTAAAAAATAAATTATTTTATAAAATATAAATAAACTCTGTAAATAAAACGTAATATAATAAAAATTAATTATACAAGTAATCATAGAATGAAATATTCATTGGATTATATGTTTTACCCAAATAATAGAAATTGGTTTAAAAAATCACTTACCACTATGAAAACTGCCAAACCGTAAGCTCCACAAAATTAATTAACATCGAATAAAAACATTAATTCCAAAAAAATGATTAATTATTTTATATATTAATTTAAATTTTATATACAACATATAAAATAAATTACTAGTGAATAAGGAATATCTCACAGAAATAAAAGTGATATAAGAAACTCATACATAATGCCTTAAGGCCTTCTATACTTGTACATACAGTCGTGGATAATGAAATTATACTCATTAATTACTTAACTAAAAACCTATAAAGTATATAATTTCTGTTTTATAATTTTATTAAGTTTATATACATCCTTTTAATGTTTCATTTCATTGTTCCGGTAGAATTCATATCATGGTTTTACTGTAGGTTTCATTGAGTATAAATTTGGGAGTTCAATCCAAATGTGAATAAATTCTCAATATGTGAAATTATTTATTATTAATGAAACAAAATTATATAAATGGTATCATATATCATTTGTTTTTATGTTATGAATTTTATTCAATAGGTAAAATGTTGATGAAAATTCCTTTATTTATTTTGGTCTTGTTAGGACCATCTTGATCCGTAGTCATTTTATTTAATAATATATTAATATATTTGTTAATGAACATGATAAAACTTATAATGTGTATATTAGAATATTATTTACCCACAATAATGGTTCTATAATAATTCTTAATAGAGTTAATAGGAAATGAAAACTCATTATCCAAAAATTTGGTTAATCAATACATCATTAATGATGTTTTCGTAAAAACAGAAGATTTGAGATTTGGTAATTCATATTCCATTAAAAAAATATTATTATAGTATAAATTTGATATTAGAGTAAAAATGACACTTCTTTATGGGGTGGTTATGAGAGGACATGAAAAGATAATATATATAAAAATAGAAAAGATGAGTATTTTTTCTCATGAATATTGTCTCATTGGGAACCGACTTAAGACATTTGGATTTGGTCTTTTGGTAATACCATTAGGTCTTGGAAGTTGGTGTGATGATTGGTAATGGAAATGGGAATAATTTAGATAGGATTTATGGCATCGGTGGTGTGATGAGGAAGGGTGGATAAGGGGGGAATTTATATGGATAGGAGAGAGGAGGTTTTGATTATTTTATTCATTAGTTTATTTTTATCATCAAAACTATCAATCGTGATGATTCATGTGACTTATTATAGTAAATTGTGATATTTATTTCTGAAAGATATTTCTTTAGTTATCAATTCACTGTAAATTTATAAATAATACATGTATTAATCTTAAAATGTCAAATACTGTAAATTACCAAATTTCATTATTCACTAAAAAATCAACTAATTTATAAAAATACAAAAATTAAACCATAAACATTATTATACACATATATTTCAATAATGGAATCTATTTTATGAAAATAAATATTTATATATGATAAATATAATTTTGAATTAAAATCTTCATTTAGTTGAGTGTTTCATTAATATAATAACTATTGTATCATTGTTGTATAATTATTTAACATAAATATTTCATTAATAAAAATTAAAAATAAAAAACCATGACGGAGGTAAAAAAATTATCTTCAAAAATAATATCTATATTCAAACGTTTATTCCAGATGACACCTTATTAAAAACTAGATATTTATTAAATATATGAATCTATCATTTTTTTGGTATTAATTAATTTATATAATGTCATTGTTATTTTCATGGAAAACTATACATTTTATAAGAAAAACTTGAACATTAGGATTTATGTTTTATAATATTTTTTATAATAATTTTTTTATTGATTTAGGTTAATTTTCTAATAATTCTCAGAATATTTTTTCCATAAATTTCTCTATTTAACCATATATATGGTAATAATACATTTACAGAAGTTACTATTAATACTTACTAAAACGAAAAGGATCTGTTTTTCTAAATACAAAAATTATGACCCCATATTTGGGATAAGTTATTTAAAATTGAATTTATATGATATTCAAAAATTTATTTGTTTATTAATCCTACAAACAATATAGAAAATTTTATTAATAGAAATTTATTTATAACACCAAAAATATTCTTATACCAAAATAATAAACATGGATGACTAAATTGAAATGAATTATATTATTTATAACTATATAGTTATTAATTTAAGTTTATTTCAAAAAAAAAGTATAAATGGATCCTTAAAATAAAAAAAATGTCAATTTAGTAAAAATCGTTATGTTTCACTATTCACTAGAAAATAAATATTTCCAGAAAAATACTAAAAATTCACCCTAGGATATTTTTTACAATACTATTTTAAAAATGATTTTTATGTTTTCAAAAATAATTTAGAATATTTTCAAAATTTTGATTTAAAACTAGTTCACTATTAATAGGATTTAAAATTTCCTTTTAGAAAATATGTCTTTTTATTCAAATAATTGGACATATTCATATAAGAATTCACTAAAAATACATTCATTGGGTTTAAATTTTATTATGGAATATGTAACATATAAATTTTAGAAATATATTTCAATAATAGTGATTAATTTAAATTATTGTTATAATATTATATTCTGGTCATAAAATAGTTTTTTATAAAAACACATCATTTATGTTCAACTTTTTTTTTCATTTATAATTAATTGGTTAAAAATCAATTCATTTTATAAAATTTGGAAAACTATGTTTTCTTGATTTACCTATTTAATTTAATTCAATTCATTAAAATGGATATGTGATAACTATAAGAATTATATAATTGTATTTAACCACCATTTAAGATCATTGTTTGGTGTAGAATAAAATATCGAAGAAGTTAAATTTAAAATGATACAGGCAATAAAAATATTTGGGTGTTTCATTATCCATTCCATGAATATTGTTTTTCATCAATAAATTTAAATAGCACATTGAAAATAAATGTTTGATAAATTAAAATTCCTTTGTGGGAAACCTGAATTGTAAATTTTAGTTAGGGTATATCCTCTTAATATGAGGGAAAGAGAAATGTTATGGTAAGCAGAAGCCCCTCAAGGATTCCACTGTTTTTCACCCAACCATCCTTCCATGGACTATTACATCTCAACATGAACCTTTAATAGATTTTCCACTATAGTATATTTAATTTTACTTATTATCAAGATTCACCATAATCTTATAGTGCAATCCAAAACAACCCAATCCACTCTATAATTTCACCAATTATTAATATCATTAGTTTAATAGAGAGAAAATCTATGGATTATATTATTAGAGTCTACACAAGAAGAACTATAAGATATTAACTAGTGTATAATATTACAATTAAGATGAAATGTATATTAATATGTAAGAGAATAATTTCAATATAATACCTCTATAGAAAAGGTTGAGGCATCATAGGCAAAATTAGATAAATGATAAATAATACATGTGACCTTCTTTACATAATACACACCCTATATTCATCACCACCAACATCTATGACAACCCTGAAAGTAATCATTGAATGGAATTTATTTCCCATATTCGTTACTAGAATCTAAATGACCCAAATATCTCAAACATTGATATGAAATCTTAATATAAGGATATTAATTACAAAATATAAAATACCAAAAAATGGATTATTTATAGTGTAATCAGAAAATTGAATATATATAAAACTTGTTCACAAGGTATTTATATCATATCCCACTAAATTCTTACACAAATATAATCATTCATAGACATATCATACTTAATAAAATAATTTAGAACAATGGGAAATGAATCTTAAGGAAGGGTGAGACTATATACTCAATATGGTTAATCAATGGGGATATTAACAAAACACATATTGAAGGGAATGAAAATATGAGAAAAACATTTGAAAACAGTACCATGCACATCATAGATCATTAACATGAGTCGAGGACTAGATCATCATAGCTCGTAATACATGAATGGAAACGTAATATACTATCAAGATCAAAGTATGAATAATATTAGCATAAGCCACATTTTTTTTCATACACATATACATAGAAAATGATATACATAGTAGCCAGGAAATATTTTTACGACTATCATAGTGGATTTTTATACATCCCAAACATCATAGTTGTAATGGGTAACTCTACAAAATATCATCATGTTTTGGGTTCACTGCCCAAATATTTATAGTAGTTATTGTTCACCCTTAATGCTTTTATATTGTAAAATTTAAAATAATAGACATGGTTTAATCACCATTGTTTTCCAATTTATCACATGAGATATATTTATTTTACAAATACACATGATAGATATAAATGTCTCACCAATGACCAAGTCTATATATTTGTGGACTAAAATAAATAAAAAATTATACATATCATTTCCTCTGAAAATAAATGGGTTTCAAAAAAATTACATCTAAGAATTAAATGTGGAAAATAAACGTTTACAATAATAATTGAATCATTTAATCATAACATATAGTACAGAAAAGGAATGGGTTTTATAAAAAATGGTTCATCATAAATAAAAACTAATTAGGGAAATATAAATAATTGTTTCCTTAGAATATATCCCGAGTAATGGAAATAAAACATCAAGGGATTTCATTTTCCAGGGAAAGTAATTTTGAATGATATCATCGAAAATTACATAGGGAAAGTTCTAAAAATACTGTTAATTGTTTTTAAATTACCATTACATCATTAAAATGGCTGTATGAATCATCTGGTGGTTATGGAGGTGGGTAATTATATTTATTTCACATGTGCTAAAACATTATATCATTTCAAAATTTTGGTAAAATCAAAAGACACCATTTTTATAGAATGAAATAAAACATCCATTGAAAAATTATGTAGATTTTCACATTAGTGTAGAAATGAAATTTAAAACATTTATATTAAGACATAAAAAATTAATAAAAATATATTTATAAAACATATTTATTATAGAAATATGTTATCCAACTATATAAATGAATATAGTTGATTTTAATTAAATTCAGTATTTTAGAATATTTATTATGTAATGAAATTCATGTAAAGGGAAAATTTTGTTCTATAGAAATAATATAAATATAAAATAAGACTTGATTATCTTGAGAATATTTTTATAATATTTCATCATCAATATAATAATCATAATCAATCCTGATGAACACTGAGACTTTAACATAAAACCTTTTTCTAGATATATTTTTAATTTAATTACCTGTGAAATAAACTTAAATATATGAATATTTATACACTATAATTTGATTATAATAATCATAAATGGAATTCTTGTGAATTATATACAGAACATAATAGAAAAAATAGAGTATAAGGCATGTGCCCTGTAGAAATAAAAGTGATATTGGAATCCCCTTAGCTCAAGTCTCAAATTCTATAAAAAAATATAACCTCCCCAATAATAAATATAATATTATTTTAAATATATTAAAAAAAATTAAAATACTTATAATAAAATATATATTGTACTTATGTCCTTTTATCATCCAAGTATTAATCATTCCTTTAAATATCATGTTTTATGTATTAAATGTTTCATTTTTTCTGCTTGTTTTGGTTTAGTATTCTATGTAATTTTATACTAACCATATGTAAATCATAGAGATAATTATAATAATGTTATAAATCATATAAATTCAATATATATATTTCTCTAAAAAAATAAAATCCAGATGTATAAAATTAGTTACACTATTCATGGAGACGATGGTTCATACGTATGAAGGAATGTTGATTCTATTTTATCTACATATGAAACAAAATAAAGGAAACTCCTATAAATAAATAATATATTATTTTTTATTTCATAAATTATAGAAAAATTAATTAAATATTTCATATAAATATATTAAATTCATAATTAAATATATCTATGATTGGAGATGGTGGAGAATGAATTACATCGGTTCCTTAGGTGGTAGTCTATCACATAAATGATAGGAAATTATTTTCCCATTTGATGTAAGAGGGGGTGGATATTGTGGATTAAATTGACATAATATTATATCATTATATGGGAAATACATCTGTTATTATATCATTATTTTTGGATAATATTTTTTGGTGGTTGATGAATAAAAAAAATTTCTAAATTTATATATTCTTCAGAGAATCTCTTTAGGTTTATACATAAATCGCTCATTTATCGATTTCATCATACATCTATTGAATACATGACATTTAAATTGATTTAAAAAATAGATTTTGGAAGTTATTTTTCATGAAAAAGGTTTGTAATGTTTGAATATGAGAGTAGTGGGGGTGACCATTAACAAGTGGGGGAATGGAAGACAAGAATGTTTTGAATGGAATAATTTTTACCCAGATTTATTCCCCAAAAAAAGACTCTAAAATGTATCATTTTATAAACTTATATAATATATGAGATAAATACGTACATTAGGAGGGACATGAAAAATTTTATTTCTCCTTATAATACATACAATTTAAGTATAATACATAGTAAGCATTTTTTATACTTAACTATGGTAATTATATATTAATTATTTTACTAACGGTAATGAAAACAATTAGATAATATTATTACATAATATTAGTTATTAAGAATTAAAATATGAAATAAATATTTCCTAATTATATTTTATTTATGGAAGAAAATTAATTTTTGAATTAAGAATGTTGAATTTATGAAAAAAAAAAATTTTTAAAGGGAAAATTCCTATATGTATATAATGTAAAGATATCTAAAATAAATATTTAATTTATTTCAATAAAATGTATTTTATATAATGATATATAATTTTAATAATGATAATTTTATATTTTATTAAAATAATATGGTTTTTTAAATGCTTTTAAAATTCATTTTTTTACTACTCATCCAAAAATAAAATTTCAAATGAAATTTGAAAAATCATTCTAACAAAATTTTGAACTGTATATTTTTTTTAAAATTTTTTTTTTCGAAAAATCAATTAATATATTTTTTGTAAAATTGTATTTTTATATTATGTAAAAGTGTAATAAATATTAATAAATTTTTAATTAGTATATTTACTTTATATAAAGTATTTACACACAATATTTAAACAATTATAATTATTATGTTGAGTCAATAAGGTTTCCTTATGAATTTTCTATTCTTTCATGTTTTGAAAATCACAAGCACTCTATCTCAAGGAAATTTGATATCACTTATGAATTCATAAAGAATATTTTCCTTCCCTATTTAAAAATTCATCCTAAAATGTTTTTATTGATCATATAATAATTTCTCTATACCCAACTAATTTTATTTCTATGAAAAATTTGGTTTAGTATCTAAAACCTAGAAATCTTTTATATACTTAAATATAAAGGATTCTGTTTTCAGGATCCAAATATAGGTTCCAAATTCCGTGAATTCGGAATCTCAACATTTTGAGTTAAGACTCCAAATTCGTTGAATTTAGAGTATGATATTTTTGAGTTGAGACATCGAATTCACTAAATTCAGATTCCAAACGTTCTGAGTTAAGACTTCGAATTCACTAAATTCTGAATCCAAACATTCTGAGTTCAAACTTTAAATTCTCTGAATGCAGACTCCTAATTCTTATGAATCCAGGCTGTGAATTCTTATGAATTCTAACTCTGAATTCTTATGAATCCAAACTCTAAATTTTCTTGAAATTCAGACTCTGGAATTCTATAGAATTCAGGTTCTGAATTATTTTAAAGAGAGAATCTGAATATTCATGGATTATAGACACTGAATGGTTTTTTGGTTAGACAACAAAATTTTAGTCTCCAAAAAATGAATTTGGATAATCAATCATTTTTTACATACTATTATTTGAGTTATAAAACAATTTCGTGCAATCTGTTACTAACTTACCGTTTTTGAGTGACGCGTGTACTTGTCCCTCTAAAATTTAATTGAAAATAAGACTGTAGGAAGAGGGAGATGACTGTTAAAGATGTGAATATAAATAGAAGCACCTTGGGTCAAGCCCACAACAACTGACTATTCTAGACCTATAGAGATTAAATGTTGACTTGATTTCTATAGAGGGGCTCTCATAATTTCTGCAAACTAAATATCTTGTTCAGAATTTCTTCATACAACTCTGAATGTTGTTGAGTACATTTGAGGGTTTACAAGGATATGAAGACACAGGTGCCGACAAACATGAAATTTGAGGGCTTGTGGGGATATCAAGACAAACTCATATATTCATGTTGAGGACATACCCTGGTGTGGGTAAGAAAGACATTCTTGAATATATAAATTATGGAACCTTTTTACAAGTGTGTTAGATAACCTTCTCTTTGGGTTAAAAGACTTATTACTTGTTATTTGTATTGTTTCAATTTTGTTTTCTGCTGCATTTTCGATTGAAAAGGAATGTATAAATATATTATACTTTATTGTACTTATATACTCTAATTAGTAATATACTATATTCTTTAAGGTAAAATCATTATCTTTGTTAACTATTCTTATGTTTCTTTTCTGGAACAATATTTCCAGAATCAAGAAACTTTGTAGAGCTAAGAGGTCTTGTGAATTTACTTTTTTAAATATTGTAACCACATTATTCCTCTAGTTTTAAAATGAATGATTTATAACCAACATTAAAGGTTCAAAATCAATTTTTTAAAGTATACAATTCACCCCCCTCGTGTATATAGAGCATCTACATTCATTATTTTGATCCTACAATTGGTAACAAAGAAGGTCTCTGAAATTCTTGTATTCACATATAAGTTTTCATGTGAAATATTTTCATTGATATATATTTTCCTTGATTATTATATTTTTATCCTTGGATATAAACTGTTATTATTAAAATGTTTTTTTGGAAAGTTTTTTTTAGATAGAAGGAATGAATGTTGGTTCAATTGACAATCATAATCCTACTAGACCGCCTATTTTTGATTGAAATGATTATGAATATTGTAGAGATTGTATGACAAATTTTTTCATTAATATTGTGGTGGAAAACTATGTTATTCTTACTGGATATTACCATATTCATGATATGGAAGTAAAAACATTTACTAATCACGAGAAGTTATAATATGAACTAAACTATATGATATGAAATACATTGTTGTGTTCCATGAACAAAAATATATATAGCCAGATTTCATCTTGTGGAGCTGCAAATTTTATTTGGAAGAAGCTTAAAGTAACACATTTTGGAACTTCCAATGTTATTGAATCTAGATGATCTATGCTTAGAGCTGAGTACCATTGTTTCTTCTTTCCTTATGGAGAACCAGTTTCTAAGGATCAAAATGATTTATGAATATTTTCAACAACTTAAAATCCCTTATTGAAAAATGTTTGGATGATGAGGCACTTGTAGACATGATTATAGACATCATGCCTAGTGTGTGGGAATCCAAGAGGACAACTATAGATGAGAATAACAAATTCTCACAAATCACTCTTGATGAGCGTTCTGGAACTCTTCTTCATCATGAAACTAGAATGAAAAGAGATGCTGATATAAATAAAAAAAATAATGGGAATGGAAGTGTTTATTTTACAACTAATTTAAATCATATAAAAGCCAATACTATTTAGAGAGGTACAATATCAATGTCTAAGAAGCTTACTTTTTTATCTAAATCATGTGAAAGTGAAAATTCTGATAATGAACGTCCTAATACAGCTCAAAGGATGTATAAGATAGTTGGGAATATAATACATTCGGTATAGATACAAGAAGAAAGAAAGGGAGGACAAGAATGACTCTGAATTTACTTGTTATGAATGCAAAAGAGTTGGACATATAAGGCCATATTGTCATATGATTAAGAGAAAAGATAAAAAGGAAAGGCATTCTGAGAGGAATAGAAAGAAGTACTACAATACTAATGCTAAAAAATTCTTGAAATATAATGACACCTACAGTGACAGTGGTGGATACTCTTCTGATGAATCCTCATATTATTAATCTTCTGGACCGAAGAATCATGGTTTACTTGAAAAGTAACCTATTGAAAATCAGTGTTTAATGTTTAGGTACACAATGCTTAATCCATCAATAATGTATCCATGAATACTAACTATAGTGATAGTAAATATTATGAATCCCTGGATCAAGAATCTTCTTCTGATGAATATCCTTTTGTACCTACTTATGAAGAAGTTTCTAGGTTATTTACCCTCTTTGAGAATGAAAATTCTAAAGTCAAGAAAAATCATGATAAAGAAAATTCTAGAATTTCTACTCTTATAATGATAATATCAGATCTTTCTAAAGATCCTGATAATAAAACCCTTGATTTTGAAAGTTTTTCAAAAACCCTTTAAGAAGTTAATTCGGAGAACGATAAACTTTCTATGGATCTAGTTAATCTAATTTCTGAAAAAAAATGTTTCTGAGCCTAACTGTAGTGATAAAACTAATGTTTTTATGGATAACAACATAGTAATTAGACTAAATTCAGAAATATTTTCCTTGAGGAATAGTTTTTCAAACATTACCTTAGGGAAGAAAATCATTGATAATATGTATTCTCAAATTTGACCTCTATGGAATAATTCAGGATTTGGTAACACTAGTTCAAAACCGATTTATAGTAACAATTATTTTGTTCCTCAAAGTGCTCCATTCTGCACTAAGTGTCAGTGTGGTGGGATTTGGGAAAAAAAAATTCCTTAATCAAAACTCAGTCATTGGGTTTTCATAAATCATATTATTTAATGAAAATGTGGATTCCTAATATTTTTCTTTCTGAAGTTTCCAGATCCATGAATGTTTGGGTTTCGAAATTTCAACACACATATTTTCATGAAAATGAAGATAGTACCCACAGAAATAAGTGGTACATGGATTGTGGTTGTTCCCAGCATATGACTGATAACAAAAATATCTTTGAAAAGATTATCAAGACGAAATGAGGAAATGTAACTTTCGGTGATAATGCTAAGGGAGAAATTATTGGTATAGGTAACAATGATCATCATGAAAATCATTGATTTCAAATGTTTTATTTTTAAGGTTTTTTTGGAAAACCTCATTAGCCTAAGTCAATTATTTGATTAACGTAACCTTTTGAATTTTAGGAATGAAAACTACTTAGTACACAATTCTAAGGAAGAGTTTATTCTTTCTGCCAATCAGCAATAGAATGTTTATATAATAAATTTAAAAGACCATAAATCCAAGATCTACCTTGCCTTAGTTGCATGGAAGATCATTCTTGGTTGTGGCATAGATGGTTTAGACACTTTAATATTATGAACCTATGAGAACTCTCTATGTAAAGACTAGTTAAGGATCTACCTTTGCTTAGAATTGATTCATAATAAGTTTGTGACTCTTTTCAATAAGGAAAGACACATAAATCATGTTTTAAATCAGTATGTAATGTATCAACTACTGATGCATTACAGTTAGTGCATATGGATCTTTTTGGTCCAATACAAACTGGAAGCATTGGAGGAAAATATTATGTATTGGTTTTCGTTTATGATTACAAAATATTTACATGGGTCTATTTTCTTGGAAGGATATATGATGCTTTTTCTTATTTCAAAAGTTTTAGAGCCCAAGATAAAAATTAGAAAAACCTTTCTTTGATAACTATTCATTTTGATCGTGAATGTGATTTTCAAAATTCTGATTTTGAATCATTTTGTAGTAGAAAAGGCATTACTCATAACAACTCAGAACCCAGAAAACCTCAAAAATTGGTGTTGTTGAAAGAAGAAATAGAATTATTCAATAACAAACAAGAACCATGTTTTGTGAATATTTGATAGAAAAACATTTTTGGGTTGAATTTTTAAGTACATCTTCTTATACTATGAATTGTGATTTTTTAGACCATTTCTTAAAAAAACTCTTTATGAGTTATGGATTGGTAGAAAACCTATACTTTCCTACATCTAGGTTTTTGGTTCCAGGGTATTCATTCATTATACTAAAGATAATATACATAAATTTGCACCCAAATATGATGAAGGAATTTTCATCGGCTACTCCAAAACTTTAAGGCTTATAGAGTTTTCAACAAAAACAGATGTAATGTTGATGAAACTGTAAATGTAAAATTTGATGAAACTCATCCTTTTGATTTTAAATAACCCCAACCTACATCATCAAATGTGTTTTCAAAAACTGATTATCAACCCTTGTTAGAAGATCCTTCTGATAAGGAAAATGTTCAAGAAGGTATTTTGAAACATTTAACCCAGAAGATTTTCTACCCTACGTTGATGAAAAGGTTTTACAAAACCCAAATATGTTGTTTCTTATCAACCATCCCAGTTATAGTTTCATCAACCTTTAAGGACTAGAAGTTATTTAAGTAATTAATTTGAACATCAATAATTCCTTTCCCAATTAGAACCAAAAATCACTAATGAACCTTTAGATGATGAAGATATGATAAAATCTATGCAAGATGAGCTAAATTAATTCGAAAGGAATAATTTCTGGACCTTTGTTGAATGACCTAATGAAATCTTTTTAATTTGGTAAAATGGGTATTAAGAAATAAATGTGATGAAAATGGATTCATAGTAAGAAATAAATCTGGATTGGTGGCTAAAGTCTATAATAAACAAGAGGGAATATACTATGAAGAAATCTATGCTCTAGTATCTAGACTTGATCTTTTTTCATTCTAATTTTCTTTTCCACATTCTTTAATTTCAAAATTTTTCAAATGGATGTTAAATGTTCTTTCCTTAATGGTTTTATAAAAGGGGAGGTTTTTGTTGAAAATCTTCCTGGTTTTGATGATTCAAAACATCCTGATGATTTTTACAAACATACCAAAGATTTATATGGACTTAAAAAAGCTCTAAGAGTTTGGTATTATAGACTTATTGGATTTTTATTTCAAAATAATTAGGTTAAGTGAAATTATGATCCAACACATTTTATAAAGAAAGATAAGAAAAATGATTTTATTGTTCAAATTTATGTTGATGACATTATATTTGGTTCAACTCATCAACTCTTAACCGATTCATTTGCAGATCTAATAAAACCTGAGTATGAAATGATTATGATGGGTGATTTAACATTTTTCCTTGGTTTTCAAATTTCTAAAAAACAAGTAAGAATCTATATATACAAACATAAGTATATTAATGATCTTATTAAAAAGTATGGATTTGACAACACTAAGAGTATAAGTACTCCCATTGGTAACTCAAATTCACATGATCTAGATGATGCTGGGAATCCAGCTAATCAATCATCTTTTAGTGGTATGATAGGAAGTTTAATCTACTTGATAGCTAGTCCTCCGAAATTGTTGTTTTCAGTATACTTTTGTGAAAGATATCAATCCAATCCTATGTAATCACCTTTAAAGGAAGTGAAAAGGATTTTTCGCTACATAAAGGGACCCATGGATCTAGAACTATTTTATACTTCTTGAAATTATTTTGTTTTAAGATGTTTTTCGGATACTGACATTGAAGGATGTAGAATGGATACGATGAGTTCAGCCAGAACGTGTCATTTCATAGGGGATTCCTTAGTTTCTTATTCATGATGAATGTAACAATCAGTAGCACATTCCAATGCTGAAATTAAATGTATAGAAGCTGTATGTTGTTGTGCTCAACTGGTGTGGATGCAGGACACACTCACAGACTATGGTATGAGTTTTACAAAAACATAAATTTTGTGTGATAATACTAGTTACATTTCCCTATTTAAAAACCTTACACATCACTCTCGTGAAAACACATATATATTAAGAATCACTTTCATAAGGATCAAAGAGAAATTGGAGATATCATTCTTCAATTTATCGGAACACAAGATCAACTTTTTGATATTTTCATTAAATCTTTTCCATCTGATAGATTTGATTACATTAAATAGAAGTTAGGAATGATAACTGTAATGTAATCATCCATGTTAAATTCACGTTGAAACCAATATCATTACAGTAAGGAACTCCATTTCATAAGGGGATTACATTTTTTTGATATATTTAATTTAAAAAAATTCATTGCTTAAAAATATATTTTCGTAGTCTATATTTTTTTTTCTACTCAAATTTTTTTTCATAGTCTAATTTTTTTTTTGGACTCTATATTTTTTCTTAATTAAAATTTTCAAAATAGAGATTTCCATTCTTAAAATTTTGCTAATGAATATTTTGGTACATTAAATTTTTATAATGAATATTTTCGTACTTAAAATAATTGTAATGGAGATTTTCATAATTAAAATTTTTCTAAGGAATATTTTCGTACAAAATATTTTTGTAATGGAGATTTTCTTATAAAAAAAATTTGAAATGGAGATTTTCATACTCCATGTTTTTTAATGTTGATTTTTGAACTACTTTTTTTAGTGGTGTTTTTCATATTTAAAATTGTCGTAATAAAGACATCATAGTAAAATCATTCGTAGTAAAAAATTTCATTATCTAATGTTTCTCTATAATAAAATTTCGGAATCAAATTTTCTTGAAGAAGAATTTTCTTCATTACAAATATTCTTCCTAGCAATCCAAAATGTATGTTTCCTTTTCTAAATTTTCGTAATAATATTTTACCTGTTAGTATTTTTCTTTTGTTTTAAATTTTTTGGATTCAACATTCCATAAATCCAAATTTTTTTCTTCAAAAACCTCAAAAATATTAGATTCTACCAAAAATTCATTCTCTGTCTATATTTTCAACCATTAGATCATTTCATGAAGCTCTTCAACCATTCTATCAATACTTGATGTATATTATTCATCTCAATGGCCTATATAATGGTCCGCTAATGGTTGTCCCACATCATTCTCAAAGCTCCTACGTGCTGAAGCTCTACCCATCTTACAAATGCATGATCCGAACTTCTCAGATCATCCTTAATTAAAAATGTCTGCCGATGTCTCTTCCTAGAAAGAAATGTCGATTGTTAATCCAATCTCTGAATTGCAGATATATATGGATTGTTTAGTTATTCCAAAGTTTTATTGAAAATATGACTATATCATTTCCAATAATATCAAATTCAATGGCTGGTAGAGTTATATGATTTAGTAACTTTCTTTGAAGAAGAATTATTGAGTAAGTATTCATTCAAATGTTATGGAAATACATATTCATTTTATTACACCAATGCTGCAAGCATGGATGGTATTATTTATGAAGGTTAATCTAAGTTCTATAATCACAAGATAACTGATGTTCAAGGATGTTTTATTAAGAAAAAAGTCATGGCTCGCCCTTGTCTCATAGAGGTAAAGACAATGCAGATTCATAACATGTCTACAAACTTCCGGATTCATGAATTGTGGGTTCACGGATTCATTATTCTGAGAAAAGATGATAAGGATACTCTAAATAAGAGTGACATTTATATTTTGGGGTTCTTGGTGAATCTAATAAGATAAATTTGGTTAAGTACATTCTAATTACGATTGAGAATATCAATAATTGGAATTTGAAATCTCAAATTATAATGTATCCATCCATTATTTTAAATATGATTGTTCGGTGTTTAGAATCCTTCAAGACTTCTTGCAGTTCTATGTTGGAGAATTTAAAAATAAAGTTGTTGAGTGATTATACATTGAGAAGGATGAAAATTTTGTTTTCCAAAGAATTTGAAGAATTCTATGATTTTCTTAAAGAAGAAGTTGAAACTCATTCAATGAATCAAGATGTACCTGAATCCTCTAAAAATGGTGCAAGGAAGTGGAAGGTGAAAGAAATATAAGAGAATGAAAAAACCACAGTGGAAAAGGAATTTAAATCAGCACCCTCGAATCCAATCTAACAAAAAATATTATCCTGATGATGTAGTAGCAATGTGGAGAGAAGATAAGAAAAATTTAGAAGAAGGGGAGGCTATGATTGTCTTAGACCCTTTTCATGCAAAATCTTTGAGGGAAAAGGTAGATGAAGAGATTGAGAAGAAAGGGAAAGTGTATAAAAAGAATAAAATGTTTTTTGAGGCATAGATAGTCTAATAACTTCTAAAGGCTGCTGAGATAGCATCCGAGAATAATCTGGTACCATAATCCTTTCTAATAGAGTCATTACCAGAGACTTTGGGATATAAATTTGTGACTCTGGAAAAATTTCCAAAAAATGAAGTGGAGGAAGAAGAAAAATAAGGGAGTGGTGATATAAGAAGATTTGATAATAAAAGGTGAGTATTTTCAAGAGAATTAAATCCCTTATGAAAAATTATCATTCCTAACCTCGAAAGTTGAGTCATTAAAACATGATACCCTTCCGAGAGATGAGAAAATTGGAGAAGAAGTTATCAAAGTGTCTATAGAAGAATGCCCCAACCATGAGTTCATTTATCCAAAGGATGCTAATGCAGGAGATGAGAAGGAAGAGGTAGATTAATATAAAATTTTTCAAGTATCTGATAGTGAACATGAATCACCATACCAAGAATAGGTCATTTTGAAAGATAATAATGGAAAAATAGGTTGTTGTTGATACACCTAGAAGAGAAGTGGTGTATAAGGAAGAAGTGGGTACTTCATTGAAGAGAAAATATAATGATATAGAAAAAGGATCCTCACAAAGAATAATATCTGATTCGAAATCATCCTCTCTTAGACATGATTTTTAGTACAGTCTTTAAAAAATCTTTTTGGAACTATCCCTCTATTTCAATGCATAGACTCCAGATGACAGATTATTCATTATACATTAAATCAAAAATCAGATTCAATGTAAATTGTGATGGATAGGTGTGTCAAACATGATAATTATTTCAAAACCATTTTCATAAACTACGAATCCCACAAATGATTTTTTAGGAATAAGACTAGCTGGTCAATTAAAACCCTAGAAGGCATGAGAATTCTTGATGAGTTTCAAGATAATGTCAAGGATTCATTAGAAATTGAAGATAGTAAGTTCCAATATCTCCTCAAGCCTTTGAAGAAAAGTTATATCTTGATGAAAATACTAGGAATCATAATGTAAAAGATATTAATGGGAAATTATATACATTTTCTCATATTTTGAAGATAGAAATGGATCTTAGTATTGAGATAGAAAAGAAGCCAACTAAGCAAGTACATGTTCTAAATGGTCAGAAAGAATCCCCTAAGGCTCAAGAAGAAATAATCAATGCCTTAGATAAGAAAACAGAAAATCAAGATAAGCTTCTCAATGTGCATAGGAGGATTAAAAAGAACTCAAGAAGCTCAAAACCATAGTGAATAAGTCGAAGCCGAAGGAGAAAAAAAGATAATCTTGTTCGTTTCCGAAATTTTTTTGTATTTATTCCTTGTATAAAATTTTCCAATCATAATAAAATTTTGGGTTGATCTTTGGAAATTGGGTTGTCTAGTACTAATATTTTAGGTAACATGTTTTCTTTTCAATTCCATTTATTCCTTCTATAATATCACAAAGGGAGAGAAATGGATGTTAAAAAGAATACTATGTAATGAGGAAATTTCCTTAAGTAAGGGGGACTTCATTTAAGGGGGAGTTCTTATCGAAGAATATTTTTGAATGCAATAAAATGCTAAGTCTCAATCCTAAAATCAAGAATATGATCCTTAGAGTTTCCAAAGAATAAGGGTGAGTAAGTCATATTCCTCATTGCCCATGTGTTAAGGGAGATAAGTTTTATTTTAAATGTTTGGAAAAATATGTTCTATGTCCTTATATTCTTTTTTTGTAATGATATTTGTGCTTTCAAAAAAGGGGTATATTATTGAGTTAATAAGGTTTCATTTTGATTTTACCATTCCTTCATCTTTTTAAAATCACAAACACTCTATCTCAACGAAAAAATTTTTTCCATAAGAATTCATAAGGAATATTTTCCATCACCAAGGAAAAATTATCCTTACCATGTTTTCATTATTCATATAATAATTTCTCTAAACCTAAATCATTTTATTTCTAAGTATAAAATTAGATATCATATATAAATACTTGGAATCTTATATTTTATTAGATATAGAGCATTCAATTTTTAGGATCCAAATTGAGGTTTCGAATTCTATGATTTCAGAGTCCAATCTTTCTGAGATGAGACTCCAAATTCGCTGAATTCAGACTCTAAACTTTATGAGTTCAGACTTCGAATTTCTCTGCATTCAGACTTTGAACATTCTGAGTTCAAACTCCGAATTATCTGAATTCAGACTCCAAATATTATATGTTCAGACTACAAATTCTACAAATTTATACTCAAAATTATAATGAATCTAGATTCCAAATTCTTATGAATTTAGATTGCTAATTATTATGAATTCAGACTCCGAATTATCTAAAATCAGAAACCGAATTTCATTGAAATTAAGACTCTGTAATTCTATATAATTTAGCTTCCATATTCTTTTGATGCCATAATTTGAATATTTGTGTATTATAGACAATGAATGGTTTTTTGGTTAGACTATAAAAAATGAATTTGGTTAGGAAATCATTTTTCACATACTCTTTTTTTAGTTATTAAATGATGTCATCCATTTTATTAGCAACTAATCATTGTTAGAGTGACACATGTACAGGTCTCTTTGAAATTGAAGGAAAAAATATGACTATTGGAGGAGGGAGCTGACCGATGATGATGGGCCTATAAATAGCAGCTCATTTGAATGAGATCACAAAAACATACTATTATAGAACTATAGAGATTATATACTGAAGTTATTTCTAGAGAGAGACTCTCATTCATTATGCGTACTGATCAACTTGTTCATAATTGCTCCGTGTCACTCTGATTGTTGGTCAGTACATTCGAGGACTTCTAAGGATTGAAGAAAAAGGTGCCGACTACATTGATTATTGAGGTATTGTGGGGTAGCAAGATAGACTCTGATATTCGTATCAAGGGAATACCATAGTGTTTATAAGACAAAATTTCATTAAAGTAGAAATCAAGGGGCCTTTATTAAAGGTGGTTAGATTCCCTTCTCTTTTGGTTAAAATACTTCTTACATGATAATTTTATTGTTTCGTGTTTCTTTTCGTCTATATTTTTTATTGATAAGGAATGTAAAAATATCTTATACATTCTGGTACTTGTATACTCTGATTAGTAAGATTCTATAGGCTCTAAGGTAGAATCTTTATCTTTGTAATCTTTTCTTATGATTCCTTTCCAGAAAAATATTTTCATAATCGATCAATTTTTTAGAACTAAGAGGTGTTGTGAATTTACATTGTTTAACTCTATTAAACATCATTTTCCTCTAGGTTTAAAACAAATGATTTATAAACAACTTTAAAGGTTCCGAAGGAATTTTTTAAAGTATACAGTTCACCCCCCTCTTGTATATTAATCATATATATTATTATTTCTATCTTACATATTACTCACCACACCATGTTTATTATCTATGTTTTAAGTGTCTAGTTGAAATAATAATAATAATAATAATAATAATAATAATATATTGTTGTTTGTTAAAAACATTGTGTTGTATATATTATAATTTATCAATGAAACTAAATATATTTGAAATATATATATTTGATAAATTCATATGGTATTAAATTCTAGTCCCCTTAAAAATGAAATATCAATCTATATTACATCATTTTGGCAAAACTTGTGGATACTTCTGCCTCATTATTTCAACATGTTCCTAGAAAACTTCCTCAAAATTTAAGGTTATAGCATTAAAATTTGACAGGGTGAGTTATATTATTTTATATAACATTATCTATATGATATATTATCTCATAAATTTCTTCCTCAAAATAAATTTAGATATATATAGATGTATCCTATGATTACAATGCATGGGAAGGATCTAGAATGTGCATCCTCAATAGAGATACATGTGACACATTGTGGATTTAAGAGATGTTTGGCTGAAGAAATAATTATCAATAAATCACCCCTAATAGATATATTATATAAAATGTTAAAATATATCTAGCGCTAAAATTTATTTAAATAAATAAATATCATAAAATTTAACAAATGAAAAATCCACAAATCCTTTTTCACCAACTGCATACTTTACAATATTCTGATGATTATCATCATAAATTAACCATTTAATTTTCGAATCCTTTTTGTATTGTTATGTGGATGTAAGATTATATATCATTTTATCAAATATATTACTTCAAAAAATATTTAATTCTCTATATACGTTCAATAATTTTTTAGTTCAACCCTTCTTTCAAAAAATTGCATTAAAAGGAGTTATATGAATGACTGAGTTAAAACAACTATTGTATTAAAAACATTCATGAAGAAGGGGTTGATGCCAACTTATTTTTAAATTAAACTATGTTATCTCATAATATTCTAGTGGGTTTGAGTAGTTTTCTTAAAGATACTATATGATTTTTTGATGATTCATCATCATTGAATGTAGATTTTTTTCCAGATCATGGTGAATGCTTATGTAGAACATAATGGTCTAAATTCTATCTAGACAAGAAATTATAGAATGTTTTAATACATGGAACTATAACACTTCCATAATGTATATTATATCAGTATATTATATAAATATATTTTCTCTGATATTAATGAATTGTAATTAATATTTAAGGTAATCTACTAAAACCAGAGTAGTATTATAATGTTTAGATGCATTCGTGAGTTTGAATAAAATCATAGAAGAAGTTTTTCCCATTTCAATTTAGATATGGATAATGGTTGTTACATCCTGTTGTATAATTCCCTATACACCATAAAAAGTTGACATACTAAGCACTCATATATGTAATTAACAAAGTTTTTTATTATTTTAACCAACTGTAACTACGCTTTCATACAGGAAAGTGGTCGGTGATACACCCTTGTCACCATTCGGTTATGGGTTCATTACTCACGACTATTTAAGATTTGTTAGCTTGTCTCTTATCCAATATGACATTTTTTTATAAAAACTATGATAAATTAATTTATAAAAACATTAACAAATTGATAAAACCTATAATTATGATTTAATTAATGGAAATATAAACCCTAAATGTTATCAATAATTATAAACCTATTTAAAAAAAATTAAAGTCATTCTTCCTAATAAATTTATCACTTAATCGTAATTTAAAAAAAGGGTTGTATTGTCATAATTGTCTCTCGAAATATCCTTTATCTTTATAAAATAAAATTACATTTAACCTCAAAAGGGGTTTCTATGACATTGAACATATGATTAAACATAAACTCATAAAACTACGATTGTTTTAGAGTATCATATTTTAGTATTACCAAGATGGATATTTTCTTTCCCATGAAAATTCTCCAATTATTCCATAAACAAGCTACTATCCAAGATATAAACTTTTCCATTGTAATGTTAGTTTCACCCTTATACTGATATAGTACAAAATGTTAATTTATTATTATAGAATACATGTAACGGGAGATAATAAATTATCAGAATAAAATTAAATTTCATTAGATAATAAATGAATATTCATTTAAAGGGAAAATTAGAAAGTCTCCAAAATTAAATTAAAAAATCTAGAGTGGGTTATAATAGTTCCCTATTTATAGTTATTCACTTTTACAATTTTTATTGAATTAGATAACCATTTTCAATTCCACATCATAGGTATTTGTGTTTTATTATCATAATTATCCCATGTATTTGGGAATTCATTTTCATAAATTTTAGACACTATAAACCTATAGAACTGCATTTTGGGTTGTGCTTTATTCTATAGAATTCCCCCAATTATGTTCATTAGGTAATATCTTCCTATCACATTGGTAATTTATTTACACATAAAAATCCTTTCTAATCATAAAATATTTAACTTTATCATTAACAAAATATCCTTTATTTTTCATTCCATAATATGATCATGGAGGACATATAATCTTCTTCTCTCCATAGATTTTAGAGTTTCAAGTGAATACAGTCATCCAATTCTTATAAATCCCATGAAATTAACTAGTAACATAAATATAAATATCTCCCATGATATAAAAAAAACAATTTATTAATAGATTTAAATTTCAATTATGGAAAGAAACCTTCGATGACTCAATTTTATACCATTGATGAACGATCATCATTGTCTTAAATAAGGTTGATAATTGTATAGGTTTTCCTTATATGTTTTTCAAAATTATATTATAATGTACATATGGATTTATCCCCATTCTCCATTCAGTTGAAGAATTAAATCTCCATATTCAAATAAATATTAATTGAAATGTACTTATTGAAATATATTTTATTAAACTCATCCCATGACATGGTGTCTATTTCATATTACTGTATCATATTCTAAAAAATATTCCACTATTTATCGTCTTAACCTTTCAAATGATATAATGAAAAAAAAATTAATGCCTTGAATACCCAACAGTGGAAAATATATATTTTTTATACATCCTCATTTCTCAAAAAAAAGGTCAACAAAACTAAACAATGAAACTGGAAATTTTCTAATGAAGGGCTTAGTAAAATGTTGTTCCCCCCATTTTTATATTGGATGTTTTTCTTCTTTCAAATAATGAGAGTTTTTTTGAGTGTAGAAATGATATATTTCAATACATATCTATTAAAATTGGGATTCATAAGAGTAAAATCATTAAAATTTAAATTAATTTAGTTTTTACATGAATCCATCAGGTTCAACCAATTGTATAAAATAAAATGGAAAGTGTATATAACAATAATCATGGCTAGTAACTACAAAATTAAAACAAATAACTTTTAGGATGTATAAATGATGGAATATTTGTTTCAATGCATGTCACATTATTCATATCTAAGGCCATTCATGGACTATATTCAGTCTATCATGACTGTTCATCATGCAAATTTTATTTAACTAAATAAAATCTCCATGTTATTTCAAAATAGGTGTGCCACACCCAAAAAAAATATTCATCGGTTGATGATCTAGTAAAGCATGATATTACATATTCAATTTTTCACCATATGAATATATGTAATAGGAACACATACAAAGGTAGTATGCAAATGGTTATGTTTTTATAGAAAAAACATCCAATAATAGTATCAAGATATTGATTTAGTTATATGAAATCTACAATTATTTTTTACAATATATATGTAAATTTCCTTCTACTTATGGTAATTCTAATGGTTATGACTGATTATTCTCATCCATGTTTCGAAAGGACTAATTATACCGTGATATGATAAAAAACTCAAATACCAAATTTTTTAATTCAAATATAGTACATCATAATATATTAACATATATTACATAACATAATGATCCATTCGAGATTTTTTTAGTTCTATGTGCATTGAAAACTCATATATATATATAAACGTGTATATAACTAACAAATTCCATCTACAAATAACTCTTTCGCTACTAGAAAGCTTCTCAGTCATATCATACATAAATTATTTATTCATAACACATGGAAAGTAATCATAAGAAATTTTGACCTTTGAATCCTAGTAATGGTAAATAAGGGAGATAAAAATAGAACATTAGCAGAAGGGTATGAGAACCTAAGTATAATATATGAAAATTATACAATTTATATCATCGATGATAAAATTTATTCCTGAAAAAAATCATGGAATTTCAGAAGATATGAATCATAATCGAATAATTGTACATGATACATTAGAACATAACATTTTCATCAGACATAATCTATTCTGATACACATAAGAATTGAAAATAATTTATTTAGTAGTCAAGGATTATTTACAACACTATCATGTTGTATTTGGTGAACTCCAAAAAACATCATAGTAGTAAAGGATCACTATCATGATTGTCATGTTGTATTGGGATCACCCCAAAACAAAATTATTATTCATGGTTAACTCATATGTCTATCATAGTGGCCAATGACCAATAATGAATTGTGTTCTCTCCCAAATCTAGTCATTTTTATCTCATGATATCTCAATATTTACATTATGAACCCATGAAATAATAAATAAATTTTTATTAAACAAGATAAAAACAATCCTAATTGAAATAACAAGGAAGATAAAATTATTTATTAAATAATTAATATCATTATAACCTATAAAAAATAAATGGGTTCAATAAACATTGTATCTTTTCCTCACAATGTATCATATAGAAACCAAATGTGTTTCAAAAAAAAAATTTCATCAAAAATATAATCATTAAGTGAAATAATAATATTGTTATTCACGGATAATTTCCCCAGTAAATAATATATAACATCAATGTATTTAATGTTAAATTGAAAATGATTTTGAATGATCACATGGATCATTTCATTTTGAGAATAGCCATATTTAATTTCAAAATCACTTAAAAAAATATAAATTCACAAAAAAATTGATAATACATTCTTTTGAAAATTATATTTTTATCCTATAAATGAATCTATGAATCATTATCAGTCATGACGGTGATAAAATACAATCATATCTTACACATAAAAAAGAAATATTTTATTCATATTCTAGATAAATACCAAACTGTACATGTTTAGAAGTCTGAATGAATATTTATTTTATTTATTTATTTTAAAAAGTGAAAAATGATAATCCATATTTTATAGAATCATAAAGGAAACCTAAAAATAATTTAAAACAATTTTAGATAAAATTAAAATTAAATAAAAAGTGCTTCTGACTATTATGATAATTAAAGACCATTTTCAAGGAAAATCGTATTTAAGAAAATTGAATAAATAAATGGAGAAAATTATTGGAAAAAAGAATATTAGAAATAAAATAAAACAATTAAAATTATGATCATTATTATCTTCTAATATTTTTATTAATATTTCATGATTGATAGAAAAATCATAAAAAAATCATGCTAAATAATGAGATTGTAACTTTAAACCTTTCACCGCATTAGTATATTTCCAATATTAATCCCCATATAGGAAGTAAATTTATATGGATATGTATGTTACATAATTTCTTGATAAAATAGTTAAATGAATTAATTACCATTATATGAACAACAGAAATGAAAAATCTGGTTTATAAGGAATTTGGCCACAGAAATAAATGTGGGAAAAATTATCATCACCTTAAATATACACATCCATCATACATGTTGTAAAATATTATATACTAAAAAAATTTAAATAATCATATATTAGATACCATTTATTTTATTTGACATTCTATATATGATTTAGTTATGAAATTTTATTACATGTTATTAATAATTCATTCTTAAATCAATGTTCTGGATAATGAATATTTTGTTGTTCATTTATATTTTGGTTTGTTATTCTCAATAAATTTACCATGATTATTGATACATTGTATTTATAATAATATCTGTAATATAAATATTGGGGTGATACATATGCATTCCTCATACTCATACTACTCATATTCTAATCAGTTCCTCCATTTTAGTCAAATAAGAAAAAAAATATTTAGATCCCATGCAACTAAAGAAACATTTCTCATGTAATAAAATAATTGATAATGTTTTCAATAGAAGATAAATATTACATAGTGTACTATATTTCACTAAATTCATTTGAAACCAATGATTTATATTTCAAGATAAATCAAGTCAAAAATTATTTTCTCTATTTGACTATGTTCCTCAATAGTAAACTCATCACATAAATTTACAAGAAATAAGGTTCTCCTTTAAAAAAGGATTAGGGTAACTACAAAAATTTCATGAGAAAAACTATAATGATGTATCTGAAATAATTATACACATTCACATTTAAGATATGATTTATTTTTTGAATCATATTTGACTTCTTATAACCTAAATTACCATTAAATTGGATTTTTTTGAAATTTTATGTATGGATCCTAGAATAAAAGTTATTTTCATATCATTACACTATTATATATGATTTAATATTTGAATTGGGGGAATTATTGGAATATATTATTCATTACGGATAAGTATTATCAAAAAATTCTTAATGGTTTATTTTATATTAAATATTTTCATAGTACATTATATAGATGGTTATTTTTATCCTATGAATATATGATTTAAAAATGATTCAATTAATACAAGGGATGAGTGTGTCAAAAAGAGTCAATGTAACCATATTTTGTATAGTTATTACCATTTTCAGGAGGGACTTAAATAAATTAGAAGGATAAATTCAAATCACAATGATAGAACTATATATTTTAATTAAAAAAGATATAATTCTATGGTAAATATAAGTATAATGACTATATAGTGGTTTGTGGATTATAAAATCACATAGTGGTTATACATTGGGAGTTAAAGGCTAACATTGTTTTTTGTAAAATGTCCTTGATTTTGTTATCTAAAAATTAGGATTCAATGATGTTTGATGGCATTAAGTGGTTTGTAAAAGAATTAATATGCCTGGATGAAATATATACTCATTTTATGATCATTGTATAAATTTTTCTTGGAAAAAATTAAATATATCACAAATAAATGATCAAGAACCATTATAACAATGCATCATTTTTCATTCATAGAGGAAAAATATGATTCATATTTCCCAACAATTATATTTTTTAGGTCATTCAAGGAGTGTGTTTAACATATTATCCTAACTAATCTTCTCCACATTTCAATAATTTTAATGAGCATATGGATTTATCATGATTCATTAATTTACAAATGAATCTTATATCATTTATTCTCTATGTTGTCCTAATTTATATTTTCAAAATATTCTATTTATTTTTACAGTTGATTCAAATAATTTATTTTATTCATTATATTTCATTCCAACATGTGTATCTCCTTTTCATACATTAATTACATAGATTTTTATGTAAAAAAAATACCTTCATTCTTTTGTGATATCTTTCTAAATCATATATGGTGAGTTTATATTTCATTATAAGTACATTTTTTCCTTTTTGTATTATTATGGATTTGTTTTTCCACCTTATATTTGATCAATTGAAGTTACAATGTTACTGTAAATCACATTAAATTAACCGAACCAGGGTTATAATTGATCTAAGGACAATATTATGATATATCAGAGGTTATTTACTATAACTGAAGGTTTATGTCGTGATAGTGGGGAAAAAATATCAATGAAGATAAATAAAAATAATAAAAATAAATTTAAAATAATATGGTTTATTTTAGAATGTATTGAAAAATTCACACCCCATGATGTATCATAATGTTTATAAGATCTAACTATTCTACATAATATGATCACTCTAGGCCAATAACATTGGTTAATGTTTAAAAAATAATCAAAATATATATCAACCCAACACAGTGTGACATACCAACATAACTCTATCACATTTTAATCTATATGATGCACCATATATGTAACATCCCAATTAATTAATGAATAATAGATATTTTTATCTATGTCTATTAATGATTAAGATAGTGTTATAGAGGCTTAAAATGAAAATAAATACAATCTTATGCATGGAATACACTAATATTCTTAAAAGATTGTTTTAGTGCCTTATGATGGGAAACCCTTTTTGAATCTATATTTTGACAATTTTATATACTATGTTTGTAAAAATAAACATATTATTTATGATTGGGACAGAAAAATTTACCTTGTGTGAATTTTTGGTATTTTTCTGAAAATGATCATTTTTTTAATGAATAGTGAAAAATACTGCATTTTACATCAAAACTACATTTTAATCTAATTTATTTATATGAATAGATTATCTTTTGAATTGGTCTTAATGTGTAATATGAATATATTTTTACCATTTTATCCAATGGTGGTCATTGGAATCAATTTTACTTTGAAATTAGACTTAAACTGCTGTCAATCTTTTGATACTTATTGTTTTGTAAAAACACGCTATTTGCTATGGCAGCGGGAATTAATTATTAAATTAATTAATGTGACTTATATGATTTGAATTTTGTAAAATAGACTTCATTTTTGAATTTGAAATATCAAATATAGATTAGGGTGATTTTTTGGTAATTTTCTGAAAAACTTCTATTTTTGATGAATAGTGAAACCACTAAGTGGTAATCATGCAAACTGATTTTTCAGTTAAATGAAAGTTTACCGCTAATGTGTATTGAATTATGAAAATCCGAAATACATGGTTGTCATTAAGAAGTAAAATGTGGTTCAATGAGATTAAAATAATTTTTTTGGTGAATAGTAACTTATTAAGTTCTTAATCGCGATTAGTGGTAATTAGGGTAGTTTAAGGTATAAATAATGCTTTAATAATAGGAAATGACCTAGACACATGTCCCAACCTTATTGGTTGTGTCATGGCCGACCAAGAAAAGCCATGGGTCATCTTGGGGACCCCATGGAGACACTTTGTTTTGGAAATGACATAAATAACTTTTTATTAAATGTTAATGTAAAAATGACACAAACAAGAGATGTTTTACGAAAACAATTTTTACATGGGGTTATAAAGATCATATTTTTGATTATAAATATTAATTGGAAAGATAAAAGGATTTCCTACATCATAGTATTTTTTTAATAATTTTTAGACATTAAATAAATTAAATTATTTATGACATAATAATGATGCAGCGATGACATCATTATTTGACGATTTAAATAAAATGGAAAGATAATGTAAAATCTATAAACTACACATGGCCAAAACCAATTGGATGAGTTGATTTCGAACCCTTATCACCTTATCCACGAATTATATCAATGTGGGACCTTTTAAAACCGAAACACATTTTCAAATAATGTAATATTTCTTAACTTTCCAAAAGTGCCCCTCCTCTCCTCTTATAAAAGGCCCCCACCTCTACCTCATTTCACACACTTCTCAAGCCTTTGGCTCGGCCAAACCCTTCCCATTTACTCTACCCACATCCCTCTCCTCATCCTAGAGGATTCCCTTTGGGCAGAATCATTTCAAAGGAATCCTTTAGGCTCAAATCAAAAGGAGTTACACTTTTAAAGGTAATTCATTCTCTCATGTTCATTTGTTTTATTTTGCTTCTCCAACCCCCTAAAACTCTTTTTATTTAATAATTTTGTACCAACACAAGTATCTTCAATATACAAGGATGTTTTTATACATTTTATTTGAGCTACACTCTCACAAAACTACATCAAATGGTTAGAGAACATACGGTTTCCGTGGATGGCGAAATTCTGCCTCCCGAAACGATGATTGTTCAACACTCATTTAACACCTTCAAAGGTGGCCATTATGATGTCACTATTTTTATATATGATATATAATATGTTTATGTTTTCCTTAAGCTTCTGTTTTTTTCCATTTTGGGCATACCTTTATGGTTTCCATTATGGGTAAACACGATATCTTCATTTTAGGAAGTGCGGACTACCGCCCCCTCAAAGTGATTTGATTCGTTAAATACCATATGTGGGACATATGAAGGATGGAACTATGATATTATATATGATATTATAATGGAATTATAATATACCTTTATATCATTATGATTCCATTCTATAAAATACGAAATAGAAATGAAAGTAGCGTTCATGCGTACGTACGGCTTACCGTCTCCATGAACGGTGCAATTCATTTCTTACCTCTAAATGATTATGTAATATTATAAATGCATGTATGTACTGGATATATATGACATATATGATATCTACATCATGAATACCATTCTGGATATAATGAACCTTTGAACAAATTAACAACATGTAAGTGTAAGAAGTCTATTTTTGACTTAAGAACCAAATACCGACAAAATGAACATTATTAACTTAAATGATTACATGATGTTCATAACATGGTATAAAAGGAATAATGAACATGAAAAAGGTTATTAAGCAAGTAGTGATTAACTCAAATTTATTATTCAGGAAATTAAAGAACGGTCGGGTCAAGTCGGATACGAGGTATGGGACTTCGTCTCAATCTCCTTTCGTTGAGGCATATTTTATTTTATACACAACTTTATTTTATACGGTGTATAAACCCCTTTGACTTTTACATTTATTCAAAAGGAATTTTTTTTATACGGAGCGTTTACTAAACGACAAAAGGGAATGTTTTTGTTGTACGTATGCAGCGACAATGACTTCTCCATCGTCATGACCGTTAATTGAGTTTCGGCTTCCTCTACAAGCCATACCTTCTTTTTAAAAGAAAAATAAATACCATGTTTTACTTTTCTTTTATTTTGGTATTGAAAATGGTTTTCAAAATGTTTTTATATCAATGTGTTGTATTGATATCTCGTGATTGAAATGTGGAAATTTTATGTTTCCTTTATGCATGTTTTATGTGATATGATTATGTTGTGGTTCTTGGGCATTATTATGAAGACGGGTGGTTTCGTGATAAACTAAGGGCGGGTGAGCCCGATATAGCTCTCCAATTCATTGGGTAACGCGAAGGAGTGAAACTTTAAGGTTTCTCCGAAGTGATTTTAGGGAATATACTGTGATGGGTATTCCAAACGTAACCAAGAGGGTTACTCCCTACGTAAGAATGTTATGAATGCCTCAAGTTACCTTTATGTCCTATGATTTCTATGATTTATTCATGATTTTATGAGGTATGTTAAAGTGCCTATGTTTTATGGGTATATTATGATTTCATTCTTATGTATATATGAACTCATGTTTCCTTTCCATGTTTTTTTATAACCCATTCTGAGTTTTTATGCTCATCCCATGTTTTTGAAATGTTTTTCATAGGTCAATGGAAAGGTACATGATAAGATGATAGAGTCAAGGGTGTGTCAAGAAATAATCCTTGTTTTATTTTAAATGTGTTTCCATTGATGGGAATGAAGAATACTATCTTTATGTAACCACTTTGTTTATATGTGGAATGTAATGCATGTTTTATGATCTAATTCTCTAAAACTCTAAACCCGAAAAGATCCTCAATGTGTAATCTTGTAATAACTCAAGATTAAGTAAGGTTTAAGGCTGGGGCCATATAGTTGGTATCAAAGGTCGGTTTAGATAACTTTAGGAGTTAGAATTCTATTAAATGATTATCCAAAAAAAAAAAAATTTTCGAAATGATATAGCATTTAAAGATTATCATGTTGCTTCATCTAAGACATGTTTGTTCAGAATAGTTTTCCACAGAGGAAACAGGGAAGCAGTGCTAGGAAGGCATACAGAGGGAAATAACCTTCCGAACCAGCATCCAGAAATGGTCGGAATTGGAACTGAACAGTTTGTTGCAGTAATGGCGCAGTTGACTCAAGCGATAAATGGCGGTGGTATCCATGCACGAGATCAGCCAGATCAACCGCAGAGGAACATGTCAGTGGTGGAACATTTCATGAGGCAACATCCACCATCATTCAGAGGATCATCTGACCCTATGCTAGCTGAAGGGTGGATTAAAGCACTGGAGAAGATTTTTGATGTCATGGGGTGTTGAGACAATCAAAAGGTTAGTCTTGCTATTTACCATTTGGAGGGTGAAGCAGATCAGTGGTGGTCTATGGTTAAGAATATCAGGGACGCCAATGAGATTGATGCTCTTGACTGGGATGAATTCAAAGGTATGTTTCTTAAGAAGTATTTTCCTAAGGCTGTTCAACTTAGGATGGAAAATCAATTCTTGGAATTGAGGCAAGAGGAAGACTCAGTGGCTGCCTATGAGGAACGGTTCACTCGATTGGCAAGGTATGCTCCAAATTTTATCCGAGACGTTGATAGCAAAATCAATCGTTTTTACTCAGGATTAAAGCCAAAGTATCGAAGGGAATTATCTTCTCGTGAGTTTAAAAGTTATGAAAATCTTGTTCGATGTGCTGAGAAGGTGGAAATGGAGTTTTCCGATGACCAAGTGTTCTATAACAACCAGCAGAAGAAGAGACCGAGGTGGTAAGAGAAAGGTAAGAATTCTTCAAAAAAGTCTAATGGTAAGAGAACTAAGTTTCCAGTTTGTGATAAATGTGGCAAAAGGCATGGTGGGGAATGTCTTCTGAATTCTGGGAAGTGTTACCGATGTGGTAAGATGGGACATAAGGCTCGTGATTGCACTGAAAAGGATCAAGGTGAAGGTAAGAACAAATTTGATTTATAGTTAGTGAAATGTTATAAGTGCAATGAGATGGGTCACTTTGAAAACGAGTGTCCGACAAAGAGCTTGAGTGATGGGAAGCAGTTAGACTACAAGCAGAAAGGGGTGGTGAAATCCTTTGCAACTACTTCAGCTGATTTCGGGCCATCAAATGAAGTTGTATCAGGTACTTTGTTTGTTGTTTCAGATTATGCCAGTGTGTTGTTTGATTCGGGGTCTACACATTCTTTCATCTCTGAAACCTTTTCTAGTAAAATGGGAATACCATCCCAAGAAATGACTCCTGAACTTTTGGTAAAAACACCTGGGGGAAATGTCGAGGCAAAAAGAATTTATAAGAATCTTCCTATCCTTATCTGTGGAAAGAACCTACTTGCAAACCTTATTTTTCTACCTCTAGTAGAGTTTGATGTTATCCTGGGTATGGATTGGCTCTCTATTTACCATGCTAAGATTGACTATAGAGCTAGAGAAGTTTCTTTTCAGAAAGACTTTCAGTTTGTTTACAAGAATGAACCCTTACTTTTGATAACATATCAAGAGGCCGAGAAACTTGAAAAAGATGGAAATGAATGTTACCTCACACACGTCGTTGAAAATAAAGGAACTGCTCAGATTAATGATGTGCTAGTGGTAAATGAGTATCCTGATGTTTTTCCTGATGAGTTGCCAGGGATAATACCAGATCGGGAAGTTGAGTTTACTGTTGACTTAATTCCTGATGCTAAGCCAATTTCAAAACCCCCTTATCGAATGGCACAAATTGAACTTTTAGAGTTGAAGGAGCAATTGCAAGATTTATTAGAAAAAGGTTTCATTAGACCTAGCACATCACCATGGGGTGCTCCTGTTTTATTTGTTAAAAAGAAAGATGGTTCTATGAGACTTTTCATTGATTATAGAGTCTTGAATAATATCACTGTTAAGAACAAATATCCTTTACCTCATATCGATGATTTGTTTGATCAGCTCCAGGGAGCTCAGTTTTTTTCAAATATTGACTTGAGATCGGGGTACCATCAGCTGAAGGTAAAGGAGGAAGATATTCCGAAGACCGCGTTCCGTACGAGATATGGCCATTATGAATTTGTAGTAATGCCTTTTGGGATAACCAATGCACCTGTTGTATTCATGGACTTAATGAATAGAATTTTCCATGAGTTCTTGGATAAGTTTGTGTTGGTTTTCATTGATGATATTTTGGTGTTTTCTAAAAGTGAAGAGGAGCATGAAAAACATTTAAGGGTTATCTTACAAACCTTAAAAGAAAAGAAACTGTATGGGAAATTCAGAAAGTGTGAGTTTTGGTTATAACCAATTTCCTTCCATGGTCACATTGTTTCTAAAGATGGAATAACAGTTGATCCTGCAAAAACAAAAGTTGTGGAAGAATGGCCAAGACCCACAAATGTAACCGAGATTTGTAGCTTCCTTGGTTTGGAAGGATATTACCGAAGGTTTGTTAGAAATTTTTCACGGTTATCTAGTCCAATGACTAAGCTAACTCGGAAGGGTGTTAAGTTTATCTGGACAAAAGAATGTGATGATTGTTTTCAGGAATTAAAAAGAAGATTGGTGAATGCTCCAGTTTTGGCACTACCTTCCAGGAATGGTGATTTTGTTATATACAGTGATGCTTCATTGAAAGGGCTTGGTTGCGTCCTAATGCAGAATGATCAGGTAATTGCTTATGCTTCACGACAGTTGAAAACTCATGAGGTAAATTGCCCTACACATGCTTTGGAATTAGCTGCTGTTGTTTTTGCTTTAAAAATTTGGAGGCATCATTTGTATGGAGTAAAGTGTGTAATATATACCGATCACAAAAGATTAAAGTATATATTCACTCAGAAAGAATTGAACATGAGACAAAGGAGATGGCTAGAATTAATCAAGTATTATGATTGTACAATTCATTACCATCCGGGAAAAGAAAATAAAGTGGTTGATGCTTTGAGTTGAAAAATTAATGCTTCATTAACAATGTTGTGTTTGAAACGTGATCCTTTGGTTAAGGATTTGATGAACATTGGCATAGAAGTTGTTGGTGTAGGAAGTTCGTCTGTTTTGTTTCAGGTATCAGTGAGATCTTCTCTATTACATAGAATCAAGCAAGCACAGAAGCAAGACAGTGAGTTGCAGAAAAAGGTAGAGCTGGTTTAGAAAGGTAAGTTGCTTGAATTCAACATTGTTAATGATTGTTTTTTGAGATTTGTGAAGAGATTGTGTGTGCCTTGTGATTCAAAATTGAAGAGAGAGTTGTTATGTGAAGCTCATAGTTCTCCGTTTTCAGTTCATCCGGGCAGTACTAAGATGTATAGAGATCTGCGGGAGTATTACTGGTGGGATGGAATGAAAAGAGATATTGCTGATTTTACTATGAAGTGTTTGACATGTCAACAGGTTAAAGCAGAGAGACAGTTACCGAAAGGGATGCTTCAGCCTTTACCAGTGCCAGAGTGGAAATGGGAGAATATATCCATGGACTTTGTTGTTGGATTACCGAAGACATCTCGAGGTAATAATGCAATATGGGTTATTGTTGATCGCTTGACCAAGTCTGCTCATTTTCTTGCTATACGAGATACTTTCTCTCTTGATCAACTTTCCCGTTTGTATCTTAAAGAGATTGTCTGGTTACATGGAGTTCCTCTCTCCATTGTATCGGATCGTGATCCCAGGTTTACTTCTAACTTTTGGAAAGGCCTTCAGAAGTCATTGGGTACTGAATTAAAATTTAGTACATCTTTTCATCCTCAATCAGATGGGCAGTCAGAACGAACAATTCAGACATTGGAGGATATGCTACGATCTTGTTCTATGGATTATCAGGAAGTTGGGACCAATATCTTTCTTCGGTTGAATTTTCATATAATAACAGTTTTCATTCCAGTATACAGATGGCACCATTTCAGTCTTTATATGGGAAGCGGTGTCGAACTCCAGCTTTCTGGGATGAAGTGGGTGAAAGGAAGTTGATGGGACCGGAATTGGTAGAAGAGATGGCAGAAAAAGTTCAGCTGATTCAGAAACACATGAGAACAGCTCAGAGCAGGCAGAAGAGTTATGCGGATAACCGGAGGAAAGATCTATCTTTCGAGGTAAGTGATCATGTTTTTCTCAAGGTTTCTCCTTGGAAAAGTGTGATGAGATTTGGTAATAAAGGAAAGTTGAGTCCAAGGTTCATTGGACCATACGAAATTCTGGAGAGAGTTGGATCAGTTGCATACTGAGTGGCTTTACCTCCGAGTTTGTCTCAGGTACACAATGTTTTTCACATTTCGATGTTGAGAAAGTATATGCCAGATCCATCTCATGTTTTGAGTCCAGAGGTAGTTCAGCTGGAAGAGAACCTATCTTATGAGGAACAACTGGTCCAGATTCTTGACCACATGGAGCAAGTGTTACGGAATAAGGTGATTCACCAGGAAAAGGTTTTGTGGAAAAACCACATGATTGAAGAGGCAACAAGGGAATCTGAAAATGCAATGAGGGATAAGTACCCCCATTTATTCGATAAGTAAATAAATTGCGGGGACGCAATTTTCTAAAGGGGGGAAGGATGTAACATCCCAATTAATTAATGAATAATAGATATTTTTATCTATGTCTATTAATGATTAAGATAGTGTTATAGAGGCTTAAAATGAAAATAAATACAATCTTATGCATGGAATACACTAATATTCTTAAAAGATTGTTTTAGTGCCTTATGATGGGAAACCCTTTTTGAATCTATATTTTGACAATTTTATAAACTATGTTTGTCAAAATAAACTTATTATTTATGATTGGGATAGCAAAATTTACCTTGTGTGAATTTTTGGTATTTTTCTGAAAATGTTCATTTTTTTAATGAATAGTGAAAAATACTGCATTTTACATCAAAACTGCTTTTTAATATAATTTATTTATATGATTATATTAACTTTTGAATTGGTCTTAATGTGTAATATGAATGTATTTTTACCATTTTATCCAATGGTTGTCATTGGAATCAATTTCACTTTGAAATTAGACTTAAACTGGTGTCAATCTTTTGATACTTATTGTTTTGTAAAAACACGCTATTTGCTCTGGCAGCGGGATTTAATTATTAAATTAATTAATGTGACTTATATGATTTGAATTTTGTAAAATAGACTTCCTTTTTGAATTCGGAATATCAAATATAGCTTAGGTTGAATTTTTGGTAATTTTCTGAAAAAACTTCAATTTTTGATGAATAGTGAAACCACTAAGTGGTAATCATGCAAACTGATTTTTCAGTTAAATGAAAGTTTACCGCTAATGTGTATTGAATTTTGAAAATCCGACATACATGGTTGTCATTAAGAAGTAAAATGTGGTTCAATGAGACTAAAATAATTTTTTGGTGAATAGTAACTTATTAAGTTCTTAATCGCGGTTAGTGGTAATTAGGGTAGTTTAAGGTATAAATAATGCTTTAATAATAGAAAATGACCTTGACACATGTCCCAACCTTATTGTTTGTGTCATGGACGACCAAGACAAGCCATGGGTCAACTTGGGGACCCCATGGAGACACTTTGGTTTGGAAATGACATAAATAACTTTTTATAAAATGTTAAAGTAAAAATGACACAAACAAGAGATGTTTTACGAAAACAATTTTTACATGGTGTTATAAAGATCAGATTTTTTATTATAAATAGTCATTGGAAATCTAAAACGATTTCCTACATCATAGTATTTTTTTATAATTTTTAGACAATAAATAAATTAAATTATTTATGACATAATAATGATGCAGCGATGACATCATTATTTGACGATTTAAATAAAATGGAAAGATAATGTAAAATCTATGAACTAAAAATGGCCAAAACCAATTGGATGAGTGTATTTCGAACCCTTATCACCTTATACACGAATTATATCAATGTGGGACCTTTTAAAACCGAAACACATTTTCAAATAATGTAATATTTCTTTACATTCCAAAAGTGCCCCTCCTCTCCTCTTATAAAAGGCCCCCACCTCTACCTCATTTCACACACTTCTCAAGCCTTTGGCTCAGCCAACCCCTGCCCATTTACTCTCTCCACATCACTCCCCTAATCCTAGAGGATTACCTTTGGGCAGAATCCTTTCAAAGGAAGTCTTTAGGCTCAAATCAAAAGGAGTTACACTTTTAAAGGTAATTTATTCTCTCATGTTCATTTGTTTTATATTACTTCTCCAACCCCCTAAAACTCTTTTTATTTAATTATTTTGTAACATAACCAGTATCTTCAATATAAAAGGATGTTGTTATAATATTTATTTGAGCTACACTCTCACACAACTACATCAAATGGTTAAAGAACATACGGTTTCCGTGGATGGCGAAATTCTGCCTCCCGAAACGATGAATGTTCAACACTCATTTAACACCTTCAAAGGTGGCCATTATGATGTCTCTATTTTTATATATGATATATAATATGTTTATGTTTTCCTTAAGCTTCTGTTTTTTTTCATTTTGGGAATAACTTTATGGTTTCCATTATGGGTAAACACGATATCTTTATTTTAGGAAGTGCGGACTACCGCCCCCTCAAAGTGATTTTATTCGTTAAATACCATATGTGGGACATATAAAGGATGGAACTATGATATTATATATGATATTATACTGGAATTATAATATACCTTTATATAATTATGATTCCATTCTATAAAATACGAAATAGAAATGAAAGTAGCGTTCATGCATACGTACGGCTTACCGTCTCCATGAACGGTGCATTTCATTTCTTACCTCTAAATGATTATTTAATATTATAAATTCATGTATGTACTGGGTATATATGACATATATGATATCTACATCATGAATACCATTCTGGATATAATGATCCTTTGACCAAATTAACAACATGTAGGTGTAAGAAGTCTATTTTTGACTTAAGAACCAAATACCGACAAAATGAACATTATTAACTTAAATGATTACATGATGTTCATAACATGGTATAAAAGGAATAATGAACTTGAAAAAGGTTCTTAAGCCAGTAGAGATTAACTCAAGTTTATTATTCAGGAAATTAAAGAACGGTCGGGTCAAGTCGGATACGAGGTATGGGACTTCGTCTCAATCTCCTTTCGTTGAGGCATATTTTATTTTATACACAACTTTCTTTTATACGGTGTATAAACACCTTTGACTTTTACGTTTATTCAAAATGAATTTTTTTTATACGAAGCGTTTACTAAACGACCAAAGGGATTGTTTTTGTTGTACGTATGCGGCGACAACGACTTCTCCGCCGTCGTGACCGTTAATTGAGTTCCGGCTTCCTCTACAAGCCATACCTTCTTTTTAAAAGAAAAATAAATACCATGTTTTACTTTTCTTTTATTTTGGTATTGAAAATGGTTTTCATAATGTTTTTATATCAATGTGTTGTATTGATATCTCGTGATTGAAATGTGGAAATTTTATGTTTCCTTTATGCATGTTTTATGTGATATGATTATGTTGTGGTTCTTGGGCATTATTATGAAGACGGGTGGTTCCGTGATAAACTAAGGGAGGGTGAGCCCGATATAGCTCTCCAATGCATTGGGTAACGCGAAGGAGTGGAACTTTAACGTTTCTCCGAAGAGATTTTAGGGAATATACTGTGATGGGTATTCCAAACGTAACCAAGAGGGTTACTCCCTACGTAAGAATGTTATGAATGACTCAAGTTACCTTTATGTCCTATGATTTCTATGATTTATTCATGATTTTATGAGGTATGTTAAAGTGCCTATGTTTTATGGGTAAAGTATGATTTCATGCTTATGTATATATGAACTCATGTTTCCTTTCCATGTTTTTTATAACCCATACTGAGTTTTTATGCTCATCCCAAGTTTTTGAAATGTTTTTCACAGGTCAAGGGAAAGGTACATGATAAGATTATAGAGTCAAGGGTGTGTCAAGAAATAATCCATGTTTTATTTTAAATGTGTTTCAATTGATGGTAATGAAGAATACTATCTTTATGTAACCACTTTGTTTATAAGTGGAATGTAATGCAAGTTTTATTATCTAATTCTCTAAAACTCTAAACCCGAAAAGATCCTCAATGTGTAATCTTGTAATAACTCAAGATTAAGTAAGGTTTAAGGATGGGGCCTTATAATATATACTCCCAAACTCAATTTGTTTTTTAAATAAAACCATTAGCCTTTCATTTACCAAAAGAAATAATGTATATACATACCTGAGAGGCCACACGCTAAGTGTAAGTATAAACATAGTAGAGTGAAACTTATGAAGTAGATAACTATTATCAATACATATACCAGATTACTAGAAAAAAAATACATAAACAAAAGCCTAAAACATTACTCAACTAGCACAACTGATGATCAACCAAACCTAAGTGAGATTTTTCCTGCTTTATCTAGTGCTATATTGTAATGGATAATTATTTGTATATAATACAATAAGAATAAATATAATTAAAATGAAAAATGTTTCATATTAAATTACTATTCAAATCGTCTTTGATTCCCCAATGATACATCTAAAACAATATCATAGGCTCCACAATTGTTTGAAACCACTTTCCACCACAGACTCAACTGTCATGTGATTTCATGGCATTAGGCACCCATAATTACCAACTTTTATCCAACTAAACTCAACATAACATATATATGATGACCATCCCACACCAATTTAGTTTTATCACACCACAAAACATATTTTATTTTTTTTAATCCCTACACCATATGTATGGTCAACCCCATCATCCATTTGGATGTAATTTTAAATTGTCTTTCACCCAATTTTTTTTATTAAAACCTCATAGTCTCTATAATGTGTGCACATTACCCAAACGGCCTCAGTCCATATGGTGATGGATAATCACCAACATCTAGAAACAAAAATATTGATACCTCCTTTATATCCATGAAAATATTAATCACTATACACATCACATCATTAATTATTAACATCTGATTCCTGGTGATCAATAAGACCAAAAATCAAATGTGTTAAAGTGAAAATATTCCAAATTATCCAATCATCTCATTTATTATTAATGAATAACACATTGTAAAAAATTAAATTCATCACATCATGACATAAAACCACAACAATGGTAAAGAAAGTTATACCAAATAACATCAAACATTTTATAAATGAGAATTTCAAAAGGTATATCTTATGAAAATTTAAAGACACTCATTGTTCCAGTCTAAGAAACTAAAATTGACTAACACCATTATGTAATATCATAAATTTCATAAACAGAAGAATAAAATTTAAAAATAAACCTTGATAAATATTACATGGAATATATAGGTATCCATATGATAAAAAAACTCTATCTCATCGAATATTAATTGGATAATTCATTAAAATCATAATAATAACCTGAATTATGGAATAACCAATACAAATATATGAAATTTTGATAGAAAAAACACCACAGGTGATCAATATTTTCACTATACTTCCAATGGAAAAAGAAGAGCATGAAAACAAGAAAAGTAAGATACTTTTCAATTTCTATGTGAGGATGTCTATGGAAATTCTATTAAATATGCTTGATTTCTATTTAAAACTTATATTTCCGTATTTTATAGTCAAAAATTCAATTTTACATTTAATATTAACAAAAATAATAATAATTTTCTAAAAATAATTCATATATAATTCTGAAGTCCAAATGAACATTAATTATTACCCATGTTGACCATCACACATCAAAGGTCTTTCCTACACTATAACTGTTTTCAGTACCCATTATAGGTTACCCTTTAGTATAATCATGAGGAGACATAAATGTCTCATGGTAACTTGAAACTTATCCAAATATAACATTGTAAGATATAAATTACTTGTCCATATGATACTCAAATGTATCATATTTACTAATTTTATATCTATACATATATAGAGTCATTCTATAGTTAACCATTAAAATAAAATGTCCAATTTATTATACCTTTTAATGGGTTACATTTATGTTTGAAATATTCATTATTATACATGAACAATTTAATTTTATTGATAATTTTTTAATATTTATTGATTTAATTATGCGTAAATTTATTAATTTTGTATATAGTGTCCTAAAAAAATTTCCATTTTTTGATCCCATTGTGTTCCATAAGTAAGATAATCCTTAACCATAGGACTTAAACTATTTTATCCTACCATAAAAGGGTTAATTTTAAATAATACTTCATACCAAAGTTCAATCAATTAACATAGAATTTTAAAAATTTATGAAAATTATTTCAAAATTTATCCAAACTCATAACTAAAAAAATTTCATGCCCTGAAATACGAGAACCTCATACTCATATTTCAAAAAAAAACATATAGTAGAGTATTCTTTATAATTTGACAAATTATATTGGGATAAATCATAGGGCACATTCCCAAAACAATATGAACACCCTCATTGCATGTTTGGTTCTAAAATCTCATGGAATTCAAAAATTATGAACCATATTACCATTCTCATAATCATAGGACCATGAAATATCCCCACTATATGATAGCTCTTCCCTGACTAGTGTCATCTAGACTATAACCTTTATGGGACGATACTCGAGCAACTCAATCAGTATATTTCTAAAATAATGAGATAACTCCAATGAAACAATTTCTAATTCACTCGCACTACCCAATTAAAATTATTTGATCCCTTATACGAGCCTCCCCATCCTAAGTATTACCTACCTATTCTCACATATAACAAATAATTTTTCATAATTCTAATGTCACAAACATTAATTATTTTGATTTTCTATGTATATAGACTATCCACCCAATGAAGCTGACCATTTGGTATTATCATAAAGCATCTTGCTGATGTCAATTATAATCTTACTAAATACTCATTTCCCAATTTAATCATCCATCATCCGTGATGGCCACATATTAACCAACACATTATTATTATATTAATCATATATTCAACAGTTCCACCGGTATCTAATATTTAAAACAAAACTACCAATCTCATGGATATTATCTAACTACTAGTAGAACCGCATCCTTCACTTAGTATGTCAGTAAAATCACATATTGTTGGCTTGATGCCCTATTTCATGATTTGTTTTATTCCTTGTGAATTATACTCACTATTATCCACTTCCAGCTATGATTCCATATTGATCCTATTTTTATCGCTTGATGTTTTTTCCTACCTACCAGATTGCAGCACCACTCAAGGACATAGAACATATGTCTGAAACTAACTAGATCCATAACCCTCACTGACTATAATTGTAAATGTGGGAATTAATCATATGTTCCTTCTAGAAAAATTCTTAAAAATTGTTTACTGGGTGATCACCCTAGGATCCAATAAGATCTGACTATACACACTAAGAATAGGTCATTAATTAACCAGTCTACTGTGGTTTTATATAATCTCTTCTCTAAATTAAATTGTAATACAACTCATGTCACTTCCTATGTCTAACCATAGATCCAATACCAATCTCACTCAACTTCACTATTCAGAGTAGTATACTCCAAAAAATAAATTTTACTTTTATATGTTTTCATACTCCATCCCTTATAAAAATGAGGTCACAGAGAAAATATTTACCTATAATTTAAAATCATGATGTAAGTAATTATTTATTTAGAACAAATTACTGATATCATATCCTAATACATTTAGTAAAAACTACTGAAAATCCATAAAACTTGTGGAATATTAAATATCTAATTCCTCCTCCTGAATTATCTCAATAATCTATCCCCGAATAGTCACAAAGTTTTTAATCATTCTATATTTGTATATCTTGGATGACACATCTACATAATCTTATCAATTATATTATACACAACATAAATAATGGTCTCCATGAGCTCTAATTTTTGAACATCACAAAATTCTTGATCCAATGTGTTTATCCTAAAAACATAAATATTTATCTATTTTAATCTTGATAATCTCATCCTCACGAGTTCTCATTTTGTTCATGCTTTAATTACACCCAATCTTCACCCTACCATTACTCCAATAGAGGAACTATAAGTGATACTTGACAAAAAATAGAAATACAATTCTCATTAATGTTATATATTTCCATATATCACAAATTTTGATTATGTTAATATATGGACCATACCAATATCACTTATATAGAGCTAAAATTACCAAATCCCACACCGTAAACCTCATGGCGCCAATTATTTTTTTCAGGGTCAAACAAATCTCATACCATAAACATAAAATTTCATCATTCCTATTCTTGTTATATAGAACTCCACCAAGAATATATGTGGTAAAACACTATAAATGTTATTATAAATAATAAAAACAACACACCACCTTTTCCATTCATGTTCTATTTCCCTTTTTAGTTTTCTTGAGTTGAATTCCACCAAGATTAATTCTAGGAAAACACTACTTTTTCTATTATTGAAACATTAAAAAAACAAAACCTCAAAAAATTACATAGTAAAATAACTATCAAATAAATTAAAAACTTCTCCTGTGTCCCATAAGTATAAAATATGATTCTTGAGTGATACCACATAACTAATTAGGGGAAGAGTTGGAAACAGAAGTAAATTTCATGAAATTGAAATGTATCCAAACAATTAACATAACTAAAACATAAAAACCCATTAAATCAAACATATATAACCACAAAAAATATAATTCATATAGTACTTGTATGGTGCTAGATCAAAACATTTCATATTTTCTAGGTTTTAAAAGTTTTATAAAACTCCTGCCAATTAAAACCCATATAAAAAAATAACACACACTTGGTATATTTAGTCCCATTCTAACCTGGTACCACAATATAATTCCTCAACTCAATATACACTACAATAACTTAATTAGGATGATACATGACCATAATTATACCTCCCCATTTTCCAAAGGTTGTTGAATACTATTTTTGTTTTATGAGCTGATTTTACGGAGACTATATCCTTTGAAGATATATAATAATAACGACCTGTCAATTGTAAATATCCATGAAATAATCTAGATAACTCTTAGGACAATCACATGTTTATAATTTCATATTAATAATAATAAATAATCTAGATCACTCTTAGGACAATCACATATTTAATAGTAACACGATTATACCAAATATCTACCATCATATTTCTGAATAAAAACCAGTCATGTCTTTTAAACCATGTTATCCATCCTATATATCACCTACAATCCCATATCAACTAGGATAAATACATAAATAATTTTCCCTTAACTATACCATAACTCATAAATAATATATATTTTTTAAAACATATTCATGTTCTAACTTGGAACTCTATAGGTCACTAATAATATTATCCATATATTAAATCAATATGTATTATGGTGGATGTAAAATTTAATTTACTATAAACCATCAGGTCACATAACTAGCACCACTTGTGGTCAACCACCTTGAGTGACACTTTAACATAGTCATATAGTTTCAAAATTGAAGGATTCATCCATAGTATTTCCAACTCTAATCCCCCTTGACCATCCAATCAATTTTGTGTTTCATTTAATAACTATTCAAATCATCAATGAAAACCCAATGACATGTCTCTAGCCATATTGGAAGGAAAAAATCATTTGAAACCTCATTTTAATCACTGAATCAATATCATATTGAATATAACTGACAATGATACCAATTGATTCTAATTTTCAACACATCATATTTAACAATGAATATATATAATATCTTCCCTATCGAATATGGTTGAATCATGTTATCCACAGGATTAAACTCTAACGTGAAGGGCCCGAACTGACCCGAACAAGGGATATACACTTCTAAATGTATTATTCTGTTGTGTTCTTCGTGGACGTTTTCTTGAAATGGTAGAAAATGGATTTTAGAGTCAATCACAACAAAGTTGACAACCTAGAAATTCTGTAGATACAAGAAGCTCGAGAAACGGTACACTAGAGTGACTCTAGTGGCCCGTCGAAGGTACCACTGGGGCACAAGATACCATGGGAATATGATGGTAGTGTGCCATAGAGGAAAGGTAGTGTGATGCTGTGGCAAGGTGGTGGGGTGCCTGTCCGCAACGTCGGGAGGAGCAGACCACTCGTGCTGCTCGAGCGGGCTAGTAGAATGCAGACTTGATCTGCGTGCATGCAAAATAGCCTACCAGCATGGTCGGTGATGTGGAGAAACCATAGTTTCATGAATGTAGTAAATAGACCACCCTGAATTGACCATAGGGTGGGAGGGAGGCAGGACGTGGCTATTTGTCATGTCCCAACTAACCAGACCCGTGATTCAGCAGGCCGAACCCACATTGCTGGGTCGGACCCAAGCTATTAGGCCGGTCACGTCCCCCCAAGCCAGACCTATGAGACCAATTGTTTGGCTAGGACAGAACCAAGATGGACCCACTCCAGACCCTCGTACAAGGTCTGGATTGGTTAGTCTTACCCCGACGGACGAGACCCGCACAGGACTGTCCTTGTTGCACTAAAAAAATCATAACCTACTGAGTGGGAATCCAATTGAAGGATCGTCTACGGTTATAGGAACCATGAGAAAATGAGGTCATTTTGAGATAATACATATTAGATTTTCTATATGTTGGTGTATTATCAGGATGGAATGGACTTGAATCCAACTATGCCCTTTTTAATAAAAATCCCATAACATAAACACAGGGCATCTGATAGACTTGTTATCTATTGCGCTGGGACTGATACAAAATTACAGACCATTGTGGTTACTATATGTGGTAATTCATGGTGTATGTGGTATGAAAAATGTTTGGAGTAGCTGATACTCCCAGTATCACGCATACTAAGTGTGGTAATCCAGTGGCTGTCTGTAAAGTGATGAAGGAATTGTGATCCTACATGTGTAAACACCTAGAGATCGTGAGCAAGTCAACACCTAAAGATCCTGTGTGGTTCATCACCTAGTGATCCTCTGTGGGAAATAACCTAGAGATCCTATATTGGTTAGCACCTAGGGATCCTCTGTGGGATAGCACCGAGAGATCCTCTATGGGTCAGCACCTAGAAACATTGTGCTGGTCAGTAGTATAGCCTCCCGATATAATAAGATGATCCGGCTTTATGATTAATCATATATACATTTGTACATAGGTAATACCTTTTCTGTGTTGTGTCTTTTATTTGTGGTATGTGTTTCTGATCTGTCATGGTGGTATTATCTCTCTGTTGTCATCATTTGTTGTGTTTTCTTTCATGAATTATAGAGTGTCTATATGGGGTATCAGGGTTGCTACTGAGTGATGTTATACACATCCATGCATGAGTTTCTCCTACAGCTACTGTGACTTGTGAAGACGATGGATATCCTTGACCTAGACTTTCTGGAGCCAGATCTAGACGATACTCGGGGTGGATAGATATACACGGTCAGTTGTAGTGACATCCGATGGATAGTTTTACCTACTCATTAGGAAGGATCTTAGGAGGATGACCTCCCGAGCATGTACATGATTTTCTATACTTTTCTTTTAGTTGGGCATGTATTTTGGAACCATTTAATTCTTTTAACATATATTACTCTCAATAGAGGGGCATTGTTGTGGTTGTACTTATTTCTTTCCTTTGTTGTTTTCTTTGTGTGGTACCCCCTGTTTCTGTGTGTATAGGTTTATTGGAAATGCATTCCATTTTTGGGTTATGACATTCTGGTGCTCTTCGCCATCCCCTTTCATAAGGAAGGCTGGATTGGGGTTGTCACAGCATGGGCCCTAAGGGATGGGTCCTAATAAAGGGGTATTGAAGGGAGATCGATTCTCCCAGAAGAACTATTTGTCTGTAATTTTCAATTGGGGAAATAGTGTAATGTGTCTGGAATTCAGATATCAATACTGAAAGCCCATTATTGGTGTGGAGGCCAACATATCCTTTCTCCAGGACCCTGAATTCTGTTTTCTGACTCGTTACAGAAAAACACAACCTTCTTGTTTTTTGGAAATGTTTTTCTCTTGATCTTTTTTGACTCATCTCAGCATGAAGAAATTTTTAAATATGGAACATTTGTTTTCTAAAGGATGACTCTAGAAAGACTACTACCCAATATTCCAGTTAGTGTTCATGATGATGGTCCGCTGATTAATGATGCATCAATGCAGGGACCGCTTATAGCAGTAGCACCTTTGGGTGGTGGACCAGCATCACCACCACCCAGGGAGGAGTAGTTTCTAGTAGCCCCACCAGCGGACATTGCATGCAGACTAATCATTTTTCATGAGTTACTGAGAAATATTCCTTCAGGGATTCGAGGCAAGAATGATCCATAGGATGAATTAGATTGGTTGGAGGTATTTAACTAGGTTTTTTTGCATAGTAGATACATCAATAGACAAGGTGGTGGAGCTTGATTCTCCAGAAACACAAGGGAGAGGCCCATGTTTTGATGGACATTGAGTGCCTCTACATGGTAGATTTTATACTAGAGACACTACGATCAATGTGTATTCCGTAGTTACTACACCTACAGTAGGGAAACCGAACTATGGCTATGTAATCATTGAGTGTTACCGACCACTCCAGCTACTCCACCAATATGGAAACAGACCATTCAATTACGGTCTGAACCTTTGAGAAGGGACACCATAAAGAGATTTTGGTGTTGAAGATTTCGCCTAACATACTGACGTAGGATGGAGTTCTAGAGAAAGCCCAACTGGTGGAGAGCATCCTATCCAAATAGGACCCAATGGGTGGTCCACCACTGGGAAACATTGTAACACCCTGAGATTTTATGAGAAATATTTTTTTTCTTATGTTATACACAACACCAAAGGAATCTTTCACTATACACAACACTGGCTTGGCTTGCGTTACATGCAAGAGCAACCTTCCTAGATAGCTTTCATTGTATGAAATACCGAGTTTCCCTAAATAATGATATATTATTATAATATTATGAAATAGCCATTATAAAATGTATTAACTAAATTGTTATTTTTATAAAAATATAATTTATCTTACACATTTTCTATAATGAGATATGAAAACAAAATAAATTTTTCAGAGAAAAGAAGTATTTTTCAAAAAAAAAACAAATGAACTTTTACCACCTTTTAATTGTGCAACCATATTAAATATAGTTTTTTAAAAAGTTTATAAGTTAAATTTTAAAAAATAATATTATTATTTTGAATCAAGATATAAAAATTTACATTGGATTAATTTTTGATACTTTTATGATGACTTTCATATTTTGATGAATAGTAAAAATATGCAATTTTTTTCTTAAAAACAATTTTTTTATCAAGATTATATATATAGGTAAATGTTAAAATTTAATTGTTTTAATGTATAAGTAGATTATATTTTTCCCAGTTATTATAATTTATGTCATTTCCATTAATTTTAAATTGAACTCATAGGTAAAAACACTGTAATCTTTGGTAATGTTTTCACTTTTAAAACCTGTTTTCTTAACAAGAGGATTAATTTTAAATTAATTACTACAAATTATATATTTTGAATTTTGAAAAATGGATTACATATTTGGATTATGTGGGTCAAACTTGTGTTAATGGGATTCTTTTATTTTTTTGAAATTATTAATAGTGACTACGAAAATTTTTATTTACTACAGTTAAAGGTAAATATTGTAATTAAGGGTAAAAATAAGACTAAAAAATTACCCAAAACACCTTCCAAAATTCTATTTGATGAATTAAAGTTGACCCATATCACCAAAGGGTCGGAATAGATTCATTTAATGGACTTTTTTCCCTGAAAAGTATAAAATTAGTATTAAAACCAAAGAAAGTGACTACATGTCACTCTCTTATATCTTATAAGTGTAATAATTTAAATTTAGTAATAAAATTCATAAAAAATCAATCATTAATAGTCTATAGAAATATTATCTAAATCATGTCAATTTATTTAGAAAATTTAGGGATTAAATAATTATCATTAATTATGAAACAATAGTGATGTTGAAATTTTTTTATTGATTGAAATATCAAATAAATGGTTTTAAAAATATTAAAATAAGTATTATACGAACTATTTAATGTGCTCCATGAATTTTATAGATACATATGACATGTTTTGAATTTATTAAATCTTTTATTTCGAACATATCTTCTCTGTGGATTTTATTTAAATTGAAATAAATGAATAGTGAAAAAATTGACACTATTGTTATTTTATAAAAAACACATATTAAAAAACATTTTAAAAAATAACAAAATTATTTAAAAATTATAAATTAAAATTTATACTGTCCAAATTTACATAAAGTATCCAATTATGAAAAATTCACAACACAGAAGTAATTATTTATAACATTTTAAAATTTAGAGTATTATTACTGCAAATAAAATTAAATAGATTAAATAAGGATAAAATAATTTGATAAGGTTTAAAATAAATTCCTAACATGTCTAAAATTTATTGGTGGATGAGATTAAAACCATATATCATCTCATATCCGAATTCAGGCATTTTTTGAGGTTTCTAAGTGGGTTTTAAAATTATTATAATATAATATTTCATATGTTTCCAAAGGTGCCCATCTCATACCTTATAAAAGGGCACCTCCTCCCTCTCCTCCTCACAACTTTTTGAGCTTTTAAGCTTAGACAAAACTGACCCATCTATCTTCTCCACTTCCTTAGAAACATTTTAGATATCCGTGTTGTCACGACCCGTCCTCAGGGCCCGTGCCGTGACTACCCCAAGCCCGCCTTCCATAGGCCAGGGGCTGGCGACTAGCACCAAGGCGTAAATCCCAACAAAAAGGGAAGGCATTTCCTTTGAAAAGTAAACAAGCACCACAGAGTAAGCAAGCGGAAAAGTAAACACTTTGTAAAAACTGTACAAGCTGTGCTGAAAGTAAAAGGGGCCGGAAATACAAGCCCAACTGTAAAGTACAACTGAAAGGAAAAACAGCAACTGAAAGGAAAAACTGCAGCGTCGAGCCGTCCTCTGGAAGTCCCACCTGAAGGGTGGGTACAGATAGCCTCCACTGCTCCTCGGGTCCACCTAACCGCTCCGAGTACGTCCCGCCCAGTGGTCCACCTCCAGGTACTGTCCTGCTCCGCACGCCTCCTCCACGATCAGCGCTGTCCGTCGTCTGCAACCAACACCACGAAGTGCGGGCATAGCCCGTGCAGGGGTGAGTATAAGCTACTCAGTAGGGACCCCGATACCACCGAAGGTCTCCCGAAATCCACAAAGGATAAATCACGAAGAAGAGGTAAAATCACGAAGTAACATCAGACACGGCTTAGGTATATGCCCATACATATACCTAAGTCATCAATTCCCCGATCGGCTCCAACGTCCGAGCCCTAGCACAACCCAGTCCACACAAGAAAGAAAAACGCATACCCACGCAGGATAGAACAACACAATCCACAAAGGAGAGTAAACAGTAAATCCACACAGGATAGATCAACACAATTCACAAAGGAGAGAAACACAAGATTCAGCTCACACACGTATAATTCTTCGGATGACGATAAAGATGATCACTGAACCATCTAAGTCGTCTGACCCACGAAGGATCGTTAGGTACTAACCTTGCAGTGACCCACACAGGATCGGACCCACACAGGATCGGGCCCACACAGGACCGGGCCCACGCAGGACCTGTAGGTGCTGGCTCACACAGAACCGCTGAGCGCTGACCCACGCAGGATCGGACCCACACAGGATCGGGCCCACACAGGACCGGGCCCACGCAGGACCTGTAGCACTGATCCACATAGGATCGCTGAGTGTAGTAGTCGTCACAGCCCGCTGAGGATCTCTGCACAATCGTCGTCGCAGTCCACGGAGGATCTCTGCACGGTCGTCGTCGGAGTCCACGGAGGTTCTCTGCACGGTCGTCGTCGGAGTCCACGGAGGATCTCTGCACGGTCGTCGTCGGAGTCCACGGAGGATCTCTGCACGGTCTTCGCTGTCGAAGTAGCAGTCGCAGCCAGCACTAGGGTTCCCGCACACAACAAGCTCGTTCGGGAGGGTCCGCTCCACGAGCCGAGAGACTGATACATCAACTGACACAAAGTCCGAAGTTGATGTATCCAAAAGTTTAGTATCGTCAACATGAACTCAACGTCGCAGACGGCGCGTCAATCGGACGCCCGGTCTGAGAGATATTGGCATTTTCGTCCCAGGGGCCCGATTGGTTTTTAAGGCAAAACCAACCCGACCGCACTCCACCTGCGTCCAAACCTCGGGCGGAGTATGCCAAAAGATCTGTCTCACTTAGAGGAATTCAACAAAGATGACGCCACGTCAATCGGACGTCCGTAGCTAAAGATATGAGCGTTTCCGCTCCGAGGGCCCGGTTGGTCTCGTGTATGAACCAACCCGGACGAACTCAAAGTATTCCGAAACCTTGAGTAAGATATACTGAAACAACCGTCTCGATCCAAGGATCGTGTTGCCGCTGACGGAGAGTCGTTTGGAGGCACGAAGCTCAAGTTACAAGCGTTTGAACAAAAACGTCCGAAGAAGGGGGGTACGGGCCCGGGCCGACCCGGCCCGACCCCCCCTGGGTCGGCCCGAAGCGGGTCGACCCGACCCGGGTCCGACCCGGTTGGCCCGGCCCGGCCCGGCCAGGGCCGGTCCGGCTCGGCTCGGCTGAGCGGCGCGGGTGGAAGCCGCGGGCGTTGACCCGCGGCCTGAGGAAAACCGCGGCCCGCGTGCGGGCCGCGCTGGTGAACCGCAGACGCGGCTGAGCCGCGTCCCGCCTGGGCGAACCGGACCCCCACGGCTTCAGCCGCGGCGGCCTCGTCCGGCGGCGCGCCGGGGTGCCGGCGTCGCTCCGGTGGCCCGTTTTCCTTCCCGTCTACGCCGTTGCTCCTCCCAGGATCCATTCTTTACTGCGGGATCGTCAAACGTCCGCTGCGGCACGTTCCGTCGTCGTCCGCAAATCCGCACAAAACGAAGAAACGACGGAGGGTCGTCGGGCCGTGTTCGTTTGGCCCGCACCCTCCGTGTTAGAGATAAACAACCGGGAGAAATTTATTCCACACAGGAAACAACAATTTTAATAAGATTAAAATTGTTCACAAAAAAACGGTTCTTTAATTTCTTTAAAGAAACAAAGACGGGAAATAAATTTAAAAGGGGGTAATTCCCATAATAAAATCCCTACCTCGTCGATCGTCGCGCGCGGGCGTTCTTCGCGGAAAAGATCGTCGCGGAAGAGAGGGATCGTCGCGTCCTCGCGGGGAGGCGTCGCGTCGTCGTGGAATCCGGTGTTGAGTCGGCGAGCTCAACGAACCAAGAACATCAGATTTCAATTACTAATATTTAAATATGTGTTTCGTTTAAAACCAAAAGAAAAGAACTTGAGAGGAATTCTGAGATCACTCACCTCAAATGGTCGGTGATTGGAGATCAGAGCGTGGAAGAACGTCCCGGACGGAAGCGTCGTCGATTTTCGGGTTCGGCGTTCTTCGCGTTCTTCGCGTTTTTCGCGAGGGAGAAGAAGATACGAGGGTCCTCTCAAATCCTCTCAAAGCGCAAATAACCAGAGGTCGAGCGTTGGCCTTATTTTATTAATACGCCAACGAATTTGAAAAACTGGATAAGAAACGATCCATCAATTCGTTGAATTAATTCAACGAAAGAAACAGACCATTTAATTCACGAAAGAAACAACCCATTTAATTCACGAGAGAAACAGCCCAATTAAATGGTCTGTTAAGAATTTAGAAAACGCGTCGGTTGACTTTCATTAAGACGGGTTTTCACGGGTGCGTTTCTTAGCGGAAAGAAACGGCGGGGCTCGTGCGGGCCCCACCTCACAAATATCCTACCAAGGGGGTAGGATATTTCTGGATAACATCCTATCCAGTTCAACACAGTTCAAGCCGCCTTTAAGTGGCTTCAAGTGGCTTCCAAGTGGCTTATGTGAAATAAAATAAAGTTGTCGCCAAATTATTTTATTTCTTAACTTTAATCCTGAAAATTAAAAACCACACCCGAGCAAACGCAACTCCAGAAGAGGCGTTTCTAAGCGAATACCGGCGCTGCGATTTCATCGGTGCCCTCAGAATTCGATTCTGGGCACCGGTTCAAAAGATAGAAAAACCCGCTCGTCCGTTCACTGAACGTACCCGAGCCAAACTTCGGAAAATGATTCCGGGCACACCGGGCCTCAGAATCAGGTGCCGTCAGAAACTGCGCTCTTGTAAAATTCCAAAGAAAATTAAGAAAAAAAAATTCCTTGAAATTTACGGGTCTTTACATTAATCCCACCTCAGAACTTTACGTCCTCGTAAAGATACATCAAAAACTAGGGAAACAAATGTGGGTACTGAGCACGCATCTGAGCCTCCCGCTCCCAAGTGCTCTCTTGGAGGTTCCCGTGCTACCATCTGATGCACACATGAGGAATCGATTGCCCACGTAGGACCCGCTCCTGTCGATCCTCTATCTCCACTGGGACCTCCGTAAAAGTCACCCCATCATCCACGTCTAGCTCCCCATTGTCAATGATGTGCATCGGGTCGTGCACGTATCTCCTCAGTTGGGATACGTGGATGACGTCGTGCACCCGATGCAACTGAGGTGGTAGATCCAGGCGATAAGCCACCTCGCCAACCCTGCTGAGGACCCGGAAGGGTCCGATGAAGCGTGGAGACAACTTGCCGCCTCGGCCAAATCTCCTCAAACCACGTCGAGGTGAGACCCGCAAGAAGACGTGGTCGCCATCCTCGAACTCTAGTGGCCTTCGCCTCCTGTCAGCATATGACTTTTTCCGGCTCTGTGCTGTCCTCATCCGCTCCTGGATGACCTGGACCTTCTCTGTCGTGGCTCGGACCATCTCTGGTCCCACAAGTGCTGACTCCCCAGGGTCTGTCCAGCACAAAAGGGATCTGTAAGGCCTGCCGTACAACGCCTCGTATGGTGCCATCCCGATGGTGGAGTGGTAGCTGTTGTTGTACGCAAACTCTACCAAGGGTAGGTGGTCCTCCCAGCTACGACCAAAGTCGAGGACACATGCACGGAGCATGTCCTCGAGAGTCTGAATGGTCCTCTCCATCTGACCATCTGTCTGAGGGTGAAAGGCGGTGCTCAGACGTAGTCACGTCCCGAACGCCTCCTGCAACCCCTTCCAAAGTCGGGAATTAAAATGAGCGTCCCGATTGGAGACGATAGTCGATGTCACACCGTGAAGTCGTACAATCTCCTGAACGTAGAGACGCCCCAAGCTCTCCACTGAGCCCTGCTCTCGGATGTGTAAGAAGTGTGCCGACTTGGTGAGTCAGTCAACAATCACCCAAATGGAGTCGTGACCTCTGGAAGTGCGTGGAAGTCCAGTCACAAAGTCCATAGATATCCCGTCCAACTTCCACTCCGAGACCTCCAAGGGTTGTACCAAACCTGCTGGTACCTGATGCTCTGCCTTCACCTGCTGGCAGGTGTGGCACCGTGAAACGAACTCTGCCACAGCCTTCTTCATGCCCGGCCACCAGTGCTGTCATCTGAGATCCTGGTACATCTTCGCCACTCCAGGATGTACCGCCAAAGGAGAAGTGTGATACGCTCTCAGCGCCTCCTCTCGTAAAGCGACTGGCACCAAGGTACGTCCTCTGAAAAGGACATCGTGCTCTGCTCCAAGGGAGAAACCATCAGGTTCCTGTCCCGAGGATATCTGTGCACGCCGTGTCTCATAGTCAACATCCCCATGCTATGCCTCTCTGAACCGCTGAAGAAGCGGAGGAGAGACTGTGAGAGACTGAAGGAAGGATGCTCCGTCTCTATCCACGAAGGATATCTGCAAAGCGGCTAGCTGCTCTATCGCCTCCTCATGTAGCTGGATGCCCGTCCTCCTGCTGAGGGCATCAGCCACTACGTTCCCCTTCCCAGGAGTATAGACTATTTCAAAGTCATAGTCCTGGAGGAACTCGAGCCATCGCCTCTGCCTTAGGTTCAGGTTTTCTGAGAGAAGATGTACCTGAGACTCTGGTGGTAAGAAAAGACTGTGAAGTGCTCACCCATCAGATAGTGTCGCCATGTCTTCAGGGAAAAAACCACTGCTGCCAACTCCAAGTCATGGGTAGCGTAGTTCTGCTCATGAGGCCTCAATTGACGTGATCCGTAGCCAATCACGGCCCGTTCCTGCATCAGGACACACCCGAGTCCGGTCCCTGATGCATCGCAGTAGACTACGTATCCAACTCCCTCCTCAGGCACCCTCAAGATAGGTGCGCTGGTCAACCTCTGCCTCAGCTCCTGGAAGCTCTCCTGACATCTGTCTGACCACACGAAGGGTTTCCCCTTCTTCGTTAACGCTGAGAGTGGGGCCGCAACTCTGGAGAAGTCCGGCACAAATCTCCGATAGTATCCGGCTAGGCCCAAGAAACCCCGCACCTCTGTCACGCTCTTGGGTGGCTCCCAAGCTAGCACTGCCTCGATCTTCGCAGGATCTACTGCAACTCCCGCCTTAGAAATGACGTGCCCCAAGAAGTGGACCTCACGTAACCAGAACTGACACTTCGAGAGATTTCCATAAAGCTGGTGCTCTCGGAGTGTGTCTAGTACAACAAGCAGGTGGTAGGCGTGCTCCTCCTCCGTCGTCGAGTACACCAAAATGTCGTCGATGAAGACCACGACAAATCAATCGAGGTATGGCTCGAAGATCCTGTTCATGAGGCTCATGAACACTGCTGGAGCATTGGTCACGCCAAAAGGAATAACCAAGAACTCATAGTGTCCATACCGACACCTGAAGGCCGTCTTCTGCACATCCTCATCTCGAACTCTAAGCTGATGATAGCCTGACCTGAGGTCTATCTTCGAGAACCACCGTGCTCCCTTGAGCTGGTCGAAGAGGTCATCAATCCTGGGTAGCGGATACTTGTTCCTCACTGTCACCTGATTCAGGCGACGATAATCGACACACAGTCGCAAGCTCCCGTCCGCCTTCTTGGCGAACAAAATCGGGGAAGCCCAGGGCGAAACACTGGGTCGGATGAACCCCTTTCCCTGCAAGTCCTCCAACTGTATCCGAAGCTCTTGAAGCTCAGCGGGGGCCATATGATATGATGGAGTGGATATCGGGGCTGTCCCGGGATACAGGTCAATATAAAAGTCTACCTCTCTGCGAGGAGGTAGTCCTGGAACGTCGTTGGGAAAGACGTCTGCGTACTGATCCACCACTATAGGAAAACTGGGACTCCGCACGTCAACTGCTCCCAGGATGAGGCTAGCCAACTGATGAGTGATGGGATGACCTCTCCTCTGCGTGAGTCCATCCTGTGCTGTTAAGGCTCCCTTCTCACCGGTGAAGGTGAACCTGCTCCCGTCGGTGCGCACACATCGCACCTTGCGCCTAATGCAGTCAATCTGAGCATGGACCGTAGATAACCAATCCATGCCCAAGATGACGTCGTAAGGCCTCGACACCGCTACAAGAAGATCCCAGCCGAAGCTCTCGCCTCCTAGAGTAAGCTCACACTGCCGGCACCAGTGCGTAATCGTCGAGTCTTCTCCAGTAGGAGTCTCTAGCCGCAAGGATCGAGCCAACGGCTCTGTCGGAATCTCCGAGCTCCGAACAAGGGAAGTGGCTATGAAAGAGTGACTCGCTCTTGTGTCTATCAGAACTGCAGAAAGGGTGGAATAGACACAGATCGTAACTCAAATCATCTCTGGCGTGCCGTGGTCATAGGCCTCCGCTGCCTGGAGCTGAGCCTGTCTCTTCCCGCCACCTCCCTGTGGTCGGGACGGGCCTCCTGGTGGTGGTGGTGGCAGAGCCTCAAAGCGTCGCCCACCACCTGCTGCTCGGCCAGCTCCTCTGCCTCGTCCGCCACCTCCCTGCGGACCGCCACGTTCGATCCTCTGCCTCTGCTTGGGTGGTCCCTCCACCGTCTGCTGCCCCTCGGTACAACGGGTCGGGCAGTCACGAGCCATGTGGCCCTGCCCACCGCACTCGTAGAACTGCCTGCCTCTCGGAAGGCTGGCTCCGCGCTGTGTGCCCCGCACCGCTGAGCCAGTGTCCCGGGGTCGTCTGCCGGAAGGCCTGGTCTGCCTGGAACCCTGAGTCATCCGTCGGCTACCTGCTGCCGAAGACTCCTCTATCTGCCGCCCTGCGGTAGGTCTCGCTGTGGACTCAGCCAGGAAGCTCTCAATCAAGAGGGCTCGCTCCAGTACTCCTGCCTGGGTCGGAATGCTGAGGGAGATCAGCGATGCCCTGATCTCGTGTCTCAATCCTTGCTCGAAGATCCGGGCCCAGAAGAAGGGGTCCCGTACCATGTCTGTCGAGTAGTGAGATAGGTCGGTGAACCTCGCCGCAAACTGAGCGACCGTCAAGCTGCCCTGCCGCAGCTGAAGAAGCTCCTGGATGCGCACCACACGGAGGGTGGCCGGCACGAATTCTGAGCGGAAGAGGGTCTCAAAGTCCGTCCAGATGAGGGTGGCCTCATCGTGTACCTAGAGCATCAGGCTCCACCAGCGTCCAGCTGCTGCGTGCAGTAGGCTCGCCGCGAGGATCACTATGAGGTCTGCTGGTGTCCTCACTAGCCTGAAAACTCAGACGACCGCCTCCAGCCAGTCCTCGGCTGCCTGGGGGTCCGACTCCCCATGGAACCTGGGTGGTCGCTGGCGCTGGAACTCATGAAGATCTCTGAGGCATCGTGCGTCATCAGCTGCCAGTGCTGGAAGCATCGGGGGCTCGGTGGGTAAAGTTACCGTCGGTGCCTCTGCTGTCAACGGGCCCTGTACTGAGGCCTCGTCGCTCGGCGGGCTGTCGTCGCGCCCTACTCTAGGAACCCTAGCTGGCTGCTGTCGTCGTGCCATCCTGAAAAGGAAACAAGTATGCCACGGTCAAAACAGTATACCTGGTGAGCTGACACAAGTAATCACAAAGAAAACTTGAAACACACATGCAATCAATGTTTTCGTGCATTAAGTCGGAAATCAGAAGTCAGGGTCCTGGTGTATGGATACGTCGGCCGCCGCACCAACACTGGACTCCCTGGACTGAAAACCACACTCAATACGCTAAACACTATTGCTTCACATAGGAGAAAGATCAGAGTCTGCGGTAGAACCGACCACCTCTAATACCAATTTGTCACGACCCGTCCTCGGGGCCCGTGCCATGACTACCCCAAGCCCGCCTTCCATAGGCCAGGGGCTGGCGACTAGCACCAAGGCGTAAATCCCAACAAAAAGGGAAGGAATTGCCTTTGAAAAGTAAACAAGCACCACAGAGTAAGCAAGCGGAAAAGTAAACACTTTGTAAAAACTGTACAAGCTGTGCTGAAAGTAAAAGGGGCCGGAAATACAAGCCCAACTGTAAAGTACAACTGAAAGGAAAAACAGCAACTGAAAGGAAAAACTGCAGCGTCGAGCCGTCCTCTGGAAGTCCCACCTGAAGGGTGGGTACAGATAGCCTCCACTACTCCTCGGGTCCACCTAACCGCTCCGAGTACGTCCCGCCCAGTGGTCCACCTCCAGGTACTGTCCTGCTCCGCACGCCTCCTCCACGATCAGCGCTGTCCGTCGTCTGCAACCAACACCACGAAGTGCGGGCATAGCCCGTGCAGGGGTGAGTATAAGCTACTCAGTAGGGACCCCGAGACCCCCGAAGGTCTCCCGAAATCCACAAAGGATAAATCACGAAGAAGAGGTACAATCACGAAGTAACATCAGACACGGCTTAGGTATATGCCCATACATATACCTAAGTCATCAATTCCCCGATCGGCTCCAACGTCCGAGCCCTAGCACAACCCAGTCCACACAGGAAAGCAAAACGCATACCCACGCAGGATAGAACAACACAATATACAAAGGAGAGTAAATAGTAAATCCACACAGGATAGCTCAACACAATCCACAAAGGAGAGAAACACAAGATTCAGCTCACACAGGTATACTTCTTCGGATGACGATAAAGTTGATCACTGAACCATCTAAGTCGGTTGACCCACGAAGGATCGTTAGGTACTAACCTTGCAGTGACCCACACAGGATCGGACCCACACAGGATCGGGCCCACACAGGACCGGGCCCACGCAGGACCTGTAGGCGCTAGCTCACACAGAACCGCTGAGCGCTAACCCACGCAGGATCGGACCCACACAGGATCAGGCCCACACAGGACCGGGCCCACACAGGACCTGTAGCACTGATCCACATAGGATCGCTGAGTGCCGTAGTCGTCGCATTCCGTTGAGGATCTCTACACAATCGTCGCCGCAGTCCATGGAGGATCTCTGCACGGTCGTCGCCGCAGTCCACGGAGGATCTCTGCACGGTCGTCGTCGGAGTCCACGAAGGATCTCTGCACGGTCGTCGTCGGAGTCCACGGAGGATCTCTGCATGGTCGTCGCTGTCGAAGTAGCAATCGCAGCCAGCACTAGGGTTCCCGCACACAGCAAGCTCGTTCGGGAGGGTCCGCTCCACGAGCCGAGAGGCTGATACATCAACTGACACAAAGTCCGAAGTTGATGTATCCAAAAGTTCTGTACCGTCAACAGGAACTCAACGTCGCAGACGGCGCGTCAATCGGACGCCCGATCTGAGAGATATTGGCATTTTCGTCCCAGGGGCCCGGTTGGTTTTTAAGGAAAAACCAACCCGACCACACTCCACCTGCGTCCAAACCTCGGGCGGAGTATTCCAAAAGATCCTTCTCACATAGAGGAATTCAACAAGGCTGACGGCACGTCAATCGGACGTCCGTAGCTCAAGATATGAGCGTTTCCGCTCCGAGGGCCCGGTTGGTCTCGTGTACGAACCAACCCGGACGAACTCAAAGTATTCCGAAACCTTGAGTGCGATATACTGAAACGACCGTCTCGATCCAAGGATCGCGTTGCCGCTGACGGCGAGTCGTTTGGAGGCATGAAGCTCAAGTTACGGGCGTTTGAACGAAAACGTCCGAAGAAGGGGGGTACGGGCCCGGGCCGACCCGGGCCGACCCCCCCAGGGTCGGCCCGAACCGGGTCGACCCGACCCGGGTCCGACCCGGTTGGCCCAGCCCGGCCCGGACAGGGCCGGTCCGGCTCGGCCGAGCGGCGCAGGTGGAAGCCGCGGGCGTTGACCCGCGGCATGAGGAAAATTGCGGCCCGCGTGCGGGCCGCGCTGGTGAACCGCGGACGCCGCTGAGCCGCGTCCCGCCTGGGAGAACCGGACCCGCATGGCCGCGGGTCCGTTGGCCGCCGCCGCCACGGCTTCAGCCGCGGCGGCCTCGTCCGGCTGCGCGCTGGGGCGCCGCCGGCGTCGATCCGGTGGCCCGTTTTCCTTTCCGTCTGCGTCGTTGCTCCTCCCGGGATCCATTCTTTACTGCGGGATCGTCAAACGTCCACTGCGGCACGCTCCGTCGTCATCCGTCAAATCCGCACAAAACGAAAACGGCGGAGGGTCGTCGGGCCGTGTTCGTTTGGCCCGCACCCTCCGCGTTAGAGATAAACAACCGGGAGAAATTTATTCCACACAGGAAACAACAATTTTAATAAGATTAAAATTGTTCACAAAAAAACTGTTCTTTAATTTCTTTAAAGAAACAAAGACGGGAAATAAATTTAAAAGGGGGTAATTCCCATAATAAAATCCCTACCTCGTCGATCGTCGCGCGCGGGCGTTCTTCGCGGAAAAGATCGTCGCGGAAGAGAGGGATCGTCACGTCGTCGCGGGGAGGCGTCACGTCGTCGTGGAATCCGGCGTTGAGTCGGCGAGCTCAACGAACCAAGAACATCAGATTTAAATTATTAATATTTAAATCTATGTTTCGTTTAAAACCAAAAGAAAAGAACATGAGAGGAATTCCGAGATGACTCACCTCAAATGGTCGGTGATTGGAGATGGGAGCGTGGAAGAACGTCCCGGACGGAAGCGTCGTCGATTTCCGGGTTCGGCGATCTTCGCGTTCTTCGCTTTCTTCGCGTTCTTCGCATTCTTCGCGAGGGAGAAGAAGATACGATGGTCCTCTCAAATCTTCTCAAAGCACAAATAACCAGAGGTCGAGCATTGGCCTTATTTTATTAATACGCCAACGAATTTGAAAAACTGGTTAAGAAACGATCCATCAATTCGTTGAATTAATTCAACGAAAGAAACAGGCCATTTAATTTACGAAAGAAACAGCCCATTTAATTCACGAGAGAAACAACCCAATTAAATGGTCTGTTAAGAATTTAGAAAACGCATCGGTTGACTTTCATTAAGACGGGTTTTCACGGGTGCGTTTCTTAGCGGAATGAAACGGCGTGGCTCGTGCGGGCCCCACCTCACAAATATCCTACCAAGGGGGTAGGATATTTCTGGATAGCATCCTATCCAGTTCAACACAGTTCAATCCGCCTTTAAGTGGCTTCAAGTGGCTTCCAAGTTGCTTAAGTGAAATAAAATAAAGTTGTCGCAAAATTATTTTATTTCTTAAATTTAAGCCTGAAAATTATAAACCACACCCGAGCAAACGCAACTCCGGAAGAGGCGTTTCTAAGCCAATACCGGTGCTGCGATTTCATCGGTGCCCTCAGAATTTGATTCCGGGCACCGGTTCAAAAGATAAAAAATCCCGCTCGTCCGTTCACTGAACGTACCCGAGCCAAACTTCGGAAAATGATTCCGGGCACATCGGGCCTCGGAATCAGGTGCCATCAGAAACTGCGCTCTTGTAAAATTCCAAAGAAAATTAAGAAAAAAAATTTCCTTGAAATTTACTGGTCTTTACACGGGTCTTCTTCAATGACCAACTTTAGTGCCCTAAGAAGAGGTTTATTAGAGGTGCCTCGAATAAGGGGTAATATCCTTTACCAATTTTTTCAAGTTCATTTCATCCACTACTACCTATTCTTTTGTTGTTTCATAATAAATTAATAACATCAGTTTCACTCTTATACTGATATGATATTATAAAATTGAACCAACCCTAATTCACCTTTTATCCATCCTAATGAAAACGAAATCACCGCGCTTGCGTACGTATGGAATATCGTCTATATGTCGTGGTGTAATCTGTTTTTCCACAACCACCTTACATGGATGGGTATAATGGTATAAAGAATAACTATATATGGTTATTATAACATGATACTAATTCTGAGATATTATATCATCCACTCTAATTATATTCATTAATTATGGGAATGATGTCATCACTCGTGCGTACGTACGGATTACCATTTCCATGACGCGATGAGATTTATTCTCTAAGGTAACCATTCAAGAATTATTATAAAGTATATATAACAAATAATATTGAAATATATGACATATTAATGATACTTGATTTATGTATATGTTATTTACTTACTTCCATTCAATTTAATAAGGAAACGAAAACAGCGTTCAGGCGTACGTATGACCTACCGTCTCCATGAACAGTGTATTTATTTACATTTATTGATCTATTATATATATGTATATTCTGAATAAATATTATATATATATCATGTTTTACATTATAGAAGTAATTAATCATGATCTATGTAATCATATAAATAATTACAAGTTAAATCATTGATGATTAATGAAACGATTTTTCCCAAAACGCTGCTTTAACATGGAATTGACAAATGAATGGGTAATATAAAGTCACAAGTGAATCATATATGATATCATTAATATTATAATGGTTCTGTTATAGGTTAATAATATGTTTAAACCCACTATACAGGAGTCTCCGTCACATACGGAAGAAAATGAACATAAGGTAACGGTTAATTTTACAATCTCATTTTATCCGAGATTGCTTATATTTATGTATTTTCTGGGGTTATAATTTTCATCCATGTCCAATTTTTTTTTAAAAAAGTGTTTAATAATATTCAGTGTATTTTTAAAGTCATGTTTACCGCTCTTTGACTTTCACATTGTGTTATGTAAGGAATCATTCTTTTTTTCTATATAAGGATCTTTTTGAATTTTCCGGTAAAAGTACAAGGAGAATGTTTTTTTAACTTATACGGCATGAAAAGATATTTTACTATTTCATAACGCCTAATTTTCATGGAGCTTAATCTATAATAATTAATGATTAAATTCAAAAAAATCATTTTCTTTCAAAATTTAAGGGCATTTTGGGAAAATAAAATGATTTTGATGAATAAAGGAAATTTTCCTCAATAATTTATTTCAAGTGTTTTGTAAAAACTATTGTCCATCTATGATTACATTATTTAGTATGATTATTTTTCACGTATAATGTCTCTATTATTTACATGGTTTGATTCTTCTTATGATGAAATGATATCCATTTGTTTTATATGATTTACGTTATTATGATATTATGTTTATGAAACCCATTGTTTTCTTTGGGTTATGATGAATGATTTATGTTTATTTTGTGGCACAAGTAAGAATAATTTCATTATGAGAAGGGTGGGACCTATATATTCCTCCAATGCATTGGGTAAAGATTTAAATCTCATGAGATAGACATGGCTGGAATAGAAAGTGAATCTGGTTTAGTAATATAGGGCTATAACAACAAGTAAACCCGGATTAGTAATGTACTGTATCCACTATGATTGTCTTGGTATTAATGCCTTTGCTACTATGGAAATCATAAAATGTGCATAATGGTATTCCATAATTAGATGTTTTATTTCCATGCTATTTTATCATGATTAATGTTTCTTTATGATCTATGCCTTATGTACTGCCAATATTTATGTTATTACTAAATATTTTAATGTTTTATGTTCATTTTTTTATCTTAAAATGTTTATGGATTGTTTTTATGTTTTCCATGTTTACCCTTATTGAGAATTTGAGCTCACCCTTTTGTATGTTTTCATTTCCCCTGGTCAGGAAGAAGGGTATTAAGTAGGATATTCCAAAAGAGACTCTAGAGATGATGAAATAAGCGGGAGACAATGTAGTTGATTTATGAACCAGTTGTTTATGTTTCCCAGTTTCTAAAGACATTATACCTGTATGGTCCTATCATGGTTTTGTTGTATGTTTTAATAAGTATTCTTCAATTATGAAGTAATAACAATGTAAGTAATTTATGGGTCGTTATAAACAGGTTGCTAAGTAATCTGCAAAAAGTAGTAAGAAGACGGAATAGAGGACCAAATGGGCTAGACCATTCGATGGACGACCCCAGAATTTAGGGTCCGAGGTGCGGTGCTTGCGAGGAAGAGGAGTTCATCTGAGGACTAGAGGTTTTTACAGATAAGGACGACAAGGGGAACCTATATTGTGACTTTCTAACTCCTTGCATAGATGACTAGAGAGAAGTTGAGGGACCATCAAGATTGTGATAGAGGTTTGCACGATGTCTTTCATGGTGCGGAAGACATAGCAGGGGAGTAGGATGAGAAACATGCGATGGATGAGAGTTCAAGGTACTACCACCACCACCCCCAAGAGGTCCACCAAGAGCTCTAGGAGTGGGTGGATAGGGGTGGGCCAAGCTTCAGGAAATGGTGTCCAATGACCATGTAACTCTAGAGATGATTCAATGTATGATCTATGTCTATTTCACCTTTATTACAGTTCATCTAGACAAAGGATACAATCACTCATTCCTTTAAACGGACCTCATATGAGGCTCAAAAATTCTAGTGGAGACATTGTCTTGGTAATTATTATTATAGAATCCTATGAGATGGGATTCAACTATTACATATTGGTGACGGTAGTTTGATCTTACTCTAGGTGGTGAGAGCATCAGTTGGGATCTCCCCGTAGTAGTGTCGAGGCCATACCATGTAATATTTGGTATGGACTGGTGATCTATAATCAATTCTTAGATCAACTGTTTTAGGTTAAAAGTGCATTGTGTCCATGAATAAAGGTCCATGTTTACCATCACCAGTGAGAATGGATCCTTGTCATCATGTGATGGACCTTCTTTGAGGAGGGTACAAACAACCACTCCACAGTTGGCTAGTATCATCCTCATTGTGGTGGACCATGGGAATCAGATTATTCTTGTAGTGGTGGATGAATATGAGGATGTATTTCCATAAGACATCCCAGGGCAACCTTCTCACTGAGAGGTAGGATTCTTCATTGACTTGTACCTAGGGATCCCCTGATATTTCCAACTGCATATCAGATGGCTCCCATGGTGCTTCAGGAGTTAAGGGTACAGCTGGAAGAATTGTAGTGGAAGGTATCTCAATAGACTTTGTGATGGGGTTACCACATACATCCAGGGGCCATGATTCCATCTAGCTGACTATTGACTGACTCACCAAGACATCTCAAATTCTACCCATTCAGGTGTTGGGAATGAGAGAGGGATTGGTATGCCTCTAAATCCATGAGATAGGGAATCTCCATGTGGTGACTTTGACAATTATCTCATAATATGATGCACACTTTACACCTTAGTGGTGGAAGGGGTTGCAAGAGGTATTCAGGACATAGCTGCGTTTGAGCACAACTTTTCATCCCCAGATGGATGGTCGGACGAAGCGGACCATAGAGACCTTGGAGGACATGCGTCATGCTTGTGTCATATATTTGGGTCGAATTTTGGAGGGCCACCTACAACTAGTGAAGTTTGAATACAACCATGAATATCACTCTACCATTATCATTACACCGTTTGTGTCCTTGTATGGGGTGGCCTTGTAAATCACCCCTATGTTGGATAGACCTAGGGGAGTCGATACTCATTGGTCTGGAGTTGGTACGAGCTACCACCAAGAAGGTGAATATCATCCATGAGAGGTTGAGGACTGCACAGAGTATACATAATTCTTATGCCAATAGGAGGCGGAGACCATTGGATATTGCATAGGGGGATCCTGTATTCCTTCAGGCCTCAACACAACAAGGATTGGAGAGGTTTTTCTGGTGCAACAGACTATCTCTGAGGATCATCGGACCATTTCAAATCTTAATAAAAGTTGAAATGGTGGTGTACCACCTAGATATTCCCCCACAGATTCACCAAATGCATGATGTTTCCCTCATGTCCCAGTTTTTGATATACGTGCATGATCAATCGTACTTTATCGACTATGGCATGCTGTACAATGAAGATGTGGCAGCAATTGTAGAGTTTCCGATTGAGATAGAGTATTTATAGGAGTAGGTATTGTGTGGTAGGTAGATACCTCTAGTAAAAGTCTAGTTATAGCATAAAAATCTCCATGAGATCACATCAGAGCGGGAGTCTCCGATTTTTGCTCAGTACCCCCATCTATTTGATTAGTTTTGTTTTGGATATCAGAGATGTAAATCCCCATGGTGTGAAAATATAATTAATCATAAATTCCATGTTTATTTTTATTATTATAATTTATATAGAATTATTATGAAACAAATATCTTTCATGGAATGTGATTATGAGGCCCGGTGAGCTCCGAACAGTATTTTTTATCTTTTTTATGTTATTTTCAATAATTGTGAAATAGATATTTTCTATCGTTTGAACCAGTTCCCAGATCATAAATCTATATGCACCTTTGAAGTTATAATTCTAGGATTTGCCATGAAATTTCCTAACATTGGTCATAAAGGTCTGAACGGAGAAGTTATTTTTTATTCTTTTGAAGAAAAATGATAACATAATTTGAAGGAATTATTTTATTTCTTTCCTCAATGATGGGATGTGGACAGAGACGTTGTGGTGCGGCCACTAGGAGGTGATTAGAGGCATTAATGAGGCACATTACGGTCCCTTATCACAAGGTATAATAATTTAATAATGTAATCATAATATCAAGGCTATTTTAAAGATGAAACTCTGTAATAATGCAATGTTTCAACCTAACAGAAATGATATGACATGATTCTTTTTATTAAACCAACACGTGGGAGAATGTGGAATTGAACTATAGGAATTATCTGATGAACCGATGATATATTTCCTCCCCAATAAAGAATAGGTAATGTCAGTGAGACTTCATCCTCATCATCATGCCTCAAAGAATAGAGACAGAAGAAACAATGGTACCATGAAACATCAAGGACAAGCACTTCGACATAGAATTTCAACAGGGTTGGGTTTAATGTGTTCTATGTATTTTATCATTTTTTCTTTATCCTAAAAATTAACATAAATTTTGGATCAACTAACCAATGAATTGATCTATGAAACACACATTCTTGTATGTGGATATTATGTTGTGGTTTTTTTGGGTTTTTAATGCTGTTTGATTATCCTCATGTTATGAGAAGGGTGGGACCTGTATATTCCTCCAATGCATTGGGTAAAGATTTATATCTCATGAGATAGACATGGCTGGAATATAAAGTGAATCTAGTTTTGTAATATAGGGCTGGAAAAACAAGTAAACCTGGATTAGTAATGTATGTTTTCCACTATGATGGTCTTGGTATTAATGCCTTTGGTACTATGGAAATCATAAAATGTTCATAATGGTATTCCACAATTAGATGTTTTATTTCCATGCCATTTTATCATGATTAATGTTCTTTTATTGTCTATGCCTTAGGTACTTCCAAGATTTATGTCATTACTAAATATTTTGATGTTTTATGTTCATGTTTTTATCATAAAATGTTTATGGATTGTTTTTATGTTTTCCATGTTTACCTTTACTGAGAATTTGAGCTCACCCTTTTGTATGGTTTTATTTCCCCTGGTCAGGAAGAAGGTTATTAAGTAGGATATTCCAGAAGATACTCTAGATATGATGAAATAAGTGGGAGACAATGTAGTTGATTTATGAACCAGTTGTTTATGTTTCCCTGTTTCTAAAGACATTATACCTGTACGGTCCTATCATGGTTTTGTTATATGTTGTAATAAGTATGCTTCAATTATGAAGTAATAAAAATGAATGTAATGCATGGGTCGTTATAAACAGGTTGTTGAGTGATCTGCAACAATTAGTAATAATATGGAATAGAGGCCCAAATGGACTAGACCATTCGAAGGACGACCCCAGAATTTAGGGTCGGAGGTGCGAAGCTTGCGAGGAAGAGGAGTTCATCTGAGGACTAGAGGTTTTTACACATACAGAGGACAAGTGGAACCTAGATTGTGACTATCTAACTCCTTTCATGGATGACTAGCAAGAAGTTGAGGGGCCATCAAGATTGTGATAGATGTTTGCGCGATGTCTTTCATAGGGCGGAAGACATAGAAGGGGAGTACGATGAGAAACATACGATGGATGACAGTTCAAGGTACTACCACCACCACCCCCAAGAGGTCCACCAAGAGCTCTGGGAGTGGGTCGATAGGGGCGGGATGGGATTCTGGAAATGGAGTCCAATGACCATGTAACTCTAGATATGATTCAATGTATGATCTATGTCTATTTCAACTTTATTACAGTTCATCTAGACATAGGTTACAATCACTCTTTCCTTTAAACGGACTTCATATGAGGCTCAAAAATTCCAGTGGAGACATTGGATTGATAATTATTATTAGAAACTCCTATGAGATGGGATTCAACTATTACATAGTGGTGACAGCAGTGTGATCTCACTCTAGGTGATGAGAGCATCAGTTGGGATCTCCCCGTAGTAGTGTCGAGGCCTTACCATGTAATCGTTGGTATGGACTGGTGATCTACAATCAATTATTAGATCGAATGTTTTAGGTGAAAAGTGCATTGTGTCCATGAATAAGGGTCAATGTTTACCATCACCAGCGAGAATGGATCCTTTTCAACATGTGATGGACATTCATTGATGAGGGTACAACCAATCACTCCACAGTTGGCTAGCCTCACCCTCAGTGCGGTGGACCATGGGAGTCTGATTATTCTTGTAGTGGTGGATGAATATGAGGATGACTTTCCATAAGACATCCCAAGTCTACCTTCTCACTGAGAGGTAGGATTCTTCATTAACTTGTACCTAGGGAGCCCCTGATATTTTCAACTGCATATCAGATGGCTCCCATGGTGCTTCATGAGTGGAGGGTACAGCTGGAAGAATTGTAGTGGACATCTGGTGACTGAACTAGGTGACAATGAAGAATAAGCATCCACTGTTGAGGATTGATGACCTCTTCGACCAGCTGAAGGTAGCGAGGTGGTCCTCAAAGATTGACATCAGATCGGGCTATCACTAGCTTCGGGTACATGATGGGAATTTAACAAACAAAACCTTAATGTTAAGTTATGGCCACAATGTGTTCCTGGCGATTCCTTTCGACATGAAAAATTTGCCCACAGTTTTCATGGAACTCTTGAACTAGATCATTGATCCTTAACATGAAAAATTATTTGTGGTCATCATTTATGACATCTTGGTTTACTCTGCGTCAGAGGATGAGAATGCTACATGCCAACAGATAGTCCTAGATGCACTCTAAGAGCAGCAAAATTACGGTACACTTTTAATGTTCAAAATTTGGACTCATGAATTCCACATCCTAAGAAACATCATATCGGAGGCTGGAGTTGAGGTTGCTCTGAAAAAGATATGCATTTATTTCTTAGGAGACACCCCAGAGTGTGACCTAGGTGAAGAGTTTCCTACGGTTTGTTGGGTACTACCGGAGACTAGTACCCGAAATTTCTAGAGTAGCAGCACCCTATTCAGATTTTTCAAAGAAAGGACAACCCTTCGTGTGGGCGGAGAGGTGCTAGAATAGTTTCTAGGAGTTGATGAAATGACTGAACATTGGACCCTTCATGAGTCTACTAGAATAGGAAATTGGGATTGAACTCTACTATAATGCATCAGGGATCGGACATGGTTCTGTCATGATGCAGGAGAGAACAGTGATCTCCTACGATTTACAGTAGTTGAGGTAGCATGAGCGGAACTACGCGACCCTGGACCTAGAGTTAGTAGTAGTTGTTTTTTCCTTGAACACCTTTCATCACGACATGATGGGTGAACGTTTTACCATCAACTCCAACCACAAGAGTCTCATGTTTATCTTCTCACAGAATGACCATAACATGAGGCAGTGGCCATTTCTAGAGTTACTCCAGGACTCTTACATTGAAATAGTATATACTCATGGGAAGGGGAACATGGTGGTAGAAGGACTCCCTAGGAGGTCTTGTTTGTAGTTGCTGAGTGAGGCGACCTGGAATCTCGCTGCTATGCAGATATCATTAATAAATAGTGATGGAGAAGCATACTTGCATTCTATGACTATGACTACTCCACTATAACAGCGACTTGCAGAGGCATAACTTTTTTATGTTGACTGCGAAGACAAACGTGCTCAAATATACTCAAGACATACTCATGAAGGATTTTCAATTGGTGTGGAGGACATCATCATTTTTAAAAGATGATCTATATTACTGGTGATGTTTTGGGAGGACGTGTAGAGGGAGTTCCATAAATCCACATTAGTAGTACATCCTTGTGTGGTAAAGATGTACCAGGACCTCTGATCTCAGAATAGGTGGCCAGGGATGATGAAATCAGTGGTCGAGTTCGTTTTCAGATGCTTTACATGTGAGCACGTGAAGGTTGATCATCAGGTTCTAACTGTCATGGATTATCCACTTGAGGTACCTCAGAGGACATGGGATGGTATCTCAATGGACTTTGTGATGGGGTTACCACATACATCCAGGGGCCATGATTCCATCTAGGTGACTATTGACTGACTCACAAATACATCTCACATTCTACCCATTAAGGTGTTGGGAACGAGAGAGGGATTGGGATGCCTCTAAATCCATGAGATATGGCATCTACATGTGGTGACTTTGACAATTATCTCATACCATGATGCACACATTACACCTTAGTGGTGGACGGGGTTGCAAGAGGTGTTCAGGACTTAGCTGCGTTTGAGCACAACTTTTCAATCCCAGATGGATGGTCAGACGAAGTAGACCATAGAGACCTTGGAGGATATTCCTCATGCTTGTGTCATAGATTTGGGATGAAGTTGGGAGGGCCACCTACAACTAGTGAAGTTTGAATACAACCACGACTATCACTCTACCATTATCATTACACCGTTTGTGTCCTTGTATGGGGTGGCCTTGTAAATCACCCCTATGTTGGATAGTCCTAGGGGAGTCGATACTCATTGGTCTGGAGTTGGTACGAGCTACCATCAAGAAGGTGAATATCATCCCGGAGAGGTTGAGGACTAAACAGAGTAGAAATAATTCTTATGCCAATAGGAGACGGAGACCATTGGATATTGCATAGGGGGGTCCTGTATTCCTTCAGGCCTCAACCCTACAAGGATTGGGGAGATTTTTCTGGGGCAGCGGACTATCTATGAGGTTCATCGGACCATTTAAAATCTCACCAAATGCATAATGTTTCCCTCATGTCCTAGTTTTGGATATACATGCACGATCAATCGTACTTTATTGACAATGGCATGTTGTACATTGAAGATGGGGCAGCAATTGTTGAGTTCCCGATTGAGATAGAGGATTGACAGGGGTAGGTATTGTGTGGTAGGTATATTCATCTGGTACAAGTCTTGTTATAACATATAAATCTCCATGATATCACATGAGAGCGGGAGTCTCCGATTTCTGCTCAGTACCCCCATCTATTTGATTAGTTTTGTTTTGGATATCAGAGATGTAAATCCCCATGGTGTGAAAATTTAATTTATCATAAATTCCATGTTTATTTTTATTATTATTATTTTTATAGAATTATTATGTGGAAAAAATCTTCCATGGTATGTGATTATGAGGTCCGGTGAGCTCGTAACAGAATTTTTTATCTTTCTTTATGTTAAGTTCAATAATTGTTCAACATATATTTTCTATCTTTTGAACCAGTTCCCAGATCATAAATCTAAGGGCGCCTTTGAAGTTACAATTCCATGATTTGCCTAGAAATTTCATAAAATTGGTCATAAAGGTTTCAACTGAGAAGTTATTTTTTATTATTTTCAAGAAAAATAATAACATAATTTAAAGGAATTATTTTATTTCTTTACTCAGCATTGGGATGTGGACAGAGACATTGTGGTGTGGCCACCCGGAGGTGATGAGAGGCTTTAATGAGGCACATTATGGTCCCTTATCACATGGTATAATAATTTAATAATGTAATCATAATAGAAAGGCTATTTTAAAGATGAAACAGTGTAACAATGCAATGTTTCAACGTAACCGAAATGCTATTACATGATTATTTTTATTAAACCAACACGTGTGAGAATGTGGAATTGAACTGCAGGAATTATCTGATGAACCGATGATATATTTCCTCCCCAACAAATAATAGAGAACGCCATTAAGACTTCATCCTCATCATCATGCCTCAATGAATAGAGACAGAAGAAACATTGATATCATGAAACATCGAGGACGAGCACTTCGACATCGAATTTCAACAGGGTTGGGGTTAATGTGTTCTATGTATTTTACCATTTTTTCCTCATCCTAAAAAATTAACATAAATTTTGGATCAACTAACTAATGAATTGATCTATGAATCACTCATTCTTGTATGTGGATATTATATGGGGTTTTGTTTGGGGTTTTTAATGCTGTGTGATTATCCTCATGTTATCCTCATGATTAAAATATAACACAGAGAGCACGGACCAACCCCAATAAGGCTCAGACCCTCTATCGTGGTTTTTAATTGTGCGTTCTTCATGGATTTATTCTAGAAATGGTGGAAATGAAAATTTGAGGTTGCTATAGAAATGGTGGTGGACTAGAAATTTGGTATACGCATGTAGCTCAATAAATAGACCACTAGAGAAAATATAGTGTCTTTTTGAAGGTTCTGTCGGTGAATAGACATAGGCAAAGGCCCCGAGTGGTGGCCATGGATGGAGTATTGTGGTTAGCTTGTCATCTCACCCCTGCAGTGAGGTGGCATGGTGACCTTCGACACCGCGTGGAGGAGAAACCTGCTCGGTCAAACTTGAGGCATGCAGACCTAGTCCACAATCATGTGAAACTACTAGCCAGCCTGGTCTTCCATGTGGAGACATCATGGTTTCATGATCACAGAAAGTATACCACCCCACATAGTCCACCGGGAAGGAGGATTGCTGGACATAGTAGTCTACTGCAACTTGTCTTGGCAGAGGGGGTTGACCTGTTGGCTGGACCCGCACCGTCGGGTCAGACCTGTGTTGTCGGGGCTGACCAGTCCTACACAGATGGACCCATGAGGCCAATGATATGGCTAGGCTAGAACCATGTGGAACCCCTACCGTACATCCATAAAGGGTCGGGTCAGATCAGTATGACCTGGTCGAACTGGACCCAGACCCGACAAGCCTTATTTCACTGAAACAAGCATAACTCGTAGACTGAGCATTCGATTGAGGAACCGTCTATGGCATTAGGACACATGTGATGATGTGGTCTATTTGAACTAAAATGAATTTGTTTTGGCATAAGTTGGAGTATGTTCTTGTTGGATCAGGCTCAAATCCCACCGATCCTTTTTAACAAAAATCACATAACTTAGAGATCGAGCATTTGACCGACCTGTCTTCTATTGCATCGAGACCCATATGATGTGATTGTCCTTTAGGATTAATATATGTGTAAATTCATCATAGTTTATGTAAGAATAATGGCATGAGAATCAAATCCTATCGGAATCAAGCAGGGTAAGTGCGAGAATCCAGTGGCTGGATCAGAGGTGATGAATGTATAGTGATCCTACATGGGTTAACACCTAGCGATAATGAGTTGGTAAGAACCTAGTGATCCTGTGTGTGTTAGCACATAGAAAGCCTTTTTGGGTCATCACCTAGTGACCCTCTATGGGTAATCACCTAGAAACGCAGTGCAGGTCAGCATTAGAGCCTATTTCTAGAATAAGATGATATAGCTTTACGACTAATCAACATTTCATTTTTACTTATGTTATACCTGGTTTGAGGTGTGTGTTTAAATTTTTCCTATGTGTTTTAGAGGTTTCATGGTGGTATTACCTTTAAGGTGTCTTCCTTTAGGGTGATTTCCTTCATGGAGTATTGTGATACCTTCAGGGCTCTTCGGGTCCTATATTGAGTATTGTTATACTCACACCTGAACATTCTTCACCCACACCTGTTATTACTTTTGAAGATGAAAGGGAACCTTAACCGAGACTTCAGGAGAAAGGACTAGGCGATGATTAGAGGTGGATCGATAGACGTGGTGTGCTGTAGTGACATCTGACAGAGAGTTTTATCTACCCTTCAAGTATGATCCTTGGTGGATGACCACTAGAGCTTGTTATTCATTTTCTATACTTTCCTATCAGTAGGGATTTCTTTCTATCCTTTTTACTTTCATTTTTCACATTTACTCCCACTTGTAATACATTGTGAAGTTTGTACTACTTTCATTCCTTTGTGTGGTATGCCTAATCTGTGTGTATACAGGTTTAAAGGTAATGCCTTCCCTATTGGGTTTATTCCTTTCTGGTGATATTCACCAGCCCCAAGCATATAGAATACATGCTTGGGGTAGTCACGAGACATTCCCTAGGGTACGGGTCATAACAATCACACCTTCGAACCTCATAACCCCATTCTCAGTGAACAATATCACCCATAGTTGCATGAGTTATAGTGATCTCAATCCCATGAAGCTCATAAATCATAAAAAACGTTGAATCACCACTTTATAACATATGACATCAAGAACATCATGACCTGAACACCATATTTTTGGAAAGGATGTCATATCTGATCACGTAAACCATTTTTTATATCAGACTATCCCCATGTATCCCTCATGGAAAATGGGATCAAAACGTTTTTTCATTCCTGATTACACAATTGAACCTACCATGTTCTCGATTATTACATATTTCTTCAACACATTCATTAAACATAAAATAATGGGGAACCACCTATATATAATATATTAGAATCAAATTGCTAATAAACACGAATGGATCAATATTTTACCAGATGATTCACAAAAATATAAAAAAATCATTATTTAATTGATCAATAATTGAATATACATATGTAAATATAAAATTGAAATAATGTCCCTAGGGAATCTATCATTACCATATGTCTATAACTGGAACAAACAACATTAAAACCTATCTATAATTGATGATGAAATTCAAATTATATAAAAAGTGTAACGAGAGACAAACTATTTATCCCTCACTTGATATTAATGTATAATTATTCTATTTCACCATTTTATTGTCAAATTAACCAATTATAACGTGATTTTTTAAAAAAAATTATAGAGAAAATAAATAATACTTGATATTGGAAAAATCGTGGATTCTTAAATATGTCTAATGTTTAACATTACATATAACATGTCCATCCTAAACTATACAATTATTCATACCCATATTTGTTTACACTTACACATTCCTTCTATAAATCTCATGAATCTAGTGTTCATTCGACACTTATCCAAATATCATAGAACCTGATGAAATTTATATATCCAGAATTACTTTATTTATTTTTTCCTTTATAAAATATTTACTCTTATGTATACATGGTGAGTCTCGAGTTACCATTAATTATTGATAATTTATTTCCAATAATTCTTTCATGAGATAAATAATAAATGAAAAATTTACTTGATTACACGTGTGCTTAATTTAACCCATAGCGTGTTCAATATTATGTATTTCTATAGACTTATATTTCTTTTAATATATAAAGGGTCCTCTTCTTTATTCAAAATTTTCATCAAATCCTTTCCCTTACTAATCATGAACGTTAATCATGTTACTTATAATATATTCCCTAACACCTCACTATGTTTTTCATCCATTTCTGTGTATACTAAAATTTATGAAATATAATCAATCTATTAAAGCATTCCCAAAAAGCATTCAAAATCCACATGTCCATCAAACAATAATGAATTTAAACCCAAAATTCTATAAACCGAAGTACTTCCTTTTGAAAAATTGATATAGTATAAATGTTATAATAATTTAATCTATGATCCTAGTAAAACTCAAAATATATGTTCCCTAACCTGTACAGAAACTTCTAAAACTCATTAGTGTCAAAAAATGAAGGGTTATACAAAATGTTGACCGAACATACCATTCCTAAATACTGAAGTGCTTATTTTTTATCCTAATTGAATACCATTATATTCTATCTCATGAGTTATAATCACTTTTGATCACTACATTCACATAAATCAATCATGAAGTTTAACCTTACATGAGTTGTTGCTCATTATTATTTCTTATTTCTTATCATACTTATCTTTTTATTTTACAAATAATGACCTAGGATTGTTTTCTTAACAAGGGGAAGAGATTTAACACATATAAAAAATAATTTCACATCCAATTTCAGATACTAATTTCTTGTGTCCTTGTTTAGAACAATTCAATGCAATTGATTATAGGATGACTGATAATGACTTTCCCTCATTCTTAGTGTTTCTGTGATGATTCCTTCAATTTCACACATCATCATTTACCTAGGATATTTGTATATAGTTATATTCATATTAATATTATTTAATAATTGGATATATATAAAGATAGAGAGATCATGAAGTATATGTTTGTTATTGAGGTTGGGTCTCATCATCCATTGAAGTATTTCACACATGTGATGTGGTGGTTTTAGCACACAACATATCGCAGTGCTAGAGTGATGTATAAATTCATTGATACTACCTATATGTTTATCTATTTCTCTCAATTGTTTAAACTACATAAGAATTAAAAACAATTATGATATCTAGTTTATTAGATATTACAGCTGTGGTGTAAGGGTATCACTATTCCTTGGTTTTTTATGATAGTATGCTTCTAGCTTGTATTTCATCTTAGGTTTCCTAGATCTTATTATCTCTAGTATTTGTATACCTTTTTTGATCAATAATATTTTATAATAATTAGGGATTTCCATGAATAAGGAATATAATCTTTTCAACCATGATACGTAACTATGTCTTTTATAGTTATTTATTTATCTAGTTGCTCGTCTTGAATCTCTGTTGTTTAGTTTTCTCCAATATTTTCTTATTTGTCATATTTTTATTTTATATCAATTATAAATTATAAACCATTTAACATTAAAAATATCTATAATATTTTATGACTGTATAAAGGTGGAATATTGGAAGGATTTATCTATTTGATAGGTCAAGATTTTATTTGATTGAAGAATATTCCCGACATTACGGGTATAACATTTGGATACTGAATACTCATGTATGATTCAAACAAATAACATTGAAGGAGCTACATTATAAAAGTGTAATTTTTGTCAATGGTGATTCATAAAAATGTAATGTTTGTTATTAAATATAAAATTAAATAAGAATATTTAATTTTATTTTGTATTTTTAAGGTTTGGTATGAAAGATAGAGATGATGAAAGATAGGTGAACATGATTTACTATTAAAAATATAAATACAATAATACTTCATAGATTCAAACACATATCTATACGTGAAAATATTTTGGTTTGTTTTGTTAAATGTAATGACAGGGATAAACATATCTCAATGTAATGTATTCATTATTGTGATTGGATTTTGATTGATATTTTTTGAATTTCAATATTATATCATATAAAATATCAAAAATTGGATGAAATTTCGTATTACCCAAATTGATGATCAATACCAAAATGATTTCACGAGAGTTCATAGGGGTGAAACTTCTTTAAAAACATTTATGAATAATATTTTATTTATAGGAACACAGTAACCGAGCAGTTGATGAATAAATTTTTTAGAGGATACCATAATATTTTGAAAATCACATATCATTATATTATAGATTTGTAATAAAATAGAATACATTGGTTTTTGTTGTTTAATTTTTTTAGAATATCTCACATTAAATTTTAGTCTCTCTTTGGATGTTGAAGACTAAGTTGAAATTGTGATTAATAAATGAATAATCGATATCATTGAGACAAGAACATGATTCTTATGTTAACGTAGAAAAAATGATAAAAGTGGTTTATTCTAGGAAATTTAATTTATTTTTATATAGTTATAATCCCAATATTATAAAAAAAATTTATATTTATTCTTAGTTTTATTTTATAAAAATAAAATCATGGGGGTAGGGTTTAATGTATTTAAATATAGTTAATTTAATATTTTATTTTTCATTTTATCATCTATCATAGTTTTTTACATTTAAATTTTTATTTCTTTCAATACTCTTCTTGTTTAAAAAATATTATCGAACTGGAGAAAGTGCTAAAATGTTTTAGTTCTGACGAGAATACTTTCTACGGTATGATTTCTTTTCATTTATATTAGGAAGAATCGGTATAAAATTGTAACACCCCAAGATTTCATAGTGTGTTATTTCTTCAAAATTATTAAATAACATTCACTACACACAACACCGAGTTCAATCGCACCATGACTTACCAAACAATCCGTTCAAAAGAGTTTATGAATATTATTAACTAAATTTTAAACATTATATAATACTTATAATTTTAGAATCCATATTACGAGTTTCTTAGACATAATGTAAGAACAAATTCATTTTCAGTATTGCAATTTTATCAACTTTTAATAGTGAACCCTTTTAAAATAAACTATTTTAAACTTTTTGAGTAAATGGGGACATCAAAATTATTATGTAAAACATCCCAATCTTCCACGGTACGCTTTCCTTTGAATAATACAGTAGCGTGTGTTGTACGCAACTTCAAGTTCTAACACACACCACAACCAATCAAACTAGCCGTTATGAATAGTTATACATACTTTCTGAAATTATATATATTTTATATTTAAAAATGGACTTCATTATTGGATTTGGAATATCGAATATAGCCTAGGGTAAAATTTTGGAACTTTTCGGATAACTTTAATATTTTGATGAATAGTGAAAATTACTAAATTTTAAATAAAAACAACTTTTTTAATCAAAAAAATTAATATTGATAAATTATGAATTTGAGTGGTTTTAAATTATATTTAGAATATATTTTTACCATTTAATTCAATGGTTTTCATTGGACATAATTTCACAATTAAACCAGACATAAACAAGTGCCAATCTTTTGATAGTTATTATCTCTAAAAAACACACTTTTTGTTTTAACAATGGGAATTAATTTTAAATTAATTTCTTCCATTTCTGTCTTTTGAATTTGGAAAAATGGATTCCATATTTGTAATTAGGATGTTAAAATTGTGTAAATATGTAACTTTTATTTTTAGACATTTTGAATAATTAGTTCGGTAAATATTTTATTTACCATGGTTAAAGGGAAAATCTGGTAAATAAGGGTTAAAAATAATATTATAATAACGAAACATTACACTAAAACATGTCCTAACCTTATTGGTTGATACATGGCCGACCATGGGAATCTTTGGGTTGATTTTGGGACCCCATGGAGCCACTTGTAGGTGATAGGAACACTTTATTTTAATTAAGTTAAAATGAATACAAAAATAACACAAACATATATCTTTTAGCAAGTAAATTTTTACATAGGGTTATATAAATTTTATTTTCTACTATAAAAATTAATTAGAAAGATAAAATTATTTTCTACATAATGATATTTTATTTATAATTTTTAGAGATTAAATAATTTAATTTATTTATGACACAATGATGATGCAGTAATTACAATAATAATGAAAAATTAAAGTAATTGATATTATAAATACCCAAATAAATATAATATGAGACTTTTAATGCATTAAACAAATTTTATAGGATAATTTGACATATTAGGATTGATTTAATTGACTTTTTACGAAGTAATCATTCTGTTATGAGTTTCACAAAAATCAACTATTGAATAGTGTCAAAATTGACATAAAAGATTTTTTAAATAAATATTATATTATTAATTTATATTAAATTCCAAAAAATCTAAGGTTCTGCCAAGAGACTTATATCATGATATTTATATCATTAATGGACTACTTGTGGGTCTCATGGTTGTATATAGTAGGTTTATTAACAATATAATATAAAAATATAAAGAGACATTGTAAAAGTGAAACTAATTAACTTAGAGTTAATACTTAATGATAAGGTTAATATAAGTACCCAAACCTATCTAAATTATATTGGTTGAGTGGTTTTCGACCCATCCCCACCTTAAAATTTAATAAATCAACTTTTGAGCCATTAGAAACTGAATATGAATTTATTATAATCTAATATTTCTTGCATTTCCAAAGGTGACCCTCACTCCTCTTATAAAAGGGCACTCCTCCTTCAAATTTCCTAACACCTTCAAAGCCTTCCGGTTTGGCAAAAATCTTCACAAATACTCTCCCAACTTCCCTCACTATAACCTAAAGGCATTATTTTGATCAGAAAGCCAACCTATGGAGCCCTTTTGATCAAATCAAAAGGAAGAACCCAAAGAAGAGGTAATGATTTCACCACCCTTTTTCAAGTTCCTTTCTTCTTCCACTTCTTCTTCCTTTGTTGTTACCATTCTAAAATAATAACTCCAGTATCATATATATATTTTGAGGTTATTATAAAAATGGTACAACCACATTCACTATTCTATCCATCCTTTGAATAACATGTCACCATACGTGCGTACGTACGGCTTACCATCTCCACGTTATGGTGTAATTGTTATTCAATAAATTATTATTTGGATGGGTATAATAATGATGTGAAAATCATGTAAATAATAAATATAACAGGATAATGATTCTGTATATATGACATACCATCCAATTATATTTTATTTCAATATCAAAATTATGATATTATCGCTCGTGCGTACGTACGGACTACCGTCTCCACAAACGCGATGAGATTCATTCTCCATCGTATCTATTCAAGTATAATTATCATTTTATGATTAATAATAGTATATAAGGACTTGATATCATTCTGGATATGATTAATATACAACCTATCCATTACAAACATGGCTTACGTAACAAAACATATAAAAGAAAATGAGTAAGTTAACACCCGAAACTACGATAATTCTAAGATATTATTAACAATGAAATGTTAAAAGATCATATATGATATCATATTAATGTATATTATTATTGAATAATTTAATAAAAATTATTTCACCATTATACAGGAGGTTAACCTACCCCATCCATGGAAAAATACATGGTAGGGGTTTATTTCGCAATCTCTACATTATCTCAGGTTGTTTATACGTAATAATCTACTCGGATTTCTTTATCATCCACATCCATGTTTCATCAAAATGTATTTCAAAACATTTTCAACCTTTACAAGAATATGGGTTAAAGTCATTTATACCCTTGTTTGACTTTTTATAAGAGTTTTATAAAGGAATCTTTCTGTCATTTTCCAAACAAGGTGCTTTTAACCTTTTCGACAGGATTAAGGTAAGAATGTTTTTTTAACTTATATGGAGGGTGTGGTTATTTTCCGCCATTATAAAATCGTCAAATCTTCCCTTAAAAGATTATAAAAATATTTTCAATGAAAATGTTTTATTTTATAAATATATGACTCTTAAATGATTTCAAAAATTGAAAGAGATATTTCTCTAAAAAGAGTTTTGATTTCATCTATGTCAACATCCATTAATGGATTTTACGCTTATTTGAAGTTGATTTATTATGATACAAAACTTCTATATTGTATTGAAGGTTTTGTGATATGTTTGACTGTGCATGTGCTATTTTAATATCATTCATAGTTTATGGTGAAAGTATTGACATTTCGTATGCTAGTTTTAATACAAATGTTTATGTTATGTTTAATCCTTTTCATATGGGAATGAATTGGACATAATATGTGAAGGGTGGAGCCTGTTATAGCTCCTTGATGCATCGGTAGGTCTCATGAGACAAACTAGTGTCTTGGCACAAGGCGTTGACAAAATCTTATTTGTAGTCTTGGAACGAGGCCTTGGCTATGTGGTTATGATAGTCTGGCATTATTCATTCCATCATTATGAAAGTTGTTATTGATATTGCACGTGATTATTCGATTAGTAGAATATCCATGTGAATAAGTAAATGGCATTATTTCATTTTTTTTCCATGCTATGTTGATGTTCATGTTTAAAAGGCTTTTGTTTTAGTTAGACATTGCCTTAAATGTTTTTTCTTAATTATGAATGTTTCTGCAATATTGTTATCCTTACTGGGCATTTGAGCTCACCGCTTTTATATGTTTTATTTTTCTCAGGATGGGAAAAAGTAATTTATGAATGACCTGTTGGGATAGATGTGGGGATATGAGTGTGGACTATGAAGAAAATATGTTGTTGTATTTTTCATTTTTATGATGTAATGTAATACTTTATGAATATATCTGGTGCTTCCAATGCTACTAAACCAATCTGTCTTTCGAGATTTGATCTTTCTTGTGATCATGCCAATGTTATATAATAATGCACTGACTCTGGGTAACTGGGGTCGGGGCGTTACAGTTGGTATCAGAGGAAGTTTAGTAAAAACCTTGGAAGCTATATTTAGATAAACTCTGTTTAGAGCACATAGACCTATGATGGATTTTGAGGATTCGTATAGAAGAACTTCCTAGAATTTTTGTATTGTAGAGATTTTGTGGGTTTTCCAAGCAATACATCCCTGTCTAGATACGAGCAGGTAGAGGCGGCTTTGGCACCAATGTACCTAGTGGTAAAACCCAAAAACACCGCTTTGAGCTGGACTCGAACGGGAACTGGGGCACGACAACGAGCCTTGCTGCACTCTTGGTTACAACACTCCTGAGGGAAATGCTTAGGATAATTCTCATTTTCTTTACAAATAATTATGAAGGTTTTATGATTATATAATTCCTCAATGGAGACATTTTTATGATTATGGATTATATCCATAAACTATTTAATTTATGTTATGTGTTTTACATGTTTCGGATTAGGTATTGTTATTCATAAACTAATCTAGTGTATGCCATTGTTTAGAAATGGCGCCCAGTAGAAGGAATGCGAACTCCAGCAATGCACATGATCCACAGAGAAGGAAGGATCATATCTTTCATGGTCTTAAGCTATAATTTATAAGAGAATAAGTGTCCTATGTATTATCATCATATGACGAAATAATATCATGTTTTGATAAGATAAGTAATGATTTTACTGTGTCCTATGGGTTTGAAGGGAAGCAAGAGAAGAAAAAGATGGAAGAGGGAATGATGGATAAAGGGAAGAGGGAAAAGAAGAATTTTCCCATATGTGATAACTATGGGAAGAAACACCCTAGAACTTGCCTGAAAGGAATGTGAGTTTGTTATAAGTGTGGAGGAAAAGGGCACAAAGTACGTGACTGCATGGGTAAAAAAGTGGTTTCAAATGTACAATGCTTCATTTGCAAGGAGTTTGGACACTACGCGAACATATGTCTTAGTCATCAAACTATGCCGCAAATGATGCTATTATGATACTACCCTAGATTAAGTGGAATGATTAGAGTTCTTATGTTGATTATGTCATTTGATTGTTGTATCAACAATGTACTTGTTATAATAATTATGGAGTATATAAGGATTGTACTGTAGTACTATTTCATTAAGGACTTGAGATTGTATGGAACAAAGAAAAGTGAATCAATAGCTGGTTAAATTTGTGGAAAATATATGGTTGAGAGAAAGATAAACCATAATATGGTTCAGATGTCGAGGTAGTGATTTTAGAATAATACATGATTGTTTTGGATAAATTATATTGGATATTCTTGACTACCTTGAAGCTGATTAATGATTTGTATATTCCATCATTTTTGGGATTTAAAACATATTTGGATTAAAGGTGTATATCTATTATTCTTTAAGGAATAATGGATCATGAATGTAATAAATAAGGTTTTATGATAATTCTGGATGTTGTAGTGTTTTAAAAAAATACATGATGAAGGTGATCAAATTTTATTACACGGAAAAAAAATGATCTTCATTCTGTTTACCTTCCTTATAAATTTTGGACTGAAGTTTTTTGGATATTTCTAGTTTGGATTATTTTGGATTGCCATAAAAGGACATCCCGGAGGTCGGGCGACAACCCGTCGCGTCCAGCATGGCCGCGAGACTTGAACCCACAACTGAAGGGTAACAAGGGTGTATCACCTACCACTGACCCACGTGATGTCCGGGATTAAATAATGTAGTTTTTTTAAAAGATCTGGTAGAAGAATTATAAATTCGTTTTTTGGAACCCTATACGAATAGGATAAATAGAATATATTTTTTTCGTTCTATTATCTTTTAGATTGAAATATGAGTTTGTGGTAGAAATTAGTTAAAGTATGGAACTCTACTTTTCAAGAATATATTTTTCTTCTTCTCTTATTCTATGAAGAAATTAATTATTATACTTTATTTAAGGAATTCTAAAAAAAATGTGTTATCCTAATACCCCATGTTTTGTTGAACCGATGTTATTTCCAATCATCGTATTTTGATGAATTTATGGACCTAAATTTTACACTTGTTTGTGATTTATGACCTCAATCACTACCTATAAATATTTACGTTTTCCTCCAATTATATGTCTCTAATTCCCACCAATTTTCTCCTAATAGAGATCATAATTTGGTGGTGACCCTTTCATTTCTCTTTTCCTCATATTAAGACTAAATTTTAGTAACCTAATTTTCGATGTGGGATTTCTTATACTTATATTTCCTATTTTCAACCTACTATTTTCAAATAATAATTTCAAATTGCGAGTAAGCAATTTATTGAAGGAGGGGAGAATGTAACACCCCAAGATTTCATAGTGTGTTATTTCTTCAAAATAATTCAATAACATGCACTACACGCAACACTGAGTTCAATCGCACCATGACTTACTAAACAAGCCATTCAAAAGAGGTTATGAATAGTATTAACTAAATTTTTAACTTTATATAATCCTTATAATTTTAGAATCCATATTATGAGTATCATAGACATAATGTAAGAACAAAATCATTTTCAGTATTGGACTTTTATCAACTTTTAATAGTGAACCCTTTTTAAATACAATATTTTAAACTTTTTGACTAAATGGGGACATATAAAATTTAAAATTAAACATCCCAAGCTTCCACGGTACTCTTTCCTTTGAATAATACAGTAGCGTGTGTTGTACGCAACTTCGAGTTCTAACACACACCACAACCAATCATACAAGCCGTTATGAATAGAAATACATAATTTTTCAAATTATATATATTTTATATTTCAAAATGGACTTCATTTTTGGATTCGGAATATCGAATTTAGCCTACGGTGAAATTTTGGAACTTTTCAGATAACTTTAATATTTTGATAAATAGTGAAAATTACTAAATTTTAATTAAAAACAACTTTTTTAATCAAAACATTAATATTGATAAATTAATAATTTCAGTGGTTTTAAAGCATATTTAGAATATATTGTTTCCGTTTAATTCAATGATTTTCATTGGACAAAATTTCACAATTAAACCAGACATAAACAAGTGCCAATCTTTTGATATTTATTATCTCTAAAAAACACGCTTTTTGTTTTAACAACGGGAATTAATTTTAAATTAATTTCTGCCAGTTCTGTGTTTTGAATTTTTGAAAATGGAATACATATTTGGAATCAGTATGTTCAAATTGTGTAAATAGGTATCTTTTATATTTATACATTTTGAATAATTACTTCGGTAAATATTTTATTTACCATGGTTAAAGGGTAAATCCGGTAAATAAGGGTTAAAAAATATTATAATAACAAAAAATTAACCTAAAACGTGTCCTAACCTTATTGGTTGTTATATGGCCGACTAGGGGCATCTTTGGGTCGATTTTGGGACCCCATGGAGCCACTTGTAGGTGATAGGGACACTTATTTTTATTAAGTTAAAATGAATACAAAAATGGCACAAGCATATATCTTTTAGCAAGACAATTTTTACATAGGGTTATATATTTTGGATTTTCGACTAAAAATATTAATTAGAAAGCTAAATCTATTTCCTACATAATCATAGTTTATTTATAATTTTTAGAGATTAAATAATTTAATTTATTTCTGACACAATGATGATGCAGTAATTACAATAATAGTGAAAAATTAAAATAATTGATATTATAAATACCCAAATAAATATAATTTGAGACTTTTAATGCATTAAACTAATTTTTTTTAGGATAATAGGACATAATATGATTGATTTAATTGTCTTTTTTCGAAGTAATCATTCTGTTATGAGTTTTACAAAAATCAACTGTTGAATAGTGTCAAAATTGACATAAAAGAGTTTTTAAAACAAATATTATATTATTAATTGATATTAAATTCCTAAAAATCTAAGGTTCGGCCAAAAGACTTATATCATTATAGTTATATTATTAATGGACCACTTGTGGGTCGCTTGGATGTATATAGTATGTTTAATAACCATATAATATAATAATACAAAGAGACATTGTAAAAGTGAAACTAATTAACTTAGAGTTAATACTTAATGATAATGTTAATATATGTACCTAAACCAGTCTAAATTATATTGGTTGAGTGTTTGTCGACCCATCCCCACCTCAACCTTTAAATAATCAACTTTTGAGCAATTATAAACCGAATATTAATTTATTATAAACTAATATTTCTAGCTTTTCTAAAGGGGCCCCTCACTCCTCTTATAAAAGGGCCCTCCTCCTTCTCATTTCTTCACACCTTCAAAGAATTTTGGATCAGAAAAACACAAACCAAATACTCTCCCAACATCCCTCACTACAACCTAGAGGCCTTATTATGATCATAAAGCCAACCTATGGAGCCCTTTTGATCAAATCAAAAGGAAGAACCCAAAGAAGAGGTAATGATTTCACCACCCTTTTTCAAGTTTCTTTCTTCTTCCACTTCTTCTTCCATTGTTGTTGCCATTATAAAATAATAACTCCAGTATCATATATATACTGTGAGGTTATTATAAATATGGTACAACCATATTCACTATTCAATCCGTCTTTTGAATAACATGTAACCATACGTGCGTACGTACGGCTTACCGTCTCCACGTCGTGGTGTAATTGTTATTCAATAAATTTTTATGTGGATGGATATAATAATGATATTTAACTCATGTAAATAATAAATATAACATGATAATAATTCTGTATATATGATATACCATCCAATTATATTTTATTTTAATATCAAAAAAATGATATTATCGCTCGTGCGTACGTACAGACTACCGTCTCCACGAACGCGATGAGAATCATTCTCCATCATATCCATTAAAGTATAATTATCATTTGATGTTTAATAAACGTATCTAAGGACTTGATATCATTATGTATATGATTACGATACAACCTATCAATTACAAACATGGCTTACTTAACAAAACATATAAAAGAAAACGAGTAAGTTAACAGCCGAAACGACGATAATTCTAAGATATTATTAACAAAGAAATGTTAAAAGAACATATATGATATCATATTAATGTATATGATTATTTAATAATTTAATAAAAATTATTTCACCATTATACAGTAGGTTAACCTACCCCAACCAAAGAAAAGTACAAGGTAAGGGTTTATTTCGCAATCTCTCCATTATCCGAGGTTGTTTATACGTAATAATCTACTGGGATTTCTTTATCATCCACATCCATGTTTCTTCAAAATATATTTCAAAACATTTTCACCATTTACAATAATATGGTTTAAAGTCATTTATACCATTGTTTGAATTTTTATAATAGCTTTATAAAGGAATCTTTCAGTTGTTTTCCAAACAAGTTCCTTTTAACCTTTTCGACAAGATTAAGGTAAGAATGTTTTTTTAACTTATACGGAGGGTGCAGTTATTTTCCACCATTATAAAATCATCGAAGCTTCCCTTACAAGCTTATATGAATATTTTCAAAGAAAATGAATTATTATATATATATATATGACTCTTAAATGATTTCAAAAATAGAAAGAGATATTTCTCTAAAAAGAGTTTTGATTTCATCTATGTCAACATCCATTAATGGATTTTATGCTTATTTGAAGTTTATTTATTACGATACAAAAATTCTATATTGTATTGAAGGTTTTGTGATATGGTTGACTGTGGATGTGCAATTTTTATATACCATTCATAGTTTATGGTGAAAGTATTGACATTTCGTATGCTAGTTCTAATACGAATGTTTATGTTATGTCTAAACCTTTTCATATGGGAATGCATTGGACATAATATTTGATGGGTGGAGCCCGTTATAGCTCATCGATGAATCGGTAGGTCTCATGAGACAAACTAGTGTCTTGTCACAATGCATTGACAAAATCTTATTTTTAGTCTTGGAACGAGGCCTTGGCTATGTGGTTATGATAGTCTGGCATTATGCATTCCATCATTATGAAAGTGGTTATTGATATTGCACGTGATTATTCAATTAGTAGAATATCCATGTGAATATGTAAATGGAATTATTTCATTTTATTTTTTCCATGCTATGTTGATGTTCATGGTTAAAAGGCTTTTGTTTTAGTTAGACATTGTCTTAAATGTTTATTCTTAATTATGAAAGTTTCCACTATATTGTAATCCTTATTGGGAATTTGAGCTCACCCCTTTTATATGTTTTATTTTTCCCAGGATGTGAATAAGTAATTTATGAATGACCTCCAGGGATAGTATGTGGGGATATGAGTGTGGACTATGAAGAAAATATGTTGTTGTAGTTTTCATTTTTATGATGTAATGTAAGGCTTTATGAATATATCTAGTGCTTCTAAGGCTACTGAACCAATCGGTCTTTCGAGATTTGATCTTTCTTGTGATCATGCCATTGTTATGTAATAATGCACCGACTCTGGGTAACTAGGGTCAGGGTGTTACAAAAATGTTAAACAATAAAAAATGTGTATGATCTTTATATATTCATTGGTCTCTTTTATCATGACTAGCTCACCAAATACATATAAATTATATATTATGAATTAAATTTATGATCTTATAAATAATGAGATTTATTTCAATAGGATTATGATTATATCAACATAGCTAGTTACTATAAGGCCCCAGACTTAAAACATACTTAATCTTTAGTTATTACAAGATTACACATTGAGGATCTTTTCGGGTTTAGAGTTTTAGTGAATTAGATCATAAAATTTGCATTACATTTAACATATAAACAAAGTGGTTACATAAAGATAGTATTCTTCATTACCATCAATGGAATCATATTTAAAATAAAACATAGATTCTTTCTTGACACTTCCTTGACACTATCATCATATCATGTACCTTTCCCTTGACCTGTGAAAAACATTTCAAAAAACATGGGATGAGCATAAAAAGATCAGTATGGGTTATAAAAACATGGAAAGGAAACATGGGTACATATATACATAATAATGAAATCATACTATACCCATAAAAATAAGCACTTTAACATACCTCATCAAATCATGAGTAAATCATAGAAATCATAAGACATAAAGGTAACTTGAGGCATTCATATCATTCTTACGTAGGGAGTAACCCTCTTGGTTACGTTTGGAATACCCATCACAGTATATTCCCTAAATATCTTCAGAGAAACCTTAATGTTTCACTCCTTTTCATTACCCAATTCATTGGAGATCTATATCGGGCTCACCCGCCCTTAGTTTATCACGGAACCACCCGTCTTCATAATAATGCCCAAGAACCTCAATATAATCATATCACATGAAACAGGCATAAAGGAAACATAACATTTCCACCTTTAAATCACAAGATATCAATACAACACATTGATATAAAAACATTATGAAAACCATTTTCGATACCAAAATAAAATAAAAGTAAAACATGGTATTTATTTTTTCTTTTAAAAAGAAGGTATGTCTTGTAGAGGAAGTCGAAACTCAAAAAACGGCCACGACGGCAGAGAAGTCTTTGTCGCTGCATACGTACGACAAAAACATTCCCTTTTGTCATTTAGTAAACGCTTCATATAAAAAATATTCCTTTTGAATAAACGTTAAATTCGAAGGGTTTTATACACCGTAAAAAAGAAAGTTGTGTATAAAATAAAATATGCCTCAATGAAAGGAGATTGAGACGAAGTCCCATACCTCGTATCCGACATGACCCGATCGTTCTTTAATCTCCTGAATAATAAACTTGAGTTAATCTCTTCTTTCTTAAGAACATTTTTCAAGTTCATTATTCCTTTTATACCATGTTATGAACATCATGTAATCATTTAAGTTAATAATGTTCATTTTGTCGGTATTTGGTTCTTATGTCAAAAATATACTTCTTACACTTACATGTTGTTAATTTGGTCAATGGATCGTTATATCCAGAATGATATTAATGATTTGGATAACATATATATCATATATATTCATCATATACATGTATTTATAATATTACATCACATTCAGAGGTAAGAAATGAAATGCACCATTCATGGAGACGGTAAGCCCTACATACGCATGAACGCTACTTCTATTTCGATTTTGTACTTTCTGGAATGGAATCATAATGATATAAGAGTATATTATAATTCCAGTATAATAACATATATAATATCATTAAATTATCCTTTACACATCCCAAATATGGTATTAACGAATCAAATCACTTTCAGTGGGCGGTAGTCCGCACTTCCTAAAATGAAGATACCGTGTTTACCCATAATAGAAACAATAATGGTATGCCATAAATGGAAAATACAGAAGCTTAAAGAAAGAATAAACATATTATATATCATATATAAAAATAGTGACATCAAAATGTCCACCTTTGAAGGTGTTAAATGAGTATTGAACAATCATCGTTTCGGGAGGCAGAATTTCTCCATCCACAGAAACCGTATGTTCTTTAACCATTTGATGTAGTTGTGTGAGAGTGTAGCTTGAATAAATCTTATAAAAACATCCTAGTATATTGAAGATACTGGTTTTTGTTACAAAATATGTAAATAAAAATAGTTTATGGGGTTGGAGAAGCAAAATAAAACAAATGAACATGAGAGAATGAGTTACCTTTAAAAGTGTAACTCCTTTTGATTTGAGCCAAAAGGCTTCTTTTGAAAGGATTCTGCCCAAAGGAAATCCTCTAATATGAGTACAGGGATGTGGAGAGAGTAAATGGGCAGGGTTTGGCTGATCCAAAGGCTTTAGGAGTGTGTGAAATGAGGTAGAGGTGGGGGCCTTTTATAAGAGGAGAGGAGGGGCACTTTTGGAAACCGTGAAACTATTATTTTATTTGAAACTGTGTTTCGGTTTTAAAAGGTCCCACAATGATATAATTCATGTCTAACGTGATAAGAGTTCGAAATCCACCCATACAATAAGTTTTGGACATGTGTAGTTCATATATTTTACATTATCATTCTATTTTTTTAAATCGTCAAATAATGAGTTCATCACTGCATCATTATTATGTCATAGATAATTTAATTAATTTAATGTCTCAAAATTATAATAAAAATACTATGATGTAGGAAATCTTTTTAGATTTCCAATTAATATTTACAGACAAAAATATTTTTAGTATAACCCCTTCTAAAAATTGTTTTAGTAAAACAATTTATGTTAGTGTCGTTTTCACCTTTATTTAAAAAAAGGCCTTAAAATCATTATCTCACCCAAGTGGCTCCATGGGGTCCCCTAAATAGACCCATGGGTTGTCTTGGTCGGCCATGACTCACCCAATAGGTGTAGGACAAGTTTCATGGTGTTTTCACATTTTTATAATATGATTCTTACCTTAAATTACACTAATTTCTCTAATCGCGATTAAAAACTTAATAAGTTACTATTCACCAAAAAATTATTATAATCTCATTGAACCACATTTTACTTCTTAATGAAAACCATGTATGTCAGATTTTTGAAATTCAGAAGAGAAAGATGGCAAAATTTCATTTAAACGAAAAAATCAGTTTTTATAAGTACCACCTAGTGGTTTCACTATTCATCAAAAATTGAAGTTTTTCAGAAAATTACCAAAAATTTACCCTAAGATATATTTGATATTCCGAATTAAAAAATGAACTATATTTTAAAAAATTCAAAACATATAAGTCACATTAATTAATTTAATAATTAATTCCCGCTGTTATGACAAATAGCGTGTTTTTATGAAACAATAACTATCAAAAGATTGACACCAGTTTAAGTCTAATTTCAAAGTGAAATTGATTCCAATGACCACCATTGGATTAAATGGTAAAAATATATTATAATTTTACATTAAAACCAATTAAAAAGATAATCTAATCATATACATAAATTAGATTAAAAAGAAATTTTGATGTAAAATGCAGTATTTTTCACTATTCATTAAAAAATGAACATTGTCAGAAAAATACCAAAAAATCACACAAAGTAAATTTTTATGTCCCAAACATAAGGAATAAGTTTATTTTGACAAACATAGTTTATAAAATTGTCAAAAGATAGATTCAAAAACAGTTTTCCATCCAAAGGAAGTGAAACAATCATTTAAAAATATTACTGTATTCCATGCTTAAGATTGGATTTATTTTCATTTTAAGCCTCTAAAACACTATCCAATTCATTAATAGACATAGATAAAAATATCTATTATTGATTACATACTTGGGATGTTACATCCTTCCCTCCTTTATAAAATTGCGTCCCCGCAATTTATTTACTTATCGAATAAATGGGGGTACTTATCCCTCATGGAATTTTCAGATTCCCATGTTGCCTCTTCAATCATGTGGTTTTTTCCACAAAACCTTTACCTGGTGAATCACCTTATTCCGTAACACTTTCTCTCTGCGGTCAAGAATCTGGACCGGTTGTTCCTCATATGATAGGTTCTCTTCCAGCTGAACTACCTTTGGACTCAAAAAATGAGATGGATCTGGCATATACTTTCTCAACATCGAAACGTGAAAAACATTGTGTACCTGAGATAAACTCGGAGGTAAAGCCACTCGGTAAGCAACTGATCCAACTCTCTCCATAATTTCATATGGTCCAATAAACCTTGGACTCAGCTTTCCTTTCTTACCAAATCGCGTCACACTTTTCCATGGTGATACTTTGAGAAAAACATGATCTCCTACCTCAAAAGATAGAACCTTCCTCCGGTTATTAGCACAACACTTCTGCCTGCTCTGAGCTATTCTCTTGTGCTTCTGAATCAGCTGAACTTTTTCTACCATCTCTTCTACCAATTCTGGTCCCATCAACTTCCTTTCACCCACTTCATCCCAGAAAGCTGGAGTTCGACACCGCTTACCATATAATGCGTGAAATGGTGCCATCTGTATACTGGAATGAAAAATGTTATTATATGAAAATTCAACCAAAGAAAGATGTTGGTCCCAACTTCCCTGATAATCCATCGAACAAGCTCGTAGCATATCCTCCAAGGTCTGAATTGTTCGTTCTGACTGCCCATCTGATTGAGGATGAAAATCAGTACTAAAATTTAATTCAGTACCCAACGACTTCTGAAGGCCTTTCCAAATGTTAGAAGTAAACCTGGGATCACGATCCGATACAATGGATAGAGGAACTCCATGTAACCTGAATATCTCTTTAAGATACAAACCGGAAAGTTGATCAGGAGAGAAAGTATCTCGTATTGCAAGGAAATGAGCAGACATGGTCAAGTGATCAATAATTAAACAAATTGCATTATTACCTCGAGATGTCTTCGGTAATCCCACAACAAAGTCCATGGATATATTCTCCGATTTCCAGTCTGGCACTGGTAAAGGCTGAGGAATCCCGTTCGGTAACTGTCTCTATGCTTTAACCTATTGACATGTCAAACACTTCACAGTAAAATCAGCAATATCTATTTTCATTCCATCCCACTAGTAATACTCCCACCGATCTCTGTACATCTTAGTACTACCAGGATGAACTGAAAATGGAGAACTATGAGCTTCACATAACAAATCTCTCTTCAATTGTGAATCACAAGGCACACACAATCTCTTCCCAAATCTCAAAACGAAATCATTATCAATGTTGAATTCAGGCAACTTACCTTTCTGAACCAGCTCTACCTTTTTCTGCAACTCACTGTCTTGCTTCTATGCTTGCTTGATTCTGCCTGATAGAGAAGATCTCACTGATACCTGAAACAAAACAGAAGGACTTCCTGCACCAACAAATTATATTCCAAAGTTCATCAAATCCTTAAACAAAGGATCATGTTCCAAACAAAACATTGTTAATGAAGCATTATTTTTCGACTCAAAGCATCGACCACTTTATTTTCTTTTCGCGGATGGTAATGAATTGTACAATCATAATCCTTTATTAATTCTAGCCATCTCCTTTGTCTCATGTTCAATTCTTTCTGAGTGAATATATACTTTAAAATTTTGTGATCAGTATATATTTCACACTTTAATCAATACAAATGATGCCTCCAAATTTTTAATGAAAAAACAACAGCAGCTAATTCCAAATCATGTGTAGGGTAGTTTACCTCATGAGTTTTCAACTGTCGTGAAGCATAAGCAATTACCTGATCATTCTGCATTAGGACGCAACCAATTCCTTTCAATGAAGCATCACTGCATATAACAAACTCACCATTCCTGGAAGGTAGTGCCAAAACTGGAGCATTCACCAATCTTTATTTCAATTCCTGAAAACAATCATCACATTCTTTTGTCCAGATAAACTTAACACCCTTCTGAGTTAGCTTAGTCATTGGACTAGATAATCGTGAAAAATTTCTAACAATCCTTCGGTAATAGCCTGCCAAACCAAGGAAGCTATAAATCTCAGTTACATTTGTGGGTATTGGCCAGTCTTCAACAACTTTTGTTTTTGCAGGATCAACAGTTATCCCATCTTTAGAAACAATGTGACCAAGGAAAGAAATTTGTTGCAACCAAAACTCACACTTGCTGAATTTCCCATACAATTTATTTTCTTTTAAGGTTTGAAAGATAACCCTTAAATGTCTTTCATGCTCCTCTTTACTTTTAGAAAACACCAAAATATCATCAATGAAAACCACCATAAACTTATACAAGAACTCATGGAAAATTCTATTCATTAAGTCCATGAATACAACAGGTGCATTGGTTAGCCCAAAAGGCATTAATACAAATTCATAATAGCCATATCTCGTACAGAACACGGTCTTAGGAATATCTGCCTCCTTTACCTTCAGCTGATGGTACCCCGATCTAATGTCAATCTTTGAAAAAAACTGAGCTCCCTGGATCTGATTAAACAAATCATCGATATGAGGCAAAGGATATTTGTTCATAACAGTGATATTATTCAAGGCTCTATAATCAATTCAAAGTCGCATAGATCCATCTTTCTTTTTAAAAAATAAAACAAGAGCACCCCATGGTGATGTGCTAGGTCGAATGAAACCTGTCTCTAATAAATCTTCAAATTGCTCCTTCAACTCTAAAAGTTCAATTTGAGCCATTTGATAAGGGGGTTTTGAAATCGGCTTAGCATCAGGAACTAAGTCAAGAGTAAACTCAACTTCCCGATCTGGTATTATTCCAGGAAACTCATTAGGAAAAACATCAGGATACGCATTTACCACTGGCACATCATTAATCTGAACAGTTCCTTTATTTTCAACGATGTGTGCCAGGTAGCATTCATTTCCATCTTTTACAAGTTTCTCGACCTCTTGATAAGTTGTCAATAGTAAGGGTTCATTCTTGTACACAAACTGAAAGACTTTCTGAAAAGAAACTTCTTTAGCTCTACAGTCAATCTTAGCATGGTAAATAGAGAGCCAATCCATACCCAGGATAACATCAAACTCTACAAGAGGTAGAACAATAAGGTTTGCAAGTAGGTTCTTTCCACAGATAAGGATAGGAAGATTCTTATAAATTATTTTTGCCTCAACATTTCCCCCAGGTGTTTTTACCATAAGTTCAGGAGTCACATCCTGAGATGGTATTCCCATTTTACTAGAAAAGTTTTCAGAGATCAAAGAATGTCTAGAAACCGAATCAAACAACACACTGGCATAATCTGAAAAAACAAACAAAGTACCTGATACAACTTCATTTGATGGCCCAACGTCTGCCGACATAGTTTCAAAAGATTTCACCACCCCTTTCTGCTTATATTCTAACTGCTTCCCATCACTCAAGCTCTTTGTCAGTCACTTGTTTGCATAGTGACCAATCTCATTGCACTTATAAAATTTCACTAAATGTAAATCAAATTTGGTCTTACCTTCACCTTGATCCTTTTCAGTGCAATCATGAGCCTTATGTCCCATCTTACCACATCGGTAGCACTTTCCAGAATTCAGAAGACATTCCTCAGCATGCCTTTTTCCACATTTATCACAAACTGGAAACTTAGTTTTCTTACCACCAGTCTTTTTTGAAGAATTCTTACCTTTCTCCTACCACCTCGGTCTCTTATTTTGTTGGTTGTTATAGAACACTTGGTCATCGGCAAACTCCATTTCCACCTTCTCATCACATCGGACAAGCTTTTCATTACTTTTAAACTCACGAGAAGCTAATGCCCTTCGATATTTTGGCTTTAATCTTGAGTAAAAACGATTGATTTTACTATCAAGGTCTCGGATAAAATTTGGAGCATACCTTGCCAATCGAGTGAACCTTTCTTCATAGTTAGCCACTAAGTCTTCCTCTTGCCTCAATTCCAAGAATTTCTATTCCATCCTATGTCGAACAGCCTTAGGAAAATACTTCTCAAGAAACATACCTTTGAATTCCTCCCAGTCGAGAGCATCAATCTCATCAGCGTCCCTGATATTTTTAACCATCGACCACCACTGATCTGCCTCACCCTCCAAACAGTAAATAGCAAGACTAAACTTTTGATTGTGTGAACACCCCATGACTTCAAAAATCTTCTCCAGTGCTTTAATCCACCCTTCAGCTAACACAGGGTCAGATGCTCCTCTGAATGATGGGGGATGTTGCCTCATGAAATGTTCCACCACTGACATATTCCTCTACGGTTAATCTGGCTGATCTCGTGCATGGATACCACCACCATTTATAGCCTGAGTCAACTGTGTCGTCACTGCAACAAACTGTTCAGTTCCAATTCCAACCATATCGGGATGCTGATTCGGAAGGTCATTTCCTCTTGTATGCCTTCCTAGCACTGCTTCCCTGTTTCCTCTGTGGAAAACGATTATGAACAAACATGTCTTAGATGAAGCAACATGGTAATCATCAAATGCAATATCATTTCAATTTGACCATAAAAAAATATTTTTAGATAATCATTTAATAGAATTCTAACTCCTAAAGTTATCTAAACCGACCTCTGATACCAACTATAAGGCCCCAGCCTTAAACCTTACATAATCTTTAGTTATTTCAAGATTACACATTGATGAGCTTTTCGGGTTTAGAGTTTTAGAGATTTAGAACATAAAACTTGCATTACATTCCACATATAAACAAAGTGGTTACATAAAGATAGTATTATTCATTCCCATCAATGGAAACATATTTAAAATAAAACATGGATTCTTTCTTGACACATCCTTGACACTATCATCATATCTTGTACCTTTCCCTTTACCTATGAAAATCATTTCAAAAAACTTGGGATGAGCATAAAAAGCTCAGTATGGGTTATAAAATCATGGAAAGGAAACATGGGTACATATATACATAAGAATGAAATCATACTTTACCCATAAAACATAAGAACTTTAACATACCTCATCAAATCATGAGTAAATCATAGAAATCATAAGAAATAAAGGTAACTTGAGGCATTCATAACATTCTTACGTAGGGAGTAACCCTCTTGGTTACGTTTGGAATACCCATAACAGTATATTCCCAAAATCGCTTCAGAGAAACCTTAGCGTTTCACTCCTTTGCGTTACCCAATGCATTGGAGAGCTATATCAGGCTCACCCGCCCTTAGTTTATCACGTAACCACCCGTGTTCATAATAATTCCCATGAACCTCAACATAATCATATCACATAAAAAATGCATAAAGGAAACATAACATTTCCACCTTTCAATCAAAAGATATCAATACAACACATTGATATAAAAACATTATGAAAACCATTTTCGATGCCAAAATAAAAGAAAAGTAAAACATGGTATTTATTTTTTCTTTTAAAAATAAGGAATGGCTTGTAGAGGAAGCTGAAACTCAAATAACGGTCACGACGTCGGAGAAGTCGTTGTCGCCGCATACATACGACAAAAACATTCACTTTTTTCATTTAGTAAATGCTTTGTATAAAAAAGATTCCTTTTGAATAAATGTAACAGTCAAAGGGTTTTATACACCATATAAAATAAAGTTGTGTATAAAATAAAATATGCCTCAATGAAAGGAGATTGAGACGAAGTCCCATACCTCGTATCCGACTTGACCCGACCGTTCTTTAATCTCCTGAATAATAAATTCGAGTTAATCTCTACTTTCTTAAGAACCTTTTTCAAGTTTATTATTCATTTTATACCATGTTATTAACATCATGTAATCATTTAAGTTAATAATGTTCATTTTGTCGGTATTTGGTTCTTAAGTCAAAAATAGACTTCTTACACTTACATGTTGTTAATTTGGTCAAAGGTTCATTATATCTAGAATGATATTAATGATTTGGATAACATATATATCATATATATTCATCATATACATGTATTTATAATATTACAACACATTCAAAGGTAAGAAATGAAATGCACCGTTCATGGAGATGGTAAGCCGTACGTACGCATGAACGCTACTTCCATTTCTATTTCGTACTTTCTGGAATGGAATCATAATGATATAAGGGTATATTATAATTCCAGTATAATAACATATATAATATCATTAACTTTATCCTTTACACATCCCACATATGGTATTAACGAATCAAATCACTTTCAGAGGGCGGTAGTGTGCACTTCCTAAAATGAAGATATCGTGTTTACCCATAATGGAATCAATAATGGTATGCCATAAATGAAAAATACAGAATCTTAAGGAAAGAATAAACATATTATATATCATATATAAAAATATTGACATCATAATGGCCACCTTTGAAGGTGTTAAATGAGTATTGAACAATCGTCGTTTCGGGAGGCAGAATTTCGCCATCCACGGAAACCTTATGTTCATTAACCATTTGATGTAGTTGTGTGAGAGTGTAGCTCTAATAAATCTTATAAAAAAATCCTATTATATTTAAGATACTGGTGTTGTTACAAAACAAGTAAATAAAAAGAGTTTAGGGGGTTGGAGAAGCAAAATAAAACAAATGAACATGAGAGAATGAATTATCTTTAAAAGTGTAACTCCTTTTGATTTGAGCCTAAAGGCTTCCTTTTAAAGGATTATGCCCAAAGGTAATCCTCTAGGATGAGGAGATGGATGTGGAGAGAGTAAATGGGCAGGGTTTGGCCGAGCCAATGGCTTGAGGAGTGTGTGAAATGAGGTAGAGGTTGGGGCCTTTTATAAGATGAGAGGAGGGGCACTTTTGGAAACTATGAAACTATTATTTTATTTGAAAATGTGTTTCGGTTTTAAAAGTTCCCACATTGTTATAATTCGTGTATAAGGTGATAAGGGTTATAAATCCACCCATCCAATATGTTTTGGAAATGTGTAGTTTATAGATTTTACATTATCTTTCTATTTTATTTAAATCGTCAAATAATGATGTCATCGCTGCATCATTATTATGTCATAAATAATTGAATTTATTTAATGTCTAAAAATTATAAAAAAAACTAATATTATGTAGGAAACATTCTTATCTTTCCAATTAATATTTATAGACAAAAATATGTTTATTATAACCTCTTCTAAAATTTGTTTTTGTAAAACAATTTATGTTAGTGTCATTCTCACCTTTATTTAAAAAAAAGGCCTTAAAATCATTATATCAACCAAGTGGCTCCATGGGGTCCCCTAAATCGACCCATGGGTATTCTTGGTAGGCCATGAATCACCCAATAGGTTTAGGACAAGTGTAATGGTGTTTTCACATTTTTATAATATCATTTTTACCTTAAATTACTCTAATTACCTCTAATCGCGATTAAAAACTTAATAAGTTATAATTCACCAAAAAAAATTTATAATCTCATTGAACCACATTTTACTTCTTAATGAAAACCATATATGTCGGATTTTTGAAATTCAAAACACAAAGATGGAAAAATTTCATTTAAACGAAAAAATCAGTTTTTATAAGTACCACCTAGTGGTTTCACTATTCATCAAAAATTGAAGTTTTTCAGAAAATTACCAAAAATTTACCCTAAGCTATATTTGATATTCTGAATTCAAAAATGAAGTATATTTTACAAAATTCAAAACATATAAGTCACATTAATTAATTTAATAATTAATTCCCGCTGTTATGACAAATAGCGTGTTTTTATGAAACAATAAGTAACAAAAGATTGACACCAGTTTAAGTCCAATTTCAAAGTGAAATTGATTCCAATGACCACCATTGGATTAAATGGTAAAAATATATTATAATTTCACTTTAAAACCAATTGAAAAGATAATCTAATCATATAAATAAATTAGATTAAAAAGTAATTTTGATGTAAAATGCAGTATTTTTCACTATTGATTAAAAAATGAACATTGTCAGAAAAATACCAAAAATTCACACAAAGTAAATTTTGATGCCCCAAACATAACGAATAAGATTATTTTGACAAAAATAGTTTATAAAATTTTCAAAAGATAGATTCAAAAATGGTTTTCCATCAAAAGGCAGTAAAACAATCTTTTAAAAATATTACTGTATTCCATGCTTAAGATTGAATTTATTTTCATTTTAAGCCTCTAAAACACTATCCAATTCATTAATAGACATAGATAAAAATATCTATTAGTAATTACCTACTTGGGATGTTACAGTTACATTATTATATGGGTAGTTTAGATTCATGATCATTTTTTAAAATAGAATATAAAATTACAAACACTACAATTCATTTATCACAACCCCTATTTTCATCCCATTTCTCTTCTCATCAATATTTAAATCTTATTGTAACAAATATTCACAAAATTTTAATAACATGATTCTCTATTTTTACATTTTTATATCTAAAAAATAAATATAGGAATTATAATTTTCCAATTATATTTTTATATTTTTTATATTTAGGATTTTATTTTATTTTATTTTATTTTAATCGACTGGCCACCATACCATATATATATATCGATAGACTCTCAATGGTTTCTCATCATTTAATTGTATTTTAAATATATAAATTTAATTTTCATCATACCATGAAAATGGGAATATTTACGAAAATATGTTGTTTTATGTTAGGGGAAGTGTTGTTTATTATAATATTTCTATATTTTTTATAGAATATTTATTTTTATTGTTTAATATATTTATTATAATATTAATATTAACTAACGGTATATTTGATACAATTATTATATAGTAATTAATATATTTAAATGATAACATTATTCTATTAGATTCAATGAAATATAATTTATGAAGTAAATTGGAAATAGAGTAGATTACAATTTTGAATAACCATATATATAACAATGTGATCCAAATATGAGAAATTAATGTAGTGAAAGGATGTTATTATTATAATTTAATCTCAATGAAATATTTTGAAATATATCATTCATTAGTTTATCAAAGAAAAAATTTACTAATGAACTAAATCTATAAAATATATCATTGTTTCCAACATTTAGTTGAATGTATAATTAACAAAATCTACCATTAAATAATGATTTATATATAGATGTATAACTATTTATTCGGCATTGTCTGAGAATTTAACTAATATTACTAATATGAATTTATTATTATCATAAATATATAATTAGAATCCTATTATTATAAACAAATATATGTTATAGTGATCTGAGGAAATATACTTATCAATCCTTTATAAAAAAATTCCAATTACATGGGTTAATTTTCCGGATTTTGAACCTCATAAAATGATTCTTACAAGTGGTTGGGGATATTTTCCACCGGGATTGCAATTAATTCAATAAACATTATATAGTAAAATTATTATAATTTTTTATCCAAATTATTAATGACATTTTATGTGATGGATTTAATCCCAGAGGCTAATATCAAATTAATGTATGTTTAAATGAAAAACATACAAATAACACATATGAAAAAATTTAGGTAACATATAATACGCATGAACTATAATCAAAATAAATTAAAATGATATGAATGATGATCTTTATGAATATGGATCTGTGTATTCAATATAATATATTCTAATGGAAATATATTTTGTTGAAACTATATATTTTAATGAATCAAAAAAATTAAATAATATTATGTTTAAAACTAAAATCTTTTTAATTGGGAAACCTGTCAATAATGGTGGCTATTTGGATACATTGATACATTTTACCTTAACTTTTCATTTTCATTTACATACCACAGACAAAGAAAACAATACATGATATGGTGGTAGACATATAAAAACCATAGGTATATAATCTAAAAAATATAACCCATGTCAAAGTAATCATTTACATTTATCATAGAATGTTAATGGAAGAAAACCCAATATACCAACTACTCAACATAAAATATAACCAAAAATATATTTATTGACCCAATTTAACATATTTTATATACATTTTGGATGAAATGATGGATTATTTTTTTGACGAAAGTGGACATATTGATTGATAGTGAAAATGAAAAATTTAGTCTTGTTTCTATAAAAATGAATAAAAATCAGAAGTTATCTATGAATATTATATAGATTGGAAATTGGAATCTTACTATTAATGTTGAATTAAAGCCATGATATAATTTAATGTTAGTTAATATAACAAGTATACCTCAGAATCGTGGATCTGAACATGAGGATCTAGAAATATGAATTTTTTAATATATAAGAAAAATATATGATTTATAATGCTTTAAATGATAGATAATTGAAAATAATGAACATTAATTTTCTTAAATGGGAAATTATCATAGAATATGTGGTATAAATGGAAATATACTATACATGATGAGAATTATATAGTATTTTTTCAAATGCATGTCAATTATTTTTTAATAAATTTTTTAGTAGTAAATTGGGTTTTGAGATTTTCTTAAAAATGTTTTTATGAAGTTGTTTATTTAGGTTGATAGACTATGTGAAATAAAGAATAAATACTTGATTGAATGTTAACATATCACATGTAGTGTACTAAAATATAATTAGGTGGGTTAATAGAGATTTTTCAACCACTTGAGTAAATGTCATATGGATTTCATACAAATCATTGTAAATGTAGATATAATTACTCAAGGTTATTGTATTTATTTTATAATAAAAAAATATATCCCTACATCATATAATAATAACATGGATAAGTAATTAGGTATTTAATTATAATATTATCACATAAAAGAATAAATATATCTTATATAATAGTGGATGGTGGTACGAAGTCAGTACGTTGAAGTTACACTGATGCTGAATACAATTAAATCTAAAATTAAACAACTATGTAATAAATTGTTCAGTGTTTCATATATTACATAAGTATAATTAGAAAATTATAATATATATTTAAGAGTAATTCCTTCTTACATAATAATATATATGATGTTTCGTAAGATTAGCATGATGATTTCAAAGGAAATGATGGATTGTTGATAATGTCTGAAAAGAATAAATTGTGTTCCAAATTATCACATATTATTAAATTATATTATATATATATATTCATTAGTTAATAAACATCATGATGTTTTTTGAATTTATCTATGATTGAAACTAATAATGGTTCTCATATATTTATCTTATATTTACATCATGCTATATGGATTTAACCCATAATATTATCACTGTATGTGAGCATGAATGTGTGGAAAAGATTATGTATGTTTATTGGATAGTTAAATTAAAGAAGAAAAAAAATTAAATATTATCAAATAATAATATCAACAAGAACCATTATCAATTATTTTTTACAATTGATTAAGAATGTGTGTTTCCAATCATTAATATTCAATGTATGAGTATTTTTTAAAACATATTTTTACCGGTTTTGAATATAAATATCTGAGGGGTAATATATATGGGAATTTAAATATTTACTAGTTGAATGAATTCTAAAATAGTAAAATAAATTTCTATAATAAATTGAATATGAAAAAAGTTTTAAAAATATAGAAGGAATGAAAAATTTAATCTAAGAAATAATGTTACAATAAAAAATCGCATGTATAGTTTTTCCCATGAGAGGAAGAAGAAGATCATATTTATATATCCCATTAGATAATGTGATTCCATTATTGATCATTGGTTCTAATTAAATTTTGGAAATTTTATAATAAGTGGGTACTTTTTCATTAAACCATAGGCTCTCTTGAAGCTTACATCGGTTTCTCGATTTATGCTCTGACACCCACCAATGGATTCTATCGATTGGTATGACTTCAATTCTTGGAATTTACAGGAAGGAGAGACAGTGGGTCTTCTAGGCAGACACCATATACTGATTCATTTTTCCTCGACAGTTGATCGTATTAAAGCATGGTGAAGTTCCCATCACAGCTGAAATGGATTTATATTTTACTTGTTAAGATGGTCATTCGACCATCCTATGAAACATGATCCACCTACAAATGAATCATGGGAATGTTTTCCCAACCTTCCCCTACTATTTCAAAACCATACAGTTATTAGGATGATCAAGAACGTTATAGGCATGTATCTATGTTTAGATAGACACACTATGTCCCTTTAACATCCTATCAACCTGCATGTTTGTATTGAAATGGATATATCATAGGTTTTATTTGAATATGTTTTGATCACTGTTGGTGAGGAGTACCAATGAAAGAAACACATGGTTTAAGAACACTTGACTAATTTTTCATCTGTTTAAAAGTTCCTTGGACACTCAATGGAGTACAATCAATGGGGTTCTCTGTTACCGGTAATGTCAGAGGGTCATATCAAGGTAGGTTTGAGGGATCAGATTCCAACTAGTATGGATGGTATTGTTCGAGGTATTCAATCTATTAGGGGTACGTTGTAGTTTTAGTCTCCACTGTTTGCTTCTAGGGGGGATAGAGGGGGCTTGTGGAGGAGGAACGGCCTGATAGTGTCTCAATGGACCAATTTGTGTCAACTGACGTTTGAGATGGGTTGGAACGAAGTGTTGTCAAGGTTGATGAATTGGGTATTCCAGACACTATTAAGGGGAAACATGCAGTAGAGTTTCTGGATAACCAAAAATTCTCAATGGTCATTAATAGATTGAGATAGGATTTTTTTGGTCTATCCATGTGGTAAAATTTAAAATCCAATAGAAATATTATAGAGGCATGCTTTGTTCTGTTTGATACATCTTGGAGTGAATTACAAAAGGATGTTAGAAATGATTTTATGGTTCAAAATGCAAGAGTTGAAGAAGATGTTGTTGATGCCTTTTTGTGGAGGATTCTTGGAGCAGTGATTTCCTACCCAAGGGAATTCAGTCACTGGTTATGGATGATCAATGATTAGCCTGTAAAGAAGAGGGTTCTTATACAGGAACCATTACTCAATTCAGTTGAGAAACAGCATTTATTGACTATAGATTGAAGGTAGGAACACAGAAAAATAAGACACTAAATGTTCAAATAGTGTCAGTGTGGAAGAGACGAATGAAATTTGTAAGAGTTTTTCCACAGGGGAAACCGGCCTGAGAATTAGTAGGATAAATAGGAGGAGGAAGGGTTGGAAGGATTACTCAACTTTTCCACCTACCTTATAGACTCGTTCTGCAAAAAAGAATAACAATTTGAAGATGGTTATCAAGGCCATGTGTCAACAGAAATCAAGTTCTCTCTGTGATCAACAATGCGAGTTTTTACGATTTTGGAAGATGTGGTGATATAAGGGGTCCTGTTAGTCAATGATTCTGAAGAGGGGGCTACCAAAATGATTGGGCAGTCTATGGAAGTGATTCAGAATGAGGATCAATACACTTGTATTGAAAAGCATGCCATGATTCTTGTTGGGGGATTCAACCAATGGAACATATGCCTCCTGGAGTATATACAAGCCTGGGACAATATGGCCTCTGCATTTGATGATCTAACAAAGGATGAACTGAGAACTCATCTAACAACTATTTTCTAGAACTGGTTTAGGGAAATTGAGTCTGGTAGATTAAGGTTCTTTACAACGATTGTGCTTTATCCTAAAGTGGTGGACACTGGGTTTATCATATTTACTTAAATGTGTTTTAAAAAAAATCCAATGTTCCATCATTTAGTCAGATTTCAGGGAATGGGTTCAACTATTTTGAAGGAAGGAATGGAAACCTAGATTCTCTCTACTGGACTTCATGTACATTATCATTCAACTAATAGATTTAATATATATCATTCAAGGCTATTGTATAATTTATATACGATATGATGAATGTTTTATTTTATGGGAGTATAGTAATTTATTTTCAACTTTTTTATTAATGTAATATCTTTCCAAATTGGTCGGATGTCAAAAATATAATGTTACATAAAAATCATCATAACATTCATGAAAGGGAAATGAATATAAAATAATGAATAATAAAACATATTATAAATCAATTTGAAGATATTAAAATTAAAAAGGATAAACATATAGAAGATCTAAACACAATAATGATAAAAAATTATTTATAAACTCTTAAAGTCAATATAGTCGGGATGAACATGATGTGTTTCCCCCATGGTAAATTCGATCCCATGATATCATCTCATGAATATAATGTTTTTAATAATTTTAAAATTGGTTGATTATGAAACTATTTAATATTTCATGATATAAGAGTATAAGTTTCTCTAAAAAGGATGTTCATGTAGTGAACTGAAATTTATTTTAATATTTAATAATTAAATGATTGTATATGAATATATTATTTCTGACGATGATTAGAATATGGGAGGATTTGATGATATATTCTCTTAAATTCATGAAACTGCAAATCTGTGAATGGTATTTATGATGTCTAAAATCAAACATTTTTTTCTTTTTGTAATGTTTTCACATCATTATGAAGTTTCCTTTGATAATAAAAAACTAAAATGATGATAATTTACCAACTAATACATTCATTATGAACGAATATTTCGTTAATATAAATCTACCTCAGTCAAAAGGTGAGATGCATATATCATCAATTTTATACACACGTAACATTATATATTCTGAGGAATATAATTTATGAAGATAATAACATTATAGTGACGAGGAAACATAAAAAGAAACAACCCAAAAATCATATTGATCATAGATTATGATGAGATCACATCCTAAGAGGCTGACATAAGAATTTTTTTTAGTATTCTACTATAGAAGGAGTATCAACTAATAAATAAACAATGATATTTGACATCAATATGTGATTACAAGTAATGTGATGGTTGAGAGATACAAATTTATATATAAAAGATTAATATAATAATGGAATGTAATATAAACAAAATGGAAATATGGACTATGAAATTGAGAATTTAAAATGTGGTGATATTGAAATATAAGATAATGAATTACAAAAATTTTGTTATCACTATTACGGATGAAGACATTCATATGTGAAAATGAAAACTGTAAAATATATGTGAATAGTTTAAAAAATAAAGCATTATTATAGTAAAAATGTCATAAGAAATAATAATGGATCGATTAAATATGTTCAAACAATTTTGGATACCAGGTAATTGAATGAGTTTTTTAATAGATAAAATCCATGGCGTCTTCATGATAAATTGTTGGTCCTAAATATGGAATGTCTATTGGTGTAAAACTGCAAAGGAAGATCATTATTAGAAATGTATCATGGGTAAAAAAACTAACTAATCCTATGGAGAATTCTAAATAATTTTCAAGCCTACAGACATATAGATAGAAAAAATTATTGGAGAAACTTTTCCTCTATCTTCAATTGTGAACAGATAATTCCCATTGAATGTGCTTGATGAAATTATTACACTATATATGTGAGAATAAAGGTGTAAATAAACTCATGAATTTTTATCAATAATTTAATATATTTTACGAGTAATTATATTTATTTTTTAATATTTTTTGTTATAATGATTATATATATTGGGTAAAAATGTCTCTACATGTATAAACAGTATTTCATGAAATAATGTGGTGACATTGACACCTTATAATAAATCATTAGTTACAACGTTGTCAAAATAATTTTTATATAAAGAACTGTTTAATGAATTTGATGAATGTTTATAAAAACTATTATCAAGATGGAGATTCCCCAAATACATGCAATAGAGTCACACCAGAAAAATTAAATTCAAATATGATATATGATAAATTTTTTTAAAATGAAATAAATTCAAGAAAAAATATTTCATGTTACTTTCGAATAATGGAAAATCATATAATCCATCGATAATGTATAGTGATTTATATAATTTAATGATTTGTGATTTAAATAATAATATAAATATATAATGATATGAAGGAGGGGTTTTTCCTTATGAAAATTAAAACTGACTCAGCCCAATGGTTTAGGAATGGAAAAATATAGTGAAAAAACATTAAATTTATAACCAAATTTGTGTTATCTATGGATGACACATAATTTTTTTTGAGTATAAAAAGATTTTGATGGTGTAAATTGTCGGTCAAATTACATATGTAATATCCTTATTCTAAAAAACATAATTCACTTAATATTTGATTTGTAAAACATTATATTTTTACATAAAATATATTTATAAATATTTTAACATTTGTTTGATTATAGTCTATATAATTGATGCAACACATATGATTATATATTTTTAAATTCATCTAAATGATATAATTAAAAATATAGGGATACATCTATATCTATAAAAACTGAACACAATGATATAAACTATTATTGATGGAGTATTATTTTATGATATTTATAAATAAGACAGATATTATGAGTAATGAAATATTTACTTGAACAAAAGTGTTTAGGAATTTGTGCAACCTATTGATTATTTTCAGTGATATTTGTTATCAATTTTTTAGATACCTTTTAATATAGATTATGATTACAACGTTGTGAATATAAAATATCTATGGTTTTTTTATCATTTATTATAACATTTCTTATCCATGTTATTTGGAGTGATAAATATTTTACAGTTGAATTGGATTATAAATAAATAAATTATTGTATACTTTTTTATCATACTCACACAAGAGAAGATTTGGGATAGATTTTCATATTGTTGATGGGTTTAGTGAAGGATTACATGGTGTGGAACAATCACCTAATGAATGTATTTTACATAATTTTTATGTAATGAAATTGTATATTTTAAATATGTAGAATGTTGATATTTCAGTTTTAGAACATATAGACCATTTTGTGGGTACTAACCAACTTTTTGGATTGGAAGAAATTGATGATCTACCTTGAGAGAAAATTTTATTTTGATTTATAATATATTTGAATGATTTAAATGATTATTATCCTAATATATAATAAATGTTTTATGTTGTAAATATTATTAAATTTTGTATTTTTTGTATATAATGGATTAGTGTAATAAAACATAAGAGTTTACATTCTTTTTGTTTATGTACTCTGATTGTTTTTCTAATATGTAAATTCTTGTGTTTTTAAAATTCTATCATTATATATTTTTGAGTTGAAAAAATAGAGGAATAATATATTACATCTATGATGCCTCTATTAAAGCATCAAATCATCTATTATATAGGACATAAAATTTATAGTGAATTTATTTTTATATCTTCTGTTCTTGTCTCTCTACCTTTTTTAACACCCAGGACCCAGAAGCACAGAGTTGGTGAATTATTACATAACATTAGCATGATCACAAAAGATCAAGTCTCGAAAGACTAATGAGTTTAGTAGCCTTGGAAGTACTAGATACATTCATAAGGATTACATTAAATCATAAAGTGTAAAACTACAACAAAATTGTGTCCGTGGACAACACTAAGACCCTGTAGACTATCCCCGTAGGTTAGTCATAGTATACTTCTTCGACTCCTGGGAAAAAAATAGAATGGGGCGAGCTCAGATGCTCTGTAAGGATAACAATATAGCAGAATCTTTAATAAATAAGCATAAATATTTAAGGAAATTTATAAAACTAAAACAAAAGGCTTTTCAACATAAATAACATCATAATATAGAAAATATAAATCAAAATAATTCCATTTACTTAATAACAAAGATATTTTACTAGTAAAATAATCACATGAAATATCAATTTCCACATTCATAATGATGGAATGTATAATGCCAGACTTCATAAGCACAAAATCAAAGCCTTGTTCCAAGACTAGAAATAAGATTTTGTCATGTCCTTATACCAAGACACTAGTTTATCTCATGAGAGCTATCAATGCATCAAGGAGCTATAGCGGGCTACACCCATCACATACTATTTCCAATGCATTCCTCATATGAAAAGGATTAAACATATCATAAACATTGGTATTAAAACTAATATACGAAATGTTAATACATTATCCACAAACCATTAATGGTGTAAAAATAACACATCCATATTCAAAAATACCAAAAAACCTTCAATACAATATGTATGTTTTGTATCATAATAAATCAACTTCAAATAAGGTTAAAATCCATCAAAGGATGTTTACATAGACAATCAAATCATATTTTAGAGAAATATCTCTTTCTATTTTGAAATAATTTAATCAGACATTTCATTTGAAAATATTCTTATATTCTTGTAAGGGATGCTTCGATGATGTTATAACAGTGGAAAATAGCCGTACCCGCCGAATAAGTTAAAAAAATTTCTTACCATAATTTTGACGAAAAGGTAATAAAGTAACTTTTTTGGAAAATGACGGAAAGATTCCTTTAAAAACATATAAGGTCAAACAAGGGTATAAATAAATTTACCCTATTGTATAGTAAATAGTAAAAATGTTTTGAAAAACATTTTTATGAAACATGGATCTGGATTTTAAAGAGGTCTGAGTAGATAATTACGGATAAACAACCACGTATAATAAAGCAATTATGAAATTAACCATTACCTTGTACTTTTCCTTGGACGGGGGTAGTTTAACATCCTTTATAATGGGGAAATATTTGTTTTTAAATTATACAAGAATTATACACATTAATATGATATCATTGTGATCTTTTAACACTACTTTATTAATAATATCTTAGTATTATCGTCGTTTCAGGTGTTAACTGATTTTTTTTCCATTATATGCATTGTTACGTAAGTGTTGTTTGTTATGGATAGGATGTATCATATTCATATTAAGAATGATATTATATTTTTAAAAATTATTTTTAATCACCTAATGAAAATTATTCTCAATGGATACGATAGGGAATTAATCTCATCGCGTTCGTGGAGACTGTAATCCATCTGTACGCATAAGTGATAATATAATTCTTTTGATATTTAAAAAGTATATAATTGGATGGGATATCATATATATAGAATCATTATCATGCTATATTTATTATTTACATAAATTACACATCATTATTATACCCATCCAAATAATAATGTATTGAATAACAATTACATCATGACGTGGAGACGGTAAGCCATACGTACGCACATATGGTGATATGTCATTCAATGGATTGATAGAATTATGAATTTGGATGTACCATATTTACAATAACCTTAGAGTATATAAAAGAAAATGGATTTATTAGTTTATAATGGAAACAACAAAGAAAGAGGAAGTGGAAGAAGAAAGGAACATGAAAGAGCTGATGAAATATTTACCTCTTCTTCAGGTTCATCCTTTTGATTTGATCAAATGGGCTTCGTAGGTAGGATTTATAATTAATGAATACCTCTAGGATGAAGGGAGTATAATTGAGAGGGTATTTGGGTAGGCGTTAGCACCTTAGGAAAATCTAGAAATATTATTTTATAATAAAATCCTTTTTTGTTTCTAATAGATCAAAAATGAATTATTTAAAGGCTTAGGTGGGGATGGGTTTAAAACCACTCCACCAATAGGTGTTATACAGGTTTGGATCACTATATTAACCTTATATTTTAGATTTAACTCTTAGTAAAATAGTTTGACATTTACCATGTTTCTTTGTATGTTTTTATATGGTTAATAAACATACTATTTACTTCCAAGAGAACCCTGAGTTGTTTATTAATGATACTTATATCATAATATAAGTCCTTTGGCTGAATATTAGATTTTTGTGAATAGAATATCAATTAATAATATTATATTTGTTTTAAAAACACTTTTATTTCAATTGTGACTATAATTGGTATTTTTTTTCTAAATTCATAACAGCATTATTAATTCGAAAAAAATTCATCTAAACAACCCTAACAAGACTTATTAACCTAAAAAATTAGTATAATTCCTAAAATATCTGTAATTACATTAATTTAAATATTTATAATATCGATTATTTTAATATTTCATTAATTAGGTAATTACTACGTCATCATTTTGTCATAAATAAATTAACTAATTTAATGTCTCAAAAATATAAATAAAATACCATTATATAGGAAATCCTTTTAGATTTATAATAAATATTTACAATAGATTTTATATTATTTTTATCCCTATATTAAAAATGGTTTAGTTATTAAACATTTAATTTAACACTATTAACTCGTTTTTGAACTAAATAATAATAAATGTGCTAATCTAATCCATATGGACCAAACGATAATATTTTATTCCTATGGTTGTTTTTGTTGGAATTTAACTTATCCAAAAGAATATTTACATGTCTTAGGGTAACAATAATATCCTTTTTAACCTTAATTACACTATTTTCTTTTAGCTGTGGTAAATAAAAGTAAACAAGTTAATATTCACAAAAATATATTTTCATCTTATTGAACCAAATTTTACTTATTGATAACAACCGTGTCTCTCATATTTTTGATATTCAACTCACAAAAGTGGTACAATTATGTTTTATGTAAATTTTCAAATGCTCAAAGGAGGTGGGTAAAAGACCGCAAAAAGTTCAATAAAATATTTATATATCTAAAATTATTATAAACCGAATCCAATGAATTAAAATGAACTTATATAGGTATTATGAATTTATTTTTACCTAAAATAAAATTAAATAAAATAAAAAATTATTTAAAAAAATAGATTTTAAACTATAACTTAGTATTTTTCACTATTCATCACAAATTGAATGATTTTAGAAAAATACAAATAATTCACCACAAGCTAATTTCGATATTCTGAAACAAAAAATGAAGCCCATTTTGAATGATAATTCTTATAAAATTTCATAAATTGTGTATTACTATTCATAAGGGATAGTTTGATTGGTTGTGGTGTGGTAGAACTCGATGTTGCATACAACACATGCTATTTTATTATTCAAATAGAATCCTACCATGGAATCCTGGGGTGTTACATTCTCCCCACCTTCAAATAATTGCATCCTAGATATTTCTAGAATATTACTGCATAAAAAGACATAGGTGGTTCTTCATAATAATTTCCTCGAACTCCCATGTCGCCTCTTCCATCTTATAGTTTCTCCACAGATCTTTACCAGATGAGTCGTCTGGTTTCTCTGCACTTATTCTCTTGTATCATGAACCTTGATAGGCTCTTTGTAATAAGACAGATTGGGTTCTAGTTCCAATTCCTAATCGGTGAGTACTTTTGTTGGTTCATGCATGTATTTTCTCAAAAGTGATACGTGGAATACATCATGACCTTTGGAGAGACATGGATGCATTGCTAAACGGTAAGCTACATCCCCAATTCGTTATAGAATTTTATAAGTTCCAATGTACATTGGACTCAATTTTTCATTCTTATTGAAACATATAACACCCTTCCATGGATATACCTTCAAGAAAACGTGATCTCTTAGCATAAAATTACAAATCCATCCTTCGGTTATCGGAATAGTTCTTCTGCCTACATATAGATTTCTTTATGTGGGTTTGTATTACCTTCACTGTTTCCATTTTTTCCTCCACATGCTCTGGGCATATGAGTTTTATATCACCAACATCATCCCAACATGTTGGTTTGAGACATCTCTTTCCGTATAACACTTCATATGGTGCCATATGAATACTTGAATGGATGCTATTATAATAGGAAAATTCTACCATAGGTAAATATTGATCCCACATACCTTGAATGTACAATGAGCATGATCCCAAAATGTCTTCAAATGTTTGAATAGTCCATTCTGATTGTCCATCAATTTGGGGGTGCTAGGCATGGCTCAAACAAAGTTTAGTATCCAGGGATTTCTGAATACTTTTCATGAATTTTTATGTATAACAGAGATCACAATTAGAAATAATAGATAGTGGTACTCCTTGAATCCTTGCAACTTCATTAATATATAGTCTTTCTAAATGTTCAAGTTGGAAATCATCCCTTATAGAAATAAAATGTGCTGACTTGGAAAAAAGATCAATAATGACCCATATTGCATAATTCCTTTTAGGGGTCGTTGGTATCTCCATGACTATGTCCATCTTGATATCATCCCACTTCCACTCAGGTATGAGAAGTGGTTTCATGACTCCTCCAAGAAGTTGCCTGAAGCTTTCACTTGTTGAAAAACCATACATCTTAACATAAAATCAGCAATCTCCCTCTTCATGTTGTCCCACCAAAAATGTTCTTTCTAATATCTATATATTATAGTGCTCCCAGGGTGTATAGAGAAATTAAAGCTATGAGCATCATCCAAACATTCTCTTTTTAGATCAGGCATATTAGGAAAACAAAGTATCTTCCCAACGTTAAAAATTCCATCTTCATATACGAATTCACTCAGTCTCCAATCATTCACAGCATTAATCTTCTTTTGAAACTCCTTAGAATAAACCTGAGAATTTTTTATCCTTTCCATTAAATATGTTTTGAAAACCTTTTAAAAAATCATTGATTCTTCACCTTCCATGCTTATTCCCATATCAATCTTTTCTAGATCCGTGAGAATAGGATCTCTTTAAAATATCATCTTGTTCAAACTCCATGATATTTTCTTCTCAAAGCATCTACCACCTTATTTTCCTTCCCCGAGTGGTAGTGTGTCATGCAATAATAATCATTGAGTAGTTCAAGTCGTCTCTTTTGGCTCATGTTTAGTTCTTTCTGTGAGAAAATATACTTCAAAATCTTGTGATTAGCATATATCTCACATTTATCACAATATAGATAATGTCTCCATGTCATCAAAGAAATGATTAAAGCTGGTAACTCAAGATCATGAGTAGGATATTTTTGCTCATGAGTTTTTAGATATCATGATCCCTAAGAAATAACCCTATCATTCTGCATAAGGACACAACCATGTTCTTTCTTTGGTGCATCACTATAAATAACCAACCCATCATTCAATAATGGTAGATTAAATATAGTATCATTGAATAATCTTATCATAAGTTCTTCAAAAAATTCTTCAAAAACATTTTTCCAATCAAATTTAATCCCTTTTCATGTGAGCTTTGTTAATGGGTTAGCCAACTAGGAAAAATTCCAAACAAAATGTCGAAAGTAACCCGCTAAACCAATAAAACTGCATACCACTGTTAAACTCGTCAGTGATAGCTATTCTTGTATTTCCATGGTCATGGAAGGATCAACAAGGATTCTATCCTTTGAGAAATTATGGCCAAGAAGTGAAATCTCATGAAGCCAGAATTCACACTTTCTAAACTCCCCATATAATTTGTGTCTTCTAATAGTATTCTAGATAATGTGAAAGTGATTTACATGATCTTCATAGCTTTTGGAGTATACCAAGATATCATCAATAAATACCAATATAATGTCATCAATATATTCCTTTAAAACTCAATGCATTAGATCCATGAAGACTAAGGGAGCATTAGTCAATCCAAAAGGAATTACTTCAAAATCTTAATTCTCATACCTGGTTCGAAATGCTGTTTTTAGAATGTCTTCCAACATCACAAACAACTGATGATATCCAGATCGAAGGTCAATCAATGGAAATTATTGGGCTCCATGAAGTTGTTCAAATGAATCACCAAAGTGATGTAGGGGCTACTAGTTATTTAATATTATAGCATTGATCTCCATGTATTAAATGCACTACCTCATAGATCCATCATTCTTCTTAACAAAAAGGACAGGGGCTCCCCATTGAGAAACACTTTTGAGAATAAATAACTTATTATTCCATTAATCTAGTAGTTTTTTTACTTCCACTAATTCTAAAGTGGCCATTCTATAAAGGTTTTTTGATATGGGTCTTGTTCCATGAATTAAATCAATGGAAAACTCAATTTTCGTTCTGGAGGATGTCTAGACAAATCATCTGGAAACACATCAATATATTCTTTGACAATAGATACATCCTATATTTGAACATTAATTTCCCAACCCAATGTTATTTCATTATCTTCCTCCCCAATAATTGAATTTAGTTGAGAAACTGGGGGTGGATCTAGATAAGAATTTGGTGGTGATGATTTTGTACTAAATATAAGGTTTTCTTTATCATCGTGATAAAAAATATTAATATCCTTATTCTTACAATAAATTTTTGCATCATGGTTCGAAAAACAACCTATACAGCTAATTATATCAAATTCAACCATTGGTATGACGATGAGACAATATATATTGAACACTTATATTCCCTAATGGGGACTGATTCAAAAAACATTGATGCAATGATGCTTCCCTTAAGAGTTTTTACTGAAAACTCCCTTGTTAAATCAAATAGGAAATATCTAATTTTCTTAACAAACTAGGATGATATGAATCAATTCTATGATCCAGAATCAAATAAATAATTTCCTAAACTTCATGAAATAATTAAATTACCTACTACTACGCCATTTGGGGCTTCAACCTCATCAGTAGTGATAACATAAGCTTGGCCTTGATCCCTTGGCCTTTTCTGAGGTAATTTCCCCTAACGCTTAGGAAATTCATTCGCATAATTCCCCCTTTCACTACAATTGTATAATTAAACATGGAAATCCTCTTTCTTCCCCTTTCAATCACGATATTTGTGGCCTTTTTCTCCACACTATTGACAAAATCACATTCCCTTTAGGAAACTTCCAGGGTGTTTCTTCTAACATTTACTACATGGTAAATTTTCCACTTTTACTTTCATCCCCTTATTTCCATTTCTAGTGTCTTCAGCAGATCTCTTATTCTCTTTCTTTACTTTAAAGTCATAAGACTTATAGAAATATTTCTATATCTTGATAGCATGTGATAAAATATCATCGCATGACGTGAAATATTGTGAGACAATTACTCAATAGAGAAATGGATATAACCCATCCAAGAAATGCTATATCTTACTTCATGGGTTACTTATACAATCTAAAAAATGACACACTTACATTGTAATGTTAGCTTCATACTTTGTAACATTCTTATCCTCCTTTTTCCTCAGACTGAGAAATTATCTTTCTATATCCGCTCATTGGTCATGAGGAAATTATTTCTTTATGAAAATTTATTTATAATCCCTCCATTACATATTTTAAGATTCATCATCTTCCTTTGTGTTTTGAATCAATGACCACCATTGATCAGCGTATCTAGTGAGGTGGTAAACTTCCATGACAAATTTTTCCTTTTCACTACTCCCCATGGCATGGAATCTTTTCTGTAAAGAATTTCTCCATTGCTCAGCTACTAGTAGATTTGTATACCCATTGAATGTTTGTGGTTGTTTCCTCATTAAACGATCTAACATTGATCATCCATGTTGTGGATCAGGTTGATCTATATGGGTATGGTTATTATTCATAACCTGCGTGAGTTATCCCAATATAGTGATAAGTTGATCAGCACCAGTTGTATCACCAGCTCCACTATAATTATCTTGAGAAGGTGGGAAATCCCTACATGGAGTGAGTGCATTGATAAAGTTTCCATTAATTCTACTAGGTTCCATTTATAAACAATGTCATAAAATAGATTAGTATTTGAATCTAAATATATAATACCAAACTTGTAAAACACTTAACATAAATTCAACAGTTTATGGATATAATCCAAAATCATAAAAAAAATTATTTGAGGAAGTATATACTCATAAACCCTTTCATAATGGTTTTTATAGAAAATGAGAATTATCCTAATCATAACCCCAGGAGTGTCATAACCAAGAGTGCATCAAGGCCCGTTGTGATTCACCAGTTCCCGTTCGAGTCTAGCTCAAAGTGGTGTTTTAGGGATTTAACCCAAGGAACATCTATGCTAGATCCACCTCTACCTGGTCATATCCAGACAAGTATGTATTGCTTGTAAAACACACAAAATCTCTACAACACAAAATTTCTAAAAAGTTCTTCTATACTAATACTAAAAGTCTATCTTAGGTCTATGTGCTCTAATCACAATTTATCTAAATCTAGTTTCCTAGGTTTATACTAAACATTCTCTGATAACAACTATAATGCATCGACCCTAGAAGCCTACAGTTGGTGCATTATTACATAACTTTGGAATGATCGCAAAAGATCCTATCTTGAAAGACCAATTAATTTAGTATCCTTGGAAGTACTAGATACATTCATAAGGTGTACATTACATCATAAAATGGAACACAACAACAACATTGTTTCCATGGAAAACCCAGAGATCCCATAGACTATCCCTACAGGTCAGTCATAATATACTTCTTCGCATCCTGGGAAAATTAAAACATAGAAAGGGGTGAGCTCACATGCTCAGTAATGATAAAAATATAACATAAAATTTCATTAATAAGCACAAACATTTAATGAAAAGTAAAAAACTAAAACAAAATCATTTTCAACATAAACATCATTATTAATATGGAAAATATAAATCAAAACAATTCCATTTACATAAATGGATATTCTACTAGTCGAATAATCACATTCAATATCAACCGCCACTTTCATAATGAGGGAATATATAATCCCAGACTTCAAAACCATAGTGTCAAGGCCTTGTTCCAAGACTTCAAATAAGATTTTTTCAAGTCTTTATTCCAAGAAAAGAGTTTTTATCATGATACCTATTGATGCATCGAGGAGCTATAGCGGTCTCCACCCGTCATATACTAAGTCCAATGAATTCCTCATATGAAAAGGTTTAATTATAAAATAAACATTCGTATTACAACTAGCATAAGAGATGTAAATAATTTATCTATAAACCATTAATGGTGTATAAATAAAACATCCATAGTCAAAAATATAACAAAACCTTTAATACTATATAGATGTTTTGTTTCATAATAAATCAACTTCAAATAATCTTAAAATCCATAATTGGATGTTGAAAAAGATGAAATCAATACATTTTTTAAGAGAAAAATTTCATTATATTTTTAAATATTTTAAGAAAACATTTAGTTTTGGATATATTCTTATAATATTGTATGGGAAGCTTTGACAATGTTCTTACATCGGAAAATAGATGCACTAGCCGTATAAGTTAAATAAACATTCTTACCTTAATTTTGTCGAAAAGGTCATAAAGTGACTTGTTTGGAAAACAACGGAAATATTCCTTACATAACATATAATGTAAAATAAGGGTGTAAATGACTTCAGAAAATTTTCGAGTAAATAGTATAATTTTTTTGAAATAAATTTTTAAGAAAGATTTATGTGGATGATAAAGAGGCCCGAGTAGATAATTATGTATCAACAAACCTCAAATAATAAAGAGATTTTGAAAATAACCCTTACATTGTACTTTTCTATGGTAGAGGGTAGGTTAACATCCTTTATAATGGTGAAATAATTATTATTACATTATAAATGAATAATATACATTAATATTTTATCATATATGATCTTCTAATATTTCTTTGTTAATAATAACTTAGTATTATCCTCATTTTGAGTGTTAAATGATTCATTCTCATTTAAATGATTTGTTACATAAGCAATGTTTTTTATGGATAAGATGTATCTTATTCATATTCAAAATTATATTATGTACTTAATAATTATTTCTAATTATCTAATGAAAATTAGTCTCGAGAGGATACGATGGGTATTGAATTTCATCGTATTCGTGGAGACGGTAATCCGTACATATGCATAGGAGACAATATCATTATTTTGATAATGAAAAAATATATATTTGGATGGTATATCACATATACAGAATAATTATGATGTTTTATTTATTTTTTAAATCAATTAAACATCATTATTGTTCCCATTCATATAATAATTTATTGAATAACAATTACACCATGACATGGAGACGGTAAGCTGTACGTACGCACGTATCGTGGCATCTCATTCAAAGGATTGGTAGAATAATGAATATATTTGCACCATATTAATAATAAAATCATAGTATATAGAATATTATGGAGTTGTTATTTTATAATAGAAACATCAAATAAATAGTATGTGGAAGATGAAAGGAACTTGAATGAGATAATGAAATTTAAAAGTCTTCATCGGGTTCATCCTTTTGATTTGATCAAAAGGGAACTATAATATTACTTTTTGACTAATGGAAGGGATGTAGGATAAATAAAGGACAATTGAAAGGGTATTTGGATAGGTTTTGGACGATTAAAATGGGTTTGAAGTAGTGAATTAGAGAGAAGGGGGAGTGTGCTTTTATTAGAGAGGTGAGGGTCAATTTAGGAAAAGCAAGAAATATGATTTTATAAAAAAATCATTTTTGGTTTCTAATGACTCCAAAAAGAATTAATTAATGTATATGGTTGGTATGGGTCTAAATCCACTCAAAAAATAGGTTTTAGAGAGGTTTGAGTTACTATATTAACATTATCTTTTAGATTTAACTCTTAGTTAAATTGTTTGACATTTACCATGTCTTTTTGTATTTTTATATTATATGGTTAATAGAATTACTATGTAATACCAAGAGAACCCCAAGTGGTTCATTAAGGATACAACTATCATTATATAAGTCTTTTGTGCGAACCTTATATTTTTCGAAATATAATATCAATAAATAATATAATATTTGTTTTAAAAACTCTTTTATGTAAATTTTGACACTATTTGGTATTTTGTTTTTTCTAAATTCATAACAGCATTAATAATTAGAAAAAAAATCATATAACTTAACCTATCAAGAAATATTAAACTAGAAAATTATTATAATTTATAAAAAGACTCAAATTACATTAATTTGGATATTTATAATATCAATTATTTTAAAATTTCAATAATTAGGAAATTACTACATCATCATTCTGTCATAAATAAATTAAATTATTTAATGTCCAAAATATATAAATAAAATACCATTATGTAAGAAATATTTTTATCTTTCTAATTAATATTTATAGTCGAATTTATCTTATTTTTAACCCTATATTAAAAATTCGTTAGTTATTAAACAATGAATTTAACACTTTTTACTCTTCTGTGAATTAAATAATAATAAATGTCATAATCTAATCGATGTGGATCTAAAGGATCATATTTTATTCATAAGGTTGTTTTTGGCCGAATTAAACTTCTCCAATCGGATTAAGACTTGTGTTTGGGTAATAATAATTTCCTTGTTAACCTTAATTACCCTATTTACTATTAACAGTGGTAAATAAAATTAAAAAGTTACAATTCACCAATAATTATTTTCATCTTATTTAACTTATTTTTATCAATTGTGTCTCTCTAATTTTTGAAATTAAACTCACAAAAGCGGTAAAATTACGTTTTATGTAAATTTGCAAAAGCTCCTAGGAGGTTGGTAAAATAGGGTAAAAAGTTCAATAAAGTTTTTATATATCTAAAATTATTATAAAATGACTCAAATGAATTACATTGAACATATATAGTTATTATGTATCTATTTTCTCCTGAAATAAATTTAAATAAAATAAATAATTACTTAAAAAATTCAGTTTTATACTATAACTTTGTTTTTTTCACTATTCATAAAAAATTGAATGTTTTCATAAGAATACAAAAAATTTACCCTAAGATAATTTCGATATTTTGAATCCAAAAATGAAGTCCATTGGGAATGATAAAATTTATAAAATTTCAAAAATTGGTTATTTCTATTCATAACGGTTAGTTTGATTGGTTGTGGTGTGTTAGAACTCGAAGTTGTGTATAACACATGCTATTGTATTATTTAAAGAGAAGCGTACCGTGGAAGCTTGGGGTGTTACACCTTTAATTTATGATATATATTACATCAATATTCCTCGTACTAATTGTTTAGATTGGAAAAGATAATTAATTTTTAATGATACTGTTATTATAATTGTATATATATAAAATCCTAATCCAAAACATCCACCTTTATTTTCTGAAGATGATTTTCAATATTGAAAAGTTCACATTGAAAACATAAAAGTAAAATATGATAGGTGAGAAAATTTTTTCCCTCTCTAAAGAATATAATATTTTAGATTTTCCAAAATCTACTATTTAATGTGATGAGAAAAGTTCATGTAAACATAATAGTTCGAAATACATTATTATATTCCACTCAAATTAACATCTACTATAACAAATAATCATGGAGGAATGATTGTATAATTTAGATGAAACTGAACTATAGAATCATCATAACATATAATTTGATAGAAATGATATGATCCATATTGAGATATTATAATCAATAATTTTATTATCTACCTGGTGAATCTATTATTAAAATGATTCAAGATTCATAACAATTTTAAATAACTTATATTCTAATTAAAAAAGATAATTTTAAAGACCATAAAAAGCATTCATTTTCAGAACATAGAAATGATGTATATTTTTTTATAAAAACAAATGAAAAATAAAAAAGAAAACATTACATTCTATGACATTTTTCGATCATGGTTTTGGAGAAATATAAAAAACCTTACGTTTATCACAGTTGAACAAAAATAAAATAGAATAATTAAATATCTTCGTGTGTATGGTAAACTCATAAGATAATTACACTATATTATAAAATCTAATTGAACATTTATTTTTTTACAAGGGATTGTTGAAAAATGACTATTAATGGGTTTCAAAACATGTGATTACCAGACACAATATGAAATTCAATATAAAAGTAAAATATGTTATATTTTTAAAGTAAAAACCATAGAAATCATGAATACTTTTGAAAATAAAATATTGTTTTAGTGGGTATATAGAAACTTTGGGAAATCAATTTCAATAAATAACATATTTATAAATATTTTACCTGAAAACTCATATGAATTTTAAAATAATTAATAAAGGCATCGTTGAACTATAAGAAAATTCATAGGTAACTCAGAACACAATATGACATGGTGGACATAGTCCAATAATGGATTACAAATAATCACTATTCTAATTATGTGTTTATTATTACCTCTACCACATCATATGTGGCATATCTTGAGATTTATAACATTACCCAATCCATCGGGGTACAATTTGGGTGCATCCATAATGTAAGGTATAATGGGATCACCCATAAATATCATGGTCCTCACATTATATAGTCGGAGAATGTCCCATAATGGATTGGGTTCACTCCCCATTAAATATATATGAAATTCGTTGGATTTTCAATAAAAATATTTTATATCATATCTTAAAACCCAAAATATACATTAAAATGATGAACATCAATACACATATCATAAAAATGAATTATATGTTATTTAAAAGTATTTTCACATGAAATTATATATTTACATATAAATTATATTCAAATATATTTATATAACTTTTTTTAAAATATTAATATATATAAATGTATTTTTATATAAATTTACATCGAATAAACTCTTTATGACCTATTCGTAGACATATGTAAAGATAAATAAAATACATTTACATTAATTGACATTTATATAATCATATATATATATATATTATATTATATAAATATATGTGTATATATGTATTCATAATTGAAATTTATTTTATTAAAAATATAATTTGATAGATTTAATAAAACCCCTTTAATTTATAAAATCATGGCTCAGATTAATGAAATTTCAATATAATTTTATAAAATTAAATCCATAGAAAAAAATTAATTTATTTTTAACATGAGTTCTTTCTTGTATATATATGTGTGTGTAATGGGGAATATCAATGAGATTTATAAAAAAAATAAAAAATTCCAATGTTTTGAAATAAAAAAATAAAAAAATCATATTTATATTAAAATATATAATATATTATAATAACATAATCTCATCAACAAATTATAAATATATTTTTTAAAATAAAACAATTACAAACAATCAATACAAATATTATTAGTTATCAATATAATTAACATAGTTGGATGGAAACTGCACTACATTAAAAACATTAAATACATATTAAAAATCCCATTTCCAATGCGCATAAATAAAATATAATACATATTGTGGTATACTTGGAATATAGATAAATAACTCATATTAAAATAAATACCTTACCATCTTTAATATATAAACAATAATTTTTTTAAATAATAAAGATGATCTATTGTAATAACAAAATTTTGAAAATCGATTGTACATCAATAATTAATGTTGTATAAAAAATTAAATACTAATAGATACATAAAAAAAGAACTAAATTTATTTACACATTAAAAATATTTTCATAAAATAACTATATGAATATAAATATATATTTATATATATATATATATTAGAATAATAATTACCTCAATAAATAGACTAACATAAATATATTTCTGATGAATTAAAATTCTAATGTATGAAAATAAAACTATTACACAATAATAGATTGTTTTTAATGTAAAATAATAATTGATTCTAAATACTAGAATCTCTTACCAATTTGAATTTACATATACCAATAATAATATTTTTCATTCATAAACTTTTTTAATCACAATAATGCATATTCTCATATATATTTAGAATTGAAAATCATCAATTTAAAATAAATCATTGAAGAATATCCCATTAATAAGAATAAATTCAAATTGAAACATATTTTTTGATGTTTGAAAAAAAAACATCTCTTACATACATATAAGGACAACCAAATCTCATAACACATTAATGATATATTCAAAAAATTAAATATATGGACAGAAATAATTATTTGTAAATTTATTGTAAAAATTTAAAATAATAAATCCCATAATGACATGTTAAATTAATATTAAAAAAAATAAATTGACATAAATATATTAAAAGTTAAAACACTTACTTCGCACAATTTTTTTGAAGAAGTAAACTTTCTAATATTTTATTTTCAGCCTTCAGAACCTCCCTCTCTTACCTACCTTTACTGAAACTAAAACACCGATTGTAAATGATATATACACATTTAGAGAAGAATTTTTACATCCACTTTCATCACTCTTGGGATACATGGTTGAAGTATATATATATATATTATTGATTGAAAATATATGAATAGTAGGATTTTCGACAAGCATGAAATATTTTTTATATCTCAATGTTTCATATGATTTTATGAATGAAATGGAAAAGAATAGATTATACCATTTAAAGATTCGTTGATTTCAATAATTTATAAGTTCTTTAAATAAATTTTGTGGTTTCATGTAAATATAAATCCAAAGAGAAAACAACTGGTCATGATGATTTTAGTCCTAATCCAAACTAAAATTTGAAAATTCATCAAGGGGTCTAGCATGAACAGACCTCACAGGTCCCATGACACAACTCCCTAAGTCATCCTCCAATACTCTAGGGGATGATGACTAGAACCATGCTGGAATATCTCACAAATGGGATGACAATTCCTTAGGTACATATATTCACACAACCAAAAACATCTCAATATAATAGTTCATAGATATAGACATTGATATAATCTAAAATTAATAATAAAAACTATCCCATTGTTGAGTATATTAGATTTATTAAAATCATAGAAAGTGAAGACACATTCCAAGAAAAATAATCATTAAAAGTATCCATCCATCTCAAAAGGAGGGAATATGTGGAAAATGAAAAAACTAGAAAGCTCCTTGGCATAACTCCAGTAAATACCTCTTTTTGTCTATATTAATATACTATTACTCCCTTGGGACCCCCCATAGATTTCATTTAAATTAATGTCATATGTATAATACATTTAATATGTTTTAAGAGTCTGCTCATGGGTGAGTATAAAAATACACATTGGGATCCCCATAACCCCAAATTAAAAAGAATAAAATGAAAGGAACATATTTTCTTGAACTATCTAAAAGGAACTAAATCGAGAGAGAAACATTATCTCAAATCATCCTCAAATATACATGATATGTACAGTCATACACTTAGTGGTTTCGACCTATAAATATGAAAAAACTAAATGGACTCCCTGAATCACCAAGAAGTACTCGTCTCCAACTCTAAGCCACGGGATTTGATGACATCATAGCTAGTGATATGTTTCTAGTAACGGCTCAAACATGAAAAAAAATCAAGGGAACTCACTCTATGAGATATTCCCTTACATATGGGTTCATAAAGAGAGTTACCCTACACTAGGAATAGCTCACAAGGTCAAACTCCACTTCCCAACATTGTGGAATCTTGTATCACTGCATTACACCCAATGCAGGTTTAAGAACCCCTCCTGGAGAGGCTCTCCCATCACCACTGAATATAGTCTAAGGTGTGATTCTATAGTATATTCACCATTTGAATCCGATATAATGGGAAATAATGGAGGGAATCATAAATCACCACTTCCCTATAGTAAATGGAGTACTAGATCCTAACTAACAGACACATCCTTTTTTGTTCCTAGATGGAGTGGATAGTACTATTGAGGTAGAAATAACTCTTAACTAGGTGGAACTCATAAGTAGTGTATGATCCCACTCCTCATAACTATACTCACATCTTATGGAGATCAAACAAAAATAGAGGTCCCACTCGTCACTTCTACTCAGTGATGGGGGAGTACGACTCTGTTGGTGAGGACATGTTCCATTCAATAATAAGGGATTCAATCTCAATGATTAGAGGTCACGTACCCTGGTCCAAAATGGGAGTACCACTATTTGTATAGATGATGAATAACCTGGTATGAAAGGGGAGTACACTCTAATATATTGATTATTGATGGGGACTCATAATCAGACACGATAGGGGAGTACCTACACAATTCATGAGGACCCACTCCCAGATACAATAAGAGAGTACTAATGCTTCTGGAATAACATATATGGTGTACTGACACCATGAAAAAATTGGGGAGTTCCTAATAAAATGATAGGGGGAAAAAACCTATCAATATAAAAGTGTACCCACTATAAATATATGTAATATATAGGAGGCTAGCACCCCAATATGATAAGTGAGTATTGAATACCTGGATAAATGACTCGCACCGCGGTCCACCAGGGGAGTACTACTTTACCTGAAAAATGAGTATGGGGGGACCACACCCTTGCTTGGTAGGGGAGTGTTCACTTAAACTCTACGAATGATATTGGGAACCTTCCCCATAGTCCACCAGGGGAGTACCAACCCTAGGAGATCTACCAAAGGAATAGATCCCACACCCATGAAATCGGGATTCCTATATCTACCAAATTAGAGATGGAATGGGAAGAACATGACATGATTCCATAAAAGAGTACCAGTCTCAGCATATCCATTTAGAATCACACTGACCTACAGGAATGGTCACACATCGCTAAAAGAATAGTCTTTATTATCATTCCTATCTCTAAAACACTACCATGGTTAGGTGACCCAAACCATGATACAATTGCAAAATAACACTATACGAGAATCATTAGTCCATGGGAGTCACATTATAACATGACAGGGTGGGGTACCAAACACGACATGAACCCAGTGATTCACACTAATCAATACACAAGATTAATAACCACTCAAAAAAATTTATCTAAAAAGTCACTTAATATATTTTATACTAAAATAGAGGCCATCATCAAATTAAATGTGAAAAATTGATCAAGAGAGTCTACTCCAAAACCACGAATCTAGAATTATGTAAATGGAATACATAAGGAAGATGATCTCAATAATATTTCATGAATATCTCAATGGATTGAACATCATGAGTTGGACTCTACACTGCATGAAACCATGACCAAAAATCAATATTTTTATCATATTTACATAGTTTACCATGCAATTATGGGGTACATGGTTTTGTAATCCCATACCTAGTGTGTATTTCTTCACCGTACCCCAGGTCTTGATCCGCTTCCACACCGCTGAACCATATGTGTCCCTCAGACATCATATATCTCATACTACATGGCAGGTTCATGTTAAATAGAAGCTTTTCCATGTTGTTTTCCCATACTCAAGCACATAAACTTATGCCACTATTCTTTTTTAGTGTACTTCTATAGGTCCATGTGTTATCACATGGTTTCTCATTCCACATCATCAGGCCAAATGAAATGGGGTCACTATAAATCTTGTAGTCCATAAAAGTTGTATTTATTAAAAAATAATGTATACATGGAGGCTTCCTCTATACTATATTCCCTATTTATAGTAATTAGAGATGGTAATTACCTCCAAAAATTCATGATTCATACAATTGTACCATGAAACATGAATATCAACCATTAATGGATATCAAAAATTCATTATAATGATAGAAAACCATAAAATGTTGCATAATAAAGAGGATCAAGACCAATAATAAATACTAAGTCCCTCTAGGGTGAATAATTGATTCTTTAGTTGTAGAATGATGCTCGGATCATGCTTCTCCTCAATTTGATGAATATTGGAACCCGTAACTGAGATTGGAATCACCTTATTGTCTTAATTCATCCTTGTTTTCCCAAATCCACATGGGTGAGAAGTGGATGAATCCACCTCAGGGATCATTTTGTACACAATTTTGGGGAATTTTGGGAAATTGGTTTAAATAATTTTAATTGATTAAAAATAATTTAACTTCCTCTTTAACTCCACATTACTAAATCGCCCCTGATCACGAACTCATTACTAGAAAATATTATTTCAAGATAAGGGAGAACATTATGTTTATTAACACAACCTCATCCTAAAATTTTCGATCTCAGTGTCCCCTCAAGAGTTATATAAACTTTCATCAAAAACTACATAGAAATGAAAAAAATATATTTAATATTTATAAATTCACTACTATGGGGCTCACCAGAACCCAAATTACATGGCTGAAGCACTCATAAATATTATTTGAAATATTCCAATTTCATCTCATTCAAAAACGATTTAGTCAAATCTCCCCACAATTCCGGATTTTTACCCCCCAAATAAGATATAATGGGTGAAATGGAATAATTTGAGTTCTCCACTAGAACTCACATCCCAGTGAGCTCACTCCGGGTTCCCATTATACATAAACTGTGAACTTAGAGGAACTAAGAAGGCCAAAAAACACTTTTTTAATCTCCAAAAAGGTCAACGTCATTTAAAAATTTCATCATTTTTCATCCTCTATGATAGATGAAAAAAACTAAGATGCATGATTCATCTACAATCATAAGACATTGAGTACACTTCCTCATTATCCTAATCCAAATATTAACGAAACCCTATTTTTTGAATATACAATGTGATGAACTATACATAAACATCCTCCATTTAATTTCATTTAAGGTTGACTCCTTGATTATGAGGGTACCAGTGAATAAATCAGGGCTTCGGGAGTGTAAAAATTGGTCTTACGAGCCCCTTTGTCTACAATCATCCATATTTAACACAATTCACCAAAACATAGGAACCACCACACCCACTATTATAGTCCCAAATGAGTATGGATGGATGGAACCAATCTAGAGTGTTAAATCATCATATTATCTTACCCTTATCATTTGGAGATTTTCATTTAAAGGATCCCCCTCCACCAGGGATGGTAATAAAAAATTGATGAGCATAAGAATTCCAATGGAAGGTTTATGACCTTCTCTTACACACCACTATGCCACCACAAACTGAACACAAATGTATATGTTATTCATGAACCACAATTTGAAAATATCTTCATTGGGAATCACTAACTCACCAACATGGTTTTGATCAAGTAAGAAAAATATGTCTTATTGGGGATAATTTCCTTCTTCATCGTGAGTAAAAAATGATTCCAAACCACACTAAAACCTCCTTGTGCATATCATGTTCATAAATGACACCTATTTCATGAGGGTAGTGATAAAAACAATGGGATTCCTAAATACTCACATATGGTCTTACCGAGCCCTCTATCTATAAACAAAAAACTCACTGTTCTATCAATTCCCTGTGTCTACCTGATTTAAATAAATTAAAATAAGAGAAATAACATCTACCTCAAAACAATGATTTTCAATTTCTACAACATAACGTAGAAATTAAATTGATCATACCTATATTAATATTTCTAGATTCTGGGTTAAAGGAATTTATGGCCTCCCACTATCTTCACCAACATACTCAATCACCCTAATCCTTGCATGGACCACTTGAGGGTGTTTTTGGGAACACCTTGATCCACCTACCACCACATAATACTATCCTACTCATCAAAAAAATTATCCATCATGTTGAGCTCCCTAATCCAAAATCTACCTATGTGAATACATTATATCCACCAGAACCCTAATAGATGAATTGATGAACAAAAAATATATAGCAATAATTCTTTGTATGTTGCAATCTTAACACATTATCTCTTTCATTTTACCAGATCCTTGATCATTTTCCTTTAATACCAAACTATGTTTCTAATTATGGGCATTAGTATTCCTCATGTGTGTTGATCCAATCAATTACCTTCATCTAGCTATTAGAAATATCTCATCCTTGAGAACAAAATGGGGGGCTTCATTTGCATTTCCCTCTGAGAAGAACCTCTATACTACTAGACCTCAATCATTCACCCATGCATAAGAAGGTTGGAACAACGAAACCAATCTTACTCGGACGTCCCCATGGGGGGCTCATCTCAATGGTTCAAGATCTGAAGAACAGTTATCACACCATATCCATAGATTAATGTGATATGATTATGAACCTTAATAAGAACTCTATTAATGTAATTCTACCCTATTAAAGATGTATATGCTCCTGGATACAGACATACATCAATATGGAAGGGTAAATATCTTCTTAATATAATTTATCAATTTACACCCAAATGAGAATCTTATTATCCTGGTGGTGCATTATAAATCTCTACATTCAGCTAGTTAAATTCTACAGAAAGATCGAATCTACAACCACCGTCTGAATTGGAGGTGACCTCACTAGTTGGAAAACTCATATGATTTCCTCTAGATAGTCATCAACATCCTATGGATCATGATCACACCGAATGATCAAAGGCAATTACCTTTAGCACATTTGTAAAATATTGGTTCTACATTCATCATCATCATGAACTTCTTGCTCAAAAAAACATCTCAATGTTCTGTGGCTCAACCAGATTACCACAAGATGGTAATGCCTCAGAACCAGTGCCCAGAATTGAATAATCACTGTTTAGAATATCATCAACACAATCACACTATGGAAATAAGCTTGGATTTTTTCTTGGCGGAATCCTGACACAGAATTGAAAATGATCCATGGTCAAAGTTCATATTTAGGTAGTTGACTCATGACTGTTAATGAAGAAATAAAAATGTAATCACATATGATGCATGTACCAATATTTTCCTAGGACAATTTTTCTAATGTATAGATTCTAAATGAATTTAATAAATGATATTGTGAATGGATACAATTTCCACCACACCAACTTTGGAACCTATGACCTATATCTGATCTTCAAACAACCAAACATTTTCTCTAGGCATCCCAAACAATACTCATGAAACTATGATTCTAATGTGGAACCCACTCTAATACCATTATATCATGACCATATCTGACAACCCTCTTGATTGTAGCTTTCTAATCCTAACTCCAATAGTCCATGGTCTGGAGACTAGCATATAGTTGGGATATCTCACCATTGGAAGACCTTTTTCTATTGTATGTGTATGAAATCACCCAAAAACACATTGATGGATCATTTCATTGATATAATAAAATTTTGGAACCACATATTAAAACATCCAACAATCCAAAACTATAGGAATACTAAATTAAAGAAAGCATAATACAGTAAAAACACCTTCCCTCCAAAGGAAAGTAAAAAAAAGTTCAAACTACTCTGAAGAAGGGGAGCACTAATAAAAGAAACATTCAGAAAAAAATCCTCAAGAAAAATTCGTTAAAAAGATATTTTAGGATGACTCACTAGGATCCACAAACCTTGTGTCCATCGGGGACTCCGTTTAATGTAATGTGGTCTACACGATACAAAAAAAACAAGCAGGGAAATCCTATGCAAGTTTTAGTATATAAATTATCATTAGACATCCCCAAATACCCATAAGTTGAGGGGTCAATAGAAAGGCAATTGTCTACTCGACATAGCCTAATGTATCCCAATCAAGAGAAGAACTCCATCTTAATCCATCTTCAGTTTTACATGAAAATTATTCATAGTCATCAAATTGGATCAATACAAACCAGTGACATAACCACAAGGACTCCCATTATAACCTAGATATACTCATATCAAACTCTATGTCTCATGAGTTTCTAATCACATATCCAGTAACATGTTATTGTTCAAGGCCCTAATAGTAACAAAATATTAGGATAACACACTCTATTAGATATTCTATCACACAAGTTACTCAACTAAGAGATACACTTCCTTTGGAACAACTCGATATTTCTAGCTCTCATGCCCAACACTCTAGGTTATTCCATCGAAAACTTCCGTCCGTCACATGCTAATGAAACCCATGTGGAGGGACACACCCCTCACAACATCATAATGATGAGGGAGAGATACACTAAATTATAGACCATGAACATACTCTCTAACATGATTGATATTAGGGACCAACATCAAGACACTTCCCTTCATTCAAGGGAATACTGGATCCGACCTAACTCATGAAACTTGTTTATATCCTGATTAGAGTGAATCGAACATTATTTTATCGGTGGAGGACTAAATCCCAACCATAAATCACATATTATTGTGAATGGGCCCACTCAATGTATTGTTTTCCAAAATTTGAGGGAGCTCCAACCCTAATGGATGACCCTATCTATGTGGCTACTTTGAGATTGTGGATGACCACTGTGTAGGTGTGTACCTGCACCTTGGAATGATATGAGAGTAAAACTCAAAGAATATAGTACCTTCACCCTATTCTTACATGGAAGTACCAATCTATGGACATAGTACCTAATCCCTAGTAAGATCGGGGATTGTACTATAACTATTCAATTACTATTGGTAAACATACCCTAAACGGTAGGGGAGTATTGACCCAATTCTAAAGGAACATCTCCCTTTTATGACAGTAATGTAATAACACTATAATAAATAACATATGGAGGACCCACACACATTCACGATGGTGTATTTAACAATACAAGGATAGATTACCTGCATTATTACAAAATGGATATTATCCACTCTATTAATATATCATCTATGGAGGTCCCACGCCATAGTATGCTATTGGAGTACCAAATAAATAATAATATAATCTATACACAGATCCAAAAGGGGGAGTACCAACTAAATTTAGAGGATGAGAATGGATGGACAACACAAATGCTCGGAAGTGTAGACTTGTCCCCAACTCTATGAATGGTACGTGGAACATAATCCCTAATCCACAAGTTGAGAGACAACTCATGAAAAAATACCCTATGGTATTGAACCCATGCTCATAATATGAGGAGTTCAATATCATACAAAGTAGAAATGTAAGGGAAACCCCATAGCCTGATGCCACAAGGGCGTACCATCCCCATCACCATTATTTACAAACCACACTTATCATTAGCATATGTCTTTTAACAATAAAAGAAGTATAATTCTTATCATATCTCACATCGCAACACGAAAATGGGTATGGAACCCTCTCCCCGATACAATAGGGGATAACAACTATACCAACAAAAATATTCATGGGGACACATCCTATGGTTCAAGGTAAGGTTACTAAACCCAACGTCAACCTAGTGATTCACCCTCATCACTACCCATGGTTAATCACCACAATACATGATTATTCCTCAAAACATGCCACCTCATACGTCATTAGCTGAAATGGTGGACACCATCACATTCTATATAGAAAAAATTTTAGGATATGCTAATCACAAAACTGAATCCAATTCCCATAAAAATATTTACATATAGAACAAGATATTAGGATGATTTCAATGGAGTATATGGAATGCAGTTTCATCAACCTGACAAGTGAAACAGCCTGGGATCCAGGCTTTGTATAATGTTTTTATGGTTTTCTAATAAATGCTAGGGTACATTACTAGTATTTCTCGTAATGGAAATGTTCTTATTCTCTCGAAACCTAGCTCGGTTCCACTTCTAGATGGCCCTACTAGTAGTCTCCCACACATTCCATGTATACCGTACTACATGACATGTTCAAAATAATTTGTTACTTGTTATTGTAGTTTTCTTGGTCCTATTTTCAAAACCACAATTCAGTATACTCTGACTGGGTACTTTTTCATGCTCATGTATAATCACAACGCTTCCAAGGCCATTTCCTCTATCCACCTAACATGGGGAAAAACGACATGTAACCCTAGTACATGTCATGTTGTCTAAAGAGGACATCATACATAAATAATAATGGATACATGGTGATTCTACATAGAATACAGTCCATGTAGATCGTAATTCCATATTGAAATAATCACATTAAACACCCAATTTTTGATTGATTGTCCTGAAACCTGTAGATCATCATTGGAGGGATCATTACACTCATAACAGGGATTTAAAACAAAAAATATATAATTAAGGGGATCGAGAACAAAAATAATAAACATCAACTTCAATGGTGAATCGAAATGATTTTGCTGTAGAACAATGCCTGAATCATGATTGTCCATGATTTAATAATGAGATGAGAGAATAAAGTATCCCCTTACTTCATTCTATGCACAAAATAACTAGAGTGGAGGAATTAGGATAAAATAATTGAAATTAATTTTTATCCTTTAACACTCCCTTTATGAACTCTTCACCAACTCACCCCCGATCGAAAACCCAATCCTAACAAATTCAATGTTATGTCTAGTGTAAACAAGATGTTTCGAACTCAACTAAAACATCAAATTGATTATATGAGACTCTTATTGAGAGTTATTATATGTCTCAAAGGTAACTATGTTCATGTTGAAATAATATATTTAATATTTTTAAAATCACCACTTGAATGTTCTCCGAGCACGAGATTCCAACATCGATACAACCCCAAGATTCTAAATTCTCTCATAGATATTCAAAAGACTTATAAGTCAATCTTTAGTTACTATACATCCATAAATAATAATAAGGTAAAATATTCAACAAACAATGGTCTAGGTGGAAAAAACCATAAGATAGTTGAATAAGGGATGAATAGTGTGGATTGACAAAAATATAAGATGGCGACGTAATAGTGATTTAAAACACTATGAATGATGCATTAAAATAAAAATGCTTTCATTTGATTTCTTGAAAACAGGAAAAATATGGGAGAAAAATAAATTTTTTGTCAATATGATATATATGTTCTTGATCTCCTCCTTCAATGAAAATCCTTCTTATTGAAAATCAATTGAATCTATATGAACTTAAGTACACATCTATGCTTGATTCATTAGTCTTAAATCGAATCATGATCCCCTCATCATGCTCAGTTCCTCCTAATGTCTCATAGTGGATAATGGTGCCCTCAGTTATTATGGAACCCTATTGCGCGACTTCCCACATTGAAAAATCAAACCCCCTCATTTCAATTTAAATCATATGCATTATTTTTATGATCATTTATTTTTTCATAAGAATATAAATAATTATATTTTTTATAAATTATCATTATTTTATTTATTGCTATTTTTATAACAAATTCATATTTATAATTTTTGTAATTATTATTTATTTGATATATTTGATGAAAAATTATATTATATTTAATAAATAAATTAAATTTAGTTTTAAATTATTATTTGTTTTTTGTTATAATTATTTTATACAAATTCGGGTATTTATATGTTATAAATCATTTTTCTGTGTTGAATTTAAATTCCAATTTATGAATTTATTTTAAATTATTATTTAAAGATAAAATATTCTAATAAATTATAGTATCTTAGCTGACAATTATATTTTAATTTTAAAAATATTTTTTTGAAATTGATTTATTACATTTAAAAATATCTCTGTTATGTTAATATAACATGTAAGTCAAAAATAATTATTTATCATAATTTCACATGATTTATTATTCTAATATAGAAAATGAATGTAGAAAATGTTTTTATTCTTATATATTCATTAACCAATTCGTAATTCTATGAAATAGTATTTTTTATATAATTTTGAATGTTTAGTTAAAATCAAATATTATTTAATAAAAATTTTAATTCATTTACAGATATTAGTAGATTGGAAAACAATAATATTTACTAAATTTTTTTTCAAAAAAAAAATTTAAAATTTATGTTTCATTATATAATTTTAAATATTCAACATATTCGATTTTTATTTTTATTAAGAACACATAGCTTATAAAATTTCACTAATAACATTAATTTTAAGAATTATAAAAATCATTCATAATTATTAATTATATATTTACCAATTTAGATGGTTTTACATTCAACTTCCCTTAAAAGAATTGAGTCCCCTTATATCATTCATCAGACATAATACAAATTCTGAATTTTCATCTTCAGAATTAAACTACATTTCAATATTCAAAAGTATATTTATATACCTAAAATTTCAAAATATTTTTTTCACCACATTGATTTTTCATCAAGTGACTGTGTCTAATATCCAATGTTTTCAATTCAGTTTCACTGTTACAATTTTTAAACACATAATCACTCACTAATAAATTCAGTAAAAAAATATTCTGAACATTTTAAAATTCAATTAAAAAAATAAAAATATCATATTATGGTCTATGAAATTTTCTAGTTTAGGATTTTGATAATATGAAAAAAACATAAATTTTTTTATATCTTTAAAAATAAAAATTAATTTAATCACTTCATGTGTGGTAACCACTCAAGAAATTTATCACATCTTAGAACTTATAATTTTTCAATGAATGAAATTTAAAACATGGGATGAGTGAAAAAAAATCAGTAAGGGGTTACAAAAAAAGTTAATACCAAATTGATATTTCAATTGAAAAAAACATGTTGTAATATTCATATATAAAACCATAAAATCATGTGTACTTTTAAAAATGAATTATTTTTGTAGTTGACATGTAAACACGTAAGAAACCAATTTCATTCATTCATGAAATTATATGTATTTCTCATGAAAACATAAAAAGATTATAATTAATTACCCAAGTAACCATGTATCATAACATAATCTAATAGTTTACCACTAAAAAAATTATCATGATGCAGAGGGTCCATTGAGGGATTATGTTTACTCCCTAATGCCATAATATTATTAGAATAACAGACTACACACCATATATGGAGTATAATTAGATTTTTATAACTATCCACTACATTGGAAACTAATTGGGTATACACATTATATAATCTATAATGGGATCACCTGGTACTATCTGGATGCACCCATCACTTAGTTGGAAAATTTCCAATAAGGTTTAGGGCATGCTCTCCATACCATCCATGTGAAATGATTTGTATTTAAAAACATTGTATACTGTAATTAATACCATAAAAGCATGCATATTCTTTTAAACCATGATCTTTGATGAAAATTTCATAAAAAATAATTATATGTCCTCGTAAAAGAATTTTCACATAAAATGGTAAATGAATTTATACACTTATATACATATATATATATAATATTTATATAATAATTATATATATATACATATATATATATACATATATGGAAATTATAATAAATACATGAATACATATTCATACACATATGTATAGATAATGAATATACTGTTACATAAATTAGAACACACACACACACACAAATATATGAATTTATAGATATATATATTTATATAATCCTGATTTCGTAATTTGAATGCCTTTTATTAATACAGTAATTATGAATATTTAATAACACCCCTTGTATTTTTAAAAGCCTGGTTAAGATGCATCAAATAATCAAAATAACTTTATAAAATTATATCAACTGAAAAAAATTATTTTTTGCATGAAATATTGCACATATATATAAATGTATACATATATTTGTATGAAACATAAATATTTTAGTTAATAATAAATGAATCAAGTCTATATTTTTTAAACTAATCAATCTCAAAATCATTTTGTATGTAAAATATAAAATTAATTTTATTAATAATGAACCCTTTTAAAATTATAAATATTTTTATAAAATTAAACCCTTACTACGAAAATACATAATCAAAAAAATATATCAATAAAATTAATATTTTTTAGATAGAATGTACATTTCATACAATATTTCAAATGAAAAATAAATATCATCTTACTATGTTTTTTAAATAATATTTAATACAAATAGTTGAAATCATAAAATATATATAAATAATTAATATTTAAATTATTTTCTAACAACATTAAAGACAAAATAAATAAAAATTTAAACAATATTACTGAAGATTTTAAATAAAAAAAATTAAACCTAGAACCATGATCAATCATTAAATAGGTGTACAAAATAGAAATATACTTCATACATTGGATTATAACTAAAACCTTTTACAGAGTCAAAATATTTTCATAATCCAACTACTAGATTCGGATTCAATTGATATAGATATTTGTGAATAATATTTACCTATCTAAATAGAATAAAATAATCATAATTTTTGAGAATTAATATTGTATACAATTAAATTACAACCCTTACACTTTCATTTATTTTATTTAATATAAAATTTTAATTTATTTTCGACACCATCATCTTTAATATATTAAACTTATATATACTAAAAATATTAGATTCCTTTCATAAATAATTCGTAATAAAATATTATAAAATCCCCAACTAATTCAAGTTAAAAAATCATTGATTGAAAATAAATAACTGAAATAGCAATCGTAAATAGAACTAAATTACAAATGAAAAATAATTTTGATATTTTACATAAATAAAAAAATCATACATAAATAAAAAAAGATCCAAATTTCGAAAAATAGTAAATATATTATCAATAAATTTAATATCTAGACAAAATAATTTAAAATATACAAATTAATATTTAAAAATATTAATTCCCTTTAACACCATAAAATTCATATTAAAACATAAATTGTGATGTTTTATATAAAAAAACTCAATCCCATACAACTTATTTGCTGATGAAGGAAGACCGTTATTCTTTTATTTTATAACTTTAGACCCTATACCTCTTCTATTTATTTTCCTAAAAATAATAATTATGGTAATCATTTATAAATGTTTCTTAATTGATTTCAATAACCATTTTCATCACTATTTAGATATAGTGATGATAGAAAAATATATTTAATATTGATTTGATGAATTTAAAGAGAATGATGTTTCATAAGTAAGCATTTGTTTTTATATCTCAAAATTATTTTGATTTTATGAATGAAATGATATTGAAAAAATTAGGTCATGTATAGATTCTTTGATTGAAATCTTCAATCATTTTAGCAACTCGATTTGGTGGTTATAACCAAATATAATATCAAATAATCAATTATAATATAAAACGAATTTTATCCAAATCCATAGTCAAATAGAGAAATATAAATGGGTACACACATAAATAATCAGGTAAACAATAAAAAGTCAAAGAAAATTATCATGGGAGAAAAAAATATATAAAAAGATGAACATCATATGAAAATTGTGGATAAGAAATTATATGTTGACAATGAAAAATTGAGTACAAAATATAAAACGATGGATAAAAATAAAAATAATAACATCTGATTTTATGAAAATCAATGAAGAGTGAGGAAAAATATTTGTTCTTCAACCTGAACTGTCCATGACCAACATCCTCCTCTACTTTGAAACACTCTTATGAAAAATAAATCCACTCAATACTCACTTTATTAAACTTTTATGCTTGATTATTTGGCATGAAATAAAATCATGGCCACATTAACATGGTCAAGTCAACATAAGGCCTTGATGTGGCTCAAGGAGCCCTCAGTTCCTCTTAACGCCTACTACTAACTTACCACTTTGTGAAATTGAACCCCATCAGTTCGATTTCAAATAAATCCATTTCAAAGAAACACTATTTCATTTTCTTTCAAATTATTCAAATATCTATTATTATCAACAATGAAAATTTAATTTCATATTAATTTTTAACATATTAATTTTTTTATATATTTTATAAAGATTATTTATTTAAAAAAATCTAAAATAAATTATATTACATTTGATAAAAACATTTAATTTATTTTGAAATTATTGATGTTTTTTTGTATTATTAATTTATAAAAATTCATGTATATATAAGTTAAAAATCATTTTTAAGAGTTAAATTATAATTACAATAATTAATTTATTAAAGGAAAAGATTTTCCCAGATACTATAATGTAACAAAATATAATATTGCAAAATAAATTTATCTTTGACAACGGAAAATCGTTTTTTAAAAATAATTTATTATATTAAACTATATAAATATTCATTTTAATATAATGTTTAATTAAAAATAATTTTTTATCATAATTTCATATGTTATTTTATTTTGTTTTTTAGAAATATTAAAATAAATTTATTAATTTTAACACTATTAATTTTTTAAATAATACTATGAAATAAGTTATTTTAAAAATATTATATTATTTGGAAAAAATATTTTTGATAAAAATAAATTTGATAAAAATTACTTTCATTTATAATTTTTATGATATAATTTTATATTATAAACGGCATAAATTTTTATTTTCATTATAAAATCATATTTTATTAAGGAAATCTTATAACATATTATATTTAAATTAAAAAAGCATTAATTTTATTAATTTTTTTTAATATTTACAAATTTCATGGATTTCACAGAAATATCGTATGAAAATATTAAAGAAAATATCATTGATGTAATTTCAGATGATATAGAATAAACAAATAAAAGACATTGAGGACACTAATCATATCACCAAGATTACTTTTGATGATTTTATTAGAAATATAATGTTTTTATCAAAATATATTGAATGGTGGTGACGATATGAAAAATAAAATTAAGGGATTTTAATTCACAATATATAACATATATAAAACACGTGGATGATAATATGTCAATGAAATCACTAGTGAGTCAGAATTCTATGAAATTTCAGCATGATAGATATATGAAACATAAAAAATGTGAATTTTTATATATAGAATAGCGAATGTTGAGCAAACCTATTTATGATAAGGATCGTTAAAATCAAAATACTAAAACACCTAAAAATAAATAATAGTAACACATTATATGCTATGAATGATTAAACCCTATTAATATTATGATGGATTGTCCAATGATGAAAAAAATGGATAGGGAAAGTAGAACATCATCAATAAAGTGTGAAAGTAATGTATTTCAACTTATATTTACATAGAATTATATTATAGAAATTTTTCATCTAATATTTATTTATAATAATGTGAGGATATTTAGACATTAATATTTTTATTCAAGTGGAATTTAGTGTGAAAATAGTTTTAGGGTATTGAGAATATCTAATGTTCTTTCCGATTTATCTTTAGATCATAAAATTTAATTTTTTTTGTATCGAGACATTGTGGAATAGTAATATCTACCATATGATGAGTTGAAAATCTATAAAATAGAGGTGGAGTATTCTTTGATAAGATTACTCCAAAATATATGGGAGATAATGTAATGGTTGATATGGTAAAGAATAAGTATGTAAACCATTATTTGGTGTTAGCTGAGTTGAATAATATAATTTAAAATCTATCATTATATAACAATTATATGGATATTTAAATCCCAATATTATATGGTATGAATAAAACTATGATAGTAAAATTATTAGCATAATTATTGAAAAAGTTGTTATTTGAATTATATGTTTGGAAGGAAGAGTTTTTGAAAATTACAGTTATAATTGAAGTTTGGAATGAAATATTCCTGAATTGGTTAATGCCTATTATAACTCTTCCTTTATATAAAAATATAATTAAACTAAAGAGTGAATAATTAGTCCTAATTATCATAGATATTGGAAGGTTTATAATAAATTAAAATTGAACTATGTTTAAATATTATGAAATTATATGTATTTTAAATCAATGGAACCCACAACATTTAAACAGAGATTATTTGTTAAAATGCAAGTACCAAACCATTTACTAATTAAGATATATGAGATAAATATAAAAAAGATACCAAGACAAAAATTTCTATTTTTGGAATTTTATACATACCGACTACTATAAAAATTAATACATTGTAATTTTCACTTTTATTTGTGGTTACTATTCTTATATATAAACCCATGTAGGAATAATATTATTTAGGTTGTAATTTATAATACATACACTGTTTTAATCCTTTATATAAAGATAATTTTTTGTTAACATTAGTTTTTTAGAATATTTAATGCTTTTATGAGTATAATGAATGATAAGTGATTTTTTTGATTATTTTGAAGAATGAGCTTTATTTGGGGAAGGCCTTTTCTTTGAATCAGAGGATATCATGTTAAAAGTTATTTTTTATTATCATGCAATTTTTCAATTAATGTATTTCATTTTTTAATTTATTTGACGATTATGTTAAAATTACTTCAATTTTCTTAGGCGACTTCATGATTTATGTAATATTTAATTAACAAATATTATGGAATTAGTTACCTTGTATCCATACATTATTTATTTTATTATATTTTTTCTTTATAAATATATCTCCCTGATTTATACAAAAAATTCTCTATTTAAGCATATTAAACATGGAGAAATTTGTGAAGATATATTTTTTCCATCTCAAAATGGGGAGATATGATTATACATGAATGTTTATAAATTGTAGTATTAAAGGGTATATTTGAATGTTTTTATGATTTTAATAATCATGGGAGGTTTCATCAAAATATAATTGGTGATGATAATTTTATGATTTAATAATAAATTCATTATATTAAAGTAATTTTTTTATAAAAATATAAGAGGTTGTTCTATCAATTGGAAATATTCACATAATTCTCATCGGAAATAATTAAAAACATCATTATGAATTAATGATAAAAAATATTTATATTTATTTTCTATTTATATAGATTATACCTTTCAATTTATTCAGTTATTTTGATATTATTTTAAAACAAAACATTCCGATATTAATGAAGTTGGCAGAATTTTATCTAACTAAATATATAAGTAATGATTCATTTTTTTATAATTGAACAACATGATATATGATGTCACAGTTTGAGTTCATTATAATGAAGTATGTAAATAGTACTGATACTATGAGGAGAAGAACATATAATAGAATAATATAGATCACCAGTTTGTTCATATCATATTTATTTTGAATTATTAAAATTGTTTATATAGTGTGTTTATTTTTAGATTTTTATTTTTTGTAGTTAATTATAAAATATTTTAGTTTAACTTTTTGTATTCAATTCGTTCTTAAATTTATACTGATGATATTCTTGTTGAGGAATATGATTCTCTAAAACTATTCGTACAATGAATATTAGGTTGTTGAACTTACTTTCAATCATGTGTATCATAGACTATCAAATGGATAGAGGAACATATAGTTAATAGGAATATGAAATAAGTTCATTATTTGGAAAATTTACCATCAAATATGTTTTTTGATTAATTTTCAAGTGAGAAAGATGTACCTTACAATCACGTAGATCAAAGTAGTTATGTGTTTTGATCATATATCTCCTAGTTCTAGGTGATGGACATAACATTACATTGGGAGAAATGAAAATTGTTAACATGACATATAATGTTTTATAATTTGATTATTCTTTTATATGTGTTTAATTAATATTTTTCTAAACTTAATTAATATGTTTTATTTGTTTTATTATGAAATTATGATTATTTTTTATTGATACATTTATTATTTCTGAGTGATCACTTCTATTGAGAATATTTAAATTTACTCTTATTATTACTCTGATTTTTTTGAAGGTTTGTAATTTGAGATAGGTCATAATCTAGAGTGTAAAAACTATAAGTTAGATTTAAATCTCGAATTCACCCATCTCTAGAAGAAGTTATAATTTTTTAAGCTATGATAATCGAAATGTGTTTCATTGCAAAAAATGTTTAGTTAAATGGATGAGTAATGGGATAGTTATATAAAGAGGGTCAAAAAACACATTGTAATGTTATTCATTGTGGTGATATTGATGATAGTTTATTTATTAGATACTAGTATGGGATTATCCTCCAGCATGGTGTACTTTTCGATTTTTTATAAAATATATTGAAGAAGGTATGTTTTGAATAAATTATATGAAATATTCATGTTTTGAAGTAAGACACAATAACTATTTTCCAAACATGTCAAAATTCGATAATAAATAATAATAATCATAAATGAGCTGAGATAAAAACTAGAACACCAGTGGGGATAGTCCAAATTGATGATTTCTATATCCCTGAGACAAAATTTAAAAAATAAAGATAATTATTTCATCACATCCATTCATAAATATAATAGAATGAAATGATGTTTTATGTTTCAAAAATCCATTTCATTGAGGATTCATTATAGTTTTAGGATAATAGATGTGATTAAAATATTCATTTTTCTAATGAGGTTATGATTTTAAAATTAATGTTAGTATTCCACTAGATAATTCCCTAAATTCTAAAAAATGGAATATACAAATATATCATTTCACTATACACTTAATAGAATAATTTATTTATTAAACGGAAAACATTTATCATTTTTATATGTGTATAACCATAATAACTGATCATGAAACTTTATTGAACAACTTAGATGAAATATATTTCATCTATTGGAATTATTTAAAATAGGTGTTCATTGAGACAATGTTATGTGATGATTCTATATGAAATGTGATTCACTAAAACTAAAAATCTAATATACATCCCAGTGATTGGGAATTCATGATTAATTAATATGTAAGGAATAATTACTATAACCATTGATGAAAATTCAAATTATGGGATGTTTCATGTTTTTTAAAAATTTATGTTCATATACATGTTTAAAAAATCAAAGAGTATAATTTAAAATGACATTGTGATAGTCTAAGATAATAAATAAGATATTATAAAATTTTTTATAGATATTAATGCGGATTATTTTATAATTTTTTAACAAGCTATATAGATTGGAAAAACACTAGAATCCTTGTTGGGGAATAATTTTCTAATAATGAAACTAGTGTGATTGATAATTTAAGAACCAAAATGGTAAATTAAAGATTCCAAAAGCATATTGACATTAATAATATCAATTGATATTTCAAAAATTTAGTTATATCAATAAATAAAATTGTATAATATAGTCATAATAGATTAATTTCATATTTGAGCCCCAAATTATTGCGAGGGCATTTAATAAAAAAATAATTGGTTGAATTATTGACTGAATAACAAAAACAGATTTAAAATAATGATACGTGGAATGTATTACAAAGAATTAATGAAAATAAAACCATTGTGGAAAAATGTTTTCCTAATAGAAAGAATATAAATATTTAGGTTGAAAGCGATAAATATATATTGTATTTCAAACACTATAGAAATTTAAAGCAATTGATATTGATGAAAAAATTCTGTTTTATGAATAAATGATAATATTATAACATTTATTAGAATTATAGAGTACATATTTTTTTAAATCACTCAAATGGATGTAATTTAAATGTTTTAGAATACTGAACTAAATAAATTATATGATATGAATCGACATAAATATATTATACTTGATGAATATGGAAATAAATTTAGATATTCGAAGAATTATTTATATTGGTTAATGTAAGAGTTAGTATCATGGTATTTAAAGAGAAATTAATAGTTTTATTATACAAAATTTCAAAAAATGAAATGTGGAAAATACCTTCAATATGAGGTAGTGAAACATAATTTATCACATTTTAACAATATATGTGACATTTGGAATGATTTCTATTAATGAATATTAATTGTAGTAAATTTCATCCACCCAAATGAAGAAGAAATCTTAGATTTCATTATGGTGAGATGATTTCCTGGGTTTACATAATACACAATTTTATTGTCACATTTTTATATCCCAATAAAAATAAGTCTTGAATTAATTAAAAAGTTTTATGCAAATGGATTCAAGAGTAGTTTATACACCAATTAATGTTGTAAAAAACTTAAGTATATATGATGAAGTATATGTTTTTATTGTAAAATAATTACAAAAATAATTGGTAGTATTTTTTATTTCATATCCTCACGGAGAAATATTATGTTTGATGTAAAACTCCATGACAATTAAATAAATAGTATTCATATAATTTGTATGAAAAAAATTATCTCCAATTCTGACATATTGAACGATAATCATGGTGAGATATACACACTTTTTTTTATTGATGATGATAGGGATAATTATATTGATGATATAAAATCCACATCATAAGTAGTTTTCTTCATTATAGTATGATGTGAACTATGAAATTCCACATTGAAATATTTTATTATGTTTTATTCCACTAAATACGATATTTTTATCACAAAAAATTTACACATGTGATTTTCATAGAGTCTCAAGGTACGTATATCATTGATACTGTAAAGAATCCACTGGTTTTTTACTTCTGACTCCCAATGATGTATAAATGTTCCCAAAAATTAATTGAAAATATCAAGATAAATTCACATAGAGGGGAAAAATAACATATGGATGTGTATCCCATTGTGCATCATCATTGAGGTACAATTTTGATTTTATTCAAAAAATTTATACATTTTTTCTTCATCATAATGGTGATTATAGTGTAATTATGCATATAAATATTCTTTCCATTAAAATTTAAGTCTATTTTTTTTTGCGTTGAACAAATCAAAATTCTCAAATATGGGATTTAATTGTTAATGAATGTGTGTTATTGATTTGATATCAAATGCAAAAATTTATTTGGATTATGTTGATGCCAGAATTAATCATTTGTTTTCAATTTATATATAACTCAATGGGAATTTGATTTTATTGATTAATGAATCATAGAACTATAGAGAATACTACCCCACTATTTAATATCAAATGTCATTATTTTTAGTACAATGGTGAAAAACTTTATCTCCATTTTAGATTAATTTATTAATGGGGAGAATATAAACTTTTAAATCAAAAAATTGAATATGAATGGAATGAAATGTATTGTATTAAATAAATTCAAAGTATTATAGTTTTGATCACTTTGAGGATGCTTTTTTATTTTTTATTTACATATGGATGAGTTTTTAATTTATTTAATATGGATAATGAGATGTATAAGATGTTTTAAAGAAATTATTAATGAGTTGAGTGTTCTTGGTTAGTCGACTAAGTGTGGGATGACATCTAGAATGTGTTTCATGGAAATATATCATATTTTAAGATCATATAAGACATTAGTATGGTGTTTTTAGGCTTATATGCATCATAAGGATACACTGTGTGATGGTAGAATCATGCATTGTTGCTTGAGTTTCCATCATCTAAGGATTAGAATATACATTGCTAATATGTAATAATGAACGTCTCTTATATAAAAATTGTATGGTAATTTCCTAGGTCGTGTATGTGTTACATGATATAACATAAGATGATCTACTATATCACTAGGATTATACGCTGAAAGAATCCTATTCATATCAGTAATAGTATTGCCTTGTAAGAGTAACATCCCAATTTCATTGGTTTGTCAGATAGAATTTGAAACACTACATGTTATGTTAGATTAATATAGATATCGTAAAGGATTAATTTGATTAAATATTTCCTTAGTAAAAATATCATTGATACTTAATAAGTGTAACCAATAGTTTTCAATGATTATATATATATTAATGGTAAAATTAGATTCAATTAAGTTTATATTTTACATGTAACAATAAAATTTATGATTCTTTGTTATATTAAAGTGAATATAAAATAAGATTCATGATGAAATAATCTTATATTCAAAATGATATTGGTGGTAAAATTTTTCCAAAGGAGATTGTCCTGGGATATAAGGATTTACACCACAATATTATTATTTCTTAAGATCAGTCATTTTTTGAAAATATGTTTTGGTATCTATAGAATCCTATGGGAATTAATATGTAGAATATTACTAAGGTTATATTGAAATAATATGAAGAAACAGAAATTATATTAATGTATATTCTAAAAATATATAATTTTCTATTTTTTAGAGACAAAACGATAATATTTATATTAATATAATTTGATTAGTTTCAAATATGATGATCTTGTGGATAATTTAAAATTGAGATTGAATAATTTAATTATAGAACAATTCCATTGTGAAAATAATTCCTTTTTATGGAATAAATAGATGGTGAGGAAAATGATGCAAAAGTTAGATGTAGTGATTATAAAAATCAAAAAATATTATTGTTATAAAAATAAATCCTAATAATTTTTTTGTGTATTATAGGAAGAAGAAAATCCTATTTATTCAGTCTTGTATATATTTTTTATTTAATTAGTGATTATTCCTCATGAAAGATTTAATATTTTCTAATAAATGGGTGATTGTTAAAACTATTTAGATATAATATTGAATGGAATTCCAGTAAAATAACATTAAAATTACCTAATCATGATAATAAAAGTTTTATATTTTCTGTTTTATAAAAAATATGAACAATTTGGATGATTATAATTTGAACTACTTCGAATTAAAAAAATATTTTTTTCATCAATTTATCACCCAATTAATATTTTTTTTCATGAATTCATTTTTTGCAATAATTTAGTTAAGGACATTATTTATGAATTATCAACAAAATTATTATGATTTTAAAGATGAAAAATTACCAATACTAACTCACCACCTATCTATTTTTTCTGTCATTCAATTTATCCATGCAAAGTCATATGGAAAAATTGTATTACAAAAAAATAATCCAAGAAAAAAACTCATTTAAATCAAAAATAAAATCCCATAAATTTAATATCCTTAATGGATGAAAAAATATGAAATCTTAAAAACAAGATAAATTAGAGGTATTTATGTTTATAAAATCTGACAACATATTATTTTTTTGGATCATATTTATTTATATTAAAAATTATTTATAATTTTTACTTCTAACAATATTAAATTTAAATATTATACAAACTCTTCAACATTATAATGATGAAATTAATTAAAAATTTTAATACCCCCCATGTTATAAGGTCCTTTATGTTTTGTTACATCATTTTATTTTTAACGGATATAGAAAAAATATATCATTTTATCATTGAAACTACTTTAATAAAATATAATATTCATTATTTAGAAACATATTGTAATCTTTTATCATCTCCCTATAATCATGGAACACTAACATTTATTATATGTAAATAGTATACTCTATTAGATAAGTGGGTGGACTGATGGTGAAAATTAAAAACAATTAAATATATAATCCTAGGCCTAAGAAATTGAGTGTGATAAATATGTTCCAATAATAATAGTATAATTAATTATTAGTTACTAAAATGTATATAAATGATGTATATAAAGAAACTAGTTTTCAGAAGTTCATTTTAATAATTTCATGTCTTTATGGCTAAAAGAAGACCCAAATTAAGGGAAATTTCTGGGGAAAATTCATCAAGATTAAATTGTATTCTTTTTGTGTTATTTTTTTTGAAAAATTGTGTTTCTTTGTTAAGTTGTGGAGTCCATATAGATTGTGAAATGATATGTTGGAAATGGTCGATGATTTAATAATGCATACACTGGATGTGGCATAGAATATTTTCAACACAAAGTGACACAATTTCATAGTGATTGCCAAATTTTTTGGGGTCAAAATTTTGGAGTTTGGATTTCATAGTGAGAAGTGGATTTTCATTATGTCTCTAATAAAATATGGCAAAAGAATCCATTTTTTGAAGGTAATATTCATGAATATTGTATCATGAAGGATAAACAAATTTTGACAGTTATCTCCTCAAAACAATGATGATCATCACAAATGGATAAGGGTAAGATCCTTGTGAATGGATCATCATGGTGTCACAATGGGTTTTTATGGAAGAGTCCTTGATTATGAAATGTAACATGAGTAAAAAATTTACATTGAGCTTCATGAAAAATGGGAGTGTCATGAAGGAAATGATGGAGCTCTACAAAATGTTGATGACATGGCCCGAATGATTCACGAATTTATGGAACACTAATAAGAGGGACTTTGCCCCGTTCATATGTAGAATCAAGACTCAAAGAGAATTAAAAGTCTCTGAGATATTAAATGTAACTTGTGAATGTGGTTTTTTAGGGGAATTGTGTGAAGAAGTTCTCAATGTCTATAATCCAATTTAATGATCTGATAATTAAAAAATAAAAGTATTCGCGAAAACTATAAAAATATAGCAAAAAATTGTGGTCTTCATGAAAGCTTGTTGAGCATCATGATAGTGGTTAAATTCAGAAAATAGGGTCACTTTATAAAGTTAGGTTTGATCTTCGCAAATAAATGAGCGTTTTGAAGAGCATCCCAACAAAGATTCACAAAAGAGCTAATTGTGAAGGTAGTGTTCATAACAAAAATTATAGGAAATGGATTTTCTAATAATTCTATGGTAAAGTGATATTCATCAGTGGATGAAAGTTGGACATCAATAGAGCATCTAAATACATTGTTTCATCCATTCATTAGAGTAAATTTTGGGAGTTACATGTCTAGAAACTATGAGTGGATCTTTTAAAGAAGTAGTGACTACACATCAGTTAAGGAATAGAAATAAGCATTTAAATTTTTTTCAGTTGTAAACCAGGAGGGATAGTGAGTTTGTTTAATCATTGTAAATAACAGTTCACTTTTAGTGGATTTGGAATATCGTCATATTGTTATTGTAAGCGCTATGGACATATAATAGTGAGGATGCACCATGAAAAATCTATTATTCCATTTCATTCTTTCATTTCTGTTCATAAAATGACATGATAATGAGATAAAAGTGTGTTTTTTGAAACATGTATTAATATTTGAAGGGGCAAATGTTTAAATTTTGCATGCCCTGAATCATCCCCCATCATGGTATTTAACATGGGAAGACTAATAACTAGTCTCTGAGGGAAAGGTTGAATGTTAGTGGTTCTTTCTAACTATAAGAAATGAAGGTGGTCTATCACAAAGTAATTATGATATTTAATGCAAACAATTTTAAACTATTGAAGAATCAAATGCTTCACTATATCCAATCATTAAAAATAAATTTTTTCATAAAATATATTCTTGGAATATCCATTTATTTAAATTGTGGTTGTTTGTCAAAATCTCAATCAAGGTAATTGTATGTTGATGACACTGTAAGAAGTTATTTAGTTGGATAACTATCCAATTAAATTTATACAAAGTTGATGTCATGTAAAACATCACATTATATGTGGGAAAAGATACTGAATATTTATCAATGCGACTGGATAGATAAAGAGGCAAAGCATCAAGATTTTTAGAACATGTATGTAGACATGTGAATTAATAAAATTGAGTTTATTGATGCCTTTTTTAACATGTTATATTTTTTAGTGGATGAAATTTTTGGTTTTATAGAATTCATTGAAGATATAATTATTTTGAAGCGTATCATGAGGAAACATCAACCAAGGTTCAATCCGAACGATTCAGTATTTGTTTGATAACTATCTGAAATAGCGAACATTAGATAAATTTCATGGTACACTTGTACAATATGAAATGAGAAATGATGATAATGATGTTGTGGAAAAGTGGAAATCCATAGAGGTGGCATTCAAGGAAATTAAAAAGATCTCTATGGAATATGGGACAGAAGATGAAGAAAAAGTTGATGTGATGTCATTACTTTCCTCAGATAATGTAACTAAAAAAGGAATGATCAAGGGAAAACATCTACTGGCATGATTTATATGTGTAAGGTTTGGAGATCTTTTTTCAATGGTCTCTAATAAATTTCAATAATTTAATGTGGATGAAGTAAAAATTCTAAAGAATATGTCATTGGACAATGTGAAATGTAATAAAATGTTTCAGAGAAAATTATTCAAGAAACAAAATCTACATTCCCAATAATGTTATAGTTTAGATGAATCTGAGGTTCATGAGGGAGAGAACTATGAATATCATAGAGAGAATGCAATGATTTCAGTTTTAAGTTAACTCTTAGAATGGGTAATAAATTGAAGTTGATGAAGAATAAATTGAAGGAAGTCTTGATATGCAAGATTAGTAAGACTCTACTCTTGAAGTGATAGATGATTGGAGAGAAAGAATTAATAAATCCATCAATGTGGTTCATAATTAAAAATTCTAAATGAAGTAGTAAGATGAATATAATTTTGTGTTAATGCATGAAATTTATAATCACAAGTCTTCATTTCCATTAGACTAGTAAAACATTAGTGGGAATAAAATCAATGTTGAATAGTATCAAAGCGATATCTATTATTTGAATAACACATCAAATGTACAAATAATGTAAATTGGAGAACTGGAATAAAAATTTGTCGGTATATGAAAGAATGTTAGGGATCAAGTAACAAATATTGAGTCGTTGTGTCACATTAGCATAGAATATCTTTTAGAATGGGAAAAAGATTTAAGGGGATCATAGAGGTCCAGTATAATATAAGAAACAATCTAACATAAATTATATAGCTATTATGGTGATTTACCAAAAATAGAAAGCATTTATGGTTAATGTTAAGACCAAATACACCTATTTCAAGAATAAATATTGATTTGGGTATGATGTAGAATATAATGATTCATAGAGCCCAATGGAAGACTAGTGGTGTAAAAGTTACGTGATGGAATATACCTTGCATCATGTGTTATTCTTCTAGAACGATGAGACCTTCACAAAATGTGTGTTCCATAACCAAATGATACAGAAGGGAAAAGGAAAATTAGTAGAGTCCAAATAGAGCTCATTACTCAAAAATATATTTTTATAGAGTTTGTTTTTTGTGTGGATCATTTGGGAACATGGCATGATATTGTATACAACCATAGAGAGGAATTTTCCAAAGCAAACCAATGTGGTCCCAAGAATAAATCAAAGAATTCATAGTTGTTTTGAAGAAGAAAAATCAATTTTAAGATATACACGATTATTTTTTTCCATCATAATATGATTAATATCGTGTTTATCAATCTAAACTAAGTGTTTTTTCGATGAAATTGATCAAAAAAAGAGATGAGAAGGGAGTGGATGAAAATATTTAGCTCAAAGCAACAGACCGTTATAGTTTCTAGAACCATTACTGCAGTTGAAGATCCCACATGACAGGAAATAACAATATGGTTATAGGCATGAAATAATAAAAAGAAAGAGTTTTCATGATTTAAAATGATGAAGGCTTGAACATAATTGGCTTAGGAAAGGCCATGTTTGGGGAAAATAAATGAGAAATGCTGAATTATTAATAGTAGAAGGTATCAATAGTAAATTGGTTAGTGTTAGTAAACTATTTAACTCATGGAATTATATAATATTTACAAATCAGATATGTATAATTAAAGGAATAGATGGTGATGTTGTGTTACAGGGAAGAAGAACAATTGAAAATCACTATCGTATTAGTGAATAAGAAGAAGTGTTTTTTTACCTGATAAGAAGAAAACATGTTGTGTCATAAACAACTTTTTATTATCTTCCAACCATCCCTAGAAGCTCTAGTAATGAATAATGCATCTAGAGACCACCCAAATCAATCATGTGATCTTACTCATATGTGGTATTCTTTTTAACAAGAGAAGATAATCAGAATGATGCAGAAGTAAAATGAATTAAATTACAGCAATGTACATGAATTAGTGTGTGAAGATGTATGTGGACCTATTTCACCAAGGTCCATTGATGGGAAGAGGTATTATTTCTTTTCCATTGATGATTTCATAAAAATGGTTTTGTATATTTCAGTTCACGCAACTCTAATGTGATCAGCTGCATAAAATAGTACCAAAGGGAATGTGAAGGGATTCATGGATATACTATATTTTCATTTCATACTGATAATGGTATGAAATCAATAAACAGCCAAGGGTATGTCTATCTCAAGAAACATTGGATAAGGAATCATGTTTCATCAATGATAGCTCATCAATAGAATGGAGTGATTGAGAGGAAAAATCAGATCATCCATAGCTTGGCCCGAATGATTCTAATTGAAAAAGACCTACAATATCAATTTATGAATGAAGATGTTTTAACATAGGTCTACATTTATAATAAGGCTATATTAGCTCTAAAATAAGAAATATCATTGTTTGATATGTGGTACAAAAATAATGAACATTAAAATACTTTCCAATATTTTTAAGTAAGTGGTTTATTATCAAGAAATAAAAACAAATGAAATTTGAGTCATGTGGAGATGAGGGTATATTCCTTCACTACTCAGGAAAAATAAATTCATAAATACCTTAATAAGATAAGGGAAATGTTGTTGAAAGAAATAATGTAACTATAGTGGAAGAAGAACTACATATTCAACAACACATTGATCATATCTCTTTATTAATGTGATGTGGAGGTATGATTCACAATGGGAAAATATGTCAATGTTTCTGATTCAGAAAAAGATACTACATTTGAGAAAGAATGATGTCATTTATGTATCTACAATGAAATCATTATTTCGACCTAAAATTGACAGAAAAAAATCATATGTGACCAGACATCTCTTGTTCAAATAATAAGAGTGAAGTCACAATATCAAGAATAATTTCTATCTTTGGTAGAGCATAAATGTTTTTTCGATATATCTGTAGATGAAAAATTGGTTAATCCTTTGAATGAAGCGTCATACCAGATTGAGAAGAATCAGATATGGGGGTTTTTTTGGAGGAAAAAAATAAGAATATCATTGGGACAAACTTTTTCTTTCAAAAAAAGATGATTGAAGATGGTATAATGATTTGAAATGAATCATGACAAGTGTTAAAGGGGTACTTTCAGATAGAGGGTATTGATGTTGATGATGCATTTTCCCATGTTACAAGGCAAGAGACAATCATGTTATTTTTTGCCACAATGTGAAAATAATGTTTAATGTTTTCCTAATAGATGTCGATTCCTTATGTGTGAATTGTGTTCTGGAAGATGAAATTTATATGTAGATGCAATATTGAATTCTAATTTATGAATATGGTAATATTTGTTTTCCGTTATAGAAGGATCTATATGGTTTGAATCGAGAAATATGACCCTTATTAATATTAAGTCATCAAAAATAATAGTAACCTCACCCTTGAATGTATAAATAAAATTTAGGCATCTTATAATTTGTAATATGACTGTAGTAAAGGTATTGGTATTCTTGTTAGTTATAGATGATTAAATATAATAAAATAATTAATTTAATAGATAATTTATTTTTCTAATTTTTTCACCTAAATTAATAATTTTATGTCATTTAGATGCAATATAATTTAATGAGACTTTATGTAATTCATGAAAGTATTAAAAAATAAGTAATTGTTTTCGAATTTATACATTTAATGTAAATTGTGATTTCAATTAAAAATTAAATTATTCATATATAGAAAATTATTTATAAAAAAATGGTGTTCATTTTTGGATTCGATGCATCTAGAAATCGTTAGGGTAAATTTTTGTGATTTTTCTAAAATACTTTATTTTTTTAGGAATTTTAAAATTCGATAATTCACAATTAATGCTGAAAATTGAATTTCTGCATCATACATGAGTCAATGAAAATTTAAATGTGCATTTTATAGAACTGACTTTCACATATTAATATTTTGGTAACATTAATCATTACAATTTCTTGTCTTTTGAAAAAATAATAAAATAATGATTAAAATATTAATAAAATCATCCTCCCATGCTTTATAAAAACTACCCAAATTCCTCTTTTATCATCACTCCTCTCATGCCTTGTGCCTTCCTTAAATTTTCTGAAATCTCATCCCATGATCCTCCCCTAGGTCTAGCATTACTTGGTCTCCTCTAAAGACCAAATCCTCTCCCCTTCAGAGGATCCCAATGGAGATACACCCAAGATGTAAATTCCTCTTTCCGAATCATATATTTTAATTAATGTTCATTCCTTTTCTTTTTTCTTTCCCCACATCCTTTTATAAAAATGGTATTATAACTCTAGTACGATATATGTAGTGGAATTATATTTTTCTAATCTAATAGTTTATTATACCATCTCTTTCCCACTAATTTTATAATTTAAAGGGAAACACCATCTGAGATGTGTTGATTTGTCACATTTAGGGACGAAGGGTTTTCAATTTTCTTTACCATATTATAAACTATTCATGAAACCTTATAAATTGTTTAACTAGAAAAAATTATATTTATTTTATCTTATGTATTTTTATTTAATAATTTTTTCACAAATTGTGTAAAATAAAAATATAAAACAAGCTAATTGTGAGCAAAATTGCCGTGTCAATCGAAGCATTTCTCATTAATGTTTTTTATAAAGATTCAATTTAACTAAAAATAATCAAATGAATATAAAAACCAGTTATCCATATAGATTTTAATTGATAAAAAATATCTCTAATAATGTAAATCCATCTATAATTTACATGATTATTCATTCTTGAAAAAATAATTAAATCAATCGTAAAAACCGAGAAAACAAACAAACCTAAACAATGAAACTGAACAACATAACTCATAAAATAGGTCAAGAATAAAATTTAAAGGGTTATAAAAAATATTCTACATATATATTAGGTTTTACAATTTTTAATTAATTAATATAATTTGATTATTCATGTCGTTAATATGAAGTGGATAACACCATCATACTGAAGGTAAGGGATCCTATCAATTTCAATTTTATTTAAGAATGTCCTCTATGTCAATGCCCTATTATATGAAATCATAAAAGATGGGGTATAATTTCTCCATTAAATATACTATCCTAGTGATTTATTTGTGATTATAAACCCCTTTATCTCTCATTACCCCTTTTTAGCACACTCGATACGTTGATAATATTACTTAAGTGTTTTCACTCAAACATCCTTTATCTCGCCGCGATGCCTTATCATTATTTTACCAAAATGATGTATCAAATATTTTTATATACATCTTATAAATGATTTTTACATTTAACTAAATCTTTTATCATGTCACTTTGATTACTATTTCTTGGGGTTATACATGTTAATAGGTTATTCCCTATTTAATACTCCTCGATAAGAAAACATGTTTTTGGGGTACTTTATAAATTCATACCTGATTTAAAGTTCACTATATCTTCTATTTTAAGTAACCATTGTCCTCAAAAAATAATTCATTTTATTATTAAACCCATTCTAGTTCACTAGTGGTTTTATATAAATGGATATTTACTTTTCTATTTTAATGTCTCTATTGTATTTTCCATAAAATCACACAATAATATATAAATGATAAAATTTCTTAAATACTTTTCCTATGTGTTGTCACTTCTAATTGACATAAAATATCATGATACAAGCCTATGATCCCTAATCAATTTACATTAAGTAGTTCCTTCCTTTAATGGACAATTTTATGATACACCCATTTGTCATGCATTATGACATGATTGGGGTACCCAATTAGTTCAATGGGTAACCCCTATTTTTTGGTAAGAATGTCTTTGTATGATTAATTATATAGAAAAAGTATTCATGAAATTTTATTTTGGGGGTACCCAGCTAGTTCTCTAATGCATTGGGAAATTTTTTGTCTCATGAAACATTTATTCCAATGGTCTTTGCGGTTATCCTTTACTCATGCTGCCATGTACAATGGTCTTAGTGTTTAACCTTGACTTGTGATCCTCTATGTTAAAAGAGACTTGGATTATGATAATGTAATTAATTATGTTTCTTCCACATTACAATGAATCAATTATTATTTTATCCTATTTTTATATGTTATTCTTTTGTGGGTTCCATGCCTACTATTTTCATTATTTCATGCCTTCTAACTCGTTTGTAAATGTTTTATTACTATGTTTTCTCCATTATTGGGCCATTAGAACATTCCTTAGTCCATGTAATCTCTAAGGTACCCTCTGAAGATTTAATGTCACAATGGAAGTTTGGAGATATTTAGGAATATTAAATAATTAATTTTTTAGTCCAATGTTTTATGTTTTATGTACATAGTTTCCAATGACACTATACATAAAAAACATGGCATGTATTATAATTTATAATTATGCTTAAAAGAATTTAATGTTTTGTTTAATAGGTTAGGGTTTCCATAGTTTGTATCATATGATGACCAAGTTATTTTTGGAGATTAGGAATAGGCCACATTAGTAATAATTGTATGAATAAGATTATGTTTTTGAAAAAACCCCGATATTTTGTTAAGTATTGAGTAAGTGGTTTATAAAAAAAATACATCCTTGTTTGGTTACAATGAGGTAAAGTTTCATTTGGAAAAAATGTATCTATTGGTAAATCCCAAAAACACCGCATTAAACTAGACTCAAATGGGATCTGATCCAAAAAAAACTGGCCTTGTTGCACTTTCGGTATTACACTCCCAGGGGATACATTTTAGTAAATTACTATGCATGGTACAAACCATTATTAATGGAATTAAAAAACATCACATAAGAATACATGTTATGTAATTTATCAAGAATAACCTAGATTGAAACATAGGGACTCACAAGTTAGGATATACTTCCCTTTTATAAGTTTATCCTGTTATATTCTATGTTTTATTTTTGTTCTCAATAGCTAAGTAATCAAGCCCTCTAACTGTAAGTTCATTTTCATAATTAATGGAATGAAATAAAAGAAAACATGTAAATAATAAATTTGATAGGGAATGTGATGATTTCATTAATGATATACCTGATATGAATGGAACAGGTGATCAATACATCATGTAGTACATTATTAGCTGGCTCAAGTTGTGAAAAATAAGTTGAATCATGTGTAACACCATCCTCCTATATTGAAAAAGAAAATTTCCCTTGAATACTATATACTTAAAAGTCCTCCCATATATAGGTGAGATTCGAATCCCCTTCTCAATGAATAGTGGATTAACCATATTGAATCGATATTCACTCTCCTCCAATGATTAGATTATGATAAAGTCGTTATGGCAGTCTACTATTTTGATGGAGAACCTAAAGATAGGTGGAAACTGGTAATGAATAAGATTCCCAATGAGGATATTGATTCCATGGATTGGGAATAATTATATAGTACATTTTTCCAAAAATATTTTCCCCAAACCCACTACCTCATGATTGGAAGATAGTTCCTAGGTCTCTTGTATAACGAAGATGAGTAAAAAGAGGTGAATGAAGAAAACATTAAAATTCATGAAAGTTAATCCTTTGGCATTTTCATGACCCATGAATGCATTGTGGGTCACTTCTTTTGCGCACTAAAGCCAAATTTACAAAAATCTTTTCTGATTAGAGACTTTAACAATTATAAGAAGATTTTTTGTTGTGAACTTATGTTTGAAATAAAGTTCAGAGACACTCAGTGGTATCATGGGACCAACGAAAGAAATAAAGAAATTGAATCTAATGTGGGTGTTTATGTAAATAAATTCCGTGATGGACAGAATATCGATCATCCCACATGTAACCATTGTGGGATGAAGCATATTTGGAAATGTATAAAGGGAACCATGAATTGCTTCAAAAGTGGAATGTGGGGACATCTGGATAAAAAATAGTGAAGAGATATAAATAATCCCACTAATTTGGATTACTAAAGGAAGGTTTAGATTTAAACTCATCCTATAGTATTATATATCAACTACAAGGAGCATTGGAATTATGTGAACAATTTCCCTAAGCTATGGGTTGTCAGAGGAAATAAACAACAACAACCAATAAAACAAGGTATGTCTTATGTTATCACTACCACTGAGGAGGAGCCTGAAAATGATGTGTTAAATAATACACAAGTTATTAATTCAATAATAGTAAACATAATATTTTATATTTGTTCTATGAATTAATTCATATCTTGAAATTTTAGTAGAACCATCATCAGCATTTGGGAATGGGAGATCACTCTTCACATCTTGATGCATCCTCCAATTATTTACATGTGAAAGGAGGAAGATGAATCACATTTATAATCATTGTATCTTGTGATGATATTAATTCCTTATGAGAAATCATTTCTAGATAAAATTATTGAGTCGAAGGAGAAAATCATTCTAGATGACATGACCATCGTGATGGATTCTAGAAATGTAATCACTTTAGAGTTTCTTGGACTTCCACCTGATCTAGATGTTGTATTTTATAAATTTAACATATTTGAGGACTCTCTATTTAAAAAACACACTATATAGAATAGAAACAGTAGATCTAGAAGAGCAGAAGAAGTAGTTACATGAGAATCTAGAGAAGGGTTTTATATACGCATGTTCTTCACAATGGGGTGTGCCAGTCCTCTTTGTCAAAAATAATAGTGGATAAATGCTCATTTTTGTTGATGAACATGAGTTAAATAAAAAATATAATGAAAAATTATCCTCTACCCTTGAGAGATGATTTGTTTGGTCAACTTGGTGGGGATAATTATTTCATTATGGTGGAACCTCGGTCGGGATATCGCCAATTAAAGATGATGAATGAAAAAATTCCCAAGACATCCTTTTGAACGACGTATTCACACTATGTGATCATAGTAGATAAAATTAGAATCAATAATACTCAAAAAATGATCAGTGAATTAATTAATATAGTCTTTAGATGTTTCCTAAAAAAATGAAATTTGTTATCATCGATATTTGGAGACACTCCAATATCATGGAGGAACATGAAGATCATTTGAATAATGTTTTGAAGACATTGAAAAGGGAGAAAATGAATGAAATTTAAAGTAAATATAAGTTCGAGATAGAGGTTGTGTCATTAATGGGTCATGTTGTAAATTGAAAAGGCTTATCAGTATACCCATCCAAGATAAAGGCAATGTAGAGTGGCCTAGGACAATATCTGTAACCGATATCTGTAGATTTCTGGTTCTATCCAGGTATAATCGATGATTTCTGAAAAACATATCACATTGGTATAACCTAATGAACATGATGAAATAGAATTTTGTAAAGTTTTTCTGGACTAAAAAATGTGAAAAAATTTATAAGGAGATTAAAAATAGGTTTATCACAATGTCAGTAATCACACACCCAACAAGTGGAAATCTTTTTATGGTGTACAAAGATGCATAAAAGAATGGATAAGACTATGTGCTGATTAATGATGATAATATGATGGCTTACGCCTCAAGGCAGCTAAAAATTAATGAGAAATACAATTATATGAATGATCTGGAGTTAGCGGTTGTGATCATTTCATTAAAAATATGACAATATTATCTCTATGGGGAGAAGTGTGAGATATATTCCGATAACTTGTGTCTCAAATAAATACTCATACAAAAATAGTTGAATATTCTCTAGTGACGATGGATAGATCTGATTAAGGATTATGATGTCTCATTCCACTACTATCATGGTATTTGAAACAATATAGTGGATTCTCTAACTAGAAATGATCCTGCATATTTATCAATGATGATAATTGAAAAAGATTTGATATTATTAGATTTATAGAAGATGGACATGAGAATCATTAAGGGAGGAACATAATAAATTATTTCTCAAATTATTTCTCAAACATAACTCATAAATAATAAGAAGTATTTTCAAAGAAAATATGTTTAAATTCAAAAAGGTTTGTCACTATTAAAATGGGAAATCTTCTGAGTTAATCATTGACGAATAAGGAGTTGTATGATTTGGGTCATCATTATGTGTACCATATGATCCATAGATAAAGATAGATATTCCAAATGATTCACAGAGCCCATCCTTCTCATTTAACCTAGTGATCACAATTATGTATCAATATCTATGAAAAAACATTTCACCGGATAATGTGAGGAAAGAGATTTCAAAGAATATATCAATTTTCCTGGTATGTCATCATGTGAAGGCTGAATGAAATAGTTATAAAGGGACAATAAAAAAAATACCCATACCAAAATGGAAGTGGGAGAACATCACTATTGACACTATCATTGGACTTCCAAGGACATCTGGAGGAGAAAATTCTATATTGTTAATTATGGATCTTATTACAATGATAGCTCAAATTATCACAATTTGAAAGGACGTCTCAATTGAACAACTTTCATGGATATATATCAATATGGTGGTAAGTATTCATAGAGTACCACAATATATTTTGTATCCGAAAGTGATCCAATATTCACCTCCATGATTGGGAATAGTCTTCAACATTCTCTAAGCACTGAACTGAACTTCAATACAACCTATCATCCTCATAATTAAGGCTAATATAAGAGAACTATTCAGACACTAGAAGACATGTTGTGAGAATGTTCATTGGAAATAAAATGAGGATGGTACCAACATATTCCACTATTATAATTCTCCTACTATAATATTTTCCACTCAAGAATTTGAATGACACTATACGTAGCCCTCTATTAGAAATGGTGAAGAACACTGACATGATAGGATGAATTAATTGAGTGTAAACTGATAGGACATAAATTGGTTGATGAAATAGTGAAGAAGGTGAAATATATTTAGCAGAACATCAAGGATTCTCAATGTCAAGAAAGGGTTCTGTAAAAAATCATCGATGAGACCATGAGTTCAATGTTGGAGACAAAGTATTTCTATGAATATCTCTATGGAAGAAGGTGATGAGGTATTGGAAGAAAGGAAATATAAGTCCCAGGTACATCGGCCCCTTTTATATTCTTGATTCTTTCCGGGCTATGTCATATTAACTGTAACATCCACCTACGATGTCCAATGTATACATTTTCATTAATGTATCCCTATTAAGGATGTATATACCGGATCCTTCACATATAATCTCTTAAGAGGTGATACTGTTAGAGAGTAATGGTTCATACAAGTAGCATCCATTAAATATATTAGATTGTAGAGATAATGTTCTTGGTAACAATACTACTCACCATGTAAAATTATTATGGTAGAACCATATGTACATAGAGCTAACATGGGAACTAAAGTAGGAAATGATGAAAAAATACCCAAACCTATTTATGACATAGAACGTAAAACAAAATTTCAAGGGTAAAAATTCCTAAGGAGGAATAATGTAATGACCCAACATTTTTCCAATGGAAATTACCTTTATATAATTATGTCATATAATCATATGAAATCACAACACAATGAACTAATAATAACAATGTGACATTTAAACATAACATTGTCACATATATGATTCAAATTTCAAAAATCTGACACACACTGTTGCGATCAGTATGATGTTTTGAGTCATATAAGAAAATAGGATTATTACTGATTAGTAACTTACCATTATGAATAATAACATACCCTTATGAACATAAATATGAACCTTATGAATACTAAATCTTCCAATATAATTTTAACCTCACCGTTGAATATATAAATAAAATTAGGCATCTTATAAGAGATAATATGACCAATGTAAATATATGGGTATTTTTGTAAGTCATAAATGATTATTTATAATTAATTAAATAATTTAAAAAAAAGTTGCTTTCCTATAATGTATTCTAAAAATAAAAATTTTATGCCTTCTGTTTGAAAGATAATTCTATAAGTCCTTATGTAATTTTTGAAAGAATTATAAAATTTGTTATAGTTTTCAAATATGAATTATTCATGTAAATATTGATTTAAATTAAAAAATAAATTAATCTAATTTACAAAATTATTTTTGAAAAATTGCGTTCAATTTTTGAATCAACACATAAAAAAATTGTTAAGTTGAATTTTCGAGGTTTTTTAAAATTCATTAATTTTTTACGAATGTCATTATACGATACATCACAATATATGATAAAACCAGAATTTAGGCATCATTCTTCTGTTATAGATGATGTAAATGTCAATGATATCAATATCAAAAAACATATTACAGTTTTTTGAACCATGAATCATTAATATTTCTTTTCTTATGGACAAATGAAAGACTAATGATTAAAATATATAGAAATCCATCATCCCCTTCAATATAAAAACCATCAACATTACCCTCTTATCTTCAGTCATCTATATCCTTATTCCTTTCTAAAATTCATCCCAAATATCCCCCCAAGATTCTTACCAAATACAAAATCCATTAGACCCCTCAAATGGACACATACTCTTCCCTTAAGAGTCTCTCAATGGAGATAAACTGAAGAGATAAATTCCTCTTTCCAATTCTTTTATTTTATTTCATGTAATTTTCTTGACTTTTTTCTTTCCTCACCTATCTTCACCCAAATTGTATGATAACTCTATTTACATACATGTACTGTAATTTTATTGTGCTGATGGGATAGGTTATCATAATATCTCTTTCCCCATCATTTTATTCTATAAATGAAACATCATCCAAGATGTTACGATTTATCACATTCAAGGACGATGAGTTTCTAATTAGCATTACAATCTTCTAGAAATGTCATGAATCTATGTTAATGGTTGAAAAAATCAGAATATAGTTATATTATCTTATTTATTATTTTTGAATCCTTTTTCACACATGATGTAAAATAATAATACAAAATAAATCAATTGTGATAAAAATTGCCACGTTAATCAATGCATATATCACTAATGTTTTATATAAATATTCACCATCACTCCAAATAAACAAATTAATTTTATTATAATGTAACCATTTTTATATTAAGTAATAAAATAAAAAACCTAATATATTTAACCATTCTCATTTTACTTGATTCTACGTTAATGAAAAAAAATTAAACCTGCCGTAAAAACCAAGAAAACAATTCTACCCATCCCATGAAATTAAACCACTTAACTCATAAAAACTGCCATGACTGAAAACAAATTTGTTATAATAAATCATTCAAATATATAAGTGTGTATATAATTGTTAATTAATGATCCTAGTATGGTTTTCAGTCATTAATATTAAGTGGATAGCACCATTAAACATTAGGTAATGGATGACCACTACATAACTTTTATTTATGATAGTCCTATATGTTATTACCTATTATGTGTAATCCATAATTATGGGGTACGATTTTAAATCTCCCACATACTTCATTAATTATTTATAAGTGTTGATAACCCCGTTTATCACTTATTTATCCCTCTTTAGTACACTCGATATAGTGTCGTTAATCTGTAAGGGATTCCACCCGAACCTCCTTTGGTCCTTCGAGTTTACTAATCTTTATTTAACCAAAATAAAGTAATAATATCTTCTTATGATAATATTATAAATTAATTTCAAATGTTCCAAATTAATTTATCAATACCTTTTCATCATTTTGTCTTGGGTATATACATGTTTTTAGTTTATTCCCTCCTCAATACATCCTGATAAGAAAACATCTTTTGAGGAAACTTAATGATTTCTTACCTGATTTAAAGTGCACACAATAATAAATTTTATTCAACAATTATCCTTTTAAAATAATAATTTTTATTATTAAAACCTTCTTAGTTCACTTCTAATTTTATATAAATAATTTAACACTTTTCTATTTTAAAATCTCTATAATATATTTTTGAAACCACACAAAATTGTTTTCATGCTAAAGCTTATCAAATAATTTTCTTACATGATTTCAACTATAATTGAATTAAATTACCATAATTCATGCCAAATTTACATTAGTAACTTCCATGTAAATTTAATTTCTTTTCTTTATGGGACAATTTTAGGATACTTCCATTGTTTATTCTTTATTAGATGATTGTGGTACCCAATTCCTTCCATGTGTAACCATTCTTTTTATGTAAGATTGATTTTGTAAGATTAATTATGTGGAGAAAATATTATTGAACAATTAATATGGGTGCACCTAAGTAGCAATCCAATGCATTGGAATTTTTTTCCCATTACACATTATGTACAACAGTATCAGTTGTTAGCCTTGACTTGTGCTACCATATGCAACGTTCTTGGTGGTTAACCTTGATTTAAGCTCCTTAATGTGAAATTGTCCTTGAATATTTCTAGACCCGATTTATGTTTCTGCACATTTCAATGAATCCATGTTTATATTATCCCATGATTATATGTTATGATTCCATGTGTTTCATGCCTTTTATTTCCATTATTCCATCCCTTATAACCTGTGTGTTAATGTTTTATTACAATGTTTTTTTATATTAGGATTTTAGATCATCCATTTTCTCATGTGATCCCTATTCTATAATTTTCATATTTGAGGTCTTAAATGATTTTAGGATTAAATTATGAATACTAAAAAATTATTTTATTAGTCCCATGTTTTTGTTTTTATTTAACTAGTTTCCTCAGACACTAGACATCATGATCCTTTGTTTGTATTATGATGTATAATTATGCATCAAATCATGTAATGTTATGTGTAAAAGGCTAGGTACAATATTGGTCTGTTTTCCGGGAAGTACTTATATATGTCCTTTTCCCTATTATAGACCTCAAAATAGTTTCATTTGGGTTCATAGACAATGAGGAATAAATTGTTGTTATAAAATGGAGAAAATGTATATGTCACAACATGAGGAGAATCTCATAGGTGAAGAATCATGATTGGGGGATTAGTGTGATAGTTAATTTTTTAATTGTGATGATGCTTGAAGTGATCGATCAATGATTTTATATCACTATAGTTGAGATTCGTGATGAATGTAGAAGAGTTTTCTAGAATGGAATGAAGTAATTAATTGATGATCTTTTCGTTATACTCTTTATTTCTCAAGCTGAGGATCGATCACATGGGATTACAGTGTGTGCTGAGTAAATCTATGATCACTAACTAAATCACATGAAGTGAATAGTGATAGTAGATGGATTAAGCTATAATGAGGCATAAAAATAAAAAAGAGTTCTCAAATAACCCAAAAGGGGTAATTGTTGGGGGAAAATACATCAAGGTATCATTTTATAATTTTTGGGTTGATATTGTTTATTCAAAATGTGGATTTCCAAGGTAATATGTGTATTTCATTGATATTGATAATATGATATGTTGAAAACGATCCCAGATGAAGGAATTGATTCCCTATAAGTTATAAAAAAAATTTCTTAAACATGGTTACAATGATTCACAATGTTATCCAAATTTTTGGGGAATAAAATTTGGTGTTTGGATGCCATCATGAAAAGTAGATTTTTAGGAAGGAAAAATTAAAATATGGTAAAGGGGATAATTTTTAGATTATTTAATTCATGGAAAGTCTTTCATGGATGATCTAATAATTCTGATGGTTTCTTCTATGAACAGTGATGAGCATCACGAATTGAGAAGGGGAGGGGCATCACGAATGGATTATTAGGGAACTGTGATGGTGATTGATGGAATGATCTTCTACTATGACTAGCATCACAAATATGAAATTTTTATGGAGCTTCACAAATATGTGTTTATACACAAATGAAATTATGGAGATTCAATAAATATTTATGATGTGGTGTGGACGGATCTGCAATCAGTGAAACGCCTATAAATTTGGCGTATACCCCCATTCAGATGAAGAATTAAGACTCAATAAGAATATTATGTCATTGGGTTTGTGAAGGTGGTTCTAAAGGGAATATTATCTGAAGAATTTATTGAAGGATATAAGCCAACTAAATGTTTTGAGCACCATGAATGCTTATAATTATTGAATGATATAAAATTACAACCCAAACTTTTGAGCTTTGTGAAGTCTATATGAGCTTAACAAAAGAGGGAATAATCATGAAGGAAAGCTAGAGAATCCTGAGAAAAGGATATTTATGAGGATCTTTGCAAATTCTCTTTGCGAAAGCTACAGTTTCACAATGGTCATGTGCATCATGAAATGTTTTTGAAATGGGTTTCTGATAAAATTGATGGTAAAGTTACATTCACCAGTACATAATTGTTGGAAATCAATAGAGCGTCTACATACAATAAAAGTTGTATTTGTTTGAGATTACAGAGGATCCTACCAGTATATAAATTTTGTGCGAGTCTTCTAATAATATAGTGTGCACACATCTATTGAGAAAAAGTAGAGAGCTTTTAAATTGTGATTGGTTATAAACTAAGAGGGACAATGAGTTTTCTCTGAACATTGTAAACATTTGTTTATTTTTATTGGATTTGATATATCATTATTTCCCCTTTTATTTCACACTGAATGTATCCCAGTGATGGTGAACTAATAAACATATATGTGTCTTACACATTCAGTCATTAACTTTCATTAATTTCATTGAAATATATTGATAAGTGTGATTTTTTTAAAGACGAAACAATATTTAAAGGGAAATTTTTCTTAATCTACCATACACTGATTCACCCCCACTCCTAAGGGAATTTAACCTACATGGACTAACAATTGGTATCAGTGGGTTGTGTTGAAATTTAGTGGTTCTCTCTTAGTATAAGAAATGTAGTTGGTAAATCAGAAAGTAATAACAATTTCTATGGAAACAATTTTAATCCATGGATTTTGTGGATGAAAAACTAAATTCGATCATTAGAAATGGATATCTATATAGAATCTATACATGTAATATCATTTGATATATATTCTGGTGCTTTAACAGAAGTTGAAATATGGTAATTGGATTCTGACACCAATGTAATCAATGCATTAGGGGTACCCCATCCAATCCAATTTATACAATGTATATGTATTGTAAAACATAAAATTCTATGTGTGAGAAGCTTCTTAATATTAATGAGGGTGAATAAAAATTTATAGAGGAAAAGATTCATGTTTGTTGAACATGTTTGATGATATAATAATTAACAATAATTAGTCTATTGATTCATTAGCATCAGGGTCAATGTTTTAGTGGAAGACATGCGTGGTCATGGATAATTCATTAAGGATATAATGATTTTTAATCGTATCTTTTGGATATGTGAAACTATGTTAGTTTGAAATGATACAGTATTGGAATCTAATGATTTAATAGAGATGAAATTTTATAACTTTGAAAATCCTTATATAGTAGATGAAATTTGAAATGATGATAATGATGTTGTGGAAAAGGAAAAATAATAATATGCGGCATTAATGGTCATAAATAATCACATCGATGAAGAAGGGAATGAATATGATGAAACAGATGAGGTGATGTTCTTCTATTCCTAAAATCAGCAATGAAGAAATGGAAGGCTCCAGGGGAACATCCACTTCTAGGATCACGATGATGAATGTCTAATCATCTTGCTATAAGGTTCCCTATGAAATTTCAATAATATTATTGGGATGAAGTATAATATCACACGAATATGTGTTACAAGTATGTAGTTGGTAAGAAAATTTTTAAGTGAAATTTATTCATGAATATGAATATTCTATATCAAGAATTCGATAGTTAAGATGATTCTGAAGTTGATGAGTTGGAGAACTATAAAGATAATGAAGATAATGCAATTGTTATAGTTATAGGTAACACCCAAAAAAGTAATATTGTGATATTGATTAAAAATAAATAGATTTATGTTTTATATACACGATTAGATAGAGCCCTCTCTTAAAGAGATATATGTTTGGTGAGAAAAAAATGACAAAATACAACTATGTGGTTTGTGACACCAACCTCTATGTATTGATTCAATAAGAAGAAATGTTTGAGTTATTTAATGAAACTAACAATCAAAATTCCTCATTTTTAGAGGACATAGAAATAATTAGGGGGTATAAAATCAAGATTAAATAACAGAAAAGGGGGATCAATGGTTGGAATGACATTTCAAATGAACAAGTCAAGGGAAATGAATATCTATAATAAGAATTTTTTAGCCTATGAAAAAATGTTAAGGATCAAGAAAAACTGTTGAATCATAGTGTCACATCAAAATAGCAGACCATTCATAAGTAAAAATATCTATAATTTGACCATAGAGATCCAGTAGAATATAAGAAACAATAAAATCAAAAACATAAATTGATATTGGGTTTGAACAAAAAAAATAAAACAGTGATGGTTGATGTCAGACAATAATCTCATGCTCTGAGAATGAATATTTATTTGTGAATCAATCATAAAAAGAAGATTTAGAGAACCCATGGGAAAACTATTGGTGTATATGTGAAACGATGAAATGCAACGTACATCAGTTGTTAATTTAGTTGAATAATGGGACAATCACAAAATGTGTGTTCCGCAACCAAGTGATTAATAATGTAAGAAGGAAAATAGTGGTGACCAAATAAAACTCAATTGTCTAGAATTTATTTTGATGGACATTTTTTTTGTGTGTGATGGATTTTGAAAAATGGTTGGATATTTTACATCAAAAATGCATAGGAATGTTCCAAAGTGGTAATAATGTGGTTGAAATAGTCATATCAATGAACTTATAAGCGATTTGATTTATATATCTATAAGATGATGCTAGTCTATCATAATACAAATATTATAATGGGTTTCAATATACATCGTTTCTGATGTTAATGAGATGGATCAAAATGAAATGCATTGAGAAGGAAATGATTGAAGAAATATACCTTAGAGGATTAAACTATTCTGGTGTATGGATCAAGTATATTAGATGAACATCCCATATGAAATTAAATAAGTAGGTTGTTATAAGAATAAAATATGAAAAAGAAGAATCTTCCTTGTTTTTAAATGATGAAGGCCTAATGATAATTTTCATGGGAGAAGTTGTGTTTGGGGGGAAAAGAAATGAGATGCGATGATGTCTTAATAGTATAATCTCTCAGTAAAAACTTGTGTAGTGTTAGTAAACTATGTTACTTGAGGGGATATATAAGATTTATTAAGAATATGTTTATCATTAATGGATGATATAGAGTAGTGGTGCTAATAGGAAAAAGAAAAATGGGAAATATCTACCTGATAAGTTGAGAAGAAGATTTGGGTATTTTTCAGAGAGGAAGAAAACATGTTTTCGAATAAATAGGTTTGTAATATATTCCAATGATACCTGGAAGATATGGTAATGTATGATATAGATTGAGGCCTCCATATGATATTAGGTGATCATGATCATACATGCGATTCTTGTTAATAAAGTAAGATAAATAGAAAATATACAAGGAAAAGGAACAAAATTCAACCTCAATTCTTGAATTAGTACAAGAAGATTTATATAGACCTATTTAAATAAGAACCATTGATGGGAAGATGTATTAAGTCGTTTGAGTTTATTGTTTTAATAGAATTTCAGGAGTAATTTTCATTAACCTCAAGTCTGATATGTTCAATTTCTTAAAATATTACCAGAGGGAATGTGAGCGGATGATTAGATAGAAAATTAAGAAGCTTCATACTGATAATGCTATATAATTCAAAAACAGTCAAGTGGAATAATATCTCATGAAACCTAGGATAATTAATCTGGTTTCTTCAGTGAGAATGCCTCTATAAAATTGAGTGGTTAATAAGAGAAATCAGGTCATCAATAACTTGGAATGAATGGTTCTTATTGAAAAAGACCAACCAGATAAATGATTGAAGGAATAAGTCTTGACCTTTATCTCTATTTCTAACAGGGATCTATTTTATCCAAAGGGAGGAATGACAACATAGGAGATATGGTCTGTCAAGAATAAAATGTTAAAATAATTTCAAATATTTGAATGTATGTTTATTATTCTCAAAAATTTAGAACACATTAAATTTTAGTCATGTGGAGAAGAGTGTATATTTTTTGTCTACTTAGGAAAAAGAAAAGAATATAAATGCTTTATCAAGAGTATGGGAAATGTATTTAAGAAAAATAATGTCACTATAGTAGAAGTTGAAAAATACATTTGACAACACTTTCAATAGGTTCCAGATGAATGTGATAAGGTGGTAAGAAACACAGGGGGAGAAGATGTGGAAGATACTAAATCAGAACATGATACTGGTGATGGGAATGAATAAGCCAAGTCTAGAGCCACAACGAAGTCAGAGAGTCAATCTGAAATTTACAGGCAATATATCATCAGTGATAACATAGATCCAGTTCAGAACAAAAGAATGAACTCACTGTAGTATGCATTTATTCAATGTTAAGTAGATTTAAAATTTTCTTCTAATGTAGCTAGAGATTAAAACTAGGTTCATGATATGAATAAAGAGTTAGAACAGATTGAGAAGAATCTGACATGGGAGATTTATTTTCAATACAGTGGATAAAAAATTCATTGGGACCAAATGGGTTTTCAAAATAAGATGAATGAAGAGTGAATAATGAATAGAAGAAAAGCATGAATTGTGTGAAAATGGTAATCCTAGATAGACAGTATTGATGTTGATGAGACAACTTAACATGTCGCAGGGCTAGAGACTATCAAGATATTTTTGGCCATGTTAGTGAAAAAAGTTCATCATTTTATAGAGGAATGTCATGTCCACATTTCAGAATGTGGATCTAGAATAAGAAGTTTATATTGAGAATAAATTTGGATTTCTCATTCAGGAAAATTTGAACACGGTTTTTTGGCTAATGAATGTTCAAACTGGGTTGATGAAAGCACCAAGTTCGGCGTATTTTAGACTAGATCAATATTTAAAGAAGTAATTTTTCCTCATGGTGCAATTTATTACAATATCTATGTCAGTAATTATAGATATAAAAGGATGATACTACTTGTTTAGGTCGATGAAATAATTTTTGGTTGATCAGATGAAGCAAAATGTAGGAAGTTTTCCGATTACATGAAAAGTGAGTAAATAATGTCAATGATTGATGAGATGCTATTTTTGTTTGTATATCGGTGACACAAGGATGGAATGAATCATTGATTTTCTCCATCAAAATATTCAGAGGATTTGAGAAGATTTGGAATGGATAATCACAAGAATATTAATACTATGTTGGATAACTAGATGAAACTTTCAAGGGGTATTGAAGACCATTGATTTAATGTTATATAATATAGAAAAACAATTATTCTTCTATTGTACATGATATTGGAAAGACCTGATATCATTTCTGCAACACTTCACGCATTGCTCTATCAAATAAATCAAAATAAAATACTCATGATTGTAGTGAAAAGAATAATTAGGTATATTAAGGTAAAGGTGAATTTTAGTTTGATATATAGTAGAAAATATTAGCATGTGTTATTGGGATATACATATGCATATTGGTCCAGATAAGCAGATGACAGAAAATCAATGTCAGGATATGATTTATATCTTGGTGAATTGTGGATTACTTGGATGAGGTTGAAACAATATAGCAATTCATTGACAAATATATAATCCAATTATATTGTAGCTACTCAATCATGAACACAATAATTTTGGATGATCCAACAACTTGAATATATTGGTGTTGATGTGATTTCTTTGATTAGAATCCATTATGATAAATCATGTGCTTTTAGTCTTAGAAAAAATTCATTCCATAACTCAAGTACGTATCAAATTTAAATTAAATATCATTTTACCAAGGATAGGGCAGATAAAGTTCTTATGAAGTTAGAGTATGTTCTTAAATAACTACAGGCTGTAGTCATTTGGGTTCCTTTCCCAAAGTATAATTTAAGAGGCATAGACAGGCACTAAGAGTTCGGTCAACTCCCTGTACATGAAAAAGTGTTGATGTGGTATACACACCCTCTCCTGGAAGTATCATGTGTTTTTCATATATATAAGGATACATGTCCTTTAACCTAATTTATACCTTAAATGAATGGACATAGAGTTTAATAACAATGTCAGATAAATTATGGATATAAAATGGGGAAAATGTATTATATATGACATGGGGAGATGTTGACAGGTGGATGAGCAAGATCGAGTGATTAGTTACATATATGTAGTTTTGAAACTAATGATGCTGGAAGTGATCTATAAATTGTTAAAGATAATGATAATTGAGGTTCACAATGAAAGAAGAATAGTGGGTTAGGAATAGAATTAAATTATTAATTGTCGAATATTTCATTATACTCCTATTTTTCATGACGATTAGGGGTGATGTGGTCCTAGAGTTTTGTGTTAGGTAAATAATTTATTGATATCTAAAATTCATGATGTGAATAGTTGTAAGAGATGGATGAACTTATGAGGAGGCTTCAAATTCCTAATTAGTTTGGCACAATCCCTAATGGGGAGAATATAAGAAAAAATCCCTCTAGGTAACATTGTTCTGTTTTTTGGATTGATTTTTTTTCAAAATGTTGGATTCAAAGAAATTTGCGGATTCTGGATATATTGTTGAGATGATATATTAAAAATGATCAATGATGATGGAATAAAATCCTTGGAATTGGTATATGAAATTTCATAAAGAAGCATAAGTCATTTCGGAGTGTGCCAAATTTTTGGGGTCAAAAATTTGGAGTTTTAATTTCATCATGAAAAGATGATTTTCATTAATACAATATTAAAATATAGTAAATGAATAAATTTCCATAAATGGTATTCATTGAGAATGTTTAACGAAGGATAATGGAGTTATGATGGTGATCTCTTTGAATAGAGATGAGCATCTTGAATGGGGAAGGGGAAGAGCACTACAAATGGAGAATCATTGTGCCATAAAGGGATTTGATGGAACACTTGACTATTATGACATGCATCAACAATGGTAAATTTCATTGGAGCTTCAAAAAAGGGGAACTCCATGAAGGAAATGAAGGAGCTTTGTGAAATCATGATGACGTGGCCCTGAGGGTTCTGGAATCAGTGAAACACCAATAAATAGGCTTCTACCACTTTAATAATATTAATCATGACACAACATATATTCTAATTATTTGGTTTCATGATGGTCGTTCGTGATGTGGTTTTCTATGAATTAGTTCACGAAGGCTGTAATCCAAATAAAGGTTTTGAGAATCATGTCTGAAAGGAATTACTGATGGATTTTAAAAACCGACCAAATCATTTTATCTTTATGAATTCTATTTTAGCATAATGAAGGAGGGTTTTTACATGAATTCTAGATTGAGATTCATATAAGAATGAGCTTCATAAAGAGCTTTGTGAAGGAGGTTCATAAAATAGGGAGTTTTGTGAAGGTATTATGCATCATGAAATGTAATTGGAATGGGGCTTCCATGTAAACATGCGGTAAATTGTTATTAATTCATTGATTAAACATGGACATTAATTGGGAATCTGCACACAGTGTATGATTAATTCATTTTATATAATGATGGGACCAAAAAGTCAATAAATTGTAACTGGATCTTCTGAAGAAGCTGTGAGCACACTTTAGATGAAAAAGATCAGTGATCTTATAAATTTTTTTTGTAAACCACGAGGGATAGTGATTCAACTCCAAAAATTGTACACAAAATTGCAATTTTAGTCTATTTGGTACATCGACACATTATCGTTGTATTCTTTTTAAACGTAGCCTAGTGAGGGTGAACCAAGTAAAATCATCATTTCATGTGCATTATTGACGTTATATTCATTCTTTTATATGGTACATATATAGAATAGTGTTTTGTTTAATTCTAATACAAGATCCTAAGGGGGTGTTGTTTTAATCCCTAATACTTGGATTCACCCAGGTTAGTGTATTTCTACTAGTTGGACAAAGATAAACAAATTGAGGGAAATGTTATTAATTATGAGTAATTAATCTCATCTAAGGACATCATAAATTATCAATTTATATGAATTTAAGTTGTATATTTTATGTAATAATTTAACATTTTAAATGAGGAATTAGATGATTTTATGTATTAAATATTTTATCAGCATAATTATTTTATAATAACTATTACGAAAAACATTCTATCATATATAATATATTAACATATTATGGAATTAATGTTACAACCTTTACATTTGATTTTTTTCAAATTATTAAATGATGATGAACATATTTCAATACTTTTAACAAAATTGTATGGTGAAAAGCTAAAAAAACTAGTGAAACACATACGTATGTATCATGAAAACATTTCAAAGTTAATTGATGATATCAGCGGATTAAACTCATCTTAAGTTGTTCACTAAATTCATATAGAACCTGATCACAACCAAAGGGAGTATCAAAAATAAGGATTAATATGATGATAAAGAAGGTTATTTTTGGTGACACGATTTAGTTATTTGATTTTTTCATTATCTAAACCATTTTGTATATTTCATTGTATATATATGTGTATGTGGTTTTAAATAAATAATGGGAAATAATTGAATCTATTTAAATTATTATTATACCACCAATTAATTTGGTTACAAAATAGAGTTCCTACATCAATTACAGTAAGATATAAAACACCCAGAAATATTATTTATTATACCTTATTTGGATCTAATACTTGATATATTGCATGGAAATAAATTTTAATTTTTTATAAATATATTTTCAAGATATAACTAAATCACCATAAAATCCAATGTTTCTGAGAAAATTTTACACACCTATCCCCATAGAACATTAACACATTTAACATTGTTAGATGATTTTTGTTGTGAATTGATAACCATTCCAACTAACTAGATGAAACAATTATTTTATATGGTGGGACATATCATATAAATAAACATTCACAACTTCTCTATCATAGAAATATATATTATGATTTCCATATAAATTTATTTATGGGTTTGTAATGACAAAATCATATAAAAAATTTGATATATATGATAAAATGGATATTTATGGTGATTGGAGGGATTATACATGGACATATTATCTATAAACAAGGAATACAAGTAGAATGTGCTAATATAGATGTAATATAAAATTATTTCCCTAAAATATTTTCATTTTGTTTGGGTTCTCCCTGGATATGATTGATTTTACATAAGGTTCTTCGATGAAATTTTAGAAATTATCAGTACACTTTGGAATTAATTAAATAAATAAATTCATATTTATCTATATTTGGTTTCATGATATATCTGAATAGATATGTTATTCACTCCACCCACCATAATTATACATGAATAAAATTTCCCGTTTGAAATAATTTTTAAGGAGAATAATACTATAGATATGGAATTGTTTGGTAAACACAAAGATAAACAACTCGATCATATTGTTTAATTGAATACAATTTTGTATGATAACATGAATAATATCATAATCATATAAATGGAATTATATTTATGGTATTAGAATTGAAAAATTCAATCTACTTTATTGTCGTATCAATGAAAATAATTTATTTTTTATCATTTCTATTTATGAAATCTTTTAACAAAATGGGATAAAATAAATGGTTAATACATTGTAAAAACATGCTATAGAATTTTCATCCAGAGATCATAAAAAAGAGATGATTTGAAAAACAAGGAGCATATTATCTCTCACATTTACCCTTGAATATTTAATGTAACACACATATTATAAAATTATCAGTTCTAGATGAAAAATTGAAGACCATCCCTCATGATAGAACAACTGGATTTTTAAATTTCTTTATTACATATAATAAAATCCATCATAAATTAGTTCACATAAAACCAATTAAATAAGATTCTATCACAATTATATCATTTTATCCATGACATGCCAATTATTTTCTAGTAATTTTTTGATGGAATTATGATGATATTTCTCCTATGGATGAAATTCTGAATATTATAAAATATTGTTACTTTCCACTATAGGGTAGAAACTATAAAAGAGATATAATATTAATAAAACTCTATGGTTTTTTAATATTATTGATTTTCATGATGTCAGGATGTATGGTTATTATTAGTAGATCGTGACATGTTCCATGGTGCGGATAATTATTGGAGAAATATGGAGATGACTCAAAATGGTATCTAAGTGGTAAAAATATTGTTTGTATAGTCCCCATTTTTTGAATCATTTTTTCCATCATCATATTATCATGAATAATTCCTATTATATATATATTTTTCTATATGTTGGTTGAAGGAATTAATATCCTAAAAAATTGACATTAGTATAGTGATGTTTATTAAAAATGGTTTATTTTATAGATTTTGTGTGACATGCATTATCATTATAAAAAATGGAGTATATTTTTTGAATTGGAAGTTCAAAAAACTTATTGAAATGTATGTTCCTGATCATATAATAGGAAACAATTATTCCCCCATTCATGTGGATATTGCAATATCAATGATATATAGATAGAAATATATATGTGAAAGTTACTGGATTTGTTTTGAAGTATTAAGTAAAAAATGTAGATAAAAACATTCTCCAATATGATTATACTATACAAGAATCCATATAAATATCACTATAATATCCTTTTTATATACCTACATGTTAATTTATTTTTAAACATTTCTAGAAATACCATACGGCTATCATGGATTCAAACTATTATATGATGTGGGATCGAGAAAAACTACTTCAATAAGTAAATGTGCAATATGATATCAGATGAGAGTCAGATGAGAATAAAGAGATTTATGAGAATATGAGTAGGAAAATTTCATAACAAATGGTTTTTGAAGAGAATATTTAAGTCGTAATACATAGTATTACTATACAATTATTGGGTAATGTTATTTTATATGAATTATAATATATTGTTTCCATTTTAATTTAAATTAATAAAATTTATGATTAATGAGTTGTTGTGATGATTGTAGAACATGAAATAAGATTTTGGTTAAATGTATAGTGAATAATTATCTGCATTTATGGTCACCCAAGGGATCCTTGAGACCCTACAAACATGAATGGTGATCAATTAATATATGCTACAACATCTCATGATGACTTACATGCATTAAAACTGAATCCAACATGTAGTGACATTCAATATGTTATTTCTACGAGACTAAACCTATTGTTTAAATAAACATAAAAAAATAATTATTATTTTTATCATATTAAAAAAAAATATTATTCCTAAGGGAGGGAAAGGAAAAAATAAAATTACATATATTATATCAAATTATGGTAATAAATTCCAGAATGATTAATAAATGTAATCATAACCTTCAAATGGAGGATTATATACAATGTAGTCCAAAATATATAAAATATGGTTAAAACTACAAAACTTAGGCCAAATTATACCACTTAATCCCTTCTACAACACAAAAAATTATAGTCTTTCTCAATTATCCACCATTGGGGAGCCTTACTATTTCCAATATCCTAAATTGAGAAATATTCCCAAGCATTGAGATACATTTAATGTGTGTGGGTAAAAACAATTACGTCACAGAAAAATTGTTTCTCTATATAAATGATTCCAATTAAAGTTCTCAATTTATATGATATGATAATAAATAAATAATAACATTTGTTATAATAACAACCACCACATCCATGGGTATTATAATTGTCTCCCATTGACTGAAAATATTTTCTCTATCTATTGATTGGATTTTTGAACATATTATATTTAAATTTTGATGGTTTTCATTGTTTACACTTTAATAACATAACATATATTTATATAGAATCACATATTCTATCATAATCATTAATTAAAATGGGATATCATGAAATTATAAATAAATTCAATCATGGGAATAATGTATCAATAATATTTCCATATTAGTCTATATATAATTCCAGTGTTTATTATCCATAATTGGGAATATTATTCTATAGAAACAATAAATAAGATGGTATAGAATCCTAATCTGGTTTTATTTCACCTTCCATGTTAAATATCACATATTGGAATATAATCCTTATCATATACCTTTATCAAAGGGTTTGTAATTTCATATAAAGTTATAATAAGTAACATGTATATGGGGATTTTTCTACCTTCTATGAGAATTTCAAATAATCTGTAAGGGATCCCACTTCAATGGGAAAGAAAGTAATGTGAATAATATCATGGTAAATATCTATATTGGGATGTGGATAAGGTTTTCAATGAATATAAATCTCTCCCATCAATGTAAATGTAAACTCATTCCATATGAATCAATGAAATAATATTTTGGTGCACGTTGAAAGTCATACTAGAATAATAATATCATATTAGGAAAACCATCCAATGTCATAACACTCATTAATATAATAGGAATGGCATCCTATAAAAAACCATTCCAATGATATAAAAAATATTCCCTATTACACATATTATTTAATTATTTTCAGTATAATTATTCTTTAAATACAAACCAAGGATCATAATGTATAGAATAGTTGGAAAATTTGGTAAGTAAAATAGAAAAAGTGGAACAAACTAAAAACATATTTTATTTATTCTTTATAATGGTCTCTTAAATTCCATTGAGTGAAAAAATATTCATTGTATAACCTTATATTTTCATGATCATGGGGATGTGGTAAAATACAAGAATGTGAATAATCATATGAATAACGCCAATAAAATTAGATAGAAGGTATAAATGAATTAGATAAACATATCATGGAACATGAATAAACAAATGTAAGAAAATCTTAAACAATGTAGGATCATATAGACATGGAATCCTAGAAATATAGATATAATATACAACATGAAATAATCATGAGTCAAGGATAATTTCTTAATCCATATCACATGAAGGATCATCAGTCAAGACTATCCACTAAGAAAATTTGACATAGAGGATCATGGGTCAATGATTACCACCAATACCAATACACATTCTATCCCATTAACATATTCATTACCCAATTCATTGGGGTTCAATGTAATAGAATCCATAATTAAATGTTCATTAATAATTTTTCCAAACTAATAAAAATACATAATGGGTCAAAAATATTGGTAGGTATTAAAAATGGATAGGATTGATTATTATAATTATGTCAAAATATAAAAAAATGGAATACCATAAATGTTTCCATGATAGAATTTATTGAAATCATATATGGAAAATCATAATTTAAAATTGTACTAGGATATAATAAGTTATGTCTAATTGAATAGAGAAAATATAAAAATAATGTTTGTGAGTCCTTATAAACAAAAAATAAATTAGTGTGGAAGAAATAGAAAATTTAATTTTTACTTAAAATGGAAAGTCATAAGGTAAATACCCCGACCTATGTAGCCCAGATCCGTTGCATTACATTATTAAATTATAATTAATACAAGACATTAATCCAAAATGATCAATTGGATTAGTTGTTTTGGGATCTAAATTACATATATGAACTTTTGTTTACAACATGAGTTGGAATACATAATTTTGACACCATTGAAAGCACCCATAAACTTTTAAATCATCCATGAATGTCAATTATAATATACATCATAAGTTCCAAGGAGAATATAAAACATATTAAAGGGGTGATATCATATGCTTAGTAAGGGTATGTAATACGGTGGAAAAAAACAAAAAAATTCGGTGTTATCAATGACTAAAAAACATTTCATTTTTACATAATCTTGAGCATGATATGGAAATGAGAAAATATGTATAAATAATTCCATAAAAATAATCACATAAAACATAACTATAGATATTGTACCAGTAATATAATCACATTATTTATTAATTAATAATTTCGTAATGAGGGAATTCATATTTCAAACATAAAAAATATCATCAAGGACTTATCCAATACTTCTAAAAATAAATGAAAAAGGCATTTTTCAAAATCCATTTTATTTTTGTCTTAGGAGACCTACCAATACCTCGAGGGACTATAGTGTCCACATCACTTAATATTATTGATAAATTCATCACATTTCAAAAAAGAGGATATCTTAAATCAATGTATTAAAAACCATGTTGATATATTTCCATCATAATCAGAGATGAAAATAATATGATAAAATCATTGATAAACTTTCGAGGAAAATAATCTATTAATGTTTCAAAGTATCCCATGCCACATTAAGACATTTAAATAATAATCCACATGAAATAATAACATTAAATTAACATAATAATAATAATAATAATAATCTTTATTTTATATATTAATGGTCATTATAATTAGCTTATTCATTAAATATTTGGTGATCAAGGAAAAAATATCACAAAAGTAAAAGTGAGATAAGAAACCCCCATTATAAATCATTAAGAAGAGTTATTTGGAAAAATAAGTGGTGTGTGTCAGAAAAAACACTTCTAAAAATCTATATCCGATAAAATAAATTGTAATAAAATTTAAAATATATTTTATTCATAATTTATATCAATAAAAGGTTAAACATGTAAGAAGTTTGTTGAAGAGTCATTAGAAATGAGTCATTTTATTGGGTCTAAAGAAATACATTATCTGTCAATAAATAACAAAATTTAATAAATTTTGGTTTAAAAACATATATTAACCATGATTTTTTTTCTTGATTAACTGTGTGATTTTATAAAAAAATTTGATACATGAAAATCATTGTGGATAACACATTAGATTGTGTATAAAATCGGGAAATTCCCTTTAATAAGGATTGCTTATCGAGAATATTAAGGAATGGAGCATTTTTAAAAATTGTAATTCCTATCAAAGAAGGATGATAAAATCAAGGTATATAATTTTTAAAAATATGGAAATAATTATGAATAATTAAAAAAATAATGATTCAATACATTGATGTAATGAGAGAGAAAGTGCGATACAATCAGAGAAATTGGAGTTTGTGTAGAATCCATTACCAAATATCTGTAATTTTTCTAAAATTGAATTAACCTTCCATCATAATCATATTAAATAAATTATCTATTTAATTAATTAAATATTCTATATTTTTATTATTTATTATAATTTTATTAAGTTAATTTATGTCCTTCTTATGAGTAATATAGTTAAAAAAATTATTCAGTGAAGTTCCTTTTAATGGTTTAATGGTTGGTTCACTTGTATACATGTATGAAATATTAGGTGAAATTTCAATAAAAAAAATTATGTTTTATGTTATTAATCGACTTATTTTTTATTTAATATTTATATAATTCATTTATTTTTTTGGGTGAGGAGGAATCATTTTGTAATACGTTCGTGTTAACAGTTTTTTTATTTTTTTGTTTATTCAATCATAAAAAACTAAATTTATTTTAGTAATTAATATCTTGTGTATATAATGGTTTTATAATATTAAGTAATATTTAATTAATATATTATAATTTGGTTTAATAATAAATTTTATTCTGGGCTATATATAAAGGTGTTAATGGAAAATGAAATTGAATCATTTATAATGTCTGTGCATTGACTCATCAGGGGCGATGTTCTCATTTATAACATGAAAGAGATGGAGAAAGGATTTTGATGATGGATCTCCAATAACATGATATAATTATAGAATAAAAACTATAATGGTGTTATCATGTCACTTTGGACAAGGTAGATGAGGTAAAGATAACAACACATAGAAAATAAAAAAAATAAATGAAAAGAAAGAGGATTTTTACCTCTTCAATTCACCTCCATGAGAACCTCCCTATGGGATTGGGTTTTGGTATTTTTATGATACCAAATTCTCTTTTATGTTTAGGATAGGCTTGGTAAGTGTATTAGGGGGAAACATGGAAGGGAATAAATATTTTAACGTGTGAGGAGATGGGGTGGTGAGGGGTGATATTTATAATGGATGGGGGTAGTTTTTTTTGAATATTTTTTTGTTCATTATGTTTCTCAAAACAAGCAATTATGATGATTATTGTGACTAAATACAGATATTATGGAATTGTAGATTGAACCAATGGTCACTTAAATCATTCATGACTCAAACAGAACTGAATATTTTATTAATTTACTTTTATTGTAAATTACTAGATCATAGTATTCACACAAAATTATAGTATTTTATAAATATACCAAAAATTCAACCCATTCAATATTTAATGTTTAGAATTTTAAAAATTAAAACCAATTTATATCTATAAATTTCTATATATGATAAAAAAAATTATTTAAAATCATTATTTATTGAAAATATACTAATTTTAATATAATAACTGATTTTATGAATCCTTGAAAATATAATTATGGTCTCACTAAATTATCATATAATCATAATACAAACAAATATTAATATTTTAATACATTTTATCAGAATAATTTTTTTTAAATTGTTGTATTATTCATAAAAATGAAAAAAATGTTTTATGTTTTATAAAATTATCAACAGTTAATTGATAATGTCTGAAACATTTATTTATATATATAGTGATATATTTATAAAATAATTCAATATTTAATATTCCAAGAAATTTTGACTTTAATAGGTAAGGATATTGTTATATTTTCTATATTACTATTCATATTGATAATTTTTCTTTTTCAATAGTCACATTTCTATTCATTAAAAATGAAACATATCATAAAAATAAAAAAGAATTAACAAATGTAAATTTTGATATTACTCACTCAAAAATAATGGTTAGTTTTCATATATAATTAATAATAGTTTTAGAATTTATTTTTATAACATTTTCCCCAATAAATGTTAGTAACTCTCTTTTTAATAGAGACTTTTATTGTATAAAATTGGAACTACACTTATCTTTTTCCTCCAAAAATAGTTTGGATGATTGTATAAATATTCCATTGTATATATAATATATAAATTTCATTAATATATCTCATTATTATGTACGAATATAACTTATTAATACAAAATTTCATTTTGGGAATATAAATACCTTTTATAAAAATACATCACTTATAATCGATTGGGTTTTATTTAAAATAAATTAGTAAATAATGAATTATATTCATAAACATGCGTAATATATATTTTCATAATATATATAATATCATTCATTTCTACCATTACCAAAATCTTGGAGATAGTAATAATAATTAAATAATAATATTTAAATCATTTGTTTGTAAGTAATTTAATGTATATCTAAAATAAAAAAAGAGAATAATCTAAAATAACGTGGTGTTGAACATAATTGTTTTTATGAAACAATAAATAAAAAAAATACTTAAAATATAAAATTAGGGATTTTATGGAAAAAATTTGGTATAACCGTTGTTACATATGATACATGGGAATGGGTGTGAAATTGGGAAAATCCTCTTTAACTACGGTTACATATCCAGAGTAATTGAGGAGATAACCATATAAAAAAGTATTTCACATTAAATGAAAATTAATTTACATAGATAAATATTTTTAAAAATAACAAATATAATATATCATGAGTTAATTAGAATAATTTATAATTATATTTGGGTAAATATATAGAATGAGAAACTAGAAGGAAAAGTGGAGGTTTGAAATGAATCCCATGCATTATTTCTAAAACTGATCTACATATGATCTAAAGGTACTGAATAATCAAATAAAAACTATTAATTAAATCATTCCTAAAACATATACATGTATTTTAATAATTAGTATTTTATTAATTTCATTCATGTTTTTTTGATGTGTTATAATATAAAAATTCATCATTAGGTAGTGTCATTTGCCTTGGTTTTCATGATAGGATTAGTTTTATATAAGAATGGAAAATCATGTAAAATGAAAATTTTTGTCCCGAAATGAAATTTTATGTCATTGATGAACATAAATAAAAATATATAATCTTATAAATCATTTTATTCTAAATGTTAGGATGATTCATTAGATAAAACATTAGTGATAACTTTTTAGATTATTGTTGCATTTTTTTTGATATTCACAAATTAGTTTTGTTTTATAAATTAATATTAAATATATGTACTTCTTCTAGAATGATAAGTACTATGAATTAAAAAATTTATAATTTTTTTTATAAATAATTTTTTTGATGAAAATCATTGATGGAGGTAATAGAAATTACAAACTCATCACCCTTTAATGCGATAAATTAACACATCATAGGCGATGTTTTAATTTTTAGAACAGATGGTAGGGTTATATAAATGATGTTGTATTATTTGATTTACATAATGAAATTTAACTATATAAATGAAACCATATTTATCATGTCCCTTTGAACATTGGAGTTTAACATATGGAAAAAGATTAATGAAATTGAAAGGGAATAAAAAGAAGAAAAATGAGGTTTTAACCAATTGAATTATTCACCTTGAAAAACTCCTTGAGGAACTGTTTTTTAATGTTAAATATATAACAACATATAATGTATGTGGTTTAGGGACTTATGAAGAGTATTGGGTTGAATTTAGACAATGATAAATGCATTTCTGGTGTAACGAGAAGAGGTAGTGAGAGGTGGTATTAATAGAGAAGGAGAGATGTGTTTTTTGAATATTTTAGTCATTGATGTATTATTTTGTTTAAAGAATATGAATATTTTGAATCTTATACTAAGATATATGAGAAAATTAAGGCGATATATAAATTATTATGACAACATATGCAATGAATCAGAGGATTTTTTATTTAACATATAATTAATTTATACCATAAATTGACATATTTTACTGATATCAAAAACAACAAATATTTTTAAAAAATAACTAAAATATACTATAATAATTTTTTGATATGTTGGATTCAAAAATTAACATCATTTAAAGATAATAATTTAATATATATGTAAAACTAAATTTTTTTAATTCATATTTATTTTAAAAAATAATGATTTCGAAATTATTCTTGATTTTATAACACGTTGATAAATTAAAAAAGTGTCATAAGAATACTATATAAATATAATTCAAAAAATATATATTTTTGAATATTTTTTATGAAAATAAATTTTCTTTTAGATATTAATATTAAATATATAATTAAAAATAAACATTTATATTTCATAGAAATATCAACAATTATGTTATCATTTTAAAACATTTATTTATTTATTCCATGGTATTAATTTATTATATGTTCATTTAGAAGATACTTAAATTTTAATTATAAATTCATAGTTAACGTCATAATTATTTTTGTATGATTTCTATTCCTAATTGTGACATTTCTATACCAATGTTCATGTTATCAACCCTTTGGTTTAGTTTCCTATATTTATATAAATACATAATTTCATTAATTTAAAATTTTTATTTTCTGTATTGTTCTCAGTAAGTGTTTTATGTTATTTTTTCTATATTAAATAACTATTAGATTGAAAATTTAAATTATAGAAATCATGTTTTTAAAATTATTCCCCCTTAGGTAATATTTCCTTTGAAATTATGTTTAAAAACTCAGAGGAAAATATTTGAGGGTACATTTCATTTATTACATCATTTTGTTCCAATATTGCCTCTTCATATAAATGATTCCACAATAGTACATTGATCATTTTGTGTAGAACTATATCCCAATGGTTGATGATATTCCCTAGATTATCCTAAGAAGATATATCATTTCCAAACTATACCACCATAGAGTTCAGTACAAGTGAGGTATCTAGTATATATTTCCTTAAAAGGTATGTGTGGAATTCATCATGTATATGATACATGGTAGATATATGTGATAGTGAACATGCCCCATCTACTACTAGATCAATGCCATAAAATGGGATGATCTACCTAGGACATAGAATTTATTTCTACCCAAATATAATGACCCTCTTTCATTCTGATATGCAGAGGAATACATTGTCCCCAACCACAAACTCTAGGTTCAATCGACGATTATTTTCAATTATCTTATGTTAATGTTGGCCTTAATTAATGTGTTGTTGAATGGTTATCACACATTATAAAATCTCTTCAACCATTTTAGTTCATAGAAGCATACGTTCACTGACATCATCTGAGCATTCTGACGTTCTTAATCATTTCCCATAATAAGATTCATATGGTTCCATTTGGATGCTTGTGTTGAAAATGTTGTTTTCAGAAACACGACAAAAGGACTATGTGTGTCACATCTCCAAATTAATTTTTATATAACACACTCTCAATCATTATTCAGGAGATTGAATAGACAACTTAGATTGGACCTCATTTAGAGGATTACTCGCCATACAAATGTTCTTCTCAATGTTTAGATCATGTTTGTGAAATTTTCAAAATAATGATGTTAATATTAATCTTGAATAGAAAAAATGGAAAGTTTTACTCCATTAATCCTTGTTACATATTTTATGAATATCCATATTAGTTGATTGATTGAGATTTCCAATAAATTTATATAATGTGATCTATCATTCTAAGATTATTTAGAATAACAAATATTAAATTATTTGTACTTGATGTATTTTTAAGTCTTATGAGTAGTTATATAGTGACGGTTTCCTATTTAAATGATTTTAGGTGTAATGATTGAAACATCAACTTAGATTTTTTATTTTAATAAATCACTTTTTGATATTATAGGACCTTTTATGTATATTAAATTATATCTTTCTTCATGTTTTAACACAAATATTTCTCTCATAGATCTCCATATATCATTGTGCTTCCTAGGTTAATAGAGAATGTTAAGCTATGTGCGTCGTTAAAAATCACCTTCTTTTACTCTCAGTTTTTTTGGACACATAATAATTCCCTAAATCATATGACCCCATTAACATGAATTATAAAATATGTGGTTTAACATTTCTATGAGATTCCACCATTTTCTAAATTTCATCATCACTTCTTTGAAAATCATTTATTTTTCCTATAATGTATGGATGAGAAATAATTTAAAAATTTTTTGATGATGTCCTTTATTTATGGATTTCCATATCCATCCTTTTCAAATATTTAATGAATGTATCATTGTAAATTATCATCATTGATGATTATATGTGATTCATTGTTCTTAGAGAATTTACAACCTTATTTTATTTACCAGTATGATAGTGGATTTAGAATTTATAAAATTTTTATTATCTATCTCAAATTTTTGGTGAAAAATAAGCTCCTTCAATTTGAGTATATTGTTGCAGTTTCATTTTAATCAATTATTTCATGTAGATAATTCTATTGAAAACATTGAATTATTAAAAGGTATTCTTTTATTATATATGTAATCAAGTGTTTCATGTAGAGAATTCTATTAAACATAATGAATTATTAGAATGTATTTATGTATTATATTTCATGTGTAATACATCAACCATATAGTTAATCAACCAGTTTTACATTACATAAATTTACTTCCACAACTAATATCTTAGTTTTATTCTATATCATTCATTATTGTACAAGGTGGAATCTCCGCCCTCACATGGTTGACATGCGTAACAACCCTCAAGAATCAACCAAGCAGGCCTTGCCCTATCTTGCCCCTAAATTGTAAATCATTACAAATTCCACATAACATGCATGTATAATGGTTCCCACTATATAAAAATCAATTGGGATGACCTCCTTTGTATTATGGATAACCATATTCCAATTGATGTATTTTAAATGGGTAATTTACCAATCTATGATTCCTTTATTCCATGGAAACACTGATTACACCAAGATAGCATCTCTTCAAAAATTACATAACATTCATGATTGGACTATGATTCTTGATATATTTGTAATAAAATGTCCTTAAATGTTACATATTATTGTAAAATTTAATTATAATTAACATTCTAGAATTTTCAGTGATGGTTTTTGTTTATATTTTTAGAGATAAATTAAAATTCTCATACATAACATAAACATATATATAAGGTATTCACTTCTAATTATTATGAAATTTTTCCATTATATATACCATTAAATTTAAAACATTATTTTGTTTCAAGAAAAATATTCATGGCATTAAACAGGGCTTCATCATTTACCATACCCATCAACAAACCTAGTGTAAACCATTTTGAAAAATAGAATGTGTAAAGTAATCTCAATTTGAACTATAAAAATATGAAATCAATAATTCTAATCACCACATGAAAAATCATGTAACATGTTCCTTTTTCAATAAATTTCATTATAGTTGTCATATAATACATTTCCACATGAAAAAATGCCCATTTTTTTCTATAAGAATACTATTAGAATACATAGCATGAAAATAAAAAAACATTTGGAATCAATTACATTACTAATCATAAACAATTTCCAAAATCTATAAATTATAAAGACAAGTTGTATGACATCAAATATAATTCTCTATTGAAAATAATAATTACCAATTAAAATAGACTGATATAATGGGGATCCCATTTCATATATGTTATAATGAGCACACCTATTTTTCAAGAGAAATATTTGGTAATAACCATTCATATAAGTACTATATATCTGACCCATGAACCATAATGTGTTTCAACCCATCATCTATGTTGTATCAGAATCACCCATTGTAAATAAGGGGGCACAACCCTTATTATAAGTTGTATCTTGCTAATTATGAGCTATAATTGGGAAAAACACTTCGAAAAAGATGTATTAGGCTCACCATTGAGATATAATGTGTCTTAATACCTTATAAAAAAGATTATAGGAATATATCATGAATAATCACATGAAAACATATTTTAATTCCATGTGATAATACTCTCCAATAAAAAAAATACATTTTTCTTTTAAAAGTCCATTTTTAAACATAAGAGTCACATTATTTTGGAATGAGGTTATTTCTTTTAGGGAAATATGAAATCTTATAAATGAAGAAACAATAATAAAGTAATGGTTATGGTGGTGGGAAAATGAACTATCACCATATACCTTAAAATAGATATTTCACTACATACCATAATTTACAAATGTAAAATATTGGGTTTTTAAGGAAATCTCTTTTCTAGTGAAGGAGCACATAAGTTATCATCAAAAAATATTCTAGTGAAAAATATTTATCAAAAAAGGTTGTTCATATTGATGATTGGATATACCATTAAAAAAAATAAATAAAATATCTTCTAGAAAATAATCTCCCCACAATGTGTGACATCATTCGATGTCATATTCTATAGAAAATATCTTCAAAAGACCACAAGATCATTTCTTGAGGAAAACACATTTTCCATTTTGAAAACACAAATTTAATACTATAATATAATGATAAAAATTAAATTTATTTTTACATGAATATAACACAAGTAAACATTCAATGTAATCTTAAAATAGATGATCAGTCTCGAAAGTGGAAAATTTTATTCATGTTAGTCATGTCAAAAAATTATTCATTTCATATTTTTGTAAAATCCATAAATGCATAATTTTAGAAAATATATTATGATTAATTTTAAACCAATTTTCAAAAAAAGGAATACATTATATGATTTTTATTTAAATAATAATTTTATTATATTAAAAAAACTTGAATCCAATTTTAGAAAACATTGATATTAAATAAAATTGATATTCCTAAAAAGGAAATTAAAGATGATTATTATTAAAAAAATAATTTCTATCGCATTATTCATTTATGATAGTTAAATGTTAAAAAGAAACTATATTTTCCATAAATAACATGATAATAAGAAAATTAATGAGTTTCTCCAATGATATATCATAATATCTAAAAATTGGATCTGTAAAAAAATAATCTTGTTTAACAATGATATTGTACCATTATTCATTTATAACATCGTTATACTTTATGCTATACACATCATGAAATAATGAACATTATATGTTTAAATATTTCCCATAATTATAATGATATATATAATTTTATAAATTCCTAGTAATTATATACACTGCATAGAAGAATGGTGTACTGTATATAGCACACCTCCCACTAATTTATTAGTGAGATGAAAATCCCAAACCTCAAGTACAAACATTCAATTTATGACCATTAACTCCTATATAATATAAGTTTTAAAATTATTTCAGTTAATAAGATACAATTATTGGTTTAATATAATTTAGATATATAATTAATTCTCATTATTTAAATGACATATTTGAATGCATAATCAGTTATGTCAGCAACAGGTGTTTTGTTACAATTTGGTTCATTATTTAAAAATAATATTACTGTGCTGACTGGTTCAAATATGTCATTTTCATACCAAATATAAAATAATAATTGTAAAATAACTGTAACTTCCATACATAATATAATAATTTAATACCAATAATGGATGATTTTTATGGAAAAGAAACTATTTTTCAATCATGGAGATGGTATGAACTATATAAACAGCACTAACATTCCCATTTTTCATAAATAATTTATTAAAGAAGGTAAGCGTTATCTTATCTTTATTGAATGATAATAATTTCATAAAAAATAATTCATTAATAAAATATTTTTATATATAAATTATAAATTAATTTTATGATGAAAAGTAACAATATCACATCATGGAGATGGTAGTCTATATACACACACAAATGTCGTTATCATTTATCATAGAATGCAAAGGTAAGTTATAAAATAATATATTTAATTTTAATAATGATAGATATATCATATTTATAATAATTAATTTATTATATAACATATTTTAATTAACATGAATCTTATATCCATACCTGTTATGGGTTAGTCAAAATCGAATCAAATCACTTTATGAGGAGGTAGTTTGTTTTACATACAACCAACTATATCATGTCTACCAAGGAATGTAATATAAGAAATATTTTGTGGTATTGTGATTAATAAAATATTATTATGTTACAATTATAATATATATATATATCTATATATATTATACATCGTTATAATATCCTATTGGAGGAATTGAAGAAATATATTTACATTGGTTCTCAAGTTGGTATTTATCCATACACATTAATGTAGGAATCATTACCAATTTTATGGAAGAGTTAATGCATTATGATTGTTAATTTAACATAAAAACATGTTAGTATATAGTAGATAATATTTTAATTATATAATAATATTTTAATAACTTTATATGAATGTGTATGAAAAAATAAATTAAAAATACTCTTTATGAAGGATAACACTATTTTAGAAATCCTTGGAAGGTTAGCACCAAAAAAAAAATTATGAGGTATTTTTGATAAAACCAGGTGATTTAGTCATTGGTAGAGGCGTTATGGAATGCTTTTTTTGTATTTCTTGGCCTAACCAAAATTAATTGATGGTGTTCTATGCACAATATAAGGTGAATATGTTTATAGGTTATATGACTGGAAAACATGCATTTTTTTAAATGAAAATCTCTTAACCATGTATTTCACAAGTCAAATGGATATCAAATTGACAATGTCTTGTCCATAGACTAGAAATGATCTAAATATAGAAATAAAATTTATTTCGAATTAGTTTTTAGGTCATTTTAAACATTTTTTATTAGATTTACCCCTTTGTAAATCTTGGTTTACTATAATTGCAGCGCAATATTATTACTATTGTAAATATTAATTCAAAAAAAGTATATTTTATCTTATTAAATAATCTAGATTATCTATATTGAAAATATTGAATCCGTTTTACAAATATATATTCCTATATTAATACTGATATAATTAAAAATAAAATCCTCATATGTGATGAAAAAGTGTTATTCCTGAAAAATATTTTTTTTATTTATAAGATGATATTATATTAACAATATGAATTAAAATAATCATTATAGAAATTTAAATTGAAAATGAAATATATTTATTATTCAAATTTATATTAAATAATTCATTATTAGTTGTTTTAATAATTAAAATGGATTATGATTATTGACTTTAATAAATTTTTTTAGAAAACCCATTTGTAGCTGAACAAAAACTTATACTAAACTCCTAAATAAGGATTATTTAGATGTTATTAAGTTGATTAATAATAAATATAAAAACATATGTTACTTTAAATCTTATTCAAAAAATATTTTTTAATTTAAATTCATTATTTCATTGAATTAAATGAAATATTTAAAAAATTAGTATTTTTAATTATTCATGAAAAATCATCTTTTTCCAAAATATCATTAAAATTAAAATATAGATTATTTGTATATGATAATTAAAAAAAATTCATTTTAACATTTTTAGATTTTAAATGGAAACAATATGAGCATAAATTAACAACAGAATACTTTGTGACATTTATTAAATAATCAATAAAAATATTTTTTTTACTTCTATGTTTTGATTTTCAAAAAATGGACATATACGGAAGCGATTAGTAAGTTCTTTGATGTATGATAGGAACAAATTAATTTTTAATGAATAGTAACACACATCTATGAATAGTACATTCCCTAATGAATTTAAATTTGAATAGTAATATGATACTTATGAATAGTAAATAATAATATTATTTTATTCTCAGAAGGTTATATGATAATGAGATATTTATTAATTTTTAAATGTGATATAAAGTCCATAATACTTTTAAAATTAATATTTTTTTAATATAATATGATTTTATTTAAAAATAATATTAATCATAATTATAAAAATATTTTCAAAAATTGGATTTTATTTTTGAATTATACAATTCGAAAAATGGTTTCATTGCATATTTATGGTTTTTATGAAATAATTTATTTTTTTATGAACAGTTTAATATATTAAATACAATAAAAAAAATTAATAGTTAAATACACAATTTAATACATCATGAAATTTGTAAGCCCAATTTTTTCTAACTCATATTATCTATTTACTATTTTCTTCACATGAATGATGGTTATTCGTAGTCTTAGACAAAAAATTTAAATAATGATTAAAACAATGTAAAATCCCTCCTCTGTTCCAATATAATTAAATCCATCATTACCCTCTTCATATCACACCACTCATGAAAATAACATTGAAAATGTTCTGAAAAATAATATACATAAGTATCTTCACCCCATCTATGACCTGTTGGTCTCATAAAAAGACTAAAACAAAAAAGCCTTAAGGATGATCTCAAGTAGAAGTGATGAAGAGGTAATAATCCTATTTCATTTTATAATGTTTTGTTTTCATATAATACCTTACCCAACACCATCTGAAACAAGGATGAAATATCCAAAAAAATATATATTCTGTATTTTATCATGTTTGTGGATAAATTCATCAATTTACTTCTTCCCCTCCTCCAAACATATTCTAAAAATAAGTCATCATCTACGGTTTTCCAATTTTGCAACATCGTGAATGATGTGAATTCAATTTCCATTATTTCCTTGAAAGATGTTCATAAAAAACATTTAATGGTAGATAAGTAATGTAGTGTTTATGATGTGACCAATTTTTTGATATGGATGGAATTTTTATGCACAAATTAAATTATATAATGAAAACAATTTATTATTATTGACGAACAACCAAAATTGATCTAAAGAATTGTCATTATTGATTTATCTAATGATTTATCATCATATATGTTATCCAATTTATTTATGGTATCATTATATAATTTGAATAAATATTAATACTCTTTCATTCCAATTTTGGAATATCATTTCTCATACGACATGAAAATTATATACAAATCGGCCATGGAAACCATGTAATGAATGCTTCCGAATTAATTAAAGGAATAAAATAATGATAATTAAAGGGTGATTTGATGTTATGAAATGATCGTATAATGTGATATAAACATGAAACTTTTTCTTTAAATTTATAATAACACACTTTTTACCATTATAAAAGAGTTTTAATGATGTTTTCAGTAAGATAAACCCTAGGTAAGGGAATTCATAACCCAATTTCCATTCTTTTGGTTAACATTATACTTCATTATTTATGTGGTATTAAATAATTTTATGTGGTTAATTTTGAATATGTTATGTTTAAGAATTTTTATTTTAATTTTTCTTAAATATTCCATCCACTCAATTAATTCCCACAAAAATTATGTGATATTTTTATAGGGTTTTCTTTTAAAATTCTCTTTTAAAATGGTGTTTTACAAAATTCAAATGCAATGTCATTAAAAAATTATTCATGTTGTATGATAATTTTATAGTTAATTATAATTTTTTATGAATAAGTATGGGTCATATATATTCCATCAATGCATTTTTTATGGTTATGTTTGAGTTCGTATGTATGGTTACACCATGTGTAGCTGCTATGGTTACACCATAAGGTAGCTCAGAAGGTTACATTGTAACGTATGTGTGAGGGTTACAAATAATAAGGTTACCAAAAGGGATAAAATATAAGAATATAATGATCTAATATACCTTTATAGTTATATTTATGTACTATATGTTTTGTTGAAATTTTGTGGAAATATTATGCTTCACAATGTAAGTATATATGGGTGACATAAATGTCTTTTTGAAAATGATTTCTTATTTTTACAAGTATTTAGGGACTAATATTTTGTTTTTCATCTTTTTATATCCCTTTTTATGATTTTTACTCTCATCCATGTTTTTAAAACGATTTTCATAGGATTCCATAGAAGTTTAAAAGACATTTAAGGTGATAATGCAGATTAATCCAATTAGTTATATTATAATTATTTTTTGTAAACACTGATTTAATGTATATAAGTTCTCATCTAATTATCCAGAACCTATTCCCGAAATGACCCTCATTTGTATAATGTATTGTGTATTTTTTTATATTATATATAAATAATATATAACATGTTTTTTTACCGTATCTAGATGTTCTGGCCTATGTATTTACCATTAAAATCTTTTTAAATACACTTTATAGTGGTTGATATAAATTTATTATTATAATTTATCCTAAAAATTAATAAAAATAATTTTTAATATATTTTATTTTATATGAATCAAATATATTTTATCAAATTTGAATGACTATTGGACCTGAAATAAAAAAAAAATTATATTCTGTAGGTAAACTATATATATATCATAAATTAGTTAATTCATTTCAGAACCTCAGATTTAAATGCTTGGTTGTAATTATTATATTGAAATTAATGTTTTTTCATGTTTTTTAGCTCAATGATGTATTTCATGTATTCAATCTAGAATAGATTAATTATTCAAAATATTTGGTTGTTACCAGACTATCCCTCCTTCTATCAATCATTAATTGGAAATGGGTGATTGTATCTAGTCCTATATAATTAATAGGATCCACTTCGTATTTTCAATAATGTATTCCCTTGATAAAGTGGGTCTCATCATAGAGAGAATTTTGAGACCATAACTGGACAATAGAACCTAATCATATTAATCCAAGCCCAAATTTGATATTCTATGGAAGTTTTTGGACACCTGAGTGAATTTAATGGGGAATAAAATGATTAATATAACAAGACCAATATATGCTGTTAACATCCCATTACTAGGAGTGGGCCTCCTTTTTGTCTCCATGTCTACTAATAGGTACAAATATTGTATTATGGGATTCCTCTTCGATAATTATAGAAACGATGGTTCCAATACGTAAAATTACCAATGATCTAGGGACAATCACATGGATAAGCCTTATATGTATAAACACCAATAATTAGTTTATTATCACAACATTCATGACAATGAGATCCCTCTACCAATACGTCAAACTATATGGAAAACATCCTACACATGCTACAAAAATCATTGTCATAAAATCATTACTCTAATTTCCCAAAAAAAAATCACGGTATTGTAATACCAAATGATCTTAAATTGTTCAACCAGACATATGTGGGATTTGATTAATGTCAACTAGGATATGTTGGACACCTCATAGAGGCTAAAAAAAGGATTTCTCCTTCACTAGGTCAATACTCCTTCTCAAAAACCCTTAAAAAGAAACACTCCATATAAAACCATACCCTGTATGGAGTATTATTCAATTTGGTATATCCAAATTTCCATCAAAATAGAAAATTTCTATAAATATTTTATTTAGTAGTTATCCATGATCCTGTTATCCAATGAAACCCCACAACTCATAGGGCTGTATATCTTATGATTACTTCTTATCCATGTGGGGATATATTCTTGGCATGGTCAAAAATAGAGGATTTCTCATTATTAATTCAAATAAATGCCATTTTTTGGGAGAATTCTCATTGCAGTCAAATATATTTTACTTTTAATTACATGGATGTGGTCATGGATGTATCAAAATAACTATAACTGCACATGGACATGATTCTATAGCCTTAAAATTAACCACATTAAATATTTTCATGTGATCTTAAACATGGGATGATTCTTATTAAATATAAATAAACTACATAGGAATTTATTCATCTTAAAAGGATAGATATATTTCCATTCTTATTTTCAAATTATCAACACCACAAATTTCAGTTCCCAACTTAAATGGAATAGACTCATAAATTCTGATATATCTAGATTTGAACCATAACACCTTATTTTTAATCATAAAAAATAAGTAAATGAGTAATATATGGAATATTAGATATATAAAAATACTCACATTGATAATTACTAATAACAAATAATTTTTACATGGGAAAATAATCTCATGGATGGATTTGTAAACGATTCATACATTTGACATAAATATATAATAGAGTCAATGAGTCTAGATAAAGTCCAAGGAAAATTCTTCATGATCCTGGTCTGCCACCTTATTGATAAATGTGCATTATATGCTGTTAATAGAGATGTCCTAGTGATCCAATTCCTACGGAAGCTATGTATTTATTGAATTAAAATAGATAAAATATATGACATTTAATCATGAAAAAATGATTTAGTTATACATAAATATGCTAAACCTAATGTGAAGCCTTTAATTTTGACAATAATTTTTCAATCATATTTTTACTTATAGTTATACATTGATGATTTTTTGTGTCTCCTACACATGATAGGACACTGTAAGAATGAACCCACATCAGTGGAAATCAATTGAATCTTCATTGAACCAGAAAATTTTCTTTCCTATTATAAAGGACACAGAAGCACCAATAATAGGATGATATCTCTCTATCAGTTCAATCAGTTTTCTGTGATAAGTTTGCTAGTTCAATATATCCATTTAATTAGGTCGATCATGACACCTAAGGTCATGTGAAAAAACCTCATGTATGTCCACCTCAATGATTTTCCTCCCAATGATAGTCTATGAAGATACAGGTGACACATGTCTAGACATATAACCATTTTGGGACAATATACCCCAAAATCAACAATATGTTCCTTATTATCTTAGTGATGAATATCATGGATTCTACCAGGAAATCACTTTTTCCAAGGAGACACTCAGTATGGATTTTTTATACAACCATTTTCTCTACCTTTTTGTGGTCATGATCAATTAGAATCTTATTGAGGACACCACTCTCATGGTCCTTACCCCGATTACTCAGGCCTATTCACCTAATTTATCTTACTAGGGGAGGAAAACCAACAATCACATGGAAAAGTATCACAAACCAAATCCAACTAAACAATCATGTCTATATAATCTAGTGGACATTGAAGAGAAATAATATTATCCTATTCATGCTCCTCACGATTTCATTCACAGTTTCAAAATATATAAATGATCATATCTGCATATCCCAATAACAATTAGTTCTAGAAATAAATTTGTTTCCCAGGACATTAAGAAATTTGAAAAATACTTATTGTGACCAAAGGATAATACTAGGCTTATATCCCTACTCACATTTAATTACATGACTTCATTATAGTTTCCATCAAATAATTCAATCATTATATACTAGTTTTTCTTTATGTTTAGACCCATGTCCACCACAAATGCCTTAAAATTAAATTAGCATATTCTTGATTGATAAATATAACATTACCATCAATATATGTCAATGGTCAATATGATGTGGGAATATATTAATTCCCCTATAAGTATGTTTTCCTATAATCATGTGGTTGGATAGACACATGATTAAGTTCATATTAAAAGTTTTTTTAGGAGGATCATAGACATGTTTTTGTGAAGAAGGATAGAAATTTATTTGGTGCATATCCCTATTATAACTATAGATAATTTCCCTATTTCAAAAAATACATTGTGGATGGATCAAATTCTTATAATTTATCCAATATATTACATGAATATATAAAATTTCACTTGCGAAAAACACAAATTTATTCTCCCATTTAGTAATCTGAAGGGTTTTAAAATGTCCCATTCAAAAGAAAGAGGAAGAACTACATTCATGAAAATTCACGAGATGGTAATTAAAATATTCCAATTGAAATATATCAGTTGGCTAAGTGGGATAAAATATGTCAATGTAGTTGTGCATAAAAAATGACCCCAACACCTTGATAGAGAAAAAAAGACCATAAAACTCATTTTTGGAATCCCAATAGTTAGGATCATGCTCAAATCCCATCCTAGAAATATGAAATTATACTAGATTTCATCATGAATCTTATCATAGGGGCCCTGTAATATTTTAAAATATCATAATACGGGTAAATAACTATATTTTTGGAGGTCCTCCTAGTGATATAACTTATATCACCTCTAGAGGTCCTCCACTGAGTACCCTCCTTAAAATACCTTTCCAAGGATATATAATGATCAATTGTAAGTGTTCTTCTCATTGTGGGATTGGTGAAAAACACTTTTTCAATGAAGTCAAAACATTAATATGGTTCTCCTATTTACAATATATAAATAACATTATAGAATAATGATTCTATCCAGTTCATATCTATCAACAATCCTCTCTACATCTTATCATTGTTCCATAATTATATTACTCATGATCGCATTGTTCATTATGGAGGACCTACTTTTAGAGTCATATCAGTTTCAAAATAATGCTCTCGCTATATGAAGATACTCTAAAAATGACTTCATACTGATAGGAACTTGATATAATATGCTTGGATACAACATGAACTTTATCTTTAATGGATGATGTTCCTACTGCACATGAAAATTTAATGAGGAAATTATCATTATTTATTCTACCCTTGGATCATGTTCCATTTCATAGTGTATACATAATCCCATCATCTATTGATCCTCATATTAAGGGAATTTGGAAATCAATGATCTTTACATATTTTTTAGTTGAATCTATCATTGAATATAATGGTAATTCCATAATTATGAGGAGTGAGACCGATGATAATAGTACCCTAGTCATGTAATAGCCCTTAGCCTCTTCACAGTATTACATTCTGAGGACATTAATGGTGGAATTAATATACAATATTTATTTAAATATGTGGAAGGATATTCATAATTTGAATTTGAAATATATACCATAAATTAAATGTGTAATCATTGTCTTGTAGATATTATAACTCTCTAAATTGATTGATTTATATTCCATTACAGTTAAACAATACCTGATATTGTGAATATAGGATGGTGATAGCAAATTTTCATGCCATCTGTTTTTGTGAACATTTAATAAATTAATCACTAATACACCATCTTACGAAATTTCTAGTTTTTGAAATGAGAAAAAATCATTTAATTTTTTGATACTAGAAAATACAAGGTGTATTCTATGAATGGAATCAAGAAACATCATTCCCCCTTTTAGGTTCTAGGTTTGAGATCTAGTCATACTGGAAAATCAATCTAGAAAAAGTCAATCACATCCAAAGATCAAAAAGTAAAAACTCATTGGGTGAGATAATATATTAGGATCATATATAAATTATTTATAGTGGTTTAGTATAATTATTGATTGATAAAATAAAAACCCCTATATACAGAAATACCTTTAATTACATGCATATTCCACTCATAAAAATTATTTTATATGTATCTTTCTTTAAGGAAAGACCACAAAATTTGGAGGGAAATGACGATGGATGCAATATATGTAATATGGTAGAATCTATAAGATCATTATTCTGGTATTTGTTTTACAACCAATTCCACCCATTATTCCATCATATCCACAACGATTACAAAATTTCATTGTATAGTGACCAAATAAGCCAAACCTCATTGATATAGGCTTATTTATTGGACATACTCACCTCTTTCTACAGTTTTCAGTATTCATCATATTGGTCTAGACACTATATGAATTTTCATTACTATTCCACCCATTTTGTGATCTATCTATCATAACATTGAAAAATATTATAAAAGAAATTGGTTTCACCGACATGATTATCCTACACATATAAATTCTAAAGTAAAATTGATGAGATGAAAAATTTACGACTTTTATGGGAAATATATTGAAACAACATACCAAAGAAAGAATTTCCAGTGAGAATTGACACATTAATCCTAATAGTAATTTCATCAAATCCCTTTAGCCTCATAATTAGAAAATTATTCTAGTAGCATTCAACATATATGTTAATTCCATTGTACCTAACCCTATAGATGTTATAAATATGAACTCCAATGTAGACGATAAGGATACAGATGTCTCAGTCTGAAATATGGTACAAAATAAAACACATGAAAAATTAGTGTAACCACCCATGACATTTACAGAAATTATTAAATGAATGTCCACATAGACCTCGATTAATTACAACCTAAATATTTTGAAACCCAATTTAATTGTAGGACAAAAATCATTAAAAAGTGAAAATAATCTAAAATACAGAATCTAAATTTTTTTGTATTAGAGATATCTCAAATCTATTTGATCTTCTAACAAATAAAAATATAAAATGGTGAAATTTCAATAAACTGGTGAGATAATTTGACCAAAATATAAAATCCATGATATTAAAATATAATATGTGAGTCAATTCTATAACATGATATCATAAAATAGAAGTAACATAATAATCACATACAGTCGTGATATTTATATGATATGATATCATATGATCATTTAAATATAGAAAGGTGGAATAAATATATAATATAAAATTACCATAAGTCAAGGATAACTTCCAATAAAATATCAAATGGTTGAAAAATTTCAATAATGGATTAGTTTTATCCCCATTATCTCACAAAACATTTGTAACATCCTCAAATTCTATTGCACAACATTATATTTGTTAGCATGTAGGAAACACATCACCAAAAACACACGGGATTATAATATCATAATACTCTAGTATGAATTTATTATATTAAATTAATTTCATGCATGATATAGCTTATAATTTATACAACATTCATTTAACATGAATCACACACAAGAGATACATTCCATGATATCTTGTGTTACACACAATACTGATTTTTACCAAATAACAGTGTATGTTTAAAATATTATTATTTAATATAATATGATTTTACCTATACATTTGGTTAGTGGTTATGAATTATATAATAGAAATTATGAGAACTTATGATTTATATAAATATAAATCAATTCATTGGTTACCAATTAAAAGAAATGATAATAAGTTCCAATTGGATATAAAAGGAAATATTATTTTTGAATGATTCTAATGGAGTTTTTATTTAATGAAAATAATTATTTTAAATATGTGTATCATTTTAAATAAATATATATTTTTAATAATTAATAATGTATTTTTTGTATTAATACAATAGGATTTATATGTTCCAGATAATAACAACACATATTTTACTCATAAAACCAATATTTTATAAAGGTAATTTTATCACATTTTTGGAGAACCTTGTTTAATATAAATTTTGAAACATTAATTGATTTAATTTTTCAACATATGATTATTATTTGAAAAAGAAACATAATAATTTTTTCAGGATCATTTTTTAATATTTGATTAATCAATTTATTTTTTAATGAATAGTTATTAATGCATAATTATTGTTTGAAAATACATTTTCATCTAATTTATTAATATTGATAAAATATATTTTTAATATTTCGATAGATTAGCTATATAATATTGTTATCAATAAATACTGTTTATTTTATTGGATTAAATTTCAGATTGAAATTAATTATAATAACATATCATTCTTTCGTTCGTTTTTTTACATTTAAAACTAGCATTATCATCCCGCATGTAGGATTATATGTAAATCAATTTCTACCACATTAATTATTGGAATTTGGAAAAACAGATTCCATATTTATAATAAATATTATTTGTAATGAATAATTATAACAACATTATTTTTTAGAAAAAATAATATTTAATGTGATACAAATTACTTACAACGATTAATTTTAATTTAAGCTCATTTTGGGACGAAACTCTGACATTATGTTACAAAAATGACATATACACATTTATAAGCCCTATTGGATGGGAATATTTTTAATCTATCCCCTCATATATATAAATATTGATAGTATTTTATCAATAAGAAACATGAAAATTTTTCATGGAATTCCATTGTCAAAATATTACATAAGTGCCACTCCTCCTCCACTATAAAATATAATCATCTCCTCCAACATCCAAAAAACTCTAAATACTCATTGGATGAGTGATAATACTAAATAATAGATCATAAAAATCTCTCAAAAACTTTTTGAAGAATCCCATTGGTAAAAAATCAATCCAAAGAATCATTTTTCTACAAACCAAAAGAAGTTTCCCAATTACGAGTTAACATCATTTCTCACACTATCTTGTTTTTTTCCCATTATCCAACCACTAAACCCATATAATTATCTATTTAAAAAAGAAAAAAGTTATCCAAAATATAAAATAATCTTTTTATACTAATGTTTAAAATTATCATTACAAAAAAAACCATCTAATGTGTAACAAACATATTGATTATTTGTACAATGAACTATTTCCTCAAGAAATGACGATTGTTCATTTTTTCCCATTATAACCTACAATGATGGACATTGTGATTGTAAAAAATATTATATATTATATATATGACATTTATTATTTATTTTTAATTCTTAAATCTTTTTATTACAAAATAAATTAATACTAAGAATTTTATGTTAACACTGTAACACTGTTTGAGGATGTGTGGACTACAACTCCCTCGAAGTGCTTTGATTACTTTATAGTATATGTGGAACATTTACAGTGTTGATTAAATTAAAAATATGTGACATAAAAAAATCTATATGATATTAATTACATAATTACCTTTCTGTAAATAATATATATATATATATATATATATAATTTTCATTATTACCCTCTCACACACATGAAAAGTTATAACGTCATTTGTGGACGTGTTGACTACCGCCTCATTGACAAGATGTGATTCCATTTACATAAACAATAAATAAATATATATTAGTATATATGTTTGAATATCATGTTATTAATGAAATAAGGGTCATTCTATAATTATTTGGTGTTACTTACCTTTATTTCCTAATGATTATTGAAAAATGGGAACATTATTGATGTGTATGTACAACCAACCATCTCTATGATCATAACGTTGATTTATTCTTCATAACCATATTTAATGATTTATTTAAAAAGTATATTTAAGGTATTCATATAATAATTATTTCATAAATTTTGTTTTTTATATGTTATATAATGACCATTTGTCAATAGTTGACCTACCAATGTTGTTTTTTATCCATAAACTAAATTTTGTCAAAACACCCGAGCTAAATATAATTTTCGATGTACTTGTATACATAATAGTAAATAGTGAAATAAAATTTTTGATAAAAATTAAAATATTTCTCTTGAACATATATAATTAAATATGTTTCTTTTAATTGATTTTTAAGGGTATTCACCAAAAAAACTAAATGTAAGGAATTTTAATCTCAATTTCATTACATTTGAGATAAATATCATATTAACTAATAACTTATTATGTGTGTTATAAGTAAATTTTTTTTATCAATTATATAATTATTTACCATTATTTCTTGATATTAAACTTTTCAATTGTTTATTACTCTATAATGGATCCCATGTTATAAAAGCATCTCAAGTAGTAATGGTATTTCATCGCATTTTACATTCAATTGAGACTTATTTGTCAATATGTTACAATTCACATTTATTTATTGTATATACTATATTTTTATTTGTATATCATGAATCTATCTATTATCATGATATTCAATGATCCATATACTTTTATACCTCTTGTAGATTATGATTCAAATTTTTCAAAGTGGTATGGGGCACTTTTGAATGTTTGAAGATTATTCTCCTCAGTAATGTTCTCAATTATATCATTGAAATCATCTTCCCTTTTTCATTTTTATCATTCTCATGAAACTATAATATTATTGTAATTATTTTTAATTTTATATTTTCTAGAAAATTTATATTTTCAAATGATGGATAATATTATTTCCTATTTTATAAATTATCTCACATAAAATTTTTACAATGATATTTCTTTTATTAATTAGAAAAATACATAAAAATATAAATCCTTTATTCAATAATGATATTTAACATTCCATAATTTCTATTGATTAAATTGTTTATTAAATATTATAAATTCCTTATAAATGTAATTAAGGTTGGATAACAGATATTATATAATCCCTTGATGCATATATAAGTTATCATGAGAAACATTAGTTGTTCTTATTAAGAGGGTATTTATATATAATTTTAAACTATCATGTGAAAGGTATTGGTTGTATAGGTTTTCATCTATATTAGCCTTGAAGTCCATTAATAAATTAATTTCATAAAAAATTTAATGTAATGATTTATCCATTTGAATTTTTATGACATATATATGGATATGTTTCAATTTTCAGTTCATTTATTAAATGACTTGTAATTTTTTTCTCACTTTGCAATATTAAATTTTACTAATCTAGTTATTTTATTGGAATGCGATTCTCATAATTACCATGACATATTGTTTTCTCTCTTTAATAATTTTATTGATTACACGGTTTTTGTGTTCTGTTATTCCCCATTATATATTGGCTATCCTTATTGATTCATTACTCCATTCACTAAATTTTAAACTTACTGAGAATTTGAGCTCACTATTATTATTATTTTTTTCTAGGAATCCATAAAACATACAATGAATTATATCCATGGAATTATAATATGTAATGAAGTTATTCTAGATTTTTTTTGATAAATAATTGTAATCCTTGTGATGTAATTAGTTTATTTTTTATTAATACAATACTAATGCATGTATCTGAATAACCAATTATTGTATACTCTTGATCATTAAGGGATTTAATCCTTGTAATCATGCCAATGTAGTTTATAGGAGACACTAGCTCTCTGATTTCTTGGGTTGTGTCACAATAGTTGTTATCAACGGATTTTTAGAAGCAACCTTGGGAAGTATATTAAGTAAAAAATGATAGAAAAAATAAAACAAAGGTAATAATCTAGGATAATTAAAGAATAAAATCATAGTATTTTGGCAGGGTAGAGAGTAAATGGGTCTTACTATAAATACATCCCCTTCTAAAAAATATTATAGGATGTGGTTCTGGTAGAGATGTACATAAGAGTATTAACTCCAAAACGGTCTTCTGAGCTAGTCTTAGTGTATATTTGTACATGAAATTAGACATTATTCATGCCTAGTTTGACAGTCCCATGATATATCATGATGACAATTCACATTATTAATGAAAATAACTATAATGGAATTTAAAAAAGAAAACCTAAGAAAAAAAGGTGACATTGATAGATTAAACAAAAGGTGTCATGATTTATAAATCCTTAAAATTATTTTATGGGTAATACCTAGACCATGGAAGGACCAGTGTTGAAATAAATGGATAAAATAATCATGTGATGAGGTTTTATGTAAAACCATTATTCAAAAGCTATTTAGTGATATAGCATATTTTTAGTATTTCCATCATATTTACTTTTTTATTTACATTAATATGGTATTATAAAATGACAACCTATAAGCTGGGTGACAACCAAATGTATCAGGAAGGACTATAGGTCTTGATCCCATGACAGATGGATGATAAGGGTACAATGACAACCACATTCCTACGCAACACCCTGGTTATTTTTTCATTGATTTATGTTAAAACAACAAGAGGAATATATTTTAATGATGAAATAGTAGTATCAATTAATAGGATTAGTGTTTAATATATATGCATTATTGGTTTTAGGATACAGTGAATGAAAAAAGTTATACATGTCACTCTTTTATATTCTATACAATCGGTTGAAATTTGTTTTAGTGGTTCAAGCATCAATTTTAATTTTTGAATTAATTATAAAATTTATAGAATCAAAAAAATGTTTAAATTTTGATTTTATAAATATATCAAGTAAGTATATTTACATATATTCTATGGTAGTAATTGAATTACATTATATTTGGAAAAATACTTAGAAATAAAATATTGTCATAATAACATAATTTATGCTGAAAAAATATACATCTAAATCATCTTATATTTTTTGATTTTATTCCTGAAACATTATATTGATCGTTCAATTATTTTTGATTGATGACCTAAATCATAACCTATAAATATTTATCTTTTTCCTCAACATAAATATCACTATATTCCTATAATGTTCCACAATTTAGAGTCCAAGATACCTTATAATCAATGTGAATGTTCTATTTTCAAATATATATTTTATATAGGATGTTTAATGAAATCTTATCATTATTTGGGATTAAAGTTTATAGAATTTAAAACAATATAATACAAATAACTTTTTTAAATTGTGGGTATATAATTTAATAAATGTTGGATGAATGTAACACCCCGAAATTCTAATGAAAAAATTTATATTTGATAGAATATATAAAATGCATCACCTTGCATATAAAGGATTTTAATATCCTGGGATTCTATTATATAATTAATATTTAAAATAAATTTGACATATGATAAATCATTTAATTCATGAAACACTGATTTAGCTCAAATCATGTGCAAGATCAATCTTCCACGGTAGCTTCATTAACACCCAATACAAGGTTTTAACAAATAACAATGTATTACTAAAATATTATTATTAAATATATAATATTATAAAAACTAACCATTATGTTAGTTTTTAGGAATAATATTATGTTAATTATAAAAAATTATGTCTTAAATCAATGGAATATGAATTCATTAGTTACTAATTAATGATAAATGAAAATTATAATCAATTGCATATTGAAGGAAATATTATTATTTTTATGATTCCATTAGAGATTTTTCTTTATATACATAAATAATTAAAATATGTTTATTATTTTTATGAAATATATATTTTATATATTCAATATAAATATTTTTTTTATTTTAATACATTAAATTTAATAGGCTCAAGATAATAACAAACCCAATTTTACATATATTAACAATTTTTTTATAAACAATGTTTTATTATATTTTCATTTGGAACCCATTTTAAATCATAATGTTAACAATTTAGTTCATTTAATATTTCAAAATAGACAACATATTTCAAATTTAATTATATAAATTAGGTTGGGTGAGTTTTTTCTGAAAAGATTTATTTTTAATTAATAGTAAAAATATTGAATTCTAATTCAAAACTACTTTTCATATAATTTACTTTTATGTTAAAATTATTATTTATATAGGTTTTAAATTAGAAGTAAATAATATATTAAACAAAAATACAAAATTTAATTCATTTGAATCAAATATCACTTTTAAATTTATTATAAAAACATATAAAACATTCTGATGTTTTGACATTAAAAACCCACATTTTCATCCTGCTTTTGAGATTATATGTTAATCAATTTATCTTAATTCAACGATTGGAATTTGGGAAAATTGATTCCATATTTGGGATCAAAATAATTTATATTCTCTAATAAGACCCAAATTATTTTTAACATAAATATTATTGAAATTGAATATAATTAATTACAATGAGTAAGGTAAATTTAGAATATAATGAGACAAAACATTATCCTTATAGATAAAATGACCTATGAATGTGTCCATGACTTATTATCTAGCCATATTTCAATACAATTAACTTTTATATTGTAATTGGACCATTATTTTAATGACTTTCTATACTGACCAAGGCTTAGAATACATGCATATTACATTATTTTAGATTATTATTCAGTACATCAGAAAAATACATGCCCAAGGATAATTATAGTTTAATATATTATGAGAAATGGAAAAAACATCCTATCATTTTTAATAATCATATAAATATACAATAATGATTCACACGATTGTTACATCATTGTAAAAAATTTATTCATGACCAGGGGAAAGGAATCATAATAATAGGGTGACCTCGGATGCTCAGTAAGGGTAAATAAATAAAATTTTCAAGCATAACATGAACCAATTATGTATGGAACTGGAGAAAAACATTTGATGATCATACCATACATAATAGAGATCATAATGATGATTGTAATTTCAAAATATATATATCATAATATAATTAAGAGAATATGTGATGGAAGCATAACATAAGAATAAGACATGGAATTTGTGGAATTGAAATAAATACAAACAATATTATGTCACTGGTAACTATAAAGACCTTTATGACTTGTTATTCCTGGAAAATGACCCATGTACCTCCTTATAGATTTTTCTAGAAGCCTGTGTACCCGCTCCCTTTTAGTCTTGGGATAAAACCCAAGTACCTTCTAATTTCTAGTATTATTCAATAACCCATATACACTCATTCTTTTCGGCTTGTGATAAAACCCATGTACATTTTTTTTACCATGGGATCCAACCTGTGTACCCTCTTTCTTTTGGATTGGGATACAACCCATATACCTTCTAGTTATTAGGCATGGGATACAACTCATGTAACAATTGAGATCATATAATACAAATCATTAGACAATGTTTTAGAGAGAGGTATAGGTCCCATCAATCTCATAATAAAATCAATAATACATGTTCACCAAGATAATAAAACTTTCATCATATCATGATGAAAAAAGGCATTAGTTTTATAACATAAAATAATAACCTATGAAATAAAATTAGTATCATTAATATTTAATCACATAATAACCTTTGGAAAATGGAATGGTTTCATAACGATTTCATTAGAGCATAACCCATGAAAATAATTGTGTTACATAAACATGTAAACCGTAAAAGAGTAATGGATTTAATATACATATAACCCATGAAAGTGAAACATGTTTTATTATCATATTACTTATGAACAAGATACTATTTATATAATGACCATGAAATTACGAATATCCCACTCATATAATGTATTTTAATGGACCCATTATATCATTTCCATGAAGGGTACGAGTAACCTAAATAGATCTTATCATAGATGAGAAAATACATGGAATGATATTTTGAAATTATTTATTGAATTAAATGTAATTTAGTCTCTGAAAAATTCTCTTTCAAGCATAACTACTTTTGAAATTTTTTTCCCTTAAAATCATAAGTATAAATCTTGAAAACCTTTTGAAAAATATTTACATGAAAATAACATGAGAAAAAATTATTAATAATTATTATTTTAAAAATGAAAATACATCTTCAATGAACTGTTTACGAGAAATTATATACATGTCATATAAGGTAAACCGATCATTACCTTGGGCATGGTAAATATTCTAGAAAAATTCCTTGTTTAGAAAGAAACATGAATATTACATTCAAAATAATTCAAAAATAAAATGGTTAAAATTTTCATTTAAGGATGTTAGTATAATTCTATAATATTCTCAAATCCATTTTTTAAAAAACTACGATTTTGGACAAAATAGAGTTTATGGTAGGGCTTTATTAATAAAACTTTATAAACTACCTTATTTAATAAAGAGTGGATATTTTATTCCAATACATTAATCTATCCTAAATAACAATATGAGAAAACATTTAATGAATTATCTTGAGATATGGATCATAATAATTCATTAAAGTAAGAGAAAACATAAATAATATCAAAAACTGATGAAATTTTCTTAACACACACTTGTAACATGGTATCATAGGATCATACTCTCCAAGTAAGAAATTTAAAACAATATAAGGATAAAATATCATTAAAAATAGTAAGTTAAAGATTTAACATTTAATATGAATTTATATACACCTCAAAAAATAATTCAGGGGCCCAAAAAACATGATTATCAAAAAGGAAAATTTAGACATAACTATTTTAAAATTTTATTAACTTGTTAAACATAAACCCCATGAATGGAAGATCATAAAATCAATACATCAACATCCATAAATTTATCAATATGATACATAGAATAAAATCATGATAATTTCATACACAAAACAATAGTATATAGTTGTGAAGAAAACATTAATATCATGGAAATAAGTATTAAGATGTAATAACCTTACCTTATTTCTTTACAATCATCATACTAATTCAACAATTTAATACCAAGATGAAGATTAAGGTGTTTTTTAAATGTTTTTCTTTTGTTTTCATGAATTTATAAGATGAATGTTAAATCATATCACATTGTGTGTGATAAAAATTGGTAGCATTATTTTTTTCCAAGAGAATCTGAATCACGTTGTTTCAAAATGTCTTTTATATAACGATGAATATGTTTGGCAGAAAATAATTTAGTTAGGCTCACCATGGGTCCAAAATGGGAGAGGATCGTACATAGGTTTTCATATTAATTAAATTTGATATATATCCTTTTGAAATGGGATGATGATTTTTTGATTTATATTTCACACAATTATTAAGTTGATTAGATAACATATGATTTATTCTTTATAGATGAAATAGGAACAGTGCTATTCCAAATTATAGCCAGATTTATTGAATCATGCTTCAAGACAATAAATATATAATTCAAATTAAAAATTAATTATACCTAGTATAATACAATCTTGGATGGATATCATACTCTAAAATGATTTTATCCCAGAATATTGTAATCAGAATTATCATCCCCATAGAAGATCATATCCATGAAAATCGTACTCATGCTCAGTAAGAAAACGTTTTTACTTAGAAATATCGTACCCCAAATGATCGTACATAGAAAAAGTCATATCTATACCAATCGAACATAGAAAAGAATATACCCAGTTAGAGAACAAAGTAATAAATTAGGAATGAAATGAGGGTTATGATACATACCAATTGATGTCTGACAATTCTGAATCTATTCTAAAATGAATATAAATTCATGAAGGAAGTTGTGATATAAGCACAAGTTTGTGAATGAATGAATTTTATGATTATGAGATGAGCCATATAAAAATTATAATGCCAAAAAACAATCAGCAATATAGTCTAGTATTTAATATGGTTGAATTATTTTCGGAATGAGAGATAGAAGAACATATATTTTTTCTCAAATGTCTTCATCATGTGGGTCAAGAGTTAAATCCCATGGTTTACTTTTTATGTGAATTTTCATGTGAGTCAATAGAATAAAATGAAGGAGATTATATGAATTTTTTGTAGGTTAAGTGAAATATTTAAATAGTGAGATGTGGTTTGAGATAATAAATGATGGAGTTTGATGAATATTCTATCATGTGGGACTTGACATTAAGAAAAATTTTCATTTATATAGAGAATCATATTCATAAAATCATACTAGTATCTATTTATTCATTCATTTAAAAATAATTGATAATGATCCTTTTTATAAAGAAATAAATTTTTAAAATCAAAATCATAAATTTAAATCGGTCTAGCTATTGAAATGGATGTATGAATAAGAGGTGAAGATTGTAAATGATTCAAGAATAATTGATAAGATTCAATGGCGTTAGAATGAATGAAAATTTTAATATAAATTGATATTTGAGTGAATTTAATTATGTGAAAAATTTGTGGAATCCTTCCAAATTTCTTGTGGGTTTCCTCTAAACATAAAAAAGTACAGTATAATTTTCTGATGCCCAATGTACTATTCATCACAGAAGAGAGATAAGAACTACGTTTAAGTGAAATATATAAGGGCCTGTTTTTATATTTGTTGATTAATATTCAACAGAAACAATACATATGAGAAGATAAAAGATCATAACATTGTTTTCATTTTATCATTGTACTCATTGTTTAATATACACAACTGAATACCATTCTAAAATTTCTAATTGTATTCAACTAATCATACTATCAGGTTTTATTAATCAGTTCAATATTTCCATACTGGGGTTTCCTGACTGTGGAATAATTATTTTTGAATTATCACAATCATAATAAATCCGTAATATGTATTTTATTATTTAGAAATAATATTAGGAAGAGTCTGACTCTGTATTATTCGTGTTAGTGTATCGTATTGAGAAAAAATATATCCATCAGAATTATATTCGATGGAATCAAACTGAGAAAAAATGGTTTTTGAAAATTGGATGGAGGTTTCCTAATCAATGTCTAGAAAAATCTTACCATCCACTTGTAAATAAATTGAATTTTTTAAAAAATACATTTTAATAAATGAAAATAAACACATGTAGCAATATTTGTTTCAATATCAATGGTTTACCCAATCTGACTTTAGAGGGTTTACACACACTACTATAATTGATTATATAAATTTGTATGAGTGTAAGGGAAAATGATACATGTTGTAATACAATGATTGATTTATAGTTGATTGTGTGTAATTGGATTACTTCTAAACCAATCCAAGGATGTTGTTGTTATTTTTAAATAGTGAACCTTATAGATGCATCTATTTCTATGGATGTGTTTTTCATTTTATTTCAGTAGAGATTAAAATCTTTAACATATAGAGAAGGTTTTTTCAATGAAACATAGAAGAAAAATTATCACTGATTCACCCCCTCTCCATGTCAGTGATAGAATGATCCATTCTAGTCCCAATCAATAAGTTTGGGAGCGGTGGTTTCCTTATCTTATTCATTTATAATGTTTTTAGATAATATGATTTATAATTTTTATTTTGTGAACATTATATTAATTCTAGTTTACTATTGAAAGAGTTATCATTTCAAGAATTATAGAATGTTTTTTATCATAAGTTTATTCGATATACATTTCATGAAGATGCCACAGATGGGTTTCCTTCTATTAATTATAATACACCTAAAATCTCTATCGAATATAAGAATCATGAAAATTATAGAATGGAAAAGAATGTTATATTATAATCATGTAAATTCCCAAGGGTGAATGGTGTATCCACAACCAATGTTATATGGGATAAATTGAAAAAAATATTCCAAGGCAATAAAAATTGAATAATTTATAGTTACAAATCTAGTGATTGAAATATGATGATTTGATTATGGGATAGAAACAATATATTGGGGTCTACTTTACCAGAGTGAATGACATCATTAGTTCTATCAGAGTTCATGGTCAAAATGATGATGATATTACATTTGTTGAAATGATATAAAAGTCCTTCCTAACATGTCAGTTAAAAAGAAATTAATTAGATAATTCATAAATTGAAACATTACCTCATGATGATTTTCATTGCACTCTCATCACACATAAAATTAGAAGAGAAAAAATTATTACAAGAATCAAAAGATGATAGTAAAATTCCTTTCATGGATGATAAGAAAGAAAATTCAAAGAAAATTCTTATTGAAGATCATACAAGTGATTCTAACTTCTAAAATGAGGAATGTAAAAATCATGATGATATTGTTTCCTTGTTTTCAACAATTCCAAATGTGGTATAGGGAAAAAATTGGAAAACATCTATTCAATATTGTAGAATGTGGAGGTTTTGGTCAAATTACATCATATTGTCCTTAAAGAAAGAATTAATATGATATCAATGAAAAATAAATAAAGACATGAAGATCTTAGAAGGAATATAAAGATGAATGAAAATTATATCCCCAGAGTTAATGAATGAAAATTCATCAAATCCAAAAGAAAAATCATCTAATATAATGATAAATAAGAAGAAATAAGTGATGATTAATTCGAATAATTAGTTTAGTATGGTGATGAAATACATTCCATGAATCAATGAATGATGATGAATTTGGATGTAGTAGTTCTGATCAAAATACACAAAAACTATTTCCTTTTCCAAAAGAGTGGAAATAATTATTGGGAAATAGTATAAGGATTGAAAAAAAACAATATGTTTGAATAGTAATATACATCAATAGTAAATCAATAATGTTTTGTTGTTGGGTGAGTGAATCTGGAATAAGAGATTATTTATTTTAAGAAATTTCATGAGGATTAAAATAATTGTAATCACCATTTGGATGTAATATTGAAATCAAATGAAGAATTTTTGGAACATATCCAATATAAAATGTACCATTATGAATAGTGAAATACATGTTTGAAAAAAATATAGTTCTGTTGATGGTGGAAGTTATCAAAACTAGATACCATTAAAGGATAAGTAAAAGACACCTTAAAGGTCTAGATGAAAGGAATAGTTTTTTTAGGATATGATGAATGTTTGGAAAGTCATGTATAAGGACAATAATAACAATGATGAAAATTCAGAAGTCTCAATTATCATTGAGTCCAATAATATTTCAAAACATTCTAGATCATGAAAGGATTCCAATACATCTGGTACTTATAAGGCATAATATTCAACTAATACTCATTTATATAGTAAAAAGGCTAGGGGCTCAAAAAATAAAGAGAAGAAAGTGGTCGGGAAACAGATTCACAACATTAATCTATATGGGTGTTTAAGAGGAAAATACTCATTCTATAGATATTATTGGTATTATGGTGGATTTGGAAAAATAAAAAATATGTGTTTATTTAACCAGAAACATTACTATTATTCAACATGTTATGAATGACAATAGTTTAGGGGTAGTTAATCCCTATAAGAAATGAATTTTGAGAAGGTCATTTAGAAGAAACAAGTACTGATTGGAATAAATATTTAATTAGTTTCATACCATTGTAATGTATTTCTAAAAGATTTAACCTATTAGAAAACCTTTAAAATGGTTGTATTCTATTATTAACAACATAAAATAAATTTCACTATAATCCTAAAAAGCTATAGGTAATGAAATAAATGGTAGATGAAAAATATCTTGATGTTGAAACTACATAGATAGACTAAAAGGAAAATGTCATTGGATTCTAGATAGTGGGTGTTCATCCCATAGGACATGAGATTTTAAATTGTTGGAGAATGTGAATGCTTTTAAATAAGGAATTGTGATAATGGGAAATTATTAATCAATGAAAATACAAGGTGTTGGATCATCTATCATTGGGAAAGAAAAGATGAATTCCATGAAAAAAATTTATGTTGGTGGGACAAATCCCAATTTTAGAAGTGTTTCACAATTATTTGACGAGGGTCAGAATGTTATATTTAGAAAATAAGGTATTTTTTTGAAAAGTTAAGAAGATAAAAAATTATTCCATGAGGCCAGTATACAAAAGGAATCATTTTTTCAATTTGTTGAAATACAAAACTCATGTTACATGAGTGAAGTTGAAGATAATCAATTGTGTCCTAAAAGGTTGTGACACATGGGTAAATGAAACTTGAGTAATTTATCATAGTGATATACTATCTAATACATTACCAACTTTTTTGGAAGATGATATTAGTGTTTCACTATTTTTCATAAAGGAATGATTACAATTATTGTGCGTAATAATGTTGTGATTTTTTCAACGTAACTCTTGGGGATGATTGATTCAGATATCAATGGTCCATTGAGAATGAAATAAATAAACACTTATAATTACTTCATTACAATAATTGATTATTTTTACAACATTGCATATGTAATTTGTAAGAATCCCATTTCATATTCTTTGAAAATGATTAAATTTTTCAAAAATAAATATGATAAAGTGGGTTTGAATTTATTGTAGAAGTGGAGAACAGATAATGGTGGGGAATAAATAAGTAAATAATGAAATGGTTATATATAAGGTCATTAAATTTGGCATTAATATTGTTCCCCATAAAATCCATAAAAAATGTGATTTCTGAAGGAAATAATAGATTTTTATAAAAAATATGAATAACAACTTTACTTGAACACTGTATTTCTCATTGTTTTTGGAGACATGAAATGAGTACCGAGGTTAATATATAGAACCTATGTGTCTAATGTAATTGGCTAGATATGAATCAATATAATCTGTTTTATGGATTAATTGCATGTTTAAAACACATTATTGTTTTGGGAGGCTATTCATTATAAAGTTGAAAGCATGAAAATCTTGAATCATAGGTAGAAAGGTCCAAATGGAATCATTATTATCTATTCGCTAGAAGGAAGAAAATATATAATCTTTAAAAAAGATAAAAATAGAATTATTAATTCTATTTAAGTAAAAATAATTGAATGTTGAGAGAATGAAAAACATATTCATGTAGAAAGGGGAATTAAGAACGATAAAGAAACGTTTCTGTTAGGGATAATAAAAATATTATTCTTACTCATAAATAATATTCAGACACAACCATTTATATTGATTTAGAAGATATCCAAAATATCATCCTAGGATGTGGAAGCAAGTGGAAACTCACCATGTAATTGGTTATCGACATTAGAATGTTTAAAAAATATGGAAAAATTATTATTACTCAAACTTATTCTTATTCATATGTGGATCTAAATGACGTGAAAGATTATTTTGAGTATCCAAAATGTGTTTAGGAAGGGATTTAATTGTTTGATAAAATGGGAAATATTGATACATTGGAAATAAAACCCATGCCTACAAATAAAAACCATATTGGTAAAAAATGGGGTTTCCAGAACATGATTATGAAGAAGATACAGTGATATGAAACCATAAATGATCAGTTTTAGAAGGCGTTCATATATTGATTGTATTGATTTTAATTAATCATTTTCTCCAGTGGAAATACATGAATAATTCATGATATTTTTTCTATTGCTACAAAATGAGGCTACATGGTCTTTCAAATGGATGTTAAATCTACATTCTTGAATGGTGATCTTTGAGAGGATGCTTATATTGAAAACCCATGTGACATTGTTGTTGGAAAATGTTACAGTTATGTATATAGATTGAAAAAGGGTATCTATGGCAAAAAACAAGCTCATATGGCATGATATTCCAAATGGGAAACATTCTTATGGAATATTCATTTCAATAAATGATGATCTGATAAAATTCATTATATAATAGAAAATAAAGAGTATTCGGTCATTAAAATTTTTTATGTTGAGGATATTAGCATTTTTATTAATAATGAATGAGGTTTTGAATTATTTAATGAACAAATGAAAATGGTATTTGAAATTACAATGCTATAGGAAAAGAAATAATCTCTTGGGTTGAAAATATATCTAAGGATGTGATACATTTTTCATTATAATGTAAGATATGCTAAGGAACATATTAAGTGGTGTGTAATAGAAAAACCAAACCCTATTTCCACACCAATATTTGTGGGATCATTTTAGCTTAAATATGGATAAATAAAAGAAGTTAGTCAGAATGAAATTAGAAATATAATTAGATGTTTGTTGTATTTGACTACTTTGAGACACGACATTGTTTATGTAGTTACCTTTTGTAAAATAAGTTATCTTTCCCCAAAATAATCACATTTATATTCTTGAAAATGAAATCATAGATACATAAAAGGAATAACTATATTAGGAATATTGTATAGAAGCAGAAATTGTATTGAATTGTTTGTTTATTAAGATATTCATTGTTATGGATATTTTTATGACAGAAGATCGACATCTGATGAAGTATTATTTCTTTAAAATAATTATTTTTCTTGGCATTTAAAGAAAAAAATTTAAAAACTCTAAGTACATCTAAAGATGAGTATATTTCTTCTGCTTAATCTTCTACTCAATATATGTGTACGAAATCCCTATTGGAATATTTACATGTGGAAGTGAAGTTATCATTTTTCTTGGGTTGTGATAATAAAAGTACAATCAATATCACCATTAATCAAGTTCAAAATTATGATTCAAAACATATTTATATAAAATATAATATCCACAAAGGTCATGTCGAGAAGAATGAATTGATTCCAGATTATGCTCCATCATCATAACAAGATGTTAGAATATTCAAAAAATTGTTACTGAATGAATCATTTTCTAAATTGAGGTTTAACATTAGTTTCTATCCTATTATTCGTCGAGGTTGAGGTATGTGTTTATGTACCCTTTCTCATTTTATCATTGGATAGTATTTTCATTGTTGAGAATTATTTGTTTCATAAGTCTACTCATTTTATGAATTTAAAATGGGGGAGTTGTGTGTTAGTTATGAATTCAAAATTGTATTGTCTGTAAACTATTTTATATGTTTGTTATTATGTTTGTAGGAAGTATTTTTTCCATTATTTTTTAAATGAAGATGATGTAATCTAATATATGAGGAAGTAATAAGAATATTTTTTCCATAATTACTAAGTTTGGATAGCATGGTATTTATGTAAAAATTATTTTTTCTAAAAAAGAGCAATGTCATACAAGCATTGATTTAATGATATGTATTCTATTTCATGAGGATATAAAGCTCAGTGATTTATCTAACATGGTTGACATCCAAATCTACATGTTGATATTATTAGGACCAAACATAAGAGTAAGGTTTTTGTTTACAAATTATGTATTTTTTTGTTAAGTTAGTTTAAGATGAAAGGGAAATCCCATTACATTTTATTTGATGAAAATCAGAATCCTGATTTGTATTCAAAAGAATCAGACTCACTTTTTTATAAAATTCCATCATATCAAGAAGATGTTTTTTGGATGAAAAGGATCTAATCAGGCTCAGGATGGGTTTGGAATGGGAAAATATCGTACTAATGTTTTCAATATAATTGAATTTGGCATGGATCTATTTTAATTGTAATTATGATTTATGGATTTATATATCACGTAAATAATAATTTTATTATGGAACATATGATTCGTGATTTATGGAAGAAAAGGGAATTTTGGAATTACAAATAATACCCAGATTTATATTTTCATGGTGGAAGAGAAAAAAGTGATGATGTTGATCGAAAACATAGCAGAAGCAATATAAATTTATCTGGACATAAGATCATACTCTGAAATGATTGATTCTCCAAAAATCATAATGATAATGATCATACCATGAATAGAATGTCTTTTGGAAAACTATACCCAGACATAGGATGAAAATGATAGTACTCAAAATGATTATTCCTAGAATGATCGTACTTAGAAAAGATATTATCCAGTCCATTTACATTCAGTAAATATTATTCTCAGGTTGATAAGAAAAGAAAGATTCTATAATGAATGAAAAGTTAAAATACATTCCAATTGTTGTCTACTAATTTTTATAGTATTATAAAATGAATTTAATTTCATGAAGGAAGCCCTGATACCATCATATGATTGTGAATTAACAATGATTCTGATGATGATTTTATCCCGATGAATATTGTAATGATAGAAACTAATAAAAAATTTAGTCTAACATGTCCCAACCCGACCCAACAGCGCTCAAGTAACGACTCCCAAAGCCCACATCCAATAGGCCAGGGGCTGGCATCCAGCGCCGAGTAGGCTATCACACACATGGGAAGTATTAGCCTATGGTACTTGGATACACGAACCCCCAAAAACCTCCATACAACAGTGCTGAGATATAGAAAACTGAAAAGTAAATGCATGTATACAATCTATCCCAAACCAGAGTGCAACATCAAAAGCACAAAAGGTAAAAATAGGTCTCACCAAAAGAAAACTACAAAGTGCGCCCAACCTACTCTAAAGATGGGGAACACTTCCACACACCTGCCAAAAAGCTCCATCGACACTGCTCCGGTAAACACCCAGGTTAGTCTCATTCACTCAGCTCCGCCTGCTCCGGGTCCTCCTGGGACTTCGTCGAAAGGCCTATGATCTGCACCGGACACAAACATGTGTAGGAAAAGCCCAGCAGGGGTGAGTATAAACATACTCAGTAGGAACCCCAACAACCCAAAACAAAAGAGAGAAACTGAAAGGCAACAGTCCGCTCATCCCACCCAGAGGAAACCCATATGAGATAAAACTCCATCTCGTGACCATCCTTTGTTAAACACAACTAGTCATCTCATCTCGGTGTATAACCATACATACACCTTGAACAATACAGATATACTCAGCTCACGCACCAAGCCACAAGAGGTACCAAAATCACCACCAGCAACTGTCCACAACTAGTAGAGTACACCCCATGATCACTGTCATCCCAGATGACACTCATTCGATAGATACACTCCATCGGGTTTTTCAAAAACCTCTCAGACTCTCACCCAATAGATCACGCTCTTCGGATAACATCACTGAAGAAAACACGTTGAAACAACATAACCACCAAACTCCTCAGATAAGGGATCGCTACTAGGGTCCTCTAGGGGATAACAGATCCCACTTCGGTATACGAAGATCACAGATAGGGGATCACTCCTAGTATCTTCTGGGGGATACCATGACCCGATCTGGTATTCATAGGTCTAGCAGATAGAGAATCACTCCTAGGTTCCACTAGAGGATACCACAACCTGATCTGACGCACGATAGAAACACTCCACTCAGATAGAGGATCATCGATCATATAAAGGTGGTCACGACGATACCGGAACCCTATCTGGTATAACTCGCAATGTAGGGGATCGAACTGATGATGCCACAACCCTACAGAAACCACATGCTGAGTGGGGGATCAAATAACCAACGATACTTCAAGTCTACTACACACCCAATGCTGAGTAGGGGATCATATATGCGACGATTCCACAACCCTTCTGATCATGGCCAATGACATAGGGGATCATAATCCTGATGATGCCACAAATCCTACGGGGTTAACAAGCTAGAAAGGGGATCTCCGCCAATGAATAAGCGGTCACAGCGATACCAAGAACCCGATCAAGGGAAAAGATGGTAGAGGATCCCGTTCCGGGCCCACCAGAGGGATGCCACAACTCTAACAGCTAATATCCCATCGAGAGGATCACAAACCTATATGAAGTTTGTGATGCCTCACGAACCCTCATGGGAACAAACCAAGGGAGTACCCTCAACCACTGCTGGTCCATAACATCGCTAACCTGAGCGACCCTCAACAACACCACATTGAACACCTCAAAGGCCAATACTGAGGCCACCACCGCAATCTACGCGAAGAAAAACGTAGGATAGGCTGCTTACTTGCCCGAAACGGAGCACCGGTGAAAAAGGCACTAATCACCAAAGCTAGCTCGTGCGGGGCCCACACAACGATCCTGAAACCCAAAGACCGAATCATACCACAACGATCTCCTCGAAAAAACAAGTGAAAACGAAATCTCACCCGTCCGAAATGGACACCAGGTTAAAAAGGGTACCATTCACCAAAGGCCAGCACAGGTGGGGCCCATGCCTCGATCCCGAAACACATCCATCGGTCGCACCATTGCGATCCACTTGGAAAAACAAACAGGATTGACTAATCATCCGTAAAAAATGGACTCCTGGTGTGAAAGATGTGTTTCTTTTCAAATGCCAAAACCAGCACTCATGGGGCCTGCACACTGTTCTCAGCCCCAACACCCAGAAACCATCTCAGAAAGTCCACCGTACCATCATGGTCTCAACGCAACTGACGATACGTCCTTCGGACGCTCTTGGTAGAAGTTACAACAACCTGAAGTCGTAAAATAATAAAATAATATTATTTTATATGACGTTTCTAACTCCCGGCCCATGATCCCAAACCCTTAGACTCTTGAACCCACAAAGGATGGTTCTCCTCGTCATCAGGGTCACGTCTCCGCAAACAGAACGCGAATCCGACTCCCGGATTTCTAGATATGCGGGTTTAAAGACTCCCATATGATAAAAATAGGTCGGACCGCCCGCCACCGCTGGCCGGCATCCCTCTACCGCCACGATCCCCGGCACGCCGCCGCGCTGGGGGCACCCCGATGGACCCTTTTACGATCTGGAGGCGTCTACCTAACCCTCGGGACCCGATCTACACTGCTACGACTTAAATTTGCAGAAAAACACAGCAAAAATGGGATCGGGGGTTAAAACTAAAATCTACCTACCTCGCGGGCGAAACACCAACATTCTGCCTTAGATCCACGCTCCAGAGCTTCTGCTGCACACTCCAGGAACGTCCGCCATCAAAATCTGAGCTCATGGGTGCTTCGTTTGCTCGATTCGGCGGATCTGCGGTGAAGAACGGCGAGGAACACCGAGAGGAATGGAAGGGGGGCACTGATATTTATATCGGCTGCTCGCCGGCGCCAAACCCGCCTCGGACCCAACGCCCGATGGGAACAAAGGTAAAGTCAACCCTAGGGTAACCGTGCCATTCTGAATGCAATGACAGACTCAGATTTTCTCATCTGAGACTCCGTTCAGATGTTTTTCGAGCCGATGCTCGCACACTAACTTCTCCATTTAATTATGAAAATTCCCCTGGTGGCGTTTCTCACCACAGGCCCGTCCCCACAAAGTTTACACCTCCCCTAGTGTAAAAGGCACGTTCCGAACACAACCATGCCCTCAGATTCCCATTCCGAGCTACCATTTAAGAGATATCACACCCCCTCCACGTTTATAGTATAAAAATACTTAATATTTTTATAAAATTAATTCTAGGTACACCGGTTCTTGTAATTGCACGCCCTCTTCCTGCCTAGCTCCAGAATTAATCATAGAAATATTCAAAATAATTAAAGGGCCAAAAACCTGAGTCACTACAAAACATTTAGGATTTTGGAATGATTTTTTGATAGAAGATAGGGATGGACCATTATTTGTTCTGAGATGTCATCATCAAGTAGGACTAGAGATGAAACACATTGTATAATTTTTAAGTTAATTTCCAATTGATTCAATAGAACGAAATTAAAGAGATGATGATTATTTCAAGTGGGTCAGGAGAAAAGGTGAAATATTGAGAAGTGGTTTGGGAGCATAAATGATGTATTTTTCTAAATATACTATCTAGGAATAGCATAATATTCAAAATAATTATTGTAATAAATTTATATTAACAATCATATTCAAAAATTTAGAGTTCTATCCATTTCATTATTAATATACATTTAATTGATACAGATCCCTATTTTGAGGAAATATGATTATGAAAATCGGACTCTTGAATTGATATATAAATCGTAATTAAAATAAATGAATAAAGAATAAGTGAATATTTGAGAAAATTCAACAATAATTGATACGCATTGAAGAAATCAAAATACACTCGAGATTTAAGGTAAATAGATATTTGTGTGAATTTATGTGATTGAGAAATTTCTGGAAATTCCTTCCATACCTCTCAGGGGTCACAATAAAAAAAACTAGTCATTATAATTTTTGGATGAATGATGTACTAATCATCATTGAAGAGAGAGAAACTGTGAGTTTAATGGAGTGAAATAAGGGACATTTTTAATGATTCTTTAAGATGATTCGATGGAATGAAGATAAAGGAGAAGATACAAGATCACAATGTTGTATTCTGTTCATCATTGTACTCATTTTTTATCATACTCAACTTATTAACGTACTCATCTAGTTAATTGTATTTGGTTCATCATCATATCAGTATGGATTAATCAAATATTGATTTCCATGTTGGGGTTTCTTGAATGATGACGATGTAGTTTTGAATTGTCTTCATCGTAATCAACAGGTGTTTTATCATTTCATTTTGAGAAATAAAATTAGGGAGAATCAGACTCAGAAAAATTAGGCTTGCCATATCAATCAAAGAAGAATCATTTCAGGGATAATCATACTTGAAGGGATTAGAATGAGAAAAAATTGGACTGGGAAAATTGGACTCAGTTTTCCTTAATAATGATCAGGATGTTCTTACCATCTTATGTATAAGAAACTTTTATATATTTTTTAAAATAATACACATATGGAATAGAAATGATAAATAGGATTGATGAGTTGTTAAATAATTATTTTTACCATATTTTTAATAAGAGTGAGAATATTCAATATAGGAATTGTTTAAATAGTGTTACACGAGTGTAAGGGTATATCCTACTCCTTATAATCCGAGGATCAAATTCTAAATGATTTTTTGGTATTCAATTACATAAAAAGCATACCAAGGACATAACTATTATTATTGAATTGAAAACCTTATAAATTTTTATGTTTCTATGAATGTGTGTTTCATTGGTTTTCAGAAGGGATTTAGATCATTTATACGTTGTGAAGGTTGTTTAAAAAGCATTAAATATAAATTACTACTGATTCACCCCTTCCCCTCTCAGTGATATAATTATCCTGTATGGGAACATTAACAACCAATATATATAATAAATATAAATTTATTATCCATCATTTAAAGAATGATATTATTATAAGTGATAATATATATGGATTTATAATTACCTTAAATTACCAGCATCTTAATAATCCAATGTTAAGGTTTCACTTCAAATATTACTCGCTTTATTATTCACATGTGTCTTAATTTGTTATATATCATGTCCTTATACATATATCATGAATTATTGAATGAATTCAATGATATATATATCATGATTATATATTATATGTGTGTTATAATAATCTATAGAATATATATGTATGAAACTGAATAAACCATTCATGGAGATGGTAGATCATACGTACGCATAGGAGTTATTTCCATTTAATTGTTAAGTTGAATGAATCAATTAAAAGATATATAAGAATATATATGTATAATTATTATACTAGCTTTATGATATCATATATATTATATATATTCACTAACACTATCCTTAATATAGTCCTTGAATTGTATGAATGAATCATATCACTTTGAGGGGGGTAGTAGTCCACACTTCCCCAATCAAAATTATCAGATTTTCATAAGATTGAATGAATAACGGTATGATCTAAATAAAAATTACATGATAATAATGAAAAAATTATCATATGTAATAATTCTCTCTATCCTAATTTCCACTAATATTGGTGGTAATGGAAAAATGAAGAGTCATCGTTTCATGTGTCAGTAGTTTGACACACATGGTAACAGTATGTGCATTATTCATTAGATGGATGTGTCTATAAGTGTAGGTCATCCAATTTAATTAAAAATAAACATTTATATTAATGATACTGTTTAAATTATATAATCATATAATAAGAAGTTATGCATTGGTGTATAATGGATATGAAGCTTTATATTTTGAGAGAATATGATGCCTCATAATATGTATCTCCTTGTGTAACGACCCGTGTAATTATAGAATAATAATTTTTATTTTTATTAATAATATTGAATATGTTATTAATTTTATGTTAATGGGGAATCTTTTTCTGATAGCGTACTCAACTTGAAACAATGTATTTTTTTTTGAAATCTTACATTGGACACAATGTTGAGTTATACTAAGAAATAATATATTATTATTATTATCCTAAATGGTAGTTAACGCCTAGCCGTTGTATTGTTGAGAATCAACCGAAATAAAAAATTAATTATTAAAAAAAATTGTTAAATTTTTTCACAATTATTGAATACAATTTAGAGGTTTAAAATGATAATGAGTCCAATTTCAAGCGCAAATACTATAATAATTTTATAAGGTTTTTTACGTCTTTTTGATGGTGAACAGCTTTTCAATATAGTTTTTTTTAACATTTATATATTTCATTGGAAAAAATAAACTTTTTTATTAGAATAAGGACATCAAAAATTAATTTCGGCATATTTTTTGTATTTTTCTGAAAAAGTTCATTTTTAAATGAATAGTGAAAAATGCCGCATTTTAAGTCGAAACTGTCTTTTCAATAGATTTATTTATATGCATAGATTGTTTTTTAATTAGATTTAAAATTAAATTAGATTATTTTTTACCATTTAATCAAATTTCTTTCATTTTATGTAATTTCACTTATTAATTGGACATTAACACATGTCAATCATTTAATAGTTATTATAACATAGATACACGATTTTTGGTTATGAAAATAGTAAATAATTTTCTATTAATAAATGCAACTTCTGTGATTTGGATTTGAAAAAATGAATTCCACATTTGGAATCAGGACGACCAAATTTTGTAAACATGTATCTTTTAATTTTATATATTATGAATAGTAACTTCATTAAAATATTTTATTTACCATGGTTAATGGGTAAATTAGGTTAATAAGGGTAAAAAATAAAATTATAAGAATATTAAATTATCCGAAAACTTGTCCAAATACAATTGGATGAGATATTTCCGACCATGGGAATCTTTCAGTCAATTTTAGGACCCCATGTTTCCACTTGTGGGTGAAAATGTCATTTAATTACTTTTAAGTTAATGTAATGGAAAATATAACATAATGATAAATTATTAACAAAATCAATTTTTATATGGGGTTATATAGGATATATATTCAACTATAACTAGTTATTATAAATATTAATAATATTTCCTATATCATGGTATTTTATTTATAAATTTTGGAAAGAAAACAATTTATATATGACACAATGACGATGTAGTGATTACCTTATTAATGATGTCTCTAAAAAATAAGAAGATAAATATTAAAATAAATTTATTTTTAAACTTTTTATTCCATTTATAAATTTTGGGGATTTTTATGACTTGTTATATTTTAATTAATTACCTTTTTTTATATAATGAAGTTTTTTATGGATTTTTAAAAATTCATGATATTAATTGTATATAAATTGAGAAAAATGTGTTTTTAAAACAATTACTTTTTTAAAAAATCATATAGTAGTCATAAAAATATAAAAACTAGTAAAATGAATTATATAAGGTTGTAAATTTCATTAAATAACCACTTGAGGTGATATTGTCATTTTATAGTAACTAAATTAACCATATAGTATGAATATACAAGAAGACATCGTAGAAGTTAAATTAGTTAACTAAGGGTTAAAGTTAAATTATAAGGTTAATTTTATGACGTATATTCTCCTAAAACACATGGGATAATTGTATTTAGAACCATACTCATATTATTTTATATATATAACACTTTATTGTTATTTTAATTTTAAAATCAATTAATAAAAAATTATATTATAAGACATTCTTATTGTGCCCATCCTCCCTCTAATAAAAGTACACCAACTCTTACTCATTACTCACACCTCTCAAGAATCATGTATCATAAAAATACTTCACCAATAATATCCCAACATCTCACTATTCCACATAGAATCCTTACATTGGGAATATGGAATTTCAATAAATAAATTTAGCACAAATCATAAGAAGTTAGCCGATTTGAGGTAACGTCTTCTCTCAAGTTCCTTTCTATTTTTTTACTTCTGCGCTCCATATGGTATTTTAATTAATTGTTTACATAAAGAACCTATATAAAAAATATAATTGGTTATTTATGAGAATTATGTGATGTAAACATACACACACCTCCGTCTAATTGGTATAGAAAATATAGTTTTTGTGGACGGCGAACTGCTGCCTCACGAAACGATGATTATTCAATATTCTCCTACCACCAATTACGATGGATATCATGATGGAAATGAAAATATATGTTATATAAATCATATTTATTATATATCTATTCTTCTGTATTTATCAGTTATAATAATCCTTTATTCTTTTCATGTTGTATAAATACAATAATTTCATTTGATGAAGTGAAAACTACCACCGCTCAATGTGATATGACTCATTCATTAAATACATGGATCATATAAATGATGGAATTAATGAACATATTTAACATATATGAAATATGAAATTATACAGGAATTCAAATATACCTATGTATCATTTAGTTTCCATTACTTTAAACATAAAAATAAATTAATGTAGCATTCATTGTATGTACAACATACTATCTCCATGAATGGTGAATTTAATTTCTTATACCCAAATGTTATGGACTGTTATAAATACATATATAACAGACATATATGATATTTAAATAATGAATACTATTATCGAGATAATGGAATTATGACGACATGGACAATTGGTAATTATAACAAGATCATTTTCGACTAAAGTACCCAATATCGACAACAGGACCAATATTTCCTTAAATAAATATGTAATTTTTATAATATGAAAATAAGTGATATAAAAATAATGTTAGACCTGAAAAAGTATTTTGAATCATGTTGAAGTTAATTTATGTTTATTATTCAAGAAACTAAAGAAGGAACGAGTCAAGTCGAACACGCTGTAAAGGACTTCGTCTCAATCCCCATTCATTAGTTCGTGTTTTAATAATATACACCTACTTATATTACACATTATATAATAATTATTTTTGACTATTACATTAATTTAAAGGTAATTATTATTTCTATGAGGCGTTTTACTAAATGACACAATGTGTTTTTAACATATGTTACGACAATGACCTTTCCCCCTTTGGGAGCATTATTTGTTATTGGGATTCCTTAATAGTCCATAATGTTTTTAAAAAGAAAATAAAACACATATTTCCTTTTAAATATATTTTTATTGAAAATTGATTTTGAAATGGATTTATTATTTCAATATCTTGAAATGATTTCTTGTGATTGAAATGAAATGTAATTAGTGAAATATTCGTTTTTTAAATATTTTTTGTGTCTTGATTATATAATCGTACTTGGACATATGAATGGTGATTATGTAATAAACCAATGATAGGGGGTTACATTATAAACCAAATAATTGGTGGTTCTATAATAAAATAAGGACGGGTGGTTACGTTATAACCTCCAACACATTGGGTTAGAAAGTCGGCTATATAGAGATTCCACTTAGTGATATGTGTGGAAGTCAACCATATGGTTATTCCAATTCAGTATGTTTATGTATCAAGTTACCATTATATGATATATGTTGCGTCATATTGGATTTGTGGTAATATTTCAGTTTCAAAAATTTTAAGAAATGATCTTATATTCAGTGAAGTATTTTCTTTACTTCTTAAAGGTGAATTTTATTAATTTATGATAAAGTATTCATGGATTACAAGTTGTTTTAAGAAAATAATAGTTTTCCATCATTATGTATACCTTACTGAGGATTTAATGCTCATCCCATTGTATTAAATGTTTTTCATTGTACATAAATATGAATAGGGTCTTGGATGGGATCAAGGAAATGTCATGCTGCTTAAATCATGAGAAAAAACTTGTTTAATTTTTTAAAAAATTATTTTATAAAAAACAATTTATACTGATTATATGTTCCTACATGTAATATTCATTTTTTATGTATAAGTTATGAACTAATTCACTAATGCTCTAAACTTAATAATATCTTCAATTTGAATTTTAAAATTATTCAAGATTATGTAATGTTTACGGTCAGGGCTTTATACCTTGTTGTTTGTAGGAAAAGTTGTCCATAGATTTCATCCTACCCAAAGTAAGGAATCTAGGTTACGAGGAATGTTTTTTGGAATTATAAAAGGTAGATCATTTCTAATCATAATATTTTTATAAGTGTACTGAAGATGGGTAGGTGGTGGCCTTTTATAGGGAATTAAAAGGATTCACTTATGATTTTTAAATAATGATAGGTTTACACATGTTCTTACCTAATAAAATGAATAATAATCCATACTAAATCAGTAGTAGAAGGTTTATGGCTGAATAATGGTCAGAAAATTGATATCAGAAATGTTTCTAGGTCATTTGGGTCCCTAATAATGAGGTTTGGTCACAAATTTAAACTATTTGGACCTTAATCACTATAATGAATTTTAATCTCTTTTACAAATGTTTTTTTAAAATTTAAATATTATATAATTATACTATAAATATTATACTTATTATAAAGTTTTAAGTCATTTTGCCTTAATTCAATTCATATATGTTGAAAAATTCAGATTACTACTAATCCTGCCAATATAATGAAATAATGAGTTTTTAATTTAAAAAAATGATTAAACTGGATGTTACTTTTTTATATTTAATTTCTAAGAGAATTTGATTATAATGAGCTAAATTATATAAATATACTTATAATTTATCTAATGTTACCATGAAAATAATATCATTTTAATTAAACATTATTGAATATTAAAATGAAAATGTAGTTATTAAATAAAATGTAAAATTTTTCAGTATTCATAAAAGAATATGATTACTTGAAAAATACCCTAAATAATCAATAAGAAAAATTAATCATTTTAATAATAAAAATTATATTTATTTTATAAAATTATATTTACAAATGTGTTTAAAATTAATTTTCTTATATTTCACATATATATATTAAAATGATTTTATTCGATAAAACTTTATTTTTGAACATATAAAGACATACCCAAAAATTTTATATTTCATTATAAATATTTATTTTATCTAAAATCATTTTAAAAAATATTTGAAAATTAGTCATTAATATTCAAGTCATTATGTTTAATGGCTAGTCGATATTGTATCACTTAGAAAATTATAATATCATAATGCTTTGCAGAATCCCAGTGTTGCGTGTGATGTATGTCAAGTTAGTGTCGTTTGTAACACATATCAAGATGATTTTCTATGTATCATATTCCATGTTTGTTCCAGGTGACATATTCCAAGATGGTTCCATGTGACTGTAATGTTTAACATAGTTATTTTCTAATATAAAATTTAAAAACTATTTTTCGAGTTGCATGAGAAGAAAAATATTAAAAGATTAAATTAATTTCGAAAACAATAATTGACAAAATCTTGAGGTGTAACATTCTACCAACATAAAACTGAATTTTTTCATATAATATTTCTTTGGGTTATCCAATGTTTTTTACTTGAAATTTCATTCATAAAAACCCACATCGTAGAATTCGATACCAAAAATTTCATTTATAATGTAATGTTGGGAATATAACAGTTACACAACGTAATATATAATTGGGTTTCAACATGGGATAAAATATGTTGAAAGTGACAATATGGACATATAAATCGCTCTTGGAAGGCAATAATGAGGAAGGATTATTCATTCTTGCCTAGCCCTCCTGTCACTAGATCCACAAGAAAAATCCAATTTCCTCATCAACTTGGTGTCCTTGGTGGTATAAATAATGCCAATTAGAAAAATAATGAGGGGGATCTATTGTTTGTTATGGAAAATCCTCATGGGGGTGATATGATGAGGTTTACAGCTTCGATGGAGGAACAATGGGATGTTATCATTCATTCCAGGAGGAAATGTTGGAGACAACGGTTCCTTTCAATGCCTCAGAAGAAGATTGTGGGATGTTTTATGAGAGTGTTATTCTGGTGGCTACCAGCAAGGTGCAAATGGCGTGGATCGACAAGAAAGATCGAATCATGGAAAGTGGGTTTATTACATGGAAGATAAAGATGGATGAATTCTTACAGGCTTGGGATAAGTTTCTAACCTGGTTTGAGGATCTCATTATAGAATATCTGGATAAAGAGGTTACATGGATTTTATGGAATCTATTGTGGAGGAATACTTCTAATAGGCTTAAACGTGATTTCAACAGATCATCTATCTATTTTCTTGTTTTATGTTGTGTTTCCTAGTTGGTCATGGACTATTTTTTGTAAGGTTTCCACTCTCCGACAAAGTGGTTTTTTGAAAATAATAAAAATATGATTATGTGAACATATAATAGAAATATAATATTCATGTTCTGAGGTAGAGAGAAAGAGAACAAGGCTAGATAAAGTTACTAATGAGAAATCCATAAATCAAAAATGAACTGGTACACCATATAATTAATCATAAACAGCTGTACTAAGATAATTTTTTTGATTTCATGGTCCTTTTTCCTAATGATAAATAATTTTCATTAAATACATACTTCAGTGATTTTAGAAAAACCACACCCTTTGTTTTTCCTTTATCCACATCACCTCTTACTACAAATAGAAAGTTGAAGTTTACATTCCAGAATCACTAATTGGTAATGAGACCCATGATATGAGAACCAATCTATCGTTAGTTAACATCAAAAACATTTTTTTAATATAGGTTATCCAATCTATGTAAATCCTGTAATGGTAAGATAATATATTATTCTTATAATCATCACCGACTTTATTAATATTTAGTTTAATAAATGGTTTTCCATATAAGCATTTTAGATTATGAAAATAAAAAATAGTAGAAAGGAGTTCATAAAATCATCCTACAATTAATACCCCTTGTGTTATCACATATTGAACTTGATAATACATTCATTATATATTCACATGAAAATATTTTCTTAATCGGAATTTTTATAAATCCTTATTGAAAAAATGTATTCTTTCAAAACAAATTTCACCCAATATTTTTATATTGGCTCTTATAGTTAAAATAAATATATTCGAAGATTGGATTAATCATTGTAAATATTGATATCAGTATTATTTTATTAATAAAAAATTCATATAGAAAATTAAAATCAATTATTTTATTCATAACAAGTTCCACTAATGCATCATCATAATTTGAATATATCATATTTTTATAAAATACCATAGAAAATTACCCATTGTAGAGTTTTCCAATTATCATGGCCCACTTTTTCAATTTTTTTGTGTATGATTTCACTTTTTTACTTTATCATTAGAGGTTTTGGATGCTGATCATTATTATTAATGCATGGATTTGGGAATTTTTTGGTGAAATACCAAAACTCCTTAAAATTGAGTCACTAATGTGTTGTTGGTTCATCATGAAGAGTTTTCTCTTTATTCGAATAATTATTTAATTTTTTTTCTCTTTGTCATACAACTGCTTGATATACTTCATTACCAAAATAATAACATTTTTTAGTCCCATTAATACAATTCACACCATTAATCATTCCACACATATATCAAAAGGGAAAATCAACTTCTTATCACCGAGCTTTGTTGATTTTCCATTTAACTACATCTTCATATTATTGTTTAAACCATAACATTGATACATAACTCCAACCTCTATTTAAAATTTGATTTCACAAAGAAAATCTCATCATAGCTACCAATGAATTTTATGGACAACACCCTTATGAGACATGGATTTATGATACAGAAGAACTAATCAACCTTATATTTTTGATTGATGATAATTATAGAAGTGTACCTCGCATTTCTTGGAAATTAGCACTATAGACACAAAAAAATGTATCAATTTTTTCTTCAACTAATGTATTTCCTTTTGTATAAAGAACATGTGGAATATAATTATTAAATAATAATTTCTTAAACTCATAAAAATCAATTTAATTAATTTCATCTTGCTTCAGAATATTTTTGATTAGATTCCACCACTGATTTTCTTCACCCTCTAACTAGTAAACATCTATATTGAACTTATCATGATTTAAAAACATGAGTAAAGATAATATCATTTCAGTGGTATTGGTCTACTGTTCAACAAAAAGTGGATTAGAAGTCCCACAAGAAGAAGGTGAATGTTTTCTCATGAGGGACTCAAAAAATATTTGTTCCCACATTTGATCGTTTGTAAGTTCATCATGAATGATAACTATTTAAAGATGTGTGAGTAGAGAAATAAGGTTTATAATTTCATCTCCAATAGCTTTTAGATCCTTAATTGAAAAATAAATACATTTTCCCTCACAATGAATATAATCTCGGTTCATTCATGTTCTATCCATCGACAAAATCCAACAAACATAGTGTAAGAAAGCATTACACAATAGATAAATCACATAAACAAAAAAATCCATATACAGGAAGTCCAAATAATGGCACCTTCCATAATCTATGATACCATAGGTTTATCCTTGGTTATCCACATACATCATATATTCATTTCCTTAAAAATGGTTCATGAAGAGTTAGTGGCTTTTTAATGCATATCCCATCGGAGTGTCAAACTATGTGTTCAGAAAGACCTATTTTCATTAACCAAATTACCCTGAGTTAGGCCAAGAACATATAGCAAGAGTTTTTTTATGTACATTTCAACCCTAGACCCATCCAAAAATAGTATCTAGGAAGGTATATGTGTCTAAGAAACCAACCACTCTATAATTTTCCAAAATTCTTGAACATTTTCCTATAATTTTCCTTATCCTTATATATATCATTAGAGACACCCATTTACAGATTCTAAGAAATACCCATAGAGATCACACTATGGATTTGTAATCCTAAATTATAAAGGATGAAAAAACCTCTCATCTAATACCATATTTAGCAACACAATATTATCATTCATGGAAATTACAACATCTAAGAAGAATATTTTATACCTTAAAAAATACATTCATGAAGACCATAATATTTTAGTGTAGTTGGAAATGTGGTTACACATATCTTATCAAAGTGAATGTTATTCAACATCTTCCATAATGATCTCCAATTTTCTTACTTTTACATTAAAACATTATATATATCCTAGTAAAATAAAACATAGGAATATGGTGATCTTAGATGCTTAGTAAAGGTAAATAAAAAAAATTCCTAAGGATAACATGAACCAATGGTCTATGGAACGTGAGCTTAAATTCAATGATCAGACCCGGCATATTAGAGATCAAATAATGATTGGAAGTTCATAGGACATATATCATATGAGAATTTTGATAATAAGACATTAAATCATAACTATGAATAAGACATGGTATTGGATGCATGAATATATGAACGTAAAATCGTATGTAAAGTCGTATTATCATTACCATTATAAGACGATAGGATTGTGATATGACCTACATAACATATTCCAAATTTGGATAGAAACACGTGTACCCTATTTCCTTTCATTTTAGAATATAACCCATGTAACCTCTTCTTTCTAGGATTAGTCTAAAACCTATGTATCCTCGTTGTTTTAGATATGGGATACAACCCATGTACAATATTTTTTCAGGGTTGGGTTCCAACCAGTGTACCCTCATTCTTTTTGACATGGTTGATAACACAATAACCATATTATTTTCAGACATGGGATACAACCTATGTACCCATTCATCTCAAATAAAAAATATTGTTACCCATTGAATTAGGGAGATATATAGGTCCCACAAATCTCATAATAAAATCTCTGATACATGTGACACAAGATAATTAACCAATAATCATATCATAACCCTAAAAATACACATGTTTTATAGACATAAAATCATGACCCATGAAAGGAAATGGGTATCATTATTATTTAATCACATCATAAAAAATAGAAACTAATAGTTTTCATAACCATTTCATAAAATCATACCCTATCAAAATAATTATGTTGGATAAACATATAACCCATGAAATATAAATGGATTTCATAAACATATAACCCCTGAAAAAATAGATTTGATAAACCTATATCCCATGAAAAATAAACCATCTACATATAGACAATGATTTTAATAATAACCCATTCATAGAAATTTTACTAATAGAACCATTAGATAATTTCATTAAATAGATTGATTAACATTAATATATGTTATCATAGATGGAAAATAACATGGATATATATTTAAAAACATTACTTGAATTAAAAATACTATATTTGTTGAAAATGGATATTTCAACTATGAAAACAATTGAAGACCATTTTACATATAAAATATTTAATAAAGATTTAAACCCTTTTAAATATAATTTCATTGAAAATATTTTTCTAAAAAAAATTACATAATGTATCCATTTAAACATGAAATCAAATCTTCAAAGTATATAAGTTTCTCAAATCTGTATATGCCATACGAGGTGAAAACAAAATTCTATGTGCGAGGTCAACACATTATAAAAATTCTTGGTCATAAAGTGAAAATAATATTACAATGAAAATATTAGTAAAATAAAATATGGGAAAATCTATTATATATTTCAGGATAATATTAAAATATTCATGGAAACATTTTTAGAAAACACATATTTATGAATAAAAAGGATAATGTCGAGCTATCTTAAAAATAGATTATTATCTATATTATGTATTAAAGAGTAGAAATATGGTAACAATACATGAATATATCCTTAATAAAAATATCAAAATAAATTTCATTAATTTTCATGATATATGGATCATTGTATTTAATCAAATGAAGCATAAACATAAGAGGCCTTGAAAAGTGATGTGATTGTCTCATTACACAAGCATTACATGTTAACATTGGATCATATTATATATTTATGAAAATAAAATTTAATAAATCATAGAATATAATGAACAAATTTAAATTTCATGATATAAAATGAATGATGGATGTATATAAACCACGAAAAACAATTTATAGGCCGAAAAACATGTGTTTCAAAGAAAGAAAATTGAGGGAAAACTATTTTACTGATTTGGTATGTTCTAAAACATAAACCCTATAAAATAAAGATAGTAAAATTTATTTAGTAATAAGAATTAATATAAATATATGCTAAATTGATTAAAATAATTAGTAATACATACACCACACTAATTTAAATATTGGGGAACATACCATTTATCCCACATAAATACAAAATGAGATTAAATCCCCTTACCTAAAGTAATTACTCATATGTACTCCCTAAAAATACCAATATAATATATATAAATTTACTATTAATGTTTTAGATAACCATATATTTATATATAATACCATATACTATTTTATTATTTCCTTATATTACCCACTCTTTAATAATACAATGTTAAGGTTTCACATTAGTTAATATTCCCTTTGTTCTTCGCATCTGTCTTTTTTTGTTATAACATTGGTCCTTATACAAATATAATGATTTAAAAAATTTAGTACCTAAAATAAATATAATTTATATAAATTATATTTGCATTATAATAATATTTATTAAATATAAGTATAAAACTGAATACACCGTTCTTGGAGATAGTAGGTCGTACGTATGGATGAATGTTATTTTAATTTAATTGTCACATTGAAAGAAAAAAAGTAACATAGATATATATATATCATTATTAAATTAAATTTATGATATCATATATATTATATAAATTTATTAAACCAATCCTTTATACAATCCATAATGTCTATGGAATAAACATATCGCTTTGAGGTGGCGATAGTCCACACTTCCTCAAACAAAATTATCATAATTACGTTATTTATAAAGTAAAAGGTATGTTATATATAAATGTTTTAGATGAAAAAAGACATTATGAATATAATATATATCAAATATATATATTTTTGACATCATAATGGAAAATATGGTATGTTGTTTTGGATAAATGAAGAATCATCGTTTCATGAGGTAGTAGTTTTTCATACATAGAAACCATATTTTAATTACCCATTAGATAGAGTTTTGTGTTAGTGTAGGTAAAACCAATTACATAAAAACATAATATATATTTAGTGTATTGGTTTTTTATATTATTATAGAGTCATTATATTATAGTGGTGGAGAGTTGAAAGGAAATAAGATATCATGGGAGTAGATGTTACCTCTTAGTCGGATAACTCGTTTTGCTGGGTTACAATTGGATACCTAGGATTGAATCCCTCCCTAAGGGATGCTTCTAAATCAAGTGGAGGGATTTTGGGATGTTTAATGGGTGATATTTCATGAACCAATAAGGTTTTATAGGTGTGATGAAGTGGGATAGGTGTTACACTTTTTTCGTGTTTGAAAATGACTCACAACGAATTTTTAAAAATAAGTTAGGTGTACAAATGTTTTTAACTAAAAAACTGTCATTCCCTACAAAAATAAACAAAAAATGGAAGTTTTATGGTCTAATAATGGAAAAATATGGGTTTTACAAGTGTGTAGGTTATTTATCCCCATTTTATTAAGGAATTGTTTCTAATTATTCTTAATTTGACCTTAATAATGAGGATTAATTTTAATCATATTTACTAACTTTTTTATGAAAACAATTAATTTGATCTTAATCCATTAATAATAATTTACTTAATTTAAAGGGTTATATCGGTATTTCAAAATTCAATTCATAGATGTGGAAAAATTATGATTAATTCTAATCTCACATAGGGAACAAAATAATGGGCTTTTGTTAGTAAAATGTTCAAAAGATTGTTTTTTTCTATATTTAATTTAGATGTGAATCTATTTATATTGAACTAAATTTTATTATTATCAGAATACTTTATCAAATATGACCACGAAACGAATTTATAGTATTATTTATCATTACTTATTGTTTAAATTAAAAGTCATATATTTACTAAAATCCAGTATTTCTCATTATTCATCAAAAAATAAGTTTTCTTATAAAAATTCCAAAAACTCATAATAACATATATTATTTCTTTAAAATTAAAACAATTAATTATAAAATTAATTTTATTTTTATTTACATAAGGAATTTAAAATAATTTTATTTGATAAAATGGAATATTTAATCATATAAAGACTTTACCAAAAATTATATCATCTGTTAACAATTTGATTAATTTCTATAAAACTGTAATAAAAAATATTTGACAAGTAATTAATATTAATAACACTAGGATTAATGGCTGAGATATAATTATATAATTTAAAAACTATAAAAACTTGATGCATGGTAGAAACTCATTGTTGCGTCTAATGTATGCCAAATTGTTGTTGCATGTAGGACACGACGATTCGATAATCCATGTGTCACATGCGTTGTTGGTTATGTGTAATGTACATGTAGATGGTACCATATAAATAGAATTTTTGACATAATGATATAATAATAAACAAATAAAAATAATTTTAAGAGTTATGGGAATAGAAAAATATAAAAAAAAATTAATTAATTAAAAATAATAATTCACAAAATATTGAGGTGCTACACTGGAAACATGAAAAAACTTCACATATTTCATTTTTCAATATATTATATGTGTGTAACATATATTCCACTAAAAGAGGAATCCACTCCTCCCACATCCTCACACTTCTGAAGCCACAATGGATCAAAAAATGTATTCTGAAATAACTGCTAAAAATAAATCCCATAATCCTAGAAGAATACATTTGGGTACAAAGAAATCTAAAGAAGCTTTATAGTATAAACCAAAATATGATAACCAATTAATATATATCTACTTCTCACAATCTCTATTATTTTATTTCAATTTCACAACATTAAAACTTTTTATTATATGTTTGTATAACAATGCAAATATCCTAAAATATACTCAAATTTTGTTATGGTATGGGTTCAACCTAAACATACACACAATTCCATTTAATTGGTAACCAATATTTTATTTCATTGTATGGTGTACTACTTCCTCATGAAACAATTATTGTTCATTTTTCCATTACCAACTCTCATAGGGGAAATTATGATGGACACCAAATTAATACATGATATTTATGATATTTATTATATATTTTAATTATATAATCATTTTATTACACATTCCATCAAAAAAATTTATTTTACTTTATTATGATTACATAGTTTTTGGATGTGTACACTTTCGCCCCATCGAAACGATGTAGTTAGTTCACATTATACATGGAACCTATAAATGATGGTTTTAATTAAAAATATATGGAATAAAAACATATATATGAAATTAATGACATAATAACATTTATTTAAATAATATATATATATATATATAATTTTCATTATTACCATTTAAGACACATAAAAATTAATAACATCATTCGTGGACCTATGGACTACCACCTCCTCGACATGATATGATTCTTTTTACATCACATAAATTATATATTTAAGTGTATATGAATAAATAACATGGTATTTTAGTTATAATAATCATTATTTAATGATACAGAGTTACATACCTTCTTTCAATAATTATCATTCATAAATGGGAGCATTACTCATGCGTACGTATGACCTGCCTTCTTCAAGGTCGTAACGTTGATTCATTTTTCCTAACCATACATAGTGATTGATTTTTCGAGTATTATATATTTATTAATATTATAACATTTTCATAATTATTATTAATTATATTTTATTTAATGACATATTAGACCAATGATGACCTATCAATGTCATATATGACACATAAACATAATTTGGACAAAAAACATGACATAAACATAATTTGTTTTGTAGTTGTTTGAAAAATTGTAAAAATTGAATTAGATGTAATAATAACCATGAATAAGGTTCTCATAAATGTTGAAAATTATTATCAGTTTATTATAAATGATGTTAATGGATGTTCAACCGAATATAAACTCAATTTAAGGGATTTTCATCTCAGTTTTTATGCTTGTGAGATAAATGTCATATTCACCCATCACTTATTTTGTGTGGAATTAATACCTCTCATTTGGATATATACTATCTTTATTTATCTTTATTTCATTATATTAGACATTTCAATTTATTATTAATCTTTCTTGGATTCCATGATTCAAGACCAACTTAAGTAGAAAGAGATTTTCATCTAAATTTTCATTCCATTGAGACTTATTTGTAATTTTGTGCCAACTAATTTTTATTTGTTGTATTTGATGAATTGTATTCTTTTATGTCATGAATTCCCATATTTTTATGATATTAAATGATCCATTTATTGTCATACCATCTAGATATTATGATTCAAATTTTTCTAAGTGGTATGGGACACATTGGAATGTTTAATGATTATTTTTCTAAAGAATGATCTTATTGATTATCTTTGTAGTCTCAATTTCATTTTGGATTGTTAAAATTATATTGAAAAAATAATTTTATTTTAATCATTTTTCATATGATATTTTCATTGAATATCAATATTTTTTTACAATAGATATTATTCTTTGTTTAAATGTATATAATAAGAAATATGATGTTTACATGGAAAGATATTTCGTTACCTGGGGAATTGTTGATAAATCTATATGTTTTATAAAATACATACATTTGATCAAGAATATTCACTATTTATCAAATGGATTATTATATATGGGTAGTAAATTTAACATTAAATAATGGTTTGAAGTCGTACATTATATATCTTCTTTCTTCATTGATAAGTTCTTATGAGAAAAATTATTTGGGAAAATTAAATAGTTTTCTATCGGCAGTTTTAAAATGACTTGTGAAAGGACTTAACAAGATTATTTTTCATTTTCCATAGACATTTCATACAATACAGAATTTTTTCCTTCGTATTTGTTCAATTTATTATCCATCCATTAGATTTTGCTAAGATATATCTATAGATATGTTTCTTTTTCAGTACATTGATATAATGGGATGTGTTTTAGTTTCCAACCTTACCATATTTATTTTTCCTTATCTTGTTATTTGAATATCATGTGTTTTCTATTATTAACCATATATATTGTTTATACACATCAAATCAATGTATTGATTACATGGCATGTATTTTTAATTATTTTCTTTGGAATGCTATCTTTTTTAATTAATTCATTATTTCATATGCTATATTTTTCATTTCCCATTAATTTGATCTAAAACGTATTATGATTATTTTTCTATGAATACATATACTATATAATGAAATATATGAAAATATTTACTATATGGAATAAATTTATTATCAAAGTTATTTATTTAGAATAAATGGAACACAATTGTGTTTTAATTAGTGTTTTAATTTATAATACAAGTCTTAGGTATATATCTGGTTTACCAAGACAAATAAACTCTCAGTATATTGGGATTTATTTCATGTAATTATGATAATGTAATTAATATCACACAATGAATTTGGGCTTTCTAGAGTCGTTTCTCTACATCATCCCATGACACTATAAAAATAAACAGCGAATTCTAAACATATCTAGGTGAACCCATGATAACCTATACATGATTATGTGTTCCACAAAAAATAAATCTCTTCTAATTTGTAAATATTATATGTAACCAATAATATAAATGGGTTGTATAATATTTCCTCATGTTGTATTAAATGAATATTTCATAATGAATGCATTTGATAAATGAACATAGGAAATATATTACCCCATTAAATGAGGGGAGATAGAAATAGGTATATTTTTAAGATTCATATATTCTAATTTTATAAGTAATCTATAATAAAAATGGTTTTCTTCATTGATGAAAAAATATTTATAAGATCACATGTAATATTTCTTTCGGAAAATTCTTCTTCTAATTTTAAATGAAAAATTTAAAGTATACAAATTTATAAAATATTATATAAAACATTTTATTTCAAATGATCCATCTAATTTAAAAGGTGTTTTAATGTATAAATTATTAATGTTGGTGGGAAACTATAGCTATTCAATATATTATTAATATAGACAATAATTTCATTATTTATAAAAAATTAGTAAAATTCCTTTGTTAAAAAAAGGATTCACCGATTACTTTTAAATTGTTTCGGTAATCTAATTCTATCATGGGAAAAAGGTTAATAAGAAAAATTATAATATTAATTAAATTCACTAAAATATTTTCATGAATGTATATAAATTAGAAAGAAATATTTTATATCTAAAAGGAGAAATAATATATGTAAAACATACAAATAACATTCATTATGTATCATTATTCAATAAGGGGCGAAATGAAAATAAACAATTTAGACAATATACATGATTAGGGTATAATAATTGAGATTTTAAATAAGATAATAATTTTTAGTGATTTTCCCCAATGTTAAAATGAACATAAACAATCTAGAAAAGAAATAAAAATTTTAAAAATGTATTTACCATTTTTGTAACCATCATATCAAATATCTTCTGATGATATAAAATTAATTTCCACATAAAATATCATTTCATATAAAACATGATTTATTTAATAAGAAAACATTTCCTTGCATAAACAACATAAATTATTTTAGGTTCATTAATAATATTTAAATCAATGAATGTAAATTTATACAAAGTTCTTTTCCTAATGTTTGAATCGTCATGTTTGTCAATTATCTTCCTAAATTTAAAAAATCAATAATATAATTTTCTAGTTAAAATCTTATGTATTATTAGTACTTATATTTTTTATCTATCATTATATATTTATTAACAAATTCAATAATATTCAAATCATTCATTTTATGACATTATTATCATATATCATAAATGGATTCAATGGGATAAATGTGGTTAAAGAAGTCCGTTTTCTATAATATACATATCAATAATAATGAAATTATTGTCTTCTTTATAGTCATATTATAATATTAAATCCATGAATGAAATATGGTTATAAAATATGATCTATTTTATATTCAAGGAGATGGTAGGCCATACGAACGTATGTGTAACATTACCATTTTTTATTGATCATGAATTAAATAAGGTAATTATTATTATTTATTTTGTGACCATTATATCTTAAGTAAAATATTATTTCATTAAATACACTTATATATACCATTCATATGATGATGATATGAAATATGAATCACATCACTTCATGGAGGTGGTAACCCACACATACACACAAACTCCACTATAATTTGTTACTGAATGTAGTGAAATTAAAATACAAGTTGTATTAAATTTTTAAAATTATTACAGTCTATTTTTTATCATATAAATAAATATGATCAATCATCATAAACATATATGATAGGTTATGATAAATAATTAATTATCATGGTTCACAAAGCGGTAGTTCTACGTAGACATGAACGATGGTTTTGTATCCAATTTGATGGAAGTGGTCATGAATTTAGGTAATGAAAAAATAACAAATCATTATATTTTATATAAATTTGTTATTTTATCATCATAGTTTAACATCTATTTATAGATTTGTAAAATAATTAAAACAAATCACTTAATTAAGAATGATAACCCTTCACCAGACAACTTCTTTATGTTTTCAAAAAAATCCTTCCATTGGGGATTTTATAATAAAAAAATTAATATAGGATGTGTAATGGGAATTACGTAATTATTTTTGGGAGTTATTATATAAAAAAATGAATTTTAATCTCTCAAAAAAATAGTATATGTGGTTCCATTTATAAGTGGGAAAGAGATGTATTTTTCATAAATAGACAAAACTATTCCATAATGGGATGTCACTCTCATGTAAATAATAAGAAAATTTGATAAATTATATAGTGTGTGGATATTGAGTTCAACACCAACCTCAAATTTTAAATGATAACTTTTTTTAAATAGTTTATTCTCATTTATTTTATAGATACTCGCCTTTTTTTTAGTTTTTAAGAAGGTAATTTATGATTTATGAATAAAAATTACATGATATATGTTAGTAAATTTAAAGAAAATAATTATAAATATGTAATAATATTTATCCACTAAAAAGTCTCTATTTTTTAAAATTTAGTTATATCCTAGGCACATGCACCACGTAAAACAACTTTTTAACCCGAATTATAATCATAATTATTTACATATATTAATATTATTAATGAAACAATAATTTTTCAAATCATTAAATAATAGTATATATTATGATTAATGTATAGAATGTATTTTTTCAAAATAAATTCATATAATATGTTGTATTTAATCTAAAACTAAATACACAAACTACGATGAAGAGAATTTCTTTTGGAAAATGTATTTTCTGGTAATAGATTATATTATATTAACTATATGACAATAAAATTTCAATATATATATTTAAATTGATATTATTATAAATATATATATATTTTTTACAATTTCATTTATAAAATGCTCTTCATATGGGTTATTTTAGTTAATTAAACTATAAAAATAGTAAGCACTTAAAAAATTTCATAAAAATAGTGTTTTACGAATTCAAATATTCCAAAACCAAAATATTGAAAATTTTTAATTAAATTTAAATAATATTTATTATACTAAATTATATTGATATATTTTATATTTCATATAAATAAAAAATATAATTCCCCTTTAAATTACATGAATTAATGAAATGAAATGACATTATTTGATTAAAATTTAATTTTCATTATTATATAAATAATCAATCATTTTATAAAATCTTGAAACATCAGCCTAAATTAATTTTCAAAATATGATTCCAAAAATTATTTTTCTTTTATAAAAATAATCTATAAATACTCCAGAATTTTTTTATTTACCAGAAAAAAATTAAATTTTTCTTTATGAAAAGAAATTTATGATGTGTAAAATGAATTCAAAAAAATTTGATTGGTTATTTACTAAATATTTTTCATTAAATTTATATTTATTATAATAATTATAAATTTTTAATAAATTATTTAATATTATTCTTACATTCAATTTTAATGGAATGTTTAGAACTATAATATTTAAATAATGGAATTTCATTATATAGTTTGGCTCAGTGTTAGATGTATTATATTCCTAGAAAAAATGATATATTTTTAAAATTAAAGGGTGTTTCATTCTACGCCATTTAATAGATTTCATAATATAAATTTTAATAAAAATTATTTGATAATATTTTTGACATTTTATAATATATATTTTGATGTCCCAAAATGTAAAATGGATAGAAATAACGACCTCTTAACAAGAGTGATAATGATATATAATGGTTATTACATAACACTATTTATAAATAGGATAATATTATAGGGAATTAAAAATAAAGTCATTGATAAATGTGTTGATGTAAAAATAGTCATGGAGAGTTATAGATATGATTGGTATTAATAATGTGAATAATTATAAGATATTTAATGGCCACAATACATTAACACAATGTGTTTTGAAAACAAAAACCATTGGTTCATAATACAATAAAGGTAGTAGGATGTCATTTTTTATAATCATTTTCCTATATATTGTGAATTATTATTTCATTTATAAAAACATTATATGGAGATATAATAACATGGTTAGTATAATTTCATTATTTAATCAATTGATATCATAATATCACTATTTTCATTAAAAAATGAGTATTAATGGTAATTTTTTTTAATCCTGAAGCACTAAAATTATCTCATACATGACCCTATGATAAAAAATATTATAAGCATATATTCATTCAGTATTTATACATTTACCAAAACCATGGTTATTAGAACAATATAATATAATTCTCAAAATGAATAAACCACCATAAAAAAATTTACAAAATTTATCTCTAAATCCTTAAGATTAACTCCAACTATTTTATATATATGATTTTATAAAAAAATATTTCAACATATATTTAATCTAGTCTTGATTAAGGTTGGATATAAAATAATTGAATTAATTTTTCACATATTGATCCAAAATAACAGTAACATTTATCCCCAACTAAAATCAACCACTCGTAAAGGCTTATACCAAAGTGTATATTCCATAATCATATATGGTAATCATTGTTTTAAATAACCTAAATCACAATATGTGTTCTGTAAAATCAAATTTTCTTTAAAAAATCATAACAATCTGTAGGCGAATGATAATTCTAAGAACAAAATATCATTGGTAAAAAAGTATTTCTACAACATAACTCATTAAAAAAATGTTTAACTACATTCAACTCTATTATTATTTTAACATAGGTCATTACATGGTGATTTATTTAACCATTAAAATAGGTAATTTAGATAGATAATTACCATATTCCCCATATTTAAGACATCGAACAGTAAATTAATATTTATAATGATATTTATGTCTCTCTATTGAACTCCTTATTTTTTTCTATGGTAATTTGTTTCACTGTTCCATTATTTTCAATACATAAAATATTTCCCTATTCATTTGAGACACTATAAAGGGTGTCTCACCCCTTATTTGTCACATTATGGAAAAGAAAACTTATTTCCTGAATGTTCTTCACCACCTTCTCTCTTAGTAGAATAAATTGTTCTATTCATTCATGGGTCTGGTAGTTTGCTAAGGTATAGTTTGTTAAACATATAACTTTATACGATATTAGAAATTAAAAAAACATTCTTTCACATTAGTCACCATCCCATTTGGTATTGTAGAAACACCACATTGTCCATCATGTTTATCATTACCATAAGTCCTCAATGTTCTTAAACAACAACTGAATCAGACAAAATTATTGTGAGGAAAATTAATCATAATTATTTAAAATTATTTATTGGAATCCACAATAATGAAAAATTATTTTAAATATATAAAATAATATGCTTTCCCAAGGTAATACAAGATTAACATATTTTCAAATCCTTCAGGAGGGTTCGTTAAATATATATGAAATAACCCAAGAATCCTCCAGGGTGTGCAAAACCTAGATAGAAATAACAGGAGTTTCATTATGATTAAAAATAATTCATGAGATATTATCAACCAAATCTTTTCATTGTTTTACCACTATATTCATTAGTCACTAAAATAAATCAATATATTTGACACATAAGGGGATTAATCTAATGGAAAAGCACATAATCTACTTCTTATCGTAACATAATGATGGTGTCATATAAATATAATAACCTCTATCGTGTTTTTAAAAAAATTATCTAATTAAAATAACCAAAAATAACATCAAATGTTTATTTGATACCAAATATATTTACCCAAGCCTCTGACACATATTATTATATAATTTGAAATTAATCCATCCATTGATTTCAACCAAATTATCAAGAGGGATATGGTCCTTATAATAATATTTACATAACACATAAATAGAACCTAAAATTTAACTTAATAATTTTACCTCACCATAATGATATCTTAATAACCTAGTGAGACTAAAATTTAAAATAATAATATTATGAGTGAATAAAATAAATAGATGAGTTAAAAGTATCATTGTTGTAATAGAAATAATAAATAAACATAACACATGAGTTCGAGGAATAATGTGATATCATAGAAGATAATTCTCATGAGTAGTACAGTAGAATCATAACATTAGTAACATCGTATCATAATATCACAGAATCATTTAATTTTTTGAGTAAGATATATCATCAAATAAGACATAGTAAATTATAATTGTCAAGAAAGTATGAAATGGTGGAAAGACTCTCATAATAGATTTATATACTCAATAATACTATATATAACATCACATGCGAAAAAAATGCATTAAACAACGTATTAGATAATTGTATGGGAGAAACCTCCATAATGTGTACATCATTTATTGTTCAGAAATTGAAATAAATAATAATATATAAATAAACGAATACTGATTCGATGAAATGGGTTTCATAAACGTGGCTCATTCCATAAACATAGGAGGTTTCATAAAGAATAAATTTGATATATAAACATAAGGAATTTATTTCATATCAAATAGATGTGATAAGGTTTTAGGTACTTATGTATGAATGATGTATATAGAATATAGATGAAATTTGTAACATTAATTGTTATCATTTCAGTTAAAAACATCATTAAGAGACCACACATAATTTTCCTTTTTGAATACAACATTTCACATTAAACTGTATTTTAAAACATCTTTGAATATTGAAATTTTATTTTGAAAAATATTCCATAAAACCCATAATTCAAAATAATAATGGATTCAGTAATTTATTGAGAATTCATAACTATTAGAAATGTTTTTCAAGCCATAAAATTTATTGGAAGAAATTCCATTCACTCTTTTGTAGAAAATTCCAAATAATGTACACTATTCTAAAAATGATAGAAATATTATTTTTGTACTTTTTTTATAAAAAAATAAAATTTTTGTTGAAATTTTATTAATAAATCAATTGATTAAATTACAAATATTCTATAAAAAAATTTATTGAAAATATTGACACATAATTGAATGATTATCGATCTAAAATAAATGCATGACGGGTATAACATTCAAAAATATATCTTGATGACTCATTATTCAATAAATGATGAAATGGAAACCAATATATTTGAAACACATTCATAAAAAATCGATATTAATGTAAATATTTTTCATGAAAAAAAACTATACACGATTTCATCAAAATGCACCTTGAACACAAACAATCTTAAAAATAATTGAGATTGTAATATAAAACCTTTACATTTTCAGTAACATTCAAATGAAATAAAATTAAATTACATAAAATTAAATGATAATTAAATTACGGAGAATTATGAATGATTAATGAAAAAATATGTAATATATATAACATATACACTGTATAAATGAAATTTGATGTAGAATATTAAAATATTCCTCAATGAAGGGAAATTGATATTAAATCACTTACATCATGTGTGACTCATCACATGCATGGTTTATCGAAATAAATAATAAAAATATATACTTTTTTAACAAGGAAAATAAATTTATTCAATTTATAATAAAAATATTTTATTTATTTTCATTTTGAATTAGTATATTTAATCGGTTCTGTACAAAAGATATGTTTTTATGATATTCATTTCGAATGTCCCAAATTACTTCTGTTGGATGTCTATGTTAAAATAAGTCTTTATTCCATCATATGTAGAATACTAACAATAATATAATTTTTATTATTATACTTCAATTAATATTTTCAAACAACCCACTAATGATAATTACATTTAATGAACTATATTTTTATAATATAGATGTTGTGATGTACTTACTAAATAATAACATTTCTATTTTTATATGATAATGATTGGTTGATGGTAATTGTTATTTTATAATTATATAATGGCCATTACATTATAAATACCATTTTATGTTATTAAATGAACTTATATATACCATTAATGTGATTTGGTGATGAAAAAATAAAAACTCTATGTGGAGGTAGATGGTCACATGTACACACAAATGATGTTATCATATTTTAGTGAATGGAAATGTATTTAAATAAATGATAAATGGATTTTATATAATGAAATGTATTTTTTTAATATCATATATATATATATATATTATACAACATCATCAATATTTATGAAATTTGAGTATGGAAGACAAGTTACATGGGTTCCCAAGATAATAGTATCTCCTGCACACAAATAATGTATTTTTTCCATTTTATGGAAGATTATATCGATGTAGGATAAAAATTAATTGAATAAAATCATTTTATAATGGATATTGGTTTATTTTAATATATAATAAATTTTTATGAATATCATAGGGTGTTGGAAGAATTAATTAAAATGCTCTGTTCGGAAGGATACCTCATCCTCAAATATCAAATTTATCTTTGTACCAAAAAGCTTAAAAATATGGATTTGTAAAATAAGGGCCCCTAGATGCGTAGAAGGATGTAATAAATGGATTTTTCCATTGACTGTCCATACCATATAGATTTTTATCTGTTCTGAGTATAGTATAGGTGTTCCCCTATTATAAGGGAGAAGGAGTGTCGTTTTTATAAATACACAAAAATAATCAATAATTGGATTTCACTCTCAATACAAGTGCATAAAAATTAATAAATTATTGAGTTGGGGTAACATAATTACAATATACACCTATACCATTAAGAAATTATTTTTTTAAAATTTTATTCCCGTTGACGTTATAGTTACTAAATTTTATCGTTTTATTTTATAACATGGTACGTACATTTTATATAGGTATTTTTTTAATTAATATTGAAAATAATATAATACTTATTAAATAATTGGGAACCACTGATTAAAATTTTGTATGAATAATTTTTCTAATAAAAATCTTATTTTTGTGTTAAATTAATTATAACACAATTTCATATAATGCACAAACCCATATTTTAGCATTATCTATCGTAGTATTTTTTTTAAAGTTTTCTATTCATTATGAAAAAAATATAGTCAAAATTATTAATTAATATTAATTATTATTGTTAAAATAATGAAATAATCACTAAAAAATTAAATTAATAGTATATGTACTATGTTAATTTAATAATTAACGAATAAACTATTAGAATAAGTAGTTTTTCAATAAAATGAATCATTCATGAAATTAGTGATTTTATATTAAATCCATGACTAGAAATTTACATTATATGAATTAAAATAAATATAAATAGATAAATAATTAAATTGCATAATTTAAATACCGTATTGTTATGGGTTATTTTAATTAATTAATATGTAGAAACTCTATAAACTTCAAAACGATTTTCATTATTCTCTACTGTAAACAATAAAAATATTCCTTTAACAAAGTCATGAAAATTAATGAACAATATGATATTATTTATATTAATATAAATAAAATTATTATTATTTATTATTATTAACAAATTAATAATTATATATATCTGTAAAATTAAATAATTTAATGAAAATAAATGTTAATATTTTAATATTTTGTAATTTTAAATATTTGTGGAAAATTAAATCATTTTAGATATTCCCCAAAATTTAGCATCTATTTTATTTTATTTTATTTTTTAAAAAATTATATAATAATTTTTCTAGAATATCTAGACATTATTAATTTTATTTTCTCACTAATAAAAAAAATTATCATTTTTGAAGAAAATAATTTTTGAAGAGGAAAATAAATTTAAAAAAATTTGAATGGATATATTCTATGAATTTATTAATAAAATTATATATAATATGATTATATATATTTTATTAGGAATTTATCCTTATTCATACACCCCAATTTTAAGAATATGTTATAATGTTGGGTTTTAAATTGTAATATTTCACAAATAATTTATTCAGATTGTTTTGTATTGTATAATCTATCAAAAATAGTTTTCACATTAATCTTTTAAAAAGTTAAAATTTGTGTGTTCCTAAAAAAATATATTCCAAACATGTTATATTTTATAAATTATTTGTAACAACTACCAAAGTGAGCCTCAACCACAGAAAATGTGAAGAGTGTTATAACAGCCCTGCCATAGGTTAATGAAATTGAGCTTTAAATCCTTGAGGAAAGGATCACTATAAATGGATCACAGTTAAATGATTTAAAATTATTCAAAAAAGAATTAATTTGAGTAATTATTAGAAATTATTATAAATACTATGAAAATAATCACATTTCTCCTTCATAAAATCACTAACAATACAGGGATTTTTCTCTACAAATAAGTGTAGAATCCATCCATCCAAAAATCCATTGGACAATCCAAGAAGTCAATATAAACCCTGTGGATAAAAGAATATCATAAGTTACATCATTTAGGATGGAGGATAGTGTCATATAGGTTTATATACCCTTGTTTTACCCATAAAATTAATCTATATCCAAAAAAGTAAATTTACCATATCAATCTCTTCCCACAAACACTTTTTAAATGTCTAGTTGACCCCTTATCAATTTAGATCTCATTGAATCCATTAAATCCATTCACTATTTAATAGAAGAAACAATATGATTTCATGCAACAATGAAACTGAAGAGGAATTCATATCCCATGTTTGAGGATACAACATCTCCTCTATCAATCATTAGAAATCTAATGTTCTTGGTTTTAAATATCACTGGAGACTCTGACTAAGACAAAACAGTCATCAACACTTCATATCATTGGGTATTGTCTCAATTCGTTGGATGTAACATAGAGAAGGTCAATAAGATTCACAAAACCCCTTATCAATGAGAGTTGATATCAGATCCAATTTACACTACATTTGTATGAATATTTATCATAAATTACTACCTATGATTTTGAATTCAACCATTGGAAAGAGTAAACAAAATGAATATACGAAGGTAAGTCCAGAAATAAATTTTTTATAATTATCCAAATTCTCTGAATGTATTATGTAAAAAACTATTATATACAATCCTCTTTACTTTCAATAATTAAGTTGATACCCCAATAAATAGTCATGAATTACACACGTGCTTATACAATTATCATCACTCCCAAACCAATCTCTCCCATTATATTGAGGGGTTTGAATAAATTTGGACATTGATGAATCATGGTTATGTGGATTTCACCATAAAATTCCATGGATTCCAAAAATATTCTAATTTCTTACATCATCCTATAGATGAATTTTATAATTATAAAAATTTCTGACCCATTTTTTCATGAGAATAAATATAATGTGTATATAACTACCAAAAACAATCATCGAGTAAATTTATGTACATAATAACACCAATTAGTTCTCTAAGTGGTCCATGAATATATCCAAAAAAAATTAGGATGATGATTATCATCATCTTTTTGAAGTCATACATCATTACCAAATATAGTGTCCCTCAAAAAACATTGACATAAAAGGACATAGACTTATTATTTTCTATGTTTAAAATGTTGTATCATCAATATTCCATTCATCCCAACCAATAATATCAAAACCAATGACTAACAAATGAATAGATGAGTATTTTTACAAGAATTAATATAAAATAATCTATATGATGAAAATTATCTATACGAAATCACATCATGAAATCATTTTTTAATATTCAAATGTTTATCACTACATAACAAGTTCTACTAGACAAGGGACCCCATATTGTCACAAAACCTCCCTGATACAATGGTACATTTATAACCTTATGTGCTCTAACATGTACAATAGGGTGATCCTTGTCCCCATGGAGTGGGAACTAACAAATTTCATCACATATGAAATGAGCTTGAATTATTTTCTCCACAAAATAATTCAATATAAAAAATAAATGTCAATATACTCAAAGAGACAAATATTGAATGTTCATTAATCATTGGGTAATCTATTACTAAAAAGTAAATAATAAAGATACATTGCATTTATTCATTAAAAAATAAATGATACCAGAATTTTACAAGAATTCAACATATCGACATGTCATCTTATTCACTTTTGGTCCCATGGATCATAAACATCCACCACCAATAAGTGGATCGTTTCATATTCATAGAACAAGTATATTCAAATCTACAAAACGTAAAATGTATTTCAGGGGTGTAAGCTATATATCCTAGTAGGGTATCAATTTGTGTTTTATACCCATTTATATACAAATAACTCCAAATAATTATCCAAATTATATAAATCATTGAATGGGCTGATATTCAAATACTCCCAAAACAAATGATTTCATTTAGAAATGTTAGAAGATATATAAAAACTGGCATAAATAAATGTAACATATAAAACAATTATTTTAAATAGTTGACATGAATAACATAGTATTGTAATTCAATATAAGGTGATCACCAGGTAAGTTATATCATATAAACATGTATCATACCCGATGGTATTTAATTTTTTGTAATTTGACCTTCATATTTTTCAATAGTAGTATCAAATTAATGTGTTCACAAATCCCTTGAGTCAATCCTTGAAGAATAAACACCACATTAATAGAAAAACAATGACCTGATTTTTAATTTCATTATGCAATTCATAAAAAAATTGATATATGTCATATCAAAGAATTATTTTCATAGTCACCCAACAAGTTGACCTGATAACTTGTGAGTAATTCATTCAATATATTTATCTAACTATTAGGGGACTATCAATCATATTAGATCAGTTAATAAAATAAAATACCCCACTTTCAGTTTTCCACATACTTTTTTATTTTAAAACCAAATCATATTCCATTTATAAATTCATTACCTTTATAATAATATTTCAATGTAATCTATTTTTCCTTTGGTTTAACATCATATCATTTCATCAAAATAAATTTAAAAATTAATCCATTAATTTATCTTTAGTTAACCCAACAATTCTATTTCCATTGAAATATTTTTTTCAAAATATACATGGCATTTTATAAACCAAACATAAATTACCCAATTTATAATATTTTAAATCAATTAAAATATATTTCATTTCCATTAAGAAATTAAATGTTCAAAAATTATAGGGAATACAAATATTGAATAATGTACCATTAATCAATGATCAAACATTTAAACAACTATAATTTGAATCCCAATAGATATTCAAAGTCATAGAAGAACAAGTGGAAATCCAAAAAAACACCATCCAACAAAACATAGATTTAATCCATTTTAAAAATTTATATTCATCACTCTCAATTTTAATAACCAAATAAAATAGTTAAACCCTTAAAATGATATAAAACATAACCTAGATGTATCAAAAACATCCAACGAGGATTTTATCACAGAATAACGGATCTAGGTGGTTTTGAAATGCATCTATGGTGATTGTAGTTTCCATAATTTCAAATGAGAATCAAGTGGGAGAAAAGGATAAATAAAACAAGCCCTGGGGAATTTTCTCTGTAAAATCATAAAAAAATTTGTAGTTCTCATTGACACATTAATGTATGGATGGAAGTATATAGACAATGGTGAAAAATCCTAAAACCACAAAGTAGCCACCCCTATCATCAGACCTCTTGAAAGCCCACAGTAATCCGGGCCAAAATACACATTAACCAAATAAATGTTATAGTGAAACATAAGATCTATGTCATAGCTATGTCCAAATAAGAAGTTACTATGAAATGAATAGTATACAGGGCCATAATTCTGTTGGCCCTCAATGACATTGTTATGGAAAAATAGTATGTATATTTGAATATATCACCTCAATCCTCCGTATATTGCTATCTCGATGGTCCAGGGTATAACATGGACACTCTATGACATAACCAATACACCATGTCATATGTACCAACTAAATAATTTATTCTCATACTCATAAAATTATAAAAAAAATAAATCCCCATTAAGTAGGTCATTTTCATAAAAAATATCAATCCTAAAAATTCTCAAAACACTAACATTAGAAAAATAGAAACAAAAATAGTAATGAAGTCACTGATAATTGGTAATGATATGTTTCAACCACCCAAACATGAGTATTTTCTATCCTAGAAAACTATTTCATGAATTTTTTATTCTCAAATAGATATGAATTTAACATTCTCTCCATTAATTCATGCTCCAACATCTCATATGAATCATAACCCCAATACCATAGATGGTGGATTATATTTATTTCCCTTACCGCAAATAATTATTTTCTCATATCCAACAATTTTGATTGGTCATCCATTCATGGATAAATCATTCTTAATATCATGATTTTCCTATTGCATAATTGGATAAGGGCCTTTAATATTCATTTGATGATGTGAAACATGAAAATGCTATGATTAATTTCAACTGTTGTGGAAATGAATGAACAAGGACCCATTCTCGACTCACTCAATAATATCAATAGGACCAAAAAAAATAATCACAATATTTGAATAATATTCATGAATTTAGTGTCCCAACCAAGGTGAAACTCTCAAAAAAATTATGACCAACATAAAACACAAATGGTTTTCAACAAAAGTCAATATATGAATTTTAGTAGCATTGTACTATCAATATCCTTTAATGAATCAACTGAATCATTTATATAATCTCTTGGACAAAACATTGTTCCACTAGGTAAAATTCAAAAATCATTTACCAATGAAATAGAGATATAATATTTTTGTCATACAAAATCTAAAATAAATCCATTATGTTAGTTCTCTCTTAAATATTGTTAAATGAGTACTCAGTCATCCCTAATATTCCACCCAAGATCCACTAAATTCATGATTGCAAGACTAGATTGTTTTATATATAATCTATATAGTTTTCTCTAGTTGTCCATTCATATATGTATCATATGAGGTCCTTAAATGTACCTAGAATACGATGGCCAATGGGATTCCCCTTAGGTTGTTTGTACTAAAATGGGGATTACTATTAGAGAATATTTCTGATAGAACTCTATATAATAAGACTATCACATGAATTTAGTGATGTCCCATATCATCAAATATTATTTTATCTAAAAATTCATATTGGTGATCTATATATTTTTACCCATAAATGATGAACAATAGTAAATTAATCTATCGAGAGGGTATATGGAAACCCAACAACATATTCAATAGAGGTATTTTCCCCCATATATGTTGGCCATGTATGTGTCCAATGAATTCATTATGTTCACAAATGGTTTTCATTAAATTTTTGTTAGGTATAACAATGATATACAAAGTCAAAGACTTCCTGCCTCTTACCCAGTGCCCATAATTAACACTGTTTATTATATAATGTATTTATGGTTATAAGGAGAAATTCTCCTAAGGAATTATGTATGTCCCCCATAAAATATTTTCTCATATGAAAAGAAACCACATAATGGTTCATAAAGGATAGAATTTTCAATGGATATGATGACTATTACCAATGGTCACCCAAATGAGTTTCCATAATTCCATAGAACTCATCACCAAACTCATAGTCCAATAAATCATAATGATGATATATGGATTCAATTTCACACATTCCAAAATATCCTCAGGAAAATTCTCCCAAACTTATATATTCTATAATGAATTGAGATTCATAAAATTACATTCTTTTGATGATTCCTTCACATCTAAGGTTAGTGGATTCGTGTTGAAGGAGTTAGTAAATAAAATTCACATCTCTTGGTGTGTTGGTAAAGTTTAAATCTAATGATTGTATGTAATAAACAAAATTCATTTTTTATGATTAGATAATTTATGATAAATATATAATTAATTATTTTTCTATGAATAAATTTAAACCCTTTATAAAAATTAGTAATGACTCCAAGTATTTAGATAATTAATCTCATATACAATTTCATGAAAATGGGTCAGATTAATATTAACAAGTTTCTAGTGTTTTATGGAATGGTACGCCATAATGTGATCATATTGTGTAAGTAAACACTCCAATCATGAACATCATGCATCACTGCTGACCAAAAATCACAACCTTGGCTCTAGAAGAGTAAGATGTAGTTCAGAATTAAAATGATGTTTTATCCCATGAGAGAACACAAATGATTGTTGGACCAAATAATATTCACACCTTTCTGAATGAAAGAATTCATCGAATAAGCTATATTTGATAATTATCTATTTAATCTGCGGTAGTATCATGAAAACCTCGCAAATATCTCAATATAAGAAATATTAACCAGTTTCTTGAATTTCACAACATGATCACCTTCTCATGGAAAACTGAAATTAAATGTTCTAAGACACCATATCCCACATACATCACATATTGATTCTAAAAGTTACATTTTGACATCATTATGTAAAGTAAATAAATTCTCATCATTTCCAAATATTCTCTCAAATGATGTAAATCATCATCATCATTCTGATAGTAATAAATATTTACATTAAAAATTAAAAAAAAATACAAGTCAAGGTACTCATGAATGTTCTTATTCATAAAATACACAAAACATAAGAATTTTTTTTGAACAAATGGAATGAAAATATACTCATAATAGATATACATAATCCTGAAGTATGACATATAAATGTCAGACTCTTATATTATAAACATGGGATGTGCAAATAAAATATTGAACTTAAAAAAAATTCCCTGCTTTTACCTAGTCAATATAATCATCAATCCCTGTAAAAAGATAGATGTTCATTATCGTAACATGGTTGTGTTTTCTAGTAATCTTAATAAAGGATATTCAACCGATCTTATTTATTCAAATTTAGATTAGGTACCACCCATGATAACACTCTTAGGATTATATATAAATTATTTTTAAATTATAAAACTGAGATTTCAACTCCATCAACTCTAGTAGTTAGATATGATAATATATAGAAGGAAATAGATGAATACTATGTATATGATCAATTCAATATATCAGTTGTCATACAAGTGAATTAAACTATAAATTAGTAGGATAACATCACAAAACATGAACACACAATGAGGGTGATCAACCTAAAAATATTAATAATCAATTTCAAAAGAATACATTAAAATTACAATACAAAAATTTGAAAATTATGTTATGACTATTTTCGATATTGGAAAAATTTCTCCTTGATGGGAATTAGACTACCCATCAAGTTCTGCAAGATAGAAACACCAGAGGTAATAGTCAATCTGATCCTTTTATGAAATCATTGAATCCATCCAAAAAATATAGTCAACATGTTTCATTTTGAGTACGAGAATAATCATCGAAAAATTAGTCTTGAATTTCGAGAAAACATAATATGGACACTAAATAACTTACTCTATTCATTTTGAGGGGTGTGGTAATATCCCTCACATAATAAAAATATACAAAGTAATATTTAGAAAATTTAAAAATTTAGTCTATATTAATGAGTAATATTAGCCATTGTCAAATACTTTTATCACTAATGATTGATATATAATGATGATACCTATCACAATCACTAGGCCCACATTTTCATCCTCTAATGAATCTTCAACTATGTGATAAATCACCATTCCTGATCTATCTGGCTAGAACCCCATTTCTATTTAAGAGTCTACATTAACCAAAATACTTTTTAGTTAACATGAATCTATTCTACTTTGTGTAATAAAAATCGAAGGGATGAAATTAATTATCTTGCTTGAGTGATGAAACCAACTACATATCTTATGTCCCTTAATGTGAAAATGTCTCAAATTATGAATATTTTAACACTGTTAGCAATATTAAGGGCATATTCAATGAACATATGGTTGAATGTATGATTCATGTTATCTCAAACAAACAATGGAATAATCACAATTCAACATTCCATTAATTGAATTAATAGAACTACTACTGGGGAGAAATGAACTCAAATCAACCCTCAAAAACTATATAGGTCATGATCAACCATAAATACAATATCCATCACTTTAGTATACCAAGTGTGATTATATTGGAAAAATATTCAGTAGATATCATATCAAAGAATACTATAAAAAATTGTATCCATTATATTATAATTTTTATAAATTTTTGGGTAAAACTAAAGAGGATCACTAAAATGGTTTTCATACTATTTAATTGTCTAATCACTTTGTTGGAGGTTGAGAAACTATTAAGACATCACCAAGACTATAAAATATGGAATTAATTTGTCATAGGTAATAAATATAATGTAATTATAGTAAAATTCCTAATATTATTATGCATCACCATGAAATCCCACCATCACCTAAGAGTCACTTATGACATAAAAATAACAATTTTAATTTTTATTGCATCTGTAATTTCTATGAACTAAAAGAATCTACAATATTTTCCTAAATTCCTCTTTATCCATAATGTTATTCAATACAGATATATCTTGTGGTTTATGATAATGAAACTATTGATCATAATATCTTTATTTATTAGAACAAGGATCCATAATATGAACTAGAATTGGAACAATTGTATGTCCACATACGAACTTATCGATAACACACACCACTCTATTAATATGATTTAGGTCAATAATATAAATATCAATCTAAGATTCAATAATAGATTTATAATATTTTCTATTCATATGTCTTGTTAGTGGAATTATGATACATATCACTAATATATAGCACTAAAAATATGAATGCTACACAGAATAACCAATAAAATGGAGTTCCAATGAATATAAGTTCCTTTTAGAGAAAAAAATGTTGGAATTTCAACATACCCACAACAAATATAGGGTAAATATATAAAATAGTTCATCAAATTCATCATGTAAATAATTCTAATCACCCATGGAGAGAAAATGTTTTTATAATTAGATTTTACTAGGAACTCACTTATAAATAACCCATAAGTAAAATCTATAATACAACATACATACATGGATTACTCATGTAAACACGCGCATCGATGAAAACTGAAATTCTTACAACGTTGATACCACATTTCCATGAACCGTCCTAAATAACATGGTACCATAATACCTGTATATGATTTGACATGGCCCCATGGGAATTCCCGATCCCCACAAGGTGGTGAGTAGAACATGGAATCACACATGGAATGAGAGGGAACGATTTGTGACACTAAACAATAAAAGATAAAAAATAAAATTCATTATTATAAATAATCTAATAGGAGAATTTACTATTAAAAATAGGAAAATATTTACCCAAATAGTACATCTAAATGAATAAAAAACTATTCAACAGAAAACCTAATAGATAAAACCATGTAATGACCTGTTAACATCTCAACTAGCCACCCCAATCACTGTAGCTTCTAATGGTCATGAAAATACACAACTTCAAAGTGGAGCCTTTTCTATTCTCATACATGACATAAGATAATCTACATATTCTGAAAGGTAATTATAGTGTTTATGTTATTAGTCCTAGTAGGGTATCATGAAGTGTTCTATAATAAATTACATAAAATTAAAACAAATATGTTTTCAATTTAAATATAACAATTAATTGTTGTAATTCACATAATTTCATGAAACAAACATGGTTTCAATTAAAAAATATAGAGGATTCATCAAATTATGCTTAAATGATAATTTAATATAACGAATTTATATAAAAAATTTTCCATGAAATAAACAGTTCTATAATTCAATGTATTATATTCACCAAATGATAGATATCATGGAAACATGTATAAATATGACATTTTTGTTTCCTGATTTGGTTAATAAAAATACACATAAGTGACCTCACCTCAATGTGTTCTTATGTCCCATGACATAGGCCATGAAAAATCAACACTCTATAGGTGATATAACAATCCCATAAAATGTTTGTGTATGTTTTTTCATCATTAGACATGTTATATTTGTTTTTTATACTATAATTATTTTTTTAGTGTCTATCTAATAACCCATGATCAATTTTTCAACATCCCATAAATCAATCTATCTATCTATCTATCTATCATCAAAAAATTTATCATTTCAGAAAATAAAAATATAATATGATTATCCAAATTCAGTTTCAACATGGCTTTTTTATTTCAATGAAATTTCATTCATTAATAAATTCATTACATTTCAAAGATCTCATATTTTAATCCATTTATCTTAACTATTAACTATAAATAATTTCCTCGATAAAATTTCATAATGATGAATTAAATTTTTCCCATGTTCACCCAAGAATTAACATTCCATTGAAATTTTTCGGTCAAAAATCTCCAGGACATATTCAAACCCATCCATAGATAACCTCAAATGTCTGTTATTAAATCATATAAAAATAATATAAATTTATTTATGAAATTAAATATTTTAATTTTTAGGGAAAAATAATAAGAATCCACCAACTGTTTATCCAAAATGAAATGATCAGAAACCCAAAATATGAATTACAATAGAGGGTTGAAGGTTTATATTATTAATTGGAAATAAATAAATAAAACTCCAAAAAATCATGAATATAATCCATCATTGAAATGAGGATTAATCACTCTAAATGACTAGAAGAGAAGGAAATATGGAAAATAAAAAATGAGGGGAGATAGCGTACAAGAGAGGACTAATATTCTTCCAACATGGAGTCAATATAATAAGAATAAAATTATAGGAGTTAAAACACAAAAAAAGGTTCATCGGGAGACAAAACAAATTAGAGTTCAGTGGGAATAAAGGAAACATCAAACTGGAATAAGGGAATCCAAATATCTAAAAATACTTATCATGATGAAACCTATTTTTTCGATAGAGTAAAAAGTATAAATAGATAGGCCATGGAGAAACCTCATCACTCAAGGTGGTGGTCACCCTTATTAATCAGAATCTTATAAACACATCATATACCTCACCCATATCTTCTTCACCTAGGAAAAATATTCTGAACATCACAAGCATGGCACCATAGCTACGCCCAAATAGTTAGTTTAACAAAAAATGAACAAACTCGCGATCTAAAGATTAATCACCCCATTTGTTTCACTATAAGAAAAAAACAAGTAACTTATCTAAACTCCAATAACCTCTCTTATAATATAGCTCTACAGTTCTCATAATGACATTGAATATTCATGATACATATCAAATACCGTGAAAAAAATCCTAATTGATATTTTCATAATAATACATCATTAATTCAAAGAAACATACAACATCAGAAGAATATATTTTCCCAAATAAAAACTATCTATCATAAAATAACTCTAAATAATCCAAAAAATGTGGGTTAAAAGGATTTTTGAAGTACCTATAAAAATATAATTTTATGTTCCCCACATTCACTTCTATAAAATAATGAATCAGTTTATCCCATAGATATATTGTAAAATTCCCTCCATTTAAGCCTTTGTAATCTATTTTCCAAAGAATTGAATTCTCAAATGTATCATGAAAACATGAAAAAAATAAATTATTATATATTTTACACATTAATCTAATTTTAATTTCATAAAAATAAAATTTTATGATTATTAAGAAAATATTTTTACCCATATACGCACCTCCATGGAGATATGGTATTGGTTATCAAAAATCTAATGACAATAGAAAAAATGGTTCAAAACTCAAACCAATGAGTGATGGACAAAGTTTTACACACATAGTTTAATCCAAGAGATTGTATTACATATTCATAACGTATAATGAGTACATCTTTGCATCCAATGATGGAATATTTTTTGGTATACACACTCCCTAATCATGATGTCAGTTCTATTATCTGTTCCCTTTGACATTAAACTGTATAGATTTTTTCCACAAGTAATGATGATAAAATTAAAAAAAATATTTCTATACAGAAGAAATAAAATTAAAAAACTAAATCTATATATTATAATGTTATACAACATGATGTATGCCCAAAATATAAGACCGTAAACTACATATCACTATATTCTGTGTCACGTGACCATAAAATTGAATTATACTCTCGTATTAGCTAAATTATGTAAAAATAGGAATAAATACCAATGATATGATAATAAATATTTTGGTTTATTTTGAAAAAATTCTACGAAAATAAATATAGCATGTTATGAATGATATATCCATTCCACTCATATTTCCCACAATAAGTAGGATTCCCTAGATCTTCGATGTTGGTGGTGGTTTCTTCAACTAATATAACTATGATGTATCATGTATAAAGGTAGTGGACGACAAATTCAATCATTCATGACCATTAATTTATTATATAAGCATTATTTATATTTTCTTAATCAAATACATGGAATATTTTTTTTTCTATATGGATCCTTGTATCCTGATCTATCTGTAAACATGAACAAATATCATCCTACACCTATGTTAGAATATATATATATATATATATGGATTATAAAAAATGGAATAACATGTGCATTGATTCATGTTTCCTCGCTATATGTTTTGACACATAGATATCTAAAACTGACCATAATATTAATGCTAAATAATTCCTCCATGCTTCTTTGGTGATAGATCATTGTAACCAATTTTCAATTAGTTTTCATTCTATTTTATACCCTTTGTAGAAATTTATTATTCTATAAAATCAATGTGTGGCATGATTCCTATTCTCATAGGGTATTTAGTGATTTATAAGTGTATTATACATGTTGTTGATATCAAACAAATAAAAATTAACCCTTTTCCTAGTATATTAACTTGATCGATGTGGGGAATTTCTCATCCAATGATATGTGTGGAAATATTATTATTCTAATAGGATACATAGTGACAAAAAAATTAATATTCTATTAATATGATTTAATTCCAATAAATAAAATGATAAGATACTTTTTTGGCATCCCAATATTCTCTTTCGAGATGACACATGACATCCCCTAGGAACACTTTTGATAATCATAGAGTTTGGATAATAACTAAATGAAGATGAAGTGAAAAAATTACAATGATTACTATAAATATATTAATATTAAACATTCAGTAGAGAAATAATCTAGATTCTTTATTGAATTACCCATAAGTTGAAATCCAAATAAAAAAATAGGTTACAAAATACAACTAGAACCAAAAAAATTAAAATTGTGACCAAACATGAAACCCGAAATTATTAAAAACCACTAAATTAGAGTTAATATTGACAAGAAAAGATTATTGATATGAATCGTATATATATAATTATATATGAAAATACGTGGATAATGAAGAAGCCAAATAATTCTATAAGTGGCCACATTCGTCACACTCCAAACTAAGGACCATAATCACTCAAAATGTATTTAAATATTGATATAACTGGAACTTGAAATTCAAATGATAGGATAGTTATGATTAAAATACTCAGTAAGCATTCAACAAACCGCACCCTATATATTACCTTTAAATGAAATATTGATTTATTTCTATGACGAATTACATATATATACAAAATTATTTCCTTCAAACATTGTTTCTAATTAATTACAATAATGTTCACCTTATTTCATTATTTGAGAATAAATTAATGAATATGGTTTTCTGAATATAAAATTAGGGTACTTAAAATTACTAAAAATGGAAGGATGTATTTTTATTCCTTTTTTCAAATATGTTAATTTAAATTTCATGGTAAAGGAATTTGTAAAAATAATAATAAAACATTAAAATATTAAATTTTTATTTAAATATGTGTAAAAATAATTGAAAGAAGAATTAAAAGATAAATAACTACAACTAGATGTTGACAAAATCAACAAAAGAAATCACACGAAAATGAAATGAGGGAAATAAGAAAGCAGGATAAAATATACAATCATAATAATAAATTTGGGAAACCAGCATAAATAATAATGATTTATATGACACATGAATGACCATTATTTTGGGAAAATATAGAACAAAAAAACTAAATCAATAATATTCCTTATCCAAATGCTTTCAAACATCTCTACCACTCAATCATGCCCTACATGGCCTAACTGGGTAGAAAACACCATAGTAGAGAACGAAATAAACTATGGGTGACTATCCAAATCATAATACAAACATGGTTTATCATGTGTTCATAGGATATCCACTATATTCTAGATGCTTATATGGTATATATGAAATATGTATCAATCTATAACGTAATGAACATCAATAAATATATAAATACATGGGCAAAACACAAAACAATTCCCACCAACAGCCTAGTCCTCATGAATTAATAATAGTAAAATCTATTTTGAAATAAATTTACAAATATACAATGCATCATATAATTGGAATTTTTTTGAACATTTATTTTGAACAGTTTTTAAAAATTATGTTATTTAACAAATATTAAATTTATAAATATCATTAATTTGAATGAATATAAATTTGAATAAAATTTTAACATCAATTATTACTTTAAAAATTTTAAATGTAGTATATGGTATGGATATGACTTCATATAAATTGAATAAATCAGTTGTTTTTATGTTTAAATGTCAGTATATAGGTAAACATACATTAATTAAATTAATACAAGTCACCTCTAAGGATAGGATGTTTTTTGAAACATATATGGAAAAATACCTACAGAACCATCTCAATCCTAATGAAAAAATGATACCCATGAATATAATTATACATGGAAAAAACATTGTTTTCTAGACTTTAAATTGTTAAGAACAAATAAGAAGTGGAATGAAATGTAGGGGGAGGTAATCACCTTAATATTTTATGAATGAATCACTATGAAAACGAAAAGAATGTCCTATGAGGTATAACCAAAGGAATGATCTTCAAGTATGATGAAATTCAATTTGAATATAAATAGAAATTTTTGGATTGAAAATTATGACGGAAAATTCTTAAAATCTCCTAAAATTTAAAAATATGGGATTATTGTATGGTTTGAGTGCATGGTTCGGTAAACTATTCACAAACTATGTTTATTATCAATGATTTATCCATGTACCTCAAATTGTTTTTAAAATACATAAAAAACCTTGTTTACTGGGTTAATAAAATAAAAAAATGATTTGAAAACATTCCCAGGGTTTTTACTAACTTTGATCATGTCGTATTCCCATTCCATTTAGCAATTAAAAAATGAATATTTAGTATTAGGGTGCTCATAGTTTAGAACAAAACATTATCTACACATTCTTAAAAGACCATATATGATCAAAATGAAATAGAATAAGGCCTTGTGTAATGGTACCCATGCTCTTTTCTTCAAATAGTGTAGACTCTCCATGCATATAATAGAAAATTTCATCGAACATTCAACTTCGAAACGAAGATCTCAAAAATAAAATACAATTTCCAATGGAAAAATAATAATAAATATAATATATAAAAATATTCCATCAATTAAAAATTCTACCCACAATAATGAATTTTCTTAGAATGAATCAATAGAATTCATTGATCAAAGAAAAGGGGAATGATTCAAAACCATAACATAACATGAATCCAAGAAACTAGGAACCCCAAATAATCATAGAGGATCCAAAAAAAATTTTAATCTAAGAACATCATCACAACTAAATCTATCGATCATTCTCTATGGAAAAAAAATATTTAATGAGGATGGGAAATCCAAATTGAATTAATTGGGAAATGAAGGGTTCTAAATCCAATCAAACATTAAAAATGAAGAATTATCAAACAAACTAAACGGAGATAAAAAATAAATAGGGGATGAAAATGTTGGACCCTCACCATATTTGGGTTTCTAAAAAGGAAACCACACACCATTCAGAATATCTACAGTCAAAACCCTTCACCGTGTGATTTGATAATATCTAAAAGAATATTTTTGAAATACCACAAGGGGGAAAACTAAAAGTGTATAAAATTAAAACCTAACAATAGTGATGGATCAAAAATATATATATCATGAAAACTCATTATAATTATTATAAGTTTTATATATGAATCATCCACTATTCCTTGAAACACCTTATAAAACTATTTTACATATCATATATGGCTAAAAGAATACATGAAATCATAGAAAATTGACATGAATTATTATTTTGAAATTTTGTGACACATCGATGAAATAATGGGTTTCTATACCTAGAAGAAACTAAAAAATATAATAAATATTCTTAATACCACCATATTCTTTTTCTGGTTCAGGAAACAACCCCTGCTATTATTTCAATACCCTTTTCAACATTAAGAACAATAGAAGGGTCAATTTCTTCATGAACTTCATTTAACAATGCCATGAGATACGATTCATGACACAACACATATTCCTAAGTGGTTAAAAAAAATTTGGAAAACCTTTTATAATGATCATGATGAAGTAATTAAAACAATACTACACCTTTATTAAATATTTCATAGTCAACTATAGACGATAGGGAACTAGAATGATAAATTAATAGATATACTCTAAAACGGTTTGATCATAGTGCTATAAAAAGTTCAACTCCATCATCTTTACCAAATTATTGACCTTAGATAAATTATACTTATTGAATAATTATATAAAAAATTAATAAGTTTAACCTATAATGGGGTTTTCAAAATGTATAACATCCACTACATCCAACTCAAACCATAGATAATAAATTTAAAAAACATAACCACTTAAAACTAATCAATTCTCTCAAAGAGGATAGGAGTAATCTCTATTTTCTACAACAATAAGAATAATTCACTAGAATATTATCTTTGATAATTGAGAAAAATATTTATAGAAAACATTTTAATTAGATCTACAGGCTGATCAATTAGAGGGTCTTCTAATGGTGTGTCAACTAGAGATACCTATTGTATGTTCGTAAAATCATTGTGTGGGTGTGAAATAAATCACAATGAAATAATAACTCAATAAATTAAAACTATTTATGAACATCTCATCACCATAAATTTAAAAATATAAAATGATTTCCAATAATTAATTCCACATAACCATAAAAAAATACTGATAATTACAACATTGAAAATAATATGAAATATTCCTAAATTGTGTTATTTAATTTAATTTAAAAAACCCTTATTAATTATAAAAATCAAATTGTCTATTAAGCACACATTTTCACTGAAAAGTTTATATAAAATTATTAAAAATAATATACTCAAGCTCTAATAATTGACAACTATGACAAGAAATTATTTTGAAAGGGATAGTTTTATCTAACTAGTGAGATTAAAATATAATTTCACATTTTTTGATTATGTTAATTTAGAAAAATAAATAATAGTTTATGAATACCCGTATATCAATATATTTATTTAGGTAAAAAAATTAAAAAATGTTCTTAAAACAATTATAGATTAATAATAATATACTATAAATCTAGAAAAGTCACTAATGAATGTGTGTTAATTGGATTGGACTACCATATTTTAATAACACTAATATAATAAAGAGTAACTTGGAACATTGTACTAGAGATCCACATTTTTTTACGAACCCTACAAGATCACTGGGGACCACCAATGAAACACTCATTTCGTTCGAAAACAAAAATCATGAAATTGAAACCCAAACACATTAATGAGTCCAAAACATCATCAAATATGTATTAGAAATTCAATAAATTATAAGGATATATTAGAAGAAAAAACTCATGATCCTGCATTATATGGTGACCTATGTATTTAAATTTAATGTTTTAGAAAAATATATATTTTTACCCACTTACTATGTCTAAATGACCTTACAAAAATCCACCATCACTACACACATAACAATTGCTTGTTTAAACCAAATACCTCTAAAAAAATAATTTTTTAATATAAATTTATCGTGAACATGTATTACCACCCCAAAACCAAGAACATGATCTAAGTCAAAAAATCCCTACGATGTTTTCCATGTTGTGCTATGAAGAAAACAAGAACCAATGGAATTAAAAGAGAAATTGTGCAGATAATTTCTCAAAATAGAAGATGACCAATAATGTGGTGGATATATAACAAATATTTTTACATGAATATTCCATACATTGGATTATCATTAAAAATTTAATAATAATCTTACATATTTATCTAAAAGAAAATAGATTTAAATAGTCACAATTACACAACCTGACGATGATAATGATTATTAAAAATAATTTCATATAAAAATTGTTGGATGTATAAAATATTTGGTGTAATTTCAGCTATACATAAACCAAATAAAACTAAATTGACTAACCAAATCTCCATGAGGCCTCTTTAGACATCACATATATATATATATATATTTGAATAGCATCATTCCCAAGAGATAAAACTGAAGATTGAATTTTAACATAAAACTAAAATATTTTCTTAATTGTGAGTACAATACTAAATTGGAATTATAAAAAAACACACGATATTTATTAAATTTAATTGAAAATTTATTTCAATTTATATTGAGAATTATATTATAAACATTGTCCTTTCCTTCATGCATATTTTTTAAAAAAAATAACAGTATTCAACCTTTCTTACATTTAATGGAAATGATATAATGGTTATTGTTTTCTTTAATTTCAATGGTATGGTTATGAAAACCTTAAAAATGAATTTATTTTTTTGAAAGCCTTAAATTCAAATATACAGATAAAAATAAAAAAACTAAAATGGAATTGAATCATTTTTTTATAAAACATTATTACATTATCATTTCTTTTAAACAGGAGTAGCACATAGATAATCGTAATCATTGAAAACATTAATAAATGTAATAACACGATAATAAAATAAGGTAAACCGAAACATATAATATATACTACAATAAAAATGATAAAATAGAGAAACTGAAAAAAAAAATCATTTTATAAAAGACATGGGAATTCCTACGAGGTTAAGATAAAATCTATAACATATAAATCTAGATTAATCAAATTAGAATTCATGATTTAATAATACTTCTACAATTCTAGGCCATAAAATACTTAGCATTACCATAGTTGTAACACACCAAGAATCTATGGTATGTTTCTTTTTAAATAATTCTACCACTTGGGCTCCATTCAACATTGAGTTCGAGGATACCATAATACTTCATACTTGATGTATAAAAAGAGTATATGAATATATTAACCTTGTTGTGTAATTATAAAATTTTATATTTCAAAATATACATTTAATTTTTTAATTTGTAATGTCAATATTATCTTATAGTGATATTTTAGTATTTTTGTGAAATATTTTTGTTTTTTATAAATTTGACAAATAATGCATTATGGTTTGAAAACATGGTAATTCATTTTAATAATTAGTTTACTTTAAATGGATATTATTGTAATAATATATAACTAATTTTTATATTAATAGAATATAGGCCATTATAAAAAATTTATAATAAATTTAGATATTAAAATTTAATGAAATTTTGATTATCATGTTACCTACATTCCCATCACATCTTACTAGATAACATTAAACCTAATTTTCATATAATGATAATTCAATTTATAAAACCTATAATACATGGTTATAATTAGTATAAATTTTTTTCTTAAATAATAGAAAGATTATTTTTTGGTGACTAGTTTCATTAATAATGTTTTATTCATTTACTACATTTACGGGTAAATATAATAATTAATGGTTAAAATAATATTATATAATTAACCTATAACATGTAAAAATCATATTTTTTGACTCAAATGAACCCTTATAACCTAAGGTTCAAAAATTAATCATTTAACTGACACTATTCCATGAATATGACATATAAAATATAAAAATCAATGAATGTTAGAAAAGGTCACAATATCATTTAATATAAGAACGTTAACAATACTATTGGGATAACTAAGAGATAAAATTGATTGAAAATAGTCTCTTTAAATAAAAAGTGATGTTATATTTCATATTATTATAATTATAATTTCTATTTATTAAATTATTATCATTATTTATGAAATAATAGTGGCATAGAAATTATTTTACTAATAGAAATATAAAATAAATGGTATTGAAAAAATAAATTAAATATAAATTGAAATAATTAAGTTGATCGAAGAATTTTATATGTGAAATTGACAAATTACTAGTAAATTATACGGTGTTTATTGATGTTATATATTTAGTTTGGTATTTATTTTATGTCAAATTAATGAATAGTTTCAAAATTTAAACTATTGATATTTTATAAAAATAAACATTTTATTAAATTATTCTAAATTCATAATTAATTTTAAAAAATAATATATTATAAATGTAATGTCTATAATATCTTAAATTATTCATTTTTGTACAATTAGAACCCTATAAGAATATATTTATATAATTTTAAAAATTATTATTTTGTTTCCAAAATTATAATTAATAGAATAATCAAGGATAAATCAAAATAATAAGGTTCAAAATAAAATACAAACATGTCTAAATTTTATAGTAATTAATTATTTCAACATATCCTAATATTATAGTTGTAATACCTATATTTGGAGATATTTAAAATAAATAATAAATTTATATTATATTTATAGTTTTGGAGTTTCAAAAAGTCCCTTTCTCGTATCTTATACAAGGGAACGTTACATTCTCTACTATTAACACTGATAAATCCATTTATCTTAGAAAAACCCTAAAATATAATATTAAAAACTTCCCTAACATCATTTTAGAGGCCATATATTGAATATAATGCCATCATATCGAGTAATTTTTGGAAAATAAAATAAGGAACGCTTCAATAAAAGATAATTGTTTTAATAACTCTATCAAAGTTCATTTAATCATATAATTCTTTTTATAATATTATCCCTTAATAATGTAATAAACACAACATCTAATATATTGTAATATTTTTTTAGGATTATGGTACAACCATATTAATCTTTTTACCAACCCATTGAAAAAAATATCAACATGTGTGTGTGTACGACTTCCCGTCTCCATGTTCTATTGTAAACTATATTTCAAATATGTTTTATTTATATAGGTATAGAAATTAATATAAATTATTAAAATAATAAATATGAAATGATATTTTACTATATAATTCATATTCCAACCAACTCCTCACCCTTTTCCATTATGGAATGATACCATCACTCGTGCGTATATATGGCATACCATCTCCACAACGCGATGAGTTAAATACTCCACTTAAACAATTTAATAATGATTTTTAAAAAATATATAATCAATGAATTTAATATTTATGATCTTAATATCTTTATGGATATGAATAAGGTATATCATAATCATAATAAATTAAAATCACACGACAAAATAAACATAAAAATGAAGCAGTTCTCATCCGAAATAATTATTATAATGAAATATTATTAATAATATGATATTAGAGGATCATATATTTTATCATAAATAATGTATATTGTTTTGGAATAATGTAAAAAATATTTTAAAAATATACAGGATGTTAATGCACCTTATAAAAAATTATAATACTAGATATGTGTAAATTTTGATATTTATTAATTATCTCAGAATGCTTTTAAGTAAGAATTTAGTAAGAAATATCTATCATAAGTGTCCATTTTTCTTAAGAATGTAATTAAAGACATTATTACTATTACATTAAAAATTTTAAAACACATATTTACCCTTATTTGATTTGATAAATGGAATTGTTTTTTCATTTTCCTTATAGGGTACATTTTTTGACTATTTCAATAGTGATTGAATAATATGTTTATTTATCTTATATGGTTTGAACGTATCATTACACTATCGTGATTCAATAATGTTTCAAAATCATACATTAAATCAATTCATGTTTATTTTCAATTAGAATTTTTTTCATTTAATTTTTTCATTTTCAATAAATACTTTAAATAAAATGAGGAATTTCAATAAAGAAAATTGTAAGTATTTTTTAAAAACATTGTTATCTCTGTGAACATAATTTATTAAATTTTTCATTTTATTGATGTTATTTCATATGATACAAAATATCATATTATATTAAATTGTATATGAATAGATAAATTATGGATGTTCTACTCGAATATCGTTCCTGGTTTCTGGATAATTTATTAAGATTATGTATATTTATTTTTATATGACTTTTTTATTTTTGTTATGTTTACCACTTCACAAAAGGAGTGGATTGACCATACTAAGTGATGGTAGTGTCCCGCTATAGACTATCAATGCATCAGTTGGATTCATTAGACACAGTATTTTGGGTTTTTAAATGTTTCTGTATAATGTAAAATCTAATGCCTTGATGGTATGTTTATGATGTCTGGATTTATTCTTTACCTCATTAAGAAATTCATTATTGATATTACATGTGATTATTCATCTGTTCAATATCCATGTTAATATTTATGTTACCTTATTTGATTTATAATTTCTATATTATGCCCAATATTATATTATAATGGTTTTTATTTTATTAATTAACATTCAATAAAATTTTATTATTATAGATTCTACAGTATTATTTACCATTTCTTAGTATCTGAGATCACATGCATGTGCAAATATTGGGGTGTAAAAAAAATATTAACTATGGTAGAATGATTTATAGTGGTTAAACTAGGTTTTCTATAGAGAGGAGTGCACAACAATCACATTTGTTGCATTAAAAATTAGAAATAAATGGGGTTGTTTTTGAAATTGTTTAGTTTTGAATACAAAGAATGAAATCAAAAGAAATCACTAAAGTAATAACATTTAGAAAAAATTATGAATGCACTGATAAAAAATATTGATAATAGTTGGGTTATCAGGTTGGGATTGTTTTTTTTAATTTCAATGTTATCATTTTTCAAATATTATTCAATAATCTTCTACGATGTCGGTTTAATTGATATTTCACGATCACTTCCTATAACTCCATTGGGAAATGGTGATGCTGAGAGTGAACCATACAAATATATAATCTCATAATACTCTGATTTTTCTATGAAAACCATATGTAGTGAATACCTTTAATTGAGTTGGTTTTTTCGGGTCGTGTCTTGTTTAACCTAAACAATTATAAATATTCAATACCCCTACCACATATACTCATAACAGAAAATTACTTCACCCATAAGCCATGATGTATTATATTATATTTAAACCTGAACATAGTGGTGGGAGATTATGAAAATTTACCAAATCAATAAAAACAACAAAATATAAAATAAAATATGATATCATAAGATAATAAAACCATTTATTATAATATGAAACCAACACTGCAGAATAAGGATACTTTTTATTCAATTAAATAGATGAACTCAAGCATTATAAAAGATAGACCCCAACCATTCCAAATAAAATCGATGATTTAGACTACCATTTTAAGGGTAATTGAGAATAATGTGGTTGAATAATGAATTAAGAAACAAATAAGAACAAAAGAAATAAAATAAAGAACAAAATAACAATCCTCCAGAATCTGTCTCATAGAATATGGCTTCAGTTCTTCCCACATCTAGTCAAATATTTTAGAGAAAACTTATTATAAGCGGCGAGGAATGGATTTTTCCATCTACTACTGATATTTTATAGAATTTAGGGCCGTTTTAAATGCGTTATGGCCAATTACAGACAAGACCGTTTCTGGTCATCAATAACTATTGCACTGACTCTAATTTGACATGTTCATGGGTGGCTTTAATGAAAACATTTAATCATAAAATTTAATTTGGCTCTTACCCTTTGAGTCATCAGTAGAAACATGTAGTAATCCTAGAATTTTATGGTCAGTATCCAGTGATACACATCTATGAATGAGGTGTGATCCATTCTACTGAACTGAATAAGTCTTCAACTTAGTCGAATTATTTGGGAATATCGGAATTCAAATTCGATCTTGACACAGAATAATTATTTTTTCCCACAAACATAGAAATCCTAAAAAATGTAATTACCAGAATTGGATCACAATTGTAGGAGTTATGATTGACACACAGAGGAAAAAAATGTGAAATGACGATAATTAACAAATTATTACACTTTTTATGAAAACTCACCAAAAGTCATAAAATAATACAAATAAGAACATTGTGTTTAGTTTTTAGGGGTTTAATCATTTAACAACATATTAATAATAATGAAAATATTATCTATTTCAACCACCCAGTTCTTATTTTTTATTTTTACCCAGTATGGGAAGAGGTATATTATGATTGGCATGTAAAGAATATTTATGGAAGGTGAGTGTTTTCATTGGAGATAATATTTTTTTATATAGTCGTGTAATTCAATACTTGTGTTGGTATCCAATATTTCGAATGATACTAAACTAATCCACACGTCAGGATATTATTTCATATGATCATGATAATGTAATAAAATAAGAGACTTGATCCCGGAATCTAGGATAATTACATTACAGTTGGTATGATAGATAGTATAGTACAATCCATGAAAACTATATTTAGAAAATAATTCAATTAGGTAGCACTACACAGTGATAGAATTTGGGTATATGATTGGAAGAACGTCTTAATTTTTTTAATATAGTTTCACGTCGGTATTCCTAGAAAATATATCCTTGTCTTGATATTAAGAGAGGATGTGGTTCTAGTAGTGATGTAACTACGATTAATAACTCGTATAAGGCTTTCCATGATTGACTCATGGTAACCTAGAACATGGAAATGAGCCTTACACTGTACTTGGATTGACACACCCAGGGGATATGATGGAGATAATTCACATTTTCATTATGGATCATTATGATGGAGTTAAATGAATATATGTCCCCAATGAAACCATTTTTATGGTTATGAGATTATATATTCATAAATTTTTCAGTTTATTTAATGTATTTTGAAATTAAGAATTATGATTCACAACCTAATATATGAAATTTTTTAGATTCTAAATGGAACATAGTGGAAGAAATAAAAATCATATCAACACACGTAACCCATGTACAGAAAATCCATAAAATATAAGATAATGATGTTGGAGATGGAGTAGAAACTAGTGATAAAAAACATATAACTATAAAAGGATAGTTGACTCATTGAGGAATAATAAACTAACCCATATGAAGAAGCCTAATCCACAAAATTATTTATCAATGTTAGACCACTTCATGAGACAACAACCCCAAAAAATTTATAAGACTACTAATCCATTTGTTGGAGATAAATTGATATCTTACAAAGATAAAATAACTCATCATCTGGGTTGTAATTAATAGGATAAATTTATCCTTGTAGTTTATATTATCTATGGATATATATATATATATATATAAACTGTGTTCATTAATTAAAAACATAAAATAGAGTGAAGAATTAGAAAATATGGATTGGATGAAATTAGAAATAACTCTTCCATGAAAAATAATTTCCTTCTCATATTCAAGATGATATAAAGAGGTAATTTATATGTTTGAGGAAGAAGGAGGATGAAAATGTAGCAAAGAATAAAGAATATTTCACAAGGATTGAATTTATTGTTAAATACTACATATATAACACAAGAAGAATGAAATGTTCGAATATTTGAGGGGTCAAAACTATTACTCTGATGGACCTCGGTCTCATAATATATCTCATCATATAAAGATATAGTCTCTTGTGAAATAAAGACAAAAAATTAATTATCAATGTCTTATTAATTTAACGGTATCCTAGAAAAGAATATTGCTAAAAAAATATGGAAAGGTAAATAAGGAATAATAGAAGAAGGGAAGATTAAATTTCCATATTTCAATAAATTAGAAATGAAACATCATGAAACATACCTATTGGGGATGGTAGTTTGTTTGATGTGTGGATAAAAAGGCCTCCAACACTGTGATTGCATGGGAAATAGTGAAGATAAAAAATTTAAATGAAACATTTGTAATGCGATGGGATATAATGAAAATTATTGTCCTAATAATGAAAAAAACATTCACTAGAAATGTCCCAGGGAGAAAGGATATGTTTTTTTGATGACATCTCTTTATAGTTGATTTTCTTAATGATGTGGTGGCAAGAACATTAATTATATCCTTAGATTTCACATTGGATTTATGTTGTTCAAAATCATCATCTTCATTTATATCATCAATGTTTACTTAAAAAATATATTTTTGCAATTCACATTAACAAAAGGCTTTTTTTGTCAAACCCCTAAGGGATGTCTCATTTAAATAATGATGATTTAGGAAATTCAATTATGGGATATTAATTTTATTTATTGGATTAATTTATTATCCAACAAAAGGTTTTATTTCATATAATCATTGTTATAGACTGGTAATCAAAACATGATGAATGAAATTATTACAGGAATAAGGATGTTATGATTTTTGAGGATGACGTAGAATCCGTTATCATTAGAGTAGAAATATCATCATCTGTTTCTTATCTAGATCAAAGTCATTGAGCTTTTCTAAAAGAAATTATTTGGGGAGAAGAGAAGGTAAAACCTAATAATCATGAAACTGACGTTGTACCTATTTTATAAGAATACAATGATGTATTTCTAGAGGGAAAACCTGGAAATCCCTCAAAGAGGGATGTTGAGTTTTATATTGATTTAATCCCAAATCAGAGAACAATATCAAATACTCTATATGAAATTGACATTATGGAACTTGTATAGAAGATGAAATAAGATGAGGTGTTCAGTAATAAGGGATTTATTATCCCTAGTGTTTCTCAATGGAGATACCTAGTTTTTTTTTGTTATAATTTTGACTGATCAATGAGGTTGTTCATTTATTTTAGAGAAATAAATGATCTTACAATAAAAAACATTTATCCTCCACCTCAAATTGATTATTTTTTATATAAACATCATATAGTGTAATATTTTATTAAGATTGAACTTTATTCTGGAAATCATAAATAGTGTGTAAACAAGGAAGATAATCCAATGATAGCATTTTAAAGTAGTTATTGACATTACAAGTTTATATTTATGCAGTTTAGACTGACTAATGCTCCCTATAACTTTGTGGATATATTAAATAGAGTGTTAATGAATATCTTAATGATTTTTTCATAGTATTTATTTATGATATCTTAGTATACTCCATAATAAACGAAGACCATGACAACCACTTCCAAAATGTTCTTATGAAACTTAGAATATATGACTGATATTGGAAATTTATCAAGTCTGGTGTATGGATTTAGTAAATTACTTTTCGTTCCCATATTGTCTTCAATGATAGAATCCATATCGATCCAACAAATAAAACTATAATATAAGAGTATCCATCACTGAGGGGCATAACCTAGGTTATTATTTTATTGGTTTAGCATGTTATTATTATTTTTTCATCAAGAAAGTTTCTCAATTAGATAACCTATTAACAAAGATAACACATAAAGAGATTAAATTAGTATGGTCAAAAGAGTGTGTCGAATTTTAGAAGAATTGAAAATAAGATTAGTTAATGATGCTATGTTGACATTATCATATATATGTGATGTGTTTTTATTTATATTGATTCATCGATGAAAGGACTATATTGTTTTCTTCTAAATAATGATAGAGTTTTTCTTATACATCAAGGAAATTAAAAATTCATTAACTGAATCACCAAACACATGATCTTAAGATAGATACTTTAATGGTTTATATGTTGATATTGAGACATTATCTCTACAGTGAAATATGTGGGATATATTCTTATCACAAGAGTTTTAAAATATATTTTCTCATAAAAGGTACTCAACTTGAGAAAATGGAGATGTCCTGGGATACATAAAGATTTTGATTTCACAATACACTATCACCTAGGAAAGGAAATTATGGGGGAAGATGCTTTGACTAGGATGGACTATGGAGTTATGAAAAAAACAGAGTTGATAGGGATCCTATGTTTATGGATCAAGTAAAAATAGATATTAGATTTACCATGGAGCATGAAAAATCACAAGTTTTTCAAAGGGTTATCAAACTATCATTACTTGAAGAGATAAAATATTTCAGTATAATGATGAGGACCTTCGATGGAATACTAAATATGTGAACGTTGGTATATTTATTGAATTCATATATTAAGATGTTATTTTGAAATTTTGGAAGATGATTTGTGTTTACTCTATACCTGGGCAAAAAAGTGAATTATTAGATGAATCATATCGCTCCAATTTCTCAAAACACATTGGACAATCTACGATTAATATATTTGTGAAGGAACATTTTTGGAGAGAAAAAATAAAGGTAGAGATTGCTATCTATGTGTCTAGATGTTAGGAAATTTAATATGTAGATTCTAGATGACAATATCTTAGAGGATTCATGCAACTTCTTCCAATATCTATGTGTAAATGAGATGATATTATGATAGAATTTTTCATGTGGAAAATAAATACTCATAGAAAAAATGATGTTATAGTGTTATTGTTGATCATCATACCAAATCAACACATTTTCCTGTGATATGAGAAGATTTACTAATTTAAGTTTTTGTAAAAATTCACATTAAAGGGGCTTTAAGACATCATTATGTACCCCATTTGATTGTATCTAACTATGATCCACATATTGTAACAAGATTATGGAAAATTAATCATAAGGCCATAGATAATTATTATAACGACCCATACTTTACATACATTGTTATTACATCAAAATTGAAGCATACTTATTACAACATATAACAAAACCATGAAAGGACTGTATAGGTATAGTGTTTTTAGAAACTGGGAAACATAAACAACTGGTTCATAAATCATCTACGTTGTCTCCCATTTATTTCATCATATCAAGAGTAACATTTTGGCATATCCTACTTAATATCCTTCTTCCTGACCTGGGGAATAGAAAACATACCAATGGGTGAGCTCAAATTCTCATTATGTGTAATCAAAATAAATATTAATCATATCATATTTATAAGAACATAACATTTTCAAAATCTTATCCTGCAATAGAGATCATAACATGGGATAAATCATAGAAGTGAAATGTAATTCAAATAATCATAACATAAAACATGAGGCTTTGTGGAATATCCACATAATCATAGAAAATCATTTCTTAGTAGTCATGACTCATTCCGAAGACTATCTTAGCGGACAAAGTCCTTTTATGAACTGAGTTCGCTCTTCATTTCAGTCCTGTTTCACTGAACCAGTTTAACCTGCCATTCCATCCATGTCTATCTCATGAGATATAAATCATTACCCAATGAATTGGAGGGAGATATAGTTCCCACCCATCTCATAATAATACCATTCTTATGTGTTCCACAAAATCATAAACCATACATCATAGCATAACCAATGTAATAAAAATGGGATTCTTAAACATCACGTCATCGTAACATAATCCATAAAAGGATATCAAAAAAATAATTCCATCATAACATAATCTAATAAATGTAAAAATAGTGATATAAACCGAACCCTATATTATCTTAGATGGAAAATAATTTTGATAAAACACTTGAACTCCATTCTTGAGGAAAATATCCTTTCTACTTCAAAAAAAATTTCCTTTCATAACACGTCATATACTTTTGAACTAAAAGAAGTTAATTAAAAATAAACTTGAAAACATGTAAAGGAAGCAACATGGAAATAATGTTCTAAAAATTAATTCATGTCGTATAAGTTAAAGAAATATCCTTCCTGTACTTTGGCCGGAAAAGTCAAAAAGTACCTCGTACGAAAAAAAACAAAAGATTCCTTTCATATATCTTACTAAAAACTCACCAAAGGGTAAAATTGGATTTAAAAAATTGTAGGTGGATGGAAATAATATTAAATAATGAGGAAAAATGGATGTGGATGATAAATATTCCACAGTAAATTCTGAGGTATAAACAATCTCAGATAAAATTTGAGATTGCGAGATTTTCCCTTACCTTAGGTTCGATTTTCTTCATAAGGGTCCGAACAGCATGTATAATGATTTAAATAATGTCATTGACTTATTCCTGAATCATAATTATTTTTATTATATCATATATGGTCATATTCTTAGCTTCTTATTAGTAATATTTCATTGCTACTTGTTATTTGGGTGTTTAATACTTTTTGTTCTTATGCGTGTTTTGTCAAATAAATTATTATTATTCTTTTTATGTTTTAGATACATCATTTCCATAATGTTATTAGTGTAATATATATCATATTAATTAATTCAATTTATTTATATAATCATTATGCAATGAAGATCATGTAGAACGAGTCGCATCACATCGTGGAGACGGTATTCCGTACGTACGTACAAGCGATGCTATCATTCCCATGATCGTGGAATTGTATTGGAGTGTATGTATATTATTTAAAAATATATATCACTTTAAAATTATCATATATATTTATTCTTTACACCATTATACCCATCCAAGTAATGTGGTGGTGGAAAATAGATTACACCACGGCGTGGAGACGGTATTCGGTACGTACGCACGCGCGGTGATTTCATATTCTGTAGGACGGATAGATGGTGAAATAGGGTTGTTTCATACTTATAACAACATATCAGTATACTATTGATACTGATGTTATTACTTAATAATGAAACAGATAAAGAAGAAGAAGTGGAAGAAGAAATAAAGTTGAAACAATCGGTAACAAACATTACCTCTTCTTTGAAGCGCCTCTTTAAGACCTCTTTTTATGGAACTAAAATTGGCCTTTGAAATAGACCAGGACCTCTAGGGTGTTTCTAGGGAAGTGGAGTGGATAAATTTGTAGGGTTTGGCCGATATTTAAGGCTCAAAGTGGTGTGAGGTGGCGAGGAAGGAGGTGGCCTTTTATAATGGAGGAGAGGGGCACCTTAGGAAAAACAAAAAATATTATTTTATTATAAAGTCATATTAGGTTTTTAATAGCTCCAAATTGATTTACATCGAAGCTAATGTGGGGATGGGTCGCAATAATCTCATCCAATATAATTTAGACAAGTTTACGATTCTATTATAACATTATCATTTAGATTTAACTTTAAGATAAGTAATTTTACTTTTATTGTGTCTTTTTGTTTTCGTACACTATAAGGTTAATAAACATACTATAACAAGCCAAAAGAACCAAAAGTTGTTTATTATTAATATATATATCCTTATATAAGTCATTTGGACAAGCCTTAGATTTTTAGGAATAAACTATCAATTAATAATATAATATTTGTTTTAAAACCAATTTTATGTTAATTTTGACACTATTTTGTAATTGATTTTTCCTAAAATCATAACAGAAATATTAGTTCGAAAAAAGTTAATAAAATAAATACTAACATGTCATATTAACCTATAAAATTAGTTTGATTCATAAAAAGTATGAAATTACATTTATTTGGGTATTTATAACATCAATTATGTCAATATTTCATTAATAAGATAATTACTACATAATCATTGTGTCAGAAATAAATTAAATTATTTAGTGTCTAAAAATTATAAATAAAATTCCATTATGTAGGAAATCGTTTTATCTTTCTAAAGAATATTTATAGTCGAATTTATATTATGTATAACCCTATATTAAAAATATTTTAGTTATAAAACATTGATTTTAACTATTTTAACTATTCTTTAAATAAAATAATATTAAATGTTCTAATCTAATCCAAGTGGACATAAATGGTCATATTTTATTCCTAAGGTTGTTTTTGGTCGAATCAGGCTTATCCAATAGAATTATTACATGTGTTAGGGTAATAATAATAACATTTTTACCCTTAATTACCTTATTACTTTTAACCGTTGTAAAAAAAGTAAAAAGTTACTATTCACGAATAATTATTTTCATCTCATTAAACCAAATTTTAGTCCTTGATATTAACCATGTATCTAGGATTTTCAAAATTTCACTCACAGAAGCGGTAAAATTATGTTTTATATAAATTTGCAAATTCTCCTAGGAGGTGGGTAAAAGATGGTGAAAAGTTCGATAAAATTTTTATATATCTAAAATTATTATAAAATGACTCCAATGAATTGCATTGAACATATATAGGTATTATGTATCAATTTTGACCTAAAATAAATTTAAATAAAATAAATTATAATTTAAATAAAAAGTCGGTTTTTATATAGTAACCTAGTGTTTTCACTATTCATAAAAAATTGAAAGTTTTTAGAAAAATACAAAAATTTCACCCTAGGCTAATTTCGATATTCCGAATCCAAAAATGAAGTCAATTTTGAAAAATAAAATTTACAAAATTTCAAAAAGTGGGTATTACTATTCATAACGGCTAGTTTTAATAATGTTTTAATAGCATATCCTAGTTTAGTGAAACTCCGTATTGTGTACGACGCAATCTATCGATGATGGTTGCGATTGTGTGTAAATAAATCCAAGATAGTGTTGTGTGTGTTGAAATATTCCTTTGATGATTTATATAAAAACAAAACATCTCTCATAAAAATCTCGGGTGTTACATTCTACCCCCCTTAAAATGAATTTTTCCCTCGAAATTCGTCACTTTGCAACAAACAGATGAGGATACCTCTCCCTCATCATATCCTTAAGCTCCCATATAGCTTATTCTAATTGGTGGTTCCTCCATAAAACTTTCTCCAAGCGAGTGGTCTTGTTCCATAGGACTTTTTCACTACGATCGAGAATCTCTATCGGCTATTCTTCATAAGAAAGATCTTGCTCCAGCAGTACAACTTCTAAGCAGAGTACATGTGAAGGATTAGGTACGTACTTTCTCAGGAGAGATACATGGAAAACATCGTGAACTTGATAGAGATTCAGTGGAAGCACCAATCGTTAAGCTACCTTCCCAACACGATCCAGAATTTCGAAAGGACTGATATATCTAGGGCTCAACTTTCCCTTCTTTCCAAATCTCATTATTCTCTTCCAAGGAGATATTCGTAAGATCATTTTATCACCCACTTCAAACTCTAGGTCTTCTCATCGGTTGTCGGCATAACTTTTTGTCGACTCTGAGCAGCTCTAATGTGTTGTTGAATAGATCTGACCTTTTCTTCCATCTCATCAACAAGATCATGTCCTAATAGCTTTCATTTCCCAACATAATCCCAGCAAGTTGGAGTCCTGCATTTCATTCCATAGAGAGATTCATAAGGTGAAATATGAATACTAGAGTGAAAGCTATTATTATAAGAAAATTCCACCAAAGGTAGGTTTTGATCCCAACCCCCTTTGAAATCCATAGAGCAAGCTCTCAAAATATCTTCAAGAGTTTGAATTGTTCTCTAAGACCGACCGTCTGTCTGAGGATGATAAGTAGTGCTATACCTCAACTCTGTATCCAAATTATGCTGAAGACTTCCCCAGAACATCAAGTTAAACCTCTGATCCCGATCAGCTATAACAGAAAGTGGTACTCCATGAAAAATTACCACATCCTTCAAATATATCCTAGCAAGCCGATCCAGAAAGAAATACTCTCTAATATCAATGATGTGTGTAGACTTTTTAATACGATCAACTATGACCCAGATAGCATTATTTCCTTTGGATGTTTTAGGAATTCCAGTGACAAATTCCATAGTGATGTTTTCCAATTTCCATTTAGGTATGGGTAATGGTTGTAACATCCCCTTAAACTTCTGTCTCTCAGCTTTAACTTGCTGACAAACCATGCATCGAGAGACATATTCAGCAACATATCTTTTCATGCCATCCCACCAAAAGTACTCTTTCAGGTCCCTATACATCTTCGTGCATCCATGATGAATAGAGAATAATGAACTATGAGCCTCATCCAGCAGCTCCTTCTTTAATTCTGAGATGGGAGGAACACAAACCCGATTCCTGAACTTTATTATCCCATCACAATCAAGGTGGAATTCAAGAACATTTCTCACCTTCTTTTATAACTCTAAATCTTCTTTCTGTGCCTCTTTAATCTTCACATGTATATATGGTTGAACATTCATTTGAGAAAGATACAATTTTTCCACTTCCATTATAATTCCAAGATCCATCCCTTGTAAATCCATAAATATTGGATCTTTTGTGATCCTCATCATGGATAAGATAGAATGGCCTTGTCAAAGAAATGCATCTGCCACCTTGTTTGATTTCCCAGGGTGGTAATGAGTTAAGAATTCGTAATCCTTAATCATCTCTAACCACAATCTTTGGCGCATATTCAGCTTCTTTTGTGTGAAAATATACTTTAATCTTTTATGATCAGTATAAATATCACAACTTTCTCCATAAAGATAATGCCTCCAAATCTTTAATGAAATGATAACCGCAGCTAACTCCAAATCATGAGTTGAATATTTTTGCTCATGGATTTTCAACTGTCATGAGGCATAAGCTATCACTTTATCATTTTGCATATGAACACACCCCATCCCCTTATTGGATGCATCACTGTAAATGAAAAACCATTCTCCACTACAAGGAAGTGTGAGTACAGGTGCATTGGATAACCTTATTTTCAACTCCATGAAATTCTCTTCACATTCCTCCGTCTACATGAACATAACTCCATTTCAGGTCAACTTGGTGAGTGTATTAGATAATCATGAAAAATATTTCACAAAACGTCGATAATATCCAGCCAAACCAAGAAAACATCAGATCTCAGTTAGAGTTTTTGGTCTCGACCATCTTTCGAAAACCACTGTTTTTTTCTGGATCCACAGATATCCCCTCTTTTGAGATTATGTGACCCAAAATGCTACTTTTTGAATCCAAAATGCACACTTGGTAATTTGGCATAAAGCTTCTCCTTTCTGAGGGTATTCAATATAATTCTCAAGTGATCTTCATGTTCTTACTTTCTCTTTAAATATACATGAATATCGTCTATAAAGACTACCAAAAACTGATCAATATAGTCTCTAAAGACTCTATTCATCAGATCCATGAAGATAGCAGGGGCATTAGTAAGACCAAATGGCATCACTATAAATTCATAGTGTCCATGCTTTGTACGGAAAGTCCTCTTTGGTATATCCTCCATTTTGACCCTTAATTAATGATACCCTGAATGAAGATAAATCTTGGAAGAGTATTGATCTCCGCGTAGTTAGTCAAATAAGTGATCAATGCATGGGAGAGGATATTTGTTCTTGATAGTGATCCTGTTAAGTTCTCGATAATCAATGCAGAGTCTCATTTATCAATCTTTCTTCGTAAAAAATAGAACTTGTGCTCCCCAAGGTGATGCACTTGGGATTATGAATCCCTTATCAAGATTCTATTGGAGTTTCTTCTTTAATTCGTGTAACTCAATTGGTGGCATTCTATAAGGTGTATTTGAAATATTCAAAGCACTTGGTACGAGTTCTATTGAAAACTCTACTTCACGATTTGGTGGAAGACCTGAAAATTCCTCCAGAAATACATCTTCAAACTCCCGTACAATGGGAATATTCAAAATCATGAGTTTCTCACCAACCATTTGTGATAAATAACCTTCATTTAGTGGAATCAATACCCATAATATGGAATAAATTTCCACTGGAATGTTATCTTCATCATTTCATCAATATAAGATCATAGATTGATCTGGAAAATGAAATGTGACATCCCTTATTTGGAAATTGATATGATCTCTATATAAAGAAATCCAATCCATGATAAGAATCACAAAAAATTCCACTATAGGAAGTATCATAAGATTTGCAGGAAGCACTTTCCCACAAAAATCAATGGGAGAAGAATTATAAACTTTTGATGTGACTGTTGTGCCATTAGGGGTTGTCACAAATAACTCAACATATAATTGTTGAGGTAATACAGTGATACCCTTATAAAATTCTTCAGAAATAAAAGAGTGGGTGGATCAAGAATCAAGTAAAGAATTTGCTTCATTAGAGTGGATGGTTAGTGTACCATTCACAACTTCGTTATCGTACTCCACATCGCTGATAGAAATTGCATGTGACATTCCTTTGTCTATGGCATTAAGAGTTTGTTGACATCGATCATCATCAACAACCCTTGGATTAGGGAATTTATTAGCATCATGTTCCATTTCCTTTCACTTGTAACATTGAAGTGTAGGAGGTGCACTCTTTTTAGCCTTTTCATTGTTTGCATCACTAGACATCTTCTTCCCATCATTGTGGAATTCAAATTCCTTATGACCTTCCTTTCCACATTTGAAACATTTTCATGTCCCTTTAAGACAACTCCCTCCAAGATTATTTCCACACATTGAGCATAAGGGAAAACTCCTCTTTTCTTTAGAGTGCTCTTTATATTTTCCTTTGAATTCCATTTTACTCTTTTTATCATACCCATATGACTAATGGGTTACTCCAATCTCCATATCAACCTTGAGTGCATATCGAATGATTTCCTCATAACTGTTGAAGTACCTTATGGATAACTCCCTTCGATGACTTGGTTTTAAGCCACTAAAGAATTGATTGATCTTACTCTCAAGTTGGATAATAATACCAGAAGCGTACCTTACAAGTCTTTTAAAATTTTCTTCGTAGGTACCAACAAATTCATCATCCTTTTGCTTTAGTTCAAGAAACTCCTTCTCCATATTTTTTCGAAGAATACGAGGGAAGTACTTATTGAAAAATACATTCTTGAACTTGTCCCATTCCATGGACTCAATTTCATCCATTTTCCTCGTATTCTTAATAATATTACACCTTTGATCAACATCACCATCCAAACGATATACTACTAAGAGGAAATTATCATGTTCAGAACATTGATGAACTGAAAATATCTTTTCAATGGTACTAATCCATTATTCATCCACTAAAGAATCAGAAGACCCACTGAATGAAGGTGGACGCTGCCTCATGAAGGATTCAACAAAATGTTGCTCCCTCCTTTGCTCGTTTTGAAGTCCTGTGAGATTTATAGCTTGGGAAAGTTGTGTGGCCATGACTACAAGATTTTTCATTCCAGCTCCCATAATAATTGGTTGCTCAGGGGGACTATCATTTCATTGCCCGTCACATTCCACATTAACAAGATTCCTTCGGGTTCTAGCCATTGAAATAAACCAAGAAGAATAATTTGAGTAACACTAATTATAATAGGAAAACCACATAATCAAGAATAAAATTTCACACTTAAGGTCTTATCATAGGTTGTCCATGGACATTTATAAAACACTAAGATTGTGTTCTATGCTTAGACATATCCTTAGGTTTCTTACTAAGTCTTTCACATCCTAGTTTCCAAAGGCTGACAGTACCTTTCCTCTGATACCAACTATAATGTCTGATACTTTACATACATGGTTATTACTTCAAAATTGAAGCATACTTATTACAACATATAACAAAACCATGAAAGGACCATATAGGTATATTGCCTTTAGAAACTGGGAAACATAAACAATTGGTTCAGAAATCATCCACGTTGTCTCCCACTTATTTCATCATATATAGAGTCCCTTTTTGGTTTATCCTACTTAATATCCTTCTTCTTAACCTGGGTAAAAGAAAACATACAAAATGGTGAGCTCAAATGCTCATTAAGGGTAAACAAAAGAAATATCAAACATATCATATTTATAAGAACATAACATTTTAAAAATATTATCCTGCAAAAGAGATCATAACATGGGATAAATCATAGAAGTGAAATGTAATTCCAATAATAATAACTTAAAACTTGAGGATTTGTGGAATACACACATAATCATAGAAACTCATTTCTTATTAGTCAAGACACATTGCCAAGACTATCTTAGCGGACAGAGTCCTTTTCTGAACCGAGTTCGCTCCTCGTTTCAGTCCTGTTTCACTGAACCGGTTTAACCTGCCGTTCCAGCCATCTATCTCATGAGATATAAATATTTACCCAATGCATTGGAGGGAGATATAAGTCCCACCCATCTCATAATGATACCATTCTTATGTGTTCCACAAAATCGTAAACCATATATCATAGCATAACCCATGTAATAAAAATGGGATTCTTAAACATCATGTCATCATAACATAATCCATAAATGGATATCGAAAAAATAATTCCATCATAACATAATAAAATCAATGTAAAAATATGGATATAAAACGAACCCTATATTATATTTGATGGAAAATAATTATCATAAAAAACTTGAACTCCATTATTGAGGAAAAAATCCATTCTACTTCAAAAATATTTTCCCTTTCTTAATGTAGAGACCTGATGCCTGAGGTACATGAAATTTACATTACTTTTGCAGAATACTTAATATATAACAAAAACATACACACAAGGACCGTAATAGTTTAGTGTCTTTGGAAACATGGTGCGTAATATTCTAATCGTGGTGAAAGATCTTCAATATCTCCCATATTGATCTTCTACTTTTTTTCTTACCTAAAACCTTTCTTTATATCCTGGGGAAAATAAAACATAAAAAGGGTGAGATCAAATGCTCAGTAAGGGTATGCATGGATAAAATAAAACATACCATATACATTTGAACTTAAAGACATGAACATAATGTTTAAACATCAAAATCTTGAGCAATGACATAAAACATGGAGGTACGTATGACATAGATCACAAAGAAACATTAATAATGATAAAATAGCATGGGAACAAAACATGTAATTGTGGAAACCATTATTCACATGATATGATTTCCATAGTATCCAAGGAATTGCTGCCAAGACCATCTTAGTGGACAAAGTCCCTTTCTGAATCGAGTTCACTCCTCGTTCCAGTCCTGTATTACTGAACGAGATTAACTTACCGTTCCAGCCATGTCTATCTCATGAGATATAAATCTTTACCCAATTCATTGGAGGGAGATATAGGTCCCACCCATCTCATAATGAAATCATTATTACTTGTGCCACGAAATAAACATATATCATTCCTAATAACCCAACGAATAAAATGGGTTTCATAAACATCATCTCATCATCATATAATCCATATAAAAGAAATAGATATCATTTCATAATAAAAAAAGTAAAACCATGTAAATCATATAGATATTATACATGAAACATACACATATGAAATAATTTCAAATTAGATGGAAAATTGTTTTGATAAAACATTTGAAATGAATTCTTGAGTAAAATATCCTTCCTTCTTCAAAATCATTTTCTTTTCACAAAATGTCATCAAATTTTAAAAGAAAAGGATTTTGTTGAGAATAGTCATAGAATCTTTTGGATGATGCTTTATGAAAATAAGGCTTTATAAAACCGTAAAAATCCTTTAATGCCGTATAAGTTAAAAAACATCCTTCTCGTACTTTTTCCAGAAAAGTCAAAAAGTACCTCGTAACGTAAACAAAAGAAAGATTCCTCACATACCATGTAGTAAAAGTAAAAAATTGGTAAAAATGAATTTAAACATACATGAAAAAACTTTTATAAAACATGGACATGGATGATAGAAACAACCCCAGCAAATACATATGAATAAGCAATCTCGGATAAAAATGAGATTTGCAAAATTATCTCTTACCATAGGTCTGATATGCTTTGTACGTATCCGAACCTCCTCTTCTTTGAAGCGCCTCTTTGAGACCTCCTCTTAGGGAACTAAAATTGTTCTCTCAGGAAGTCCAAGACCTCTAGAATGTTTCTAGGGATGTGGAGAAAAGAATTTGGCAGGAGTTGTCCAAGCATGAAGGCTCAAATTTGTGTGAGGAAAGAGAGGGAGGAGGTGACCTTTTATAAGGGAGGGGAGGGGTACCTTTGGAAATCATAAAAATATTAATTTATAATAAATCTAACCCCACATAAAAACCTCCAAAAATGACTCATATTACAATATTAGATGAGATAGTGTTGTAATCTCATCAAACAATAAAATTTAGACATGTTAGGAATTTATTTTAATCAATATCAACTTGATTTATCCTTAATCAATTTAATTTTCTTTGTTGTAATAACATTATATATTTTAAATTATAACAAATAATTACTTATTTGTTGTGAAATGTCCATAATTGGATACATTTTAACATTTCAGACCAGGTAAATTTAAATTTATAATTTTTAAATATTTTTGTGATTTTTAAACAATTTTATAATATGTTATTTTTATAAAATATAAATAGTTTCAATTTTGACACTATTCATTTATTTGAATTTAAATAAAATATATACAGAAGATATGTTCGAACTAAATTCATTAATAGATTCATAAAAGGTCTTATGAATCTAGAAAATTAGTTGATAACATTAAATAGTTCATATAATATTTATTTTATTATTTTTAAAACCATTTATTTGGTTTGTCTCTTAATAAAATAATTACTACAACATTTTTTATAATTATTTAATATAATTATTTTCACATAAAAATTAAAAATAAAATCCTATAATGAAGGAAAATCTATTAACTTTCTCAATAATACTTTTACTCGAATTTATCATCTTAAAATAACAGTATTTAAATTGTTATATTTATTAAATTATGAAGGTGTCAACTTTGGCATCATTCAAAATAAAATAATATAAGTGTCATAATAACGTTTATAAAACTCAAAACGGTTTTATATTATGTAATTTAATGCTTAAGGTGTAGATATACACTACCAATAAGTTTTCGTCAGGTTTGTGGGCCTTTTAATGGGTATTAGTATTTTAATAAAAACTATATTACTGATTTTTCACTTAATAAATAATTTCAGAATCATTAATGTATCACCATTAATGATAATTATTTAATCCCTAAAAATTCTAAATAAATATTATGATATAGATAGATTTATTAGATTTCTGGAAACTATTTAATTTCGAAGTTTTATGATGTTTATCTCTAAATTAAAATTATTATACTCATAAGATTTAAGAGAGTGACATGTTGTCACTTTCTTTGGTTTTAATAATAATTAAATTATTTTCATGGTAAAAAGTCCATAAAATGAATCTAATCAGACCCTTAGGTGATGTGGGTCGACTTTTAGTCATCCAATGGAATTTTGGCATTGTTATGGTAATTTTATAATATTATATTCACCCTTAATTACCCGATTTTCCATTAACTATGGTAAATAAAATTTACCGTAGTTACTATTTATAATTCCCAAAAATAAAAAGTAGCCTATTAACATAATTTTTACCCACTGATTCCAAATATGAAATATTTTTTTTAAAATTCTATACATAGAAGTTTCATAAATTAATTTAAAATTAATACCGTTGTCGAATGAAAACGGGTTTTTGTTTAAAACATTGCTAAAGATTGAATTGATTTAACCTACGAATTCAATGTAAAATCAATGATAATAAAATAAATTATATTAAATGGTAAAATTATATTATATTTATACTTTAAAACCATTCAATATTATAATTTATCCACATAAGTTATTGTGACGAAAATAGTTGTTTTTAATTAAAATATAGCGTGTTTTTACTATTCAATAAAATATGAAAGTTATCATAATAATATGAAAAATTTATCCAAGGTAAAATTTTATATCCTGATTCCAATGAATAATTTTATTATGTAAAATTTAACTTATAAACATGTCAAAAAATAGATTTTATGTGAGTTCTCTATCAAAAGGCGGCAAAACTGCATTTTTTTAAAAATACTTATTTTACCTGAAAAATTTATTTTGTTGTTATACCTTGTTCTAGAAATTGTGTAAGATGAATAATAATGTTATAAAATTCAAAATTTAGTTAATACTATTCATAACGGCTAGTTCATAATAATATTATAATAATATATCGTTGTTTAGTAAAACTCGGTATTGCGTACAACACACTCTATCGAGGAAGGTCGTGATTGCGTGTAATGAAATCCAAGTTAGGGTTGCATGTTTTGAAAGACTTCTTGTTGTTTTATATAAAAAATCAAACCATATTTCATTTATACATTGAATATATATATATATATATACACTCAATGTTGCATAGAAAGTCTATTATCAGATGAACTTGAAATTGTGTGTAACACAATCTAAGAATAGTGTTGCGTATACTACAAGCTAATATGGTGTTGCGTATAGCAAAAGATAATATTGTTGTAGCATAAAACACATGTCATCAAATAAATTTAAAATAATACTTATCATAAAATATCGGGTTGTTACATTCTACCCCCCTTAAAATGAATTTCTCCCTCGAAATTCGTCGGGGTTATGCATGGTTTTTTACTTGAAAGTTTCTTTAATTGAAACCCACATCGTAAAAAGGAATACCAAAACTTAGCTTTAAAAACTAAATTATGAAATGTAACGGTTACCCAAATTAACTCATCACTAGGTTTCCACGTAGGAGAATATAGGTGAAATATATGGATATGGAAGAGAAATCTATCCATCATATTCCGATAGAGAGTGGTAGAGAACATGGCTATGAAAAATCCAACAATCACAAATACATAGATTTGTGATGATCTAAGGTACCATCTGATTCATCAGATATAAGGTCACTAGGACAACATTTTTGGTTTTCAAGAACATTTCCCTAAAGTTGATGAAATTGGAAATAGAAGAAATACTTTCGTGATTTTGTTACAGTCTCACCGTTGTTCGTTCTTTGGACAATTTCCACTTCATCTCATAAAGAAATGAAGTTGAATTTTTAATTCGTGATGTTTTAGCAACTCATGTGATAGAATGGGGGGTCATTCCATCCGTCTCAGACAAAACGTTATAAAAGTTATCAAAAATACATAAGTCCATCTATAGTGAGATTAATCATATATGGTTCCAAAAATGGTCTTATAATTCATATATCATACTGATTAATATAATAAAACTAGTTTCTACTAAATAGGGACTTCTTGTAGGCTATTGGTAGGTGATAAAGGCCAGACACACTTCGGTTGTGTGTTCAATTCCCACAGCCTTGTCCGACGCGATGGGTTGTCGCCCATCCTGCAGGTTGTCCTTTTTCTAAAAATACATTACTATAACATCCCATCAATAATATCAAAAAAAAAGTTATATCCATAAACAATATTATCTTATGTCCAACATAATCCATTCCAATCTTTAGGCTTTTCTAAAATACTTCGGTCGATGCTCATAGTATAAAGAAAACAATTACTTGAAATGTCATCAACCAAGCATGTGAATACCATCATTTATCCCCCATATATCATGTTGGTCACATTCCAATCATGTGAATACCTTAATCATGTATTCTCTTAAAAAATGAATACCCATTAAAATTTAGTGAAAACATGAATGCTGTCAAAAGTTAACTCTTTCCACATACCAAAATCCAAAAAATCTATATACTAAAACTATGATATAACATTCTCTTTATATCAGTCATGAGCTCATGAATACTATCAAACATTTAATTTTCACCTTATACATTCATTATGCGCATATCATCTACATTCCAAAAATATTTGAATAACCTTTCATGGATACTGGTACCATTAATCATACACTTTCAAAACTCATGGAAAGACAATAGTGTAACAATACTTAGATGTCTCTTTATTCCATAGTACCATGAGATTATTTATACAACATTACACTTGATAAACATGTAATCATTCCACTACCTTATTAAACCATTGACCGAGCTTCAACAATTATTTCCCCTCACATATCATTTGAAGTCTCTTCATCATCATCAACATAAATATTACCCATACGACCATACTGATTCTCTTCATGAGACTTTCCCTTAGGGCACTAGTTTGCATAATGCCCGTACATTCCACATTAAAAACATTTAACGATTGTTGATGTCATAGCAATACCATTATCCTCATCCATGGTGTTAACTGAACCTTTTCCTTTCCACTTACTGGCTTTATGTCCTTCTTTTCCACACCCAAAGCATCTTCCAGCTCCATTGAAACATTCTCCTTGATGCCTCTTCCCACATGATTTACATAGGGGAAATTGAACTTTCTTTCCTTTATAATCATAATGAAACTCCATCTTTCTCTTATTAGCTGAGTCAGAAAACTTACCAAATTTGAGTTTATTGATCTTATTATGAGATTGCGGATTTGGCATAATAATGATGTTTGGACTTGAAAATCCCATTTCATTTGGTTGCTCATGAATAATATCATTCCATTTTACATCATATACTCCATTATCGTGAATCTTCCTGTTTCCAGACATTTTCTAAAACCCAAAAAGAATAGTGTGAGAGGAAAAAATCATGCTAGGGAATACAACAGTGTAAAGGGGGAGTACCCTCAATATCTACATCATAGGATAAGTTCTAAGAACGTTAGTGCAAATCTAGGACTATAACCTATACATATACTTATCCTTAGGGACATCCCTAGACATACCTTAGAAATATATCTAGGGATCTCACTAACACTATCGCATCCTAGTTTCCAATGGTTGACTGAACCTTTCCTCTGATACCAACTGTAGAGACCCGAAGCTTGACATACATGAACATTACATTACTTTTACAGAATACTTAATATATAACAAAAACAGACACACAAGGATCGTAATATTTTAGTGTCTTTGGAAATTTGGAACGTAATCTTCTAATCGTGGTGAATGATATTCAACATCTCTCATAATGATCTTCCACTTTTTTTCTTGCCTAAAACCTTTCTTTATATACTGGGGGAAAGAAAACATAAAAAGGGTGATCTCAAATGCTCAGTAAGGGTAAGCATGGATAAAATAAAACATACCATATACATGTGAACTTAAAAACATGAACATATTGTTTAAACACCAAAATCTTGAGAAATGACATAAAACATGGAAGTACGTATGACATAGATCATAAAGAAACATTAATAATGATAAAATAGAATGGGAATAAAACATTTAATTGTGGAAACCATTAAGCACATGATATTATATCCCTAGTAGCCTAGGTATTGCTGCCAAGTCCATCTTAGTGGAAAAAGTCCCTTTCTGAATCGAGTTCACTCCTTGTTCCAGTCCTGTATTACTGAACCAGATTAACTTACCATTCCATCCATGTCTTTCTCATGAGATATAATTCGTTACCCAATGCATTGGAGGGCGATATAGGTCCCACCCATCTCATAATGAAATCATTCTTACTTGTGACACAAAATAAACATAAATCATTCATAATAACCCAACGAATAAAATGGGTTTCATAAACATCATCCCATCATCACATAATCCATATAAAAGAAATGGATATCATTTCATAATAAGAAAAGTTAAACCATGTTAATCATAGAGACATTTTACATGAAACAGACACATATGAAATAATGTCATCTTAGATGGAAAATTGTTTTGATAAAACACTTGAAATGAATTCTTGAGGAAAATATCCTTTCTTCTTCAAAATCATTTTCTTTTCACAAAATGTCATCAAATTTTAAAAGAAAAGGATTTTGTTGAGAATAGTCATGAAATATTTTGGATGATGCTTTATTAAAATAAGGCTTTATAAAACCCTAAAAATCCTTTCATGCTGTATAAGTTAAAAAAACATTCTTCTCGTACTTTTTCTAGAAAAGTCAAAAAGTACCTCGTAACGTAAACAAAAGAAAGATTCCATACATACCATGTAGTAAAAGTAAAAAATGGGTAACAATGACTTTAAAAATACATGAAAACACTTTTATAAAACATGGAAATGGTTGATAGAAATAACCCCAGTAAATACGTACGAATAAGCAATCTCAGATAAAAATGAGATTTGAAAAATTATCCCTTACCTTAGGTCTGATATTCTACGTACGTATCAGAACCTCCTCTTCTTTGAATCACCTCTTTGAGAACTCCTCTTAGGGAACTAAAAATAGTATTTGAAGAAGACCAGGACCTCTAGGATGTTTCTAGAGAAGTGGAGAAGATAATTTGGCAGGGGTTGGCCAAGCCTGAATGCTCAAATTGGTGTGAGGAAGAGAGGGAGGAGGTGACCTTCTATAAGGGAGGGGAGGGGCACCATTGGAAATCATAAAAATATTTATTTATAATAACTCTAACCCCACTTAAAAACCTCCAGAAATAACTAATATTGGAAGATTAGCTGAGATAGGGTTTTAATCTCATCAACCAATAAAATTTATACATGTTAGGAATTTATTTTAAACATTATCAACTTGATTTATCCTTACTTAATCAATTTAATTTTATTTGTGGTAATAATATTCTAAATTTTAAATTATAACAAATGATTAATTATTTGTTGTGAATTGAGAATAATTGGATACTTTATAACATTTGAGACCAGATAAATTAAAATTTATAAATTTTAAATATTTTTGTGATTTTTAAACAATTTTATAATATGTTATTTTTATAAAATAACAATAGTGTCAATTTTGACACTATTCATTTATTTGAATTTAAATAAAATATATACAGATGAACTGTTAGAACTAAAAGAATTAATAGATTAATAAAAGGTCTTATGAATCTATAAAATTAGTGGATAACATTAAATAGTTCATATAATATTTATTTTATTATATTTAAAACCATTTATTTGGATTGTCTCTTAATAAAATAATTACTACAACATTTTTGTATAATTATTTAATATACTTATTTGTCACATAAAAATTAAAAATAAAATCCTATAATGAATATAAATCTATTACCTTTCTCAATAATACTTTTACTCTAATTTATCATCTTAAAATAACATTATTTAAATTGTTATATTTATTAAATTATAAAGGTGACAACTATGGCATCATTTAAAATAAAATAATATAAGTGTCATAATCACTTTTATAAAACACCAAACGGTTATAAATTATGTAATTGGATGCTTATGGTTTATATATACACTACCAATATGTTTTGGTCAGGGTTGTGGGCTTTTTAATGGGTATTAGTTTTTCAATAAAAACTATATTACTGATTTTTCACTTAATAAATCATTTCGGCATCATTAATGTATCACCATTAATGACAATTATTTAATCCCTAAAAATTCTAAATAATTAATCATGATGTAGATAATTTTATTAGATTTTTGGAGACTATATAATTTAGAAGTTTTATGATGTTTATCACTAAATTAAATTATTATACTTATAATATTTAAGAGAGTGACATGTTGTCACTTTCTTTGGTTTTAGTAATAATTAAATTATTTTCATGGTAAAAAGCCCATAAAATGAATCTAATCCGACCCTTAGGTGATATGGGTCGACTTTTAGTCATCCAATAGAATTTTGGTATGTGTTAGGGTAATTTTATAATATTATATTCACCCTTAATTACCCGATTTACCTTTAACTATGTTAAATAAAATTTACCGTAGTTACTATTCATAATTCCCAAAAATAAAAAGTAGCCTATTAACATAATTTTTACCCACTGAATCCAAATATGAAATCCGTTTTTTTAAATTCAATACACAGAAGTTGCAGAAATTAAATTAAAATTAATCATGTTGTCGAATGAAGACGGGTTTTTGTTTAAAACATTGCAAAAGATTGAATTTATTTAACCTACGAATTCAATATAAAATAAATGCTAATGACATAAATTATATTAAATGGTAAAAATATATTCTATTTATACATTAAAACCATTCAATATTATAATTTATCCACATATGTTGTTGCGATGAAAAAATTTGTTTTTAATTAAAATATAGCATGTTTTTACTATTCATTAAAATATGAAAGTTATCAGAATAATATGAAAAATTTATCCAAGGTAAAATTTTATATCCTAATTCTATATAATAATTTTATTTTGTAAAATTGAACTTATAAACATGTCAAAAACTAGATTTAAAGTGGGTGCGCTATCAAAAGGCGGCAAAACTGCATTTTTTTACAAATACTTATTTTACCCGAAAAATTTATTTTTTTATTATACCATGTTCTTGAAAATGTGTAAGATTAATAATAATGTTATAAAATTCAAAATATAGTTAATACTATTTTTAACAGCTAGTTCTTAATAATATTATAATAATATATCGTTGTTTAGTAAAACTCGATATTGCGTACAACACACGCTATCGAGGAAGTCGTGATTGTGTGTAATGAAAGCCAAGTTAGGGTTGCGTGTTGTGCAAGACTACTTTGTTGTTTCATATAATAAAATCCAACCATATTTCATTTATACAGTGAATATATATATATATACACTCAATGTTGCGTAGAAAGACTATTATCAAACGAACATGAAATTGTGTGTAACACAATCTAAGAATATTGTTGCGTATACTACAAGTTAATACGGTGTTTCCTATAGCACAAGATAATATTGTTGTAGCATAAAACACATGACATCAAATAAATTAAAAATAATACTTATCATAAAATATCGGGTTGTTAAACTTAACATGTCATATAATTTTGAACTAAAAGATGTTGATGAAAAATAAACTTGAAAATGTGTAAATGAAGCTTCATGGAAATAATTTTCTAAAAATACATTCATGTCCTATAAGTTTAAAAAAACATTCTTCCCGAACATCGGCTGGAAAAGTCAAAAAGTACCTCTTACGAAAAACGACAAAATATTCCTTTTATATCTTTTACTAAAACTAATCGAAGGGTAAAATTGGATTTAAACAATTTTAGGTGGATGGAAATAGTATTACATATTGAGAAAATATGGATGTGGATGATAAATATTCCCCAGTAAATTCTGAAGTATAAACAATCTCGGATAAAATTGAGATTGCGAGAATTTCCCTTACATAGGTCCGATTTTCTTCGTAAGTGTCCGAACTTCCTGTATAATGATTTAAATAATGTCATTGACTTATTAAAGAATCATACTTATTTTTATGATATCATATATGGTCATATTCTTATCTTCTTATTAGTAATATTTCATTGATACTTGATATTTGGGTGTTTATTACTTTATGTTCTTATGCGTGTTTTGTCAAATAAATTCTTATTATTCTTTTTCGGTTATAGATACCTCATTTACAGAATGTTATTAGTGTAATATATAACATATTAATTCATTCAATTCATTCAATTCATTTATATAATCATTATTCAATGAAGATCGTGTAGAACGAGTCGCATCACATCATGGAAACGGTATTCCGTACGTACGCACGACCGATGATATCGTTCCCATGATCTTGGAATTGTATTGGAGTGTATGTATTCTATTTCAGAATCAATATCACTTTACAATAATCATATATATTTATTCTTTACACTATTCTACCCATCCAAGTAATGTGGTGGTGGAAAATAGATTACACCATGGCGTAGAGACGATATTCCGTACCTACGCACGCACGATGATTTCATTTTCTGTAGGATGGATAGATGATGAAATAGGGTTGTTTCATACATATAATAAAATATCAGTATATTATTGATACTGATGTTATTACTTCATAATGAAACAAGTAAAGAAGAAGAAGTGGAAGAAGAAATAAAGTTGAAATAATCGGTAACAGCCATTACCTCTTCTTTGAAGCGCCTCTTTTAGACCTCCTTTTAGGGCACTAAAATTGCTCTTTGAAGAAGACTAGGACCTATAGGATGTTTATAGGGAAGTGGAGAGGAAAAATTGGCAGGGGTTAGCCGAGAATGATGGCTCAATGTGGTGTGAGGAGGAGAGGAAGGAGGTGCATTTTTATAAGTTAGGAGAGGGGCATCTTAGGAAAAACTAAAAATAATATTATATTATAAAGTCATATTGGGTTATTAATAGCTCAAAATTGATTTTTTCGAATCTAAGGTGGGGATGGGTAGAAATACCCTCATCCAATATAATTTAGACATGTTTAGGGTTCTATTTAAACCTTATCATTTAAATTTAACTTTATGTTAAATAATTTTATTTTTACCGTGTCTTATTGTTTTCTTACACTATAAGGTTGATAAACTTACTATAAAAAACAAACGAACCCCAAGTTGTTTATTATTTATATATATAACTTTATATATGTCATTTTTCTGAAACATAGATTTTTAGGAATAAAATAAAAATTAATAATATAATATTTGTTTTATAAACAATTTTATGTCAATTTTGACACTATTTGGTAATTGATTTTGCGAAACTCATAACAGAATGATTAGTTCAAAAAAAGTTAATAAAATCAATACTAACATGTCATATTAACCTATAAAATTATTATGATTCATAATGTCTAAAATTACATTAATTTGGGTATTTATAACAGCAATTATGTCAATATTTCATTAATAAGATAATTACTGCATCATCATCGTGTCATAAATAAATTACATTATTTAATGTCTAAAAATTATAAATAAAATACCATATTGTAGGAAATAGTTTCTTCTTTATATTTTATATTTATAGTCTAATTTATTATATGTATAAACCTATATTAAAAATGTTTTAGTTATAAAACGTTGTTTTTAACTATTTTAACTATTCTTTAAATAAAGTAATATTAACTTTTCTAATCTAATACAAGTGGACCTAAATTGTCATATTTTATTTCTAAGGTTGTTTTTGGTCGAATTACACTTATCCTATAGAATTAGGACATGTGTTAGGGTAATAATAATAACTGTTTTACCCTTAATTATCCTATTTACTTTTAACCGTGGTAAAAAAAAGTAAAAAAATACTATTCACCAAAAATTATTTTCATCTCATTGAACCACATTTTATTCCTTCATATTAATCGTGTCTATCAGATTTTCGAAATTCCACTCACAGAAGTGGTAAAATTATGTTTCATGTAAATTTGAAAATTCTCCTAGGAGGTGGGTAAAAGACGGTGAAAATTTCGATAAAAATTTTATATATCTAAAATTATTATAAAATGAATCCAATTAATTGAGTTGAACTTATATTGGTATTATTTATCAATGTTGGCCTAAAATAGATTTAAATAAAATAAATAATTATTAAAAAAAATACGGGTTTTAAATAGTAACCCAGTGTTTTCACTATTCATCAAAAATTGAAAGTTTTCAGAAAAATACCAAAATTTCACCCTAGTCTAATTTCGATATTCTGAATCCTAAAATGAAGTCTATTTTCAAAAATAAAATTTACAAAATTTCAAAAAATGAGTATCATTTTTCATAACTGCTAGTTTTAATAATATTCTAATAGCAGATCGTTGTTTAGTGAAACTCGGTATTGCGTACGACGCAAGCTATCGAGGAAGGTCTTGATTGTGTGTAAATAAAGCCAAGCTAGTGTCGTGTGTAGTAAAGATTCTTTTGATGATTTATATAAAAAAAATATTTCTCATAAAAGTATCGGTTGTTACAATGATCTTTGTTATAGCACTTCCAAAATCGATTAAACTAATATACAATTAAAAAGGACAATTTGAGCTTTAGAAGTCATGTTATTATCATTATCACTTGAAATTTAGGGTATATGGGCGTAGTATTAACCTTTTTACGAATTTTCCAATAACCATATCTTTTATTCACGTATTAATATGGAACCATATGAAACATTATATGTAATGTGATTTCATACAACTACTTCTTTTGATGATGTTGGTTAATGAAAACTCATAGGCTTAGAACATATTGAGGAAACAAAAAAAGGTGAAGAATATTAAAACTAATATCAATGAATCTCAATGATGAAAAAATAACTATGTCTAAAACAGAATGAAGGATTTTTTGTTTCAATTAGAAGAACATGTTTTCTTAAAGGTATCATCATAGAAGGGTGTTATATGATTCAATAAGAAGGGTATGTTAAATACCATGTAAATTAGACCTCTGGAAATTCTGGAATGAGTTTTAGTTGTAGCATACTTTTTACCAATACCAACATGTCTCTCCAAAGTTCATGATGTTTTACACATATCAGTATTAAGGAAATACATGAAAAACTCAATGCATGTAAATACCTCTGATGATTTAAAACATGACCATGATTTTTCTAAATGTGGAGAAACTTTTTAGATTCTCGACATTATAGAAAAATTATTAATGAATTGTACAACATGATTGGTAATTATTCGTTGGAGAAACCATAAAATGGATGTTTCGACAGGGGAACCTGGAGAACATTTGATGATGAACCACTTGATCCTTTTTTGGAAGTGATATTTTGGAAATTTCAAGGAATATTTTTTTGAATGATGGATGACTACAACACCCCAGGTTTCTATGGTTCATTTCATTTTTTAAAAAATTCAATAGATTAGGATCCACACAATAACGAGTTCAAGTTCACCATGATCTATCAAACTAGTTTTTTAAAAGGTGGTTATGAATATTATTAACCAAATTATACAATTTATATATATATAATTGATTAAAATAGACTTCATTTTTTAATTTGAAATATCAAAATCATATTAGGGGTGAAAGTTTGGTATTTTTTTCAAAATATTAAATTTTTAATGAATAGTGAAACATAATGCATTACTGTTTAATAAAAAAAATTCATTTATGTAATTATTTATCATTAAATGGATCATAATGTCAAAAACATATAAATAAATTTTTATATTAATCATATTTAGGTCATTATAATAATTATTATAACTAAATAAGATATAAATATTTATTGAACTTTTAATCATCTGTTTACCATCCTTCCAACCAGATTTCCATGATTAACATTAAAAAATTTTATACAATTTTATTAATTGAATTTAGAAAAATGGACATAAATTGTTGTAATTAGTATGATATTTTTTCACTAATAGAATCAAATTATTTTTTTGGTGAATAATTACATTTGGAATTTTTATTTATTTACCTTTGTTTCGGGTAAATCATGTAATTATAAAAAAAATTAATATTATTAAATTACACAAATGCATGTATAAATCTTATTAGATGATGAAATTAGATCCTAATAAATTTTGTTCAAAATGGAATAATTTAATGGAAAATTTTCTTGTAATATGACATAAATAATATAAAAATAAAAAATTCTAAAAAAAATGTCACACTTTAATTTTATATAAGTATATAAATTTTAATATTGGGATAACCAGGAGATGATATCAACTATGAATTGTCTATGGAAATATAAAATAACTACCTACATCGTAATAATTTAATTATAATTGTTAGATTATAAATAAATACCATTAATTACCGCACAATTGTGACATTGAAATTATTTTATTAATATAAATATCAAGTAAATGATTTTAAAAATATTAAATGACATATAATTTGAAATAATTAATTTGATGCACAAATATTATTGGTGACTATGACATGTTATAATTAAACTAAATGGTTAGGTATGATGTTATATTTCGTTTTGGATTTTTATTTTACTATAGGTAATGATTAATATCAAAATTGACTATTGATATTTTATAAATATAAATTTTTATTAGATTATTTAATAATAATAAAAATAATTAATAAAAAACAGTGCTAATTAAATGGTGTAAAATATTATTAGCTATACATTTATGAACAACTGACAACATATTATTAAATATTTATAAGCTTCTAATATTTAGAATATTATTAAAAAAATTAATATGAAATAGATTAATTAATGATATATCAAAATGAAAACGTTCAAAAAAAAATCAAATAAATTTTAAATTTTAAATTTTTAAATATTTTTACATATCCTCATCTTATCCCATAAATAACTCACTTTGGAGTAATTAGAAATCCAAAATCAATATATATTAAAATAATTACATGTGGTTTCCAAAAGCATCCCTTCCCAATATTATAAAAGAGATTTTATCCTTCTCTACTATTCACCCCAATAAATACCTTTGTCTTAGAAAACCACTAATAATTTATCATCCAATATTTACTCAATTCATCCTATAGTACATAATTGTTTTTGAAGGGAAAATAAGGAGTCCTTTTGGGATAATCAAAAGGAGACACTCTAAGAAGAGGTAATTGTTTTAACAACTCTTTAAATGTTCTTTTCATCTTCTACATTTTTTTCCTATGATGGATTAATACTAATGTAATAAATATAGAATCATATATAGGATTATATTTTTCTATGATTATGGGAAAACCATAGTTATTAGTTTACCCATCTGATGAAAAACAATATCACCATGTGTGTGTACGTACGGATTTTCATCTCGATATCGTACTATAAACTGTATTTCATATGTACATTATTTAGATTGGTATAAAGATGAATATACTGGAATTAAATAATACACATGACATTATATTGTTACTATAAAATTCATATCACATCCAACTATTTACCAATTAAAATTACATCGATGGTTCCAAAATGGGAGATCAAGGCGAAGAAACGGAAATCCTCAAGGGGCGGCCTCGCGAAGACCCTTCGTGGAGCCCCAATCACACTGCACCCGCAACAGAGCAAGGAGGCGGTAATGCTCTGCGAGTGCCTTTGACGTTCGTGAGGCCTCCTCGGTGTAAGGAGGTGGTAACACTCCGTGAGTTCTTTTGACATTCGCGAGGCCGTCGGGGAGCAATCAAATTCATCTTCGTGCCGAGCGAGCGCTACATCATGGTGCCTCTACCCTATTATTACCATCCTCCCCCCAATTCCAAGTGGGGGAAGGTCATCCGACCATTCAACATCCTTGCTCCCGAATCACGAAGCACCTTCTGCACTGCGAACCATGAGCTAGGTAAGGTACTTCTACTCTGTGAATTTCTTCCCTTTTTCCTTGTTTTAACCCCTATTTCGAGAGGTATGACTTTCACGAAGACTAAGGGAATACACAAAAGAAGGGGATCCCCATGGGGACCCAGGTCTTTAGAGAGCGTTTATGCTTCGCGAAACACCCTTCATGTACACATGATCCACATACTAATGCGGGTTCACTGTACTTCGTGAAGCGCATTGCTTCATGACACCTTGCATCACGATGCACAATTGCTCCAAAAGACCGTGCTCTGTGAATGCACTTCCACTTCAGAAAGTACCTCTTATATGCACCTATTCCCTATGCTTAGGCAGGGGAGTTCTACTTCGTGAAGCACACCTCTTCTCAAGTATCTCCACCAAACGAAACACTAGAGCTTCACAAGGGCCCTGCCTATGAACCCTCTTCTTTGTAATTTATGTTCTTGTGCAACCCTCTATGTTAGCACTATGTGATTTCAATGTCCCTCGGATGATACTGCAAATTTCATTTCTTCGCCTCATTCTTATTTACATGGGCATGCTAATGACTACTGCTTCCTTTTATAGCCACGCTAACGTGGACCCCCCAATGGTTCTCTCCATAACACCCCCTAGACATGGCATTCGCTATCCCGTCTATTCACCAAGGTGCAGAGGGTACCGGTTATTTATGTCCTAGGGGTGCGGAGTGAACCCACCTCATCCGAGCTACAGGATGTTAAACTACAAAGCACCATCGTCTTCAGTACATGAGGTTAAACATTGACCTCACCCAGTTCCTCGCATGCGGGGTGCACGCACCTTGGACATTCTCCATTCCCACGGGTCTCCATGAGGATGAGATCATCCCTAATAATGGATGATATCTTTATTATTGGTGTGGTGTGATTCCACAGGGAAAGGTAAACCACCCCGGTGTAAGACCCTAGATTTCTTGTTGGAGGTAGCATCCATGCCCCTCCTTTCTTCTTCGGTCCCAAGAAATAGGGGGAATGGACACTGGCCCACTCCTTTCTTCAGTACCAAATCCCTCTCCCACAGGGCTTTGTCGCCACAAGGCCTCCACTCTAGGGTATGTCCAAACCTCTTCGGTCTGCTAACCATCCATAATCCCATGTTTTCTTTTTGGGCCACTCCACACGAAAGCCCCACTAAACATCCCACAGACGCACCATTCCCTACGTTTTCGACAGGCCATTGCGGCCTATTGTTTTTCACACTGAGCATGACTCATGTTGGCTTAGTGTAAGCATCGACCATGAAATCCTACCTACCCCATACCTGAACTTCGTGTAATTTGATCCTTGCCAAGGTATGGTATGTAGGAAGCCTCAATATTTTTCAAGACCACAACACCTAAACTAAGTGGACTTTGATCGTTTCCAAGGCAAGGTACGTAGGAAGCCTCGATGAGGTTCAATCCCACCACACCTGAAATACAAGGACATTGATCCTTGCCAATGCACGATATATAGGACTCCACCACAAGGTTCAATCCCAACACCCATAGGACCCCATGTCCTAATTCATGTTGGTTCACTAACCCACATTCCTGAACTACAAGGTCTTTGATCCTTTCTGAGGTAAGGTACATAGGAAGCCTCCATGATGTTCAATCCAACCACATAATGGTTTTTCTAACCCTCTTCATGTCAGTTCACTAACATTATGTACATCCTAGAGTGTATGCATAACACACCATTCCCAACTAAATGGTCTTTGATAATTTCTATGGTTGGTAGGTAGAAATCCTCCATGAGGTTCAAGACCACCACACATGAACTACATGTACTTTCATCGTTGCCAAGTTAGGGTACGTTGGAAGCCTCCATGAGGTTCAAGCCCACCATCCACCTTAACCACAGGTCATTATTCTCTTTATTTCACTGACTACTGCCCCATACCTGAACTACATGGACAATGATCCTTGCCAAGGCAAGGTAGGTTGGATGCCTCCCCAAGGTTCAACCCCAACATCCAATGGTCTTGTCCACATCACGTCAGTCCACCCCCATCCTGCATAACGTTAAACTATATTCCACTTTTGACTCCTGATTCAGCAGCAAGTCGATGACACTCCATTCAGCGGTATTTCATTTACATTCTTATCCAGTGGTTAGCCCTTGTGACCCCATCCAGTGACAAGCCGCTGAAATCCGCAATCAGTGGTATGTTGTCATCAGATGATCTATGTGGACATTGATTCACTACTACAGGGATATGTATGAATAATCTTCAAGGATAAACTCTCAAACCATCATCATCCGCATAGAGGATCCACCCCATTCTCCATCCAGTCTATTCAACCGCTCCATCATCCATCTTGACTCTTAACCAGGCCACCACATCCTGGTGGGATCATGCCACCTCATACCTTATTCCCCTCAACAGTAACCATGATGTCAACCACATGTTGGCCCCAACATCAGTGTTCCCTCCTGGGGTTGCACCTATCTGATCCACTCTAGTTAGAGTTTTGATCAGGCTGGTCCATCTCCGTTGGACGTTAAAAATGCCGAATACCCTATGATAAACATGGGAAGCTGAGTAAAATCGCAGATACATTCATGTGGCATATAATTCTCCACATTCGATGTTGTATGCCTTAGGATTCAATTACCTAGAGAAGCCATATAATAAGCTAAATAAACCCAGACGTGCCAGTGTCTCAGTGCCCAGACACGCCATTGATGCCCAACTTGACTACTCCCCTGACCGGACCCCTTGGAATGTCCCACCAGAAGAAGTGTAATTAACTGGTGTCCATGAAAGATTAGACTCTTATAAAATCTTCACGAAAAATGTATTAAATCTAAAAGGGATACCTGTACTAGGTGACTAGTTCCGATAAGGAATCCACGAAAAGATGAACTAACATCCCATCATCCCGTTTCGATCAAGAAGAAAACGTCACTGAATAAGGAGCAGATTTCGCCCACCATTTTAAATCGTTAATGTGGGGAAACTAAACAGCGATGTCTTCCCCCCGAAACGATACAGATTTGAGCACCATGGAGAAAGTGTCAGAAATAGAAATGGTGAACCCGACATGAAATTATTCTCCTCTATATGGATATTAGTAGAGATTGGGCCATCAATGGATTGATGTGTCACCAGATCCAGTTATCTAGGCCAAGGTCCTGCCAAGAAAATAGAAGGCCTGGTGTTACAGTCACGAGAAGTTAGTGCAGTAGAATAGTGGAAATCCCATTCTATGATGTTCTCATCTTGGATCCCTCTTAGCGGTGAGGGAAGATGGGATGACGCTGGGGAATTGGTCGTCAAATACTTTCTTCATTCAGCATTGATTAATTAATCTCCCTGGTTCTTGGGAATCAGGTTGTTGAACAATGGATGTGATCCACGCCTGCCCATCGACATAGGGTTTGGGGCAGTTCCAACATGGTCATACCACATGGATTTACCTCTTCCACGATCGCCTCTACATCTATGACCATGGGATACCCACGCCCCCTCTCCCCATCCGAGGTCATTCAACGGATGGTAATCAATGACCTCATGCACCGTTATGAGGAGGAGGGCATGATCCCATCCTGATATATGGCCCACCTGGATCTAGAGGCATCTGTGCCTCATCGCTAACACCACCCCCGAGGGCCACGCAGGGAGATGCTACTCCCCACGCCTACATACAACCATTTGGGAACCTCTCCCCGGAACACATTGACGATTCCCTGCCTTACGCTAATGAGGTAGGTGACGTCTGACCCAGCCTGGTCAGAGTTCCATTTCAGGGGCTCCCAGCGACGTCTCCCACCCATCCGTGACAGTGTCGTTTCCTAGGCTTTCTATAAGCGGAGCAACTAAGCTATGTACCTGCACCACCAGCCACGGTTCTTCCGACCCGACGCCAGCGTCGGGCACCAGCTAAGGAGGATGTCTGCCAACGTACATCAACATCGACGTCTACTATGGACCGAGACACAGTCAACACATATAATCAAATTCTTATATACACATAGCAGGGGAACATATAAACTATATTGGGATTGAGGCTCCAACTTCCCCACGGGTAGGCTGGGACGACGCTCTTAGTCACTGGCATATGAAGTGGTCTCCACAAATCATTCCGCAGCGATGTCACCTCACACAGATGTCCTCCTCGTACCACTACCATAGAAAAGCGCGGGCCTTCCCTACTTCGAGGCTCGGCATGGAGGTCTGCCCCGTGCCACACCCAATCCGAATGAAGGACTTCCTTGCAGTGGTGATACTCGGCACAGAAGCCTATCATGTGCCCATTACACTGTGTATTAAGTCATTCCTCTTGCCCCTGACTGCCAGTGTATGGGAATTGTCCATACAGTCTCTCTTCATCGTGCGGATCTTCCCCATGTCCTCTCAGCAGCGGGTGAAATTCATCCTCACATCGGAAACCAAAGGGGTGAAGGCTATCCTCGCACCATCTGCACCCAGCACGGGGGGTCCTACCCATGTTCATCTAAATCGGTACAAGAACCCTCCTCATACTGAGGTCAGTAGAGAAAATTAGCGTGGAGGTCCTTCCCATGCTTCTTCCAGTTATAGCAGATGTATTTCCCTATCCAGCTCTACCCATGGAAGTTCTCACCATGTCTCCATTGACATTTTTCCTGGTTCTCCTCACACCCTGGCTTCCTCATGTGGAATCCCACTCCGCCCCAGCACCAGTGTTGCCGAAGGACTCTGTGTCAAAAATCATCCCTGTCCCGAGGAGCCACCCAGGGGAAGGAAAGAGGGTCATCACTGCCATAAGAAGGATTCTAGGAAGGTCTGGATAGAGATAAAACTGGTCCGATTCTCAGACTTAAGCGAAGTATGACTCAACATGAGAACCCTCTCCCTACTCAACTAAGTCAAGGGTTGTGGAATGAACAAGGAACATCAGCCTAATACTCATGGAATGCGAGGTTCATCAGATTCTTGCCTCCCTCTGCAGTTATATATAGGAGGACGAAAATCTAGAAACCCTACAGGTTATGGTTGTGCAATCACCACCATCGTCCCTAGAAGCGCTCTCTGCCTCAACAAGAGATCAGGGAGAGCAATTCTGTGGACCAATGGAGGGAGAGAAGCATCACGACCTATCACCGAAACCCCTAGCCCCAGATCTAGGAACATCGGCCATCAATCAATCTTATAGAGATGTGGCGGCCAGGTCGATACACTCTTCAGAGGACATCCTGAGATTCACCGGCCAGTCATCCCGCACGATGTACTCTCCACTGGACAGCCTACGGTCCCCGCATTATACCTCAGTAACACTTCTAGTTCCTCACCCACCACCAGTTGAAAAATGGGGCACTCAAGGGCTGGACCCTAAATCCGACCCATGGAGCTTGTGGAACATCATCGCGGCGGACCACTTCCCCGAGATGTTCTAACCCATGGCAGCGCTGAATTTTTGCGCATCAGAATCCCTCAACCAATAGGTAGTTGAATGTTTCCACCAAAACCTATGGGTGACACAAATTGACCTTCATCATCAATGAGTGGTTTATCCTAGGATCCAACTTCACCTTGAATAAATTGGTGAACAATATCATCTAGTTGATCTTGTTGCACTCCCTATGGCCCAGCACCCAGATTCGCTAGGCCACTGAAAATCCCTCCAAGAGAAATGCGTTCAGAGTTTCAAGATAGTTTATAGGATCCTAATAGTGTCCTCCCCCACATGCAAGTCCATGGCTGGGGGATGTATACTTCTCTCCTATTCAGTCATATCCGGTTGCAGCCCGACCTGCTTGGTGCTATCGAGGACATGCCCCCAGGAAGGTCCACAGTCAACATGGCTGACATTGAGGACAAGGAGGAAGAGATGTAGATCTTTGATGAAGACATACCCCAAGGGCATAACACCACTATTGGATCCATCGGGAAGGATTACAAATCAGTAGAGGAATATAATTCGTCTCCCGATTCCCACCGAGGCATGGATACTTAGTAGGTATTCTAGTAAGGGAAAAGAGAATGTCGGAGCTTCCAAACACTCTATATCATCCTCCTCAGTGCAGAAGATATAGGAGGACCTCTAAAATCCCACATTTCCCCAAAAAACTACTCTGCATAAGAAGTAGGTCTAAGAACTCATGGATGAATGCGCTACAGAATGACGGACTGACTACGGAAATCCTAGGCCAGTACAACATGGGCAGGAATAACTCCCCCTTGGCGAGCTTCCTCCAAGAAACCCCGATCATGCTTCTTCCATAGACAGGGTTGAGAACGGAAATTACAGAAATAGGGAGTGATATGCCTCACCAAACCCACCAGAACGATGCGACAATCCAAGGGACCTAGTGCGGGCTCCCCCAGCTACCCTGAGGGTCGTTCCACCAACCGCTCCATGAGCCACTAAGCCTATTTACTATATTCAAGAACACACTAATGCACTTGTGGTTTTGGATCCCTGTCAAGAAAGGTACCCCCGCCCAGGTGATCATATGGTGGTGCTCATAGCCCACCTTGAGGAATTGGAAACACGACATATGGCAATCCTAAATGATGGTAAGCCATATCCTCAATAGGTGGGTTATATGTCGGCACGTATGGGTTTTAGGAATCCCTCCTTCTCCACCTTTAACGGGATGAGGGATTTTCAATAGCACCTACCACCCTTCAACTCACGGTGTGGACCCATGATAGGGACTCCAATGCAATAGGAGGATGCCAAGCTAATCTGTTTTGTTCAGACACTGGAGGGTACATCATTCATTTGGAACAACCACCTCCCCGTTGGATCCATAACTATCTAGGAGGACCTTCGTAGGAAATTCCTCTACTAGTTCAGCTCCACCACATAGAAAACAAGAATCATAGACATCTTAAGTGAAAAAATGTCATGATGAGCGTGTCGCAGACTTTATCGACTGGTGTAAAGGTCTTACATACTCCCTTGACATTCCACTAACTCAGGATAAATTACTGACGATGTGTGTATGGAATGTCAAGATGGAACTGGTTCCCTCTGTGGTAACCCAGAACTACCCTCGGGGATTCTGAGGCTTCTTTGATAAGTCCATGCTCCTGGAAGAATCCCTGGAATAGGCCATCCAAGCACGACCGTTGCCTCCTACAATTCCATTGAGAAGAGTTTTCAGAGGTGATCCCACCACGGTGGCCCAAATAGAGGTCCCCAAATAGATGGCATTATTACTAGTGTAGCCACCTCTGACACCTCAAAGAGTCCTACCACTGTAGTCGCAGCCTCTAGCCCAGCAGCAACTGCCTCAGAATCAGAATGTACCCCAGTGTAATGTGTCGCCACCGTCTAGGCATGACAACTAGGGTCCGCCTCCTCAACAGGCGCCTCCAGCTCCTTGATATGTGTAGGCTCCACGTCCCCCCATTCCGAATAGATGAAAATGGTCCTACTCATTCAACGAGATTCAAGTCCTCGTCTATTTTAGATTTTCCTTGGAACAAGGGATCATGCGGTTTCCAGCGTGCAGAAGCCCGGAAGAGGCGAACCTCACTGATCTGCCCAACTATTTCTTTTATCATCGGATTCTGGGGAACACCCTCAAGCTGTTCTATGTGTTCAAATCTGCCTTCAAGACCTGGTCCATTACAACATAGTCAGGCAGGTCTTGGCCCTAGCACAACTGGCAGATGTCTTCGTAAGGCCAGACATAAACAATGACAATGAAGGTGAGTGGTAGCATGTTTCGTTCCATGGATCCCAGAAGTATGATGATTGGATGACCCACAAAACTGTCTCAGATTCCCATGGAATCATTCAGGAACGCTTGAATCAGCTGGAGCCTTCGGAGGCTATAGCCTCCACTTCGGCATCATCATCTCAATCGTCCTATTCCTAGAAGAGCAACCATCAGGGGTGTAAGGGAGAGTGACATGCCCTGCCAATGCCATATACGTTCCGTACTCTCAGAGACTTCATTCACCCTGAGATAGGTATTCCACCTAAAATACAACCAATAGATGATGACTCTTCAAGTGATAGTTAGGGGTATGCTTCATTCAACACTGTGGAGTTGGTAACCACCTATATGACTCCCGGTGATGGAGAACGCCAGCAGAACCTCCCCAACGTCCCCAGCCAACGCCAACATCGGTAGATCCGTGGAGATATGGGTCATCATGGCACATCAGTTGGTACCTCAAGCCAGGCCATACATGCCACTGAGACTAGACAGTAGGTCCAACGCAGAGCTCAACACGCACAACCTTATCATTATGTGTCATTTGTCCCACCTCCATCACTGTTTGTGCTATTGGATCAGGCAGAGCTACCTTGACCACGTTGTGACCAGCCTTGAACTACTCGAGGCCGATCTTAGTCAATTGTTCTTCATTTGATAGTTACTCTTCTAGATTCAACTAGAGAGCAGAGGGATATACCCAGCACCAGTCAGTCCTCAGCCCAGCCGGCAGGGCCCGCCATGCCTCCTATCACAGAGCAGCCTCCTACAAGAAGAAGTTTACCCCTTGAACAGAAAAATGATGTTCTCCATCACCTTTCCAGAATCCCAACACGTCTTTCCATCCTCTAGGCCCTTCACATGTCGTCATATATGTGTGAGGCCCTCGTTGTGGCATTAAAAAGCCCCCTGCTGTTTGAAATGAAGGTAGCAGCGGCAGAAGCTTTTCATGCTGAAGCATTTGAGAAAGATGAATGTGAGGCCATCATTTAATTCACATGAGAGGATGTAGGATCTCCCATACAGGGGCACATATGCCCACTTTACATCATTGTCCAATTTAATGGCATGGAGGATCACCAATATCTTGTTGACACCGACTCCGGGATTAACCTTATCCCGACGCACACACGGCGGAAAGTGGGTTATCCGAAGATGACCAGACTCCCTCTGACATAAGGATCTATGGATACGACATGATAGAGCAGACCCCAGTTGGAATGTCCATTTGAAGACCCAGTTTGGCGGCCTAGTTTCCTGTACAAAGTTTATGTTTTTCTCCCAAGACACCATGTGCAATGCATTCATGGGAAGACCATCGCACCACCAGCATGTTGCAGTCCCCTCATCATATCACCCATGCCTCATGTACTCCCTTAATGTTCGAGTGGGTGTACATTAAAGTGATGAATATCCTTTCTCCTCTTGTGAATCCATCTATCTGGATGCTAGATATTAAAAGAGTTAGGATAAACAGATTCAGGAAAGTGAGGTTGAGCCAGCCACAGTCGCAACATACCCATGGGTTGGTCTGGATGATTCTTACATCTTCCCGATCAATTGATTGGAGGCCACGACCCCCGACATGGGGAAATATTTTGATGTTTCTTATACAATGGAAAAAAAGTATTCTCATGTCTAAGTGACGGTGGAATATCACCTTTTACTCCTACAAAAATCAGTCTCATGTGATCCCAGAGCCTCCTACCTTCATTCGGTATCGGGATGTCCACCCCTGGAAACGGTAGTAAGTCATACATGTCTTTTTCGTCAGGCCAGAATTTACTAGCTCAAGACAATGTGCCACTACTACCTTGATACTATAATGTGTGGCACCATATGCCGAAGAATATATGGGATCAAATTGACATTGTTCATTTCCATGGTTTCAGCAGTTCCGAAATCTCATGATGCAGTGACCACTACTGCCCTTGCTATTACCGTCCCCCTTTCAGAATCTAACGACCCAGAGAATGATCCTCCTACTGGGGATCCCTCCACAATTGAAGAAGAGGATTTGGAGGACGCTCTCCCCACCATTACAAAAGCTGTCTCTGCCACGGTCGATGAACTGGTACAAGTGAACCTTGGTAGCAAGGAAGATCCAATACCCACAATGATCGGCGCCTCCATGCCTCTCGAGGAGTAGAAGTGGTACATAGACCTCCTAAAACAACATTGTGATGTATTCTCCTGGAGCTAGAATGAGATGATGGGGATAGATCCTCAGGTCTTCTTCCACCGCCTTGGTCTTCTGGAAAATCAATGAACGTTCAAGCAGCCTCCCAGAAAGATTCACCCTTCTCATGGTGCTATGGTCGAGGCTGATGTTTACAAGCTCATCAGAGCCAACATCGTGAAGGAGTTCCAGTACCCCAAATGGATGTCCAACATTGTGCCAGTCAGGAGGAAGAATAGAAAAATCAGGGTCTATATCGACTTCCACGATCTCAACTGTCACCATTGAATGGATGATTTTACACTCCATGTGACAGAGTTGTTGATCAATCATACGGCTGGGTTCCAAGCCCTTTCCATCATAGATGGGTACTCCAGATATAATCAGATCTGGATGGCCCCCGAGTCTGAAGATTCCACAACTTTTAGGGCACGCCAAGGTGCTTTCTGTAACCAGGTTATGCCCTTCGGCCAGAAGAATGTGGGAGCAACCTATCAGCGGTCCATGCATCACATATTTAAACTGATCCTCAGGACATTGGTGGAATGCTATGCGGACAACTTGATGGTCAAATACCTTTAACGCCAGGACCATCTCAAGGGCCTTGAGAAAGTTTTTTTCTTCCTCTGTTCACTCCACTTGAAGATGAACCCGTTGAAGCATGCCTTCAGGGTCAAATTTGGGATGATCCTTGGCTCTTTTTTCAGGTCCCGAGGCATCGAGATCGACCCAGATAAGATCAAGGCCATAATTCAGATGCCTCCCTGGAGCATTATTTAAGAGATTCATGGTTTCCAAGGCCACATAGCCTTCATAGGCTGATTCAATGCGAATATGGCCAACAAGTGTAATCTGTTTTCTCGACTCATAATCAAAGGCTCTACCTATGAATGGGAAGAAAAGAGCCAGAACATGTTCGTGGAAATCATGCAGTATCGTCTCCAGCCTCCAGTCGTGATGCCACCTGTCTCTGAAAAACCACTAATCTTGTACGTGACTGCCCAGGAATGATATCTTGGTACCCTTCGCACCCAAATGAACAATGAGGGAACTAAAAACAGCCTATACTGCCTTATTTGAATGATCTTCAATACGGGGACCAGATACACCCTCATCAAAAAGAGCTTCCATGCACTAGTATTCATTGTGCAGAAGTTGCAGCATTACCTGCAACACCATGAGGTACAACTGGTGTCTCGGGCTGACCCGCTGAATTACTTTTTGATCCGCCACATGTTGAATGGTCGTCTACCATGGTGGGTGGTAATCCTCTAGCATTTTTATATCTGTATAGTGACATAGATGTCTATTAAGGGACATGCATTTGTAGAATTCTTTGTTTCCCATCCAACCCCTGCAGACCAGTCCCTGGATCTGGATTTTCCATATGAGGCAATCCTCTCGGTAGACCATGTCATACCGTTCTTGAAAATTCACTATGATGGTGACTCATGAAGCCCCACCGGTAGAAGGGTCAATGATCTGAGTATCAATAAGGGGGCCTAGGTATTGACATTATTACCTCAGCGTAAGCCATCCTACCATACTCATTCCTGTTTTCAAAAGTTTCACCAACAACGAGGTCGAGTATCAGGCTCTTATAACTGGCCTTGATCTGGCCCTTGAGATCGATGTGCCCTATTTTCATGTGAATGGGGATTCTAAACTAGTCATCATGTAAATCAACAGTGACTATATTGTCAGAAATCTAGAGCTTGTACCATTGTTGGAGCACATCATCTAGCTAATGGCCCAGTTTCCATCTTGTCCATAACATACTCATGTCCGTCAATCTCAGAATGGTCGAGCCGATGCCCTGGCCGGCCTGGCTACATCACTTGTAAAACCTGAGCAGGATGATCTGATTATACATGTGGTACATCAGAGAGTCATTTCTCCCATAACCCCAAATGACTATGACAGTATAAGAGTAACTCCCTGTACAGATGGAACCTCCACGGTAGGAACCCGAGGTTCTTCAGATGTTGTGGTTGAAGCGACCCCCGACTAGAGATCCCCCATTGTCGAGTATCTTTAAAATGGTTACCTCTCGGCTGATCGAGCCGATCACGAACAAATACGATGTCGCGCGGTTCAATTAACCCTCCAGAGTGGTCTCAGTCTTGATCAGATCCTCTATAAGCACGGGTTCGATGTTGATCCCCTCTATTTCATCTAAGGAATCAAGATTTCTCTGGTCATAAAGGAGGTTCCTAATGGTTCATGCAGTGCCCACCGGAATGGGCTGAAGAAATCTCATCAAATCCAGAGACTGGGGTACTTCTGGCTTTCTATGATCAATGATTACATCAAGTTCACTAAGAGGTGTCACGAGTGCCAAATTAAGGATAAATTCATGCATCGGCTGCCAGAACCTATCCACTCAACCAAGTAATCTTGGCCGTTTGTGGTGTGGGGACTTGATGTCATGGGACCATATCCACCGGCGACTGCCCAGAAGTGCAGGTTCATCCTGACCGCCACAGATTTCTTTTCCATGTGGGTAGAGGAAATTCCGCTCAAAAGGGTAAAGGATCATTCTATCATTGACATCATGAGCTCCAACATCATCTAGTGGTTTGGAGTCTGTCATGTTTTCCTCACTGATACCATCACAAACATCTGAGCAGCAGATTTGAAGATATTGTATGCCAAGTATAGCCTCCGTTCGAACCATACCTCCTGCTATCACGTGCATGAAAATGAAAAAATCGAGGCCTTCAAAAAGACCATCTCTAACATTTTTCATTAATGGGTTGGTCAGAATAAGAAGAGTTGCCAAACAAGATCCCCAACACACTCTAGGATTATCATACACCAACTCATAATTCCACCCAGGTGACCCCATATTCCCTAGTGTACGGAGAAGAGGTCATCCTACCCATCGAGATCCACCTGCATTCGTTATGCACAGTGATCTATGACCAATAGGTGATAGATAAGGTAGCCGAAATTTGTCTGGCTGAATTGGAATCACATGAAAAGAGTTGTCTTCGTACCCTGCACAATCTACAAAGAAATCTAAATAAAATATCTGGATCCTTCAACAAGAAGGTTCGCCACCTCTCTTTCCTGAATGGCTACTTTGTATTGGCCCTCCGGACACCAATGATCCTTGGAAGGAAACCACCCCAGTTGGAGCCTAAATGGGAAGGACCTTATATAATCCACAAGGTTTAACACAATGGACAATACTCCCTGGTGTCCATGGATGGTGAGTGTATAACTCATCCCACCAATACCATGTTTCTCAAGCAATACATTTCCTGAGGTAGTTGGTCTAGCATGACAATAAACTGTTTGGTCCTGCACAACCCAAAACTGCTTGGTCATGCATGACCATAAATTATTTGGTCCTGTATGACCCTAAACTATTTGATCATGAACAACCTTAAGTTATTCAGTCCAGCATGACCCTAAATTGTTTGGTCATTCACGACCTTATCTTATTCAGTCCCGCATGACCCTAAACTACATGCTGATCCAGCATGACCATAAAATGTTCTATCCTACATGACTTTAAACTTTGAATCGTCCCTCAAGACGTTAAACTGAAACCTTATAACTACCTGTGGATTGATTCTCATCCTCATGGGATACATAGGAATGCCTAAGCATTTCATCTTGAGCACAGCCCCCAAACTATTCAATTTCACTATCCCCCTGTGTATAGTCTTCTCGGTGAATCCTTTCATGATATGGTGTAGGATTATTTATCTCCACTCATTATAAGATTATAATAGGTGCACCATGTGCCCGCTCCCCATTGTTATATCTTTACATTTCCTCATCGCATGATGTTACACTGCATGGCTTTCAAGAACTATGTACGACTTGATTCTTATCCTCCTGGGATACATATGAACGCCCGAAAATTTCATCTGTAGGACTATCCATAATGCCAGAACCTCTACTTGGTTCAATACATATGGTATAATGTATGCCATTGCCTCAAGTCACATCGAGCTCACCTCAATTCCTCCATATTTCCCACTCCCTAGAGGTGTCCGCCTCTTTCACCACCCTACTTGACATTAAAATGTATGGGTAGAGTTATGCATCACCCACTCCTTTGATTGGGACCCCCATCATCCTTCCCATCCATAAGGGACCCAAATGGAATGGATTCTAGGCCCATAGGCTCTCCTACTACTTCAAGACAACGACCTCGAGGATGTTGATAAACAAATTGATACAAATCCTGTGTTGTGAATATGGTCTGCGGTCGATACTCATTTGTTGTTCCCATTCTAGGGCACTATAAGGACGTTGTGTTTCAAACAAGGTCAATAGAAATCCTTTGTCATTAGGTCCACCCTAAGATGTCCCAAACATTTATTTCAGTGGTCCATTCTACACTGTTGTATCTCTATGAAATTAACTCCCCTTGATCGATGTCAGCTACAAGACCCCTATATGGATAGGAGAGCCGCATATAGCTCCTTGTTTCCCACAACAAGAACTGATTACATGGTATAGGAGCTGTGACGAGGCGGTAACCACACAAGAGGTCGTATGGATACCACTGACCGGGATGATCATCCTCAGGCCACATGGCCTTCTAGGGCCCCTGGCCCAAGTTCTCATTTTGGGTTGTACGGTGTGGTATGGTATTATGTTCTCATTAACATTGGGTTACTCGTCGCATCGTACACCTCCCTTATATGGGGTATCATACCCCTTTCTTCATTCTCACTTTATGATGTTAAACTAAAAACTGTTCGGGCCTTTCCATATGAGGGCCAGCTTCAATCCCCTTGGCCTTTTCAGGCCCCTTGGCCTTTTGGGGCCCCCGGCCCAGGTTCTCACTTACAGGGTTGTATGGTTTGGTATGGAATTATGTCCTAATTCATGTCGGGTTACTCTCCACACCATACACCACCATTGTATGGGGTATCATACCCATTTATTCATCCTTACTGCAATACTATAAACTACGAATTGACCAGTTCATCCCATCTAAGGCCCAGCCGTAGGCCCCTTGGAATTTATCGTGCCTCGGCCCAAGTCATCACTCAGTATTGTACAGTATGGTGTAGGATTATGTCCTCATTCATGTCGGGTTGCTCACCTTGCCGTACACCTCCCTTGGTTGGGGTATCATACCCTTACCATCATACTTACTATAAGACGTTAAACTGCGAATCGATCGGGTCTTTCCATCTGAGGCAAAACGTCAAGCCCCATGGCCTTTTTTGTGCATCGGTCCATGTATTCACTCAGGATTGTATGGTGTGTTGTGGGATTATTTCCTCATTCACATCTAGTTTCTCGCGGTTCCATACACCTCCATTGTTTGTGGTATCTTACCCCATTATTTTTCGTCACTACAAAACGTTAAACTGCGATTTGACAGGGTCTTCCCATCTGAGGCCCAGCCTTAGGCCCCTTGGACTTTTTCGGGGCTTGGACCAAGTCATAACTCAAGATTGTATGGTGTGGTGCATGATTATGTCCACATTCCCGTAGAGTTTCTCACTGTGTCATACAACTCTCCTTTTTGGGGTATCTTACACCTTTCTTCGTCCTCACTGTAAAACGTTAAACTACGAATCGACCGGGTCTTCCCATTTGAGGCACAGCCTCAGGACCCTTGGTCTTTTTGGGCCCCCGACCCAAGTTCTTATTTAGGGTTGTATGTTGAGGTATGGTATTATATCCTCATTCACGTCTGGTTAATCTCCCTTCAGGACACCCCCCTCTTTGGGTTATCTTACCCCTTTGTATGAAATTCCATTACTACGTGTGGATTTATTCCCATCCTCATTGGATATATAGGACTTCCCAAGAATCTCATCTCTGGGTCTATCCTAATCTTGGACCCTTTTCCTGCATTTAGCCTGGTAGAGGACCATATGATGTGGTACGAGATTATGTCCTCATTCACGTCGAGTGTTGTGAAAACCACACCATTTACCTCCTCCTCATGAGAGTTTTCCATCCCCTGGTAAAATCTTCGTTCAATCATATTGTCTGCTCTAATGTTGAGCCCCTCGACCCTCTTTGGTGATCCACAAATGTGCCCAACAGTACTCTGGATATTCTACTAGGACATGTTTTCATCCATTTTACAGGCATCATGTTCACCTTCATTTGGGCTTCAATAATCATTCACACCCGAAGGGACCTCAAAATGGCATGGATGCTAGTCCTAATGGCCCTCCAACCATTACGGGCCAACATCCTTGAGGGTTTTAGACATAAAATTTATACATATCCCACATTTCGAATATTTTTAGTGGTCGACCCTCATTTGTTTGTCCCCTTTTCTGGCTAATGCGATATGGATGCTATGTTTCATACATGGTCAATAGTTATCGTCCATCATTAAGTCGACCCCATTAAGCTCATTGTTTCGGTTACACGATTCACATTATTTTACACACCTTCATGTCCATGTAGAATTCCGAAACTCTTGGTACTATTCCCCAATGTGCATCTTCATGTTAGGAAGAGAAATAAGAAATAAGGCAATTATTCGGGGCTTCATGCCAATTTCCCCTTTCCATGTATTCCACGTATTACAAATACCTATCCCACAAATGTTTCCTAAAAACAGTTTTACTCATGTGGGATTAGGGATCGAGGTTAGGGATGCACTTACCTGGAATAGTCCCATTTTTCCATGGTCCATGTTCTATGAACCTATTCTATGAACTTTTCATATTGCCACTTTCCGTGAGAACTACATACAGCTTGATTCTCGTTCTTATGGGAGTTGTAGGAATTCCTGGGAATCTCATCTTCAGGTACATCTTAATTGAGAGCAATATCATCCGACCTTCTACCCTCTTATCTCTGTTTGGCCCCTTTTCTTGAGGTTTCATTCTTGGAATTACACACTTTGTGGTATGGGATTATATCCTCATTCACATCGGGTATTTTTTTATTACACCTTGATTTCCCCCTTTAGCCTTGTCTATACTACGTTTGTGCCACATGACGTTAAAATGCATGCCTAGTCCCATCACATGAACCTAAATTGTGACATTTTCTTCCTAGTCACATGATGAAAAATGGCACTACTTCATGATGTCATCACTCAAGGGGACACCATGTTTGGTATCGGTCACATGCCATAACATTTGTCAATGTCTGCATATGGCTTGATTCTTGTGGCGATGTAGAGACTTACTATCCTAGGCATGTGGCTTCATAATAAAATACCATTCACCTTAAAGGACAACCAAGATACATCAAATATCACTTATTTTTGTGCGAGGGCCACACTCACACATCCCGTTTATCCCTGACACTAGCACCTTACTATGCCACCACTTAGAACTAAGTAAGGAATGATTCTAATTCTCATGAGTCATGTAAGAATTCCTGAACACTTCCCCATGGGCTCAGGCTAACCCTAATGTTTGGCCCCTTGACATAACAGATTCTCCAAGGAACAAATGGTAATCCAGACTCTGGGTCTTCATTCACATCGGGTTTCATAATCACCTTTCCATGTGTCCCCTGCACACCTTACCAATCCATGTTCAGAGCTCTAAGACCACAAACTAAGACATATCTTAGAACAACGTATGGATTGATTCCCATATTTATTTGATACGTAGAGAACCGGTGCATTTTTCCTCTGTTCCAGCCCCAGGAATCATCAATCATGTTCCTCCTCCTCTCCAGTCCCCTGGCCTGACCCCTTGTGGGAAATAATGTAACTCAAGCATTTCCCTGAACATGTATGGGATACCCCATGATGATTTTTTGAAGCGATGGCTCCCTATTCAGAGGGGTCTTTTCTATAATAAGAAAGGGTCAATGATTAGACTGATGTGCCCACCCAATTCATTTCCACCATGGTGGTGTAACATCAAGAGTGATGTACCCCATTCGAAAAACCCATCACTCCACCATGCATGCTATTCATGCCCATTATTCGGATCCCCTTACATTTTTACATCTGAAGGAAACCCCTAACAGTATGGACACTCAGCCTATGGATCGCCTATTGTCTGGGTCTAATGATATGTAAGACTAATGGATTAAAATTTGAGTTAGGCCCCGTGTTTCGAACATGGTTAGTGGTCGGTCCTCATTTATTAGCCCTGTTACAGGCTAACGTGATATAGATGTTGTGTTTCGAATGTGGTCAATAGTTATCCTTCATTGTCACGCCACCCCCACAGTGTTTCGAATCATGGGTATCATGATTCACAACAACCATTTGCATCTGTTCGGATAGATTCCAGCGCACTTGGCATTACCTCATTCGTGCACAAGGTCACACTGGAAAACTGTAATTCAGCTATTCTAATAGCTTCATTCTCCATTTAGGTCTCCCCTATTTCCTCCCATAAATCTGGACTGGTTGTTCACACCCTAGATTCCCAAATCTTGTTTTCACTCCTGCATTTTGATGGGGTGATAAGGTGGTCATCCCATGTTTCTCACATCAGGCCAGATCCACGTGAGCTTAGGGAATGATCATTGTATTCTCCATAAATATTTTGAGAATTCAATAAACCAATGTAATCAACAGAATTCATTATTGCTATGGAATCAAACAATCAAAGCATGAAAATATGTATGAGACTTTGTAATTGTTACAATACCCAAGGGTCAATTCCCCCCATAGATGGGTTGACCTTGTCAAAAGAGCGTAGTAGCTCTGCCAACCTCTAGCTGGTGGAATCCAGGAGTTGTTGCTGCCTGTACTGCTCATGCCCCTCCTCGGATGCAATGGGAAGTAAATCATCAGCTGCAATATGGGCCCGCTCTACGTTGGTCTGAATGAGGGTCATCTCCTCATAGGCTCGCTTCATGCCCTCTTCAGCATACACTATCTGGGCTTTTAGCCACATTACGAGCTCTAATTGGGCATCAAGGGTAGTAAAATGATCATCCATGCTGGCCTGTAGTCGGTGAACCTCATCTTCAGCCTCTCGGAGCCTCTTGTTGTTTCCCAATTTTCTCCACTTCCATTCCACACTGAGTCCACAATCATACTCTTAAATAATTTCCAAAATAATATTCCGAACGAGCATGTGAGGATGTTGGGAATCCATTCCCCCAGCACACAGTTTACATAGTCGTGAGCGATGTCGGCCCATATCATCCAACCATAGTGTTTGGGGAGTGTCATCAATGAATTGCTTAATCAGATTCCATGATTTCGGATAGACTATTTTGTTTTCCACTTCATCAGAGGTCGTCTTGTCATAGTCATCTTGGTCGGCATGCTCATATGAAGGGTACGCCCCCAGGAAATCATTAGATGGGTCCGCATCTAGCCTTTGGTTAGGCATGGTGGGACCTGGACTATCTGATTGACCCTCATCAGTGGACCCCATCTTGATAATCTCATGCCCAGCCTCCCTGACGGTCCCACTAGTGATTGGGAGCGTTGTAGTTAGGCCGGTTTGGACCTCCCCCTCCACGACCACCATCATTCCCCAAGGAAGGATGCCACCAAAAGCCCCAACCAACCTCGCTAAGGTGGCCCATTCCATTTGAAGAACTGTACATCCATGAAATAAGGGGGGAAATGAATGTCAGTTTTAATGGTCAGGGGATGGCAGTCATGAAATTGGTATAAGGGACATACAAAGATCTAAATCTTGATCTCGATCTTGGTTTGATGTCGTCGGGACCCTAAAGCATGGAATGCTGTATACGGTAGGTATGTCTTGAAGATCGGAGGTATCCACCTCAAGAGTCCTGGCCCAACTGGATGTAGCAGTAGATATGGCGGTAGGTGTAGATCCTGAAGGTCCCATATCTGCATCCACTGAGGTAGGAGAACGAGTTATATATATAAGACTCTCCTACTCGGTAAATATGTAATCAAGGAACCAAAAATGACCTCAATGAAAGTATTAGAGAAGGGGGGTTTCAAATTTTTTCCTCAAGGGACACTGATAAATCTTCAAGATAAGAGTCTTGATCTCCAAATTCCCCCTCCTACAACGGGCTCCCTCTCCCATCCTCATTTCCCCAGGCCGACTCTTCTTATTCTTCTGGCAGAGGGAAGCGCTCTCTTAAATCAGCGGCTGACAACTACGGGGGAGTAGTGCAGTCCAATGACACCTAGACATGGTCCTTCATTAGACGAGGGGCACCCTAGGAATACAAAATGTCCTCCATCTCTGCCAGGTACTGCTCTGCCTCCTCTTGGGGCACTGAAAAGCTGTACCGGATAGGGCATATCCCTGCTATATCCATCCCAAGATGGTTCAGGTGCTACAACAACTCGGAGTATCCATGGAATTTCTTATTGACTTCCCAGATTTCCCAGGCCTCTGGGAAGACAACATTCTCTAGCATGTCGATTTGGGACAATAGCTTCTCCGGAGCCTGGGTGGGTATCCTGTGGAATCCTCTCGATGGCCTCCCATACGGATGGTTCTATTCTTCTAAAACCGGCTTGTCCATTACCACTGATGGATTTATGGCTGCCGCCTCACCCTCAACTGGTCTGGCCCTCACCACCATGGAAGCCTCGCCACCTTGGGATTCCCTTGCTTCCTTCCTGCCCCAACCCCGAGGTCGGGGAGGTTTTCCATCACCAACCCAAATGGTTGGTTACTTCAGAATCTCCTCGAGATATGCCACCTCCAAGATTATGGCATACTCCTTCACTAGCCCAAAGATGGCGGTCGGCAGAGGCAGTTCATTATGCATCTTCCTGTCTTCCTGTGTGAACATGATCCATATCTTCCTCATCAAACACAGGTGTTCCTTGTAGAGCATCCCCAAATATACCCACGGGGTCAGTCGCTGTAAGCAATAGAATTTCCTTACAAACCAGTGTGGGTCGTATGACTCGCAAAGGGGATCACAGTCCACCCTTTCTACAAAGACTCCACCTCAAAATGCAAGGAGATATGCCCGATGATCTTCTGTTCCCTATCCATCATCAGTGAATACCCCTGTCTACAATGGAAATGGGTGAATATTGAACTCTTCTACCTTCCACACCTGATTCAATATAAATGGTGAGGTTAACTTGGTTAGAAAGCTCCCCACAACATTCAGGACCGATGGGAGGATGTTCGAGCCCAGGGGAGAGATAGCATTCGGGTATTCTTAAACCCCTCGATTATGTGCCGCTATCCACACATACATGAGGTGGAATGGCCCACATACCCTCTACAGCTGCTCATCCTCACTGATTTGCCACAACATTTTATACAATTTGGCGAGCATCTGGATCCCTATGTTGAACCGCCCTCCTGTCGCCAACATGGACGCCATGATAAAGGTTCGTGGTAACACCCCTATGTTGGTATCTCTCACTGGTAGAATCCAACCACAGATAAGAGCTACGATGAATGCCGCCAGCTAAACTATTGGCTCTTGCTCAGTGCTGACGCTAAACCCCGAGGTATTCTATTGGATATCCTAAAAGATCCGCTAGTACGAGTGATCCTTGCCCTTTTGATCCCCCTTTGGGAAAGTCCGAGCCCTCACCAAAAACATTTGGTCTACCGGGAAATTCAGGAACTGCTTGAACCACCTCATAAGTGGACATCTCTCATGGCTTGTTTATCCTATCCCGACACTAGCTCCAACGAATCTATTTCCATCCACAACATTTGTTCATGATCCTCCCACACACTCATGACATAGAGAACTTCATCGTACATCACCCCAAATATCGGGACCCCCAAGATTCAGTGGACATCCTACAGGCTGATACTGACCTCCCAATGATGTAAGTGGATGGTTTTGGTCCTCGAAGACCATCTTCTCAACAACTTTGGAATCTGTGGTTTCAATTGATATATGTGGAATTGAAAGCCCCAGGACACCTCATACAAACCCACTCTCCACAACTTGACCCCATACTCCTCACCTGTGGTTCCAACATGGTAGGCCCAGGCCCAATAGTCTGTGATGTTGCCGCCCGAGTGCAGTTCTCATTCCTCAGACCACCCCATCATCGAGTTCCTCAAACATTCCATCAGTATCGTGTGGTATAGAGGATGATATTTCTCCGGCTGAAATGCCTTTCCATTGATGTTATTCAGGTGGTCGTATAGGAAGTCATCAATGATGGGTGTGAAGCCTTCCTGGGCATGGCCATCATCCTCCCAAAACCATTGGCGCTGGCACCACGTACTCTTAAATCATAAAGCTGGTTCGTCCCTACATGCTGTAGGGATGATGACATCATCCCTCATCCCGAAGGCATATAAAGAGAACCTCTTACATAGTGGTTTGTTCTTATGGCTCTCTAATAGCCACACCCCCAACGAATCATGGTCAGAGTGGTTCTGAACTAACACTACTTGACCCAGACTATTCTCCATCTCATCCCTTTGGGTGGCATTCGAACGAACCCCCTAGGAAGCTACATGATGGGCCATTCAGTTTTAGAAATTGGATGTTTTTTGGGTTGGTACGCAAAGATCGTTCACGGAGATCGTTTGTGACTCCTATTTTTAGTGTCCTGCCTAGGCCTTTAAGGGAAAGACCATGAAGCGTTGTGGAAGAGTAAAAAACTCGTTGTGCGCCACGAAGCAAAGACCTGATTCGCAGAAATAAATCGTGGTGTATGCAAAGCTTCTTGAATCAAGTGTGCTAAAAGAAAATTTCATGGATAAGGGAAAGGAAAAAGGATATACCAGTTCCCCTTTTTATAGGTGATGATCGTCGGAGCTTCACGGCGCATCCATTTCATGCTGAGCTTCGCGGTGAGATCACCATACGCGTCGCATATCCACCTCGTGAGCCCACTTCACAATACGGCTTTGTGAACGACCGAGGATTTTGGCGATTGACCCTCAAAATTCATCCCGCGATTTCTCCAGGGCACCAAGACCGTGGGGGGAATTTTTTATTGCAAAAATGGGAGAAGAAGGTGATGAAATGGAAGGCCTCAAGTGGATGCCTCACAAAAACCCTTTGTAGAGCCCCAGTCGCACTGCACCCACTGCGGAGCAAGGTGTCATCGACACTCTATTAGCAACTTTGACATTTGCGAGGTTCTCGCGGAACAAAGAGGAGGTAACACTTTGTGAGAACACTTGAGTTTTTCGAGGCCGCCGTGGAGCAAAGAGGTGGTAACGCTCCATGAGCACCTTTGACGTTCGTGAGGCCGCCGCATAACAAGGAGGTGGTAATACTCCACGAGCACCTTTAAAGTTCACGAAGCCTCCGAATAGTAATAAAATTCTTTTTAGTGCTGATAAAGATTTTCTTTGTGGCACCTCTACCCTATAAATACCGGTCTACCCTAAAGTTTAAGGGTTGGAAGATCATCCTACCTTTCAACTTCCTAGATCCCGAATCGTGAAGCACCTTCTGCTCTGCGAAGCATGCGCTATGTGATGTACTTCTGTTCTATGACGTGCCTACCCTTTGACTTGTTTTAACCCCTATTTAGAGAGGGATTCCTTTTACAATGCCTAATGGAATCTGAAAATGAAGGGGATCTCGAAGGGGACCCAGGTCATCACAGAGCATTTATGCTTCCCGAAACTCCCTTCATGTACACATGATCCACATGCTAAGGTGGGGTCACTGTACTTCGCGATGCACATTTCTTCATGATACCTTGCTTCATGAGGCACCTTTTCTCTACCAGACAGTGATCTATGAATGCCTTTCCACTTCGAAAAGCACCTCTTATATGCACCTTTACCCTATGCTTAGATTGGGACGTTGTACTTTGTGAACAAAACCTCATCACAAGTACCCTCCACCAAGTGGAACACCTGATCTTCACAAGGCCCCTTCCTATGAACCCCTCTTCATTGCAATTACTATTCCCATGTGACCCACCAGGTTTGCACGATGTGATTTCAATGTCCCTTGGACGATACTCCCATTTGTGTTGCTACGCCTCATGCATCATCACATAGCCACACTAATGGATAGTGCTTCTTCGCATAACCACGTTAACGTGGACACCCCAATGGTTCGCTTCATGACACCCCCTTGCCACAATGTTCCATGTCCCCTTCTTAGTGAAGGAGAAGAGGGTATCAGTTATGTATGTCCTGGAGGTGCAGAGTGAACCCACCTCATCCGGGCTGCAAGACGTTAAACTTTCAAGCACCATCGTCCTCAGCACATGACGTTAAACTATGACCTCGCCCCGTGCCTCGCACGTAGGGTGCCCCCACCATGGACATTATCTACGCCCACTGGTCTCCATGAGGCTGATATCATCCCTCATAGGGGATGATATCCTCCTTATTGGTGTGCTGTTTTTCCAAGGGGAAAGGGCAACCAACCTCGTGTAAGCACCTAGCTTTCTTCCAGGAGGAAGCATCCATGACCCTCCTTTTTTCTTCGGTCCCAAGACCAGGGGGAATGGATACCATCCCAATCCTTACTTTGGTTCCAAATCCCTCTCCTACTGGGATTTTTCGCCACCAGGCCTTCATTCTATATTAAGTTCCATCCTCTTCAGGCTACTAACCATGAATAAGCCCCTGTTTCCTTTTTGGGTTGCACCACGAGTAAGCCCCAGTCCACTTCCCACAGACGCACCTTTCACAACGTGATTGGCAGGCCTTTGCTGCCACTTGTTTCTCACACCGAGAATGACTCACGTGGGCTTAGAGTAAGAATCTACCTTTACATCTTCCCTGCCCCATACCAGAACTATATGGACTTTGATCCTTTATAAGGCAAGGTACGTTGGAAGCCTCCACGAGGATCAAGCCCACCACACCTGATCTACATGGACTTTGATCCTTGTCAAGGAAAGGTACGTAGGAAGCCTCCATGTGGTTCAAGGACACCACACCTAGACTATGAGTATTTTTATCCTTCCAAGGCAAGGTATGTAAGATGTCTCAATGAGGTTCATGCCCAACAACCATTGGTCCCCAGGTCCTCTTTCACGTCTGTTCATCAACCCCCATTCCTCAACTACGAGGTCATTGATTCTTGATATGGTAAGGTACATAAGAAGCCTCCCAGAGGATCAAGCCCACCACTCATTGGTCATTCCGACCCTCTTTTCCCCAGTTCACCAACACTTTGGGCAGCCTACAGTGTATGCCGAACACACCATCCCAAACTATGTGGTCTTTGATCCTGGTAAGGTTAGGTACGTATGAAGAGTTCACAAGGTTCAAGCCCACCATATCTGAACTACGTTGACTTTGATCTTTGCCAAGTCATGGTACATAGGAAGCCCCCATGAGGATCAATCCCACCATCCACCTGGACCCCAGGTCCTTATTCACGTTGGTTCACCGACTCCTTCCCCAAACCTGAACTATATGGACTTTGATCCTTGCCATGTAAATGTACATATGATGCCTCCCTGAAGTTCAAGACCAACAACCAATGGCAGCAGCCACGTCATGTCAGTCCACCCCCATCCTGCATGACGTTAAAATTTATTCCACTTTTTATTCTCCATTTAGTGGAAAGCCGTTTTCACTCCATTCAGCGGTATCCTGTTGAGATTCTTATTCGGTGCTAAGCCGTTGCGACCCCATCTAGAGGAAACCCATTGAGAGCCCAAATAGGTGGCAAGCCTTCGTCAAATGAACTATGTGGACTTTTATTCTCATCCACGAGGGTACGTAGAAAGCCTCTTCAAGGCTCAATCCCATAACCATCTTCATCATCATGGCGGTTCCATCCCATTCGCCAGCCACTTCATTCAACCGCTCCATTATCCATCTTGTTTTTTACCCGGGCTGCCACATCCTGATGGGATCATGCCACCTCATACCCCATTCCCCTAAACAGTAATTGAGAAGTCAACCACACCTTGGCCCCAACATCAGTGTTCCCTCTTGGGGTTTCACCCATCTGATCCACTCTAGTCAGGGTTCTGATCAGTCTCGTTCGACTCCGCTTAACGTTAAACTTACTGCATACCCTGTGATAATCATAGGAAGTTGAGGAAAACCTCTGATACAAGACTATTGAATATAATTTCTCTCATTCAATGTGGGATTCCATGGGATTCCATGCCCTTGAGAATCCCTATAATAAGGGGAAGAAACCTAGACGCACCAGTGTCTCAGTGCCAAGACATGCTAGTGATGTCCAACATGACTACTCCCCTGACCGAAGGTTGCTGCCCTTACCAGACCTCTTAGAATGTACCAAAAAAAGCAGTGTGACTAACTAGTGTCCATGAAGATATGGAACTAGGATGAGTTTAATGATCAACATAAAAAAAAATATAAGGGAGACCCAAACTAGTTGATGAGTTCCGAGGAGGAATCTAGAGACGGAAGAACCAACATCCCATCATCCGGTTTCGATCAAGGAGAATACGTCCCTGAATAAATAGCGCATATCTCCCCCCTTTGGAAAGAGGGAATGCGAGGAAACAAAATAGAACCATCATTCCCCCAAATGAGACGGGAGTGCGCTCCCCAACGAAAGTGTCAGAAACATACATATTGATACCATCACTCATGTGTAAATACTTCTAACTGTTTCCATGACGCGATGACATTAGAACTCTAAATAAACCATTTAAAAGAGACTATGAATATGTATATAATGAATTAATATATTAATAATGAACATAATAAAAAAAATTATGAAGAATATATATCATATTCATAATAAACAATACATACATGACAAAATAAATTTAATAAAATGAAGGAGTTCAGGCATAAAACAATGGTAATAATGAAATATTATTAATAAAACTATATAATATGATTATAAATGATATTATAATAATAGATAAAGTTATATTATAATATAATAAAATTATTTATCCATAATATAGGAGGTACATTCACCTTCAACTAATAGATAATATGAGGAAAGTTTTAATTTCTCAATCTCTTTATTGTCCTATATTTCATTTATGTTTGAATATTGTAGAAAATATTTCACAACCTTGACCATGTTTCTTAAGAATTTATTTTAACATATTATTAAAATTAATTCAAAATTAATTAAATTCATTTTTATATATTTTATATAGTTAAAATAAATCATTTTTTTCTATATGAGGTACATTTCTTGACATTATTGAAAAATATGAGAATAATGTTTTTAAATTATACAATGACATCATATTTTTCTGCCATTGTGATACCATAACAATTCAGAAGATTCCATTATGATCATACAAGATTATTTTAAATGAAAATATATTATTTGAAATTATATTTTATTTTAAATAATTTTTTTCTAAAGGAATTATTATTTTTGAAAAGATGTTCCTAATGATTTTTTAATACATTTTGATATGTGTCAACATACATTATTTCAATATTATGTTTAATTGAGGTATATTTCATATGATACAAACAATCAGATGGTATTGAAGGGTTTGTGATTAGTTAGATTATGAATGTTCTAGTTTTATACCATTCTTGGATTATGGATAATGAATTATGATTTTGTGTGGTAGTTTTAATACAAATTTTTATGAGGGTTATGTTTTATCCCTTTCAAAAGAGGAATGAATTATAAATATTAATTGATGAGTGGGGCATGTTATGACCCATCGATGTATCTATATTTCAAATAAAACATACAAATTTGGGGTGTTAAAAGTTTAGGTATTGTGTCTTGGTCGATGCCTTGAAATTATGTTTATGATGTCTGACATTATGCATTCTCGCATTATGAAATTAGCTATTGATTTTTCAATTGGTTATGACGCTACTATTATATCCATATCAATGTTCATACGACCTTACTTGATTTATTGTTTCTATATTTTATTTAATATAATGTTTTAAATGATTTTTTATGTATATACCCTTCCTTAAATGTTAATGCTTATAGTTTATACTGTATTATTTACCCAAATCTTGAATCAAAGATTACCCTTTTTCATATGTGTAATTTTTTCCTAGGATATGAAGATGAATAACAAGACTGACCTTTAGTGAAAGTCTAAGGGTTATAAGTGTTTTTATGGAGATATTATGTTGTTTTAAATTTCATGATGTAATTTAAATCATATTTCTATATCATTCAATCACGGGGCTACTATGCCAATAAGTCCTTTGGTATAGGATTTCTTATGATCATGCCAATTTAATAAATAATGCACCATCACCATTCATCTTTGGTAGGGGTGTTACATACGGTAAAATTCCCACGTTATAAAAATTATATACTAAGGTTCACTAGCAATAGCGTAATATAATGATAGTTTATAAGTATTATAAGTATTTTTTCTTGATGATTTTGATCAAATGGTATATTTGAAATAAGGGAAAATATAGAAAATAGAAAAAATAAAAATAAAATAAAATAAATAGTTTGATCACAAAACAATATCCACTACTATATTCACCAATTTTCAACCCTCTTATTAATATCTCCTTTATCATAAAATTATCAACCTAAAAGGATTCTACAACATGGATATTCTAATTAATTTTTTAAATCTGTAACTAAATGGGAATATTTCAATGAAATTTTAAATTAAAAACCCTCATTTAATGTGCTAAAAGGACCTTGAAACATATTTTGGAAAAAAACATTAATTTTATGTACCAAAAATTCAAATTATATATAAATATAATATAATCATCAATTTAAAAAAAATAATAGAAAAATTAAAATGTCTTATTTCACATATAAAACCATCATGGATATTTTTAATTATTTTTTTGTGAATCATCAATTAAGATGAGTATTTCTATAAAATTATAAGGGGAAAATTCATTCTCATGTGATATAAAATAAACTTGAACTTCATTTTCAATAAAATTAATCCATTTCAACATTTAAATGAAGTACTTAATATCAAAATATAGTCATAAAAACTATATAATTTATGAATTATATGTTTCACTTTTAATACATTAATATAACATCTTGAAATTAGTGGAAATTAGCCACATTAAACAACATAGTCTAATTTCATTCATTTATGTAATGAACATGCCCAAATCTACAAACCTGATTAATGTGACCAGATCCATTTAAAAAATAATTACATTATTATGACACAAAAACATATAATGAGTAAAACTCAAAGGTCCCGAGACCTAGTATATTTAGATATATAGTTTAATAATATATTGAAATGAAATTAAAATATAAAAACATTATTTATTCACCATAATGAGAATGTAGATATATTTCAACCCCTAAAATTACATAAGAAAATAGTGGGAATACATAAAATAACGCGTGTGATAAAAAACATCACAAGTGAATAAACTTGATAAGGGAACATAGAATGAGATAAAAGTTTTGAAATGATATCATAAAATAGTGGAATCCTAATTAATCACATATAATCTTAAAAAATGAAAATGGTATAATAAGAATATATCATCATAGGTATTTGGATGAAATATTTAACATGACATAAACAAGAGCCAAGGCTATGTTCTTAAACAATATCACATGGTGACAAATTATTATAATGAATTAGGAATACAATATTTTCCCATAGATCATGTATACTAAGAAAAAACCATTTCCGAATTCATAGTATTTCCATCTTTGTGAACCCATCATTAAATGTTCATTCTTGTGTGTTCTATAGAATACAATCTATCAAAAGAAATAATAATAAAAAATACCAGGGGAATGAAATTCGTTTCATTTTAGAAATTTAATAATGAAATATATTACCATTTAAAATAAAGGTATAGAAGTAAATGGATATAATGGAGGGACATATAAAATAAATATAGATGCATTCAATAAAATTAAACGGAGGGTATGTGACTTAGAGATAGAATGGCCATAAGTCGGTGAAAATGGTGCTTTAGAGATATCCCTTACCTAGTTTTTGATATGTCATGTATATTCATTGTAATCTAGGATTAAAAATAATTTTTAATTATTTAAATTTTAAAAACAATTTTCATGGTATTTATTATCAGCATATTCTATTTTATAATCATTAAAATTCATATAAATCATTTAGATGATATTGGACTCAGAAGTTTAAAATCAGTTTGTTATGATGAAAATTGTCAAAAAAATAATTAAACAATTATTTAAAAAATAAATATAAATAAACAATTAAAATATAATAAAATAAATTATTCTTTTAAAATAACCCTATTAAATAGGGTTATGAAAAATTATCTACGTTACAATGATGGGGACAATATGTCATTTTTAAACATGAATAACTTGTCTATTTTTCAATGATCATGCTGGAATGAATCTATGTTTTATTTTATCAATTAATATTGATAATTATATGACATATATATATTATAATTTCATAAAAAAAATATTCAATAAATATATTGCACCAATGAAAATGAAACGCCTTACTTTATTTAGGTGGTAATCCCAATTTGTGCTTGAACAACATTTTGATTTTTAAAATAATAAGAATTTAAGAAAATATATTATATATTTCATTAAAAAATTTACAAATATTTCATAAATATAATATTTTTAATTTATATCAATATAAATTCAATGTCATAACAATCAATGAGAGGGCATTGTGGATCCTAAATTATATTGGTTTATGAGGTGGTGGTCCTTCATACCCATGAACGATGGTTTCATTTCACATTTGATGGAAGAAGATATGTTATAGGTTATTACATTTGAATAATAACATCTCAAATTTTTTTACTTACTAATTCTATTATATCTTTATGGATAAATTTATTTTGATAAAGACTTAATAATAAATAAATAAAACATACAGTTGATAGTGATAAATTTTCTTCAGGCATCATATTGATGTTTTCACTAATAGACATATTTAATGGATTTTATAATAGATATATGGATTTTAAGACCTGTTAAGTGATGTATGAAAGAAATGTTATGAGGGTTTTCTTATCCATGACCCTATTTATGCGTATATAAGAGAGGATAAAAATTCCCCTTTTAAAATTGAGAATGTGTTATATTTTTTATATACCAAATAATTATTCAATAACGGGTGGAAAATATCAATAAATGTTTAATAAAATTTTTGTAATAATTTATTTTAGTTAACATAGTGTCATTATATACTTCCATAAATAAAAGAATAATTTTTTAAACATGTAATTACCATTCCATTTATTGTTAATCAATTTTAACATATTAGTTTTCACCAAAGAAACAAGTATTTAAGATGTTATTTTATTATTTTTCTATAAAAATGAAAGTTTAAATATAAAATATTTTAGATAAACTAATTAAAAATATCAATAAAAATTTATAAAATAATATTCTTATTTTTGTGAGAAATTATTTTTTTCACACATTCTCATAACACACAATAAACTATTTTAACTGTAACCACATTATTTAATTCATATCTTTGTTAGTATTCATAAAGACCAAAAATAAATCCATAATTATTACATATTATTCATTATGATTATTTAAAATATTTATAACATTTTATCAAATTAAATTCAAATAATTGTATTAATTAAATTTAAATGTAAACATGAAAGACAATATATAAATATATTTTATAGGAAAATGAAATATTCAAGTAATATTATATATTATATTAACATTAGGTAATGAAATTGTATATAAATTATTTAATAGATATATATATATATATAATATGTATTCAATTTAACTTAGTACTCACTGTAGGTTATTTTAAATAATTTATAATAGATTTATTCTAAGCACCAAAAAAGTGTTGGCAAAAAACTATTTTTCCAATTAAAAACAAAATCATGAAATAAAATTTGAATGAAATTTATTTTATTATTGAAACTAAAATTTTTCATATTTAAATTTAATAAAAAATTAAAATTATAATAGAAATTATTCATTACTATATTTAATGAAATGAAATGAAAGTGTTTTAAAATTTTATTTTTTTACATTCCTTAAAAAATAACATTTTTAAATATACCCTCTAATTTCTCTATTAATCTATTTGAATATGATACTTTCAAGAAAACGTTTAATTTTATAAAATAATTTATCTAAATTTTTATTAAATGAATTATAATATTTTTTTCACCAAAAAAATTAAAATCAAATAATATTTAATAGTATTTTTTGTAAACTAAATTATTCCTTTAAAATTTAATCATTATTTTCGATTAATTTATTACTAAATTTATATTTACTTGGTCTATTAAATATATTTCATTAATTAATTAATATTATTCCAACCAAAAATTTTATGGGGTCATTTATAATTATTATGTCTAAATAATTATCATTCTTTTAGGCTCAATATTGTGTGTCATTTACACTATTGAAAAATGTTTTCATTTTAAAATATTGGGGTGTTACATTCCTCCTCCCATAAGAAATTCCACCCACAAAATTTCATATTAAATTAAAAGTTGAAAAAATTTAATGGTTCATATTCATTGTCTATTTCTTTTTTTCTGTGATTTCTCTTTATATTTATGGTTCCACAATAGTATATTGGACTTTTGAGTTGTATTATAGGAATGAAAATTATTTTTTTTGTCCAATATCATCAATAAATTCTTATAAAAGTTATTATTTTCTAGTATTACAAGATAATAATTTAGAAAATATTGTAAATATAGTATGTATTTCCTCAATATGGATATGTGGAATATATTGTGTAATTGGGAAAGGGTTCATGGGAGTGTTAGTTAGTAATCCATAGTTTTGATGTGATTGGTCATCTCAAAGTGGGGTATCTACATAGGTATTATCACTCCCTTCATTATAAATATCATTTTACCTTCAATATAAATATAAAGAGTAATATTTTATCAACAACCCCAAAATGATAGTCTCATCAGTGATAATTATAAACGATCATCTGTTCAATCCATGGAGTCCATATATGTCACTAAAATGCCTCAAGAGTTTCTTCAATATTCTCAGCCTTTTCACGTCCCAACATCCCATGTTTTCTATAGTCATCAAAAAACACATCTTCTCTACATTCCATCCCATAAGGGGGTTCATAAGGATCGAGTTGGATTCTTGAATGAATGTTATTCTTGAATTAGAACGCAACAACAATAAGTTATTCATCCCATCGTCATTTGATGTATATTAAGCATGATCAAAATATATCATCTAGTGTGTGGATAGTCTCCCCATGTTGACTATTATTTTAAGGGTGAAAAGTTATAACAATTATTTACACATTGTTTAGGGAATTTTTAATACCTTCTTGAACATAGAGGTAAATCTCATATACAGATCTTATACAATTGATTATTGTGCTCAACGTAGCATATCTACCGCCATGATGTATATCCTTTCATGTTGAAAAATTTATAATTTCTCTCACATTTCAATGAGATGATATATCTAGATAATAAAACACGAAATTGACCTTGTGGAATTATTACCTCATGATTTATTTGTAAGAATAATTACAATGTCAGTGTAAATGTTTTCTCATTTCATCTTAGTTATGGGTAATAGTGGCATCAATCCATTAGATTGTTTCCCTTAATCCATCCTTTTCAGAAATACCAAACTCTTATATAAATATTTTTCAATATCTATATACATATTTTCCATAAAAAATATATTTTATTAAAAATGTAAGTGGAATGTCTAGAAGAGAAATAAAAACAAAAACAAAGATGGGGACACAAACCATGGAAACAATGAGAGGCCTAAATCAAGTGGGGCTATAGAAATGGAGTCCAAATATGTTATCTTGGAAAAAGCTACCTCACTATGGATACAAGGATCCAATTCTTGAGAATGAAACAAGATAGTCATCACTGGTGAAACGAAAATCCAGGAAGTGAGCTAACTTATGGCCCTCACACCACGTATGCAATAGTCTCATGCCACTGACAATGAGTTACATGCATCGTCAGATATTGTATGAGATAGTGCATGGAGTGTCCCTGTTAATATTAAGAGCATCATAGATAATTTGGGAATCAGTATCAATCTAGGATATATGGATGTGAGAAGAAATGCATATTTGGTTCCCTCTGAGAAGAGCCTAGGCCTCTGCCTGAAGAGAGTCTCCTCTGCCTATCCTTGCACTGAATGTAGCCACCAAACTACCCCTGGATTATGAATATCCTCTCCACACTTCATGATACCCATTTCACAAGACCCATATGAGTTCAGTTTCACCACTTCAGAAGGGGTTCTCCAGCAGACCCATTGGCCCTTAGATGCCAAACAATTACCTGCACGGGAAGAGTATCTGTATCGAAGCACCTACCTCACCGATGGAGCCTCCTCCCATTTATTCAGAAGCACACATAGATCAGTGAATAACTACTTCTTCCTAGCAACCAGACATTCCTTAGTTCATACCACACCTTCAAACCATCATTTATTCCTCACCTCCCATATACACCAACAACCATCTAAGATAAGGATGACTTTTTCCTTCTTCTATGATTGGTTATTTCTCATTCCATAGAACCTCATATGTAGAAACTAGTCACCTGGAAAAATAGGAGATGACATTTGAGTGAAATCCCTTATTAAATCCCAAACTACACATGCCCAATCTCTCTTTAAAAATATATGATTTGTAGACCCGACACTGTGAATCAATCAACATGAGAATTTGGAGACAATGAAAATACCATTCTAGCATATCTCCTCATCTGTAGATATTCCATGATGAAGTATCCTCCAAATGAGAAATTTTAAATTCATATAAATATCCATGCACTAAAGAAGTTTTCCTCAAATATCATAAGTGTAGGTATTCAAGAAAATCAATATGTATGTCTTATTAAAAATGGAGACATAAGAAGTGACCTTGACCATGAACTGGTCATGGTTGTCCGAGTGCTTAATAATATAGAACATGTTGATATTCTCTTTTTAAAGTATTGATTGAATAAAGATATGATTCATAGTATCCTTTATGAAAATAACGACAGTAGTCAAGAAACCGGGAAAGCTAAAAAAAATATCCCAACCAATTTTTATTCCAGAATTTATTGTTTCAACATCCATCAAAGGGAGTAATGATGTTCCATCCTTTAGTATTCCCATATCTATCAATTTCTATTTTTAAAATATGGTATATTTTTCAACTATCATTAGTGATAATTTTGTAACAATCATTGTATATATAGGACCCTCAACACTGATTGATTCAAATAAAGGTAATTGAATTAGTTTTCATGGTCATTAATTATATATGACCATCTTTATTTGAACATATTTTCTCCATCTATGCGAATAAATATTTGTGGGCATTATAAGCCATATTTTTGTTACACTTTTCAATATATAGCTAAATTTATATTAATTTTGATTAAAATATTATTATATCCAACTTAAGTTTAGGTTTTGGATAGTTATATTCATGATCCATAAATTTCATTGAGGAATAGTTTACAAAATTATCATTCTTCATCACTGAAAAACACATACCATTGTTTGAAGTATAACATTATACATTGAAAGGATCCTTATTTATGGATATTGTTAGTACATGAGTAGTGATATGACCCTTTGAAAATTCTCCAACACTCTCTTTATATTTATTGGTCTAGAAAAACAAAATCCACCCTTTAGAGTAATCATGAGTATTTGGCTTGAATGTCTTTATAAAATACTCATAAAATATAACTAATATCCACCCAGTCCATTGAAAATACATATCTCTAGTAATAGTGTTAGTTTTGGACACTCTTTAATTTTCATTGTATAATATGGTTCAATATACATAACTTTACTTGTGATAATATATCCCTATAATGATACTTTCTTCACTGATAAATTTCATTTACCATACCTTAAATAATGCTTTTATTTTCACTATTCCATTAGCTAAGTATTAGAATTTCTATCTAGATCATCTTTACTTTTTTAATAAATCAAAATATCTATTATAAATCCTACAATAAATTTATAAATTCAATAAAATACTATATTAATTAAATCCATAAATATTATGGCAACATTAGTATGGCTGAAAGGAAATACTATGAAATAATAGTGTCTATACCTTATTCAAAAGTTAGTTTTAGGAATATCATCATTATTCACCTTCAAATAATTATATCCCAAGAAATATATCACATTACGAAAATAATATTCCTCATGTATTTTATTAAAAAAAACTTAAAATTATGGAAGGGGATATGTTCGCATTGTCATGATTTTATTGAGTTCATGATAATCAATGAAGAGGATCATTGACCCATCTTTATTATTAATGTTGAGAATGACACACCTTATGGTGAAGAACTAAAAAATATTATAACCTTTTATATATTAACTTATAATTATTTTTAACTATTCTTATAGAAAGGTATATATTATATAAGGAGTTTTTTATATAGACATATATCACAGTATAAGAACTATTTGTAAAACAATCTCTTCGTCAAGAGTAAGACTAGGAAAATCATTAGGGAATAAATCCAAATAACCCATAATAGTGGGAATTCTCTATTTTCTGATTCCTTCCTTTAAATAAATCATTTTTATAGTGATTTATGCATTTTACACATAATAATACATTATTTTTAACATGAAATAAAATAATTACCACTCAATAACTTGAGGAATAGTGTCTTTAGATTAATAGGTATATAAAAAACTGAAAATAAAAATTTGTTGTCCTTGGAGATCTCCTAAGTCACTTTGACCTCCTAGAAATGACTAAAATAACCTAAGGAATACATAAAAGAAAGGAGTCAGCTAAAATAGAATATAAGGGAAAAAACATGATAATGAAATAGAATGTGTGAGTCAACAGTATAACATGATATCATTAAATAAAAGGCTCATCTGTAAAAAATATGAGAATTACATAATGAAAATTGTATAACAATGTCATATAAATATAATGAATCCAATGAAAAATAGAATATTACATAATAATATGTAAAGAGTAATAACCTAACTTTCTCCAATGGAGGAAAAATTCTAATAATGGATTAGTTTCTATTCCTAATCTCGTACATAAAGTCTCAGGATTCCAAAAAACATTGCCCAATGCATTAGAGTGTAATCTAGAAACACTCGTAAAAAAGAATATAAATACTTGTGGAATAAAAAGGAAATCAGTAATAATGTATAAACATATTAATTACACATGGTAATATATGTGTTTCATTATAATAACCGAGGCAATAATAAATAAATATTTCATAGTGAATGCATTTGATAAAAGAACTTGTGGAATGTTTTACCATGAAAAATGATTGGAGTATGAGAAATGTATAAATGTAAGGGAAATGTTTATATATTGAAATTAATTTATAACATCAATATTTGTATTCAGTGATGAAAATGTATATAAAATATCCCAAAGAATGATTTCTTAAGTAAATAAAATATTCACTTTTTAGTTGATTCTCTAAAATCAAAAAAAATCTAACATTTTATAGAAAAAATATATATTTCAAATAACATTGATTAATTTTACGTTAAAATTAAAATAATTAGGTTCATATGATGGTGGTAAATGCAATTTTTTATTTATATATTAGAATAGAACATTCCATTCACACCATAATAAAAATGATAAAAGCATCTTTTTGGAAATAATAATAAAATATTTAATTTAATTACTATAATTAAAACATAAAAAGGTAAAAAATTTATTTAATAAACTATAATTTTATTATAAAAACACTTTATAAACTAAATTAAGGAAAATATACACATTAATGAAAAAGAATATAATTCTAAAAGATGATAAAATATTGGTTCTAATTATAGTCATGTATCATTATATTTATATTTTTGATATTGGATGAAATGGAAACAAAAAATATAAAAAAAAATTAAAATAGGGGAATGGGGGTTATGATATAGAAAAAATTTAATTCCATATGATCTCCCACAAATTGTAAAAGAATACAAACAATCTCAAAAATATTGAATATTGTAATATAAATCCATTAAAGCATTGTTATCATTCAAATAAAATCAATTTTGAAGAAGTAAAATGAATTCAAACAAACATTTTAATGATGTGTGAAGGATTTTTTTATAAAATGTGTAATATGGGAAATACATAATCCATATAAAATAAATTAAATTCGTATAATTAAATTATTTTCCAATAATGGAAAATTATGATGAAATCACATATCTCGAGTTCAAATTGTCACATAAAGACTGCATCATTATGAATAATAAATATATGTTACTTGATTAATTAATTTTTTTAATTCTGTAATAAAATTTATTTTATTTTTTATAATGATATTTTTTTAGACAATTAATTATTATAACGTTAGATGTTTTGATGATATTCAATAGAAATGACCAAAATGACATCAATATGGTGACAATAGAAAAATAGGCCATTGCTTCATCATCTATAGAATAATAAAAATTATATAATTACAATTTTCATAAATCAATTATACATTTGAAAACCACCATTACAATTTTCATAAATCAATTACGAGGCCGCGGGTCCGTGGGTGCTGCCGCCGCCGCGGCTGAAGCCGCGGCGGCCTGTCCGGCGGTGCATCGGGGCGCCGCCGCTCCCGGCGGCCGGCGACCCGCGCCGCTGGCGTGTTCCGCAGGCCACCGGGATCGCTCTGGTGGTCCGATTCTCTTCTCGTCTGCGCCATTGCTCCTCCTGGGACTGGTTCTTCACTGCGGGATCGTCAAACATCCGTTCAGAACATTCTTCCATCTCCCGTCAAATCCGCACAAAATGAAGAACGATGGAGGGTCGTCGGGCCGTGTTCATTTGGCCCGCACCCTCCGCTTTAGAGATAAACAACGGGAGAATTTTGGTTCAACACATGAACCGAAAATTTTAATAAAATAAAATTGTTCGTTTGAAACCGCTTCTTTAACTTTTTAATGCAACACTTACGGGAATAATTAAAAGGGGGTAAATCCCAAAATAAAACACTACCTCGCTGATCGTCACGCGCGGGCGTTCTTCACGGAAAAGCTTGTCGCGGAAGAGAGGGATCGTCGCGTCGTCGTGGGGAGGCGTCGTGTCGTCGCGGAATCCGGCGTTGATTCGGCGAGCTCAACGGGCCAAGAACAACAGATTTAAATTATAAATAATTAAATCTGTGTTTCGTTTAAAACCAAAAGAAAAGATCCTTGAGAGGAAATCCAAAATCACTCACCTCAAACGGTTGGTGATCGGAGATCGGAGCAGGGAAGAACGTCTCGGACGGAAGTGTCGTCAATTTCCGGGATCGGCGTTCTTCCCGTTCTTCGCGTTCTTCGCGTTCTTCGCGTTCTTCACAAGGGAGAAGAAGATAAAAGGGTCCTCTCAAATCTTCTCAATGAGCAAGTAACCCGACGTCGAGCGTTGGCCTTATTTTATTATTACGCCAATGAATTTGAAAACTGGTTAAGAAACGATCAATCAATTCGTTGAATTAATTCAACAAAATAAACAGCCCATTTAATTCACGAAATAAACTGCCCAATTAAATGGTCTATTAAGATTTTAAGAAACACATCAGTTGACTTTCATTAATACGGGTTTTCGCGGGTGCGTTTCTTAGCGGAATGAAACGGTGGGGCTCGTCCGGGCCCCACCTCACAAATATCCTACCAAGGGGGTAGGATATTTCTGGATAGCATCCTATCCGGTTCAACTCAGTTCAAGCCACCTTTAAGTGGCTTCAAGAGGCTTCCAAGCGGATTAAGTGAAATAAAATAAGTTGTCGCAAAATTATTTTATTTCTTAACATTAAGCCCAAAAATTAAAAACCACACCCGAGCAAACGCAACTCCGGAAGAGGCGTTTCTAAGCGAAAACCGATGCTGCGATTTCATCGGTGCCCTCAGAATTCGATTCCGAGCACCGGTTCAAAATTTAGAAAAACCCGCTCATCCGTTCACTGAACGTACATGAACCAAACTTCGGAAAATGATTTCGGGCACACCGGGCCTCAGAATCAGGTGCCGTCAGAAACTGCGCTCTTGTAAAGTTCCAAAGAAAATTAAGAAAAAAAATTTCCTTGAAATTTTATGGGTCTTTACATTACTCCCACCACAGGGCTTTACATCCCCGTAAAGCTTCAACACAAACTAGGGGTACAATGGCGGTACTGAGCACGCATCTGAGCCTCCCGCTCCCAAGTGCTCTCCTGGAGGTTCTCGTGCTTTCATCTGATGCGCATGAGAGGAATCGATCGCCCACGTAGGACCGCTCCTGTTGATCCTCTATCTCCACCGAGGCCTCTGTAAAAGTCTCCCCATCATCCATGTCTAGCTCCCCATGGTCAATGATGTGCGTCGGGTCGTGCACGTATCTCCTCAGCTGAGATACGTGGAATATTTCGTGCACCCGGTGCAACTGAGGTGGCAGAGCCAGACGATAAGCCACCTCACCAAATCTCAGCAAACCACGCCGAGGTGAGACCCGCAAGAAGACGTGGTCACCATCCTCGAACTCTAGTGGTCTCCGCCTCCTGTCAGCATAAGGCTTCTGCCGGCTCTGAGCTGTACGCATCCGCCCCTGGATGACCTGGACCATCACCGGCCCCACAAAAGCTGTTAAGATTTCTTCTTTGCCGATAAGAGAAATCTGGTCCCATCCCCTGGATGAACCACATTATTTGCCTAATACAGTCAATCCTAACATGGATGATACTAATCCATACTAAGGATGACGTCGTAAGGCCTCGACGCTACTACCAAGAGATCCAAACATTACTCTCGCCTCCAAGGGTTGAGTCACACAGTCGGCATCAGTGTGTGGTAACTGGGTCTCCTCCAGTAGATGTCTCACAAGTGAGGGTCATGTCAACAGTCAAAACTGGAACCTCTTAGTAACAACACAAAAGAGGACAATAATGAAAACATCACAAGGTATGCATCTTTTATTATTGCAGCTCATAATACAAAGATTCTTTACAACAGAAACAAGGAACTAGAATTAAAAAGGACGTATCCACTAGTTCTGCTCCTGTCCATATGCTCCCAGTGCTCCATGATCGAAGGCCTCGGCTGCCTGAAGCTGAGCTCTCGCATGTTAACCTACTCCCTGTGGTCGGGGCGGACCTCCTGGTGGTGGTGGTGGCAGACCCTCAAAGCGTCGCCCACCACCTGCTGCTCGGCCAGCTCCTCTGCCTCGTCCGCCTCCTCCCTGCGGACCACCACGGTCGAACCTCTGCCTCTCCCTGGGAGGTTTTTCACTTAACTACTTATCATCAACATGGCGGGTCGGACAGTCACGAGCCATGTTACAAATCCCGCCACAAGAGTAACACTGCCCACTCTCGGCACGCCTGGCTCGGACTCCACCCCGGCACCCCCACACAACTAAGCCTAAGTCGTGTAGTCGGCCACCGGTAGGTCTGGTCTGCCTGGAACCCTGAGTCATCCGTCGGCTACCTGCTGTCAAAGATTCCGCTATCTGCCGCCCTGCGGTAGGTCTCGCTGTGGACTCAGCCAGGAAGCTGTCGATCAGAAGGGCTCGCTCTAGCACTCCTGCGTGGGTCGGGATGCTGAGTGAGATCAGCGATGCCCTGATCTCGTGTCTCAATCCATGCTCGAAGGTCCGGGCCCGGAAGAAGGGGCCCCGTACCATGTCTGTCGAGTACCGAGGAAGGTTGGTGAACCTCACCGCGTACTGAGCGACCGTCAAGCTGCCCTGCCGCAGCTGAAGAAGCTCCTGGATGCGCACCACACGAAGGGTGGCCAGGATGAACTCTAAGAAGAAGAGGCTCTTGAAGTCCGTCCAGATGAGGGAGGCCTCATCGTGTACCTGGAGCATCAGGATCCACCATCGCCCTGCTGCTGTGTGCAGTAGGCTCACCGCGAGGATCACCATGAGGTCTGCTGGTGTCCTCACTAGCCTGAAAACTCGGAGGACCGCCTCCATCCAGTCCTCGGCTGCCTGAGGGTCCGACCCCCCACGGAACTTGGGTGGTCGCTGGCACTGGAACTCGTGCAGAGCTCCGAGGCATCGTGTGTCGTCAGCTGCCAGCGCTGGAAGCATCAGGGGCTCGGCGGGTAAAGGTACCGCCGGTTCCTCTGCCATCAACGGGCCCTGTACCGAGGCCTCGTCGCTCGACGGGCTGTCGTCGCGCACTACTCTAGGAACCCTAGATGGCTGCTGTCGTCGTGCCATCCTGAAAAGGAAACAAGTGCACCACGATCAGAAGAGTACACCTGGTTAGCTGACACAAGTAGTCATAAAGAAAACTTGAAACACACATGCAATCAATGTTTTGGTGCATTATGTCGGAAATCAGAAGTCAGGGTCCTGGTGTATGGATACGTCGGCCGCCGCACCAACACTGGACTCCCTAGACTGATAACCACACTCAATATGCTAAACACTATTGCTTCACATAGAAGAAAGATCAGAGTCTGTGGTAGAACCGACAAGCTCTGATACCAATATGTCACAACCCGTCCTCAGGGCCCGTGTCGTGACTACCCCAAGCCCGCCTTCCATAGGCCAGGGGCTGGCGACTAGCACCAAGGCGTAAATCCCAACAAAAAGGGAAGGAATTGCCTTTGGAAAGTAAACAAGCACCACAAAGTAAGAAAGCAGAAAAGTAAACACTATGGAAAAACTGTACAAGATGTGCTGGAAGTAAAAGGGGCCGGAAATACAAGCCCAACTGTAAAGTACAACTGAAAGGAAAAACAACCAATGAAAATAAAAACTGCAACGTCGAGCTGTCCTCTAGAAGTCCCCCCTGAAGGGTGGGTACAGATAGCCTCCACTGCTCCTCGGGTCCACCTGACCGCTCCATGTACGTCCCGCCCAGTGGTCCACCTCCAGGTACTGTCCTGCTCCGCACGCCTCAACCACGGTCAGCACTGTCTGTCGTCTGCAACCAACACAACGTAGTGCGGGCATAACCCATGCAGGGGTGAGTATATGCTACTCAGTAGAGACCCCGAGACCCCCGAAGGTCTCCAGAAATCCATAAAGGAAAGGTACAATCACAAAGTAACATCTGACACGGCTTAGGTATATGCCCATACATATACCTAAGTCATCCATTCCCGTTCGACTCCAGCGTCCGAGCCCAAGCACAACCCAGTCCACCCAGGAAAGAAAAATGTATACCCACACAGGATAGCTCAACAAAATCCACAAGGAGAGTAAAAAGTAAATCCACACAGAAAAACTCAACAGAATCCACAAAGGATAGCAAAACGTAATCCACACAGGAATACTCAACAGATAACTCTCATAGGTATATGCCCATACATATATCAAAATTATCAGGTAACCCATCTCAATCAAGAGGAAACACAAGGATCATTGACTCAGCTCAAACCAGGATTTTCATTATCGAAACCGAAACTGCTGAAGAGCCCCATCTCTGAAGTGTACAGTGGTCCTGTCACGACTCCGAGGTACTGCTCACTAACCTAAGACTGCTGAGGTACTCCTCCTGTCGAGTACCGCGGGTCTGCTGCCAACTACCGGGCGCTCCGTCCGCTGAGGGTCTGCTGCCAAATACCGGGCGCTCACCCAAATAGCCTACAGAGGCACTCCTCCAGTCGAGTACCGCGGGTCTACTGCCATGTACCAGGCGCTCTGTCCGCCGTGGGTCTGCCGCTGAATACCGGGTGCTCTGTCCACTGGGCTAGTCGACTCACTCCAAGTCAAGTCGGTCGAGCAGTCTTCAGGTCTCAGCCGGCTACACGGTCTCCGTACTCCGTACGCTCCTCTCCAATATCGCGGGTCTGCCGCTACAACCAAGCGCACCACCACTATCAAGAACCGCGGGTCTCCGCTACAACTGAGCGCTCCACTGCCAAGGATATGCTGCTACAACCAAGCGCTCCACCGCCAAAGGTATGCTGCTACAACCAAGAGCTCCACCGCCAAGGGTGTTCTGCTACAACCAAGCGCTCCACCGCCAAGGGTCTGCTGCTACAACCAAGCGCTCCACCGCCAAGGGTCTGCTGCTATTCCGCTAGCTCGTCACTGGGAGGGTCCGCTCCACGAGCCGAGAGGCTGATACATCAACTGACACAAAGTCCGAAGTTGATGTATCTAAAAGTTCCGTATCGCCAACAAGAACTCAACGTCGCAGACGGCGCGTCAATCGGACGCCCGGTCTGAGAGTTATTGGCTTTTTCGTCCCAGGGGCCCGGTTGTTTTTTAAGGCAAAATCAACCCGACCGTACTCCACCTGCGTCCAAACCTCAGGCGGAGTGTGCCAAAAGATCCGTCTCACAAAGAGGAATTCATCAAAGCTGATAACACGTCAATCGGACATCCGTAGCTCAAGATATGAGCGTTTCCGCTCCGAAGGCCCGGTTGGTTTCGTGTACGAACCAACCTGGCTGAACTCAAAGTATTCCAAAACCATGAGTGCGATATACTGAAACGACCGTCTCGATCCAAGGATCTCGTTGCCACTGACGGCGAGTCGTTTGGAGGCCTGTAGTTCAAGATATGTCCATTTAAACTAAGACCGTCCGAAGACGGGGGGTATGGGCCCGGGCCGACCCGGGCCGACCCCCCTCCCCCCCCCCCCCCCCGGGAGTAGGCCGAACCGGGTCGCCCCGACCCGGTCCGAACTGGTTCGGTCCGGCCAGGGCGCGACCCAGCCGGTCGGACCGTCCTGGTCTGGTTCTGCCAAACGGCCGAACGGCCTGGCGCCGCGGGGCGCTGCTCCCCGCGGCCTGGTGGTGTCGCGGCCCCCCGCGTGGGGCTGCGTAGAATCATGGACGCGGCTTCAGCCGCGTCCGAGGGCACCGGACCCGCGCGGCCGCGGGTCCGCGGGTGCTGCCGCCGCCGCGACGGCTTGTCCGGCGGCGCGCCGGGGCGCCGCCGCTCCCGGCTGCCGGCGCCGCCGTGCCGGCGACCCGCGCCGCCGGCGTGTTCCCGGGCCACCGGGATCGCTCTGGTGGTCCTATACTCTTCCCGTCTGCGCCATTTCTCCTCCCGGGACTCTTTCTTCACTACCGGATATTCAAACATCCGTTGCAGCACGTTCCGTCATCACCCGTCAAATCCGCACAAAATGAAGAACGGCGGAGGGTCGTCGGGCCGTGTTAGTTTGGCCCGCACCCTCCGCGTTAGAGATAAACAATGGGAGAATTATGTTCAACACATGAACCGACAATTTCAATAAAATAAATTTGTTCGTTTGAAACCGGTTCTTTAACTTTTTAAAGAAACACTTACGGGAATAATTAAAAGGGGGTAAATCCCAAAATAAATCCCTACCTCGCTGATCGTCGCGTGCGGGCATTCTTCGCGGAAAAGCTCGTCGCGGAAGAGAGGGATCGTCACGTCGTCGCGGGGAGGCATCACGTCGTCGCGGAATCCGGCGTTGAGTCGGCGAGCTCAACGTACCAAGAACAACAGATTTAAATTATAAATAATTAAATCTGTGTTTCGTTTAAAACCAAAAGAAAAGAACCTTGAGAGGAAATCTGAAATCACTCACCTCAAACGGTTGGTGATCGGAGATCGGAGCGGGGAAGAACGTCTCGGACGGAAGCGTCATCGATTTCCAGGTTCGGCGTTATTCGCGTTCTTCGCGTTTTCGCGTTCTTCGCGTTCTTCACAAGGGAGAAGAAGATACAAGGGTCCTCTCAAATCTTCTCAATGCGCAAGTAACCATAGGTCGAGCATTGGCCTTATTTTATTATTACGCCAACGAATTTGAACACTGGTTAAGAAACGATCCATCAATTCGTTGAATTAATTCAACAAAAGAAACCGCCCATTTAATTCACGAAATAAACCGCCCAATAAAATGGTCTGTTAAGATTTTAAGAAACGCGTCAGTTGGCTTTCATTAAGACGGGTTTTGGCAGGTGCGTTTCTTGGTGGAAAGAAACGGCGGGGCTCGTGCAGGACCCACCTCACAAATATCCTACCAAGGGGGTAGGATATTTCTGGATAGCATCCTATCCGGTTCAACTCAGTTCAAGCCGCATTTTAGTGGCTTCAAGAGGCTTCCAAGCGGCTTACGTGAAATAAAATATGATGTCGCAAAATTATTTTATTTCTTAACTTTAAGCCCAAAAATTAAAAACCACACCCGAGCAAACGCAACTCCGGAATAGGCGTTTCTAAGCGAAAACCGATGCTACGATTTCATCGGTGCCCTCAGAATTCGATTCCGGGCACCGGTTCAATAGATAGAAAAACCCGCTCGTCCGTTCACTGAACGTACCTGAGCCAAACTTCGGAAAATGATTCCGGGAACACCGGGCCTCGGAATCAGGTGCCGTCACAAACTGCGCTCTTATAAAGTTCCAAGGAAAATTAAGAAAAAAAAATTTCCTTGAAATTTTACGTGTCTTTACAATTTCATTCAATTGAACCTTTTCCATATATAATCTCTAAAATAATGTATATTATAACATAAATACATTACCACTTATGTAACCTTTAAATCAAATCCCCTTGGATGTATTAAATAATCTTTTTATATAAAATTCCATGAATAATTTAGGATTAGTGATATAATGTATAAAATAGAAAACATAAACTCTATATACATGTAATTTGGCACATATAATTAAAATATACCTCAATGAAGGAAATTATTTATGAAATCTCTTACCTCGAGTTTTAATAATCACATTAAAATTTTTCAATAACGATAATAATCTAATGTTATGTTTTATTCTCTTAAGAAAATTTTACATGATTGATATTGATTTAATATTATTTTAGAACATGATTTATTTATTTACATAATCAATTAATTCTTCTCAGATGTTATGATTTTTTTATATATCCAAAATGACTTCGATATAATATATATTATAATAGAATTCATTATTACATCATATAATGAAAAATTATAATGATATAACTATCATTTTAATTAATAAATTATATTTCTAAAACCATCCATGAATTATATTTATAATTAATAAATTGTGTTTCCATCCTATATATGATTGGTCTTATGTACACATATCTATTATTTCTATTCTGCATGGATTAAAATGGAATAATGTTAAGTATTATTTTCTCATTTCAAAAAGAAAAATGAATCACAAATAAAATATTATTTATATATATATATATATATATATATATATTCTGTACATATTATGATGTATAGAAAAATAAAATACATCACTTCTTGGAAGGTTTAGTCATGGCATAATCACAAATGATGTTATCACTATTATATGAATGGAGTATTGAGAAGATATAAGATATATTAATTTTAATGAATATAAAATTTCCAATTAAAATCATCTTATTTATAAATTAAATACATCATATATATATATATATATTTGAGATTTGATTAGGTAAAATGAATAATATCTGACAGTAATGAAATAATCTAACACACACAATAACGATGGTTTCATTTTCCACCTATTGGTTGAGTGAATGTTTGTAGGTTAACATATTAAAATTAAAAAAATAACAATTTATAATAAAAATAATAATTAGTTTCTCAATATATTTGATGTATATTTTAATTTGTTGTAATAACTAATAAAACAAAACCCCCGGTTAAGTATATTATATATTCTTAAAACAACATCCTTGTGTTTATAAGAAAATAATTAATAGGAGGGTATTGTAATAAAATAATAGTATATAATAAATGGTAACTGAATAAAATAATATATTTTTATATTTATTTTCTAAACCAAATGATTTTTTAAATGTGAAAATTAGTGGAATTTTTATAAATCCCAAAATCTATTAAATAGTGGAAGTGACTCTCAAAAAAATTTCCACAAAAAATTCATAGCTATATGTCATAGGGAATATAAGGTCAAAAAAAACCACAAAAATATCATAATGAAATCATCTTAAATATTGTATTCTCAGTACATATATGGTTACCCACTCTTACTAGTTTTATTTACCATGGTGACAAGTTTTTACACATATTAATTATCATTGAATCTAATTAATAAAATTTTATTTAGTTCATAATATGGAATATATAAATGTAAATAAAAAGTCTTTTGTTTAAAATAATTAATCTTATATTTGATGAATGTTAATTTTATCAAAAGCTCATGTAATGTTAAAAACACATTTTTATCCTTATCCATGTAATATATTTTTACAATTTTTACTCGTCAATATGAAAAAAATTGGCTGATATGATTAAATAATATTTAATATTATGTTTGAAAATATGGAATTAATTTTATCCAATTAAATTTCTATATGTAGAATAATTTCATTAAAAATTAATCATATACATTATGATGAAATTGATGTTTATATGAACATTATTTATATAATTATTTTTTCAGAAACCATCAATTTTAATCCTATACATAATAATATATTAAAATCATGAAAAATAATAATTCAATTTAATATATTATAATTATTCTAAATAATATGGTTTTTATTATCATTAAATAAAAAATAAAAACTAAAATGGGTTTTTTCATAAATATTATTTAATTAAAATATATAACAAAATTTGAAATGTATATAATTTTCCAAATTCACTAAAAAATTAATATTTTTATAAAAATCCTAAAATTTCATCTTAAATTAAATATCATATGATTATTTAAAAAAAATTAGTTTATTGAATAAAAGTTATAAAAAAAATTTACAAAATTTTTAATATTGTTTAACATAAAACAAATAAATATCTATTTTCAATAAAACATATTTTTGAAGAGTAAAATGAAATTACTAAAAATTGATTAATTATTTTCTTCCATTTAGCTACAAATTTATAATGAAGATGAAATTTATATATAGATCATAATATATTTAATAATATTCACTCATAACAATTTAATAGGGTGGTTGAAACAGTTGAATTTAAATAACAGTATTTCTTAATTTTTATAGGATATTGGGTTGTGTGTCTTATATGTAATTGAAAATTACATCCATTTAAAAATATAATGGTGATAAATTATTTTCTAGATAAAACAAAAAATTAATATATGATATCTATACTTGAATATAATGTTCTACGAGATTTTCATCTGACTCATTATATTTTTACAGATTCAGAGGATGACATGGGCTGTGAAAAGTGATCTTCCTCAATAAATAGTTGATGTTTTATAAAGACAACAAATTTATTCGAAATATGGAATAAAAAATCACTAATGTAATTATGATTATATTATCTAAATGATTCAGTCAACAATAATTTATTGTGGAGGATAACTATTCATGGGATGAAAACAATGTTTTTCTCAATGATAGCTCTACCCCCAGAATAAAATATGGTGTTTGAATAGTTGTAAAAATTAAAATTATATGAATGATTGTTTAGAAACAGAATGAAATCGAATTTTAGATATTAATAATTGAACAACTGGAGTAAAAAATCACCACATAATTTTCTAGATCCACTGAATCCATCACGATATCTTATTCCATTCCCTTTTCGTTATTTTTTGGGGGTTCTTTTATTGTAATATATATAAATAAACATGTAATATGGAATTTTATTTCTTAATCACCATTAAACTTTTATTTTAACCACAACACAACATGATTAGTGTTGAAATTAACACTCTATTATACATCAACATTAATGGGCTTCTTCATTTACCATCTGCAATGATTTTCTAGAAAAACCTAGGTTTCACATTTGAAAATTATTTCAATTCCCTTAAGATATATTCTAGAGTGATTATACCATCTCATTTATTATGTGGTATGTTGGGTTTTCTTTAATAAATTATAATTAACTATTTATATTCTCAAATAGAACTTCATTTAGTGTTTCTTTTCTTGTTAAATGAGAATGATGAGAGTAACTAATCCAATTATCTACTATGGGGGAACAACATAAAATATCATAATAGTTGTAAAAATACAAAATAATAAATTCTTTTCAAAGACTCTACATAAATCCACAAATTAATGTTTACTCCATAATTTTTATTTTGATGAAAAATATAAAGGTGTTACTTGAAATCCATTCGAGGTTTTCCCCATACATACCAAATGAATCGTCTTCTATTTTATTTTGTCATAGGAAATACCTATCCATTTTGAGAATAATATTTCCTGGAAAATAATTTCGTGAAATTTTTTCTCAAGTCTTCCCATTCTATGTAATCAATATCATATTTGGAAATTATGTTCTTGATCACTGTCCCCCACTGATCAAATTCTTCCTCAATGGTAAAAATACCTCAAAAAACATTCTCTTACACTATTTATAAGATTATATAGAGTATATTCGAAATGTATTTATTCAATTATTTCGGTAGTGACATAATTTAATGATCCAATAAAGGTAAGAGGACATGGTTACATGGAACACTCTAATGAAACATACTCATTATTAAGAGGAGGGTGTTATTTATGATTTACTTTATCAGTAATAACCTAAGTTTTTGAGGTAGTATTTCAATGATTTTATAATATTCTACACCAAAAAAGTTAGCATTATCATTTGGGAAATAATAACAACTACTATCAAATTAATTCTTGGCATAGATTCACATATTTATATCCATTACTAAAAAGAACAAAGAACATGTTGAGACTAAATTAGTTAAAAAATGAAAAAATATAAACATAGATGCCATAAAATACAAATGAAATAAATATAATAACTTATGATTATCTAGGTTTCAATTTAGGTTATCAATAGTATATTTTCATATTAGTTTTCAACACTCTTTTTTAATCCCTTAATAATAGTTATTAATGTGTATTTTAATTTATAAAATGTATCCATAGTTAGTGTAAAACTAGGTTTGATGTAAGGAATATTTAATGTGAACTGGGTCAGGATGAATTCATGTCCCAATGTAAATTTTTATTTATTGGATACCCTAACATTCATCAATATTATATTCACATAAACTTATGGTATCGGGATAGGGATGTAATATTATTTAAATGACTAAAAATACCATTCACATATATTCTAGGATATCATCATATAATTTATAATATCACTAGGGTTTTAAATAATGAATTCTATAAATAATATCAAAAAATAACAAGACCCTGCTTCGATACCAACTATAGAAACAAAATCCTTTTAACCATATTATTATATAATTTTTAAACCTAAATATCCATCAAATAAAACATAATGACCATTATAATGGTAGATCATACCCTTAAAAAGTTTTCTATCATCCTTAACCAGCTGACATATAGAAAGCCAACATATATACTCATCAATTATCATTATTTATGTGATTTCACCAAAATTACACTTTCACATATCCTAGTGGTAGGTGTAATAATATTTAAATCAATTGTTTATTGTTTCAAGCACTTCCTCCTTGATGAATTAGATAGGTTCTCCCCTAGAAATAATTTTATCAATTTATAAAAGTATATTAATATAATTATAATGTTTATTAACAAATATTTACATTAATATCAAATAATATATAGTCAACAAATTTTACCAATTCCATTAATCTTATCAAAAAAATATAAATTCATCCATCAATAAAAAAATATTTTCAATAAATCATATTCAAAATCATTTTGATGTATTTCCACAATTTTCTCCCAAATTATCCTTAATCGTGATATGCTGTCTAAAAATAAATCCATGAATGGGGTGTCTAATAAATTGAAATTATAGTCAAAATTAAACTGTTAGCCCTATGATGATGTCCATATTTATTAAGTTAATCATACATTATGACATGTATGATACCAAAATTAACCCAATATTCAGATGTTTCATGATTCTTATAATTGAAATACCCTTTGTAAGAAAATCTATTTAATAATTCATAAATAAAAAAAAATTATTCAATAGTATACGCCTTAAATAATTTCTCTAATTATACAAAAACATCTCAATTGAAGATATATATTCATCCATTCACCTATAGATTTGGAAATGTGTTTTAATTATTCCAAAATTCATGTAGATGGATATAATCAGTGCTTATAATCACAAAAAAAATAATGGAAATGAAATAATATTTTCAATGGGTTCATTAATAAAAAATAAAACATGAAATTCCCATATAATGATAAAGATATATAAGTTCAGTAACAAGAATGATTCAATATATCATATCTATTTAATAGGCCTTCACTTTTCCCATTTACATTTTGTGTTTTTGTGGACTATCGCCCATATTATTCATTGGATTCTGAAATTTATTCAAATAATGAAAATCGCATTAAACATAATGCACCGGTCTGTGGGTGTTACATTGTGCTGGGATTCATCTCTTTTTGCATTATTATATTATTAATTCCCATTATTAGGGTATATGACTACCTTATTACCTATATTTCAACACACAAAATAGTTACCATTCACCATAATATAATTGAAACCATGTATTCTACCACAATTTGATCATGATGGAAGGAATATATTCTTCTCTTTATGGTTTTTAGGGTTTTCATTGAACTCTATTTTTTTAATGAAAATTTTCTGATTTATGGGTAACTCTAATCTATATTTCCACCATGATAGAACATCAGAAAATTTATTATAGATACGTATTTCCTATATGGTTAACTCCCATTTAGTGAATGGGTTAAAAAATCTAATGAATTGATAAAACGTAATTTCATATTGATGATAGTGTTAATCCCATACCTTGAAAGCCTTTTAATGTTTTCCATACATGTAAAAAAAGATTTAGAATTCTTCTCTAATTACTAATGGAATTCTATCTACATTTTCAAATGAATAATAATAAGGTTTTACTTATCTTAAAAAATAACTTACCCTCATCACACTATATGGTGTTATTTTATCCTATTACTTAGTATTCTTGATGAGATTCCATCACTAATTCACTTCACATTCCAAATAAATGTTAACCAAAAAATTCCTTTTTCCAAATAGTGGATAATGTAAAATATCATTTATGTTGTATTTATCCATATTTATACAACTTCGTGATTAATGAGACCACTAAATAATGGTGGATGTTTCATCATAATGAACTCAAGAAAAATTTACATTCATTGATCATTTAGATATTCAGTTATTTTAACAGCTTGAGACTATTATATGAGCACAATATTGATAATTTTCATTAAAAATACCTTATGTTAATATTCTCTAGAGAACCATCATTTAATTTTTTATTGTATTTTGTATTATAAATGTTCCATTTGGTACTATCTACAAACAAAAACTAAATGAATATGGTTAGTGTTAATAGTTATTTTTGTAAACCACATAATCAAGATCCATCACTTATAGGATGTCTAAATCATTGATAAATATTTACAATCTATTGTACCATAGGCTTAAACATATTCAGTCATGGCCATTTTTTAAATCCATTATGATTTTTTAATATGAGATTCCTAATTACCGAAGCATATCCCCAGGGAGTTTCGAGTTGGGTGTGTAGTAATCTCCATTATCATGTACATGTTAACAATTAATTCAAGACCAAAACTACTTTTTATGAGTAATTTACTCTATGTGATTCTATTCTAGAACACATCCACATGTATTATCTAGGTATATATGTATTTCTAGGATACCACTCACTAAATATATCACCAATATTAATAATAATTTTTGAATGTATTGAATAATACATAAAATTATCATTAGAAATATTCATATGGATGTTAATAAGGTTTTCTAGTAGTATTATACAAAGTTTATCTACAAAATATCCTCTAATACCAGCTATAGTGACCTATTATTTTAATATATTGATAATACATATTTTAGAGGATTATTCATCGATTTCTTCAAAAAATTCCTTGAATATTAAATTTATAGTTCCTTTAGAAATATAGAAACATAATAATTGTTATGTTAGAGTTCAAAATCATCTCCCACATAGTTCCTCATAACCAAAACCCTTCTCATACAAATCACACACAATAAATGATATTATATCATGGGGAAAAAAATATATCGAAGGGTATTATGAGTAATAATATAAAATTTATAAAAAATGTAACAATAAGGTCAAGATAATATGAACATAATATATAAAAACCATTACATGAAAATCATAGAAAAAAATTATTTATAACATATATATTATAATTTCAAAAGAAATTAATTATATGGTCATAAAATGAAAACATATATGATATAGTTACACTGCTACAGGGCATATAATTATTCAATACACATACATAGGGAAATCCACAAAAATAGTATTCAACGTTATTTTCCAAAGATACAACTATTTAATGAGTTCAAAAATAAAAAAAATGAATTGTTTAGGGTTCAATATCATATCAATCTTAGTTAAAAAAGGCCATTAGTCAAATGGGTTCAATGTTCTATCAAATTATATATAACTCATGATATATCAATGGTTACCAAATGTCTTTGAGGAAGATATTCGGCCAAATCATTACTCAATAAAATAAATAAATAAATGTTCCATAAGATTATAAAAGAGTCAACATATTATAACTAATTAAAGAAAATGGGATTCATAAAAAAATTATCATAGGTTATCTTTTGGAAAAGAAAACATTTTCATAATAAATTCCTTAATATTTCCCAACTAAACTCATGTTAATGTAGCTCGATTTCAAAACTTTTTTATCACTATATAACCCATGGAGGAGAAATGGGTTTCAAAAACATATTCTTATCTTAAGAATAAAAAATTTATAGATATAAAAATAATGGTTCCTCAGGATCATTCACCTTTTAAATAAAAAGAAACATCTTGGAATGTTATCTTATATGGAATATGATTTTGAAAGATCACTGGGATTATTTCTATAGTAAAATATCTCATTAAAAATTAAAAAAACTTTTTAAGAGTTAAAATAAATAAATCATTTTTTAAAAATATTATTATTTAAAATAAAAATGGAATAATTTTGTTGAATATTTAAATCATTTACTAGTTACAGAGACATAATATATCATTCCTACTGTACATAATAAAAAAATCATTTATTTCACATGCCAGGTTAATGAAAAGTTGGCTTTGAAATGAAAAAATCAAGAATATTAAGTGTACAACCCTTAGTAAAAAAGAAAAAAATTCTATTATTATTATTTTTAAATCCATTGGATTATTTTAGAAATTGAAAAAAATATTTGGAAGACATTGATATAAAAAGAAAATTCTATTTGATCATAGGGGTAAATAAATTTATTTTTCCATTAAAAATATTTTACAATATTATGTACATGAAGAGAGTAAAATAAAGGGGAAAGTACTCTCATTTTGTATCCATATGAGTAGAAAATTTCAAAAGTTATAGTGAGGTATATCATAATATATCATAATTGGAAGCATGATCGTAAACAACACTAATTAATAATCTGATTTTAATGAGAAGAATCACCCATTTAAATATTTTGGTTCATATTACAAATTAAATCATAAAATAAATAGTAAAATTTAATATCATCAATAGAAGGATATTTTTGACATATCATGTCAAAGTATTATTTTGTAAACATCATAAAATATGATAGGTTCAAAACATAACATATGACTCAATGATGAAAAATTGAGACAAAAATCACTTACCTTAAGTCTCAAAATCCGCAATACATATTAAAACCATCTAGATATTAAATATATTTTTATAATAAATATGTTATATTACCATTATTATATATATCATACCATATCTGATTTATCTATGACCTTTTATTACCAATTTATTAACAATTTTTTGTTAAATCCACTTTTTGGATAAATAATGTTTTTTCATGTATATTATGAAATGGTATCTTTAATCCTTTTACTTTTAACATGTTAACATAATATAAAAATTGTTAAAAATTATATAAATATAATATATACTCATTTAATAAGTTTAAATAATTATCTATTAAAGATATATATATAAATATAATTAAATACACCATTCGTGGAGACGATAGGTCGTACAAATGCATGAACTCTATTTCTATTTTAATAGATAGATCAAAATAAATGTAATAATAAATTACCTTTACTGAATAATTATTCTGTCATATATATATAATTTATGAAATACTTATATCATAAATTCCATGAATGTGTTAGTTAAAATTGAATCACATTTCTTCACGAGTTGGTAATCCACCGTACACACGAGCGTCATTATTATATCACCCAGAGTATTGAAATTTTGATGGTATGTGTGATAATATAAATAATTAAATACAATTAAGATACAAATATAAAATAAATCATGTTTATATCTTCATATTTTCATCCAACTAAAATGAAAATGAAATACTCATCTCATTTTTTTGTGAGGTGGTAGACTGTCATACACACATGGGGGGTAGTTCTATTTCAATAGGATAAAGGGAAGAATGTCCATGTGATATTAAAATCAAATAAGAATAGTAATATAGTAATTATATTAAATTAATATTTAGTATTTCATTATATCAACTCATTATATTTGGTGATTAGAATGATAAATATCATTTTATGATGCGGTAGTTCTATGAAAACATGATCGAGGAATTTTATTCCCAATTGATGGAAGCGGTTATGTATCTAAATTATTACATTACAATACATACATATATATAAGACACAATAGTATTGTAATATCCTCAAAAATTAATATGAATTAATGGAATTATAGGAAATAATAAAATGAAAGCACATGTTTGTTGAATATACCTCTTCCTCAGAGGACATCTTTCGATATACATGTAAAGACTTCTTAAGAGGGATAACTAATAAAAATATTGAATAATGGTTGTGGTGTGAAAATTATTGATTTTATTTGGGTTGGAATATTCTTTTCAAATGTTTTTTAATGATTTAGGTGGATTAGGCAAGTGGTGCACATTAATTTGTGTAGAAGAGGATATAGAAGAAAATTTTAAAAATAATAATGTAAAAACACATTTAATAATGTAAAAAATGAAAACTTGTAATTATCAGTCCATTTAGGTTATAAGGTCAACATATTTAAATTAAATCACTGTTTTGAAAGATTTTAGCATATTTTATCCTTATCTCGTCCTTTTAACCTCCCAATAAAGCAGTTTTAATCTCTTGAATGAAAATTTATTTTTATCATTTTTATTATTCATATAGAAAAAATATTACTTTTTACTTATTATATAATATAAATAATTATGGAAAAAAATATAGAATGAATATTTACATAGCCAATTCACATATGTGACATAATTGAATATAAATTAAATCCACCAGGTTTGACAAAAAATTCATTTTCAAATGAAAAAATATTGAAATATGAAAAAATATTCAGTCAAAATTTGATATTATATTTATTAAATAGAATTAAATATTTTTAATAAATACATATTTCAACAAATATTACTTTTTAAACCATAAAAAAAATTAAATTTACGTTTTACATGTTATGAATGTAATGATAGTTTAAATAAAATACACGTATTTTTTATAATTCATTGAAAAATTTAACTTTGTAAAAAAATATCTTCAATTCACTCAATTATAATTTTTACATTTTTATCTCAAATATAATAATAATTTTTTAAAAATATTTTTTCAAATGGTTTTATTATTTATTTTAATATAAGTTCATAATATTTTATGTTACTACTTTTTAGGAAAATACATCTCTTAAGGATAAAATTGAATGTGTATTTATCTCATATATATATAAAATATAAAGAGGAATGTTTACAAATTAAATGAACATATAATATATTATTTTGCAAAAAAATTAAAGTTACATGTTTATTTTTTTGAGGTAAAACACATTTTTGTAAATAAAGATATTTTTCTCATAAAATGATTTATTTATTTTAAATTTATATTATTTTATTTATAATAAGTTTATTAGTAAGGAATTACATTTATATACAACTTTTAGCCAGGTATTTTAATAATTAAATTATTCATATTCATACCCTCCATTATGATGCCAAGGTGATACTATCATATTAAATAATAACACTTTTATATTTTTTCGTGTTTCGTTAAAACTATGACTTATGTGTAAAATTATAATTCATTGATTATGATTTCAAAAAATAAATAAAAATTTGGACGTAAAATGACTCACCTAGAATTTAATCAAAAAAATTTAAAAAACTTACCATCACCAAATTTAATTTCTATAATGACATCACCCATCCCCCTCTCCTCTCATGAGTCAACTGAAGGAATCCCACCTAGACATGCACACTCCCTTTACTGGCCTCCCCCCATGGTATATTTTTATACAATTTGGACTGGAAGTACATCAATTGACCCTTTTTTCCTCTCCCTTCCTCTTCATATCCTCCTTATATAATTTTACATTCCAACATCACTATGTCATGTCCTTTAAAAACCGAATGTGTGGGGTTTTCATAAAGTATTTCATCCCATTTCTTACGGTGCAAAAAGGGTTCCTCAAGCATTCCAATTTGTATTATATAGTGTTTCACATATTTTTTATCCATGTGTATTATTTCTCTATTTATCATTTCAATAATCTTTTTTATGTTAATGGTAGTATGAAATAGTGTATTTTGAAATTATATATTCTATGAAAATCAAATTGGAATTTAAATTGAATATAGTTCATATTTTTAGATGATTTCATTTGATTTCAAATTGGGTATTTAATGAAATGTGTGTTCTATTATATCTTTCATCAAATTAAAAAATTATATTATGTGACTAAATAGTATTGTGTTTTCTAAGAAAATTAATTTTGATTTTTAAAATTATTTTATTTTTTTATTATATTTTATTATTAGATTTTTATGTTCATGAAATTATTTAACTAAACATTTCCATTGAGAACATTTATTATGTTTCCTTATTCCATCATTATGTAACTCCCTTTTGATTTTTGTTTCACGTGCATCACATCATATTTGGTGATTACATACATATGTAATGTTATTAAACAAATTAAATGTGAACATATTCAGATGATAATATTTGAATATATTTTTAAAGTAATGTAACACCCCAAGATTCCATGGTACGTTTTCCTTTGCATAATACAATAGTTGTCTTGTATGCAACATTGAGTTCTAGCATAACAAAACAAATAAAACTATCCATTTTAAAAGTAGTTATGAATATTAATACAAATTTTTGAAATCTTATAAATTTTATTCTTTCAAAATGGAATTCATTTTTTTATTTGGAATATTAAAAATATATTAGGTTTAATTTTTGGTATTTTTCTGAAAACATTCAATTTTTGAGGAATAGTGAAAAATATTATGTTATTGATTAAAACCGAATTTTTATTTAAATAATTAATTATTTTATTTAAATTTATTTTAGGAAAAAATAGGAACATAATAACTATATATATATATATAGTTTAATGCATTGGAGTAATTTTATAATAATACCATATATATAAAATTATATAGAACTTTTTACCGTCTGTTACCCACCATCTAAAAACATTAGAAAATTTGCACAGAATATAATTTTACCAATTTTTTGAGTTGTATTTCATAAATCATAGAGACATTGTTGACATCATTATTTAAATGTTTTTTCAATAAGATAAAAATAATTTTTGGTGAATAATACCTTTCGAATTATTTACCACGATTCAAAGTAAATAGGGAAATTAAAGGTAAAAATGATATTATAATTACCTGGAATCATGTCTTAATTCTATTAGATAAGTGTAATTTGGCCCAAAAAACCATAGGAATAAAATATGATCCTTTTGGTCCTCATGGATTAGATTAGAAAATTTATTATTATTTTATTTAAAGACGAGCTAAAAGTGTAAAATTGAATTTTTAATAACTAAAGTAATTTTAATATAGTGATAAAGATAATATAACTTCAACTATAAATATTCATCAGAAATATAAAACAACTTCCTACAAAATGGTATTTTATTTATAATTTTTATACATTATATAATTAAATTTATTTTTGACACAATGATGATGCATTAATTACCTTATTAAAGAAAAATTATAATAATTGATATTATAAATATCCAAATAAATGTAATTTGAGACTTTTTATCAATTTAAAGAATTTATATTATAATAAGACATTTCATGGTTGATTACATGAATTTTTTCAAAGTAATTATGTTGTTAGAAATTTAAAAAAAATCGGATACTAAATAGTGTCAAAATTGACATAAATGCATTTTTTAAACAAATACTATATTATTTAAAGCTATAATAGTACCAAAAATCTATGTTTTGTCCAAAGAACTTATATAATAATATATATGCCATTAATTACAACCTCGGGGATCTCTCATAATTTCATAGTTTGTTTATTAAATATAAAATATAAAAATGAAAGGAGACATGGTGAATGTTAAACTATTTATCCAAGAGTTAAATATAAACGATAAGGTTAATATGGTAACCTAAACCTATCTAAAACCTATTATTTGAGATGTTTTTAACCCATAACCACCTTATCCTAAAAATAAATCATTTTGGATCGATTATAAACTGAATATTACTGTATAATAAATTAATATTTCAAGCATTCCTAAAGTGACCCTCACCTCTTTTATAAAAGGGTACTTCCCCTTCTCTCATAATCACACCTTAAAAGCCATTTGGATCAGCCAAACCCAACTCAAATATCCTCCCAACTACCATAAATTCAACCTAGAGTAAATACTTTGATAATAAATCCAACCTTATTTTCCATTTTGATCAACTTAATAGTAAACACCTGAAGAAGAGGTAATAATTTCAACACCGTCTTTCAAGTTCTTTTATTCTTCCCCATCCTATTTCATTGTTGTTTACATACCAAAATAATAACTAAATACCTTATACAAACTTTTATGTTATTAAAAATATGGTAAAACCATATTCATTATTATATCCATCCTGTAAATGATAAATTCACCATACGTGTATATGCACGATTTACCGTCTCCACGTCGTGGAGTAGTTTGTTATTCAAACACTTAATTATTTTGATAATCATAAAAATGAGTATAAATGACTTTAATAATAAATATAATATGTTAATTATTCTGTATATATGATATACCATCCAATTAAAAACAATTTCACCATCAATATAATGATATTGTCTCTCGTGTGTGTGTACAGATTACCGTCTCCACGAACGTGATGATATTCATTCCACATCATAATAATTCAAGAATACTTTTAATTTTATGATTAAAAATAATGTTTAAGAATATATTATTATTATTTATACAAATCAAATACATCATATCTATAAAAAACATGGCTTACGAAACCAAGCATATACAGGAAAACGAATCAGTTAACACACGAAATGATGATACTACCAAAATATTATTAATAAAACAATATTAGAGGATCTTATATGATATCAAATATATGTATATATTTAATGTATAATTTAATAACAATTTTTTTACTATTATACAAGATGTTAACATAACCTCGATGAAGGAAAAGTACAAGGTAAGGGTTAATTTTACAATCTCTTTAATTTTCTGAGGTTGTTTATAAGTAAGTATATACTAGGACCTCTTTATCATCCACATCTGTGTTTTCATAAAAATTTATTTCAAAATATTTTTACTGTTTACTAGACTATGGGTTAATGTAATTTATACAATTATTTGACCTTATATGTTTTGAAAGAAATATTTTCATCATTTTCCAGAGAAGGTACTTTATGTCATTTTCAAGAGAATAAAGATGAGAATGTATTTTTGAACTTATATAGTGGGTAAAACTATTTTCCTCTATTATAACATCATCAAATATTCCCTTACAATCATAAAAGAATATTTTCAAAATAACTATTTTCTTTAATAACTATGTGACTCCAAAATGAATTTGAAATAGAAATATATATTTCTCTCTAAAATATTTGATTTCATCTATGTCAACGTACTTTGATAAATTTTACACTTGTTTGAAGTTGATATATTATGATACAAACATTCCATATTTTATTTATGCTTTTGTGATATGTTTGACTTTGGATGTGTTAATTTTATATCATTCATGGTTTTTGTTTAATGTAATGACATTTTATATGCTATTTTTAATATGAATATTTATGTTATGTTTCAACCTTTTCATATGAGTAATGTATTAGACTTAGTAAGTGACTGGTGGAGCCCACTATAGCTCCTTGGTGCATCAGTAGGTCTCATGATACAATTAGATGTGGAATTGGCCGAGGTCTTTCCAAATTTGTTTTGTCATTTTGGTAGATGCCTTAATCATTTTTAGATGTCTTAGATGAGGCCTTAAAAAAATGATTCATAAATTCCTGCAATATACATTCCATAATTATGAAAAAAATATTGATGGTTCATGTGGTTATTTTACTAGTAGAATAAAAATGATTATGTTTTGTTATGTAATTATTTACATAACTCATATTCCCGCAAAAATGTGTTCATGTTTATTATTTGTAATGGCACGTGTTTTCAATTATTCATTATGACAAATACTTATGTTATCTTCCAATGTATTGCTTACTCTTACTGTGCTTTTGAGATCAACCCTTTCTTAAGTTTAATTTTACCAGGATATGAATAAGTAATCTATGAGTGACTTGTAGGCATAATCTAAGAGGTTTGGATGTTTCTAATCGAAGAAATTAGTGTTGTATTTATTTTCATGTTATATTATTGAACTTATTTATGTAAGTTGTTTCCAATAAATCTAAACTGATCGGATATTCAAGACATGATTCCATGTATAATGAAAATTTATTTATTAATGCACCAACTCTAGGTAATTTGGTTTGAGGTGTTACCGTTGGTATCAGATAATGTTTATTAAAAACCATGGAAGCTAGATATAGAAAAATTCTGATTAGAGAACATTACACCAAGATAGAATTTGAGGATTACAATAGAAGGACATCCTAGAAATTAGGTAATATAAATATTATGTGTATTTTTCATGAAATATATCCCTATCTAGATATTTGAAGGTTTAGGAGGCTCTGGCATATATGTACCTAGGTGTAAAACCTCTAACAAGGAGTTCGAAGCTTGACCTGGGTAACCTGGTACACGACAACAGGCCTTGCTGCACTCTTAGTTATGACACTCCAATGGGATATGCTTAGAATATTTCAATTTTTTTTTAAAAACCAATTATGAAGGATTTATGAGTATATAAATTCTCATATAAAACATTTTTTTTATGATTATTGATTATATCCATAAATTGTTCAATTTATGTTATGTGTTTTACAAGTATAGAATTTTGTGTTGTGATTCATAAACAAATCTATTGTATTCGATTATTTAGAAATGGAATCTAATTGAAGGAATGGAAACTATATCGATATACGTAATACGTGTAAGGATTTCCCTCTTACTCAGGATATTTATAGTGGAGGTGGGGATGTATCTTTTTTCTAATCAGCTTATCACCATACTGGGACAACTCACTCAGGTTATGAATAATAACTTTACACACAAGGAGCACCCTGATCAACAAAACAGAAGGTCAATGTTAGACTGCTTCATGAGAAAAAAACAACCAATAATCAATGGGACTAAAAATTAATCTGTAGTTGAGAAATTTATATTTTTATTAAAGAAAATATTCTATGCATTGTAGAGTAGTGAAAGGGAAAAAAATTTCATGGTAGTTTACCACCTCACGGGAGATGCAGATCAATGTTGGTGATTAATTCAAACCACAATGAAGGATGAAGTAGTATCATGTATGGAATAGAGGGTGAGAATGTCGAAAAGTATAAAGCTGGAATTATAAGGTTAATAAGGAATGCAAAATATTATATATGTAACCCCATAAGTATGATTTTTCATTTCATTGATGGGTTAAAACCATTTCCTTGTCGAGTACTAGTCTCAAAATAATTCTCATTGTACAAATATATTTTCTCATGTGCTATCAAGAATGAATATTAATTCTCTATGTCCTACGACATTAAAGAAAATAAATAGAATAATATATTTTATAAACACAATGGGAAATGAATTAAGGAAACATGGAAGAAGGGAAGAGTTGAATTTCCACCCTATGATAATTGAGGATGGATGCACCCTGTTGCCTGTTGAAAATGAAAAAGAGTATGCTACAAATTTGGACAGAAATCCCATCTTGTTAGTGATTGTAATTGGAAGAAAGAAGCTACCAATGAACAATGATACAATTGTAAGGAGATGGGTTATTATTCATAGGAATTCCCTAAGCGCCAAGGAAAAATACCTCAATAAAGACGAAGGAAGTAAGGCCAAGCTTATGCGATCACTAATGCTGAGGTTGAAGCTCCTAATGTCATAGTGGAATGTAATTTAATGGTTTCATAAATTTTATCTAATTCATTATTTGATTTTGGATAATCGCATTGTTTCATATCATCCCAGTTTTCCATGAAAATTAGATATTTTCAATTTGACTTAACAAGGGGGTTGTCAGTCAATACTCTTACGGGATGTAACATTACAAAAGAGTATTGTGAATCAGTTCCCATTAAGGGATATAAATGTGATTTATCTTCTGATCTCATCAGCACACCAATGATTTAATTTGGTATAAACTTTAGTATGGATTGTATTTCAGACCATGCTATGAAAATTTATTTTAAGAAGAAGGTGGTTACAATTTTTAATGATGATAAATATTACCTTATCTTAAGAGCAGAAACGTCACTATCAGATTCTTATCTAGATCCACCCCAAGTGGATATACTAAATTAAGTTATTAGGGATGAAGAGAATGAAATAAAATTGGGTAAGGAATGGAATGTTCCAATAGAGGATATACCTATTGTATAAGAATATGTTGATGTGTTTCTAGTGGATTTAACTAGACATCCTCTAGAATGATAAATTGAGTTTTCTATTGATTTAATTCCATGTTCATGGCCCATATCAAATACCCCTTATAGAATGACCACTGTGGAATTAGTGGAACTAAAGAAACAACTGGAGAAATTCAGTAATAAAGGATTTATTGGCCCTAGTGTTTCCCCTTGGGGTGCCCCTGTTCTTTTTGTTATGAAGAAAAATGTATCTATGAGGTTGTGTAATGACATTAGGGAGATCAATTCAATAATAAAAAATAACAAGCATCCCATACCTCGCGTTGATGATTTATTTGATCAAATTCATGGATCATAATTTTTTTTAAAGATTGACCATCAATCCGAATATCAATAGTTGTGTGTGAAGAAGGTATACATCCCAAAGACAACATTTTGAATTGGGAATGGGCATTATGAGTTTAGAGTAATGACTTTGGGACTGACTAATGCACCCACTATTTTCATAGATTAAATGAATAGAGTATTAAAGTAATTTCATGATGAAATTGTTGTAGTATTTATTGATGATATCCCGGTATACTAAAAAAGATATGAAAATCATGAAAATCACTTGTGAAGTATTCTTAAAACCATCTAAAGAATTGAATTATATGGATTTTTAGCGAGGGGGAATTATAGCTTCACGAGATTTCTTTTCTTGGCCATATTGTCACTATGTATGGAATATATTTTGATCCTTCAAAGACCATGATAATCCATGAATGGCTAGAACTGACAAGTATAACTAATGTACACAGTTTTACTGGTTCAAAAAGTTATTATTGGAGCTTCATCCATAATTTTACATTATTGGCCATCCTATTAACCAAGATCACACGTAAAGGGGATAAATTTGTTTTGTAAAAAGAGTGTGAATAATGTTTTAAAAAACTAAAAATTATATTAGTCAACTCTTCAATATTTACTCAACCATCAGGTAATGATGGGTTTGTTATTTATAGTGAGGATTCATAGAAAGGGCATAGTTGGGTCATCATCCAAAATGATAGATTTATTGCCTAAGAATCACGGAAGCTAAAAATTGAAGAACAAAACTATCCTACTAAATATCATGAGTTAGTATATCTAATATTTTCCTTGAAAATATATAGACACATTCTCTATGAAAAATATATGTGATATAAATCAATCACAATAATATCAAGTATATTTTCTCAATGAAATAACTCATCACAAGAAAAAGGAGATGGCTTTAACTACTCAAAGAATATTATTTCACTATACACTACCACCCGGAGAATGAAAATATGGTGGCAGATGCTTTGAGTAGAACGAATCATGGAGTTCTGAACATAATGTAAGTTGAAAGGGATATTATGTTCATCAATCGAAAAAGATGGCTAGGGAAATAATCATGGAAGGTGAAACATTGATACTTTCTCAAATCGTTTCTAAACAAACTATACTAGAAAGTATAAAAGGTTATCATGATGATGTTGAGGAGTTTCAAAAAAATATGCTGTGAATGATGGGAGACTGATCGACTTCATATATGAATATGAAAATTTTACATTACTGAAGAGACTATTTTTTCCTGGCATGCCAAATCTAAAAATGTAATTTTTGTAAGCATCCCATAGATCAAATTTATCAATATTCCCTGCTATCACTATGATGTATAGATATTAGAAGAACATTTTTGGTTGAAAGCATTAAGAGAGTGATTGCTGATTATGTGTCATGATGTATGGATTGTCAACAAGTGAATGCTAGAAGACAACATCCTAGAAGAGTAATAAAACCTCTTCCCATACATGAGTGGAAATGGGATTATATTACAATGGACTTTTTCATGACGCTACTAAAGACTCCTAGAAGGAATGATGCAATATGGTTCATTGATGATCATCTCACCATGTCAGTACAGTTTCTTGCTATATGAGAAGATATACCACGTGAACGTTTAGAAAGACTATATATTACTGAAGTAGTAAGACATAATGATGTACATATATCAATTGTTTCTGATCATGATCCTTATTTTACATCAATATTCTGTAAAATTATTTAGAATTCCCTTGATATTGAACTTCCATTGACAACTGTCTACTACCCTCAAATTGATGGACAATCAGAATGGACTATTCAAACCTTAGAAGACATGTTGAGATCTTTCTCGCATGATTTTCAAGGTATGTGGCATCAGCATTTACCTCTGGTATAAATTTCCTATAAAAATATCTTCCATTCAAGTATTCAGATGGCACCATATGAAACATTATATGGAAATGGATGTCGCACACCAACTTGTTGGGATAATGTTGGTGAATGAAATCTCGTAGGCCCAGAATTTATTTAGGAAATAAGGGAAAATGTGAAGGATGTCCAAACCCACATCAAATAATCTCAATTTAGGCAAAAGAGTTACGCCAATAATCAAAGTAAATATTTGAAATTTCAAGTAGGTGATCATGTTTTCTTGAAGGTATCTCCATTGAAGGGTCTTATACATTTCAGTAAGAAGGGTAAATTGAGTCACATTTTCATCGGTCATTTAAAAATTATAGAATTAATTGGAGTTGTAGCTTATCATTTGATAATGCCACCAAGTCACTCTAAATTTCATGATTTGTCCCACATATCACAGTCATGAAAATACATGCTTGACCCAACACATGTACTCACCTATGAAGAAATAGTACTGCAACTCGATCTGTCTTATTTTGAAGAGCCTTTCAAGATTCTTGATACCATAGATCTAGTGCTATGAAACTGAACAGCTCGTTTGGCGAATGTTCAATGGAGAAACGATAATATGGAAGGGGAAACATGGGAAACCTTGGAACATATGATGAAGAACCACCAAAATCCTTTTATCTAGAAATATTCAAGAAATTTTGAGGATGATATTATTTTATGGAGGGGAGATCGTAACAACCCAAGTATCCTCGGTACTTTTCCCTTTGAATAATAGAATAGATTGCGATGTACGCAACATCGAGTTCTATCACACCACTGCAAATAAAACTAGGCATTTTAAAAGTTGTTACGAATAGTAATACCAAATTTTTGATATTTTATAATTTTTCTCAATATAGACTTCATTTTTTGGATTTGTAATATCAAAATTTTCTTAGAATGATTTTTTGGTATTTTTCTGAGAAATTTCAATATTTAACGAATAGTGAAAAACACTAAGTTATTTTTTAAAACCATATTTTTATTTAAATAATTAATTAATTTTTGTTAATTAATTTTAGGTAAAAATAGATACAAAATACCTATATATTTTCAATGTAATTAATTGATGTCATTTTATAATAATATCAGATATGTAATATTTTATTTAAATTTTTACCGTCTGTTACCCACCTTCTAGGAACATTAGAAAATTTTCAAAAAAACATAATTTAACCACTTCTGTGTATTAAATTTTAAAAATACAAGAGAAATGGTTGACATCAGTATGTAAAATGTGGTTCAACAAGATTAGAATAATTTTTTTTGAATATTATGTTTTGACTTTTATGTACAATGATTAAAAGTAAATATAGTAATTAAATGTAAAATTTGATATTATAATTAGCCTAACACATATCCTAATTATAATGGATAAGTATAATTTGATCAAAAATATCCATAGGAATAAAAAATGATCATTTTAGTCCACTTGCATTAGATTAGGACATTTATTATTATTTTATTTATTGAAGATTTAAAAGTGCTAAATTCAATGTTTAAAAACTACATCATTTTTAATATAATGTTACACATAAGATAAATTCAACTATAAATATTCTTTAGAAATATAAAAAGATTTTCGCAATAATGTTGTTTTATTTATAATTTTTAAATATTAAATAATTAAATTTACTTATTACATGATGAATGTCAAGTAATTACCTTATTAATGAAAAAATAAAATAATTTATATTATAAATATCTGAATAAATGTAAATTTAAACTTTTTATGAATTTGAGGAATTTTATAGTTTAATATGACATGTTAGGGTTGATTAAATGAGATTTTTTAAAAGTAATCAAGTTGATGGGACTTTAACGAAAATCAGATACTAAATAGTGTAAAAATTTAATTAAATGAGTTTTTAAAATAAATACTACATTATTAAATGATATAATAGTCCTAAAATATAGGTTTCAGCCAATGGACTTGTATAATAATAGATATTTCATTAATTATCTACTTAGTTTTATCATGGAGTTTTATTGTATGTTTAAAAACCATATAATATAAAAATACAAGGAGACATGGTAAATGTTAAACTATTTAACCAAGAGTGAAATCTAAATGATAAGGTTGATATGGTGACCTAGACCTGTCTAAAACATATTGTTTGAGAGTGTTTTGACCCATACCCACATTATCCTCAAATAAATCATTTTATATCCATTAAAAATATAATATCATAGAATAATAAAATAATAATTCACACTTTCCGAAAGTGACCCTCACCTCTCTTATAAATGGGCACATCCCCATATATCATAATCACACCTCCAGTTCCATTTGGATCGGCCAAACACTACAAAAATATCCTTCCAACTACCCTTAAATCGACCTAGAGTCCTTACATTGATCAGAAAGCCAATCTACTGAGAACTTTTGATCAACTCAAAATGATACACTCAAAGAAGAGGTAATAATTTCACCACCCTCATTCAATCTCTTTTCTTCATCCACTTAAACTTTCATTGTTGTTTCCATAAAAAATTAATAAATCCAATACCATCAACATACATTGATGTTATTATAAATATGGTATAACCATATTCACTATTCTACCCATCATTTAAATGACAGTGTCACCATACGTGCGTATAAACAGCTTACTATCTCTACGTCAAGGATTAGTTTGTTATTCAAACACTTCATTATTTTGATGGGTATAATAATGAGTATAACTAATTTAATAATAAATATAACACGGTTATTATTCTTTATATATGATATAACATCCAATTAAATACTATTTCACCATCAATATAATGATATTGTCGCTTGTGTGTAGGTATGGATTACTGTCTCCGTGAATGCGATGAGATTCCTTCCCCATCATAATCATTAAAAAAGAATTTTCATTTTATGATTAAAAATAATTTATAAGAACTTAATATAATTCTTTATGTGAATCAAATACATCCTATCCATAACAAACAAGTCTTATGTAACCAAGAATATAATGGAGAATGAATCAGTTAACTCCTGAAACGATGATACTACAGAAATATTATTGACAAATCAATATTATAGGATCATATATGGTAACATATTTATGTATAGAGTTCTTGTATAATTTATTCACAATGTTTTATCTGTTATATAAATGGTTACGATATCATCTACTATGAAAAAGTACTAGGTAATGGTTAGTTTTACTATCTCTTTACTTATATGAGGTTGTTAATACGTAGGTATCTACTAAGTCCTCTGTATTGTCAACATCTGTTTTTTATTATAAATGTATTTCAATTTATTTAATATTTACTAGAATATAGTTTAATGTCATTTATACCATTATTTGACCTTATATGTTTTCAAATTAATCTTTCTATCATTTTTCAAACAAGGTACTTAATAACCTTTTATACAAAATTTTGTTAACAATGTCTATTTTAACTTATACGGAAGGTGAGACTAATATATATCATTATATCACCCTTGAAGCTTCCCATAAAAGATTACAATTAAATATTTAAAATAAAGGTTTTATTTATTAATTATTTTACTCTTAAATCATTTCAAAATTGAAAGATATATTTCTTTCAAAAAGACTTTATTTCATCGATGTCAAAATGCATTGATAAATTTTATACTTATTTGATGTTGATTTATTATGATACAAATCATCCATATTGTATTTAAGGTTTTGGGATATGTTCGACTGTGGATGTGTTATTTTTATACCATTCGGGTTTTATGGTAAACGTATTGACATTTCGTATGCTTGTTTTATTATGAATGTTTATGTTATGATTTAACCTTTTCATATGAGGAATGCATTGGACTTAGTAATTGATGGGAGAAACTCGCTATAGAACCTTATTCCATTGGTTGGTATCATGAGACAATTCAATGGGGAATTGGCTAAGGCCATTCCAAATTTGATATATGGTTTTTCTAGAGGCCTTAATCATTTTTTGAAGTCTTAGTCGGGGCCTTGAAAAAATGTTTCAGAATGTACCGCATTCTACATTCCCGCATTATGAAAATAATATTAATAGTATATGTGGTAATTCCACTAGAAGAATACCCATGACTATGTTTTATCATGTCATTATATAATCAGAACATTTTCCTTCCATAAAGTTTTCATGTTTATTATTTGTAATGGCATGTATTTTCAATTATTCACCATGCATAATGTTTATGTTATCTTCTGCTATATTGTTTACTCTTACTAAGTTTTTGAGCACACCACTTTCTTATGTTTGATTTTCCCAGGATATGAAATAAGATATTTATGAGTTACATCCAAGAATAATCTAGGAGGCTTTGATGTTTTTAATGGAATAAATTTCTGTTTTATTTCAATTCATGTTTTAATGATTAACATGGTTATAAATCTTGTTTCGAATAATACAAAACTGATCTGTCCTTTGGTACATGATTCCTTGTATCATGCCAATTTTTTGTAATAATGAACCAACTCTAGGTAACTGGGGTTGGGGTGTTACAAGTAATATTTATTAATATATATGTAATTGAATATGTGTCTATGGTGTACAAAGAGAGTTTTTGAAATTTAAAATTGATTTAAGGATTTGTTGTTCCAAAATTTCTTTGAAGGGTTTTTATTCTTAATTTTTTTCTATTAAATTTTATTTTTGATCATTAAAAATATTTGGGAAAGGAACTCAAGAATTGTTTTTTTGTTTGGATATTTAAAAGTGTGTTTTCAAAGGTGTAATTGTTTTATATTTTATTCATTGTTTTTTCCTATTTCTAATAAAATTATTGATTACTACATGCATAGTTTTCTAGTTGGATATATAGATACCATAGGTTGGTTGTAACCATTTTGGTGCTTTCCTAGGATAGTTGGTGGACGTGATAAGGTTCGTTGGTTGTGATAATGAACAACCTCATGAGTATTTACATCTGATAATATTAGAGCTATATGATTTGGAATATTTTGATAGGTCATGTAGTTGGTAGTGTTCTCTATGAAATTCGTTGTACCTTTGGATACTATGGACATATATTTTCCCATTTATCTTGAATTATGATTATGATTTTACATTGAATTTTGTATCCACTCACTCATTATGTTGATGATGTCATGATTATGGTTTACTTCAATTATTTATCTTTATTTATTTATTTACCACACATTTTTATTAAAATAACATTGTTTAATTTGTTTATTTTTGTTTACCTTATTTTATTTTTTGTCAGTTTTCTGTTATATTATCATTTTCAGAGTAATGATAAAAATAAGAATACAACATATTTTACCCATGGGTTTTTTTATTGAAAGAATAATTATAATTTTTTTAATAAATGATTTCAGAAAAAGTAAATTGATTTCAAGTGATCATATATATTTCATTAAAAATTGGATGGATTAATAAAGTATTTTAAATGGTTCATTAAAAAAAATTGGATTTATTCATGAATAATATCAAAATATCATGTTGGAATTTTCATAATGAAAAAAAGATATTTTATACATATATTTCAAACATTTTTTTTATTTTAGAAAATGAATTCTTGGGATTTGGTTTCCCTCCTAGTGGGGTTTTTATCTTGCACCCTCATCACAACACACATTGTTTGCATACCGAGTTAACATGTCTTGTACGCTCCTCATAGTAGTCAATGTCTACAGACCCAGTAGCCATTTGTGGGCATTGGATTATATTCTTAAAATAGGTACAATGTTTCGATTTTATTTGAACATGGGTCTCATTGGATATGTGTTCGTGTATTCTATAATTTACATTTTAATATGTTATTAGTTTCATCTAAAAAATAATTTCCTATATACAGTAATGGTTGTCACTTATCGTAGTGCATATGAAGTTTTTATGTATTATAAAAGTGTTATTTTTGTTATAGGTATTTGGTTGCGTGCTACAAAATTTATTTCTCATATTATATATCTACAAATTTATTCCTTTGTTTAAGTTAGTATTTCCTAAACATTATTTGATATTTGATATATGAAATTCATTCTAATGTTAACGATGATATTTTTATAGAACACATCTTCATATTAAATCTTATTTATCAAGGGGAAATCTTCTCCAATGATTACATTTGACGTCTACGATGAATTTTGTCATCCCATGGGGATTACGGATGCCCCGCAAGTTAGTAGAGGGATGAATCAGGTTCCGTTTATTGTGGAGTAGTGAGACTTTTATATGGTATCCTTTTTCTATCCCAAATAAAAAATGGGGAGGATGATGTGAGTCATGTCTTACACTTCTATAATATAGACTATGATTATTCCCATAGGTGACATCATTAATGATACATGGATGTTGAAATTATGAATAATCAGAAGCATATAACACACTGTATAATATGTTTTCATGTGTATCACTTCAATGATGTTCTTACAACATGATGTTAAAAGGAATTTTAAATGTTAGAGTCTAAAGGGGTAAAACATCACAACCATTTTCTTACTCTATGATGTCAGAATATATCATAATATCTTACCATAGTAAAATAAACTATGAAACATCGACTTCATAGTCTTTAATACCATTCAACTGTGATAGGTATTATGCCTCTAAGATGTTCAAACCCTATATCATCCCCCATATGTCAGGATAATAGGGAATATTCTTTGAGAATTTTTTTAAATCCATTATTTCCATGTTATATTCCCCAAAAGGCAATACATACCTTTCATTAGGGATATATTAAATGGGAAATATTCTGATTAGTATATACTCTATTTGTAACCATACCTGTAATAAATGGATATATTAATTTAAGGAATAATCAAATATCCTAATTTTGGTTAAATTACTAAGAAAGTTATTTATGTCCATTGGTCCATACTCTTGCTATCTGAATCTACCTAAAACTTCAATAGGCCAGGCCAATTTTCCAACCATTCTATCCACACTTTTCTATATTCTATTAACGTTCAACCAAAATGGGATGCCTCTTAAAAATTCCACACTAATGATTTTAGAAGCCTTTCTCCAAATTGTCCTCTCTGTATAATATAAAACAACTCAAAAGATTTCCTCAATATCTGAACTTCGAATTTAATACACTTGGTCTGGTCTACATGAAATAAAAAGGTCCCAAATTTTTCTTTTCCAGGTGAATTTAAATGGGTTTACATGTAATGATATAAATATATAAATAAAATGGATTTTAATCCTTTTACATGGATATATAAGTACCACTTCTCATGGGTATGATCCCAACAACATACCAATTTAAAAAATATTATGAAAGTGATAAACACCAGAGTTCTAAAATTTATATATTTAAATTTTACTGAATTAATGATTAATATTAATAAATAAATAATGACATATTTCATGAACCTATGACACATACATATGTTGCAATTTTAACATTTAATGACCAAAAACTAGTTTTAAAAAAATATGATTTCAGATGGATTCATGAATAGTAATTAAATATATAAGATAAACCAAGAGTATATAAGAATATCTTAAAATATAAATTATTATCTAGACCACCCAACCACATGACCAATACAAATTCTACTGTTTCACTATAAATTTCAGAGTGTTTGTCTATCTTCGGATAGTAAGTCAGCCCTTACTGAAAAAACACCATACATTGTTTAATTGTGCATCATAAATTAAATATATTCAAAAAAATAAATATAGTTGTTTTTTATTATAAATCCCATAAAATTGATTTCTATATTAAAATATTATTACATAAATATAAAAAATTAGGATATTTCTACCTTATTCAATCCTCTGGTTGGAAATTAGCTTTCCCAAGATGGTGGTTCCCCACAGACCTTTTACCCAATGGGTAGTATTGTTTGATAAAATATTCTCTCTATTATCTGTTTCTTTATTATTTATTCCACGTAAGAATTTTTTTCACAATAAATATGAACTCTTAATATAATAAATTTTATGTAATTGATAGGTTCTTCCTCAAGATAGATACATTGCACACATCAATAACATGAGAGATGTTTGGTGGGAGCCCCAAATAATAAGCTACCCACATGATATGATCAGAAATGTTGAATGGACTGATATACAGAAGGCATGTTCATCCATTCTTTCTTAAATAAAGAAATTATTAGAATAAGACGTAATGAAAATACCATATCATGATGGTGATTATCAATATAACTAATATGTTGATTTTTTCGACCCTAATGTGATACTAAATTGATCTAACCTTCTCTTATGTTTCGTCATATATCTGAGGTCGCAATTGAAATCATTCAAGAACATTATTATACCATGTTGAAGCTCTACACTTATTTACATATATGAATTCATAATTACACAATTTTTTTTATTGAAAGCTATTTTTATAGGAAGAATCAACTAGAAAAAGGTATTGATCCCAACTACATTTGAAATCCATATGATGAAATATTATAAAAATATATTGTGTTTAATTTATTCTATTAAACTGAAAATCAATCTAAATATGATGTTAAATTATGAATCACAACTCCTTACAAATAGTTTTCTAATTACTTTACAATTATATCATGTTAATCAATAGATTCTAATTAGAAAACATGGAATGTGGTACACCCTGAAATATTACTACTTCCTCAAAGTATATCTTAAAAGATTATCTAGAGATAATTATTATATGGTAATGATGTGGTGTGATGAAATTTCAATGAGATAAACTAAAAAAATTAAGATTATGGCCTTTAATATTTTTGGGTATTCTAATGACAAAAATTTATTTTTTGGTTTTCCCTTTTCCGTTGTAGTATAGATAATGGTATATTATAACCTTAAAATGTTTTCTATCATCCTTAACCATCTAACATATAGAACGCCAACATATATACTCATCAATTATCATTATTTATGTGATTTCACCAAAATTACACTTTCATATATCCTAGTGGAAGGTGTAATAATATTTCAATCAATTAGTTATTGATTCAAGCACTTCATCCTTGATGAATCTGATATGTTCTCCCCTAGTAATAATTTTTTCAATTTTTCAAATGTATATTAATATAATTACAATGATTTTATAACAAATATTTACATTAATATCAAAGAAGATATAGTCAATAAATTTTTCCAATTCAATTAATATTATCAAAAAAAATATAAGTTCATCGTTCAATAAAAAAATATTTTCAATAAATCATATTCAAAATCATTTTGATGTATTTCCACAATTTTCTCCCAAATTATCCTTAATCATGATATACTTTCTAAAAATAAATCCTTGAATGGGTTGTTTAATAAATTGAAATTATAGTCAAAATTAAACTGTTAAACATATTATGATGTCTATATTTATTAAGTTAATCATACATTCTGACATGTATGATACCAAAATTAACCCAATATTCAGATGTTTCATGATTCATATAATTGAAATACCCTTGGTAAAAAAACAAATTTTATAATTCGTAAATAAAAATAATAAATTATTTAATAGTATACACCATAAATATTCACTCTAATTATACAAAATCATCTCAATTGAAGATATATATTCATCCATTCACTCATAGATTTGGAAATGTGTTTTAATTATACCAAAATACATATATATGGAGATAATTAGTGGTTATAATCACAAAAAAATAATAATGGAAATGAAATAATACTTTCAATAGGCTCATTAATAAAAAATAAAACATGAAATTCGCATATAATGACAATGATTTATAAGTTCAATAACAATAATGATTCAATATATCATCCTTATTTAATAGGCCTTCACTTTTCTCATTTACTTTTTGGGTTTTGTTTACTATCACCCATACTATCCCATGGATTCTGAAATTTATTCAAATAATGGAAAATAGCATTAAACATAATGCACCGGTGTGTGTGTGTGTTGCATTGTGTTGAGATTCATCTCTTTTTCCGTTATTCTATTATTAATTCCCATTATTAGGGTATTTGACTACATTATTACTTATATTTCCACACACAAAACAGTTACCATTCAACATAATATAATTGAAACCTTGTATTCTACCACAATTTGATCATGAAGTAAATTATATATTCTTCTCATTATGGTTTTTAGGGTTTTCATTGAACTCTATTTTTTTCTTATGAAAATTTTCTGATTTATGGGTAACTCCAATCTCTATTTCCACCACGATATAACATCAGAAAATTTATTATATATATATATTTCCTATATGGTTAACTCTCATTGAGTGCATGGGTTAAAAAATCTAATGAATCAATAAAAAGTAATTTCATTTTGATGGTAGTGTTAATCCCAGACCTCGAAATCCTTTTAATGTTTTCCATACATGTAAAAGAGGATTTAGAATCCTTCTATAATTACCAATGGAACTCTATCTATGTTTTCAAATGAATAATAATAAGGTTTTACTTATTTTAAAAAATAACTTACCCTCATCACACTATATGGTGTTATTTATCCTATTACTTAGTATTCTTGATGAGATTTCACCACTAATTCGCTTCTCATTCCAAATAAATGTTAACCATAAAAATTAATTTTTTCAAATAGTGCATAATGTAAAATATCATTTATGTTGTATTTATACATAGTTAAACAACTACCTGATTAAAGAGTCCACTAAATAATGGTGGGTGTTTCATCATAATGAACTCAATGAAAAATTTTACATTCGTTGATCATTTGGATATTCAGTAATTTTACAGCTTGAAAATATTATATGAGAACTATAATGAAAATTTTCATTCAAATTTACATTATGTTAATATTCTCTAGAGAACTATCATTTCATTTGTTATTGAATTTTGTATTATAAATGTTCCATTTTTTTCTATCCACTAACTAAAACTAAATGAATATTGTTAGTGTTAATGGTTATTTTTAGAAACCACATAATCAAGATCCATCACTTATAGGATGTTTAAATCATTGAAAATTATAAACAATCTATTATACCATAGGCTTAATCATATTCAATCATGGCCATTTTTTAAATCCATTATGATGTTTTAATAAGAGATTCCTAATTCCCGAAGAATATCCCCTAGGAGTTTCGAGTTGGGTGTGCAGTAATCTCCATTATCATGTACATGTTAACAATTAATTCAAGCCAAAAACTACATTTTATGAGTAATTAACTCTATTTGATTCTATTCTAGGCCAAATCCACATGTATTATCTAGGTATAAATGTATTTCTAGGAAACCACTCACTAAATATATAACCAATATTAATAATAATTTTTGAATGTTTTGAATAATACATATAATTATCATTAGAAATATTCATAGGGATGTTAATAAGGTTTTCTAGTAGTATTCTACCGGGTTTATATACAAAATATCCTCTAATACCATCTATAGTGACCTAGTATTTTTATATATTGATAATACATATTTTAGAGCATTATTCATTGATAAATTCAATCAAATTCCTGGAATATTAAATTTATTGTCCCTTTTGAAATATAGAAACATAATAATTGTTTTTCAAGAGTTCCAAATCATCTCCCACATAGTTCCTCATAACCAAAACCCTTCTCATACAGATCACACACAATAAATCATATTCAATCAAGGGGAAAAGAAATATATCGAAGGGTATTATGAGTAATAATAAAAAATTTATAAAAAAATGTAACAATAAGGTCATGATAATATGAACATAATATATAAAAACCGTTACATGACAGTCATAGAAAAAAATTATGTATAACATATATATTTTAATTTCATAAGAAATTAATTATATGGTCATAAAATGAAAACATATATGATATTATTACACTGATATAGGGCATATAATTCATCAATACACATACGTAGCGAAAGCCATAAAAATAGTATTCAAGTTTAATTGCCAAAGATATAACTATTGAATGAGTTAATAAATACAAAAAATGTATTGGTAAGGGTTCAATATCATATCAATCTTAGTGTAAAAAGTCATGTAGTCAACTGGGTTGACTCTTCTATAAAATTATATATAACTTGTGATATATCAATGGTTACCAAATGTATTTGAGGGTGATATTTGGCCCACTCATTACATAATAAAAACCATAAATATTTGTTCCATAAGATTATAACAAATTCATCATATTATAACTAATTAAAAGAAATGGGATTCATAAAAAAATTATCATAGGATAACTTTTGGAAAAGAAATAATATTCATAATCAATTCCTTAATTTTTCACAACAAAACTCATGTTAATGTAGTTAGATTTCATAACATTTTTATAACTTTATAAACTATGGAAGAGAAATGGATTTCAAAAACATATTCTTATCATAAGAATAAAAAATTTATAGATATAAAAATAATGGTTCCCTAGGATCCTTCACCATTTAAATCAAAAGTAACATAGTGGAATGTTATCATAGATGGAATATGATTTGGAAAGATCACTGGGATCATTTCCATAGGAAAATATCCCATTAAAAATTAAAAAAATTTAGTGTTAAAATAAATAAATAATTTATTAAAATTATTATTATTGAAAATAACAATGGAATCATTTTTTTTAATATTTAAATCATTGACTAGTTACAGATACATAAAATATCATTCCTACTCTACATTATAAAACAATCATTTATTTCACATGTCAAGTTAATGAAGAATTGGCCTTGAAATGAAAAAAACATGAATATTAAGTGTAAAAAACTTAGTAAAAAAGGAAAAAAGTCAATTATTATTATTTGTAAATACATTGGATTATTTAAAAAAATGAAAACAAAAATATTTGGAAAAAATTGATATAAAATGAAAATTGTATTTGATCACAGGGGTAAATAAATTTATTTTTCCACTAAAAATATTTTTCAATATTAAGTACATGAAGAGAGTAAAATAATGGGGAATGTACTCTTATTTTGTTTCCATATGAGTAGAAAATTTCAAATGTTATAGTGAGGTATATCATTATATATCATAATTGGAAGCATGATCATAAACTACACTAATGAAAAATCCAATTTTAATGAGAAGAATCACCCATATACATATATTTTGGTTCATATTACAAATAAAATCATAAAATCAATAGTAAAATTCAATATCTTCAATAGAGGGATATTTTTGACATATCATGTTAAAGTATTATTATGTAATCATCATAAAATATGATAGGTTCAAAACATAACATATGACTCAATGAAGAAAAATTGTGTCAAAAATCACTTACCTTAAGTCTCAAAATCCACCATACATATTACAACCATCTAAATATTAAATATATGTTTATAATAAATTTATTATATTACCATTATTATATATATCATACCATATATGAATTATCTATGACCTTTTATTACCAATTTATTAACAATTTTTTGTTAAATCCACTTTTTGGGTAAATAATGTTTTTTTTTCATGTATATCTTGAAATGGTATTTTCAATCCTTTTACATTTAACATGTTAACATTATATACAAATTGTTAAAAATTATATAAATATAATATATACTCATTTAATATATTTTAATAATTATCTATAAATGTTATATATATACATATAATGAAATACACCATTCGTGGAGACAGTAGGTCGTACATATGCATGAACTTTATTTCTATTTTTAATAGATAGATCAAAATTAATGTAATAATAAATTACCATTAATGAATAAATATTATTTAATATATATATATATATATATAATTTATTAAGTACTTATATCATACATTCCATGAATGTGTTAGTGAAAATTGAATCACATTTCTTCACGAGTTGGTAATCCACCGTACACACGAGCGACCTTATTATATCACCCAGAGTATTAAAATTTTTATGGTATGTGTGATAATATAAATAATGAAATATAATTAAGATAAAAATATAAAATAAATCATTTTTATATCTACATATTTCCATCCAACTAAAATGGAAATGAAATACTCATCTCATTGTTTTGTGAGGCGGAAAACTGTCGTACACACGAGGGGGGTAGTTTTATTCCAATAGGATAAAGGGAAGAATTTCCATGTGATATTAAAATTAAATAAGTATAGTAATATATTAAATATATTAAATAAAAATTATGTATTTCATTATATCAACTCATTATATTTGGTGATTAAAATGATAAATTTCATTTTTTGATGTGGTAGTTCTATGAGAACATGATTGAGGAATTTGATTCCCAATTGATGGAAGCGGTTATGTAAATAAATTATTAAATTAAAATAAAAACATATATATAAGAGACAATAGTATTTCAATATCATAAGAAATTAATATGAATTAATGGAATTATAGTAAATAATAAAATGAAAGCACCTTTTTTACTATACCTCTTCCTCATAGAACATCTTTCAATTTACATGTAAAGACTTATTAAGAGGGATAACCAAAAAAATATATTGAATAATAGATGTGGTGAGAAAATTATTGATTTTATTTGGGTTGGAATATTCTGATAATTTTTTTTAATGATTTAGGTAGAGTAGGGAAGTGGTGGACATTTATTTGTGTGGAAGAGGATATAGAAGAAAATTTTGAAAATAATAAAGTAAAAACAAATTTAGTAATGTAAAAAGGAAAACAGGTAATTATCAGACCTTTTAGGTTATAAGGTCCAAATATTTAAATTAAATAATTGTTTTGAAATATTTTATCATATTTTATCATTATCCATTCCTTTTAACCTCCCAATAAAGCAATTTTAACCTCTTGAATGAAAATTTATTTTTATCATTTTTATTATTCATATAGACAAAATATTACTTGGAACATTTTATATAACATAAATAATTATGGAAAATAATATGGAATGAATATTTAAATATCCAATTCACATATGTGAAATAATTTAATATAAATTTAATCCAACGGGTTTGACAAAAAACTCATTTTCCAAATGAGAAAATATTTAAAATATGAAAAAGTTTTTCTGTCAAACTTTAATATTATATTTTTAAATAGAATTTAATATTTTTAATAAATACGTATTTGAACTAATATTACTTTTTAAACAATATAAAAATTTAATTTAATTTTTACATTTTATGAAATTAATTATAGTATTAATAAAATACACGTTTTTTTACAATTCATTGAAAAAATTAACTTTGTAAAAAAATATCTTAAAATCACTCAATTATAATTTTTACATTCTGATCTCAAATATAATAATAATTTTTTAAAAATAATTTTTTTCAAATTGTTTTAATATTTATTTTAATATAAGTTCATAAAATTTGATGTTACTACTTTTTAGGAAAATACATCTCTTAAGGATAAAATTGGATATGTATTTATCTCATATATATAAAAAATATATTAAGAATGTTTAAGATTTAAATGAATGTGTAATATATTATTTTAAAAAAAAAATAATGCTACATGTTTATTTTTTTGAGGTAAAACACATTTTTGTAAATAAAGATATTTTTCTCATAAAATGATTTATTTATTTTAAATTGTTATTATTTTATTTATAATAAGTTTATAATAAGTAATTACATTTATATACAACTTTTAGCCTTTTATTTTAATAATTAAATTATTCATATTCATACCCTCTATTATGATGCAAAGGTGATACTGTCATATTAAATAATAATACTTTAATATTTTGTCGTTTTTGTTAAAACTATGAGTTATGTGTAGAATTAGAATTCATTGAGAATTATTTAAAAAAATAAATAAATATTGGGCTGTAAAATGACTCACCCAGAATTTAATCAAATAAAATTTACAAAACTTACCATCACAAAATTTAATTTCTTTCATGACATCACTCATCCCCCAATCCCTCTCACGATTCAACAGAAGGAATCCCACCTAGACATGCACACTCCCTCTACTGGCCTCCCCCCATTGTATATTTTTATACAATTTGGACTGGAAATACATCAATTGACCCTTTTGTCCTCTCCCTTCCTCTTCAAATCCTCCATATATAATTTTACATTCCAACATCACTACGTCAGGTCCTTTAAAAACATCATGTGTGGTTTTTTCATAAATTATTTTTTCCTCTTTCTTACTGTGCGCAAAGGGTTCCTCAAGAATTCTAATTTGTATCATGTAGTGTTTCACATATTTTTATCCTTGTGTATTATTTCTCTCTTTATCATTTCAATATTCTTTTGTATGTTAATGGTTGTTTAAAATATGGTATTTTGAAATTATAAATTTTATGAAAATGAAATTGGAATTTAAATTGAATATGGTTCATATTTTTAGGTGATTTCATTTGATTTCAATTTGGGTATTTAATGAAATTTTTGTTCTATTATATCTTTCATGAAATTAAAAAAATTATATTATGAGACTAAATAGTATTGTGTTTTCTAAGAAAATGAATTTTGTTTTTTAAAATTATTTTATTTTTTTATTATATTTTATCATTAGATTCTTATGATCAGAAAATTATTTAATTAAAAATTTCCATTGAAAACACATATTATGTTTCTTTATTCCATCATTATGTAACTCCCTTTTGATTGGTGTTTCACGCGCATCACATCATATTTGGTGATTACATACATATTTAAAGTTATAAAAAAAATTAAATATGAACATATTCAGATGATAATATTCTAATATATATTTAAAGTAATGTAACACCCCAAGCTTCCATGGTACGTTTTCCTTTGCATAATACAATAGTTGTGTTGTACGCAACATCGAGTTCTAGCACAACACAACAAATAAAACTATCCATTTTAAAAGTAGTTATGAATAGTAATACCTGTTTTTGAAATCAAATGAACTTTATTTTTTGAAAATGGAATTCATTTTTTGATTCGGAATATCAAAAATATCTAAGGGTTAATTTTTTGTATTTTTCGGAAAACATTCAATTTTTGAGGAATAGTGAAAAACAGTATGTTATTGTTTAAAAAAAAATTTATTTAAATAATTAATTATTTTATTTAAATTTATTTTTGGAAAAAATAGGTACATAATATCTATATATGTATAGTTTAATACATTGGATTCATTTTATAATAATATCAGATATATTAAATTTTATAGAACTTTTTACCGTTTGTTACCCTCCTAGGCACGATTGCGTATTTTCTTAGAAAATTTTTTTACCACTTTTATGAGTTGAATTTCATAACTCTAAGACACACTATTGGCATCATTATTTAAAAGTTTGTTAAACAAGATAAAAATAATTTGTTGTGAATAGTAACTTTAAAATTATTACCACGATTTTTAAGTAAATAGGGTAATTAAATGTAAAAATAATATTATAATTACCCGAAAACATGTATTAATTCTATTAGATAAGTGTAATTTGGACCAAAAAAACCATAGGAATAAAATATGATCCTTTTCGTCCACATGGATTAGATTATAAATTTTATTATTATTATATTTAAAGATGAATTAAAAGTGTGAAAATCAATGTTTAATAACTGAAGTATTTTTAATATAGTGATAAACATAATATAACTTCAACTATATATATTCATCAAAAAAATAAAATAATTTCCTACAAAATGGTATTATATTTATAATTTGTCTACATTAAATAATTAAATTTCATTATGGAACAATGATGGTGCATTATTTACCGTATTAATGAAAAGTTAAAATAATTGATATTATAAATATCCAAATAAATGTAATTTGAGACTTTTTATCAATTTAAAGAATTTTATAGTATAATAAGACATGTCAGGGTTGATTAAATTAAGTTTTTCAAAGTAATTTTGTTGTTAGAAATTTATCAAAAATTAGATACTAAATAGTGTCAAAATTGACATAAATGAGTATTTAAACAAATACTATATTATGAAAAGATATAATAGTCCCAAAAATCTATTTTTAACCAAAGTACTTATATAATAATATAAATGTCATTAATGAACAACTCAGGGATCTCTCATAACTTCATAGTTTGTTTATTAAAAATAAAATATAAAAATAAAAGGAAACATGGTGAATGTTAAACTATTTATCCAAGAGTTAAATATAAAAGATAAGGATAATATGGTAACCTAAACCTGTCTAAAACCTATTATTTGAGAGTTTTTTGACATATAACCACCTTATCATAAAAATAAATAATTTTTCATCCATTATAAACTGAATATTATTGAATAATAAAATAATATTTCAAGCTTTCCTAATGTGACCCTCACCTCTTTTATAAAAGGGTACATCCCCTTCTCTCAGAATCACACCTTAAAAGCCATTGGGATCAGCCAAACCCAACTCCAATATCCTACCAACTACCCTAACTTAGACCTAGAGTACTTACTTTGATCATAAAGCCAACCTGATTTTCCATTTTGATCAACTCAAAAGTAAACACACGAAGAAGAGGTAATAATTTCAACACCCTCTTTCAAGTTCATTTCTTCTTCCACATCCTATTTCATTGTTGATTCCATACCAAAATAATAGCTCAAGTACCTTATAAAAACATTTATGTTATTAAAAATAATTTAAAACCATATTCATTGTTATATCCATCCTATAAATGAAAAAGTCACCATACGTGTGTACGCATGACTTACCGTCTCCACGTCATGGAGTAGTTTGTTATTAAAACACTTTATTATTTTTATAGGTATAATAATTAGTATAACTGAATTTTATAATAAATACAATATGTTAATGATTTTTTACATTTGATATTCCATCCAATTAAATGCAATTTCACCATCAATATAATGTTATTGTCTCTCGTGCGTATGTACGGATTACCATCTCCACGAACGTGATGATATTCATTCCCCATCATAAATATTAAACAATAATTTTTAATTTATGATTAAAAATAATATCTAAGAACTTATTACTATTATGCATATGAATCAAATACATCATATCCATAAAAAACATGGCTTAGGTAACCAAGCATATACAGTAAAATGAATCTGTTAACACACCAAATGATGATACTACCAAAATATTATTAATAAATAAATATTAGAGGATCATATATGATTTCATATTTATGTACATATTTCATGTATAATTTAATAAAAATGTTTTAACTCTTATACAAGATGTTATCATACCATCTACTATGGAAAAGTACAAGGTAAGTGTGAATTTTACAATCTCTTTACTTATCTGAGGTTGTTTATAAGAAAGTATCCACTGGGACTTCTTTATCATCCACATCTGTGTTTTCATAAAAATGTATTTCAAAAGAATTTTAATATTTACTAGACTATGGGTTAATGAAATTTATACAATTATTTTACCTTATATGTTTTGAAAGGAATATTTTCATCATTTTCCAGACAAGGTACTTTATGAGATTTTCATCAGAATTAAGGTGATAATGTATTTTTTATCTTATATAGTGGGTGTAATTATTTTTCTCCATAATAACATCATTAAAGCTTCCCTTACGATCATATAATAATATTTTCAAAATAACTATTTTCTTTAATAATTATGTGACTCCAAAATAAATTTAAAATAGAAAGAAATATTTCTCTCAAATATATTTGATTTCATCTTTGTCGACATCCTTTGAAAAAATTTACACTTTTTTGAAGTTGATATATTATGATACTAATCATTCATATTGTATTTATGATTTTTTGATATGTTTGACTTTGGATTTGTTATTTTTATACCATTCATGGTTTTTGTTTAAAGTATTGACATTTCATATGCTATTTTTAATATTAATGTTTATGTTATGTTTCAACATTTTCATATGAGTAATGTATTGGACTTAGTAAGTTACTTTTGGAGCCCACAATAGCTCCTTGGTGCATCGGTAGGTCTCATGAGACAATTAGATGTGGAATTGGCTGAGGTCTTTCCAAATTTGTTATGTCGTTTTGGAAGAGGCGTTAATCATTTTTAGATATCTTGGCTGAGGCCTTGACAAAATGATTCATAAATTCCCACATTATACATTCCATAATTATGAGAGAAAAATACTGATGGTTCATGTGGTTGTTTTACTAGTAGAATACAAATGACTATTTTTGGTTATGTAATTATTTATATAACTCATATTCCTGCCACAATGTGTTCATGTTTATTTTTTGTAATGGCTTGGGTTTTCAATAATTCACTATGCCAAATGCTTAGGTTATCTTCCAATGTATTGCTTACTCTTACTGAGATTTTGAGCTCACCCCTTTCTTAAGTTTCATTTTCCCAGGATATGAATAAGTTATCTATGAGTGACATGCATGAATAATCTAGGAGGTGTGGATGTTTCTAATGGAAGAAATTAGTGTTGTTTTTCTTTTCATGTTATATTATAGAAATTATGTATTTATGTTGTTTCAAATAATTCTAAATTGATTGGATATTTAAGACATGATTCCATATATCATGCAAATTTTATTTATTAATGCACCAACTCTAGGTAACTTGGTTCGAGGTGTTGCAGTTGGCATCATAGAATGTTTAGTACAAACCATGGAAGCTAGATTTAGAAAAATTCTGATTAGAAAACATTACACCAAGATAGAATTTGAGGATTTCTATAGAAGGACATCCTAGAAATTAGTTAATATAAATATTATGTGTATTTTTCATAAAATACATCCCTATCTAGATATGAGAATGTTGAGGTGGCTCTGGCATAGATGTACCTAGCTGTGAAACCTCTGACAAGGAGTTTCATGCTTGATTTGGGTAACCTGGTACACGACAATGGGCCTTGCTGCACTCTTAGTTATGACACTCCCAGTGGATATGCTGAGAATTATTCACATTTATTTACAAACCATTATGAAGGATTTATGATTATATACCTACACATTTAAAACATTTTCTTATGATTATGGATTATATCCACAAATTGTTCAATTTATGTTATGTGTTTTACATGTTTGGAATTTTGTATTCTGATTCATAAAAAAATATACTATATTCCATTGTTTATAAATGGTGTCTAGTTTAAGGAATGGAAACTATATCGATATACGTAATCCTTGTAGGAATTTCCCTCTTACTCAAGATATTTATAGTGGAGATGGTGATGCATCTTTTTCTGATCAGCTTATCACCATACTGGGAAAAATCAATCAGGTTATGAATAATAACCTTACACCCATGGAGCACCCTGGTCAACAAAAAAGAGGCTCAATGTTAGACTGCTTCATGAGGAAACAACCACAAATATTCAATGGGACTAAAAATTCATCTGTAGTTGAGAAATTGATATTTTTCTTAAAGAAAATATTTCATGCTTTGCGTAGTATTGAAAGGGAAAAAGTTTTCATGGTAGTTTATCACCTCAAGGGAGATGCAGATCAATGGTGGTGATTAATTCAAACCACAATGGAGGATGAAGTAGTATCATGTATGGAATAGAGGGAGTTTAATAAAATTTTCATAGAAAAATACTTGCCTCGTGACCATCACGTGGATATGGAAAAGACATATATGAGTTTGAGGAAAAAAGTGGATGAGAATGTCGAAAAGTATGAAGCTTGCATTATAAGGATAAGAAGGAATGCAGAAGATTATATATGTAACCCCAGAAGTATGATTGTTCATTTAATTAACTGGTTAAAACCATTTCTTCGTCGAGTATTAGTCTCACAATACTTCTCCTTGTACGAATATATTGTCTCATTTGCTATCAAGAAAGAAAAGGAATTATCTATGTCTGACGACATTAAACAAAAGAAAGATAAGAATAGATTTTATGAACACTTTGGGAAAGGAAATAAGGAATCATGGATGAAGGGAAGAGTTGAATTTCCACCTTATGATAATTGTGGATAGAAGCACCCTGGTGTCTGTTGAAAACGAAAAGGAGTATGCTACAAATTTGGACAGAAAGCCCATCTTGTTAGTGACTGTAATTGGAAGAAAGAATCTACTAATGAACAATGATACAATTGAAGGGATATGGGTCATTATTCATAGGAATTGCCTAAGCACCAAGGAAAAATACCTCAATAAAGATGAAGGGAGTAGGGCCAAGAATATGCGATCACTAATGTTGAGGTTGAAGCTCCTAATGGCATGGTGGCATGTAATTTAATGGTTTTATAAAATCTATCCAATTCATTATTTAATTTTGGATCATTGCATTGTTTCATATCTTCCCATTTTTCAATAAAAATTAGATATTTTCAGTTTTACATAACAAGGGAGTTGTCAGTAAAAACTCTTAAGGGATGTATCATTACAACAAAGTATTGTGAATCAGTTCCAATTAAGGAATATAAATTTGATTTATCTGCTGATCTCATCATAATACCCAAGATTTAATTTTATATAATCTTTGGTATGGATTGGATTTCAGACCATGCTGTGAAAATTTATTGTAAGATGAATGTGGTTAAAATTTTTTATGATGATAAATTGTACCTTATCTTATGAGCAGAAACGACACTATCTGATTCTTAACTAGATCCAACACAAGTGGATATACTAAATTCAATTATTGGGGATGATGAGAATGAAATAACATTGGGTGAGGAATGGAATGTTCAAATAGAGGATATACCTATTTTACAAGAATATGTTGATGTGTTTCTAGAGGATTTCCCTAGACATTGTATAGAATGAGAAATTGAGTTTTCCATTGACTTAATTCCAGGTTCAAGGCCCATATCGAATACCCAATATAGAATGACCACTGTGGAATTAGTGGAACTAAATAAAAAACTAGAATAATTGAGTAATAAGGAATTTATTGGCCCTATTGTTTCCCCTTGGGGAGCCCCTGTTCTTTTTGTTACGAAGAAAGATGGATCTGTGAGGTTGTCCAATGACTTTAGAGAGATCAATAATATAAAAAAAGAACATGCATCACTTACCTTGCATTGATGATTTATTTGATCAAATTCATGGATCATAAATTTTTTCAATGATTTACCATCAATCCAGATATCATCAGTTGTGTGTGAAGAATTAAGACATCCCAAAGACAGCATTTCGAACTGGGTATGGGCATTATGAGTTTACAGTAATGAATTTGGGACTGACTAATGCACCCACTATTTTAATAGATCAAATGAATAGAGTTTTCAAGGAATTTCATGATGAAATTGTAGTATTATTTATTGATGATTTCCCGGTATACTAAAAAGCTATGAAAATAATGAAAATCACATCCACACTATTATAAAAACCATCCAAAGAAATGAATTATATGGTATGTTTAGAGAGGGGGAATTCTAGCTTCCAGAGATTTCTTTTCTTGGCTATATTGTCTCTAAGTATGTAATATATTTTGATCCTTCAAAGACCATGATAATCCATGAATGTCTAGAGCTGACAAGTATAACTGATGTACACAGTTTAATTGGTTCACAAGGTTATTATTAGAGCTTCGTCCATAATTTTACTTTATTTTCAACCCTATTAACCAAGCTCACACGTAAAGGGGTTAAATTTTTTTGGACAGATGAGTGTGAATAATGTTTTGAAAAACTAAAAATTATATTTGTCCATTCTTCTATATTTACTCAACCATCAGGGAATGATGGGTTTGTTATTTATAGTGATGATTCATAGAAAGGACATAGTTGTTTCATTAGCCATAATGATAGAGTTATTGACTAAGAATCACGGAAGCTAAAAATTCACGAACAGAACTATCCTAATAAATATCTGGATTTAGTATATATAATATTTTACTTGAAAATATATAGACACATTCTCTATGAAAAATATATGTGATATTAATTGATCACAAGAGTTTCATATATATTTTTTCACTGAAATAACACGTCACGATGAAAAGGAGATGTCTTGAACTACTCAAAGATTATGATATCACTATACACTACCACCCGGAGAAGGAAAATAAGGTGGCAGATACTTTGAGTAGAAAGGATCATGGAGTTATGAACATAATGTGATTTGAAAGCGATCCTATGTTCATGGATCTAAAAATATTGATATGGAAATAATCATGGAAGGTGAAACATCGATACATATTCAAATCGTTTATAAATTAACTATACTAGAAAGTATAAAAAGATATCAAGATGATGTTGAAGAGTATCTAAAAAATAATGTTGTGAATGATGGGATATTGATCGAATTCATATATGAAGATGAAAATTTTAAATTAGGGAAAATACTGTTTGTTCCTGACATGCCTGATCTAAAAAGGGAATTTTTGTAAGATTCCCATAACTCAAATTTATCTATAATAACTGATATCACTATGATGTATAGAGATTAGAAAGAAAATTTTTGGTGGAAAGCATAAAGAGAGAGATTGTTGATTATGTGTCATGATGTGTGGTTTTTCAATAAGTAAATGCTAGTAGACAACATCCTAGAAGAGTAATAAGACCTCTTCCCATACATTAGTTAAAATGGGATAATATTACAGTGGAATATTTCATGGCGCTACTAAAGACTCTTAGAAGGAATGATGCAATATGGGTCATTGATGATCATCTTAACATGTCAACGCATTTTCTTGCTATAAGAGAATATTTACCACCTGAACGTTTATAAAGACTATATATTAATGAAGCAGTAAGTTATCAGGATGTACCTATATCTATTTTTTCTGATCGTGATCCTTATTTTACATCAATATTCTATAAAATTATTTATAATTGACTTGATACTGAACTTCATTTGACAACTTTCTACCACCCTCAAATTGATGGACAATCAGAATAGACTATTCAAACCTTAGAAGACATGTTGAGATCTTTCTCGCATGATTTTCAAGGTATGTGGCATCTGTATTTACCTCTGGTATAATTTTCCTATAAAAAATATCTTCCATTCTAGTATTCAGATGGAACCGTATGAAGCGTTATATGGAAATGGATGTTACTCACCAACTTGTTGGGATAATTATGGTGAAAGAAATCTCGTAGGCCCAGAACTTGTTTAGGAAATAAGGGAAAATGTGAAGGTTATCCAAACCCACCTCAAGGAATCTCAAAGTAGGCAAAAGATTTAGACCAATAATCAAAGGAAATATTTGTAATTTCAAGTAGGTGATCTTGTTTTCTTGAAGTTATATCCGTGGAAGGGTCTTATACATTTCAGTAAGAAGGGTAAATTGAGTCACATGTACATCGGACCATTCATAATTATTGAATGAATTGGAGTTGTAGCTTATCGTTTGTCAATGCCACCAAGTCACTCAAAATTTCTTGATTTGTCCCACATATCACTATTATGAAAATACATGCTTGAACCAACACATGTACTCACCAATGAAGAAATAGTACTGGAACTTAATCTGTCTTATTGTGAAGAGCCTTTCAAGATTAATGATACCAGAGATCAAGTGCTATGAAACTGAACGGCTCGTTTGGCGAATTTTCAATGGAGAAACCATAATATGGAAGTGGAAACATGGGAAACCTAGGAACATATGATGAAGAACCACCCAAATCCTTTTATGCAGTAATATTCAAGAAATTTTGAGGATGAAATTATTTGATGGAGTAAAGATTGTAACAACCCAAGCTTCCATGGTACGTTTCAGTTTGAATAATATAATAACTTGCGATGTACGCAACTTCGAGTTCTATCACACCACTATAAATAAAACTAGGCATTTTAAAAGTTTTTATGAATAGTAATACCAAATTTTTGAAATTTTATAATTTTATTTCAATATAGAATTAATTTTTGGATTTGGAATATCAAAATTATCTTAGGGTGATTTTTTGTTATTTTTCTGAAAAATTTCAATTTTTAACGAATAGTGAAAAACACTAAGTTTTTATAAACCATATTTTAATTTAAATAATTAATTATTTTTGTTAAGTTAATTTTAGATAAAAATAGATACAAAATACCAATATATTTTCAATGTAATTAATTGAACTAGTTTTATAATAATATCATATCTGTAATATTTTATTGAAATTTTAACTGTCTAGTACCCACCTTCTAGCAACATAAGAAAATTTACATAAAACATAATTTAACCGCTTCTGTGATTTAAATTTTGAAAATTGAAGAGAAATAACTAAATCATTTTTAATATGGTAATTAATTGTAGAAATAATATTATAATTACCCTAACACATGTCTTAATTTTATTGGATAAGTATAATTCAACCAAAAATAGCCATAGGAATAAAAAATGATCCTTTTGGTCCACTTGCATTGGATTAGGACATTTATTATTATTTTATTTATTGAAGATTTAAAAGTGCTAAATTCAATGATTAATAACTAAATCATTTTTAATACAGTGTTACACATAAAATAAATTTGACTAAAAATATTCTTTAGAAATAAATAAATATTTTCGCAATAATGTTATTTTATTTACAATTTTTAGACATTAAATAATTAAATTTATTTATTACATGATGAATATCAAGTAATTACCTTCTTAATGAAAAAAATAATTGATATTATAAATATCTGAATAAATATAAATTTAAACTTTAGATGAATTCCATGAATATTATAGTTTAATATGACATGTTAGGGTTGATTAAATGAGTTTTTTAAAAGTAATCAAGTAGTTAAGACTTTAAAAAAATCAGATACTAAATAGTGTAAAAATTGAATTAAATGAGTTTTTAAAACAAATACTATATTATTAAATGATAAAATACTCCTAAAATATAGGGTTTAGCCAATGGACTTGTATAATAATAGATATTTCATTAATTATCTACTTGGGGTTATCATGGAATTTTATTATATGTTTAAAAACCATATAATATAAAAATACAAGGAGACGCGGTAAATGTTAAACTATTTTACCAAGAGTTAAATCTAAATGATAAGGTTAATATGGTGACCTAGACCTGCCTAAAACATATTTATTGAGAGTTTTTCGACCCATACCCACATTAGCCTCAAATAAAATATTTTAGAGCCATTATAATAGAAAATCATTGAATAAGAAAATAATAATTCACACTTTCTTAAAGTGACCATCACCTCTCTTATAAATGGGCACATCCCCATCTCTCATAATCACACCTCCAGTGCCATTAGGCTGGGCCAAACCCTACTAAAATATCCTTCCAACTACCCTTAATTCGACCTAGAGTCCTTACATTGATCAGAATGCCAATCTACTGAGCACTTTTGATCAACTCAAAATGAAACACTCTAAGAAGAGGTAATAATTTCACAACCCTCATTCAATTTTTTTCTTCTTCCACTTCCACTTTCATGTTGTTTCCATAAAAAAAATATAGTACCATCAACATACATTGATTTTATTAAAAATATGGTACAACCATATTCACTATTTTACCAATTATTTAAATTACAGTGTCACCATACGTGCGTACGTACGGCTTACCATCTCCACATCAAGGAGTAGTTTGTTATTCAAACACTTCATTATTTGGATGGGTATAATAATCAGTAAAAATGATTTAATAATAAATATAACACGTTTATTATTCTTTATATATGATTTACCATCCAATTTAATACTATTTCACCATCAATATAATGATATTTTTTCTCATTTGTAGGTACAGATTACTGTCTCCGTGAATGGGATGAGATTCCTTCCCCATCGTAATCATTCAAAATGAATTATTATTTTATGATTAAAAATAATGTATAAGAACTTAATATAATTCGTTATGTTAATCAAATACATCCAATCCATAACAAACAATTCTTATGTAAAAAAGAATATAATGGAAAATGAATCAGTCAGCACCTGAAACGATGATACTACTAAAATATTATTGAGAAATCAATATTATATGATCATATATGATAACATATTTATGTATAGAGTTCTTCTATAATTTATTAACAATTTTTTATTTGTTTTATAAGAGTTTATGATATCATCTACTATGAAAAAGTACAAGGTAATGGGTTGTTTTACAATCTCTTTACTTATATGAGGTTTTTAATATGTATGTATCTACTGAGACCTCTTTATCGTCAACATCTGTGTTTTCATAAAAATGTATTTCAATTTTTTTTAATATTTACTATGCTATGGTTTAATTTCATTTATACCATTATTTGACCTTATATGTTTTGAAATAAATCTTTCTATAGTTTTCCAAACAAGGTACTTAATAACCTTTTAGGAAAAAGTTTGTTAATAATGTCTATGTTAACTTATACTGTAGGTGTGGCTATTTTATATCATTATAACACCCTTTAATCTTCACTTAAAATATTATAATAATATTTACAAATTAAAATTTTTTTTTATAATAATTTTACTCATAATTTATTTCAAAATTGAAAGATATATTTCTTCCAAATAGTCTTGATTTCATCGATGTCAAAATCCATTGATAAATTTTATACTTATTTGAAGTTGATTTATTATGATACAAATCATCCATATTGTATTTATGGATTTGGGATATGTTTGAATGTGGATGTGTTATTTTTATACCATTCTGGTTTTATGGTAAATGTATTGACATTTCGTTTGCCTATATTAATATGAATGTTTATGTTATGTTCTAACTTTTTCATATGAGGAAAGCATTGGACATAGTAATTGACGGGCGAAAATCACTATAGATCCTTATTCCATTGGTAGGTATAATGAGACAATTCGAGGTGGAATTGGCCAAGGCCATTCCAAATTTTATATATGTCATTTCCAGAGTCCTTAATCATTTTTTGAAGTCTTAGTCTAGGCCTTGAACAAATGTTTCAGAATGTCCCGCATTCTACATTCCCTCATCATGAAAATAATATTAATAGTTCATGTGGTAATTCCACTATTAGATTACCCATGACTATGTTTTATTATTTCATTATATAAAAAGAACATTTTCCTTCCATAAAGTGTTCATGTTTATTATTTTTAAAAGCATGAATTTTCAATTATTTACCATGTATAATGTTTATGTTATCTTTTTCTGTATTTCTTACTCTTACTGAGTTTTTGAGCACACCACTTTTTTATGTTTTATTTTCCCAGAATATGAAAGAAGCTATTTATGAGTGACTTCCAAGCCTAATCTAGGAGGCTTGGATGTTTCTAATGGAATAAATTAGTGTTTTATTTCTCTACAATTTATAATGATGAACATGTTTATAAATCTTATTTTGAATAATACAAAACCGATCGGTATTTCGACACATGATTCCTTGTAACATTCAAATGTTTTGTAATAATTAACCAACTCTAGGTAACTGGGTTTGGGGTGTTACAAGTAATTTTTATTAATATATATTTAATTAAATATATTTCTATGTTGTACAAAGGGATGTTTCGAAATTTAAAATTGATGTAAGGATTTTGTGTTCAAAAAATTTTTTTGAAGGGTTTTTATTCTTTATTTTTTTTATTGAAATTTATTTTTGATCATTAAAAATATTTGTGAAAGGACCTCAAGAAAACTATTTTTTTTCTTGGGATATATAAAAGTGTGTTTTCAAAGGAGGATTTGTTTTATATTTTAATCAAGGTTTTTGTATCCTATTTATTATAAAATTATTGATTACATCATTCATAGTTTTCTAGTTGGATATATAGATACCATAGGTAGGTTGTAACCATTTTGGTGCTTTCCTAGGATAGTTGGTGGACTAGATAAGGGTCGTTGGTTGTGAAAATGAACAACCTAATGACTTTTTACATGTGATTATATTAGAGTTATACAATTTGGTATATTTTGATAGGTCATGTAGTTGGTAGTGTTTTCTATGAACTTTGTTGTACCTTCGGATCCTATGGACATATCTTTTACCTTTTATCATGAATTATGATTATAATTTTACACATAATTTTGCATCCACTCACTCATTTTTTTGATGATGTTGTGATAATGGTTAACTTCCATTATTTATCATTATTTATTTATTTACCACACATTTTTATTCAAATAACGTTGTTTGATTTGTTTATTTTTATTTCCCTTATTTTATTTTTTGTCAGTTTTCCTTTTGTTTATCATTTTCTGAGTAATGATAAAAAATAGTAATACAACATATTTTACACAGGGGATGGTTTATTTAAAGAGGATTTATAATTTTTTATAATAAATGAATCAAAAGAAAAGGAAATTAATTTCAAGTGATTATATATATATTTTATTCAAAATTGGATGGATTAATAAAGTATTTTAAATGGTTCATTAAAAAAAATTATTTATTCATGAATAATATGAAACTATCATGTTGGGATTTTCATAATGAAAAAAAGATTTTTTATACATATATTTCCAACTTTTTTTTCGATTTTAGAAAATGAATTCTTCAGATTTGGTTTCCTTCCTAGTGGATTTTTTATCTTGAACCATCCTCACAACACACATTGTTTGCAGACCAAGTTAACATGTCTTGTAAGCTCCTCACAGTAGTCAATGTATACAAGCCCAGTAGCTATTTGTGGGTTTTGGATTTGATTCTTAAAATAGGTACAATGTTTGGATTTTATTTGAACATGGGTCTCATTGGATAGGTGCTCGTGTATTCTATAATTTACATTTTAATATGTTATTAGTTTCATCTACATAATAATTTCTTATATACAGAAATGGATGTCACTTATCATAGTGCATATGAATGTTTTATATAGTATAAAAGAGTTATTTTTGTTATGGGTATTGGGTTGCGTGCTACGAAATTTATTTCTAATATTATATATCTACAAATTTATTCCTTTTTTTAAGTTAGTATATCCTAAATATTATTTGATATTTCATATTTGAAAATCATTCTAATGTTAATGTTGAATTTTTTTTAGAACAGATCTTCATATTAAATCTTATTTATCAAGTGGAAATCATCTCCACTGATTACATTTGACATCTAGGATGATTTCTTGCATCCCATGGAGATTACGGATGCCCCTCAAGGTAGTGGAGGGATGAATTAGTTTCCGTTCATTGTGGAATCATGACATTTTTATAGGTTATACTTTTTATATCCCTACTAAAAAATGGGGAGGATGATTTCAGTCTAGTCTTACACTTGTAGAATATAGACTATGCTTGTTCCCATAGGTGACTTCATTAATGATACATGGATGTTGAAATCATGAATAATCATAAGCATATAACCCACTGTATTATATGTTATCATGTGTATCGCTTCAATGAAGTCCTTACAAAATGAAGTTAAAAGGAATTTCAAATGTTAGAGTCTGAAGGGGTAAAACATCACAAAAATTTCCTTACACTATGATGTCATACTACATCATAAAATCTTACCATAGTACAATTAACTATGAAACATCATCTTCATAGTCTTTAATACTATTCAAATGTGATAGGTATTATTCCTCCAAGATGTCCAAACCCTATATCATCCCCCATATGTCAGGATCATAGGGTATACTCTTTGAGAATTTATTTAAATCCATTATTTCCATGTTATATTCCCCACAAGGCAATACATACCCTTCATTCAGGCTATATTAAATGGGAAATATTCTTATTTTTATATACTCTATTTGTAAGCATACCCGTAATAAATTGATATATTCATTTAAGGAATAATCATATATCCTAAATTTGGTTAAATTAATATGAATGTTATTTATGTCTATTGCACCATACTCTTGCTATCTGAATCTACCTAACACTTCAATAGGCCATGCCCATTTTCCAACCATTATATCCACACTCTTCTATTCCATTAATGTTCTACCAAAATTGGATCCCTTTTAAAAATCCCACACTAATAATTTTAGAAACCTTTCTCCTAATTTTCCTCTCATTATAATATAAAACAACTCAGAAGATGTCCTCGATATCTGATCTTAAAATTTAATACACTTGGTCAGGTCTATGTGAAATAAAAAGGTCCCACATTTGTCTTTGCCACATGAATTTAAATGGGTTTACATGTACTAATATATATACAAAAGTTAAATGTATTTTAGTCCTTTTACATGGATATATAGGTACCACTTATCATGGGTATGATCCCATCAACATAACGTTTTAAATAATATTATATAAGTGATAAACACCAGAGTTCTCCAATTTCAATATTAAAATTGTACTAACTTAATGATTAATCTTAATAAATAAATCATTAAATATTTCCAGAACCTGTGACTCATACATATGTTTTAATTTTTACATTTAATTTACAACAACTTATAATGAAAAAATATGATTTCAGATGGATTCATAAATATTAATTAAATATATAAGATAAAATAAGAGTATATAAGAATACCATAAAATATCAATTGTTATATAGGCCACCCAACAACTTGACCAATACAATTTCTACTATATCACTATAAATTTCAGAGTGTTTGTCTATCTTTGGATAGTATGTCTACCCTAACACAAAATAAAAACACCAAACATTGTTTAATCGTGCATCATAAATTATATAAAAAACAATCAATAAATGGATTGATGATACAAGATATTAAATCACTATCAATGGATTAGGATGATATATGGAAATAAAAATTTGATACATTGAGGATTTTTATCAACTGAAACCTCAATCTTAATCTATAGTGACACTAGTAGATTTTGATCACATGTCAGATAGTTAGGTACATTTGTTCATCGATGAATAGACACATTACTATCTAATTTCTTATCATTCATTAACACCACTCCACTAATTATATAATATGAATAAGAATACGTGATATAATCATTATATTGTTCAGTTATGTTCTAGATTAACATATATTTGAACCTATCATTTATCCCTAAGATGTATCTCTCACAAAAATAAAACTACAAAAATTTCATAATTTTGTGTTAAATTTTTATTTTGTGATTCTAATTAGAATAATTATTTAATTTATATTCAACAATATTCATAATTTCCTAATAAACTGGACATTTCAAAAATCATCAAGGGTAGATTCTAAGTAACCAATACTTCAAAATGTCAAGGTTCTGCTGATATAATTAACTTTTAATATATCATTCCCTAAGAAGCAAGCCTCATAGATCCAAAACTAACACTTCATGGGAATGTAATATTACTAATTCTCTATCACTGTACTCAACACAATTTATATATAATTAGAGTGATACTTACATGGAGAATATAATATCAAAATAAATATGATGAATATGATGGAAAATTAAACCTTATATAGATTGAATACCCTATTTATCGACGATATTATCATTCTCAACAAAACTTCCAACATGAATAGAATCATAAAGAAATCATATAATCTATAACTACTCTTGAAAATAGTATGGGGAATTTTATATTTCATCTCACATTGACGATGATAACTTTATCCCAATTAATTCTTGTATAACCAATTGACCACCCTTGGGGGATTGATATGGTAATATATACAATGAAGGGGACATCAGATCATTACTGGGCTAATAAATAATAATACACACATAAGTGGAATAAATAATCAGTATTTGTGTAAAATTAAAATGGTTCACCATAAGAGGAAGTGCTTAGTTGAATAAATACATTAACATTATTGTCCAAAAAAGTAAAAAATTAATTATATATGATCTCTATAATCTATCATTTATGGTGGAAGGGGATTATATATAGTGTTCATACATGGAATCAAATTGATCGTGAACCTAAAAACCTACACTTAGGATCCAAACCTAAGAATTACTTAAAAAATGGAATAAAACTAATATTATGATGGTTATATAAGGAGTTTATTTTCAAGGATTATTAAAAATACCAATATAAATTTTAAAATTAAATATATAAATATAAATATATTGAAAATGTCATGACCCTGCATAATTGTGTTATATTCATTAACACATTATAAGTGATTAATAATGAAGTGAACTTTCTTATGGGTGTTCAATATATTAACAACATAAAAGTTAATATATTATAATTTGATATTACAATATTTTATTGAACTACTACAAGATAAATCATAGTTTTATTGTAGGTATGTTTCATCATTAAAATATATTATATTGTTTCTAGAAGTAGAGTATATTATTTTAAAGAAATCAATTTTCAAATTGATATGTAATGAAATAATTTCTTGTTATAAAATTTCTTAATATACTAATGAAAATATTCATAGAATTATGATGAATAAAATTAATTGTTAGTAATAATTTCATATGTTATTTATTGTTGGAATGTGATTAAAACTATGTTTTATGAATTTTCATTAATACATTTTAAGGTTACTTATATATGGAATGTGTAGAACAATACCCATACCCTATAATTCAAAAAAAAAAACAATTGACCACCTAAATAAAATTCCCTGATATAAAAGATATCCTAGAAACAGAGTGGATGTTGATATCTAAAGAGAATATAGTTTTTGTGTTGTGCAAGGTAGTACCAGGAAGAATAATATAATATCCTAGAACCTATAGTTTAGGATAGGGATAGTTGGAATAATTTTTTCCTTTATACATGGAAAGGGTAATTAAGAATAATTCATCAACAAATAAATGAGGTGGGATTCTATTCAATTTGATATTACTAATCATTTAATTGGAATGCACATGAAAGGTATATTTAATATTGATTAATGTTTTTCATTCATCATCATCAATCTTAATCATGTAGAGTTTGTTTACAGAAGATCACCTAGTGACTATGAGTATCATGATTAAATTATAATGATGTCAACACAAATTGTTATTTTAATATTTTTGAGATCCATGTTTTATAATTTTTCCCATTAAAATAATAATTTTGGATGGCATATTTTTCAGTAGAATCATGTAGTAAAGTAAAAATATTATGTTAATATTTAAATGATAGAATAATAAATGATGCTAGATCGTAATACTATGTGATATTATAATAAAAAACGGTTTTATTAATTATTATATCAAGATATATCATATTTAGTAGAATATAGGCATATTGGAAAATTGTCAAGACTATAATATAATGATTATTTATAAATTTTATAACATAAAAAACATCATAGTCCTTCTATGATTTACATAATCACAAGTATTGTTTAATTTTAATGAGTGGTTATCATAATTAAATTTAAATTATCCCAAAATACACTAGCTAAATTGATGTATTAATGTGGTAGTGTGTGGTTGAACCCCTATAGAAAAACTAGAAGACATGGAACTAGCTATTTTGAACACCCTGATTTTGTGTTCACATAAATTGATTTGGTTTTGGAATTCAATTAATGCTTTTTATATTGGTCATATAATCTCTAATGATATGGGGATAATATTTAATTTTAGTATATCAATTAAAAATATAATCTTAATCCTAACATGGGATAGTCGTAGGGATTTCTCATTACAATGATGCAGTGATAACAAGTTTGACAGTTTACAAACTTTTAGATATACAAAAGATGAAACTATTCCATGGAATAGATATGTCTAACAATCAAGGATCATTAATCATAGATTTGAGGCCATAAACATTCATACTTTATTGGTTCATCCGTTATCTACTATAGTCAGGTCAGGTTTGTTCTTTTAAATATCCAATGGACATGGTATTATAAATGATTCTAAAAATCCATTTCTTAATAACATTATTAATAGACATAGGGATATAATGTTTCATTTTAAATAATAATATAGTTCTGAACACCCCTTACTGTCATCCCTTACCATTATTATATTATCCTCTCATGTAGATATTAATTTTATGTAGAGAAATAATTGTGTACAAACATGGATTATTGATAAAACTATATAAATAATGTATTTTACTATTTATGGATTACAAATAAATTAGTTCAAAATAAAAAAAATGATTTCAACTAAAATACTTACAAGAAAATATAAACCATAAGAAACTAGGTCATATCTTATATATAATATTGATGACATTGAAAAATGTGGATATGGAAAATGGAGTTGATAGAGGGTGAAGAATAAATGAATAATAATCAATATCCCTATAAGTAAATTAAAATAGAAAAATTATTTTATTAAAATTGTGTTTGAAGAAAAATATTGGATGATGAAAAAGAAACAATGATAAGAAAATGGATTCCCCAAAATCACATATATTGCTATATACATTTAGTAAATAAATATGAGGATATTTACACGAAGTGTATCCATATCATGTCAGGTGTTTATGATCCAATGAAATCTCCTGGCATCTTTTATCTGGAGACATTGAACGGATGAAACATCGAGAAATAGAGATATTTCTTGGTTCACAACGTGTATTGTTGTGTCAATAAATGATAAATCATCACAACATTACATTTATAAGTATATAGAATAATAAATTTACACAAAATGTATTAGAGATTCACATCCTATATTCTTTTCATGAATTTCAAAATTTTCATGACGTGTTCCATCCTCAACATACATGATTTGAAAGATGAATACATGTTTTGTATGTAATTAATGATCTGTAAAACCCATTTTATAAATTTATAATAGATTTTGATTTGGATTATTGGATATATATTTTGTAAAATATCAAAATACCCCCTGAATTATTGAATAAAACATGACTAATATTTTAATAAATGAATCCAATTTTTTTTAAATGCCATCTTAATAAATTATCCCACACATTAAAAATTTTGAATCATTATGTTAAAACCATATCAACATGGATTCTTAAAAAACATAAAGGTTTAATTAAAAAAATTAAAATAAAACACTGTGAAATTGAAAAAAAGAGTACTCCTGGATCAATCCTATATCAAAAGTTAGTCTTGGCTCATTGTTTAGTTATTTGTAAAGATTTTTTATTGTTTTACTCAAAATTTTATATCTGGTCATCAAATTCCATACCCATTGCATAATTTAGGATTCAATGAATTTTATCTCATAACTCATGGTAAAATATTTCTCAAGGCATGGCCATACCCTGAATACAGGTTCATAAAGATAAACATACATTTGTTCTATCATCAAAAATTCATAGTGAAAATTAAAAAATAAACCATGAGGGATTCAATAAAAATGGCCCAAATGAATATGAGGTTGTGGGATGGAGGGTAGAATGTAAAAAATAAATCTCAAAAGGAGGGTAACCTCTAAGATATAGTACATGAAAAATGTAAATAGTTCAATGATGTAACTCATCCAAGATCAAATGGTGGACATGATCTAAATAGCATATAGGTTATCCATGAATATATCATTTAATTATAAAAATTATAGCATTATCCCTTATTTTTCATTTATTATATATTTATTTTTAAAAATTCTGTTTTTTTTATCTCAAATCCATCCCCAATCCATATTAATCCATTGTATGCTTTATTAGTTTGGACTTTTATTATTTTGACATTTCTAATACACAGTCAAATATATTTTATTTTATTATTCTATATATTTCTTAATGGAATAGATTATGGATAAGAAAAGACAAATTAATCATAGACTACATCATATCAATATGGTGAATGATTCATATTATATTTATCAATAATAAAACCCATTGTCCAATAGTAGTTTAAATTTCCTAAAACATTATCATAGTTTAATCATGCATAATTCCAAGGGAATAGTAGGATGTAATAATTTGATTATAAAATAAATATAAATGTTATTTATTGCAAATAATGGATAATGATGGAACAAATTTATGTTGGATCTTAGTATATAATGGATCTCCAAAATTTCCTAAATCATATTAGAAATTTATTTGTATAGTTATATCCTCCAATGTCCCGAAGGCCTTTTTTTATTGAATTTTTATAATCCACCTTTCAAGGGGTGAGGTGGAACCCTTATAAGGCCCGTATGCAAAATTATTACATGGCTCGTAGGTCTTAGAAGAAGTAAGTGCCCGTAGGCTTTAAACATTACATACAACCCAGACTAAACACTTGGAACATCTCCTTCCTAGCATCTTCCTCATGAAATCGTCTCTCCACCATTGCATGGCTGTTCGACTAGGCTTTCATGTGCATGTACAAGCTTGTCCCGATGGCAGGTGTCATACGCTGTCATTCATACAATCTATTTAGCTTCTGCACTGGTAAAATCCCCTTGCTCATCCTCCTTCCGAAGTTTGTTCCTTGTAGGTTTCCTTGTTTTTATCTTCATTTAAGGTGGCCTAAAGGCGTTGAGGTGGCCTGAAGGCCTTAATAACCAGAATTTATGGGTGGCCTGAAGGCCTTAATGGACTTAGGGACCAAAGCAGTGGTGCAATGTCCCAAACGGGGGAATATTCCAGGATAATACAGTGTCAAACAGTGCCTGCTATAATACTCCACAATGCCTGCTATAATACTGCTACAATACCCAATAATATGCATCCACATGGTTTTGATCCTGGGTATCTGGGATGCAATTAAAGAGTCCTCAGCAACTGGGTTGAGGCTCATGTTCTTGTATAGTTATATCCACTATACGATCTAGATGATGAATTTCTAGGTTTACATTCCTGTGGTTTCTGTCAAGAAATATGTTATGAAAATAATATGAAATTGTATTTTTAAAAAAAATCAAATGAATGGTAGAATCAAATAATAACATGAAATCAGTAGGGGTATAAAATAAATTAATAATATAATCAAAATAAATTTATTTTTTAAAATTATAATTAAATTAATAAACACTAAATCAAGCTAAAAATGTAAATATGAGTTAGGTTGGATTAAAATAATTATCAAACTAAAATTGTATTTTAATTGAATAGATGAAATTTTTTATCTAGATTAAATAATGATTTCAATGAATAATGTATCCATGATAAGGGAAACCAAAAAATAACACATGTGTATCGACAATAAAGGTCATTAATGACTCCCGATCAATGAAATGAGATATTGTCTACAATATCTTGTATAGTATTTTAAGAGACATATCACAAATATGGAATAAAAAATGAAATAGAAATTGGAGTATAATGTTATGTAATATAGATATCCTTGTATTGATTTTATGGACATGGATAAACTTTATGGATGGATAATTGAAATTGGGCTACCAGCACAATTTATTATAAATGAAAATCCTCCAACGGATTAAAAATATTTCAATAGGGTTCCAACAATATCAATGTATTTAAAGTGGAAGGTGTATATAGTTAATTTTAGTAAAAAAATATCAAATAAATGATGATATGGGTGTAAAATAATGTTCATGATTATCCTAAAAACAAGAATATTACTGAAATAAAAATATAAAATCATAAGCACATGACTAAAATAACGGAATCCAAAATATGGGTTGCATCATATAAAATGATAAAATTGATGTTTTTTTGGGAAATGAATTGACAATATGATCAAGTAGATTCATTCATTAGACCAGAAGTCATCTTCCTCTTATAAGAACATGTTTCCCTATCATTTGGGTCTCGGGTGTTACTGGAGTGAATTTCTACACCTGGAGAATAGAATGCATGATATACATGAGGAATGAAAGTCATCAGTGATTGTTATGTTGGGGATCTATAATGAGATTAGATCTTAAGTGAGAAATTTCCATCTAGGCACTCAATGATATCAAGATGCTGAGTTAGATAAATCAAGAGGGTATACGGTGGAATAATTGGTTAATAAATTAAAAATAATGATGTATATAAGATACAAATGGATAATAAAATAGATTAATTAAAATAAATAATCTAACAATTGTTGAAGAATGAATTTGTATCTCATGAATATATATATATATATTATACTTCTATGAGTAATGGTATACAAGTAGTACAACTAATATAAACAATATAGAGAAAAACAATGTTGAGGGTAGAGGTTAAATATAAACATTATGGATGGAGTCTCCAAAAACAACATCACATGTCCCCTCCCGAATAATGGGTTCCATGATCTGCCCGAACATATCTATGTCCTATATGGAAACACACATGGGATCATCAATGACCATATATGGTATTATGGTTGTCGAATATATATAAGAGCATAGTAGAGGATATATTTTCATATTAATGGTGTACATGTTTCTATTATTTTTGTCAATAAGTGAATCCACAGTAGATAGCAGAAGGGTTGGGCATTTACCCCAGCAGTCATGCTTGGCAGTGAATGTCTGATAGTTTACAGTGTCAGTGAGCTCTAAGGGAGAGTCAGTGAGGGTATTTTAGTTGGATGATATGGAGAATGATGTATGTTCTATATTAGGTTGCGGATGAGATTCATTAGGGTTTGGTGGTGGTGTTAGGATAATAAAGAATTATGGATCAATAAATGGGATATCAAGGAAGTGAAATATCTAATGTATGATCTCAAAAATATACCAGTCTGAGAGAACTATATTGGTATGGAAGGATGGTGTGGGTAATGGTGTGTGAACGGTAGAGTTAGATCAAAATGTATATGGTGGGAATTATTGATAGGTATGGGTGTGGTAATGGGTCAGGGAATTGAGGTTAGGGAGGGATGGGCTGATATGAAGGTTGTGGAAGTAGGGTTGTGGTAGTGGATGAAGATGTCAATGGGTCAGATTCATGTTGGGCAGGTTCCACTTCGGTTCCACAAATGTATCTCAAAACCCATCAGTAAATGTCACCATCCTTCCAATTTATCTATATAACTTAGAAAATGATTATTTTGATCAACTCCATCAGGATAATGGATTTGATGGTATTGGTGAAATTGAAATATCTATGAATTCTTGTGGGATGGGTGATAATGTATCCACCCATCATCAAGCCTTTATTAGATATCACACGAACCTTATAATATAGGGATAAATGATACTCTATGTTGAAGAATGTACCTCTCATTGATGAATCATGAATGAGTTCATCCATATGGATAACAATCATGTGACCCTCTGCTAGAGAATTATTGGAATGAGTTAATGCTCGCCAAAGGATCTGGATTGTGGAAAGTCACAGCTTGATGGACTACATAGTCTAGGGATCATGGAGGCTTTGATGTTCATTGATCATCATCGTCTATAATTAGGTAGATTATATCATGATGAGATTGTTAAAAAGTGTCAGAAATACTTTGTATGAAAAAAAAATATAAATAATATTGGATGGATCTGACACCAAGATCATTGAGATCCTTCTGTACTATAAAGAGTTATTTTATCAGGTCTAATGTCTTATTGGTCAATATATTTTTTTCGGCCGCTGGTCCAAGCTGAAATACTGCTCGGATGTAGACAAGTGAATGATGGGATGCAGGTGGATATGGAAATAATTTTTTGACCCACTAGAGGTATATTTTGACTCTTCGGTGGATGATGGAGTCTCATAAGTGGTAGCATAACTGGAAGATGGTGAATCATGTCGTTATGGGGGAGCTACAGTCCTTCAACACTTGATCAAAGGTGAATCATTTCGCTCGGGAGCATCATATGAAGGGGGGTGAGGACTATTATCAATCAATCTCTTGAAGAAGAAACTAACAGAATAGTATCTATATGATATTGAGTAAAGTCATGGTGGGGGAGGATTTGTGTGGTAATGGAGATTGGTGTGGTGAGGTAGGATCAAAGGGTTATATGTTGTGGAATGAACTGGTGACAAAATTGAAGGAGAAAACACTGGGTGGGATTTCTGAATCATGAACTCTAGTTTCATGACATTTAAAATCATAGAAATTTACATCATATAAGATTAAATTACATTTAATATGTTAAATTTTCAGTTGATTTCATGAAATATACATGTCCTGAATAGACTACATGAAATGTATTTAGTGCATCCTTCCCCAATGTGAACTAAGACTACTGTCATTTGATTTTATCATGCATGAAGCTTTCCTAAACATTACATTATCCTATTACATTCTATTTATCAAAAAAAGGTTGTATACTAGTAAAAACATTGATTTAATTGGAGAGATAGACTTAGTGTCACTTAAATGGATCACAAATTGATGACATACTGCTTGTGGATTAATTCATGGTATATTATAAATCAATGGAAAATAACTTTTATTGGTTTATCTTTACCATTTATATTCATGATGGTTCCATAGACAAAAACCTACACATCCTTGAAGGGTGAAGACACTTTAGATTTGAGTTTTACATTGAATATTTTTAAATTAAAATTTATTATCAACAATATATTTTTTGGTGAAATAATTTGTCATTTGTTTTTTAAATGATGCAACTTCTTGGTTTTTTCTTTATATATCATTGAATTTTCATAGGTGTCCATTATTATTTCTTCCAGTTCATCCATATTATGTATCATGACTCCCTTTCCTTATTGGGAACCCATATTTTTCTCATAATGTCCTAGTGTGAGAGATTCACTTGTTAAACATGTAAATGGTATGTATTTCCATACACAATTTAGAATGGGGGTATTTTAATGGGTCTTTTATAAATTGTATGGAATACATAGAGTGTATCATCAAATTTGTGGATCTAGTCCTTTGGAATTTTCATCACAATTTTCAATAGTATTTTTTATTTCACTATTTGATAATTCATATTTCCCAATAGTTTGTGGGTGATATGTAGTTCTTCTATTGTTCAATATTTTGTACTCATAAAGTATATCTTAAAGTACATATTGGTAAAACATGTTCCCCTATCACTATATATCAACCCAAGAAATGTGAATCCTTATATGTTATTTCTCTTTAAAAACTTCATGACCACTTTTTCATTATAATGGGTGGTGGCTTCATCCTCTACCCATTATTAAACATAGTTAACGCTCTCTAGGATGTAGAAAATTCCATGTGAATATCAGCATATTTCTATAATATCTATTACCTAATCATCAATAATATTGACTACCATGATCAGTTCTTGGTTCATTTCATCTCACTATTCAATGGAGTCGGTTCGTTTGCACTAATCATAATTTTGTTAAAAAAATCATGCATCTTGATGTTGTATGGGACAAAAAATACCACCTGGGAGTATTTTTTCCACAATGATTTTTGTTAAATGTTTCCCTCTAACAGGAGGTGTGTGAAAAATGATGATTAAGCATTGAATCTCATCCTATGGAATGCAATGAAATATTATTCCATCAAAAAAGTGATAAAAATAGTGGTTAATCCCAGTAGATGTGGAGGTTTTGTTAATAAAATATCCTATATTTCTAGTAGGATAGGTTTAAATTGACTGAAAATGTGAGATTATTGTTTTCAATTTCACAAATTCACACTATGTCCTTAGTGTTTATGTTGAATTACATTCATCATGGATGTCAACATCAATATCCATATTATCATCATCCATTATGATGGTTAGTGGGGCTCTAGATAGATGATCAGTAAAAATGTTCATATTCTTCTTAGATTCCATTATGATGATGTCAAAATATTGAAATTACAAGTTCAACCATATTAATAATGTTGTGTAATCAATATAATATTAAATATATTTAATGGTGTCACTGTTTCTATAATAAAAAACCTTGGAAAAAAATTAAATATTGAAAAAGTTGAAAAGAACAAATGAACAGTAATAGTTCCTTATATTTAGTTGTGTAGTTTAACTGAGAATCATTAAAATATATTTCTATAATAATTAATTTTATAAAATATGTGGCTGAATCGATGTACTAATACAGTGCCAATAGTTAAGTAACTAACATCACACATTAACTCATTATATTTGTCATAGTCTACTAAAATGATAATGGGAGTGGCCACTGGGTAGTTATTTAGAACGTAGAATGCCCTCCCACACAAATAAATGAAATAAAATAAAGTATCATTTCTTAATTTCTGTGTCAAAGTGGAGTCTTAATTAACAAAATATATTATGAAGATGAAATGAAATCATGAATTATGTATAAATATCTAAATTTTTTAGAAGTAGATGGATCTAAAAAGTCATTGATCACATTGATCATTATTGGATCAACTTCTATTTCATTATTTGAAAACAAAATACGTGCATTATATCTAATTGTACGATGAAGAGGAATTTATCATAGTTCAGAACCAAATCAAATTCATCATAGTGTTTGAGGAAAAGTTCTTGATTCATTATGTATACATCATAATATCTTCCAAAAACTAAATAGTTTTCCATATAGATCTCTATGAATTTTAGTTCCATATAATGGAATACATGTTTCATGAATCAATGAATGGTTGATGGTGCATTACAAATTTTTAAGGAATGTGTCTATAGTAAATGGAAAAAATGGACATGTGGAATTAGTTTTGATGTAATCAGACTGGCTGACTACAATATGATTTTATCCAAAATATAAATCCATGAAATATTTATTTAATTTCCATAAAATCTCTCAGAAATTTCATCCATGGATGTAATGGGTGTAATTATTTGGATAGAGTATTAAACATTCTATTATCCATGCATACTATCCATAAAGTGACTTTTCAAGTCATGAATGGAGCATCATCGTTATTTTTGACAAATTTGAGGCTGTATTTCATTAGAATGATCTATCTCATACTCACCCACTCACTTTTAATGAACAAAATAATGATTACAAAATCAAGAATATTTGATTATTAATTCATAACAACCTCCATCATTAGTGGGTTGAGTAACCTCTCCTTCTAGAGTTTGGGGTCCATACCTTATTCCAGTAAAATATTGAGAGTATAAATTATGGTTATAATTCCTTATATACAAGTCACCACCCAAGAAATTTATTTTTATTTTATTTTATTATATACAGATACATTTAAACTTATTTTTTTGTTAGTTTTGAAGAAATTATTTATGGTATTGCAGATGTTTTCTCTAGTAATGTTTGCAAGAGTGTTCTTGGGATATGCATCAATTCCATTGTCAGTGGACGGATGAAAAAATCTACGAATGGTAGGGTTTTTTTCATTTTACAAAGATATTTTGATTTCACATCCTCATAATAATAAGCAAATTTTTTATATGATACATTTTATCACTATCGTTGACTGTGATCATTTATTCATTATTCTCTTCAGTGAGAATGATATATTGGTAGAAAAAAATCATTTTATTTTTTATTATCATTCTCTAGGTCAAACCCAAGATGATTGTCACCAACACTGAATATCAATAGTATATGATTTATGTTAATTATATCCTTCCTGTTGGATATGAATGGTTGACATAGGAAAATAAAAATATCAACCTCTAATTTCATTTCCAATATGAGGAATTATGACGGAAAATTTAATTTGAATTTTTTTACTAGAATTTTCATGAGATGTCCCCAATGATAAATTAAAAATAGATCATCCAATTAATGATCCACTCTATTTGGACTATGTTCCTCAATTCACATCTATCAAAATACACTCATTGTCATGATTTTAATGATGGATTCTAAATCACACAATGATCTTCTAAAGATTCATTCTCAAATCGTGATAGTGATTTTCTAACATTAAATATATCTCATATTTGATAAAAGATTATTAAAAAATTTATATATTTATTAATTTGTAGATATAATTACAAGTGCATTGATCTTCAAAATATTGTAACAAAATCCATTAGGAAATTTTCATCAGCTAGAACATAGGAAATGGCTTACGAAAAGGGTATGGGGATATGTAATTTCATGATCATTTATAAATATTTATTACACTTCCAATCAACATTACCTAGATAAATTCATTCATGAATGTTCTTGGGGAGGTTTGTAAGATGGTGGTCCATTTTTAGATATCATCATTGGATTTCTCTTGTGTTAGATCATTTTGTATTAGATTGTATTCCACATTTTCACATTATTTGATCTATCAATGCTTCATTTTTAATCATGTTATTGAATTTTTCATGTTTTTAAGGTTTGTTATGATTCTTTTCATTGCTTTTATATGGTTACTAAAAATACATCACATTTTAGCTCCTTCATTCTAGTTCAATGGCTTCATTTTTTAGTTATATATTTGTATTACCAGGCAGTGAACCAAAAAAAAATCTGACAATGTCTTTAAATTTTGATTCATCGATGCTTGAGGTTTCATATATCTAGCCATTTATTTTTTAATTATGTCACTTTGGTTAAATCATATGATATTTTTTCAATTAATTTGAAGATCATATTCTCTATACAAGAATGTGCATGTGATACTGGTTGTTGTGGTGTTTGTGGTTCAAGTTGAAATTATTGTAGAGATATAGGAGGAAACATTTGTTAGGAAATTATTTTTTTGGAAGTGGAACTAGATTCACAGTTGGGTTTCAAGGTTTTCATCGAATCCTAGGTAGTGTGTGGCTATATATCTACTGATACAACCATTGATTATATTTTTCTGGTTGATGAGTCATCCGATATTGAGAATATTTTTGTTCTTGTTGGTAGTATTGATTTTTATATTATAAATTATGTAATCAAAATCATGGAATTTGTTTATATCTACCAATTAAATGCAGTCTTGTTAAAGTTTTCTACATTCACACATCTATCATGTGTTAATTTCTATTAGATCCATAGGTGGTGGTGGTTGTGTAGTAGGTAGCTGAATGGAATCGAGATTCTTAGTAAGGGTCACAACACAAGCTCCTAGATGAGTTTTGTATTCCATTGCGTGGATATTTTGATGATTATTTCTTCAACCAGTCTCCCATAAACGAGAATTGTGAGAGATTTGATTTATATGTTCTTTTCCTATTCCGGGTGTCTTAATCATTACACCGCCCACTACGATAGCATTTATCAAGGTTCAATAAGCTGGTGGGAGGCTTTGGAAGAATGTTTTCAGTTGAATCAACATATAATCCCAATCATGTGGGTTATTCTAATTGAGGTCCATAAAGAGATCCTAGGTACCCCATGATTACTCTATGTCTATATGTGTAATGTTTTAGATGTAATTTCGATGATTGAAATGGTGGGATATACTTATTAGGGAGCTTCTTGGATAGGATATCTCAAGTCACGATTGACATTGATTCCTAGATATTTAGACAATCAGTAACTCGGTCATGCAAGGATAATGTGATATCATGTTGTATAATTTAATTATAGGATTCTACCTTCATTGAAAATTATAACAAACTTCTATGATTTTAGATATATTCTCAATAGGATATTCACTCTATATTCCATATAAATAGACCATATTATGTGTCATGTTAATGAGAAAATGTGTGATTTAAAATTTGTGTTAGCTGGAATCAAGATGAACCATTCTAGTTATAGAAACACTTATAAGAATCACTTCATTGTCTATGATGGTGAAATCTAGTTCTGTTGGATTATCTACATTCAGTGATGGTGGCACATATGGCATGTTTGGAGGTGTGTGGCCTATGAGATTTATGCAGTCATACATACATACACGAGAGAATTACAAGGTATATATTTTGATCTGGGTAATGGTATTTAGCAGTTATTGAGATTTAAAGCTTTTTGAATAGGTCCGGTATCATACACAAATGTCTTTGGAAAAAAATTAAGTACATGTATGTTTCCTGAATAAAGAATAAAAAAAATGAAAAAAACGAAAAAGGGGGATAGGTGAGGTAATCTTAATTTTATGGAGATTATTTCTTATCCTATCAATGACACATATGTCTGTAAATGACACCAAAATATAATTCACACACACTCATCACATAATTCGAATGGGTGAAGATATGATCTGAATTTATATGACCTCAAACGAAAAATTCTATATTGTCATAGTAAAGTCGTAATGTGGGGTCAAACCTATAGTGAAAATCATGAAGACATGGAACTAGAAATTTTGAACCCCAAACATAGAATTAATCACAAAATGAGTGGGGATTGAGATTCAAATACAAATACTATGGTTTTTATGTTGGGGAAGAAAATATGAATCATGGTCAATTATAGGGGTTCATGTAAAATAGATAACCTCTATCTGAACCTGGGGTAGTTCTAGTTATTATGTTAAAATTAAGTGCATACATAACTATTTTATTATGAAAAAATAATATCTATCTATGATGAAAATATTATTTTCTCCTGATATATATAAAATCCTAGATTCATTATGTATAGATTGTATTATAGAATGTGTCATGGGATGATGGTTCTATCCTGATATAGTAAAATCAAGTCATTTCTATTCATTTAAATATTTCATTGTTTAGGTTGTATAAAAGATATGAATAATTTTTTTCATATCATTATTACTATTAATAGGGTTAAAATGATTCTATTTATAGGCATATATAGTTTAGATAATTCCTCACTCTCCAACCATACCCTATAGTGATTATATAGTCATTTCATTATTAATTGAATAGAGAATAATAATTAAAAGCAGTTTTTTTAATGATTATAAATTATAAATAAACTAGAAAACAATTTATGGAATCAAATTAATTTTTAAAGTGATCAAATAAACTATGTATTCAGTCAAACAATTACTTTAATGGAAAAAAAGAAACAATGTTGTGAGTATTTGTTTTCAAATGGTAAAACATTTAAGGAAAACTATAGAAATGGAAACTATAGATGAATGATGAATTAAAAAAGATGGAGAATTATAAAAAGTCATTAAATTTAATTAAAATGTAATGGAAATTTATGAACATGATTTGAAAAAAGTTTTAGGGGAAACCATATAAATAATTTCATGAAAGTGGCTATCCTAAAAGTACATTTGTCATTGTACATGCTCTGTTCATAAATAGACATGTATCTAATGATGTGAAAAATTATCACATCATATATAATCTGTCCAAATATTTCTCCCCACATCCTGTTTATTGATACATTAACTTCCTTAATCTTCTAGATTTGGTATATTTCTAGGTTCATGGATTGTATTTGAGAGTCATTCCATAATGAATCTTCATGACATGTATTTAAATGGAAAGTGGCATTCAAAATATACGAGACGTGTATTATAGCTTATTGACATATATAATTTACATGCATATTAAAATATCCATGAAATATTCCATCATATTTATTAATTTTGTGAATGAAGCTTACACTTCATGTTTGGGCTTTATGATTTTTAAAGTTCATTTGGATACATTTTTTATAGCATTTGCTTGGGAGACTCAGATACCTATTTTTAGAAAAAATAGACCAAAACATTATGAATATTTGAATAAAATATGAATAATATTTAATTAAATTAATCCAAATTTTATATACAATTTCACATTATTAGTGATTTACAAATAATGTTTACATAAAGATTAGTGAAAGGATACCATACGTAAAAATAATTTCCTGATATACTTTCAGTGTCGACAATGTACCCTTGAATAAAAATGTTTAATAAAGGGGAGCACAATTTCATTACTATGTTGATAAGTATTATAATATTATAGATATATTTAGAATCCATTATTTAAATGATTATTGAGGAATAATTAGGATTAGATAAATTAAAAGATATCGTTTTTAAATGTAGAAGTAAGATATAAATACACCATAATATAATTTTATCAAAAGTATGTTCAATGATAAGTATTTATAAAATCCGAAACATTCAGAAATATTGAATATGAAGGCCATGGGCCCCGTGGGATAATTAATTTAGTTGTTTAGATGCACTTAAGGGATTAAAAACAAATGTTTTGGAGATATTACAAGGATATATTTTTTCATTTTCTATATTGATGATAGTAAAGGTAATAATATTATTTTATTGACATATGAAGAAAAGAATAAAAATCTCATACATCACTAGATGCACACATAGTAAATATAATATTAATCTAACACATGATGGTTGTGATTGTTTTCTTCTTGTGTAGTGGAAAATGATTGTATTCAAAAGGAAAAATACATCTTGAATATGAGATGATATTTGATTAATTTGTGGTTTTTTAAATAAATCATAATTTAATCATGGGTGAATCTCTATTCTCATATTCAAGAGTGTATAATAAATATAAAATATAGTGAAGTTGAGTTGTTTATGAAATTACAATTCTCTGTGATTGGATAATATAAGAATTTGGGTATGAGTTATGGATAATTATTGAATCAGTAATGATATTTTTCTTTGTGTATAGTTGTTCCAATTGAAATAAGAAAACATTCAATTTGAAATGGTTCAAGAGAAATTGCTGGTATGTGGGAAGTAATTATAAATTTTTTTGGAATGATGAATGTAGATTGAAAATAAAAAATGATAAAGTGATAAAAAAATATTCAATGAGATTATGTTGAGATGTATGATTCAAGATACATGATGGAAATTAATTATTCATGAGGAGGACGGTGGGTTATTTGAATATTTCTGACTCTATGATTCATGGATGATATAACAAATTTGTACTAATATTTTAGGTGCTTTATAGTCTATTGATTCAAAAGGATTGTGATGCTATCATACTAGTCAATAATTATAAATCAATATGAAATTTGGAAAATGTAAGTGTTTATCATAGAGTTGAGTATATTCAGTTTGAATTGTTAAAATCAATAGTACATATTAGTATATGGTACTAGTGGAGCTCTATCAGAACTGTATGATGTTTATGGGTGATAATTATAACAATATACATCAATTCGAGGATTAAATAATTCTAGATTATTAGATTTTAAAGATACTAATTGAGGTTACTAAATTTACTTAATTGAAAATAGAATATGAAAACCAACATATGATAATACCTATGAAATATCTAAATATTGAATATATTTGTTGTGAGTGATCAGGAATATGATCCTCTAGAATGTGTATATTGAGACTGATGTCCAGATAAACATCGACTATTTTAAGACTTAAATGATTGTATATGTTGAGGGAATCCAATGTATGTTAATGGTAGTATGGATAGGATGACTTATATGTTGATTATAGTGAGAGTTTTTTTCTTCTATATTTACATTCATGGAATTTAGGAAATTGTTTTGATGATTATTATTTCTTTTACCAAGATGTAAAAGATGACTTTTTGGTGATAACATATGACATGAATAATATTAAGGTAATTATAGATATAGTGTTTGCGATAATAATTTTTCCTTTTTCTATAGGATTATATTATTTCCCAAGGTATTTGTTACAGTAATACTAGAAATATACCAATGAGGATAATAAATTGAAATAGAAATTAGTAGGTTTCCCAAACTTGGGAGGAACCATGTAGGAATATATTTTTATAACATCCCATGTACCAAAAATATATCACAAGGGAGTAAGTGTTGTTGGATAATATTTTGGATCTATGAATTATTATTGAGACAGAGGTTTCCAAAAGATAAATTTGATAAAATGTTTATGATTAACTTATAAATGAAAAGGTCACATTCGATTGGCCACTCTTAGTATTACTATATAATCCAAAGAGACTCCCACGTGGTATTAGAGAATAGGATTACTCTTGTTAGATTTATATTTTTTCTTACTTGATATCAATAATTTATAAAAATTAATATTTTCATGATGTTAAAAAAGAAGCCTTTTTTATATGATAGTAATATTTTCTAGAGTATAATTTCATACAAGATAAATTTATTTTTCGAAACATGGAAGATAAAACCAAAAAAATTAGAAATTAGAAGATTAAGGAATCTCATAACGTACCAAAGAATAATTGTCCAAACCATTAGTAGGATGATCCAATTGAATAAAAAGATAAACATATTGGTATGTGTAATTATAAATCCATTAAGTGTAATAACCTAAAAGAATTCATCTTGTGATGTTATGATTATCAATATATTCAAACATTTTGAGGAATTTCACATTGAAAAAAAAAATTACTTAAAAATATCCCTGTTTATTTTTTTACATAGATACATTAATTTATTAAGGTTCTTCAATATGATCAATAACAACTATATTATGAATCAAATGATAAAGTGGTTTTATTTGAAAGATTATTTATAATGTAAAAATATCTAACATATCTTTTATATGAAATGAAACAATATATCCATCATAAAAATTAAATATTTTTTTACTGGAAAATTAATTTTTGAGGTTTGTATGTTATAAATATTTTTTTTAGGATGTAGTATATACATAATAAGATTTGGTATATGCCATTAATTATTAATTGGATTCCATGACCACGAAAATGAGATTTATTAGAACATATTTATTAGAAGAAAATCTATATTCATAATGGATGGTTTTGGAATATAAATTTATAATTTGAGGAAAAATCAAAATTCCTTGATCTTTTGAAAAAAAATTATTAAATTTAACATTTCATGAGTTTTATAAAAAATTAAAAACATGGATATTACTCAAGTTGAGACTTTTTATCAATTTGAGAAGAAATAAATTAACAAATTTTCTAGGGAATTTATTTATTTTGGAAATACTAAAAGTTGTCGAATAAAAAATCATAAAATATTATTATGATTCATCCTCCTTATAAATGAAGAATAGTGTAAATACTGGTGTATATAAAAATATTAGCATAAATTATTATTATAAAAATTTTAAAAATTTTAATTAATTTTCTACAAGAATATGTAAAAATATAATTTAAAATAATATCAATATATCAGTGAAAACCTCTGTTAAATAGGGTTTGATTGTCTTAAATGGATCTACCCTTAGTAAACCCAAATTGGTTCTAGGAGGAAATTTTTTCCATGATGTTTCCAAGTCTATAAAAAATTATTTTAGTGGTGATTTTGTAGAGAGTGTTAATTATAGAAATGAATATTAAAAATTGAATTTCAGAAGCATTGTACACTTTAGAAATTAAGGAATGAAATTTAGAATTAAGAGAATGTGGTAGGATACCATTGGAAAAGAACGATTTGACTAGCTTGTAATCTTCAAATCAGATAACATCCCAGTAGTTCTGAATGAAGCCATTGTTGAAACCTTCAAGACCTAAAAAACTATCAGGGTTAAATGAAAATAAAATTTCATTAATTTCATGATGAAGTGGGATGTTTAATAGAAATTCGTTATCCTCATCACTGACTACCATCAGAATGACCTCGGGTTGCAGGTCTTTGTTGATATACGAACCATTAAAAGAAAATTTTAAATATGAAACAATATGATTTGAAATGTATGTCTATTGTGTAATATATTGTACCAATTATTTAAAATAGTTAGTGGTATGAAATAATATCTACCTATTTGAAGAGATTTGTAGAATTTAGTATTTCTATCACTACATGAGAACCACATAACTTTAAAAGATTTTCTCCTCATGTTATTTTAAAAGTGACCAAGTGGATTTATTTAACCGAATAGTCAATTTCCTATGAAGAATCATTGTTAAATTCATAAGTAGTGTATTTTTATGTTTTTTGATCTCCTCATCAAGAAGAAGGATGTCATTGTTCATATCTTAGGATTAATAGTTTCACCAACATTTTAGAATATGTTTGAGTTATTTTAATTTGATATCTCTGGAAAAGGAATAATTTTTGTGGGATATATAAAACCATGTTTTTTATGATAAAAGTGAAGTAAACATTTAAAAATAGCACAATATAACACATGAAAGGCATTGAGGTTTTATTATCCTTAATGTAGACATTGAACAGAACAGTATAGTGATCAGAGATCATCTTGTGTAGACTGGTGCTAGAGATGGTGTCTTGTTATTTTAAGGCATGGACATTCATGAAGGAACATTCCAACTTGGAAGTAAACACCACATTATAATTTATTCAATGCCAAGTAATGTTTACACCTGTGTGATTAATTTCAACTAGATTATTGTATTCAATGTAATGTTTTAAATTCTCTCATGGATATAGTATAATGAGATAGATGAATTGTTTCACCTGGGCAGTGAATGGAATTAATGAATCCAATAACAAAATAGAGAGAATTAATATTAGTTCTTAGATAAGAGAGGTTATTCTAAAGAGGCCCCATTAAATGTTATATATTCATTGCGTAAACAAAAGAAATTAATAATATCATGACAAAAAATAATTAAATCATAAGTAATGACTTGGTCAGAAAAAATAGATATAATAACATTCATTAGACAAAAGTGAAAAAAAACAAGGGATATTTAACATTGGATGGAATTTTTATTACAACTATAAAAGAATAAATATGTTGGCACAAATGAGAGAACATATAGAAAATTTTAATTTTCATCTCATCAATAGAAAACATCATAGGAAAATATATGTTAGAAATTATTTTTAATATAGTATACATGTTGGTGTTGGAAATTCCATAATAGTTCCAAAACAAAATCATTATTTAAACCAATATTTGGAGTTAGAACTCCCTTGTTTATTCCCTAAACTCTTTTTCCTAGAAAATATTCAATATTTATGGTCATTTTTAGGATTAATGTTCTACCACATTTTCTTAATTCTAAATTTCATTCCTTAATTTCTAAAGTGTACAATGCTTCTGAAATTCATTTTTTTATATTCATTTCTATCATTAACACTCTCTACAGAATCACCACTAAAATAATTTCTTATAGACTTGCAAAAATCATGGACAAAATTTCCTCCTAGAACCAATTTGGGTTTATTAAGTGTAGATCCATTCAAGACATCATTTTACTGTGCTCTGAATGCATCAATACATTGAACAAATCCAACATATGAGGTATTATTTCTATTAAACATGAAATTATTAAATATTTTGATACACTATATTTGATTTTATCATCAAGTTTCTTCATGATTTTGGATTAAGTGATTCATTTATCACTATAATTAGAACATTAAGGAATTAAGCCTTTATTATCATTCTTATTACTGGTTATTCAAAGGGATATTTCAAATGTACCAAAGGAGTGAGGAAAGATGATCACATATCTTCTATTATCTTATCAATTTCAAAAGACTATCTTATTCACTTTCTCACTCGTCTTGTGGATCAGAATAAGCTCATTCCCATTCATGTTTCTTGGAATGTGTATGCTCCCACCGAAATTTTGTATACTGATGAAATCATCCTTTTCTTAAAAGGTGTTAAAATAAACATTATAAACCTCAAATACTATCTCACCCTAAATGAAAATTCTTATATTCAGACCATTAGTTTGAAAAAATATTATATCTTCATGGGGAAAACAATCCGTTCAATTAGAAATGTAGAATCATCAATGACTTAGGTCCGAAAGAGGGTTCTTTTCCATTTACATATCTTAGTGTTCCAAATTTTTGGGACAGACCCAAAACCATCTACTTTATTACCATAGTTGACCATGTTCTCAACCAACTCTCATTTTGGAAGTGAAAATCTCTCACCATGGTAGGTATAATTTTCATGTTTAAATATACTATTGTTTCTCTGATGGTTTACTCCATGGTGATCTATAAATGAAATATTGGAAAAATAAAAAATATGAACATATCTATCAATAAATTAATATGGACTAGTAGAACTCTAGAAATAAAACTTTTCATTGACCCATGTTTGACTTGTTACAATCCTATTAAAAAAGGGTGTATCAACATTTAAATTTTAGGTACTTTAATGAGGCCCCAAATCTATGCTCACTTATAATATTATTTATAACAACTCGTACACAATTTATTTTCCCTAAAAAAACATTTCATGGAATACACAAGGATGGAAACTCGAATTTTGTCAACTCTTCTATATGGCCTTATATTAAAAAATATATTTCCAGTATTGTGGTTAATTCTAGATGGATGGTTTCTAGGATCTCCTCAATGAATTTATTGTTAGATAACTGGATATGAACTCCTATAATTTCATTGACCCAAACTGATCAAACCCTTAAGAATACTAACAACTCAATTAGATATATCTATACAATCAATATGATCATCTCCTTGAAGCCATCAAGCATTCAGTTGAAAAATAATTGTAATCTATCACTATGGATTTTTTATTTTGGTATCCTACTCACAATGGTATACTTAACTCAAAAAACATTTATAATAACTACTTTTTTAATTTTGATAATGTTTTTTCTTGGATTAAACACATTAATATACCCTGGATCAAACCATCAAGATTCAATCTTATTTAGCATATCACTCCCAACAAATTTCCCCAAAGATAGATTCCTTCAGTCATTTAGAATCTAACTCTACACTAAATATAGATTATTCCACCAACACGTAGACGATGATAACAAACTTTTTCTTTCTTATGACAGTTCTTCTATGATTTGGAACTATAATCATGACATATTTTTTTACATATGTTTTATTCATGACTTCATCAAATCTTAACTAAAGTGATGTGCAGAAATAGAATGTATGCATCAAATTAAGATTATATTCCTTACTACTATCACTAAGAGCCACCATGTGTTTTGGAATTATTGTAATGATTTCATCAATAATAATTACTTATTTAATAAAACTGCAAGTCATCGGCAAATCCTTATTGCCATACGTGAAGCATCTTCGATGCCAAAGGGATACTATAAGAAATTAGTTCAGGACATTGTAATCCTACAAAATCTTTGGATTGATGGATTTTATTTTTCAAAATAATCGCACATTAGAAGTGTTATAGAGATCAAATTTTCTAGGATGGATTAAATTAAATGTGGATGGTTCATCCAAATGGAAATATAGGACTTTCGGGTTATTGTGCTATCATCAAAAATCCCATCAGTCAGATTCTTGAATGAATTCTTGGTAGCTGTGGTGTTTCCTCCTCTCTAGAGGCTGTTATGATGAGGTTGATTCCTTATATTTCCTTTTGTAAGATATTTGGCTAGAATAATATATATATTGAATGTGACATGACCACAATTGTTCAAGAAATTTGGAATGGAGAGACTCGTCTTTCTGGCCAATTACTACATGTTGAGTGGATTGCATACCCTCACTTCCCAACACTAATGAAATCATTACACATGTTTATTATGAATCAAATATGGATTAAGACATATTGGCCAACAAGGTTTTAAATCAAGACATTACCCAGCTCAATGTCCTCCCTGATAATCTTCTACCTTTTCATAGAAATGATTGTAATATGATTCTTTCTTTTTGACTCTGGTATCCTCTTTCTTTTATAATATATGTACTTTATTCTTTTGGCCAATGCTTCATCCTTTAAAAAAATTAACAACAAAAAAATAATAAATACCAATATTAAGGTGGTAAAAACTAATTTTTTAAAATAATCATCATAAATTCAACCAACCATTAGAGAAGAAGGAAAATATCAAAACTATGCATAGACTTAAGGATATTGAGAACATATTCAGTAATTTAAATGATTTCACTATGATAAAGATTTTATTTTATCTTAAGAAAAAATAATTCAAGTAATTATATAGGTTGAGGTCCATAAATCTTGATTATAAATGAGAGGATCATTTAAGGTAAGACTACCTCGGGGTGAATACAATTATAAGTTATAAAACCAAGAACACCCGTGACAAATCAAAATAGAAAATATCACCAAGAAACTCATATATTTTATGGAATAATGAAAAACAACATAAATAATTGTAAGAAACTATGAATTTTATAATTAGATGAAGAGGGATATAATAATAATGGGAACCATTTTGATAATGAATCAAATTGATTGGGTGGTAATGAAATTTTTGGTGATAAAGCTGAATTTATCAAAGTGTTAATAAAGAAATATATCATATTTTATGATAAATAATATGTGTAATATGATATTATTCAATAACAACTATTGAATGATTCATGAAATGGTTTCTTGATCCGGAAGTGTTGGTTACCAAAAGGGAAAAGTTTTACAAGATACAGTTGTACTAAAAAATTAACAATAATGAACAATTTATATGGTATTATATTATAGTATATAAATAATAACAAATAGAAAAAAAGAAATATTGATTAATATTAAAATACAATAATTGTGTTTTCCATGATAGAGTAAATTAATTTTTTTTTATAAAGTAGAAGAGATTCAGGTATGTAGATATCCATACTTAAAATAGAAATTAGTACCTAGTGAATCAAGGTTGGAAAAATAAATCAATATAGAGATTAACAAATTTTGGTGTCTATATTTTTTTGAAACCTATAAATCAATTTTCAGAAAATATGTAGAAATATAAAAAAAATTATAAAGGATTCCACACTTCATTATCATGAAAGTTTGGATGCATCAATGAAAATGGATATAGATGAAACTCAAAAAATTTATGTGACTTACTAGGGGAATTTAAAAGGGACATCCCCTGAAAAATAAAGGTTTAATAAAATATAAAATCTATGATACATAAGGAAATTAGTATATTCAATATAAATGGTGGTAGAATAAGAGGAATCAAAGATGAGTTCAATAGAGTATCTAGATTAAGAAAAACAACTAAATCATCTTTCTCAAACTAATTATTAAATAATATTCGCTCTTAATACCATGAAGTTGTGTTTAATTTCAAAACTAATGGAATTAATTGAGATTATCACATTCATGGAGAGACATTAAGTGATTAATATTATGAAAATATATACAATTTAGATTATTTCTATTATGTAATATTTCTCATCAATTATGAAATTTATGCCACTATGAAAATATTTTTTTAATTTCAGACACGGTGAAATATATTGATATAATTCACCACCATAGGGTTTTTATATGGAGTTATATATTTATTTGTTTTGATATTAGTATTTGGAAATGGAAAATAATTTATAATTATGTAATTGAGAAATATGATGATGATGTTCTTGTGGATTAAATATTAAAGTATCCAGATACAGTTTATTTGCATTATGATGTTTTAATAGATACTCAATTTATAAATAATTTATTATTTCTTCATTATTGTAGTAAACTAATATTTTCCCTATATTCATTAAATAATATAAATATTAGGTCTTCATGGTGGGATAATTTATAAAAAAAATTCAAAATAAAATTTTATCTTAAAATAAGGGAGAGAACATCTTCTGGGTTTGAATGTCTTTTGTCCATTTTTTTAATTGAATAAAATATAATTCAAAAAAATATATTTTAATTTACATGGAAGAATAATTGTTAATTAATTTCACATGGATAATATTTTATTATAGTATTATGATCATGTTAATCAATATTATTTTATATGCTGATAAATGCTCATGTTGACATAATATTCTTTGATTTATGTCTTCCGCCATTAAATAATATTGATTCCATCACTATATAAATATATTCAATGTTTAATTTCAGTCCAATTTTTGATCATCGAATATTGATTAGTTTTACGAAGATGGAGACAAAATTTCACTAAAAATAGACCTTGGATTATTATAGATAAGGGCATATCAAAACCATTACATTTAGAATAAATATTCAACTAAAACAAATAGAATGTGGGAAATAAATCACCCAATGGACTATTATGATTTATTATGAAATATTTTTTTGCAGTGATTTTACATAGTATACATTATTAGTGAAAAAAATATAATGAATAGTAAAATGAATTTGAATATTAATTGAATATATCTTTGGGTATTCTAAGCATTAACTCAGTATTAGGGATTGAAGATGTATAAAATCCCTGTAAAGTTGTTGTGGACATTAAAAAATTAGAATATTAAACAAATAATAATGAAATTCAGTATGATATAAAAACTACTACTAAGGGGATGATATTTAAGGATCCGTTATATTTTATCTAGAAAATATAAGATATCAGGTCGAGAGGTGTTGAATTACATTTTAAATTATACGGTTGTTAAACTAATATTCAATGGGATAATGTCATGTACTAATGGATGTTGAGTTAATTGACTACAAAACCGTGTATTTATATTTGAAGAACTATAGATTTATTTATAATTTCAGCTGTTATTTGAGTTGAATATGATACAGTGATAAAGTCCTCATGTATTTTCATGAGAATTTTTTATGAGAATTTACAAATGGAACGTATAAAAAATATTCCATACCCAATACTGAATAACACATGTATGAGGCCACTAGAGTGGTAATGGACAAACATAAAGTCACGCTATTTACAGAGTGATTGTGGAGAAGAGAAGCATGTATAATGAGAACATATTATTGGGTATCTCTAATTAGTGTACTAGAAGAAACCATTTTCCATATCACTGTTTTGTTCTATTGTAATTCAATGAGACCATTAGTTGTTTCATGGGTTATTAAGAAGTAAATTTAAAAAAGTAAAACTAATAATAGGTTCACTTAAAATAGAAACCATTCATCCCCTAATAAAAAAGTCACATATGATATTTATTTCAATTGGAATGATGACGTTCATCTATCATCTAAAACATAGTTCATCAAGGATTATAATTTATATGATCATGTGATAATTCTAAGTTTCATAATTAATATAACCTAATATCAACATCATGGGAGATTTTGATAATATATTTGTCAATTTCATAGAATTTCCCCCACAAATATTACATTTTAGGATGACATATTCTAATATAATAGTTTACCATTGAGTGACTAATTTATAATATGAACTGGTAGTTTGAGGGATTTATAGTTGGATTTTGTTTTTTATGATATATTTTATGAATTATGTTTCAATGTGAGTTTATATATGAAATATACAACACGTTTAGTGTAATATGGTAGAGCTGGGAAACTATCCTGTTATGAAAATTATGTTGATTCACTAATCATGTAATTCAACAACATCATAGTGCTACTTTTATTCATTCTCAACGTTTACCAAAAGATAAAAAAATTATTTATATATAAAATTCTATAAATAATGTAATTAATTTTCTTTAAGATTCAAATGAATATAAATAAATCTTACTGGTGGGTTCAGGATATAATGTCATTTAAAATGAATGTTACATTACAAAAAAAGATAAAATATATTTAGAAAGTAAATCCTTATAAAATACTCTGGAAAGATTATTTTTGATGTGTCATTTATAATAGTTTAAGAAATATATAATGAAATTTTAAGATAATATTAATAGAAGTTTTATTAAACACAATTTATTCTCAGAAATGACAGGTTGATAAATCTAAAAAATGAATTCCTAAATCATTAGGAGATCATGTAGTCTATTATGTCAGTAAACATTGGTGATATTTTACGGACGTGTTAACATCCTTACAACACTAAAAAATGATCAACATTTGTAGACAATGAAATGATTTGAATATGAATTTTTAAATAAGGAATATGTAAGAAAAATCATTAAAAAAACTCCCACAGAATTATTTCATTGGATATAGATGATTCAAATATGAGGTCTTTTGATGAAATGGAGGTTTAATTATTATAAGTAATATATATATGAAAAGTAATGTCTCTATAATGTATCCATAAGAGTGATGTCGAGAATATTTTAAATGAATTGGATATATTTATGTAATGATACAATAATATAATCATGAGTGAGGAATCATTCATATGTTCAAGAGATTCCAATAAATGTTTAAGATAATGAGCATGAGTTGTGTTGGAAAGGAATAATTTTTTGATCGATATATATCAGGAGTCACATTTTCATGCATAAAGATGTGTTGTTATTAGAATATATTATATAATCCGTGTTTTCCTATTCAAGATAAATATAATCTAGGAGGAAATACATGTAGACTTATTTTACCAAAAATTATATATTGAGTGATAATAAAAATTATTATTACCCAAGACAATATTCAAAGATAGGATTATGCTCTTGATTATTCAGGTTCCAATAATAAAATATATGATTCAATTATAGACGTTTCTGATAATTAAAGATAATTGGCATTGATATTCAATGAATACATTACTTATTTGGACTAAAATCTTCAATTATTAAAATTAGATGGTTTATAAATGATAGTATAGAAATAATGGAGATTAAATAATTATAAATATTTAACTATTCAAAACATCGAGAGGTTAATAAAACAACTATGTTTATTTGGAAGAAATTTTGAAAATCAATAATTATAATTAAAAAATAGAATAGTGATTAATTGGGATTTATATTGGATGTTGTTTATCTAAATATATTTTAATATCTACTAAGCCACTATTATGAGAATTCTAGATCATTGAGTTATGAAGTAGTTGAATTAGGTCACTATACAAAATTGTATAAAATGAGGGCATGAACAATAAAAGTTACTACTTATTAATGATATACATGTTTGATATAATAGAGTGATTCCAAAAAAACATTTACATTTACAGGGAAGATATAGAGATATATATCATGAACAACTAACATTATTTCCATAATTAATTATTGTAGAAGTATAGGGATCTGAAATTAAAATAATGGATGTATGTACAAGTTAAAATTTATTCTATGTATATAAAACATATATATATTAATGTCAATGTTTAGTCCAAATAATTCTAGAATAACTTTTAATGACTATATATTTCCGTATAAAAAATACAACTTTCCTACAAAGAGGTTTAATAGAATTTTATAGAGGTATCCTATCTACTTGTATAATATATTTGAATTGGAGTACAATATAATAATTGTTATTTTATGTAATAAATAATAACTCCCCCCATTATATTTTTTTTAATATGGAAAATCTATGGCTTGTAATTTTAGTAGACACGCCAAGGATTAGTATTCCCACAATAAGGATGAACCATTTAATAATATTTATGTTCTATTGTCCATATATGATCTGTATTTCATGTGGGATTTGTAATTGTGTGTTCATATTAAATATACGTCCACCATAACTGATATTTAAATTTTCACATTATGAAAGGGTATAATGATTAAGTTTACCTTACTAAAAAAAGTGGTCACACCTGATTCGCCCATCCCCCCATAGAGTGATCGCGTGATCTATTCGAACTAAAATGAAGGAAATCCTAGAAGTGGTTATCCAATATGAGGAAAGATTAAATTTTCTAACCCTTGTGTCTGAAAACAAGAGTATGAATATTTTTAGAAATCATCCATATCTACCGAAGGTTATGTATGGAATGTCCAGCAATAAAATATCACTCTTGGATGAAGATATAAAAAATATCCTAAAACGACATGAAGGATATCAATCAATAATAATAGTCATTATGAAATCAATTTTTAGTTCACCAACACATTACAAGAATCACTTAAAAATTATGCATCTATAATAAAAATGTATATTATATATTCATACATACATTGATCATGATTTTTACCATTTTACCACTCATAATACCTTGATAACATACCCCTACATGAATATTAATATCCAACACCCCATATAAATACTCTATAGAGAACCAAAAATAATCAAAATCCATAGAAGATATAAAAAAATTGGATTTACCATATCAAGAAATATATATTATAGGGTGGATGCTGCTAAAATTCTTACATTGAACAGTTAATAGTCCCTAAGTATGACCAACATGAGTTTTCTCAGAAATCATGACACTATCAATTGTGAATAACTCTTCCCTAAATAATTTTTGAATTACCACAATGGGAATCAGTAATCTTAATTATCTAATATAGCTTACATTTTCATCTGTAATTACCTAAATTGCAAGAAGAGGTACAACCACCTCCACCAGGTACCATTTTAGACCAAAATCTGGACCCCTAGTTATCAACTGTGATGAACTCTGATATAAGTGAATCAAATTCCCCATATACCTACATGAATGACACTCCAAATATGGTATGTGGAACTATAGTGGTATATTATTCCACTATAAAACAGTTATAACATAATGTTGGAGTTCACCCACATGAGAGATGTGATGACTCATGGCTCTCACTAGCCTATGTATCACAAGTCTAGTGAGACCCACTAAACTAGTACATCAAGCTACCCAAGTATCCACTCATAGAACTAAAATAATATTAAAAAATCCATGAAGTCTTACTATAAACAATGTTTCACTCTCGGTTTAGTTTTTATGCAAAAACATATAAAAAATTTGTATGGTCATAAATGTATATCTATTGATTAATTGAATTCATCAATACATCCTCAAAATAGCCTATCAACATAAATGAAAGCTAAGATAAAGCCGCAAAATAGGTTGTCTAATCCATCAATGACAGGCCTCCATGGAAATTGTTCATAAAATCATAGTTCTAGTATTAACTCAAATTTATTGGGAAAAAATGTGTTGATTTTGGTTTACTTGGACCAAATTTTTGTACTTAGATTACATGTATATTCGATGTATTTAATAATAATAGAAATTTTTATTATATATTAATCATTAATTTATATAAATGAAATTTAATAATTTATAGAGAATATGTATCATTGGTATGGTCATAGATGTTCCCCACTATGATGATAACCATTATGTTCTTGAACAATTTTATAAAATAATGTTATATCGTTGGATAGCATATTATGATGGGACAAATAGTACATAGACTATCAAGTGTTTTTACTCATATGTAGGTGAAGATTCTTCTCATTATGTTCACAGATGGTAGTATCTATGAAGAGAGATAATGAGTATAAACCCACCAACATGAATTTATCGTCTCTTGGTGACATCAGATATTCCAATCTGTTAACATGTATGATGGTCCTTCATTGTTAAAAATATTTTTAAACCATTTTTAAAATTAGGTTCTATGATGTATTTGTTAAACCATGAAGATAATTGTTCATAGAGAATTTGGATATGTTGGGTCAACTCAAGTGACAATTATTTGACGAATAATTTGAGTAATGACTTTTCTCCTCCATATTTATGGTTGTTGATATCTTATCCTTATGAATAGAATACACTTGTCACCATAAATTAAATTCAAATGGGGTAGTGACATGTTTATTCTATATATTCAATGGATGATGTATCAAACATATATTCTTGTGACATATATATGCATCCTAGTTGATGATATATTGATAAAAATAGTTTTTTACATAGTGAGAAAAATATGTAGTTTTATTGATAGTGAAAGTACGTTATTTTTCTTTGGTAAATTAACATATTTATAGATAGTAGTAATGGACATTAGTTAGGAATTCCTAGTATCATTGAGAAAGAACCATATAGAGTCAGACACAATATTTTTCCATTGATCTTTGTTAAATTATATTTTAATCTTATTATGGGAAGAATTATTACTCTTGCGACCAAGAAATAATTTTATTCAATTTTTATAGTTCAATAATATTCAAATTGTAATAAATAATTTTTTTTCTCAAGAAATAATTAATTTTATTAAATGAATATATTTAATATATTTATTTTCTCGATATGAATAAAATATTTATTTTATTTATTGAATATATAAATATATATTCACAATATTGTGAATAAAATATTTATTTATAAACAAAAAAATTATTCATTTGTTCAATATATTCATGATTAGTTTTAATAGACCATAATTATAACAACCATGCACTTTATTACATAAATAATGATTTATTATATAATAATGCACATAGGAAAAATATTACGATCAAGAGGTCTATTTTATTCGGGGATTAGGATCATTACATAACATATTAAAATATAAAATGCAACATCTTATTATAAACATCTTTTACATGACCACATCATTCCTTCGAACATAGCATTTCATGTGATAACCTCAGGGCGTATATAAAAAATGAGTTAGATATAAAGCCCAGTAAGGGAGTAAACAAGGCATTAAATGATGAATATAGTACATTATAGGAAATTTTCATATCAATGGAGTTCATGAGAAACATGAACACAAATGTATGATATATAATGATTAACAAAACATGGAAATGTGGAAAATTCATTTAGCATGATTTTCGAATGCTCCAAGGCTCATTGCACATAGAAGATTATTAAACCCTCATTGAAAATGAATTTTAATTTGTAAATACTAATTTTACATGATGTGTGATGATACTAATCTTTACCTAATGCATTGAAGCACTATTATGGTCCACCCTTCTTAATTATTTCATTTCATGTACAAGTGTGCCACATGGATCATATAACATTGATTCATTAAACATCATAATTTATTCCACGATAATGTAATGTGGAATTTATATGTGAAACACTACAATAAATATGTAAATGTGTATATAGGTGAATAATATTGATAGATAAATTAGCATGGTATACACTACACAATTACATTCGCTTAGCAAATCGTGTTTCCATTTCGGCAGCATAACAACGTGACGTAAGAAATCATAAAAATGGTTGATGAGAGATAATGGGGTGTATCATAATAAGTAAATGAAATGAATATTAAGTGGGTACTATATATACATTTCTGGAAAAAATGTAATGGGATTTAGATTCACAATACAAAACAATTTCTTGAATGTAAATGATAAGAGATAAATTCCTTAAGGAATTTTGGCCTGGTTTTAGGTGTACACAGAAGGCATTAATAAAAGAGAATGGGGATTTTAATTATTCTAACACAAATATGTCATTATGTGCGAGGTAAAAAATCATACCCAAACATTTTTAATTGAATATAAAAGGGAATTACTATATAATGGAATGTGGGAAAAAGGATAAAGGATGAAATCCATAACATGGATGTGTGATAGCTAATGTTTGGGAGAGACATCAAGAATGGTTTATTGGGAGCATGGGGAACCTTTTAAGGATTCAAGATATATTAGGGCAGTGGTTGGTAGACCACCAAAGGATTTATGTTAAGGTGATGTGGGGTCATGGGTGGGTTTATATAGGAAAAGGGAGGGAGTTCTTTATTATTTATGATTTAGACACTACACATTAAACAAACCAAAAACACAATCCATCTCATGGTTTTAGACATTGTTTTACTCCAAAGGGTCGTGGAAACATTATTTAATAAGGACAATAATCTCACTTCTTAAAATATTAGGCTTGCTTATGTGGAGGTGTGTCACACTCTCATGGAAATCAATTTAAAAAGTTAAAATGTTATATAAGTATAAGGCACCAGCCTTAAACCTTACTTAATATTGAATTAAATGAATAATTCACATTGAGGATCTTTTCAGGTTTAGAGTTTTAGAGAATTAGAACATAACTATTACATCTTAAAAGATTACAAAGTAGACACTTCTACTAAGTCTCCATAAAATAAAAACTCTTAAAAAGAAAGATGTCTAGATTCCATGTTTTAGATAGCATGAAATTCCCTTGATCCCATCCTTGACCTTATTCCACTTTAAGTCCTGTGAAAAACATTTAGAAAAAACTTGCGGTGAGCATAAAAAGCTTAGTAAGGGATACAAAGAGAATGAAAAATGTTAGTTTTTCAAACATCAAGTAAACCATGTATACTATATCAAAGTAATACCTTCACCTTCATGAAGTAGTAAAAAAAATCTTCACTGAATAAAGTATCATTACTTACCTTTTTGTAACCAAAGGATTACCATAAAACCCATATAAAGAACACATAGAATATATAAAGGTAACTTGGGACATAAACATACTTAAGTGGAGTAACCATACGGTCGACTTCCACACATATCACTTAATGGAATATCCATACGGCCAATTTCCATACATACTTAATGGAATAGCCATACGGCCGACTTCCATACCCAATGCATTGGAGGTTATAACGTAACCACCCATCCTGGTATTCATGGCACCACCCGTCATATGGTTTATAACGTAACCACCCATTAAAAAGTCCAAGTACCAATATAAAATCATAAAACATAAAACCAATATAAAGGAAAGATAGCATTTCCACATTTCAATCACAATATATCATAAATATATTGACATAATAGAATCCTTTTTCAAAAACATTTTCAATACCAAAATACATAAAAGAGTATATGGTATTTATTTTATTCTAAAAAAACATTACGGCTTGTTGAGGAAGGCAAAGACCAAATAATACCCGCGGCGGCGGAAAAGGTCGTTGTCGCCACGTATGTTAAAAGAAACATTCCTTTTTGTCGTTTTGTAAAACACTTCGTAGAAAAAGATTCCTTTTGTATAAAAGTAAAATTCAAAGGTTTTTATACACCGTATAAAAGAAAGTTGTGTATAAAACGAAATATGCCTCAATGAAAGGAGATTGAGACGAAGTCCCTTACCTTGGGTCCGACTTGACTCGATCGTTCTTTAACGTCCTGAATAATAAACTTGAGTTAATTTATACTTGATTAAGAACCTTTTAAAGTTCATTATTCTTTTTATATCACTTATTTCCATGTTATAAACATTATGTAACCATTTAAGTAAATAATGTTTGTTTTGTCAATATTTGGTTCTTAAGTCGAAAGTTGACTTCTTACAATTACATGTTGTTCATGTGGTCAAAAGTTCTTTATATCCAGAATGAAATTATGGATTTGGATATAATATGTATCATATATATCCAGCATATACATGTATTGATAATATTACATAATCATTTAGAGGTAAGAAATGAAATGCACCGTTCATGGAGACGGTAAGCCGTACGTACGCATGAACGCTACTTTCATTTCTTTGTCATATTAGTGGAATTAAATCTAAATGAGAGATATGTATATTTTAATTCTAGAATTATATTCATCATTTAGATATATCATTAATTATATATATACATTATATACATGTAATTTTAATAGTACATTGCATTTGGGGATAAGAAATGAAATGCACCGTTCATGGAGAAGGTAAGTCGTACGTACGCATGAACGCTACTTTCATTTCTATCTCATACTTTAATGGAAAGAAATAATAATGATATAGAGGTATATTATAATTCCAGTATAAAATCATATATAATAACTTTAAATCCATCCTTTACACGTCCCACATATGGCATTAACGAATCACATCACTTTGAGGGGGCGGTAGTCCGCACTTCCTTAAATGAAGATATCGTGTTTACCCATAATGGAAACCATAATGGTATGCCAAAAATGAATAATACAGAATCTTAAAGAAAACATAAACATATTATATATCATATATAAAAATAGTGACATCATAATGGCCACCCTTGATGGTGTTAAATGAGTATTGAACAATCATCGTTTCGGGAGGCAGAATTTCGCCATCCACGGAAACCGTATGTTATTTAACCATTTGATGTAGTTGTGTGAGAGTGTAGCTCAAATAAATATTATAACAACATCCTAGTATATTTAAGATAATGTTGTTGTTACAAAAGAAGTAAATAAAAAGAGTTTAGAGGGTTGGAGAAGAAAAATAAAACAAATGAACAAGAGAGAATGAATTACCTTTAAAAGTGTAACTCCCTTTTTATTTGAGCCTAAAGGCTTCCATTGAAAGGATTATGCCCAAAGTGAATCCTCTAGGATGAGGAGAGGGATGTGGAGAGAGTAATTGGTCAGGGGTTGGCCGAGCCAAAGGCTTGAGAAGTGTGTGAAATGGGGTAGAGGTGGGGGCCTTTTATAAGAGGAGATGAGGGGCACTTTTGGAAAGTAAAGAAATATTACTTTATTTGAAAATGTTTTTCGGTTTTAAAAGGTCCCAAATTGATGTAATTAGTGGATAAGGTGATAAGGGTTCGAAATCCACTAATCCAATTGGTTTTGGACATGTTTAGGATTTAGATTTTTCATTATCTTTCCATTTTATTTAAATCGTCAAATAATGATGTCATCGCTGCATCATTATTATATCATATATAATTTAATTTATTTAATGTATAAAAATTATAAAAAAATTACTATGATGTAGGAAATCTTCGTATCTTTCCAATGACTATTTATAATCAAAATTTGGACTTGTATAACCCCACTCAAAAATTATGTTAGTAAAACAATTTATGTTAGTGTTATTTTCACTTTAACATTAAATAAAAATATATTAATGTCATTTTCCAACTAAAGTGGATCCATGGGGTCCCTAAGTTGGACCATGGCTTGTCGTGGTCGGCCATGACTCACCCAATAGGTTTATGACAAGTGTCATGGTGTTTTCACATTCTTATAATACCATTTTTACCTTAAACTACACTAATTACCTCTAATCGCGATTAAGAACTTAACAAGTTACTATTCACCAAAAAATTATTATAATCTCATTGAACCACATTTTACTTCTTAATGACAACCATGTATGTCGGATTTTCAAAATTCAATACACATTAGTGGTAAACTTTCATTTAACTGAAAAATCAGTTTCCTTGATTACCACTTAGTGGTTTAACTATTCATCAAAAATTGATGTTTTTCAGAAAATTACCAAAAATTCACCCTAAGCTATATTTGATATTCCGAATTCAAAAATGAATTCTATTTTACAAAATTCAAAACATATAAGCCACATTAATTAATTTAATAATTAATTCCCGCTGTCAGAGCAAATAGCGTGTTTTTATGAAACAATAAGTATCAAAAGATTGACACTAGTTTAAGTCCGATTTCAAAGTGAAATTAATTCCAATGACCACCATTGGATTAAATGGTAAAAATATATTCATATTACACATTATGACCAATTCAAAATATAATCTAATCATATAAATAAATTATATTAAAAAGAGGTTTTGAATTAAAATACAACATTTTACACTAGTCATAAAAAAATGAACTTTATCAGAAAGGTACCAAAAATTTACACAAAGTAAATTTTGATGTCCCGATTCTAAAGAAGAGTTATATTGGGTCCAAAATAAAGTATAATAGTGATCAAAACTATATTTAATGACGGATCACCATTAAAAGGTGAAAAGTGAACCTTTAGTGAAAATTAGAGTATATATGCCCTAAAATTGAACTCTTTCCGTATTTTAAGCCTTTATCTTTTATTGGGTAGATGTATAAACATTTAAAAACATATCTAATCATATTTTAGTTATTTCTATCCATTCCCTCCAGTACAACGGCTACTTGTTAACTAACATTTAAAATAATATTATTTTATTACTAGTGTGCTACGTAAGTTTGAAAGAAACTCATCGTTGCGTATCGGGTACGCTATCGAACATAGCAACCCCTTTAAAATAAAATTAATATTTAATTCGTAAATATTAATAAATATGAAAATTCTTTATTCTTTATTTACCTGGGATGTTACATCCTTCCCCCCTTTTGGGAATTGCGTCCTCGCAATTTTATTCACTTATCAAAATAAGTGGGGGTATTTATCCCTCATAGCATTTTCAGATTCCCACGTTGCCTCTTAAATCACATGGGTTTCCCACAAAACCTTTACCTGATGAATCACCTTATTCCGTAACACTTGCTCCTTGTGTTCAAGAATCTGGACCGGTTGTTCCTCATAAGATAGGTTCTCTTCCAGCTGAACTACCTATGGGCTCAAAACATGAGATGGATCTGGCATATACTTTCTCAACATCGAAACGTGAAAAACATTATATACCTGAGATAAACTCGGAGGTAAAGCCACTCGGTATGCAACTGATTCAACTCTTTCCAGAATTTCGTATGGTCCAATAAACCTTGGACTCAACTTTCCTTTCTTACCAAATCTCATCACACTTTTCCAAGGAGAAACCTTGAGAAAAACACGATCACCTACCTCGAAAGATAGATCCTTCCTCCGGTTATACGCATAACTCTTCTGCCTGCTCTGAGCTGTTCTCATGTGCTTCTGAATCAACTGAACTTTTTCTGCCATCTCTTCTACCAATTTTGGTCCCATCAGTTTCCTTTCACCCACTTCATTCCAAAATGCTGGAGTTCGACACCGCTTCGCATATAATGCCTCAAATGGTGCCATCTGTATACTGGAATGAAAACTGTTATTATAAGAAAACTCAACCAAAGAAAGATGTTGGTCCCAACTTCCCTGATAATCCATAGAACAAGCTCGTAGCATATCCTCCAATGTCTAGATTGTTTGTTCTGACTGCCCATCTGATTGAGGATGAAAAGTTGTACTAAAATTTAATTCAGTACCCAACGACTTCTGAAGGTCTTTCCAAAATTTAGTAGTAAACCTGGGATCACGATCCGATACAATGGAGAGAGGAACTCCATGTAACCTGACTATCTCTTTAAGATACAAACAGGAAAGTTGATCTAGAGAGAAATTATCTCATATAGAAAGGAAATGAGCAGATTTGGTCAAGCGATCAACAATAACCCAGATTGCATTATTACCTCGAGATGTCTTCGGTAATCCTACAACAAAGTCCATGGATATGTTTTCCCATTTCCACTCTGGCACTGGTAAAGGCCGAAGCATCCCTTTCGGTAACTGCTGCTCTACTTTAACCTGTTGACATGTTAAACACTTCACAGTAAAATCAGCAATGTCTCTTTTCATTCCATCCCACTAGTAATACTCCCGCAGACCTCTGTACATCTTAGTACTACCAGGATGAAAAAACAACTCATTCTTCAACTGTGAATCACAAGGCACACATAACCTCTTCACAAACCTCAAAACACAAACACAAACTTATCCAAGAACTCATGGAAAATTTTATTCATAAGGTCCATGAATACAGCAGGTGCATTGGTTAACCCAAAAGGCACAACTACAAATTCATAATGGCCATATCTAGTACGGAACGCAGTCTTCGGAACATCTGCTTTTTTTACTTTCAACTGATGGTACCCTGAACTCAAGTCAATCTTCGAAAAATACTGAGCTCCCTGGAGCTGATACCACTTCATTCGATGGCCCAACATCTGCTGAAGTTGTTGCAAAGGATTTCACCACCCCTATCTGCTTGTAGTCTGGCTGCATTCCACCAGTTGAGCTCTTCGTTGGACACTCGTTTGCATAATGACCCATTTCATTACACTTAAAACATTTTACCATTGGCTTTTCATTTCCTGCTTGATCATATTCCTTACAGTTATGAGCAATATGACCAGACTTACCACACCGAAAGCACTTACCAGACTTGGATAAACATTCTCCAGGATGCATTTTACCAAACTTCTCACAGGATGGATATTTGGTTTTCTTACCTCCTTGCTTCTTTGATGAATTCTTCCCCTTTTCCTTCCAACAAGATCTCTTATTCTGTTGTTTGTCATAGAACACCTGGTCATCGGCAAACTCCATTTCCACCTTCTCCGTACATCGAACAAGTTTTTCATAACTTTTGAACTCACGAGAAGCTAAATCCCTTCGATACTTTGGCTTTAACCCTGAGTAAAAACGGTTTATTTTACTATCAAGATCTCGTATGAAGTTTGGAGCATACCTTGCCAATCGAGTGAACTTTTCTTCATAAGTAGCCACTGAATCATCCTCCTGCCTCAATTCTAGGAACTTTTTTTCCATCCTAAGACGAACCACCTTAGGAAAATATTTCTCAAGAAACATACCTTTGAATTCGTCCCAGTGAAGATCCTCAATCTCATCACTATCCCTTATATTTTTCACCATCGACCACCACTGATCAGCTTCACCTTCAAAACGGTAAACAACAAGACTAATCTTTTGATGTTCTGAACACCCCATGACATCAAAAATCTTCTCTAGTGATTTAATCCACCCTTCAGCTTGCACAGGGTCAGATGATCCTCTAAATGATGGGGGATGTTGCCTCATGAAATGTTCCACCACTGACATGTTCCTCTGCGGTTGATCTGGCTGATCATGTGCATGGATACCACCACCATTTATAGCCTGAGTCAACTGTTCCATCACTGCAACAAACTGTTTAGTTCTGATTCCGACCATCTCAGGTTGCTGATTTGGAAGGTTATCTTCCTCCTGATGTCGTCCCAACATAGCTGCTTTGTTTCCTCTGCGGAAAACCATTCAGAACACAGAAATATCTTAGGCGAAGCAACATGGTAATCTGTAAATGCTATATCATTTCAATCATATTATAATTTAACACTTTTCTAACTCCTAATGTTGTCTAAACCATCCTCTGATACAATCTCTAAGGCCCCATCCTTAAACCTTACTTAATATTGAATTAAATTAATAATTTATATTGAGGATCTTTTCAGGTTTATAGTTTTAGAGAATTAGAACATAACTATTACATCTTAAATGATTACAAAGTAGACACTTCTACTAAGTCTCCATAAAATAAAAACTCTTAATGAGAAAGATGTCTAGATTCCATGTTTTAGATAGCATGAAATTCCCTTGATCCCATCCTTGAACTTATTCCACTTTAAGTCCTGTGAAAAACATTTCGAAAAAACTTGGGGTGAGCATAAAAAGCTCAGTAAGGGATACAAAGAGAATGAAAACTATTAGTTTTTCAAACATCAAGTAAACCATGTATACTATATCAAAGTAATACCTTCACCTTCATGAAGTAGTAAAAAAAATCTTCACTGAATAAAGTATCATTACATACCTTTTTGTAACCAAAGGATTACCATAAAACCCATATAAAGAACACATAGAATATATAAAGGTAACTTGGTACATAAACATACTTAAGTGGAGTAACCATACGGTCGACTTCCACACATATCACTTAATGGAATAGCCATACGGCCAATTTCCATACATACTTAATGGAATAGCCATACGGCCGACTTCCATACCCAATGCATTAGAGGTTATAACGTAACCACCCGTCCTGGTATTCACGGCACCACCCATCATATGGTTTATAACGTAACCACCTGTTAAAATGTCCAAGTACCAATATAAAATCATAAAACATAAAACCAATATAAAGGAAAGATAAAATTTCCACATTTCAATCACAATATATCATAAATATATTGACATAATAGAATCCTTTATCAAAACCATTTTCAATACCAAAATACATAAAAGAGTATATGGTATTTATTTTATTCTAAAAAAACATTATGGCTTGTTGAGGAAGCCAAAGACCAAATAATACTCGCGGCGGCGGAAAAGGTCGTTGTCGCCACGTATGTTAAAAGAAACATTCCTTTTTGTCGTTTTGTAAAACACTTCGTAGAAAAAGATTCCTTTTGTATAAAAGTAAAAGTCAAAGGTTTTTATACACTGTATAAAATAAAGTTTTGTATAAAACGAAATATGCCTCAATGAAAGGAGATTGAGACGAAGTCCCTTACCTTGGGTCCGACTTGACTCGATCGTTCTTTAACGTCCTGAATAATAAACTTGAGTTAATTTATACTTGATTAAGAACCTTTTTAAAGTTCATTATTCTTTTTATATCACTTATTTCCATGTTATAAACATTATGTAACCATTTAAGTTAATAATGTTTGTTTTGTCAATATTTGGTTCTTAAGTCGAAAGTTGACTTCTTACAATTACATGTTGTTCATGTGGTCAACAGTTCTTTATATCCAGAATGAAATTCCCGATTTGGATATAATATGTATAATATATATCCAGCATATACATGTATTGATAATATTACATAATCATTTAGAGGTAAGAAATGAAATGCACCGTTCATGGAGACGGTAAGCCGTACGTACGCATGAACGCTACATTCATTTCATTGTAATATTAGTGGAATTAAAATTAAATGAGAGATATGTATATTTAAATTCCAGAATTATATTCATCATTTAGATATATCATTAATTATATATATACATTATATACATGTAATTTTAATAGTACATTACATTTGGGGATAAGAAATGAAATGCACCGTTCATGGAGACGGTAAGCCGTACGTACGCATGAACGCTACTTTCATTTCTATCTCATACTTTAATGGAACGAAATAATAATGATATAGAGGTATATTATAATTCCAGTATAAAATCATATATAATAACTTTAAATCCATCCTTTACACGTCCCACATTTGGCATTAACGAATCAACTCACTTTGAGGGGGCGGTAGTCCGCACTTCCTTAAATGAAGATATCGTGTTTACCCATAATGGAAACCATAAAGGTATGCCAAAAATGAAAAATACATAAGATTAAAGAAAACATAAACATATTATATATCATATATAAAAATAGTGACATCATAATGGCCACCCTTGAAGGTGTTAAATGAGTATTGAACAATCATCGTTTCGGGAGGCAGAATTTCGCCATCCACGGAAACCGTATGTTCTTTAACCATTAGATGTAGTTGTGTGAGAGTGTAGCTCAAATAAATATTATAACAACATCCTAGTATATTGAAGATACTGGTGTTGTTACAAAAGAAGTAAATAAAAAGAGTTTAGAGGGTTGGAGAAGCAAAATAAAACAAATGAACAAGAGATAATGAATTACCTTTAAAAGTGTAACTCCCTTTTGATTTGAGCCTAAAGGCTTCCATTGAAAGGATTATGCCCAAAGGGAATCCTCTAGGATGAGGAGAGGGATGTGGAGAGAGTAATTGGGCAGGGGTTGGCCGAGCCAAAGGCTTGAGAAGTGTGTGAAATGGGGTAGAGGTGGGGGCCTTTTATAAGAGGAGAGGAGGGGTACTTTTGGAAAGTAAAGAAATATTACTTTATTTGAAAATGTTTTTTGGTTTTAAAAGGTCCCACATTGATATAATTAGTGGATAAGGTGATAAGGGTTCTAAATCCACTAATCCAATTGGTTTTGGACATGTGTAGGATTTAGATTTTTCATTATCTTTCCATTTTATTTAAATCGTCAAATAATGATGTCATCGCTGCATCATTATTATGTCATATATAATTTAATTTATTTAATGTATAAAAATTATAAAAAAATTACTATGATGTAGGAAATCTTTGTAGATTTACAATGACTATTTATAATCAAAATTTGGACTTGTATAACCCCACTCAAAAATTATTTTAGTAAAATAATTTATGTTAGTGTCATTTTCACTTTAACATTAAATAAAAATATATTAATGTCATATTCCAACTAAAGTGGCTCCATGGGGTCCCCAAGTTGGCCCATGGCTTGTCTTGGTCGGCCATGACTCACCCAATAGGTGTAGGACAAGTTTCATTGTGTTTTCACATTCTTATAATACCATTTTTACCTTAAACTACACTAATTACCTCTAATCGCGATTAAGAACATAATAAGTTACTATTCACCAAAAAATTATTATAATCTCATTGAACCACATATTACTTCTTAATGACAACCATGTATGTCGGATTTTCGAAATTCAATACACATTAGTGGTAAACTTTCATTTAACTGAAAAATCAGTTTGCTTGATTACCACTTAGTGGTTTCACTATTCATCAAAAATTGTAGTTTTTCAGAAAATTACCAAAAAATCACCCTAAGCTATATTCGATATTCCGAATTCAAAAATGAAGTCTATTTTACAAAATTCAAAACATATAAGCCACATTAATTAATTTAATAATTAATTCTCGCTGTCAGAGCAAATAGCGTGTTTTTATGAAACAATAAGTATCAAATGATTGACACTAGTTTAAGTCCGATTTCAAAGTGAAATTAATTCCAATGACCACCATTGGATTAAATGGTAAAAATATATTAATATTACACATTATGACCAATTCAAAATATAATCTAATCATATAAATAAATTATATTAAAAAGAGGTTTTGAATTAAAATACAACATTTTACACTATTCATAAAAAAATGAACTTTATCAGAAAGGTACCAAAAATTTACACAAAGTAAATTTTGATGTCCTGATTCTAAAGAAGAGTTATATTTGGTCCAAAATAAAGTATAATAGTGATCAAAACTATATTTAATGACAGTTCACCATTAAAAGGTGATAAGTGAACCTTTAGTGAAAATTAGAGTATATATGCCCTAAAATTGAACTCTTTCCGTATTTTAAGCCTTTATCTTTTATTGGGTAGATTTATAAACATTTAAAAACATATCTAATCATATTTTAGTTATTTCTATACATTCTCGCCAGTACAACGACTACTTGTTAACTAACATTTAAAATAATATTATTTTATTACTAGTGTGCTACGTAAGTTTCAAAGAAACTCATCGTTGCGTATCGGGTACGCAATCGAACATAGCAACCCCTTTAAAATAAAATTAATATTTAATTCGTAAATATTAATAAATATGAAAATTCTTTATTCTTTATTTACCTGGGATGTTACAATAAGTCTTGGAGGGTCCACTATGGAACTGTACTATTAGAAAAACAAATATGAAATCACATTTTATTAATAATAAAATATATAATGGAAGAATATATCAATAATATTATTTTATTACATCATTATAGGGTCATTATGCAGTCATAATACACATTATATAATTAAACGCTATTTAATTTTTACCAAAAAATTCGACTGTCTCATAAAATTATGGAAAATTCCCCATTAAGTAATTTTGACATTCTGATTCCAAAAATAAAATTCATTTTATCAAAATAATTTTCTAAATACTTTAATTTTTAATTTTAATATAAAAAACACTTATAAAAAATTCATGTATTTTGACCAAAACAGCATTCAAGCCTTAATAAAAATTACAATTGTATTTTTTAAAATTAAATGATAATTTATATTTTATAAAAAGTAATTTTGTAATAATATTTTTACAAAATATTATTTAATAAAATAATCCATTAATTAATCAAAATAGTTATCATAATTGAATATTTTCTAAAAATAACATTTGTGCTTTAAAATATATTTACACAGAAACAATACTAAAATGAATGTTTATTATTTATACAATAATAATTTATATAATCATAATTCTAAGTTCTTGTTACATAACACTTTAAAATGATGGCAGAAGACCTAAGGGTATGGTGCGTGGTGGTGACAGACTCTTGGGGTGGCTCGGATAACATTGGTATAGTGGTAATCTCTATGAACATCAACTTCACCCATATGAAGTTCTATTCATGCTTAATGTGTTGATGCTTTGCTTGGTCTTGGTCAAGTGAGAAGCTCAATGACACAAACTCTTTTTTGAGCTCCATCAAATGGGCTTCATATGGAGAAATTCTACTGGATGAGGCCATTTCTTCCTCTGTTTGAGTAAATTGGATTTGTGAATGCTTTATATTCATACAAATCGGGAGACCACTGTTCAATGTCCATATTTCAAATGGTAACAACTCAGAATGGTATTTTTAAATACATAATACAAAGGATGTGAATATGTTATATAAAAATTATACATAATAATAAAAATAATTAGATCCAGATGAAATTTAGTTGATAAATTTTTGGGTTGTTACAATCTCCCCCCACCCCCACATAAGAATATTTTCCATCTAAATTTCCTTTTCCCACAATAAAATAGATTAAAGTAACTCTTCTTCATCACTTCCTCTGATTCCCACATTACTTATTTAAACTATTGTATTCTCCACAACACATTCACGAGGGGAATGTTCTTATTTGTTAAAAAAATTTCCTTAGGATCTAAGATATTCACATTATTATCTTCGTAGGATAGGTCATTCTAAAATGGTACCACCTCTAGGTTGAGTATATTTGATGGGTCATGTATGTACTTCCTCAAGAGTGACACATGGAATACATCCTGTACTTGACAAATGTTTGGTGAATGTGTAAGTCGATAGGCCACAACTTCAATGTGATCAAGTATATCAATAGGGGTTGATGTACCTTGGACAATGCATTTACTTCTTCCCAAATCTCTTAACTCACTCCCATGGGGTTATACAGAGGAATCTCATCTCACTAATATCAAACTATACGTCTCATAGATGAATTTCAGCATATCTATTTTTTCGACTCTAAGAAGATTTAATGTGCGGCAGAATGGTCTTAACCTTCTCCAATATTTCATTCACCAAATTTGGACCTTCGATATTTCATTCCCGACTTCATCCCACCATTCTATTGTTCTGCACCACTTCCCATACAAGTCTTTATAAGGATCAATTTCTAAGATTCATTTGAATCTTCTGATATAATAGAACTTAGCCAGTGGAAGATGTTGATCGCATCATCCTTTAATGTCCATTGACTTTGCTCGCAATAGTTCTTCAAGTGTTCGGTTAGTACACTCATACTGGCCATCATTTTGAGGATGATTAGCCATACTAAAGTTCATCTCAGTATTCAAAAAATTTTGATGACTCTTCCTAATCATATAGTTGAGCCATAGATCATGATTGGATATAATAAATAGTGGTACTCCAGGAAGCCTTACCACATCTCTGATCTATATCGGTGTCGGTTGATCAAGAGAGAAATCCACACAAATATCAATGTAGTGTTCGTTATTTGTAAGAATTTCGAAAAAACCCATATTTCATTGTTTCCTTTGGATGTCATCAGTAGTCCAGTGACAAATTCCATGGTGATGTTCTCCCATATCCATGATGGTATGGGTAATGGTTGTGTCATCCCCTTAGAATTCTTCCCCTCTACCTTCACATTCTTTCATAACTTGCACTTTGATATATATTAATGAACCTCCTTCTTCATGTTATCCGACCAATAATGATCTTGGAGATCTGGAAACATCATTGTGATTCCTGGGAGGATGGAGAAATTTGAACTATGTGAATCATCCAAAAACTCTTTCTTTAACTATGTAATTTATGGAAAACATATTCTTGAGCCAAATCTCCAAATTAATTTTTCATTTACATTAAACACCAATTATTTACCTTTTTTAATTGTTTGAATTTTTTTATAGTTCCAACATCATCCTTTTGAGCATTCATTAAGATTTCAAAAAGATATGGTTGAGGAATAATTTATAAAAGGATTGATGATGTTCCTTTATTTATGATTCACGTGACAATCTTTATCAAATATATGAAAATTGGATCCTTTTCAATTCGAATAAATGATAAAATCAATGGGTCCATTATACATAGAGCTTCTCACACCTTGTTTGATTTCCCACAGTGGTAATGGATTGAGCAGTCATTGTCTTTTATCAGATCTAACCATCATTATTGGGAAATATTCAACACTTTTTGTGTGAATATATAATTTTGGATTTTTGTAATCTATGTATATTTATAACTTATTCCCAATTTGATAATAACCCCAAATATTCAATGCGATGATTAGTGCAATCCACTCAATATCATGAGTTGGATAGTTTTTCTCATGAACATTTAGTTTCCAAGAAGTATAGGCAATGTCTTTTTCATTTTTCATCCACACACAACCCATGCCCGTTCTTGATGTGTTCCTAAATAACACAAAAATTTCACCAATTGTGGGTAATGTGAGCAGCAATGAAGTTATAAGCCTCCTTTTTGACTCCTTGAATCTCTCTTCACACTCATCACTCCATGAAAACATTACTCCTTTCCGTGTCAGCTTGGTAGGAGGGATGGACATTCATGGAAATTTTCTGACAAATCGGCGATAATATCCAGCAAACCCCAAGAATCTACAGATATTAGTTACTGATGATGGCCTTTTCAATCCCTCAATTGAAGTTGTCTTTGAGGGATCCACAGTTATCCAATTTACTGGGATTATATGGACAAGGAATTTGACATCCTTCAACCAGAACTCACACTTGTTTTACATTTCATAGAGCTTCTCTTTTCGTAAAGACACTAGTACAATGCTTATATACTTCTGATGCTCTCCCTTGTTTTTTTAATATATTAGAATAAAATCTATAAATACTACCACAAATTTAACAAGATTTTATCTAAATACTATATTAATCATGTTCACTCAAGAGAATTAGTGAGTCTGAAAGTCATTGCTATGAATTCAGAGTGCATGTACCTTATACAAAAAGTAGTCTTTGGGATATCCTCCTTCGTCACCCTTACTTGGTAATATCCTAACCACAAATCCCCCTTGAATAATTATTGTGCACCACATAGATAATCGAACAAGTCAACCATTTTTGGTAGAGGATACTTATTCTTTATCGCAATTTTGTTGAGATCATGAAAATCAATGAAAAAGCGCATTAACCTATCCTTATTCTTGATAAAGATGACTGGTACACCCTATGGTGAAGCACATGGGCTTATAAGCCCATTATCCATATTCTCTTGTAGTTTTTTATTAAACTCCTTGAAATCCACATTATAGATTAAAAATGGAGTCTTGGATATTGGAAATTCTCTAGGTATAAGGTCAATTGATAATTCAACTTCTCCTCTAGGCGGGAGACCGAGAAATTCCTCAGAAACATTTTAGCGAATTATCTGACAACAAAATTGTCTTAATTGATGTTTTATTCCTTAGACTCAACCATCTATGAAACCTACGTAGGATTATAAATAAATAATATCCACACTTGAGATTAGGATTCAATAGAAGATTCATCCTTCTTCTTTCACTTGTACAAAATCAGGGGTCGATTTTCCATATGGATACTAATTTCACTCTCACGAAAAATTATGTAACCTCAATATTAGGAATGAAAATTCATGCCAAGAAATACATCAACATCCACCATATATAGTATTACATGGTTATCCATGAAGTTTAATACATAAACTATGACACGGAGGAGTTATATTCATGAGATGTAATGACTGCCCAATTTTCGGTACTCACTAATATCATTATATCCATGATTTGTGGTGATGTTGGGATTATTATAATAATCTTTTGGGATATCAATGAATGTGTAGAACCAAAATAAAAAATTTCATTAACTATTCTTTAATTAATAACTAGATTATATATCACCACATCAATATCAGGGTGCACTTCAATGATCGTGATGGAAAAAAGCTCTCCCTTGCTGCCTTGGAGGTTGTCGGTTGCCACTGAAAACCCATGGCTTAGGGAACTGGTTTGAAAAGATCCCTGGTTCTTTGTAGTTCAAGTAATAAACAATTCATTGAGTTTTGAACGTAGCATTCCTCTCCAATGATGTAGTAGAAGGTTTTTAATGATGGTTGTTAATGGCTAGATGCCCTTCTCTTCCACACCTAAATCATTTCCTCGTCCCCTTCTTGAAATTTATAGGGTACTTAATTCCACATCATTAGATAGTGGGGTGATGTATTTTCATAACACCATTGGATGTATCCATCAGGGCTCGAGATTTAAATTCCACCATATGCCTCATATCCCCATAATACCTCTATGATTCTCCAATCACTATTTCTACATTGAGGACACATTAGGAAACTTTATCATAGCTCTCAAAGTCACGGATCTCTATGGATTTCCGTATGACATGTTTTAGCCTACCAAAGAAGTGGTCAACCATGCATTAGGGGGGTAATGGAAAAGATGGAGTCATATCATGAATGAATTATGAGGATTTCCACGTACGCTTTGATGTATTCTTTCTATTTTTTCTGATTGGCAAGGATGTCCCATTCCATTTTAATTCGAAGGTTTCCCATAAAATATTTATCTAAAAACATCATCCAGAAGTCCTTCCATTCCAATGACATGATGTCTTCCTTAGGATTCATATTTTTTTATCAATGTCCACGATTGATCATATTCACCTTCAATATAATATGAAGCTAGAAGAACCTTCTCTTATTCAAAACATTCTTGGATAGAGAAGATATTTTCAATGGAGTTGATTGATTGTTCAGAAATTGAGGGATCAAATTAACCATTGAAATATGTGGGACTTTGTCCCATTAAGTTCTTGATTATGACTTGTTCTTTAATATGGGGATTGAATGTTCCTATTTACCCATGTTTCTATTAAAAATCTGTGTTAACAGAGAGATTATCATGAAACGGTTAATGATTTTTGCTCCCATTATATTAGGTATATCATTATAAGTCGTCACATGGATCTCTATATCAATTGTTAGCCCGAGTTCTCCTATTTCCGACAATTGAATGGAATGAAATGATTGTTAAAGGTAACAAATAAAAGGTAATCCAAATACTAGAATGTATTAATTATAAATTATAATTATTTAATTAACATATGAATACCTTGTTTTAAATATATTTTATCCTTGATATACATCCCAACATATATTTTTAGGGTCAATTTTTCCCTTAATAATGGTTTTTACTATGCTTTAAAATTTACCAAAGAATATCCCCCAAGAGTGTCTAAACCAAGTGTGCAGAAAGGCCTATTTTAATGCATGAGTTCTTGTTCAGGACTAGGTCAAAGTGGTTTTTTCGAGATTTACCCCAAAATACATTTCTGCAAGAGCCACCTATACCTACTAGTATCCAAAAAGGGATGTATTGTTTTGATAAACCACTTACCAAATACTCACCAAACATTAGGTATGTTATTATTATACATATTCGTATGCCAAAGGATTTCAATAGGGTCTTCTTATCCTTATCCCAAATATAACTAAACCTATCCTCTAATGTGAACTATAATAACCCAGTTCTTTATTACATACAAAAATATGATTTATTACAAAAACATGAACTTAAAGAAACATTGACGATCGAGAGGTCTAGGTATTTGGGTATTAGGATCAATACTTAACATCTTAAAACATATATTGAAACATCTTATTGAAAACTTTTCACACATGACCATATCATTCCTTCATACATAGCATTGCATGGGATAACTGGAGGACATACAAAATTAAAGGGTGAGCTATACAGCCTAGTAAGAGAGTAAACAATGCATAACAAGAAGAATATATAACATGTTAAGAAATAGACATATGAATTAATCTTAAGAGAAAGATGAAAATTATGTCATGATATAGAATGATTATCATGACATGGAAATGTGTTAACAACAATTAAAATGATTTTAGAATGAGAAAAGTCTCATTGCTCATGGAACAAGAGTAAAACCTAATTGAACATAAATTAGTATTAGTAACCCCTCATTGAACATGAAGTTTCATGATACTAATCTTTACCCAATGTAATGGAGCGCTATGAGGACACACCCTTCTTAAATATTTTATTTCCTATATATGTGTGCCATATGGATCATATTACATGGATTCATTAAACATCATACTTTATTCCATGATAAAGGAATGTGGAATTAATACATTAAAATCCATAATCAATAAGTAAATGTGAATAATGTATAAGAACCATCATAGAGAAATGAGCATGGTATTTACTAGACAATGACTTTGGCTTTGAAAATCAAGGTGCAATTTCAACAGCATAGCGGTGTGAAGTAAGAATTCATAAATATTGTTGATGAGAGGTAAAGGGGTGTCTCATAATATGTACATGAAATTTAATGTAATGGGATAATATATATAAATTTATAAACAAAATTATTATAATTTAGATTCATAATAAAAAACAACTGCAAGAATGTGATTGATAAGAGTGAAATTCCATATGGAATTTCGGCATGGTAACTGTTGTACAAGGAAAGAATTAATGAGTGATAAATTATTCTATAATCATTAATAAATATAGGGGAAATTATGGGGGAGGTGTGTAATCATACCCCCATCATTTTTAATTTAAATTAAAATGGCATGACAACATAATGAAATTTGGAAAAAAATGAGAAATGATGAAATCACTTACATGGATGTGTGAACCAATGGATTATGAGATGCATGAGAGAGGAATCTATGGAGATCAGGGTACCTTGGGAGGATTATAGAGAGATATGTGAAGAGTGTGGTCGAGATCCAAAGTCTTGGAGTGAAGAGGAAGTGGGAGCATTGGTGGGATTATATTTGAAAAGGGAGGGAGTAAATAATTATTTAGGTTTTGGACCCTAAACATTAAACTAAACAAAACCACAAACAATCTAATGGTTTTTCCCATTATTTTTCCCACATAGAGGATAAAAATTATTTTATAATCATAATGGCCTAAATTCTATAAATATTATGATTTCTTATTTGGAGGGGAGTCACACTCTCAAGGAAATAAATTTAAAATGTTAAAATGATTTATAAGTCTTAGAGGGTCCACTAAGGCACCATAAAATTATTCAAACAAATATAAAATCACAATATTTTAAATATATAACATATTTTAGCTGAAATTATCTTTTATATTATTTTATTACATCATTATTTTGTCATTATGAGGACATAAAACACATTATATAGTTAAACGATATTTAATTTTTACCCAAAAATTCTACTATCTCATAAAATTATGAAAAAATCACTGTTGGATAATTTCAACATCCTGATTAAAAAATTAATATTCATCTAATCTAAACAGTTTTCCCAATATGTGAATTTTTGATTTTATTTAAAAAACTGGGATTTATATAAAATTCATGGGTTTTGACAAAAACTGCTTTCAAACTTTAATAAAAATTAAAATTTTAATCATTAAAATAATATGATAATTTATATTATATAAAAAATGAATTATTAATAATATTTTTATTAAAATATTATTTAAATAAAAAATTCATTAATTCATCAAAATATATTTCTTAATTGAATATTAGCTAAAAATACTATTGGTGTTTTAAAAACTATTTACAATGTAAACATAATAAAATGATTGTATAATCATTATACCAAAGTAATGTACATAATCATAGTAAAATGGTCTTGTTACATAACCCCTTAAAAAACAAACATAAGACCTATGGGTAAGCTGTGCAATGATGACAAACTCTTGGGTGGCTCAGATAACATTTCTCGGGTAGTAATCTCTATTAACATCCATTTCACCCATAGGTGATACCGTTCAATCACAAGGTATTAATGCCTGGCTTGGGCTCGGTCAAGAGTGATGCCTTGTGATGACACCTCCTTTACGAGCTCAAAAAAATGGGTTTTGTATGAGGAAATTCTAATGGATGATCTCATCATTCCTTTTTTTTTGAGTAAATTGGAATTGATAAAGCCCTGTATTTATACTAATCAAGTTAGCTCTATTTAAAAACAATATTTTCAATGCTAAAAATTCATAACGGAATTTTGAAATCCAAAAAAAAATAAAGTGCATATGTTATAAACCCATTATACAAAATAAGACATTTAGTTAGATCAAGAGTAATTTAAATTGATAAAATTTTGGTTCGTTACAAAGATAGTTTCTATTAAAACTTATTAAATATCCCGGCTGTTGTATAATTTTTTTATTGCGAAAGATGGAACATGCCAGAAAAATATAATATAATTATTATTATTATGTGGAGATATATTTATTAATGGTTTTAAATTTTATTTGGTGTCCAACATTCAATAAAACAATATTTTAACTTAATCTATATATCTATAAAGGGAATGTTACGCCAAAATTATATTTCATAAAAAATTGAACATATTGAATTGCAGTACTAAATGAATTATGTCATGAATCATCTTAATATCTCCACCTGATGAACGATAATTAGAAGATATATTTCGTAATGAAAAATGAATGGGTTATCATTAATAAATAATTAAATACATTTGATTCACCATTCTAGCACCTAGTGGTCTAGTGGAATTACTTAGAGATCATTTGAGAATTTTTTGATAAATAATAGATGGATTATATCATCTTATCATCATATCACAATAATGGAAATATGAAATGATGTTTTAAAATGATCAAAAATCATCAATGAAGAAATTTCACAATCCCATTCATATATTTCATAATATATAAAATAAATTATTTATTAATTTGGCATGCAGGATCTTTGCTCATGGTTTTTGGGAAATGATTATTAAAAAAATATAAAAATATCACCAACCACTAAATGCTTTTTATATTCCCAATACCATCATTTAAAATGGGAGGCTCACATTTTAACTTATAATTCTTTAATTATTTGATTATCCATATATTTCTGTGGTTTAATAATCATTTATTTTTTTTCACAATTTGATACTTTTTGAACTTACATGAGTTAAAATATTTACAATATTATTTCAATTAATCATTTTTTATAAATTATTAATAATATATAAAGAATTGATGGAGATTCCATTGGGTAGTAAAATATATATATATTATAAATCTAGGATGCACAAGTTGTATCTAGAGTACACATCACGTATTCATGTTCATTGTACCTAGATACCCTAAGCCATTAATTACACATGATGCATTTATTTCATATTGTGTGTTTATAAGGAAAAACTAGATCATGGATAGTAGATATACTAAATTTATCTATAAATAACGCACCATGTATAATGACTGAGTTAACACAACAAATAAATAGTTGGGTGACTCTGATACATAGAAACATTTATAAAAGGCTTGTATATAGTCTATAAAAATCATGTAGTCTCCCATTAAATGAAACAAATAATAATTTTATTAAATTTAAAACTATTGCATTAATAACTTATTTTATTGATAAACCGGACAAAGTGCACTTGAAATATAAATTATGGTTTTTATGAACATTAAATAATTAATTAATCATTTATAATTAATATGTCATTATAGGATCATCCATCTTTTTCAATCATTTCCAGAAATGATAGGTATGTCCAATTTAAATCAAATGATCATTAATTTAAAAGAGTGTTAAACAATAAATTTATTTATTAATTTTTTTACTCAACCATGGTTATCTAATAATAAAAAAATTTAATTAAATGAATGATAATAGTTTAGGATTTTTCTAATAATTACTTACATGAATATTCATGAGCATGACCAGGACATTTTTGTAGAATTTTCTAAATTAAATTTTCTGCATTGGATATAAATTATATGTAAAAAAATTAAATAATGTCCTATGATTCATCCAAATATTCAGTATTATTTAGGAAAATATCTCGATGGGTATATAAATAACCCCAATATATTAAATTTTTTTGTTCCTTCACCTATGAATTAGTAATATATATTTGTAATTAATAGATCATCACATGGATATAGAGATGGTTCACGATGGAAACCTTATGTTTCGAACTCAGTTATATACGGTTATATAGGTTGAATATTATATCTTATGCCATTGAGAGAAAAATAGAGTTATTCCCCTATGTTATAGGTTGATTTAGATTATTCCCATTAAATCATCCATTAGATAAGATCATTATCTGGTGATTCCAATTACTAATTTGTAACTATGGATTACTTAATATATATATATGCAAGAGTAGAGTCAAATAAAAGAATGATTAAATATGAAATTAAGGAAATAAAATAAATGTTTTATACATAAATGATTTATCCATAATGATTAATTAATTATGCAATATAAACAAAATATTATATGTACATGTAAAGGATTAAATAAGATAAAATTTTTAAACTAATGTCTTACAATCCAATAATCTAACAATAGGCCAGACTAAGCCATCTATTTCAAGTATAGAAAATAAACTATAGATCTATGTGTAGTAAATGGTTAATGTTTGGGAAATTTCATTTATTGATGAGTTCTCATGGATGTTTTTCATTGAGATAAAAAATCTTGTGTTGTCTCTATCGACCACATTTTTTTCAAGTCAATGTTTCAGACTAGCGTTGAGAAAAATAATTTAGGATTATAGAATAGATCAATCCAATAAATAGTTTAATAAGCTATAATCCTATAGGTTGAATGATTTCATGCATAATTACATTTTTATAGATTACATTTACAATGTTTGGATCATTTAGAATACAATGGGGATCGTTTCCAAAATAACTTCATAGAAATTAGACATTATTAGTTCGATGGAGAGGGATACTGGGACAAGAAAAAATTAGGGAAATATTATAAAATGAATATATTTATTAAATGTCACCCAATGTGTAATCAAGAAAATTAACAATAATCTATAAATTTAACTATTGAATAAAATGGAAATCTCATCATCCATATAATCCCACCAATCAATATTGGATAAAGACAACCCCCTAATTGGATGCAAATTTTTGGAATGGTATAGAAACCATCAGGTTGTTCTATACCATGAGTGTAAATATTATATTCTTGAATCCTCAATTATCTCACCCCCATCTATGGAGGTGAGTTATGATGTGTCCTTGGTCTGCGAGAATAATTTGAATGATTTGGTTGGAGAAATGTTTTTTTAAAATTTTATATTTGTTTAGTGAACTCATTATTTTTCAACAAAATAATGGATTCATAGTGCATGTTAGAGAATCTCAATAGTATATACCAGGAGATATCTCGAAGGAAATTCTTTGAGATTCTCATTGTGCTCATTTAGAAGAATGTAGAGGAGTGTTCCCATCCTATGTCTCATGTAATAAATCCCATTATTTAAATTAACCACCTAATGGTTTTTTATTTTTAAAACCCTAATGAGATAGACATTGTTATCATTCTTGAATCACTTATTCAAATCATATCTTGTATTTTTATAGATTTTTATATGAACAACATTGGTAAGTTTCTTCCAAATCTTTTTACTCATCATTACCTAGTAGATATGGACATAATGTTAGAAATTCTATTTTCTCCTCTGGTGAACAAACTAAAAGGAAAATATAATATCATTAAGCCCAAATATTAATCAGTCCCATAAAAGAAAGGAAAAAACAAAGGGAAATAAAGGGAACAAGATATTGTCTATTTCAATTTAGGAAAGAAAGGAAACTAGATGAAAATTTCCACTGGAAAAATAGAATTTTGGAAGATTTAAGAGCATTTATTATCAATTGTAATTTATATCTTACTATAAATTGTGTTCTAGGCACATATTTTGGTTCAATCATATGTATTCAAAAGCATTTTCTAGGTAGATTAAAAAATACTGAACCAAGAGAGGTAGATATAAGAGAAACCAATTGAGAGAAACTTAATGATGTTGAAACCAAGGACTACAATGTCACTTCGTGATCCAAAATGTAATTTTTTGACGTTTTTTTATTCCATGTCATATGGTAGTAGAAATATTATTTTTTTATACAGAATATAAATATATGGATTTATTTTAAATTTTGGGAATAAAATTTTCTTATTTAATAACGATATCTTTTTTAATGTTATTTCACAATTAAATAATGTTCTTTATTTCTTTTATGACAAAATCCTTGTAATAAATATCGATAATGAAGTTACATCACATGATAGATATCACATCTAACTCTTGAATCACTGGAAAGGTGATGTAAATGAATAGTTCTCAAATAAATTATATCAATATGGATAGTTATATTCCATTGAACTAAAACTACTTGGATTATGCCAAACATGATTATATATAAAAACATCTTCATCACTATTTAGTGGGAAAAATTAAATGGATACAATGATTCATGAATTAGTTCATAATAATTTTTTGGAACCATTTCCAGTTGAGGAATTTAGTAGGGAATCATAGTTCATTATAGTTAATGATGATTTTAGAATCTATGGATATTTCTTATTAATGATGTATAAGTAAAATTCTTTTCCTAAATTCAAGGAATAAAAAATTGTATGTGAGAACCATCTTGGTAAAAATATTATAAAAATCCTCTCAGACTATGGTGGATAATATATTAATCCGGGAATTATTGATTTTATATGATATATTTGGATATTATTTAAACTCATTCCTCATTATATGCATTGGAGGAATAGTGTAATAAAATGGAGGAACCACACCTTATTGAAAATAATTATATCAATTACAAGTGTAGTGAGCCTTCTATTATCCTTTTGGGGATACATGTTACAAACTAAATCATTTGTGCTAAATCAAGTGTGAAATAAATAAACATATAGTATCACATTCAAAATGTTGAATGAAAGTAAATATGTGTTGTCTTCCTGTAATTTGTAGTGTTGTGAAGCTTTTGTTAAGGTAAAGTTGGGTAAAAATCTATCACATAAAGGATTGAAGAGTACTGTTATAGGATATTCTAATTAAAAAAGTGATTCTACCTACAAAATCCATCAAATAAAATAGATTGGATGATAGAAATATTGCATTTCATTTTTCGTCTATTATATATAAAATATATAGAGGGAGTCGGTGAGAATATGATGTACATTGATGCACACTATTCCCAAGAGTTGGAACACGAATAGAATCTACAAAGCACCTTGGATGATGAAACTATTCCAGAGAAATAACTATATCACTAGAGTAAGAGATATGATAGAGAACTAGAATAGTATGTTTTTATATTCATTATGAATGGTGAATCAATATTAGTTGGTTGTAATGGCCCTCTATTTTATAAGGATGATGTATGTAGAATAGATGTTCCAATGTGGAATGAGCCAATGAACTCTAAAATAGATTACATGTACCAACACCAAGTAATTAAATTTGAAGAGCTGTCAATAAATTCAATGAAAATATATTTTAAATCGGTATTAAATATTAATATGAACATGGAAGAACAATCTCATTCTTATAAGGCTTGACTGGATTTAAAAAGGTTTAAATAGTTATGAGGCATTGAATAAAGAGAAACCTTTTCCATGGTTTTGGTACTAAAATTCATAAAAAATTTATAATCCACTATGGCTTTCCCTTATTATGATATTTGGATGATGGATGTCAAAACATAATTCCTTAATGAAAACCATCATAATTATATCTATATAAAAAACCTAAAGGGATGGTGACTCCAAGGGTACAAACAAGGTCTAAAAAATATTCATTTACGGGATAAATGAAGCTTATATTCCATAGAATATTCATTTGTATGAGTACATAGTATTATTTGGTTTCCAAAATAATGAATTTGAGATTTGTGTCTAGAAAATGTTTTTTCAATGTGAATTCATTTTATTCATAGTATATTTTGATGAAAAATTACTAATTGGAAATGGAAAAACAATCTTACATTATCTTATGTAATTGATGTATATATGATTCTCTAGGAATGACATGGTTATGGTAGTATATACTCTTGTGATCAATATTTTTTTTTATGTATGTAGGTGGTATCTCAAGTTATGTAAATGTTCGAACATTGACCTGATACTAAAAATATTCAGTATGGAACAATCAAAGAGGGTATTTTTTCCAGTATCACATTGAATTCATCATTACAATTAAATCATTCCTCAGATAACTAATGAATGAGTATAATGTTAATTATACCATATTCATCAATGATTGGGTTATACATGCATGATATGTTATGTACTTGGAAATATTTCTCATATGAGTTAATTGCAATAAGTATATTTGATATTGATTTCGGTAACCACCTTTGGATGGATTTTAGTACTATCCATTACAATTTGAGGCGTAAAAAGGATATGTTTTCTTGTATAAGTAATTTTTGAGAAACTAGATATTTTAAGATATGTAGATTCAATTATTTTAAAATAGATGATGATTTCATGATGTCCCAAATGATTTACATCTTATACTTGAATGTAGGTGTTGTGAGATGGAAGTTCTCAATGTAGGATAAGGATGTATATTCTATAGTATATTATAAGTATATTGAATCTTATGGGGTAGGTAAAAAGAAGTCTGGATGGATATATCTATCCCAATAGATGATAAAGAATTTAGATGAAATGATAATATCACACTATATTGTCATAACACTATAGTAGGGGCTCTTGAAAATTAGTCAAGGTCACATATGCAAATGAAGAACATAATTTTTATGTATAATATCATGAGGGATTTTTCTCAAATATGTGATGTTATAGTTAGCCATATATCAGTGTATGAAATCATTGAAAAGACGTTGACTATATCCTCAACATAGCAGTAAATGACTATCTAGTGAAGTATAGTTGATTGAGTTTTGTGTGCAGTTATACCCAATCTAAGTGAGACTTTGTTTGAGTTATCATCTTTAGTCCAATATTAGGTTCAATTATTACATGTATATTCATGTATTGAATATTAACAAAACATAAAATTAGATATTTATCATTATTAAATATGAATAAATTGTAATAAATGATGGATTTGGTGGCCTACAAACAACTACATTGCACTTTATTCATTAATAATTACCTTATCATATATTGATTGTTCTTTTGCATGACAATGCATGTGATAATGTCCTAAGGATAGCTATTGCACTAAATGGCCACAGTGGATCTCTGCTATGATGAGAACCCGAAAGGGATATAAAACTATTCTTAAATATGTGTTTTATGGCCGAATGATGTTATATGAGGGAAAAAAATGATACATGCCATTAATGGTTAGGAATCATAAAACATTGAGGCACCCTCTCTAGGTGTACACCCCTGGTAATATCCAGGATGATATTATGAGAACGAGACCCGCCAGTAGGAAATACACATTTCATAGTGTAATTTTATATTCCTATATGTGGATGTGAGTATTTGTCCTTAGAAATTAAGGTAATAATTAATGGGTATTGAAACTCGCGCACTTAGATTTATTGAAAAAAACTGTGACGACACACTGTTCGCAGCGACGTAGGATATATTGGGTGCATCATGAGTAATACCACATTAATAGATAATGTGAGAAACGATATTTCTTGTTTGATCCATAATAGAAGTACATATCTCAGGCCCATTGATGGAATTTATTTATCCTAAATAAATCCATGTCCATGGTGAAGAATGGGCATGTTCACTTCCAGGATGTCAAAAAAAGAATAATTGAGAACATGGGTTGATGACACCAACATGAAACCTTCTTGATTCATGATATCGAGACAGAGGAATGACATTACATTGTTAGAGTTCATAGGAGGCGATGTGTCACTACTGTGTTAACTTCTTTCTCTATGGGTTTCTTGGCGTATTTCTAGATTCAAACTTTGGACTTTAAGAAGGCTCCACCTAATGCCACTCAGATAGAAGCATAGAGTGTCACACACTATGTGTGTCCAAGTATCCCAGTTAAATATTAATTTAACAATTTGAATAAAGATTATTCCCGATTGTGGTTTAATAATTATTCAAGGACGCCTAATCATATATATTTCAACTAATGTTATTCGAGAGAATATATTGCGGGTGAAATAATATACTTATGAGTTAGTAATGAATTGATATTTATTTGAGAAATAAATAGCCATTATTCAATGCCGAATAAATGTGGTGGAGGAAATAATAAAAAAAGGAAAAATAAAAGTACTCGCTGTGTATATTAAATATACACACCATGTAATTATTATACAGGGGGTATTACTAAGAATTAAATGAAATGAATAAATTCTTTCAGGTAATTAATTAATTTTAATATTATACGTAATTAAAAATACCAATTATATATTTCTCATTAGCCTAGACAGTTTTTTGGTTGTGCACAATAGATTTGGAAAAGCTCTCAATCCAAGAGAGAATTATTTTTCCACCGAGAATGCTCTAAAGCTCTGAGAGAGAGATCGACCTCCACCGGATCAAGTTGATCAAAGTAGGACATTACATGCGAAGGATTTCCTACGCTAGCACCCGAAGATCCCATCAGTGACGTTTGGAGATATGTGGAGTACGTGTGGATCACCGCTAGAGAAATCATACATTGGATTCTATGACCCAACGATGAGTCACATCAGATTTTGACCAAAAACATCAAAGAAGAAAGAATTCCATCAAGTTAATTATTTTAAATTAATTAAATTCATTATGAGCAACATATGATGATACTATTTATGTTTTTGGGACTCCCCTATTTCTTTTTCTTTCTTCATTCTATTCTGAAGATCTGACGTTTTATTATCGTGACGGATCTCAGATTGACCGTTGTTAACACTAAAATTTAAGTTGGGTACACCCACGAACGTACTTCCACTATGCCCAGAACCTACAAGTGGTATCAAAGCGGGTCATATCATTGGTTATAATTATTTATGTATTTTGTTGGTGATTTAAGCATTTAATAATTTAGTTGTTTCAATTCAGGTTAAAAATTATTTATAATATGTAACTCGAGATCTGTTCCTCCTATCACTTTTCTCGTTCACCATACAGAAAAAAATTTAATTTTTAATTTTGGTTAAAATAAAATAGAGGATTTCATATTGAGGTGCCAAACGTTCCTGGTCATATAACACCATAATACAGTTTTTGTATTTAGATGTACAGGTCGTGTAGTTCGGGATCAATGCATCAGGCCTGTCCACCAAATCAAGTCATGGGTTGGAGTATTCCAAAGTCATAAATGACACTGTGTGTTGACCAGGAAGAAATGGAACACGATATCTAGAAGACACACCGTGTGGTCCATAGAACACGACATCTAGTCCCTTAATGCAAGGGATGGACTGTGTACCCCGTACATGGCTTGCCCAGATGGACACTGTGTAATGCAGAAAATACACGGCATGTTTCCCACTTAACATGCATTGTACTCTGAAAATTTCGGAAGTACATCTACACGCTATGTTCCTGATTTTGTACTTCGAATGGACGGTGAAAAAAAAGTACACACCGTGTAGTAGGAACTACATGTCGTGTACTCATCCAAATTATCTGGATTTATTAAAATTTATTATTATATTATACAAACCCTTGATACTTGTATCATAGTGCAGCTCTAATGTTTAGGCACAACATTTTATTGGTGTTTTATATTTGTGTGTTTAATTTAACATCTGTGCAATGTTCATTTCTACTGATTGGGTAGTTATGAACGCGAATTCACTAGGTTACCTCCAAGGTACAAGTAACATATAATGATAATTTTAAATGAATTTATTGGTTTAAAATTATGATGGATGAGAATCTCAGGGAAATTTATAAAAATTGTTTATTATAAAAGGATTAATTAATTAAATATAATTAATTGATTCGAGCGTGATTTATCTTAAACAAGAATGATTATTGAATTGAATACAAGGTTTATGTATACATAAATATCATTGCATGTATGGATGATCATGAGCTAGACCCAGACCTCTATATGTGAATGGTTTCCTTTAATTTATTTATTTAAATTAAATTTGTTGGCCTTTGAACATTATGCTCATTAATATTAGGGTATGCGCGTCAAAATATTATTTTATGTAAAACCCCTTTTTAACCCTCACCTGCGTGTGAGATAAATGAATATTTAATGGATGGTGCTCCGAAGATTGTAGATTTGGCTCAATTCAGAATCCATGGTGAAACCAATCCATGGAGATACAAATGTGGATAGGTGGAAAGCTGTAAAGATGATCTTGGAAGGTTCACTGTGTTTCTCCCCTAGGTCATGGGTTAGTTTATCAAACCAATTGATAAACTAACAAATTGAACATGCTCCTGATCATACAATTTATGTTTTTTCTGTCTATTGGATGGTTTATTTATTGTAGGTGTGTTGTCATGAGAAATAATCCTAGATGGTCACACACAATGTGTGTCCATGTATCTCAGTTAAATATATATTAAACAAGATGAATAAATATTATTCCTGATTTTGGTTTAATAATTATTCAAGGAATCCTAACCGTATGTATTTTGAAACTAGTTATTAGAGAGAATATATTTTGGGTGAAATAATATATTTATTAGTGGGTAATGTTGTGATATTTATTTGAGAAATAAATATCCATTATTCATGGTCTAATAAACGTGGTGGAGGAAATAAAGAAAAATGGAAAAAGAAAATAACATGTCATGTTTATTAAATATACAGGACATGTATTTTTTTAAGAATTTATGAATAATAAATATTATTTAAGTAAATAAATAATAATAGGTGTATTTTTTGGGCACATTTTAGGTAATAATAATAGTCAATTGTTATTATTGTACATGAGGAATTACTAAGAATTAAATTAAATGAATAAATTCTTTAGGGTAATTTATTCATTTTATTATCCTATGTAATTAAAAATCCCTATTATATATTTTCTCATTAGCCTAGAAATTTATTTGTGGTTGTGAACATTGGATTTGGAGAAGCTCTCAAGCCAAGAGAGATTTTTTTTTCACCGAGAACACTCTCAAGCTATGAGAGAGAGATCCACCTCCACCGAATCAAGGCGATCGAGGGCAGAAATCACAAGCAAAGGCTCCTCCATGCTAGCACCTAGAGATACCTTTAGATATATCTAGGATACATGGAGAACGTTTGGATCATCACTAGAGGAATCCTACACATGGATTTTATAACGCAATGAAAGATCACATCGGATCATGACCAGAAACATCCACTAATAATGAATTACATCCAGGTAATTCTTGTAAATTAATTAAATTGATTATAACCAACATATGATTGTCCTATTTATGGTTTTGGGACTTCCCTTGTTCTTTTTTTTCATTATTCTATTCCAATGATCCGGCATTTTATTATCATGACAGATATCAGATTGATCATTTTTAGTGCTAAAATTAATGTTTGGTACACGCACTAAAGTGCTTCTGCTGCACCTGGAACCTACAATAATTTCCAAGAGTATATTTCATTTTAATAAGTTCAAATTAGTTCCCCATTACGATGAGAATCATGATGTTCTATGGAGATATTATTAAAAACTATTTTAAGATTGGATAATATAAAATGATAGGACATGTAGTACATACACAATAATGTGATATAGCTCATAAGAAGATGAGGATTATTATCATGATTCATTAACTTGATAATCCCTAATATCTGTGATTATGAGAAAATAAAAACCACTACGAAATATTCAGGTTTTGTATTCAATGTATATTCCTATCTATGGGAAGGACTGATTTTCAATATACTATAAGATTATAATTATTTCATTTCACAACACACATTCAATTATGTATTTCATAAACCATAAGGATAAAATTTCATATTAAATTTTGATACATAGATTGTTTCAATACTGATATGTCATTTATAGTTATGTAGAGGATGCATTTATTCCTTTTATCTTTCTAGAAGATTATTTTTTAGCACTATTATTGGAATGGATCTTTCTCCCTAAATTCCCTTCCATAGTGTATCAAAAAGATTTTTTAGATAGTCAATGAAAAACATATTGAGCATATAATATGGTGATGTGTATGTAAAAACACATTTATGGTATATTGATACAAAATGAAGATATTACAAAATGAGTGTTCACTTGTGGAAATCATCATTGAAACATTATGTTCATTCTCTTAGGTTCCTTAAACCATTTCTAGATAGTAATAATTTAATTTAAAAAATCCCTCATAATGAAAAAAATACGTAATCCTGGAGGATTGCATAGTAATTGTTTCCATTGATCTCAAATAAATTCCATTTAAATTTAATTAATGGAATAATCACTATTCTCAAGACCATTGAATAATTTATTCTAGTTTTGTTGATCGTTAATACTCACAAGGAAATAAATAATGAATTGTATATTAATAAATTACAGTTATAATAATATGAATATATGTAAAATATATACTCATTTTATTGTTAATAATATATAAATTTTTTATTGTTTTTTTAAACATTTATCCATTAGATTGTGAAATAAATATTTTTTAAACAGTTCAAATAATTGTAGAGTCATTTTAATAGACTAAGACCACAAGGAATGATAAATATTTATTAAAAATACTATAAATAATATTTTATATTGTTAATGATTGTGTGGATGAAAAAATAATAATGATGATGTTATAAATATGTGTCATTGGATTTATTATTGGCTTTATATTTTATTTAATGACTGATAAATTTTTTGATAATATCTTACCCAAAACAGTAAATCTATAAGTCGAAATATATGTCTATTGTATATTGTATCCAAATAATTTATAATAGAAAATATTCACACCCAAAATATTCTCTCCCAAATCCTCCTTATCAATCTTTGTCACGAAAAAGTACTGCAAGAGTGATTTCATCAATTCCAAAGAAAGAAAAATTTGGAAAAAAACACAAGAAAATACATTAACTCTCCTAGAACTTGATGATCAAGTCGTGTCTGTTTCATATGATTGAACCACGTGTGGCTCACCTCTTGAGAGATTTAGTCTTCGGACTCATATAGATCAACAAGGGAAATATTAAAGCATGTTTTAGAAGATAAATATGCATAGATTATTAATTTTATTAAACCCATGTATTTTTTTCATTAGATATTAAACAATATAATTATTAATTTTGTGTAAAAGATCCATGCTCATTATTTCATGAGATTATTATTAAATGGAATATTATTATATCACCCAACAATATAACCGGATTGTACTCATCAAACCCTCATGATTCTCATATAAACAAAAATATAAAATTATATATGGATAGACCCACATACTGATATACCAAGACTAGAAATTCATGATTATTCATTTATATTCCTCATAATATTTAATTATGGAGGATAACCATCTTCTTTGAAGATGTCTTGATTTGATCGAATATATCCCGTATGAAATATATGCATATCAGTAGTTTATTTATTCATAAAAAACATTTAACAAGAGGTGGATGATGGATCTATAAGAATATCAGGTTATTTCATATATGAAGGAAAATATTGTGGGGTGCCTTTTCCCATTTCCTGAATTACCTGAAGTAGTCTCTCTTGAATCTTCTAGTTAGTATATGCTATAAAACACTATGGGATCTGGCATTACCTCTAGTGGGGCAAGATAATACCCACCCTCTTAGTGATCAATAGGTAGTGGTCACATATTATTATATATTGAAAAATGAATGACATTGAACATATCAACAATTGTTTTAATATAGTTGATTGGGTTAGTAATAACAATCATTATATACCACTATGAAACACACAGAAAAAACCAGACACTAAAAAAATGGGTTACACATAACTCCAGTGATATCCCTAGTTTTAACTTCAAACTATATGGGGTCAAATAATAAATTCTATATTCACATAGCGAACAGTCGAATAGTAACAATGTAAAAATATATATGGAAATATGAATTGGGATTCAATAATATGTTATATAAGAAAACATTATAAAATCTGTTCTTGATAGTTATTTTATTATATAGGTTCTCAATAACATGAAATCACACAAATATCGTGTGAGTCCAAGATTCTAAATAAGATCAATAACATCACAAATCTATCCCCTCTGATATAATAATAAAATATACCCCATAAATAAACCCCATAATCCCAAACATTACCAATAATCAGTATACTCAAAAGTCATGATAATTAATCTTATACCTTATAACATTGGTTTTCCTTTTACATTCGTATGATACTTCATTAAATAATCTCTATATCGTGTTCCAAAAATGTCCTACCCCCGGAACCGTATACCAAATTACATAAAAAGAAAAAAAGTTATGATACAACTTTGTTATATCTTAATCCATCCTAACTGAATAAGGAGAAACCATAGGAACTATAACAACACCTGCCTACCTACTCGTACATTCGAGGCTACTGAATAATACTATGGGTTGAGATGTGATAAGGAGTGAACTATTAAGCCCAGATTATATAGACATGTAAAATAATAGAAGTAATTATTGTATGTTTCATTTAAATTTATATTATAAAAATAAAATATATTTATGAAACAACAATAATTAAATAAAATAAGAAATATTATATTAAAATGAAATACCATACTATCATCTGAATTAAGAAATGTAAACATGATACCCCTTTGAGAAATCATATATATCATGGTCCAAATGAAAAAATTATATAGATTCAAATAATAAAAATGTCCCGACCCCCTCTCTTATACATTTCTCCATATCTGACCATGAAATTCTTACTCATCCATCCACCACTATGTAATTTTCCTCACCTCCACCATTAATCAAAAAATATATATGCCCATAATGATTCTAATATAGGCTGTGACTAAAATAAAGAGGTCACCACCAATGATCTCCCAAATCAAACATCGTAATTATTAGTGCATGAATGAATGATATTTTCATTAATAAATAAAAAAATAAGTACTAATAATAATTTCCATGTCCATGGGAACTTCAATAAAAATATGAGTGATGATACCTGTATCAACCACTATTAGAGGTGTTAAAAATATCCTATTTAAATCCCATTGATGTTATATCATATTCCAAATAAAAGTAAAAGATATCATCTATTAATAGTGTCCCATGTATTAATCAATCATCAATGGGAGATATCATCCAGTCATAACATAATAAATGACATATGAGATGTTCACCTCGAAATCAATGTGAGATAATTGGAAATAGATTCCCTATATGAATAATGCATAAGAAAACATAATATCCCAGATAAACAATAAACATGTGGACATAGTAACGTGATGATAATATTATAATGAGACATTACATATCTTCCACCTCAAACATATAAATCTATGAAAACTAATCTTTACAATGGTCTTAACATATGGGTGTGTATTTTGACCAATGTCATATAGAATATCAAAAACATTTTAATTTAATCACATTACATAGAAGTACAAAATAATTTTTAGAGAATATCTCCGCAAGGGAAATAAAAATAAATGGTAGAGAATCCCATGAAACATCCTTCTTGGATTGTGGGGAATGAGGTTTTTTCCTAAAAACATATCCTCCAAATGGGCATGATTTACAATTCAAGATGATTTTAAAAATATTATGAAATTATGTAGTGAATAACCTACCAGACAAATAATTTCATGTCAAACAAATCTACTAGGTTTAGAATCCATATTAAAATAATGGGATTTTAATCTCATAAAAAATCCATACTAAGGTGAAATAATTAGTATATAAAATATATCATATTATTTTACCCAAAAAGTCTGAATTACATCCTACTATAAGTAATATATATTTTCATGTCAGTCTAAACATTAATAACCTAATATTCATACATAATGTATAAGTTTAAAACATCAAGGAACTGGTCAAACTGATGTTGGATATGTCCCACCTATGAAACACATCATGGTTTCCCAAAAACTGTAATTTAAATCAATAATTAATTAAATGTAATATATTTTTATCACCTGTAATATAATGAAATCCTATCACAATCAAAGGAAAACAATAAATATTACCTATAGTCCATAAATCAATAACATATCCAGTAAACCACTCACAGTTTCAAACATTAATTTCCCATCTATGTTATGTTGAGTCACATCTACAATAGCATCCTTTGGATCATATTATAAAAAATTAATAAACACTATTAAACCTAATATATCTACTCTTCCATCAAAGGACCATGTAATAAAATGTGGCTAATTTGTGTTTTTGTGATAACTATTGGAAAACCCATGTATGTTATGTCATATGAAAAATATCATAAATTGATGGGAATGCATAGGGACCTCCTACCTCGTCTTATAAGTCCCATACACGTTGATATCCACTAGAAGAAAATTCATATATCAAAAAAAATTAATCAAAACAATAATATTCTATAGACATTGATATATTAAGTGAATAAATATAAAATAATGAGAACAGATAAAAATAAATTAGATATGATTTTCCACTTTCTTATATGAATCTTATTAGAAAAAGAACACTTCATTTTTACCAAAAATATGTGACACTATAGTTTGGATGGGATTATGGTAATGGGAGTGGGGGGGGGGGTCATGTATTTATATCTATTAAAATTAAGCGCAAGTTATAATTAATTACATTTAAAAAAATTATTTAAATAATAAAAATCCTAATGAAAAACATCTTAGGAAAAAACATTTTACCCACCCCAGAGCCATCGAGGGATAGGTTGCACAAACAGGACTCACCCTATCTACATACAAACTTGTTGTACTTAGTTAAAAGACTAGGTAATTGGTATTTATTTTCCTTAAGGTAGAGGATCACATAACTAGTCTAGAACCCAAAAATATGACACCTAAACATCGATAACACTCCAAATAACATTAAACTATTAAAATAAATATGGATTAGTGAAAATTTAATTTAAATTTCATTATAAAATATTTAGGGTGTTACAGTTTCTTATCTTATTATCTTTTGGTAAATGACTATAATCGATTCTAGAATATGACTCTAAACATAACATGGCATGGGTAGTAACCCATTGTATATGTTGTTTCCATTTTTTTGTAGTTTTTATTTAATAAATCGCCAGATTTATGATACATATAAAATTCCATGTTTTGTTTATTATCAGAGGATATTGAGGTTTGAGTAAACCGTATCAAAATGTTTGAATATAATCATTAAATACCCATTGTGTATTTTGAAACACTTCATTATTTCATTTTCTTCAAATAATGAGATGGGTTGTATTTATTTATTGTGTACATTTTTATATATTGAATATAAATATATATTTTAATTAGTGTGTGGGAGTAAGTGTTCATTCAAACATACGGGCCTTGGGATCATCCATTACCTAAGAAACAATGATTAATTAGAAGTAGTATTATTTTCATGATTTGAGTAAAATAAACATTAGAATTAAACTAAATAGAGTTTGGATGAATTTATTGATTAGAATTAATTTATTAATATATAAAACAATAAATTTATAACATATATTATACATAATTTAATATTGTGTAATTCCACTTATAAAAAATTATTTGATTTGTGGGAACATTTTGAGTTTATATGGACAAGTTGGAATCCTACATCAATGATTTAAGATTCATATTAGGCACTCTGTATATTTAAAAAGTTTAAAAAAAATTAAGCAATAATAATAATAACAAATATAAATTTATTTTGATATTTTAATTAGTTTAATAATAATACCATATTTATTACAATTATTCTAATGTGTATTTTTTGTTGAATTATATATTACCAGTAAATCAGAATAATGACTCAAATGAATAATGTAACATTCCATCTCCCATATGTGCCATAACTATTATAATTAATATAAAAGGGACAATTCATGTTTGGAAAATTGTATTTTATGGGTTTTAATATCTAACAGAAATAATAATTATTCCTAAAATTTAAAAAAAATTATGTGGATTTTGCTGGAATAATTTATCTAGAAAGTGGATTAAAAGCAAATGAACATGGTTTTATTAAATAGAATGAAGTTAAATAATCATGTCTTATATACATATTTAAAAATATAAATATAAAAATTTTATTTTCATTGAATTATTTCAGAGTTTGTATTGAATAATAATGTATTTATTTTAGCTGAAAATTTCAGAACAATCCATGGTCATTTAGGAATCAATTATCTATTGCCAAAAGATTTTAATAACATGAGTTTTTCATATCAATGTTAATAATTTAGGTGATTAAATTTAATGGTTATATGGTAGAAGTTAGATATGTGAATATTTTATCGTCATTGAATATTATTTTTGATGCAATTTTTTATTTAATGATTAGAATGACGTTTTAAGGTATTTTTTTGAGTGTTTCATGTTTTTTTAAAAAATTATTTTTTTTAATAATTTGAGATATAATTGACATATTCAAATCATTATTAAAATGTAATAGACTGTATATTTCTTATCCACATAGAAATTCCATTATTAATCAACCAGTTTTCATTTCATATATTTTATTTTAAAATTTATATAGATAATAAAAATAATTTTTACCTAATAATATTATTATAATTATCAAAATACATAATTAAATTTATTTGTACATATAATTTCAGAATTTATTGATATATCATATATTGTTTGACATAAAATTTATATTATGCATCAAATATTAAAATAGTTATTAAATAAATTAAATTAAATTTATTTTCATATATACATTTAAATTTAACATACCATTTTTGTTGACTTATTTTTTATGTTATTTTATTTTCACATGACATGAGGTGTCATTTATTTCATCTATGAATATAATAATGTTTTCATGAAACGTTGAAGAAGTTTTTTCATAGTTCATATGAAGATATCATGATATATATGAATGTTTAGAATTGATTCATATTAATCGTTTATTAGTATAGATTAAGGATATATTGTAAGGAAACACAAGGTTACTATGTAATATTGCATGTGGACTATTGATTCCATGGGAGTCTATTGTGGCCTCTTGTAAAATATATTTTATAATTCATTTCAATATACTATGTATTAAATACTATCTTTTCTTTCTATCATTGATCAATAAATCATTTTCTAGGTGACTAAGAGCCTCTTTTTATTTAAATAAATCACTTTACTTACTGAGTACTTGGAGGCACCTTATTGTCAAAAAATAATATAAAGTTGTTAGAACAAAAGGTATGTTGTTCAGAAATGGATGATTTACACATCATGATATGTTTTATCTTAATGTTCTCAAAATTTTAAATTAATCAATTTTCAATTTTTTTTAAACTGATGTGGTGCATATTTTTTTAGGAAATATAATTATATGAAAAAGTGTTATATTAATTAATTAATGATATGAGGTGTATTTTTTATTCTATTGGTATATATTTATTTTTTTAATGCCAACATGTGTTCGAAGAAAATAAAGAAGTTGTATTTAATAAGTATGGAGAAATATGTGGTGTTTTAGAACAGAATATAAGTAATAGTTGATTGTAATAAATCCCAATTCATGGAATAGAGAGGAGGCCCCAAATATGTTGTTAAATAATAGATATTTTAATTTTGTAGTAATAATGACGATTCATTGATTTAGATCTTCTATTTTTAAATCATTTTTAAATTATTATTTTTATAGAGACAGTGGAAGGATATTATATTGAGATTTTAACAAAAAATAATAATAAACTATATATAAAATTAATTTTTAGTCCATGATATATATTTTATAGTCTCATATAATTAGTGGGTTATTTTATGTTTAATTATAGTATCTAAGGAAAATGTATTGGAGTTCTATTTAAAATTGAATTATCTCTATGTAAATGAAAATAATTTTTTTAAAACAGAAAATACACTATTTGAACTGGTGAGAAAATCAATACCATCAAATTATAACAATTATTCTTATCAGGATAAGAATTATTTGATGAAAAAACAAATTATATATATATATATGTATGTGTGTGTGCTGATAATACACCATTGGTGGTGATGAATCTATCAGATCTAGAGGAGGTATGGATTAATCATGAATGACATTATAAATAAAAACCACTTAAAATATTCTATATATGAAGAAATTATTTTATTTTATAGGAATGTAAGATAACAATGATTTTGGAAACCATGTCAATATTTTTGCTAAACTTTTGATGGATTTGAATTCAGTGGAGGCCAAGAATGATGATAATCATAATTTGGAAGATATTTAGATGGAATTACTAGATAAAAATTGAATCTATTAGGTTCATTAATATATTTTTTTCTTAATCACATCACTCCATGGTAATTTATGAAATACACATAAAATTTTGATTAGGTTATTTTAACATCATTGGTGAATAATAATCAGTGAATTGAAAATTATTGTGACTTGTTAGGTAATAAATGAAATATTCATGTGAAAAAAAGGAAATAGTAATAAGAAATATCAATCAGAATCAATAGAAAAATTTGAGTTCATTGATTATGATCTAAAGAATCACATGACATTACTCTTTAAAAATTTCAAAAATATGATTATGAAAGTTAAGAAGTTGTTTGAAATCGATTTGTAGGTTCCTAAAAGTTTTGTATACAAGTTTATATGATGTTAAATTCTATTGGTGTTCATTTTTGTTGTCCATATTTATATGATGATTATGTTATTGATTTAGTAGACAAATATCTTATTAGTAAAAATATAGAACTCTTATTTACTTATAAATAAGGTAACATTTATAGATTGTTGATGGATAACATAAATTTTTTAGAGATTTGATCACTATAAATTCACATTATATTATGTTTTTGATATATGATATATATGTTCATGGTATGAAATATAATTATATGTTTTCTTTTTTGGAAAATTATTGAATTAGGTACATCTTTAGTAATAGGAGATGTTATATTTAAAGATGGTTGTTTTTTTATGTATTAGATGTAATTGTAAAAAATAATTAAATGATTGATGTAATGGGATCTAGAAATGTGGTGAATTTAGTTTTAAATATAGATAAACTAGATTTTTTTAATGGATAATCACTATCGATGAGAATTAAGAAGGTTTTGAATCTAAGTCTTATTAGTCTATTTGTTTTTATGTCTGATACATTAATATTTTTCTATTGAGAGTGACTAATGTGATGAAAATATTAAAAGTAATGATTGAGGTAATGCTTTATTATCTTAATATGAAGAGAGTGATAATTTATAATGATGGAAAATTATACAGGACATTAATTAATTTTTAATGAAGCTTTAGATTTTTTTAAATCAATATTTTAAAATGATCTAGATGAAATTGAATTTTTTCTTGCCAGATAGAATAATAAATAAATATATATGATTATGAAATACTCATTTGAGATTATTTTGTAGGGTAATCTATTAGTTTATTATCAATTTGTAAAAGGGAAATTTAGCATTTTTTATAATAGATGTTAGATAGTGAACTACATCTCGATTTTCAATATGGATGTGTTTCTTGGATGGTGTCACCGTAATATATGTCTAATGAGGTAGATTGAAAATGTTCATCACCATGTTCTATAGGTTTTAAAATTATTAGTTCTTATATTCTATAAAATGGTGTTCAATATTTACATCATGTGACATAATGGTTAAAAAAATGTGATATTTTTTATTTATTATTTAATAAGGGTGTTTATTTATTATGGGGAATTTTTATTTAAAAAATACCTAAATGATATGAAATAATATGAAAATGGAGATTTTTAAAAGAAATTTTTTATAAATAAGGTTTCATGGGTATATGTAATGATATAAATAGTCTAGTTGTGTTTGATATAAAAATTCATGGAATAGAGAGGAGGACACAACATATTTTACTATAGTAGTTTTTCTATTGTGCATCAGTAAAAACAAGTGTTCCTTCTTGAATACTCATCATTTAGTGTAACTTTCATGAAGTTTTTTACAAATGTATGATGTAATTTTTTTGTAAAATATATTTTTTGAGTGTTCAATTCTAGTTTTCAGAGAAGATTCTTTTTATGGATTTTTATATCTGAATGTTGTTTTCTCATGGGTTTAAAATAGTTTTCAAGGGTTTAATCCTTAGTAATTCTTATGACATTATAAATGATGGGTTTAGCTATATTATATCACAAATATGATCCTAATATATCTTACATGAAGTGTTGATCCATACTATTTCACATGAGAAACATGTTCTCCTAATATAGTTTATACAATGGGTGAGCACTATTATAGATCTTCAATCCATTAGGTACTCTATAGATAGAAGTCGGTTATATAGTCATACCATTCATAATGTTGAATATAAGAGTGATATAGTAAGTATGTCCCATGGAACATATGTAATTATTCTATTCATGATATTGTCTTTTTAAGGGTTTTCATGGGTTCTCATGTTTTCCCTAAACTAGTGAATTACATTATTTTTGTCCTTTAATGATATTTTTGTTCTCATCTGAGTTTATGATATGATTTCCATAAATATTATGAGTGTTAAAGAAAAATAAGATGCCATGATAAAATTATTCATGTTGCTTCAAGTAAATAAATCATTATTCATTTTAAAATGGTTTTATTTGGTGGAAAAAATAGTTACTGAGTACATGTTCCACTTATAATGTCTGGGATTACTGTGTATGATTTTTTTTCAAATTCTATAAAAATATAGATAAAAAAGATTATTGTGAAAATAATGTAATTTATAGTTTCACTATATCTAAAATATTTTATATATAATGAATGGTTCTTACACCAAGTTCTTATCATTCCCAAATTTTGAAATATCATTACACTCTTACATATATATATTTAGTGAGATACCATTTCACTAAATTCTTACATTAGATATTTCTAATTATTTTTACCAAATATTTTTATTTTTCAGTTCCCGGTCCACGTCTAATCCAAAGAGATATCTTACTCGAATATCAACCCAGTATTTTGGAGTGTTAAATTTCTTACAACTAAGGGTTATATAATGATCAATTGCCATGATATAGTTAAAAGTATTATAATAAGAAAAATCCACAAAATTAGCTGATGTTCATACCCAAATTTGTAATCAATAATGAAATATATGAATATGTATTCCAGTGATTGAATGTTCCTCTCATACAAAACACATATTCAGGGATTACTGGAAGATATAAGAAATAACTACTTATACCCAAACTATGTAAATAATAGACAAAACATAATGGTAAACATTGGATCCCAATAAAATATAATGGAATGTATAATCCCATTTAAGAGTACCACATTCTTAGTATATATTAATCCAAGAAGAACAATAGATAAATATTCTATTATAACAATCAATAGTGATGAAAACGTAATGAGAAAGACTATTACCCAAATTAAACTATTGCCTATTAATTTTTTAGGGAGTCTGTTTACAAAATACATGATGATGTTTTTCTATTCCCATTGAGGTATGGATAATGGTTGTAACATCGATTAATATATCTATCTATTATCCTTAACATATTGAAAAACCAAACACCAATACATATACTTTGAAAAATATCCATTGTTTCCATCGCAAATAAATATATTATTTTATGTATCCATAAATCATTGTACTTCCATGATAAATAGAAAATGATAAACTATGAGTCAAATTTAATAGTTCCTTCTGAAAATAAATTATATGTGGAACACATAAAATTTTACTAAACCTTATTTTTCCATTACAGTCAATGTTAAACTGAAGAAAATTTTCCAATCTCTTTTATTTCTACACATCCTCAATCTATGCCTCTTTCATCTTCACATGGGGAGACAATTTATCATTTATTTGATCCATTTAATATTTTTGACATTCCATTATTATTTTCAGGTCTATATTTTTCATATCCATAAATAATGGATCTTTTTTTATCCTGATCATGGATAATCTAGGATGATCCTTTCAGCTTAAAGAATCTCCCACATTATTCACATTACTATGGTGATAATATTTTTAGTAGTTAGAATATTTAATCAACTCAAATCATTATATATTGTTCATGGTCAATAAATTATTACTAAAGATATAATTTTAATTTTATAATCAATATATAAGTTACAACTTTCTATATATAGATAATGCATAATTATAATTAATGAATCATTTCCCACAGTTAACTCAAAATCATGATTGGTTTATTTTTTATCATGGGACATAAATTAGCATGAAACCTAAGAGATCACCATTTATTTTTTCTGAAGAACACTTTCTAGTCCCTTTTTTGATTCATCAATATAGAACATAAATATTTCTAAACTATAATGTAGTTTGAGCAGAGGTGCACTAACCTACCTTATTGTCAGCTCCAACAATTCTATTTAAATTCCTCAATCCATAGGAACATACAAAACTTTTTATTTAAATTAGATAGTGTATTTGATAATCATGAGAAATATTTGAAAAAAGGATGATAATATACATTCAACCGATGAAAACTACATATTTTAGTCACCGACGAATATCTAGATCATTTCATAATAACATCAGTCCATGATGGAGTTTCTCATATACCGTCACATGAGATTATATGTCCCAGGAATGGATATTTATGATGAAAAAAATAACACTTGGTAAATTTTTTCATAAATATTATCATTCAATAATGTCTTTACAATAATCATAAAGTGATCATAATTTTCTACCTTTATATTATTATATAAAACAATATCACTTATATTTATTAGAACAAAATGTTCAAGATTGTCTATATAGAGTATATTTATAAATTATCTCATGATAGTGGGAGAATTAGTAAAACCAAAAGGAATCAATATAAACTCAATGTTTCCACACATTAAACAGAATCCCATTGTGGGTATATCCTCCATATTGTCTCTCAACTGATAATATCCAAAATGAATGTAATTTTTTTAAAAGTATTGACCAACGCATAGTTTATCAAATAAGTCATCAGTTGGGGGAAGAGAATAATTAGTATTGATTGTAGTTTTTTAAGGACCAGATAATCAATACAAATATTGTCTACTAATATTTGTTCTTATTAAATGGAACTGGTGAGCCCTTGATAAAGCATAAGGGAATACAAATCCCTTATCAAGATTCTCCTAGAGTTTCGTCATTAATTCTTGCAACTCAATTGGATCCATTATATTTGCAGTCTAGTTAATATTCATAAATCAATATTTGAGTTATAACAAAAACTCATCTTCATGATGTTGTGGAGGACTAATGATATCTTAAGGAAATACATCATTAATCTTTTATAAAATATGTGTATCCTCAATGTTGATTTTTACCACAACCATCATTTATAGATAACATTGATTTATATAAATTAATATACCCAATTTAGGGACTGACCATTAAAACATTACATATTTTTGAGTTTTAGAGAACTACATTATTACACATTGAGGATCTTTTTAGTTTTATCACTTTAAAAAATTAGGACAGAAAATATACACAACATCCCATAATCATACATGTGGATACTACTAAAATAATATCCATTTTTTCAAAATATAATACATTTCAAATAAAACATATTAAATTTGATAAAATCAATATGAAATATATATTACTTTCCTTATTTATCTTATAAATTCTTATAACCCATGAAAAACATTTAAAAATTTGGGATGAGCTCAAAGAGAATAGTAAGGGATATAAGGAAAAAAATAATTAGTCATGTGATAACATAAAACCCTATAATACCCAATAAAGACCAATTTACAAAAACTCATTAGAATAAAATGAAATATCTAGTAGTTTCTTTCAGATATATTTACCATATCAATTTTACAATGATCCATACACATGGAATAACAATTCGATCAACATCTTTTTATAGAGTACCCAATGAATTGGATATCTATAATGGGGATAACCCATCATATCTTTAGCTATAATGGGCTCAACATGATATATATTGATCTATACATGGAAAACTCAACATATCACGAGCCATAATGGGATCAAACCAACCATTGGTGTGCTATAATGGGCTCAAACCAACCTAACATTGTCCAAGGAACTCGTCAATTTAATAAAAAATCATGGAATCAGAATAAATCACTCATTACATTTTTATAAAAAATAGACATTTTGAATTTCATTAAAGTGACTATTAAATGGATTTTTAATGGAAATTCCATTACTAGTATAATTGAACTGAGGAATAATATAATGGAAAGGATACATTTATAAACTTTATATAAAAATAATAAAACATAATATAAACAATAATTCATTACAAAAATAATCTCAAAAACCACATAAAGAATAAAGTAGAAGGTTAAACTAATGAATGGAAATTGGGTTCAGAATTCACTAACCTTGGGTTCATCAAACATAAAATGTCTCTAAAACATCATTATAATGGTTAAAAGTGTTCAATTAATAGTTTAAAAAAGATAAATTATTTTTATAACACCTTATATGATCATATTATAACATCATTCCACTCATTAATTTATAATATTCTATTCATTCCATTGGTTTCGGGGCATTCATTACATGATTTCCATTTTCAGTGTGTCAAGGGATTCGCTATTAAATCGAAGAAAAAAAACATAATTGAAATGATATTTTATTAAGATGTTACAAAAATATTAAATTCTTCCATCATTAATATTTTGTTAGGATGAATAATTAGATAAATAATTAATGATAATCGTTAATTTATTTTGTTAAAATTTGATCATTATGAACAAATTTTGTTTTATCATATATTATTATGTCTAAAAACATGTTCCAGAACATAATATATAATAAAATATTTATAACAAATATAAAATTTAACAAAATTTATGGTTTTATGACCATATGTGAAGGATGAAAAGGAAATTCATGACGCATCATCCCTGATGTCGGTAAATCTACATATCACGGATGGTATTTTTGTTTCCAATAAAACTAGGATAGGATATGAATAATGATTATAAAATTTTTAATTAATATATTAAATAGCTAGTTTATATAATATACTAGAAATTTAATTCCTCTTTTATAAGAGGAGGAGAAGAGAGTATAAGGAACGAAAAAAAATTGAAAAGAAAACACAACAAAATGATTGATGATTTTTTCCTCATGATCTCTTCTCAATGAGATCTTTCATAAGGGCTTTAGTATCGGCCTTTTGGTGACACCATAATGTAGTTAAAATTGGGGAGATAATACGGATGAAAATTGGGAATAATTTAGAAATGAAAAACCATTAAATGTTTGAGAGGGAGAGGTGTGTGATGGTGGTGTTTATAGTCTAGGAGAAGAGGGGTTTTCCATTATTTTATTCATTATTTTATTAAAGTTTCACTAGAAAATAAACAGTGATGATTACTAGACAAAATACCGTAATAAGTGCATGTGAGTTTGAGATAATTTCTATTTATATCATCCAAGACTCAAGAATGATGCATAATTTTTTTTCACATTTCTTAAATTATCGAATTTGTCTATTGACAAAAAATTATAATATTTTAGAAAATTTCCAAAAATTATCCCCAACTATATTTCATCATGTACAATACAAAAATGAACCCCACATTATGAAAATAATTTTTTTTATATGATAAATTTAATATATAAATAAAATCAAAAATGATTTGAAAAATAATAATTTTAAAACTATAACTCATTTCATAACTCCTTGAAAAATTAATCAGGGTCTCATAAAAGTTATCATATAACCAAAACACAATTAAATAAGAATTTATGATAAAATTTTATGAAAATATAATTTAATTAACATTATTTAATTAATGATAAATTTTAAATAAATTTTCATGACTTACAAAGATACCAACAATTATATAAAGATATTGTTATCACTAATAGGATTCCTTTTTATTAAGCATTCATTTGTGAGGTTATTATAAATTTATCCAATTTACTATTCAAAAGGATTATATTTCTATACACAATGGTATGTTACTATTCATAATCATATGATACTATTTAAAATAATTATGTTGGTCCTGTTTGAATCCAAATATCTTACTGATTGTAACACACTATGATTGTTTTTCAAAAATCAACACACATTAGAAAGAAAATTATGTTTAACAAAAATATTATTAATATATACATAAAGAAATTATAGAATAAATTTTTCATGCATAAAATTAAGTTTATATTAAAAAAATAGTGTGTTCCATTCTCCCAAATTTCTAGAAATTGTGTCCTCACAATTGTTTTTTACCTTTTAAACGTGTGAGGGTAAATTTACCTCATATAATTTTTAGATTCTAATGTTGTATCTTCACCATTGTGGTTCCTCAAAAAAAAACTTACCTGATGGATTTCTTTATTCCAAAATAATTTCTCTATACTCTGAAGAATATAAATATTTATTTGTTCATAAGAATGGTTCACTTCTAGATAATCTACTTATAGGCTCGGATCATGAGATGAATATTGCACATATTTCTGAACATTGAAACATGAAAAACATTATGTACCTGAGATAAACTGTGATGAAAAGCTACTTGGTTAGTGACTAGTCCATCTTTCTCTAGGATATTTTAATTTTCATTGAACTATGTAATTAGATTTCCTTTTTTACCAAAATTCATTTCACTTTTCCACAATCGGATATGAAGGAAAACGTTATTAGCTATATCAAATGAAATGTCATTCCACCTGTTATCTGCATAACTTTTCTGCCTACTAGGATCTATCCTCTTATGTCACTGAATCATGTAAAAGTTTTCTACCACTTCCTCTACTAATTATGGTCCCATCAACTTCAGTTCCCCAACTCCATCCCAAAATACTTTAGTTCGACAGTGCATTCAATTCGATGCCTTAAAAGATTCTACCTATATATTGAAATTAAAACTGTTATTATAAGAAAGAACGAATAAAGAAATATGTTGATTTCAAATTATATAATATTCTATTGAAGAAACTTTAATTATATCCTCCAATTTTAGAATTTTTCTCTTAGTATGTATATAATAATGAGGTTGAAAAGAAGTGCTAATGTTTTATTATGTTCTAAACATCTTCTAAAGGTCATTACAAAAGTTAGAAGTGAACCTGGGATCACGGTTAGATGCAATGGAAAGTGGAAATACATGTAAACAACAAATGTCTTTGAAGTATAGTCGATAATTATGATCCAAATAAATATTATCTATAATATAAATTAAATGTGAAGATTTATTCTGATGATCAATAATAACCTATATTTCATTGTAACCTCACGATGTATTTTGTAGTCCCATAAGGAATTCTAAGGATATATTTTCCCATTTCCTCTCAACAAATAGTAATTATTGATGCATCCAATTGGGTATCATCTGATATACCATAACCTATTAAAATGATAAACATTTCATTATAAAATTATAAATATCTCCTCTCATTCAATCCCACTAGTAATATTCTTTAGGATCTCTCTACATATTTGTGCTGCCATGATGAACTAAAAATTGGGAACTATGGGCTTCAAAAAACAATTCTTTCATCAACATTGAATCATAAGGATCACATATAATCACTTCCCAAACCTAAAAAAATCATTATTATGGCTAAAATCTAGAATCCTACCAATTCTAAAAATGTCTACATTTTTCTATAACACTCCATATTCTTTTTATGAATTCTAAATTCTATTGGATATATATAACTATACTAAATCCTAGATAAAAATTGAGGAATATCTTATACCAAAGAAATACAACCAATTTTTATCAAATCATTCAAATAAGGTTCATGTTTTAAGCATATCATGGTTAATGTAGCATTACTTTTATGACTCAATGCATCTGCAAATATTTTCTCTTTTCCAGGATGATATTGAATAGTGCAATCATAATCCTCAGTTACATCCATATATCTTCTCTATCTCATTTATAATTCCTTCTAAGAAAATATATACTTTAAACTTTTATGGTCAATATATAATTCACACAGTAATACAGATAGATGATGCCTCCAAATTTTAATACATAAACAACATTAGAAATTTCAAAATCATTTGTAAGGAAATTTAACTCATGAGAATTCAATTAACACAATGAATAAGAAACTACCTAATAATTCTTCAATAGAACAAAGTCATGTTTATTTAAGTAAGAATCATTGTACATGATAAATTCACCTCATCTAGATAGTAGGGTCAGAACTATAGCATTCAATAATCTTCATTTCAATTCATAAAAACAATTGACACATTATTTTTTCTAGATAAATTTAACTCTTTTTTAATTAACTTAGTTAGTTGTCTAGATAACCATGAAATTTATTAAAGAAACCAATGGTAATTCCCTACCAAACCATGAAAACTATTAATATCGGTTATTTTTTGTTTGTCTTGGACATTCATGAAAATATTTCGTATTAGCAAGATCAATAGTTATGACATCTTAATAAACAATGTGACCAAGGAAAGAAATTTTTTGCAAACAAATTGTAATCTTTTAAAATTTTCCTTACAGTTTATTTTCATTGAGGGTTTTAAAAACAACCCTTACATTTTTTCATTATATACACAACATTTACAATATACAAGGTTGTAATCAATAAATACAACCACAAAATTAACCAGGAATGCATGAAACATTCTATTCATAAGATCCATGAATATTATAGGTGCATTAGTTAACCCAAATGACATTACTAAAAATTAATTATGACCATAACTAGTATAAAACACAATCTTTGAGATGTCTAAATCACATAATTTTAACTAATGGTACCCCAAACTCAAGTCAACCTTAGAAGTATGTTGTGCTCCCAAAAATGATCAAACAAATAATCAATATGAGGAAAAGGATACTTTTTTAATATTGATGTTATTTAAGGCTCTATAATCAATGAAAATTATCATTAAACCATCTTTCTTATTAACAAACAAGACATTATCTCCACATGGTGAAGTTTGGGGATAAATTATTCCTTTATCTAATAATTAATTCAACTACTTTTTCATTCTATATGTTCAATTTTAGTCATGATAAGTGGGATTAAAAATTGGCTTAGCCTCATGATCTAATTCAATAGAAAAATCAACCTCTCGATCTCGATTACCACCATCAAAATCATCAAGAATAAAAAATTCGTATTAATATACTACAAGAACGTCATTAATTAAGATAGTTCCCCTATTGTGAAAAAATTGTGTAAGATAACATTCATTTCCATATTTTATCATTTTCATATCTTCCTGATATGTTCCTAATGGTATGGGTTCATTATTATACACAAACTACAACTCTTTCTGAAATCCCTCTTCTTTTAATCTGAATCTATCATAACATGATATAAAATAGAACTATTACATACCTATATGCACATCAAGATCCACTAGATAAAATACAAAAAGGTGTGTTGGTAATTTCTTCCAATATTTAATGATATTTGGATTTTAATAATTTTTACTAAATATTTATTCTATATGTCTTTATGATTTGTTTTGGTTTCATTACATGTAGTGGAATTTCAAATTTTTCAGAAAATATCTAAGAACTGAATGACAGTGTAGACCCCAAATCAATCAATTTTTTTCAAAATATTTAAAAAACCAGAAATATATTTGATACAATCTCATTAGATAGCACAACATATTATATGTGGTTGAAAAGGATTTCACCACACCCTCCCTTATCCAATATTGTGAATTTATTACCTAGGTGACTAGATTATGAAACAAATTAGCAAAATTATCCAATTACTAATAGTTAAAAATAATCACCATTGACTTCTTATTAATTTTCAGATCATTTTCTATTCACTCACAAGACATGTGTATAGACATTCCAAATTCGTATAATTTCTTTAAATATACAAATCATTAACTAGGATGCTTTTTACCTCAGTTTTCACATGAAGGGAAATTTATTTTCATACCTCCATATATCATTAATTAATTATTCACCAATACCTACCAACCTAACCACTACTTGTTCGTGTCATCACGAGTCACATAACTGTCAGAAAACACCATCTCAAAATTTTCATAACAACCAACAATTTTAACATAGCTTTTAAACACTCATGATGATATATATCAGGGTATAAATGGTTTCAAACCAAAGTAAAATCAATTATATTTATAATCATAATTATGAGTACAATCTGGTACATATGAATCTAGTCTTGTAAAATTTGTTTCATTTTTTCCATATATTTTTCTTCTATCTACTTTATATCCAAGAATTGTTTCTCTATTCCGAGTAAATTTTTTTAAGAAAGTCTTTTTCATGAAAAAGACATGTAAAGTCATCCCATTCCAGACTATCAAGATCATATATTTCATTCATATTCATAGAGAGAGACATCAATTTATTGGCTTCACCTTCAAAATAAAAAATATCTAGTATTACATTTTGGAATTTTGAATAACCCATGACATCAAATATCTTCTCCAAAGTATTGATCGATCCTTCGGCTATCACTAGATCTATGGTTCCTCTAAATGTTGGAGTAAATTTCCCCATAAAATGATACAAAAAAGTCATGTTTCTTCATGGTAGATCATGTTCCCTTAGATCATAGAAACCACTACCAATTTTCAGCAGATTCAAGTAATCCAATGTTGTTGAAAAAAACTACATGGTTCTAAATCCATCCATCCAGGATGCAGATTCAGACATATATCAGTCTATTGGTATCATCCAACATCAGCTTCCCTATTTCATATATGGAAAACCATTATGAATAGACAAATATTATAAGAAGGAACATGGTAATTTTTAGAATATATATCATTTCAAATAATTATTAATGTAAAAAAACCATCCAAGGTATGCTATTATCATAAACATGACCCCTAAAGCTATATAAACCATTCTATGATACCAACTATATGGAACCATCCATAAAACATTACATATTTTTTAGTTTTATACAAGAACATACATTCTAACTCAATTAGGATGTTTTTAAATTTAGATTTTTATAAAATAAGGTCATAAATCATATATAACCTCCCATATTCATAAATGTGGATACTACTAAAATAGTATCCACTTTTTCCAAAAAAATAAAACATTCTGAATAAAAATTAATTTATTTTACAAAACATAATGACATTTAAATTGACTTCCTTATTACAATTACATATCCTTATAATTTATAGAAAACATTTAAAATCATGGGATGCGAACAAAAATCTCAGTAAGGGATATAATGGAAAAAATTGTTAGTCATGTAGTAACATAATACATAATAAAAACTATTTTATAAATACTCATTAGAATGCATATAAACATCATGTGGCATCCCTAGGAAATATATATTATCACACTATTATAATATATCATTCACATGGAAGAACCATTTGGTCATCATCTGAATCGAGAGTACTCAATTCATTAGTGAGATATAATGGGGAACAACCATCATATCTTTATCTATAATGGGATGACCCCATCATATCTAGAGCTATAACGTTCTCAAACCAACATATCATGATCTATAATAGGCTAAAACCAACATATATTGGCCTATAATGGGATAAAGACAACACTACTATGTCCTAGTAATTTATCACCGTAATAATGAATCATGAAAACATGAGAAATCAATCAATCTATATATATATACTCATTCTGAATTTCATTATAGGGACTTTTACGAGGATTTTAAATGGAAAGTACATTAAAAAATATAATTAGAGCGTGAATTAAATAAAGGGAAAGGATATGTGTATACACTATAAATTAACATAATAAAACATAATATAAAAAATAATTCATCACACAAAAAAACTCAAATACCACATAATGAATAACGAAGAAGGTAAACCTAAAGAACAAAATTTTGTTTAATAATTTCCTTACCTCAGGTTCATCATACGTCAAATGTTGATAAACCTCATATATAATGGTTAAATTAGTGTTATTAATTCTTTTAAAAATAATAATAATTTTTATAACATCATATATTATTAGTTTATATCATCATTATACTTATTAGTTTGTAATATTTTCTTCTTTCCATTGGTTCAGGTGCGTTCTTTTCATGATTCCCACGGTCGGTTCGTAAAGGATTTCCATGTCTTATAGAAGAGAAACCCACTAAGTGAAATTATATTTTATTTCCATGACTCCATAATATTAAATTATCCCATTAATGATTATTTTTATAGGGTTTGAGGATGAATCATTAAATAAATCATTATTGATAATCATTAGTTTATTATGTAGACATTTGATCATTATGAACCACTTTTGTTTTATAAATTATTATTATGCATAAAAACATGGAACCGAATATATCATATAATCTGTATAATACAATTTTATTTAACCATATTTATGGTTTTATGAACATATTTTAAGGAAGTAAAGTAAATTTAAGATACATACTATACGATATCGGTAAATCCTCACATCATAGATGCTACGTTTGTTTATAGAATAAGTGGGATATGAAAATATGTTTGATGATGAATTGTTCCATAAACATCATTGAAAATAGTATATATAATATACTAGATATTTCATTCCTCTTGGATAAGGGGTGGATAATATAGTATAAGAAAATGAATGAATTGAAAACAAAACACAAGAAATTGAATGAGTATTTTTACCTCTTGATATAATATCCTTGAGACCCCCTTGAGGCCATTGGTATTGGACTTTTGGTGGGAAAATTATGTATTGGACGTGGGTAAGACCCTTTGAATGAATATTAGGCATTATTTAAAAAAATAACAATGCTTGAGAGGTGTGAGAGGGAGTAGGGGTGAGGGTCATATTTATAATGGCGGAGAAGAGGGGTTTTAAATTATTTTATTCATTATTTAATTATTTTTCCACAAAACATAAAATAGTCATTGTTATATGACTAAATACTGTATTATGTGCATGTGAGTTCGATATAATTTCTTTTTACCACATCCATGGCTCAAGCATGATGCAAAAATTCTTTTATTTTTTACATTTCTTAAATAATCGAATATCACTATTCACCAGAAATTATAGTATTTCATAAACATCCAAAAATTCACCCCAACCATTTATCGAAATTCAGATTTAAAAAATTAAACACATTTTTAAAAATAATTATATAAATATGAGAACATTATATTTTAATCAGAAGAAAACTTATTCGAAAAATAATACTTATAAAACTACAACACATTTTATAACACATTGAACAAATATTCAAGGTCTTATAAAATTATCTTATAAAAATAAGACAACAAAATAATAATTTCTGATTACATTTTATGAAAATAGTTTTTATTTTGAATTATTTATGACGTCATAAATTTTAATTAAATATTTATAACTTATAAAAATACCAACACTTACATAATGATCCAAATATCACTTATACGATGCCTTTTTCTCTACATTCATGGGTAAAATTTCTATACATTTATATAAATTACTATTCATAAGTGTCATATTATTATTCATAAGGGTTTGATACTATTCATAAGGGCATGTTACTATTCACTAAAAATTATATTGGTCGTATCAGACTCTAAATAACTTACTGATAGCAATCGTGTTTGTCCATTTTTTGAAATTCAAAACACCATAGCAATAAAATCATCTTTAGTGGATATTTTATAACTATATACTTAAAAAAGTGTAATTATGTAATGTATCATTGTTTCATGCATTAAATTTATTTTATTTTCATGACCATTATGTGTTAAACTGAATATGGAATCAATATACGATGGTAGTTCATATACATCACTTCATTGATTAATGATTATAATATCATATAAAATGTGTAATATAAATTAACATAATTGAAATTATTATGATTTCTATATATAGGATAAAAATGCATTCCAACAATTACATAAAATTCAACTATAGGGATAATCACATGATTTGGAAGAAGAAAATTCCCAAAAACATCAATCTGTGAAAAACTATAGACATTAGATGACATTAGTATGATATTTGAAGTATTCTTATGTTACGGCTGCCACTTTTAAATTAGTGGTTTTATTAATTTTCTTGGCATCAGTTTGTTTGGTTTGAATCCAGACTTGAATTAATTTGTTCTTATTTTTGAACACATTTTTTTCCTTGAGTATGTTCAGCCCTCTACGGTCGATGCTGCACAACATTGCGTAAGTCATCGTGCGACATTACCCGGTTCACCGCAGGGCCTACCCAATGATCAAGGAAAATAAATAAACTCTAATGAATAAAAAAATAAAAAAATAAGAATTTAAATAAAACTTTATGGAAATTTTTTAATGATAATAATAATCATAATGTATGACAATATTATTATTATTGTTAGTACTTTCAATAATATAAATTTTTTTTTTAATATTGTAATAATTAATATTATTGTCAATATTATATTAAGTTACAATAATTTTTATTATTATTGTTATTATTATAAAATTATTAATATCATTAATGTTACTATTATTACAACTATAAATTATTTTTATTGTTAGCATCATTAATTATTAACATTAGAATTGTAAATATTTTAACTAACAATATTATTATTATAATTATCTGTAACAAAATAATTATTAATAAGATTTTGTTACTATTATTATTGTTCATCTTATTATTAATATTTATAATGTTTTAATTTGAGAACATTACTATTATTATTATTATTATCATCATCAACAACATTTCTATTTTTCTTTAATTTGGTAGTGTTTCCTCCCCCTCAGGTCGCACGTGCCCAGCTCCTCCTTGCCTTCCACATCGTGCCACACCTTACACATTGCCAACCACTCTCCCCTCTATCTTTCTCCCTCCCACATGCTTTGTCTTCCCTTCTCCCCATTACTATCCACCTCCTCTTGTTAAATGGACTCGAGATGCGCCTCCCTGCTGACCAACTGCTCGTATGATTCCCTCGATCGGCAGCCTCCTAGTTTCACGACCCCACTAGCCTCTAAAACCGAACATCCTTCGTCAATTGTGCCTCACCTACCCTTCTTTCATGGGGTCACACCATTCCTCCAATGGAGGTATCACCTCTCTGTAAACCCCTCATCATTTTTGGGATTTTAACGATGTTATTTTGATGTTTTAGTTTTTCAGTAGGTAGGGTGTTAGATTCATAGGCTATTCAAGTTTTATGTTTTTATTATTTGTTTTTTATTTCATTCATAGGGTTTCTTGTGGTGTGATTAGTGTGTGATTGTGATTCCACACCTTATTTGGAAACGTCTCGGGACGAGGTATGTGGTTCCATGTCCATGAATCATTTTATTAATTGAATATGTTTATTCTATTTTATAAATAAGTTTTATGATATAATTATGTTCTGAAAAATATATTTTTATAGTGTTTTGGTATGAGTTCAGGTGGATATTTATTTTTTCGGTGTCTTAGCCTTATTTTTCACCTTTGAAATAAAATATTAAATTGTTTGAATAATGGAAAACATGTTTTGATAAAGTTTTCTTGCACCTTTGGTTTTAATGTTACATTTATATATCGAACCAAGTGTGTTTTTGGTATACACCCTCAATTGCTAATTTGATGTGTTTTATAAACTATTTTATATGATATGTTAAATAAAATGTGATTTTTTAATGGAGTGTTTGATTGGGAGAAACAAATTTAAAATCATAAAAGGACATTTTTATGTGAAAATCCTGAGTTTTTTATTTAAAAATGTTAATTAAATTATTTTAATAATTTATCATGTCATGCATGTGATATGACTTATGGTGTTAAATGGTTTTCGTGTTATTTTGGTTTCAAAATGATATTTTAGGTATATTTAGGTGTAATTACTTCTTGGTTTATCTTTAAATTATTATAAAAAGAGTTTAAATGATTTATTGAATTATTGAAATGGCGAAAAAGTAGTATTCTAGAGGATTTGAATTGATGGTGGATTTTAAATTAGATTGTTTATATAAAATGAGACATATTTTTTTGTTTGAAATCAAAATGCATCCCATGGAAGTATTTTAAGAGTGGTTCAAATGGTTCATTTAACTGTGCATGTTGTTCATAAATAGTCTTAAGAATAATTTATTAAGAAAGGTGTTTGGAAATGAGTTTTCTAATTAGAAATTGGTATATTTGTTGTGTAAGCCCTTTATGTGTTATTTATTCATGTTTTATAAATTTTGAAAATGATTATTTAATGTATATAGGGATATGGAACATGTTTTTAGATGTTTCTTGGGTGATTTATTTGTTGTTCACTTTTGGAATGTACTAAAAATGTATTTGAAAAAGGATTTTGTCATGTGTGTGATGATAAATTTATTGTTCATGAAATTGTTTTCTACTTTGGTATTATTGAAATTGTTTGTGAATTTGGTGGTGGTGTGTGTATTATGTGAATGTGGAGCTTCATTGAGCACCCAGGGGGTACCCGGTGCATCTAGGTTGGTGGGATAGAACTAGTGCTCTAGTGATCCGAAGATGTATCATCCCTATTTCACATAGAAGGTTTGACTCTTAAAACACTATATATACTATTATGATGATGTTGGGGACCAATAGGTATTGAATGATTCTCCTAGTAGTGGCTTGTTTTCATGATAACAAGTATTGATTATGGTAGATTATCATTAAGGTATGAGGTTCTAGGGCCCCACTCATGCTTAATGAACCTTAGGGGATTTACCCACAATGATATACTATTCCTGAAACTGTCTTCAACATAAAAATATGAAGGAAAACGTGGAGTGTGTGTGATAATTATGAATTTTTCTCTTCCACCTAGAAATAGTTTTTTTGAAATGGTCTTTCTTATAGTGTTCATTTATTACATTTATCTTGTCAATGGTCTCATAAAATAGTTGTAAAAAATTATTTTTTTAAATAAGCATGATAAATTATCTCTTTGATGTTGTGGCATGGAATCTAATTAAATGGTGGAATCCTACTGGGATCTTAGCAGACAGACTAGTTACACCTTTGGGTGTATGTAGACATTGTCTTTGTTTACCCTAGGTCGAGGCATTGTGCACGGTGATGGTGGTATTGGATGGCGAGTGTCTTCTCATGATAGACGGTGTTGGTATCTTAGGGATGTTACACCTCATTATTTGTGGAGGGTTGATTTAGATTATCAGTTTTATTTTTTTACTATAGTTCCCTTTGGTTTTGAGTTGATTTGTAATCCTTTAATATTATCTTAATTGAAGTTAATGTTTTGTTTTCTTCTTGTAATTATAATTCCATTATCTTTTTAGTTTTTTAATGTCCCTTATTTTGGAAAAACTATTCCCACATTTTACTTTTGATAGCCTAGCACTTCTGCCAGTCGTTGGGGATCATGAAAACACTCTAGTTCTAGTTGTGGACAGGGATGGGCATCATGTAAAATGGAAACCCGATATGGTTCATCATAAAACAATATCAAATGAGAGGTTGATTCTCTTGGGTCGTGTTCCTTTACGATGATTCAAGGTAGACCAAAGTTAAGGTTCTCGGAAATCGCCATTCTTGCAATGAGTAAGGTTCCTGGTCAGCACACCTCGTTGTGGGTCTCATGTTACCTAGGGAAGTTGAGTTTTTTTGTGTCCTTGGTCCTTATGGAAAATACTGTTTGTGTAAGATGAAAAGTGAGTTGGGCAGATTCTCTCAGTGAGCTCGCATGGCCTGGAAAGCAATGTGGTGTTAGGGACATTACCCTAGTATGATCTCTGTGATGGTGGAGTGATTGGCGTATGGCCGATAACCATATGTCAAATTCACCCACTAACACTAATTAATTCTTTTGATATGATTTCTCACTATTTTTTTGATATCCATTTGAAAATTTATGAAATACTAATTCTAATCTCGAAAATGAGTTGATTTTTAAAGTGGTGGAAGAATAGTTTTAAGAACAATTTTGAATGAGGTATTAGAAAGTGGGATTTTTATAAAGTTTAATTTGTATAAAATGAGATTTTATTTTAATGAACGAAATTTGTGGATTTATAATCATGATGGTTTTGAAAACAAGGATGATTCTGAAGTGAGTTGGGAATATTGTAGTGGGGTGTTTTGGGTTTTGGAACTACCTTATTTTGGAAATATTTCATGTTTGGGTATGATTGGTAGGTTGATTTGGGGTTTTATTTAGTGTTATTTCTCTAGAAGTGTTTTGGGAGTCCTTTTCCATAGTTTCCGCACAATTGTAGTAGTTTCTCATTGTATGTTTGATCAATGAGCCTATTTTTTTGGGTCTTCATTTTTTCATATGGCTAGTGTACACACCCATAAAAATTTAACTTCTGATTTAAGAAGAATCATGAAAAAATTTCCATTGGTTAGACCTCTATTTTTTAAATTTATGGTCTCTCCATATTCAGTGTTATTTATAAGTCTATAACTTTTTCCTTCTCAATTAAGAGGATCCTATCATAGTGGAATGGCAGATGCAAGAGGACATGAATTGAGTTTTTGTCCATTTGAGTTGTCTGAGTTGTTGGGTATGAAGCTCGAAAATATTTTATCAGAAGGTCCTTCCAAGAAATGCTAAATGAAATTATAGAAAATAAGGGTCACTATGGTTGTGTGTTATTGGTGTTTACTGGTGTTCTGAATGGGTTTGTAGTACTTATTTTGACTGTGAGGTCCATGTTTGGTGATGTCTTGCAGTGTGAGTTCACATTGAAGTGTAAGGGAGGATTTCATAGAATCCTTTGGGAATCCTTGTTTTCATAGTAGTGTGTTCCACTATTAGGGAGTTATAATTTTTCTGTTCAAAGGGTAGTGTTTGTCGTGCATCTTTGTTTTTATGTTTCTAGAATAAGGTGAAGAGGTGATGTAGGTGCATCATCTAAACCCCTGTTTAGGTGAGTTATATTTTTCTGGGAGTAGGTGGATATAGAGGTGTGATGGTATGTTTTCGATGTCTCTGTTGTGTTGTGGTATCTAGTGACATAAGGACAATAAGTTCTTTTCCATGGGTTTATACAACGTGATTGTAAGGAAGGTGATTCTTCAATCATCTGAGTTCTAGTCGTGGGTCCTAGAGTGAAGCTGCGTGTTTTCAGGGAATACATAAGGTCGTAAAGGGCTTGGGCCTATTTCTTTTTTATGGAGGAAGAGGGGGATATTTTAAACCTCCATCATCGTTATCCTATTTCAGTTATTCCCTTTTAGTGGAATGGGGTGGGTGAAACTCATTTCCGCAGGTGACTTTTTGGAGAATAGGGTTTATCCTTGGGTATGTGACTGATTATTCTTTCCACATCTTGCGACCCTGATGGTTATGTATATCCAAGAGTGTGCCTTTAGTTAATGTCCATTATGAGGTCTTATAGGGTATATAGGTCTTAATTTTGTTGTTATAGTGATCCTAGGATGTGAAGTGGTTGGGTTGTCTTTGGCCATCAATTTGACACTATGGTAGTTGGGACCATCCCCTCCCTGACCTTTGTGGTGGTGGTGTTTAGTCAATAATGGGATATTTTAATGTTTTTGTTACTGCATTCAGTTCTTATTGGAAAGGATACAGACTATGAGTCCCATTGAAATACCTCTGAAAAAAAGTCAATGGTTGCCTATTTCTATAGTGGGGAGTCCTTATGGACCTCTCTGTGTAGGTTTTTCAGTCTCGTCCAGGGCGTTGGTGGGTTTCTTATGCTGGGGAGCCCCGTCGGGCTTCCCCATGTTGGCCTCTTGATTATGTTTCGTGAGATGCCTCGGTGGTATGTGATAAGATTATTCATTGGTTGTGGTTTGGTTTTGTTTGTTCAACTCATTCAAACTGTGTGGTGTCTGTATTATGGTGTTTGTTGTGTTTTGGTTTGTGATTTTATTTTACACGGGTTTGAGAGTTCCTTTCCTTAATCAATCAAATGGAGGTCTTCCAGCTCTTTGGGACAGGTGACAATTAACATAAAGTCTTTTTATGGGCTTCTTGAGTTTTTCATTTGAATCAATTTTTCTAAGCATGGGGTGTTTGCCTCCTTTGACTTAATTTTTGTTGGGATCCTCTTTGAACCTTAAAGGGGTATCAGTTTCTAATATGGATGCTCCACCTTAGTTGTGACTTTTCGGTAATTGAAAGCACTATTGAGGGGAGAATTATCACCTCCTCTACTTTTAACTTATTGATATTGTTTAATTTTATTAGCATCAGGTAGTTTGGGTTGAAGCCCAACATAAATTTTGTAGTTCTAATTTAAAAGTGCATATTTTGGGCTTGGGAGCATTCAGAACACTGCGGTTGAAGATGCACGGCTTTTCCCGAGTCACCGCGCAACCTCACCTAGTTCACAGCACAACATCCCTGATGTTCAATAAAAATAATTAAATTGTAATGAATAATAAAATGAAAAAAAAATTTATGAAAAATTTAATGATTTTTTTATGAAAATAATAATAACAATGCATGAAAATGTTATTATTATTATAATTAGTGTCAACAATGTGCAATTTATTAAGTTCTTATTAATATTATAATAACAAATATTATTGAAAATATTATATTAATTTACAAGCACTATTATTAATATTTTTATTATAAGATTATTAACCTCAACAATGATATTACAATTATCAGCACAAATTATTTTTATTATTATCATCAACAATTATTACCATTAGAAGTGCTAATATTTTAATTAATAATATTATTATTATAATTATATTTATGGTTATAATTCTTAATAAGATATTATTACTATTATTATTATTATTATTATTATTATGTTAATGTTTCAATCGAAGAAAAATATTATTATTATTATTATTATTGTCTTTACATTAAATTATTTTTTAATATTTTAAATTTTTTGGTAGGTTTTCTTCCCATCAGGTCGATCTCGCATAGCCCCTCTCTTCCTTTCGCATCGCGCCACACATTCCCCTTGTCCAACAGTTTTTCTTTCTATCCTCCTCCCCCTCCCACACTCCACTGCCCCTTCTCTATATTGTTGGCATCCTCCTCCGGTGTACCAGACATTCTCCATGCCGCCCTCTTGACCAGCTGCTCACATAAACCCCTAGACCAGTGGCCTAATGGTTTCATGACCCAACCAGTCGCCGATATTGACCCTCCCCCGATGATCATGCCTTTCCAAACCTCTTTCCAGTGGCTGCACCTTTCCTCCTCCGGCAGTAATCCCTCTAGGTAAACCCTGCTTCTTTTCTAGGGTTTTACCCATTTTGTTTGGTGGTTTTATATTTCTATTCGATATGGTGTAATATTTAGTGGTGATTTATTTTTAGTCATTTCAACATTGGTTCATTCATTCAATCATAGAGTTTCTTCTGGTATAATTCTGCAGTGATTTTGATTCATAGTTTTTTCTGTAAACATATTTGGTCAAGGTATGTGGTTTCTTACCTTTGCATAATTTTAATAATTTCATATATTTTTTTGATTTTATAAATATATTTTCTGATAATATTTTGTGGCACAAAATATATTATTGGACTGTTTCGTTTTGTGTTCATCTTGAAATTGATAGTTTTGTTGTGTTAACCTTGTTGAACTCCAATGAAATTAAATTTCAAATTTTATGAATTATATAAAACATGATTTTGAAAAGGTTATCTTGTGATTTTTTTAATGTGATGATTAAATATTGAATCATATGTGTTTTCGCTATAAAAACTAATGTGAAATCATGATGTGTTTTATAAACGGTTTGATTTGATCAATTTACTTAAATGTGATGTGAAAAAATAGTGTTTGATATGGTGAAACATGAGTAAAATCATATAGTTACATTTTTATTTGGAAACCCTGAGAGTTCTATTTAAAAATATTCTTAAATTGTTTAAAAAGATTTTCATGTCATTCATGCAATGAGAATTATGAAGTGAAATGGTTTTGGTGTATATTTAGTTTCAAAAGAGGTATTTTAGGTATATTTTTGTGTAGTGTCCTCTTTTTTTTCTTGAAATGATTTGAAAAATATTTTAATTGGTTTATTGAATTATTTTTATGGCATGAAAGGGGTATTATATGAGATTTGAATATGTTTATGATTTTATGTAGCATGTTTATATGATATGAGACATAATTTTGGGGTGAACTCAAAATGTGTTACATGGTAATGTTTTATGAGTGCTGAAAATGGTTCATTTAATTGTGCAAGTTGTGTGAAACTATTTTTAAGAATAATTTATTAAGAAATGGTTTGGAAATGACTTTTCTACATGGAACATGGTATATTTATGGTGTAAGAACATGTTGTGTTATTTTATAATGTTTTTTTAATTTTAAAAATTATTATTAAATTTTGTAAGGGGTATGGAAAATATTTTCAATCATTTATGGTATGCTTCAATTATTGTGAACTTGTGTTATGTATTAAAAGTGAATTTGAAGAATGATTTTGGCGTGTGAGATATGAAAAATTGTTTTTTCATGAAATTGGTTACTTCTTTGGTATGCTTGACATTGGTTGTGAATGTAGTGGTGTGTTTGTATTATGTGAATGTGGAACTTTATTGAGCACAAAAGGCGAACCTTGAGTTTCTAGGTGGGATGACTTGAACTAGTGTGCTAGAGATTCGAGGTTGTATCGTCCCAGTTTCAGTTAGAAATTTTTTTCTTACTATGCTAACTAAACTGTTGTGATGATGTTAGGGACCACTAGTTTATGATTATCCTAATATTTTCTAGTGTAAACATGAGAATATATTTGTTATGGTAAGTTTCCACTGAGGTACGAGGTTCTACGGTCCCACTCATGCTAGATAAATCGTTGGGTAATTACCCACAGTGCTCTTCCATCTTTGATGTGGTGTCCTCCATCCTCATACGGTGGACTACGTGGGTTTGTGTGTCTTATTTATAAATATTTATCCTAAAAATTAATTGTTTTTTGTAAAATGGATTTTCATCATGTGTTCCTTTATAACTATTAGCTTGTAAATACTCTCTTTAAAATTGTTTCAAAAAGTGTGGTTTAAAATAATCATGTTAAATTAACTCTTTGATTTTGGGGAATTAAATATATTTATATGATGGAATCCTCCTAGGATCTTGGATCACACCCTACATACACCTAAGTGTTTATATAGTCTTTGTCATTGTGTACCCCATATTGAGGAATCGTGCTTAGTGATGGTTCTTCGGGTTGTCGAGGGTCTTCTTGTGCAGGATGATGTTAGTAGCTTGATGATGTTTCACCTCATGTTTCTTGGGGTTTGTTTTGGAGTTTTAGTTTTATTTCATTTATTTTGTTACCTTTAGTTTTGATTTGATTTGTAGACCTTGAATTTGATCTTAGTTTAAGTTCTTGTTTGGTTGTATTCTTTTCAATCGAATTTATTTATCTTGTTGTTTTTTTATGTATCTTGTTTTGGGTAATCCATATCTACATGTTACTCGTGATACCTGGGAACTTGTGACTAGTTGTGGGAATTTGGAATGCCCTTCGGTTCATGTCTCAGATCATTTCGAGCACTAGGATGGATGGCGACCCGACTTGGTTCGTGACATCATAACTAATCATCATATAATTGTTGAGTTGGTATGTTGATACACATGTAAAATTAATTATATATAAAATAGTGGGTGGATCTTCAATCCAAGAAGAAATTATTTATTATAGAGTGGATGAAAAGTTTATCTTTCACCACATCATTCCCATAACCCACATCTATAGTCAGGACTGTAATATAATTACCTTTGTTGAAGAATTATGAGGTCATTGAAAATGATAATGATAAACCATCACATTTATATATTGGTTGGAATAATTCCATTAATCGTTTAATTTTGAGAACTGAATCATTGGTGGTGCATCAGTCGAAATCCTCGTTCCAACTATGCATTAACAGGCCTAGTAGTTTTCTATTGGTATTCATGGGATTTTTATAATGAACCAGATCTTCTCGCCATCAAAACAAGCACCGAACCTGTCCCGTGGAGAGACCCAATGTGCGTTCCCGATCCTCACATGATGGAACAAGTTCTTTTATATCATAAAATGGAATTTGGGAACATTTAACCTAAGTTTATAAACATAGAACATCAAACAAATTCAACATAATAAATATGGATTTTTCAAAACAAACCATCTTTTAAAAATATTCAGAATGGAATTACATAATATGATACAATTCTCAAAGACTATAACAAATGATGTAACCCAAAATGTAAAGCACAAGAACCACCTCATGAAAAGAGGCACCTCCTTCAAGCCATATCCATGGCATAACACCATGACGAACCGATAGAAAACCAAACCATTGGCACTAAAAGCATTACTCGAACCCATGACAAAATAACAAAGTCAACATACACACAATGGTGTATGTAGGTTTTGATCCAAAGCCTATTAGGATTCCACCACTAAAATATTCCATATGATAAACATTAAATGTTGAAAATATTACATGTTTTCATAAACATGAAATGCTATTATGAATTTTAAAGAGATGAAACTTTAAATAAAAACATCTTTTAAGTCGGATGCTTTATTGAATCCACACATTTAAATAGAATTCCTATGTTACATAATTTTCCTGGAAAATATATTGTATGAATATGGTATGAATAAATTCTCTAATGTGAAAAACACACCAGAAAATAACCCCTTGGCACTAGCTCGATGTCGGTCCCAGGTACCTTGTATCTTGGTGAATGTAACCATCCCAATATTTGTTCTCATTCACACAAGAAACTAGTATGGAGAATACCCATAACCTAGTGATTTCCATACATCATAATCATCATCATCATCATAGTTTAATTAGTTTTTTCATCATCAAACATGCAATGTGAAACTGGGGCCAAACGCTATGAGATCACTAGTATACTTGTACATGTCCACCCACCTAGATACCCAGGTTTCCCTCATCTTCTCAAACAAGTTAAACAAGAGGTGAAATATTATTTGAACATGAAAATACCACTTCCACATCAAACACCCACCAAGCAACCCACACACATGTCACGTAATACTCCTTTTTCAAAAAAAATCATTTTTCACATCATACTGACACAAAACATCCCACAAACATGTTTCACGCCTTCCGTGCAATTTGATAAAACAGTTCAGAAATTTATAAAACATTATAAAAGATTTTGATATCATAAATCACAATTTTACATTCAAAATCCAATCTTCGGTGAACACACTCAACAATATAGTACATGTGCATCATTTTCCATCTTTTTATAACTCAATAATTCATTTAAAATTTTCATAATACAGTCCCAACAGATAAAACAATGTTTTGTAAATAAAAAAACATCAAAAAACTCTTTCGAGGCCAAAATTACACCAATACCAATCCAAAATAAAATTTGAATCCCTAGAAACCTTTATTTTACAACTCACATGTGTTATAAAATTACCTTGAATAATACCACAAAAGATAAACATGAAAAACACACATTTTCAAAAAAACCGTGACTTTAAATCTAAACGCATAATCAATACTATAAAAAACAGTTCCCGCACCAAACATAGTGTAATAAAAACATGATAAAAATATAAATGAAGTATATATAAATCATATTTGGATTTTTACACATGAAAACACCTATAATTTTTGGTAAGAACTATAAACCGCTGTGTGAAACTTCAACCACAGAACTGGTGAACCAAAAGGAAGTGAAATAGAGACCTAATCCCCAATAGTTTCACAAAATTACAGAAACTCAACCACTATGTATGAACCATAGTTGCTGTACAATTTTAAAACCTCATTAATAGTTTATAAAACCATAAGAATATGGTAGGAACATCAGTTGAAACCCACTTACTTGAGATATCTTGAATTATACTCACTAAATACACCAATATCTGAATATACAAACATCAAAAAATGAATGTGATGATATAATATCATAGGGTAGGTCATGTAGGAACCAGAATGACTGAGAAATAGTGAAAAGTGTAGGTGTTATGAAAGAACCATTTTACATCTTCAAATCTGAACGCTTTGAGGAATTTGTAGAAGTTTTTTCATAATTTGAGATGAATATGATCACTAAACAGGGGGATAAGAGCATGGGGTCATGCCTTGGTTTGTGGACATGGGTGAGAGTTTTAAACACCAAAAAACATAATAATTGAATATGATATTAAAGAATTAAATTTATTTCCAGTGGGAAATGAGCTCTCGGCCTGGCCTAATATGTCACGAACCGAATCGATCGCCACAAAAAATGGCACAAAACCTAGCCCATGACAAGGACCGAAGGGCGTTACCGATCCCCACAGGTTGGCAGAAGTGCCCGGGTATCATAAAATTAAAATTGGGAACGATTTACCCGAGTTTATAAACATAAAACAACAAAAGAATCCACTGAAACAAATCTGGATTTTTCAAACCAAACTCTTTTACAAAACAATATATAACTGAATTACATATCTTAAAACAACTCAAAAGTTCTATACCAAAGGTAAAAAAACCAAATAAGGACATCCCAAGAACCCTCATGGCAAGGGGCACCGTCCTCAAGCCACCTCCACAAGACTTCACCACCAAGGACCTGCTAGAAACCCGAACCACTGGAACAAAAAACTGTACCCAACCTGTGACAATAAAAATAACCAAGTCTACTTACACCCAAGGGTGTAAGTAGGGTGTGAGCCAATTTCTAGTAGGATACTACCACTAATATATTCCATGAGATAAACATTTAAAGACAAAAAACATGCAAGTTTTCAAAAACATGAAAAGCTAGTTACAATTTGTAAAAGATGCAACGTTGAATAAAAATAGTTTTCAAGTGGGCTATCATTAAGTATCAACACTTTTAAAAATAATGTCAACACTTCTGAATTTTCCAGACCACTATACCGTATGCTGACGGTATGTACAAAGTAAATAATGAGCACAAGAAATAGGAAGTAACCCCTAGTCACTAGCTAGCTGTGGGTACCAGGTACCTCATATCCCGGTGAGAGTAACCATCACAAATATCCATTCTAATGCACGAGCCACTAGTAGAGAATATACCCATAACATAGTGGTCCCCAATCATCATCATCATAGTTTAGTTAGAGTTTTAAGCGTCAATCTTGCTATGTGAAACTGAGGCCAAACCCCACAGATTCACTAGCATACTAGTACACGTCCACCCACCTAGATACCCAGGTTTTCCCCTTCTGCTCAAATATGTTCAACAAGTCAATAAATATACATTGAACATGAAAATATCATTTCCAAATCACAAATTCACCAAACCGCCCATATGTATAACACACAAGTCACAAAATTCCATTTTTCATTCAAAATGATTTTGAAAATCGAATCACACCAAAATAGCCCACAACACATTTTACATTTCTTCAACACTTCCACAAAACCATTAAACAATTTTATAAAACAATTATAAGATATTTAAACTCATATAACAGCCCACACACAAGGAGTATAACACTTCTTTCATAATCTAAAATTCAATTTTTCACATCACACTCACACAAAACACTCCACATCACTTCCACTTCACTTTCACTCCTCAATATCTCCTTCAAACAATTTAATAAAATATTTCCAAGATGATAAATATCACATAATAGCTCTTTCACAAATGAAATGAACCTTTTAAAAATATACTTCTACCAAAACAGTTTGCTGATATAGTTTCACCTATTACACAACCCAATAAACCATTCAAAACTTTCATAAAACAATTATAAAGAGTATACCCAAACTTTCCACATAAAATCCATTTCAAAAACCACTTTTTAAGCCAAAATCACACCAAGACCCTACCAAAACAGAATTGGCATCCCAATAAACATGAAATAATCCACTTTCAAAAGTTATATAATCACCTTGAATAATATCACAAAAGATACCCATGAGAACACACAAATACATAAATCACTTTCAAGGAGTATATCAAGGTTATACAAATAAAACCATTCAAATACACCCAATTTTTAGGACCTCATGGAACTATATCATTATCCAACCATAATTAGTAGCCCCTTTCAACAACTAATAAATCACTTCCACATTTTACAAAACTACCACAAGAGATAACACATGAAATACAATTGAAAAATACACACTTCAAGAAAAATTGTATCTTTAAAAACAAATGCATTACTATTGCTACCAAAAATGGTTTTCTCATAATGCACAGCACATAAAGAACATGTAAAATTATTTAATCAAGCAAACTAACTCATAATTAAATGGTTACCCATGGAATCACCTACCGAATGTGTCGAAACCCTCAAATATTGGGGTGAAACATCAACCGCACGATGGCCGCACCTCAAGGAAGTAAAAAGAAACCTAAAAACTCAATATTTCAACCAAAATACAGTAATTTAGAACCTAGGAAAGAACCCTAACTTCTGGAAATTTTATAATTCATGAATTAGGGAAGAAACCCTAAGCAATTTGAAAGAGGAAAGAAATAGACTCACCTACTTGAAGTATCCTGAATTAATCACTCCAAAAACAATAGTTGATGAAATTGAAAACAGCCAAAATTCAGGTATTGTTCGAACAAGATTTAGGAGGTAATTTTGGAACTGGAATGGAGGTAAAAGAGTATGTATTGAGGGAGTTAAGAAGGGATGAAGTTACCTCTTCAATTCTGGCCGATTTGAGACACCCTATGAAGATCAGCCCTAATTCTAGATTTCAATGTGCTCCAAGGAGAGGGTAAATGCAATGGAAGAGCTCTTGGGATTATTACGGTCTAGAGGGAGGTGGAATCACCAAATCAACGCAAATAGTGAAGGAAATATAAAACAATTAAAAAATATTTTTAATGCAGGAAATGGGCCTTCGGGCTAGCCCAATATCTTAAATTAAAACCCATATCCACCATGATAATGGATTTATAAAGGCTACCAATTTATATTTTGGAGTTAATAGATTAGAGGAGACTATTTAGGAAATGGAATGAGGAAAAAATATCAAAAAATGAAAATGTTATAAAGGAAACAAAATTTATTTTTAAATCTAGAATTGGGCTCAAGGTTTGGCCCAATTCATGAAAACTCATATATTTCTCCATAAAACATTTGCGAACCATCCAAAAATAATAATTAAAGGAAAATAAATGAAATTTAACTTCAAAATAAGTCATTTATGTGACATTTCTCCCCACCATGAAATCTTTCCATCCCTGGAAAGCTATAGAAAGTCCAGATATGAAAGCCAAACCCAACTGATAAACCAAGATGTACTCCCTTTCCAGGGTTCGCCCCCAAAGGACAAAACATCTCCATTGATCAACTAAGGAAGGAATACTCCAAAAAAAATCATACAAAACTTTCCTGAAATAGTCAATCACATTCAGGCTTTATCCCAATGGAAAACTCCTCAAACACTATCCGAACAAGTATCAAGAAATTCACTCAAACGAACAACAACATCGAACAAGGTTACACATACCTTGCTATAACTAAGCCATTGGGCACTCTCCAATCTCAATGGTTACCCAAGGAATATTTAGTTAGCTTGATAGATCCGAATGAGACTACCTACCAACAATCCTTGACCATGGATAAGACTATGTTATTGGTACGGGGGAAAAATGGATCCCCACCATAAGAACCAACAATCTTAATCGACCAGCATGGGCCGGTACAGAAAGACCCCAAAATATAAAGTGTTGGGACGACCACATGGTGAGTCTGCATGGTTTGGGAAACCATGAACTATCAGTGGAGATTCTTCTATCTAAATGGTTTTTTGGGGCATGGTCACTACTAACCAAGTGCAAACTGTGTGGTCAACCTGTCTAGCCAAACTTCATACCTTTCTCTAAAGACTCAATGGAAACCAATGTGGGAGGGAATAACATTGGGCGATGACATGGGTACAAGGCCCTCCACCTATTTCCACAGAACATGAACAGTAGAAGAAATATGATGACACCATAGGTTTAAAATCTTCTTAACTTTCATATTGAGGATAGGAATTTGCACTAGGGTTTAAATGACACTGGGGTTTCCCCTGACTACGCGCCAGCTTCTCTTCGGGACCTATGGCTGGAGCTCAAAATATTGAAGCATCTTCGGCCTCGTAGTTAGGCTTTAGAAACCACCTGAATGAGAATTCTTCTTTCGTTACAAACAACAACTACACTGCAATCCCCGATAAGTTTTTCCAAGACATAACACATTTCAAACTTACTTTACCCTAAATCAATATTTCACTGAAACAAGGGATTAATAGATGTACACACATCACACCATGTTTGTTCGGGTGATAAACAATAGAAGTAAAGAACACTTATACTCACCTTACTCTAAAATGAAATATTTTGTATATGTTTTTTTTCAAGGGAGACATTCTCCCAACATAATAGAGACTCTCAGATGATTGCCCACCTTTTACCTTTACAGTCAATCGAGCACATGACATCACAAGGAATCACCGAACCTGACCATTTCAACTGATATAAACAATGAATAGAGAGGGAACTTGTACAACATCCCCAAACAACACACAATTCTAGAAAGAGGCCATAATATCCCCTCATGACCAGATTTCCCACACTAGTAGTTTAACATGAACTCCTTCTTCGAAGAGACTATGAAGGACCGAGAGTTCCTCTTAGACACTATCCAAATAATCATCCATGCTAAGAACCCCAAAACACTTCCACATTCGAAAAATTAGGAAACTTAAGAGGCTAAGGTCACTTTAAACCATCCATAATCAATCTCCCATTACAAGAGGATACACAAAACCAATAAAGGAAAGGGTGTATACTCAATCTAAAAAGCTCAAGAAATAGATTCCTTATATCGATCAACTGGAGGATTTTCCAATGGAGAAACAATCTGGGTTGCGCTTCAGTTATGAATTAACCTTTAATGGGGGCGTACCCTATCAAATGAGAGAACCTAAGGACCCAACCAATCTGGTCAATTAGTCAAAAAAATCCATAAACCAGCTCTATACACATGAAGGGAACCACCACAAAGGCATCCCAAAACATTTTCCAAAAGAGACCACTAACTGTCCCTACAACACAGCTTACCAACAAAACACAAACCCAAAACAGAGTTCAAACAAAAGGGGTTCTTGGAATCAAAACATCTCACAACATCAACATTTTCAAAAACCCATAATACAACCCATACAAAAATATTCATCATGACATCATGTTTTTTTAAAAGTAATTCTTTGAGAACAAAATATTTGCAGTAAGTGTATCCACCAATGGTACCCCATGAGCCTCACACATGCAGGTTTTTGTGCACACCAGACACCCTCCTCATATCCGTCCCGACACTCATCCAGTCGTGCCATCGACCATACATAATCCCATATAACCCCATGCATGTGGTCGCTAATGGAAATACCAAAGGTTAAAACAAAAATTCCTTCCACTTTTCAAAACAAAAACGGTCAACCAATATATCCTTTTTTTCTCATAACCGCTAACCACGAGATCTAAATCCCAACTCAAATCTTACAAAAATTTTCATTAAGTCACAACCATTTAGAAAATAACCCACTTTCAAGATATTCACATCAATTTCAAAACATATCATCCCATTAAAACACACTCTGATTGTTTAGAAAACTCTATTGGAAACACTCTTCAAAACCAACGTCAATATAGTTCCGGCTTTCATAGTGGTTAGGAAAACCATTTTACATTTCAAAAAAATTCTGAAAATTAAGTTCTTCTATTTCATAAACCAAACCATTCCCTCTTTATTTTAAAATCATTCCATAAAAACTATACACTTCTTGAAACCAAAGTTTTAAGGATTCAAAACCTAAGCACAAAACAGTGCAAGAGGAAACTAGTTTCAGTGGGTGACGTGGAAATATGGTTGGAGGCCATATTAAAATCACTTCACTATCATAGAGAGTGTTCTAGCGAATATCCTCGTCTCCACATGGCTTGACAGGCCTTGCGAGATCACTAGGACCATTAACCCAACTCTCTTTTCATTTCCCTTAATCATCATCGAACCAATAAAACCGAAGGAATTAGATAAATCCTGACTTCTCTTGGAAACATGAATCCCATTATGAGGTGTGGTGATCAGTCACACTACCCACAACTAGAATTCCATGTCCCAAAAATCCTAACTCCAGACTATCCTGACTCTTCCCCAAATAACATAACCCAAAGAGTTGACATGAACGTCCTCTGATACCATTTTGTCACGAACCGAATCTATCACCACAAAAAAATGGCACCAAACCTAACCCATGACAAGGCCCGAAGGGCGTTCCTGATCCCCACGGGCTGCACAAGTGCCCGGGTATCATAAAATAAAAATTGGGAATGATTTACCCGAGTTTATAAATATAAAACAACAAAAGAATCCAATGAAACAAATCTGGATTTTTCAAACCAAACGCTTTTACAAAAAAAATCAGAACTGAATTACATTGCATAAAACAACTCAAAAGGTCTATACCAAAGGTAAAAAAACCAAATAAGGACAGCCCAAGAACACTCATGGTAAGTAGGGTGTGAGCCAATTCCTAGTAGAATACCACCACTATGAGATTCTATGAGATAAACATTTAATGACAAAAAGCATGCAAGTTTTCAAAAACATGAAAATCTAGTTACAATTTCTAAAAGATGCAACTTTGAATAAAAATAGTTTTCAAGTGGGATATCATTAAGAATCAACTCTTTTAAAAATAATTTCAACACTACTGAATTTTCCAGCCACCTATACAGTATGCCGACGGTATGTACAATGTAAATAATGAGCACAAGAAATAGGAAGTAACCCCTAGGCACTAGCTAGCTGTTGGTCCTAGGTATCTCGTATCTCAGTGAGAGTAACCATCACAAATATCCAATCTCGTGCACGAGCCACTAGTAGGGAACATACCCATAACCCAGTGGTCCCCAACCATCATCATCATAGTCTATTTAGAGTTTTAAGCGTCAATCTTTATAAGTGAAACTGAGGCCAAACCCCACGGATTCACTAGCATGCTAGTACACGTCCACCCACATAGATACACAAGTTTTCCCCTTGTTCTCAAACAAGTTCAAAAAGTCAATAAATATACATTGAACATGAATATATCATTTCCACATCAAAAATTCACCAAACAGCCCATATGTATACCACACAAGTCACAAAAATCCATTTTTCATTCAAAATGATTTTGAAATCCGAATCACAACAAAATAGCCCACAACACATTTCACATTTCTTCAACACTTCCACAAAACCATTAAACACTTTTATAAAACAATTATAGGATATTTAAACTCATATAACAGCCCACACACATGGAATATAACACTTCTTTCATAATCAAAAATTCAATTTTTCACATCACACTCACACAAAACACTCCACATCACTTTCACTTCACTTTCACTCCTCAATATCTCCATCAAACAATTTAATAAAATATTTCCAAGATGATAAATATCACAGAACATCCTTTTCACAAATGAAATGGACCTTTTAAAAATAGACTCCTACCAAAACAGTTTGCTAATATAGTTTCACCTATTACACAACCCAATAAACCATTCAAAACATTCATAAAAAAATTATAAAGAGTATACCCAAACTTTCCACATAAAATCCATTTCAAAAAACTCTTTTTAAGCCAAAATCACACCAAGATCCTACCAAAACAGAATTGTAAGCCCAATAAACATGCAATAATCCACTTTAAAATGTTATATAATCATCTTGAATAATGTCACAAAAGATACCCATGAGAACACACAAATCCATAAAACACTTTCGAGGAGTATAACAAGGTTATACATCTAAAACCATTCAAAAACACCACATTTTTAGGCCCACATTGAACTATATCATTACCCAAACATAATTGGCAGCCCCTTTCAACAACTAATAAATCACTTCCACATTTTACAAAACTACCACAAGAGATAACACCTGAAATACATTTGAAAAATACACACTTCAAGAAATAATGTAACTTTAAAAACAAATGCTTTACTATTGCTACCAAAAAAGGTTTTCTCATAATTTACAGCACATAATGAACATGTAAAATTTTTTAATCAAGCAAACTAACTCATCATTAAATTGTTACCCATGGAATCACCTACTGAATGCGTTGAAACCCTCAAATATTGGGGTGAAACATCAACCGCACGACTGCCGCACCTCAAGGATGTTAAAAGAAACCTAAAAACTCAATATTTCACCCAAAATAATGTAATTTAGAACCTAGGAAAGAACCCTATCTTCTGGAATTTTTATAATTCAAGAATTAGGGATGAAACCCTAATCAATTTGAAAGAGGAGAGAAATAGACTCACCTACTTGAAGTATCCTTAATTAATCACTCCATAAACAATAGTTTCTGAAAATGAAAACAGAAAAAATTAAGGTATTGTTTGAACAAGATTTAGGAGGTAATTTTGGAACTGTAATGGAGGTAAAAAAGTAAGAATTGAGAGAGATAAGAAGGGATGAAGTTACCTCTTCAATTCTGGCCGATTTGAGACACCCTATGAATATTAGCCCTAATTCTCGATTTCAAAGAGTTCCAAGGAGGGGGGGCAAGGCAATGGGAGCGTGACTGGGTTTCTTAGGGTCGAGAGGGAGGTAGAATCACCGAAAAAACGCAAATAGTTAAGGTGATATAAAAAAATTAAAAAATATTTTTAATGCAGGAAATATGTCTTCGGGCTGGCCTAATATCTTAAATAAAAACCCATATCCACCATGATTATGGATTTATAAAGGCTCCAAATTTATATTTTGGAGTTAATAGGTTAGAGGAGACTATTTAGTAAATTGAATTAGGGTAAAATATTAAAAAATGAAAAAGTTATAAAGGAAACAAAATTTATTTTTAAATCTGGAATTGGGCTCACGGTTTGGCCCAATTCATGAAAAATCATCTATTTCTCCATAAAAACTTTGGAAACCATCCAAAAAAAAGAATTAATGGAAAATAAATCAAATATAACTTCAAAATAAGTCATGTATGTGACAATTCTCCCCACCATGAAAACATTCCGTCCCCGGAAAGCTGTAGAAAGTAAAGATACAAAAGCCAAACCCAACTGATAAACCAAGATGTACTCCCTTTCCAGGTTTCTCCCCCAAAGGCCAAAACACCTCCATTGATCAATTAAGGAAGGAATACTTCACAACAAAATCATACAACACTTTCCTAAAACAATCAATCACATTCAGGCTTTATCCCAAAGGAAAACCCCTCAAACACTATCCGAACAAGACTCAAGCAATTCACTCAAACGAACAACAACATCGAACAAGGTTACACATACCTGGCTATAACTAAGCCATTGGGCACTCACCAATCTCAATGGTTACCCATGAAATATTTAGGTAGCTTGATAGATCCTAATGAGACTACCAACCAACAATCCTTGACCATGGATAAGACTAAGTTATTGGTATGGGGGAAAAATGGCTCCCCACCATAAGAACCAACAATCTTAATCGACCAGCATGGGCCATTAAAGAAAGACACCAAAATATAAAGTGTTGGGGTGACCACATAGTGAGTTTGCACGGTTTGTGAAACCATGAACAAATAGTGGACATTCTTCTATCTACATGGTTTTTTTGGGTCATGGTCACTACTAACCAAGTGCAAACTCTGTGGTCAACCTGTCTAGCCAAACTTCATACCTTTCTCTAAAGACTCAATGGAAACCAAAATGGGAGGGAATAACATTGGGCGATGACATGGGTACAAGGCCCTCCACCTATTTCCACCGAACATGAATAGTAGAAGAAATATGATGACACCATAGGTTTAAACTCTCATTATCTTTCATATTGAGGATAGGACTTTTCACTAGGGTTTAAGTGACACTGGGGTTTCCCCTGACTACGCACCAGCTTCTCTCTGGGACCTATGGATGGAGCTCAAAATATTGAAGCATCTTCGGCCTCGTAGTTAGGCTTTGGAAACCACCAGAATGAGAATTCTTCTTTCATTGCAAACAGAAACTACAAAGAAATCCCCAATAAATTTTTCCAAGACATAACACAATCCAAACTTACTTTACCCTAAAACAATATTTCACTGAAATAAGGGATTAAAAGATATACACACATCACACCTTGTTTGTTCGGGTGAGAAACAATAGACGTAAATAACACTTATACTCACCTTCCTCTAAAATGGAATATTTTGTTTATGTTTTTTTTCAAGGGAGACATTCTCCCAACATAATAGAGACTCTCAGATGATTGCCCAACTTTCACCTTTACAGTCAATCGAGCACATGACATCACAAGGAATCACCGAACAAGACCATTGTGACTGATATAAACAATGAATAGAGAGGGAACTTGTACAACATCCCCAAATAACACACAATTCTAGAAAGTGGCCATAATATCCCCTCATGACCATATTTCCCACACTATTAGTTTAACATGAACTCCTTCTTCGAAGAGACTATGAAGGACCGAGAGTTCCTCTTAGACACTATCCAAATACTCATCCATGCTAACAACCCCAAAACACTTCCACCTTCGAAAAATTAGGAAACTTAATAGGCTAAGGTCACTTTCAACCATCAATAATAAATCTCCCACTACAAGAGGATACACAAACCAATAAGGGATAGGGTGTATACTCAATCTAAAAAGCTCAAGAAATAGATTCCTTATATTGATCAACTGGAGGATTTTCCAATGGAGAAACAATCTGGGTTGCTCTTCAGTTATGAATTAACCTTTAATGGGGGCATACCTTATCCAATGAGAGAAACCGAGGACCCAACCAATCTGGTCCATTGGTCAAAACAAGCCATAATCTAGCTCCAAACACATGAAGGGAACCACCGTAAAGGCATCCCAAAACATTTTTCAAAAGAGACCACTAACTGTCCCTACAACACAGCTTACCAACCAAACACAAACCCAAAACACAGTTCAAACAGAAGGGGTTCTTGGAATCAAAACATCCCACAACATCAACATTTTCAAAAACCAATAATACAAACCATACAAAAATATTTATCAAGACATCATGTTTTTATTTAAAAGTAATTCTTTGAGAACAAAAGTTTAGCAGTAAGCGTATCCACCAATGGTACCCCATGAGCCACACACATGCAGTTTTTTGTGCCACACTAGACACCCTCCTCATATCCGTCCAGGCACTCATCTAGTCATTCCATCAACCATCCATCATCCCATATAACACCATGCATGTGGTCGCTAATAGAAATACCAATGGTTAAAACAAAAATTCTTTCCACTTTTCAAAACCAAAACAGCCAACCAACACATCCTCATTTCTCATAACTGCTAACCATGAGATTAAAAATACCAACTCAAATCTTACAAAAATTTTCATTAAGTCACAACCATTTAGAAAATAACTCTCTTTCAAGATATTCATATCAATTTCAAAACATATCATCTCATTAAAACACACTCTGATTTTTTAGAAAACTCTATTGGAAACACTTTTCAAAACCAACTTCAGTATAGTTCCTGCTTTCAAAGAGGTGTAATCGCACCATTTTACATTTCAAAACAATTCTGAAAATTAATTTCTGCCATTTCCTAATCCAAACCATTCCCTCTTTATTTGAATATAATTTCACAAAAACTATACACTTCTTAAAACCAAAGTGCTATGTTTTCAAAACCTAAGCACAAAAAGTGCAAGAGGAAACTTGTTTCAGTGGGTGACTTGGAAATATGTTTGGCGGCCATATTCCAATCACATCACTGTCAAAGAGAGTGTTCAAGGGAATATCCTTGGCTCCACATGGCTTGCCAGGCCTTGCGAGCTCACTAGGACCATTAACCCAACTCTCTTTTCATTTACCTTAATCATCATCGAACCAATAAAACCGAAGGACTTAGATAAATCCTGACTTCCTTTGGAAACATGAATCCAATTATGAGGTGTGGTAATCAGGAACACTACCCATAACTATAATTCCATGTCCCAAAAATCCTAACTCCAGACTATCCTGACTCTTCCTCAAATAAAATGCCCAAATAGTTAACCTGAACCTCCTCTGATACCATTTTATCACGAACTGAATCGATCGCCACAAAAAATGGCAGTAAACCTAGACCATGACAAGGCCCGAAGGGCGTTCCCAATCCCCATGGGCTGGAACAAGTTCCCGAGTATCATAAAATGAAAATTGGGAACGATTTACCCGAGTTTATAAACATAAAACAACAGAAGAATCCAATGCAACAAATCTGGATTTTTCAAACCAAACTCTTTTACAAAAAAATTCAGAACTGAATTACATAGCATAAAACAACTCAAAAGTTCTATACCAAATTTAAAAAAAAAACAAAATAAGGACATCCCAAGAACCCTCATGGCAAGGGGAACCGCCCTCAAGCCACCTCCACAAGACTTCATCACCAAGGACCTGCTAGAAACCCGAACCACTGGAACAAAAAACTGTAACCAACTTGCGACAACAAAAATAACGAAGTCTACTTACACCCAAGGGTGTAAGTAGGGTTTGTGCCAATTCCTAGTAGGATACCACCACTATGAGATTCCATGAGATAAACATTTAAAGACGAAAAGCATGAAAGTTTTCAAAAACATGAAACGCTAGTTACAATTTCTAAAAGATGCAACTTTGAATAAAAATAGTTTTCAAGTGGGCTATAATTAAGAATCAACACTTTTAAAAATAATGTCAACACTACTAAATTTTCCAGCCAACTATACCGTATTCCGACGGAAAGTACAAAGTAAATAATGAGCACAAAAAATAGAAAGTAACCCCAAGGCACTAGCTAGCTGTGGGTCCCAGGTACCTCGTATCTCAGTGAGAGTAACCATCCCAAATATCCATTATCATGCAAGAGCCACTAGTAGGGAACATACCCATAACCCAGTGGTCCCGAATCATCATCATCATAGTTTAGTTAGAGTTGTAAGCATCAATCATGCTAAGTGAAACTGAGGCCAAACCCCACGGATTCACTAGCATACTTGTACACGTCCACCCACCTAGATACCTAGGTTTTCCCCTTGTGATCAACCAAGTTCAACAAGTCAATAAATATACATTGAACAAGAAAATATCATTTCCACATCACAAATTCACCAAACAGCCCATATGTATACTACACAAGTCACATAAATCCATTTTTCATTCAAAATGATTTTGAAATCTGAATCACACCAAAATAGCCCACAACACATTTCAAATTTCTTAAACACTTCCACAAAACCATTAAACAATTTTATAAAACAATTATAAGATATTTAAACTCATATAACATCCCACACACATGGAATATAACACTTCTTTCATAATCTAAAATTCAATTTTTCACATCACACTCACACAAAACACTCCACATCACTTTCACTTCACTTTCACTCCTCAATATCTCCTTCAATCAATTTAATAAAATATTTCCAAGATGATAAATATCACATAACAACATTTTCACAAATGAAATGGACCTTTTAGAAATATACTCATACCAAAACAGTTTGTTGATATAGTTTCACCTATTACACAACACAATAAACCATTCAAAACTTTCATAAAACAATTATAAAGAGTATACCCAATCTTTCCACATAAAATCCATTTCAAAAACCTCTTTTTAAGCCAAAATCACCACAAGACCCTACCAAAACAGAATTTTCAGCACAATAAACATCAAATAATCCACTTTCAAATGTTATATAATCACCTTGAATAATATTAAAAAAGATACCCATGAGAACACACAAATCCATAAAACACTTTCAAGGAGTATAACAAGGTTATACAACTAAAACGAATCAAATACACCCCATGTTTAGTCCCACATGGAACTATATCATTACCCAACCATAATTAGCAGCCCCTTTCAACAACTAATACATCATTTCCACATTTTACAAAACTACAACAAGAGATAACACATGAAATGCATTTGAAAAATACACACTTCAAGAAAAAATGTAACTTTAAAAACAATTGATTTACTATTGCTACCAAAAATGGTTTTCTCATAATGCACAACACATATGGAACATGTTAAATTATTTAATCAAGCAAACTAACTCATCATTAAATGGTTACCCACGAAATCACATACCTAATGTGTCGAAACCCTCAAATATTTGGATGAAACATCAATCACACGACCGCCGCACCTCAAGGAAGTTAAAAGAAACCTAAAACCTAAATATTTCACCCAAAATACAGTAATTTAGAACCTAGGAAAGAACCCTAACTTCTGAAATTTTTATAATTCATGAATTATGGAAGAAACCCTAAGCAATTTGAAAGTGGAATGAAATAGACTCACCTACTTGAAGTATCCTGAATTAATCACTCCAAAAACAATAGTTTCTGAAATTGAAAACAACCAAAATTCAGGAATTATTAGAAAAAGTTTTAGGATGTAATTTTGGAACTGGATTGGAGGTAAAAGAGTAATAATTGAGATAGTTAAGAAGGGATGAATTTACCTCTTCAATTCTGGCCGATTTGAGACACCCTATGAAGATCATCCCTAATTCGCGATTTCAAAGATCTACAAGGAGGGAGAGAAAGGCAATGTGAGCGCTCTTGGGTATCTTAGGGTCAAGATGGAGGTGGAATCACAAAAAAAACGCAAATAGTGAAGGAGATATAAAAAAATTAAAAAATATTCTTAATGCAAGAAATGGGCCTTCGGGCTGGCTCAATATCTTAAATAAAAACCCATATCCACCATGATTATGGATTTATAAAGGTTCCAAATTTATATTTTGGAGTTAATAGGTTAAAGAAGACTATTTAGGAATTGGAATGAGGGAAAATATTAATAAATGAAAACTTTATAAAGGAAACGAAATTTATTTTTTAAATCTGGAATTGGGCTCACGGTTTGGCCCAATTAATGAAAACTCATATATTTCTCCATAAAACCTTTGGAAACCATCCAAAACAAAGAATGAAAGGAAAATAAATGAAATTTATCTTCAAAATAAGTCATGTATGTGACATAAAAACTTAATATAAAAACCAAATCCATCATGATTATGTATTCATATGAGGTCTAAATGGATATCATGGTTTTAATATACTAGGGGAAGACAATTGGGAAGTGTAATGGGTGTAAAATGTTGATAAATGAAGAATTTGTAATAGAAATTTTTTTTCCTAAATCTGGAAATTGGATCACAGATTGGCCCAAATCATGAAAACACACTCTTTCTTCCAAAAATACAAGACAAACCCCCACAAAAATATCATGAATTGTAATTAAATAAAAAAAGTAATTTTTAAAAAATAATGATTTGACAATTCTCCCCACCATAAATATTTCCACCATGGTAAATCCATAACACTGCTAAAAGAAAAAACCAATCCCAACTGAAAGGAAAAAATGGACTATTTTGCCATGTTTTTTCAACCCCCAAAAGGCCAAAACACATAAAATCGATCAATAAATAAAGGAATAATATGAAAAAACAAAACATACATAACTTCCTAAAATGTTCAAGCATATTCAAACTAAATCACAAAAAAAATACCTCAAACAATATCCAAACAAGACTCAAGGAACTTACCTTGAATGAACAATGAAAACGAATGAGGTCTCCACAGTCTTACTTCAACCAAACTATTTGGTGCACTCCAATCACAAAGTTTACTGAAGGATGAAGTTGTTGGTTATATAAAACTGAATGAGACTACCAATTTTCATACAAATATTAGGGAAAACCCAAGATACTGATATGAGGAGACACAAAGAGACTCCCCACCATAAGGGGAGACTCAATTATTATCGAGAGAGAATCGATACACTAACAGAGGGAGACCCAAATAGACTCCCAAGCATAAGGTGTATAATTTCATTATAATTTTTGGAAAGGACTTACATGAGACCCATAAGGGGTATCCCCACCATAAGAACCCGCCATATTAACCCACTAGCATGGGCCCACATGAAAAAGACCCAGAATTTAAAGATTTAGCATGAACACGCAGTTAGTAAGAATAGTTTGGAAAACTATGGGATAACTATGCTATGCATTATGTCTAAAGGGGAAAATTTCATGGTTACAAGGGCCATGGTGCATATCCATACAGAGATTGTGTGGTAGCAACCAGTTTATAATATATTGTTCCCTAGGTTAGCGCATGGTTACTACTAATTGTGTGCAAACTATGTATTATCATATTCCTAACACAATTTTCATACATTTATTTAAAAACTCAATGGTAATAGAAGGGGGGAAATTAGGAACTTAAGAGATAATGTAAGACCAAGATTCCCCCACCTCTTTACACGGAACAAGAACAACAAAAGAAAGACGACAATACTAATAGTTTAATCAGTTCCCATCTTTCAGATCGACGACAAGAATTAGACCAACAATTTTTAACAACCCTAGGATTTCCATGACTACGTGCCAGCATCACTCCATGAACTATGGTTGGAGCTCAAAGGATTGATGTATATTTTTCCCCGCAGATAGTCCTTAGGATTCGTTGAACGAAATATCTTCTTTCAGTGACACAAACAACTACACTGTGATCACAGATGGGTTCAATGAGAGACAACACACTCCAAACTCACATTTCCAAAACTTTAACTTTTTCTAAAACAAGATCTTAGATGATTCACACACATCACCCCTTGTCTCTTCATATAAAAAATGGTAAGAGGAATATACATGAAAACTAATTGCTCTACACAGAGGATGATATGATTTTCTGAACGGAGGAACACTTCTGAAAAAACAGAGACTCTCAGAAGATTGCACAACCTTCAGTTTTACAGTCAAATGAGAACATAACCTTGAAAGGGTTCACCAAACATGACCGTTGAGACTTGTTGAAACAATACATTTATATGGAACTTATTCCAAATTCAAAAACAACACACAATTATAGAAAGTATCTATAACATCCACTAATGTCAAAAAAATTTATGCTGGTTGTTTAACATGAACCCCTTTATGGATGATACTACGAAGGACCTAGAGGCCCTATTAGACATCATCCAAACTAAAAACCCCAGGCCAAATGCACCTTTAACGAATTAGGTAACTTAAGAAACTGAGGTCTCTTTCAACCGTCCATGAGCACTCTACCACTACAAAAGTATCCACAAAACCATGAAAGGAATGGGTGTAAACTCTACATAAATTCTTGATAATAATATTACTTATTTATAACAACTAGAGGATATTCCAATGGAAAACCAATCTAGACTGCACTTCAGTTGTGCATTAACTCTTATTGGGGGCATAATTTAACTAATGAGAGAACCCAAAGACCCAATGATGCAGGTCCACTGGTCAAAACGTGCCACAAAGCAGATCCAAGATTAAGAGGGGAACCAACTTAAATTCATCTTGGATCATTTTTCATAAAGATAACATCAACTAGCCCTTTAACCGATATTACCAAAGAAACACAAACCCAAAACATTGTTCAAACAAGATGAGTTCATAGACTTAAAACATCAAACACCTTCAACATTTCCAAAAAAACATAAGACACACTATCACAAAGAAGTCATCCAGAAATCTTGTTTTCCTTTAAAATCATCTCTTTGAAAATAATTGGTTTAACAGTTAGCGTATCCACAAATGGTACCCCATGGGCCTCACACATGCATTTTTCTGTGCCACACCAGGAACCCTCTTTATATCCCTCCGCACACTCATCCAAACGTGCCATTAACAATCCATCATCCTATATAACCTAATGCATGTGGTACTTCATGGAAATAAAAAAGGACATATTTTTTCCTCTTTTCAAAACCCAAACAATCAACAATTACTTTCTTTTTTTCTCATCACCGATAACCATGAAATCAAAATCCTAATTCATAGGATAATGTTTATTCATAATTGAATAGTAATTCAAATGAAAACTCACATTCTACATATTCACATCAATTTAAAAACATCTTGACCGCTTTCTAAACACGTCTGGTATTACGGAAAACACCATTTGATCAGCACCCATTCATTGAAAAACTCATCTTTTATTATATAAAACAAGTTTGAAATGATTCATAAAATGTTTCGAAAGATCACGAATAATTCAACAAAAACTAACCTTTAGTTCATGTGGATTAATTTCAGAACATTTTTTCCTGTAACAAAACACATATAATTTCATGATAAATTCCATTTCATAAATCCCTATTAAATTGGGAACTCAACACTTCTCATTTTAAAACAAGATTCCTAAATTTATTAAATTTTTAAAATGATCTCTAGTTACCAAATCAAAATCTATTTCCAAACTCCAAACATGAACTCCAAAACATTTCATACCATTATAAAACCTTTAAATAGCTAAGAAAACTATATTGGAAACACTTTTTTAGAAAATTAACTTTTACATAATTTCCTGCATTCAAATGATGTGGAAACACACCATTTTCAATTTCACAAATTTTATGAAAATTCATTTCTACATTTTTAGAAATCAAGAAAAATCTTCATTACTAAATTTTTTTTTAAAAATGTTCACATTTCATAAATAATGTCTTATTTATAATTAGAAACCAAACTTCCTTGATTCCAAACCAAAAGGACACAAGGCAATGCGATAAGAAACTAGTTTTGGTGGGTGAAATGGACATATGGTTGGTGGAAATACGCCAATCACTTCACCATCACAAATAGTGTTCTAGGAAAATATGCACAACTCCACATGACAATCCAAGACCTACAATCTCACTGATTCCATTGACCCACCTCTCTTTTCATTTTCTCAATCATTGATTACCCATGAAAAAAAAGGACTCAGATAAAACCTGGCTTCCCCTTGAGAAATGAATCATGTCATGAGGTGTGCTAGCTAGAAACCCTACTCCTAATAAGAATTTCAAGCCTCAACAATCCTAACTTTAGAATTTCCTGAATCTCTCCCAAATAACATGAATAAAATGGAGTTAACCTAACCACCATTGATACAATTTTGTCATGAACCAGATCTAGTCACCATCAAAACCAGTACCTATCCTAGCCTATGTCAATACCCTAAGGGCGTTCCCAATCCCCACAGGCTAGAACAACTTCTTGGGTACCATAAAATGTAATGTGGAAATGATTTACCAGATTTTGTAAACATAAAACAAAAAAAAATCCAACATACCAAATGTGGATTTTTTAGAACAATCCATCTTTTAAAAAATTTCAGTATTGAATTACCTAATTTAAAACGATATTCAAAGACTATAACAAATGAAGAAACCTAATATGGACAGCCTAAGAACCACCTCATGGATAGAGGCACCACCCTCAATCCATCTCAACCACATTGCACAATGAAGGATTGATAGAAACCAAGACCATTGGCACTAAAAGCTTTAACCAAACCTATGAAAAAAACCAAGTCTAAATACACCCAAAGGTTAAAGAAGTTTGTGATCCAAACCCGATTAGGATTCCACCACATAAATAATCCATGTGATAATAAGAATTTTATCATGATGAAACTTTAACTAAAAATATTTTTCATGTGGGATAATTTAAAGAAAATACAATTCTAAGTAGAATTATCATGCTACTAAATTTTCCAACCAAACATACTAAAGGCCGATGGTAATCATAAAGTATGTATTGAGCGCAGGTAATAGTAAAATAACCCCTAGGAACTATCTTGTTGTAGGTCCAAGGTACATAATATCTTGGTGAATTTAAGCATCACATTATATGTTATCAAGAACACGATCCACCAATAGAGAGAATACCCATAAACTAGTGGTCCCCAATATCATCATCATAATAATCATTATAGTTCAATTAGTGTTTTCATATTCAAACATGCTACATGAAACTGGGTCCAAACCTCATAGGATCACTAGCATAATTGTAAGAATCCACCCACCCAGATACCTCTGTTTCTCTCTTGGGATCAAACAAGTTCAACAAGCCATGAGATTTAATTTTCACATGAAAATACCGCTTCCACATCACACAACCACCAGACAGCCCCCACACATGTCACATAATACTCCTTTCATAAAAAAAATTCATTTTACACATCATACAATCAAAAAACATCCCAAAAACGTGTTTCTTTACTTTTTTGAAATTTGAAAAAACAATAAAGAAATTTATAAATCATTCTAAAAATATTTGAAATTATAAATAACCGCTTTAACTTTCAAAAATCCATCTTAGGTGAACACACTCACAAAAACAGAACATGTACATCCTTTTTACACATTTCTTAACTCAATAAATCATTCACAATTTTCATACAACAATCCCAAGGGATATAACAATGTTTTTCACACAAAACCCATTTCAAAACCATCTTTCTAGGACAAAATCACACCAATAACAATCCAAAACATAATTTTCAACCTTAGAAACATTTATTAAACCACTCTAAAGTTTTATAAAATCTCTTCTACTAATAACACTGAAGATACACATGAAAAACACAAATTTTGAAACAAATATGCAACTTTTAAATTAAACACTTAAACAATACTACCAAAAATGGTTCCCATATAAAACATAGTGTAATGATAACATGATTAAAATATAAATGAAGAAAATCTATATCAAATTATAATGCTTACACATGGAACCACCTACTGTTGGTCCAAAAAACACTAAAAGTTTGTGTGAAACTTCAATTATGTAACGCCCCGACCCCAGTTACCCAGAGTCGGTGCCTTATTTTAATACATTGGAATGATTACAAGGAATCATGTCCCAAAGGACCGATAATTTTAGCAGTATTGGAAAATAGATTACATACATGAATGTTACATTGCACTTTAATACATAGAAAACAACATAAATAATCTTTATGAGTGCCATTATTCCCTTGGCATAACCCTGTATATCAATCACAATACACTTTGTGGAATCTTTGGAAAAATAAAACATAGAAATGGGTGATCTCAAACGATTAGTAAGGGTATGAAATATAGTGGAAACATTCATAAATAAGAATAATCATTTAAGACAATGTATAACTAAAAGAAAAGCCTTCTAAACTTCAACTTCAGCATAGTATGGAAACAATAAATTTAAATAATTTCATTTACTTATTCACATGGATATTCTACTGGTCGAATAATAGCATACAGTATCACTAACTACTTTCATAATGATGGAATTCATAATGAAAAAATTTAATTTCTATGTCAATGCCTCGTACCAAGACCTCTGGGATAACTGTAACCGGAACCCAACCTAGAGAGCCTCTGTAACTGGACTCCATCCCGGAGAGCCACTGTAACCGAACTCCAACCGGGAGTGCCTCTAATAACTGGACACCAACCCAGAGTGCCTCTAATAACTGAACACCAACCCGAAGGGTCTGTTGTAATAGGACCCCGACCTGGAGGGCTTACTTTTACTGGTCCCCAACCCGGAACATACTAGTCCAACACATTCATCTTAAGAAGAGGATAAAATATAGCATAAACATTCGTATTAAAATTAGCATACGAAATGCCAAAACATTAATCATAAATCATTAATGGCCTAAAAATAAATCATCCATAGTCAAACATATCAAAAAACCTTATATGCAATATAAAATATTGGTATCATAATAAATCAACTTCAAACAAGTGTAAAATTTATCAAAGGATGTTGATATATATTAAATAAAAACTATTTGAGAGAAATATCTCTTTTTTTTAAATCATTTAAAAGTCACATAATTGTAAAAGAAAAAATTTAATTTGAAAATATTCTTATAATCTTGTATGGAAAGATTTGATGATTTTATAACAGCGTTAAATAGACGCACCCTCCGTATAAGTTAAAAAATACATTCTTACCATAATTTTGTTGAAAAGGTTTCGAAGGACCTTGTTTGGAAAACGATGGAAAGATGCCTTTATAAACATCTTATAAAAATTCAGAAAGGTTATGAATGACATCAACCCATAGTCTATAAAGTAGTAAGATGATTTGAAATTCATTTTGAAAAAACATGGATGTGGATGATAAAGAGGTCTGGGTAGATAATTATGTATAAACAACCTTGGATAATGAAGAGATTGTGAAATAAAACATTACCAACATGGTAGCTTACAAAACATACACACCATGAAAGAGGTAGAATACAATGAATATGTACATACTCATAAATTATATTTATTACACAATGAATACAATTATGTGCAGTATATACACCACACAAATGGTAATAGTGGCAATATGGCATGAATCACACTGGAATAAAGAGTTAGATGAAAACCCCTTACCTTATACTTTTCCTTGGTTGATGGTAGGTTAACCTCCTATATAATGGTGAAATAATTGTTATTAAATTATAAAATAATCATATATATTAGTATGATATCATATATGATCTTTTAATATTGCTTTGTTAATAAAATCATAGTATTATCGTCATTTTGGTTGTTAACTTACTCATTTTCATGATAATGTTTTATTACATAAGCCATGTTTGTTATGGATAGGATGTATCATATTAATTTCTTGAACTATATTAAGTCTTTAAACATTAATTTTAACCATCAAATAAAAAATTTTCTTGAATGGATACATTGGGGAATGAATGTCATCACGTTCAGGGAGACGGTATCCCATACGTACGCATGAGTGACAATATCATTCTTTTGAAATTAAAATAATATAGAATTGGGTAGTATATCATATATACAGAATCATTATCATGTTATATTATTTATTTATATGAATCAATCATCATTATTATACCCATACAAATAATAATGTATTGAATAACAATTACACCACGACGTGGAGACGACAAGCCGTACGTACGGATGTATGGTGACATGTCATTCAAGGGATGGATAGAATACTGAATATGGTTGTACCATATTTATAATAACATCATAGTATATAGTAGATACTGGAGTATTTATTTTAGAAATGAAATAACAAATAAAGAATAATTTTAAGAAGAAAGGAACATTAAAGTGGGTGGTGAAGACGTTACCTCTTCTTTGGGTTCGTCCTTTTGATTTGATCAAAAAGCCTCCATAGGTTAGATTTCAGATAAAACTAATGCCACTAGGATGAATTGAGAAATGTATGGAGGATATTTGGGAAGGGGTTGGTCGATCCAAAAGGCTTTGATTGTGTGATGAATTGGTTAGAAGTGGTGTCCTTTTATAAGGGGGAGGAGGGGCTCTTTGATAAAAAAACATAAAGTATTATTTTATAATAAATTCATATTTGGTTTTTAATTGCACAAAAGTATATTATTAAATGTATAAGGTGGAGATTGGTTGAAAAAATTTTAACCATTAGATTTTAGACTGGTTTGTGTCATTATATTAACCTTGTATTTTAATTTTAACTCTTAGTTAATTTGTTTCACACTTATCATGTCACTTATTATTTTTATATTATATAGTAAATAAAAATACTATATACATCCAATAGAACCCAAAGTGGACCATTAATTATAATACAATAATGATATAAGTCCTTTGGCCGAACCTTTGATTTTTTGGAATTAAATATCAATTAATAATATAATATTTGTTTAAAAAACACATTTCTATCAATTTTGACACTATTGAGTATTTTATTTTATAAATTAATAACAGCATTATTAATAAGATACTAATTCATTTAATAAACTCTAACAGGTCTTATTAACCTATTAAATTATTTTAATTCATTTAAAGTCTCAAATTATATTTATTTGGGTATTTATAATATCAATTATTTTAATATTTCACTAATAAGGTTATTACTTCATCATCATTGTCTAATAAATAAAATATATTATATAAGGTTTAAAAATTATAAATAAAATATAATTATGTAGGAAATTTATTTGTCTTTATAATGAATATTTATAATCGAAAATATAACATATATAACCATGTGTAAAAATTGTTTTTCTAAAACATAAAATCTTATGTCATTTTTTTATTTACTTTAACTTAATTAATATAAAGTGTCCCTATCACCTACAAGTGGCACCATGGGGTCCCAAAATAGACCCAATGATTCTCATGGTCTGAAAGTTATCCAAAAATAAGGATAGGACATGTTTTAGGGTAATTTATTATTATTATAATATTAATTTTTTACGCTTATTTACCGGATTTAACCATTAACCATGGTAAATAAAATATTTACCGAAATAATTATTCAAAATGTCTAAAAATAAAAGTTACCTATTTACACAATTTGGATATACTAATTCCAAATATGGAATCCATTTTTCCAAATTCAAAACACAGAAGTGCTAGAAATTAATTTAAAATTTATTCCCGTTGTCAAAACAAAAAAGCGTGTTTTTAAGATATAATAACTATCAAAAGATTGGCACTTGTTTATGTCCGGTTTAATCGTGAAATTATTTGCAATGAACAAAATTTTATTAAATGGTAAAAATATATAATAAATATACTTTAAAAACACTCATATTTATAATTTATCACTATTTATTATTTTGATTAAAAAAAGGTGTTTTTAATAATAATATAGTAATTTTCACTATTCATCAAAAATATAAAAGTTATTCGAAAAGTACCAAAATTTCACCCTAGGCTAAATTCGATATTCCAAATCCAAAAATGAAGTCCGTTTTGAGAGATAAAATTTATACAATTTCAAAAAGTTGGTATTACTATTCATAACAGCAACATTGATTGGTTATGGTGTGTTAGAATCTCGAAGTTGCGTACAATGAAAGCTATTGCATTATTCAAAGGGAAATATACCGTGGACGCTTAGGGTGTTGAATTCTACCCTCCTTAAATAAATTGTGTCATCGGAATTTGAAACTGTTCTTCGAAAATAAAAAGTTGAAAATGGAAAATGTCTTTGTGGGAAAACCCTCATCGGAAATTGGGTTAATAAAATTTAGTCCTAATAAGAGGTAAAGAGAAATGAAAGGGTCACCACCAAATTATGATATCAATTTGAAGAACATTGATGGAAATTAGAGAAACGTAATTGGAGGAAAAACTTAAATATTTATAGGGAGTGATTGAGGTCATCAATCACAAACAAGTGTAAAATTGAGGTCCTCAAAGCCATCAATCTATGATGATTTAAAATATCATCAGTTCATCAAAACATAACGTATTGGGACAACACATTTTTGGTCTTAATATACCGTCCCTAAAGAATTAATTTCTTCATAGAATATGATAAATATATATATATACATCTTGACAAGTAGAGTTTTCATCCTTCAACTAATTTCTACCACAAACTCATCTTTCACTCCAAAATATTATAAAACTGAAAAATATTATATTTATCCTAATAGTATAAGAATCCAATCATTAACACATACCATTACAATGAAAAAATTATTTTTTTAATAACCAGGGACTTCCTGTATGCTAATGGTATGTAACAAAGGCATGTCACACTATGGTTGTCGGTTCGATTCCTACAACTTTCCCCGACACGATGGGTTATCGCCCGACCTGCAGGTTTTCCTTTTCATAAAACAATAGTATCATAATATTCAAAGAATAATAATAATAAATTTTTTAATCATGACCAATACTATCCAATGGTCAACTTAATCCATTCCAAAACATTATAGTTATCCAATCTACCTCTGTCTAGACTCTATATAAAATGTATCTAAATTTAAAAATCAATCGCAACATCAGATTATCCAAATAGAGTAAAGTTTCTCTTATTGTTACATAATGAAAATATTATTACCATGTAATATTAAAACCTTAATGAAAACCACAAGTACTACAATACAATAATTATATATATCACGTTATTCTCATAACCAGAATATAATCCTTGAGTCTGAAAACACAAATACATTAATCATTCCTCTTCAACTATAGTAACAACGTAATCTTGGCCTTGATCCCTTGTCCTTTTTTGAAGTTTAATTCCTTGATTCATAGTAAATTAATTTGAAAAATGCCCCATTTCTCTACAATTGTAGCATTCAACATTGACAGCCTCCTTCCTACCCTTACAATCACGATTCTGGTGACCTTTTTCTCCACATTTGAAACATACTCCCATTCCTTTTAGGCAAGTACCAGGGTGTTTCGTGCAACAATTTTCTCATAATGGAAAATACATCTTTCCTTTTTTCCCTTTATCTATCTATTCCTCCATCATTATCTTCTTCTATTGCTTTACTTTATTGCCATATAATTTAGAGAATTTTTTTCTGTCTTGATAGCACATGAGACAATATCATCATACATTGAGGAAGATTGCAAGACTAATTCTCAATGAAGAAATGGTTTAAACCCATAAAATAAATGATCAATCTTACTTATTTGGTTATATATATAATTTGTAGCATGCCTCGCTAACCTTGTTAAGTTATCCTTATACTTTAGGACATTCTCAACCTCTTTTTTTCTCAGACTCAGAAATTGCCTTTCCATATCTGCTCGATGGTCATGAGGAAAGTATTTTTCTAAGAAAATATCTTTGAAATCCCTCCATTAAATATTTGATACTACATTATCTAACATCATGTTTTGAATTAATGACCACCATTGATCAACATCTCCAGTGAGGTGGTAAACTTCCACGACAACTTTTTCCATTCACTACTCCCCAAGGCGTGGAATATTTTCTCTATGTAATTTATCCACTACTCAGCTACTAAGGGATTTTTACTCCAATTGAATGATTTTGGTTGTTTCCTAATGAAGCGATCTAAAATTGATCCTCCACGTTGTAGATCGGGGTGCTCCATATGTCTAACAGTTATTATTAATAACTGAAGTGAGTTGTCCCATTATGGTGATTAGCTGATCACCACTAGTTGAATCACCAGATCCACTATAATTATCTCGACCAGGAGGGAAATCCATATATAGAGTGTATGCATTGATATGGTTTCCATTCCTTCCACTGCGTTCCATTTCTAAACAATGTCATAAACTATATCAGCTTATGAATCAAAATACATAATCTCATTCTTGTAAAACACATAACATAAATTGAACTTTTTATGGACATAATCCATTATCAAAAAAAATCTTTGGGGTGGTATATACTCATATTCCTTTCATAGTGGATTGTAATGAAAATGAGAATTATCCTAATCATATCCCCATTGAGTGTTGTAACCAAGAGTGTAGCAAGGCTTGTTGTTGTTCACCAGTTCACGTTCGAATCTAGCTCAAAACGGTATTTTAGGGTTTCACCCCGAGGTACATCTGTACCAGAGCCGCCTCTACCTGCTCATATCCAGACAGGGATGTATTTCTTAGAAAATTTAAAAAATCTCTACACTAACAAAATTCTAGGAATTTCTTCAATATTAATCCACAAAGTCTATCTTGGGGCTTTGTTCTCTAATCAAATATTATCTAAATATACCATACATGGTTATTGATAAACTTCCTCGGATACCAATTGTAACACGCCGACCCCAGTTTCCCAGAGTCGGTGAATTATTTTAACACATTGGCATGATTACAAGGAATCAAGTACTGAAGGACCAATATATTTAGCAATCTTGGAAAATAGATTACATACATGAATGTTAAATTGCACTTTATGACATACAAAACAACATAAATAATATTTATGAACAACATTATTCCCTTATCTTAACCCTTCATATCAATCAAAATACACTTCATAGAATCTTGGTAAAAATAAAACATAGAAAGGGGTGAGCTCAAATGCTCAGTAAGGGAAAGAAATACAGAGGAATCATTCATAAATAAGCATAAACATACAAGGTAATGAATAACTAAAACAAAATCCTTTTAAACTTGAACATCAGCATATTATGGTAAAAATAAAATGAAATAATTCCATTTACTTATTCGTAGAGATATTCTACTAGTCGAATAATCACATGTAATATCACTAAAAACTTTCATAATGATGGAATGCATAATGCTGAACATTAATTTCTGTGTCAAGGCCTCGTTCCATGACCTATGTGATAACTGTAACCGGATCCCAATCTGGAGAGCCTCTGTAACCGAAGACCATCACAGAGAGCATCTGTAACCGTACTCCAACCTGGAGTGCCTCTAATAACCAGACACCAACCCGGAGGGTCTGCTGTAACTGGACCCCAACCCGGAGGGCTTAATTTTACCAGTCCCCAACCTGGAACATACTAGTCCAACACATTCGTCTTAAGAAGAGGATGCAATATAACATAAATATTCCTATTAAAACTCACATACGAAATTCCAAAACATTAATCATAAATGATTAATGGCCTAAAAATAAATCATACATAGTCAAACATGTCACAAAACCTTAAATACAATATGGAATATATTTATCATAATAAATCAACTTCAAACTAGTTTAGAATTTATCAATGTATGTTGACATATATGAAATCAAAACTATTTGAGAGAAATATCTCTTTTTTTAAATCATTTAGAAGTCACATAATTATAAAAGAAAACATTTACATTGAAAATAATATTATAAAATTATAAGGGATGATTTTAAGATTTTATAACGGCATTAAATAGATCCACCTGCAGTATAATATAAAAAAAGACATTCTTACCTTAATATTGTCAAAAAGGTTAAAAAGGAACTTGTTTTGAAAACTACGGAACGATTCATTTATAAAAATCTTATAAAAGTTCAGCAATGGTATAAATTACATTAACCTATAGTCTATAAAATATTATGATTGATTTGAAATACATTTTTAAGAAACAAGGATGTGGATGATAAATAGGTCCTAGTAGATAATTACATATAAACAACCTTGGATAATGAAGAGATTGTAAAATAAACCCTCAACAATTTGGTAGCTTATGAGACATACCCTTTATGAAAGAAGTAGCATACAATGAATATGTAAATTCAAAAAATTATAGTGTATTACTCAATGAATTCAATTATGGGCAGTACATACACCACACAAAAAGTAATAGTGTCAATATGGCATGAATCTCAGTGGAATACGGAGTGAGTTGAAAACTCCTTACCTTGTACTTTTCCTTGTTTGATGGTAAGTTAAACTCCTATATAATGTTTAATTAATTTTTATTACATTATTAAATAATCATATATATTAATATGATATCATATATTATTTTTTAAAATTTCTTTGTTAATGAAATCATAGTTTTATCATCATTTTGGCTGTTAACTTCTAGTTTTCTTTTATATTTTTTGTTATATAAGCCGTGATTGTTATGGATAGGTTGTATAATATTCATATATAGAATTATATCAAGTATTAAAACATTATTTTTAATCATCAAATGAAAATTGTTCTTCAATGGATATGGTGATGAATTAATCTCATCGCATTCGTGGAGTTGGTAGTCTGTACGTACGCACGAGCGACAATATCAATCTTTTGATATTAAAATAATATACGATTGGGTAGTATAACAGATATACATAATAATTATCATGTTATATGTATTATTTATATGAATCAAGAATCATTATTATATCCATCCAAATAATAATGTATTGAATAACAATTACACCACGACGTGGAGACGATAAGCCGTACGTATGCACGTATGGTGACATGTCATTCAATGGATGGATAGAATACAGAATATGGTTGTACCATATTTATAATAATATCATATTATATAGTAGATACTGGATTTGTTATTTAAGAATAGAAATAATAAATAAAGGAGAAGTTTAAGAAGAATGGAAATTTAAAGAGGGTGGTGAAGACGTTACCTCTTCTTCAGGTTCTTCATTTTTATTTGATCAAAAGGGCTCCTTAGGTTGGATATCAGATCGAAATAAGTACTCTAGGTTGAATTGACGGAAGTTGGAAGGATATTTGGGCACATTTTCGGTGAACCAAAAGGCTTTGAGGGTGTGAAGAATTGGTTAGAAGTGGTGTCCTTTTATAAGGGGAAGGAGGGGCTCTATAGGAAAAAACATAAAGTATTATTTTATAATAAATTCATATTATATTTATAATGGCTCTAAAGTGGTTTATTCAAAGTATAATGTGTGTATGGGTCTAAATCCTTTCAACCAATAGATTTTAGATAGGTGTGGGTCATTATATTAACCATATCGTTTAGTTTTAACTCTTAGTTAATTAGTGTGGCACTTACCACATCACGTGGTATTTTTATATTATATAGTAAATAAAAATACTATATATATCCAAGAGAACCCAATTTGGTCCATTAATCAAAAAAAAAATAACTATATATGTCATTTGGTAGATCAATTTATTTTTAGGAATTAAATATCAATTAATAATATAATATTTGTTTTTAACACCCTTTTATGTCAATTTTGACACTATTGGGTATTTTGTTTTTGATAAATTCATAACAGCATTGTTACTTCGATACTAATTCTATTAATCAACTATAAAATGTTCTATTATCCTATTAAATTCGTGGAATTCATTAAAAGTATCAAATTATATTTATTTGGGTATTTATAATATCAATAATTATAATATTTCACTAATAAGGTAATTACTACATCATCATTGTGTCATAAATAAATTATATTATTTAAGGTCTAAAAAATATAAATAAAATAAAATTATGTAGGAAATAGTTTTATATTTCTACTGAATATTTTTAATCCAAAATATAACATATATAACTTTATGTAAAAATTGTTTTTCTAAAAGATATAAGCTTATGTCATTTTTTGTATTTACATTAACTAAATTAATATAAAGTGTCCCTATCACCTACAAGTGGCTCCATGTGGTCAAAAAATCGACCCAAAGATGCCCATGGTCGGACATGTATCAACCAATATGTTTAGGACATGTTTTAGTGTAATTTATAATTATTATATTATTATTTTTTTACCCTTATTTACTGGATTTACCCTTTAACCATGGTAAATAAAATATTTACCAAAGTAATTATTCAAAAAGTCTAAAAATAAAAGTTACCTATTTACACAATTTTGACATACTGATTCTAAATATGGAATCCATTTATAAAATTCAAAACACAGAAGTGGCAGAAAATATTTTAAAATTAATTCCCGCTGTCAAAACAAAAAGCGTGTTTTTAAGATATAATAACTTTCAAAAGATATACACTTGTTTATGTCTGGTTTAATCGTGAAATTATGTCCAATGACTATAATTGTATTAAATTATAAAAAAATATTATAAATATTCTTTAAAACCACTCAAATTCATAATTTATCAGTTTTAATTATTTTGATTAAAAAAGTTGTTTTTAATTAATATTTAGTAATTTTCACTATTCATCAAAATATAAAAGTTATCCGAAAAGTACCAAAATTTCACCCTAGGATAAATTCGATATTCTGAATCCAAAAATTAAGTCTCTTTTGAGAGGTAAAATTTATAAAATTTCAATAAGTGGGTATTACTATTCATAACGGCTACTTTGATTGGTTGTGGTGTGTTATAATCTCGAAGTTGCGTACAATGCAAGCTATTGCATTATTCAAAGAGAAACGTACCATGGAAGCTTGGGGTGTTAAAAATCACACCACCACTACAACACAAAGAAGTGAAATCGAGTCCTAATCCCCATGATATAAGAAAAATGACATAAAATAAAACCCTATGTACGAACCCTAGCTACTCAACATTTAAGAACCTCAAGAAAAGTGGAAGAAACCCTAAGCAAATGGGAGGAACATGAGAGAAACCCACTTACATGATATATTATGAATAAAAAGCCCCAAAAACACCACTATGGAAATTTTCAAATATCCAAAAATTAAATTTAGGTTAGATTATGGATGAGGAGGTTATGTGGGAACTGGAATGGTGGAAAATAGTGAAAATTGAAGTAGTTATTACAAAAACATTTTTCCTCTTCAAATTTGGATGATTTGAGGAATCCAAATACATTATTCCCAAATTAGAGAGTAATATGAGCTCCAAAGAGGGGTAGAATAGGTACAATATATCTTAAATGAATCAATTCCCCATCCATCGATCTAGTGAAAAAATAAGCCTTATCACTTCCCAGACCAATAGAATGACTACGTGAATTATTAACCATAACTATTGAGGTAGATCATGATAGTAAATTTATTAGAGGTACAATAGATATAGAATGGTTATATAATCATACTGTATTTTATTCTTATTAATGAAATAATTTTTTATCATATAATGTTTCTTAGTATTTCTTATCACTCTCTAATGTAATACATATTGAACTATTTATGAAAACCCCAAGTGGAACACTATTTTCAAAAAAAACATAAAAATCATCATAGATTGATATGTATGATAGGATACTTGTTAAATATCTAATAATTAACCCTATTGTGTTATTTTATATATTATTGGGTATGGATTTTAAGTCCAACAATAAATCCAATATTAGTTGTCAGGAAAAATATATGTCATTTCATACTCAGAATCATCATGTTTTCAAGCATAAAAATATGAATAGTCCTAGAATATCCAAAAAAGAGTATTATATAAAATCTCTATTCAGGAAACCTTATAATGTATTTATATCTCAAAATATCAGGGTGACATAAAAATTTATAACATACATATTTTATTATAGTATACAAATATATTTCTAGATAACTGTATTGTTTTCAGTTAGTGTTTGAGGTTTATTTTTTTACCATATTCCTATATAATTTCCAATAAAAACATGTACACATATAATTGTCCCATAGAATTATAGGAATTTATGAATCAACTACTAGATAATCTACATTTGGGTTTCATATTCATGCGTGATATATATTGTGGTCCACTATTCATGTTTTTCAAAATGAATAATTGATCAGTGCGTCCATGAACTGATTATCATCACCATAATAAAATCATGTAAAAAAGTATCATCAACCCTATATCATTCATCTATTAAATCAACTCTAATGATATCGATAATTTTAAAATATTGAATATCAATTGGGATACAATCAGTTATGTATAAAATTGGAGGATGTTTCCACAATAGCTTTCCAAACAATGTATAAACAATATGAATTTATTATAATTACAATGAGATATATAAATTATATAAGTTTCTTTGTGTATTTGATGAAAAATTTATCATATAACTACCTTAAAAATTTCACGGTAGTCATTATTAATGATATTTATATATATTCATTGGGAAATTAAGTGAATGAGTATCAATCATAAATTATGTTGAACAAATTAACAATGGAAAAATTTAATGACATTATAGAAAGTGTAGAATATTCATATATGATTTATTACTCTTGGGTTATACAATCATGAGAAAAAATATAATAGATGACCCATCAATGATGGATGTTATTATGAAATTTCCCAATCCTATCACTATAACTATTATACATTATTTTAATTGGTCAGTAGGTCAATACTAAGCACTTTTTAGAAATTTCTCACTGCTATCATATAAAATAACCTTGATTATATGAAATGGAGTGAAGTTTCTCAAATATAGGATTGTGAATAAAGTTATAAGGAATTGAATAAGATGTTCTTCAGTGCACGTATTATTTCATTAAACTACATTTTTGTAGGGTTTATAATTGAATGATATGCTTTAAAAGGGTTCTTAGGATGTGTCCCCATGAGTAATAAAACAGTAATTAGATATGCATCACATAAATTAAAGACACGTGAGAAAAAGTAAGTAACAATTGATTTGGAGATATCGATAATTATCATTGCATTCACATTTTGGTGACATTATCTCTATAGAGTAAAGTTTGATATATATATCTTACTCATAATAAAGTCAATTATATATTCACATAGAATGATTTTAATATAATATATTGTAAATGGTAAGAATAGATAATAGATTATGAAATCTCAATGCTTTTTCACTAGATGAATTCAAACATGGTGTTTTATCTCTATTAAAGAACGATCACAAAACTATATAAATTATGAGGAATGAAAATGCTCCAACACAAATATATTTTAAAAGGATGAATCTTGATATCATAAAGGATGGTTAGAAATCCAATTTTTCTTAAATCACGTATCTTCCTTCCATTCACAAGAAGATTAATAAATCCAATAATTATTATGTTTTGATATTCTAAACTGTTGTGAGTATTCTTGTTATTTTCTTTGATAATTCCAAAATATTATGTTTTGGATTGAAAATATGTGTAATATAAAACTCAGTCTAGAGTGGTATATTTTGGATAATAATCATAAATTCTCCTTGTCTATTCATCTAGGAATCTTTAATATGTATAGATATTTGATAAAAGCTACTCGTGGGATGAAATAGAGATGGATATAACATAATACATATCTTAATGCGTTGTATTTCATAAAAAAATATTAATTGATATATTTGTAAGGGTATGATTTATATTTTATCCATACCTATGTGGAGATGGGAAAAATTACCTTGTATTTTGTTAGAGGAATATCCAAAATGACTAAGGGTGTTGATTTTAATTTGGTTGTAGTTGACTACATCACTAAGTCCATACATATTATTTTAATCAAATAAAATTTATTTGTATGACCATCATGTTGGTATATACATAAAGGACGTTATAAGTATTCATGGTGTACCACTCTCAATTTTATCTGATCAGGATCTTATGTTTACCAATACATTTTGGAGAAGTATTCATAATGAATTGTATACAGATTTGAGATACATCACTCATTATAACCCTATTATATTTAGATAGTCTAAAAGTAATATTCTATATCTTGATATTATTTTGAGACCATTTTCATGGAATTTAAATGAGGTTAGGTTCCAAACATCACATTGGTAGTGTTCTCATATAAAAATGCCTTCCATTCAACCATTAAGATGGAACCATTTATGAAATAGAATTGGAAAAGATGAAATAATTAAACATAATTGGGTAGAGTAAAATAGTGGATGATTAAGGGTCCTAACCATGTCCAACAAATGATATAAAATAGTCAAACTATTAATAATAATATTATATAATCACAAATTCAATAGATGAGTTATAAAAATAATCATTGATGAGATGTGTCGTTTGATGTTTGTAATAATGTGTCCCTTTTAATATCACCATCAAATCATGTTATGAGATTTAGGATTATTGAGAAACATATACCTGGGTGCATTAGTCCCTCAGACTTCCTTAACCATGTTGTTGTTATATATTATCTCTTAGATCTCCCTCTTGACCTCTCCCAAATCAATAATGTGATCTATGTATAATTTTTATGATTTAAATATGTGACCCATCATATTAACTGAACTTAAATGTCAGGAAAATTGAACTAGGTAACTCATTTTTGGAATAATCTGTGGAAAATATAGATCAAATAGATCTTGTGTTACAAAATAAGACCACTCTTATGGTTAATTTTCAATGGAGAAATAGTTTGTCTAATGAATCTATATGGGTTCTAATAATGTCATGAGAATGAAATACACAAATTGTTTTCTCGTGTAACTAATATAAGTTCACGGAAACAATTTCTTTCTCACAGGGGTTGAATGTATATCACCCTGATTTTATTTAATAATTTTCCTGAAAATAAATTTCATTTTCAGTGGTATATCAAACCAGAAATACTAGACTAAAAGTAAAACCATGATACCCTGATAAAATAAATTTGTTAAATATGAATGATATATTATGTATATTAAAATTTTTTCTTTCAATAGAAGTTACAATACAATAAATAAAATATAAAAAATTAAAATTAAAATAACATATATTTTTATAAAATACTTATTTCATGTCATATAGTATTATTTATTGAAATTAATTTCAATAAAATATATAACGTTATTTGGAAAATATTAAAATAATTTCTTATTATACATATCAAAATCATGGTCATATTATTTTTGAGAATATTAGTAAAATATAATATTTTTATCTGAATAGCTAATAAGAATGTTTTTTCAATAATGATAAATTTAAAGAAATTATTAGTAATTGAGATGTCCCTATATTTTTTTATTTATGTATAGTTTTATTTAAGGAATAAATTTATGAATTCTAATTATTTTTTTTGGAATTTATAAAAACTACATTTAATTTATAAAAATAATGTAATACTAAAATTATAATAATTGTAGTTTCATATTTTTATTGAAATTATGTGTTTTGATGTTAAAATATTTTTGGGTTATGTTTAAGCTAAATACTCATTCTGTTTTATAATAAAACAATTTCAATAATAAAACTTTATAATGCTTCTAAATGGGTCGTACACAATATTTTTTTTCCTTAAAACATACCTTTCCATAAATTTTATTTCATATGATATGTTAGTTTATATTAAATTGACTATTTCAGATTATTTCAATGGTTTTTTATTAAAGGATTTTAAAATTTAATATATTGTCTTTAAAATTTCGTAAATAGAATGTTTTAATTTTTTAATTAAATTTAACTATATTAATCAATAATTAATTACACATGCCAATATTGAAATGGAAAAAATTCTTTTACGAATATGAAAAGAACCAAAAGATATTAAAAACATTTTTTTAAAAGGATAGATGATTTTTTCACTTACTAAACTCAAATAACCTAGTTTTTTTCCTTTTTGTGACTTCTAACCATAAATATTATGGTTACATTATTGAGAATGTAATGTTTACTTTTGAAATCCGCATCCAATTTACTTATAAAATGGGATTAGTACCACCCCATCATTTAAACAATTAAATTGAAATATATTCTCTAATCTCCAAATTGTTTGACTCCTATAACAATATCAATCTTCTATAATCTTATAATCAACATTTTCTAACATAAGGTCACAATTCCCAAGGATATTTCTTCAAGAACACTTAATATTTGGATTAATTTATTACACCCATTTTAATCCATCATTCAACATATTAATAGGCCAATCCTTTTAATAGATCCATAAAATAAAGAAAAAAATAATTAATAAAATTATTGATTATTATATTAATTAAATACACTTATTAATCCCATAATTTCAACTAAGAGAAACTAGATCTCAATCATGTGTTGTACATATTGTTTCCTGCAATGAAATATTCTATTTTCCCACACAGTATCTCGAGGATGGTTTTAATTTTTTGAATAATGAGTTGATATGAAATATGTATTTTAATTACCTTTAAAATATGTAATTTATTAATCTACATTAATCCCCCCTCGTTTCACATGAAATTAAAATGTATACAATGTGTACCTAAAAACTACCACCTCTAAAAAGTAATAATTTATATTTTTCATATAAATTTTTATTCATTAGAAAAATATTTAAAAATATAATTCACCACCTTAATAAATATTTATAATCTATCTATAATTTGATAATGATTATATTATATCCATTTTCCATGAATTCATGATTAACAATTAATTTAAGAGGTGTTTTTGGTCTATTCATCCACCTTCAAGTGAAATGAAATAATATAATATCATTTTTGAAAATTTGAACTTATTTTTAAAAAAAATAATATGATATATAATAGAAATTAAATAATTTATATTTTTTTAGAAATGTTAAATTTAGTGTTAAACTCATTAATATAGATACAGATTTCTTTTCATTAAAAATCATGGAAATATGATCATTGATGATTTCATCTATAATGTTCATAAAAAAACACCCCTATAATGAAATAACAAAATTATGATAAATAAAAATATTAAATGAAAACAACTATTATTATCTTGGAGTGATTATCATTAGGGTAAGAATGAATAATGATACCTATATTACAAAATTAGTTTACAATGATCATGATTACAAACACGTAAAAATAGAAAAAATAATAACCAAGAAATATAGATGTGGTGAATAATTATATATTATTTTTTAAAAAAATTTATATATGAATAAATTTATGAAATAGGTTATTAATATTGTTATTATTTGTATTTTTCAGGCCAAATCCCTTCACTATAAATCAAGATTTTTGGTCACAGATTTTTTAACTCAAATATCAACCATTTAGTTATATGAAGTCATCTTGAATTTAAATCCCATATGTTCAATAAATTCATTTCTTTTAATTTTTATATGATATTAAATCCTATATATACGGGGAAAAAGTGTATTTATTTATAATCTAATTCAATGAAGTAATTTTTTAACCTTTTTTAACAACAAACAATTATTTTTTAAATAGACTTATGTCTATGGATTTTACATTGATGATTAAATTTTTTTAAAAATATATTTCATGATTTGGTTTTTAATTCTATCTATATATTAAAATATGGTAAATATCAAATTTTATTAAATTTCATGTTTCACCCCCCATTTTGATTCAATTGTGTTATTATTTTTTGGTGATCTAGTTTTAAATTTTAAATGACTGAATTCATGTTTTAATAAATTGATGAAATGTTTTAAAAACTATTTTTTTAATAGGTTTTCTATACTATGAAAGGTTAATTTTATCATTTAAAAATATTATGTAACCCATTATTATTGGTGTTTTACCATTATTTACAGTTAATGATTTCAAATAAACATTTCATGAAACAAAATTTATTTTAAGTGGTAAATTATGATATAATAATTGAATTTTATTCAGTTGGCACTCATAATTATAGATGATTATAGTTGGGGTCCTATATCTTACTCTATTTTATTGGTTAAATGTTCAACTTTTATGAGAAATTTATATTCAGGATGAATTTATTTTTTCAGGATTTTTTGATATAGAATGTGACTCAAATATGTGATGTACACAGAGGTATATTTTAGTTTTCTCGCCATTGTAGAAACAATTTTGTGACTCATGAACATATTGTTCCTCCAGAATATGGTTTGTTCCACAATTAAATAACGTTATGATTTTTTATCATGTTATCTCATGATTCTTGAATTATTTGAAGTATTTTTATTCCATCTTTTAACTATTATAATTTCATTTTGATTTTTCTTGGTTTTAGGTTCTTATTCCATGTACTTTTAAGATCACTTAGGTGTTAAAATTACCACTCATGATGATATGATATATTTCTTAGCCGCAAGTTTTTTCCATATAAATATGATTTAATCCATGTAAATTATTATTAACCACTTACTAAGCATTTGGGATCACTAATTTAATATATTCATTTCCAATGACTTATTAAGGGGTTTTAATTGTGAGATAATTACAACGGGGATTATATTTGAGGGGTTATGATGAATTATGGATGAGTATTATGAATATTTTTATGTAAGTATTACTATAAGACATTATACATCTTGTTCTCTATTTTGTGTGTCCATTTATGTGATATAATGTTTATTTCATATAAAATAGTGGAATTAAATTCATTTTTACTTTACTTACTATATATATCCAAGAAAATATGATTTCAATTTTTCTTCATGATTCCCTATTTCACGATGGATCCCTATAGCAACATTTATCAAATTAATAACAAAAAAACTATTTGTTGGATTTTTCAATGGAATAGGAGACCAACACCCATAGAAACTACCATATATGGTCCATATCCAATACATAACATGTTTCCAATGTGATTCTTTATTAATGTATCTATAAGAAAAAGGAATATAATAATATATGGAATATAATCACGTATATAGTGAGAATGGTGGATAATGGTTTCCTTTAAAAGAAATAAGCAGAATCATTAAAAAGAATTATTTTCTATTTAACCAAATTGATAAAATAATTTTAATTGATTTTACTATATATCTTAATCTACATATTGAAAAAAATGATATAAATACATAGTATTACAAAGTTTTTATATGATTATATTTATATAAATGCTCATGTTAATTCTAAATAAGAATTAAAAACTAACCATGCCATTATGCTAAATAAATATCTAGATTGATTAAAATAATCTTCTTGAAAATATCAGATATAGGTTGATCTATATATGTTACAAAATGGTTTCATTAGTTTTCAGTTTGTGAGATTTTACAATTTCAATTCATTTAAAAAATAATCTTAATAACTTATTATATATTTTCCTGGAATATTTCTTATATGTATCAATTTTAAATTACTCACCATTTCCAAAATATAAATGAATTCATTAATTAAATTGAATTATTCAGGATGTGTAGTGAAGACCAACGGGGTAGAAATTATTTAGGATAAATTTAATAATCTTCTCAGTGATCTTATATTCTTAATGAACTCAAGAAAGACATGATTTAATATAAGAAGCATGATATTTTTTAAATCATTTCAGACATCCATATTCGGTAAATCCTATCACAACTACTAATATTGAATACATGAGTAGAATCAAATTTTCTAAAGATATAGGTAGAATTATTTATTCCATTATTTTTACAAGTCCATATATAGGTTTTTTTCATTCTCATTAATCAGGTTTATTAAAAATCATGTTAATCCACATTATAATACCATTAAGAATATGTCAAGGCACATATCCTCTACCATATCACTTTTAATTATTTAATGTATAAATTTTAATTCAGTATTCACGGTGACCCATTATGTTATTTTTTATTATTATTTGAATGATATAATATGGTAAACATTAACTGGTTGTTTCTTCACTACACATTGAGAAACTATCTATTGGTAACATAATATGAAATATGTGGTGTCCCTTTTTACCACTGAGGTTTGGGAAATTGAATTGATAGAGGTCCTCAATGAATATATTTAAAAAAGTGTTTAAATTATTAAATGAATTTATGTAATTGTGATCTTACTATTACTTGATATATAATATATTCCAAATATATCTATATTAACATATAATGGCATTATATATCCAAGAATATAGATATCATGTTTCATATATAAAGAAATTTTTTTGAAAATAGAATAGTGTGTGTTAAAAATATATACACAAATGAAAACTATATTTATAGTTTGACTGTGTTCGTGGATTTTCCAATGTTCATGATTATTTAGATACTCTAAATATGGTTCTAAATGAATAACAAATATTTTTGAGAGAATCAAAATTTTTTAATTATTATAATACTTTGAAAATGGTTGATATTTTTTTTGTTGTTATCATGTTAATTTATTTCAAAATTAATCTCATATCTTATTGGTTTAATTATTAAATTATTTATGTTACATATCATTATTATATTTCACTGCTATTTTTTGTAATCTTTTTTCTCATGTTTTTGTTACTATTACATGGAAAATTATTATAATTTTTACTGTCTTTCAAGGCTTTGATAACCCTTACATATTATTTGATTGCATTTAAAAATATTTTATATTGTATTGTCTACCATTACAAAGTGTCAGTTTGATGCATATATATTACCTATTCTGAGGAGATCACCCCATATTTTCTACATATGGGTAATTACATGTGGAGGGCTTACCCTTTAAAATTATCATAGTGTTATAATTATGTGATCTCCTTGGGTTTACCATTACAAAATAGACTCATTATTACCTTTCAAAAGTAATGGATTATGAAGATGACCTTTACATAGAGTTCATTCATCAATTTTTTACTGTCTATATGATCATCATATAGTTCTATTCAAATTACCATTATATTATTTTTTATACCTTGAAATTGTTTCAAAATTACCATTATATAGGATTAGTTATACTATGTCTTCCTTATTTTTTCAGGTTGGAATGGATCAATTATTTTCATAATCAGTTTTATGATTTTTATATAGATATTGCAAACATCCTTGATTTCTATTGATATGTATTCCCAAATATCATTATATTAAATATATATTCATTAAAAGGTCCATATATATGTTTTTTGTATTATACCATATTGACATTTTACTCGAGTAGTAGGAGGTCAATTATTGTTGAAAATGGTTACTGACAAGCACATCACTTCCCTAAACACGGAAGATCATACCTTCCTAGGTGCTATATTCTGATGAAAATCATGAGTCTTATGTGCAGAAGAGCCATTTTTTTCAATAGATATATGAAAAATCCAAATATGATGGAAAATTGATAAATCCTTCCGAGTGTGAAAAAATCATTTTAATAATTCTTTATTTTATTTTTCTGTTACTGCATTTTTATCGTGTTTTCTATAGTGATTTCATGATTTTCTTATTGGTGTTTGAATAAAAATTGGTTGTAATATGGTGTTTTTCTTACTATGTGGAAGGAATTATCCTTTCAGAACCATGTAAAATCTATGAATTTTTTATGTCTTATTTTCATTAATTTTTTATATTGGTTTCCTAATATTATTAATTTTTTCATGTCATTTCCAAAAACAATTGCGACATTGATTTTTGGTCATTTAATAATCATGGAATTTTAAAACGGGTATAAAATATTCATTTCACCCTAATAGTATACCTTACACTGATGATATCAACATTTACTATCTTCTATCACGCATTTAAAAAATATCTATAAAAAGCATCCATCGTACTCCATCCTTCATAGTTTATATGTAAGTTGAAACTAAGTCAATAGAAACACATGTGAGATCATATTTCCTTCACAAAGTGATAATATCCCCCATAATAAATTATGTAGAAGGAGAGAGAATTAGGAATACATATTTTTGGTAAAAGGCTTTCTCAAAGATCAAATAAAAACTCAATGATAAGCCTCCTTTATATAGGATTTGAGACATTACAAATCCCCTTGAATTTATTCATTCATTATGAGAAAAAAAAATATGCTACAATGGATAAAACCATTTTTCATTTAAAACTCTTTCTTGTTTCATCATATGAAATGTATAATAAAATTTTGAAAATATTGTTTATATTTGAAAAATAACTATCATTATTTTATTTCCTCGTCAATCACACAGTATGACTGGTCAAAATCAGAAAAATTCTTAGACACATATAACATATATAAGGATATTTTACAATGACACATGATTTCTCTAAAATGATACTTTATGAAATCACCATCTCATAATAAATATTTGTTACATGCATGATATATTCGTTTGAAATTATCAAATAAAATATATCTATATTCTAAATTTTATTATATAATTTTATTATTTATGAATATGTAAATCAGAACATGTTCTTTCATAATCTCATTTAATAAAAGGGAATAAATGGGAATGCATGGTTTCTATAATGAAAACGAATTAAGAGTTAAAGACAACCTTTTCTGGGTGGGTGGGGGGGGGGGGGGGTTCTGTGCTAGATCAATAAGGAAACTATTTCTTATGAAACACTAAATAAAATTATCCGTATGATATTTGTGTATTTAATGTTTTTTACACACCATATTTGATTAATAAGTTCATGGAATAAATATTAAGAATCCCAGTGAATAACAAAACATGGTAATTTTGAATATCATTAATAATAATTTACTCATCATCAATAACTAGAGAAAACAATATATTGTGTCTACGGGGGAATAAAATTGTGAGTAATCATATATAATCACAGAGAAGATGATTATTAAAGTATAAAATATTTAATATTTCTATTTAAATGTCACATATTAAATTTAGGAATTATTGATATTGAGTTTCTCAAAATGAATCAAACCTGGGTGAAGCCATATTATATAATTAATTTATAAATGAAATATCACTTATTTTAGAAATTGTATGTGCAATAAAGCATCTGGCATGCAAGTGGAAAGTATCAACCTCTGAATATCACATCAAGGAATCCATGTAAAATATTATTAGGTGGATATGTAATTCTTAATAGAATATAGGTGTCAAAAAATAAATATTAATGTTATAAAAAAAATTAAGAATGACCATAATTCAAAAATAACATTCCAGGAAAGAATTCAATGTTCAAATCATTATAAAAAACCAATTTTGAAAAGGTATCTATAAAGAAACTGTTTTATTGATTTATTTTTATTTGATTAGATATTATTTTGGAATAATGTTCCTTAAACTAAAACATAAAGTGAGAACAGGATGTCAAAGGTGCTTGTGAAAAAATATTTTACCTCAAAACATTCCTTATATGTCTCATCATTTTACATAGACACTAGTGATTATTTATAAATAGAATGAATAACCAAACAATCCAATTTTTTATGGGGATAAATTGTTTATAATATTATACACATTGATTGATTAGATGGAATTATAATATTTTCTTTATTTTCATATAACCACAGTTTTAGCCCTATAATGACCATAATTTTCTCTATATTTTTGTTATCATCATGATTTATTGTAAATAATATCAATGGGTAATGGATTTATTTATTTCAATGTTATTAAAATTATATTTCCATTTTCCCTTTGTTTATAATTTTCTACAAATATTATTTTTATTTATCGCATTTACTTGCTAACAGAAACATTGAGCAACTAAATAAATGTATTAAAATAAAATGGTCTATTTATTAATTATAAATGAGATTAATTTCATTGAATCATTGAGATATACATCAATAGATGAATTTTATTGATTATAATATAATAGATTCAGATATTAATGAAAATGGTTCACATTGAAATTTACATATAAACACCACATTATTCAAAATATCATACACACAATTTCACCGATTATTCAAATATCATTACATATACAAAACTTCTCCTTGATTATTTTGTTTTATTTTTTTCTTGTTAACATCATTCTCATGTTTCATTATTATAGTTTTATTTTTATTTTATTTTTTCAATTAATTAAATTTTATAACATTTAATTTGATCAACCATTACTCATCAATATTATTATCCTAACAAATTTAAGGTAAAATTTTTATTCTAATGATAGCTCAATGATATAAATTTATTAAATATAAAATTAGAGAATAAATTTTTAAGAGTAAATATTTTAAATAAAATTGATGAAATTCAATCATTGACATATTGGTCTGTATTAAATAAATGGATATGTAGCTTGATAAAAAATATCTGGAAAAATAAAATTTCTTTTAAAAATTATAATAATTATAAATATAATATGTGTAACTCATGTATATATAATATGTGAAGAATAAAATAAAACTAAAATTCCGATTTGGAGAAAACAGTGTGGAATATCTCCACCCACAAATATCGACAAACTCCATGTTAAGGTGGAGTCATGCTATTGACTAATCCCAATGTTATTTCTATCACTAATCTAGAAACATAAAATAGTGGTTTCATGTGAACAAATGTACAATTTTTGGAGGGGTGAAAATTAATAGTTGGATTTCTTCGAAATACATCATACAATTCCATTTTATAATCAACATAAAAAATATATAATCATGATTTAAATAATAAAAGTAGAAATTCAAAAAACATAATACATGGGTTTTAAAATTATTTATACATTTGACTCATGCCTCTCTTCTATAGGTTGTAGTAATTAAAATGAAACACATTTTAAATTTTTTTATCATTTATCTTCATAAGCACATAAGTTGTCAATATAGGTAAGATTCAACTTAATCATGTCATGTTATGAAAATAGAAAACTATGAATATCAAAAATGAAAAAATACAAAATTATATTATTTGGATGATAAACTAAACTCACTACAACCATTGTTTTCAACTGGTGGTACATGGTTCGATCTGATAGCATGGAATATTGAACTTATAACACTGACTATCAAGCCATTCTACATGGTTTACATTTATTAAGGTAAGGAAATAATATTTAATGAAATATAAAATTATGAAAATAGAAAACATTGGTAAAAAACTAATATTATCTAAAGAAATTAGTTTCCTATCCATAAACATTAGAAATATCTCAAACCAGAAAAATATTATCCTTTTTAGAAATTAAATAATTTAATAAGTATACATCCTATTCATTTAAAACAAAACATACTTCTCATTAGATTTATACATCATTTAAAAAATAGAACGGTTAAATAAGTTAAATGATCAAACCAATATTTTTAATGTATATTTAAAATTTTGGACATGAAGATCCATTTTAAAACACTAAATACACCCTAAAACACTTATAACATTTATGTAATATATTTTTTCTAATAAAATAATAACTTTAAACAATATTTTTTAATAAATATTTTTGATCGTTAAATCATCTCATACCTTAGAAAGAATTTTAAAAAAAGATTAATCCTCAGTCTTGAGCATACAATAACTCATAGACATTTAATATATCAAATATTAATCATCGCATAATTTATATAAATGAATAAAATATTCTTTATCATTTATGAGTCTCAAATAACCCATTTGGATGTGATGCAATGACAATGAATCGTCTAACTAGGTGCATCGTACAAAACATAGGGTGTATAGACCTCCTATGAAAGAATAACCCATCAAAATATATAGTTTCCTCATTCTATAAAAAGAATCCAAATATAAAAAACATAAAAGAAAAAAAGTATCACTACCAAGTGAAGAGGACGCAAATGTGGAAGTAGAAAAAGTGTAAAGAAATGATATAAAAAATCATACAACCATACAATGAGAATCCTACTTGATGTTTGTATAATAAGAGGAATAATTTAGACGATGGAGTATTTTTCACTTATACCCTTCAAGAAAATAAAACAACCATAATAATGCCAAAGGGTTTTCCTTTATTTTTAACCTAGTTACCATGAAATAATCTCGAATAAAAATTTATGTGGCCTCACTTCCTTTTTCAATCCCACTTCACACCCACACTATTCATATTAAAACATAAACATTCTATGAACCCACACATTAATTCAGGTGTTTAATTAAATTTTTTTTCTTGAACATTGGAGTGAGGAAATATATTAAAAAGTTACACATATGTATGGTTACTATGAAAAGCTTAATAATCACAAAACATAGCAAGGAAATTAATAATATTACCTCAAAATTTTAATCTCTACATAATTTTTGCGTCTAAAAAATATGTTTAAATTTATGAAAATATTGTCTTACTATAATGATTTTTTAAGATAATTTTTATGATTAAATACGATGAAATTTAGTTTTTAATGTAATTAATTGTAATGGAAATAAAGTTACAAAGAAGTGTTAGTTGATTTTATATTTTTATTTTACTTCTCTTTTACATAATCATATGCACAACATTAACTGAATGGGATGATAATTACATTTTACTCATTGATTTTATATTTAATTTATAACTAATTTATGTAGTTTTATATATTTTTATTGCAATTATTAATATAATAAATAATTCATATATTTGAATTATGTTTTTACAAAATTTATGATTTTTATATTATTTATAATTTATTTTTACATTTATTAATTTTATGTTAATTATTAGTTGTTGAATAATTTTTTTTAAATAACTAATCTATTATTTTTTTATATGTTTAATTATCTTTTATTTTCTCAATTATTGTTTTAATGAATTAATTTATAATTAAAATTTAATTATTGCAATAAAAATCACGAGTTTACATAAACAATGTTAATTTCCCTCTATATAGTATTATTTTATATTTGATGAAAACATTAAATAATTTTGATATTATTTCTTCTATTTTGAAATAAAATTTTATAAGTATTGATTTATATTTTCTCGTAATCAAAAATGAATTATAATTTTTTATAATTAAATAAATATAATTTAAAATCCTGATTAAAATATTATATGCTAATGATAATATTTATAGATTTTATTTTAAAATATAAATAAAAATTTAGTATACTCACACAAACACAATCACATATATATTAACACAATAAATATTATAAATATAACATTTATAGATAAAATATTTACAAGAAATGTAAAACATAAATAGTAAATGTAGGTAATTAATTTATAAAAATCATTGAGTCATTATTATTTCAAATATATAACATATATTCATTAAAATTCTTTTTACTATCATCCATTTAAATCATATGTTAATCATTAATCACATCACATAATGAGAAGGTAGTCATCCATAAACACGAACGATGTTATCGTATTTAAGTGGAATTTAATATATGATTTTATATTTAATATTATTATTTAATAAATATTATTTTGTTTTGATTATAATATATATATTTTTATAATAACATTATATAATTTTTCCTGAGTTAATGAAGGAAAATAAATTGTAACTATCTATAATGTGTTTAACATCAATACACATGGTTGATGGTCTCGTTTCCTATTTCATAAAATATTAGATTGATATATTTATTTATATTAACATATTAACCTAATATTTTATGTGAGATAATGATGTTATTATATCACAATAGTTGAAAATATTTATAATATTTATAAGAATAAATAAAACATATATGTATATATAATAGTTACACATCTTCTTAAGAGAACATTATTAGTTTTATGAAAAACGATTCAATGGATGGTTTACATAATCAAAATAAAGAATCAAGGATATGATGATGTATATAAGGAAAATATTTTGGTTGTTATTTTCCAAAAAAAAAATGTCATTGATATATATAGAGGAGAGTATAGGATATGACAATTTATAAGCGGGGAAAGGATCCCACATTGAAACAGCCTTGAAATTTCCTATAAGAATAAAAAAATTATTACGTCATTATGAATAAAAATTCATTCGAATGACAATATATTGAATTTTGGGAAATTATAAGGTCGATATGATTCAATAAAATTAGATCTATAAATGATTTATTAAAATAAAAAAATTATCATTATATATTATCTTCCCTATAATCCTTTTTAACCATAACTACAATAAATAATTTTCTCGATGTATACTATTCATTTTATCGAAAATATTTGTTAAAATATTGAAATAATATTAATTATTATGACTAAAAATATGGAATCCATTTTTAAAAATACCATTCTCATATTCTATCATATTTTTTATTTAAAATTTTACCTGTGGATTTCATGAAAATGTGGTCTTCCATATTTAAAATTTTGATAAGTATAAAATTTTTTATATCATAGTAAAACATGAAATCTATATCAATGATATAAATTGTATTGAAAATATCTATATTTAAATAATTATATATTTAAAACTTTTTTTAAAAAATTTGTCTCCATAAAATATTTAAACCAAAGGGACACTTTCAATAAAAATAAGTATTTTCACGTCTCATTAAATAATTAATCCTTAAAAATGATACAATTTCCCACAAAAATAATTGTGAAATATTGATTGAAAAAAAATTAATTTATTTAAATATTTTTTATAATAATTTTAATAAAACTTTTTATTAAATGTTCTAATTAAATAATTATATAACATATTTTTATAAAAATGTATTTTCGAAGCATATATAAACATTGCTATTAATTAAGTAACTATTTTAAAATATATATTATTTATCAAACAAATTTGTAGATATTTTTAAAATATCAGTTATCTCGATTTATATGAAAAAATTTAATGACTTCATCATATTGGTTATTTTAAAATAATAAAATTAATAATATATCATAGTTCATTACTAATCGGTGTTACATGTAATATAAGTTGTAGAATAATCCAATTTTTTCAAATGTGTTATAAAATCCATTTGGTGATATATTATACCTATCATAAATTTATTTTTATCTCTCAAAATTCCTCCCTCTAATAAAAAAATGCTGATACTTCTGCCTCATAGTATACATGAATAGCTTGTTGAAATTAGTGGTTTCACGAAAAAAATAACTATGCGAGTGGTCCTATTTTTTATCAGTTTATATCAATTATCTATAATTTGTACCAGTTGTTCATCATAGAAAATATGTTTTTCCTATAGTAAAACCTCTTACTTCATTATATATGAAGGATCAAGTATGTAGTTTCCCAAGAGAGATATGTAAACCAATTTGGGGACTTCAAAAGAGGTTTGGTGGAATCGCTAATAAATAAGATAAAATCTCAAAACAATATAGAATATTAAAGGTGCTGATATACATATGTAATATTATTACATTATATCCAAATATCATTACCTACATACCTTAAAAAATTTGTAGAAATTCTATATCACCAACATCAAATTTCATATCACATTGTTGGTATCTGGATAACGTTTTTGTCAAATTTTTCTCACTTATGTGTTTTTGAGTGAATCTAACCATGCCATCCATTTAATATACTATGTAATCCTCCAAAATATTTCCATATATAATATCATCAATTTATTTTGGTGTCATACACTAATTTTCCCATAGGGATTCAAAAGGAACCATATGATTTATTGAATGAAAGATAATGTTATATGAAAATTGAACCAGTGGAAGGTGTTCTTCCCAACCCCTTTTGAAAACTAGAGACCAAGATCACACCATATATTCATGTGTTTGAATTTTTACCTAATACTGTTCATGTTTGAGGATGATATAATGTTCATAAACTACAACTCTAATTCAGGAGAACACAAAAGACCACTACATAACTTCAAGCTAAACTTTTGATCCAACTATGATAAAAAATAAAGTGGTATTCCATAGAACCTTATCTCATAATTAATTTCTATTATATTTATATATTCATGGTATAATTATTCTATGACTTTTATGATGTGTAAAAACTTTTTATGTTGATCTATGATAAGCCATATAATATTTCACTATTTAGATGTTTTATGGAGTTTGACAACAAAATCATTTGTGATGTTTTCTCATTTACATTTTAATATGGGTAATGGTTGTAACAACCTATAAGACATTTATACCCCAACCATAACATGTTGGCATACTCATCACATAGATTTGTGTTCTAAATTATCTCACTTCATGCTATACCTCTAGAAAAATAGTTTCAAATCACTATAAATATTTGTATTTCTAGGATGAATTGAGAATGAAGAACTATAAGCCTATTCTAATGGATAATTATAAAAATAAAATATGGTCGTAAACAATTAGGTTTATTGAAACTAATGTTATCGTACTAACTATGGTCCAGGTTTGGAATATTTCACACATAATTTTTCCGCTCCATATCAGTCTTTTACGCCCCTTTGATCATCACATAGTCATATGGATGAATGATTATTTGAGAATGATAATATTTCTCAACTACCTTCATGATTTCAAGAAATATCCTTTGATAATAAATAAATAAGTGATTATTTATTCTTTTTATAGATAATATATCATGATACATATGAGTGAAATCATTAAACACCATGTATTCATTCCCATGATTGTAACATATTATGTTGTCAAAATCGTTATTCATCTCCATCCATAATATCTGGTGGATATTCAAGTCGTTATGTGTGAGTATAATATTTATAATTTTTCATCAATATATATATCAAAATTTTAACAAAAAATTTTATTAACCCATATCATTAATGAAAAATATAATGATTCTAACTCCTAATGCTGAGTTTGGTACTTTTTCTACTGAAAATTCAATTTAAATGAGGAATAAACTATAAACATGACATTATACATGATATAGGATATAAAAAACATAACAGTTTAATCAAAATAGATTAAATAACCATTTCCACTATAGGATAATTTCCACACAGGTGCAATGACTAATCTTTCCATCAGTTCAATGAAATTCCCTGGCATTCATTTTCTCAAATAGAGCATGGTTCCCTTATAAGTTAACATATATACTAGATTAGATATTCATCACAAATTCATAATAAAACATTGATAAAATCAATATAAACAATGGAAACTATTTCTCATAATCATAGTGGTTTCTCTGGTCTAGCATTTAATTTCCTCAGCCAATTATTTTCCACCGATATACCCTTTGCTGAGATTAAATGATTCCAAAATAAACACAATATAACCTAAATTCACAATTTTTTTATATATTTTATCATACATTAGATTCATTAGTAAAATTATAAACTAAACATCACCTTATTTATTGTTATTTTAATTGATTTTAATATCATCTATAAAGTCTATAAAAAAAGTGAAAATAAACCTATAATGAATATTTTCATTAAATCCACAAATATAAAGGTCGTATTGGTCAAAAAATGGAATCAATGTATAATCATATTGTCTTTAAATTTAATGGAATATTTCATTATGTATATACTCCAAATTTATCCTTAACTGATGATATCCAAAATGATGGTATATTGTGGAAAAGAACAGTCCACTAAACAATTGATCAAACAAGTTATAAATACAGGGTATAGGATACTTGTTCATCATTTTGATTTTTTCCATGTTCGATAATCTATTCAGTGTTGCATCAATCTAGATTTCATCATAAGAAACAACTAGTGCATACTATATTGAAAAACATTCCTGAATGGATCCATTACAGAGGTTCTCCTAGAGTTTATTATTTAATTAATAGAACTCGACCAAGGAAATTCCATAAGGGTACATTGAAAGATTTTTAGAACTATTTATAACTTATATTGAAAAATAAAAATAACAATTCTTTATAAGGTTAATAAAAATTATAAAAAGGAATAAAAAATCACGAAATCTATATGTATTATTTATATTGTCTTTCTCCCAAACCATATAAGTTAAATACCCCATCCAAATAGAAATTGATATCAACATAATGGATGTAATTACCATTAGAAGTTCAAACATATCGTCACATTGGTAAAAATATTTTCTTTCTAGGTAATATCAAACATAAATTCCCTTACCTAGAATTTGATTATGGGTTCATACAAAGAAAGAAAATCTTAAACTCATATAACAAATAATTTTACCATAGGTTGGATAATAATATTTTATCGAAGCATATTGCCACAAACCTCAATTAGGGATGAATCATAAACATGAGATGTGATCATTATTCTATATGAAATTTCAAAAAACATATCATTGTGGATAATAATGAAAATCCCTAAAAACATGGAATGATATTAATAAACACATATATCTTATCTAAATATGTTACATAATCTTTTTATAAATGAAAAAAAGATTATCATTATATAATAAATCCCATAGAAAAAAAATGTTCAACATAACGGTCATTCATTTTTATTAGAGCTATAAATCATTCTTATTATTTCTTGATCGTGACACATTATTATAATTATTTGACACTATAGGGTTTATCCAAAATCATTCATGGTCAATAATTATTGAAATCATTCCTTATGGTTTATAAAGAGTTTTTGAATTTCAAAAACATTTCTTATAAGAGGTTCAATAAAAAAGTATGTTGAAAGGCATGTAATCATGCCCTAATAGAGGACTGAGTACAACTAAATGTTCCATTATAGAATTATAACAAATATTTATAACAATAAAAGTACCACATAGACTTATAAAATCTATATAGTGATGTTTTTGACATTGAAACAACTCCATTCATCTTTTAATAAAATTCTATAATATTTTCATATACCATGAAATTTCCATTCAAATACCCCTACATATATCGAAAACGTTTTTCAAATCCTTAGTGTAATTGTTTAACTAATCCTTTACATTGATACCAACAAAAAATATCAATATTTTAATACATAAATATTATTTATTTGTATAATAATATCAAAAACATTCTCTAAATACATGAATGATGGCCATTAAGGATTACTATTATTGGAGACGGGATAATAGATATTCATATTTAATTAAGTATATTTAATATCTCCCATAAATAATATACCATTTAGTGCACTTAATAGTCATACCATAATTAAATATTTAATTATAACATTTATAAAAGAAACATAAGAATGGGAGAAATCATATTCTCGGTAAGGGTAAATGAGGAATATATCGATCAAATATAACATGAAAGCATAATAAAATAATAAGTGAATGATATTATAAAATATATAATAAAATGTTAATAACCAATATATCAGAGATCATAAGTGATATCCATGGAATAAAAAATTATATTTTCAAAATATGTGAAACATAATAGTTATGAATTATCATTATTCATTCATGAACCATATATTCATGTCATGTAATATTGGAACCATAATAAGTATAGAATTCATTTGATAAATAATGGATAACAAATGATCCTATAAAATAAAATATGTCAACAATAAAAATATGTATCCCATTTCATAACAAAATAGTAATCATCATGTATTTAACATAATGGATCATGCACAATATCTTATATCCAAAGATGAATCAACTACAAATTTTTGCTTCCCGGAAATTTTTAATGATCAATAAAATATTACCAAATGTATAGGATAGTGAAATAGTTGCTACTATCATATTATTTTTCCAGTTGAGTTCCATAATATCATAAAGGACTCATCATATCCTAACCCATTAAAAAGAGAGTATAATATACATTTCTTCATGGAAGAACCCATGTAATTAAATTAGTTTCACAATCATTTCATTAATTCATCGTATCATAACATATATAAGAGTAACGAGTTCATAAATGAAATTTTTTACTAATAAAAAATATAAAAATTACATATAATAAATATATAGTATCGCTTTTGATCATATCCTCATTAAAACAGAAGAAACAGTAAAGGTTTAATTACTAATTAATAGAAATACTATAAAACTATAATTGAAACATTGTTTATTAAAATATCCATTCAAATTGAAACATCTCCATAAAAATATAATAAATTCTTAAGTATTATGTAAAAAGATTATTTTAAAATAAATTTTACAAAATATATTGTATTATTCAAATAATTGTTTCTATGTGAAGGTAAAATATCTATTCATTTTGAATACATTAAAACAATGTTTCCTCTCACATTTTTGGTCAATTTCCTAAGGATATTTATTCATAATATTAAAACAAGAAATGATTTATAAAATTTATTGAAAAATAATACATGGGTAAAAATTCATATAAAAATCATAGGATAATTGAGAAAAAATTCATTAAAACATTTTTAGAAAACATTTATATAGAATAATATGTTTTTTAGATAAAAAAATAAATTCATTTCTTAAATTATGTATTTTCTGAATATTGTGTATGTAAAGAGTGAAAAATGAATGTTAGAAATTCATTCTACAAAAATAAATATATGGGAAGAAACTATATGGGTTTTTTGGATTCAGATTATAATATTTCGTCCCCAAAAACATAATCACAATAAATCCTGATAACAAATGAGATTATAATATATAACATTTACCACTTTGGAAAAATTTGAATCATAAGAGACATGAAAGAACAAAACATTTATGAATATTAATATCAAATATTTTTAATGATAATAATAATAATATAAATACAATTTCATTATATATTACATGAAAAAAACAAAAGGTTTAAAAGGCATTGATCCCATAAAATTAAACGTGAGATGAAAATCCCTTGATTAGATTTTATAAATTAAGAATTATAAAAAAATAAAAAAATAAATTTAAATGAAACATTAAATATAACTATAATAAAATAAATTCATGATATAAAATGTAGAAACTGTAATATATACACCAATAAAATAAAATTACTGAATAATATGGCATATGACTACTATAAATAAAAGAGAGACACCAAATATCGTATCTTATGTATTGAATTCGTTCGTACAACTTTGAACCTCATATATAAAAAGTAAAGTATAATGAAAAATATATTCTCGAAATATATATATATATATAATACTATTTATGAGTTACTTATGACCTTTTTGTGCCCCTTTCTTAACAATTTCTTGTTAAAATCTCGTTTCGGGTAGTGACACTTTGTTTCTTCATGTATGTTCTGATTTTTTATTTTTACTAATTTTACACATTTCATGGTTTAATAATATCCATGATATTAAAAATGATATAAATATCATATATATTCCTTATTAAAGTATTTATAATAATACAAAAAATATAAATTGTAACTCAATTACATCATTCATAGAGTTGGTATGTCGTACGTATGGACGAAAACTGATTCAATTTTCTTGACAGTTGGAAACAAACTAATGTAAATAATATATCACATTTTTATAGTAATTTTTAGTTTATATATAACACATATATTAATTAATTTTACCCGAATTCCATTCCATGAAAATCATATTTGAAAAATGAATCACATTACATCATGAGGTGGTAGTCCACTACACACACGAGCAACGTTATCATTTTCTCTGTGAATGGAATGAATTTTTTTTTTGTAACATATTTCCAGAGATATTATAATATTTTTGATTTAATATATATAGTTAAATCCATTATTATATCTTTTCCTCAGTGATGATGATGGAAAATGTATTACCTCATTTCGCGAGGTGGTATTCCACAATACACGCGATCAATGGTTTCATTTTACATTTGATGGAAAAGGAAATCAATAGAGGTTATTACATTAACATAATAACATAATACTATACGTGATAAACATATTATACTATATTATTATAGTTTAAAAATTTATTATATTGTTGTATGATGAAATAAAATTAAAACACCTAGTTTATAATTATATATCTACATCATGGAAAGACATTATGTTTATACCAAAATCCATTAGAAGAGGGTTACCAAATAAAATTAATTCCTAAAGTATATGGGGAAGAAACTAAGGATGATATTTTTCCTAGTATTTAAAAAAAAAATGGCATATATGTGTGAACATGAGTTGAGATGAGAGGCCATTCTATAAGCAACTAATGGAACCCACTTGGAATCTACATAGAAATATCCCTAAAAAATCAATACTGATAAATACATTACTAATAAAAATGGTTAAAAATGATAATAGATATGAAAATTTAATATTATAAGGAATATATATGTTAGAGAATATGATTAATACATGTTTTATAGGTAAAAATACAATTATATTTTTGGATTCACCCTTAGTAAATATATATTCATCTTCACTTTTGTAACTAATCATTGTTGTGTATTCTATTAATTTTCACCAAAAATTAAGTAGAACATAATATATATAAATATATTTTATTATTTAAACTATGGAATAAATTTTTCAAAATTATATTCAATGATTTGTAAAATTTTAATTTTAATTTTAATTTTAACACACATACACGATGTAAAAAGGGGTTTCTTAAGAGAATTTGTATAAGTATAAAATCATTTTATATATAAAACAAAATTTATACCTTTGAGATTTATTTAATTAATAATAATGTATTTGAACTAATTTTACTTTTAAATATAAATATATATATATATATATATCTTCATAATTGATTTAAACAAAAGGCTCTTTTTTATAAATATCATTTCATTTCACTATTCATTAAAAATTGAATGTTTTCATAAATATACCAAAATTATAAAAGAAGTAAATTTAGAAATATTAATTCAAAAAATGAAATAATGTTTTCCAAAAAATATTATATCTCGCAAATGAATTTTATTATTTTTCACACAAATAATAAAAAATAATTTTTTAGATGTAATTTATTTTGAAAGAATATAATGAACTTAACAAAAATTAAGCACATATTTTTAATTATATTTTATTTATCTAAAAACATTGTACTTAATTTTAAAATATAGATTATTCTTATTAATCTTGAAAATTTTAACAACTATTTTTCTATGGTCATTTTTTAATTAAAATATAAATAGTATATTATTGTTTTTTTAAAACTCGATAGTGCATGTAACAGATTTAATTAATAAAATTAAATTTATTCGAAAGAAATAATTTAAAAAATACTGTTGTGTTATGGTTATCTCCATATTATTATTATATGATGGACTTATTCTCATATATTTATGATACCTTGGATATGTAAATGAAAATTGGCTTAGTTGGATGATCGATGTTATCAATCCATCATCCGATCAAGTGAATTCCCGAAACATTATATTTATTCATCATAACCATTATATTTATATAAAAAATGTGTCCCTAATGGATAACGATACTATATGCTTATTGAAAACCCTCAATGGTTTTTATGACAATAATGGATGGTAATATTTTCAATAGAACTACATGAATGGAGTCACATAATAATCAAATATTATGAATAGATAAATTAATATTAATCCTCAATGATTAAAATTGATGTACAATTAAATTATACAAATAAAATTTTACATCCACCTATATTCTAGAAAAATTTATTTTATACCTTTCATTCTAGGAGTTCTAGATTTTAATTAAAATAGTAATTAAAACATTACCAAATATTCTAAATTACTATATTATATATTTATTCTCAAGTAAATCATAAACTCCAAATGAGTAATCATTAATAATATCTATTTGGTGTAACTCCATTCCCTAAATTTAATGAAACTATATCTAATTGGGATCATGAATATAATCAATGCATTTATGGTTGAAGAAAATCATTTCTTCAAGGGTGTCATACAACCCATTCGAAGAGGATAGGAAACCACTTGAACTAGTAAAATAATGATCCATACTCAAATTAAAAAAATAATAATGAATGTCACTACATCAATTGTGGTATAAAGTGTAAATTTTCAAAAACCTATCATTTTTAAATTATTTTATTTATATTTACAATAATATTAAAATAAGAATGTGTTAATGAAAAAATTGTTTATATATCCTTCAAGTGTATTGAAATTATTATGAAATTTGAAATCAATGACGATTTTGTAATTCATAATGCTATGAAATAAAAATATCATGTGAAGAGTCTAAATATATATATTTATAATTTGTTTTTTTAAGGTGTCAAAATAAATAAATAATTTTTAATTACATTTTATTTATTATATGATTCCATAATTATATTTTCAATAGAAATGAATGTTATAAATCACTCAAATGAGATTATTTATAATTATAAAGATTTTATTATAATTTATAGTACCCATGTTCACATAATTAATAAATATGAGGAATATTTTTTCAATTATAAACTGGAATGTTTTCATATAATTACATTAACTTAAAATAATAACTAAATAGATATCTCTTGAAGAGAAATAATATTCATACCTAGTGGTATAGATATTTTAATAAATAGTTCATCATTTTATATAAAATCATGACATTGTTCTTTAATATTTAATTATATTTGTCAAAATATACATTACATAGATATTAATGATAAATAAGTTATTGACTGTATATATATAACATTAATTAATAATGAGTACATGTTTATTTGTGATAAACATTCAACAAATCCCATTTAATTGTCCAATGAAAATATAGGTACAATCAATTCAAATATGGAAAACTTTTTTTTATCATCCATGATATATTTATTTTATGGGAAAAATATTTGGGTCTACTAGGGTCAAAAGTGATGAGGATATAAATAAATTGGATACATGGACATCCATTGGTTGGTAAAACTGATATTTGACTTAGTGATTTGTTATTTGTTCCTTATTATAAAAAATGATTATAAGACCATCACTATCTAAAATTTATACTATAACACCCATGTTCTTATAAAAAATTAGTGTGATATAAGTGGTCTAATTCATACTTATAGTGGACCATTATGAATTTTTTAGATATTTATGGATGTTTCCAATATATCGCCTCATGTGTTCTTAAAAATATTTCAAAACCTATAGTTTTTAAAGCATATTTCAAAAATAATAGTATTATTGGATTACTTATAATATTATTCAATATTCAATATAAGACATTTTTATGATAGAAAATATTCATCCCATGATTTTGAATATTATGGAATATGGAATGTTTTGTTTTTTAAATTTCATGTAGCTCATGTTAAAACACAAAATGATATATTAAATTCATTTATATTGTAATGAGAACATATTTTTATAGAACTTATAATTTGAGAAAAAAATCTTATTTAAAATGGGGATATTAAATTACTCATAAAATAGTAAATATTAAAATTAAACCATAATCTTATTTTGAATAATCACCCGTACAATTTACTTGTGGTGATGAACAATATAATTCACATATTAGAATTTTTCGTTGGGAAATATGTGTTCTAGTATAACAAAAATAATGAAATATATGGGACTATAAATTAAATTAGTGATTTATATTGGATTTAAATATCCCTCACACATAATGAATCATAGAAAATTTTATGGGATGAATTTGGAGAATTATTTACTATTTCTAATTTTGTTGAATAATATTCAATAAATTAAATGGGAAAATGAATAGAAATAAAATTAATTATAATAGAAATCCACTTCATTATTAACTATTGATCCCAATTCAAAATTGACTGAACTAAAACATTAACATGTAATTAATTTTATATATTTATAAACTCAATTATACAATTCATTCACACGGTCATATATACAAACTAAAAATGTACCAGTCACGATTTATTTCCTTAATTTATTCTATAATTTTTTAAAATAAAATTATATCTATCAAAATATAATTTATACAAAATTACGTAGTTGATGAGAGAGAAATTATCCTCAAAGGAAATGAAATAACCCAATGTCATTTGAAAAAAAATAAATTCACTTTTATGGAATAATAATCTTCAAGATCATGGAATTCATCATGAATCAAATTTAATAAAATTAAAGGATCATTATTAACTCATAATTTATTCAAATTTTACTAACATGAGAAGATATTTTAAAATAATTTTGATAGAATATTTTTGTTGAATATAGAACATAATAAAATGAATGACATAGAAGAAGATAAAATATAATATGAATTACATGATATTGTAGATTGAGATTAATTTAATATTTCCATTTTTTTTAAAAGTCTCCCATGATAAATATTCATATTTTTGGTTGACTATAAAAACCCTATAAGGTATTGAATCAATTTTTTTACATGGGTATTTTATAGAAAGAGAAATAAAATTAAAAAATTTTCAATCAATAAACAAAAAGTAGTTTTTCTTGGTTTTTCAAAATGAAATTGGAATGATATTGATGAACATAAATCACAATAATGCATTTTATAACCCTGAGTAACTCATGATATTTGAAATAAATGAACATAATATATTACACCAAATTAATGTTTTTATTACAGACCAATATGGTAATATTGAAAATTTTGTTTATATAATAATCTCGGAATAATTAAAAAATTTAAAATCATGATCTCTATCCAGAGGTATTTATTATGTTATGTTGAAAAATTCATCATATATATATTCCAAATGTTTTCAAATATATGGAAAAACCACCTATCTAACTTTATAATACAATAGGGTTAGTAAAATGAATATATTTATCCATGTTTTTACATTATGAAGAGTGGATAAAATTTTTCCCTTATCATAGTATATGTTTATGAAATTAATATTATTGATACCCACTATGATGTTTCTGTGGTAGTATAATATCAAATGGATGAATTTGAAAAGAATTAATTGGAAAAGGAAAATTTTATTACCTGGCTAATAAATTAAACATTGTGAAGATGTGATTTTTTATCAATCTTAGTATAATAAAAAATAAGAAAAAAATTTACCTATTAAAATTACATCAATTAAATTCATTATTTGTTGTATGATATATGGATTTAGATAAGGTTGATTTTAGACCTTGTGAGGATAATGATGGGCTTATTTTTCCTAATTCACAATATCAGATTTTTGTATGATAAAAAATATACCATATAAAAATTGAATTGGATGATATGTCATTTTATATGTATTTATGAGATAGTTAAATATATTACCCTACACATTGACATTATAATAGTATTATAGAAATATTATGGCGCCTTAATTGATATTATGATCAAGGATTCATTTTTTCATATAGTAAAAACCTAAAATATATTGGCTATGCTAATGATGAATATTGTTTGGTGAATATAATGATATATATCAACCTAGATATTTGTTCAATAGTGGTGGATGTAAAATTTCATGTAATTAAAAATAATAATTTTTATGGCTTTATCCAATCATGCTGATTTGATTATAATTCATGAAGCACGTTGATAATGTGTTATGTTGAGATCAATTGTACATTATATTTCAAATAATTATAGTTTTGTTATGAGAAATAATATTCCTAAAAACATTATATGAAGATGTTGATTGATTTATATAAAGATAGCATAGTGGGAATAAAAAATGTGATTATGAAAAATATTTCTCTCTTAAATTATTTTTTTCTCATGAATGTTAAAAGACTATTGAGATGCAAATACAAAAAATAAAGGTTGTGAAAATACTGATGAATTATTCATAAAATAATGAATACCTATTAATTTTTGGGTAATTGGTTTTAAAATTAGGATTGAGTTTACTATGATGTCCATCATAATTTCTTGAGGTGGAATTGGTAATTCTTCCCTATATTCTTTTTTAGTAGTTTTTCCCAATAGGAATTCCTTGAATGGGTTTTAGTGAGGATGCAAGGATTAGAATAAAATTAATTTGATTTTACTTTTCCCCATTGTTTTTAGTGATGAGTATATGATATTCTATGAAATTATGACATGCATCTGGGGGAATTATGATTTATTTATCTTGTGTATGTTATATTTTTACCATTATTATTAAACCCCATCACTAAAAATCTATTCTTATAGTTAAACCTTCATTTTATCTAATCATTGGTATTCTTTATACATATTAAAAGGTATTGATATATACTATTAATTACAATAGTCATGGACTCTATTAGTTTCCACTATAGTAATTGACGAAACATGTTATCCCTCTATACATTCATTCTAAATCATTTCTACCTTATTATATATTAATTCTAAATATACTTCATCATTATTATTAATATTCACCTCTACCGTTCATCAAATAATTATTTAACCTGTGTTCAATGATTCATTATATATTTTGAAATTCCACATTGTATTTATAATTATGTGATGAATTTACCGACATAAATACATTTCTAAAAAAAATTAGATATTTTTAAAACTATTTACCATTAATTTTATCTCATCAAATTGTGAGGTTTACATTCACAATGGTTTTTATTTCTAGTTATATTGTGATAAAAACCTTTTATTGATGAAAGTAATCATATTTATTTTTAGTTTATTATATTAATGTAATTATATCAATAATAAATTTATTTATTTTTAATAATAGTAATTATAAGATTTATATAATTTATTCCAATTAATTCATTTAAAATTTATGATTAAAAACATATCGAATATTATTGTTTTCAAAATGAATTTTATAATTAAAAAATATATAAATATTTATTGGTATATATATAAATATATATTTGAGTATATAAAATATATATATTTTCCTATATTTTAAAAATGTATGATTTTTATTAATCTATATATATATAATTATAAATAAATTAAAAATATAAAAATAATTATACGGTTAAATATTCAATTATATAACAAAACCAAATCTTTATTCCACTTATGATCCTTTTTACATTTCAATGCACCAAACATGTTCATCTGATACTAATATTTTTATTCTACTAGATTAATACATTTTTTTCACCTAACATATCATTTTTTTGTTTAGATAATATAAATTTAAATTGTTAGATGTTTGTTTCATAATAATATAATTTATAAATAAGAAATATTTTAAAATATAAATATATATTAATAGTAACAAATAAAAAAATCAAAACATTTCTAATAAGCTAAATATTATAATTAATATTTGAAAATGACTTATTCATTGTTAAAATTTCATTAGATAATAATTAAACAATTATTTTTTATGACATTAATATAAACAAAATAGAAAAATTAATAAAATATAGTTTGAAAAAAATATAGTTTTTAATTTGAATAAAATAAAATCAAAAAACTATAGTTGTTTATATTAAAACATAGTCTCATAATATGTTTTTTCAATTGAATAAATTATATTCTTGTATATTGAATTCGACAATACATATTAACATTTTATACACATGCTCAATCATTAAACACAATTGATCACCCATGTGGTACCCCACCCCAATCCATCGATTTGGGGTTCATTATTCTAATTATTTCATCTGATATATGTTTTGTTCATTTCATCCTACCATGGAATAAACATGAGTGTGTCCTAAAGTAAAAACCATGGAGGTTTTTGTGGATAAATATAACAAATACTCTTCTAATATCATTAGGGATACTCACATGTATGTCCAGATTGTGGCTTCCTGTGTGTTAGCAAATACTATGCATCCAACAAATATATTTCCATTTCCTTAATAGCCAAGCGGAAATTAATTCTCACATGATTGCCTCCAAGAACATCAACTCATCCTATTGATTCTGTAAATCATGTATCTTGTTATATCCCACACAACATAGTGGAATTCAAAATAACATCTCCAACCAATTATACCATCAATGTGATTGAATAAGAGTCTTAAGTACATTAGGTGTTTGTCCTCATGCATCAAATAATAATGACAAATTGTTTCGTTGTAAGTGCTGTGTGTGGAATGCATACTCTATTTCATATATAAACCCTTAATTGAATGACTAATTAATAGTTATAATAGTTATAATCATCATAATATAAAATAGATTTATAGATATTATATTTATGTGAAACCAGATGTAAATTGAAACATATATAAAAAATATGAATGAGGTAATATAATGTCACATTATTGATATAGATAAAAACATGATGCATTCTAAGATGATCATACAATAAATAGTCCAATAATAAAAAAATTTGGTGGAAACATTTACCAAAACTAGTCTTTAGACCTATCTAGTATCTCTATTCCAACTCTAACATAGCATCTCCTACTCCACTATCGAGAACATGAAACATTCCCTTACCTATGTCACAAATGCTAAATAATTCTTATATACTCAGGTTCAGGAGTATGGTGTCAATATAAATCCATAGGCAACGACCAACATTTTCCATAATCGAATAAAAATAAAATTAGTTCATATAAACATGACATGGAAATAATCATAAGATAAAATCATTTGTATTTTCCTCATATCTTTATTAGATTCATCATAACTCTAATGTATGAACTAAATACTTCAGCTAGCATTAGTTCTGTATCTAATAATGTACATTTATGAACCATGGATTTGAATTATTCCCATTGATAATATATAATACTAAGAAACCTAGATACAAGTTCTCAATATACCCAACGTAGGAACCATATTTACAATAGTTGAAAATACATCAATATCATGCCACTAATACACCCATGGATGGTAATTCACCAAATATTTATCATAACATGTACAATTATTGGTATTACCCCAAGCCCTCATCACATGAATACACATGGTTGTAATTACACCAAACCAAATATTAATATGATCCTTATGTTGGAGTTATGACAAACTACTTCCTCATACCCAAATCAACCATGTAGGAAATTACACCCAACTACATTCTTATCAATACAGTATGCTAGCATTAAACAATATAAATTTTTTAATGATTATTGAAATTTTTCTTTACACACACATTATCCCCACACATAACCCCTAGGATTTAATTACACAAATGAATGTATTGCACACAATTATATGTAGATATTACAACCAACATCATATCAAGTATATTCATCAGTGGGAATTACCTCTAGCATATTATTTATCGTATCATTGGATTATTATTACACAAAAAATCATACCTAATGTCATTGAGATAAAATTACAAAAGAACTCATATATAAATCATAAATTTTTTAAATCATAGTATAAATAAAGAAATCGATTAATATTTTTCTTAAATAAAAAGAAAAAAAGAAAATAAAAAATTCCATATATAGATAAATAAACAATAAGTGGTAACATGGATTTGAAACATTCCAAGATTTGGTAAACACTTTATATTAATTTTAATATTATCACACAACATATTACCCAATTCAGGTTAACATTCAATGTTATATCCAAGTTATATGAATATTTGTACACCTCTCATTATCAATGAGTAATCATGCACACCTATCATGGTCAACTATTTTAAAACATAACTAATGAAACCATACATGTATTCCCTTACCCATCTTATTAAACACATTTTTTAATTGTGTGGTCATCGGAAAATTAACTGTCAAATAATAGTCAAACTTACTAAATTGTTGGCCTTATTAGTCATGAATTATTTTATTATATCCACATAATACCCATATTATTTTATTCTATATAATTCACATAATACTAATGGATTTGGATTATCATGAAACACCCTCCACATTCCTAGTACAATAAGAAATTATATACACCACCTACCTCGTATCCATATGAGACTTCCTATGATATTCCATTTGATGAATGAACCCCCTATACATGGAATTAATTAATATAACATAAACTTTGAATTAGTAAATAATAAGCGAAGAATGTTGAAATAAAGCGAGAAATCAAAGAATTCATATGGATGAGTTATAATTTTTTTTAGAAATATCCAAGGAAAAACAATATACAAATATTATTACTGAAAATTTTGATTCAAACAATATAAGAGTAGAACCATGAAAGGAGTCCTATGGGGTGAAATATAATAGAGATAATGAGGGTAACCTCATTTAATAAGGAATTAAAATTTAAAAACATATAATTAATTTTTTTAAAAAAAACAATTTAGGAAATGTCAATGAATCCTCATTGTTCACAATGAAATGTCAAAACCTACTATCACACTCAATTATAATCCTTTGCATCACAACATAATTCACATCACCACGGAAGAAAAAAATAGACCACCCCATCCTAGGGCCATTATGTGGCATGAATCATTTCATCATAGTGAAATAGCCTCCATAGAAAAGGCTTAATGATGCAACCTCCATCAATTGTAATTTGACCAAGCACCAACAATGAAGATTAATATGACATTTTCAACACCACACTCGAGTTCCCTATATTTTGATATAACATATAATCTATAAAAACCCATATATCCCATACATAATCTAAAAATAAGAAATTTTTCCTCAACCTATTCGAACTCCTCAAATATCCAAAAAATATATAAATACACATCATTCTAAAAAAATAAAAATAAATATGTTCTATAAGACATGATATGTATTATAACCTCCCCTATATTAGAATTTCACCCATGATTTAAATCACCAAACATCCCAATAAAATGAATCTAACCATTTCTATATCATATATTTCTCTCAATACCATGTCTCCTCATAGATACACATGTGTTACAACTATATGTTCATCATAGTTGCATTTTTGACATGTATAGAAATATAACTATAGTCCCCTATATATACCTATTATTAACTAAATGGAACATAATCCTCATCAATTATACCAAAAAAATAGATTAACTATTATTGGATAAGGTTATATATATATAAAGAATAGATACATATAATTAATTATTCATAGGATTGTTTCTTTATTGATATTCTATTCAGAATTCCATTATACCAATCATTTCAGAATCCCAACACTCATGCGATCTAATTTCCCATTCCTCTAAATAAGGAAGTGTCCCAATCAGGTTGAATTATCAATATAGTTTTTCCTTTTGATGTATATTTACTTTTATTAATGTAAATAATATTTTGGAATAGTGTAACAAATATTTTGTTTTCAATATGTCATGTCTATTAGTGAACTAAATTAAAAAAATGCTAATTTGTTATTTTTTGAGTATTAGTTAATTTTCTAGAATGTAATTCCAATGGAAAAACATTGAAAATTAATTATTATTTATTAAATTGGTTAAAATTATTAATGTGACGTTTCAAAAGAGGTAAATGTAACACAAGTCAGAAAAATATTTCTAAATCAAGAGATCACTTTTTGTATGACTTTATTATGATTGAGTTTACATTTTTTAGAATGAAATCTAAGACATAAGTACTCATATGTAATTTAATATGTTACTACAAAATATAATTATGAGTTGAGGATGTCCATGGTATATTAATTCCAATATGAACACTAAAGTGATGATTTAAAAATAATCCAACATATGTGGAAATTTATTATGGGAAGGCACTTGGATGAATATGATTAGGTTAGACACCTATGATTTACCTAGGAATTCACTATATTAATAACATTGCACATGTCTCATATAAAATAAATTGATCTCTATACTAGTGAAATCAATATCACTAGGGGGTCACATTATATTGCCAGTTGTCTACATATCTTTTGAATGATTGAACTCAATGTTACATATGAATCAACACTGTAAGAAGAAACATGACTCACTGTAAAATCATGTGACATTATATTCATGTGTATTACAGTTCAAAATAATCCCAATTTATTTAATTTAAACAAATTAAAATGGTCAATCTTCCTCACAGGTCATATTAACTCATGGAAACCATATTTTATAAGAGTATAATAATACATCTAGGGGTTTCACAAACTATCTTCAATGATGTTTTTTCACTACTAAAGTATATGATCAATATGAACACACATATACATATATATATATATATATATATATATTCATTAATGGTTTCTTTTTATAATTTTGGATGAAATTGGACGGATCAACACACTCAACCAAATACAATAAATTCCAAATTTAACAAATGTTCATCATCAAGGAGAGACATAAGAAAACATCGAAATAACTCATGTAGGGAATGTCAAAAAAATTTAGGAATTATATCAAAAATCTAAGCCACATGTTATGATTTATGAAAATGGAATCAAATACATTTTGATATATTCAGAGAATCTTTTATAGGAGTGGGAGATGAAGGACTTCAATGCTATAACATGTTAAAACATGATATGTGGAATATGTTTTCAACTACATGTGCTAAAATCATGCAATTGATGACTAAATTTGAGAGTTTAATTGAAATTATAGAAGTGAAATAAAATATATAGGATAATGGTTTGAGTCCTTTTAGATTAGTTTACTTCATTTTTTATTATAATTCTTCGTTTTCACATTTTTTGTTCTTCCATTCCTCTTCCTTCGATGATGTTGAAATCATTATTTCATGGTTTTGGATGACTGACTTGGGGATTGATCTCTATATGTGTTTTTTGGGTATTAGCATCCAAATTACTCAAAGAACAATTCTTCGTTAATATCTTGTTAAAATCATTAGGTGTTGGAGTGTGTGATATGATTCTTGTAATATAATCATATGCATACCACTAAAATTTTTCATCATTTTTTCACAATCAATTCTCCCTATATTCTTCAAAAAAAATAATTAACCTGGTATATTTGGGTATTTAATGGAAGAACCACATTCAATGGAGTGGGGTACATGGTTGGTGGAAAAACATGGACCATTGAATGAATACTACTAGCCAACATGTGTGAGATGGAGTTTTATTCTCCATAGATGTCATAAAGGGATACAATGGTTGATACCATTGATTGAGGAGAGTCGCTAATTTGATTTTAAGATCTAGACAATGAATATTTTTTAAAAAAAAATTAATTGATAAAGAAGTTAAATCTGTCTTATAAACATGAAAACATCATCTTTGGAAATGTTAATTCAGTTACTTATCCCTATTTTTTCTATGTCAAATTTGAAGTACTTGTATGTTTCTCTTGATAAATATTATAAAAAACAAGATATAAATATTAATTAGGGAGAATTATTGGTGTTTTTTCATAGATCCTTAATTTAAAATCAATATCACCACTAATTTATTCATTTTAAATTCTAAATATCTATTTGATATCCCATTTAAAAACAAACTATTAGATAAAACATAAAAAAAAATCTTTATTTACTACCTAAAAATCAATTGGTGTTTGTCTAGAGTCTATATATGAATATGTGTTTCACTATTAAATTTCAAGGATCATTTAGATTAAATAGATATGCTCTAACATATCTGTAATGATACTCTATCATATAATTTCTAAATCCCCTACCTCTAATTATGATATAGTTGGACAACATTGGAATCTATACAATTAATCAATAGGGACCATAAAGATTCAGGATTTTACATGTTGTTATAGTTGAATACTAATGGGGATAGGAGATTCTCTTATTAACAATTTTAATCATGGATATATGTTAACATCATGTCCCCTAATAAATTTAAACTATTTTCAGTTTATTAGCCTATCTATTGTTCCTAAAAAGTGTTAAATTCTATCTAAGTATCAATTATTTTATATAGAACCAACTTCAACTATATACTGAATTGAGAAGCCAAATTATAAATAGTATTATTTATATCCCCATGATTATCAACTATCTAACAATATAAATAATTCCCATATTTAAAAAAATATGTCTCTATACATTGTAGGAAATATAAAAACATAGTAAAGAAGGTGAAAATAAACAATATTTAAGCACTTCAATTACAGGACTTCGTTAACCTTTAAAAAATCCATTATTAGAACATTTCATTTTAACATATGAATGGGTGGTGGTTCTAAAAGACATGTGGTTTATTTATGCATGACAACCACTAAGATATTTTTGATTAATTTTGAGGAAAACATTATTATTATCTCCATCATCTGATGAAACCAATATTAAAAATGAGTGAAATGATACATATTGTTTATCCCTAACTAAATAACTTATCATTAGGTGTGTAGTTTGGGTTCGGCTTAGTGGTAAGAACCCAATAATCCTACATGAAAAATAGGGATTCAAAACCATTGGGGCGTTGATACTGTAGCAGCATTGTAGCGGTACTTTAGTAGTGGTTGTACTGTAGATCGGTGGGTACTGTAGTGGTGGCAGGTACTGTAGCTGCTGCAGTGCAATGTAGAGGTAGCGGGTAATGTAGCAGCCATGTTACTATTCATATAATGGGCCTTAGGCCAAAAATTTTGGCCTATGAGCTATGTAATGGGCTACAAGCTCACTGGTGCTTTGGGCTAGCTAATGGGTCTCCCTCTACCCAGTTAAAAAATGTATTTACATTTCTTTAATAAATAAATGAGGCTTTGGCCACAACCTTTAAAAACCTTTTCTTGATGTGTGTGAATCCTATAAAAGTCTGTTTTTCATGTACATTGGGATGACTTTTCAGAAAAATCGAATATGGATGATTCTCATATTATTTTATTGTTTTTTTGTCATGGATGTCTGGGAATAAATTAAATAAACTCTATTTAAAAACATGGATGGTCAGGCAGACTATCATATTTAGGAAATCCAACTCAAAATTGTTATGAAATTCCACTTGTTTAGGGATGAAATATGTTTCTATATGACAAGGAAGTTACATTACATTCCTTGGTAAATATGATGATGGTAAATATGATTGATCAAAGATTAATTATCATGACAAATGGGGTTCATAATTAAAGTAGTTGAGTGATTTTGGAGTAACATGATTCATTGATGAACTTATTTTGCTATGCTAGTTTCTCAGGCTGAACATGGATTATGTGGGTTTATAGTATGGGTTGAGTAAATCCGTAAACACTATCTGAATCAAAATAAGTTAATTTTTTATGATGTTTGATGCTTTAACTGTGTATAATTATTTTGGTTGACAATGAAAGATGATATATAGTTAGTATGGTTGGATTTGTTGAAGAATATTCTATGGTGGCACAGTTTAACCATGTTTTCCAAATTTTTTGGCTTCAAAATATGTACTTTTTTATGTAAGTGGAAGTCGTTTCTATAAAGGAGTTCATAGAATAATGTTCGGAGACTGGGAGGAAGATTTCGTAGACACATAGGTGGTTTGTAAAACTATAATGGAAAATTGGAAAAGGATGATTTCATCAGAGCATTACTATGTAGACCACAAAGCGTGCTATGTAGACCGCATAGGAAAAAATTGGTCATGGGAGTTGTAGAGTTCATGTGATCTTTTTATTCCATAGGAGACATGCGTTTGTGAAATGAGGTTTTGATTGTGGTCACAATAAATGGTTTTCATTTTCATATGAAATTGGATTCTTCAAATGAGAAATGATTTCTATAGAACACATAGAACATATTGTGGGTGATGATTGTACAACATTGTTTTTTTGGTAATTAATGTTTCTTGGTTTTTTGGATCTATTTTTCATATATTGTGACCCATACTTGGATCATTATATAGAGTGAATTTCATTATAGGAGAACATCTCTACATGAAGAATTAATGTATGTTTAAAGGAGTTTAGGAGGTGGTATTTCACTAAGGGAGTATTTAAAGGAGGAATGTTTCCATGATGGAGGATTTTTTTTAATGAAAGGAGTTTGTGAGACTTTTTATGGCCCAATAGAAAATGGTCCTTATAGTATAGGTTATCTGCGAGTCATCAACCATCCTTAAAGAAAGGGATAGTCGATAAATATATTGGGTGTGTGAAGCATTAGTGGTTTACAAATGAATAATCCAACCCTGATGTAGAGGCTGCCCACAAACAAAACATGATACATGATGTACTCACACCATGTGGTGAAAAGTAGTCAATAAATGATACATAACAATTCACGATGGGTATATGTAAGTATGCTATGAGACTAAGATAGTTTTTGAATGTTATTTTTTCAAACTAACACTACACTGAAGAGTGGGATCATTATTTAGTGAAATCAGTCATGGAAATTAGAATGGGATATCTCACTAAGTATTATTACGAAGACCACTAAGTTCATACCATATTCATTGTAAAAAAAGTGAATAATTGTTTTGAAATATCACATTATTGAAATTTGATCAAGAATCACTATATGATTTTTGTTAAATAAAATATATTAAATAATTTTGTGCTACTTAAAGAATATGAACTCTTTTATTGAAAAAAATGTTATATGAGAGAAAAAATCTATCCTACATGTCTTACTACACACAATGGAATTTTTTTTCATGGATTGAATTTTATAGTATCATTTCCAAGCCATACCAATGATGTATCTACCCTTGTTGAGTATTGATCCTTGTAAAATATTATGATCCTATGGATGTCTGTTTTGATTGTTTTTAGTAGGGAAAAATTCATTAACAGGAGGTGATGGTTGTTTCATAAGAAATCGAACATCAAATGGAATGATTTAATTGATTCACTCCTCACCCTCTCAGGGATATATGAGTCCTTGATGGGTAATCGAAATTGTTATTAGTGCATATGGTTCCTTTAATTTATTCTTATTTTATTTTTTTAGAATAATTTGTGATTTTGAATCTTAAATGGGCGAATAGTAATGGGATTCTGGTCATCAATGGAGATAACTATCATACATGGAAAGGTAGATTGATGTATTATCTTATTTTAGATGTGTATTATGTTATCGAAGCTAAATAGATGGATTTAACCTTATTTATGACATGTTTCCCCTTGCATCTAATGAAAAAAAATCTATAGAATGATGTAAGAGTTGAAAATGATTTACCCTCATAAATTTCTAAAAGTGAGTTTTTAATATTTAACAATGTTTTGATAGCTACTAGTATCTAGGAATAATTGAAAAAATTCTATGAAGGAGATACAAATGTAAAGAAATAAAAGGGAAAAATCTAGAGGTTTATGATTGAAGATTTAAAAATTGGTGATTACAAATCTGATGTGGACATCTTTACAAGGATAAATAACATTATCAGGACTATTAAATGTATTGGTGAAGAGTTTGAGGATTCAATTGTTGTTTAAATTATCATAGGAATTATTTCTCACAAATCATATTCTATATTTTATTCATTACAGGATCAATACCCTATAAACATATCTATGGAATATTTTCATAGTACTATCTTCACAAATGAAATGAGAAGGGATAATATTATGAAGAGAAAAACAAAATATGATATGGAATTATCCTTCAATGATTCCAAGAAATAAAAGTATAAAGAAGGATCTTGATAAAAATTATGGTACTGACTCTTACATAAAAATCATATATGTAGAAATATTATGGATATTTTATCCTTTATTTCCAAATAAGTGAGAAAATGTATAGATAAATACAAAGGGATACATCCATTTAATGGTTTTCAATGTGGATACATTGGGAACCATATGAATATTATTCCACAAGGAATTAATGATCATAATAGGGATAATAAATAAATAATATGCATATAGTTTTAGAATAAATAGGCTGATAAGGATAAGTCTTTTTTGGGAAGGGTGAAAAATTCTTCCAATCTAAAATAATAGCTTTTTATATAAAAAGGACAATGATGATGAAGAAATTGAAGGAAAATAAACAATTTTTTTAAAAGACTGTATATAATAAATTTATGTTTTAACAAAATAACTTGAGAAGAAAACATTTTTAATGAATATTTGGTTGTAAATACGAAATAAAAAAAGTATCAATGGTATAAATTTTCTAACTAAATCATTATAAATATGAACATAGGGATACGAGTTTGAAAAAATATGTCTAATAAGTTGGTGAATGTTCTATTATGGATAATCCTGAGAAAGATAAAAATTGATACCATAAAAAATGAGAATAAAGCTATAATTTTTTCATGAGGAGAAGAATGATTGGAATCATATTTATGTATCCAATATTAACAATGTGGATAATTCTGTAGTTTTTAGAAACACAGAGTATAAAATTTCTAATCATTCACAGTTAAGAAAAGATTATATTGCATCTAGTTCTGATAATACTAAAAATAAAAATTGGAAAAAATAATAATTTTTGTAGAAAAAATTTAGGTGGTCAAAAATGTTCTGTGTTATATAGAATTTTTGGGAATCCATATGTTATAATGAAAAAAGGTAGATTCATTGGAGTGTTTGGAAAAAGAGGTGAAGATATAATTTTTATTTTTTATGATTTCTAAGGAAGAGGATATAGATGTTTAAATAAAGAAACATGAATATTTTCCAATTTAGATTAATTGAATGATTTTAAAATTCTTTATGAACAAAAATAGACTCAATCTAGTAAGAAATATGAGTAGGATAAGGAATGTTTTTTTAATAATTTTGATAATAATATCAACAATGTTAATCTAATTATAGAAGATTATAAGACTCAAGTATTTCAGGTAAAATGCTGAATCTCAAATTACTCATCCTATGATGAGGAAGCAAGTGGTAGCTCAAAATATTATTGGAAATCAACATCATATGTTTCAATCAAGAACAAAAACAAATTTTTTACACACACTTCATTATACTCAAAAATTCAATTTGAATGATGTTAATATAGATTTAGATCATCTTTAATGCGTTCAGGATTATAATGAAGAAAATGATTATATAGAAAAGAATGATACATGGGAACTCATACCTACACCAAATAAGAAAAATGTTATTGATAAAAATTGGGTTTCATGAAACAAAAAAATATATATATACAAAGTAATAAGGAAAAAGGAATGATTAGTGTGCAATGGATACTCACAAATTTAATTATTTTATTTTGATTATATTTTTTATCCATTGGAATGGTTTGAAACAATCAAAATCTTTGAGGATATTATTTCACAATCAAAATATAGAAAATCAATTGGATTGGAAATTGGAATTCATATATGGTGATCCTGAGGAGGATGTTTACAATGAACAACCATGTGTATTTTTTTATTGGGAATGATGAATTTTATGTGTGTAGGATGATGAAAGACTTATATGGGTTAAAACATGAACTATTGGAATTATAATCCAAATAAGATTATTGGTTGATAATGTTGATGTTTAATAAAGGTAGATTTGATACCATTCATTACATCAAGGAATTTCTAGGTTCTTCTCTCATCATCGATGATTTTGTTGACGTCATTATATTTTATGGGAATTATAAATGAATTTTTTAAAGAGTTTATAAACCGATGAAAACGTTTTTTTATATTTATATTATAAGGCCACAACCATATACATTACATAATATTTAATTAAGTTAATAATTCAAATTGATGATCATTTCAGGTTTAGATTTTTAGGGAATTATTCCATAACAATTACATAACATCTCAAAAATTACAAAGTTGACAAATCTACTCGGTATCCATTTTTTTCATAAAATAATAATTGTTAAAAAAACCATATTTATTTTCCTGATATAAATATTCATGTGCTCTTCCTTTCTCTTACCATGACTTATACCACGTGATAAACATTTAAAAAATTTGGTATGAGCATAAAAATCTTTGTAGGGGTTATAAAATAAAGAAATAAAAAATTAGTTGATCAATAAATACAAACATAATCTCTTTTACATACCTCATGAATGAATAAGATTTATTAATAACATATAGAAATCATAAATAATAATGGTATCTTATGAAATCCATATCAAAGATAAATTGTAACATTAAAAGCTACATGGGGAGTTACATTTGGAATTCCCATCACAATATATTCCTTAAATCCTATTGGAGAGACAATAACATTTACCTTTGTCACGTTACCCAATGTATTGGAGAGCTATCTCGGGCTCACCCACCCTAGGTTTATCATAAACCCACCCGTATATGTAAAAAATTCCCAAAACCTATAACATATTCATAACACATAAAACAAACATAAAGGAAAAATAACATTTCCACATTTCAATCACAATATATAATATCAACACATTGAAATAATAAATCCAATTCAAAAGACACAATTAAAACATTTAAAAAGAATATTTTTGAATCAAAGTGCCCCATACCACATTAAAACTTATAATGAAATTAAAATTTTAAAACATTAATTTCATTAAAAATAAATCCATAAAACCATTTCTATGACATAGACATTAATGAGAAATAATTAGAAAAATAAATGTTTAAAACATTTAAAATAATGTTTTAGTTAAAGATTTTTTTAACACTAGATAAATTTCATGACTAAAAATAATTAAAGACTACCATTAAAAAACATATAATATCATGGGAATAAGGATATTTATGATATAATATGTCAAAGGTATGTATATACACCTTATAGGATAATAAAGGTGCACAATATCTAGATATTCCTCAATGAAAGGAGATTGAGACGTATTCCCTTACAAAATTTCACCAGCCTAACGACGTAACATTAAAATTTGGAAAATGAGTAGATGGAAGTGAAAAGGGTCTCTCATAATATGAACATACAATTTTTAGAAATATTTATATAGAATAACATATCCTAACATATGAAAAAGGTAATTAAAATACAAGACATAAAAGTAGTCATTGACTGAAAGAGTATGATGAAATGTTCTCTTACTGATTTGATAAAAAACTAATCATACACCAAATGAAGGAAGGATCATAAAATGATGATTTAAATACACATAAATTAAAGTAAATTACACAAATAATACAATCATGGGTAGTAAATACACCACAAAAAAGGTAATATAGGCAAATATAGCAAGAATCTCACTGGAATAAAAAGTGAGATGAAAACCCCTTACCATGTTGTAATCAATCGGTTCATATGAAACAAAAGTTAATAACCACCAAATAAATCACATAATACAATTAATATAATTATAATCATGATAATATATATCTAATGGTAGTACACAATACACCACATGCAACAAATAAGTGGTGAACATTGGAAATCACAAGGAATTAAAAGTGAAATAATAAATCCATTACCACGATGTAATCAATCGTGGCATGTGACCTAAAGTTAATAAACAGAAAATAAATCACGGAATACCCTGAATATAAATAGTATCATTATAATATATATCAAATGGAAGTACACAATACACCCCATGCAATAAACAAGTATAAACAATGAAAATATCACAGAATTAAATGTGAGATAAGAAACCCCTTCCCACCTTTATGACTTGACTTGTATCGTCTGTTCTCATCCTGAATAACAAAAATAATTTAATTTCTACATCATTAAGAACATTTTTCAAGTTTATTATTTATTTTATATCACTTATTAACTTTCTATAACAATTAGTTAATTATTTTAGTTCATATTAGACATTTTATCAAGGATCGGAACATTAGTCAAAAATGACCTTGTTATAATAACAAATTGTCCATGTGATCAAAATTACATTATCTCCAGAATTATATTTATGATTTATATATCATATATATCCAGTGTATGGGTATTTATAATATTCCAAATCATTTGGTGCTATGAAATCAAACGCACCGTTCATGGAGACAGTAAGCCGTACATACGCATGAATGCTACTTTCATTCTTATTTTATATTTAAAAGAATGAAAACATAATAATAAATAGGTATATTATAATTACGGTATAATATCTATGTTATATATTTTAATTAAATACATATTTTATATGTTCCATGTATGGCATTAATGAGTCATATAACTTTGAAGGGGTGGTAGTCCGCTCTTTCTCAAATGAAATTATTGTATTTACCCATTATGGAAACCATAAAGATATTATATATATGAAAAATAAATATGTATAGAGACAATATAAATATAATAGATATCACATGTAAATATAGTTCTATATTAATGGCAACTATAATAGGTGGTAGGAGAAGATGGAGCAATCATCATTTAGTGAGGCAGTAGTTCACCATCCACAGAAAGAATATGTTATATATCTATTAGACGGAGGTGTGTGTAATTGTAGTTTGAATATATATCATATCAAAAATCTATTATATTTCGTATACATTATTCATTATAAAATAAAGAAATAAAAAGATTTTAGGTGGTTGGAGAAGAAAAATAAAAGAAAAGAACTTAAGAGAAGATATTACCTTTAAATCAAGTAACTCCCTGTGGTTTGAACCAAAAGGATTTCTTGAAAATCCTTATGCCTAAGGTATGGATTCTAGGTGGAAGAGAGGGAACTTTAGATCATAGTTTGGTAGAGTTTGTATTATCCAAGGGGCATGAGATGTGTGAATAATGGGATTGACATGAGGGATTTTTAGAAGAGGGAGGAAGGGCTTTTTAGGAATGTTTGAAAATATTTTTTTTATTTAATTATTTTCTGTTTCTAAAGGTCCAAAACATATTAATGTCAATGATAACAAGACTCTTGATCGAAATGAAATCATCTAATAATAATTTTATGGTTTTGGATAATTTTTTAATATTTATATTCGTATTTATTTTAATCATTCATTAATGAGGTAAACATTGCATCATTATTGTGTCATAAATAATTTTATTTATTTGATGTCTAAAAATTTTAAATAATAAAATGATTTAGGAAATAGTTTTAGAATTAAAATTAATATTTAAAGTCTAAAATAAAACTTATATAACCCCATGTAATAATTCATTTACTAAAAGATATTTGTTTATGTCATTTTTGTCATTACTTTATCTAAATTAATATAAAGTGTCATTAAAACTCTTATGTGGCTCCATGGGGTCCCAAAACAGACCCATGGATTCCCATGGTCGAACATGTATCAACTAATACTATTAGGACACATTTAGGGTAATTTAATATTATTATAATATAAATTTTACATGAATTACCATATTTACCATTAACTACATTAAATAAATAAACAATTACTATTCCCCAATGATTATTTTAATGTTTTTGAACAACATTTTACATAATAATAACAACCATTAAGTCATATTTTCTAAATTCAATTCATGTTAGTGGTAAAATTTCATTAAAATGAAAATGTAAGTTTTTAAACTACTACGTAGTGTTCTCACAATTCATTTAATATTGACATTTTTAAGAAAAATATTAAAAATTAAGCCTAACTGATATTTGATGTCTTGAATTTAAAAATGAAGACTATTATAAAAAATTCAAAACATATAATTTTCATTAATTAATTGAAAATTATTTTCTGTTGTCCAAACAAATAGCGTGTTTTTTAATAAATAACGACTATCAAAAGATTGACACTTGTTTGTGTCCAATTTGAAAGTAAAATTTCTTCCAATGACCATCAATACATGAAATGGTAAAAATATAATCTAATTACAATTAATCCCAATTAAAAAAATAATATGTCCATATAAATAAATTATATTAAAAAGCATTTTAATAATTAAAATACACTATTTTTAACTATTAATTAAAAAATGATTTTCTTTTGAAAAATACCAAAAATTTAACCAATGTGAATTTTGATTTCCCGATTCAAAATAAAAATATTATTTTATAAAATAGAACATATAAATGTTACCAAAACTATATATAAATAGGTTTCTCCATCAAAAGGCAGTAAATTGGCCTTTTATAGAATACTAGAGTATTTATGCTTAAAATTATATTTATTCACATTTTATGCCTCTATCATTCATTGTATAAATGTAAAAACTTTTTAGAAACATGTTTAATCATAATATGGTTAGTTTTGTTCATTCCCTCCAATACAACGACTAGGCATTAACTACCATTTAAAATAATATTATATTATTATTTTTTAGTATGACCCAAGGTTGTTTGAAATGTATTATTTCAATGAATCCCATTGTTGTGTATCGAGTATGCCATCAAACATAGAATCACCTTTAAAGTAAAATTAATATTTAATAAAAAATATTAATTAACATGAAAATGTATTATTCATTATTTACATGGGATGTTACATCCTTCCCCACTTTTAGAAATTTCATCCTCAAAATTTTAAAATTGGGCATTGAATCCTTATTATAAGTCCCACATTATAAAAAGAGTCAGTAAAAATATAACATTTAATGAATGAAAGTGATGTAACAAGGTCACTCGAGATAGACCATACTAAGATTCAATGAAAATATGGATATGGGGGAGAATCTATGGGTCATGTTATGATAGAGAGTGATAGAAATCATGATTAGAAAAAAGTTAACCACCAGAAAATCACAAAGTTCTGATAGGTTAAACGGTATTTGGTTTCCCAGTAGGAAAAAGTAAAAAATAAAACATTTTATTTTTCTAAGTTCCTTTTTATAATGTTTGATTAATTTTTTATGAGATTGAAAAAGGAAAAAAGAAGATATACTTAATTTTCATGTAGAGTTTCATACATTAATATGTTTCTACCAAAAACTCATATTCACTCTAAATGATGATTATTTAAAAGGATGTGTTCACACCTGAAGTTCCTAAATCAGCATCTAGAGAATCCCATAATTCTCAAAATATCAACTATATATTTTCCCTGTCTTTAGACATTAACCAAAACCAAAATGTTTAGTACAAGATCAGAAATATTCCAAAAAAGGATAATCCTTTAAAAAAATAAAAATTACTTCAAATCTCAAAAATTCAAAAAAACAATTTGCAAAGTTCAACAAAACCATTCAATAAAAAATTGTCCATAGATTTCTTCAATGTAAACCAAACCAAGATTAAAACCCAAAACTCAATAGGATTTAATCACATAGTCTTCCACAGTAAATCTTATAATTTATCACCAAATAACATTGAATACTCTTAATGTCTCATACTGAATTGAAATTAACCTAATCACATATTCTATATGATAGGTTAATCCTTCACATGACTAAGTTAATTAGCCATAAAACATAGATTCTAACAAGATAAAATTACAACCAATATTCAAAAAATGAAATCCCATTGTATTATATTTTCAATAGGCATATTGAGCTTCCTCAAAAGATAGAACATCTTTCAAAATAATCTCTATCACATAATCACCAAATAATTTTTCTACATTAATGATATCCATTTTATAAAACATAAGTTCCCAAAATCAATATATTCTTGATCCATAAAATCATTTAACTAGTGGAATAACTCATACTATCCATGGAATTCAAGTAGGCCAATGGTAGTCAATGTGCCCTTATCACCTTTCGGTTGTGGGTTCTATTCCCATGGCCTTTCCAGATGAGATGGGTTGTCTCCCATCTTACAAGTTTTCATTTTTATAAAACTAAAAAACGAACCTAAAGTATTTTAAACTCAAAGGTTATTTTATATCTATCATTTTAATCCCAACTCATTAAAACCTAAACATATTAATGAAGACTTATATATTTTCATTTTTTTATTTAACATCCATATGATAAAATATAACAATTTCCAAAAGAAAGAACATCATACTTTGATCATGGTTTCCACATAGATTCATTGTCATCATGTTCATATAGGTAGAAGGTCCACACATTGAGAAAATGATTTAGATATCCATCAAAATAATTTGATTCCTTCGTAAAAATACACCTTGTACAACATGTGTCAAATGGGTGTTCATAGAAAAATAGTTTTGGAAAATAATCATGTATAACATATCATTTCAAAACATCTGATAAAACATACATTTTATCAAATAGTCATACATAGTTTGAGGTTAAACATTCAATCAATGGTACTTTTAAAATACCATAAGTATCTGATGAAGGACAATAATTTAAAAGATAATATAAATAGTTTGTTCAAGTGTTTCCTTCTTCAACACCGTTTTCAAAATCATTATTTGCATCAAAATATTTCGATAAGGTAAAATATTTGAAAATTCAATGATAATATTTACTTTTATTGAAAATTTTAGAAAATTTTGAAAATAAAATTTGATTAAATACAACAAATAATGCATGATGATGTTGAGGTATAGTGGATGTGTTTTATACCTCAAACAACATCATGAAAGTTACTTGTATGATAAAAATGTTTCATAATCATTTGAACATAACATTAAAATAATTATTATAGGCATGTCATCCGGAAGAGATAGGAATGTTGTTTTAGATCATCCTCCTTCCACTTGTAACTAACATTCCTTTATCAAAAAAATTATAAAACAAGTATTTTAACATAAAGAGTAGACATAGAGACTAACCATGTGTATAATAAAAACAAATAATCCCTAAACTTTTCTAAACCGACATTTGATACCAACGATAAGGCCCCAGGATTTAATATTACATGATATTAAATTATGTTAATAATTCACATTGATGATATTTTAATGTTTAGATTTTTTGAGAATTAGTCCATAAAAATTAAATTACATCTCAAAAATTACAAAGTAGACACTTCTACCCAGTATCCATTTTTTCATAAAATAAAAATTCTTAAAAGACAAAATTAAATCTTTTCCTGATATAAATCTTCATGAGTTATTCCTTTCTTTTACCCGGATTTATACGTTGTGAAAAATATTTAAAAAACATGGGATGATCCTAAAATTTTCAATAATGGTTATAATACAACAAAATAATACATTATTTCATCATTACATACAAAACAAAATCTCTTTAACATTCCTCATGAAATCATAAGATTAATGAATGACAGATAGAAATTATAAATCATAAAGGTTAATTTTTGATTCCATATCAAACAAAAATGTTATATTTCATAACTACGTAAGGAGTTATAATTGGAATACCCCTCATAGTATATTCCATCAATATCTTAGGATAAACAATAACATTTACCTTTGTCATGTTACCCAATTCATTGTAGAGCTATCTCGGCTCTCCCACCCTAGGTTTATCACGGAACCACCCATATATTTAAATAATGACCAAGAACCATAACATATTCATAACCCATAAAACAAACATAATGGAAAATTAAAATTTCCACATTGCAATAACAATATATCGTTTGAAGACATTTAAATAATATATCCAATTTAAAAGCCACATTTAAAACATTTAAAAATAATATTTTTGATTCAAAGTGTCAGATAATACATTGAAAGTTTTAAAGGAATTAAAATTTTAAAACATTAATTCCCATATAAATTAAAAATTCAATGAATTTTGAAAACATGTACATTATTTAGAAATATTTTTAAGAATAAATAGTTAAATCATTAAAAAAAATATTTAGTTAAAGAGCCTATTACAACATGAGAAAATACTTGATTAAAAAAATTTAAGATTATCATTAAAAAACATTTAATATCATGAAAATAATGAGATTCAGGATATTATATGTCAAAGGTAATTATATACACCTTATATGCTAATAAAAGTGCACAGTATAAAGATATTCCTCAATGTAATGAGATATAGACGTATTCCCTTACAAAATTTTGGCATCCTAAAGATGTCACACTAAAATTCAAAAAAAGAGTTAATTGGAGAGAAAAGGATATATCGTCACATGGAAAAGAATTCATATAAATACAGATATATATGAATATATCCCAACATAGGAAAAATAAAATTTAAATATATTACATTAAAGAAGTATTTTACTAAAAAAGTATTGTGAAAGGTTCCCTTACCAATTTGGTAACTTACAAAACGTACACCCCATTAAAGAATTATAATACAATGAAGAAGTAAATACCCATAAATTAAAGTATATTACACAAATAATACAACCATGGGCAATAAATACACCACACAAAAAGAAATATTTTCCAATATAGCATGAATCTCACAGGAATAAAAAGTGATATGAAAACCCCATACCATGTAGAAATCAACAGAGTCATATGACCAAAAGTTAATATCCACCAAATGAATCATAGAATACCATGAATTTAAATATAATCATGACTATATATATCAATTGGCAATATAAAATACACCGCATGCAATAAATAAGTGGTGAATAATGGAAATCTCAAGGAATTAAAAGTGAGATAAGAAACACCTTAAAACGTCGTAATAAATCTTGTAGTATAACCAAAAGTAAATAAAAAAGAAATGAATCATAGAATAACATGAATATAAATAGAATGGTAATAATATATATCAAATTTTAGTACACAATACACCACATGCAATAAATAAGTGTCGAACAATGGAAATATCACGGAATTAAAATTGAGATAATAAACCCCTTATCAAGTGTCTGACATGACTCATATGTTCTTTTTTCTTCTAGAATTATAAACATAAGCTAATTAATAATTCCGTATGAAAATTTTACGTGTTTATTATTCCTTTTATATCACTAATTACATTTGTTGAAACCAAAATGTTGGGTGGAGAATAAGGCACCAACCCAAAGGTTGATTCGCGATGCCCATCCACGAACCCCTTTGACGTTCGCGACCCACCGCGAAGTAAGGAGGTGGTAACTCTCTGGAAACCCCTGTGACGTTCGCGACCCACTGTGAAACAAGGACTTGGTAATTCTCTGCGACCGCGTTCGACATTCGCGATGCTTCGCGGAGATAACTCCTGCTTCACACCAAGCATGCGCTGCTTCGCGGTGCCTCTTCCCTATATATAACGGCCTCCCCCTATGTCCAAGATGCATACAATCCGACCATTAAAATTTCTAGCTCATGAACTGCGAAGCATCCTTTTGCTCTATGAACCATTAGGTATGCGAGGTACTTATGCTCTGTGAAGTGCCTCCCCTTTGCCTTGTTTTGATACCGTCATTCGAGAGGGATTCCATTCATGGATCTTAAGGGCCTCCACGAAGAAAGGGGATCCCCCAAGGGACCCAGGTAATCCCAGAGTGTTTATTCTTCACGGAACATGCATATTGTACACAAGATCCACATGCTAAGGCAGGGTCACTATCCTTCGTAGAGAACATTGCTTCATGATACCCTACTTCGCGAGCCACCTTTTCTCCATGAGGCAGTGCTCCACGAATGCATTTACACTTTGTCAAGCACCCACTATACGCACCTCCGCCCTATGCATAGGCCGGGAATCCCCACTATATGAATCACACACCTTCGCATTTACTCTCCACAATGTGGAACACCAGATCTTCACATGGTCCTTGCCTATGAACCCCTATGCTTTTCAAATCCATTTCCCGTGCGACCCTCCAGGTTTTCAGGATGTAACTTCAAAGTACCATGGACGATACTGCCTCTTGTGTTGCTTCGCCTCATACTTATTCACATAAGAACACTAACCACTATTGCTTCTTCGTATATCAATGCTAATCTGTACCCCCCTAATGGTTCTATCCATGACACCCCCTAGCCACAAAATTTTCCAATGCCTTCCCATCACCAAGGTACAGATGGTAACAATTATGTAATTCCTAGGGTAATGAGTACACCCACCTCATTCGATATATAGGACGTTAAATTGGAAAGCCCCATCGTCCTCCGAAAATGACGTTAAACTGGGAAATCTCGCCATGCCTCACACGTGAAGCACCCCCACCTTGGACATTCTCCATGCCCAATGGTCTCCATACAGGACGATATCCACCTTATTGGAGTGGTGTTTTTCCGTGGAGAAAGGGAAGCCATCTCGGTGTAATCCCCATGATTTCGTGAATGAGGTAGTATCCCTACTCTTCCTTTCTTCTTTGGTCCCTTGGGCCAGCAAATTGTGTGATGGGGTATGATTCTTCTCCTTTCTTCGGTCCCAAGTCCCTCTCCCGCAGCGCATTGTCGCCATCGGGCCTCCCTCATGGAGTAAGCCACATCCTCTTCTAGAATCTTCCTTGCATAATCCCCATTAACCATTGTCTCTCCATAGCGGTACTTGGGTATCTTCCTTGCGTATGCCCCACCAACCATTTTCTCACCATATCGGTAGACGGGGCAACTTCCTTTTGTAATCCCCATCCACCATTACCACTCCATAGCGGCACCCGGGCAGCTTCCTTGCGTAATCCCCACCCACCATTGTTGCTCCATAGTGGAAAACGAGTAGCTTCCATGCATAAGCCCCATTAAACATTTCCACTCCATAATGGCACATGGCCAGCATCCTTGTATACGCCCCATCCACCATTGTTACTCGATAGTGTCACCCAGGCAACTTCCTTGCATAATCCCCATCCACCATTGTTGCTCCATAGCGGCACCCGGGCAGCTTCCATTCATAAGCCCCATCCACCATTTCCACTCCATAGTTCCACCTGGGAAGCCTAGAGTGTAACCCCCACACCCCTATACTGAACTACGTGGATGTTGATCCTTACAAAGGAAAGGTACATAAGAAGCCTCCCTGAAGTTCAATCCCACCACCTCGGTCGTCACGACCATCTTCACGTCAGTTCACCGACCCTAAAATCTATGAACTAAATGGAATTTGATCCTTCCCAAGGAAAGGTACGTAAGAATCCACCATGAGGTTCAAGCCCACCACCCATGAGACCCTAGGTCCTCCTTCACATCTGTTTTCCAAAGCTGATTTGAACTATGTGTACTTTGATCCTTTCTAAGGCAAGGTAAGTAGGATGCCTTCCTATGGTTCAAGCCCACCACCCACATGGACCCCACGTCCTTTTTCATGTCGGTTCACTGACCCCAAAATACATGAACTACGTAGACATTTATCATTGCCAAGGAAAGTTAGGTAGGAAGCCTCCATGAGGTTCAAGCCCACCCCCCATGGGACCCTAGGTCCTCCTTCATGTTGGTTCACGGACGCCCATCTGAACTACATGGACTTTGATCCATGACAAGGCAATGTACGTAGGAAGTCTCCCTGTGGTTCAAACCCCCCATCCACTAGGACCCCATTTCTTTATTCATGTCGGTTCACCGACCCCACAATCCACAAACTAGGTGGACATTGATCCATGACAAGGCACGGTACATAGGAAGCCTCCCTTAGGTTCAAGAAAAACAACCATTGGTCCCGAACATCCTTCACGTCGGTGCACCAAGCCCCCATAAACTTAACTACACATAATTTGATCCATTCCAAGGAAAGATACGTAATAATCTTCCATGAGGTTCAATCCCAACACTCGGTCGTTCCGCCCATATTCACATCGGTTCACCAACAACCTAGGCAGCCTAGAGTGTAAGCCCCAAATGCCCCCTTGAACTATGTAGACATTGATCCATGCTAGGGCAAGGAGCGTAGGCAGCTTCCACGAGGTACAAGACTACCATCCATAGGTCTTCCCGACCATCTTCCTGATTGTCCGACCCCATCTAGCGGCAAGCCGTTGCAACCTCATCTAACGGTAAGTCGTTGTACCCCATCTAGTGGTTAGTCGTTCAGACCTTTTTCAGTGGTAAGACATGTTAGCCTCATTCAGTAGTAATCCCATGTCACCCCATTGAGTTGTAAACCATTGTCAGGATGAACAATGTTCACCGAACTACGAGGGCTCTGATTCCCTCCCATGGGGATATGTAAGAAGTGTCTATGAGGCTCAATCCTAACTTCACCATTGCCCTTGTGATGGTCCTATTTCATCCCCCTTCACTTCATTCATCCAGAAATCATCCATCATGATTCTTACTCAGGCCACCATATCCCGGTGGGATCAGGCCACCTCATACCCCATTAATATTAACAAAATTTTGGAATCCCACCATACATTGGCCCAAATATTGGTGTTCCCTCCAGGGGGTTCCTCCTTATGATGCACTCTAGTCAATGTTCTGATCAGCCTGATCTGTCTCCGCTGGATATTAAACTTGCGGAACACCCCGTGTTAATCATGGGAATCAGATAAAAACCTTACATACATGCCCATGGCATATGATTCCCCATGTTCGATGTGGTAAGCCTTTGGATTTCGCGCCCTCGAGGAGCCCTATATTAAGGGATAGAAGACAGAGACGCCAATCCTTGAGCATCCAGACACACCGGTGATACCCAACGTTACTACTCCCCTAACCGAAGGTTGCTGCTGTGATTGGACCCCTTGGAATGTCTTGACAGAAGAACTTTAATTTACTACTATCCATGAAGATATGGCACCAGAAAGAGATTCACGAACAACGTCTTAAGTCTATGAGGGAGACCCAGACTAGGTGACGAGTTTCGAGGAGGAATCCATTGAAGGAAGAATTGACATCACATCACCCCATTTCATTCAAGGAGTAGACTTACCTGAATATGGAGCGGATGACACCTGCCTTTAGAAAGCAGGAATGTGGGGCAACAAAAACTGATCCTCTCATCCCCGTATGAGATGGACATGTGTGCCCCGAAAAAAGCGTCGGAAATAGAAATGGTAAACCCAACGTGAAGTTCTTCTCCTCAAAATGGAGATTAGTAGAACTTGGGGCATCAGTAGATTGATGTGTCACTGGATCCAGTTATCTGGAACCGGGTCCTACCAAGAAAATAGCGGGCCTGACATGAAACTCACCAGAAGTTGGGGCAGTAGAATGTTGGACATCCCGTTATGAGACTTTGTCAGTGTGGATCCCTCTTACTAGTCATGGATGATGGGATAGAACTGGGGCATTGGTCTTCGATTCCATTTTCATCTCAACAATGATGAGTTCATCTCCTTGCACTCAGGAATCAAGTTGCTGCTCAAGCAACACAATAACCACCTACCCACTGACACAGGCGCACGAGAAATACCAATTCAAAAATCCCACGTGTTTCATCCTCTTCCACGATGTTCTCAATGGCCATGAATTCTGGGCACCCACACCCCATATCCCCATCAGAAGTTATCCAACAAAGGTTAATTAACGACCTAGTACTTCGTTACGTGGATGAGGGCATAATCCCATGCCGGGATATGGCCCAACTGGAACTGGAGGCGTTCGTGCCTCGTCATCAGTGCCACCCTAAGGGCCAAACAGGGAGCCATTGCTCCCCACCGCGACACACAACAGTTTCAAGAGCTTGTCCCTAGAATGCTTCGATAATTCCCTGCCCTATTCTGATGAGGTAGGCGACCTCCAACCCAGCTCGGTCAGAGTCTCGTCCCAGGGGATCCCAGCGAGGGATCCCACCTGGTCGCGTCAGTTCCACCACCCAGTCGTGCTAGACGAGGAGTAGGTAAGCAATGCATAGGCACCACTGACCTCGATTCGTCTGACTCGACGCCAGCGTCTGGCGCGAGTCGAAGAGGACGCCCACCAAGGGGTATCAACGTCAGCAGCTATTGTGTCTTGAGCTACCGCCAATGCATACCATTACTCCCCTGCATACACTAATCTGGGGAACCACTATGCCAGACTAGGATTGAGTCCCCAACCACCCCACTAGTAGGTTGGGTCAACTCTCGTGGTCATGGGCACAAGCAGCAGCCGCTGTGAGCTAATCTGTAGTGAAGCCACCCACTACGGAGGTCCTCCCTGTACCACAGTGACGGAGAGTGCAGGCCTTCCCTGCTTGATGTTTCGACATTGAGGTCCACCCCATGCTACCTTCAATCCGAATGAGGGTCTTTCTCTCAGCGGTGAGGCTCCATACAATGGCCTCTCATGTGCCCATTACTCTGGGTATGGGTTCATTTCTCCTACACCCGACCACATGTGTAGGGACATTTCCAATCCAGTCTCCCTTCCAGGCGGGGACCCTCCCCATGTATTTTCAGCAGCCGGTGATGGTCATACTTGCCTCAGCAACCATAGGGGTGAATCCCAGCCTCTCCTCACTAGCACTAAGCATGTAGGTCATCCCCATGCATCTGTTGGTTCTCGTAGAGTTTTTTCCCACTCCAGTGTTATTCATGGTTGTCCTTACCATGTCCCCTTTGACATTTTCCCGGGTGATCCTTGCACCCCAGATTTCTCGGATGGAAACCCTCACCACCCCATCACAAGTGCGGCCGAAGGACCTCTTGTCAGAAATTAGCCTTGTCCCGTGGAGCCACCCAGGGGCAAGAAGGTGGGTCGTCACCGCCAAATGAAGAATTCTGGGAAGGTCAGGATGGAGATCAGACTGGTCCACTTCTTAGACTCTAATGCAGAGTGTGACTCAACTCAGGAACCCTCCCCTCGCTCATCTATGATAACGTTTGGGGCTTAGATGAGGTGCATCAGCCTGGTGGTCCCGCAATGCGAGGTTCATATGATCCCAACCTCCCTCCATAGGTATATCCAGGAGGATTAAAATATGGCCACCCCAAAGGTTATGCTAGTTCAATCCCTTCCATTATCACCTTAAGCACCCTCTACCTCCACAAGAGATCACAGAGAGCTTTTCTTGGGGCCAAAGGCAGGAAAGGATCATCGCGACACATCCCCAGTGGCCCTAGCCCCTGTGCCAGGATCGGCAGACCTCAGCCCATCTTATCTCGACGTAGCGGTGAGATCGCTGCACTCTTCGGAGGACAGCCCGAAAATCAGTGGCCAGTCAGCCCGTTCGTCATACTCTCCAATGGCCAGCATACCGTCTTAGGGGTCTGCCTCAGTACCGCTGCCAGTTCCCAGCCACCCCTAGTAAAAGAGTAGAGAAACCAAGTTCCAGACCACTAATATAAGGCGAGGAGGCTATGGAATATCCTCACGGCAGACCACTTCCCTAAGAAGTTCTGGCCCGTGGCAGTGCCAAATTTTCATGTGCCAGAATCCCTCACTCTAGAGGAGGTTAAATGTTTCTGCCAAAACTTATGGGTGAAACACTTTGACCTTTACCAATGTTGACTGTCATATCCCATTTGCCAAGCGCACCTTGATGACATTGGTGAACAATGACATCTCACTGATCTGGCTACGCTCCCTGTGGCCCAGCGCACCGAGTCACCGGGCTACCACATGACCCTCCAACATCAATGCGTTTAGAGTTTCAAGATACTCCACATAATCATTAAGAAGGAACCCCCCCCCCCCCCCCCCCGTGCACGTCTGTGCCTGGGGGTAGTATGATACACTTCTCTTCTATCCTATCCAGTGGAAGCCCGACCTGTTAGTCGATAATGAAGATATATCCCCATGAAGGTTCACGATCAACATGGCCGACATAGCCGACGATGAAGATGAGTTGGATCTTTTTGATGGGGACTTACCCCCCTGAGGTCGTTCCACTACTATTGGACACATAGAGAAGGATTACTCGTCTACAGAGGAACCTACATAGTCTCCTTGCACCCACCAGGGCGTTGTTACTCAGCCAGAATGTTGGTAAGGTAAAAGAACACGTTGTAGCTGCCAAGCACTCCGACCCATCTGCCACAATGTAGAAGACAGAGGAGGACCCTGAGAAAGCCATGTTGCGCCAACAAATTGCTGAGATGAAGAAGTTGGTAGATGATCTCCTAGAAGAATTTATTACGTAGTGACTACCCGACTACGACAATCTGGGCCGACACAGCAAGGGCAAGAACAGCTTCCCCTAGGTGAGCTGCCTCCAGGTGAACATGATCACCATGCCCCCGCAGACAGGGTTGAAGCCTAAAATCATAGAAATATGGCATGATATGTCTCACCAACCCTCCTGAACACCACAACAATCCAAGGAATCCGTCCTGGGTTCCCCCCATCAACCCCACAGGCTACTCCACCTGCCGCTGAGTCTATTTACCATTTTGAAGAACCTTCCAACACACTTATTGTTAGAGATCCCTATCAAGACATGTACCCTAACCAAGATGATCCAAGGGAGACACTCAAATCCCACCTTGAGGCATTGGAAACACAAAAAATGGAAATAACAACTAATGGTAAGCCATACCATGCTTGGGTGCATGATATGTCATCACCTTCTAGTATCGGGAATCCCACCTTCTTCCCTTTTAACGGTATGGGGGACCCGCTGCAGCACCTGGACCACTTCAACTCAAGGTGTGGTCCCATGTTAGGGACTCCAGTGTAGCAGGAGGATTCCATGCTCTATTGTTCTATCCAGACATTGGAGGGGCCTGTGTTCGTCTTGTACAGCCAGCTCCCTGTCAGATCTGTAACTAGATAGGAGGACCTTCGCAGGTAATTACCCTACCAGTTCAGCTTTACCACCCAAAAAACAATCATCACACACCTATTCAATTTCAATCGGAGGCCTTATGAGCATGTCACAGGCTATATCACTGGGTGGAAAAGTCTCACAAACTCCATTGACATGCCACTGACTTGGGAGAAATTACTGATGATGTGTGTAAGAAATGTCAGTACAAAACTGGTTCCGTCTATGATCACCTATAACAACCCAAGAGGTTTACGAGACTTCTCCACAAATGCCCAGCGCCTCGAGGAATCCCTGCAACAGGCTAACCAGCTGCATCCATTTCCCCCTGTAATTCAATCAAGGAGGGATGCCAGATCTGAGCCCACTACGGTGGCTCAAATAGAAACCCCCATGAAACTAGAATTGATAGTTGAAGCACTAGTCTCGCAGCCTCGTAGAGGTCCTCCTCCTCTGGCGCAGCTTTTGGCTCACTATAGTCCACCTCCGAATTGGCAGGTACCCCTCCGAAATGCGCCACCACCACCTCGGCTGGACAACCAGACTCTGCCTCTTTGACAGGATTATCCAGCTCCACGTTAAGGCCATGCTTTAAGGGCCCCCTTTTTGGATAGATGAAACTGGTCTTACTCATTCAACGAGAATCAGGTTCCCGGCTATTTCAAAAGTGCCTTGGAGCAAGGGATCTTGCGGTTTCCGGAGTGAAGAAGGCCAGAAGAGGCGAAGCTCACTGATTTCCCCAACTAATTCTCCTATCAGTGGATCCTATGGAACACCCTCAAACATTGCTATGTGTTTAAAGTCTGGCTTCTGGACAAAGTTTATAACAACATAGTCAGGCTATCCCTAGCACCAGCCCAAGTGGTGGGTGACTTTGTATGGCCAGACAACAGTAGCAATGACGAAGGTGAGTGGCAGTAGGTTTTCGACTACGGGTCCCAGAATTATGACGACTGGAAGGCTAGAAAGACTGTTTCACGTACCCATGTAATCATTCGGGATCCTATAAACAAGATGGAGACTTCAGAAGCTGCAGCCACCACGTCGACATCATCATCTCAGCTTGACTCTTCCCAGAAGATCAAGCATCTGCAACGTTAGGGAAAGATACTCACCCCGCCAATGCCATCGTCATCCCGCACTCTCAGTGACTTCATGCCCCCAGAGATGGGGATACCGCCTAGAATACACCCAGTAGTGGATGACTATTCAAGTGATAGTAAAGGGTATGCTTCATTTAATACTGTCGAGTTGGTAAACCCCTACATGACTTCCGATGAGGGGTAACTCCAAGTGAACCTTCCCAACGTCCCCAGCCGACGCCAATGTCGGCAGATCCGAGACCATATGGTTTGTTGAGGCACATAATTTGGCACCTCTATCCAGGCCATGCATGCCACTGAGACTCGAATGTAGGCTCAGCGCAGAACACAACACATGCAGCCTTTTCATCCTGTGTCGTTGGGCATGCCTCCCTCACTGTTTCTTCTATTGGATCAGGCAGATCTACCTCGACCAGGCCACAACCAGCCTCACCCAGTAACAAGCCGATCTCAGTCGTCCGGTCCTCATCCGGTAGCTACTCTAAATGTTCGACTTGTGAGCAGGGGGATATGCCCAGCACAAGTAAGCTGCCAGCCTGTTCGGCTATGCCAATCATGCCTCCCCTCAGGGAGCGCAACCTGCAAGAAGAAGTTCATGCCTGACACAAAAATATGATGTTATAATGCACCTCATTGGAATCCCAGCAAGGATTTCCATCCTTGAACCCCTTCTCTTGTCACCATATATGCATGAGGCCCTTACTATGGCTTTAAAAAACCACCTCTAGTTTGAGACGGAGGCTGCAGCTGCTGATGATTTTCATGCTGAATCATTTTAGAACGCTTATTGCCATGAAATCATTTCATTCTCCGGAAAAGATGAAGGCTCTCCCATACAGTGGAACATCTACCCACTGTACATAAATGACCAATTCAATTTCATGGAGGTTCGCCGCTATCTTGTTGACACCGGCATCGGGATTCACCTTATCCCGATGCGGATGATACATAAGCTGGGGTTATCCAAAGATTACTTGACTCCCTCTGATTTAAGAATATAGGGATATGACAGGACCGAGCAGACCCTAGTCGTTAAGAACCGTTTCAAGACCTGGTTCGATGGCCTAGTTGCCAGAAACTAATTTTTGGTCGTCTCCCAAGAAACCGCATACAATTAAGTGATGGGAAGATCATGGATCCACCTTCATGTGATGGTCCACTCATCATATCACTAATTCCTCATGTACTCCCTTAATTGTCGAGTAGGTCTACTCCAAGCTGATACATCCTCATTGGCCTATTTTGAATCCCACTATCTGTCTGATGACTATTACAAGAGAAAGGATAATAAAATTCTGGAAAGTAAGGTTGAGCCCACCATTGTTGCAACTAACCCTTGGGTAGGTCTGGATGACACCTACGTCTTTCCGATCAATCGATTGGAGGACATGACCCCTGACAAGGGGAAATGATTTGTTGTATCTGGTACACAAGAAAACCACATTCCCATGTCTGAGATATGGCATAAAATAACCTCGTACTCCTACACAAATTAGGCTCAGGTGATCCCGGACCCTCCTACCCCCATACGGTATTGGAATGCTCACCCCCTGGCGATAACAGTACATCATATGTGTCTGTTTCGTTGGAATGGGATTAACTGGATCAAGAAGACCTGCCACTACTTCTTTGATATCATCAAACGTGGCCCCATGGGCTGAAGGCTAGATGGGATCAGATTGACAACCTTCATTGGCATGATTGTGGTGGCACATGAGCCCTCTGATGTAGTGTCCACCGCCGCACCGGCTGGTACCATCCTCCCGTCATAATCTTCTGACCCAGAGGAAGCTCTTCCCACTGAGGATCCCTCTACAATTGATGAAGAGGATTTAGAAGAGGCTCCCCCACCTTTGAAGAGGGCGTCTCTGCCACAATTGATGAATTGGTAATGGTGAACCATGGCAGTGAGGTAGACCAGAGACCCACATTGATAAGGGCCCTCATGACCCTCTAGGAATAGCAGCGGTATATAGACTTCTTGAAACAATACTGTGACATGTTTTCCTGGAGTTACGACGAGATGTCAGAAGAAGATCCTCATGTAGTTTTCCACCGCCTCGGTCTCCGGCAAAATCATCATGGGTTCAAGAAGCCACCCAGAAAGATGCACCCTTTTCACGGTGCCATGGTTGAGGCTGAAGTTGAAAAGATTATTAGAGCCAAAATATTAAATTATGTCCAATACCCAATGTTTCTAGCCAACATTGTTCTAGTCAGGAAGAAGAACAGGCATATTAGTGTCTGCATTGACTTACGGAATCACAACCGTCACTGCCCGAAAGATGATTTCACCCTTCATATGAAAAAATTGCTTATTGATGCTACGATTGTGTTGCAATACCTCTCCTTCATGGATGGATATTCTGGATACAACCAGATCTGGATGGCCCCTGAGGACAAAGAGTCCACAGCTTTCAATGCGACCCAAGATACTTGTTGTTACCAAGTTATGCCCTTTGGCCTGAAGAATTCAAGTGCCACCTATCAGTGGGCCATGCACCACATATTAAATTCAATCCATGGGACACTGGTAGAATGATATTTGGATGATATGGTGGTCAAATATCACCAACAATAGGACCTTCTTGAGGACCTTGATAAAGTTTTTTCATCCTCTATTCCCGCCTCATGAAGATGAACCCGCTAAAATGTTCCATCGAGTTCACTTCTGGGAAGTTCCTTAGATTTTCTTTTCAGGTATCTGTCGATTGAAATTAACCATGAGAAGATCAAGGCCATCAGTCCGAAGAATCTCCCAAGCAATATTTGGGAGCATCGAGGTTTCCAAGGCCACTTAGCCTACAAACGCCGATTCATTGGGAATTTTTCCGGCACGTGTAATCCCTTTTCATGGTTAATAAAGAAAGGCTCCACCTACGAATGGGACAAAGAGTTCCAGGCTGCATTTGAGGAAACCAATTATAACATGCTCTAGCCTCTAGTCCAGATGCCACCCCTCTCTGGGAAGCGACTAATCATGTATGTGACTACCCTGGAATGATCTCTTAGTGCCCGTCTAGATCAGATGAACAATGAGGGGATGGAAAACAGTCTCTAATACCTCATATTCATGTTCCTCGACATGGATACCAGATAATACCCCATCAAAAAGAGCTACCGTGAGCTGGTATTTGCAGTACATTAATTGCGACACTACATGCAACACCACGAGGTACAACTGGTGTCTCAGGTAGACCCGCTAAAATACATTCTGAACTTCCCCATTTAGACCGGTTGTCTAGCATGATGGGTGGTGATCCTCCAGTAGTTTTACATCAAGTTTGTGCCTCAGAAATCTATCAAGTGACATGCATTAGATGATTTTCTTGCTTCCCAAAAAACCCCCACAGACTAGTCCATGGACCTGGATTTTCCCAATGAGGAAATCCTCTTGGTAGATAATACCATCCAGTGTTGGCAGATGCACTTCAATGGTACTTCCCTAAGCCCCGCCGGTATGAGGCTCAATGATCTTAGGCTCAATAAGGTAGGCCTGCATATTTTCTTTATTACCCCAGTGCAAGCCATTCTCCCGTACTAATTCTTATTGACAGAAGGCTGCACCAACAATGAGGAAGAGTTTCAGGCTCTCATTACTGGACTCGAGCTAGCCCTAGAGATCAATGTGACCCATTTTCATGTGAAAGGAGATTCCATACTAGTCATGAAGAAAATCAACAGTGACTACGTCATCATAAATCCTGATCTTGTACCATTTTTGGTGCGCAACCTCCAACTAATGGCCCAATTTCCATCTCGGTCGGATGTTACTCATGTACCTCGATCTAAGAATGGTCGAGTCGATGCCCAGGACGGCCTGGATACATCAATTGCAGAACCTGAGAAGGATGATCTGATTATACAGATGGCACATCAATGATTCATTTCTCATGTCACCCAAGATGATGACAACAAACCACGAGTAAGCCATCTTACCATCGGAGCCTCCACATCAGGACCTCAAGGTTCCTTAGATGCTATGGTTGAAGCGTCCCCCTGACTAGAGAGAGCCTTTTGTCAAGTATCTCTAAATTGGTTACCTCTAATATGACCAGGCCAAGAACAAGTGAATCTGATGCCGCACACTACAACTTACCCACCAGAGTGGTCCCAGTCTTGAGCAGATTTTCTACAAGCACAGGTTTGATGATGTTCACCTCCATTTCATCCAAAGAGTCGAGATTTCTCAGGTCATGCAGGAGGTTCACTCTAGTTCCAGTGGGGCTCACCAGTCGAGGCCAATGTTTCCCAATAAGATCCGGAGACTGGGGTACTTCTGTCCCTCCATGATCCATGATTGCATCGAGTTCTCCAAGATATGTCACACACATCAAATTCATGCTATCTTCAAGCATCAGCGGACAGAACCTCTCCACTACACAAAGTATTCATATCCATTTGTGTTGTGGGGACTCGATGTCATGGGACCATATCCACCATCGACAGCTCTCCAGTGTAGGTTCATCATAACCGCCACATATTTCTTTTCCAAGTGGGTAGAAATAGTTCCGCTCGAAGAGGTCAAGAACCGTTCTATCACCGATGTCATGAGCTCCAACATCATCTACCAGTTTGGAGTCCCTCACACTTTCCTCAAAAATAAAGGCACCAAATTTCGTGTAGTTTATTTGAAGAAATTGTATGCCAAGTACAAAATCCATTCAAAATCATACCTCGCGCTATCTCGCACATGTTAATTGATAGATCGAGGCATTTGAAAAAACCCTCTATAACATTTTGTAGAAAATGGTTGGTCATAACAAGAAGAGTTGTCCAGACAAGCTCCCCATCGCCCTCTGGTAATATCAGACGACAACACATAATTCCACCCAGATGACCCCATATTCCCTAGTGTACAGAGCTAAGGACATCCTACCCATCGAGATTCAGCTGCCTTCATTATGAATAGTGGTATATGACCAGAAAAGACTAAATAAGTTGGCCAAAATTCATCTAGTTGAATTGGAAGAACTTTACTAGAATAAGTTTCGTGCCCTGCACAATCTGGAAAGGAATCAGAAAAAAATAGCTAGAGCCTTCACCAAGAAGGTTCGCCTATACTCATTCCTCCAATTCAACCGAGTATTGGCCCTCGGAACAGCAATGATCTCTGGTAGGAAACCATCCAAGTTGGATCCCAAATGTGAAGCACATTACATAATTCATAGGGTTTAACCCTATGGAGAATACTCCCTGGTGACCATGGATGATGAGTGTATAAATCCTCCCACCAATTCCATGTTCCTCATGTTATACTTTTCCTCTCCCACCCTTGGTCCTGCACAACTGTAAACTGCTAGTCTCGCATGACCCTAAACTGCATGCTGGTCACACATGGCCCTAAACTACATGTCGGTCCCGAATGACCCTAAACTGCATGCTGGTACCTTATGACCCTAAACTGCATCATCCCGCATGACGATAAACTATGCATCGTTCTGAATGACGTTAAAAATTAACTTCAAGAACTATGTACGGTTTGATTCCTATACACATGGGATACGTATGAATGCTCATACGCCTTTTCTAGAGCCCAATCCCCAAATTATTCCCTTTGACTATCCCCCTTGGGTATCGTTCTCTTGGTGGATCCTTGCATGATATGGTGTATGATTATATATCCATACTCATGCCAGGATTATAACTTTCACACCATGTTCCCTCACCCCATTCTTCTATCATCCCATGTCCTCACCACATGATGTTAAACTGCATGGCCTCCAAGAACTATGTACGGCTTGATTCTCATCCTCATGGGATACATAGGAATTCCCAGACATTTCGTCTGTTGGCCCATCCCAAATGCATGAATCTACCTTTGGGTTAAGACATATGGTGTGGTGAAATTTTTTTCCCCAATTCACGTTGAGTACATTTTTACCCCGCCATTCATCCCACTCCCTAGAGGTGTTCACCTCTTTCATAGATGGGTATAGCTATGCTTCAACCACTCCTTTGATTGGGAATCCATCATCCTTCCCATCCACAAGGTCCCCCAAATGGAATGGATTCTTGGAACAAGGTCTATCCTACCACCCCTGGCTAATACCCTTGAGGATGTTGAGGAACAAATTCATACAATTCCCATGTTGCGAATATAGTCAGCGGTCAATGCTCATTTTTTTCCCATTCAAGGTCGCTAAAAGGACTCCCTATTTCAAACATGGTCAACAGCTATCATGTTTCATCAGGTCCATCCCAAGATATCCAAAACACTAAGTGTAGTGGACCATTCATCCCCGGTATATATCCATGTGACGAACTCTCCTCGGGTTATGACAGCTACTAGATCTCTATATGGCAGAGAATGTCGATTCCATCTCTTTTTGTCCCACACTGCGAACTACTCTCGTGGGATTAGGAGATGTGATCTGGTGGTGACCGCATAAGAGGTCGTACGACAACCATTGGCTGGGACTTCTCGTTTGAGGCCCGGCCTAGGCCCCTTGGCCTTTTTGGACCCCGGCCCAAGTTCTCACTCAGGACTTTATGGTGTGGCATGGGATTATGTCCCAATTCACGTCAGGTTTCTCGACATGTCATAGACATCCCCGAATGAGATACCTTACCATTCTTGTCCTCCTGGAAAGACATTAAATAGAAAAATGGTCAGGCCGTTTTGTCCAAGGCCCTGCCTCTGGCCCCTCGGCCTTTTCAGGCCCCTGGCCCAAGTTCATATTTAGGATTTCTTGGTGTGGAATGAGATTATGTCCTCATTCATGTCGGGTTACTCACTACACCATTCAACTCCCATGTTTGTGGTATCTTACTCATTTCTTCATCCTCACTGCAATACGTTAAACTGCAAACTGGTCGGGTCTTTCCATCTGATGCTCAGCCATAGGCCCTTAGCCTTTTTTGGCCCCTGTCCCATGTTCCTATTTAGGACTGTATGTTGTGTCATGGGATTATGTCCTCATTGATGTTGGGTTACTAACCGTGCCATACACCTTCCTTGTTTGGGGTATCTTACTTCTTTCTTCATCCTCACTGCCAGATGTTAAACTGAATACTGGTTGGGCCTTTCTGTCCAAGGCCCCGCCTCGGGCCACTATGCCTTTTCGGGGCCCCGAACAAAGTTCCAATTAGGGTAGTATAGTGTGGTATGGGATTATTTCCTCATTCATGCAGGGTTACTCATCGTGCCATACACCCCCCCCCCTCTTTGGGGTATCTTACCCCTATGTGTGTTTCATCTAGAACTATGTACGGCTTGATTCCAATCCCCACTGGTGACGTATGACCGCCCGAACATATTGTCGTCTGGTCCAGCCTCATCTTGTACCCTTGGCCTATATTCTCCCAGGGAGAGGATTATATGGTGTGGTATGGGATTATGTCCTCATTTCCATCAAGTTTTGTAACAACCACACCATTTACTACCTCATCTTGAGACTCTTCCATCCCCTTGTGCTATAATCATCTTTTCAAATCGGCTGCTCTCAAGATGAGCCCCTTAGTCCTCTTTGGCGATTCACTAATGTTCCCAAGGGTACTCTGGTTAGCACCTGGAATGTCAAATCCTACCCAAACATGATTTCCCCCATTTCTTAGGCTTCATGTTCCCATTCATTTAGGGCATCCATAATCTTCCACACCAAATAGGACTCCCAAGTTGCATGGATGCTAGGCCTAAGGGATCTCCTATAATTAGGGACAACATCATTGAGGGTTCATGACAACAAATCAATACAATTCCCACATTCAGAATATAGTCAGTGTCCGACTCTCATTTGTTTTTCCTCCTTACTTGATAACACGATTTGGATGTTGTGCTTCGAACACGGTCAACAGTCATCCTCCATCGTCAAGACAACTCTTTTAAGCCTTAAATGTTTGGTTACATGATTCACATCATTGTCCACCCTATCATGTCCAAGTGGAATTTTGACACTCCTGACACTATCCCTCAGTGCACATTTTCCCGTTAGGAGCAAAAAGCCACGATAAAGGCATCATTCAAGGATCTTCACTGACTTCCCTTCTCCTTCGTCCGAGTTCTAAGACCTTAAACTAAGATCCTTTAGTACATCCCTTTCACTAGAACTATGTTCAGCTTGATCACCATCCTCCTGGAGTATGTAGGAACATCTGTGCACCTTTCCTCGGCCCATGTTAACTCTCATTTTCGGTCCCTTGACCTAAACCCTTCTCAGGGAACACATGGTGGTCGGAACCCCAGGTTCCCCTTCACGTTGGGTTTAATAATTACCCCACCATGTGTCTCCCATGTTTCCTACTATCCGTGGTACGATCTATAAGATCATAGACTATGATCTCTCTTAGAACTATGTATGTCCTGATTCTCATTGTCATGGGATACGTAGGAACACCCAAACATCTTGTTTTCGGTTCCAGCTCAATTGATAGCTAGTTTCTTCTGCTCCTTACGAACTTACTTCTATTTTTCCAATTGGTGTGATGTTTCATTCTCGGAACCACGCACTGTGTGGTATGGGATTATGTCTTCATTTATGTCGGGTATTATTTATTGCACCATGCACATTCCCCCTTTAGTATTTTTTATACTACGTCTGTTCTACACGACGTTAAAGTACATGGCTTGTCCCATCACATGACATTAAAATGTGACATTATTTTCCTGGATACACGATGAAAAACGGAGCTACATTGTGGTGCCCTTTTTCAAGGGACATCATGTTTGGTACAGGTCAAAATCCATACCATTTGTCAATGCCTTCAATTGGAATGATTCTTGTAGAGATGTAAAGACTTTCTATCCTAGGCATGTCACTTAACAGAAAAACATTCACCCTAAAGGACAAAAACGATATATCAAATACCACTTATTTTGGTGTGAGGGGCAGACCTACACGCCTCTGTAATCCCAGGTACTGGTAGCTTACCATGCCACCTTTCAAAACTATGTATGTCTTGATTACAATCCTCATGGGATATATAGGGACACCTAGGAATTTCACATCGGGTCCATCCCCAAGATTCATAAAACTTGTTCCTCATCATTTCAACCCCACCTAGCCTGACCCATTGTGTTGAACCATTTAACTATAGCTCTGCCCTGAAAAAGTTCGTGATGCCCCAAAATGACATTCGGAAGTGACGAATCCCATGCTAGAGTGGTCCTGTCTAAAAGAAGGAATGATCCATGATCAAACTGATGCACCCATCTAATGTGCTTCTACCAAGGCGGCATAATATCGAGAGTGTTGGATTCTGTTTGATCAAACTGTCACTCCATATTCCATGTTTTTGACGCCCCTAATTAGAACACTCTTCCTCTTTCATTTCTATGAGAACCCCCTTATAGTATGGATGCTCGGCCTATGGCCCACCTATTGTCCTGGGCCAATGATCTAGAATACTACTGGATGAAATTTTGAGTTAGGCCTTGTGTTTCGAACATGGTTAGCGGTCAGCCCTCATTTTTTTATTCCCATTTTAGGCTAACGCGATATGGATGTTGTGTTTCTAACACAGAAAACAATTATCCTCCATCACCACGCCACCCTGATTGTTTTCTTAATCCCAGGTATCTTGATTCACAACTTGCATCCCCATATATTTGGATTGATTCCAACGCCCTTCGGGTTACCTCGTTCATGAATAAGTGCACACTGGGAAATCTGTTATTCGGATGTTCTAAGAGGTTCATTCTCCAGTTAGGTCTATACCATTTCCTCCCAGAAATCCGGGCCAGTTACTCAAACCCTGGAGGCCCAAAGCTTGGATTTCACACTTACAATTGGATGGGAGTGGTAAGGTGGTCATCCATTTTTTCTCATATCAGGACTGACCCACGTGAGCTTAGGGAATGATCAATGGATGCTCCACACAACAAATATAACAAGAATGAAATAATCCAATGTAGAAAATGAAACTCAATCATGCCATGGCATAAAAAATTAATGAAATTATGTTTGAGGGTTTGTAATCATTACCGTACTCAAGGGTCGATTTCCCCTATGGATGGGTTACCCTCATCAAAAGAATGTAGAAGCTCTTCTATGCTATGGCTGGTGAGGTCCAGGAGTTGCTTCCGCTTGTTCATCTCCTGCTCCTCCTCCGCAGCAAGGGGGAATAATTCATTGGCCACAATTTGGCACCTCTCTACGTCATTCTGAATGATGGTATTCTCCTCTGAGGCTCGCATCATGCCCTCTTTGGCCTCTGCCAGCTGGGCCTTTATTTGTAATACTAGCTCAGATTGCAAGTTGAGGGTTGTATAGTGCTCGTTCACCCAACTCCGCAGCCGCTGGACCTCATCCTCAGCCTCCTGGAGCCTCATGATTATTAATGTTTTCCTCTTATGCCATCCCAAACCGAGGCCATGGTAATGCTCCCGAATCCTTTCTTCCATAATATCTCAAACAAACATGTGAGGACTCTGGGCATCCACTCCCCTAGCAAACTGTTGATGCAACTGTGAGAAAATTCTATCCATCTCATCCATCTATAGTGCTTGGGGGTGTCCTCAATGAAGCACTAGATCCACTTCCATGATTGGTGATGGACTATTCTTATGTCATCTTCATCGAAGGTCGTCTCTTCCAAGTCCACGCAGTTGGTAGGTTCATACATGGGGAACGCCCCCGGGAACTCTTCAGTAGGGTCCACATCTGGCATTCGATCAGGCATGGTGGGATCTGGGATATCTGATTGATCCTCATCATTGGATCCCAGCCCAATTACCTCAGGCGTATCCCCACTGACTATCCCACCAATGAATGGGAGTGCTGTTGCTTGGTCGGTTTGGTGCTCCGCCTCCAAAACCACTGACATTCCACCTGGGGAAGAAGCCGCTAGAAGCCCCGACCAACCTCAACAAAGTGTCCCACTTCATTTGAAGAAATGTACGCACCAAAAAGGACATGTACGTCAGTAAACATAGTTAGGGGATGATGGGAATATGTTAAGGGGGACATACAGAGATCAAATTTCTGGTCTCGTTATTGGGTTGATGTCATCGGGACCTTAAAGAGCGACCCCCCATATATGGTCAGACGGTCTGAAAACTGTAGAGGGGTATCCCCAGGTACCCCGGCCCCACTGAACGTAGAAAAAGATATGGTGGTAGGCGCAGATCCTGAAGGTCCCACATCTGCATCTCCTGTGGGACAAGAATGAGTTCTATGTATAAGACTCTCCTACCCGGTTCAGATGTTATAATGTAGTACAGAGTGGCCTCAATGCAAGCCTCATAGAATGTGGTTTCATATTATTACCTCAAGGGCTTCTGTGAGCTCCTCAAAATATGATTCTTGATGTTCAAATTCTCCCTCCTCCAACGGGCTCCCTCTCCTGACCTCGTCTCCCCAAGAGGACTCTTCTGATTCTTCTAGGAGGTGGGAAGCACTCTCTTAAATCAGCAGCAGACAACTGCGGGGGAGTAATGTGGCCTAGCATCACCTTGACTCAATCTGTCATTAGAAGAGGAGAACCCTGTGAGTGCACGAAGTCCGCCAGCTCTGCCAGGTACCGCTCTTCCTTCGCCTGGGGCACCGCAAAGCCGACCAGGATAGGGCCTATTCTCAGTAAATCCATCCTGAGATGGTTTAGGTGCTGCCAAAACTCAGATAGGACGAGTAATTTCAAGATGACTTCCCATATGTCCCAAGAATCTGGGAAGATGACATTATCTGGCATGTCAATATGGCATAACCGCTTCCTCGGAGCCTGGGTGGGTATCCTGTAGAATCCTCTCGGCAACCTCCCCTATGGATGGATCTATTCTTCTGGAACCACCATGTCCACTTCCACTGCTGGATCTATGGCTGCTACCTCACCCTCAACTGGTGCGGGCCTCACTGCCATAGTAGACACGCCACTGCGGGATTCCCTTGTTGCCATTTGGCCCCGACCCCATGGTCTGGGAGGTTTTCCATCACTGAACCGAATGGATGGCTACTTCAGCATCTCTCCCAACTAGGCCATGTCCCAACTCTGGACATATTATTTTACCAGCCCGAGGACGGAGATTGGAGGAGGAAACAGATTCCACATTTTCCCATCTTCCTATTGGAACATGAGCCACATCAGTCTCATCACACACATGTGTTAGTCATGGCGCACATCCAGATAGACCTACAGGGGTCAGTCGCTACATGAACCAGAATTTCCTCGCAAAATGGTGTGGGGTGTATAGCTCGCATGGGGGGATCACGGTCCACCCTTGGCCCCAGTACTCCACCTCTAAAGGCCATGAGATATTCCCATTTCTATTCTGTTCCCTAGCCATCATCAGTGAATACCCCCGTTGGCAGCCGAAACAGGTGAAAATTGAAATCTTTCACTTTCCACACCCAGTTAAATACAAACAGTGTGGTAAACATAGAAGGAATTGTCTCTACAGTGTTCCAGATTGATGAATGGAAGTTCAATCATAGAGGAGAGATAAGGTTCAGGTCTTCATAAACCCCTTTGATATGTGTTGCGATCCACCCATACAGGAGTGGGAATGGCCCACATACCCTCTTCGGCCTCTTCCCCTCACTGATATGCATCAAAATCTTGTACAGTTTGGCAAACAACAGGATTCCTAGGTTGAACCACCCTCCTGTCGCCAACTTGTACTCCATGATATATGTTCTTGGGAGTACTCCCATGTTGGTATCCCTCACTGGAAGGATCCAAACACATATAAGGGCTTCAATAAATGCCAAATGCCTGACTATTGGTTGCTGCTTAGTGCTCATGCTAAACCGCCATGTCTTCCACTAGATATTCTCCAAAAGCCTCTAGTACGAGTTCTGATTACCATATTGATCCCCCTTTGGGAAAGACCGATGCCTCTCTAGAAACTGCCTATTTTCTAGGATGTTTGGGAATTGTTTGAACCACTACCCGAAGTGGACTTCCCTTACTGCTTCCTTGTCCTCCCCGGGCACAAGCTCCATAAACGCCATTGTCAGCCATGTAATTTGTTCTGGATCCTCCCACGACCTCATGACAGGGTTTAATTCGTCAAATATCACCCCCAATATCAGCACCCCCAAGATTTGGTGGACATCCCATAAGCTGATACTGACCTCCCTATGGTGTAAGTGGTAGGTATTGGTCTGTGAAGAGCACCTTCTCAACAGCTCCATAATTAGTTATTTTGGTTGATATATGTGGAATTGGGAGGCCCAAGACGCCTAATACAAACTCACTCTCCTTAGCTAGACCCCAAACATCTCACACGAGGCACCTACCTAGTAAGCCTTGGCCCAATCGTCTATGAAGCTTCTACCCTGACGTATATCCCATTACATGGACCACCCCTACCCCGGGTTCATCAGAGCTCACTTTAGTATCGTATAGTACAAAGGAGGAGATGTCTCTAGCTGGAACACCATCCCTTCTAAATTATTCAGATGGTTGTATAGGCAGTCAGCAACGATGGGTGTGAAATTCTCCTGGGCATGCCTGCCAGCCGCCCAGAACTATCAGTGCTGGCACAGGGTGCTCCTGAAACAGTAAGCTAGTTCGTCCCTAATTTATTCATGGATGAAGACGTAATCCCTCATCCCGAATCTATACAAAGGCAATATCTGGAAAAGAGGGTAGTTCTTTTGGCTCTCCGACAGTAGCTCCACCAACGAATCATGTTCAGAGTGTCTCCAGACTAACTCCCCTAGACCCAGTCTGTTTTCTATCTCATCCCTTCGGGCAGCATCTGCAAGAACCCCCTCAACAGATTCTTGATGAGCCCTTCAGTTTAAGAACTGGGATGATTTTTGGGTTGGTTCGTGAAGCAAATTCACAAAGACCGTTCATGAAGCATGTTCGTGGAGAATGATCGCGAAGCCTGTTCGAAGAGTCTTGTATACTCCTTCAATTTCAAGATCTCTTTGTGATGTTGTGGGGTCAAAAACTCGTTGTGTGCGATGAAGGGAATCCCCGAATCACGTAGATAAATCGCGGAGTACATAGAACTTCATGAATCTATAATGATAAAGTCAAACTCGTGGAGGAAGGAAATGAAAAAATAAAGGATAGGTCCCCTCTTTAAAGGTTACAGACCCTCAGAGCTTCATGGTGTTCCCAGACCAAAGAGTGCTTCACAACACGTTTTATCAGAGCATTACTTTCCCACTTTGCTAACCCTCTTCCAAAGGGAGCTTCGTGAACAACCGAGGATTTTGGCAATTGACCCTCACACTTCGACCATTCATTTTTCCATAGCTCCAAGACTGAGGGGGGGGGGGGGGAATTTGTTGACGCCAAAATGTGTGGTGGAGAAGAAGGAACCAACCCAAAGGCTGATTTAGTAAGCCCCTCTGTGAACCCCTTTGACGTTCGCAACCCACCACGAAGCAAGGATACGGTAACACTCTACGGCCCACTTTTACATTCGCGACTCGCCATGATGCATGGAGGAGGTAACGCTCCACAAACCCTATTGATGTTCATGAACCGCTGCAAAGAAAGGACGTGGTAACCATCCACGATCCCATTTGACATTCGTGACCCACCGTGAAGCAAGGAGGCAGTAATGCTTCACGACCGCGTTTGACGTTCGCGATCCGCCACAGAGCTAACTCTAACTTCACACCGAGTGTGCACTGCTTCGAGGAACCTCTTCCCTATAAATATCAGCACATCCCCATGTCCATGAGGCAGACAATCCAACCTTTCGACGTACTAGCTCCCGAATCACAAATCATCCTTCTACTCTGTGATCCATGAGTTTTGCGAGGTACTTCTGCTCTGCGAAGTGAGTCCTCTTTCCCTTGTTTTGATCCCCTCTTTCGAGAGGGATGCCTTTCTTGGAACCTAAGGGTATCCACAAAGAAAGGGGATCTCCAAGGGGTCCTGGGTCATCGTAGTGCATTTTTTATTCTTGAAACACCCATTGTGTACATGAGATCCACATGCTAAGGCAGGGTCACTATACTTTGCAAAGCACATTGCTTCATGATACCCTACATTGTGAACCACCGTTCCTCCACGAGAGAGTGCTCCAGGAATGAATTTCCACTTCAAGAAGCACCCATTATACACAACTCCTCCCTATACTTAGTCCGAGATTCCCCCCTTCATGAAGAACACCCATTCGCAAGTAATCTCTGCCATGTGGAATACCAAAGCATCACATGGCCCATGCCTATAAACCCTCTACTTTGCAATTCCATTTCCTGTGAGACCCTATAGGTTTTCACGATGTATATTCAAAGTCATATGGATGATACTGCCCATGGTGTTTCTTTGCCTCATTCTTCTTTGAATTGGCACCCTAACGGCTATTGCTTCATCGCATAGCCACACTAATGTGGACCCCCAATGGTTCGCTCCATGACACCCCCCAGCCACTGCATTCCTAGTGCCATCCATTCACCATAGTGCAGAGGATACCTGTTATTTTTGTCATAGGGGTGCGAAGTGCACCCACCTCATCTAAGCTACAGGATGTGAAACTACCAAGTACTATCATATTTAGTACATGACATTAAAATATGACCTCATCCCATGCCTCGCATATGGGGAACCCCCACTATTGTCATTCTCCACGCCCACTGGTCTCCACAGGGGATGATATCCTACTTATTGCAGTGGTGTTGCCCGCAGGGATGGGGAAGCCACTCAGCGTAAGCCCCTTTCTTTCTAGTAGGAGGAAACATCCATGAGCCTCCTTTCTTCTTTGGTCCCTAGGGCCAACAAAGGGTGTGACGGGGAAAGATGCTTTTCATTTCATAAGTCTCATGTTCCTCTCCCACTGCACTTTGTCGCCGTCAGGCCTCCCTTCTGGAGTAGGCCCCATCCAATTCGGATAGCTTCATTTCATAAGCTCCATTCACCATTAATGTTCCATAGGTTCACCGGGGAAACTTCCTTTCGTAAACCCCACCCACCATTGTGGAACGATAGCGGCACTCGGGAAGCTTCCTTGCGTAAGTGCTATCCACCATTGCCGCTCCATAGTGTTACTCTGGTAGCTTCCCTGCGTATGCCCAATCCAACATTTCCACTCCAATGTGGTAAACGGTATGCATCCTCGCGTAAGCCCCATCCACTATTTCCCCTCTATAGGGGCACCCGAGAAGCTTCCTTGTGTAAGCCCCATTCAGCATTGTCGCTCCATAGCGGCACCCAGTCAGCTTTCTTGTGTAAGCCCCATCCACCATTGCTACTCCATAGTGGCTCCTGGGTATCCTAGAGTTTATGCCCCACACACCCATCTCGAACTTCATGGAATTTGATCGTAGCCAAGGAAAGGTACGTAGGAAGTCTCCACGAGGTTCAATCCAACAACCTTGGTCATCCCGACCATCTTCACGTCGGTTCACCGATCCCACAATCTGTTAACTATGTGGAATTTGATCCTTGCCATGGAATGGTACGTAGGAATCCTCCATGAGGTTCAAGCCCCATCCCGTGGGAACCCAGGTCCTCCTTCACGGTAGTTCGCCGAAGCCCATCTGAACTACTTGGACATTGATCCTTGCTGATACAAGGTATGTAGGATGCCTCCCTAAGGATCAATCCCACCATCCACCTGGCCCCCATGTCATTATTCATGTCAGATCACCTACCCCACAATCCGTCAACTACGTGGACATTGAACCCTGCCAAGGTAAGGTACGTAGGGAGCCTTCAAGAGGTTCATTCCCACCACCCACGGGACCCCAAGTTGTCATTCATGTTGGTTTGCCAACGCCCATATGAACTATGAGCACATTGTTCCTTGCGAAGGAAAGGTACGTAGGATTCCTCCTTGAGGTTCAATCTCACCATCCACCTAGACATCGGGTCCTTATTCATGTCGGTTCACCGACCCCACAATCCCCAAACTACGTGGACATTGATCCTCTCCAAGGCAAGGTATGTAGGAAGCCTCTGTAAGGTCCAAGCCCAACAACCATTGGTCCAGACCGTCCTTCACATCTTTGCACCAAGCCCCCTTAAACTGATCTACGCAAACTATGATCCTTTCCATGGCTGGGTACATAGGAAGACTCCATGAGGTTCAAGCCCAACACCTGGTCGTTCCAACCATCTTCACGTTGGTTACCAACACATGGGGTAGCATAGAGTGTGAGACCCAAATGCCTCCTTGAGCTAATTGTACTTTGATTTATGGCAAGGAAAGGTTCATAGGATGTTTCCATGAGGTCCAAGCCCACCATCCACAGGTCATCCCGACCATATTCATGAAATTCTGACCCCATCCAGCGGTAAGCTGTTGCAACCCCGTCCAGCGGTATGCCGTTGTACCCCATCTAGCGGTGAGCCGTAGGGACCTTTTTCAGTGGTAAGCCGTTGTCAGCCTCATTAAGAGGTAATTTGTTTTCAACCCATTCAGCAGTATGCCGTTTTCAAGACGAACTATGTTCACCAAACTACGAGGACTTTGATTCCCTTCCATGGGGATACGTAGGAAGTCTCTTCGAGGCTCATTCCCAACATCACCGTTGCCCTTATGATGGTCCATTTTCGTCCCCCTTAACTTCATTCATCCACCCATCATCCATCTTGATTCTTACCTGGGCCGCCACATCCTAGTGGGATCATGCCACCTCATACCCCATTCCAGTTAACAACATTCGAGAATCCCACCATACATTGGCCCAAATATCAATGTTCCCTCCAGGGGGTTCCTATGCTTGATCCACTCTAGTGAGTGTTTGGATCAGTCTGATCAATCTCTGATGGACGTTAAACATTCGGTATTCCCGGTGTTAATCATGGGAAGCTAAGGAAAAACTCAGATACATGCCCATGTCATATGATTCCCCGTGTTCGATGTGGGATTCATTGGGCTTTCACACCCTCTAGAATCCCTATAATAAGGGACAGAATATAGACACACCAAACCCCAGTGTTCAGAAACGCCATTGATGCCCAACATGACTACTCCCCTAACTGAAGGTTGCTGCCCAGATCGAACCCCTTGGAATTTTCTCACAGAAGTAGTGTAATTAGCTGGTATCCATTAAGATATGGCTCGAGGAAGAGTTTCACGAACAACGTATTATGTCTATGAGGGAGACCCGGATGAGGTGACAAGTTCCGAGGAGGAATAAATAGAAGGAAGAACTGAAATCCTATAATTCTATTTTGATCATGTAGGAGACGTCCCCGAATAAGGAGAGGATGTCACCCACCTTTGGAATGCGGGAATGCGGGGCAAAAAAACTGCTCCTCTCGTCCCCGAATGATTCAGATGCACTCGCCCCAGCGAAATCATCAGAAACAACCATTTTATAACAATTAGTTAATTATTTATGTTCATATTGGAAATTTTGTTGATGTTTCAGAACTTTAGTTAAAAATTAAATTGTTATAATTACAAATTGTCCCTGTGGTCAAAATTCCATTATATCCTGAATGATATTCATGATTTTTATATCATATATATCTAGTGTATTTGTATTTATTGTCACGACCTGTCCACCGGGGCCCTTGATGCGACTGCCCCAAGCTCGCCTTCCATAGGAAGGGGGCTGGACACTAGCACCGATAGGTGCATTCCATAAAGCTGGGAAGAAATTTCCTTTATAGCATGTAAAAACACACAACCAAGCACATATGAGGATAAAAACACAAGTATACATTATAGTAAATTGGGTTTGTACAGTATGAAAAAGGGGCCAGAATAAAAGTTAAACTGGAAAGTATAAGAACACTGAAAAGTACAATTAAACTGAAATAGCTCCTTTGAACACCAGCCAAGGATACTACCTAAATGGTAGGTACAGCTCTCAAACGTTCATCTCTATGGTAAGCTACGTCTATGGTCCTCCCCTAAGCTGCCTCGAATCCTAGTACCCTCATCCTCAGTCTGCATTGTCCATCGTCTACTCCAAACACAACAAGGTGCAGGCATAGCCCATGCATGGGTGAGTATAACGATACTTAGTAGGGACCCCAAGACCCTCGAAGGTCTCACAAAACTCACAAAAGATAACCACAAAGAATGAAAACATCCGAAAACAATACATAGGTATATTATCATACATATACCTATGTTATCAAGTATACCCATCTCATTCATGAGGAAACACAGTGACCAGATCTTAGACAAGTACAACTGATCCACATAGGAAAGAATACCACGAAGGTAACACCACATGGGTAAGTACCACGACGGTAACACCACATAGAAGAATACCATGAAGGTATCATCATGACGGTAAGTACCCTAAAGTTACGCCACAAAGAAGAATAACAAAATGGTATCACCATGAAGGTAAGTACCATAAAGGTATGCCCTACAAAAGAATACCAAAATGGTATTACTATGAAGGTAAGGACTTAGCTCACACTAAGTATACCTTTTGTATGGAAGCAAAGATGATTAGATGAAACTACTAAATCATCTTGCGCTATTAAGAGGTAGACCCACATAGGATCTTAAATCATCAGACACACGTATGATCCTAGTATAGGATACCCACATAGGATCCTAGTATAGCAGACCCACATAGGATCCTAGAGTAGTCTCACATGGATTCCTAGAGTGGATCCAATTGAAAATTCTGAACATAGACCCACATAGGATCTCAAAGCATAGACCCACAAAGTATCCAAAAGCACTGACTGACATTGGATCCTTTTCTCATGTTACAACCCGCTACAGGGTTCCTTCGCTAAGCTTGCTTGATTTTGGGAGGGTCCACTCCTCAAGCCACAAGTAGATACTCCAACTGCAATAAAGTCCCACAGAGAAGCCTCTCAAAGGAAAACCACCAGATATGGGTCTCAACATAACAGATGGTGTGTCAATTAGACAACTCATCTGTATGTTATTGGCCTTGTTGTCCCAAGGGCCTGGTTGGATTCATGTTTGATCTAACCCGGTCTTACCCCAATTTTATCCAAATCTCATGTGGGGTATACCAAAAGGACAGTCTTGATACAAGGTTTATAGGACCATAGACGGTTCTTCAAACAGATTCCCATAGCTCATGATATGGCCTAAATAACTAAAGGGGTCGATGTTGGTCTGGGTCCGGTCCGGCTTGGTCCGACCCAGCCCGCTGGCTCCGGGCCGGCCCGCTGGTGTGGCCCACTGGGCTCGTGGCTGGCCTGTCAGGTTTCCTCCTATACACAGCGTGGTCGTGCACCATGCCATCATTAGAAGCCTGCAGCGTGTTGACCACCCTCGCCCCGCCGTCGTGACACATGGTCGGAACTCCTACAAGCACGACAGCGCACGTCCCCACCGCAACCACCCCTTTGTGCAGCCTACTGCCGCCGACCCCCGCTCTCGAGCCCTTCGGTGTCCGTCTCCTGCACAGTTTCCAAAAACGTTCTTCGAGTCACCAGGTGTGCCCATGTGACCTGATTTTCATTCATAAGATTTCCTTACTTGCCTCAGGATGTCGCCAACTATTCAAGGCAACCGAAAATTTTCATAGGTTGCAGAGAGGTCGTTCCATGTTTTTTTGACCTGCACCCTCCGCGTTAGAATGGTAGAAATTGGCTTAAATGTTCATGAATCATGAATAAATACAAGAATGGATTACAAGAATATAGAAATTAAAATAAACCCTACCTCGATTTCTCATTGGAAGTGTTGCGAGATGAAGTCAGTGAAGGTGATGAGGGTCCCAATGATCATCAATTCTGAAACACACTTCCGAAGTCAGAGGCATGTGTCATCCTTGTTCTTGATTTCGAAGTATGGTATTTGTTGGTGAGAGAATTCTTCGTTGGAGGAATAGTTTCTCCAATGTTCTTCAAACTCTCACCTTTTGCAAACACTTCCCCAATTCAACCAACAAATAAATATCCATCTTATTAAAATATGTTTTATTAATTTAATTTGAGGTTTCCATTAATTATGTTGATGATGGAATAATTAATTAATGTTTGGTGTCACAATTAATGTGGAGGAATTCCAAGAGTTATCTCCCATTAAAGGGGGAGTTCAATGGTCGGGTGGTCCCCACCTCCATAACTGAAATAGAGAGTTTTCAAAAGAAAAATAAAATGTTAGATAATTTTATTTTCCTTCTCCCTTGAAAATGTGAAAAACTAACATCCACCCTAGACATACTATGGTAGAGGTGAAGGTCTCCTTAAACGAATATCGGTGCAGCGAGTTCAACGGGGTCCTCATATTTCAATTCTGATAACCGGTTCAAAAGCTAAAAAACATCACTCGCATGTTTACTGAACATACATAAAAAATTTTAGAAATTCATTCCAGTCACTCAGGGCAATAGAATCATACGCCATCAATTTTTTCTGAATTGTAAAATTTCCATATAATTAATAACATTACATGGAATTTCTAGATATTTACATTCTCCCCACCTTAAGGCTTTGCATCCCCGAAATCCACAACATAGAAACTAAGAAAACTATTGGGTGTATTGAGCATGAATCTAAGTCTCCAGCTCCCATGTTCTCTCCTGGAAGTTCTCATGGTTCCAACGTACACCCAACAAAGTTATCGATCTCCCACGATGGAATCTCTTCTATCGATCCTCAATCTCCATTGGAACGTTCGTAAACGTCACCCCATCATCGATTTCCAGATCACCCCTGTCAATGATATGTGAAGGTCATTCGCGTATCTGCTCAGCTAGGATATGTGGAAGACTTCATGCACCTGGTGCAGCTGTGGTAGAAAAGCTAAGTGGTAAGCCACCTCACCAACTCTGACAAGGACCTGAAAAGGTTGGATGATCCTTGGAGATAACTTGTCGTCATGTCAAAATCTATGCAAACCTCATCGAGGTGAGACTTATAGAAAGATGTTGTCACCATCCTCGAAATCTAAAGGACTCTATCTCCTATAATCATAAGACTTATGCCTTCTCTATGTAGTCTTCATGCACTCCTAGATGATTTGCACCTTCTCTATGGTATTTTATACCATCTCTGGTCCAATAAGTGCTGACTCCCCTGGGTTAGTCCAGCACAAAGGTGATCTTCATGGTTGGTCTTACAGAGCCTAAAAAGGTGTCATCCAAATGGTGGTGTGATAACTGTTGTTGTATGAACACTACACCAAGGTAATTTGATCCTCCTAGTTGCAACCGAAGTCCAAGATGCAAGCACACATCATGTCCCTGAGGGTCTGAATGGTCTGTTCATTCTGCCCATCTTTCTGAGGATGGAAGGTGTTGCTCAAATGAAGATGCATCCTAAAATCCTCCTTCATCGCCTTCTATAGACGGGATGTGAAACGTGAATCCTGATCTAAGACAATCATTGAGGTTAATCCATCTAGCTGCACAATCCCTTTCACATAGAGGCATCTAATGATCTCTACTATACCCTGCTCTCTGATGGGTAGGAAGTTGGACGACTTTGTGAGTCGGTCGATGATCACCCAAATAGAATCATGAACCCTAGATGTATGTGGAATTGCTTTCATGAAGACCATGGATATCCCTTCCAACATCCACTCTGCGACCACTAAAGGATGAACATAGCCTACTGGTACCTGATTCTCTACCTTCAATTGCTGACAAGTGAGGCATAGAGACACAAACTCTACTACAACTTTCATCATTCCCAGCCACCAGTGCTGTCGTTGGAGATCCCGGTACATCTTCGAAACTACTGGATATACCTCTAGAGTGAATGTGTGGAATTCCCTAAAAAATTCCTCCTGTAGCGACATTGGTCTCATGGTACGTCCTCTGAAAATGATGACCTACTCCCCATCTTGAGAAAATCCATCTGGTGCCGACCCTGAGGATATATAAACAGCTCGAGCCTCGAAGTCAGTGTCCCCACACTGCACATCCCTTACTCACTGAAGAAGTGGGGGAGAGACTATAAGATACTGAAGAAAAGATGTTCCATCTCATTCCACAAAGGATATCTGTAATGTGGCCAGTTGCTTCATTACCTCACCTAGTAGTTGTATACCAGATCTCCTGCTATGTGCATCTGCTACAATGTTCCCCTTACTATGAGTATTTACTATCTCGAAGTCATAGTCCGGGAGGAACTTGAGCCTATGTCATTGTCTCAGGTTCTGGTCCATCTGAGCGAAGATATACCTGGGACTTTTGTGGTCAAAGTAGACTATTAAACATTATCCCATAAAGTAATGTCGCCACTTATTCAAGGCAAAGACCATTGCTGCTAACTCCAGGTCATGGGTAGCATATTATTACACATTTTGTCTCAGATATCGAGAACCATACATAATAAATTCATGCTCCTACATCAAGACACATCCAATCCTAGTCCCTGATGTGTCGTAGTTGACCACGTCACCAACTCCCTCCTCTAGAAACCTCAAGATGGGGGCACTATTCATCCTCTTCCTCAGCTCATGAAAACTCTGCTACCATCTCTCTGACCACACAAAGGGTTACCCCTTATTCTTAAATTCTGATAAAGGTGCTTCATCTCTAGAGAAATATGGAAGAAACCTCCGTTGGTATCCATCCAAACCATTGAAACTCTGTACCTCCATCACAATCATGGGTGGATCCCAAGCATGTACGGCCACAATATTTGCTGGATCCACCACAAATCCATCCTCTAAGATGACATGTAATAAGAATTGAACCTCTTGGATCTAGAATCGGCACTATCAGAGCTTACCATAATGTTGGAGTTCTTGGATTGTGTCCAAAACTATCTACAAATGATAAGAATGCACCTCCCCAATAGCCGAGAATATCAAAATGTCGTCGATGAAGACTACTTGAATGCGATCAAGGTATGGTTGGAATATCTTTTTCATGAGTCCCATGCATACTATTAGATCATTAGTCATGCTGAATGGAATAACTGAGAACTCATAGTGTCCATAATGGTATCTAAAATCCTTCTTCTACACATCCACATCTCATACTCTAAGCTCGTGATAGCCTGATCTGATGTCTATCCTCGAGAACCACCGTGCTACCTTCAACTGATCAAAGAGGACGTCAATCCTCAGTAGTGGGTACTTTTTCTTCATGTTCACCTGGTTCAGGCACTAATAGTCAACACAAAGTCTTAAGCTCCTATATTCCTTCTTGGTGAACAAAATTGGGGCTTCCCAAGTAGAAAAACTGGGTTAGATAAAACCCTTCCCTTATAAGTCCTCCAGATATACTCGAATATCACAAAGCTCAATGGGAGCCATCCAATACACAAGTGTGGATACCTGTTCCGTCTCACGGTACAAGTTAATGTAAATGTCCACCTCTATGTGAGGAGGTAGACTCGGAACATCATCAGGGATGACATCTGCGTACTAGTCCACCACTATAGGATAACTCATACTCTCCATATCAACTACTCTAAGGGTAAGGCTAGCCAACTAATGAGTGATCGGCTGCACTCTTATCTAGGTAAGTCCATCCTATGCTACAAATTCTCCCTTCTAACCGGTGAAAATAAACCAAGTCCCATAAGTGAGGACACACCACACTTTTCAAATAATACAGTTAATATAATCATTGACTGTAGATAACCAGTCAATACCAGAGATGATGTCATAAGGCCTCGATGCCTCTACTAGGAGATCCCAGCCGAAGATCTTGCCTCCTTGATATGCTCGCACTGCCGACACCAGTGTGTAATCATCGAATCTACTCTCGTAAGAGTCTCTAGCTGTAAGGATCAAGGAAATGGCTCTATAGGAATCTCCATGCTCTGAACGAGGGCGGTAGAAATAAAATAATGACTGACACCTATGTCTATAAGTATTCTAGCTACAGTGGAGTAGACACCTTTCATACCTAATATCATCTCTGGAGCACCGTGATCATAGGCCTCAACTGCATGGATCTAAGATCACCCCTTTCCACCTACTCCACGTGGTCAGGGTGGACCACCAGGAGGTAGTGGCGTTAAAATCTTGAATCATCACCCACCACCAGCTGCATGAACAACTCCTCTGCCACATCTGCCTTCTCCCTGCAGACCTCCTTGGTTGAACCTCTATCTCTGCTTGGGCGGTCATTAGGCCATCTCCTGATCATATCTACGGAGGGTCGGACAATCACATGCCATGTGACGATGCACGCCTCATGTTTAACAATGCCTGCTCCTCACATGACTCGGTCTGTCTTCGTTGACTCACGCAACCAGCCATGAATCCTATAGTCGACCACCAGAAAGTCTGGTCCTCTTGTTCCTATGTTACATATGTGTGGTGCCAGCTGTAGAAGACTCTATTATGTGATGCCCAGTGGCGGGTCTTGCGGTTGGTGACTGCTCAGCAAGATAACTCTACAATAAGTGGGATCGCTCTAACACCCCAGCCTGTGTCGGAATGCTGAGAGACATCATCAAATCTCTAATCTCCCACCTGATTCCCTACTCGAAGGTTTTGGCCTTGAAAAATGGGTCCCATGCCAAATCAATAGAGTAGCATGAGTGTTCAGCATCCTTCGCTAATTACAGAGCCACGGTCATGCTGCCCTCCAGCAGATGAAGTAGCTCATGTATGCGCACTGTGTGAATGGTCGCTTGGAAAACTCTACCCAAAATAGGCTCTCAAATTCTTCCCAAAGAAGTGTCTCCTTGTTGTGAACCTGGAGAATCAAGATCTACCATATACCTACTGCTTCATGTAGAATACTGGCGGCAAGTATCACCATGAGATCAGTTGGTGTCCCTCCCAGTTGGAAGAATCTCACCACAGCCTCCAGCCAATCATCTGCCTCCTATGGGTCTGTCACACCCTTGAACCTGGGTGGCCTATGGCTCTGTAACTCATGATATGAGCTCAATCAGTGTGCACCCTCAGCTGTTAGGGCTGGTTGCATTGGTGGACCAATGGGTAATGGTACTGCCGGTGCCTCTGCTGGTGCCCCTATTGATAAAGGGCCCTCCACCGAGGCCTCGTAGCACGGTGGGTGATCATCGCGTACTATACCTAGATCCCTAGTTGGATTTATACATTGAGGAATCCTAAAAAAATTGGTGTTCAATGTTCCATATGTTATACCTACTGAGTTAACTCAAAATTATAAAAAGAAAACTTTTCAAAACACACACACAATCAGTGTTTTCGTGCACAATGTCAGAAATCTGAAGTCATGTTCCTGGTTTATGGATATGTCGGCCGCCACACCAACACGGGATTCCCTAAACTAATGACCACACTCACTACACATAACTCTATTATCATTAAAAAGTTTAGATACCAATATTATATGGTAGAACATACTCCTCTGATACTAATTTTTCATGACCTGTCCCCTAGGGCCCATGATGCGACTACCCCAAGCCCGCCATCCATTGGCCAGGGGTTGGTGACTAAAACCAAAAGACATATTCCAAAAAACTGGGAAGGCATTCCCTTTATAACCTATAAACTCACACAACCAAGCACACAACAATATAAGAACAGAATTAATCTTTATAGTAAACAAGGTGTGTATAGTAATAAAAAGGGGCTATAATACAAGCCCAACTTGAATGTACAAGGAAACTGAAAAGTATAAGTAAATTGAAACAACTCTTGTGAACACCTTCCTAGGATCCTACCTGAAGGGTAGGTACAGCTCTCGAACAATCTTCTCTGTGGTAAGCCTCGTCTAAGGTCCACCTCTGAGCTGCCTCCAAGCCTGGTACCTTCAAAATCAGTTAGCACTGTCTGTCTTCTGCACCAAACACAACATGGTGCAGGCATAACCCATGCCAGGGTGAGTATAACAATACTTAGTTGGGACCCCTAGACCCTTAAAGGTCTCACAAAACCAACAATGGATAACCACAATGTTTGAAAACATCCGACAACCCTATATATGTATATTTTCATACATATACCAATATTATCATTTATACCCATCTCATTCATGAGGAAACACAAGGCCCAACTCATAGCCGAAGAAAAACTGTTCCTTGCAGGAAATAACACCACGAAGGTAACACCATAAGTGTAAGTACCACAAAGGTAATGCCACATAGAAAAAAACACGAAGGTATCACAATGAAGGTATGTACCACAAAGGTACGCCAAACAGAAGAATACAACAAAGGTATCACCACAAAGGTATGTAAAACAATGGTACACACCACAGAAGAATACCACTAGTATTTTACCACAAAGGTAAGGACTGAGATCACACCAGGTATAAATTAGGTACAGATGCATAGATGATTATATGTAACTAATAAATCATCTTACTTTGTTAAGTGGTAGACCGACATCGGATGCTAATTCTTCAGGCCCACGTAGGATCCTAGTACAGCAGACCCATGTAGGATCACAGTCTGGAAGACCCACGTAGGATCATAGAGTATTATCACATGAATTTCTAGAATATATCCATGTGAGACTCTCAAACACAGACCCATGTAGGATCCGAAATCACAGACCCACTTAGGATCCAAAAGCAGAGACCCACATAGGATCCTTTTCTCATGTTACAGCCAGCTACAGGGTTCCTGCACTAAGCTTTCTTGATTTAAGGAGTGTCTTCTCCTCAAGCCACTGTTTAATAATCCAACTACCAGGTAGTCCCATGAAGAAGTATCCCAACGTAATATTATGAGATAGGGGTATCAACGCAATAGACGGTGTGTCAATCAGACGGTCGTTCTGTATGTTATTGGCCTTTTAGTCCAGAGGGATAAATTGGATTTGTATCTGATCCAACTCTAACATACACCAAAATTATTCAAAACATAAGTGGGATATACCAAAAATACCATATCGATCTAAGAATTTCGGTGATATAGTTGGTTCATCATACAAACGCCCATTGCACAAGATATGGATGCAAGAACAAAAATGGTCGAAGTTGGTTCGGGTCCTGTCTGACTCAGTCGGCCCAACCCGGACATACCTGGACTGTGCTGACCCATCCCAGGTCCAAACCTAGGTCCGACTCGGCCAGTCATCATGACCCGCAGTGCGGTAGCCCGCTGGGACTGTGACAGGTCTGTCGGCCGACTTCCTCTGCGTGGCGCGACCGTGCGCCGTTCCATCACCGGTAGCTGGTGGAGGACCGACCGCACTCGCCTCACCGCTGCGGAACAAGGTCTTGGATCCTGCATGCCTAGAGGGCCAGACAAGTTCCACCACCTCCCCTTCATTTTTTCGGCCACTGCCCTTGCTCTGCCAGGGCTGATAGGCCGAGACCCTTCTCTGGCAGCAATGTCGCGCCACCGTCTTTGTCGGGGTTGGCCAGAGTGTCAACCGCCACTCCCAATCCCATCAGTTTCGGTCGCCGGCATGGTCACCAACACCATTCTTCGGGCCACGGGGGTGTGCCCCGGTGGCCCGATCTTTATTCTGAATATTTCCACACTCCCATCGGGACATCACCAACGATTCAAGACCCCCAAAAATTCACATAGTTTGTGGATAGGTCGGGCCATGTGGGTTTGGCACACAACCTCCACGTTTGGACGGTATCAAGCAGCATAAATGTTCATGAATCATGAATAAAATCAAGAATGGGGTAAGAGAGATTACCAAAAACAATAAACCATACCTCGATTGCTCATTGGAAGTGTCGCGATATTAAGTTCGTGATGGCTATGAGGGTGCCAATGATCGTCTCTTCTGCAACACGCTTCCGAAATCAGGCTCGTGCGTCATCTTGTTCTTGATTACAAAGTATTCCCTTCATTGGTGAGACCATTCTTTATTGGAGGAAGATTTTCTCCTATGTTCTCCCAACTCTCACCTTTATCCAACACTTCCCCAATTCATCCCATAAATGAATAGCCACCATATTAAAATTTTTTTTATTAATTTAATTAGAGGTGTCCATTAATTATGTTTATGTTGGTTTAATTAATTGAATGTGGCACAATTAATGTGGAGGAATTCCAATAGTTTTCTCCCATTAAAGGGTTAATTCAAGGTTCGGGTGGTCCCATCCTCCACAACTCAAATAGAGAGGTTTCAATGAAAAATAAATTGTTAAATAATTTTATTTTTCTTGTCCCTCAAAAAACTGAAAAACATACTTCCACCCTCGAGCTACTACAGTCGAGGTGAAGGTCTTCTTAAGTGAATATCGATGTTGTGAGTTCAATGGTGTCCTCAAATTTCAATTCTATGTAGCTGTTCAAGAGATACAAAATCATTCTCACAAGTTTACTAACGGTACTTTAAAAAAGTTATGAAATTCATTATGGTCACTCGAGGCCTATTAATCATGTGCAGTCAATTTTTGTAGACTCATAAAATTCCTATATAATTAAAAAAAATTACATGGAATTTCTGGGTCTATATATTTATAATATTCCATATCATTTAGAGTTAAGAAATGAAACACACCTTTCTTGGAGACTATAAGTCATATGTACTCAGGGATTCGATGTTCATTTTTATTTTATATATAATGTAATGAAAACATAATAATACATAGATATATTATAATTCTAATATAATATATAATTTATTTATTTTAATTAACACTATCCATTATATGTTCCATGTATGGTATGAATAAATCATATCACATTGAGGGTGTGGTAGTCCACACTTCCTCAAATTAAATTATCCTATTTACCCATTATGGAAACCATAATTGTATGATATAAATGAAAAATACAGAATTATAGAGAAAATATATATATAATATATATCACATGTAAATTAAATGCCATATTAATGGAAACCATAATAGTTGGTGGGAGAATATTGAAGAATCATCGTTTCGTGACGCAGTAGTTCGCCGTCCATAGAAAAAGTATGTTATTTATCCATTAGATGAAGGTGTGTGTAAGTGTAGTTTGAATAAATCTCATATAAACAACCTATTATATTAAGGATTCTTGTTTTGTTATAAAATAAATGAATAAAAAGAGTTTAGGGGTTGGAGAACTAAAATAATATTAAAGAACTTAAGAAAAGGTGTTACCTTTAAATCGGGTAACTCCCTTAGGTTTGAACCAAAAGGATTTCTTGAAGTGCCTTATGCCAAAGTTAAGGCTTCTAGGTTGAATATAGGGATCTTGAGAGATTATTTGTGAATGGTTTGGATGATCCATGTGGTCTGAGTGGTGTGAATAATTGGTTAGATGGGAGGGATTTTTGTAAGGGTGAGGATGACTCTTTAAGAATGTTTGAAAATATTATTTTATTTTATAATTATTTTCATTACATAATGGTCCAAAATATATTAAAGTAAAATATTAGATGAAATATGTACAAAATAAAATCATCAATAATAATTGGATTGGTTTTGGATATTTTTTTAATATTTATAATTTTATTTATTTAAATCATTAATTAATTAGGTAAACACTTCATCATTATTGTGTCATAATTTTTTTATTTATTTGATGTCTAAAAATATTAAAAAAAAATAAAATGATGTAGGAAATATTTTTATCTTTAAAATAAATTTTTATATTTGAAGATATATCTTATATAATCCCATGTATAAATTAATTTACTAAAAGCTATATGTTTATGTCATTTTTGTCATTACTTAAAATTAATAAAAATAAAGTGTCATTATCACTCACATGTGGCTCCATGGGGTCCCAAAATAAACCCAAAGATTCAAATGGTCATATAACTATCAAAAAATAGGATTAGGATAAATTTTTGGGTAATTTAATTTTATTATAATATTATTTTTAAATTACCCTATTTATCATTAACCATTGTAAATAAAAGTCAAAAGTTACTATTCATCTAAAATTATTTTTATTTATCAAACCAAATTTTACTTAGTAATAACATCCACATATGTCTAATGTTAAAAATTAAATTAAAAAAAGTGGTAGAATATCATTTAAATGATAAAGTGTGGTTTTTAACTACTTCTTAGTGTTTTCACTAGTTATCGAAAATTGACGTTCTTCATAAAAAATACCAAAAAATAAACCTAAGTTATATTTGATAATCCAAATTGAAAAATGATGTATATATTACTAAATTAAAAAATACAGATGTTTCATTAATTCTTTACAAATTAATTCCCTCTGTCAAGACAAAATGAGTGTTTTTAAGAAATGATAACTATCAAAAGATTAACACTTGTTTATGTCCAATTTCAAAGTGAAATTGATTCCAATGACCAAAATTAGATTAAATGGTAATAATATAATATAATTAAACATTAATACCAATTAAAAATATAATATATACACATCTAAAAATATATTAAATTTATGTTTTGAATTAAAATAAATTTTTTTCACTATCATTAAAAATGAATTTTATCAGAAAAATACCAAAACGTTACCAAATGTATATTTTGATGTCTCGATTCTAAGATAGAATTTTATTTTGTAAAATATAAAATATACAAGTGACCAAAACTATATTTTAATAGTGTTCTCCATCAAAATATAGTAAATCAACCTTTTAAAGAATATTAGAGAATTTATTCTTAAAATCAGAATCATTCTCATTTTAAAACTCTAAATAATATTGGAAAAATGTAAAAACATTTAATCAACATATTTGATCATAATTTGGTTAGTTCTGTTCATTTATTCCAATACAACATCTAGGAGTTAACTACCATTTAAAATAATATTATATTTTTATTTTTCAGTATTACCCAACGTTGTGTGCAACATAAGATTTCAATGAAACCCGTTGTTGTGTATCAGGTACTCCATAAAACATAGAATCTAATTTAAACTACAATTAATATATTATTAAAAAATATTAATAAATACAAAAAAGGTATTATTCTTTGTTTACTAGGGATATTACATCTATTCTATAAGAAATGAAATAATTTCTTGGGTTATAAAGCATAAAAAATAAGGAAAACATTTCACAAGAAAATTATGTTAATGAATTATTAAGAAGATTGGAATGGAAAATTCAAAACATTTTTCCACACCAATTTTAGTTAGAACATTGGTTTCTAAATTTGGATAATAGATGAATGTTGATCAGAAAGTGTTTTAGAATCTAATTGAATGCATTGTATATTTGACATCCTCATGACCATAAATTGTTTATTTTGTTTTCTTATGTGAAATATTTTAGTGTTCTCACAAAGAATCAAATTTAATTATTGGAAAAATAAGTCTCAAATATATTAAAGGCACAACTAATTTTGGAATCATGTTTGATAGATCAGAAATTATTGACTTCTTTGGGTATTCATATGAAAATTGGGAAAGAAATTTTAATGAATGAAAATACACATATGGTGGATTTTTCATTGTTTAGAAAATGTGTATAAGTTAGTATAAAAATAAATAGAATTATGTAGAACTTATTATGACTAATGCTGAGTATTGAGCTTCCACTTAATCTTATACCCATATTTTTTGGATGAAAAACTCAATTTAATGACTTTCTTGTTTAATTAAATATACCCTTACACTTGGGATTTGATAATAAATGAAAAATCATGATTTTTGGGAATCTGGTATAGTGTTATCATTCAAAACATATCGGTATAAAATATAATATCATTTTAGAGCATGTGGATAAGAATTAATTGATGGTGTAGTCTATTCCTGCATCGAAAAAAGTTTTTGATATATTCATAAATCCATTACCAAATGAACCATTTTATAAATTGAGTTTGAACATTAGATTCTGACCAATTTCTCATCTTGTATTAGTTATGTGTATTTTTTCACCATCTCCTTAGTCTATTAGATAATGTTATCCTGGGGTGAAATGTTTCCAAAATATATTCTTATGGAATCATGCATAAATGGGGGATTTGTGGTTTAATTGTGAATCTATCATGTATGTATTTAAATAATTCGAACTGTTTGATGGAGTGGTTGCTATAAATGATTACTTTTTATTCTTGGGATTTTAATGAATTGAATAATGATGAGGAATAATGATGAGTAAGAAGGATTAGGGGGAAGTTTAAGGATGTATTTATCAAGTCACTGATTATGGATAACATTGTTTTTTCTATAAAAATTTATATTTTCCTACAACGGGTTATATCACATTGGATTATATTTATTAATGTGTAATAAATTTTATGAGGTTACAATGTTAATTGATTTAGGAATATTGGTTGAAAAAAATCCAATGGGGGATATTGTTAGGTCCAAGAAGATAATGAATATTATCATATTCAAGTATTGTCTAATATTATCAAGGATTTTTCAGAAGAAATAAAATAACCTCCATTTGTAATAATGGAATTTTTGACTGACCATCATATTAAATAATTTAGACTCACATTTATTAAGATATAACATTTTTCAGAAAGAATGATGTTTCTGGAAGATTGGGATGTTACATTACATTCCTTGGTTAATATGATGATGTCAATGATTATCGATTAATGATTAAATGTCATGAAATTTTGGGTTCTTGATGTAATCAACTTAACGAATTTTGAATGAAGTGATTCATTGATGAGCTATTAATGGCACTCCTATTTCTCAAACAAATCCTGACTCAATTGGGCTTAGAGTACCCATTGATTAAATAATTGACCACTATTTGAATCTCAAGAATAAATATTTGGTATAATAAGGTAGAACATTTAAAAATATATAATTTTGAGTTTTTTGAAAAATCAAAATGATCATTAATCTGTATGGTAAGTTTTGAAAAAGAAGATTATATGGTGGCATAGTTTTCCTGTGTTTTCCAATGTTTTGAGCCTCGAAATTTGGTGTTTTTATGGAAGTTGAATGGTTTTATAAAATGTATTTAATGGAGTGAAATTATTGTACAATGATTCACAATTGTCATTCCACTAAAGAGGAATAAAGAACAATCATGTAAAATTATAAATGAAATTTTTTCACATAGATGAAATATACAATCTGTGAAGCAAGCTATGTAAGATACGTGGGGAAAACCACTTCATGGGAGGCACATAGTTTGTGGGATGTTTTTTCTGTGGTAGGGATGTGTTTTTAAGAATAAGGAGGTGAATATGGCTGCAGAATAAAGTTTTTTGATTCCATATGACATCAACCATCACATTAGAGAAAGGCAATATGTGGAACTTATAACACTGTTTTCAGTAATGGCTCTACCACATCGATTTTGTGTGAAAATCATATTAAAGGGATTTATGGATATATTTTCCTATATAAAGTCCCCTAATAAGATCATTAAATTGAATAAATTGAGTTATCTAATATTAAAACTGCTATAAAAATTTGGGCATGTCTGAAGTAGTTTATGAAGGAGAATTATAGGAAGTGAAGCTGATCACAGAAGAACCCTCATTAAGAGGATTCAATGGTAGTTTTATTAGTAAGGAAATATAAAATAATAAGATTTTATTGATTCACCCCGCCAAAAATTAGTGATACATGATTCTTGGATAGGTAATATCACTGTAACTCAACCATGGGAATATAGTATCCCATTATCATATTAGAAAGAAGCTTGTAATTAATTCCCACTAAATATATTTTCCCTAATAACCAAGAATTCTATGTTGAATGACTCACTCACCTTTACCCTATTAAGGATTTAAGTGTTATGAAACAACATTATAATGATATCTCCACTATGATACCCATGAATGTTATGATGTATATATGCGAAGAGGCTTGATAACAACAACTCAATAATATCTCATAATTAAATTGATCATAATTTGTTTACTCATAGAAACATTCATGATATTCATTAGGTCCATAAGTGTAGGCAGTGTGTTTTTTAATACATATTTTATAATGATATACTCTTATTGTACATTCCTACTTATGAATATATTAAAAGGAATGTAAAATTCCCCCTCTTAGAACTAATGAAAATATGACCTTAATTAGATCAAAGAGAACATTATAAAACCACTCATTTAGTAAATGAAATTTTATATATGAGGATGATGATAATGATTATTTATTATCACCGAGTTCAACCTTTTTAAATACATATGAAATTGAATGGTAATGTCTACCATCTCCTAAAATCATATAGGTTTACCTGAAGGGTACAAGACTTGGTGAAAAAAACACCTTTACCTCTAAATCATCTATTTGAACTGTAAAATATATATAAATTTAAGGATTCCTCCTATCTGTACGGATGAAAATTTTATTTTTACATTGCATCACCTCAAATGTGAACTCAGCCACTCTCCTGGGGGGAAGCCAAGAGATGTTATGAAGACAAGAATCCTAGAATTGGTCTACAATAAGTGGAGGGTCCAAATATGAAGAACCCTCAACTATATTAACAATACTATAAATCTAGATTAAGACCATCTCCAACAACTAATGGTAATATCTCGAATGGCCCATCCATAAATCTCACTCATCATCTAGTGTAAAAAATCACCCTAGAAATTGTGAACAATGCCTAAAATATATACTAGTTGACGTGTTCTTTATAATGAATCATAAAATATATACCAATGATCACATAATTATTTTACATCTATTATATAACGAAATCTCAAGAAATATATTACAACTGATCATTCTTGTGGACTTGGAAAACCTATAAATACCATGTGGTCACACCGATAAGAAAATATAAAGAGACATTACCATATATAGAAACTATATGTAAAACCCTATAAAACCAGAAAATTAACAGAATGTTAAGGATTTTTATGAAAACTTCTCAAATAAATGGTGAATTCCATCAAGGTAATCCATCTATCCATTAAGGAATATAAACCATGATTAATAGGATTATACTCATAGAACATAATTGGATTGAGGCCTATCCCAATGAGCCAATAGACTAACTCTGATATGAGGAATCAAACTATTGACATTACTACCCCCTCACCTAGTCTCCATATAATCATAAATGTCTTGAAAATTTTGAACGAAATTATTTGACCACTATTATTTTATACTATAGGAAATGCTTTTGAGGCTTGTGGAAGCCAAAATCTATTTCCACCATCCAAATTAGGGCCTAATCCTATAAAACCACTACATGTTCCCAATATTCATGTATAATAAGTGTTCCATGTGATGACTATGAAATTTAAATAACAGAATACCAAGAATACTAGACTAGTAACACCCTACAAAACATCTTCCTTAAGGTGGAAGAGATAAACCATAAATTTTGTCAGTATTTCTATCACCACCCATGTGAGAACTATCAAATAAGACTTCTTAGTAACTATGGAATAAATATAGGTCGCTATAGTCAAATCCAACTACTAATATCAATTTCTATCATTCTTTTATCTATCACATGTGATTTATTGATTTAAAACATTTAAAAATTATTTCAATAATTAAATATTCATTGGAACTAAAACCATATATCTCAACCCAAACTCAATGGGATGTACCCTATAATGCTCATCACCAACTAATATATAATTATACATTAAGATATTATATACTCTCTATCCAAAATTTGTTTGAGTCAGATATCTTTAGGAGAGACACATGAACACCCATACCATTTATTCCATCCATGTCTCGACGAAGATATCCACGTAGAAAAATATATTGATATCCCTTTCGGATAACCTCACATGATTTTCATCATATTTTTCTTTACTCTAGTGGAATTTATGTTATCCTCATAACATATAGTCTACTATATTTCCACTCTTATTCGTCTGTGTGTCAAATGATTAAAAACAATTACATATAATCTAGCCAATATTAAATTGCATGGGGCCCATCATCACCCAAAAACTGGGATTGGTGTTTCATAGAAATTTCCTACATAAACTTATTTATTGATAACCCTTATATTGGATCCCATCTATCCATATACTATATACCATGTAACAAACTATATTGTGGATTCACATCCATATTCAGTATTGGTGTAATAGGTGGTTATATATCATCCAATGTTGAAAAATGAATACTTTATCCCTATTAGAACACTATGAGAGGTCATTATAGTGGAATGTCACTAAAATAACTAATATATGAATTATAATAAATTCCAATCACAATGATTAGTGTTACTATTTTTGATAATGTGTAAATTACATGGAATCCCACTATAGTACAACCATTCCATGTTATATAAGGGTCTCCACTACTTAAATATTCACTCTTGACACATATATTACTATAATGGTCAATGATTCATATTATATCCATAACATAACTAATCAAATACCCATGATACGTCATGAAATATATGTTTAGTCAAATATAATTTTCACATCCGGTTATATAAGAATATATAAAAAAAATTTCTCCATTTTAAATAACCAATACTTTTATTATAGTATATTTAGTTAATCAATTTCATGTAAAAACATTCATGAGGCCTTTATATATCCAATATGATATGTGAACATTACCTCACAATCTACAATGGAAAAAAGTAAACTTATAGACCATAAACCACACATTATATTCATTATCATCATAAAATCATAATATTTGAAAAAAATTAATAATAATCCCATCCGATATAACATATGTATTCATTATACGTGGGTTAGGTATTCCCAAGATTATTCAATTCATGAAAAAAACTTTGATCAATCTGCCAATAAAAAATAAAATTATTAAAAAATATTTTCTTTTATAGTACTTTGAATTATCCATTGACCAATTCCTCTAAACTATATTAAAACAAGAACATTAATTTACGCAAACATGCCTTCCCAAATGCTAGAGGTGACTGATTGTTAGTGAGGTTATAAGTTATATAATGGGAGACTATACCCTATATGTCATAGATTACCACAAATCACAGTGAATTAAATAATAATTATTTTACTTTTTATAAAAGAAAAACTATTATTATTATTACTATGACCCATCTAAAATTAAATTAAAATGGACATGCTAAATCAAAATGAGAAAATGTAATGTTACACAATTCATGTAAATATGAAGATTATTTCTAATTTATCGATGATATTCAAAATGGTAAAAATATATAAAAAATTGGTGTGAAGTCTATAAAAACTATTCTCTAGTTTTTGCATGAACCTATATCCGAAATCTATCCTAACATATCAAACCCAACCACAAACTATAAATAATTTCATATAACTATGTCTGGAGCTATAAAATCAACTCGATTACCAAGGAATTTGAGAAAGTTATTAATGAAATATGTAGGCACCCTCCATTTTTCATTAATTATAAACAAAAAATATTTATACCTACATATGTTTCATATTAATAATCATAAAATATGATAAATAATAAGTAATTGTATATCTGTGGGTTTCATAATAACATATATAAATGAATATACCTACTCTATCAGATGTCATTTTCGTGTATGAACATTTCATGTGTCAGTAATGAGGTTTAACATGATTCTCACCCATAATATCATCCCAATGGATCCAGAATAATAGTTTAAAATATATAAAATATAAGAACCAATTGTGGAATCATTAATATTACACCCAACTCACATCACTAAAACATCCCTATATTGATGTTCAACTAACTCATATGTCATGATGTTCAATAGTTGACAATACATCCATGTTAAATCACAAGGATACCCATGTCTATTATTAAAACAAATTTTATATCATGGAAATTACTTATTTTGAATTATACTCAATGACTTACACATTCCATCACCATCCTAGGATAGTATTTCACCCAAATCCTTACCTATAAACACATCGAGTTAATATTTATGTGTATAAATAAATCTTATACATACTTTCTAATAAATAATAAAATTAATTTTTATATTTAAATGAGTAGTTTTTTCTTACATAATTAATTTAATTATTTATATTTTAAAGGATATATAATTTACTAGAAATGTTAAAAAATGAAAAAATAAATTCATATTTCCATTAGAAGGTGTATTTCCACTAGAAGGGAAGATCATTGGATATTCTGAGTTGTAAAACTATTTATTCATTGGCATAATATTTCTGGGGATGAAAAACCATCATTTACCGTACACAAATTATGTTTTTGGTGTAAACGTATTGGGAAACAAGGAATAAAACTAGTCCTGGAATATGAGTCTCGCTAATGAGAAAACACATTTTCATCATTCTATGACCCACTTCAAATATTCCAAAACATCACTTTATGATGTAAATAAGAATAATTGTGAGTTGGGATATGAAATACTATAGTGTAAAACCAATTATTATGACAATAAATACATATATTGGGCTCAAAATGATCCGGATACATGAGAAATAGTTGAGAGGCCCCATTTTATGACCTTGGATAGCCAATAATATTCAAGGATATCTTTTTATGACCCACAACACACTATGACTCATTTATGGATACATTAATTATTAATTACATATAATCAGATTCCACATATAGATATATAGATATATATAGAGTTGTTATGTCTATTTTAAGGATCAGTTAAAAGAATATGCCATAGGGGGGTATGTTTCACTATGTTGGGTCCTCAAACTATTCTACTACACCTCTCTCTATAAGAATTTAATGTCATTATATTACTCACCCTCCCATTACTAGAATATGGTGGTTATATCTTTTGTTTCAAATATTTAATTATTCCAGTTTTATACAAATATAATTTTATATTTTATGGTTAATTTAAATTTTGTTTTTTCATTCAATATATCATTTTAATTTCATTATTTTACATTGAACGTGTGATTGTTGTATGTATATTAAATTAGTGTTATTAAATAAAAAATAGAATTAAACTCTCACAATGACCATTGGGATGAAATAATTTCCATAACTAAAAATAGCTTCCAATGCGAATTTTTCTAAATAATTGAAGTATTTTATCATTTGAAATGTAACAAACAATTTTTTTATACATAAATATTATATATTTTTATAAGAATATTAAAAATATATAGAAATATATAGCTAAGAAATCTAAAGGTTTAATTTTTTTGGAGATGACATAATAATTATTTTAATTTGTTGAATGATATTTAACAACTCCAATAATAATATTATGATATAATAAACATAATAGACATACCCTTATTTTTATTTTTTTTATAACCTATGGAATGGTAAAATAATAAACGGTGATCATTTATGCTCCACAAGGGTAAATATGAATCAGATAAATCGATGGTAATATTACATCCTAAGATAAGAATATGGGTACGAGACTATAAATATAACATAAAAAATTTCATACCCAATCAATCATGCATTGTAAGCATGATATATGCAATAAAATGTTATCACATCAAATAATCTGAACCATAATAATGTGAATTTATAAAAAATTAGTCATCAACGATAATTTCATATAAAGTATATGTCTTTCCATAAGGATTATATAAATATCTTCATATTGAAAGGTTAACATTCACGACAACCAAAACATAATAGACCGTTAATTATCACATATTTCCCATTTCATAATATATAATACATCTTCACATAATTCACACAATGAATCATGTATATCAGGATGTTTTCGGTCTCGAATCTTGTACATCGACTTATTCACCATCATAATTTCATGACATATAAAACATTACCCAATTTAGTGGTCAAATATATAGGTCCCACACATCACATAATCTACACATTTGAGTTCCAAATTATCATAATAAATTTATCTTATCATAACCCATGATTTTAATGAATTTATCAATAATATTTCACAATCGCATACCCCATGGAAAGAAATAGGTTTCATAAAATATTCATTAATTCATTATATAATAACCCATGGAAATGGAACATTTATCATAATCATATTTACATAATTTTAATACAAAAAATCACCAACGGAATGAATAAGGATATTACCATTTCATCATAACCCTAACAAAACCTATGAATCTAAAATTTCAATTGTCATTTATGAATATAAATTCAATAAAAACACATATGTTTTTGAGAAAAATATCCAATCCATTAGAAATCACATATTGAAAATAAAATATTATTCTAGGTATTATGGACAATAAATTATTTTAAAATTTACAATGATAAAATGTAATGTAAATTTCAAATTATTGATTGATTATGATGTAGTCAAAATTTATTCTACTCTTACAAGTTAAAACAAATATTCTACCACATTTTCAGTTAGAAGTCAAAATATCCTTATGAGAAAATATGTGAATATATTCATTTTAAAAAAAAAAATTTAAAATTTACTAAACCTGTACAAAATTATCTAACAATCACTATATAACAGTCATTATATTCTTTAAAAACAATATTAAAATAATTGAAATGGAAGGAAATGTGTTTTCTAATAAAGAGAGAAATAAAATCTATTTTTCCTTAATTAAATTATTTTAGAATATTGAGATGATAAATTATAAAATAATAAATGAAAATATGTGTTATATATATTTATACAATGGAGTGAAAAATTAATTAATTGCTAAATAGTTAGATCCTATGATTTCATCATAAAAAAAATAATAGACAACATCGATGAACAACATGTTATATGATAAAGATTTTAAAAAATTGGATACATTTCAATATTGATCCCCATGATTGAAATAATATTATATGGATAGGTATATTACATAATATTAATGATAATAATCATTTATTACATTCATTTGTCTTATGTATACTTCTAATGAATGAAAAAAGTGGCATATAATTCATCTGTCCAATTGAAATAAATATTAAATTATATCACATACCTTCTATTCTCACCTTGTTTCACGCATGTTCACACCTCATGTATAATAGTATAGTTTTATTACACATATATTAAGTAAAAGTTCTTATATGTGTCATCACATATTTTATTTTCAAATTACCTTTTATTATACCTTTATTACCAATTTCTTGTTAAAATCATGTTCTATGTAATAACTTCGACATATTTTTCCTTTTTGGTTTTAAATTGTATTTAAATTCATTTTATTTTGATCATGATTACATAATATATATATATATAATATTAAATTAGATTCAAATTTCATATATATTAAATATATATGTATTTATAGTTTTCTATAAAATTTAGGGACAAGAAATGAATTACATAGTTTATAGAGAAAATAGTTCGTACATATGCATGAACGTTGTTTCTATTTCCTCTAAGGAATGAAGAAATGGAAGGTAAATAGTATATCCTATTTTTAGAGTAATAATTATGTCATATATATCTCATTTATTCATTAAAATTATCTTTATTACCTTCACTGTAATGAGTAAGTGAAAAAAACATATTGCTTTGAGTGGGGCCAGTTTTCCTTTTACACGAGTTTCATTAACATATACCCACAAATGGAAATTATAAAGTTATATGTGACATTATAATTATACAAGAGTAATTATGTTATTATTATAATATATATATATATATATTAAATCTATCACTATATCATTTTTTATGGGGATGAGATGGAAAACAAATTACATCTGTTCACAAGGTGGTAGTTAAACGTAAATATGGTTGAATTATTCTTTTTCCATTTGATAGATGATGTGTAATATTCAACTTATGAATTTAACATACTAAAATTAAATTATATGGGATATAACAATGTAATTATATCATCAAATATAAAAATATTAAGAGATATTTGATTAAAAATAATAAAACACATGGTTAAGAGTTGTACATCTTATATATAAGACCACGTTAGGTTTATAACTAAAGCATTAATTGGACGGTTCAAAATTCAAACTAAGTCCACTAGGAGATGTGGATTGAAAAAATGAAGATATTCAGGAGGTGTAATACGCCAAAATTTTGAATAAATTTTATTCCCTATTTTTTGTGTTACTTCATTTTATACTCCACAAAACTATATCCTTTAATTAATAAAGTGAGACAGTTTGGTTTCGACTGTTTTATGACCATTGGAAAATATGATTATTGGTCAATATGACAGTTGGAAACTAAAATCATAATGCTAGCATTATTGTTTAAAAATACAAGTGATCTAGGATAATTATTACAGAAAGAACGTAGAAGCTCTGATATGAGGAATCAAACTATTGACATTACTACCCCCTCACCTAGTCTCCATATAATCATCAATGTCTTGAAAATTTTGAAAGAAATTATTTGACCACTATTCTTTTATACTATAGGAAATGCTTTTGAGGCTTGTGGAAGCCAAAATCTATTTCCACCATCCAAATTAGGGCCTAATCCTATAAAACCACTACATGTTCCCTATATTCATGTATAATAAGTGTTCCATGTGATGAATATGAAATTTAAATAACAGAATACCAAGAATACTAGACTAGTAACACCCTACAAAACATCTTCCTTAAGGTGGAAGAGATAAACCATAAATTTTGTTAGTATTTCTATCACCACCCATGTGAGAACTATCAAATAAGGCTTCTTAGTAACTATGGAATAAATATAGGTCGCTATAGTCAAATCCAACTACTAATATCAATTTCCAACATTCTTTTATCTATCACATGTGATTTGTTGATTTAAAACATTTAAAAATTATTTCAATAATTAAATATTCATTGGAACTAAAACCATATATCTCAACCCAAACTCAATGGGATGTACCCTATAATGCTCATCACCAACTAATATATAATTATACATTATGATATTATATACTTTCTATCCAAAATTTGTATGAGTCAGATATCTTTAGGAGAGACACATGAACACCCATACCATTTATTCCATCCATATCTCGACGAAGATATCCACGTAGAAAAATATATTGATATCCCTTTCGGATAACCTCACATGCTTTTCATCATATTTTTATTTACTCTAGTGGAATTTATATTATTCTCATAACATATAGTCCACTATATTTCCACTCTTATTGGTCTGTGTGTCAAATGTTTAAAAAAAATTACATATAATCTAGCCAATATTAAATTGCATGGGGCCCATCATCACCCAAAAACTGGGATTGGTGTTTCATAGAAATATCCTACATAAACTTATTTATTGATAACCCTTATCTTGGATCCCATCTATCCATATACTATATACCATGTAACAAACTATATTGTGGATTCACATCCATATTCAGTATTGGTGTAATAGGTGGTTATATATCATCAAATGTTGAAAAATGATTATTTTATCCCTATTAGAACACTATGAGAGGTCATTATAGTGGAATGTCACTAAAATAACTAATATATGAATTATAATAAATTCCAATCACAATGATTAGTGTTACTATTTTTGATAATGTGTAAATGACATGGAATCCCACTATAGTACAACCATTCCATGTCATATGAGGGTCTCCACTACTTAAATATTCACTCTTGACCCATATATTACTATAATGGTCAATGATTCATATTATATCCATAACATAATTAATCAAATACCCATGATACGTCATGAAATATATGTTTAGTCAAATATAATTTTCACATCCAGTTATATAAGAATATATATAAATTTTTTTCTCCATTTTAAATAACCAATACTTTTATTATAGTATATTTAGTTAATCAATTTCATGTAAAAACATTCATGAGGCCTTTATATATCGAATATGATATGTGAAAATACACTCACAATCTACAATGGAAAAAAGTAAACTTAGATACCATAAACCACACATTATATTCATTATCATCATAAAATCATAATATTTGAAAAAAATTAATAATAATCCCATCCAATATAACATATGTATTCATTATACGTGGGTTAGGTATTCCCAAGATTATTCAATTCATGAAAAAAACATTGTTCAATCTGCCAATAAAAAATAAAATTATTAAAAAATATTTTCTTTTATAGTACTATGAATTATCCATTGACCAATTCCTCTAAACTATGTTAAAACAAGAACATTAATTTCCGCAAACATGCCTCCCCAAATGCTAGAGGTGACTGACTGTTAGTGTGGTTATAAGTTATATAATGGGAGACTATACCCTATATGTCATAGATTACCACAAATAAAAGTGAATTAAATAATAATTATTTTACTTTTTATAAAAGAAACACTATTATCATTATTACTATGACCCATGTAAAATTAAATTAAAATGGACATGCTAAATCAAAATGAGAAAATGTAATGTTACACAATTCATATAAATATGAAGATTATTTCTAATTTATCGATGATATTCAAAATGGTAAAAATATATACAAAATTGGTGTGAAGTCTATAAAAACTATTCTCTAGTTTTTGCATGAACCAATATCCGAAATCTATCCTAACATATCAAACCCAACCACAAACTATAAATAATTTCATATAACTATGTCTCGAGCTATAAAATCAACTCGATTACCAAGGAATTTGAGAAAGTTATTAATGAAATATGTAGGCACCCTCCATTTTTCATTAATTATAAACAAAAAATATTTATACCTATATATGTTTCATATTAATAATCACAACATATGACAAATAATAAGTAATTGTATATCTGTGGGTTTCATAATAACATATAGAAATGAACATACCTACTCTATCAGATGTCATTTTCGTGTATGAACATTTCATGTGTCAGTAATGAGGTTTAACATGATTCCCACCCATAATATCATCCTAATGGATCCAGAATAATATTTTAAAATATATAAAATATAAGAACCAATTGTGGAATCATTAATATTACACCCAACTCACATCACTAAAACATCCCTATATTGATGTTCAACTAACTCATATGTCATGATGTTCAATAGTTGACAATACATCCATGTTAAATCACAAGGATATCCATTTCTATTATTAAAACAAATTTTATATCATGGAAATTACTTATTTTGAATTATACTCAATGACTTACACATTCCATCACCATCCTAGGATAGTATTTCACCCAAATCCTTGCATATAAACACATCGAGTTAATATTTATGTGTATAAATACATCTTATACATACTTTTTAATAAATAATAAAAATAATTTTTATATTTAAATGAGTAGTTTTTTCTTAAATAATTAATTTAATTATTTATATTTTAAACGATATATAATTTACTAGAAATGTTGAAAAATGAAAAAATAAATTCATATTTCCATTAGAAGGTGTATTTCCACTAGAAGGGAAGATAATTGGATCTACTGAGGTGTAAAACTAATTATTCATTGGCATAATATTTCTGGGGATGAAAAACCATCATTTACCGTACACAAATTATGTTTTTGGTGTAAACATATTGGGAAACAAGGAATAAAACTAGTCCTGGAATATGAGTCTCGCTAATGAGAAAACACATATTCATCATTCTATGACCCACTTCAAATATTCCATAACATCACTTTATGATGTAAATAAGAATAATTGTGAGTTGGGATATGAAATACTATAGTGTAAAACCAATTATTATGAAAATAATTACATATATTGGGCTCAAAATGATCCAGATACATGAGAAATAGTCGAGAGGCCCCATTTTATGACCTTGGATAGCCAATAATATTCAAGGATATCTTTTTATGACCCACAACACACTATGACTCATTTATGGATACATTAATTATTAATTACATAAAATCAGATGCCACATATAGATATATAGATATATATAGAGTTGTTATATTTATTTTAAGGATCAGTTAAAAGAATATGCCATAGGGGGGTATGTTTCACTATGTTGGGTCCTCAAACTATTCTACTACACCTCTCTCTATAAGAATTTAATGTCATTATATTACTCACCCTCCCATTACTAGAATATGGTGGTTATATCTTTTGTTTCAAATATTTAATTATTCCAGTTTTATACAAATATAATTTTATATTTTATGGTTAATTTAAAATTTGTTTTTTCATTCGATATATCATTTTAATTTCATTATTTTACATTGAACGTGTGATTGTTGTATGTATATTAAATTAGTGTAATTAAATAAAAAATAGAATTAAACTCTCACAATGACCATTGGGATGAAATAATTTCAATAACTAAAAATAGCTTCCAATGCGAATTTTTCTAAATAATTGAAGTATTTTATCATTTGAAATGTAACAAACAATTTTTTTATACATAAATATTATATATTTTTATTAGAATATTAATAATATATAGAAATATATAGCTAAGAAATCTAAAGGTTTAATTTTTTTGGAGATGACATAATAATTATTTTAATTTGTTGAATGATATTTAACAACTCCAATAATAATATTATGATATAATAAACATAATAGACATACCCTTATTTTTATTTTTTTCTAACCTATGGAATGGTAACATAATAAACGGTGATCATTTATGCTCCACAAGGGTAAATATGAATCAGATAAATCGATGGTAATATTATATCCTAAGGTAAGAATATGGGTATGAGACTATAAATATAACATAAAAAATTTCATACCCAATCAATCATGCATTGTAAGCTTGATATATGCAATAAAATGTTATCACATCAAATAATCTGAACCATAATAATGTGAATTTATAAAAAATAAGTCATCAACGATAATTTCATATAAAGTATATGTCTTTCCATAAGGATTATATAAATATGTTCATATTTAATGGTTAACATTCATGACAACCAAAACATAATAGACCATTAATTATCACATATTTCCCATTTCATAATGTATAATACATCTTCACATAATTCACACAATGAATCATGTATATCAGGATGTTTTCAGTCTCGAATCTTGTACATCGACTTATTCACCATCATAATTTCATTACATATAAAACATTACCCAATTTAGTGGTCAAATATATAGGTCCCACACATCACATAATCTACACATTTGAGATCCAAATTTTCATTAAAAATTTATCGTATCATAACCCATGAATTTAAAGCATTTATCAATAATATTTCACAATCGCATACCCCATGGAAAGAAATAGGTTTCATAAAATATTCATTAATTCATTATATAATAACCCATGGAAATGGAACATTTATCATAATCATATTTACATAATTTTAATACAAAAAATCACCAACGGAATGAATAAGGATATTACCATTTCATCATAACCCTAATAAAACCTATGAAACTAAAATTTCAGTTGTCATTTATGAATATGAATTCAATAAAAACACATAATTTTTTGAGAAAAATATCCAATCCATTAGAAATCACATATTGAAAATAAAATATTATTCTAAGTATTATGGACAATAAATTATTTTAAAATTTACAATGATAAAATGTAATGTAAATTTCAAATTATTGATTGATTATGATGTAGTCAAAATTTATTCAACTCATACAAGTTAAAACAAATATTCTACCACATTTTCAGTTAGAAGTCAGAAGATCCTTATGAGAAAATATGTGAATATATTCATTTAAAAAAAATTAACATTTATTAAACCTGTACAAAATTATCTAACAATCACTGTATAACAGTCATTATAGTCTTTAAAAACAATATTAAAATAATTGAAATGGAAGGAAATGGGTTTTCTAATAAAGAGAGAAATAAATTCTATTTTTCCTTAATTACATTATTTTAGAATATTGGGATGATAAATTATAAAATAATAAAAGAAATGATGTGTTATATATATTTATAAAATGGAGTGAAAAATTAATTATTTGTTAAATAGTTAGATCCTATGATTTCATCATAAAAAAATAATGACAGACAACATCGATGAACAACAAGTTATATGATAAAGATTTTAAAAAATTGGATACATTTCAATATTGATCCCCATGATTAAAATAATATTATATGGATATGTATATTACATAATATTAATGATAATAATCATTTATTACATTCATTTGTCTTATGTATACTTCTAATGAATGAAAAAAGTGGCATATAATTCATCTGTCCAACTGAAATAAATATTAAATTATATCACATACCTTCTATTCCCACCTTGTTTCACGCATGTTCACACCTCATGTATAATAGTATAGTTTTATTACACATATATTAAGTAAAATTTCTTATATGTGTCATCACATATTTTATTTTCAAATTACCTTTTATTATACCTTTATTACCAATTTCTTGTTAAAATCATGTTCTATGTAATAACTTCGACATATTTTTCCTTTTTGGTTTTAAATTGTATTTAAATTCATTTTATTTTGATCATGATTTCATAATATATATATATATAATATTAAATTAGATTCAAATTTCATATATATTAAATATATATGTATTTATAGTTTTCTATAAAATTTAGGGACAAGAAATGAATCACATAGTTTATAGAGAAAATAGTTCGTACATATTCATGAACGTTGTTTCTATTTCCTCGAAGGAATGAAGAAATGGAAGTTAAATATAATATCATATTTTTAGAGTAATAATTATGTCATATATATCTCATTTATTCATTAAAATTATCTTTATTACCTTCACTGTAATGAGTAAGTGAAAAAAACATATTGCTTTGAGTGGGGCTAGTTTGCCGTTTACACGAGTTTCATTAACATATACACACAAATGGAAATTATAAACATATATGTGACATTATAATTATACAAGAGTAATTATGTTATTATTATAATATATATATATATATTAAATCTATTACTATATCATTTTTTATGGGGATGAGATGGAAAACAAATTACATCTGTTCACAAGGTGGTAGTTAAACGTAAATATGATTGAATTATTCTTTTCCCATTTGATGGATGATGTGTAATATTCAACTTATGAATTTAACATACAAAAATTAAATTATATGGGAGATAACAATGTAATTATATCATCAAATATAAAAATATTAAGAGATATTTGATTAAAAAATAATAAAACACATGGTTAAGAGTTGTACATCTTCTATAGAAGACCACCTTAGGTTTATAACTCATTGGACGGTTCAAAATTCAAACTAAGTCCACTAGGAGATGTGGAATGAAAAAATGAAGATATTCAGGAGGTGTAATAAGCCGAAATTTTGAATAAATTTTATTCCCTGTTTTTTGTGTTATTTCATTTTATACTCAACAAAACTATATCCTTTAATTAATAAAGTGAGACCGTTTGGTTTCGACTGTTTTATGACCATTGGAAAATATGATTATTGGTCAATATGACAGTTGGAAACTAAAATCATAATGCTAGCATTATTGTTTAAAAATACAAGTGATCTAGGATAATTATTACAGAAAGAAGAGTCGATAGCCTCATCTAGTAGACTCAGGCCATATAAATCCCATTTATCTAAGCATAGAAAGGAGGTAGCATCTTTGGGATTTGCTATGGGTCAAGCCCAAGATGATCTTCAACATGTGAAGCTTGAATGGAATCTCCTAAGGGAGAAGTTAAAGATGATTTAAATCACCACTCGGACAATGGTGTCCGAGCCCCCGCAATATTCTATAATAATAGTACACCTTACACTTTGGTCCAACGCAGGTATTATAAGGGGATATGTAACATGTCGTTAGTTTCTTATGTAATCCTCTTGTATAAGTAAAATTGTTATTTATTATTATGGAAAAGTTGGTGAATTTAAAATATCCAGATAAATGTATGATGTATTAATAGTTCTATATTACTAATGAATTTGGGAAAAAAGGGTATTTAAAAATATTCATGTAAACTTTAAATAATTAATAATGTGAAATGATTTTCAAAAATGGCCTTCTACAGTTGTGTTATATAAGAAATTTTTATTCTAATTAGATCAAATTGATTGTTAGTGAATAATAAATTATTAATAGTAACATACACTTATGAGTAGTATGAATAGTAATGAATATAAAATTGGGCAAAAATATAGAATCATCACCCGTGAATGTATAAATACAATTTATAAATCTGAAAAGTGAAAAAAAGATCATAGTATATGTTTTGTAGGTTATAAATATTTTATTTACAGTTTTACAATTAATTTAAAAATTCAAAATATAAAAGTATTTTCATAAAATTTAATCATAAATTGGTTCTTTTTTGTATTATGGTTATATGATAATTTTATGGGATCATCATTATTTTTTCTAGGTTTTACAAAATATGTTATAGTTAGGAGTTTTTTTCAATGAATAATGATTTTATTTAAAAATTAAGTTAAAATTATTTTAAAAAGTTATTTTCATATTATGGTATTCATTTTTGAATTCAGAGCATCAATATTTAGCTAGGGTAAACTTTTGGTATTTTTCTGAAATAGTAGAATTATCAGTGAATGGTAAAAATAAATTTTTGAGTTTCAGGTGTCTAATGAAATAATTGATGATGTAATGGGGATGAAATCATTCTGGAAAACTTTAAAATTTTAATATATTCTATGAGGTTTCCCAAATGGCCAATACCATGGGAAAATACAATAGGTAAGCCCACGTTTTTTAAAATACCACTAATTAGAGTTCCATTGGAAATTAATTAAATATTTCCACAATTTTACTATAAATACCAAGATGTTACCTCATTCATTTCATTTCAACGTCCTCCTTGATGAAGCTATAGTCTTTATACCACCCACAGATTCCTCCCAAGGTTCCATCAATCCCCCCCCCCAAATTTTCAACCATCCATCTTTCGAAGTTATTCTTCATAGTAAGGGAACCTTTCACCCTCCTCCTTATAGTCATGATTTATTTTATATTATGCCTTCCGGTTTCCATATTATTATATGGGGGTATATTATTATATATTATTATTACTTTTCATTTCATTTCCAAATGATGAGAAACCCCTTCCTCTCTCATCAATTTATTTTCTAAATTTTTTAGCAATGCCGGTAGGTTGCTGATTTTTTTTGTAAAAGAAATAGCATCTTCTCTTTTCTTTCATGATTTTTTTATGTATTATGTCATTAAAATATCCATACCATGATATTATTATGTTCCCATACCGTATTATGAATTATTTATGAGTGGTTGACCCTGGTCCCCCTCTCTGTTTTAGTATTTTATAAAACGATGTTATGTAGCTGTTATGATGTATAATTTTCATCTCAAAATCTCTCTTTTTTTAAGAAAATATCTTGTATTATATTATGTGGATACCAAAATATATTTTAATTTTAATTGGTATCCATAAATTCAAAAAAAATGATCTATTTTATTCTTTAATTGACATACATATAACCCTCACTCCCTTTCCATGGGTTATAAATTATGTAAGTATCTTATTTTTACATACATTTTAAACGTAATGATTTTGACATGAAACCCATTGTCATTAATAAAATTTTGGTTATTTATGAAATGATTTGTTATGATATTTTTAGATTGCATGAATATATAGACATATTAAGGGTACACCCTGATAGTTCTCCAATTTATTGTGTAAAAAATTATTCTCTAAAGATGACAAGTTACACGATACCGTAGTGAATAACATTGGTAATGTTTTTATGACACCATGTGAATGAACATTGGTGATATGTTCATGAATTTCTAAATAAAATGTTGTATCCCCATGTTCAAGTTTTGATTCATTTTCTTTTTATAATGAAATTCCTCTACTTTTATTTCTCATGTCTTTATGTTTTTATCATGTTCTTATTTATTTCACAAGTAAACTCATTCCCTTGATATCCTTTATGGGCCTTCTGCTCACCCTTTTCGTGCATGTATGTCTCAATATTATGAGATGAAATAATTATACTCAGGGAAAACTTATGATGAAGCCATAAAAGTGTATTAGAAGAATGTTTTATTTTTTTAGGTTTTATGTTATTGATTTACAAGACACTAGACATTAAAGATCCTCTGTTTGTAAAATGTAATGAAAAGTTATGTAAAAAAAAGGCGAGATGCAATAGTTGGTATCAAAAGATAGTTTATTTATTTATGGAAATTAGGTTATGATATCATTTGGAAGAACCTATAAAAAATTTAAATTTAAGATAACTTCATGTAATTTTGGTGTGTATTGAGTAAGTGGTTTATGAAGCAAACACATCCCTGTCTGGATACGAGCAGGTAGAGGTGGCTCTGCCACATATTTACTTAGGAGTGAAAAATCTGTCAATGTATTTCAAGCTTGACTTGTGGTATCCTGGTACATGATAATGGGCCATGTTTCACTCTTGGTTATGACACTAATGGGGGATATGTTTGGCTAATCATAAGTTCTTTATGAATAATTATGAAGGATTTATAGAGAAATGTAATTTTTTATAGAATGAAGCATTAATACATAAACTTTTTATAGGTAAAAGATTTTTAAATAAAATATGTTTCTCACTAAGGGTTTATTAATTTATAAAATGGTGAGAAATAGGAGGAACTGTGCAATTGGTGACCGCAGTGGACCATGCGCTGATAGCCCTCTGATGGAGGCCGAAATTTAATATTTCATGCGAATGATAAACCAACTGACTCAAGTTATGGGATATAACTTGAATCAAGCTGAGAGACTGATCTCAATAAAAAGGGAAAAACTTTCTATAGAATCATTTATGCGTTAAAGACTATCAACCTTTAGTGGATCTACCGACCAACTGATTTTTGAATAGTGGATCAGCTCTATCGGGAAGATATTTTCTATGCTCCACTATTCTGAACAAGATATGCTTACCATGGATATTTATCGCATAGAGGGAGAAGCTGATCAGTTGTCGGAAGTAATTAAAAACACAAGGCAAATAGTGGATGTTGATGCTATGGAGTGAGAAGAGTTTAGAGGGATATTCTTCAATGAGTATTTCCCTCAATCGATGTGAACAAGAATGGAGAAAGAATTTCTCAAGATTAAGAAGAATGAGAATGAATTTGGGGGAATCTATGAAATGAACATCAAAAGGTTTTCACATTAAACCTCTAGATTTTTCATGGTTTCAAATTGTAAGTTTCATAGATTCTTTGGTGTACTGAGACCTCATCTACGGAAGAATATAGCCATCTAAGATTAGGATAACTATGAGGAGATCGTGATGAGTATGATGAAAGTCGAACTGGAGTTTGGGGAGACGTAATGGTCTCATAAATAAAATGATAAGAAATGATATATGGATCCATGGTTAGGAAGGGGATTCGATCATGGAAGAGAAGGAAGGAAAGTGTACTATCCCATGTGTAATAAATGTTGGAAGAAGCACTAGGGAAACTGCTTCCTCGTGATCAGACAATGCCTCATGTGTGGAAGAGATGTCTATATCACTCATAATTGTCATAGTTAGGTGAAGCCTCAACTTACCAACCCTAACGAAAAATAGAAGATGGTGCATTCCCTACCTGATGTCGAATTATATAAGTGTAAACAACTTGGGGAATTTTCCAATCATTGTCTGAATCTGAGGGAAGTGGAGGGGAATCATCATTAGTCTCAGAAATGGCCAAGGGAATAATGTTTAACTTTTACAATAACTATGGATGATGTAGGAGGGCCAATTGATGTGTGGGAAGGCACTCTTTTCTATATCTCTCAAGGCTAGCAATTAGTTTGTTTGATTATGGTTTTATTCATTCCGTTATTTCCTCCATGTTTGAAAAGAATTTAGAATCAACCCTCGATTAGCTAAAAGTATAGATATCAATCAAGACTCAAGGTGGGATAATCCAAGCATCGTTAGTGTTTAGAACTCAATTATTTAGATTATTGAGCCCAATATTATCGCAAATCTAGTAGTCATTCCAATGCTGGAATTAGACATTACACTACAGATAGACTAGATCTTGATGTATAATGATACGATCAAATGAAGATGTAAGGAAATCTCTGTAGACATTAATTGAAAACCTACAGCTATGTTCCAAGGGGAGACATCTCAACATGATCATTGTATAGATGAACATTCTATATAATTCATTATGTAGTTGATCAGTGATTAAGATGAAGTAAATGAGGGTTTGATGATAGAAATTTTCCCCATCATCCACGAGTACATTGATGTATTTCCTGAGGAGTTACCTGAACCTCCCCTAGAAAGAGAGGTAGAATTCTCCATTGAACTTGTACCTGGATCCCATCGGATATCAATGACCTTGTATAGGATGGAATATGTGGAGATGGAGGAGTTAAAGAAACAAGTCCATGATATTTTGGAGAAGGGGTTTATCCGACCAAGTGTATCTCTTTGGGAAGCACCTGTTCTTTATGTGAAGTGGAAGGATGGGTCGATGCGACTATGCATTGATTATAGAGAATAGAACGAGATTACAATGAAGAAAAAATACCATCATCCAAGAATTGACTACTTATTGGACAAACTTCATGGGGGCTAATTCTACTCAATGATTGATCTTCGATATGGTTATCATCAATTGAGGGTGAAAAAAGAAGAATTCCAAAAACAACCTTTCAATCAATTTATGGGAATTATCAGTTTTTGGTTATTCCCTTTAGAATTACTAATGCACCAACTAATTTTATAGATTTTATGAATAGAATCTTTAAGGACTACATTGATAACATTGGGGTAGTTTTTATTGATGATATTCTGAAATATTTCAAAAGATGCAAGGAGAATGAGGATAATATAAGGGGTATTTTGAAAGCTCTATAGAAGGATATGATTTTGAGAAGTTTAGAAATTGTGAATTCTGGTTATAGCAAGTTGCTTTCCTGGGGAACATTGTAACAAATGAAGGAATCATAGTCTACCTTACAAAGATAAAAGTTTTAGAGGATTTTCCTCCTCCTAAAATAATAACTGAGATTTTTAGTTTCCGTGGATAGCGGGATATTATAGGATGTTTGTGAAAATATTTTCACGAATTTCTAATCCATTAACAATGTTAACTCTAAAAGGTGTCAAGTTATTCTCGAAAAAGGAGTGTCAGGAATGTTTCCATGAGCTGAAGAAGAGATTACTTACTGCACTTGTGTTAACTATGCCCTCAAGTGGATAAGGATTCATTATTTCTAGTGATGCATCTGTAAAAGGGATAGGGTGAATCCTCATCGAAAATGACACGGTAATTGCTTATGCCTCTCAATAGTTGAATACTCATGAGTAGAACAATCCTAAGCATGATCTGAGCTGGATATGGATTTTTTTCTCTGATGATATTGAGGCACAATCTTTATATAAAGAAATTTGATATATACAAAGACCACAAAAGTTTGAAGTATTTTTTCACACAAAAGGAAATGAACATGAGATATGGGAGATGGTTGGAACTTCTCAATGACTATGATTGTTCAATTATTTATCTTCATGGAATAGAAAATAATGTTGTTGATGCATTACGAAGTAAATACCTAGTTGTTCATTCCATGATGATGATTCAAAGAGATCCTTTTATCGATGACCTAGTAAACTGGACATGATAATTATAACGGAAGGAATATCATCAACCATAACCCAAATGATTTTTCAACTGTCATTACTAGATAAGATCAAGAAGGTTCAGAAAGAATTTCCTTTCTTATAGAAGAAGTTTGAGCCTTTGAAGAAAGCGAATTTTCCTAAGATCAATATTGATCAAGAAGGTGCACTAAAATTCATACAAGGCTATGTGTTACAACTATTTTGGAAATGTAAAAGGAATCAATGGATGAAGCTCATAGCTCTAATTTCTCTATACATCCTGAAAGAAAAAAAATTATAGGGACCTTCGTGATCATTATTTGTTGGGTAATATGAAAAAGAATATTGCTGACTACACTTCAATGTGCCTGGTATGCCCACAAGAGAAGGATGGGAGAAATCTTCATATAGGGGTATTGCAACCACTACCCATACCATCATGGAAGTGGGAAAATATCACTATAGACTTCATCACTAGTCTCCCGAGATCTTCCAATGGAAACAATGGGATATGGGTTATTGTGGGCCATCTCACCAAGAATTCCCATTTTATCTTTATTTTGGAAGATTTATATCTGGATCAACTTACTAGGATTTATGTGATGGAAGTGTTAAGGCTACAAGGAGTTCTACATTAAATCATATCTAATCATGGTACACGGTTCACATCAAAATTCTGGAGATGTCTTCAACATACATTGAGTACTGATTGGAATTTCAGTACATCCGATCAACCCCAAACTGATGGACAATATGAAAGGACTACTCAAACACTCGAGGAAATGTTGAGAACATGCTAAATGGAATTTATGGGTGGATGGGATCAGCATCTCCCATTAGTTGAGGTCTCTTACAACAACAACTTCCACTTGAGAATTCAAAAGTCACCCTATGAATCTCTATATGGTAAGTGATTTAGAACTCCTAATTGTTGGAACAAAGCTATTGAGAGAAATATTCTAGGGCCTGATATTGTGCAGGAGATGATAAAAAATGTCCACGCCATCCTGAAACACATTAAGGTAACTCAGTGTTGGAAAAAGACCAATTCCGAAAACCATCAAAGGGACTTAGAGTTTTATGGTGGTGATAAAGACTTTCTTCTAATTTCACCTTGAAAGTGATTCAAGAGGTTTGGGAAGAAAGGGAAGCTCATCCATAGGTACATTGGCCCTATGAAATCCTTGAACGCATGGGAGCCGTGGCCTATCGGCTTGCACATCCACCAAATCTAGAACAAGTTCATGATATCTTCCATGTATCTCTCTTGAGGGAGTACATACCTGTTCCTTCAAATGTACTAAATATAAGGGTGGTAAAATTGGAACATGGTTGTTCTTATTTCGAATAGTTGGTGGAGATCGTGGATCATAGAGACAAGGTTCTACGCAACAAGACTACCCACCTTGATAAGGTGTTATGGATGATCCACAAATGTGAAGAAGCCAAGTGGGAACCAGAGGAGTCTATGAGGAAGAAGTACCCACACCTTTTGTACTATGAGGGTACGAGTTAAAATTTTTCCGATGAATCTTTTTAAGGTGGGAAAATGTAACTACCAAAACTTTTGAAAATAATTTATTTCCTACTTTTTTGTGCTATTTCATTTTATACTCCACAAAAATATATCCATTAATTAATGAAGTGAGAATATTGCGTTTTAACTGTTATATGACCATTGGTCAATATGAACATTGGAATCTAAACTAATTTTGTTACAATTATTTTTTATAAATAAAAGTGATCATGGTTAATAAATACAAAAAGAATAGATAATGGCCTCATGTAGTAGACTCGGGTCGTAAGAATCCAATCTGTCAGAGCTAGGAAAAAGGTAGCATCTCTGGGATTTTATCTGGACCAAGCCCATGATGAACTTCAACATGTGAAGCTTGAATGAAATCGCATATGGGAAAAGTTTATGATAATTGAAATCACCACTCAGACAATTTTGTTTGAATCTCCCCAAGATTATATCACCATAGCACACCTTACACATAAGTCCTAGGTAGATGTTATAAGGGGCTATGTAACATGACCTTAGTTACTTGTGTAATTCTTTTTTATAAGTAAAATTGTTATTTTTTTTATTGAAAACCTGGTGAATTACAAATATCCAGATAAACATAGGATTTATTAGTAGTTCCATATTACTAATGAATTTATTAAAAAAGGGTATTTAAATATATTAATGTAATCTTTAAATAACTAATAATGTGAAATTATTTTCAAAAAATGGTCTTCTACAGTTGTGATGAGTATGAAATTTGGAGTCTAATAATATCAACATGATTTTTAGTGAATAATAATGCATGAATAGTAAAATACCCTTATAAAAAGTAATGAATAATTATGAATATTAAATCAACCAAAAATATAGAAGAATCACCCATTAATGTATAAATACAATTTAGACGTCTTAAAAGCGAAAAAATGATAATTGTATAAGCTTTGTAGGTCAATAATATTTTATATAAAATTTTATAATTTATTTAGTAATTTAAAAGGAAAGTGTATTTTTATAAAATATAATACTAAATTATTACTTTATTTTATTATGTTTATAAGAAATTTTTATGGGACCTTGATTGTTTTTTCAAGGAGTTACAAAATAAGTTATAAATTTAGAGTTGTTTTTTTAATAAATAAGGATTTTATTTAATAAATAAATTAAATTTTTTATAAATTATTTTCATAAAATGGAGTTAATTTTTGAATTTAGAGCATTGATATTAGGTTAGGGTAAATTTTTGGGATTTTTCTAAAAACGTTGAATTTTCGGTGAATAATAATAATACAGTTATGAGTTTTGGTTGTATAATGACATCATTGATGATGTAATGATGATGTAATAATTATTGTGGACTTGTGAATATATCGATATTATATGAATTTTTGAAAGTGGTCAATACCATGGGAAAATAATATAGGCATGCCCATGGTTTTACAAATACCACGGATGAGGTGTCCCTTGTAAAACATTTAAGTATTTCTCAATTTTCCTATAAATACCAAGGCATTCCCTCATTAATTTCTTTCCAAAATACTTGTCAAAGAATCTCTAGTCTTTCTACCTCCCATTGATTTTGCCCATGGTTCCCTCAATTCCCCCATAAATTCCCAACCATCAAGCATTCAATGTTACTCTTCAAGGTATGGGAACAGTTCACCCTCCTATTTTTAGTCATGATTTCTGTTGTGTTATGTCTTCTTGTTTCCATATTCTTACATGGGGGTATGTTATTATATGTTATTTTTACTGTCCATTTTATATACAAATTATTATATACCCTTTCCCCAATCATAAATTTATTTTATGAATTTTTTAACAACGCCGTTATACTGTCAAATTCTTCATAAAAGAAATAGTGTCTTCTCTATTATTTCATGTTTTCTTTTTTAAGTGTTATGTTATTAAAATAACAATAAATTTATCTTATTATGTACACATACTATATTATGAATTATTAATGAGTGTTTTACTCTTTTCCCGGATATTTTTAATTTTTTTTAAAACAATATCGTGTAGCTGTTATGCTGCATAATTTTCGTCTCAAAATCGCTCTTTTTCTCAAGAAATAATCCTGTATTATTTTAGGTGGATACAAAAATCTATTTTCATTTCCAGGGGTATTTATCAATACATAAAATTAATCTATTTCATTATTAAATTGCCATACATATAACCCCCACTCCCATTACATGGGTTATAAAGGACATAATGATCTTATTTTTAAGTACTTTTTAAACATAATGCTTTTGACATGAAACCCATTTTATATTATTCTATTTGGGTTAATTTGAAATGGTTTATTATAATATATGTGACTCACATGAAAATAAATACATAGTAAGGGTGCATCCTAACATCACTCTAATGCAGTGGGTAAGGAATTAATCTCTAGAGATGACAAGTTACATGATACCTTGATGAAAAACCTATGTATTGTTTCTATAAAAAATTTGGAATAAAACATGGTGATATGTTGATGAATTTATAATTGAAATGTTGTATCCAAATATTCATGTTTTTATTAATGTTCTTTTTATTAGGATTTGAATTTACTTCCATTTATCATGTCTTTATGTTTTTATAAAGCCTTTATTTATTTCACAAGTAAACTGATTCCCTTGATTTCTTTACCGGGCCTTCCAATCACCCTTTCCTTTGATGTATGTCTCTAGGATATGAGATGAAATAATTGAACATAGTAAGAAATTATGACAAATCCCTATAATTGGATCAATATAATGTTTTAAATTTTCATGTTGTTTGTACCAGATTTCCCAGACACTAGTCTTTGAAGATCCTCTGTTTGTAAAATATAATGAAAAGTTATGTAATAAAAAGGATGGATGCCATAAGAGGTACAAAGAAATAATAATGATTTTGGTTTGTAATTATGATAGGATATGACATGTCCTTCTAGATGTGATTAAATAAACACACATGGAAACTATTTAGTAATTCCCCATAAAAATCCAAAATAATAAATTCATTCCCAAAAAATATGTTTCCGAATGAAATATTTTAGAACTTGGTATATGAAAAATTGTAATACCTCTAAGGAATACGATTTTGTCACATTTGGATAGAAAATTCACCCTTACCATTTTTTGTTTAACTCCTAGACAACCTATTTTATCCTTAACAAAGAAATATAATTTTGCTTTGATTACTATTCATTATGACTAAAAATAAGTTCAAACAAATATATATATATAAATGAATAAATATGACTAAAAACCAGGAAAAATTTTCTCTTAATGATGTTAAATATATTTGGAAAATATTATATAATGTTTAACACACATAATTGACAAAAAAGTGGTTTACTAAATGGGAACATTTATAAGTATAAGACAATTGTATTTCAAAAAACATTATATAATTCATTACTATATAATAAATTCTATTAATAATTAAATAATTTCAATAATTTCAATTATAATATTGGTAATAAATATATATCCACATTAATTATTTAAACTAAAATGTATTTATGAATAAAAATCCAAATTATTCCAAATTTTTTAAAAGTACAATTTTTATAAAAAAAGCACAAATAAAAACAATTAGATAATATTGAAATACAGATTTCAATAACTAATTAACTATTTTTGAATAAATTTTATTAAAATAAAAAAATATTTTTAATATTTTTTCAAAAAAATACCCTTAATATATTTATGAAATAATTATTTTTGAGACATATAAATACATTACAATAAATTATGTACATCTTTATAAGTATATTTTATTTGGTTAAAAAATATTTATTAATTTTAAAAATGTGTTCATTAAGATTTAGATGACTAAATTTAATGCATATGTTATAGTGGTCATGTTTAAAAAATAACATAAATTCAATATCGTAGTTCGTTAACACTTGGTGTTTCATGTAATGAATGTTATCAATAATTTAAAATTTATTTTAAATGAAATGAAAAAATATTTCATTGTAAATTTCTTCCTCTTTCTTTTTTTTCTCTAGAATTTTTTTACACCAATAAAATCAAAAGGGGTTTCTTCCGCCACATAATATCCTCTAGTTCCGACATAACTTCATCAAATTGAAGGTCAAGAATAAAACATTGAATATGTGTGTGGTCTGGTTTCATATAACTTTCTCTATACTATCTAGGATGTCTATGTGTTTTTATTCATAGGATGTATCATTTTAACCAGAGAACAACCTCTTATTTAGTACATATAGAGGATTATGGGTTTATTAACTCATTGCAGATACATGAAACACATCATGGACATGAGAGAGATTCAGTGGATGCCCCAATTGATAAGATATTATCTATATGTGATGAATAATTTCATAGTTAATTATATACCGATGGATTTGTTATCCCATCATTAATAATATCATTACCTTGTTCAATGGAAAATATCATAGAAACACCTTTACACTATCTACAAATTCCATATTACACTAGTTATTTCAATAATACCTTTCTACTAAACATTTTAATCCCTTATGAGTTTATGAAATAATCTAATCATATCAAACATTTCTTCTACTATGCAAGGACAGAATAGATTCGTCCTCCAATATAATCCCAGTACGTTTGATTTCAACAATTCAATATATAGAGGGATTTATAAGGATCGATTTGAATTATCGAGTGAAATATATTGTCATATGAAAACTCTACCTTAGGTTGGTGATGATCCTAATTTTTTTTGAATTTAAATAACATGATCTCAATATATCAATTAGGGTTTAAATTTTTATATTATAATAAACATAAAATATTAGGATTTTTCACATTGGTGTAACCTATATTTATAAAAATTTATGGAAATATATTGCTAATGGATTCTCTAAAACATCATGGTAAACCTCATATCCAGGTCAGATACTAAACAATTAGATAATAATTGAAGAATTACAACGTTCATAATAATTTTTGATGATTTTTATCAATAAATAATTATTCTCTAGTAGAAGTGATGTGTTAAGAATTTTAAAGTGGATCAAGTAAATACCATATATCATTATTCTCATTAGATATTTTGGGGACTCCGATAACCAAATCCTTGGTCATATCTTCTTATTTCCATTCTTTTGTGGGTAAATATATGAATGGTAACATAGAATTTTTTCCCTTATTCTTATATTATATACAAACGATGAACATTGTATAAAACTCTGAAATATATCTCATAGTGCATTCCCACAAGAAATACCCATTCAAATCCCTATACATCTATATACTACAAGGATTTATAGAAAATTAATAACTATGATATTACTCTTATAGATCATTAATAAAATATGGAATCAATTTAATAAATACCCACTAATTTAATATTATCATTCCATCATGATAATGTTCAATCATGAGATTGTTCAATGGAAACTTCAGCAATAATACATCGTTCATCTCCATCTATTTAATAAGCTCCAGGATAGATGGATAAAAACACGTTTGAGAAATATATAATTTATGATTGATTTTTATGATTTACATATCTATCATTTTATTATTCATAAGAAATGGATCATTTTTTAACCTCATAAAAGATAACCCTGTATGATTCTTTTGAAAAGTATCATCATCAACATTGTTTACTTTTCTTGGCTGTTCACATATAAGGAAGTAGTAATCAAAAATCAAGTACAAATATCTAGTTTGGAGAATATTCAGTTATTTCGATTTTAATAAATACTGTAGAATATTATTATTAGTATATATATGACACAACTATCATTAATGATAATTACATTAAATATTTAATGAATATTTTACCGTTGAAAATTCCAAATTATTATTATCGAAATTTTTGTCATGAAAATTCAATTATCCTACGGAATAATCATTCACCTTCTCATTAAACATGAAAATGTTTACCAATACCATCTTCTATTAGTAATTATATGTTACAATCCATTCTATACACTATGATATGTAACAATATGTGAACTCACTAATAGTATAATAAATTACAGGAAATTTCTAACATTCCAATTTCAAAATATACATGGATCCATTTTAAATTATCTTATTCAGTTGATTATATAGACATTAAAAATATTTAAAAAACCATTGATAATATATATCCAATATAAGAAATTTTCTGATCTTAGTAATTGTGGATGGATTGATACAATGTTCATTATCATCCATCTTTATTAGATCCATTTTTATATAATAACATGGGATTCTATAACCCAATTATGAAACTATGTGTAACCAAAAAATATACATTGTAATTATTTAATAAATAATATCCTTCCTTTGGAAATTATAAATAATTATCAACTGAACTCCATTATCTTTCTTTCTCATTGACGATATATTAATGTATTATATAATGATTACTAAAAAATTATCAAGGAGATATATAAATAATTTATTCATTTAGTACATAAAGATAAAGGAATAAATAGTAATACCAAATGAAATTAATAATTATTCATTGTTTACATACCTTCTGTGGAATGATATCATTGTTATGTATGCTTCTTTGACCATCAATTTATGGCATCCATAATGAAGTTCCATCATTTAAATGTATTATGATATACGATTTTGATAAAAAATGTCATCAATATTATATTTATTATAATTTTTATTGATTACGATATTTATAATCTCTCTATTATCAATGTTTATGTGTATTATTAAATATCTATTCATATTAAAAATAACTGGTTCACCCAAAGGTGACACACTATTTTAAATTAATCCATTTTCAATATTCTACTAGGGTTTCATCTTCAATTATTTCATATCATTCAGGGTCATTGTATAGTGACTCTTTAAAATAGACATAGAACATCGTATTGTTTTTATTCAAACATACACTACATGGTTCAATTGAAAATTAATAAAATATTAAGGAATGATATTAAAAACCTCTTTCACAATAGGCATATCATTGATGAAGAGTTTCTCCCCACCTTTTTATGTATAAAACTGTTTTTATATAATTAATACAATTACAATGAATTTAAATTCAATTGTAAATTCATACATATTTTCATCATAGATAGTCATAATTTGGTAAAACATAACAATCGTGACTTCACATACAAAAACAATTATGTGGGTTTTATGTAGATAAATACAATCCATGAATAATATAACATAATATTCAACTAAATAGACGACAATATTATATTTGGAAGAACATTCCCACATATAAAAAATGGGGTATAATCAAAGACATGATGTGTGATAATCATGACATTATGTGTTTCCAATATATAATCATTTAGGATAAAAATATAGTTTTTAGATACCAATGTGCTATGTTTTTAGGGAACATGGATTTGGATGAAAAATTAATTTCGACCAAATAAATAAATAAATTCATTTTTTAAATAAATACTCTCTTCTAGAATCATGAATACATAAATAAAGAAAAATTAGGGAAATAATTATTCTAATGAAATAACTATAGTATAATAATTTTTTTTGATTTTATTGAGACATAATTCTTAATATTTAATAATAGGTAAATAATTTATAATCAGTCCCCGTAAATAATAAGATTCAATCATAAAAAATTTCCCACTATGGTAACATTTTAATTTAAGACCCTTGAAGGAAATAAACATTGATATATATTTGATACCATAAATTTCATGATAATTATCCAACAATAAATTCATTTGAACTATATATACACCACATAATATAATAAAGTTATTTTTAAGGCATCTATACCACAAAATTACTTGTGATAAAAAATCCATAACCTTATGTCTCTAATTGCATAACACAAGTTTGAACATCCTATATAAGAAATATAGGTCTATTTTACACATTACCCTGAACCATACATATATATACACATATATATATATATCAAATGATTTATTAAATACTTATTACAATTTATAACATTTTTTTTTCTTTTTTGTTAAAATTTATTTATTAAAATAAAATTTAGGGTAATAAATACACTGTTTAATATATATGTTTATATTTAGGTATTTTTATTCCTTTTACATTTATCAGTGATCCACCAAATGAATAATTCATACTATTATATTAGATTTATATATATACATTATATATGTATTTTTTCTAGTCCATAGTAATTTGAGGTTGAAGATTAAATATATTGTTGATGGAGATAGTAGGCCATACGTATTCATGAATGATGTTTATATTTTATCAATGGATATAATGAAAGAACTTAAATAATATATGAATTTTATATTGTTATTATAATGTCATATGTATCAAAAATATCAATTTAATTTATCTCTATTATCTTTCATGTAATGTTTAAGAGAAAAATTATTCACATCACCTCATGAGTGGGTAGTATTTCATACACATGAGTGATGTAATGTAAATCCATAATTATATACTCTATTAAGAAATGGTGATAGATTAAAAATTACTTCGGTTTAGGTGGAAATATTTATTCACACACAAGATAGATAGTTTAAAATACCATTTGATATAATAAGAGATGGATTTAGGTTATGATAATAAAATATTAACATATAAGTATATGGAGGATATAGATTATATTATACCATCATATTTAATCAACATTTTAGGAATATGGGTTAATAAATTAACTAAAAACACATATTTAGGAATTTTTCCACTTTTTAAAGAACCTTTGTATATTTATAAATAAATCTTACATTGGAGGGATTCCTATTAAATATAAGAATATATAAAATGGTGATGTACATAAAGAATATATTTGGGTAGGAAGTGGACCATACAATTTTGTTTGGATATGTGAATGGGAGAGGAGAGTAGAGGTATATCTATAAGTGGGGAACAGAACCACCTTACAAACTACATGGAAATTTTCCAAAATAATCAAGTATGAGAAAGTCAGTCCATAAAATAATTCTTCTAAATGACTGAAAATAAGATCATGGTATATGATAAGGTAAATAAGTCTTATAAAATAGTATTTAGACAAATTTAATTTGATAATTTTCCATTATATTTTTATTTTATCAACATAGTTCCCTATTTTTACCCATACTATGGTATTAAATATTTACGCTTCTTACAATTAATTTTTACCACTAGAAAAACTAAACATATAATATAATATTAATTTTATTATTCCAAATATGGAATCCATTTTTCTAAATTCCTTTCATATAGGAGGAAAATTGAAATTTACAATTAAACCCACAAATAGGATGAATAAGAGATTTTCCAAAGAAAAACATTTCATAAGTGTAAAAAATTTTAGATTAAAAATAAATAGAAATTTATTCCAATGAACTAAATTGGATAAATAAAAACTTAATTAAGTATATTTAAATTTTAAAATATTATAAAGAATAAAATATTTTAAACTATTTATACCAAAATAGTTCTTCAATAAAAATTAATATATTACACTTTTCATTAATGTTTAATATTTTCAAAAAAATGCCTAAACATTAACTTGAATGAATTTATAAATGTTGATTCAAAGAGTAATGTTAATTTTATCAAATAATTTATTCAAATTTGGTAAAAAATAATTATGTGTTAAAAATGTAATAAATATCATTTTTTATAAAAATATTATTTTCAAGGAATATTGTAACATTAAAAAAATTAATTAATTAATTATAAATATTTGATAATACTATAAAAAATGTTACTAACAATTAAAAATTTAAATATTACTATTAATATTTCCAAATTTAACTGATATGTAATAGAAGTTATCATTATTAGATAATAATAATAGTATATCATGGTTCATTAAAACTAATTATTGTGTGTAAAAAATGCAATAGAATAAATTAAATTTACAGAAAAACAAGATCGAATAATGGGAGTGTACCTTAAAATGCGTGTTAGTAAGGGATAGAGAGTGGTCCTTAGGACCGTGGATCTCGGTTTAACCTAATTTCCACAACAACAATCCTAAAATCCAATCATAAAATCAATAGTTCGTAATCATATATATTCCATTTTTAGTAATTTTTTATATAGTTCCACTACATTCTTAAAAAATGAAAATTCCCCATAGATTAAATATAATTATATTAAATAAATTATGAATTTTAATTAAATTACTTATTTTCTCTAACATATCCTCACAGGATAGATGTCCTGACTTTAAAACCCTATATTGCAGAATTGTAACATCTTTTATTGTGGTTTCAGGTTACTAAAAGTATAAATTAAGTACCATGTGTGAATTAATGATTATATTGATGCTCTTTATTTTACAGATTGTTTTTGTTGATAGATGAAATAATTTTATTTTTTCAATAAAGTAGGAAAACTATTTTCTCATATTTTGTGTTTTCGGATTTTAATTTAAAACTTTATTTATTTATTTTTAAACAAATTATGACATGTTGGTGATTTTGTTGCGATGAAATGGATGGAAATAATATTTACTATAATTTAATAAATAAAATTGTTAATAAATGATTTGAAATTGTGTCTTGAATATTTTAAATACTAATGAATCAAATCAATGACCTCTTATAACCATACCAAATATCTGAATAAACAATACACCATAGGCTGTTGATGAATTTCAAAGAGGGACATCCAGAGGAAAACAAAGTTGAAAATGAAGCATACGTAAATAAAAAATTCCTATGATTACATTAATCCTTTTAATTATGAACATTATTTTTCATGTCTAGAGGATGTAGATGAAGAATCTGATAATCTACATAACATTAGTGGGAAAAGACATAAATTTATTATCTTTAAGAAGAAGAAGAAAAATAACTAGAAGAAGGGATCATGAAATCTATTTTTTTCACCATTTACATTGAAATTTGTTATTTAGGATGATAAATGATTTATAAAATAAAAAGGGAATAAATATGGCTTCTTTGTATTAAATAGTGTATATCAAAATTTCTGGATAATCACGTGAAGAATAACGATAACCATATGCACTCAGTTCTTACCATATAGAAGGAAAATATGTAGCAATATAAGAGAAAAATCAAGAGATGGTTTTTGAAAATACTACTATCATTGTTGAAATTCACGGAACACAATAATCAATATAAAAAAGATGAATTTTACATACTCTGGATAGATGTTTAATTCTCCATACTCACCACTGAGCCATCCATTTTATAGTCACATCCTCTACGTCTCAAGATAACTTCTTAAATGAGGAGACAATCTAAGCATGATTAACTTCTATTTATAAACAAGGATAAACTATTATGGTTATGTACATATAATATTTCAATTAGATATCCAAATTATGGTAATGTTAAATGAATGATAGCAAAATTCCTTATTTAGGGAGGAAAACATAAGTTCTTATAAAAATATATGAATTTAGATTTAATTATTTCCAAGAATAAATTTTTATTGTATGTTTTAGATTGAATTCAAATTATATATTTAAGAATTATTTGAATGAAATTAAATTTCACATGTTTTTTTCCTGTTTTAAGGTACTTGACATAAGAACTATCTTGAATGAATTAGGAAACATCATATGAAGTCTGACAGTCAACATTAACTTGGAATTGAAATTAGATTATGAAATCATGATATTAAATGTCACCAAATACTATAGCATCATGAATCTGCTACAAGATAACATAATCATCCAAATTATAAGCTTTATCATAAATGTGATTCATCAATTCAAATTTTAAAATACCAATTGTTTTCGAATGATTTTTTTCTTTTTTTTTAAAATGAAATTCCATTGAAAATTGTTAATTTTTTTCTTAATTAATTGAACTTGGGGTTATAAAATATCTAGTAATATAAAAATACCATTAATTTAAATTCAATTTTTATTAAAATTGAATAATAAAAATATGATAAATAATTAGTATGGTTAAATATTAAATTAAGGATTTTGAAAATCATGATTTTGGGAGACCAATTATATTTTAAATGAAAATTTCCTAGAATTTTCCTACTATGAATTTCATTAATTTTCTTCACATTATCTAATTATTCATTTAGAAATCCATGAATAGTTTTCCTTACCATTCAAGATTCATTTTATCAAAAAAATATTTCTTTTTATTTCGATAATATGTTTAATGAGATACATGGACATGTTATCTTAATGAAACTTATTGAAATCTTATCATGCCTTTCGAAGAATAGAACAACTATTCATATTATTGACAAATTATTTTTAAAACAATTTATCCTATGACCCATATAACATTAATGCATTTTACGACAACATAAAAAAAATTAACATAATTAGAAATGATAAATTATGCAATAATATTATATAAATTATAAATATACTCATAGTGGGATTCGTGATATATAAAAAATATGTGTAGGGATGAGTCTCTCCATAGTAGAAGGTGACGTGGAATATTTATGAGGTTATGTAAAGTAGTTTTGATTATATTTTGGGAGAGGAAATAATTATATTCATCATAATTTATTACTCACCTCTCTTGCATAAAAAAGAAATACAAATTGAATTGTGTTTAGTTATATCTTATAATATTCAAAAGTCACTATTTCTATCCCAATTATAATTTTTCTATGTGTGGTTAGGCGGTGTTTTTGATACTCATCTTAAGAAAAACTTTTGAAAATAAAAAATAAAATGGGATGGCAGGGAATTTCATTAATTGTTCTTACTAATATCATGATCCCACATTGATATTTTGTAGGAAAGATAGAGCATGAAACAATAGTGGGGGATTCTAGTTGAATGTTGCATCTCAATATCTTGAGATATACTTTACATTCAAATGTAATTTTTTACATTTGATAGTTTTCAGATCATTTACCAGCATACCAAAAAGAACCAAATACATTTCAACCACAATGAAATACCTCATGATTAACTTTGATCTCCATATTAACATGGTGGGTATGTTAGATTATTTGAATCCTTTGTTAAGTGACATTTTATAATGTATGATCCTAATATACATTTTTTATTATACCTTGATAATAAGTGTAAATAGTTAATGTGAGGTATGTTGAATATGACATGTATAATAATAATGAATTGAAAAATTAAAATGGTTGAAAGAAAATTAATAACTAGTTTAATAGTATAAAATTTAAATAATTTTTTGATTTGTTATTTTGAAAACTAATGCATTAATTAATTTCTCTATGTGATCCATGAATTTTAAATTACACATTTAATAAAGAATATTTATTGGCATTGATTATACAACATGGTAGGATGAGTATCCTTTGTTGTATGTTGATATTTCATCCATAAGGACAAGCCTAAATTCAAGCATGGGAAATTTTATATTTTCCATTTTTTATAATTTTACATCAAAAATACATTGTTTTTTTATTTAGTAAATTAATTTTTACAATGATATTTAATTAAATTTTTAATCTTTTGTAGGATTCAACAATTGTATTCAGATGAAAAAAAAGTAATAAAAACATATTTCTATTAAAAGGTGGACATATATAAAAATGAATTATCATATCAGCTTACTAGGAATAAACCAAAATATTTAGGGTGAAAATAAAATTTTTAGTCCATAAAAACCTCATTTGTTTAGTAAATATTTCTTTTATATTATAAACGTGTAATCAAAATATCTATAAGACCAAAATAGGGAGAGAAATTAACCACTGAGAAGAAAAATATGTGTCACACAAAGACATAACCGAAATAGTTCAAAGCTCCATTTTAATCTACAAACTAAATTATAAGAAGCTAGGACATGAAATATTATGGTGTAAAACCATTTATTAGGATGTAAATTGTGTTTATAGGACCCAAAACCGATAGTGTTGATAATAAATGATTTTGATTACCCCTTTTATAAATCATAATGGCCAATAAACACATGCGGATATCTATTTATTACATGTGAAACATTACTACTAATTTATGGTTGTACAATTGATTAATTAATATCTTCTTGAGCACCCCAAATGATCTATATGTCATGTTTCTTTTTTCACATCTACCTAGGATGGATTATGAGAGCAAATCATCTGGTGAAAATCTACGTAGTGCACGTTCCTCCACCAATTATACTCTACCATCAATGTAGGGTATTAATTTCATTATTTTACATACACACATTGGGAAATCATAATGGGTTTATCTCGTTTTTTATATAAAATTAAGTAGATGGATGATGTACTAAGATTTTTTATGGTTATTTTAAATTGGGGTTTTCATTCAAAATATCTTCTTCTATTACCCCTCTTATTTTATGTGTATAATTATTTAATGTCAATTAAAGTATCATTTTATAATACAAAACTATAATTCAACAATCACCATGAGCATTTCAAGGAATCTAGGTCCTTATTTAAAAATGATTTTGGGTTAGCCCATTCATTAAATAATTGATGTATTTTCCCATTTGAAATGGGGTTTTTTTAGTGGGAGAGTGGTCATCAAGAAAATTTTTATTGATTTGACCGAATTAAAAAATAAAAAATAATAATCATTAATCCTAAAATCCATAGTGTTTGAGTTTATATATTTCATCATTTATATGTTCTATTTTATTATTTTCTTACATCACATTATACATAAATTACATGCTCTATAGTTTGGATTTTAATTCATTAAATAATTTAGTTATTTATTGTTAAATTAATTATATTAATTAACATTTACTAATGGGATTGAAATTTGGGCATTAAAATAATATAGCATTTAATTGTAGACTTTGTTATTGTGGTTTCATTTTTTATATGTATAAATTTTATTACACTTTCGAAATTAGAAATTATTGTGGAGGAAACTAATCCTAACTCTAGGTAAAAGATAATAACATTTTTTAAATACACCCATATACACCCCAATCATAACTTCATGTATGAAATTACACCACAGAACATATTAAATTCATTTCAAATTTTTTTAATAGAATTTCACCCCACCTCATCATAAACATATCATTATGTTAGAGTTAAACCCATCAACATACATAATAATAATGAGATATCACTATAACCACCATTGCATATAAAATAACATCTCAATAAAAAACAAAATATAAAATAACATTTGGTAAAATAAAATCATAAAATATAATATAAATTATAAGAAAAAATTATATATAAATGCAGCCAAATTATTGGGGTCAAAATGGGTTTTGAACTCAACTAACTATGGTATTAAATATATGCTTGGTTAGATACTCTCCTAGAACATCTTACTCATTATAAGTTAATATTAAATTCTACCTATATGATAGAATAATATCATTATATACTTCACTAAAAAAATTCTTGGGAAATTATCTTGGTGCACTTTGTAATTACAAGACAAAGAAAATCCCACTTGGGTTCCATTATTCAGCATCCTTAATACTTTGGTTAATTTAAATGTCATCAGCTAGTACAATTTAATATACCTCTTAAAATATTAAAACATTAAACCATATTATTTTTTAGTCCATTAATTATTTCATATAATACCCATTGTTTTTTAATTATATAGAATTCATACATTCTTGTCGGTTTCATGTACTCTAATACACATGATACATCTACAAACTGATGAATGATTATGTGTTATACGTACTATGTAAAAACATCATACATCCCAATATATATTATTTAATGAATTTTTTGAAAACACAATTTGACATTACAATATATTATTTTTATAATAAATTTACATTCATCGATACCTTGTGGTATATAAAATGATGAGTTTAAATTAAATGTAAAATTATATAAAAAATTTATTATTTAAACATATCCACAATAACCTATCCATTTTGTTTGTTAGTATGGATAAGAAAATCTATATTATGAATACTATATGGTATCAAAATAATAACTGGTACTTATTTATTAAAAATAAAAATTCGAGTAATTGGAAATTAAAAAAAATATTTTTTAAAAAATTAAATTTTCAATGAAAAATATTTCATTATTTTATTTGAATTTGACAACAATTGAACATCCTTATTCAGAGCACCAACCTATTCCATAGGTAGAAATATCGGTTATTGTGGTCCCTGCCTCATCCAAGGGGGAATCCTTATGCCATTCGCTAGTTCTCTCCTTCCTCTTTCTTCCCTTTCTCTATCTAATAGTCCCTCCCACCATTCACCAATATCAATCATTTCCATAACATGAATGATCACATTTTTGGATATCCATAGACACCATTCTTTAATATGGAGATTATGGTGGCCTCATCCCTTATTTTCCAAAAACATGTTGCTCTTTTTACAATCCTTGACCATAAATGGATTAATTTGAAAGATTCATGTTAATTTCATGGGGATTATAAGTTTCAAGGACCCTTGGTCATCTCTAAAAGTGGAACATTATGGTCACATTATCTTCAGAAGAGGATTTGTTCTCAACCTTTTTCCAATTATCCTCTATCTTAAAAAGGATCCCATTTCATTCCCATCTGATGGTAATATGATTTTCATTTGAAAAATTATTATTATATGATTTGGATATATGATAGTATACCTAAAAAACCATTTTATTTTCAAAATCCAAAAATTATTCATATATTGGGGGATATTGTCTGTTATATCTTGTTCATGGATAGTATACAATAATCAGTTTTCCATTATATATATTCGTGTTTATAAATTGAGTTTTATGTTTCCAGAACACATTTTTAATGGGTATGGATTAATATTGGAAAAAATATTCCAAGAAGAATGTGGTATTTTAATTATTGATGGAGTTATATATTACATAAAAGATTGTGTGTCATTCTTATCCATGTTATTGATTAAGGCATAGTGATTACCATTGGGTGACTTACCCCAACAAGTCAATTGATCCTTCCCCCTTTGATCTCTATACTTTTTCTTTGGCTCCTGATCATGGTATCATTTTAGATCCTCTACTAGTTAAACCAATGTTTTGATATTCTGGATTGATTTCTTCAGGGCATCATTTTATTTTTAAAACATTATTTTGGAGTTTTAATGTTCATAAATCCATTCATAGGTCACCTCAGTAAGCTAATGGTCACCTTATTTTATGATATAGTTAAGCACATCTGTATGGTTAATGGATGGGAGACCATGATTTTTTCTGCTAATAGTGATGAAAAATTCCATGTTGATGAAATTTTTATTGATGATAAAAATGACACTCTCAATCCAAATGTTGTATAGTCTCTCAGTTGAGCAATGCATGACCAACATGAATCATTACAGACAGTAAAGATCAAAGATATTTTCTCTACGTTGAATGGATATTGAGAAGATAATGTGGATCCTAAAGGATTTAAAAACTATAATCCATGGGGGAAGTGAAAACATATTAGGTCAAGGTCATTAGAAGACGTGGAACCATGTGATAAAGAGGTGGACCCAAAACCAATGATGAGTAATTAACATTACTATCAATGGCCCAAAATGGTTGGGTTTATATTGAGGAATATGAGGAAAGAAAATATTATTTCGGAATTTCCTAATCAATAGTGGGGGTTAAAATGAATCGCAATGAGTACTCAAACACTCTAAAAATAGTTGTAACCATATTTTCTAGTAATGTATGGTAAATAGGAAAAAATAAAAACCATAGGAATAAATAGTGGTTGATGGTTTTAAGATGGTTTCAGGTAAGATATATAAGAAGACTCAATTTCTTATAGTAATGCACTTACTGGTTGAACAATGTGGTTGGACCATGAAACAGTTTCATCCAATGCCCCAAATATGATAGGAGGATAAGTGGGATTGTATAATAAAAAAATTACGGTAGAATATTATGCACTCCAAATTGGAAAAACTAGAATAATTCATTCAAATCAATTCACTAAAGGATTGTGGTGATAAAATATACAAGATAGTGATTTCAGTTACCCATAATGTGGAACAAAATAAGGGTGTTAACAAAATAAATCTCATTTTAGCATGTGTATTGAATTTATGTATGATCGTTATGGATGAATATTTAGAGACATGGGTAAAACTGGATTATATGATTAAAGCTCGTTTAAAGGACAATTGAGATATATAGGTATCCATGTTTAATTAGGTGTTGTATAGGGTATTTGAAATCAATATATTTATGTTTCATTTCAATGATTTTGTGATCTCTTTTTTGGTTATCGTTTTTGTGCAAGATGTGTTTGGTTTCAATATTTTTTCAACAAATTTTCCTTGAAAAAATTACATTCCATTAATATTTTGTGAATTGGTGTTGAATATATTTTTACCAACTATTTATAGTGTTTTCAAAAAAATAAATTTATTTTTTCAAATTAGGATATCTAAATTATCGGAATTTTAAATATTGATAATTTTAAAAAATCTATATTTTTTGAGGAAATGTGGAAAATAAGGATTTTTATTGAAAAATTCATTTTTGATTACATAATTTAGAAGTTAATATTATATAAAGTATAATATAAAAAGAAAATTAATTCAATTATATTGCAATTAATTAAATTTTTTTCCTTTAATAAATTATATATTAAATTTTTATTTTAAAACTGTTAATACTTTGGAAGAATTTTACTTTGGAAAATTGTTTTTCAATTATATATATGAGTTTAATTTTAAATTAAATTATTACACTTATTTCATATCAATTTAAAAAAAATATACAATACATTTCATAGTAATATTTATTGTTATATAATAATTTCAATATAATTTTTGACTATAAGTATTAGTGAAATGAGTAAATAATAATTTCTTTGGTTTTGGTGAAAACATTTTTACAAGTGGATGAAAATAAAAAGGAATTTTTTTTTAATTTATTTTAGACTTATAAAAATATTACAATATTAAAATATAATTATCATATATAATCCATGAATTTATAATGTAATGTTTTATTTTATTCTGATACTTATTAATGTAATTCATTCTTTTTGAAAATTACAACTCTTCCACCACCCACACATATGATAGGTCACCCCCTATCCGCCCATATTTACACATCTACATATATTTGGTTAATAAAATATCATTAAAAAAATTATTACATACCATAAAATATCCTATATTTATTTTTATGTTCCAAAATACATTATAGAGTGGTTATTTTTTTAAAACTCATAGACGCTGTGTGAATAAGAGGTTACATTTGTAAATGGGTGTTGTTTATTTTATTTCATATTAAACATATTTAAAATATTATTCTATAATGATAATACAATAACACCAATATCTTCAATATATTTATTTCTTATTGATTTAATTTTATAATAAATATATGCCTCCTACTCGATTATGTGAGAAATGAAATCGTCAATCGCGTGTGTGTCAAACTACAACCAAATGAACTTATGTGACTTATTTTACAAAAAAATATTATTCTAGCTCGATATAATTAGGGATTATGTTAATATATATATCATTTATTATATAATAATACTTATTTAATTATAATATCTAATATAATTTTTAACATTCCATGTGTTTTTTAATACAATAATGTCTATCATGTGAATAGTGGGCAACATACATTTTGAAGTGATGAATTCCATTTTTCACTGATGATTCACATGGATTGTAATAAGGAAATATTTAATGAATCTATGTGATATAAATTTCATGTTATTTATCCTTTAAAATTAATATATATCCTACTCCCCTTCCCTTTTAATCATTATTAGTTTACATCGTCACTCTTGTGTACGTACATCTTACTTTCTCCACACAGATATGTAATTAACATTAAATATAAAATTGTAAAGAATGGTACTAAAGAAGTGTATATTGAAAAAAAGAATTATAAAATTAATATTATTATGGAGATAATGGAACTATTTTCTATGTTCGATATCCATAACTGTAATGCTAAAACATGTATTAGAAAAAAAATGCAATAAACACGCAAAACTTTTCAGATAATGATATATTTTTATCCAATTGGTGATTAGAAGTTAAAAAATGAACAAATTTGATATTATAAATATTAATATGGTTTTATAATAAATTCATAACATGTATTATTCAATTATATTGGAGGTTAAAAAGCACTAAACGAAATATAAGTTTAAGGTATGGGATTTCATCTAAATTTGTATTTAAGTAAGACATATTTAATAATACACACCTATTATCTATTATGTGGTCTATATAATTCCATGTCCATTTATTTAATGTGAATATATATTCATTCATGATTTTTAATTTTCCATTTAAATTGTATTCTTTAAAGGGGATACAATATGAAAGATACCAAGGAGGTAGGAATATATTTTACAATCTCACATTATTTTGGGATTTCATTAACTCTAGTAGAAGGAATCTGATCATTTATCCTTTATAAGATCCATTAATTCTCATATCCATTACATGATTATGCATTTTATATATTTTCATTAAAAGTTTAATCTATTTGGTACTTGGATAATTAAAAAGAATATGGAATAAAAAATACACTTTATTTCAATTTAAATCAGACCTATAAATCTTTCAAATCGGGTTTTCAACATTTTTTAATTAAGTTTATCTATTTTTGAAAATTATATACTATTGAAATTTCATGTTATAAATTAATTTTAAAAATTTATTTTAATTGAATATTTCCATTCTATTAAAATCTCTATTCTTGAAAAACAATATTCTAAATGGATATTTTTAATATATATATATAGACATATTACTTCCCCTCCACTATATAAATTTTAAAAAATTTATATTTTCTAATTTTTTTTTAAAATAAAATATAATTTATGAAATATTTTAATCATTAATATTATGATGTAAATGATTCTATTTAAAAAAATTCTTGATGAAACAATAGAAACTTCTCATTTCATGTTTAATTTTTTTATTATTAAATTTCTATTAAGACGGTCACATTCATATTATCTTTTCTCATTTGATACAAAATTTATATTAAATATATGTATTAATTGTATAATTATTTTTATTATTTACATAACCACGTTGAATTTTTACATATAGTATTTACGTTAAAATTTATTTTAACTACTGGTGAAATATTTAGGATTCTATTTTATTTAGTCAAAACATATATTCGGTGAAAATGTGTATTATTAATAAATTAAATAGATTATTTTATACATGAGGAAATATATAGATTTTTTTTGTGGGATTGAGTCCTATATATGCCATAGATGTAAAAAAAGGATGTATGAGTCAAATCACTTGGCCAAATTAATTTTTTTCCCATTATTTTAACTTATCTTTTGAATGGAATTCACAACAGAAGTATCACGATACCTGAGATCAAAACATTTAATAATTAATCACTTTATTCCTTGATATTTTAGCTATTAATGTTATCCACAATATTTTAAAATTATTTTAAACCTTGGGCATGTTCTATTCTATGATTATTGTTTAAATTATATGTTATTTCAGTTTTTTACCATTTAATATTGATTAATCCTTAGTTAATTGTGATTTTCAGTTTATTAACTATAATGTGTAGTCAATCATGTACCAATATATATTAATTATTAATTATTTAATAATGAAATAATACACTATATTTATCCCTTACTATGTATTTGATATCAACCTTATTTTATTTAATTTATCCTAGTAATGGTGATGAATCCATTGAATCATTTTCAAGGATTATGAGCATTTTCTTTCATATTGTTTAATATTATATCCCCAATGTAATATAGGTATGGTTTATGCATCTGGTTTACCAAAAAAAATCAATTTATTGGCCCTTTTTAATTGGGCTAATGATTTCATGACAATGCAGAAATTAGATGTCAGCTCCATGTTACTAAATTAAGAGTTGTTATACTTAGTATTTTATTGAGTTTACTAGCAACATTTGGTAATTTGTTAAGGAATAAATGAATTATGGAATATGAAAATGTGATAGGCTATGATTATATGTATAAAATAAAATAATCAATTTTAGTGAGAAAAAGTTTATGTGGTCTTCAATAGGAACACAATACTTAGTAGATACTAAATTTGGATTTGGTTCCTTCACATATCTACCTAGGGGTAATAATTCCAAATATTCCACATTAGGCTTGACTCAATAATTACATGGTAGTTGATAACAAGAATAATTATGGACATTTCTTGTCACCTATAAGGGTCATAGTTTTGGATAATTTACATTGCCCTTACAATCCATTGAAAAGTACCTAAAATTAATATTTCATTCATGAAACCATGATTATGATTTTGAAATTGAAAATTTATAAATTTTTTATTTATATCATGTGTTACACCAGATTTATAATTATACAATATCATTTAAAAGTCATAATTTTATTAAATAATATAGTATATTCTATTTTTACATATATATTTTTGGAGAATGATCTGTATAAATACTCATAGACAATGTTGATATTATCATGTTGACAAATCTAATAAAGAAGGTTTTTGAAATAAGCAGATCATAACCATACTATAGATGCTGACAAGGGTTATAAAAAAATAAACATTCTAAGATAGAGCAACATGTTGGTCCACTGTTTGGTTCTCCAATGTTGGATAACTTCATTTGACAGAATCCCCCACAATTTAAGGGGGCATGTAGTCCTATAGTTGTTATGAAATTGGTAATGTCCCATGAAAATAAATTTCAATCTTTTTGATGAGACTAAAAAGTAAATATTATACTTATAGTTAATTGTCTCAATATTGATTCAAATAAGTGGGGATCATTGATCCAAATTAATTTTTAGAAGAATAAATAGATATAATGAAATTGAATCCTTTTATGATTCAATTTTAAATAAATATTTCCCCTGATTGAAATAAAGTAAAATTAATATAATGTACCTTACCATAAAGATAAAGGAAGAATAAATTATTTTATATAATGGGGATATATTTACAAGGATTGGGAGGTATGAAATAGATTATATATTCAACACATAATATATTATTTACCTTTTCATTAATGGGATAATGAAATGTATCTCAATGGAAATGGACTCTGAAGCATTTTTGTCTTATGATGAAATAGTTTTTTATTCCATCAGAATAGAGATGGAATTTTCAAGTTCTAATATGTTCAAGGGAAATAATAAAAATTACATTTCCTTAGAGAACTATGAAAAAAATAAATTTTTCATACAACCTGATTGTAATAAATCAATTTTCATCTTGAATAAATAGTGTAAATAATAGTCTTGTGAAATTATTTAAGGATGTGAGTGCTTTTTATATGTGAAAATAAAAGGGACATCATGTGAAGGAATTCAAGGGGAAAAAATACACAGTTATCAACTTCTTGAACCAGAAATAAATGGGTAATTATTCAAACAGATATCCAAATAACCAAGGAAATATACCATAGAAGAGGTGAATGAGGAACATATAAGCTTATGAGATCACTACAGTTGATGTGGATGTTACCATTGATGCGTAAGCAAGTATGGTAATCATATCCTCAAATTTGGCTTATGATTTATTTTATTTAGGATCATCAAACTATTTTATATTTTCCTAGTTTTTTAAGAAAATTAAATATTTCCCTAGGTCTACATAACATGAGTTTTCAGTCAAAACTATTAGTGAATGTCTCACTACAATAATTATTTTTCTGGAAGTCCCCATTGTGACACATAAACATTTTAATTTATAATATGTTATTATTATAACATTTTTTTACTTTTATATAATTCATTGTGTAGGCTAGGGTTTAATGAGTTATTTAATGATTTATTTTATGTAGAAGGATATAATTATACATGATATTAATGTGGACTTTCACATATTTAGAATAGATAATTAATCATCTATGTATGGTATAAATACAATCCTAGAAGATCCTCTAATGTTTATTATTACGGAAAAAGTGATAACATGTCATTCAATAGAAAATCTTATCATCAAATTGATTATATTTCTATTTTATAAAAACTCCATGAAGTATTTCATATAGAATTTTATGGACATCTAGTGGAGCATGATTTGAGTTTTATGTAGTTTTAATCCCTAAATCAAGACTATTATACAATTATCCATATAGAATAGACATTATGGAAATGGTGGAGTTGAATAAAAACATGAGGAGTTGTTTCATAATGGTTTTATTCACCACTGTATTTCACGAAGGGGATGTAATGTTTTCTAAATTATTTAGAATGATAGATCAAGGAGAGAATGCATTGATTATAGAGAAATCCATGAAATTACCATAGAAACATGTATCATTTTCATCACATTGATTACTTATTCGATCAACTTCACCAAGCACAATCCTTTTTAATTATTGGACATAATGTTGGGTATGAAAAATATCAAGTAAATATTTAATATATTATAAAGTAATTATCCCGAATGAGTTAAGTATATTAAAATTTTCAATAATTTTATTTGGATTTATAAACTAAACCTCTATTGTTATAGACCTAATTAACATGGAAATAAAAAAATATCATTAATTTTAAATGGGGTATTAATTAATCATTCTTTTGTGAACATTAAAATATAAATATATAAAGAGTATGAGAATTACTTATGGTTAATCTTGGGACTCTTAAATAGAATTTTTTAAGGGAAATTTAGTAATTTTGATTACAATCATACTAAATTTTATATCCATCACAATATTGTCTCCAATGTTACAATCTCATCTAGTCTTGTAATGAAAATGGTTTCCATATAAAAAAACTACAATAAACCACATACCAAAGATATGAATTTTCATTTGTTCATAAATCATATGTTAGTGATTTTTTAGGAATATTGGATTACTGGTTAACCTATTATCCCATATAACACTTAAAGGGGTGAAGTTTATATAGAGAAAGGTTTGTGAGGAATGCTTCTAAATAATTTTAAAGGATAATGGTAAAGTATCTAATTTTTAATTTACCATGAAGAAATGATGGAAATTATTATATATAATGACACATTGAATATAGTTTTAGGAAGTGTCCTTATAAAAAATTATAATGTTTTTTATATACAGAAAAGTAGTTTAAATCTCATGGACAAAACAATCCAACCAATGATCTTGAGTTGGAAGGGATTATTTTTATATTTAACAATATGGAGGCATTATATCTATGGTTAAATATGTGTGATATACACAAACCATATGAGCCTAAAATAAATATTTTTATAAATAGATCTCAACAAAAGAAAAAGTCTATTCCTTGAGCTTCTCATGATTTATAACTGTTCAATACCCTACCAATTGGGGAAGTCAATTGTGGTAATGGAAACATTAATAAGGATGGATCATGCAGTTTAGATGCAAATGAGGATTGAGAGAGTTCCTATGGTCATGGATCTAGAAAAAATATATACGGGAAATATAAATGAGTGGTATACGTATATACTTTTTAAAATGTTAAAAAATCCCACTGTTTGAAAATATAAAATTTTATCCATATCATTATGATAATCCTTAGATGAAGGATATAACATTGAATTATGGGAAATTAGAAGAATTCATTTGTTATGTTGTCATTCTGATATTTCGAGATAGAATATTTCATCATTATATATCAGACCTAAAATGGATTTTTTTGGATGATTCTCATATCTAAAATTTCTCTATTCACCATGTTAGTAGCATAATATAATGTGATTTTAGGGGATAAAATATGCCGGACATCAAGAATCAGAAAGATAGAGATTATAACACCGAATGTTTTGTTTTTTATAAGTGAGATCTGAGAGATATTATCCTATTGGATTCACGCATCCTAATCTATTGTATATGTGGAAATAAGAATACAATGATATGGAATTTTTCACTTGACTACAAATGAATCTTATAAATAATGATACAATATTTATTATTTTTTAAACTAAATGAATATTTAAATTAACTCATTATAATAAAATATTATCATCCAGAAAACCTAGAATTGATTTGTATTAATGAAGTTAAAAGACATCATGGATCACCAATTTTAATTTAGTATGATCAGGATCACTACTTTGCATCAAAATTGAATAAGAGCCCTCAATGGGAACTTATTAATAAGATTTATTGTAGAACCACCTAAAATACTCAAATTCTTTAATAGTATAAAATGACTATTCAATCACTAGAAGAAATGTTGAGGTTTTAATCACATAACATTCATGTTTTTTTTGGATCATTATTTACCTTTGTTAAAATTTTCCTATAATAATAGTTTCTATTCCATTTATTCAAATTGATTACTATAGAGCATTATATGGAATTATGTGTCGTACTCCATCATATTAGGAAAACTGTGGGGAAAAGAAACCTAAAAGTGAACATTTTGATGAGAAAAAATTTAATGACAAAATAGCCTCATTTTAAAAAATCTCAATGTAGGGAAAAGATATATTCTAATAAAAATAAGTGGGATTTGGAATTTACATTTGTGATATCATGTTTTATTGGATGTATATGCATTGAAGGGTGTGATATGGTTTGGAATGAAGGATAGGCGAATCCCTAGGTACAAAAATCATATCATGTTTTGTAAACTATGTTGATATGGATTACCCGTTGGAATTTCCACAAAGCATATATAATGTGCACATTCTGTTTCACATATCACTATTACGTAAGTACATGCATGACCCAACCCATGTACTCACTAATAATGTTATATAATAAGAACCAGATCAATCTCACTATGAAGATCCCATAAATATTCCAAAAACAATATAAAATTATATGATGAATTAGAAGAATCAATTGGTAATTTTTATTTGTGGAATCTAAAAAATGGAGGAATAAACATTGGAATAAGTGGATGTTATGATAAAGAGTTACCATCATTTTTTAAATGGTAATTAACAAAAAAAATAAATGAATAAACATCACTATGAGGGAATAATGTAATACCCAAATTACATATAAAATATTACACTCAGAGTAAATTTTTTTTCTAGGAAAATTTTTCATATACAAAATACAAGGTTTTAAAGAAATATGATACAAAATAATAATTTTATTATATAATATTGACAATTATAACATAGATAATATGTTGGAGTTATTTAAAGGTAAAACAATAACATAAAAATATGGTTTACAAATGATCAATGTTATCTTGTTTTAGTAAAACATTAAATTAAATGAACTTTTTTCTATAAAAATTATATTTTTCCCAAAAAATGTTATTGTCTTATTCTAATGAATTATGTAAAAAAATTTCTAATTATTGAAATTTTATTTTATTATTACATTATTTTTGAAATTATCATATCAAAATTAACAAAAATCATTTTTTTTATAATTTTCTAAAATGAAATTATTTTCAAATAATAGGGATAATTATAGATTACTGTTAAAAATTTATTGTTTTGAGGAATTTACAGGATCCATCTTGATAAAAATTTGTTTAAAATAATATTTTTAACAATATTATAATTAATCATATTTAAATAATTGTTAGAAATTATACATTATTTTTGGATATAAAAATTTTTATACTTTTGAGTAATTTTCCATTGGAATTTTTTTCCATCGTGTGTGCTGGTTTAATATTAAATTATATTCTTATATAAATGTGAGTTGAATTATGAAATATGGTTTAAATTATTGGATATGAATAATTTAAATTATATAATACATTAGAAATAATTTATGATCATATATAATAGTAATAAAATACTAATATATTGTGGTTAAGGTGAATACAAGATTATCAAAGTATAAACTGTGAAGATATGGGTTAAAAATGACTTAAATTGTAAAATTATTATTAAACTCTGATATTTCATCCTTATAATGTACATCATTTTATAACAGAAATTTTTTAAAACATTTCTATTATTATATACATTACTGTAATTTATTCTTCTCAAAAATTACAAATTTTTCCTCTCACCCACTTCTATTTAAAAACCCAATATCCTAACCTAATCACTCAAAAAAAAACATTTGGATAATACAAATACATGAAACATACCTTATTTTGATACATAAAAATATCATAATGGCATTATTTTTATCATAAATCCACCCAAGGAATGTTTTTGTGAAAACCAAAAGAATTTTTTCGATAACAATTATGTTCTGAAATGTGTTTTTTATTTAATTTATTCATTCCACATCCTTCAAATATGTTTCAATAATTATAGTATAATAAAACCCAAATATATCATATACTATGATTTTATTATTTTAATGGAATAAACTATGTCCCTGTCCAATTCGATGAAATGGGAAATGCAATCATCAATCACTTGTATGGTGGACTACCGTCTCATGGACTGGTACAAATAGATCTATATCAGGAATTCTCATGGTTGGATATAATGAAATAATTAATTTATATACAAAAAATTATTATATAACTATACATCCTTTATTATATTATCATATATACATTGTAACATTACATTCCATTTAAAATATGAGAACTCCACTTGTTTTTATGGTGTACTACCACCTCACGAAGCAATGTGATTCATTTTTCACTTATGAATTACATTGAAAGTAATAATTATTTATTTGATGAGTATATGAGATATATATGAAATTATATTGATTCTTAAAAATTAATATATCACCCACTTCTTTACCCTTTCACCCATTAAGAAATTTTATCATCACTCATGCATACGTATGACATACCATCTCAAAGAATTGATTTGATTCATTATCATTACCCTGTTATCAATATGTCATCTATGGAATCCACCCATGAAATTGGATATTTATATAATTAAAATCCTTATAGAGTTTATGGAATTATATATTTTGTTAAATTTCGATATACGTCACAATAAAACATGCAAGAGAAAATAAGGGATTTAACACAATAAATATTTGTGATGAAGAATGATTGTTAATGACCAGTTCATAGGATGTTATAAAACGGTCACATATGATATTAAAAAAATTAAAATAATTCAATTATATGTTATTAGATGTTTTTAATCCACTATATAGGAGGTTAATGAAATATTGAATAATTTCATTATTTTGGTAATAGATTTAATCTCAATTTCCAAATCATTAAAACATATTTATTTATATAAACCTATTCATTTTTATATGGTTCATATAATACTTCATAGATGTATTAAAAATTAATTAATATATTTTAATTTTGGAAATCATTTAAATTCCAGTTTATTCTTTCATGGGATAAAATTTCTAATGTTACCAAAGTGGTCAAAAACTATTTTACAATCTCTCATTTGTTTAGGATTACATTTACTAATTTTGAAGGAATAATATCATTTATCCTTCTAAGTCTCAAATAATTTCATTATTCCAAATATATTTTAAAATTTTATGTATTTTATTCCAAATTTTACTATTATTTTTTTTAGGATCGAGAAAATAAATGTTTAAAATAATAATTTTTCGTATTCAAATTAAAATTGGTTAAATTTTTCTTTCATTCCCATATTATCCAAATTTAATTTAAAGGAGTCATTTTTTTCATCAAATGGTTTAATAAGGATATTTTATCATAAATGTAACATTTAAGTATTTCTTTATGGGAATATTTAGTTTTTTTTTAAAAAGGCTGTTTTTAAATATAGACAAAATAAATGTTGTATAACATATAAAGTGATAATAGACTTACCCATCATTGTACCGGTTTTAAAAAATTTAGATTCATGTACATATTTTAAACAGTTTAAAAAATAAAATTCTCTTATGAATTTGTTTTCTATTTATTCATCCAAACTATATGATTTTATTTTAAAAACCCATATTCTTGATAAAAAATTTATAACCTCTCATTTCTTAATTATTTTTTGGATTGTAATCATTCTCTTGAGACAATTTTTTTGTGATATCAAATTTTATGGTACAATACATTTGTATTAAACATTAATATTCATTTTATCATAGATATGACTATTTCGTAAACATTACACATTTCTTACATAATTTTATCACATTTAGTGTTGTTTTATTAATAGGATAAAAATTGAAATATATTTATTTTTGACACAATGATGATATTTGATGATAAGGAATGTTATTCATTAACTAAATAATTTATATGATATGTGATGAATTATATATTAATGTAGAGACAAGTGGGAAAAATAATAATATACCCACTCAATGCATTGACATGTCACATGAGACAAATTAAATAGAAAAATCAAATGGTGTTTTACTCATAGATTAAAACCATATTGTGATAAGACATTATAGAAAAGGAATCAAGATTCCTAGGATGAAACAAACTAACTATTATGAATTTAAACATTATAGAATTCATTAATTTTTTTATCCATTAAATTTTCAAATTGATAGTAACTATAGGTGAATTTAATTTTATTTTTATTGATTAAATAGATTGTTTTTTCAGTTATTTATATTAAATTATTGATTTTACAATATATAATCAAGATGGTCATTTTATTATGTGTAATCTGTGTTATTTTATTTAACATGACATATTGATTTTGAATTATCAGATCATTAAATATTATTAAATAACTATCCATTAATATGTATTTTATATCCCCATTATTCTATTTCCATTACACATGTTATGAAGATGGATCTTTTGAATTCTTCTCAAGGATTCTGAGAATTTGATTATTTTTATTATATATTTTATCCCCAATGTAAAATGTGTATAATGAATGTATATGGTTATCAAAAGCAATTAAACTAATTGGTTCTTAAATAATTTAGCCACTGTATCTATTCCAATGTAATTATGTAAACACTATTCTTGGTTTACTACATATGGTATTATTACAATACCGCCCATAGATGAAATATAAAAATATTGAATAATCATTAAAGCTGGGTAAATCTAATGATGAATTTTGAAAAATTAAGAGACACTAATGAATAATGAATGGAGATTTACATACATATCTATTGGAATCCTCAAGGATATATGATATGAAAATATTAGTTCATTTGTGGATAAAATTAATGACATAAAAATTAGGACTAAGTAAGGATTGATATGGAGTATATTATTCTAGAGTGAAAGTGGTAATCCTAATTTAATATGGTTTTCTCATTTAAAATATTTTAATAAATAAATTTAAAAAACTAAAAATGGATTATATTTAGGTGTTACCACATGAATTCGTTCACAAATCACCTACCCTGGTTCTCTTTATGGTCAAATAATTTAGATAATTTCTTAATTCATTATATTAGGGGAAATGAAAAAATATAATTTGACCTCCGAATCCCAGTGTCACCATACAATGTGACCCTATCAATCATGGAATAATTACCGACATTAGTACGACTTCATGGTTTCACATCTATCTATTACTATGTGACTGAATTCTTATAGTATAAATTAACCTTTAAATGGAATATTCATATTATAACACCATATGATTCAATGTGACACACAACCTAAAAATAAATTTTGGGAAAAAATAATCAATAACCTCAAATAACAACTTCAAACTACCACAAATCCTCATCGAGAAAAAATATGACACCCCTAATATTTTATTACATAATTAAACACAATTTATTACAGAAACATCATTTGATAAAACATAGAATATTTAGAGGTATAGTGTCATTAGGGCATAGGATCATTACATTAAAACATTAAAATTTAAAAAAATTGATATTGAAAACTTCCTTTACATGACCTCTAAATTCCCTCGTACTTAGCATTGAATGGGATAACCTTAGGACATGCATAAAAATAGTGAGCTATAAATCCCAGTAAGGGATTAATAATGAAATAACATGAGAAATACATTACATGTTAGAGAATAGGCATATAAATATAGCACAAGATAAGCATACACATAACGGAACAATAAATCTTGATAATCATATCCTGGAAAGGTGGCAACAACACTTAACATGGAATTAGAATGAGACAAGGCTCATTGCACATGGAGCATGAGTAAACCCTCATTGCACATGAAGCACGAGTAAACCATCGTTGTACATGAATTATCATGAGTAAACACCCATTTCACATGAAGCATCATGATACTATACTTTACCCAATGCATTAGAGCTCTATAAGGGCACACCCTTCATAAACATTTCAATTCATGCATTAGAGCACTATAAGGGCACACCCATGATAAACATTTCATATAACATGGATTCATCAAACAACATCATTTATTCCATGATAAAGGAAAGTGGAATTCATACATGATATATTATAATCAATAAGTAATTTTTCATAAAGATGAATACCCTTGATAGATAAATGGGCACGGTATTCACTACACAATGACATTCCAAAAATAAATTTTATTTTATTTCAAAAAGGGAAACAAGAGTAGTATAACTCAAGGTGGCCAAAAGAAATGGAGGCTGAGAGAATCACTGATAACATGGGCCGCCCCATAAGGGGGAAGGGATCCATGGGAGAAAAACTCTACAAGGGGGCACTTCGGGGAAGCAAAGGGTGTCAAGATGTCAGCCACCCGGTTGCCCTTACGCCACGTATGGAGAACCTCCATGTCGCTGGAGATGAGAGCCATGAACATACGGATCAGATAAGTGATATGCCAGAGGGAGTAGGATGTTCCGGTGAGAGATCTTCACACAATACTGGGATCCGTTTCAAGAGAGGACAGGGGAAGTTTTCTGGATCGGCAAGGAGAGAGGCCGCTGAGCAGTATTGATGCCTCTGCCTTAAGAGAGTTCTCTGGTCCATTGAAGGCAATGATGGAGAAAATAACCGAGCCTGCTATGTCTCGGACCACACCGTAGTCATACATGGTGCCAGAGCCAAAGGCTCCATCAACTTTGAGTTTTAGGCCTGAAAGGTGGGGCATCCATCCAACCCATCGTCCCCGCTTCCTGGGGCTGTTATGGTACAGAGAAGCAGTCCTGGAGTAGAAGCGAATGAGAGAAGGCGATACATCATGGTGGGGGAGGAGTCCAATCAGCATTGAGGAAAGTCAATTGGCTCTGACCAGCAATGCCATAGCAGACCATCGAGTCCCATGGCGTGCCTGGTTACGTGCCTTCCAAATGCACTAGCAGCCCGCTTGGAGAAGGGTTACCCCGGCCAAAACCTCGTGGATGTTATCCAGGCAGCTGCTAAACCAGCTCAAGAAGAATGCCTTTGTGGAATCCATTGCACTAGGGGGTAGATGGAACTCCCCACGATCTCTCCATATCCGCATGACCCACTCACGTTGGAAGAAGAGGTGAAATGTGGATTCCATGGAGGGAATTAAACAGCAAGCGCATTTGGAGGCAAACTGGACCCCCTTCCTTTTAATCGTCAGGTCTAAAGGGAGAGCCTGATTTCTGATTCTCCAAAGAAGGAAGGAGAATTTAATTGGGGTGTATTTTCACCACAAACACCCCCCCCCCCAATGGTCGCTCACTAACTGGGTAGACGTACAATGACGATAGGCTTTAGCCGAGAACTTCTCAATGGGGGAACCAGTGAAGATGCATCTATCTATGGATCCATCCAAGCAAATGCTATCAATGAAGGCCTTTTGAGATGGAGATATAACTTCCTGGATGAAGGAAGGGTGAGCACTGGCTTCCAAGAAGGAAATGTTTGATGTAGGTCTTCCAGGGAAGTCCAGCAGGCCGCCCCCCTAATCACACTACCATAAGTTGAGATCCCCCCGACCTAGGACCCACTGAGAGTGACAAAAAATCATGGGGAGGTGAGTTTGAAGATATCTCCAGAGGCTGGAAGGAGATGTTCCACTATCGCAGATGCCATAGCTATACTTCTCTCAAATCAGTTCACTCCACAAAGAGTTTCCCTCAATAACCTCCCATGCAAGCCTTCCCTAGAGGAAATACATGTCCTGACCCACATCCCTGACCCCAATGCCTCCCAACTCCACTGGCCTGGCAAGCTTATTCCATGAGGACCACCAGCATCTCCCATCCCCTTGGCTATCCCAAATAAATCCATTCATGATCTTCTCAATCTGGATAATGTTAGACTTAGGGGCCTTGAGGGTGGAGAGAACGTGCATAGGGATCGAAGAAAGGACACAATTGACGAGGGTTATCCTTCCTCTAAAGGGCAGAAACATGTTCTTCCAGTTGAAAATGTGGTTGTTAATTCTGTCGACCAAACCCTCAAAAAACCGAGCCCAAATCCTACCCAGGGAAATGGGAGCTCTGAGGTAGATCATAGGGATGTTTTTACTCTAAATACCCAAAGTGGAGAAAATTTTTTCCTTTCTCCTAGTCGGGCATGAAGAGGGCATGTAAACCCCACTTTTATCCCTTTTCATCATTTGACCACTCCATAAAGCATATTCATCCATGATACTGATAAATACCTTGATGGAGGCACTGCCTCCATTGATGAAGAAGACCATGTCATCCACAAAGAGAAGGTGAGACACTCATGGGACACGGGCCCCATAGTGATAAGGAAGATTATGACCACTTTGGAGAGAGGAGGCCATGAACTTGCTCAGGACATCCTGAACCAGAATAAAGATGCTGGGAGAAAGAGGGTTGCCTTGCCGAAGTCCTCTAACTAAATTCAAGAATCCACATTGCCTCCCCATAAAGACCAGGTTGAGCCACAACGAGCTATAGCAGCGAAATATGAGGTCAATAACCCATTCAGAAAACCCCATGCTTTTCATGGAATGAATGATGAACCCCCACTCCAATCTTTCATAGGACTTTTCCATATCAACCATGATCGCGATGTTGGACCCTCGGACCTTCCTGTTTATCTCCCCAATCGGCTCATGTGCAATATCCATTGCCCCCTTAATGGACCTCCCCTGTATGAAGGCATGTTGTTCCTTCTCAACCCAACTATGGATAAACTGGGAAAGCCTTCTATTGATGAGGTTTTCTAGCACCTTGTGCATGATGTTTCACATGCTGATAGGCCTATATTGCGCTATGGTAGTGGGGTCACTAACCATGGGAATAAGAACCAGGGTAGTAGCAACGATTGCCCGTGGAAACCCACCTCCATAGAAGAAAACCCAAATGGCATTGAAAAGCTCCTCCTTGATGATACCCCAAACAATAACAAAGAAGGAACCCGAAAACCCATCAGGTCTAGGGGCACTCTCCTGATTCAAAGAGGTAACTGAGTCCCATACCTCCTTCTCCTACAGAGCTTGTCCGATGTAATAATTGGTGTGAGAAAATACCACCCTTGGGATTGAGCTGAAGAGATCGGTCTAATCCTGGGGATTCCCATTCTGCCATTGGGGATTATTGTTACACAAGAAGGAGGTAAAATAACATCCAACCATGCCACTGATGTCATCCAAGTCTCTAGTAAAGGACCAGTCGTCACGCTTGATATTCGGAGTCTTTAGCTGTTGCTTCTCCCTAATGCAAGCGTGGAAATAATCCAAGTTTCAGTCACCTTCCAGGAGCTAGGTGGCCCAGGAGTGATCACGAAGATATCTTTCCTACTCCAGAAAACCCTCTGGAAATTGTTTCATCTTGTGAATTAGAGAGGGAAAATTTTCCCCATCCCAACGGATTTCCAGGATGGCCTCATCCCTCTCGATCTCAGTCTTCAAGGCCTCTAGAAATGGATGCACAGCAGGGAGGGAGTCCAACAAGCCTTTGAGAGCAGACTTTAGGCACCAAAGCTTATTATGTATGTGGGTCTAGGGCCCCCTCACAGGGTTCCACCCAAGAGGAACAAACCAGCTCCAGAAATTCAGGGAGAGCTATCCAACTTTTTCTTAAAAAGAATCATCTCCCCCGAGGAGAAGCCGACCTGAGTTGGACATGAAGGGAGGAATGATCTGACAGGACGTGGGTCAAGTGGATGACCTCCGAGTTGGGGAAGTCGGAAATAACACGAAGGTTCCCAAAGAAGTGGTCTAATCTGCACCATGTCCTACAGACTCCTTTCTAATTGTTGCACCACATGAAACTGTCGCCAGAAAAACCCAAAACAAGAATCCCCTCCTGGGCCACAAATGATGAGAAGAGGGCCCTATCGCTATAAGGGAGGGAGCTCCCCCCTTCTTTTCTGACGGGTCCAATATGTAGTTAAAATCACCCCCAACCAGCTAGGTTTCGTCCTCATGATTGAAGGAAATGAGGTCCAACCATATCTTCTCAGGGGTTTGTGACTCACATTTAGCATAGACAAATGTGAAGAAGCAAATACACTGTCCCGAGTCAAGCTTGACCGAGAGATGCTGGTCAGACCCGATCAACTTGTCCACTAGAATAGATTCCTTCCAAAGAATACTGATATGATGATTTTCTGGCTCACCATGGAAAGAGAACCGCATCCCTGCTCTTCTAGGACACTCTCCAATTCTGGAATAGTTTTCCATCGGCTCAAGGGTAACCACAAGGGAGGCATTGCTCCTTGCCACCTCATTGGTGATAATGTCTATTTTGACATTGGCTCCTAGACCCCTAGAATTATAGATAATCTGTGACATCATTAAAGAGAAAGAATCCTAGTCCAGACCCCAGGAGAAGGTCCGCATTGAATCACCCTTGATGAGAGGAGAAGGTATTTTTCCACTGAACTGGTACACATCCTTCCAGAGGGGGTACTGGAGGAAGGGGAGCGGGCTGCCAAGACAAGGGGCAAAGAAGTAGGTAGGGGAGCTAACCCACTCGAGGTAGAGGGACGGGAAGGAGGGATGTGCGGGGGAGATTGATGAGGACCAGACATTGGTGGGGACCCAGAGGCGGTCCCAGGAAGGAGGCATGGGGAGGGGGTGGGGGCGTGCACTAGTGCACTGAAGTAATTGGTCATGGATATAGGGAGGAAGGGGAGTTTATAAGCACATGATTGGGGGAGGGGCCAAGGAGAATCACAAAAGAGGACAACTTTGCCTTTGGAAAGCCAACTAGAACTGCCCAGGAAGGAAGAGGTGGGAGAGAAAGCTGGTGGGGGGAGTCCCCGCGGGACATAGGGAACTATATACCGGCGTGGAAGAGGGGGGCTGATGGGGACTCGCCGAGGGTTAGGGAGAGCGGGAGGGCTGGAGGGAGACGAGAGAGGGGAAGGGTAAATTAAGGGTGGGGGAGGAGGGAGAGAGGCTGGTAGCCTGGGGGCCACCGGAGAAGGAAAACTAAGAGAAGGGGGAGGATTAGGGGTATGGGTGGCAAGGATCAGGCCAAGGGCCGAGGGGGGCACGACCCACTGCACCGAGGCAACACGCCCACCAGAAGGCTGGGCACTGGACACTGCATGAAAGGACCACCTGAAAGCCAACGATCTCCTGCAGTCATGAACCGAATGGCCAACCAAGTGATAGGCAGAGAAAAAGGGGGTCACCGCCGAGAACACAATATCATGTCTCTAATCCTAGATCTCCCCAACACTAAGATGGTTCTTAGATGGCGGGGGATAAGAGATGTTTATCTCCACACAAATTCGAGCAACAGCCAAACTCTAGAGGGAGAGGTTTCAATCATCCGCACAGAGAAACTACCCGATGGAGTTTCCAATCAATTCCAGAAACATTTCACACATGAATGGAAAGTGAAGGCTTGGTATGGATAACCAGACCGTAGCGACTGGTGACTCCCGATCCTGATGGACCTCCCTGGACCAACGAGAGAGAAATAACCTCCAGCGACCAAAAGATCGGGTGCATCTGGACCAAGCATGGACGAAGTCCTCTCGGGAATCCGAGACAATTAGGAATGACCTGATATTGAGGGATGAAACCCTAGCTGGATGGATGAGAGCCCAGCCGTGGATGAATTCTTGGAATACTATAATCTGGGGATTGACAGCCCTGAAGCGAGCCACCAGGGACCAGCTCAGCTGCAACGAGGCCTCCTTGAAGTCTGACTCCAACACACGCACCAGCGGATCTCCCTGCGGACCCCCGGAATCCCCAGGAGGAAGTTGTGGGGAGAGAAGCACTGAAGGGCCTGAGGTTTGGGAGGCTTCCAAAACTGGTGAGGCACTGAGGAGGACCTCTTTCCACGAGGGCCACGAGGAACTGGCACCCCATGAGTCTGCGTGGGGGAAGGGAGATAGAGGTGGCGGGGGATCTCCTGCAGAATTCGAAAACAACGAGGGAGGGGGAGGCGGCGCGTTGATCATGTCCGGACTCTAAGACGAATCCATCGTCGAATGTTCCTTCTCCACAATGACATTGGAATGGAAAATCTGTGCAATTTCGACAGTGTAACAGTGTGACGTAATAATTCTTAAAAATGGTTTATGAGAGAGAAAAGGGAATCTCATTATATGTAAATCAAATGGAAATTAATGGGGTCATATTGATACTTGTCCCAACAATTTTAATGGAATTTAGATTCATGATACAAAATAATTTCTTGAATGTAAGTGAGGAGAGATATATTTCGTTCAGAATTTCATCATAGTTACCAGTGTACATGGGAGGAAATAATTGATAGATAAATGGGTCTCTCATAATTCCAAAATAAAGAGGGAAGTATGGGGGAGGTGAGAAACCATACCCCAATATTTATAATTGAAATTAAAAGGGAATATCAACATTAAAAAAATTAGACCAAAATGAGAAAAGAAGAAAAAAACCTTTCTTGGAGGTGTGATTCCAAAGGCATGAGAGAGGGTTGAGAGAGGAATAATGGGGGATTGGAGAACCTTGTAGGATTTTAGAGAGAGGAGGGGTGATTTTGGACTAACTCCAAAGGTGTTGAGTGAGGAGGAAGTGGGAGCATGGGTGGGTTTATATAGGATATGGGAGGGACATGATTATTATTTAGGTTTGGGACAACTCATAATAAACTAATCAAAAACACAAACCAGACCATGGTTATTCCACATGGTTTTTTCCAATGGGGAGTGAAAACAAAATTTTATAAGTTCAAATTCTTAAATTCTTGAAAAAGTGGGGTTGCTTATGTGGAGGTGTGTCACACCCCCATGGAAAACAATTTAAGAAGAATAAATGTTTAACAAGTCTTGAAGGGTCCACTAAATCTTTGTAAAATAAATCAAAAAGACTCAAAATCACATTATTTTAATGGTATAACATATATCGGCCTATCATAACGTTTATAGTAATTTATTACATCACTATTGGGTCATTATGATGTCATAAAATACATTATATATTTTAATGGTATTTATTCTGTAAAGACCCGTAAATTTCAAAGAAATTGTTTTCCTAAATTATTTGGGATTTTATGAGTACGGAGTTTTTGACGGCGCTAGATTCCGAGGCCTTCTATACCCGGAATCAATTTCTGAAGTTTAGCTCGGGTACGTTCAGTGAACGAACAAGCGAGTTTTTCTAACATTTGAACCGGTGATCGAAATCGAAATCTGAGGGCACCGATGAAACCACAGTGCCGGTTTTTGCTTAAGAAGACCATTTCTAGAGTTGTGTTTTCCCAGGAAGAGTTGTTTAAAAATGTGGTTTAAGTGTTACGTGAAAAAGTTTGTGTCACAACATTATTTTTTCTATGTGGTTTATCTTCCATGTGAGGGAATATCCTCACTCCTTCTGTTAGGATATTAGTGAGGTGGGGGCCCACATGAGCCCCACCCCCTTCAAATTCCCTAAATCCCCTTTAAAATACCCTCTTGCATTTAATTTGTAACACTCCCATCTCTCCTATTTTATTATGAATATACACTTAATAAATTAACTGAGATAGGTGTTTGAAATTTTGATTTCAGGGAATGAGTTAATAAAATAAGGACGAACCTTATTTTATTTTGGTTGGTTGTTGTATGAGGATAATTGAGCAGAGAGCTCTTCTGTGTTTTCCGGATGAACTTCATATTCTTCATGAAGAATTCCATGATTTCAACGAATAACGTCATCACCGCAAGGAGAAATAGACGTGTCATACCTTCTCCTCTCCGTAGCCGGTGTGTGACGCCATTCCCGGAGAACAATGACGCGCCCTCTTTCGATCATCTCCCCGCATCAAAGGAAGGAAGACACCACATCCTCCTTGGATTTTCTCTGTCAATATATACGGAGCATCACTTCGTGACGTCGTTTCCCACGACGATCGTCATTTGACAACTTCTTTTAGGTAGGGGTTAAGTTGAATTTTTAATCAATTAAAATTTTTATTTAATTATCATTTTGATTACTCAATCATGGCCGCTTATTATCCGTATAACGGGAGGAGGTCGGACCACACAAACACAGCCGACCCTCAATCCCATTATTGTTGTACTTCGTAGTGGATTGGAATGGATGCGACGTCGTGCCGTCGCACAATGCGGGAATGAGGGAACCACGTCTAGTGCACGCTACGACGAGGGAGCGTGGTGCTGTCGGGCCGCGCCGTTGAGGCCGAAAGAGGCCGCAACAGAGGGGTGCGGCGCCAGAGCACTAAGGAGGGCCACATCTGGAGCGGGCCATGGCGGAGGGGCGCGGCGCGATGGCGCCGCGCCGGATGGCCAAAAGCCACAGCCCTGGGCTGCGGCGGTTCTGGGGCCGCTGGAACACCCTGTAGGCGGGATCCCCGCGGGTCCAGCATGAACCAAACGGTCAGCCATAATGGTTGGCCGCCCGCTGGAAAATTGGGGGTTAAAACCCCCGGTCAATAGACAAGGAGGACCCCGTGGGGTACGCCGTTCGGTTCGAAGGGGGAGGCGCCCTTCCCCCTTCCGCGTCCGCTCAGCGCGCGGGCGCCCGCACCGGGCTGAATCGACCGCGTCAGGCCGGACTGCCCGCACTGGTCCAGACCCCCGTGCCGGGCCGGGCCACACCGGCGCTGCCGGCTCGCGCCATCCGGGCCAGGACCCGCCTAACCGGGTCGGGTCGACCCTGTTCGGGGCGATCCAGGGGAATCGGGCCGGGTCGGACTGGGCCCGAACCCCCACGTTTTCGGACAGATCCATTCAAATGCTCATAAAATGGGCTACAGATCTACGATCGATGCACCATCACTTGTGTAGAGATCCTTGGATCGATACTTTCATTTCTATATATTACACTCAGGGTTTTGGAGAACTTTGGGTATAGCCGGGTTGGTTCAAACACAAAACCTACCGGGCCCTCGGAACAGAAACACTTATAACATGAGCTTCGGACATCTGATTGACGTGATGTTGACATTGTTCAATTCCTATTAGTGATACAGTTCTTTTGGCATACTCTGCTCGAGGTTTGGATGCAGTTGAAGTATGTTCGGGTTGGTTTTAGCTGAAAAATTAACCGGGCCCCTGGGACAAAAAATCCAATAACTTTTAGATCGGGCATTTGATTGACGCACCTTCTATCGCATTGAGTTCCTTTTGATGAGATATAACATTGGGATACATCAACTCTAGACATCATGTCAGTTGATGTATCGAACACCTTGGTTCTTGGATCGGACCCTCCCGGAATCGAGCATTCTTTGTGAGGGAACTCAAGTGCGGGTTGCGACTGCGACGATGATGACGACCGTACTGGGATCCTCCATGGGTTCTTCAGAAACGACGATCGTACATGAATCCTTCTTGGGTTTGACGGTGAAGACAATTGTTCTTGTATCCTATGTGTGTCCGGCAGTACTTGACTATAGTTCTTGTATCCTATGTGGGTCCGACATTACATGACTAATGTTCATGTATTCTATGTGGGTCCGGCGATATTTTACTATGTACTTGTATTCTATGTGGTTCTGGTAGAGTGGCTGGTCTTGTATCCTTTGTGTGTCCGACAGCTTAGCTGGTCTTGTATCATATATGGGTCCGACTTCTTAGATGAAACAGTGGCTACATCTAATCATCTCTATCGTCTTACGATGAAGTATACCTGTGTTAGCTGAGTCTTGACATTCATTCATTATCTTCCATATGATTGACTTTCCTTCCTGTAAGGATTGGGTTGTGCTTTCCTTTGTGGATTGGGTAGTACTATCTTGCATGGACTAGATCGAACTTGGGCTCAGATGTGGGAGCCGAACTGAAATGATGACTAAGGTATATGTATGGGAATATACCTAAGTAAAGTTGGTTGTTACTTTGTGATTCTAAATTTCCTTTGTGGTTTATCCTTCGTGGATTCTGGGAGACCATCTGGGGTCTCGGGGTCCCTAATGAGTAGCGTACACTAACCCCTGCACGGGTTATACCCGCACTACGTTGTGTTGGATGCAGACGATTGATAGTGCTGATCGAGGTAGGAGCTCGTGGAGCTGGACAGTACCTGGAGGTGGATCACTGGATGTGACGTGCTCGCAGTGGACTGCTATATCCGAGGAGCAGAGGAGACTATCTGTACCCACCCATGAGGTGGGATTTCCAGAGGACGGCTCGGACTCGCTTCTTTACTTTTCTACTGTTGTACTCTCTTTTCAGTTGTACTTTACTTTCAGTTTGGGTTTGTATACTGGCCCATTCACTTTCCCACACATACTATTGTACTCTGTTTACATTGTGTTTACTTTTTCTTGAACACTATGTGTCATTTTTTTCATACATAAAGTCAATGCCTTCCCTTATATCGGTATTTACGACTTTGGTGCTATTTGCCATCCCCTGTCCTATGGAAGGCGGGCATGGGGTAGTCACGACACGGGTCCCGAGTATGGGTCGTGACAAATTGGTATCAAAGGAGTTCAGTTCTACCACAAAACTCAGGACTCTGATCTTCTTCTATGTGAAGCAATAATGTTAAGGGTATTGAGTGTGGTTATCAGTCCAGGGAGTCCAATGATGGTGTGGTGGCCGATATATCCATACACTAGGAGACTGACTTCTGATTTTCGACTCAATGCAGGAAAACATTGATTTCATGTGTGTTTCAATGTTTTCATTGTGATTACATATGTTAGCTCACCAGGTATAATGTATTGACCGTGGCGCACCTGTCTCTTTTCCAGATGGCCACATGATGACATTCATCTAGGGTTCCGAGCATTGTGCGAGATAACAGCCCATCGAGCGACGAGGCCTCAGTGCATGGACCTATTACAGCGGATTCACCAGCGGTACCTCTACCTGACGAGCCACCGCTGCCACCAGCCCCAACTACTGAGGTTCACTTCTTGGGGCACGTCATCTCTGAGGTGGGAGTTGCGGTGGATCTTACAAAGATCTAGGCAGTGCTATCTTGGGAGTTACCCAGGAGCGTGACGGAGATGCGGAGTTTCCAAGGTTTGGAAGGGTAGTACCGAAGACTTGTGCTAGTCTTATCCAGAGTTTCAGCACCACTTTCAGCTTTGACGATGAAGGGGAGACCTCTCGTGTGGTCAGATAGATTTCAGCATAGCTTCCATGAGCTGAGACAGAGGATGAAAAGTGCAGCCATCTTGAGGCTACCAGAGAAGCGAATAGGGTACGTAGTCTACTGCGATGCATGAGGGACCAGACGCAAGTGTGTCCTGATGCAGGGGTGGGCTGTGATCGCTTATGGATTACGACAGTTGAGGCAACACGAGCAGAACTACGATACCTGTGACCTGGAGTTAGCAGTAGTGTTCTTCGCTCTGAAGATATGGCGAAACTATCTGATGGGTGAGTGATTTATAGTCTACTCTGACCAACAGAGTCTCAGACACATCTTCTCGCAGAAGGACCTAAACTTGAGGCAGCGTCTATGGCTCGAGTTCTTCTAATTCCATGACTTTGAGATAGTCTATACTCGTGGAGAGGGGAATGTAGTAGCCGATTCTCTCAACAGGAGGACAGACATTCAGCTACATGGCAAGGCGACAGAGCAGCTAGCCACTTTGCGTATAACCTCTGTGGATAGAGATGGAGAAACATTTCTCCAGTCACTCACAATCACTCCTCCACTTCTTCAGTGGGTAAGAGAGGTGTTGTGTGGGGATGCTGACTGTGAGATGCGACGTGCACAGATATCCTCGGGATAGGCACCTCATGGATTATCTATAGGAGGAGAGCACACCGTCCTTTTTATAGAACATACCATGGTACCAACTACTTTACAGGAGGAGTTTCTAAGAGAGATTCACACTTACCCTCTAGCGGTACATCCAGGAGTGGTGAAGATGTACCAGGATCTCAGATGGCAGCACTGGTGGCTGGGGAAGAAGAAGGTTGTGGCATATTTCATTTCTCGATTCCTCACCTGCGAGTAGGTGATTGTGGAGAACTAGATACCAGCAGGCATGGTACAACCCTTGGAGGTCCTGAAGTGAATGTGGGACAGGATATCTATGGATTTCGTGACTGGTCATCCACATACTTCTAGAGGACACGACTCCATTTGGGTGATCATTGACCGAATCCCCAAGTCGGTCCACATCCTACCCATCAGAGAGTAGGGCTTAGTGGAGAGTGTGGGATGAACTACGTTCAGGAGATCTTACGACTTAATGGTATGCCATCATCTATCATCTCCGACCGAGAAGCTTGCTTTACTTTGCGGCTTTGGAAGGGGTTACAGGATGCATTGAGGACACAAATATACTTGAGCACCGCTTTTCACCCTTAGATGGATGGTCAGATGGATAGGACCATTCAGACCCTCGAGGACATGCTCTGTGCATGTGTCCTCAACTTTGGTCATAGCTGGGAGGATCACCTACCCTTGGTGGAGTTTGTGTACAACAACAACTACCACTCAACCATCGGGATGGAACCATACGAGGCATTGTATGGACGAACTTGCTAGTCACCTCTATGCTGGATAGACCCTGGGGAGTCAGCACTTTTGGGACCAAAAATGGTCCAGGCCACGACAGAGAATGTCCAGGTCATCCAGGAGTAGAAGTCGATAGCTCAGAGCCAACAGAAGTATTATGTTGACAAGAGGCGGAAACCACTAGATTTAGTGGATGGCGACCACATTTTTTGCGGGTCCCACCTCGATGTGGATTATAGAGATTCGGCCGGGGAAGAAAGTTATCTCCGCGCATCAGAAGACCATTCCATGTTCTTAGCAGGATAGGCGAGGTGGTTTATCGCCTGTCTCTACCACCTTAGTTGCACCAGGTGCACGAAGTATTCCACGTATCTTAGCAGAGGAGATATGTGCATGACCCGACACATATCATCGACCATGGGGAGCTAGACATTGATGACGGGGAGACTTTTTCATAGGTCCTGGTAGAGATCTTCGATCAACAAGGGCAGGTCCAATGTGGGTGGTCGATTCCTCAAGTGCGCATTAGGTGGTAGTACGGGAGCCTTTAGGAGAGCACTTGGGAGCAGGACGCTCAGATTCATGATCAGTACCCTCATTTGTTTCTCATGTTCATGATGTATCTTTACGGGGATGTAAAGCCATAAGGTGGGAGATATGTAAATACCCATAAATTTCAAGGAAATATTTTTCGTAAATTCTTTGGGATTTTACGAGTACGCATTTTCAGATGGTACCTGATTCCGAGGCCCGGTGTGCCCAGAAACAATTTCCAAAGTTTAGCTCGGGTACATTCAGTGAACGAACGAGTGGGTTTTTCTTCATTTTGAACCGTTGCTTGGAATCAAAATCTGGGGGCACCGATGAATCCGCAACACCAGTTTTTGCATAAGAAGACAATTTCTAGAGTTGAGTTTGCTCAATAAGAGTTGTTTAAAAATGTGGTTTAAGTGCTATGTAAATAATGTTGTGTCAAAACATTATTTTTTCAATGTGGTTTAACTTCCATGAAATGGAATATCCTAACTCCTCTTGTTAGGATATTAGTAAGGTGGGGCCCACATGATCTCCACCCCCTGAAAATTCCCTAACTCCCCTTTAATATCCCCTCTTGCATTTAATTTTTAACTCTCCCCTCTCCCCTCTTTAATTATGCCAATACACATAATCAATTAAGTGAGATAAGAGTTGGAATTTTTTAATTCATGGCATGAGTTAATAAAATAAGGATAAAACATTTTATTATATTGGTTGGTTGTTGTGTGATGATAATTGAGGAGAGAGATCTTGTGTGTTTTCCTAAAGAACTTCATCTTCTTCTTGAAGAACGCCAAGACTTCGATGAAGAACGCCGTCACCGCAAGGAGAGATCGACATGTCGTCTCTTCTCCTCTCCGCAGCCGGTGTGTGACGCCTTTCCCGAAGAACAACGAAACACCCTCTTTGAATCTTCTCCCCGCTTCAAAGGAAGGGAGACTTAAATTCCTCCTTGGACGTTCTCCTTCAACATATACGGAGCTTCACCTCACGACACGGTTTCGCGCGACGATCGTCGTTTGACAACTTCTTCAAGGTAGGGGTTATGTTTAATTTTTAATCAATTAAAATTGCACTTTAATTGTCGTTGTGATTACTCGTTCTTGGCTGCTTGTTATAGGTATAAAGGGAGGAGGTCGGACCGCACAAACACGGCCGACCCTCCAACCCATTGTTGTTGTACTTCGTTGTGGATTGGAACGGAGGTGACATGGTGCCATCACATAGCACGGGAATGAGGGAACCACGACCGGTGCGGGCAGCGGCGAAGGATCGTGGTGTCGTCGCACCATGCCATTGAGGTCGAAATAGGCCGCAGCCAAAGCCGGGCCGTGATGGGGGGGCGCGGTGCCGCCACGCCATGCCAGACGTCCAAGAGTTACGGTCCATGGCCACGACGGTTCTGGGGCTGTCGGCACACCATAGATGCGGGACCCCCGCGGGTCCCGCATGAAATGAACGACCGGCGATAAAGGATGGCCGCTACCTTGGAAATATTGGGGTTAAAACCCCAAGTCAACAGACAGGGTAGACCCCGTGGGGTCCGCCGTTCAGTTCGAAGGGGGTGGCACCCTTCCCCCTTCCAGGTCTGCTCAGCGCGTGGGTGCCCACACCGGGCCGAACTGGCCGCGCCGGGCCGAACCCACGCTCCGGGCTGGGCCGCACCGGTTGGGCCAAGCCGGTCCATGCCCAACTGGGTCGAACCCAGATGTGGGTCGAGTCGACCCGGTTCGGGCCGCCCCAGGGGAATCGGGCCGGGTTGGACCGGGCCCGAACCCCCTGTTTTCCAGACAGATCCGTTCAAACGCCCATAACTTGGGCTACATACCTCCGATCGATTCACCGTCAGTTGCGTAGCTATCATTGGATCGAGATGTTCTTCTCAGGATATTACACTCAGGGTTTTTAAGAACTTTGGTTATGGTTGGGTTGGTTCGAACACGAAACCAACTATGCCCTCAGAACGGAAACACTTATAACTTGATCTCTGGACGTCCGATTGAGGTCACGTAGACTTTGCTGGATTCCTCATCGTGATACGGTTCTTTTGGATTACTCTGCTCGTGTTTTGGATGCAGTTGGAGTACATTCGGGTTGGTTTTAGCTTAAAAACCAACCGGGCCCCTAGGACGAAAAATCCAATAACTCTCAGACCGGGCATCCGATCGACGCGCCATTTGTCGCGTTGAGTTCCTTTTGATGAGATGGAACTTTGGGATACATCAAATATGTACTTCGTGTCAGTAGATGTATCGACCCCCCCTTGGCTCGTGGATCAAACCCTCCATGAATCGAGCATGCTGTGTGTGGGAACCCTAGAGCTAGCTACGACTGCGACGACGATGACGACCGTACTGGGATCCTCCGTGGGATCGGTAGCGACGACGACCGTACTGGAATCCTATGTGGGTTCGACAGAGAAGGATAATATTCTTGTATCCTATGTGGGTCAGGAAGTACTTAACTACTGTTCATGTATCCTATGTGGGTTCGACAGTACTTGACTATTGTTCTTGTATCCTATGTGGGTCCGGCCTTATTTGACTTTGTACTTGTGTCCTATGTGGGTCCGGCAGAGTAGCTGGTCTTGTATCATTTGTGGGTCCTACAACTTAGCTGGTCTTGTATCCTGTGTGGGTCCAAAAGCTTAGATGAACCAATGGCTACATCTGATCATCTCTATCATCATACGAAGAAGTATACCTGTGTGAGATGAGTCTTAAATTTCATTCATTATGTTCGATATGATTTAATTGCTTTCCTGTGTGGATTGGGTTGTTCTTTCCTATGTGGATTGGGTGGTGCTATCCTGTGTGGACTAGATCGAACTTGATCTCGGATGATGGAGCCGAACAGGAATTGATGACTAAGGTATATGTATGGGCATATACATAAGTAAAGTTTCTTGTTACTTTATGATTGTAACTTTCCTTTGTGGTTTGTCCTTCGTGGATTCTGGGATACCTTCGGGGGTCTCGGGGTCCCTAATGAGTAGCGTATACTCACCCCTGCATGAGCTATGAACGCACTACATTGTTTTGGATGGAGACGATGGACAGTGCTGATCGAGGTAGGAGTTCGTGGACCTAGACGGTACCTGGAGGTGGATCACTGGACGAGACGTGCTCAGAGCGGACGGATGGAGCCGAGGAGTAGAGGAGACTATCTGTACCCACCCATCAGGTGGGATTTCCAGAGGACGGCCTAGACTCGCTGCTTTACATTTCTACTATTGTACTCACTTTTTAGTTGTACTTTACATTCATTTTTGGTTTGTATACTGGCCTATTTACATTCCATCTTTTACTATTGTACTCAGTTTTCTTAGTGTTTACTTCTGCTTGCATACTCTGGGGTGTTTTTTTTCTTCCATAAAGGAAATTTCATCCCATATATCAGGATTTACGCCTTTGGTTCTAGTTGCCAGGCCCTGGCCTATGGATGGCGGGCTTAGGGTAGTCACGACAAGGGTCCCGAGTACGGGTCGTGACATATTCTTTACCCAAAAATTTGACTGTCACAGAAAATTACAAAAAATTCACCATTGGATAATTTTTCCATCCTAATTCCAGAAATGATATTCATTTCATATACAGAATTTTCTAAATTTTTTAGTTTTCAATTTTAATATAGAAACCGATATTTATAAAAAATTCATGAGTTTTTAGCAAAATGGATTTCAAACCTTAATAAAAGTTACAATTTCACTCATAACATTATACGAACATTTATATTTAATATGAATTAATTTAATAATAATAATAATATTTTTTAAAAATATAATTTAAATCAAAAATAAATTAATTCAACAAAATATATTTCATAGTTGACCATTAACTAAAAATACAATTTATTCTTTAAAAAACAATTTACAAGTTAACAATAATAAAATGAAACTATATTCATTATTATATAAAAAAATAATGTACATAACCATAGTTCTGAGGTCCTGTTACATAACCCCTAATAACACCCTCATAAGACTGAAGAGTAAGGTGTACGATGGAGACAAACTCTTGGGTGGCTCAGATAACATTGATCGGTTGGTAATCTCTATCAACATCCACTTCATTCATAGGTGGTCCCGCTTCAGCTTATCATATTCGTAATCGTATTGGGCTTAGTCAAAAGCGAAGCACAAAAACACAACCTCCCTTCTGAGCTCTGAATAATGAGCTTTGTATGGGGAACATATATTGGATGAGGCCATCACATCCTTTATAAGAGTAAATTGGATTTTTTAAAACTGTATATTTAAACTAATCATGTGTTCACTATTCAATGACTATATTAGCAACGGTCAAAATTATTAACATACGACCAATGATTTTGAAATTTTATATAATTTTTTATAAATAGACATTTAATTATACCAAGAGGGATTTCCATTAATGAATTTTTGGGTCATTAGAATCTTCCCCCCTTATGAAATTTTTCCCTTGAAATATCCTTTTCAAAAAACTAAAACAGATTTGGGAAACTCTGCTTCATTATTTCCTCTGATTTCCATGTCTCTTATTCAAACTTGTGGTTTCTACACAACACCTTAATTAGGGGATTTGTCTTATTTCATAGAACATTTTCTCTATGATCTAATATCTTCACTAGTTTCTCCTCATAAGAAATACAATCCTTTAATTGGACCACCTCTAAAGGGAGTACATGTGAGGGTCCTGTATGTACTTCCATAAGATGGATACTTGACAGAAATCATGTACTTTTGACACTGTAGGTATAAGTGCTAGTCGATAGGCCATAGCCCTGACATGATTAGAAATCTCGTAGGGGTCAATATACTTTATACTTAACTTCATTTGATATCAATAACTCATGACCTTATTCCACTGAGATATGTATATAAATACCATGTCTCCAACTCTGAAATCAAGGTATCGTCAACATTTAACTTCCTAACTCTTCTGTTGACTGTTGGATACATTTATATGTTGCTAAATGGTTTTCAACTTCTCCTCCATTTCATCGACTACTTCAGGTCCAAGAAGCTTACGCTCACTAACCTCATCCCAACATGTGTGTGTTCTGCACCTCTTCCCATAAAGGGATTCATAAGGTGTCCTTTGGTTGCTCGAGTGGAAGCTGTTATTATAAGAGAACTCCATTACAAGATGATGTTGATATCATCATCTTTTAAAGCTCATTGAGCATGCTCTGAGCATGTCCTAATGTGTTTGGATTGTGCGCATGGATTGGCCATTAATTTTAGGATGATTGGTCATGCTGACGTTCAGTTTAGTATTCAGATCATGTTGAAAACTCTTCCAAAACATAGAGGTGAATCATGGATCTCGATCTGACACAATAGATAGTGGTACACCTTGCATCCTTAGCACTTCCCTGATATACATTCGTGCCAGTTGATCCAATGAGAAATCCTCTCAAATAGAAATTAAGTGTGCAGCCTTTGTAAAATGATCCACAAAAAACTCAGATTGCATTGTTTTCTTTGGATGTCTTTGGATGTCTGATTACAAAGTCCATGGAGATGTTCACCCATTTCCATTTTGGTATGGTAAATGGTTGCATCACAGCTTATAATTCTACCTATCCTCCTTCACATGCTGAAACACATGGAACATTCATGTATATTCAGCGATCTCCATATTCATATTATCCCACCAATAATGATCTCGGAGATCACAATACATCTTTTTTGTTTCCTGGGTGAATATAAAAATTTGAACTATGTGCATTATCCAAAAGTTCCTTCTTCTGATCCAGACTTGACAGAACTCGTAGTATTTTCGCAAAATCCCACAATTACTTCTTCACTAACATTAAACCTTGAGGATTTCCCTTTTCTGATAGCTTAAACTTTTTCTTGAATTCCTACATCATCCTTTTAAGCAACCTATAACATTTCCAAAAGTGACGGTTGAGAAATCATTTTTGAATGTACTGATGATGTACCCTTATTTATGATTACCATGTACATATTTATCAAATCTTAGAAGATTGGATCTTTTTGAATTCTCATCAATGATGGAATCCCTGGGTCCTTTCTACTTATGGAATCTGCCACATTGTTCTCTATCCCAGGGTGGTATTGGATTGAGTAGTTATAGTCATTGATCATCTCTAACCATCTTCTTTGGTGCATGTTGAAATCTTTCTATGTAAATATATACTTGAGGATTTTTTTTTCTATATATATTTCAAACTTCTCCTCAAAGAGATAATAACGCATAATTTTCAAAGTGAATATCGCTGAAGAAAACTCGAGGTCATGTGTTGGATTGTTCTGTTCATGATCTTCCATTTTTCTTGAATCTTAGGCAATAACTTTGACATTTTAAATCAACACACATCCCAGGACCTTCTTCGAAGCATCAATGAATACCACAAAAATTTCTCCACTTGTGGGTAAAGAGAACACGGGCGCAGTGATAAGCCTCCTTTTCAACTGCATGAAGTTATCTTCATATTCATCACTCAGAGAAAACTTTAATCCCTTATGAGATAGCTTGGTAAGAGGGTTGACCAATTTTCAGAAATTTCTCACAAATCATTAATAATATACTGCTAACCCAAGGAGCTACGGATATCCGTTACTGATATTGGGCTCGACCATTCCTCAATTGCATCTGTTTTGGAGGGATAAATAGATATCCCATTGCATGTTATTATATGTCCCAATAATGAAACCTCCTTCAACCAGAACTCATACTTGTTGTACTTTACATAGAGCTTCTCCTTCCATAGGGTCTCTGGTACAGTTCTCAAATACTCCTCATGATCCTCCTTGGTTTTTGTTTATATCATAATATAATCTATAAAGACTACTAAATTTTTTTTGAGGTATTCTATAAATAGTCTATACATGATGTCAATGATGATAGTTGGAGCATTAGATAGTCCGAAATGAATTACTATGAATTTATAGTGCAAGTATCTTAAACGAAAAGCTGTCTTAGGGATATCTTCCTTCTTCACCCTTACTTGATAATATCCTGACCGCAAATCCACCGTGGAGAAGTATTGTTCTCCACACAACAGATCAAAAAAGTAACCAATTTTTGGGAGAGGATACTTTTTATTTATCATGATTTTGTTGATCTCACGATAATTGATGCAATGGATCATTGACCCATCCTTAATATTGAAGAAGAGGATTGGTGCACCCCATGGTAAAGCACTTGGGCGCATAAACCCCTTATATAGATTCTCTTGTAGTTGTTTCTTCAGCTCCTCAAGCTCCAAGACAGCAATTATTTACAGAGTCTTGGAAATTGGAAATTCCCCAAGTATAAGATCAATTGTGAATTCAACATCTATTCTTGGAGGAAGACCAGGAAATTCCTTGGGAAACACTTCAGCGAATTACCTCACAATAGGCATGTCATCAAAGCTGGTTGCTTAGTTGAAATCAAACATCTAAACCAGATACACATGCTCATAGGGAAAAATATCCATGCATGAGATGATGGATCTAAATATGATTCTTCTTCACCCTTTCACTTTTATAGAGTTGGGGGTCGATTATCAACATGTTGAGTGATTTACCTCTCCTGACAATTTATGTCGGCGCTATATAAGGAATGCCAATCCATGCCAATAATCGAATAAAATTCCAGAAAATGGAGTATGATGAGGTTTGACAGGAAGATTAATCCACAGATTAGGACAGGTGAGGAGTTATATTCATGGGATGCAATGATTGCCCCATTTACCATACTCGCCTTCATCTTCACTTCCATCATTTTTGGTGTTGCTACGATTATTATACTAAAATTTCTATATATATATAAGAATGCGTAGAACCTAAATAAAAAAACATGTTTTCTATTCTTGAATTAATAACTAGTGTACCTATCACCACTTCTTTGTTAGGTTCACTTTGGCAGTAGTGATGGAAAAACGTCACCCTTTCGGCCTTGGAGGTTGTTGGTTGCCTCCGAAAACCATTTGCTTAGTTCACTGAATTTCAAGATGCCTGAGTTCTTTTCTATTTTAGAAATGAACAATGCATTGAGGTTCCAACAGAGCGTTCCTCTCTTCTGTTGAAGTCACAAGTTTTCCTTTTTGGTTTTTAACAAATATGGGGCCCATCTCTTCCAAACATAAAGCATTTTATCCCACCCTTTAAGTAATTTGCAGGGTGGTTATTTCTCCACCATTGTCATGTGGGGTGCTTGATCTTCTTAGAACTATTGGATTCATCCATCAGACCACCCACATTGATTTCCAACTTACGCTTCTTATCCCGATGATACGCCTGAGATTCTCTGATCTTCATTTCGACCTTGAGGGCGAATCAGACAATTTCTGCATAGTTATCGATGTCACGGGTCCCCAGTGCTTTCTGCATGTTATTTTTTAGCCTACCAAAAAAGCGGTCAACCATGAATTTGGGTGTAATGACAAAGTAAGAAGCATATCGTGAAAGCCTTGTGGTGCTTTCCTTGTCTGCTCTAACAAATTTGTCATCTTTTTTGGTTAAGGGCAAGGAAGACCCTTTCCATTTTATGACGGAGGGTGCACAAAAAATATTTATCCAAAATCATCTTCCGTAAATCCTTCCATTCTAATGCCTTGATCTCCTTCTCAGGCATTGTATTTTTGATCAATGTCCACCATTGATCAGCTTCATCCTCCATATGATAAGCAGCCAAGAGAACCTTTTATTGTTCAGAACATTGAATGATGGAGAAGATATTTTCAATGGAGTTGATCCATTTTCGACAATTGAGGGATCAGATGATCCATTAAAACTAAGAGGTCTTTGTCTCATGATGCTCCCAATAGAAACTTGTTCTTTCATGGGGGGGGGGGTTGAACGTTCCACTTGACCCATGTTTATATTCAATTCTTGAGTTAGCTAAGACAGAAGTGTGACAAAGTGAGAGATTCATGCTCCCATTAGATTGGGCATCTCATTAGTACAAACATCAAATTGATCCTAACATCGGTTGTTATCCCCTGTCCTCCTATTACCATCCATTGGCTGGAATAAAAGGAATGTTAGGGGTAAAACATAAAGGTTAATACAAGGACAAAATTGTTGACTTATAAATAACTCTTATTTCCTTAACATATAAATCTATTGGCTTCAGTCTTTGTTATCCATGATCTACTATTCAGAAAATATTCAAAGGGAATTTTTTGTCCCTTAATTAGGGTTCATACTAAGCATGTTAATTTTCCAAAGCATATCCCCCAGGAGTGACGTAACCAAGAGTGCAGCAAGGCCCATTGTTATACACCAGTTCCCGTTTGAGTCTAGCTTAATGTAGTGTTTTTAGGTTTTAACTCTATGATACATCTGTTCCAGAGCTGCCTCTACCTTCTCATATCCAAACATGCATGTATTATCTTAATAAAAAACATACTCAATACTCACCTAAACTTAGGGATTTTTAATTATACATAGTATTTTCTCTAAGGATTTACAAGGGTTTTCTAATCCTAATTCCAAAAATAACTAAACCCAATCATTTGATACCAACTATGACAACCCTGATCTTTTATTGAAAAATTAAACATAATTTATTACATAAAATTAATTTGATAAAACATTGAATATTGAGATTTATAGTGTCTTAGGGATTAGTATCAATACATATCAACTTAAAAAATGAAAAATAACATCTTTATTGAAAACATCTTTTACATTACCACTACATTCCCTTGTACATAGCATTGCATGAGATAACATGAGGACATGCATAAAAAAGATGATCTATTAAACCCAGTAAGGGATTAATCATAGAATAAAATGAGAAATACAATACATTTTAGATAATAGACATGTCAATGTAGAACTAGAGAAGCATAAACATAATGGCATGATAAATCATGATAATCATAACATGGAAATGTGCAACAACACTTAATATGGAATTAGCATGAGAAAAGGCTCATTGCACATGGAGCATGTGTAAACCCTCATTGCACATGAAGCACAAGTAGACCCTTGTTTCCCTTGAATTATCATGATTAAACTCCCATTTCATATGACATATCAAGATACAATACTTGAACAATTGCATTGACGTGCTATAAGGGCAACCCTTATTAATCATTTCATTTCATGCATTAGTGTGCCACATGGATCATATAACCTAGATTCATGAAACATAATTATTTATTTCACAATAATGGAATGTGGAATTAAAACATGAGTCTTTATAATCAATAAGTAAATGTGAATAAAGGTGAATACTCTTGATATAGAAATGGGCATGGTATTAACTACACAATGATATTGGCTTAGAAAATCATTGCAATTTCGGCAACGTAACAGTGTGATGATAGAATTCATAAAAATGGTTGATGAGAGAGAAAGGGGTCTCTCGTAATATGTACATGAAATGGACATTAATTGGGTTATATATATACATGTCCCAACACTTTTAATGGAATTTAGATTCATGATTAAAAAAAATTGAATGTAAGTGAGGAGAGATAAATTCTTTACGGAATTTGGGTGTAGTGACGGGTGTATGTGGGAGGCATTTATTGAGATAGAAAGCGGTATATTATAATTAAAACATATAGGGGGATGTATGGGGGGTGTGAAATCATACCCCACCATTTATAACTGAAATCAAAATGGAATTACAACATTAAGAAAATTGGAGAAAAATGAGAGGGGATGAAAAACCCTTACTTGGAAGTTTGCATCCAAAGGCTTGGGGTAGGCTTGAGAGAGGCTACATGGGATCTTGGGGCACCATTGAAGATTCTAGAGAAATGATGGAAGAGGTTGGACTAACTCTAAAGGATTTTAGTGAAGAGTAATTGGGATCTTGGATGGGTTTATATAGGAAATGAGAGAGGATTGATTGTTATTTAGGTTTGGGACACCTCACATTAAACTAATCAAGACCAAAAACCAAACCATGGTTTTTCCCATTGTTTTTGTCGAAGGGGAGTGGAAAACAATATTTTATAATGAAAAATTACGAAATTATTAAAATAATGTTGTGGCTTATGTAGAGGTGAGTCACACTCCCAATGAAAACAATTTAAAAACAAAAAATGATTAACATTTCTTGAATGGTCCACTAAAGCTTTGTAAAATAAATCAAACAATCCCAAAATCACATTATTTTACTGGAAAAACATATATTGACCAATAATTGTGTTTATATTATTTTATCACATCACTTTTGGGTCATTATGATGTCATAAAAAAATTATATATTTAATCGGTATTTAATTTTTACCCAAAAATTTTACTGTCTCAGAAAAAAATGAAAAATTATCCATTGGATAATTTCGAACACTTACTTCCAGAAATAATATTCATTTTAAATAAATAATTTTCTAAATATTTTAATTTTCTCTTTTAAAATAAAAACCCAATATTTATCTAAAATTCATGGGTTTTGAAAAAAATGTCTTTCAAACCATAATGAAAATTATTCTTGCATTCATAAAATTATAGGAAAATTTATATTTAATCGAAACAAATTTAATAACAATAATAATATTTTACTAAAATATTATTTAATTCAAAAATCCATTAATTCATAAAAAAGTATTTCTTAGTTGCCCATTAAATAAAAATACTATTTATGCTTTAAAAACTATTTACAAGGTAACAATAATAAAATGAAAGTATATTCATTATTGTAAAAAAAATAATGTACACACCCATAGTGATATGTTCTTTTTACATAACCCCTTATAGCACCACCTAAGACTGAAGATTAAGGTGTACGATGGTGACATAATCTTGGGATGGATCAGATAAAAATTCTCAGGTGGTAATCTCTATTAATTTCCACTTCTCTAGTAGGTGGTCCCTCTCGAGCTTAAAATATTCAAGCTCTTCATGGGCTTGGTCAAGAAAAAATCCCAAAGACGCAAACTCCTTTCAGATATCTAAGAACTGGGATTCGTATGGGGCACACCTACTTGATGAGCCCATCACATCCTTTGTTTGAGTAAATTGGATTTGTTAAAACCCTATTTTTATATTAATCTCATGATAATAGTTCAACAACTATATTAGAAATGGTCAAAATTCTTAACATAAATCAAAAGATGTTGACATTTTATATTAAAATTTTAAATAAATTGACATTTAATTAGATCTGGAGGAATTTAAATTAATGAAAGTTTTGTTCATTACAAAAAACCCATCTAAAAGGTGATGTTTTTTAATAATAAACAATGCCATACTTTGGTACGGGATAATAAATAAATTATACATTTCATATTATCCCCTAAGTGTCATTTTAAAAATATTTTTACCTTTTTTGTGACACCCTACAGTTCTTAATTCCCACTATTAATGGGGAAACACTAACATTCTAAAAACATAATGTGTCCTACTATTATGATACAAATTATAACTAGATCATCATTTTGGAATAAAAATCACACCTTATGATTCACACTCCTTTCTTAAAAGAGTGGTTTAATCCTTCAAATTATGTCATTTTATAAGGGATTTATTAGTATTATCATACATTTAACTCATTAGGATAATGGAATCAACATTAAAATAGTGAGGATTCATGTTGAATCATGATCCACACTCTTACAACATTGTCGAAGAATCTCTTATATATTAAATTATGACTAATAACATTTATATGTATTTTTTATAAGGATACCTCAATATAAAAAATGATGTAGGGTGAAGCAACATAATCTAGATATGAGGATAATCGTGATGGTGAGGGATACAGTGATAATACATGGAATAATTATATATATGATAAGGGAAATTACTATGATTTCTCATAACAAACTATAGGTATTTCAATAATTTTTTATGTTACATATTATAATGAAACCTAATAATGGAGGGAGATTCATAAGAAAAAAACATAATTCCATGTTATATGATAAGGATTTTGTTTGTGATGAGAAAAAAATAGGAAAATTAACAATTGTTAATTCTCTTGAAGTCAAGTATCCTTCTAAATAATCACCAAAGGATTTTAATTTTAATGAAAAATTATATGTGAATTTGTAAAATTACCTTTATATATTTAACATGGGAGATATTCATCGCTTCTTAGATAAAAAAAGTAAATGATACTTTAAATGATGGTGACCATGTTAATGAGATAACTGAAATTCATGAATACTAAAGTAATTCTTGTGAATGTAATTATTTGTATGGTAATTTCTAGAATACGGGGATGAAATAGATATGATACATTAATTTTTGAATTCTTGGATGAATTCGTTATTTTTCTTTTCAATGATTTCCTCATGAAATCTATCGACTTGTTGTGTCCACACATTGAATAGATACATATCATAGAATTAAACATTCTCTGAATGCTTCCACCAATGATGTATGATAATTATTCAATATATTTAATAAAAACCATGAAATATTATGAGCGGACTAACAAATGATATCATAAAAACTTGATATCCTTCAGGGATGAATGAATTATAGGTTTTATTTAGGAAGGTATAATTCAGTATCCTATCTCCACGAACATATCAGATGTTATAAGGGATGATAAAAAAAGACGATTTTTTGGTGTTGGGTAAATCCTCTATACTACTAAATATGATATATATGCCTTAATGTCTAAAAAGATGTTATATAGGTCTTGGTATTTATGTGAGGAAAATTTGTTTTGGGTTCAGATTCATCAATTTTAGTTTGTATTGTTTTATGTATTCAATGGATCATAGGAGGCTTGGGATGGTGATTCTATGAATTGAACTAGTAATTTAAATATGAAATTTATATGTTTTCTCACTATATTCTTATTGTGAGTCCTCTATCATTCTGGTGGGGATTATATAGGCTTCAACAAAGTTTGGTGGTATTTATCAAGTGGTGATAAAAATTATAGTATTTCCATTACAGGTCATGTGGACCAACTAGAGTTCTTATGGCCCATTACTAATTTTTTTTATGAATTTTTTTTTGATTTATTATGTTATAAATTCAGAGGTTTGGGGTGGGGATAAACATTCAAAATAGGTTATACCACTCTATAATCTCATTTTCCCTTATGTAAAGAATATTATCACCATTAATCATCCAATATTATTGATGACTGCCACATTGGACTACCCTATTTGTGGTTTTAAATAATTATAGGAATATTCACATTATTTCTCATTGATTTTTAATTTGATATTTATTTTACTAAAATATTGGTAATTTTATTTGATTTCTGATTTCTTTTCAATATAGTCAAATCAGTCAGTGAAAATTAATTAACACAGTCCTCCTCATACTGGGTAGCTGGTTCATGTATATTTTTTTTGTTTTATGAATCATGTTATTTGAGAGTTTGGGTTGGGTATAATTTGATATTGGGAATAGATCAATTACATTTTTCATTATTCATGTTAGTTTATTATGGGTTGTATTGTGAGGGTAATGACTGATAAAATTGGTATATATTGTTATTTATTATTAGTCTTCCTTTAGTCTCGAATGGAATGCTAACATATTTTATATGGATGTTATTCATTATATGGATTGTATTATGTGGTTCATCGAGAAGGTGAAGGGGTTTTCCAGGGTGATTGTGGGGGGTTGTGGTTCATCAACATCAGTGATACAAATATCTCAATCTTTTGTTATCGTTATTGGGTAATTTTCGATATGTGTTCATATAATTGTTGTGGATGCACTCACTATGGGGATGAGGTCATTGGGGAAATGTTTTCATGATAGAGAACCAAAATTTTGTTTTAATAACATGATATTTTAGAGGTATCCTCCATATATAGAAATCATTGGGTAATGGTGTTGAAAATTAAATAAGGGGATATTTTTACAATAGGTGGCCCTATGAATTGGGTGGGTATTCTGATCAAATCATTTGATAATAATGATCATGATGTATTGTATAGATTATGTATAATAAATTTGAGTGTGGATGGATTATTAGACAATAAGTATTGACGATTTTGTGAAATGTTTTTTTGATGTCTTCTTCACTCAGTGGCCATATTGGATAGAATGTTTTTTTGGTTGTTATATGAGGGGTGCTAATTCATTATTATTTTCAGTGTTCTTCGACTGTGGAATCATTACCTCACTCTATAAAATTTATATATAGGTAATGTTCTCATCTATTTATATACAATAACATAATGCAATGGGTTGTATTGTTTGTAATTTTTACCACTATTTTCACTTTTCATACACTCATACAATTATGGATATCATCTGGAGAAGCCAGTGGAAGTGACCAATGAATTTAATACTCAATCCACACATGGGTCCTTCAGGATGAATAAACTAATTATGATTCATGACATATGAAATAGTTTGTACTATGTGACTAGTACATATTACGATAGATTTCTAGTAAATGAATGATTACAATGTTGTTAGATTTTAGGGTAGGACTTAATGGATCTCAATGATGATTTTTGTTGTATTTTGTTAATATTATTATATATTCTATATGATCATCATATATATTATCCAATTTAATATTTTTTAAATATCATGATATTGTAAATATTTATTTTAAATACCAAATATTATATTTCTGATTGTACTCTTACTAATATATGTGTCGACTAAGGTCATTAATTATATTTTTTTGCTACAATTATTATTTGAGGGTATAGTATCTCCATTCCAAATCATGGACCCTTGAATCAATCGAACCACCTATTGAATATATGTTATTGTGACATAGGGCTTTATCTCTCTAGTAGAGGCCCAGTTTGTGATATTAGACTCTAGGATGCAATAAATTTGTTTTGCATAGAGTCTGAATGGTCATTATAATATGGTACTGACTTTATTTTCTGAAAACATCCTGTTTTTATGAATTTTTATATCAGGAATAAATTATAATTTATTGATATCCTACATTACACAAAAAACCAATTTAGTCTTTCACAACACCTAGCAATTTGATAGCTTGTATTTCCCAATACACAAAATTTTAACAAAACCATGATATGGTGTTAATATTATTTCTCAAATGTGACCATTATAACCAAGCTGTTAAACATAGAAATATGATTCATAATAACTAATTTTTATGTATTAATTATATTTTTGTAAATCAATGAATCATATTTATAAAAAAGTTCTTTGTTTTTAGTAATGTCACAAATATTTCAAAAAATAATTTTTTCCCAAATAAAATTTTATCTAATATTTTTAACATTAAAACAATTAATTTACCACAATATAAGAAAAATAATTTCATAAAATAGAAATTTTTTAAAAAAATAATGTCATATTTATCTTGGGGTTAATTTTTTTTATTTTTCTAAAAATATTTATTATTTATGAATAGTGATATATAATAAATTTTAATTGAAATATTCCTTTTGGATTAATTTATTTATAAAGATAAATTAAATTAGAAACTACTTTTAGTGTAAAAATACATAAATTATATATCTATCAATACAATTTATTCCCTTGAATTAAATTTCATACATTCATTTTTTGAAAAACAAATTCGACATTTTGAAAATTTTCACATTAAACCCCTACATCTCACCGTGTATGCTGGATTATTAAAGAATTAAAATTTTCAACATATATTACTAGAATTGGGATTAATTGGGGAAATATTTTGAATTATCAAAAATTATATTATCTAATAAGTTCAACTAAATTTTTTTACTAAAATTTTTATTCCAAAAAGTAAATATTATTTACCATAGTTAAAGTAAAAATGAGTATATTGGGGGTGAATCAAAATAAATATTGGTTGAAAATAGCACACAACATGTCATACACACATTTTATAGACATATGTAGTAAATATAGAATCATTGTTATTTAATGGATCATCATTCCATCATATTAAAATTAAAAAACATTTCTTGAATTCATTCATTCAAATAATTACAAGTATACCACACAACTAACATTAAAATGCCACACCTTATCTTCTCTACATCATTCCATTTAAAAAAAAATTATTTGTCTAAAACATTCCCAAATAACTTCCCAAAATCCCTACTCCCATCATAAAATCCTAATTTAAATAAAAGATATTCTATGGTGGATTTTTGTGGAATCATAATGATGATACCTGATGAAGAGTTATCATTCATCAATGAGTGTTTTGTTTTATTTATTCCTTAACCTAAATATATTATTATTATACCATGATGATATAATATAATTTATATATTCATTATTACTATATTTTTCAAAATGTATGTGAATAACCTACAACCATCTCCACTTCCATCTAATGGGAAACACAATCCTTATTCAAGTGTACAATGGACTACTGACTTGTGAATAATTTTTCATCATTATTCCATTACCATGAATAAATTCCAGATATAATGATTGATTTAATATTTATTATAATGACCCAAACTCGAATCCCATGTTTATCCCTTTAAATATGTTGTGAACTTTTTCTGTGAAAGAAACATAATGAAATATAAATCATTTATTCAAAAAGAGGTATTTTTACTGGTCTAGGATCCAGAGGATTAGATAAAAACTCCTTTCAATTATCATATTTCAATAAAAAACAAAATAAATAAAATATCCTACTACTCTTCTGTTGTGAAAAATTGACGATGTCAGACTTTGGACCCAAAAGTGACCTATGAAAAAATTTAAAACAATCGATGAGCAATAAATTGCCCAGTAAGGGGTTTGAAAAACATAATAAAATTGTTTTCCATTTAAAATATTTTCTTGATATAAATACTTAAATATATATATAAATATACACTTATATTAATATTTCTAAAACATTAAAATTCATTGTTTTAGAGAGTAGTGTTATATAAAATACAATTATATTTGAATATATCATTAGAATTTATCCTTTGAAAATAATATATTTTGGTTGGGTAATTATTTTTACTTCACATGATACATTAATACCCGTAGCATAAGGTCACATGTCATAACAACAATGTGTTCACTCCCCATAACATTACATTCTCTTTCCTAGTGAAATTTTTTTAGAATTATTTTTCGTTTGAACAAGATTTTATCAATCCTATCCCAAAACATTTCAAAAATAGTTCACATACATCAAATATGTTCTTTTAAATAAAAAACCCTTCTTACTTCATAAACTTCGCGATCCATTTCTTGAGAATTTCAACAACTCACCTTTGTATAATCCCATATTTGAAATAGCCGTCCTTATTTGTGAAATATTAATATCATAATTTCTATATAATTGAGTGTTGAAAACCTTAATATAAAAAAACTATAAATCACATAGAATTATAGATACATAATCAATTCCATGCACATAAAACTATATATAAATCATTTAGGTAAAACATTACATCCCCGAGAATCATCCAATTACAATTTTTTACAATATTGATGTAATTTAATTTCTGTCATATTTATACATGTTTTATTCCACATTAATAACATGTATTAATAGTTTAGTATAATTATTTATATATGTATGTATATGATTAAATAACATAATGTCTCAAATTAATATATACACATGGATTAGGTGATACCCATATTTGCATAAAATCATTCTTACATAAAACTTAGACAAATGATAAATTCACTTAATTAACTTACATTCATGTGTATTTATAAATAATAAAAGTACAAAATGAAATTTACAATTAATGATTTATGGCCATAAATCGTAATCATAAAACATAAACTCAATAATCACTCAAATATTCATAAATTATAAATTTTTCTTCTAGGATAAAAAACTATATATTTTCAATTCTTCTGTATAAATAAATAAATAAATATATATATAAATTAATATATAAAATTTCTAAATTATATGCAATTATCATTACAAAAAATTTCTGAATAAATACTTGTCTTTGGAAAACAAAAATATAATGTTTCTAACAAAAATGAAAACATAGTTCGGATTAACATATAATATAATTTTAAAAAGGACATAATTAATATTATCACATATTCATGTATTAAAACAAAATTTGATAAAAATAAAATATTTTATATATAATTTTAACCTGTAATTAAAACATTAATTATGTATGTTCAATACTAAAGAAAATACATGTTTCCGCAGATTTAATATTATTTCCAAAAAAAATTTATGTACCTGAATAAATAAACTGAATATTTATGAATTTGAAATTATTTATATATATATACATCCTTTATGAAATCATAAATAAAACATGAAAATAATTCTTTAAAATTAATATATGTACACTAAAATTAATATATATAATCTTCATTACTAAAATAATTCAATGATTCAAAACTGAAAAACATGTTGATTTTATTTGGAAGAAACCCATAGTTAAAAATGGAAGAAGTAAACTTACCATATCTCAAATAGAACTAGTGTAATTTCTTTCCATTATTTAGACACACCAAATTTCAGATAGTGTCGAAACCAAAATATAATCAAAGTATCATTAAAAAATAATACGGAGGTGATAAATGTCTCATCAATTTATAACCCTAAAAAATATCCATAAAAAACAATCTTGCAGTGCATGTGGTGGATAATGATGCTGACAAAAAATAAATTTGTATAAAAATACGATAAAAATTCTATAAAACATTTTTAACCTGGACATGTGATGACCAATGGAGATTTGAAGCTATCACAAACAGATACATATTTATTCTCAAGATTCATAATACGAATATATGTTTTGACAACAAATATAAATATTAATTCTTTGGAATAATGGATATAGAAAAATTTTGATAGATTCATCCAAAAATAGTTCATCAAAGTTGATAGATTAATATTAAATTACCACTAGAGGTATGCGATTCAAAATTAGAAATCCAAAACCAACAAGTTGTATTCAAATTCCAAAATATATACAAAATAAAATGTCTAAGGACAATGATGGAATAAGAAAGCAATTAGAACCTAAATATAAAAGAGATTCAGATGGTTAAAGGATTGAAGACCTACCACACTAGATCAAGGAAAAATAAATCTAATCTCTAACCATGATTCTTGTATCTCCACACACGACCTTCCTCCTTACACATAGACTAAATTTGACCCTACTTCCGATGTTTACCATTCGAGCGGAAGTTATCCACTGTCTCACTCAGACGACCTCCTCGTAGTAGCTATAGCCATGGAGTGGGAATATAAAGACCTCTTAGTTAACTCTCATTGGAAAGACATTGGGTCTTGTGACGCGACTCATGGGAGTCCCCCTTTGTTTCTCGCTCGAACTTGGAACTTCACCCAAGACCCTATGGGCAACCCTCTTCCCATTTTTGTATCCCCTCTTATATTATTACAATTATTATTATTATTATTATATCTTTATTATAATCAAAATATTTATAGTTATTTTACGTAATTCTAATTTTGGTTTTTCTTTCACATTTTGTTTTTCTTGTTCGTTGTCAATCATTGTTATTAATTGATGTTTCCACTTCACCAATTTTATATATTTTTTCTATATATATTACTAGTAAAATTGTTGTATGTATAAATAAATTAATTTTATTATTAATATAATTGTATATAATTCAAATAATACATGTATCAATATTTATAAGTAAAAATTTGATTATACATATATATGTAAATATCATTTTATTGTTTTGAAATATATATATATATAATTAAATTTTTTTTTCAAAAATAAATATAATGTGCCTTTTCCATAATATACTAATTATATGAATGATTATTTTTTAAATTTTATAAATCAAAAACATAATATATTTCACATATTAGCAAAATATATTATCGTAATAAAAATTAGAATTTTTAAAACAATAGTTTTACCCTTATTTAATAGTACAATTGTTAAAATAATCCAATAAATTTTATTTTACAAAAAAAAATGTATGTTATTTAAAATATCATTATTAAAAATGAAGAATATATATATATATATTATTATTAATAAATATGAAAACAATAATTATTTTTAATTATGGGTATTAAATTAATCAAAACACTTAATTTAAATAAATTTTTACATATAAACATGTCTGATAAATATTACATGTAGGATTGAATTATAAAAAAAATTCATTTAATAAAACATTTTTATAATAATAAATATGATTGAAAATTATGGGGTGTCCCCTTATTCCCCCTTCAACAAAATTTCATTATCAAAATTCATTTCATCAATCTAAAATGAATTCTCAATTTCCATATTCAGATCTAAGAAACACATGGACTTCTATGTTTCTATAGTCGATGGAATCTAATAAACAATGTTGTATTGACTATTCCTCTTATACCAATTATAATGACATGAACCTGGATCACAGGTTTTAGCAATTTACAAATGTTATGTCCCATTTTATGGAAGATAATTCAACAAATACACAATACTTACTACAACAGAATACATTTTACTAGTCTAGGTTCTAGAGTATTAGATACATACTTCTTACACTTATCAATGTTTTAAAAAACTCCATCTATACTTCTGTAGCGTGTAAACGATGATGTCTTACTTTAGACCCCAAAGTGACATGTCAACAATTTTAAAACAAGAGATGAGCGTTAAATCTCAATGTAAGGGGTTATAAAACCATAATAAATATTTTAAAAAAAAATCTATGGGGTAAATATACATATATTTATTTATTTATTTTTATGTAGATTTCTAAAACGTTGAAATCCATAATTATGAAGAGATTTATTTTAAAAATATTAATTATATTTGAGTCTATTCATAGGATTTCCCCTTTAAAAATAATATATTTTTGATGGGTCATTATTCAACATAAATAACCATTGTAGAAGGTCGCTGGTCATAACACGTGTTGGATTACTCCCCATAACATAACATTCACTTCCCCAGTTCCAATTTTAAGAATACATTTTTTTCAACCTATTATTCTCAATACAGTCCGAATACATTTTACAAATAGTACACATACATCAAATAAGTTATTTGGAAGAAAATAACCGCTCTTACATCATATACATCTAGATCCATTTCATGGTAATATCATAAACCTAATTTTAGAGAATCCATATTTAAAATAGAGATCCATATTTGTAGAAGTAATTATGTTTTAACTTATATATAAATTAATGATTAAAAACTTAATATGAAAGAATTATAAATCAAATAGATTAATAAATACGTAATAATATATATTCACATACAACCATTAAAAAAATGTTTTAATTAAAATATTATATTCATAAGTATTATAGAAATAACATCATGTACTAGACCAATGACATGTAATTTATCTCACATTTATTCACATTTTACAGGAACGTACAAAACATGTATTAATTGGTGACTATGTTGATTTTTATATAGTTATAAGCTTAAATAACCTAATGTTCAAAATTAATAAATACATATATATTTTTTGATACCCATATTAGCATAGAATCATTATTAAAAAAACCTTGATAAATGATAAATTCACTGAATGCACATGCATTCATGTATATAAATAAATAAATAAGTACAATGTTTCCTGGAAAATTAATTATATATGGCTATAAATCAAAATCATCAAACATAAACTCCGAAATCAACAAATATTCATAAATCATACATTTATGTTCTATGTTAAAAAACATAAAATTTTCCATAATAATGTATACATGTATCTGTATATATATATATATATATATATATATTTGATATGAAATTATCCTTACACAAAATTGTTGAATAAACTCATTTCATTGAAAATTAAAAATATAACATTCTAACAAAATTCAAAACATAGTTTTGATTAACATAAAACACCATTTTTAAATGGTCATAAATAATCTTATCACACCGTCATGTATTAAAACGTGATTTCATAAAAATAATTCATTTTTATAAAATTAGAAATAATAGATAAACATAGATTATGAAAAACACTAATTAAAATACATGTTTTAGTAGATTTAACATAATTTCCAAAAATTATAAATTATGTAAATAAATAAATAAAACAATCTTATTTATGAATTTGAAAATAGTTATATATATATATATATATATCACTTATGTAAACTCAAATAAAACATGAAAACAATTTTTCACAATTAATATATGAAGAATAAAATTATATTTAGAAACAACCATACTAAAATTTATCAATGTTTCAAAACTACAAAACATGATTACATTGTTCTGAAGAACCCAAAAATAATCATATAAGAAGTAAATTTATCTTACCTTACATAAGACCAGTGTCACAGTTGTCCATGATTTAGACATGCCTAAATGTAGATAGTGTAGAACTAAAAATATATTTTATGTGCTGTGAAAAACAATGAAAGAGGAACATATAGACACTTCAATTTATAACCTTTAAAAATCTCTATTCACAGAAAAAACATGTTTGCGATAAAAGATGGGTATTGCGATGCAGAATAAAATAAAACATTGGCACAAAACTGAAAGACATCATATAAAATGATTATAATTGGGACAATTGAGGACCAATGGAGATTCACATCTCTCATAAAAAATGTAATATTTATTCTTGAGATGAATTCTAGGAATGTATGTTCATAATGAACATACAAAAATTCATTCATTGGAAGAATGGATACAGAAAAACGTTAATATATCCATCTGAAAACACATCCTCAATATTGAATGATTAATATTCTAGTACCACTAGAGGCATGATATAAAAAATTAACAGACTAAAACCATGTTTTTCTATTCCCATGAAAAAATAGATACAAAATAAATAGTTTGATGAAAATGATGGAAGATGAAGAAATTGAGAAAATTTTTCTAAATAATATTCAAATGCATAAAAGGATACCAGAACTGCCACAATAGATCGATGAAAAATGAAATTTAATCCTTAACCACAATGATCGGATCTACAATTACAACCTTACTCTCAACATAGAGATGGGTGTTGACACTTCTTTCATTTTGACCTCACTGGCAGTCGATCTACATGGTCTCACTCAAACGACCTCCTCAGAGTGGCTTTGACCATGATATGTCCTCCCGAAGACCTCATCCTCATAGTGGCTTTGACCATGTTATGTGCATCCTGCAAACATTAAATGAGAGTTAATAAAAATGGTTTTAATGAAAATATTTTTGATATATGTCAAAAATATTATTATATATTTGAAATAAATCATTTAATATTATTTTTGTAATTTAATAATAAAATGGACACAACATTCATGTGTGTGTACGACCGACTATCTCCTTGAATAGTGTATTTCATTTTCCATCAGTAATCATTGTAGATTAATCTTAATTGATATATACTGATTATAAATGATTTCTATGAGATATTTAGAACTTTGGAGATGGTTAATAGATAAAAAATTATAATGACCAATAATACCAAATCTATATGTTTATGAAAACCAAATATGTTATTACATGAAATGTGACTTTGACATAAAATAGTTAATAAAAGTATAATAAATTTTCTTAATAAAATCATATATTGAATGATATATATAATTATTATTAATGAATATATTTATATTAAACTTATAATTATTACGCTGTAGGATTTAATTTTTATAATGGAAATGAAGGTTTATGGTAAGGTAATTTTTTTTCTAAATCTTCTTTCATTGAGATGTATGTTATGTTATGCACCAATATTCTTTTATGAGGTGTATATAACACCCCTTAATTGTGTAATATCATGAAATTATTTTTTATAATGATATTTTATGTTCCATATTATGTTATTCCTTTATGGTGATCTTGTTTCATTGTCACAAAATTGGAAATGATATTTTGGTACAAACACTTCATTTATTAGGATTGTTTATGAAAATATTTTTGATGAAAAAAATAATATGATCCATATCTCATTAAAATTTGGATTATCTTCTATTCAGTTTATTCGTATTATATTCATGAAATAGTTCTATTCATATAGTCTTCGTTATATAAATAATTGAGATAATGATTTTGAGAAAATATGACTTTATTTCTATCTTAGATTGTAAATATGTTTTCATCCAAAACCATTATTTCTTAAACTATTATCCAAAATGTTTTATTATAATGATATGGGTTTTTAATATAAATATTTACCCATATATGAATTTTTAATTGATTTTTCAAAAATAAATATTAATTTTCTAACCTAAACAATAATCTATTGTAATTTTCAAAAAAATTGAATGGGATCACTTTATTAAATTGTATCGCATGAATGAAACATCACACCCTTAATAATTTTTGTTAATATTTGATTATATATTTTCTATGTTATATTCAAGAAAAATTATTTTAAAAATGTTATATTTTTTAAAAATTGTTATTGATATTGAAAATGATATTTTACTTATGAAATGTTTAAAATTTTATTTCAAAGTCATTTTCAATCTAAAATTACATCTGTTTATTTTACCTATGACTTTATAGGATATTAACCCCTTAAACAATTATTATTTTTTCTCATAATTATTTATCAAGACATGATATGAATATAACCCCTTTAACTTCCATGTGTATTATCATGATATAATTCTCATCAAAAACCATTTTATTTACACATGTTATGCTATTATAAAATGATGAAATTATTATAAAACCGTTCAATTTTATATACATTACGATATAGTGAAATGTCTATGAAACCCATTTTATTTCATAGGTTTGGATACAATGAATGTTTTATGAGATTATAAAATTCATAATCAAGGTTTTTATTATGATATGTGTGGTACATATATCTTCCATTAATTAATTGGGTAATTAATAATGTTATTTGATCTTATATGGTGAAAAAGAAGATATCCCAAGTCAGAAATATTGTATATGGGAGGGCATCCCTTACCAAAAAGATAAATTTGTTTTTTCCCAAGATTAATTTGTTATGATTGTCTTTTTAGGAGGGAATTACATAATAGTTTCTATTATTATATGTATTCCACATATCTATGACTTATGAAAATGTTCTTCTATCATTTATCTTGTTAACTTAATCCCTTATGGTTCATGTCTTATGAATGAAAAATATTTCTTCCACAACTCACTATTATCAACATTGATATTTATGGTATGGGTTTTAAATGTTAAAGTCATATTCATAAATAACTATTTTAATTTTACATTTATATTTCTCCCATTTTTAGCCTTACTAAGAATCTGAAATCACTCTTTTGTATGTTTTATTTCCCCAAGATATGAATAAAATAATTTTGTACGATGTGATAATGAAGGGCACTAGTAATGTATATAATAGTTGGATATTATGTAGTTTACCTAAGGAGTAGTTTTTTGTTTACTTGAATCAAAATTCAATAAAATATTAAGGTCCATAGGTGTGTGTTTTAGAATGGTAATGAAAATTTGTTAAATATGGTGTAATAAAAATATATGATAAGACAAGGTTGTTATATCTCTTATCATAGAATATTTTTAGTTATGTTTTGGAAACTAGGATGAAACAACCATAGTGATATCCATAAAGCCATGTCTAATAGTTAGTATAATGATTATTCAACGTATAGAAAAAATTCCTTGACATTTGGTAACAAACTGAGAAAGTTATTTCCATGCAACTACAACCCTTACTACATACAAAAAGTTTATATGGCTCTGTTATAGAGGTATATTAGGTAAATAACTCATAAATATATGAAAAATTCATGAATATATCATTACATAGTTCATTAAAACATGAATTGTTTCACACATACTTTGACACTCATGGGGGGTACACATTAAAAAATCAAAAACTCTTTATGACTCATAACGAAGGATCTAAATAGATTATGACTATTAATGACCTAAGACACAGAAATTATGTAATATATTACATAAATTTACATCATTTGGAAACCATATATGTGGTTTTCATGATTATCTGGTTTACTATCATGATTATTTTCTCATACACTATGATTTTTTTCATTTTATAAAAGGATTGAACCCAATGGAATCATGTTAATTCTTATTTAGAGGGAAATTTTAATTTTTTTTCCTTAGATAATCCAAATTTTATGGGATCTATAACAAAAATTATCATTTCCATGAACAAAAAAAATTCTCAATATATATACCTTGTTGGACTTCTGAATGATCAAATGGGAGAAAATTTTTGTTTATTCCATTATAAGGTAACATACACCTACATTCAGTGGGTATTCTAATCGACGAGTTGTTTAAAATGGATCAGCAGTACTAAAAATGTATTTTCCATTTTCTAGTGTTTAGAATAGGTAATATTCACTTTGGATATCTTCCATTTGGATATTTTAGAGGATAAATATAGAAATATTATCCAGAATATGAGGAAACATATTAAAATTAATTACATGTATTGAGACAAATTCATTAACATATAATTAATTAGGTACATTCCTAATTATCTTCTCATTAATTTGAATAAGCGGTTCATTGATTTATAGAAAATTTATGATTAATAATTTTACCTATGACATAAATTTTACATCAATTTCAAGGTACGTAGTTAGTAGTATTATCCATCATTAAACCAAGGATGATCGATTCTTTAGTGGTTAAAAACCCACTCTTCTAACAAGGGTATGCATTAGAGAATTATGTAGTTATGAATAGTTTTCTGGATTTTCTCCAAAATATGAAAATGATGGATGGAGTTACATATCAATCTCATGGATTTGATAAGAATAGACAAATGAAATTCAAAATGATTTCTATGAACCAAGGAGATAATAAAATGATCATTCATTTATTCTAAATCTGTTGGAATTAAATTAGTGAAAATTATATTAAGGGGACTAAAAAATGTCTAAATGTGGAATGGAATGTTATCATGCAGTTGAATGTCCCACTATTGTGAAAAATATAACTACTGATATGAATAATGTGAAATCTATAATGAATTCCCAACCAACATTATAGTATTTCACATGGATTTATTTTTAGAATTAATATAACATGTTCTGAAATATACGGTTTAAAGATGGTAATTGATTCCAATATCCTTTTACGGTTGTGTACAAAGGAAAATATCATGAGATTACTATTTTTTATGACAGAAATGATAAATATGTTGAGAAAGGTACACTTATTATCCACTGCAGAATAGATAAGGTCTTAATGGACTATGAATATACCCATTATTTCCTATTTGAAGAATGTTATAAGGGTATATGGATTCAACCTAAATTAATATATGTTGACATATAAGTGAAATCCCCTTGTATTACAATGATCAATTCTCATTATATGATTCCTCTCTGAATAGAATTTGTAGGAATTTAATTCTTGTAAATATTTTCATTATTCCAATGGTTCATTTTTAGGTTACCTCATACATATATTGGATTTAATTAAAAAATTCCGACATCATTTATCTGGGATGGGAATTTAAATTTGATATTCTAAACCAAAACCTAATAATATATCAATATGATAATAATCTTGAAATTAAAATGAGATAAAAAACATTGTATTAATGAAATTCACATTAACAAGGTCTATACATCTATGATGTGTGGGGGTAAAATTTATTTCAATGGTATTAAAATTGTCTGGGAATTTATTGATGTCCTTGAATATAAATAGACTAGTTTTCCGCAAAAATATTAATTTCAGTTCTCAATAGAACACATAACCGGTTCCATGCCAATTTTAAAGACTCACTATAAAATGTCCCAAATTGAGTTACATGAATTAAATGAGTAACTATTGGGGAACACTGACAAGGTATTTCTTCAACCAACTATGTCACCATGGGGTGATCAAGTTCTATTTGTAAAATTTTATAAGGGATTAATGAGATACATAATTTATTACAAAAAAATGAACAATATAATAGTTAGGAATAAGTATCATCTTCCATATAATGATGACTTGTTTGATCAACTCCATAAACCTCAATAAATTTCGAAGTATTTATATAATTCATGATATCATCATTTGATGTTCTAGAAGGAGGATATACCTAGAATAATATTCCATGTCAGATATTGACACTATGAAGATATAGTGATTCCATTTAGTCATAATAATTCCCCACAATGATTTTGTATTCAATAAATAGAGACTTTATAAACTACCTTGACTAATTTTTTGCAGTCTTTGTGGGTGATATTATTATATATTCCAATAGAAAATAGTATCAAAAATATTAGTTGATAATATTAATAAAGATCTTTCTAAATGATATATTATATAAAATATTTAAAAAGTGTGATTTATTGAAGAAAAAAATTCAATTTTTAATCATATATTATAATGAATGGATATATGGGTAAAACCATTTATAGTAGAGGTAATTTAATATTAGACCATTTCAACCATAGAGACAATGAACCATAATTTTCATTGATCAGTTGTATATTATCTATGGGTTGTGGGTAGTTTCACACAACTATCCAATCATTGAACCATGTTAACTCAGTAGTGAGCCAAGCTCCTCTCAACTGATGAATGTATGGAATGTTTTATAGAAATAAAGTGAAGATTAGTAAGTGTAACTTTACATATATTACCCTATAGTGGATAAAGGTTTATAATATATAGTGATGCATCCATGAAGGTATTTGGATGTGTTCATTTGAAAAATGAAAATGATAATCTATATGCCTCATGAAAATTCATGATTTCATAAGAAAATTACTAGAAAAATGATGTCATTCCAATTGTAGTAATTTTTGCATAATATATATAGAATAATAACCTTTATTGAGAATAGTTTTATATATATATACTAATAAAAAACTTTTAATGTATGTATTCATATGGAAGAAGGTGAATATGTTTCAAAGAATAAGAATATAGTTGATTATATTTTATGAAGTTCCAATACAATACCTCCCAGGGCAAGAGAACCTGGTGGAGATGAAATGAGTTGAAATAATAAATAATTATTATCAATGAATAGGATTAAATAATTTAAAATATTTTTAGATTTTTATTTTTTGGATCTAGAAATCCATATGGAAGGGGAAATGTCACATCATTATAAATTGAATATTAAACCATATATTTAAGATAATATTACTGATTAATAAAATGAATATATTTAGCTAAAATAGATGGTTAAAATAGAACTATGTTAAACCATGATCATGATGGAATGATATGGTTTAGGAACCTTGTATTCCTTTTATATATAAAATTTTTAAAACATTTGTTTTTGGAGGAATCACATCGTTCTTCATTATCTACTAATCTAGTAAGTATGAAGATGTATACATATTAAAAGATAAATTTAGCTATAATGGAATGAAGTTTGATATCACAGAGTTTGTATCTCAGTGTATGGTGTGTCATAAATATGAGGTTGGGAGAAAAAATTATAAGGGTGTAACACCCCGAGATTTTATGAAAAATATTATTTTTAATTTCATTAATGTCCTGTGTTGTACGCTACACCAAAAGGAGCATGCAAAACCCGCATCCTTGACTTTCCTTTCATTACACGTAATTACGACCTTCCTCGATAGCGTGTGTAGTACACAATACCGAGTTTCACTAAACAATGATATGCTATTAAAATATTGTTAAAACTAGCCGTTATGAATAGTAATAGCCTCTTTTTGAAATTTTTTAATTTTTATTTTTCAAAATTTACTTCATTTTTCGATTCGGAATATCAAAATTAGCTTAGGGTGCAATTTTGGTACTTTTCGGATAACTTTCATTTTCAGATGAATAGTAAAAATTACTAAATTTTAATTAAAAACAACCTTTTTAATCGAAATAATTAATAGTGATAAATTATTAATTTGAGTGGTTTTAAAGTATATTTAGAATATATTTTTACAATTTAATACTATTTTGGTCATTGGATTTAATTTCACATTTAATTTAGTCATAAACAAGTGTCAATATTTTGATAGTTATTATCTCTTAAGAACACGTTATTTGTTTTTACGATAGAAATTAATTTTTAAATTAAGTAATGCAACTAATATGTTTTGAATTTGGTAAAATAGAAATTATTTTTCAGTTCATAATATCAAATATTTCTTAGGCCTAATTTTTTGTATTTTTCTGGAACTTTCATTTTTTGATGAATAGTGAAACCACTAAGTGGTAGTTAAAAAAAATGAATTTTTCGTAAAACATAATTTTACCGCTTGTGTGAGTGAAATTTCAAAAATCTGAGAGACACAGTTGATGTCAGTAAGTAAAATGTGGTTCAATGAGATGAAAATAATTTTTGGTGAATAGTTGTAAAGACCCGTAAATTTCAAGGAAATTTTTTTTTCCTTAATTTTCTTTGGAATTTTACAAGAGCGCAGTTTCTGATGGCACCTGATTCCGAGGCCCGGTGTGCCCGGAATCATTTTCCGAAGTTTGGCTCGGGTACGTTCAGTGAACGGACGAGCGGGTTTTTCTAACTTTTGAACCGGTGACCGAAATCGAATTCTGAGGGCACCGATGAAATCACAGCGCCGGTATTCGCTTAGAAACGCCTCTTCCGGAGTTGCGTTTGCTCGGGTGTGGTTTTTAATTTTCGGGCTTAAAGTTAAGAAATAAAATAATTTTGCGACAACTTTATTTTATTTCACTTAAGCCACTTGGAAGCCACTTAAAGCCAATTAAAGGAGGCTTGAACTGGGTTGAACTGGATAGGATGCTATCCGGAAATATCCTACCCCCTCGGTAGGATATTAGTGAGGTGGGGCCCGCATGAGCCCCGCTGTTTCTTTCCGCTAAGAAACGCACCCGTGAAAACCCGTCTTAATGAAAGTCAACCGACGCGTTTTCTAAATTCTTAACAGACCATTTAATTGGGCTTTTTCTCTCGTGAATTGAATGGGCTGTTTTTTTCGTGAATTAAATGGCCTGTTTCTTTCGTTGAATTAATTCAACGAATTAATTGAATCGTTTCTTAACCTATTTCGTGTGTTGGCATATTAATAAAATAAGACCAACCCAAATCTTTGGAGAAGGTTTGAGAGGATTCTTGTTCTTCTTCTCCCTCGCGAATAACGCGAAGAACGCGAAGAACGCCGAACCCGGAAATCGACGACGCTTCCGTCCGTGACGTTCTTCCACGCTCCGATCTCCGATAACCGACCGTTTGAGGTGAGTGATTTCGGATTTCCTCTCAAAAGTTCCTTTCTTTTGGTTTTTAACGAAACACAGATTTAAATATTAATAATTTAAATATGTTGTTCTTGGTTCGTTGAGCTCGCCGACTCAACGCCGGATTCCGCGACGACGCGACGCCTCCCCGCGACGACGCGACGATCCCTCTCTTCCGCGACGATCCTTTCCGCGAAGAACGCCCTCGCGCGACGATCGATGAGGTAGGGATTTTATAATTTTGGAATACCCCTCTTTATATTCCCGTGAACATTCTTTAAAAACTTAAGAGCCGGTTTCAAATGAACAATTTTATTTTATTAAAATTGTCGGTTCATGTGTTGAACAATTTCTCCCGTTGTTTTTATCTAACGCGGAGGGTGCGGGTCAAACGAACACGGCCCGGCAACCCTCCGCCGTTCTTCGTGTTTTGCAGATTTGGCGGGCGACGACGGAACGTGCCGCAACGGGTGTTTGATGATCTCGCAGTAAAGAACGGAACCCGAGAGGAACAACGGCGCAGACGGGAAGGAAAACGGGTCACCGGAGCGACTCCGGCGGCCCGCGGAAGCCGGAGGTGGCGCGGGTCTCCGGCGCGGCGGCGCCGGCGGCCGGAGGCGGCGGCACCCCGCGGGTGTCCAGCGGGACACCCAGCGGGTGCCGCGGGTGTCCAGGGCGACCCCCCGCGGGTGCCGCGGGGGTGTCACGCGGGGCGGCGGCTTTCCCTCGCGTCGGCCGCTCGGCCGCTCGGCCGAGCCGAGCCGGACCGGCCCTGGCCGGGCCGGGCCGGGCCAACCAGGTCGGACCCGACCCGGTTTAGGCCAACTAGGGGGGGTCGGGCCGGGTCGGCCCGGGCCCGGACCCCCGTCTTCGGACGGACTTCGTTCAAATGGCCATATCTTGAGCTACGGGCCTCCAAACGACCCGCCGTCAGCGGCAACACGATCCTTGGATCGAGACGGTCGTTTTGGTTTATCGCACTCAAAGTTTCGGAATACTTGGGGTTCGGCCGGGTTGGTTCGTACACGAAACCAATCGGGCCCTCGGAGCGGAAACGCTCATATCTTGAGCTACGGACGTCCGATTGACGTGCCGTCAGCTTTGTTTAATTCCTCTAAGTGAGACGGATCTTTTGGCATACTCCGCCCGAGGTTCGGACGCAGGTGGAGTGCGGTCGGGTTGGTTTTGCCTTAAAAACCAACCGGGCCCCTAGGACGAAAATGCCAATATCTCTCAGATTGGGCGTCCGATTGACGCGCCGTCTGCGACGTTGAGTTCCTGTTGACGATACGGAACTTTTGGATACATCAACTTCGGACTTTGTGTCAGTTGATGTATCAGCCTCTCGGCTCGTGGAGCGGACCCTCCCGAACGAGCTTGCTGTGTGCGGGAACCCTAGGCTGGCTGCGACTGCTACTTCGACAGCGACGACCGTGCAGAGATCCTCAGTGGACTGCGACGACTGTGCAGAGATCCTCCGTGGACTTCGACGACGAACGTGCAGAGATCCTCAGTGGATTGCGGCGACGACTGTGCAGAGATCCTCTGTGGACTCCGACGACGACCGTGCAGAGATCCTCAGTGGACTGCGGTGATGACTGTGCAGAGATCCTCAGCAGACTGCAATGACTCCTGCACTCAGCGATCCTACGTGGATCAGTGCTTCAGGTCCTGCGTGGGCCCGATCCTGTGTGGGTCCGATCCTGTGTGGGTCATCTCTCAGTGGTTCTGTGTGAGCCAACTCCTACAGGTCCTGCGTGGGCCCGATCCTGTGTGGGTCACTGCGAGGTTAGTACCTATCGATCCTTCGTGGGTCCGACGTCTCAGATGGTTCAGTGATCATCTTTATCGTCATCCGAAGAAGCATACATGTGTGAGCTGAATCTTATGTTTTACTCGATAGAGGTGGTGCGCTTGGTTGTAGCGGCAGACCCGCGATACTGGAGACGAGCGTACGGAGTACGGAGACCGTGTAGCCAGCTGAGACCTGAAGACTGCTCGACCGACTCGACTTGGAGTGAGTCGACTAGCCCAGTGGACTGAGCGCCCGGTATTTGGCGGCAGACCCACGGCGGACGGAGCGCCTGGTAGTTGGCAGCAGACCCGCGGTACTCGACTGGAGGAGTACCTCTGTAGGCTATCTGGGTGAGCGCCCGGTATTTGGCAGCAGACCCTTAGCGGACGGAGCGCCCGGTAGTTGGCAGCAGACCCGCGGTACTCGACAGGAGGAGTACCTCAGCAGTCTTAGGTTAGTGAGAAGTACCTCGGAGTCGTGACAGGACCACTGTACACTTCAGAGATGGGGCTCTTCCGCAGTTATGTTTTTGATAATGAAAATCCTGGTTTGAGCTGAGTCAATGATCCTTGTGTTTCCTCTTGATTGAGATGGGTTATTTGATAATTTCGATATATGTATGGGCATATACCTATGAGAGTTATCTGTTGAGTTTTCCTGTGTGGATTACGTTTTCCTCTCCTTTGTGGATTGTGTTGAGTTATCCTGTGTGGATTTACTGTTTACTCTCCTTTGTGGATTGTGTTGTTCTATCCTGCGTGGGTATGCGTTTTTCTTTCCTGTGTGGACTGGGTTGTGCTAGGGCTCGAACGTTGGAGCCGATCAGGGAATTGATGACTTAGGTATATGTAAGGACATATACCTAAGCCGTGTCAGATGTTACTTCGTGATTGTATCTCTCCTTCGTGGCTTATCCTTTGTGGATTTCGGGAGACCTTCGGGGGTCTCGGGGTCCCTACTGAGTAGATTATACTCACCCCTGCACGGGCTATGCCCGCACTTCGTGGTGTTGGTTGCAGACGACAGGCAGTGCTGATGGAGACCGAGTGTTCGAGGACTGGACGGTACCCGGAGGTGGACTACACGACGAGTCAGTACCCGGAGGTGGACTACACGACGAGTCAGTACCTGGAGGTGGATCACTGGGCGAGACGTGCTCGGAGCGGACGGCGGGACCCGAGGAGCATTGGAGCTATCTGTACCCACCCTTCAGGTGGGACTTACAGAGGACGGCTCGACGCTGCAGTTTTTCCTTTCTGTTGTTGTTTTTCCTTTCAGTTGTACTTTACAGTTGGGCTTGTATTTCCGGCCCCTTTTACTTTCAGCACAGCTTGTACAGTTTTTACTTAGTGTTTACTTTTCCGCTTGCTTACTCTGTGGTGCTTGTTTACTTTTCAAAGGCAATTCCTTCCCTTTTTTTTTGGGATTTACGCCTTGGTGCTAGTCGCCAGCCCCTGGCCTATGGAAGGCGGGCATGGGGTAGTCACGGCACGGGCCCCGAGGACGGGTCGTGACAAATTGGTATCAGAGGCGGTCGGTTCTACCGCAGACTCTGATCTTTCTTCTATGTGAAGCAATAATGTTTAGCGTATTGAGTGTGGTTATCAGTCCAGGGAGTCCAGTGTTGGTGCGGCGGCTGACGTATCCATACACCAGGACCCTGACTTCTGATTCCCGACTTAATGCACGAAAACATTGATTGCATGTGTGTTTCATGTTTTCTTTGTGATTACTTGTGTCAGCTCACCAGGTATACTGTCCTGACCGTGGGGCACCTGTTTCTTTCAGGATGGCCCCACGACAACAGCCAGCTAGGATTCCGAGAGTGGAGCGTGATGACAGCCCACCGAGCGTCGAGGACTCGGTACATGGCCCTTTGACAGCTGAGGCACCGGCGGTACCTATACCCGCCGAGGCACCGATGCTACCAGCCCCATCCGCTGACGATGCACTTCGCCTTAGTGCACTACATGAGTTCCAGTGCCAGCGACCACCCAGGTTCCGCGGGGAGACGGACCCTCAGGCCGCCGAGGACTGGCTGGAGGCAGTTGTTCGGGTTTTCAGATTAGTGAGGACACCAGCAGACCTCATGGTGATCCTCGCAGCGAGTCTCCTGCACGCGGCAGCAGGCAGATGGTGGAGCTTGATGCTCCAGGTGCACGATGAAGCCTTCCTCATCTGGACGGACTTCGAGAGCCTCTTCCGCTCAGAGTTCGTCCCGGCCACCCTCCGTACGGTGCCCATCCAGGAGCTTCTTCAGCTGCGGCAGGGTAGCTTGACGGTCACTCAGTACGCAGCGAGGTTCACCGACCTTTCTCGGTACTCGACAGACATGGTACGGGACCCCTTCTTTCGGGCCCGGACCTTCGAGCCGGGATTGAGACATGAGATCAGGGCATCGCTGATCTCTCTTAACATCCTGACCCAGGCAGGAGTGCTAGAGCTAGCCCTTCTGATCGAGAGCTTCCTGGCTGAGTCCACAGCGAGACCTGCCGCAGGGCGGCAGATAGCGGAGTCATCGGCAGCAGGTAGCCGACAGATGACTCAGGGTTCCAGGCAGACCAGACCTACCGGTGGCCAACTGCACGACTCAGGCTCAGTTGTGCGGGGGAGCCGGGGTGGAGTCAGAGCCAGGCTTGCCGAGAGTGGGCAGTGTTACTCCTGTGGCGGGATTGGTCACATGGCTCGTGACTGTCCGACCCGCCATGCTGATGATCAGCAGTTAAGTGAAGAACCTCCCAGGTAGAGGCAGAGGTTTGACCGTGGCGGTCCGCAGGGAGGAGGCAGACGAGGCAGAGGAGCTGGCCGCGCAGCGGGAGGTGGGCGACGCTTTGTGGCTCTGCCACCACCACCACCAGGAGGTCCGCCCCAACCACAGGGAGTAGGTGAACATGCGAGAGCTCAGCTTCAGGCAGCCGAGGCCTTCGATCATGGAGCTCTGGGAGCAGATGGACAGGAGCAGAACTAGTGGATGCGTCCTTTGTACTTCTGGTTCCTTGTTGCTTTTGTGTAGCGTCTTGTATTATGAGTTGCAATAATAAAAGACGCATACCTTTGTGATATTTTCGTTCCTGTCCTCTTTCGTGATGTTACTAAGAGGTTCCAGTTTTGGCTGTTGACTTGACCCTCACTTGTGAGACATCTACTGGAGGAGACCAGTTACCACACACTAAAGCCGACAGTGTGACTCAACCCTTGGAGGCGAGAGTAACGGTTGGATCTCTTGGTAGTAGCGTCGAGGCCTTACGACGTCATCCTTGGTATGGATTAGTATCATCCTTGTCGGGATTGACCGTATTAGGCGAAGAACGTGGTTTATCCAGGGAATGAGACCAGATTTCTCTTATCGGAAAGGAAGAAATCGTGGCAGCTCTAGTGGGACCAGAGGTGGTCCGGGCCACGACAGAGAAGGTCCAGGTGAGCACATGGGAGCGGAAGGCTCAGATGTGTGCTCAGTACCGCCTTGTATCCCTAGTTTGTGTTGAAGCTTTACGGGGACGTAAAGCCCTGTGGTGGGAGTAATGTAAAGACCCGTAAATTTCAAGGAAATTTTTTTTTTCCTTAATTTTCTTTAGAATTTTACAAGAGCGTAGTTTCTGACGGAACCTGATTCCGAGGCCCGGTGTGCCCGGAATCATTTTTCGAAGTTTGGCTCGGGTACGTTCAGTGAACGGACGAGCGGGTTTTTCTAACTTTTGAACCGGTGCCCGAAATCGAATTCTGAGGGCACCGATGAAATCGTAGCGCTGGTATTCGCTTAGAAACGCCTCTTCCGGAGTTGCGTTTGCTCGGGTGTGGTTTTTAATTTTCGGGCTTAAAGTTAAGAAATAAAATAATTTTGCGACAACTTTATTTTATTTCACTTAAGCCACTTGGAAGCCACTTGAAGCCACTTAAAGGAGGCTTGAACTGAGTTGAACCGGATAGGATGCTATCCGGAAATATCCTACCCCCTCGGTATGATATTTGTGAGGTGGGGCCCGCACGAGCCCTGCCGTTTCTTTCCGCTAAGAAACACACCCGTGAAAACCCGTCTTAATGAAAGTCAACCGACGCGTTTTCTAAATTCTTAACAGACCATTTAATTGGGCTGTTTCTCTCATGAATTGAATGGGCTGTTTCTTTCGTGAATTAAATGGCCTGTTTCTTTCGTTGAATTAATTCAACGAATTAATTCAATCGTTTCTTAACCTGTTTCGTGTGTTGGCATATTAATAAAATAAGACCAACCCAAATCTTTGGAGAAGGTTTGAGAGGATTCTTGTTCTTCTTCTCCCTCACGAAGAACGCGAAGAACGCGAAGAACGCCGAACCCTGAAATCGACGACGCTTCCGTCCGTGACGTTCTTCCACGCTCCGATCTCCGATCACCGACCGTTTGAGGTGAGTGATTTTGGATTTCTCTCAAAAGTTCCTTTCTTTTGGTTTTTAACGAAACACAGATTTAAATATTAATAATTTAAATCTGTTGTTCTTGGTTCGTTGAGCTCGCCGACTCAACGCCGGATTCCGCGACGACGCGACGCCTCCCCGCGACGACGCGACGATCCCTCTCTTCCGCGACGATCCTTTTCGCGAAGAACGCCCTCGCGCGACGATCGACGATGTAGGGATTTTATAATTTTGGAATACCCCTCTTTATATTCCCGTGAACGTTCATTAAAAACTTAAGAGCCGGTTTCAAATGAACAATTTTATTTTATTAAAATTGTCGGTTCATGTGTTGAAAAATTTCTCCCGTTGTTTTTATCTAACGCGGAGGGTGCGGGTCAAACGAACACGGCCCGACAACCCTCCGCCGCTCTTCGTGTTTTGCGGATTTGGCGGGCGACAATGGAACATGTCGCAACAGGTGTTTGATGATCTCGCAGTAAAGAACAGAACCTGGGAGGAACAACGGCGCAGACGGGAAGGAAAACGGGTCACCGGAGCGACTCCGGTGGCCCGCGGAAGCCGGAGGTGGCGCGGGATGCCGGCGCGGCGGCGCCGGCGGCCGGAGGCGGTGGCACCCCGCAGGTGTCCAGCGCGACACCCCGCGGGTGCCGCGGGGTTGTCACGCGGCACCCCGCGGGTGTCCAGCGCGCCACCCAGCGGGTGCCGCGGGTGTCCAGCGCGACACCCCGCGGGTGTCCAGCGCGACACCCAGCGGGTGCCGCGGGTGTCCAGGGCGACACCCCGCGGGTGCCGCGGGGTTGTCACGCGGCACCCCGCGGGTGTCGGGCCGACACCCCGCGGGTGCCGCGGGGGTGTCACGCGGGGCGGTGGCTTTCCCCCGCGTCGGCCGCTCGGCCGAGCCGAGCCGGACCGGCCCTGGCCGGGCCGGGCCGGGCCAACCGAGTCGGACCCGTCCCGGTTCGGGCCAACCAGGGGGGGTCGGGCCGGGTCGGCCCGGGCCCGGACCCCCGGTCTTCGGACGGACTTCGTTCAAATGGCCATATCTTGAGCTACAGGCCTCCAAACGACCCGCCGTCAGCGGCAACACGATCCTTGGATCGAGACGGTCGTTTTAGTTTATCGCACTCAATGTTTCTGAATACTTGGGGTTCGGCCGGGTTGGTTCATACACGAAACCAACCGGGTCCTCGGAGCGGAAACGCTCATATCTTGAGCTACGGACGTCCGATTGACGTGTCGTCAGCTTTGTTGAATTCATCTAAGTGAGACGGATCTTTTGGCATACTCTGCCCCAGGTTCGGACGTAGGTGGAGTGTGGTCGGGTTGGTTTTGCCTTAAAAACCAACCGGGCCCCTGGGACGAAAATGCCAATATCTCTCAGACCGGGCGTCCGATTGACGCGCCGTCTGCGACGTTGAGTTCCTGTTGACGATACGGAACTTTTGGATACATCAACTTCGGACTTTGTGTCAGTTGATGTATCAGCCTCTCGGCTCGTGGAGCGGACCCTCCCGAACGAGCTTGCTGTGTGCGGGAACCCTAGGCTGGCTGCGACTGCTACTTCGACAGCGACGACCGTGCAAAGATCCTCAGTGGACTGCGACGACTGTGCAGAGATCCTCCGTGGACTCCGACGACGACCGTGCAGAGATCCTCAGTGGATTGCGGCGACGACTGTGCAGAGATCCTCCGTGGACTCCGACGATGACCGTGCAGAGATCCTCAGTGGACTGCGGCGACGACTGTGCAGAGATCCTCAGCAGACTGCGATGACTCCTGCACTCAGCGATCCTATGTGGATCAGTGCTTCAGGTCCTGCGTGGGCCCGATCCTGTGTGGGTCCGATCCTGTGTGGGTCATCTCTCAGCGGTTCTGTGTGAGCCAACTCCTACAGGTCCTGCGTGGGCCCGATCCTGTGTGGGTCACTGCGAGGATAGTACCTATCGATCCTTCGTGGGTCCGACGTCTCAGATGGTTCAGTGATCATCTTTATCGTCATCCGAAGAAGCATACCTGTGTGAGCTGAATCTTCTGTTTTACTCGATAGAGGTGGTGCGCTTGGTTGTAGCGGCAGACCCGCGATACTGGAGATGAGCGTACGGAGTACGGAGACCGTGTAGCCGGCTGAGACCTGAAGACTGCTCGACCGACTCGACTTGGAGTGAGTCGACTAGCCCAGTGGACGGAGGGCCCGGTATTTGGCGGCAGACCCACGGCGGACGGAGCGCCTGGTAGTTGGCAGCAGACCCGCGGTACTCGACTGGAGGAGTACCTCTGTAGGCTATTTGGGTGAGCGCCCGGTATTTGGCAGCAGACCCTTAGCGGACGGAGCACCCGGTAGTTGGCAGCAGACCCGCGGTACTCGACAGGAGGAGTACCTCAGCAGTCTTAGGTTAGTGAGAAGTACCTCGGAGTCGTGACAGGACCACTGTACACTTCAGAGATGGGGCTCTTCAGCAGTTATGTTTTTGATAATGAAAATCCTGGTTTGAGCTGAGTCAATGATCCTTGTGTTTCCTCTTGATTGAGATGAGTTATCTGATAATTTCGATATATGTATGGGCATATACCTATGAGAGTTATCTGTTGAGTTTTCCTGTGTGGATTACGTTTTCCTCTCCTTTGTGGATTGTGTTGAGTTATCCTGTGTGGATTTACTGTTTACTCTCCTTTGTGGATTGTGTTGTTCTATCCTGCGTGGGTATGCGTTTTTCTTTCCTGTGTGGACTGGGTTGTGCTAGGGCTCGGACGTTGGAGCCGATCAGGGAATTGATGACTTAGGTATATGTATGGGCATATACCTAAGCCGTGTCAGATGTTACTTCGTGATTGTATCTCTCCTTCGTGGTTTATCCTTTGTGGATTTCGGGAGACCTTCGGGGGTCTCAGGGTCCCTACTGAGTAGATTATACTCACCCCTACACGGGCTATGCCCGCACTTCGTGGTGTTGGTTGCAGACGACAGGCAGTGCTGATGGAGACCGAGTGTTCGAGGACTGGACGGTACTCGGAGGTGGACTACACGACGAGTCAGTACCCGGAGGTGGACTACACGACGAGTCAGTACCTGGAGGTGGACCACTGGGCAAGACGTGCTCGGAGCGGACGGCGGGACCCGAGGAGCATTGGAGCTATCTGTACCCACCCTTCAGGTGGGACTTCCAGAGGACGGCTCGACGCTGCAGTTTTTCCTTTCAGTTGCTGTTTTTCCTTTCAGTTGTACTTTACAGTTGGGCTTGTATTTCCGGCCCCTTTTACTTTCAGCACAGCTTGTACAGTTTTTACTTAGTGTTTACTTTTTCGCTTGCTTACTCTGTGGTGCTTGTTTACTTTTCAAAGGCAATGCCTTCCCTTTTTTTGGGATTTACGCCTTGGTGCTAGTTGCCAGCCCATGGCCTATGGAAGGCGGACTTGGGGTAGTCACGGCACGGGCCCCGAGGACGGGTCGTGACAATAGTAACTTTTTACTTTTTTTTACCACGGTTAAAAGTCAATAGGGTAATTAAGGTAAAAATGATATTATTATTACCGTAACACATGTCCTAATTCTATTGGATAAGTTTAATTCGACTAGAATCATCCTTAGGAATAAAATATGACCATTTAGGCACACTTAGATTAGATTAGGTCATTTATTAATTATTTATTTAAAGAAAGGTTAAAATAGTTAAAATCAAAGTTTAATAAGTATATCATTTTTAATATAGGGTTATACATAAGATAAATTAGACTATAAATATTCATTAGAAAGATAAAAATTTTTCCTACATAATGGTATTTTATTTGTAATTTGTAAACATTAAATAATTTAATTTATTTATGACACAAATATGATGCAGTAATTATCTTATTAATGAAATATTGACATAATTGATGTTATAAATACCAAAATAAATGTAATTTGAGACTTTTTATGAATTAAACTAATTTTATTGGTTAATATGCCATGTTAGTATTGATAAAATTAACGTTTTTCGAACTAATCAGTCTGTTATGATTTTCACAAAAAATCAATTACTAAATAGTGTCAAAATTGACAAAAAACAGTTTTTAAAACAAATATTATATTATTAATTGTAATTTTATTCCTTAAAATATAAGGTTCGGCCAAATGACATAGATAAGGTTATATATATTAATAATAAACAACTTGAGGTTCTTTTGGCTTCTTATAGTATGTTTATCAACCATATAGTGTAAGAACACAAAAAGACACGGTAAAAGTAAAATTATTTAACTTAATGTTAAATATAAATGATAAGGTTAAAATAGGAACCTAAACATGTCTAAATTCTATTGGATGAGAGTCTTTCAACCCATCCCCACCTTAGCTTCGAAATAAATCAATTTGGGGCTATTTAGAACCGAATTTGGCTTTATAATATAATAATATTTTTAGTTATTCCAAAGGTGCCCCTCTCCTTCCTTATAAAAGGGCACCTCCTCCCTCTCTTCCTCACACCACATTGAGTCTTCAAGCTCGTCCAACCCCTGCAAAAATAACTTATCCACTTCCATAGAAACATCTTAGAGGTCCTGGTATTCTTCAAAGACCAATTTTATTGCCCTAAGAGGAGGACTCAAAGAGGCGCTTCAAAGAAGAGGTAATGTCCGTTACCGATTCTTTAAACATTATTTCTTCTTCCACTTCTTCTTATTAGGTTCTTTAATTATGAAGTAATAACATCAGTTTCACTCATATACTGATATTTTATTATATGTATGAAACAACCCTATTTCACCATCTATCTATCCTACGGAAAACGAAATCTCCGCGCGTGCGTACGTACGGAATACCGTCTCTATGCCGTGGTGTAATCTATTTTTCACCACCACCTTACTTGGATGGGTATAATGGGGTACATAATAACTATATATGATTATTATAAATTGATATTGATTATTAAATAGTATATATAAACTCCAATACAATTCCACAATCATGTGAATGATATCATCGCTCGTGCGTACATATGGACTACCGTCTCCATGACGCGATGAGATTAATTCTCCACATTGACCATTCATGAATGATTATAAAGTATAAATAATAATTAATCATGAAATATATGACATAATAATGATACTGGATTTATTCGTATATATATTTATGTCGTCTACTTAATTCCATTAAACTCAATAAGGAAACAAATACAGCGTTCATTCATACTTACGGCCTACCGTCTCCATGAACGGTGTATTTCTTTCCATTTACCGATCTATTATATATATGTATATTATGAATATATATTATATATAAATCATGTTTTATATTCTGGAATTAATTAATCATGATCTGAGTAATCATATGAATAATTACAAGTCAAAGCACGGATGACAAATGAAACGATTTTACCCAAAACGCTCTTTAACATGGAATTTACAAAATAACGGGTAATATAAAGTCATAAGTGAACCATATATGATATCATAAGAATACATATGATTCTTGAATAGGTCAATGACATTATTTAAATCATTATACAGGTGGTTCGGACACTTACGAAGAAAATCGGACCTAAGGTAAGGGATAATTGTGCAAATCTCATTTTTATCCGATATTACTTATTTGTTAGTATATACTAGGGTTATTGCTATCATCCATGTACATGTTTTATAAAATTTTATTCATGTATGTTTAAATTCATTTTATACCCATTTTGAATTTTACCCCATGGTATGGATGGAATCATTCTTTTGATTACCCTACGAGGTACTTTTTTAACTTTTCCGACAAAAGTACAAGAAGAATGTTTTTTAACTTATACGGCATGAACGGGTTTTTTACGGGTTTATAAAGACTTATTTTCATGAAGCTTACTAAAAAATATTTCATGACTATTTTAAACAAAATATTTTTCTTTTAAAATTTCATGACGTTTTGTGAAAAGAACTTGATTTTGAAGAAGAAAGGATATTTTCCTCAAGAATTCACTTCTAGTGTTTTATCAAAACCATTTTCCATATAAGATGACATTATTTCATATGTGTATGGTTTAAGTATAAAGTCTCTATTATTTACATGGTTTCACTTTTCTTATTATGAAATGATGTCCATTTATTTTATAAGGATTATCTGATGATGGAATGATGTTTATGAAACCTATTTTATTCATTGGGTTATGATGAATGATTTATGTTTATACTGTGGCACAAGTAAAAATTATTTCATTATGAGATGGTTGGGACCTATATCTCCCTCCAATGAATTGGGTAAAGATATATATCTCATGAGATAGACATGGATGGAACGACAAGTTAAACCGGTTCAGTAATATAGGACTGGAATGAGGAGTGAACTCGATTCAGAAAGGGACTTTGTCCACTAAGATGGTCCTGGAAGCAATGCCTTGGATACTATGGAAATAATGTCATGTGCTTAATGGTTTCCAGAATCACATGTTTTATTCCCATTCTATTTTATCATTATTAATGTTTCTTTATGATCTATGCCTTACGCACTTCCATGTTTTGTGTTATTTCTCAAGCATTTGATGTTTAAACATTATGTTCATGTTTTTAAGTTCAAATGTATATGTTATGTTTTATTTTATCCATGCATACCCTTACTAAGCATTTTACCTCACCCTTTTTATGTTTTCTTTTCCCCAGGATATAAAGAAAGGTTTTAGGTAAGAAAAAAAAGGAAGATCATATGGGAGATATTGAAGATTTTAACCATGATTAGAAGATTACGTTCCATGTTTCCAAAGACACTAAACTGTTACGGTCCTTGTGTGTCTATTTTTATTATGAATTAAGTATTTCTCTAAAGTAATGAAATGTCAATGTACGTCAAGATTTGGGTCTCTATAGTTGGTATCAGAGGAAAGGTTTAGTCAACCTTTGGAAACTAGGATGCAAAAACTTTAGTGAGATCCCTAGAGATATTTCTAAGGTATGTCTAGTGATGTCCCTAAGGTTAAGTATAAGTATACGTTATAGTACTAGAATTATGGTAACCCGAGATGTTAGATATTGAAGTTACACTGCCTTTATTATATTGTTTTCCCTAGCCTGATTTTTGCATTTCACAGTATTCATTTTGGGTTTTAGATGATGGGTGGAACCCGAAGGAACCATGTTGATCAATGTAATGGATAATGAAATGATTGCCCTCTTGAACAAACAAATGTTATGGGAGATGGAGTGCAAAATCTTATTTCCATACTTACACAAGCTATGAATCATGCTGGACTTCTAAATGAGAAGAAAAGGGAACAATATTCTATTGAGTCCTTTATGAGGCAACGTCCACATTCTTTCAGTGGGTCTTCTAATCCACTTGTTGCTGAACAATTGATTTGTACTACTGAAAAGATATTTTCAGTTCTTCAATGTTCTGAACATGATAAAGTCTTCTTAGAACTGTATCATTTGGAAGGTGATGCTGATCAATGGTGGAATCTTATCAAGAATACGAAGCCAAGAGATGAAATTGAGTCCATGGAATGGGACGAGTTCAAGAACTTCTTTTTCAATAAGTACTTCCTTCGTATTCATCGAAAAAATACAGAGAAGGAGTTTCATGAACTAAACCAAAAGGATGATGAATCTGCTGGTATATACAAAGAGAATTTTACAAGGCTTGCAAGGTATCCATATGGATTTTTCATCCAACCTGAAAGTAAATTTGATCGATTCTTCAGGGGCTTAAAACCAAATCTTCAAAGGGTATTAGTTATAATAGACTTCAATAGCTATGAAAAAATTGTGCATTGTGCTATCAAGGTAGAAATGGAAGATGGTGTTACTTATCCATCTCATAGTTTTGACAAGAAACGAAAGATGGAGTTCAAGGAGAAATCTCAGAATAATGGTGAAAAGAAGATTAATGTTTCCTTATGCTCAAAGTGTGGAAAGAAGCATGGTGGAGATTGTCTTAATGGGACAATTAAATGTTTCAAATGTGGAAAGGAAGGTCATCGGGCACTTGAATGCCACAATGATGGGAAGAAGATGTCTAATGAGGCAAACAAAGGAAGGGATACACAGAATGAACCTACGGAACTTCAATGATTTATGTGCAAGTAAATGGGGCATTATGCTAATAAATGCCCTAATCCAAGGGTTTGTGATGATCGACATGAGCAACAACTTAAGGCAAAGGGAAAAGGGAAGTCACATGCGATCACCATTGGCGATGTTGAATATGAAAACGATGTGGTGGAATGATTAAGTGTTTATGTAATGGGATTCCAAAATAATGTTGTATATAGTATCGTGGAATATTGGAATATTTATGTATTGGTCTATTGTGGTTTTCAATAATTTTATGGTACTAGTAACCATAGAAAGTGATTGAGATATTTTTGGAAAAAGATGATATGCACATAATGAAGGGATAAGGAAAAAATGAAATGTTTGATAGTATTAATGAGCTCATGATTGATATAAGGACTAAGTGATATCATGGTTTGAGTGTATAGAATTTTGAGGATTTTGCTATGTGGAAAGAGTTAACTTTTAACAAAATTCATGTTTTAATTAAGGTTAAATGGGTATTCATTTTTTTTCAAGAAAATACATGATTAAGTCCTTCAAATGTTTGTAATGTGACCAACAAGACATATCTCATGATATATGGGGATCAATAATGGTATTAACATGCTAGTTGTATGAACTCTTTGGTAATCGTTTTCACTATAATATGAGATTAAAAAACATTATTTTGGATAAGCCTAAAGAATTGGAATGGATTACGTTGGACATAAGTTAGTATTTTGTAAGGATAGAAGTTTTTTCGATATTATTTATGGGATGTTATAGTAATGTAGTTTTAGAAAAAGGACAACCTGAAGGATGGGCGACAGCCCATCGCGTCGGACAAGGTTGTGGGAATCGAACCCACAATCGAAGTGCGACTGGCCATTATCGCTTACCACTGGCCTACAGGAAGTCCCTGTTTATTAGAAACTAGTTTTATTAAGCAGAATGATATATAAAGTATAAGTCCATTTTAGGAACCATATATGATTAATCTCACTATAGATGGACTTATGTATTTTTTGATAACTGTTCTAACCTTTTGTTTCAAAAAGATGGAATGGCCCATCATTCAATCACATGATCTGCTAACAAATCACGAACGGAAAATTCAACTTCATTTCATTAAGAGATGAAGTGGAAATTTTCCAAAGAACTACCAACGGTGAGACTATACCTAAATCAATAAAGTATTTCTTCTAATTCCAATTTCATCAACATTAGGGAAATGATCTTGAAAACCAAAAATTTTGTCCTAATGCTCCTATATCGGATGAATCATATGGTACCTTATATCATCACAAATATAAGACTTTGTGATTGCTGTCTTTTCCATAGCCATGTTCTCTTCCACTCTCCATCAGAACATGATGGTTAGATTTCTCTTCCATATCCATATTTTCACCTATGTGGAAACCTAGAGATGATTTTATTTGGGTAACCATTAAGTTTCATACTTTTGTTTTTAAATATTGGTATTGTTATTCCTTTTTACGATGTGAGTTTCTATTAAATAAGCATTCGAATAGTAAACCATTTATAACCCCGATGAATTTCGAGGGCGAAATTCATTTTAAGGGGGGTAGAATGTAATACCCCGAGATTTTATGAAAAATATTCTTTTTAATTTCATTAATGTCTTGTGTTTTATGCTACACCAAAAGGAGCTTGCACAACACTTATCCTTGACTTTCCTTTCATTACACGTTATCGCAACCTTCCTCGATAGCGTGTGTAGTATGCAATACCGAGTTTCACTAAACAGCGATATGCTATTAAAATATTATTAAAACTAGCCGTTATGAATAGTAATAACCAATTTTTGAAATTTTTTTAATTTTATTTTTAAAAATGGACTTCATTTTTGGATTTGGAATATCGAAATTATCTTAGGGTGAAATTTTGGTACTTTTCGGATAACATTCATTTTCTGATGAATAGTGAAAATTAATAAATTTTAATTAAAAACAACCTTTATAATCGAAATAATTAATAGTGATAAATTATTAATTTTAGTGGTTTTAAAGTATATTTAGAATATATTTTAACATTTTAATACAAATTTGGTCATTGGATTTAATTTCACATTTAAACCAGTCATAAACAAGTGCCAATCTTTTGATAGTTATTATCTCTTAAGAACACGCTATTTGTTTTGACGACGAGAAATAATTTTTAAATTAAGTAATGAAACTGATATGTTTTGAATTTGGTAAAATATTCATCATTTTTCAGTTCATAATATCAAATATAGCTTAGGCCTAATTTTTCGTATTTTTCTGGAAACATTCATTTTTTGATTAATAGTGAAACCACTAAGTGGTAGTTAAAAAAAATTATTTTTTCATAAAACTTATTTTGACCGCTTATGTGAGTGGAATTTCAAAAATCCGAGATACAAGGTTGATGTCAGTAATTAAAATGTGGTTCAATGAGATGAAAATAATTTTTGGTGAATAGTAACTTTTTACTTTTTTTTACCACGGTTAAAAGTAAATAGGGTAATTAAGGGTAAAAATGATATTATTATTACCCTAACACATGGCCTAATTCTATTGTATAAGTGTATTTCGACCAAAAAAACCTTATGAATAAAATATGACCATTTAGGCCCACTTGGATTAGATTAGGACATTTATTATTAATTTATTTATAGAAGGGTTAAAATAGTTAAAATCAAAGTTTAATAAGTATATCATTTTTAATATAGGGTTATACATAAGATAAATTAGACTATAAATATTAATTATAAAGATAAAAATAGTTCCTACATAATTGTATTTTATTTTTAATTTTTAGAAATCCAATAATTTAATTTATTTATGACACAAAGATGATGCAGTAATTATCTTATTAATGAAATATCAACATAATTGATGTTATAAATACCAAAATAAATGTAATTTGAGACTTTATATAAATTTTACTACTTTTATATGTTAATATTTCATTTTATTATTGAAATAATTAACTTTTTTGAACTAATAAGTCTGTTATGATTTTCACTAAAATCAATTACTAAATATTGTCAAAATTGACATAAAATAGTTTTTAAAACAAATATTATATTATTAATTGTTATTTTATTCCAAAAAATATAAGGTTCGGCAAAATGACTTATATAAGGTTATATATATTAATAATAAACATCTTGGGGTTCGTTTGGCTTATTATAGTAAGTTTATAAACCTTATAGTTTAAGAACAGAAAAAGACACGGTAAAAGTAAAATTATCTAACTTAATGTTAAATCTAAATGATAAGGTTAAAATAGGAACCTAAACATGTTTAAATTCTATTGGATGAGATTATTTAGACCCATCCCCACCTTAGCTTCGAAATAAATCAATTTCGAGCTATTTTAAACCGAATTTGTTTTTATAATAAAATAATATATTTAGTTATTCCAAAGTGCCCCTCTCCTCCCTTATAAAAGGGAACCTCCTCCCTCTCTTCCTCACACCACTTTGAGCCTCCATGCTGGGCCAAACCCTACAAAATTATCTTCTCCATTTCCCTAGAAACAGCCTAGAGGTCCTGGTCTTCTTCAAAGAACAAATTTAGTGCCCTAAGTGGAGGACTCAAAGAGGCACTTCATAGAAGAGGTAATGTTCGTTACTGATTCATTCAACTTTATTTCTTCTTCCACTTCTTCTTATTAGGGTGTTTCATTATGAAGTAATAACATCAGTATAACTCATATACTGATATTTTATTATATATATGAAACAACCCAATTTCAACATCTATCCATCCTACGAAAAACGAAATCACCGCGCGTGTGTACGTACAGAATACCGTCTCCACGCAGTTGTGTAATTTATTCCACCACCACCTTACTTGGATGGGTATAATGGTGTACATAATAACTATATATGATTATTATAAAGTGATATTAATTCTGAAATAGTATACATACACTCCAATACAATTCCACCATCATGAGAATGATATCATTGCTCGTGCTTACGTATGGACTACCATCTCCACGACGGGATGAGATTCATTCTCCAAATTAACCATTCATGAATGATTATAAAGTATAAATAATAATTAATCATGAAATATATGACATAATAATGATACTGGATTTATGTGTATATATAAGTATGTCGTCTAGTTAATTCCATTCAACTCAATAAGGAAACGAAAACATCGTTCATTCGTACGTACGGCCTACCGTCTCCATGAACGGTGTATTTCTTTCCATTTACTGATATATTATATATATGTAGATTCTGAATATATATTATACATAAATCATGTTTTTATATTCTGGAATTATGTAGTCATGATCTATGTAATCATATGAATAATTACAAGCCAAAACATGGACGACAAATGAAACGATTTTACCCAAAACGCTCTTTAACATGGAATTTACAAAATAACGGGTAATATAAAGTCATAAGTGAACCATATATGATATCATAAAAATAAGTATGATTCCTGAATAAGTCAATGTCATTATTTAAATCATTATACAGGAGGTTCGGACACTTACAAAGCAAATCAGACCAAAGTTAAGGGATAATTGTGCAAATCTCATTTTTATCCGAGATTACTTATTCATTAGTATTTACTGGGGTTATTGCTATCAACCATGTCCATGTTTTATAAATGTGTATTCATGTATTTTTAAAGTCCTTTTATACCCATTTTGAATTTTAACACCTAGTATGGAAGGAATCATTCTTTTGTTTACCCTACGAGGTACATTTTTAACTTTTCTAACAAAAGTACAAGAAGAATGTTTTTTTAACTTATATGGCATGAACAGGTTTTTTACGGTTTTATAAAAACTTATTTTCATGAAGCATACTCAAAAATATTTCATGACTATTTTAAAAAAAATCTTTTTCTTTTAAAATTTCATGACGTTTTGTGAAAAGAAATTGATTTTGAAGAAGAAAGGATATTTTCCTCAAGAATTCATTTCAAGTGTTTTATAAAAACCATTTTCCATCTAAGATGACATTATTTCATATGTGTATTGTTCAAGTATAAAGTCTCTATGATTTACATGGTTTCACTTTTCTTATTAGGAAATGATGTCCATTTAATTTATATGGATTATGTGATCATGGAATGATGTTTATGAAACACATTTTATTCATTGGGTTATGATGAATGATTTAGGTTTATATTGTGGCACAAGTAAGAATGATTTAATTTTGAGACGGGTGGGACCTATAACTCCCTCCAATGTATTGGGTAAAGATTTATATCTCATTATATAGAAATGGCAGGAATGGCAAGTTAAACCAGTTCAATAATACAGGACTGGAACGAGAAGTGAACTCGATTTAGAAAGGGTCTTTGTCCACTAAGATGGTCTTGGCAGCAATGCCTTGGCTACTATGGAAATCATGTCATGTGCTTAATGGTTTCCACAATTACATGTTTTATTCCCATTCTATGTTATCATTCTTAATGTTTCTTTATGATCTATGCCTTACGTACTTCCATGTTTTGTGTCATTTCTCAAGATTTTGATGTTTAAACATTATGTTTATTTTTTTATGTTCAATGTATATGGTATGTTTTATTTTATCCATGATTACCCTTACTAAGCATTTGAGCTCACCCTTTTTATGTTTTCTTGTCCCCAGGATATAAAGAAAGGTTTTAGGTAAGAAAAAAAAGGAATATCTTATGGGAGATGATGAAGATCTTTCACCACGATTAGAAGATTATGTTCCCAGTTTCCAAAGACACTAAACTATTACGGTCCTTGTGTTTCTGTTTTTGTTATTTATTAAGTATTACGCTAAAGTAATGAAATTTCGATGTACGTCAAGCTTTGGGTCTCTACAAAGGGGATGTTACAACCATTACCTATAACAATATGGAAATGGGAAAAAGGTCACCAAGGCATTTGTCGTTGGACTCCCCAAAATGTCCAAAGGGAATAATGCTATATGAGTTGTAGTAGATTTCATTAAAAATTGATTATATATTATTTAAATTAGAAAAGACCTCTTTATTGACCATATTTATATGAAATTCAATAGGTATTATGCACGGTTTCATGGAATACCCCAATCCATTGTATCTGATTGAGATTTTAGGTTTACCTCAATGTTATATGGACTGCTTTAGTAATAACTTGATACAGTTTTGAGTTTTACCAGTATGTATCATCCATAGAAAGAAGGTTTGTCTGACAAAACAATTAAATACCTAAAGGATGTGTCATGATGTTTTTATATGTATTTAAAAGGTGTTTGGGTCAATAACCTCTATTAGTGGTGTTTTCATACAATAATAAAATATACTCGATCATTCAGACAGATCCTTGTGAAAATCTCTATGGAAATAAATGTTGCTCCTCAATATATTGTAATGATGATGGAGAAATAAAAATATATGGGCATATGATAGTTGGAGAAATAGTATATCAGGATAGAATAATTCATAAAGACAACAACCCACATAAAGTTCAGAGGAAAAATTATTTGAATAATTGTCGGCGTGATCTAGAATATGAACTTTATGACATATTAATTCAATCAATTTCTCCATGGAAGAATATTATGAGATTCAAAGAAATAGAAACTAATACTAATTTATATTTATACCTTTTTAATTCATGATCATAATAGTACCATATATTCTATATTATGGATTCCACCATATGTGTCTAAAGTCCATGATGTGTACCATTCATGTCTCTAGATGAGGTATATACCCCTAACATAAAATGTAATAAACATAGAGGTTATACCACTAGAGGAAGATATTTGTTATAAGGAGAAACCATCAAAGATTCTTGATAAAACAAATAATTATTTATGAAACTCAACCACTCACCTGGTCAATTTATTTTTGAAAAACCATTAGTTATACAAAGCTACATAGGAAAATGGGGATACGATGATGTAGAAGTATCCTCTTATTTTTATCAATGTGATAAATTTTGAGGGGGAAATTCAATTTATTTGGGGTTTAATATAACACCATATGTGTATAGAAATTAAAGTTTCATTTATATATTATAATTAACATAGAACCATGTTAATATTGTGTTACACATAACATCAGGTTAGATTGAATCGCACACGACACATAGTATTCAAAAAACAATGATATATTATAACTATTATTATTCCAAAACGAAATTTATAACCTATATTTTAAACATAGAAATGTTAATATTAATAAATATTTTTTAAAAATGAAATATTTTTTTATATAAATAAATCATAAAAACGTAAAAATTAATTAATTTTCAGAAATGTATTATATATTTCAAAAATACAACTTTCTCAAAAAATGATTTTCATTTCAAAATTTTTAACACTAATGATATTAATTATTTACAATTTAATAAATTTAATTTGATAAAATATAATTCATTTTTTAAATAATAATGTAAAATATATTTTATGTTGGTTTTTTGTATTTTTATGAAATGATTATATTTTTGATGAATAGAACAAAAATATGAAATTTAATTGAAAATTTCATTTCTCTTTAAATTGTTTATAAATATATATATTATTAAAATTTGATTTAATTTAAAATTACTTCCCTTTCATATACATTAATCTAATTTAGGTCATTTTAATAAATTAAAATTTTATTTTATATATTAAATAATATCAAACATATAATCATTTTCACCTTAAAAATCCATTTGTTCATGGTGTCTATTTGATTATTTTTAAAATAAAACTGTCCACTAATATTAATTGAATTTGGAAAAAATTATTAAATATATGAAAAAATTAAAATTTATACTCTTGAATAATGTCAACATAATGTTTACGCAAAATAAATTGAAAATATTGAAAAATATTTATCATGTGTAAGGAATAAATGGGTTTACCAGGGGGTTAATCTAAAACATAAGTGAAAGAATAACCTAAAATATTTCTCAAAATTTTATGGACATATATAGACTTTATATATTACATTACCATTAATGGAAAATTATGGGAGCCCTAGGACATCCAAAAAACATTAGATGAATTAATTTTCTCAGAAAAATATATGTGTACTGCACACCTTAGTTATTAAAGGAGAACACTTCTCCAATAATTTCCACACGTTCAAACGCATATTACCTATTCATGAGAAACCTAAATCAGCTACCAAATTCCCTAATATAACACTAGTACCCTTATTTATTACATAATGATAACCTACAATGTTTTGGAAGTAAAACTAAGGATGATTTGTGAATAATAAGTAAAAATCATGAACAATAATTTTATTTTATTTCATTCTCAAAAGAAATAATTATTATAACATGATGATATTATAGCCTCATTATATTCCATAAATTTTTATAATTTTATTATACAGGAATGACATACAAATATCTCTCATTCAATCAAATGGGTTATAGAATAATCATTTGGGTGTACAACATCTTACTGCCTCACGAACTTATATCATTCATTTTTTCATTTCCACCTCTCAAGAAAATAAATAAAGATGAATTTTTAATTTATATATGATATTTATTATATTATAATACTTCTAGAATTATTAATTCATGCATACCTTTAAACACTCATCTTTTTGTGGAATAGAATAAGGTCAATAATCTGTGTGGCAGACCACCGCCATACGAACTGATTTCATTCATTCACGCTTCAAATTGAAGGTGGTATGGATAGGTTTAAAGAAAAATATATGATATATGATATATTTTTTTAATAAAAATCAATATAAAATTATAAAATATTATTTACCGTTAATTATTTTAATATGATAAAGAAATGGAAACAACATTCATGCATACGTATGACTTACCTTCTCCATGAATGGTTTATTTAATATTCTATCACTAAACATTATATATTATTATAAATAAAAAAATAGTTAACATATATGATTATAATATCATTTATAACATTATAAATATGATGAAATCATTGTAAAGGAAACAAGACAAGAGCTAGAAAATCCAAACATATATAATAAATATTGGTTATTACACAGAACAATACACTAACATGGAATTGTTAATAATTCGGTAGAAAATAGACATCATGGATTCATATATGGTATGATATATATAAATTTCTATTATTAATCTATGTATAAAATAATATATTCATTATATAGTATTTCTCAACTTGTATGATGAAAATTTAAAATTATGCTACAGAATCTTTGTGTCAATTTTACTGAATCGAGATTTACATTATGTTGTGGAACTATATTATTTCATGTGGTGTAAATATAACCCCTTTGACTTGTAATATCTCATTTTATTATTTTTCAGGTTATTTTTAGTTCAATTTTAAATTATTACCAAATGGGGATTATGATTCACTATTAAAAAAGTTTTAATTTATTTATTTTACAATATCATTGTTTATCGGGACTATTTACATTCTATTTATGATGTTAAAATACTATTATAACACTCTCCATATATCATTATGTTTCTTATCATATAGTTATTCATGATATTTTCATTTAATGGTACCATTAATAAATATTTTAGGATATAAAATTGTTGGGAAACATTTTTTTTTCTAAATTTGAAAATAATTATCTCTTCATTCCGAAGTACATTTTCTTAAAAAAAATTGTTTTTTAATATCATTATAATATTACCCATGTTTTTTATTATAAAAAATCTTTTTTGTGGATTACTTTTTACAAATAAAAATTCAATTAAATCATCAATTCATTTTCCAAACACTGTCATTTTGGATTTAACCAAAATGTGAATAGAATAATTGTTTTAACATGAATGAACTATATGAAACATTTCATAGTCATAAGCATTATTTGTATTAAATATTCCATTATATGATTTAAGTGTTATATTCAATGAAAATATTTTAATAAATTTATCTATTTAATAAAATCTTTATGGAAACGATATTTTCAACATGAAATTTCTTAAATGATCAATCAATACATTTAACATCTTATATAGACTCCATTGATATAACCTATACTTTTCTAATGATATGAACTGATAAAACCAGTCATATAAATTCTGGATATCTTTTACTATTAATAGATGTTTTTAAAACCCATTTCACTTCCATGTGATTTAACATGATAAAATTCACCTAAAAACTACTTATTTTTCTTGGGTTATGCTATGATAAAATGATGAAATAATTATGAAACATTTCTCAGGTCAAAAAGTTTTGATATGATGTAATGTTTCCGAAACCCATTTCATTTAATGTGTTATGTTACAATGAATAACTAATGTTCATTTGTGACACATAAATATATCCTTGATTATGTGACTAGTTGTACCTATATCTCCCTTTAATAATTCAAGAAATTATTAAAGTTATATGGGCTCAAAGGGTACAAGGGTTGTTTTTCCAATCTCAAAATAGCGTTTACATGCTATAATCGAAACCCATAGTAGGTACATGGGATATCCGAAACCCAACATGTTATGATTTTCTTATTGGGTAGATTTTAAATTATATTATATTTTATCATGTGTATTCGGAAAATATATGGTTTATCTAGATTTTATTTTCATATGAACAATTTCATGATTCAATTATAATTCATGCATTTTTAACTACGATTCTTTATTACATGACTAGTGATTATGATCATTGATATGCATGGTACAAACTTCAAATATTATGATCATGTCCTTATAACCCAATTTTATTATTATTCATACACATATCCCATGTTTACCCTTACTGATCATATAATATCACCCTTTTTAGGTTTTCTTTATCTTGGTTATGAATAAATTTAATACATTTGATTCCGTAAAAGGGGTCCTAGTTATAAAGACTGTAATGGGAGATGCTTCAGTTTAAAAATGGACCATTTTTTATGTTTCCATGATTCTAAAGACACTAAATGATACCTATCCTCATGAATGAATTTTATTAATTTAATTAATATTCATAAAAAAATTATGTAATATTTATATGTCATAAACATTTGAGACTATATTTATTGTTTTTTATATCGGGTAATATAGATGTAAATTTGGGATGTGTAAATAATTGGGATGGTTTTTGTGTTTTTTTTGTGGAATAATAATGTGTATCTGGTATTTTATGACACAACGGAAACTAGGGTTATTTTTTTGGTTGTTACGATTATATTTTAGTAATTTGAAAAAGATAAAAATGGTGTTTTACATTCATTATTTATGGTAATGTATTTTGGCCCAAAGAGAAAAGATGTGGTACTAATTAATAATGATTGGAATACATGGCTCCCATGAAATATGTGTGCCTACCTATGAATATTTTTATAGATCTGATTTGTTTGTAGTATTATATATATTTTTTTCATAGAGATTATTTGTGAAATTTTACTCACCTAATCTGAGATCATGAATCCAAGTGTTATTGGGTATTTCGATCCTATGATTTTACTGTGTGTGTGATACATGATACTAGAAATTGGTAATTGGGGCTTTAAGGTAAGATAATATATATCATGGGTGTGGGTAGTGATGTGTATGTTCTAGAGAGGTAAATATCCAAATATAAAATTGCCTAGATGTGATATTTGAGGTCATATATATGTATTGGTTATGATATTTTGTTTATAGTGATATCAGACATAAATAACCTATATTGATGTGACAAGATGGTGGATATGTTTTTCAACTAAATGTTTGAGCCAAATGGGGGCCATAAAAGATGAGGTACACATGAGCTTCCAATAATGGTTTTGAAGAATCATGTGTAGCCAGTTCAACGGATTACGATACAGAAGGAATTTTAATTTCAATGGAGATATATTTAGATAAATGTTTCATATAATAATGTATAGGGGACTCAAGGGTCAATCTATATATATAGTTTTTTACTAGGGATTCCTAGAATCGAAATTCTCCAATATTCCAATTTAGGAATGTTCCCCAGAAAATAAATTATAAATTAATTTTAGTTTAGTTCATATTTTATCTTATTGATACACAACCTCCCAGGATGGAGGGTAACATAGGTGGTCTACATGAATAGTATAATTGTTAAACATGGATGGGTAATGCAAGTATTGGATTATAGAAATCAGGGGAAAATATATAAGGATTTTGAAGAAATGTTATTTTTTAAAATATTTCATTTTCTGTAGAGTGTTGATTGTGCATAGAACGTAATGTACATGGTATAAGGGAAGAAATTATACATAGATTACACCAAAATGCTCACAGATTTATTTAATTTTTCACTATGAATTATTAGATTTACGATTAGAAATGTGTGTGGATTTTGGAATAGTATTCAACATGTTATCATCGTATAGGTGAGCATTTTAAGGTTAACCATTTTTAGGATATGAACCACGAATTGAATATGGAGGAGAATATGATTGAAATTATTAGACCTATATCTATTGTGGTGTCATGTGAGACTTGTAATGGGGATTCAATTAGTTGGATGTAAGGCCATGAATAATACTTATAGGTTGGTTAGATCATGAGATCCCTATTACCAATATAGGGTATATTGTCTCTAAGGTGATATGATTTCAAGGGGATATGACATTTCTATATATAAATCAATAAACCAATTTAGTATTATTGAGAATTTTTTTTCGATGGGGAACTTATATAGTTTTCATGGATGTTAACTTATAAATCTAATGGTCTGGAATCTAGTCAGACTCATAAATATAACGTATGATCAATGGTTATTCTCAACGATAATTGTAGGATTCCTTTTGTACAGATAAGTCTTTTCAGATAATGGGTTGATAAGTAATGGGAAAAATGAATGATATTATGTGTGACTCTTTATGATGGTCAATGATTTTTAGGTTACAGTTCTTCATAGTTTCATTAAATTGATCCAATATATTCTGAACATGACAGATAACCTTTTATGATCAGATCTATTGCATTATTTTCCATCAACTCACATGACTTCATATTGTGTGGAGTTATAGAAAATCTAGTTTCCAAGTGAATGTTTATCTACCCTATTTTATATTCCAGAAATTGGATATATAATCGGTGGGAGTATATAATTTTGAATATTTATAGAGGATATTATTTATATTGGATTTCTTGTGGAGGAATCATGGGTTTGTTTTGAGGTCATTGGAGGTATGGTGATATTGGATAGTTTAAACATAAGGACATTATGTAACTAAAAGAGTGGAACCAGATACCTAGTGACGATACCTATTCAAGAAGCATGTTATTATATCCACTAGGTGAATGTTTCAGGTTCACATGGTATAAAGTATATCCTATCATCATTCTTATAATGAGGTGCATGTTTCTTTCTTGAGGGTCTAATTTTAAAACCCTTTTGGGGTCCTCTTATCTGAGTTGATGGAAATGATGGGGGGAACCCCATTGAGCTCCCATTTCCACTCGTTGAGGATTCATGATCAATGTAGACTAATTGTGGATTTTATCACTAATTGATGTTGTTTCATTCTTCTAAATGCTTTTATCTTCATCCTCTCATTCCCTCTATCTCTGATTTTTTTGAAATGAGAATTGGTATTTCATGTTGATTCTATTGGATCGTGGTGAATTTTTTTCATGACGTTGAGGATTCCATTCTTTTCATTTATTTGAGGTCCAAATAGAATGGATACTAAATGTTCCAGCAAGTTTCAATTGGGGTATAGAATTTCGTTAATATATATTCATGTTTAAATCATTATTAAATTAAATTAATTTGTGTATTGATGTTGGATGTCAGGTATTTGGTTTTCTTCATTAGGGAATGTATTCTGGGTAAACTGAACTATGGTTCTTGTGTTCTATTCAATTTTATAATGTATAGTGAGTATATATTGAAAATAATTAAATGTATTAATTTTAATTATTTGTATTAATTAAATATAATTTCTTTATAAGAAATTAGTTATTATGTTTTATGGATCCAGGACCTCATGATTGTGATTGATGGTCTATACCCTAGCACAAAAAATGACCTTTAGCGGCCGCCAAAAGCCGCCGCTAAAGGTTTATAGCGGCCGCCAAACGGTGGCCACCAATTGGTGGCCGCTATAGCCCGGACAAATAGCGGCCTCCAAATGGCGACCACTATAGGTCTCCTTGAAAAACCTATAGCGGTCGCCAAATGGAGACCGCTATTTGGCGGCCGCTAAAGGTGTCCATGGAGACACCTATAGCGGCCGCCATATGGATGCCGCTATTAAATTTTAATATTTTTTTTAAAAAAATCAATTATACATTAATACAAAAAATAAATCACGGCTGTTATCTTCAATGCTCCGTATCCATCATCACATATAACTTCATAACAAAATTTAATAACAAACTTAGTACCAAATAAAACCTAGAAAACAAATATTTAACTTCAAACTTACTATAACATATCTAAAGTATTTGATTTTAAAAATAATATTTATAAATTTGATTACCGTTTTATAAATTTAAAATCGTTAATTCTATTGTTCTAATTGTATTGTTGTCATGTGATTTCAGGTCAATCCGATGTCATCCGCTATGAGTTTGACCGTTAGACGCCAGTTTTGGCCATTTATGACACCAGAACGGCGTTCCCAGTCACCGCGGGCACACGGCACGTCCGATTGATGTTCCGTCTGCTCTACCACATCACAATTCACTCACCCTTTGATGTTGTCTGATATCGGGCCATTCGGACATCGTTCGGCCAGTTTGGGACCCCCCACGCGTGTTTATCAAGCGCATGCAACGCTTAAAGAATGCATAATGAGCCCTACCATGCAGACCGCACGTCCAATTGACGTGTTGTCTATGTGTGAATGTTGCGAATAATAATTGTATTGTTGTCCTGTGATTTCAGGTCAATCCAATGTCGTCCGCTAATAGTTTGACCGTTAGACGCCAGTTTTGGCCGTTTATGACTCCAGAAAGGCGTTCCCTGTCACTGCGGGCACACGACACATCCGATTGATGTTCCGTCTGTTCGACCACATCACAATTCACTCACACTTTGATGTTGTCCGATTTCGGGCCATTAAGACATCGTTCATCTTGTTTGGGGACCCCCACGCGCGTTTATCAAGCGCACGCAACGCTTAAAGAACGCATAATGAGCCCTACCACGCAGACCGCACGTCTGATAGACGTTCCGTCTGCACATGCACATCGAAAAAAATAGTTGTATTGTTGTCCTGTGATTGCAGGTCAATATGATGTCGTCCGCTATGAGTTTGACCGTTAGATGCTAGTTTTGGCCGTTTATGACTCCAGAATGGCGTTCCCGGTCTACGCGGGCACACGGCACATCCGATTGACGTGTCGTCTGCTCGACCACATCACAATTCACACACCCTTTTATGTTGTCCGATTTCGGGCAATTCGGACATCGTTCGGCCAGTTTGGGACCCCCCCCCCCCCCCACGCGCGTTTACCAAGCGCGCACAACGCTTAAAGAACGCATAATGAGCCCTACCGTGCGGAACGCACGTCCGATTGATGTGCCGTCTGCGCGTGCACGTCGCGAATAATAATTGTATTGTTTTCCTGTGATTTCAGGTCAATCCGATGTTGTCCTCTAAGAGTTTGACCGTTAGACGCCAGTTTTGGCCGTTTATGACACCAGAACGGCGTTCCCAGTCACCGCGGGCACATGGCACGTCTGATTGACCTGCCTTCTACTCGACCACATCACAATTCACTAACCATTTGATGTCGTCCGATTTCGGGCCATTCGGACATCGTTCAGCCAGTTAGGGACCCCCCCACGCGCGTTTATCAAGAGAGCGCAACGCTTAAAAAACGCATTATGAGCCCTACCGCGCAGACCGCGTGTCCGATTGATATTTCTTCTGCACGTGCACATCAAAAATAATAAATTTATTGTTGTACTGTGATTTCAGGTCAATCCGATGTCGTCCGCTAAGAGTTTGACCGTTAGACGCCCGTTTTGGCCGTTTATGACTCCAGAACGGCATTCCCGGTCACTGCGGGCACACGGAACATCGGATTGATGTGTTGTCTGCTCGACCACATCACAATTTACTCACCCTTTGATGTCGTCCGATTTCGGGCCATTCGGACATCGTTCGGCCAGTTTGGGACCCCCCCCACGCGCCTTTATCAAGCACGCGCAACGCTTAGAGCAATATTAGAGAAATAACCATCTGGCACCTTAACAGTCTTCAAAAATATTGGAGCAATAACCATCTGCAACCTTAACAGTCTTCAAAATTGATAGAAATGATTGTTTCTCTTTTTTACTCATTGTGTACTGTGCAGTAGTCATGTATGCCCGATTACCTTCACCCAACTATAAATGTAAAGGTTTTCTCAATCCCATTTCATGCAAATCACGTCGAGCATTAGCACTGTCCTTTTATTTCCCCTTGACGCCTAAAATGGTGCACAAAATATTATCACATACATTTTTTTCAATGTGCATCACATCTAAATTATTCTTTAAAATATTATATTTACAATAAGGAAATTCAAAAAAAAATACTTCGTTTCTTCCAATAATGACTTCACTTTCTATTTTCAACAGGAATAGAAGGCAATGTGGGAACCAATAAATCTTGAAAATCATACATTGTAAGGATGTTTTATTCATCATGTTGTGTACAAATTTCAACCCCAGACAGTATTTATGGTGATTGGTCAAACTCTCTATTCCCATCAAATGATACACGGTCTTTTCTAAACCTATGTAATGGAGGAAGAAAGTGTCTGTGACCAAGATATGCCCACTTTATACAGTGCATAAGCCATATAGATTTCTTGCACTTATTACAACAAGGGCAAGCAAATTCTCCTTTTGTACTCCAACCTGATAAGTTAGCATACGCTGGGAAATCATTAATTGTCCATAACAAAGCAGCCCGAAGTCTAAACATTTCATTTGCTGCCGAGTCAAATGTCATTACACCATCGGCCCAAAATTCTTGCAGCTCATCAATCAAAGGTTTCATATAATCATTGATTTTATCACCAGGTCCTCTCGGTCCATAAATTAGAATTGAAAGTAACAAAAAAGTTTGCTTCATACATCCCCAAGGGGGAATGTTGTATGGAACCAACACCACTGGACATGTACAATGTGTCGCACCAACCATGGACCTAAATGGGTTAAAACCATCTGCTGCCAAACCAAGTCGAATATTACGATCATCTCAGGAAATGTCTGGGTGTCTCTGATCAAACTCTTTCCATGCCAATGAATCTGCCGGGTGAGTTAATTTATCAACCTCTTTCTTTCTCTCTGAGTTCCAAGTCATAAATTTAGCAATTTTATCGGACAAGAAGAATCACTTCTGTCTCGATTTCAGTGGGAAATAACGCATCTGTTTAGCGGCAACTTGTTTCCCTTGATTCAAGACTCTCCCAGGAAGAATCTGACTACCTTGATTAATCTCATTGGTCTTCCACCTGGATGTATATCAAACAGTACAATTATTTAATTGTGCATTCTCTTTTCTGAGCAACATACAATTATTGCGACATGCATCAATTGTATCATATGTAAAACCAAGATCGTTGATTAACTTGAATGCTTGGTAGAATGACTCCGGAATCTTCACTCCAATAGGGAGTACCTTCTTCAATAATACCAACAACATGTCGAATGAGGTTTCTGACCACTGGTTCAAGGCCTTCAGGTGTAACAATTCAATGATGAATGATAGTTTACTATATTTAGTGCATCCAGGATATAATTCAATATGCGCATCATCAAGAATTTCAAAGAATTTCAATGCTTCTCCATCTGCAGAAGAACGAGGATTACTCAATCCAACATCGTTATTTACGACATTACTGTCTTCAGATTGAAACTCACGCATCATATCATTCAGCATTATGTTCATTGGATCAACTGTTCCCAAATCAACATTCATATGAATATTTTCTGAGCGATGACATGAAACAGAATCTTCTCCATGACGCGTCCATGTCTTATAGTTTTTCAAAAACCCATTCAAAAACAAATGTTCTCTAACACTATCTCATTTGAAGAGATATCTATTTTCACATTTTATACATGGACAACTAATCATATCGCTTGGAAATGTGTTGGTGAAATACATAAATCGCTTAATCCCCTCATCATATTCAGCTGAAAATCTATCTAGCATATCAATCTAACTCCTATTCATATCTATATTTAATAGATATAAAAAGTGAAATATCTTATTTAAATTCTAAAAAAACACATATCATTAGAATTTAAACACCAAATTTGGATAAAAAACATTACCTGCGGAGGACTCGACCATGGGTAACGGGGTCTGACTCGATTGTGGATCCATGAGGTCGCAGTGGATTGACGACAGAGGTTCGACGGCCGGATTCGAAAGTAGCAGAACCGTTGGACCGCGTGGAGGGTTCTACACGGCAGGGCATAATGGACCGGAAGTCCAATGGAGGCAGGAGGAGTTGCCAGAGGGATGCAACAGGGCCGCGAGGGAACGACAGCGGTGGGGCTATCCAAAGGTGTTGTGCGGGCAAAGGTGGGGGTTGCTGGGTCATGGGGGTGTCGGGGTCACGGGGGCGCAGCGCGGAGGCATGGCGGTGGGGGTCGCTGGGGTGCAGCGCGGGTAGGGTTTTTCGGGGTCACGAGGGCGCATCGTAGAGGCAAGGAAGTGGGGGTTGCCGGTGGCGCAGCACGGAGGCAAGGGGGTGGGGATCGCCTGTAGGTCGTCAGGAGGTCAGGGGCGCACGGAGGTCGCCGGGAGGTCGCCGGGAGTTCGGGGTCACCGGGAGGTCGCCGGGAGGTCAGGGGTGTGGGTCGCCGGGAGGTCGCCGGTAGCATGGAGTCAAGGGGGGTGGGGTCACGGGGGCGCAACAGGGGTTGTCGAGGTCGTTGGGAGGTCGGGGGTCAGGGGTCGGGGTCGACGGGGGTCGGGGTCACCGGTGGGGTCGGGGTCGCCGGGGGTCGGGGATGGTCGCCGGGGGTCGGGGAGGGATGGCGGGGGTCGGCGAGGGTGGCCGGAGGTCGGGGTCGGGGAGGGTCACCAGGGGTTGGGGTAGGGGTCGCGGGGTCGGGGAAGGGGGTGTCGCGGGGTCGGGGAGTGGAGGGAGGGGATGGAGGGGATATTACGGGTTTTTTTAGGAATAATTGCAGCGGGCGCCATTTGGCGGCTGCTGTTGATGGTATTAGTGGCCGCCAAATGGCGGCCGCTATAGATGCCCCACCTCCAAAACCAGATTTTCTAGTAGTGATATTACCTTTTACATTCTTGGGTAATAACAATAAATAAGATCCTAAGGGGATAATAATAGTTTTAAGGTATTCTGTTCCTAAAGATTAATATTTATATTTATAATCCAATATATTTTATACATTATTCATGTTTGAGATGTTTGAGTAACCTAAATTAGAATTGTGAGTGATTTTCATCTTATAAATAAATACATGTAGCATATGTGAGTCCCTTAGCAGACCTATTTTGAATGTTACATTATTTATTTGGACAACATTTCATATATATATATATATATTGTTTGTAAATATAGGAAATAGAACCCAAAAATTGTATCCATCATCAGTTAATGTTATGACTGACCATGCAATTTCTTTTTTTTTTGGTTAGGGGATGCGCAGTTTGTGTGGTGGATATTGGTGATAACATGGTTATGCTTTTGTTTTCATTGAAAATTTCATTTTTTTCATGTTACAATGTCTGATACCAGGGTTAGATATTATATGAACTAGTAGTATATGTTTATTTTATCTAGGTGGGGAGTTTTACCTCTCTGTGACTATGTATTTTATTTGTGAATTTATTCCCTTAGTCATGATGTGATTGTAAAGGATATACTATAGAGGTACATTTTGTCTGTGAAATACACGTTAGTCATATATTCCACTATTATGGGATGTTACAAGTTGAGTATGATACCCTTGGAAATAATTGGAAAGAGAAATGCAATTCCCACTAATACTATTTCAAGATATGATGCGAGATGATGTGTCCCCAATGAGTGATGGTATATGCATGGTGTAACTCTATTCTCCTTTATACTAACTATAATTGGTGATGATACATAGTGGGATATATTCTACCCTATTATGAATAGTTTGTACGAGGTATCATATATTACCGTATGATGGGTTATTATGTGATGTGTAAGGGACTTCCCCAAAAAAGATATTATGTTATTCTGATTTGCATCACCCAATTATGGTTTTATTGTGTTTTAGAAATCATATGTCTTGATATGATTAGATATGGTTGTTGGATGTACAATATTTGAGTTTGGATTTTTTTTCATGTTTCAATATACTACCTCCCTGTAGATGTGAAGAGTCACTCAGAGTTCATTCTATCCTTTATGGAGAAAATCATACATAACGATAGATAAAATCTACATACGGTCATATCAGGAATGGATTAGTTCTCGGGGATAATTATTCAGAACCAATGAAGAAACATGTGTATTCATGTGATGGTTATGACATATTATTCACTCCATAGATATTTAGATATATATAAACAATGGTTTTTGTTAGCGACACAACCTTTGATCGCCTACTGATTTTGGTGCCACACCTTATAGGGGACTCTGCTGAAGGTAAGACCTTGATATTTTTTATGATGGATAACAGAATATCCATATAAATGGAATATGACTTGTGTTTCTCTTTTGGTAGGTGGAAATTGTTCTAAGAATAGTTTACAGAATCTTGACATAAAATATTTGATTTTTTTGAATTTCTATACTATATTATATTTAATTGTCACTTTAAAAGAATCATGTATTGTTTCTATAATTATTTACAAGATTTTTCATTTTTTATGACTTGGTGGATGGTATTTATTATGGATTCGTTCCAGTATAATCCCATTATGTTCCCCAATTTTTAGTAATTTCATGTTTTCTTATTTATCATAATTTATATTTATAATGATATAATATTTCATGTTTATACATTGTGGTATTACCAAACCCTCACTACTATTCTATAGCATCTAGTGTATTGAGAGAACCCTCATGCACTCTTGTGGCTCTCTAGTATGTTCCCGAGCTTCTTAGTTCATGATATGGTGTCACAATTTTATAACAAAGCCCTATTTTTTGTTATTATATTTGGGGAATTGAAGTGGATATATGATCCTCCAGTAAAAGGGATGTTTTTTCGGTTTTAACAACACCTCTATATGTCAATTATATGACACTAGGGGTTGATAAATTTATTATTGCTTTTCATTAGTAAAGGTAGGTTTCTTGATTATTGAAAGAATGAAATTTAGATTAATTATTTATTGGTTTTTTATTGGAATAAAGTGGAAAGAAGCATGCATTCATGCATCATATTTGCAAAATACGATCACATGACATGTTCATACTTGATTTTACTTTATTTGATGGTTCTAAATAAATTATATTAGTAATTTAATTTTCTCAATAAAATTATAATTTTATTTCATTAAATAACATATTATTGGTGTTTTACATAATCAAAACTAATGGTTATAATTTTATTCATTTGAATCATTGCAGGGTGTTTCCATCATAATAAAATTAAAATAAATTATCCTTGAGGGCGAGTTTTTTAAGAGGATTCTCAATGACATTGAGGGACCATGCATGGGTGTTTTTCAGGAGAGTTACTTTGATGATAAAGGTGTAGGATAGAATATTCTTCATCGTACATGGACTACATGGATGTGTATACTATAGTATATGTGTTATATCTTGGTTATGATGGAATTTTACTCACAAGAATATGTTCTTTGGATAAAAAATAGGGCTTAGTGCCAATATTTTCATAATTGGATTTGATGTGTGTGGTTATCCCAAATGGGTATTGGTTAGCCCCTGATTATATATGCCATTGTAATGGAAACCATTGGAACATGTTTAATGTTATGAAATTGATACATGTGTTTTTCTATTGTGTATATGGTATTTTAATGCGGGTTATTATTTTTATATGGAGTTGGGATAAAAATCCATGATGGATATTACACACAGGATGAGTCCAACATGTATGTATGTCATTGTAAGATGGTGGGGTAAGAACGTGAGCATTTCGATGATGTGTATTGATCATTTTTGTATGTGTTTAGAGTTATATAATGGTATAATCTTAGTTTACCTATATGGTTTCATTCATTCTAATTGTGGTGATAGTTATGTACCATTGTAATTGGTTTTTTGATATTCTATCATTTCATTAGAGTAATAGAGTGATTTTTTTCTCCTCATACAGGGTCTGTGGGAAAAATATCTTGATATTATATTAAAATAAGGAATCATGAATGGTGTTTTAGAAATATTTGTCCTAGACATACATATTGGAGATGTTTATGGATTATTTCATAAACATATCATGAATATGGGGTAAATATAAGATAATTTAATGGATCTTGGGGAGTTTTCATGGTGGAATTTTCTATACATACTGATTTCATATCATGTCCTCCCATTATGAGGTTTAGGACAGATTTTGATGTGCTTTTTTAGTAATATGACATAGAGTGTGATATATAATGTTAAGCGAATCCTATGTTTTCTAATGGGGTCAATGAATTGTCTCTAATGGACCCCTAAACCCAAATGTTTTGAGTCATTATGGACATTAATTCTATTGTTATTTGATCACACGGTCATACTAGAAATTCATATGGTTTCACATTAGAACATAGTATAGGAGATTGGATACTCATAGAATGGGTTTTAATTGCTATACTGATACTATATTATTGATTTATAATGTGGCATAAATTATTCCAAGTTATAATATCGGTTTCCCTTATTAAATTGATCGACTAAAAACCTAAATTTATGTGCACACTATTATTTGGAATTCTATTTTATGTAATTATATCGAATTATTTGATTAATCCATAGTTTTTAGCCATATATAACTACACACTAGAATTTATTTCCATCCAATGAGGCGTTGGTAAACTATGAAATGTTGAATAAGGGGTTGTAGTACTAGTATTGTGGCCATGAAAGGGGTTTCCTACATATCCTTGTAAATAAAATCAAAACACATGTATTTCAATTCCACATAATAATACATGTCATAAATTATAAAATTTTTGTGTTAAGGAATATAGTTTTTTCTTATATGGTAATAGATCCATGAGAACTGAAATGTATTTTAACATAATATAGAGGACACTATAATGAAAACTGTACCAAATAATGTGTTGGGGTGTGACAAATGGTGAAGAATCATGTCCTTTTTTAACCTAACGTATAAATTTGGTGATGGAATTTTTGTTTACAAAGACAAAAATACAGACCCATTACATTTTATTAAACCAATTGGAGAATCATACTTGTATGGAGAAAACCAATAGTAGTACTTAATCATTAAGAATTTTTATTGTGATTATGCATACGCTTAACATTGTGATTTATCTAATTCAGTAGAAGTAAAATATTAGAAGTTTTTTTATCAGGGTTACACTTTGAATGCTTAAATTTTAACATCCTTAATTGATTATATATGGTCATGTTATGTGCAACACATAATAAATGATGCATCATCTTATAATCATCATATAAGGCATCTTATACTCTCATTTAGGGAATGATAGTGTCAAGAATGATCTGGGAACATTGGGATTTGACCTCAAGGTTGTGTCTTTAATTGTTTTGTGTAATTTTATTGAAATATCATGTATTTCAATTTGAAAATTTTAGGGTAATGAGATCGGACCATTCCATACTTTTATCATCATATGGTAAGGATGCATGTGTCATGAATGGAATGAGAACATTATATTGAGTGAGGCGTACTCAGAACCATCTATTTTTTTCATCCTATATACTATAAAATAGATAGTAGATAACATGGTGGGGGTATTAAATATAATAGGAGGCCAATATGTGTGTGTATAAAAGTTTTTCATGGAATCTATATAGGGAGTAAGGACTAGAATCATGGTTAATGTGAACTAATGTGGAAAATATGGTTCTTACAGTTGATTAAATGCACATTTTTATTCGACTTTGATACTATCATCGACGAAGGATGGTTTTTTGGATGACCATGTATTAGAGGAATGAATGTATATATCCTATAGAGATGAAAAAATAAGACCATTATAAATTAGTACAAAAAATAATTTCAACAGGGGATATCCAAGATGATAATCTTGTGCTAAGAAAAGTTTCACCAATATCCTAAAAAATGATCTTCATTATCAAGGGAATAAAAGATAGTAAACCCATTAGTTTCCTATATTTAAAAGAAGGAAACTATGATATTTCCTTCATTAACGTAATTCATGACTTCAAGGGGCCAATCTAGCTTGAATAACATAGTAATGTTTCTCTAGAGGACATCAAGCAGGCCTTCTTGGAATTGGATTATAAGGGATTAAAACATGGTAAATGGAATATTATGAGTTCATTTATATAAATTTCATTCAAGATGATATTCCTTGGTGATGTGGGGATATAGAATATTCTAGGTTACCCAAAATTAACATTCTTAAAAAAAGGACCCACTATATGTAAAATATTACAATGTAACTGACCAATGGAAAGAGGTTGAAATTAAATTTAGGCAACCCATAATTTTTATAATATTTGGGTTTTATTATAATAAGAAAATATTTATAATGTATTGTGTATTAAAGATATATTTCTAGGAAACAGTTTCACATGAATCCCACTATGTTGGAATATCGTTGGATTCTATTATGAATCACATTATGATGGATTCCCCATGAAGGTTTTATACATGTTCAACATTATCACAAAATTCATACAAAAATATCCTTCATCCACCCTCTATTAGGTTTAAACACAAATGTAACATGTGGGGTTGTTATAAAGTATTTTTCAAAAAAAAAGTCATATCTGTCTAGGGGTTCATAATATTATATATATGATCTTCTCAATGAATATTCCCTCCTCCAAAGTAATATTATTTTTTAAAGGGTTGACTTAGAATTTATAGGAAATAGTTTATATCAAACTACTCAAAATATGTGGTGACATAGGATACTCAAAAAAACCAATAATATTATTGATGAATTTAGAAATGGATTCATTTCCATAAATAAGATACACATCCATGTGGGTCATCATCATGTTTCTTAAAAGTGATAATTACTTGAGGAAACAAAAGATAACCATTCAAATAACGAAAAGAAAAGCATGTACATATGAATAATATATAGAAATGAAGGATCAATGATACGATGAATCAATGTTGTTACTGATTGTGTAATTTTTTATTTGACATGAGTTATGATTATTTTAATGTCATAAATGAATCTCAAAAATAATTCCTATATGAATCCAAAAGGGATGGCCACCATTCTACTATAAATTATTTCCATAAAACTAGAATATTACATGATGGTGATATATTCACATCATGGAACTGTAAAAATCATATTCATTAAAAATTACTATCATTACACAAATATTTTTGACATAAAAATGTATTTTGATTCCATGAATTATTATATTTTATATGAACTAACTGAATTTATTATGGAAAATTTCACACTTCTATTTTCCTTTATTGAAAATTGATTATTAATTAAATTTGAACATAACGATACATCAATAAGTTCATTATAGATTAATGGGTAGTGAAGTTAATCATTTTAAATGAAATTGAACCTTATATAATGGTTTTTCATTTAGTAATATTTTTCTATGTAAAAAAGGATCATAAAAAAATGTGGTTTAGTGGTTTGACATCAATTTATTCATTCATTAATTAAATGCATATCATACTCCAAGAGGATCATTCTCAACAGAAGGTTACAGGATGAGAAATTTTTTAATGGAATATATACCATTTTATTATGATAAAATCCAAAAAATAATTTCAAAATCCCCTTCTATTATTATTCTTCAATTTTTATTCTTCTTTATCCCTAAATTAACTCATTTTATCCACTTGATGACCATGTTTTGGTAATGAATATCTGGAGCATGGAACACAATTTTCATGTGATGATAAATTGTTCCCATATAATGAGTTTCATTTTGAATTAAATGAATAAAACTATAACGTAGAATAGTTCATTTGGTATATTAATTTTATATTATGTAGGTTCATAGCGTAGAATGATAAATAATATTGTCACGTAAAATAGGATTTTATCATGGGTAATTTTTGAACTTCTATATGAATCATGACTCAATATTTTTAAATATTAAGGAGATATAAATGACTCAAGGATATTGGTGTTTTTGAGAGGAATATTTTACTGGTGGATTTTATCATCCCATAACAGAGTTCGGGGAGGAAATCCAAACCAGAACTACTAGTTTCAAATACTATGATTGACGGGTGAAAAATGAAATTATGATTTGTAGCAAGATATGAGATAATAGATATGGATGTAACTATATATCAAATAATGATATAAATAATAATAAATATAGTTATTAACATTTGTATTAATATTATGATACAATATCATAATAAATATAGTTATTATCATTTGGATTAATATTATGATACAATATCATAACTAGAAGACTCTCTATGGTGATTCCCATGATAATATATCCATCATTATATATGTAGTGTTCTAGTGTGTGGCCAATATTGAAAAATCAACATATTTATAGAGACAATACACATGGATATTTTAGAAAAATGATATATTTTTCATATGATCTTTGATAAATAAATCATAAATCACTAGATTACTAAAATGAATATAAATTAACCCAACCATAGTTCTTAAAAGTGGGGTTTTGTGCCTACCAAACACATGGACATGATATAATAAAATGGATTCTTCATAGTAAACATTATGTTATCAAAAACCACAAGTGAACTGGTAAACCTATACAGTGGGAACACATAAATATATTTTCATAACAGATAAGTAAATTAGATTAAAATAAATAAATAAATCTATGAAATATAAGGAATTCCAAAAAAGGTCAACGAGGATAGTTTTTATGGTTATACATATTTGACCAAATGATAAGGCATCCCATATTCAAACATGTGAGAGGTAAAATTTAGGTGAACCGAAATCCCGATGCTAATATATACAGTCTCATTTGTATTTAAATGTAGTTTATCATCATAATGAACAAAAAAATTAAATTATGTGGTATAAGGTTCACGATGAGAACTATACACCCTATAATGGATTTCAAGAGGGGAATCAATATATAAGGCTTATGTATTTCTATAAAGAATTTCTAAATTCAAGGTATTTAGTTATTCCCAGAAAATGATTTTAATATATGAAAGGGTGAAATAATATCACATCTAGAAATTCTTTTAATATGATCAAGACATAAATTTTTTTAATATTGAGTGTAATTTGACACACATGAATTGTTGGGTTATTAAAGTGGTAAATCAAAGCCGAAATTTGGTATTTGGAAATGATTATTAGACAGAAGTGGTAATTTCTTAAACATTGGAAATGAAGTGAACAAAACTACTCTAAAAGAAAATTTGGAATGTGTTTAAGGATATCATGCCATAATGACAAATAAAAACCATTACAAATTACTTTTTAGAAAAAACACAACTATGTTATTCACCAATTAAAGTAGGTATTATCTTGGTTGATTAAGATTCATATTAGAATTTATGTGACCAGTGTAACCTAGAGGATATTATTAAGGATTATTGAATTTGGAGAGGTTTATGTCAACATAAGTGTTTGCATTGGTGATGATTCCGAAAACAATTTTATATACTAGGTTTATAGATATGATTTTGCTCATAAAGGGGTTCCATCATTTCAAAAGTCTTGCCACCATGCATTTAACACATTCTCTAGGAGAAGGGATATAACATGCAATATATTTGGTATTTGATCACTAAAATGGTAACATTTCCTAATGATAATGGTGGAATTTTCATGAATTACTATGTATGCATGTAATAAATTATAATCAATTTCCAAGGGAAAGGATGATTAACTATATATTTTCATTAGACTAGAGGATAAAGTGATCATATATTTACTTTTTATGGGGCCATATTTTTAAACATTAAAAGATTTGTAAATTTTTTAATTGTGATTAATATTTTTCATATGACATTAATGGGAAGAGAAATAAGATGAATTTAATATTTTTTTTCAAATGACCCTTCATAATTTTTTATACTGAGATTAATTTTCCCTTTACAATTCCTTTGAATTATATTATTTTTACAAGACTATATGAGTTTATTCCTTGTCTATATAGGAGATACTCTTTAGAATGGATTTTAACTGTGTTTTTTCATAATAGAGATATTTATGGCTCTTTCCATGGAATATTATTTTCCTCATAAGTTGAACCACTATTTTTTTAAGGTTGACTATGTTTGAATATGTGTTTTATGGGTTTATGGATATATGTAGAAATTATAAATATATAAGAATGTCATTTTTCAGTAAAAATGAATTGAAAAATTGTTGATAATGATAACCTAGTAATAATAACGGCTATCTCATGAGAAGGTGAACAAAGTTTATGGACATTGTACTCAGAATGAATTTATATATGGGTTTTTAATATGATGCTAAAAAAAACTATGTATACTAAAAAACCAGGATCAAACAACACAAAGTTGTAAAATATATATCACAAAGCATAAATAAGAATATAGAAATACCAAACATGAATTATAATACCATACATTTTGAGGGTTGTTTTGGAATTTATGGACTCTAATGTTGGTCCCATGGTAGATTGTGTGTATATCAATATGTATCTTGTAATAATAGGAATTATGATACAAAAATTTCATGTATCATATTATTTTAACAACATAGGGTCATGTTTAGGGGAAACATTATAATAGCTTTATTTTAATATAGATCCATTCAGAAACGTGATTCAGATGAAAGGAATCACGTGGTAAGTTAAAGGGCTAGTTCAAGATGATGGTATTTACAGCTAGACCTAGGTCAAGACCTACATGTGTCACTATATAACATCCCAAGAAAATAAAGAATATTACTTTTTCATATTTATTAATATTTGTGAATAGAATACTAATATTAATATAAAGGGGATTCTATGTTCGATGGAGTACCCAATATGCAACAACAAGTTTCTTTGAAATCATACGATGCACACTAGTAATATAATAATATTATTGTATATGGTAGGAAAATACAAGCCGATGTAATGGCGGGAATGAATAGATCTAACTAAAAAGTGATTATATATACTTTTCAAATATTATTACATTTATTAAATAAATGTTAGATTCTTAAAATGCAAATGAATCCAATTTTAAGCATAAATATTCTAATATTTTTTAAAAGTTCGATTAACCACCTTTTGACAGAGAAACCCTTTTAAATCAACTTTTTTAAAATTTTATATGTTATATATGAAAAAATAAAATTCTGTTTATAATAGGGATAATAAAATTATCTTTGTATAAATTTTTGTTATTTTTCCGATAAAGTTCATTTTTTTAATGAATGGTGTAAAATGTTTTATTTTAATTCATAAAATCATTTTAATCTAATTTATTTAAATGAATAGATTATATTTTTAATTGTTTTTAATGTAAAATTAGAATATATTTTTACCATTTAATCCAATGGTGGTCATTGTAAATAATTTCACTTTGAAATTAGACTTAAACTAGTGTCAATATTTTGATATATTTTTGTTTCTTAAAAACAATCTATATGTTTTGAAAACGGGAATTAATTATTAAATTTATTAATTCAACTTATATTTTTGGAATTTTGTAAAATAGGAATCATTTTTGAATTAGGAATATCAAATATAGCTTGGGGGAATTTTTGGTATTTTTCTGAAAAAGTTCAGTTTTTGATGAATGGCGAAACCACTAAGTGGTAGTTAAAGAACTGTTTTTTCATTTAAATGAAATTTCACCACCTCTGTGATTTGAATTTCAAAAATCCGGCATACATGGTTGTCATTTGGATGTAAACTGTGGTTAAATGGGATGAAAATACTTTATTGTGAATAGTAACTTTTAAGTTTTATTAATCGCGATTAAAATGTAATTAGTGTAATTTAAGGTAATGATAATGTTATAATAATATGAAATGAACTTGAAACATGTCCTAACCTTGTTGGATGAGTCATTTCCGACCATTGAAATCCATGGGTCAACTTGGGGACCCCATGGAGCCACTTGGGTAAGAAAATGACATTAATAACTTTTTATTTAAAGATAAAATAAAAATTTCAAAAACATGTATGGTTTTACAAAATAAATTTTTACATGGGGTTATACAAGTAATATTTTTGACTATAAATACTCACTTTAAATCTAAAAATATTTCCTACATCATATTTTTTTTATAATTTTTAGACATTTAATAAATTAATTTATTTATGGCACCATATTGATGCACCGATTACCACATTAATGAAAGATTTAAATAAAATGAAAAGCTAATGTAAAATCTAAGACACACACTTGTCAAAATACTATTGGATTGGTGGATTTATAACCCTTGACACCTTAACCTAGAAATATATAATTGTGTTACCTTTGATATCCGAAAATCATTTTATAATAAAGTAACATTTCAAGACATTCCAAGAGTTCCCCTCCTCCCTCTTATAAAACGATGATTGTTCAATCTTCTTTTAACACCTCTCATGGCGTCCATTAAGATGTCAATGTATTTATATTTGATATATAAATTTTTTTTATGTATTACTTATGCTTCTTTATTTTTCATTCATGCCATAACTTTATGTTTTCCATAATGGGTAAACGCGATAATTTCATTTTAGGAAGTGCGGACTACCGCCCCCTCAAAGTGATTTGAATCATTAATACCATATGTGGGATGTATAAAGGATGTATTAAATGATGCTATATATTATATTATACTTTAATTATAATATACCTATGTATAATTATTTTTTTCATTCCATTAAATTTTAAAATTGAAATGAAAGTAGCATTCATGCGTACGTACGACCTACCATATCCATGAACGGTACATTCCATTTCATATCTCCAAATGTTATTTACTATTATAAGTATATATATAATGGATATATATGTCATATATTACATTTAAATGATGGATATCATTCTGGAATTATAATATATATATCACTCTCTCATTTAGTTTTAATTCCATTAATATGACAAACAAATGAAAGCACCGTTCATGCGTACGTATGACCTACCATCTCCAAGAATGGTGCATTTCATTTTTTATCTCAAAATGTTATTTAATATTATAAAATGAATATATACTGGATATATATGATATTTAAATCAATAATACTATTCTGGAGATGATTTACCTATAACTACATGGAAAATTCTTTTCCTACAAGTTCAATTTTTACTCATTTACCGAACATCGACAAAAATATCTGATATGAACTCACATTTTTAGCCAACTAATATAACATTATAATATGTGATATGAACTGAATAATAATATTTTGAGGAATACCTTAAGCAATTATAAATTTACCAATGTTTATTATTCAAGAATATAAAGAAATGAACAAGACATGTCGGACTTGAGGTAAGAGATCCTACCTCACTCTTTATTTTTAAGTACTCTCTTTTATGACATTATTATTATGCTCATATTTCTTATGTTATTAGATGTTTTTTATATCCATATTACGGTAATTTTTATGTTTATATTATTATAGACCCTATTTGATCTGATAAAACCATTTTTTTAATGTTTTAAGTGTCGCTGTTAGGCTGCCGAATTTTTATAATGGATTTCTTATCCCACTTTTAATTCTGTGATATTTCCATTGTTATCCACTTATTTATTTCATGTGGTGCATTGTGTACTGCCCTTTAATATATATTATCATGATTTTATTTATATTCATCGTATTATGTGATTCATTTGGTTTTGATTATATTTTGGTCATACGACTTGATTGATCACAACGAGGTAAGGGCTTTTTATCTCACTTTTTGTTCACGTGAGATTCATGCTACATTTTCCACTACTTCCTTTTGTGTGGTGTATTTACTACCCATGATTGTATTAGTTGTGTAATATAATTTAATTTATGGGTATTTACATCTTCATTGTATGACCCTTCTTTTATGGGGTGTACATTTAGAAAAGTTACCCAAATCGGTAAGGGAACCTTTCACCCTCCTCTTTTTAAAAGACATATTTTTTTAGGTATTTTAATTTACATAATATAATGTTGGGATATGTTATTATATATATTTATTGCTATAAATTATATTTCCATGTGATGATATGCCCTTTTTATCTATCAACATCACATTTTCTGAATTTTAAACTGGTATTGTTAGACTGTCGAATTTTGGTGAGAGAAATTTTTAACCCAATTTCAATTCTTTGGGTTAAACCTATACATACTGATTATGTCATACAATGAATATGTGAGGATGACCTCTTATTGTTTTACACTTAATATCCTCTTATATTGGGTGCATTTATATTTGTCACACATAATTATGTAATTGATTTATCCTTAATCTAAAGATACCAACTATGTAATGAAATTTCTCTCAATATCCATTCATTGAGGCATATTTTTTTTCTAATACAAGTCTTTATTTTATACTCTATATAAACACCTTTTAAATTTCATTTCATTAAAAGGGAATATTTTTCTACGAAGTGTTTTACTGAACAACAAAAAAGAATGTTTCTTTTAACGTACACGGTGACAACGACCTTTTCTGCCGTCATGAGTACTATTTGACCTTTGGCTTCCTTAACAAGTCATAATGTTTTTAAAAGAAATTAAATACCATATAATCTTTTATGTATTTTTGTATTGAAAATGGATTTGATAATGGATTTGTTGTGTCAATATATTTAAGTGATATATTGTGATTGAAATGTGCAAATGTTTTCTTTCCATTATATTTGTTTTATTTATTATGGTTTTGTAATGGTACTTGGACATTTGATGGGTGGTTGCATGATAAACCAGATGATGGGTGGTATCGTGAAGACAAGAATGGGTGTTTACGTTATAACCTCCAATGCATGGGGTATGGAAGTCGGCCGTATGGGTATTCCATTTAGTGATATGTGTGGAAGTCGACCGTATGGTTATTCCATTTATGTATGTTTATGTCCCAAGTTAACTATCTAGGTTATGTGTTTCTTATATTTTTATTGGTAATATTTTGGTTACAAAAGGGTAATTAATGATATTTTATTCAGTGAAGAGAATTTACTACTCCATAAAGGTGAAATGTATTACTCATGATAAAGTATTCATGATTTACTTAATGTTCTGAAAAACTAATAGTTTACTTGTTTGTGTATCATTTACTGGGCTTTTTATGCTAATCCCAAGTTTTTGAAATTTTTTCCACATGAATTAAAGATGAATAGGGTCATGGATGGGATCATGGAAGGACATATCATCTAAAACATGGAACTAGATATGATTCTTTTTAAGAGTTTTTATTTTATGGAAACTTATTAGAAGTTTCTACTTTGTAATATTTTGAGATGTAAATGTTATGTCCTAATTAACTAAAACTCTAAACCTAAAAAGATCCTCTATGTGAATTATTCATTTAATTAATGATTATGTAATTGTTTAAGGCTGGGTCCTTATATTTGGTATCAAATGTAAGTTTAGATAACTTTAGAGGTTAGGGTATTCTTTAAGCATAAATGACATTACCATAATGGTTAGGATTTCCAAAAGAGTCATAGTTTTAGATAAATTGAATGAGTAAATATATCATAGAATGATATGATTATTCTAATTATATACTCACACTGACTTTTTTGGTTTTAGTAAATGGTTGGATCTTGTAGGAAACAATGTAATAGAGGATGTGACGAAAACTGTGATTGTTTTCTAAAAGAACAACTGAATGATATGGGATCTTCAATGAGAAATCTTGTGGTTTTTCTCAACCAAATATTAGGAGTCATGAATAACCACTCGAACCATGGTGAGTTCCCTAATGAATCATGTACGAGATAACCAACTCGGTATGGATATTCTGGTAATAATTATAATGTTAACCAATAGGTTTTATATGATCCTTACATTTTTGGTAAGTACGGGTTACTATATGTTATGATGGAAATTGAAAGGCATGAGATAAACTTGAGAATAAATTATCTTAAGGTTATTTTTGATGATTTTATCACTTTTTGGGTTATATTTTAAGAATAATATAGTTATGGAAAAAGGACAACACGTAGACTGTGTGACAACCAGTCGCGTCGAACAAAGCTGCGGAAATCGAACCCACAACCAAAGTCCAACTGGTATTTATCTCCTACCACTGGACTATGTTATGTCCCTAGTTAGTTTAACTAATTATTTTTAGATAGATGATTTTATGAATCATGAGTAAGATGATTTTAGGTTATCTATTTAAATTATTATCCTATCATGGAAGATATGTGATTAGGCTAATTAATTTTCAATACGAGACTTTAAGAGAAGCTGATGTTATTTGGAGATAAATGTTAAGTTTTATCTGGGAAGACTACGTGATTAAATCCTTAAGAGATTTGGGTTTCAATATTAGTTTTGATTCCTTTGAATCATTTTATGTGTATATGTTTATTGAATGGTCCTTGTTGAAATTTGGGTATTGTTTGAAAAATTTTGGAGATTAAGAATAAATTTTTTTATAAAGGATTATCCATTTTGGGGATTATATGATCTTGTACTAACCTTTTTGGTTTTGGTTTTGGTTAAGATCTAAAGACATGGGAAATATATAGTTCTCTTTTGTGGATTAGGTGATTCTCAAGATGTTGATTATATTACTCTTAATGTGAACAAGTCTTCCTAAATACTCATCTTTTGGAGAAAATATGAGTTTGTGTAAGAAATCTAGTAAAAGTTAAAAGTAAACAGGAAATGTAACTTTATTTCCTTATGTTTTAGTTAAGATCATAAATAAATTCCACAATGAAAAGTAAATTAAAACAAAAATGTTTTCTATTATTTTTCCTACTGGGGAATCAAATACCGTTTAACCCATCACAAGTTTGTGATTTTTTATTGTTAACTTTATCTTTATCATGTTTTACATCAATCTACATTAGAACATGACCCTTTGTTTTCTCTTCCATGTCTATGTTTTCATAAATGGAATCCTAGTATGGGTTATGTAAGGTGACCTTTGTACTTCTCTTTCTTTATTTTAATATGATAGTTTTACTAACACTTATTCCGATGTGGGACTTTCAATGATGTTTCCGAGCCAAATATGTAAATTGAGAGGACACAATTCCCAATAGGGGGGAAGGATGTAACATCCCAATCAAATAAAGAATATTACTTTTTCAAATTTATTAATATTTGTGAATAGAATACTAATATTACTTTAAAGGGGATGCTAGGTTAGATGGCGTACCCAATACACCACAACGAGTTTCTTTGAAATCATACGATGCACACAAAAAATATAATAATATTATTGTAAATGGTAGTAAAATCCTAGCCGATGTAATGGATGGAATGAACAGAACTAACTAAAATGTGATTATATATTCTTTTCAAATATTTTTACATTTATTCAACAAATATTAGTTTCCTAAAATGCGATTGAATATAATTTTAAACGTAAATATTCTAATATTCTTTAAAAGGTTGATTAACCGCCTTTTGATGGAGAACCCCTTTTATATCCACATTTTGACCATTTTGTATTTTATATTTTACAAAATAAAATTCTTTTTAGAATCGGGACATCAAAATTCACTTTGTATAAATTTTTGGTATTTTTCCGATAAAGTTCATTTTTTTAATGAATGGTGTAAAATGCTGTATTTTAATTCAAAACCTCCTTTTAATGTAATTTATTTATATGAATAGATTATCATTTGAATTGGTTTTAATGATAAATTATAATATATTTTTACCATTTAATCCAATGGTGGTCATTCTAATTAAATTCACTTTGAAAATGGACTTAAACTAGTGTCAATATTTTGATATATTTTTGTTTCTTAAAAACACGCTATTTGTTTTGACAATGGGAATTAATGATTAAATTGATTAATGCAACTTATATGTTTTTAATTTTTTAAAATAGGAATAATTTTTGAATTCGGAATATCAAATATAGCTTAGGGGGAATTTTTGGTATTTTTTTGAAAAACATCAATTTTTGATGAATAGTGACACCACTAAGTCGTAGTTAAAAAACGATTTTTTGTTTAAATGAAATTTTATGACCTCTGTGATTTTAAATTCAACAATATGACATCCATGGTTGTTATTAGGATATAAAATTTAGTTGAATGGGATGAAAATACTTTTTTGTGAATAGTAACTTTTAAGTTTTATTAATCGCGATTAAATGTAATTAGTGTAATTTAAGGTAAAGATAATGTTCTTATAAAGTGAAATGACCTTGACACATGTCCTACCCATATTGGATGAGTCATGGATGTAAAGACCCATAAATTTAAAGGATGTTTTTTTTCTTAATTTTCTTTTGAATTTTACAAGATCACAGTTTCTGATGGCACGTGATTCCGTGGCCCGGTGTGCCCTGAATCATTTTCTGAAGTTTGGCTCGGGTACATTTAGTGAACGAACGACCAAGTTTTTCTAACTTTTTAACCAGTGCTCGGAATCGAATTCTGAGGGCACTGATGGAATCGCAGTGCCGATATTTTCTTAGAAATGCCTCTTTCGGAGTTGCGTTTGCTCGGGTGTGGTTTTTAATTTTTGGGCTTAAAGTTGAGAAATAAAATAATGTGGTACGACAACTTTATTTTATTTCACTTAAAGCGGCTTAAAAGCAACTTTAATCTTCTTAAGCTAAGTTGATGCGGATAGGTTGGAACCAAAAAATATCCTACCCTCTTGGTAGGATATTTGTGAGGTGGGGCCCACACGAGCACCACCGTTTCATTTCCGTTATGTAACGCACCCGAGAAAACCCCTATTAATTGATAGTCAACTGGGGCGTTTCTTAATCTATTAAATACTCCTTTTAATTTGGAAGTTTTATTCATTGAATTAATTCTTTGAATTAATGAGTTGTTACTTAACTTATCTTTTTTCGTTGGTTGGCACGTTAATAAAATAAGACCAATATTCTTCTTCTTGTGTGTTGTTCGTTGAGAGGATTTTGACAGAACCTTAAGTCCTTCAACCTCCTTCGTGAAGAACGCGAAGAACGCGAAGAACGTCGGCCTCCAACGAAGGGCGACGAAGACTGCCGAGCCCTCGGAGATCAACGACGCGACGCCAAGTAACGCAACGCCGACGATTCTTCTCCAGCGATGTTCTTCTGCGACGTTCCTTCATCCGCGACAAATCATCGATCATCCATTTAGGTGAGACATTGCGGACATTTTAATTATTGTGGTTTATAACAAAAACATGGATTTTATTGTTATAATTAAATCTGTATGTTCTTGATCCTCAAAGTTCGTCGACGCAGCACCGTATACCGCGGTGACAAGACGCACTTCTGCGATGCGACAATCCTCTTCTCCTGCGACGATCAATTATGCAAATAAAGCACGTTCGATGACTACGACGAGGTAGGGGTTTAATTCTTAAAAATAGTTGTGATTTATACCCGTGATGTTTGTTAAACATTTGTTGTGTAATATTTCTTTAAAAACTGCTAACGCAGTGGGTGCGGACTAACAAACAAGTGCGAACCCACCGCACTTTTTCATTCTTGGTGCGCGAAATGGCGGACAATGACAAACGGGGCTGTAATGGCGATTTGAGGGCCTGGCAGTGAAGAATGGGACCCGGGAGGAGCTTCAACGCAGGCGGAAGTGGAATCGGACAACCGGAGCAACTCCGGTGGCCCGCGGAACCCACCGGCGGCGCCGACAGACGGAGGCGGTGGCCGACCAGACCCGCGACCGCGCGGGTCTGGTGACTCACGGGACGCGGCAAAGACGCGTCTGTTGACCCAGCGCGGCCCCACGCGGGGCCGTGGTACTACATCCCGCGGGGGACAGAGCCTCGCGGTTCCTCCGCTCGGTCGGCTCGGCCGAGCCGAGCTGGGCCGACCCCCCGGGCCGGGTCACACCCAGGCCGGGTCGGGCCACCCTGGCCTGGCCGAGTCGCGCCCAGACAGGGCCGGGTTGTGCCAAAATGGGTCGGACCCGGACACGGGTCGTTTCAACCCGGTTCGGGCCGACCCAGGGGGGGTTGGGCCGGGTCGTTCAGGGCCCAGACCCCCTGTTTCCGAACACTTTTCGGTCTTTTTCTCATAACATGAGCTACAAGCCTCTCGAACGACGCGTCGTCAGTGGCGGTGTGATCCTTGGATCGAGACGGTCGTTTCAGTATATCACACCCAAGGTTTCAGAATACTTTGGGTTCGGCCGGGTTGGTTCGTACACGAAACCAACCAGGCCCTCGGAGCAGAAATGCTCATATCTTGAGCTTCAGACGTCCGATTGATGTGTCGTCGTCTTTGTTGAATTCATCTAAGTGAGACAAATCTTTTGGGTTACTCCGCCCGAGGTTTGGACGTAGGTGGAGTATGGTCGGGTTGGTTTTCCTTAAAAACCAACCGGCCCCCCTCGGACAAAAAAACTAATAACTCTCAGACCGGGCATCTTATTGACGCGCCGTCTACTACGTTGAGTTCCTGTTGATGATACAGAAATTTTTGATACATCATCTCTGGTCTATGTGTCAGTTGATGTATCAGCATCTCGGCACATGGAGCGGACCCTCCCAAACAAGCTTGCTGTGTGTGGGAACCCTAGAGCTGGCTGCGACTGCTACTGTGATGACGACGACTGTACAGAGATCCTCAGTGGATTCGACGGCGATGACTACAGCACTCAGCGATCCTTTGTGGGTCAGTTCTAACAATCCTGTGTGGGTCTAATCCTGTGCGGGTCAGTGCTCAGCGGTCCTGTGTGGGCCAGCGCCTACAGGTCCGGTGTCGGCCCGATCCTGTGTGGGTCTTTGTGGGGGTTAGTTACCAATCGATCCTTTGTGGGTCAGATAGTTTGTGGGTCATTGCTAGGATTAGTACCTATTGATCCTTTGTGGGTCCGACGACTTAGATGGATCAATGATCATCTCTATCGTCATTTGAAGAAGTATACCTGTGTGAGCTGAATCCCGTTACTCTCCTTTGTGGATTGTGTTGTGCTATCCTGTGTGGATTTACGTTTATCTTTCCTGTGTGGACTAGGTTGTACTCGAGCTCGAATGTTGGAGCCGAGTGAGAATTGAGGACTTAGGTATATGTATGGGTATATAACTAAGCCGTGTCGGATGTTACATCGTGATTGTATCTTTCCTTTGTGGTTTATCCTTTGTGGATTTTAGGATACCTTCTAGGGTATCGGGGTCCCTACTGAGTAGCATATAATCACCCCTACACGGGCTATGCCCACACTACGTTGTGTTGGTTGCAGACGACGGACATCGCTGATCGTGGTGGAGGCTTGCGGAGTAGGACGGTACTTGGAGGTGGACCACTGGGCGGAACATACTCGGAGTGGTCGGCTGGACCCGTGGAGTAGTGGAGGATTTCTGTACCCACCCTTCAGGTGGGACTTCCAGTAGATGGATCGACGTTGCGGCTTTAACTTTCAGTTGTTGTTTTCCCCTTTCGAGTTGTACTTTACTTTCAGTTTTGGTTTGTATTCTGGCCCACTTACTTTACGCACTTACTGTTGTACCAGTTTTTACATAGTGTTTACTTTTTCCACTTGCTTACTCTGTGGTGATTTTTTACTTTACAAAGGCAATGCCTTCCCTTTACTGGGATTTATGCCTTGGTGCTAGTCGCCAGCCCCTGGCCTATGGAAGGCGGGCTTGGGGTAGTCACGACACATGCCCCGAGGACGGGTCGTGACAAATTGGTATCAGAGGAGTTCGGTTCTACCGCAGACTCTGATCTTTATTCTATGTGAAGTAATAGTGTTAAGAATATTTAGTGTGGTTATCAGTCCAGGGATTCCAGTGTCGGTGCGGCGGCCGACGTATCCGTACACCAGGACCCTGACTTCTGATTTATGACTTAATGCATGAAAACATTGATTACATGTGTGTTTCAAATTTTCTTTGTGATTACTTTGTATCGGATCACTAGGTATACTGTTTTGACTATGTCACACCTATTTCCTTTCAGGATGGGCCCACAATGGCAGCCAGCTAGGGTTTCTAGAGTTGTACGTGACGACAGCCCGCCAAGCGACGAGGCCTCGGTACAGGGCCCTTTGACAGCAGAGTCACCGACAGTACCTCTACCCACTGAGACAACGATGCATCCAGCACCGGACGCAGACGATGCACGTTGCCTCAGTGCACTGCATGACTTCCAGCACAAGAGACCGCCCAGGTTCCACAGGGAGACGGACCCCTAGGCAGCAGAGGACTGGCTGGAGGTAGTGGTACAAGTTTTCCGGCTAGTGAGGACACCAGCAGACCTCACGGTGATCCTCGCAGCGAGCCTACTGCATGAAGCAGTGGGCCGATGGTGGAGCTTGATGCTCCAGGTGCACGATGAGGCACTACTCCTCTGGATAGACTTTGAGGGCCTCTTCTGCTCAGAGTTCGTCCCGGCCACCCTCCGTGCGGTGCGCATCCAAGAGCATCTTCAGTTGTGGCAGGGTAGCTTGACGGTCGCCCAGTACTCGGTGAGATATACCAATCTCTCGCGCTACAAGACCTACATGGTACATGACCCATTCTTCCGGGCCCAGACCTTTGAGCAGGGATTGAGACATGAGATCAGGGCAACACGGATCTACCTCAGTATTCTGACTCAGGCAGGAGTACTGGAGAGAGCCCTTTTGATCGAGAGAATTCTTGATGAGACTTCTCCAACTGAAAGACCTACCGCGGGGCGGCACGTAGCAGAGTCTTCTGCAACAGGCAGTCGATGAATGACTCAGGGGTCCAGGAAGACCAAACCCTCAAACAGACGACCTCAGGACACTGGCTCAATAGTGTGGGCACATAGCTTGGAGCCCGTATTTCGAGAGGCAGGCAGTGCTACACATGCGGCGGGCAGGGCCACATGGCTCGTGACTGCCCGACCCACCATGCCGAGGAGCAGCAGACAGTTGAGGGGCCACCAAGACAGAGGCAGAGGGTCGACCGTGGTGGTCCGCAGGGAGGAGGCGGACGAGGTAGGGGAGCTGGCCGAGCAGCAGGTGGTGGGCGACGCTTTGAGGCTCTACCACCACCACCACCAGGAGGTCCACCCCGACTACATGGAGTTGGCGGGCAGAGACAGGCACAACTCCAGGCAGTGGAGGCCTACGACCACGGTGCGCCCGAGATGATTCGAGGTACGATATGTGTCTATTACACCCTTGTTGCAGTTCTTATAGACACATGACCGAGTCACCCTTTCATAGCCGCTGCCCTTGTTCGGATCTCGGAGATTCCGACAGAGCCGTTGGATCGATCCTTACGGCTAGAGACTCTTACAAGAGCAGACTCGATGATTACACACTGGTGACGGCATTGTGAGCTTACTCTAGGAGGCGAGAGCTTCGGCTAGGATCTTCTTGTAGCAGCGTCGAGGCCTTATGACGTCATCTTGGGCATGGATTGGTTATCTACAATCCATGCATATATTGACTGTATTAGGCGTAAGGTGCGATGTGTACGCACCGATGGGAGCAGGTTCACCTTCACCGGCGAGAAAGGAGCATTCACAGCACAGGATGGACTTCCGCAGAGGAGAGGACAGCCCATCACTCATCAGTTGTCTAGCCTCATCCTAGGAGCAGTTGACGTGCGAAGTCCTAGTTTTCCTGCAGTGGTGGATCAGTACGCGAACTTCTTTCCCAACGACGTTCCAGGGCTACCTCCTCGTAGAGAGGTAGACTTTCATATTGATATGTACCCTGGTATGGCCCCGATATCCACTCCAGCATATCAGATGGCCCCCGCTGAGCTTCGAGAGCTACGGGTATAGTTGGAGGACTTGCAGGGCAGTGGATTCATCCGACCCAGGGTTTCACCATGGGCTTCCCCGATTTTGTTCACCAAGAAGGCGGACGGGAGCTTGCGACTATGTGTCGACTATCGTCGCTTGAACCAGGTGATTGTGAGGAACAAGTATCAACTACCAAGGATTGATGACCTCTTCGATCAGCTCAAGGGAGCACAGTGGTTCTTGAAGGTAGACCTCAGGTCAGGCTATCATCAGCTCAGAGTTCGGGACGAGGACGTGCATAAGATGCCCTTCAGATGTCGGTATGGCCACTATGAGTTCTTGGTTATGCCATTCGGCGTAACCAATGCTGCAACAGTTTTCATGGGCCTCATTAATAGGATCTTTCAGCCATACCTCGATCGATTTTTTGTAGTCTTAATCGATGACATTTTGATATACTCGACGACTAAGGAGGAGCACGCCTACCACTTACGGGTTGTACTAGACACACTCCGAGAGCACCAGCTTTATGGAAAGTTCTCGAAGTGTCAGTTCTGGATACGTGAGGTCCACTTCTTGGGGAACGTCATTTCTTAGGTGGGAGTTGCAGTGGATCCTGCGAAGATCAAGGCAGTGCTAGCTTGTGAGCCACCGAAGAGCGTGACGGAGGTGCGGAGTTTCTTGGGACTAGCTGGATACTATCAGAGATTTGTGCCTGACTTCTCCAGAGTTGCAGCACCACTCTCAGCTTTGATGAAGAATGGGAAACCCATTGTGTGGTTAGACAGTTGTCATCAGAGCTTCCAGGAGCTGAGATAGAGATTGACTAGCGCACCTAACTTGAGGTTGCCTGATGAGGGAGTATGGTATGTAGTCTACTGCGATGCATCAGGGACCAGACTCGGATGTGTCCTAATGCAGGAGCGAGAAGTGATCGCCTATGGATCATGTCAGTTGATGTTGCATGAGCATAACTATTCTACCCATGACATGGAGTTAGCAGCAATGGTCTTCTCTCTGAAGACATGGCGACACTACCTGATGGGAGAGCGCTTTACAGTCTTTTCTAACCATTAGAGTCTCAGGTACATATTATCGAAGAAGGACCTGATACTGAGACATAGGAGATGGCTCGAGTTCCTCCAGGACTATGAATTTGAGATAGTCTATACTCCTGGGAAGGGGAACGTGGTAGCTGATGCTCTCAGCAGGAGGACGGGCATTCAACTACTTGAGGAGGTGACAGAGCAGCTAGCCACTTTGCAGTTATCCTTCGTGGATAGAGATGGAACAGCATTCCATCAGTCTCTCACAGTCACTCCTCCACTACTGTTGCGGGTCAGAGAGTTACAGCATGGGGATGCAGACTGTGAGACGCAGTGTGAGAAGTTATCCTCAGGACAGGCACCTGATGGATTCTCCTTTGGAGCAGAGTACGACATCCTTTTCAGAGGGCGTATCTTGGTACCAATCACTTTACTAGAGGAAGTGCTGAGAGAGTTTCACACTTATCCCTTAGTGGTACATCCTGGAGTGGTGAAGATGTACCAGGATCTCAGACGACAGCACTGGTGACCAGGCATGAAAAAGGCTGTGGCAGAGTTCGTTTCTCAGTGCCTCACCTGCCAGCAGGTGAAGCCAGAGCATCAGGTACCAGCGGGCTTGGTACAGCCCTTGGAGATCCCAGAGTGGATGTGGGACGAAATATCTATGGACTTCGTGACTGGACTTCCACACACTTCCAGAGGTCATGACTCCATTTAGGTGATTTTCGACCGACTCACTAAGTCGGCTCACTTCTTACCCATCAGAGAGCAGGGCTCGTTAGAGAGCTTGGGGCGTCTCTATGTTTAGGAGATTGTACGGCCTCACGGTGTTCCCTCATCTATCTTCTCTGATCGAGATGCTTGTCTTACTTCCTGGCTTTGGAAGGGGTTGCAGGAGGCTTTCGGGACACAGCTACGTCTGAGCACCGCCTTTCACCCTCAGACGGATTGTCAGACGGAGAAGACCATTCAGACACTCGAGGACATGCTCTGTGCTTGTGTCCATGACTTTGGTCGTAGCTGGGAGGACCACCTATCCTTGTTGGAGTTTGGGTACAACAAAATCTATTACTCCACCATCAGGATGGCACCATACGAGGCGTTGTACAGTAGACCTTGCAGATCTCCTTTGTGCTAGACAAACCCTGGGGAGTCCGCACTTGTGGGACCAGAGATGGTCCGGGCCACGAAAGAGAAGGTCCAGGTCATCCAAGAGTAGATGAGGAAAACTCAGAGCCGACAGATGTCTTACGCTGACAGGAGGCGGAGGCCACTAGTGTTTGAGGATGGTGACCACGTCTTCTTGCGTGTCTCATCTCGATGTGGATTACGGAGATTTGGCCGAGGTGTCAAGTTGTCTCCACGCTTCATCGAACCAATCCAGGTACTCAGTAGGATTGGCGAGGTGGCTTATCACCTGGCTCTACAACCTCTGTTGCACCGGGTGCACGACGTTTTCCACGTATCTCAGATGAGGAGATACGTGCACGACCCGACGCACATCATTGACCATGGGGAGCTAGATGTTGATGATGGGGAGAATTTTGGGGAGGTCCCGGTGGAGATCTAGTATCGACAGGATCGGGTCCTACACGAACAGCTGATTCCTCTAGTGCGCATCTGGTGGCAGCACGAGAACATCCAAGAGAGCACTTTGGAGTGGGAGGCTCATATGCGTGCTCAGTACCCCCATTTGTTTCCCAAGATTATGATGTATCTTTACGGTGGCTAAAGCCCTGAGATGGGAGTGATGTAATGACACACAAATTTCAAGGAATTTTTTTTTCATAATTTTATTTAGAATTTTACAAGAACACAGTTTCTGGCGGCACGTGATTCCGAGGCCCGGTGTGCCCGGAATCATTTTCCGAAGATTCGCTCGGGTATGTTCAGTGAACGAACGAGCGAGTTTTTCTAACTTTTGAACCAGTGCTCAGAATCGAATTCCAAGGGCACCAATGGAATTGCAGCGCCGGTATTTTCTTAGAAATTCCTATTTAGAAGTTGCGTTTTCTAGGGTGTGGTTTTTAATTTTGGGGCTTAAAGTTAAGAAATAAAATAATGTGGTACGACAACATTATTTTATTTCACTTAATGCCTCTTAAAAGCCACTTTAAGATTATTAAGCTGAGTTGAAGCAGATAGGGTGGAACCCAAAAATATCCTACCCTCTTGGTAGGATATTTGTGAGGTGGGGCCAGCACGAGCCCCACCGTTTCTTTTCCGCTAAGTAACGCACCCGCGAAAACCCCTATTAATTTAATGTTAACTGGGGCATTTGTTAATCTATTAAATGCTCCTTCTAATTGGGCGGTTTTATTCGTTGAATTAATTCATTTAATTAATGAGTCGTTACATAACTTATATTTTTTCGTTGGTTGTCACGTTAATAAAATAAGACCAACATTCTTCTTCTTGTGTGTTGTTCGTTGAGAGGATTTTGACAGAACCTTAAGTCCTTCAACCTCCTTCGCGAAGAACGCGAAGAACGCGAAGAACGTGAAGAACGCGAAGAATGATGGCCTCCAACGAAGGGCAACGAAGAACGCCGAGCCCTCGGAAATCAGCGATGCAATGCCAAGTACCGTGACAGCGACGATTCTTCTCCCGCGACGTTCTTCTGCGATGTTCCTTCATCTGCAAGAAATCATCGATCATCCATTGAGGTGAGAGATTGAGGACCTTTTAATTCTTTGTGGTTTATAGAAAGAACATGGATTTAATTGTTATAATTAAATCTGTATGTTCTTGATACTTGGATTTCGTCGACGCAACGCCGTATACTGCGACGACGCGACGCCTTCTGCGATGTGATGATCCTCTTCTCCATCGACGATCAATTCTGTGAAGAACGCACGTTCGACGACTTCGACGAGGCAGGGGTTTGATTCTTAAACATCTTTCTGATTTATACCCACGGAGTTTGTTAAAATTTTGTTGTGTAATATTTCTTTTAAAACCGCTAACGTGGTGGGTTCTGACTAACGAACAAGTCCGAACCCACCACACTTTTTCGTTCATGGTGCGTGAAACGGCGGACGATGAAAAACGGGGCTACAATGGCGATTTGAGGGCTTGGCAGTGAAGAATGGGACCCAAGTGGAGCTTCGGCGCAGGCATAAGTGGAATCAGACCACTGGAGCAACTCTGGTGGCCCACGGAACACACCGGCGGCGCGGGTCGACGGCGCAGCGGCGCCGACAGCCAGAGGCGGCGGCGGCGGCCGACCAGACCCGCGACCGCGTGGGTCCAGTGACTCACATGACGCGGCAAATCCATGTCCATTGACCCAGTGCGGCCCCATGAGGGGTCGCAACACTTCATCCTGCAGGGCCCAGCGCCCCGCGGTTCCTTTGCCCGGCCGGCTCGGTCGAGCCGCGCCGGGCCGACACACCGGGCCGGGTCGCGCCCCGGCCGGGCCGGGCCGCCCTGGATAGGCCGGGTCGTGCCCAGGCCAGGCCGGGTCATGCGAAGCCGGGTCGGACATGGACCCGGGTCGGGTCGACCCGATTCGGGCCGACCCAGAGGGGTTGGGCCGGGTCTGTCCGGGCCCAGACCCCCCCGTTTCCAGACTCTTTTTCGGTCTTTTGATCATAACATGAGTTACAGGCCTCCGAACAACGTGTCGTTAGTGGTAGTGTGATCCTTGTATCGAGATGATCGTTTCGGTATATCACACCAAAGGTCTCAGAATACTTTGGGTTCAGCTGGGTTGGTTCGTAAACGAAACAAACCGGGCCCTCGGAGTAGAAACACTAATATCTTGAGCTTCAGATGTCCGATTGACGTTCCGTCGACTTTGTTGAATTCCTCTATGTGAGAATGATATTTTGGATTACTCCGCTCGAGGTTTGGACGTAGGTTGAGTATGGTCGGCTTGGTTTTTCCTTAAAAACCAACCGGGCCCCTGGGACGAAAAAGCCAATAACTCTCAGACCGGGCGTTCGATTGACGCGTCGTCTGCGACGTTGAGTTCCTGTTGATGATACGAAACTTTTGGATACAACAACTGTGGTCTATGTGTCAGTTGATGTATCAGCCTCTCGGCTCGTGGAGCGGACCCTCCTGAACGAGCTTGCTGTGTGCGAGAACCCTAGAGCTGGCTGCGACTACTACTGTGACGACGACGACGGTACATATATCCTCAGTGGATTCGACGGCGACGACTACAACACTCAGCGATCCTTTGTGGGTCAGTGCTACAGATCCTCTTTTAGTATGATCCTGTGTGGGTCAGCGCTCAGTAGTCCTATGTGGGCCAGCGCCTACTGGTCCTGTGTGGGCCCGATCCTGTGTGGGTCTTTGCAGGGGTTAGTTACCTATCGATCCTTTGTGGGTCATATCCTTTGTGGGTCATTTCAGGTTTAGTACCTATCCATCCTTTGTGGGTCCGACGACTTAGATGGATCAGTGATCATCTCTACCATCATTTGTAGAAGTATACCTGTGTGAGCTGAATCCTATTACTCTCCTTTGTGGATTGTGTTGTGCTATCCGGTATGGATTTACGTTTTGCTTTCCTGTGTGGACTGGGTTGTACTCGAGCACGAATGTTAGAGCCGAGTGATAATTGATGACTTAGGTATATGTATGGTCATATACCTAAGTTGTGTCGGATGTTACTTCGTGATTGTATCTTTCCTTTGTGGTGTATCCTTTGTGGATTTCGGGAGACCTTCAGGGGTCTTGTGGTCCCAACTTAGTAGCTTATACTCACCCCTACACGGGCTATGCCCGCACTACATTGTGTTGGTTGCAGACGACGGACAGCACTGATCGTGGTGGAGGCTTGCGAAGCAGGACGGTACCTGGAGGTGGACCACTGGGCGGAACGTACTCGGAGCGGTCGGCTGGACCCGAGGAGCAGTGGAGGCTTTCTGTACCCACCCTTTAGGTGGGACTTCCAATGGACGGCTCGACGTTGCGGATTTACCTTTCAGTTGCTGTTTTCCTCTTTCGAGTTGTACTTTACTTTCAGTTTACGTTTGTATTCTGCCCCACTTACTTTCCGCACTTACTGTTGTACCATTTTTTAATTAGTGTTTACTTTTTTCCGCTTTCTTACTCTGTGGTGCTTTTTTACTTTACAAAGGAAATGCCTTCCCTTTACCAGGATTTACGCCTTGGTGGTAGTCTCCAGCCCCTGGCCTATGGAAGGCGGGCTTGGGGTAGTCACAGCACGGGCCCCGAGGACGAGTCGTGACAATGGATGACCAATAAAATCCATGGGTCAACTTGGCGACCCCATGGAGCCACTTGGGTAAGAAAATGACATTAATTACTTTTTATTTAAAGTTAAAATAAAAATGTCACAAACATGTATGGTTTATCTTAAACAATTTTTACATGGGGTTATACAAGTCATATTTTTGACTATAAATAGTAATTTGAAAGCTAAATCGATTTCCTACATCATAGTTATTTTTTTATAATTTTTAGACATTAAATAAATTAATTTATTGATGACACTATGATGATACATAGATTACCTCATTAATGAAAGATTTAATTAAAATAAAAAGATAATGTAAAATCTAAGACATAAACTTTTAAAAAACCTATTGGATGGGTGGATTTCGAACCATTATCACCATAACCTCGAAATATATAATTTTGGTACCTTTGATAACCGAAAATCAGTTTATAATAATGTATCTTTTCAAGACATTCCAAGAGTACCCCTTATCCCTCTTATGAAAGGTCCCCACCCCTACCCTCTTACACACACCTCTAAAGACTTTGGATCGACCAAAATCTCGTTATTTTGTCTCTCCACATCCCTATATAACTCCTAGAAGACACACTTTTGGAAGAAGTATTTCCAAGGAAGCCTTTGAGCTCAAATCAAAAAGAGATATCTGATTTTATGGAAATGTCTTCTCTTATATTATTTTATTTAATTTTGCTCCTCCAATCCACAAAACTCTTTTTATTCATTTATTTTGTAAAAAAAAGTATATAAAATATTATAGTATGCTTTTATGAGGTGTATTCGAGCTACTCTCATACACACTGCCATCTAATGGTTAAAGAACATACTGTTTCTGTGGGTGGCGAATTACGGCCTCATGGAATGATGATTGTTCAATCTTATTTTAACACCTCTCACGGTGGATATTAATATGTCACTGTATTTATATTTGATATATAAATTATGATTTTGTATTATTTATTCATCTTTATTTTTCATTGATGCCTTACCATTATGGTTTCCATAATGGGTAAACACGATAATTTAATTTTAGGAAGTGCGGACTACCACCCCCTCAAAGTGATTTGAATCGTTAATACCATATGTGGGATGTATAAAGGATGTATTTAATGATGTTATATATTATATTATACTGTAATTATAATATACCTTTGTATCATTATTTTTTTCATTCCATGAATTTATGAAATAGAAATGAAAGTAGCATTAATGCGTACGTAAGGCTTACCGTCTCCATGAACGGTACATTTCATTTCTTATCTCCAATTGTTATGTACTATTATAAGTACATATATATAATGGATATATATGTCATATATTTAATTTAAATTATTTATATCATTCTGTAATTATAATATATATATATATCTTTTAATTTTAATTCCATTAATATCATAAAAAAATTAAAGCAGCGTTCATGCGTACGTACGGCCTACCGTCTCCAGGAATGATGCATTTCATTTTTTATCTCCAAATGTTATGGAATAGTAAAAAATGAATATGTACTGGATATATATGATATTTAAATCATTAATACTATTATGTATACGATTTACTTATAACTACCTGGAAAACTCATTTCCAACTAGTTCAATTTTAACTCATTTACCGAACATCGACAACACTGTCTGATATGATCTCACATTATTAACCAATTATTATACCATTATAAAATTTGATATGAACTGAATAATAATCTTCAAAGGAGTTCCTTAATAAATTATAAATTTACCAAAGTTTATTTTTCAGGAATATAAAGAAACGAACAAGACAAGTCGGACTTGAGGTAAGGGATCCAACCTCTCTCTTTCTTTTTATGTACCCTCTTTTATGTCATTCCTTTTAAGCTCATATTTCTTTTGTTAGGGGATGTTATTTTATATCCCTCATACCGTAATTTTTATGTTCATATTATGATAGACCCTATTTGATCTCATAAAACCATTTATTGAATGTTTTAAGTGGCACCGTTAGGGTGCCGAATTTTCGTATGGGATTTCTTATCTCACTTTTAATTCTATTAGATTTCCATTGTTCACCACTTATTTATTTCATGTGTGTATTGTGTACCTACCATTCATATATATTATCTTGATTCTATTTATATTCAGGGTATTATTTAATTCATTTGATGTTGATTATCTTTTGGTTATACGACTTGATTGATCACAACAAGGTAAGGGCTTTTTATCTCAATTATTGTTCCCATGAGATTCATGCTACATTTTCCACTACTTCCTTTTGTGTGATTTATGTACTTCCCATGATTGTATTTTTTTTGTAATATACTTTAATTTATGGGTATTTACATCTTCATTGTATGACCCATCTTTCATGTGTTGTACGTTTTGAATGTTACCCAAATCGGTAAGGGAACCATTCACCCTCCTCTTTTAAAAAGACTTCTTTTTTTGGTCTTTTAATTTAGAACATCTAATGTTGGTATATGTTCTTATATATCATTATTGATATAAATGATATGTCCAAGTGATTAGATACCCTTTTTATCTATTATCGTCTCATTTTCTGAATTTTAAAATGACGCCGTTAGGCTGTCGAATTTCAGTAAGGGAACTTCTTAACCCAATTTCAATTCTTTGGGTTAAACCTCTACTTCCTGATATTTTCATACTATGAATATGTTTCGATGTCCTCTGCTTGTTTAAAAATTAATATCCTCTTATATTGGATGTATTTATATTTGTCATCCATAATTATGTAATTGATTTATCCTTAATCTAAGGATACCAACTTTTTAAGGGACTTCGTTTCAATATCCTTTCATTGAGGCATATTTTTGGACTAATACAAGACTTTATTTTATACTATATATAAACACCTTTTACATTTCATTTCATTCAAAGGGAATCTTTTTCTATTAAGTGTTTTACTGAATGAAAAAAATGGAATTTTTCTTTTAACATACGCGGTGAGAACAACATTTTCTGCCACCGTGAGTACTATTTGACCTTTGGCTTCCTTAACAAGCCTTAATGTTTTTAAAAGAAATTAAATACCTTATAATATTTTATGTATTTAGGTATTGAAAATGGTTTTGATAATTTATTTGTTATTTCAATATATTTAAGTGATATATTGTGATTGAAATGTGGAAATGTTTTCTTTCCATTATATTTGTTTTATGTATTATGATTTTGTAATGGTACTTCGACATTTGGCGGGTGTTTACATGATAAAACATATGACGGGTGGTGACCTGAATACCGAGATGGGTGTTTACGTTATAACATTCAATGAATTGGGTATGGAAGTTGGCCGTATGGCTATTCCATTTAGTGATATGTGTGGAAGTCGACTGTATGGTTATTCCATTTATGTATGTTTGGGTCCCAATTTACCATTATATGTTTTGTGTTCCTTATATGTGTTTTATGGTAATCTTTTGGTTAAAAAATGGTAATTAATGATCTTTTATTCAGTGAAGAGTATTTACTACTCCATAAAGGTGAAAAGTATTACTTATGTTAAAGTATTCGTGATTTACTTAATGTTTTTAAAAACTAATAGTTTCTTTGTTTGTGTATGCTTTACTGGGATTTTTATGCTCATCCAATGTTTTTGAAATGTTTTCCAAAATACATAATGATGAATTGGGTCAAGGATGGGATCAAGGAAAGACATGCTATCTAAATCATGGAACTAGATATCTTTCTTTTTAAGAGTTTTTATTTTATGGAAACTTAGTAGAAGTGTCTACTTTGTAATCTTTTGAGATGTAATAATTATGTCCTAATTATATAAAACACTAAACCTGAAAAGATCCTCTATGTGAATTATTCATTTAATTAATGATTATGTAATTTTTTAAGGCTGGGCCCTTACATTTGGTATCAAAGTTCGGTTTAGATAACTTTAGAGGTTAGGGTATTCATTAAATATAAGTGACATTAATATAATGGTTAGGATTTCAGAAAGAGTCGTAGTTTAGGATAAAGTGAATGAGTAATTATATAATAGTATTATATGATGATTCTAATGATATACTCACACTGACCTTTTTGGTTTTACTAAATGGTTGGATCTAGCAGGCACCAATGTAACAGTGTGTGTGAATAAAACTGTGATGGTTTTCTGAAAGAACAACTAAATGATATGGGAGTTGCAATGAGAACTCATGTGGTTTTTCTCAACCAAATATCAGGAGTCATGACTAACCACTTGAAGCATGGTGAGGTCTTTAATGTATCTTGTACGAGATAACCAAATCGATGTGGATGATAAGGTAATAATTATAAAGGTAACCATTAGGGTTTATAGGATCCTTACTTTTGAGGTAATTATGGGTAACTATATGTTATGATGGAAAATGAAAGGCATGAGATAAACTTGAGGATAAATTATTTTATGGTTATTTTTGATGATTTTATCTCATTTTGGGTGAAATTTTAAGAATTATATTGTTTTTGAAAAAGGACAACACATAGACCATGTGACAACCAGTCGCGTAGGACAATGCTGTGGAAATCAAACCCACAACCAAAGTGCAACTGGTATTTATCGCCTACCACTGCACTACGTGATGTACCTAGATAGTTTGACCAATTATTTTTAGTTAGATGATTTTATGAATCAAGAGTAAGTTTATTTTGGGTTATCTATGGAAATTATTAACCTATCATGGAGGATATGTGATTAGTATAATTACTTTTCAATACGAGACTTTAAGAGAAGCTAGGTTATTTGGAGATAGATGTTAAGATTTATCTTGGAAGACTATGTCATTAAATCCTACAGAGATTTGGGTTTCAATATTATTTTTGATTTAATTGAAGAATATTATGGGTAGATGTTTATTTAAGGGTCCTTGTTGAAAGTTTTGTATTGTTTGACAAATTTTAGTGATTAAGAATATATTTTTTTATAAAGGATTATCCGTTTTGGGGATTATCTGATCTTGTACTAACCATTTTGGTTTTGGTTTTGGTTAAGGTCTAAAGAAATGGGAAATATGTAGTTCTATTTTATGGATTAGGTTATTCTCAAGATGTTGATTATAGTACTCTTAATGTGAACAAGTCTTCCTAAATACTCGTCTTTTGGAGAAAATATGAGTTTGTGTAACAAATATAGTAAAAGTTCAAAGTCAACATGACAAGTAAGTATGATTACTTATGGTTTAGTTAAGTTCATAAATGAATTCCTCAATGAAAATTAACTTAAAAAAATGTTGTCTGTTAATTTTTCCTACCGGGGAATCAAATACCGTTTAACCCATCACATGTTTGTGATTTTCTTGTGGTTAACTTTCTCCTAATCATGTTTTCCATCACTCTCCATCAAGACATGGCCCTCTATTTTCTATTCCATGTCCATGTTTTCCTAAATGGAATCCTAGTATGGGTTAACACATGTGACCTTTGTACATCCCTTTCTTTATTTTAAAGTTATAGTTTTACTGACACTTCTTCCAATGTGGGATTTTCAATGAAGTTTCTGAGTCCAATTTTAAAATTACGAGGATGTAATTACTAAAAGGGGGGAAGTATGTAACATCCCAGTAAAATAAAGAATATTACCTTTTCATATTTATTAATATTTTTTAATGGAATACTAATATTACTTTAAAGGGGATTCTATGTTTGATGGCATTCCCAATACGCACCCACGAGTTTCTTCGAAATATTACGATGCACACTAATAATATATTAATATTATTGTAAATGGTAGTAAAATCCTAGTCGATGTAATGGAGGTAATTAACAGATCTAAATAAAAAGTGATTATATATGCTTGTCAAATATTTTTACATTTATTCAATAAATGTTAGATGCTTAAAATGTGAATGAATCCAATTTTAACCGTAAATATTCTAATATTATTTAAAAGGTATATTAACCACTTTTTGATGGAGAACCCTTTTTAAATACACATTATGAAAATTTTATATTTTATATTTGACAAAATAAAATTATTTTTAGAATCCGGACATCAAAATTTACTTTCTATAAATGTCTGGAATTTTTCCGATAATGTTCATTTTTTAATGAATGATGTAAAATGCTGTATTTTAATTCAAAACCTCATTTTAATATAATTTATTTATATGATTATATTATCATTTGAATTTTTTTTAATGTTCAATTAGAATATATATTTAGAATTTAATCCAATGGTGGTAATTGTAATTAATTTCACTTTTAAATTGGACTTAAACTAGTGTGAAACTTTTGATATATTTAAGTTTCTTAAAAACACACTATTTGTTTTGACAATGAGAATTAATTATTAAATTGATAAATGAAACTTACATGTTTTGAATTTTGAAAAATAGGGATCTTTTTTGAATTCAGAATATCAAATATAGCTTAGGGGGATTTTTTGGTATTTTTCTGAAAAACATCAGTTTTGATGAATAGTGAAACCACTAAGTGGTAGTTAAAAAACTGATTTTTCGTTTAAAGGAAATTTTATAACCTCTGTGATTTGAATTTCAAAAATACAACATACATGGTTTTCATTAGGATTTAAATTTTGGTTCAATGGGATGAAAATACTTTTTGTTGAATACTAACTTTTATGTTTTATTAATCACGATTAAAGGTAATTAGTGTAATTTAAGGTAAAGATAATGTTTTAATAATATTAAATGACCTTGAAACATGTCCTACCCTTATTTTATGAGTCATGGCCATCCATGAAAATCCATGGGTAAACTTGGGGACCCCATGGAGCCACTTTGGTAAGAAAATGACATTAATAACTTTATATTTAATGTTAAAATAAAAATGTCACAAACATGTATGGTTTTACTAAAAAAAAATTCATGGTGTTATAAAAGTAATATTTTTGACTATAAATAGTAATTGGAAAGATAAAATGATTTCCTCCATCATTGTTTTTTTATAATTTTTAAACATTAAATAAGTTAATTTATTTATGACACCATGATGATGCAGCGATTACCTCATTAATGAATGATTTAAATAAAATGAAAAGATAATGTAAAATCTAAGACATAAACTTTTAAAAATCCTATTGTATGGGTGGTTTTAGAACCCTTATCACCTTAACCTAGAAATATATAATTTTGGTACCTTTGATATCTGAAAATCATTTTATAACAAAGTATCTTTTCAAGACATTCCAAGAGTGACCCTCCTCCCTCTTATAAAAGGCCCCCACCTCTACCACCTTACCCACACCTCTCAAGCCTTTGCCTCAACAAAACTCTGCTCATTTTGTCTCTAAAGATCCTTATCTTACTCCTATAATCCTCAATTTGTGTAGAAGTCATTCCAAGGAAGACATTGTGCTCAAATCAAAATGAGTTATCCGATTTGAAGGTAATGTCTTCTCTTATGTTCTTTTGTTTTATTTTTCCCCTCCAACCCCCTGAACTCTTTGTATTACATTATTTTGTTAAAACACCAGTATCTAAAATATACAAATATTATGTTATGAGGAGTATTCGAGCTACACTCATACACACCTCCATCTAATGGTTAAAGAACATACTGTTTCTGTGGGCGGCGAATTACTACCTTACGAAACGATGATTGTTCAATCTTCTTTTAACACCTCTCATAATGGCCATTAATATGTCACTGTATTTATATTTGATAAATAAATTATTTTTATTTATAACTTATGCTTCTTTATTTTTCATTCATTCCATACCTTTATGTTTTCCATAATGGGTAAACGCGGTAATTTCATTTTACGAAGTGCAGACTACCGCCCCCTCAAAGATATTTGAATCCTTAATACCATATGTGGGATGTATAAAGGATGTATTTAATGATGTTATATATTATATTATACTTTAATTATAATATATCTATGTATAATTATTTTTATCATTCCATTAAAGTATGAAATATAAATGAAAGTAGCGTTCATGTGTATGTACGGCTTACAGTCTCCATGAACGGTACATTTCATTTCTTATCTCCAAATGTTATGTACGATTATGAGTACATATATATAATGAATATATATGTCATATGTTACATTTAAATTATGGATATCATTCTTTAATTAAAATATATATCTCTCTCATTTAGTTTTAATTCCATTAATATGAATAAGAAATGAAAGCAACATTCATGCGTACGTACGACCTACCGTCTCCATGAAGGGTGCATTTCATTTTTTTATCTCCAAATGTTATGGTATAGTATAAAATGAGTATATACTGGATATATATGATATTTAAATCATTAATACTATTCTGGAGATTATGTACCTATAACTACATGGAAAATTATTTTCCAACAAATTCAATTTTTACTCATTTACCGAACATCGAAAAAAATGTCTGATCTGAACTCACATTATTAACCAATTATTATAACATTATAATATGTGAAATAAAATGAATAATAATATTTAAAGGAGTTACTTAAGAAATTATAAAATTACTAATGTTTATTATTAATGAATATAAAGAAACGAACAAGATAAGTCAGACTTGATGTAAGGGATCCTACCTCTCTCTTTTATTTTTAAGTACTCTCTTTTATGTCATTACTTTTAAGATAATCTTTCTTATGTTAGGGGATGTTATTTTATATCCCTATTACTGTAATTTTTATGTTCATATTATTATAGACCCTATTTGATCTCATCAATCCATTTTTTTGAATGTTTTAAGTCGCGCCGTTAAGCTGCCGAATTTTCGTAAGGGATTTCTTATCTCACTTTTAATTCTGTGAGATTTCCATTGTTAGCCACATATTTATTTCACCTGGTGTCTTGTGTACTTCCATTTCATATGATTCTATTTATATTCATTGTATTATGTGATTCATTTGGTGTTGATTATCTTTTGTTCATATGAATCGATTGATCACAACGAGGTAAGGGCTTTTTATCTCACTTTTTCTTCCCGTGAGATTCATGCTACATTTTCCACTATATAGTTTTTGTGGTGTATTTACTGCAAATTATTTTATTCCTTGAGTAATATAATTTAATTAATGTCTATTTACGTCTTCATTGTATGAATCTTATATCATGGGGTGTACGTTTCCAACATTACCCAAATCAGTAAGGGAACCTTTCACCCTCCTCTTTTTAAAAAACTTATTTTTGTTAGGTCTTTTAATTTACATATTCTTATGTTGGGATATGTTATTATATATTTTTATTTATATAAATTATATGTACAAGTGATGATAAAACCTTTTTATCTCTCATCGTCTCATTTTCTTAATTTAAAAAATGACGTCGTTAGGCTGTCGAATTTCGATAAGGGAATTTCTTAACCGAATTTCAATTCTTTGGGTTAAACCTCTAAGTCCTGATTATGTCATAATATGAATATTTTTGAATGACCTCTGATTGTTTTACACTTAATAGCTTCTTATATTTGGTGTATTTATATTTGTGACACATAATTTTTTAATTGATTTATCCTTAATCTAAGGATAAAAACTTTGTAAGGGACTTCATCTCAATCTCCCTTAATTGAGGAATATTTTTTGTCTAATACAAGTCTTTATTTTATACTCTATATAAATACCTTTTACTTTTCATTTAATTCAAATGGAATCTTTTTCTACAAATTATTTTACTGAATGAAAAAAAGGAATGTTTCTTTTAACGTATGCGGTGACAACAACCTTTTCTGCCACCGCGAGAACTATTTGACCTTTGGCTTCCTTAACAAGCCGAAATGATTTTAAAATATATTAAATACCATATAATCTATTATGTATTTCGGTATTGAAAATGGTTTTGATATTGGATTTGTTATGTCAATATATTTATGTGATATATTATTATTGAAATGTGGAAATGTTTTCTTTGAATTGTATTTGTTTTATCTATTATGATTTTGTAATGGTACATGGGCATTTGATGGGTGGTTATGTGATAAAAAATATGACGGGTGGTGTCATAAATACCAGGTAGAGATGTTACGTTATAACCTCCAATGCATTGGGTATGGAAGTCGGCCGTATGGCTATTCCATTTACTAATATGTGTGGAAGTCGACAGTATGGTTATTCCATTTATATATGTTTATGTCCCAAGTTACCGGTATATGTTATGTATTCCTTATATGTGTTTTATGGTAATATTTTGGTTAAAAAAGGGAAAGTAATGATATTTTATTCAGTGAAGAGTATTTACTACTCCATAAAGGTGAAAGGAATTATTTATGATAAAGTATTCATGATTTACCTAATGTTTGAAAAACTAATAGCTTCCTTCTTTGTGTATCCTTTACTGGGATTTTTATGCTCATCCCATGTTTTTGAAAAGTTTTCCATAGGACATAAAGATGAATAGGGTCAAGGATGAGATCATGGAAATACATGCTATCTAAAACATGAAACTAGATATATTTCTTTTTATGAGTTTTTATTTTATGGAAATTTAGTACTTGTGTCTACTCTGTAATATTTTGAGATGTAATAAATATGTACTAATTCTCTAAAACTCTAAACCTTAAAAGACCCTCTATGTGAATTATTCATTTAATTAATTATTATGTAATGGTTTATGGCTGGGTCTTTACACACTATGTATCCTATTACGATAAAAATCAAGCCACATGTTGTTCTTTTGTGGGTAATTTTTATATGATATATAAAAATTGAAAAAAGAAGGTAGATTTATCCATATACACATAAATCACATTGGAAGGAGATCTCTCTCAATGATTGATCTATTAGATAAGAGCACATTTTCCATATAAGGAAAATTGCAATGGACTCTTTTTGAAATTTATGTTAATATGGGTTGAAACAATTTAATTTTATTTAATAAATGAGGGACATACATTATTTAATTAAATTTATCATCATTTGATAGGTATTTCATTATATGTAGTTTTTAGCTAGAATTTTTGGACTTATGTGAAATGTATTTTATAGTTTTACACCAAGAAATATTTGTTATTTAGTTTATAATTGTGTATCAAGGTCTATGTGATATGAAATTTATATTTATCTAGAAATGGTTTTGTTTTATTAGTGTTACATTTTTTTAGTAAGGACTGTGTTATATGAATTTTATATCCACGTAACAATGACTACTTGACATGCATGTTATATTAATATAGAAAGGTATAAATTTTTATAACACAAAATGTTAGGTTCATTTTCTTACAAGTGAGAATGAAAAATGTAAAAACATCATGTTTAACATTATTTTAAAAGTCAATCAGATCATACTTTATATGCTTCAAAATAAGATCCTCATAGAAAAATAATTAATCATTTATATATCCCAAAATTTGGTGAAAATTATAAAAAATTGAATAATATCTCATACATTACACCTCATGTTTTCTAATATTTGAATCCATAACAAGGTTATGATATAATAAAAAAATTATAATAAAATGAAAAAATATAACTTAATAACCAATTTTTCATCTCCCATTGAAAGACAGATGACATGGGATCCTTTGTGATTTTTTTTCAGCTACATGTGTTCACATGGAAAAAGTGAATATTGTTATGTCATTGACTCCATTATAACCTCATATATATACATATAAATACAATATTTATTGTTGAAGAACTTCCCTAATATATTTTATAAAAATTAATTATAGGGGTTGTAATGTATATGGTCTATCAATTTTACCTCTTTCGGTCTCACTATCCCTAGGACGTCCATAAAATTATTCATCATATCATAAGTGAAGTATATGGAAACATTGTTCTTCTTAAAGAAATATAACTTTTGTAGACTATAATTGAGAGATAAGTGACTAATTTATTTTTCTTGTTTTCCATATTATCCCAGATCAATATAGGAACATGGTTGAATTTGATATTTTGTTGATTTATTCAATGCCTTTGTAAATAAAATTGTATATGTCAAACATATTGATGAATATAAAATCACTTATTCTACACCTATACTATTTAACTTAATTTTCATTGATAAATTTTTTTGTGATCATGAAGTATAAATATATTAAAAAATTCACCCATTATAGGGGTGAATAATGTTAAAAAAGACCAAAATATGTGTAGTAGGGTTTATGAATACAATGATAGAAACACAAATAGGATTCTAGAATTTTACCATGGAGTGAAAATTAAGGGATATCCACTATATATATATATATATATATATGTTTTTTTGAATGGATTGATCTTGTTTGGGTTTAAACAGTGAATGGGGCTATTCATCTAATAAATGGATAGTATATTACATGAATATCTAAATTATTATTTTCTTGATATTTTTTTATTTTATTCAACTGAGTGATATGTTATTCTTCTAAGTTGGAATTAATTTCTCCACATAGTTTATGTGCAATGAAATTTTAAATCCATTTCATTTCCTATTTGAAAATTGTTTAATGATTAGGGAATTAATAGTTTTTAATATAACATATTATATTTTAAATGGATATCAAGAATATAATCTATCAAAAATATGTATTTATGTATAAATATTGTTGAATAAACATTATTTATAGGTTCATGGGACATTACATTACATTATTCATAAATTATTGTATTAGAATATTGGATAAACTAATGATTTTAGATGATTTTATAATTGTACAATTGTGTCTCTCAAGACGCACACTCAATGGGGCCAGGTAAAAATTATTTAGACATGATATGTATCATGTAATTTAAAATATTTCTTCCAAATTCAAAATATAATTTCTTCTAAGAATCTTTTTATTCAATTGAATAACATTGAAAATGGAGATCTATTTATTATTATAATATTATCTCATTTGGTAGGATTGTTCCCAATATCCCAATGATGGAATTATAGAGTCCTTATAAGATTGGAGTGGGTTTAAAATTATTATGACTTCCCATTACTCTTGGGTTTTTTTACTTGTTGTCATAGTTGTTCCATGATTATGGAATGTAGATGAATCAATATATTATTAAAAATTTGGTTATCAATTTTTATCAATTCCTATATGGGCATTTTATCATTATTTTCATTTTTTATCGAAAATTTCCATCTTATATTTCATTGAAAACATTAAAATTTCCAATGTAACCTATCCCTCACTGATTATCATTTATGATAAATCCTGAAATATAGAGTTGCATTAGATCACGTGATACAATATATAATAATAAGATAGAAATTTATGTGATCATTTTAGCCCCATTTATCTGGATTATCAATTCTTGGAAATGTGATTCGGTTATTCTCTATCAAAAACGAAATTTTCCCTTGAAAACTATAATTATAAAATAAATAAACTATATTCTTCCTATTTTTGATGTAATATTTCTTCAATATTATTATCGATCGGTTGACATGAGTTTTCACATCTTTGTATGAATTTCTTTATCTATGGTTGTGGTGTTTGATAACCACATTCCATTTTTCAATAAATTGAATAATCTAGAAATTTATTTATAATAATAAAGTATCAAAATACCGTAAGCATATTTATGGGTATGTGTGTGGTTATTAAATGATCCAATAGGTTCTCCACTTAGATCTCCCAAAATATTTAATGGGGATACTCCATTTCCAATGTGTACGTCATTCAATTATATCTTGAGATGAAATATAAAAAACTATTTCTCTTTTTTATTTTAATTAGAGAGTAAAATTAAATTTCTATTAATTCGAATATAGTTAAATCATTATATTAATTTTAGATACAGATTTTCCCAACTTTAAATAGACCCAACTATAAGGTAATTTTACTAAACAAACATGAAACATTCTATTGTTAGATAAATGTTCATGAAAATGAGAATATATTGTTTCTCTATGGTTCCTAACATTAGGACACACTATGAAGGAAGTTGGGTGAGTTTTTATACAATATCTCACACTTCATTGAATTTCATTACATTATGATATGTGATGATTTAAAGAGGTGGAATTAAGTCTACCTGTTCTAGATATGGTTTCTTTTATAAAAGAATCAATTCATGATATCTTTTCATTACATATGTTTGTGTAGTAATATCATCACTTAATTCATGGGATATCAATACCCAAGATAACCTATTATTAATTTCTTGAAATAGAAGATGAAGATCCCTCTGTGTTGGAAACCATTGAAACCCAGTTGATTATACAGTTAAATGTGTTCTTTAATTTGATATTAACATGACTCTGGCTCAATGATTTATTTCTTGGGATAGTAATTATCATTATATTTAATATGTTAAACATGTGACATGTAAACAATATCTAGATGAAAATAGTTTATATGTAATATTTCCAGGACTAATTTAATATAGATTTTCTCAAGATCATATATTGTGGATTTAAAAAAATTAATCATCTATTTAGTTAAGGCATATTTACCATTTTTTGGATGATTATTGGGATACTGATATGGAGATAAATATTCCTTTTCATTTTTTGGAAGACTTATGAGTGTCACATATTGAATTACTAGTAGAGATTCAAAATGGGATTTCCAGTGACATCAGTTGCATACTCATACCTATCATGCCTCAGTGTAGGTGAAATTTTATACATACACTTCAACTTAGGTATTTTATTTTATAATAACATATTATCCAACATCAATCATAAAATAATGATTGAATCTACTTATGAGAAAACTATGTTAGTAAAGACATATTTATTTAGAGAATGCATATACATATTATAGATTTACATATTTCCAATAATTTACACAAATTATAATTATTCAAGGAATAATACTCACAACCCAAGGGGTTGCAGTATCTCATGGGATATTTTTGTACTATCTATAATAATCCTTGAATCCCAAGTCCATATTCAAATGAGTTTTGGGTGTGGTTGAATAAAAATGAAAGGAAATTTATAAAGGATTATATTTTCCCTTATTAGTTTTATGCCAACTATTGTATTAAACATGTATTACAATAATAAAATCTAATGCTCCTTTCACTAGGTGATATTTTAATCCCTCAAGTCTATTATCATGAAATGATAACGAGAATTGGGAGTATTGGGAACAACTAAGGCATTGGACATTTTTCTAGTTTCAATGGTTGGATGACCATAAATGTATCTCTTTCCATGTGAAGAGGTCTATTTCACTGGGGATATTATAAATTCTTCTATAAAATATTAAAGAAATTTGGGTCACACTTTGGTGACTAAGACAAAATTATCCCCAAACCTGAACTTCCAGAATCTAATCCTTCAATAATAAAATTTAAATTTCTATCTTTGATAATTTTTAATATGGCCCTACATAACCAATAAAAAACAGAAACCCACAATGGGAAATGTAAGACCAAATATATTATAATCATTATTTATTTTTAGAGTTTTATACAATAAGTAAAAACATTTACATACCAATACACATGTATTGATGTTATGGTTTTTTCAACTATATATAACTTTTGGTATGACACATTAACTATTCAATGTATCCCATAAAAATAATCACACATGAATACATTTTAGAAAAAATTCATTAAGATAAGTTTTCATAAAATTTGGAAATATAAAACATAATAAGGGTGTCATTAAACGCACAGTAATTGTAAATATAAGCATTAACAATTAAATATCCCCAGTGAGCATAATATGGGAATAAGTTTATCATGACATAAGCAATGTTCATGATCATAAAAAAATTAATTGATACATATAAAATATTGGATATTACGATTAGAGGTAATGCATAGATATTTTTGAAAAGATAATATTCACATAATTATATAATCATGATCCCTTTAAATCAATCCTAATTAAAAAATATTTGTCTGAACTTGATAAAACCATAAAGAAATCATGTTTTTTACATGGTACCTCATGTTAATATCAATCATATAACCACTATTATTAGTGGAATTACATTACAAGTAAAATAAAATAATCCCTTAGGATAATCCTATAACAAGTAAACATCATCCCCTTACCCAATGGATTGGAAACATTTGTCGGGAACACTCATACTTGGGATATAATAAAACATCATATATATGGTTAATAATATAACCAATCAACATCATAAAAAATATCAAATAACCATGACTTGAATAATATATGTATATATCATATTTGATCATAAAAATAAAAGAAACATCCATTATTCCTTTTATAATATTATTACATCTTGGAAATAAAAAATATTTCACCAAAATGTGTATGAAAAATTAATAATTAATTAATAGAAATAATTTGGATGAAATAATTATGACATATCTCCTCTATGACAGAACTGACATCGATTCCTGATATCGTTTATTAATAAAAATACCATTAAAATGTCATTAGAAAAATTGTGATGAAAATACCCCTTTTCGTATTAAAAATAAATTCTAATAAAATATTTCAAGATTACCTAGAAAATAAATTATTTCAGCATAACCTTTTAATTATTTCAAGGAATAATCAAATAAAATATATTCATTGTGACATAGAAGGTGTTCATTCCTTATATGTTAAAATAAAACATATAAAAAATTATAAATAAAGTAAAAGAAACATTAATATTATATTATGAATTTTGTTAATTTTAAATATTAAAATTAATGATTTTTTTGAATACACGATTATGGATGTTGGAGATTCGTGATATAATGAATGATATAATATTAGAATCACTGAAAAAATGAGGTTTCTAAAATAAATAAAATGATGAAATAGAAATTAAATATTAAAAATAATAATAACCTTATAAGAAGAAAAGATTTATATTTAATGAAAATAAGACCATATGATTCCTACCAACTGTACATTAATTAAATGAAATCGCAAAATAATATGAGATTGTATCTAGAAAATCAATAATATATTAGATATTCTTGAATCACAATCCCATAAAAGAAATGAATAAATTTACATAATAAATTACAATAAAATAATGAGTTAAATTATATAAAAAATTCTTATAGTATTATATACACATAATAATATAATAGATATTCATAACATAATCATTTATCCCAAATATTAAAAATTTGAGACAAATAAATATTAAAAATATCATATCATCGAATTGGGGATTTATCAATGACGAGATTATGTGTAAAAATGTAAAATCAACAAAAAAATTGGAAATACATACTAAATAAAAAAATTCATTTGACATATAAATGTTTCATAATATAATCAATTAAGGAATTATATAACCTAATGAAAGGATACTAAGTTATGAACCCCATCCCCACATAGTTACAGGGATGTAATATCCCTTTAGTTTAAACTATTTGGATATCATTTAGAATTCTATGAAGTATGAAGGATTCATGATATAACATGTAAAATATAATTATATAGACCGTATAAAAACCTATGTGAATAACATGAAAACATGCCTCCCAAAAATTAAGGTGTAATCCCTTACTCGATTCCCTACATGAAATGTATGTCCATTAAATCATGTATAATAAGATTATACCCATTATTTAAAAATAATATTTATTTCTAATGGTTTATAAAGTTCATCTAATCCATTTATTTCTTTAACTTAAATTACATATTTACTTACCGAATTGGTTATGTCTACATCATGTGTTTTGAGGATTGTCTGTTCATAATTATAATATGACTTCTGTATGTTGAAAATAGTCACAATGTTAATTATTTAATAATATCAAGAATAATAATTGTTGTATAGTTATAATTTTTCAAAAACAATTATATTTTTTTAAACAACCCTATATTCTTTTTATGAGAAATGACATGCATTACAATAAAGGAGATAGTATGTCATATATATGCTTGAGTAACATTTCTGTTTTCATTGAACATGATAGAAAGAAGGTAATTATTAATTTTATATTTTTATAATTATTATTATATAATAAATGTAATATTATATATTTAAATACAATTATATTAAGTATTCATCGATTACAGTGATGAAATATGAATTATGTCGCTTTATGGGGGACTTAATCCCCATGTGCGCATTAAGGACGTTATCATTGTTCAAGGGATATAAAGTTAAGGAAATAGGAAACATATTATCATTAAAAAATTATAATTAATTTTTCCATATCATATATAGTATTAAAATTCATCATTGTACACAATAATGAGCGGTGGTTATGGAAAATAATATATATCAGTTCGTGGGGTGGTAGTCAGTTGTACACCTGAAGGATCAATTCATTTACAATATTAAAGAAGGACGATATATATTACGGTTAATAAATGAATATAATTACATATAAGTAAATGTGACATAAATTTAATATTATATCACAATGATTACATGAGTTTTTAAGAGGTGGATAAAGAAATAAAACTAATACATAATGTTAAAAGTTATACCACTTCGTCGACCAACCACTTTTAATTTACAAATTTATCTCTTTAGTGATGGTATTATTCCAAAAGTAGTAAATATATTACTTGTATATGGAACCTAGTAATGAATATAGTTAGGTTTCTTTTAAATCAAAAGGCACTTGATGTGTGTATTTCAGAGGAGGTGGTGGTTCCCTTTTATAGCTGAGGGAAGATATCTTTTTGAAATACAAGAAATATTTTAAAATAATTCATTTCTAACTTAGGAAAAATGGTTCTATAACTACATCTATTAAAAAATATTTTTGATATTTTATTAAAATGATATTCCAAATAATGTGTTATCATATTATATAGAATTTTAAATAATCTCTTTTGGGTTAACCACCCAGTTAACCATTTTTAACATTAACTGCAGTAAAAACCAGTTCTATATTAAAAGGTCATGAATCTACATTTTTATTATAAATTTTATCATAAATGGAAAATTATTTAACTTTATTACACTTTTCATCCATCTTTCCTTATTGAAACATTTTGTTGATTTTAAAATAATATAATAATATTTTATATAAGGTAAGATATATTTAATATCATTGTACAATATATTCATATATTTTTACATTAAAAACATCATGATAGAAATTATATTATATAATGAAGTATTTAACTATAAATTATACATAATTATTAATAAAAAATCTATTAAAATATAATTCCTCAAAAACATATTACTTTTTCTATTTTTTGAAATTTATTTCCATTAAGTTTCTACTACTTGCACAAAAATTGTGTTACCATTGAATTAGAATGTAAAGAAATCAGATAATCAATAAAAATTATAAATAAATTACCTTAATATATTTTTTAATAATAAAATTTAATATTCATTCAAAATTATATTTTTTCGAATATGATCATATAATAAAATTGAAAAAAATGAGTTCCATTTTTAATTTTTCATAACATAAAATAATATATAGTTCATTTTCTAAAATAATGAATAAAAAATTATTTAAAAAATATTATTTGATGATTATTTTCAAAACCTATTAGTATAATTTATTAAATAAAATTTTAAGGTTTATATTTTGGCCTTATCCCATTATTTTAAACCATAATTCCCCAGTATACCCTTACTAGTGTGAGAAATATTTATTATGGTCAGTATTTATAATGAAAAATAATATTAGTATAATATCAAAAAAATTGAACATACTTATTCCAGATATGGGGTATATTTTTCTTGATTCAATTACTATAAGTGGCATAAATAAATTTTAAAAATAATTTATAAAATTTAATGAAAAATAGTATTTAGAATAATGAGTATTTATTCTAAAAAATAAGCATATTTTAAAATCATGAATGATTTTGATTAAAATGTAATATATTATATTATATCTAATTAAAGAATACTTATGTTGCTTTGGAATTAAATTAAAATAATTATGGGTATTTCTTAGGAAATGAATTGAATATTTTAGAAAACAAATCATTATTTTTCATTATTTTATAATAAATAAATATTTTATGACATGACATAATAAAATAACAATGAAGTTATTTTAATATTATAATTTCAATAATTATAACATTTTCAAAAAATAACATTTCATAAAGTTGTATAACATAATTTTAATATTACCTCAAAAAATTTAATAATGTTTTTTATTAAAACACCAAATTTTCATGTATATAATGAAATATATAAATTGAGTACTTATTTATATTGAATTTATCAATAAAATTTTAATTATTGGGATATATATATATCATAATTATGTTACCCACTAATTAAACAACTATATTAAAATATATATAATATAATAATATTTCTTGGCCTGTTTAAGCTAAATATTTCATTTGATATACAATATCTAATTATGTGTTATTTTAAAATTTTGGAGTGTTATATTCTACAACCACCACCATAATTAATAGAATCCATCATATCCGTTTGAAAATGAGTATGTGAATTAAGGGTTTGTCATTTGAAAAGAACTTTGTTTAGAAAAATGCATTGTAAAATTGGGTAAATAAATCAACATTTTGAAAACAGGAGAAGAAAAATGTATATGTCATTTGTAATGACACATAAGAAGGTTTCGAAATAGATAAATCTTATTAGGTAATGAAATTATATACTTGTGTAATGGCCCACTTATCCTCATTGTCTTGAGAGTACAATGAGTCATTACTAGGCCTTAAGAGACATCCCCAAGGCGCCAAAGGCTGCCAATAAATGCCGAAGGGTTTCAAAAATAGTGGGGGACGATTTACCCATTTAGAACATAGCACAGAACCAACAACCATGACCAAACTAATCATATAAATGATGTATGATAAAATCTAAGACAACTCAACCATTTAATTTATCATAAACCGACAAAGAGTACCATAGAGGAAAGCAACACTAAATCATAGTAAAAAAAGGAAAGACAAACTAAAAGACTACAAAATGACAACCCAACTCCAAGATCCAGATTTTCAAGCTCTAACATCATGAACCAGCCCGGAAATAATGAAGTGGTGCTATAAACATGTGACCCTTTACCATTACCAACTTCCCGGTGTATGACATCTGCAAAAGCACCAACATGCCAAAGAAGGGGGTGAGTAATGAAACTCAGTAGGCTTTCCCTGATGATTTCTCAACTCATGCCTCTAGGATAAATCATGTTAGTACATTTATATAAAACAATTAATATAGGAAAATTATAAATCAGTTCACAATATAACAAGTTGCATGTCAAAACAATTTTCCAACAAAACCCATCGTTCTCATGAAATGCAACCAAGAAAAGTTTCCAATCAAATCCCCATTTTCATTTTGGCACATTAATTCCATTTCAAAAATCCACACAACCAACCATGAATGCAACCTGTACCTCCCTATACTCGTGAGTGGTGAGTTATGCTTCCACTAATCCATCACTTAGTAGACTACCTTGATGGTGGGTACTTCACTCCCTTATCCATCCTTTTTGATGGGGGTACATGTCGCCCTTATCCATACCAACCTTTTGATGGGGGTACATATCGCCCTTATCCATCCCAATTGAAATTGACACACACCACAACACATGAAAATCTATTCCAAAACAATTTTTGTTCAAAACCATTCAATAAATCATCAAAACATTAATTAAAACCCATTTCATTCAAGAATTAAAACCAAAAAAAGTTTAAAATCACCATTTTAATTTCACCATAACAAACTCTTTTCAAAAACACACAATTCCATCACCCGTTACTAAATAGGGGTTTCGACCATTCTATCACAGTAAATAAACAAACCATTTCAATCAAGGAAAATAATTTTAAACTGTGTATTTATGTTCTAAGAAATAGGAAATGAGAGTGAAGCCACCTACCTCAACACATTAGGTGAAACCAACCAATGGACTTAGAACGCTAAAAAAACTGAGCCAACTACTCCCCAAAACCTCCATATGTTCCATCCCCTAGTACCAAAAAAGCAAAACCCGACTTAAATATAATCCACTACCTTAGATCTACCCACCCTAGGAGTATATTTAAGTATACATCATGTGGGAAGAAGGATATCTAAGAAAACTAAAGGAAACAAAACTTACCGCGATCAATCGGCCTCTAAACGCCACGGCAAACCATCAGTTCACTTCCAAACTGCCTGCTAAGTGTTCTCCCACATTCACCAGAGAGAAGTCCTGATTTAGAACCATCTACGATCAAAAATTAGTGGGTTTAATGAAAAAATAGATTATATCATTAAAAATATGGTCTAAGTTGACTTCGCGCAGGGTTAGTCCGCACGGTTAGTCAAAGCATGCGCTAACCGTGCGGTAGTCAATGCGTGGAAGGGGCGCTCTGCACGGCCTCCTTGCACGGTTTTCCCAAACCATACGCACACTGTGCGTTATCCTCTGTCAAAGGTGACCACCACCTGCACAGCTTCCGCATGGTTTGGGCAACCCGTGTGTAGCCCGTGCGTCACCACCTTTTCCCCTTTAACACATTAAAGGTCCCCAATCATTGCCAACCAATTATCATATGCTTCATGTACATAAAACCCATAAAACAAGGGTTATTTACCAAAAACTGGGAGCACTACATTCTCCCCACCATTGGCCTTTCAATCCCTGGAATGTAGAAAACCATCACTTGCCTGAAAGAGTTCTGGCCACTGCTCTTTCATTTCTTTCTCGCGTTCCCAAGTCTCTTCTTGAATCTGACCATGTTTCCACAAAACCCTCACAAGACCGATGCTTTTTCCACGCAATACATTTTCCATCCTATCCACAATCCTCAACGGAATATGTACCAACAAAGCATCCGACTCTATGTCAACATGACCCCATCGGATCACATGGTAAGGATCGGGGTGATACTTCTTCAACTAAGATATATGGAACACATTATGCGCTACAATGAACAGTGGTGGTAATGCAAATCGATACGCCAACTCACCAACCCATTCTAGTATCTCAGAAGGGCCTATATATCAAGGAGATAATTTTACCTGCTTCCCAAAATGACGATGTCCAATCCTCGGATAAATTCTCAAAAAGACATGTTCACTCACCACAAACGACTATGGTCTTCGGCGATTATCCGCATAAGATTTCCGACGACTCTGTGTTGTGTCCATCCTTTTTTCTATCAACTCGATCTTCTCTATTGTTTCTTAGACAAGGATCATCCCAATTAGTGATGTCTCACTTGTTTCCATCAAACAAAGTAGAGAAAGAAAAGGACACCTATACAATGCTTCAAATGGAGCCATGCGTATCGAGGCTTGATAGCTGTTATTATATGAGAACTCCACTATGGTTATATGCTCTTCCCATGAGCCCCCAAAATCCATTACAAAATCCCGCAACATTTCTTCCAACTTTTGTATCATCCTTTTGGTTTGTCCATCCGTTTGAGGATGATACGCCATGCTCATAGTCAACTGAGTTCCATGGGATTGCTATAAGGATCACTAGAAACAAGATGTGAACCTAGGATCTCTGTCTGACACAATGGAAACTAGTCTTACATGTCTCTTTACCACTTCTTGGATATGGATTTTGGATAGATCCCCCACCATATTTGATTTTAGAATTGGGATGAAATGGGCCGACATGGTATGTCGATCCACTATCAACCTTATGGCATCATTCTTCAGAACCCTTCTTGAGAGGCCTATAATAAATTCCATAGCTATCTACTCCAATTTTCACATTAGAATTGGTAGAGACTGCAACCTACCAGCTGGTCTCTGATGCTCTGCATTTACCTACTGACAAGTTGATCACCTTGAAACAAATTCAGCTACCTTCCATTTCATGTCGCTCCACCAAAAGTGTGACTTTATCGCCTTATACATCTTCTGTATTCCTAGATGAATAGCCCATATGGAATGGTGGTAAGTATGAAGGATTTTTTCTTGATCAGCTAAAGATACAACCATCCAATCTTGAAACTGCAAAACTAAACTCCCATCCACCTTCCATCCCTCAATGATCTCCCCACCATTGTGTTTTGAACTCATTGCAACACAGTCTACATCAGATGTCTGCGCGTCCATTAATATATCCAAAAAATCAGGAACAAGAGAAACTAGAAAGAAAACCACAACATCACCTCGGTCTTCACATTCCATACGCATGTGGGCTAGGACAGACATCAACAACCACTTATTTGAAGCATCTTCCACCAACTGGGCATACAACTTTCTACTTAATGCATCGGCCACGGAATTTCCCTTACCCGGTGTATATATCAATTCAAAGTCAAACATTTGAAGATAGTCCATCCATCTCCTCTGCCTCATATTCAAATCTCATTGTGAGAAAATATGATTCAAACTCTTATGATCCATAAACATTGTGAATTTCTCACCAAATAGATAATGACACCAAGTATTCAAGGCATGGAAAACAACAGCTAACTCCAAATCATGTGTTGGGTAGTTCTTTTCATGAACTCTAAACTGTCATGAGCCATATGCAACAACATGGTCTCCTTTCATGAGAATGCATTCCAACATAGTTCTTAAAGCATCGCAATACAACATATACCCCTGTACGGATTCTGACAAAAACAAGATGGGAGCTGATGTAAGGCGAACATTGAATTATTGAAAAGATCTCTGACATTCCTCAGTCCATTGAAATGTAGTGTTCTTATTTTTCATTGTTGTCATAGGCGAAGCTATTCATGAGAATTCACGCACAAAGGGTCAGTAATAACCAGCTAGACTAAGAAAACATCGTATTTCAAAGACATTTTTCGGCGGTTTCCAAAAGAGATCAACTTCTATCTTTGCTGGATCCACTGATACACCATTCTCAGAGACAACATGGCCCATAAAGCATACCTCCTGTATCCAAAAATCACACTTTGATAATTTGGCATACAACTGATGGTCTCTCATGATTTCCAACACTATTTCCAAGTGTTTCTCATGCTCATCCCTTGTTATTGAATACACCAATATTTCTTCCAAAAACAACACAACAAAAGAATCCAGATATCGCTGAAATATCTGATTCATCAATGCCATAAAGGCTGCTAGTTTGTTTTTTAGACAAAAAGGCATGGCTACATATTCATAGTGGCCATATCTTCTTCTAAAGGCTCTCTTCGGAATATCCTCCTTCCGAACTCGCAACAGGTAATATCCCGACCACAAGTCAATCTTATAGATCCACTGATCCCACCTGAATTGATCAAACTAGTCATAAATGTGTGGATGTAGATATCTATTATTTTTTATAACTTGGTTATTTTTACAATAATCTAGACATAGACTCAATGTTCCATCTGGTTTATTTACAAAAAAACAGGTGCTTCCCACGGAGACACACTTGGCCGAATAAAACCTTTGTTTTCTAGTTCTTCCAACTGGACATTAAATTCTATTAACTCTGTTGGTTCGATCCTATAATAAGGAATTGAGATAGAACTAGTTTCTGGAAGGAGATCAATCATAAACTCAACTTCTATTACAAGTGGTAACCCTGAGATGTTTTCATGAAAAACATCAGGAAATTGATCTGCAACTACTGGAAAATTGTTATTCGCGATCTGGCGAATTGATTCCAAGTTTAACGTAGACAACCGGTAATAGATAGTTTCCACTACTGGTACCAACAAGTCCGTTGCACCTACCTTCCACACTCTTTCTTCTCTAAAGAGATGCTCGACACCATCCTCAATTACAAAACTGACTGTTCTGCTATAATAGTTTATGTGAGCTCTGAACTCTGTCAACCAATCCATACCCATAATTATATCATAGACATTCATCTACAGCATAGATAAATCCCATTTCAGCTCAGCTCCATCAACAGTTATAGAACATGCTCTACATATAACGGCTCTGCATTCTCTTTCACTGAGAAGAGATTGATGTTTTATCACAGAAGGCATAATTCCATGTTTTAAGTTCATCAAATCAGTCATTCTAGAAGCAAGAAAATAATGTGATGCAACAGTATCGAACAAAACTTTCATGAGGGTAGAATTAAAAAGAATAGTACATCTCACCATAGACGGTTCAGAATGGCCATCCACAATCACCTATTCCGCTCCATACAATTTCTTTGTTGCTGCACTTTTCTATTTATTTCTTTATTGAGATTGCCCTGCCTGAGGATTTATGGTATTCCTGGAATCACCATAGCTAGCTTTTTTATGCTAGCGAGACTGATTTTGATATCCTAACCTTGTCAAAGCATAAGATGCTTGAGACACCTAATAAGTGTCACGAACACCCGACCATGGGGCATTGTGACAATATCGCTAAAGATTCCAATCTTGTTGAAATTGTGGCATGCTCTCCGTGGTGCTGTACATTCTCGTTTCATGTTATCAATCGAGCCACATTGAAAACACCCAACTTTCATCATGGTTCGTTGAGGAAAATTCACTAATCCATTCGTCTGATCTTGATTCTCACTCCCACCTTGGAAGTAGGTGTCCCTCTTTCGCTTGTTCCCAGCTTTATATTTCCCACCCATTCCCATGGGTATCGTCATACATCCTCATCGCATAACTCATGAGAAGTCTCTTTCAACTACTTTTTTTCTCTATTTCCAATATCCATATAATCTGTAATATAGAGCACAACTATCTTCGAGCGAATCTTCTGTCGCAACACTGATTCAAAGATGCTAGCCTTCAGTGATACAATTGTAGCAACTTCCAGTGGAAAGTGCACTAAATTCATGAATTTAGCCGCATACTATGTGACAGAGAGATTATGCTGCTTCATGCTGAAAAATTCAGTCGTCATATGGATCTTTAACGAGTGAGGATTTACTTTTTTATTGACCAATTCCTCAAATTCCTCCTAGACCAGGCCTTGATCCACCTTATCCTACACCACTAGCTCCCACCACTGTCTTGCAAGATCCTCCAACATATATATCACCAACTATACTTTAAGTTCTACTGGTGTGCCAATGAAATCGAAGATACGATTCATCATACTCAGCCACACCTCTTCCCATTCTGGTTCAGAATCACCCCAAAATATGGGTGGATTATGCTTCAGGAACTAGATGGAATGATCTATGCCTTGACTCATCCCTCAGATTCCCCATGTCCACAGCCTCAAATGCTTGATCTATACTTTGGACTAGCTTCTGGTTCACCTGTGGCTCAGGTGCGACCACATTCTCCGCAGCCTCTTCCATTTGGTTTCTACGATGCCTAAGGGGTGCCATATTCTATTCAAACAACGCACACTGTCAGTCTCACTTCTTAGAAATTGAAGTCGTAGCATTTCCATTAATATCACATCATCATCATCACATCATTGATTTCCAACCATCACGCTTTTCCACAATTACCCATTTCAAAAAAAAAATTATTTTCAATCCTTTGAAAATCAATCTATTTTCAAAATACAACAACCATTATATTTTAAAAATCATTCATTGGAAAACAAGTTTTAAGTTTTCAGAAAGAATTCTTTTTCATCAAACCATAATCAATTTCTGAAAATGATAAATACAATCATAGTGGTAAGTCATTCCTCTAATGCATGTCAAGATCATCTCATTGGCTAAACCCTTGATAATGAGATTTTTTTCTTATAAGTGTCTCCAAAACACTTATGTACCAAACTCCTTGGTAAGTTGAAGAACAACATAAAAAGGGAAGCTACATCTTTTTATGCTCTACATTCCATGTTCTGACAATCCTAATCCTTCCTAAGATAACCACCCAAGGAATAGACACATAATAATTCAACAGAAAGACCAAAAAAACTGATTACCACTTGTTCCACAAATAAAGGAAGAAGATTGTTGCATTAAAAACCCAAGGACTGATCAAATAGTTACCATTTTTAATTACTCGGTTATCCACATTGTCCAGAGAGTACAGTGAGTCATTACTTGGCCTTAAGAGACATCCCCAATGCACCAATGGAAGGAAATAAATGCCGAAAGGTATCAAAACAAGTGGGGGAAGGTTTTCCCTTTTAGAACATACCATATAACAAACAACTATAACCAAACTAATCAGTTAAATGAGGCATGATAAATGCTAAGACAAATCGACCATTTATTTTATCAAAAACCAACCAAGAGTACCACAGTGGAAACCTACACTAAATCATATTAAACAGTGGAAAGACAAACTGATAGAATACAAGGTCACAAACCAACTCCATGATCCAAAAGCTCCAAGCTCGAACATCATGAACTAGACCAAGCATTACAAAGTAGTGCTATAAACATGTGACACGTTACCTTTTCCAACATCCCGGTGTATGAAATCTACAAAAGCACCAATATGCCAATGCAGGGGGTGAGTAATGAAACTCAGTAGTTTTTCCTCGATGACATCCCTACCCATGACTCTAGGATAAAATATGTTATCACATTTATATAAAACAATTTATATAAAACAATTACATAATAGTTCACAATATACCAAGTTCCATCTCAAAACCATTTTCCAACAAAACCCATATTTCTCAAGAAAAGCAACAAAGAAAAGTTTCTAATCGAATTCCCATTTCCATTTTTGCACATTCATTCCATTAAACAAATACCCACAACCAACCATGCATGCATCCTGGACCTCCCTATACTCGCGAGTGGTGAGTTATCCTTACACTAAGATGTCACTTGGTGTACTATCTTGACGGGGGTACTTCATGCCCTTATCTGTCCATTTTGATGGGGGTATATCTCTCCCTTATCCTTCCCAGCCTTTTGATGGGGGTACATCTCACCCTTATCCATCCCAATGCATGTGATGACACACCACAACCCATGGAAATCTATGCCAAAACCAAGTGTGTTAAAAACATTCAATAAAGAACCAAATCATTTGTTGACAAACATTTATTTCAAGCAGAAAAACCAAAACCAGGTTAAAATCAATAGTTTAATTTCACTTCAACAGACACTTTCCAAAAACACACAATTCCATCACCCATTAATAAAAAAAGGTTTCAACCATTCTATCACAGTAGATAAACAATCCAATTTAATCAAGGAAAACAATTTGAAATTAAGCCTTCATGTTCAAATAATGTGGATTAGAGAGTGAAACCACCTTCCTCATCAGATTAGGTGAAACCAACCAAAGGACGAAGAACACCAACAAAACCGAGTCAACTACTCCCTGAAACCTCCTTATATTCCTTCCCCTAGTACCAACAAAACCAAAAACCGACTTAATAGTCAACCACTACCTTAGATATACGCACCCTGGTCATAGATATATGGATACATGAAGAGGGAAGAAAGAGATCTAAGCAAACTAAAGGAAACGAGACTTACCTCGATCAACTGGACTCTAAATGCCAAGGAAAACCTCTGGATCGCTTCCAAAACACCTGGTATGTGTTCTCCCACCTTCAATAGAGTGAAATTCCGAGTTAGGGCCGTCTCGAAGAAAAAACTAGTGGGTTTAATGACAAAACAGATTATATCATTAATAATAGGATCTATGTTTACTCCACGAACGGTTAGTCTGCAGGGTTAGTCAAATCATGTGCTAACTATGGAGTATTCACTACATGGAAGGGGCACTCTACATGACCTCCTCGCACAGTTTTGCCAAACCATGTGCACACCGTGCTGTCTCCTCTGTCCAAAGTTACAAGCACTTTCACGACTTCCGCATGGTTTGTGAAACCAGTGTAAAGCCCGTGCATCACCAATTTTTTCAATTTAAAACATTAAAGGTCTTTAAACATTCCCCACCATTTCTCATATGCTTCATGTAATTAAAAACCATAAAATAAGGGTTACTTACCAGAAACCAGGGGTAATACAACTTGGATGAAAAATATGTTGTCCAAATTATTATAGTGTGAGATAAAACATTGGTCACATGAAAGTGAATGATCATGATAATGACGATGACCACCAAACCATAAATCAATTTGCTATGAAAAAAACCACATATTAAAAAAATAATGTAATATGATAGTTTTTATGTTTCATGATCCCTTTCCTGGAGTTCAATAAATCCATTATTTACTACACTATGAACATATAGAAATATAATTACATGATTTTATTCAAATTAAAAATGAAATTATATCCTTTTGTAACAAGTTCCAAAAGTATTCTATATTAAAATATTATTTTTTCCAACTTATTTATAAAATAATTGATAATTGATGCACAATCATCAACAAAAAATTTACCATGTTGTACATAATAAGAAAAAAACCATTCTTATTATACATCCAAAACATAAATTTCTATCAAATGATCATATAATACAAAAAATTAATAAAAAATAATATCAATAAATAAAACATTAGTATAAAAAATTAAAAAATAACACCCAAGGTTCAACACATATAACACCATATATAAATAACCCTATATCCTAAATAACATAAATTTCCTCAAGAACATCATGATTAATTTATGTTTTAAAATCAATTGTTAACTCATACTTTTATGATTAAATCGAAAAATAATGTAGTTCAAACTATAAAAAAATTATTTCATAATAAAAATATTTAAAACATATACAACAACGTAATAAAATATATCCCAATATATCATTAATCTCATTAAAGTCTCATCACATAAAATATTGATAGGGGTACATATGAATTTGAACATATGATAGTCCATAAAATTATAAAACCATTATGGTGTCTAAAACACATAAGTTATCCTTATGGAAACATCTTAATATCTATGTATATCTAAATCCTTCTATAATACCATCAATTAGAGATCGTGGCTTTCAATCCTATAATATGGTGGTTAAAGAATAAAATTTACATTTTTAGATTTCATGCCAATAAATTTGACTCCAATTTAACCATCTAAAACATAAGAAATAAAATTGAATTTTTTTCAAACATAATATTAAAGGATCATTATGGATTATAGTTTTAATGAAGTAGAAGAAAACATACATAATAATACTCATGTCTTTAAGTAGAATTTTATTCCATTATGCCCATTATCGTTTATAAAAAACTAAGTCATAAAACTATCCGTTAAAATTATACACACATGATCCCTTAATATATAAAATTTATGTAATATCAATATTTATAATGAGGTGAAATATAAAATATAATAATTGAGAACCATAATTCTCCATATGTGTAAAAATACACAATTACAATTTAATGTTATTAGTGAGATTAATATGAGGATAAGGGTATCATTAAATAATCAACATGGATAATCATAATATAAGATAATTCACAACCATTATAAGAAGAATCATAAAACATGAGACACATCCAAAGGAGTTTATATGATACTAGATTTGTATAAGTCTATAATCAAGTGACATGTTAATATAATCCTAAAGAAAATCATAAAAGAAGAATTTATGAAAAAATTACAACAACTAATGGAAACATTGAACAAAATTTTAATATCACTCTTACAATCACTATTAAAAATATAATAAACAAGTAGGTACGATCAAATAATATATTTTGAGAAACCAAATGTTGGTTAACATCATCCCTTTAGCCAATGCATTGAATATCATTAATGGGAGAACACATCCATGGTATATAACATAACCACATGTCTTTAGTTTATATTTGAATCAAACATCATCAAAAATATTTCCTAGAACCAAATGGGTACGGTATAAACAACTCACATTTAATCATGAAACTCATAAAAACAACAACTATTCTTCTCCAAATTTAATTAGAATGAGGAAATGGATTGGGTTATTTAAAAATATTTTTGAAACATTCCTAATCCATCAAGAGAAATTATTAATTCTGTATCATGAAAACTTATCCCTAGTAGGTATAAGTAACATAAATGTTGTATTCATTTGATAAATGAAAAAAAAATTTAAAGATCATTTGAAACATTATAAATGAAAATACCAATTCCACTTTGAATGTTTATTTTAAAACTAATAAATTCCAAAATATTAGGGAAAAAAATTATTTAAAAATAACATTGGATAATTACAAGTAAGACTGAAAAAAAAAATATTCATAGTGGTGACAAATATTGGTTATGTTGTATATGATAAAATAAAACATTACATTAAAACATTGGTAAATAATGTCATTATTTTACGTATAAAAAACTGTAAAAGGTTTCCATTTTCAAAAATAAAAAATTAAAATAGATGACACATGAAAATTAATATATTAAACAATTTAATATTATATAATAAAATTATGGAAAACATTTTATAGTAAATATAGATAGAAAAAAATAAACTCAATATAAAAATATAAACAAAATTGGTATCACTAAAAAATGACCACTTTCATGATTAATTAATCAATAATTGTGGAAAAGAAAATTAAATATGGAACCCCTATTTATAACTATATATGATGAAAATATAGGTGCTTCAACAAAATAACTTCTTATTATCCCTAAAAAAGGATTATTAAACATATATAATCTCAAACTAAGATGATATTCTATCATCAAAATTCAAAACATTTCTACGACATTATAATCATAATAATGAGAATGAAATTAAGTCAAATTAAACATTAAATAGAATGAATAAATATATCCATGATATAACATGTCATGATATAGTGTATACTGCTCATAAAATAATATAGTTTCATAATAAAAAAATTATCCCAAACAAGGAACATTTTAGATGAATAAAAAATAAAGGATCATATCATAAAATTTAGAATTAATTGAAGGATTAATTATGTATAAAATAGTTAAAATGAAAACAAATGTTTAAATATAAAATAATTCAAATTAATTATTTCACTTATAATATTATCCTAATATAAACAATTAATAAGTGATATTGAAAAATGAATAATAATTGAGTAATGAAATCCCATGTAACATAGTAACATTCATATAAAATTCCAATCGATGAAACGATTTTAATTGTCACCTTAAATAACATTAATTATGTAGTATAATATTTATAACATGTGCAATTCTAGTATAGTAAACATATAAAATATATTATGTGGGTAACATTAAGACATTCGTGAAAGAAGATAAATTGTAATGAATTATCTTTACTCATGTCTAGACATTCCATAAATGTACATTAACACTTATATAATAAAATTATATAAATTATTTAAAGGCTTTAGAAACATTTCCAGCTTGATAAAATTATTATTAAACAATTTATTATGTTTATTTCAATAAAATTTTTAATTAAATATTTGGTGATGTATGTGTTATGTGTTTTGGTAATGTTTAGTTCATAGTTTTAAAAATTATTCGGTGTAATTATCATGGTCAAAATTCTATGTTTTTATAAAATATATAGAATAATAATCATGAAGTACATTTAATTTTTCAGTTTTAATTATTTTTTTAAAAAAAACCATGAATTTGTAGGATTGTAATAATTATCTTATACAATTATACATACAATAACGGTGAATTTGTAGTTTCAAAACAAACATTTTACAAGGAAAAACATATAGACTATTAATGTAAATTTCATAGAATCAGGTGTAGTATGATTATCAGAGTGATGATCATAATCACATCTGATCTGATTAATATTTGATATTGTTTGTCATAATTATACTTAATCTGATAAAAAAATGGAATATAAATATGTGTCTGAGGATATACATTCTATTATTTTTATATCTAAATTGAAATTTATAAATATATGAAATTGAATATCTAGAAATAGTAAGATTTAATTTCCAGCTATATTTAAAATACACAACAATTTTAACCTTAATAGTAAGGTTGTCAATAAACATGACAAAAGGTATCCACTATTTTATGCATACAGTAATGTTTTCCATTCTATACAAAGAAGACCCTCGGTACAATGATCAGAATAGAACTATATTCCTACCCCCAAAATCCATCAATATAATGTCTATATTCTATATTCTTATCCCCAAAATCCATTAAACTAAGGGATCATATACCACATATTCTTATACCTAGATTTCCTCTTTTATAACAATGAATAGATTTGATTACAAAGGAAATTTTTCTTAAGGAAACAACACAAACCAGGATTCCATAGAACTATCAACTCCACAATGTATTACAATTATTCATAGTGAGAATTTCATGAATGGAAATAATAATATGAAATTAGATTCAAATGAAATATGTTCTTAACAATCCTAATGCATCCAATTTTAATGTTGAAGCCCCAATGGGCATATTTCTGAGATTTCTGCAATGACTTTAGCGCTTGACATCTCATAACATTTTTGAATAAATAAATGTCTAACATTGTTTTTGTTTTCACAACATTATTGTTTTATATTTATTACATAATATATATATTTCAATGTATAAGGATTCTAAACATATGTTAGTATAATAGACATCCTTAAAAATTGTTTATAAAATAATCTTTATGAGTTCCAGTCAAATAGTTTTGGTTCCATATCTTGTTCGATAATAATTACTTTTTATTATACTATATAGAATACAAAAGATAAACTACTAGTGTGAATAATGGTATGTGTTATGAATCATACACATACTTGATCTAATGATTGTAATGAAAAGTAGTATGTGTACATTCATAATACATTTCAAAATTTTTATGTGTGATAAAAGAAATTTTTTTCAACACAAACATACTAAAACACGAGGGACATAAAAGGTTCGTAAACTTATTTCTAAGAATTTGATTTTTATTTCCATAACTATTGGAATGTAACAGTGACATAAAATATATATAACTCACAACCTCTCTATTTTTGGAATGAAAAAACCACAGAAAATAAATGGAAATAAATTGTGAGAAAATATAGAAATCAATTATTTTATAAACTATGAAGTTATTATTTTCCTCATAAATACTCCTTAGTTTATAACTATTTTGAATATGATGATGAATATGATGGAGAATGTGATTTTTAATATAACGGATAGTTTTTAAAACTATTTCTTAGAGAAAAAATCTTCACCATTATGAATCATACTACCCCTTTTTATATAATTAACCCCTGTAATTAAAACATTTCTTATTTTAAATCATTCAAACATGTATAAAAAAATATCCCCCTTAATGAATTATATAATGAATAGGAATGATTTAATTTTTTTTCTAAAATTTCATAAATATAACATATTAGTAAATATTGATTTAACTAATCATCGATGTAAAAATTAAAGGACATATAACCAATTATGATTTCGAATAATTCAAGAATGATAAAATTTAATGAGTAGATAATTCATTCATTATCAACATAAATGGTTTCAAAAATACATTCGAGAGATTAAAATAAAAAACATTCTTTTATATGTGGTTCTTACCAAAAGATTTCTTTTTCTTGATCTCATGAATATCCTTCTTCAGAATTAAAATTATTTCCATGTATTTTGACATGAATCATAAAAATTTTTACATCAATAAATAAAAATTTATTTTTTCTTTTATTAAGAATAATGCATCCTCACATGATCAATATATTCTAGTCTCTAACTCCAGGTGACGTATATTTTGGTTCAAAACATCCACATCCTTAGTCCTTTCATTAGTATCATCTCTGAATTCATTAACAAATATAACTCCATCATCAAAATCTAATGATAACCAGTTAAATTAATTAACATCATTGAAAATTGTATTCTTTTCAACATCATGTTTTTTTTCATTCATGAGAATATTATTATTTATTTGGTTGGACCACTTCACAATGTAATATCCTGATATTTGTGATTACAGTAATTTTCATAAAATGTTTTCAATTAAAATTCAATCCAAATCATTTACTCTCTTAAAACATTTATTGAATCTGATTTCACACTGAGATTATCTTTAATGATCTGAAACCTTGCATCTTGATTAGAAAAATAAGTAATTTTTTTCTTCTTGTCTCATCAATAGATGATTAAAATATTAAAAAAATTGAGTTATCATTATCTCTAATTCTAATTAGTTTGGCACAACCTCATGACGTTCTGCCTACTAGTCCCAACCTCAGCATGATTTTTTTTTGTGATATTTCATAGAGATATTTTTGTCCTAAATAATTTCAATTATCATTTTAACACCACATGATTTCATAGTACGTTATCTCTTCAAAGTAAATCAATGACATGTGTTATACGCAACAATGAGTATAGCGCACCACAACTTACCAAACTAGCCGTTCAAAATGTGGTTATGAATAATATTTACTGACTTTTGAATTTTATATACTCCATATAATTTTAGAATCCATATTATTTTTTTCTTAGACGTATTGTCATAACAAATTCATTTTTTCAGATAAAAGAAGTACATTTCAAAAAATGTAATTTTAACTCCTTTTAATGGATATTCCTTTTTAAAACCAATATTTGACAATTTAATATATTAAATTTAATGAAATTAAATTATTCTTTATAATAGGGACATAAAAAATTTTGTTTGGTTAAATTTTTGGTTCTTTTCTAATAACTTTTATATTATAATGAATATTAAAAAATGTTGTGTTTTAATTGAAAACATCTCTTTTTATCGAAATAATTTATAGTGATAAATTATGATTTTGAGTGATTTGGAAGTATAATTAAATTATATTTTTATTAATTAATACAATTAAGGTCATTATAAGAAATTTGACAATTAAATTAGACATAAACACAGGTCAATATTTTGATTGTTTTTACTTATTAAAAACCATTTTTTGTTTTTGAAAATCGGAATTAATTTTCAATTAGTTAATTCAACTTATATTTTTTGAATTTGGTAAAATAGAATAATTTATTAATTCATAATATTAAAATTATATTGTGGTGAATTTTTCATTTTTTTATGGAAACATTAAATTTTTGATGAATAATGAAAAACACTACGTTATTGTTTAAAACTAACTTTTTTAGAATAATTATTAATTTTATAAAAATTTATTTTAAGTAAAAAAAATATATAATACCTATAGAAGTACAATTTAATTAATTGTAGTTATTTTATAATAAAATTATATGTATATAATTTTATTGAACTTTTTAACGTCTTTTTCTAACCTTCAAGTCACATTTTCAAATTAGCATAAAACATAATTTTACTTCATTGGTGAATTGAATTTAAAAAATCCTAGACACAAGTTTGACATCAGTAAGTAAAATGTGGTTCAATAAGAAAAAAATAATTTCTGATAAATAGTAACTTTTGACTTATTTACAACAGTTAAAAGTTAATATGGTATTCAAAGATTAAAATGATATTATATTTACTCTAACACATGTCATAATTCCATTGAATAAATTTATTTCGACCAAAATCATCCATAGGAATAAAATATGATCCTTTTCATCCACTTGTAATATATTAGGACATTTATTATTATTTTATTTAGAGAAGAGTTAAATGTGTTAAATTCAATGTTTAAAATTAAAAAAATTATATGGGGTTATACAAAAGATAAATTTGACTCTAAATATTCATTTGAAAGATAAAAATATTTCCTACATAATATTTTTTAAAAAATTTTAGTTATTATATAATTATTTTTATTTATGATACAATGAGTATGAAACACTTACCTTATTAATGAAAGATTAAAATAATTGATATTATAAATATCTAAAAAATATAAATTGAGACTTCTGATGAATTATTCAAATTTTATAGGTTAATATTACATGTTAGGGTTGATTAAATAATATTCAATGTGATATAGTTTTAATGGATTTCACAAAAATGAAATATCAATTAGTATCAAAATTGAAATAAATGAGTTTTTAAAACAAATACTATATTATTAATTGATATAATATTTTTAAAAAATTAATTATCAACCAAAGGTCATATATAAGGTTATAAATATCAATAATGAACCAATTGAGGTTAGATATAATTCTTATAGTAAGTTTATTATTCATTTATTAAAATAGTACAAGAATACATGATAAAAGTTAAACGATTTAACTAAGAGTTAAATCTAAAATATAAGGTTAATATGGTGACCTAAACATGCCTAAAACCCATTGGTTAAGATGTTTTTGACCAATCCATACCGTATTGTCGAAATAAATCATTTTGGTTCCATTATTAACCAAATATGATTTTATAATAAAATAATATTTCATTATTTTCCTAAAGTGACAATCACCTCTCTTATAAAAGGGTACATACCCTTCTCTCTAAATCACACCTCCAGAACCATTTGGCTGGGCCAATCCCTAAAAAACATTCATCCCAACAACCCAAACATCAAGATAGAGGCCTAAATTTTTTCAGAAATCCAACCTATGATTCCCTTTTGATCAACTCAATAGGAAACACCCGAAGAAGAGGTAATAATTGCACCACCAATTTCAATGTTATTTTTTTCTTCCACTTCCTATTTATTTTTTGTTTCCGCAAATAATAATAACTATATTAACTTATAAAAATTTAATGTTCTTATAAATATGATACAACCATATTCATTATTCTATCCATCCTCTGAATAGAATGTCACCGTACATGTGTACGTACGGCTTTCTGTCTCCACGCCATGATGTAGTTTCTTATTCAAACATTTCATTTTATGTATGGGTATAATAATGAGTATAAATAATGTAAATAATAATTATATCATGTTAAGGGTAATGTATATATGATATAACATCCAATTATATAGTATTTCACAACCAATAGATTGATATTGTCGCTCGTGCGTACGTACGGATTACCGTCTCCATGAACGTGATGAGATTTGTTCCCCATCATAACCATTAAAGAATAATTTTCATTTTAGGATTAAAAATAATGTTTAAGAACTTAATATAATTCTAGATATGAATAAAATTCAACCTATACATAACAATAATGGCTTAAATAACCAATCATATAAAGGAATATGAATCTGTTAACACCCAAACAAATTATATTAATGAAATATTATTAAGAAATAAATATTAAAAGATTATATATGATATCATATTTATGTATTTAGATATTTTATAATTTAATAACAATGATTTAAATATTATAATGGATTTTAAATAACCTATTACCAATTAAATGTACAATATAAGGGGTTTTCTTATCACTTCTTATTTACGTGAGATCCTTATTATATTGCAACTATTTCCTTTTGCATGGAGTATCTACTGCCAATGATTGTATTATTTTTGAAATATACTATAATTTAGGGTAATTTTCATCTTCATTGTATTATCCTTCATTCATGGGGTGTATTTTTTGTAATTTACCAAACCGGTAAGTGTTAATTCTACAATCTATACATTATTTGAGGTTTCTTATATATGAGTATCTACTGGGACATCTTTACCATCGCCATCTGTGTTTATTAAATTATTTTTTAAAACATTTTCACAATTTACTATACTATGGTTTAAAGTAATATATATATATATATTGACTATTTTTAAATTTTTTATAAAAGAATATATCCTCCGTTTTCTAAACAACGTCATTTACGACATTTTTGACAAAATTAAATAAAGAATGATTCTTATCTTATATGACAGGTGAGGCTATTTCCAACCATTATAGAACCTTAGAAGCTTCTATAACAAGATAACAATTATATTTTCAGAATAACTGTTTTAATTTATAATTACGTGACACATAAATAATTTCAAAATAAAAAGATATCTTTCTCTCAAATAGTTTTGATTTCATCTATTTCAAAATCCGTTGATGGATTTTACACTTTTTTGAAGTTAATTTATTATGATACAATATTCCATATTGTATTAAAGGTTTTGTGATATTTTTGACTGTGGATGTGTTATTTTTATACCATTCTTGATTTATGGTGAAAGTATTATCATTTCCTATGGTAGTTTTAATATGAATTTTTATGTTATGTTTCAACCTTTTCATATGAGGAATGCATTGGACTAAGTAAGTGACTATTGGATCCTTCTATATTTCCTAAATGCATCGGTAGGCCTTTTGAGGAAAACTATTGTCTTATCAGAAAGACTTGAAAAAATCTTATTTGTAGTCTTGGAATGAGGTATTGACTATGTGGTTATGATGTTTGAAATTTTTCAATCAATCATTAAGAAATTGGCTGCTGATATTACATGTGATTATTCGACTATTAGTATATCCATGTGAATAAGAAAATGCAATTATTTGATTTATCTTTGTCATATTATGATGATTTTTATGTTTAAAAGTCTTGTGTTTTAGTCTTATATATTGCTTAAATTTTTATGTTTATTAATGAAAGTTTTCTCAATATTTTAATCCTTACTGAGCATCTGAGCTCACTGATTTCAATGTTTTATTTTTCCCAGGTTTTGAAGAAGTATATTATAAATGACCTATAGGGATAGTCTAAGGGATATGTATGTGTTAAAAGGAGAAAAAATGTCACTGTTTTTCATTTTATAATGTAATGTAAAACTTATGTCTGTATCTAGTACATCCAAGGATACTCAATTGATTGGTCTTTCGGGATTTTAACCCTTTTGATCATGCCAATGTTATGTAATAGTGAACATACTCTAGGTAAGTAGGGTTGTGGTGTTACAGTTGGAATCAGAGGAAGTTTATTCCAATACTAGGAAGCTATATTTAGAAAATATCTGATTATAAAACATTACCATTAGATAGATTTTGAGGATTAGTATAAATGAACATTCTATACTTTTGGTAATATAGAGATTTTGTGTATTTTCTAAGAAATACAACCCTGTCTAAGCACGAGTAGGTAGAGGATGCTCTAGAATAGATGTACCATGGAGTGATATCATCGACATGGAGTTTCAGGAATGACTCATGGTATCTTGGTACACGACAACAGGAATTGCTGCACTCTTGGTTACGACACTCCCATTGGATATACATAGGATAATTCTTGTTTTCTATAAAAACCAATATGAATGATTTTAGTATAATATCAAAATAAATAACCTTGATTAATCCTATGGTGTTTAGATTGAAAATTACATCTCATGGTATTCTTTAAATGATTTTATGTCTCTTGTTACTAAATCTCTACTATCCAGTTTTAGTCAATGGATATCTTCCTAGGATGTCATAGTAACATTGAACATGATGTACAAGGTGGGAATAGTGGTGTAAATAAGATAAAAAATTGAATGTTGATAGGTGTAAACGATATCGTGTTCATTCCAAATATATTTTCTAAAAATATGATCAACAACACATACATTTACCAACTCTCAAACTTAAAAAGGAAGAGAATAACGGAGAATGAAAAGAGCTCCAGCATCGGAGACCATGGAGAAAATAAAGATTTATTTCCATCATGCAGGAAATGTGAAAAGACACAACCCGGAAAGTGTCTCAATGGAAGAAATAAATTCTTTATGTGTGGTAAATAAGGACATAATTTAATGAATTTACGAGGAAAAATGTAGAGTACTATAGAAAAAATAAAAATGATCCTTAGAATCCACATTCAGTCATTTTCAATAATTGTAGGGGACTTGGGAATTACCCGAGTAAATTTCCAATTCTATAGGATAACCACTATGTCAAGGAAGATCTTATGTGGAAATAAATAGATAAAAAAATGTTTAAAAGTATTAATTCTATTTTTTGGAATAAAATTGGAATAAATCTCTATTTTATGTGTAACACTATAGTCTGTTATATTAAAATTCTATTTGAGGAAGAATTTCCTTTTATTCTATGGATATAATTATAAAAACCATTTGGGTTTATATGATCTTTGAATTTAAGTCAATTACAGGCTATTACTTTTAGGGAAAAAATGTAAGGTATGAGATAACATTTTTAGTCAAAATAGTTTATAAATATTTTTGAGAAATTTATATCATTTTTGGGAATTTTATAAAATTATATAATTTTAGAAAAAGTAAAACACGTAGACCATGTGTCACCCAGTCGCGTCGGACAAAACTGTGGGAATTGAACCCACAACCTATGTGTGACTAGTATTTATCACCTACAACTAGACTATGTGATTTCCATGGTTAGTGTGACTAAATAATTTTTGTTAAAATATTTTATGGATCAAGAATATGTAGATTTTGGGAAATTATTATTTATTCATTGTATATAAAAATGATTCGGTGTTTATGTGATAAATAATATTTTGGAAGCTGTTTTCTCTATTTGGAATTCTATATTCCTATGGAAAAAATAATACCGGGGGATTTCATTTTTGGAGTAATGGTGGATTTTTATTTTTGAAGAATGTATTTTTTGGAATGACTTAGAGATATTTGGGATTTTTACGAAAAATGATTAACCTACCATAGATAATATGTATTTAGGTTAATTAATTTTTATAATGTGACCTTAAGACTAGTCTATTTTATATGGACATAAAAGTTAATATTTATTGTTGAAGAATACGTGATCAAATCTTTCTGAATATTGGGTTTCAAACGTATTTAGGATTATTTTAAATAATTTTAAGGACCATTGTTTTTTGAATGGTCTTTGTATAACTTTAGGTATTGTTTGTTTAATTTTGGATATTACAAGTAGTATTTATTTCTATAATGTATTATCATTTTTAGGGATCATATGATCTTGTACTAACTATTATGGTTTTGGTTATTTTAAAAAGACAAGGGAAATATATATTTCATCTTTTGTGGACTATGTGATTCTCTAAATGTGGATTATAGAGCTTTATGTGTGACCATGTCATCTTGAATACTTATATTTTGGATCAAAAGATGATTTTATGGGTGGAATTTGATGAAGGATTAAACTCTACTTGTAAGGTATATTTTTCCTGTTATTCTATAAATAAATAAATTACTAAACTTTAGGGAAGGGATCATAATCCCAAAAATGTGTTATCCTAATATCTTATCTTTTATTGAACTGATGAAATTATAAATCATCATAGATTGATGCCTTTGAGACCCTCATTTTTACACTTGATTGTGATTGATGACCGCAATCACTCCCAATAAATATTTACAATTTTCCTATAATTATGTGTCTTTAATTTCCACCAATGATCACTTAATCGAGAACATAATTTGGTTGTAATGTTTTCGTTTCCCTTTCCCTCTTATTAAGACTAAATTTTATTTACCCAATTTCCTATGTGGGTTTTCCACAGAGGTATTTTTCTATTTTTAACCTTTAATTTTTGAAGAACAATTTCAAATTTCAAGGAAGAGATTTATATATGGAGGTGATACTATAACACCCAAAGAATTCATAGTACGTTATCTCTTCAAAGTCATTTAATTACTTGTGTTACATGCAACACTAAGTTCGAGCGCATCACAGCTTACTAAACTAGCCTTTCAAAAAGAGGTTATAAATATTATTAACTGAATATTGAATTTTATATACTCTATATAATTTTAGAATAAATATTATTTGTTTTTTAGACATAATATAAGAACAAATTCATTTTTTCAGATAAAAGAAGTATTTTTCAAAAAATGAAATCTTACCGCCTTTTAATGGAAAAGACTTTTTAAAACCAATATTTGAAACTTTTATATATTAAATTTAATGAAATTAATTTTTCATTAGAATTAGGACCAAAAAATTTATTTTGGGTAATTTTTTGGTTCTTTTTTGATAACTTTTATATTTTTATGAATAGTGAAATATAAAAAGTTTTAATTCAAAATTTTTTTAATCAAAAAAAATTATAGTGTTAAATTATGAATTTTAATGGTTAGTAAGTATAATTAGATTATATTTTTATCATTTAAAAACAATGTAGTTCATTAAATGTAATTTATCATTTAAATATGACATAAACACATGTCAATCTTTTGATAGTTTTTACTTTCTAAAAACTATCTTTTTGGTATTTACAATTAGAATTAATTTTCATTTAATTAATGCATGTTATATGTTTTGAATTTAGTAAAATTGAATTTATTTTTGAGTTCATTATATCAAACTTATTTTAGGCTATATTTTGTTATTTTTCCGAAAATATTCAATTTTTGATGAATAGTGAAAAACACTACATTACTGTTTAAAACTGAATTTTTATTTAAATAAATATTTATTTTAGTTTAAATTATTTTACGTAAAAATAAATATATAATTCCTATATATTTTAAATTAAATTAAATGGAGTCATTTTATAATAAAATTAGATATATAATAGTTTATTGAACCTTTTAACATCTTTTACCAAACTTCTATGAACGATTAAAAATTTGCATAAAACGTGATTTTACTGCTTATGTGAATTGAATTTAAAAAATCTAAGAGACTCGATTGACATCAGTATATAAAATGTGGTTCAATAAGAAAAAAATAATTTTTTTTGAATAGTATCTTTTAACTTTTATTTTCCATGGTTAAAAGTAAATAGGGTAATTGATGGTAAAAAATGATATTATAATAACCCTAACACATGTCCTAATTCTATTGGATAAATAAATTTCGACCAAAAGCATCCTTAGGAATAAAATATGATCCTTTTGGTCAACTCGAAAAATATTAGGACATAAATTATTATTTTATTTAAAGAAGAGTTAAAATATTTAATATTTAATGTTTAATGACTAAACCATTTTTTAATATAGGGTTATACATAAGAAACATTCGACTATAAATATTAATTAGAAAAATAATAATAATTCCTACATAATCATATTTTATTAATAATTTTTATACATTACATAAATAAAAGTATTTATTTTATAATGATGATGTAATAATTACCTTATTAATGAATGACTAAAATAATTGACATTATAAATATGAAAATAAATGTAAATTGTGACTTATGATGAATTAACTTAACTTTATAGATTAATATGGCATGTTATGGTTCATTAAATAAATTTTGTTCAATGTGATAATGTTTTTATGACTTTCACAAAAACAAAATATCAAATAGTGTCAAAATTGACATAAATGAGTTTTTAAAACCAATATTATATTATTAATTGATATAATTTTATTTAAAGTGTATGGTTCATAAAAATGACCTAGATATGGTTATATATATCATTAATGATCCAACAGTGGTTCAATTATTTTTTATAGTTTGTTTATTAACCATTTAATATAATAATATAAGAATACATGGTAAATGTAAACCTATTTAACTAAGAGATAAATCCAAATGATATGGTTAATATGTTGAAATAAACTAGTCTAAAACCAATTGGTTGATATTTTTTCAACCCACCCCAACATTTTTCTCGAAATAAATCATTTTTAGCCATTATAATATGAATATGATTGTAAAATAAAATAATATTTCAATCACTTCTTAAAGTGACCCACACCCATCTTATAAAAGGGTACTCTACTTTCTCTCAATATCACACCTCCAATCCCATTTGGATCAGCCAACCCCTTCTCAAATATCATCTCGAATACAATCAATTAGACCTATAGGCCTTGATTTTATTATAAAGCTAACCTATGATTCGGTTTTGATCAACATGAAAGAAAACACCCGAAGAAGAGTTAATTATTTCACTATCTCTTTCAAAGTTCTTTTCATAATCCATTTCCTCTTTCATTCTGCATTCCATAATAAAAGAATAACTACAATACCTTATACATACTTTTATTTTATTATAAATATGGTACAACCATATTCATTATTCTATCCATCCTATTAAGTTCACGTCACAATACGTGCATACGTACGACTTATCGTCTCCCTGTCGTGGTGTAGTGTTTTATTCAAACACTTCATTATTTGGATGGGTATAATTTTTTTTTAACTTATTTAAATAATAAATATAACATGTTAAGGATTGTTTTTATATTATATACCATCCAATTACGTATGATTTCTCCATCAATATAATGATATTGTTGCTCGTGCGTACGTACGGATTACCGTCTCCATGAACGCGATGACATTCATTCCCCATCATAACCATTCAAGAATAATTTTCATTTTTCATTAAAAATAATGTTTATGAACTTAATATAATTTAGGATAGTAATCAAATACATCCTATCTAAAAAAAATATGGATTACGTAACCAAACATACAAAGGAAAATTAATCAGTTAACACCCAATACAATGATACTACTGAAAAATTATTAACAAAGAAATATTAAAAGATCATATATGATATCATATTTATGTATGTGGTTCATGTGTAATATAATAACAACTATTTAAATATTATAAAAGAGGTTAATTTACCCTTGACCAAGGAAAAGTACATGGTATGGGGTTTTCATATCACTTCTTATTCACGTGAGATTAATGCTATACTACCACTATTTCCTTTGGTGTGGTGCATGTACTACCCATGATTGTATTATTTGTGTAATATATTATAATTTATGGTAATTTTCATCTTAATTGTATGATCATTCTTTCACGGGGTGTATGTTTCGTAATTTACCAAATTGGTAAGTGTTATTTCTTCAATCTCTTCATTATCAAAGGTTATTTATACATGAGTATCTACTGGGACCTCTTTATCAACCACATCAGTGTTTATTTAAAATGTATTTCAATATATTTCTAATATTTCCTAGACTGTGGGTTAAATTCATTTATAACATTGTTCGAATTTTTATACGATGTTAATAACGGAATCTTTCCGTCATTTTCCAAACAAGAATATATAAATATTTTCAAAATAAATATTTTATTTTATAATTTCATGACTCTTAAATGATTTAAAAATAGAAAGAGATATTTCTTATAATTATTTTGATTTCATCTACGTCAACATACATTGATGTTTTTTACACATGATTGAAGTTCATTTATTAGGATACAATATTCAATATTGTATTAATGTTTTTTTTGATATGTTTCACTGTGGATGTGTTTTTTTATACCATTCATGGTTTATGGTTAAAGTATTATCATTTCGTATGGATGTTTTAATAATAATGTTTTTTTTATGTTTCATCCTTTTCATATGAGAAATGCATTGGAGTTAGTAAGTGATGGGTGGAGCCTGCTCTAGATCCTCGATTCATCGGTATGTCTAATAAAAAAGTAGTATCATGGAAGAAGGCCTTGACAAAATCGTATTTGTAGATTTGGAACGAGGGATTGAGTATGTGGTTATGATGTCTATAATTTTGGATTCCATCATTATGAAATTAGATATTTATATTACATTTGATTATGTGACTAGTATAATATCCATGTGAATATATAAATTGAATTATTTGATTTATCATTGCCCTATTATGTTGATGTTTATGGTTAAAAGGATTGTTTTTTATTCCTATACATTTCCTTGAATGTTTATGATTATTTATTAACGTTTCCAATATATTTTTATCCTTAATGAGCATGTGAGCTCACCCCTTTATATGTTTTATTTTTTCCTTGATGAGAAGAATTATATTATGACTAAACTGTAGGGATAGTCTAAGAGAGATGAATGTGTTAAAAGGAGACAAAATGCTATTGTTTTTAATTTCATAATGTAATGTAAAAAATTGGTTGGTATCTAGTACTTCCAAGGATACTAAACTGATCGGTATTTCAGGGTTTAATCCCTAGAAATCATGCCAATATTATGTAATAATGCAGCATATCTAGGTAACATGGGTCAGGGCATTACAGTTGGTATCAGAGGATGTTTAGTACAAACCTTGGAAGCTAGATTTAGAAAAACTCTAATTGGAGAACATTAATCTAAGATATACTTTGAGGATTAATATAGAAAACTTTCTATAATTTTTGTTATGTAGAGATTTTGTGTATTTTACAATCAATACATCCATGTCTAGACACGAGTAGGTAGAGGCATCTTTGGAAAAGATTTACCATGCAGTTAAAACTACGGCAAAGTGTTTCGGGCTTGACTCGGGGTATCCGGGTACACAACAATGGGCCATGCTACACTCTTGGTTATGACACTCCCAAGGGATATTCTAAGGTTACCTCACGTTTTCCTTACAAACCGATTAGATGGATATTAATATAAGATCATAATAAATAACCATGATTAATCCAATGGTGTTTAGATTGAATATAACATGTCATGATATTCTCTAAATTATTTTATGAATATTTTTACTCAAACTCTACGTTATAGTTTTAGTCAATGGATAGATTTAAAGGAATTCATGGTAACATTGAACATGATATATAATGTGGGAAAAAATGTTGAAATGAGAAAAAAATGGAATGTTGATAGGAGTAAAATATATCTTGTTCATACCCAATCCATTTTCCAAAAATAAAATCAACAGCAGATACATTAACCAACTCTTGAACTCAAAAAAGTATACAAATGTGGAGAATGATAAGAGCTTTAGTAGTGGAGACCATTGAGAAAAGAAAGCTCAATTTCCATAATGTAAGAAAAGTATATGAAGACATATAAGAAAGTGTCTCAATGGAATAATAAAATTATTTATGTGTGGGAATGAAGTACATAATGTAAGGAAATGCCTAGAAAAAATGAAAAGTACTATAGAAGAAAATAAAAATGATTATATGAATCCATTTACAATCATTTTTTGTAAATATTTGGGACCTGAGAATTACCCATGTAAATTTCCTACAATATAGGATTCCCTCAACGTCAAGGAAGAACCTATATGGAATGAAATGAATGGAAAACTTTTTAACAGTATTAATTCCCTTTGTTGACTGTATTACTTTGGAATACTTTTCTTATATATGTTTAACCCTAATGTTTGTTATGTGAAATTTGTATTTGAGGAAGAATTATTTATTCTTTTGTGGATATAGTCATATAAAACCATTTGGGTTTATATGATCCTTGAATTTGAGTTAATTACAGGTGATTACTTTTTGTGAATAAAATGCAAGTTATGATATAACATTTGTGGTTAAAATATATTGTAGTTATTTTTGGGAAATTTATCTCATTTTTAGGAATGTTATAAAATTATATTGTTTTTGAAAAAGGAAAAGACGAAGACTGTGTGACAATCCATCACGTCGGACAATGTTGCAGGAATCGAACCCCCAACCAAACTGTGACTGTGATTTACCTCCTAAAACAGGACTATGTGAAGTCCCTGAATAGTTTGACTAATTGATTTTATTTAAATGATTTTATTGATCTAGAATATGTTTATTTTGGTACATTATTATTTATCATTTTTATATGTAAATTATTTGGTGATTTAGTGATAAATGTTATTTTGTATGATGTTTTCTCTTTTTGGAACACTATATGCCTAAGGAAAATAGAATACTATTGGATTTCATTTGTGGTTTAATGGAAGAAATTTATTTTGAATGAATATATGTTTTTTTAATTATACATATTTTTGTTATTTATTAAAAATGATTAAACTATCATAGATAATATGTGATTAGGTTAATTAATTTTAATAATGTGTCTTTATGAGTAGTCGATGTTTTTTGGAGATAAATTTTAGGATTTATCATGGAAGAATATGTATCATATCCTTCTGAATTTTGGGTTTCAAACTTAGTTTGGATTATTTTGAATAATTTTAAGGACAATTGGTTTTTAATGGTCTTTGTTAAACTGTGGGTATTGTTTGTCTAATTTTAGAGATTAAGAGGTGTATTTATTTCTATAAACGATAATCCTTTTTAGGGATCATATAATATTGTTCAAACCATTTTGGTTTTGGATAACTTCTAAATACAAGGGAAATATATAATACATCTTTTGTGGATTATGTGATTCTCTAGATGTATATTCCAATGCTTTAGGTGTGACCAAATAATCTTGAATACTTATCTTTTGGAGTGAAATATAAGTTTGGGGTAAGAATTTATTGAAGGATAAAAATCTATTTGTCAAGTATATTATTTTTCCTCTTATTCTATGAATAAATTAATTCATAATATTTAGGGAATTGATCTTACTACTAAAAATGTGTTATCCTAACAAATTATTTTTTGCTGAATCAATGATATTTTAAATCATCATAGATTGATGGCTTTGAGACCCTCAGTTTTACTCTTATTTGTGATTGATGACCTCAATCACTCCAAATAAATATTTACATTTTTCCACCAAATAATTTTCTCTAATTTCCACCAATGTTCTTCTAATCAAGATCATTATTTGGTGGTGACTTTTTCATTTATCTTTCCCACAAATTATGACTAAATTTTATTTTCCCAATTTCTGATGTGGGTTTTCCATTATGGTATTTTTCTATTTATAACCGTTTTTTTAAGAAGAATTTAAAATTGTGAGGATGCAAGTTATTGAACAAGGTGAGAATGTAACACCCCAAAATATCATAGTACGTTATATCTTCCATGTAATTCAATAACTTGCGCTACACGCAACACCGAGTTCGAGCACACCACAACTTACCAAAATAGCTGTTCAAAAAGAGATTATGAATAATATTAACTGAATTTGGAATATTATATTCTCCAAATAATTTTAGAATCTATATTATCTTTTTATTAGACATAATATACGAACAAATTCATTTTTTAAATAAAATATGTATTAATAAAAAATGGAATTTTACCGCCTTTTAATGATAAATCCTTTTAAATAAAATATTTGACACTTTTATATATTAAATTTAATTAAATTAATGTATTATTTAGATGGGGGACATAAAAATTTAGTTTAGATAAATTTTAGGTTCTTTTCTGATGACATTCATATTTTGATGAGTAGTGATAAATACTATGCTTTAATTGAAAACAATTTTTTTAAATGAAATAATTTATATTATTAAATTATATATTTGAATGGTTTGGAAGTATAATTATATTATATTTTTATTATTTAATACAAATAAGACATTATATGTAATTTCCCTTTTAAATTTACATAAACACATGTCAATCTATTTATAGGTTTTACTTTTTAAAAACCCGCTTTTTGTTTTTGTCAAAAGGGAATTAATTTTCAATTAATTAATGAAAATTTTATGTTTTTAATTTGGTAAAATAGAATTTTTTTTTGAATTCGTAATATCAAAATTATCATAGGGTGATGTTTTTTTATTTTTCTGAAAACTTTCAATTTTTGCTGAATAGTAAAAAAACATTGTGTTGTTCTTTTAAACCAATTTTTTATTTAAATAATTATTTATTTAATTTTAAATTATTTTAACTCCAAATATATATATATTACCAATATATGTTCAATTTAATTCCTTGGATTAATTTTATAATAAAATTAGATATATAAAATTTTATTGACCTTTTTAACGTCGTTTACCCACCTTCTAGGCATATTTGCAAATTTCCATAAAACGTAATTTTACCACATTTGTGAATTAAATTTTAAAAATAAGAGATAAAAATTTGACAATAGTAAGAAAAATATTTTTCAATATGAATAATATAATTTTTGGTGAATATAAAAATTTTTCTTTTATTTACAACGGTTAAAAGTATATAGAGAAATTATTGGTAACAATTATATTACAATTACAATAAAACCAGTCCTAATTTTATTAGAGATGTGTATAGAGAACAAAGGCCACCTTAGGAAAACAATATTATCTGTTTTGTTCATATGGAATATATCAGGACCTTTATTAGTTTTTTATTAAATGAAGAGTTAAAATTATTAAAATCAATGTTTAATAACTAGACAATTTCTAATATTGGGTTATAAATAAGATAAATTCAACTATAAAAATTATTTATAAATCTAAAAATATTTCTTACATAATGGTTTTATATTTATAATTTTTAAACATTAAAAAAGTAAATTTATTAATGATTCAATGATGATGTTGTATTTACCTTATTAATGAATTATTAAAATAATTGATATTATAAATTTACAAATAAATGTAAATTGAGACTTATGATGAATTCCACTAATTTTATAGAATATTAGGACTTTTTATGGTTGATTAAATAAATTTTAAATCTATGTAATATATTTTTTTATGACTTTCCAAAAAACAAAACACAAAATAGTTTCAAAATTGGCACAAATGAGTTTTTAAAACAAATACTATATTATGAATTGATAAAATATTCATAAAAATATATTGATCTACCAAAGGACTTAGATATGGTTTTATATATTAATAATGCACCAACTGTGGTTATATGGGATTATTATTGTCTATTTACTAAACATTTATTATAATAATACAAGAATACATGGTAAAATTAAACTATTTAACAAAGAGTTAAATCTAAATGATAAGGTTAATATGGTGACCTAAACCCATCTAAGACATATTGGTTGAATGTTTTTCAACCCATACCCACCTTACCCTTGAATTAAATTATTTTGGATCCATTATATTCTGAATTTGTTTGTATAATAAAATAATATTTCAATCTTTTCCAAAAGTGACGCTCACCTCTATTATAAAAGGGTACATCACCTTTTCTCAAAATTACACCTCAAAATACATTTAGCTCAGCAAAACCGTCCAAAAATATCTTCCAAACAACCCTAAATTCTACTTATATGTATTAATTTGATCATAAAGACAACTTATGGAGACCTTTTGATTAACTCAAAAGGAAACACCCGAAGAAGAGTTAATAATTTCCCCACCTCTTTCAATGATCTTTTCTATTTCCACATTTTTTTTTTGTTTCCACCAAAAAATAATAAATCCAGTGACTTATACATAAGTTGATGTTATTATAAATATGGTACAACCATATTCATTATTCTATTTATCCTATGAATGCCAAGTCACCATACGTTGGTACGTACGGCTTACCATCTCTACATCATGGTGTTATTTTTTATTCAAACATTTCATTGTTTGGATGGGCATAATAATGAGTTTAATGGATGTAAATAATAAATATAAAATGTTAAGGATACATTACATATTATATACAATCCAATTACAGATTCTTTCACTGTCAATAGAGTGATATTGTCGGTTGGGTGTACGTACGGATTACCATCTCCACGAACACATTGAAATTCATTCCCCACCATAACCATTCTATAATAATTTTAATTTTATGATTTAAAACAATGTATAATAAGTTAATATCATTATGTATATGAATGCAATACATCATATCCATAACAAAAATGTCTTATATAATGAGGCATATAATGGAAAATGAATTTGTTAAAACCAAAACAATGATACTAATGAAATATTATTAACAAAGCATTATTAATAGATCATATATGATATAATATTTATATATGTGGTTCTTGTATAATCTAATAAAAATTATTTAATTATTATAGAATAGGTTAACCTTCACTCGACTAAGTAAAAGTAGAAGATAAGGGGTTTTCATCACACTTTTTATTCGCGTGAGATTCAATCCATATTGCCACTATTTACATTTGTGTGGTATACGTACTACCCATGATTGTATTATTTATATAATTTACTAAAATTTAGGTGAATTTTCATTTTCATTGTATGATCCTTATTTCATGGGGTGTATGTTTCATAACATACAAAATAGGTAAGAGTTAATTCTATAATCTCTTCATTACCAGAGGTTGTTTATACATGAGTATCTACTCATACCTCGTTATCATCCATATCTATTATATTAATGTATTTCAAAACATTTTTACTTTTACCAGGACTATGGGTTAATGTAATTTATACACTTTTTGAATTTTAGTAATATTTTTATGATGGTATCTTTCTATCATTTTCCAAACAAGGTCCTTTAGGACCTTTTAGACAAAATTAAGGAAATAATGTTTTTTAACTTGTATGGCAGGTACGACTATTTTCTACTGGTATAACATTTTCGAAGAATCCCGTACAAGATTATAAAAATATTTTAAAAATAAATGTTTTATTTTATAATTATGCGACTCAGAAATTATTTCAAAATAGAAAGAGACATTTCTCTCAAATAGTATTGATTTCATCTAAGTAAAAATCTGTTGACTGATTTCACACTAGTTTGAAGATGAATTATTATGATACAATCTTCCATATTGTATTAAAGGTTTTATTATATTTTTTTGTTGTGGATGTGCTATTTATATACCATTCCTTGTTTATGGTTAATGTTTTATCATTTTGTATGTTGTTTTAATACGAATGTTTTTGTTATTTTTCAACCTTCTCATATGAGGAATGCATTGGAATTAGTAAGTCATGGGTGGAGCCTGCTATAAATCTTCAGTGCACCGGTATGTCTCACGAGACAAACTAGTTTCTTAGCACAAGGCATTAAACAAATCATATTTTTAGTCATGGAACAAGGCATTGACTATGGGGTTATGATGTCGAACATTATTCATTCCATCATTATGAAATTGGATATTGATATTACATGTGATTATTCAACTAGTTGAAAATCTATGTGAATACGTGAATGGAATTTTTTGATTTATCGTTTCCATATTAAGATGATGTTTATTGTTAAACAGATTGTGTTTTAGTCATATGCATTGTTTTAAATGTTTATTCTTATTTGTAGAAGTTTCCGCTATAATGTTATCCTTACTGAGCATCTGAGCTCACCCCTTTTTATGTATTATTTTTCCCGGGATGCAAAGAAGTATTTCATGACTGACCTGAAGGGATAGTCTAATGGAGATTAATATGTTAAAGGGAGACACAATTTAGTTGTTTTTAATTTCATAATATACGGTAAAACATTGGTTTGTATCTTTTACTTCCAAGGATACCAAACTGATCATTCTTTCTGGATTTGATACCTTTTGATAAGGAAAATTTTATGTAATAATGCACCAAATTTGGTTAATTGGGTTCGGGGAGTTACAGTTGGTATTAGAGGAAGTATAGTTCAACCCTTAGATTATAGATTTAGAAAAACTCTAAATATAGAACATTACCCTAAGATAAACATTGAGTATTATTATGGAAATACCTTCTATAATATTGGTAATGTAGGGATTTTGGTTATTTTTCAATCAATACATCCTTGTCTGGACATGAGTTGGAAGAGGTGACTCTAGCATAGATGTACCTATGAGTGAAAACACCGACAAGGAGTTTCAGGCCAGACCTAGGGTATCATGCTATATGAAAACATTCCTTATTGCACTCATGGTTACGAAACTCCCTAGGAATATGCTTATGATAATTAATGTTTTCTTTACAACCCTATTTGAAGAATTTTAATATAAGATCAGAATAAATAACCTTGATTAATCCTATGGTGTTTATATTGAACATAACATTACATGATATTGTCTAAATGATTTTATGACTATGGTTACTCACACTCAACTATCTGGTTTTAGTCAATGGTTGGATCCCAAGGAAGTCAATATAATATTGAACCTGAGGTAAAAGGCTGGAACAGTGGTGGAAATTTGAAAAAAATGGAATGTTGACAGGCGTAAAAGATATCTTGTTCATGCCGAACAAATTTTCCAAAAATATGATCAATAACATATACATTAATAAACTTTTAAACTCAACAAATAAGATAAAGCTCATGAATGGTACGAGCTATAACAGTAGAGACCATGGAGAAATGAAAGCTTATTTTCCATCATGCATTAAATGTGAAACAAGACACCTAAAAAAGTGTTTCAACAGAAAAAATAAATTCATTATGTGTGGGAAATAAGGACATAAAGTAAATAATTTTTGATGAAAAATGAATAGTACTATGGAAGAAAATAAAAATAATTCTAAGAATCCATTTACAATCATTTTCCATAAATGTAGGGGACCTAAGTATGACCCATGTCAATTTCCTATTCTATAGGATAAACTCTATATCATGGAAGAAACTAAGTGGAAATAAATTGATGGAGAAATTTTAAAAAATATTAATTCTCTTTATTGAGGGGATTATTTTGGAAGTCTTTTCTCTTTTATGTGTATCCCTGAAGTTTGTTTTGTGAAAATTCTATTTGAGGAAGAATTATCTTATCTTTTCAATATATAGTTATAAAGAAGCATTTGGGTTTATACAATCCTTGAATTTGATTCATTTATAGGTTATTACTTTTTGCGATGAAAATTCAAGGTATGAGATAACATTTGTGGTTAAAATATGTCATAGTTATTTTTGAGAAATTGATCACTGTTTTTGAAATTTTATAAAATTATATAGTTTTTGAAAAAAGAAAGCATGCAGACCATGTGACAACCAGTCACGTCAGACCAAGCTGTGGGAATCAAACCCACAACCAAAGTGCGATTGTGATTTATCACATACCACTGGACTATATGAAGTCCTTGTTTAGTATTAATTCATTTATAGTTAAATGATTTTATGGATCAAGAATATGTTGATTTTGGGAAAATTATTATCTGTCCTTAGTATATGAAAATTTTGTTGTGATTATGTTATAAATTTTATTTTGGATAATTTTACCACATTTGGGAACACTATATGCCTAATGAAAATAGAGTACTATTATATTTAATTTATGGAGTAATGGTGGGTTTTTATTTTTGAATAATGTATTTTTTTGTAGACATGGATAGATTTTTATTTATTTATGAAAAATGATTAACCTATCATAAATATAATGTGATTAGGTAAATTATGATTAATAATTTGACTTTAAGGGTAGTTTATGTTATTTGGAGATAAATGTTAAGATTTATCATTGAAGAATAATGAAACAATCCTTCTGAATTTTGGGTTTGAAACATAGATTGGATTATTTTGAATAATTTTAAGGACAATTGTTTTTGAATGATCTTTGTTGATCTTTGGGAATTGATTGTTTTGTTTTGGAGATTAAGGGTAATATTTAGTTCTATAAATGCTTTACCTTTTTAGGGATCATATGATTTTGTACTAACCAGTTTTGTTTTGGTTAATGTCTAATGGAATGGGAAATATATAGTTCATCCTTTGTGGATTATGTGATTCTCATGAAAATTATTCTAACACTTCACGTGTGACCAAGTCATCTTGAATACTTATCTTTTGGTGTGAAAGATGAGTTTGTAGTAGAAACTTGGTAGAGGATCAAACTATATTTCTCAAGTATATTTTTTTCCTCTAATTATATGAATAAATTAATTCTTAAACATTAGTGAAGGGATATTGATACCAAAAATGTTATATCTTAATACCTTATGTTTTGTTGAACCGATTATATTTTAAATCTTCATAGATTAATAAATTTGAGGCCCTAAATTTTACCGTTGTTTATGATTGATGTCCCTAATACATCCCTATAAATATTTAGGTTTTTCTTCAAATTATGTGTCTCTAATTTCCACCATTGTTCTCTAAATCTAGGTCATAATTTGGAGGAGACATTTTCATTTCCCTTTCCCTCTTATTATGACACAATTTTATTAACCCAATTTCCGATCAGGGTTTTTCAAAAAGGTATTTTTATATTTTTAACATTTTAATTTTTAAGAACTATTACAAATAAAGAGGACGCAATTTATTGAAGGAGGTTAGAATGTAACACCCCATGATTTCATAGTACATTATCTCTTCAATATAATTCAATAACTTGCGCTACACACAACACCGAGTTTGAGCGCATCCCGACTTACCAAACTAGCTATTTAAAAAGTTTATATGAATATTATTAACATAATCTTGTATTTTATATACTCAATATAATTTTAGATTCCATATTATTAGTTTATTAGACATAATATATGTACAAATTCTATTTTTTCAGAAAAAAAGTGTTTTTTCAAAAAATTCAATTTTTCCGTCTTTTAATGGAGTATCCTTTTTCAAACCAATATTTGACACTTTTATATATTCAATTTAATCAAATTAAATTATTATTTAGAAGAGGGACATAAGAATTTATTTTTGATAAAATTTTCATACTTTTTGGATAACTTTCATATTTTAATGAATAATGAAAATATTATGATTTAATTGAACACATATTTTTTAATCGAAATAATTTATACTGTTAAATTCTTCTTTTGAATGGGTTGGAAGTATAAATAGATTAAATTTTTATCATTTAATAAAATGTGGGTAAATATAAGTAATTTGACATTTAATTTTGGCACAATCACATGTCAATCTTTGGATATTTTTTATTTTTAAAAACATTCTTTTTGGTTTCGACAATAGGGATTAATTTTAAATTAATTAATGTAAATTATATGTTTTTAATTTTGTAAAATATAATTTATTTCCGAATTAAAAATATATAAATTATCTTAGGGTGAATTATTTGTATTTTTCAGAAAAAAACTCATTTTTTGATGAATAGTGGAAGACATTGCTTTATTGTTTAAAAACAATTTTTTATTTAAATATTAATATTTTATATTTAAATTTATTTTATGTCAAAATATATATATAATACCTATATAAGTTCAATTTAATTAATTGGAGTCATTTTATAATAAAATTATTTGTATAAAAATTTATTGAACTTTTTAGCGTCTTTAACCAACCTTCTAAGCGCATTTGTAATCTTGTATAAAACATAATTTTACCAATTTTGTGAATTGAATTTCAAAAATCCAATTGACGCCGTTGACATTAGTAAGTAAAAAGTGGATCAATAAGATGATAATAATTTGTTGGTGAATAGTAACTTGTTACTTTTATTTAGCACAGTTAAAATTAAATAGTGAAATTAAAGGTAATAATGATATTGTATTTACACTAAAACATGTCTTAATTCTATTAGATTAGTTTATTTCAACCAAAATAAAAGATAGGAATAAAATATCATTTTTTGGTCCACATTGAATAAATTAGGATTTTAATTATTATTTTATTTAAAGGAGATTTAAAAGTGTTATATTAAATTTTTAATAACTAACCATTTTTAATATTGGGTTATTAATAAGATAAATTCTACTATAAGTATTCATTAGAAAGATTAAAATATCTCCTACATAATGGTATTTTATTTTTAATTTTTTGACATTAAATAATTAAAATGTTTAATGATACAATTATGATGTGGTGATCCCTTATTAATGAATGATTAAAATAATTAATACATTAAATATATAAATAAATGTTAATTGACACTTTTGATGAATTAATATAATTTTATATGTTAATATGAAAAGTTAGTGTTGATTAAATATTGTTTTTACAGAATTTATAATGTTTTTATGACTTTCTAAAAAACAAATTACCAAATAGTGTCAACATTGACATAAATTTGTTTTTAAAACTAATACTATGTTGTTAATTGATTTAATATTACTAAAAATATGATGTTCATCAAAACAACATATATAATGTAATATATATCAATAATTAACAAATTTATGTTCTATTTGATTTTAATAGTTTTTTATTAACCATTTATTATAATAATACAAGAATACATGGTAAAAGTTAAACTATTTAACTATGTGTTTAATAATAATGATAAGGATAATATGGAGACATAAACCTGCCGAAAAACCTCTTGGTTGAAATTTTATTGACCCATACCCACCTTATATTCTAAATAAATCATTTTGGAGCCATTATATGCCTAATTTAAATGTATGATAAAATAATATTTCAATCTTTCCTTAAAATGATCCTCACCTCTCTTATAAAATGGTAGTCCCACTTCACTCAAAATCACAACTCCATAGAAATTTATATAAGCCAAACCCTACTCAAATATCCTCCCAAATTCCCTCACATAGACCAAGAAGCCTTACTTTGATCATAAATCCATCCTATGTATCCCTTTTGATCAACTCAAAGGAAACACCCAAAGAAGAGTTAATAATTTCACCACCTCTTTCAAATATCTTTTCTTCATCCATTTCCTATTTCTTTGTTGTTTATATAATAAAAATAATAACTCTACTAACATATACTAACTAATTTCTTATTATAAATATGGTACAACCATATTCATTATTCTATCCATCATTCGAATGAAAATTCATCATACATGCATATGTTCGGCTTACAGTCTACACATCATGGTGTAGTTTCTTATTCAAACACTTCATTATTTGGATGGGTATAATAAAGACATTATCTGATTTAAATAATAAATATAACATGTTAAGAATTCTTTATATATGACATTCTATCTAATTACATACTATTTTACTTTAAATAGATTGATATTGTTTATCATGCGTACAAACAGATTACCATCTCTACAAACACGATGAAATTCAATCCCCATCATAACCATTCATCAATAATTTTTATTTTATGATTAAAAATAATCATTAAGAACATAATATAATCATTTATATGATTAAAATAAATATTATCAATAAAAAAATGTCTTATGTAACCAATCATATAAAGTAAAACGAATAAGATAACACTAGAAACAATGATACTACTGAAATATTATTAACAAAGAAATATTAAAGATCATATATGATAACATATTTATGTATGTTGATCTTTTAAAATATAATAACAGTGATTTTATTTTTATCAATTCGGTTAAATTACCGTCGACCAAGGAAAAGTACAAGGTATGGTGTTTTCATGTCACTTCATATTAACATGTGATTCACGTGATATTGCCACTACTGTGTGGTGTTTGTACATCCCATGATTGTATTCTTTGTGTTATATTATGTAATTTATGGGAATTTCATCTTAATTTTATGATCCTTCTTTTAGGGGTAGTATTTTTCATATGTTACCAAATTGTTAAGGGTTAATTATACAGTCTCTTCATTATTTAAGGTTGTTAATTTGTGGGTATCTATTGGGACCTCTTTAACATCCATATATGTGTTTTTAAAATGTATTTCAAAACTTTTTTACAATTTCCTAGAATATGGGTTAAAGTCATTTATACCCTTGTTTGAATTTTTACAATATGATTATAAAATAATCTTTCCGTTGTTTTCCAAATGTGGTCCTTTAATACCTTCTCGACAAAATTAAGGAAATAATGTTTTTTTACTTATATGGTAGGTGAGGCTAATTTCGGCCATTATAACACCTTTGAAGCATCCCTTATAAGATTATAAGAATATTTTCATAAGAAATGTTTTATTTTATAATTACTCATCTTTTAAATGATTTCAAAATAGAAAGATATATTTCTCTCAAATAGTTTTGATTTGATCTATGTCAACATCTTTTGATGGATTTTTCACTTTTTTGAAGTTGATTAATTATGATACAATCTTCCATATTGTATTAAAGTTTTAGTGATATGTTTTACTATGAATGTGTTATTTTTATACTATTATTGGTTTATGATAAAAATATTATCATTTCGTATTGTAGTTTTAATGCAAATGTTAATGTTATTATTCAACCATTTCATATGAGGAATGCAATAGACTTAGTAAGGGATGGGTGGAGCCCACTATAGCTCATCGATACTTCAGTAGTTCCCATAAGATAAACTAGTGTCTTGGCACAATGACTTGACAAAATCTTATTTTTAGTCTTGGCACGAGGCCTTGACTATGTTGTTATGATGTCTGACATTATTCATTTCATCATTATGAAATTGTATATTGATATTACATGTGATTATTATACTAGTAGAATATCTAGGAAAATACATAAATGGGATTATATAATTCTTCTTTTCCATATTATTTTTATTTTTATGTTTAAATGGATTGTGTTTTAGTTTTATACATTGTTTTAAATGTTAATGCATATTTATGATATTTTCCACTATATTGTTATCTTTACAGGGCATCTAAGGACTCCCAATTCTATTTTTTATTTTTCAGTGGATTCGAAAAGTATATATGGCTGAATTGATGTTATAACATAAGGGAGATGAATGTGTTTAAAGGAGTCACAATTTTTTGGTTTTTTATTTCATAATTTCACGTAAAACATCAATTTGTATATAGTACATCCAAAGCTAATAATCTAATTGTTCTTTCAGGATGTGATCCCTTGTGAACATGAAAATTTTATGGAATAATGCACTAACTCTGGAAAACTAGGATCAGGGCTTTATAGTTAGTACGCGAAAATGTTTAGTACAAACCATGGAAGATAGAATTCTAAAAACTCTGATTAGAGAACACTACCCTAATATAGACTTTGAGGATTAGTGTAGAATAACTTCATATAATTTTGTTAATGTATAAATTTTGTGAATTTTCCACGAAATACATCCCTGTATGGACACGAGTAGGTAGAGGCGGCCTTGGAACATATTCACTAAGGAGTAAATACTCTGATAAGGAGTTTTGGGCTTGACTAGGTGTATCCTAGTAAACAAAATCGGGCTTTGCTGCACTCTTGGTTATAATACTCCCAAGGGATATGCTTTGGATAATTCATGTTTTCTTTACAAACCGATTTTTTGGAATTTAATATAAAATACGAATAAATAATATTGATTAATCCTATGGTGTTTAGATTGAAATTAACATTTCATGATATTCACTAAATGATTTAATGACTATTGATACTCACACTCTACTTTCTGGTTTTATTCAATGGATTGATTCCAAGGAAGACATAAAATCATTGAACATTATGTACAAGCTGGGAATGGTTGTGTAAATGAGAAATGAAATGTAATTTTAATAGGAATAAAATATATCTTGTTCATTATGAATCAATTTTCTAGTAATATGATCAACAAAATATACATTAACCAACTCTCAATCTCAACAAAGAAGACAAAGGTGTAAAATGGTAAGAGCTCCAATAGTGGAGACCACGGAGAAATGAAAGCTCATTTTCCATCTAGCAGGATATCTTGAAGGAGACACCTAGGAAATTGTCTCAATGGAACCAAGAAATTTTATATCTGTAGGAATGGTGGACATAAAGAAATGAAATTCCAAGGAAACATGAAGATTATTATGGAATAAAATATAAATTTTTCTATGAATCTATTTAAAGTCATTTTCCATAAATGTAGGGGACCTGAGCATTACCCAAGTCAATTATTTGTTCAATATGATTACCTCTATGTCAAGGAAGAACCTATGTGTAAATAAATGGATGGTAAAATGTTTAAAAACATTAATGATCTTTGTTTATGTGATTATTTTGGAATACATTTCTCTTCTATGTGTAACCCTACAGTTTGTTTTGTGAAAATTCAATTTGAGGAATAATTATCTTTTCTTTTATGTATATAGTTTTAAATAACCATTTGGTTTTATATAATATTTTAATTTGAGTCAATTAAAGGTTATTAATATTTGGGAAGAAAATTCAATGTATGGGATAACAATTGTGGTTAAAATTTGTTATGTTTATTTTTGATTAATTTATCTCATTTTTGGGAATGTTATAAAATTATATAGTTTTTTAAAAAGGAAAACACTCAGATTGTGTGGCAGCTCCTCACGTCAGAAAAAGCTGTGGGAATCGAACGCACAACCAATGTTCGACTGGGATTGATCTCCTACCACTAGACTAAGTGATATACTTGGATAGTATGACTAATTTTTTTTAGTTAAATGATTTTATGGATCAAGAATATGTTGATTTTGGGAAATTAATATTTGCCTTTAGTATATGAGAATTTTGCGGTGATTAAGTGACAAAATGTTAATTTAGAAGATGTTTTCTCTTTTCGGAAAACCATATACATAAGGAAGATAGAATACTTTGGGATTTCATTTGTGGAGTAATGGTGGATTTTTATTTTAGAAGAATGGATGTTTATTTAGACATATGAAGTTTTGGGTTATTCATGAAAAATGATTAAACTATCATAGATGTATTTGATTAGGTTAATTAAATTTATGAAGGTGACTTTCAGAGTAGTTTATGTTATTTAGAGATAAATGTTATAATTTTATGTTGAAGAATATGTGATCAAATCATTCTAGATTTTGGGTTTTGAACTTAGTTTGGATTATTTTCAAGATTTTTAATGACAATTGTTTTTAATGGTCTTTGTAGAACTATGGGTACTGTCTATTTAATATTAGAGATTAAGATTAGTATTTCCTTTTATAAAGGATATACCTTTTTAGGGATCATATAATCTTATGCTAACCATTTTCTTCTTGGTTGATGACTAATGTCAAGGGAAATATATAATTTATCTTTTTTGGAATTTGTGATCCTCTAGAAGTTGATTCTAGCACTTTAGGTGTGACCATGTCATCTAGAATACTTATCTTTTGGAGTGAAAAAATGAGATTGTTGTGGGAATTAGTAGAAGGATGAAACACTAAATGTCAAATATATTTTTTTCCTCTTATTCTATGAATAAATTAATTATTAAATAATAGGAAAGGGATCTTAAAACTAAAAAATTGTTATCCAAATACCAAATGTTTTGTTGAACCGATGATATTTTAAATCACCATAGAATGTTGGATTTGAGGCCCTTAATTTAACACATTTTAGTGATTTATGGCCTCAAACACTCCATATAAATATTTATGTTTATCCTCCAATTATGTGACTCTAATTTCAAACAATGTTCTCCTAATTAATATCAAAATTTGGTGGTGACGTTTTCTTTTTCCACAAAGGTATTTTTATATTTATAACTGTTTATTTTGGAGGAACAATTTCAAATTATGAGGAAGAAATTTATTGAAGTGGTGTAGAATGTAACACCACATTATTTCAGAGTATGTTATCTCTTCAAAGTAATTAAATAACCTACCATACACGCAACACCGATTTTGAGCGCACCACGACATACCAAACTAGTCGTTAGAAAAAGTTTTATTAATAGTATTTACGTAATTTTCAATTTTATATACTCCATATAATTTTAGAATATATATAATTTTTTTTATTGACATAATATAAGAACAAATTAATTTGTTTTTCAGATAAATGATGTATTTTTAAAATAATGCAATTTTACCACCGTTTACTGGAGAGGCCTTTTTAAAACCAATATTTGATTCCTTTATATATTAAATTTAATGAACTTAAATTTTTCTTTAGAATAATGACATAATAATTTAGTTTGGATAATTTTTTTGTACTTTTCTGATAACATTCCTATTTTCACGAATGATGAAAAATACTACGTTTCAATTGAAAAAAGTTCATTTTTAACCAAAATAATATAGTGTTAAATTATGAATTTGAAAGGTTTGGATGTATAATTATATTATATTTTTATCATTTTATACTATTTATGTCATTATATGTAATTTTAAATAAAATTTTGACATAAATACGTGTTAATCTTTGGTTAATTTTTACTTTTTAAAAATCGGCTTTTTGGTTGCGACAACACGAATTAGTTTTCAATTAATTAATGCAACTTTTATTTTTATGATTTTGGTAAAATATAATAATTTTTTTAATTCAGAATATAATAATTAGTTTAGGGTGAATTTTTGGTATTTTTTCTGAAAACGTTCAATTTTTGATGAATAGTGAAAAACACTGTTATTATTTAAAACCAACTTTTTATTTAAATTATTATTTATTTTATTTAAATTTAATTTAAGTCAAAATAGATATATAATACCTATATAAGTTAAATGTAATGAATTGGAGTCATTTAATAATAAAATTAGATGTATAAAATTTTATTGATCTTTTTAACGTCTTTTACCCACCTTCTAGGCACATTTGCAAATTTGCATAAAACTTAATTTTATAGCTTCTCTGAATGGATTTTATAAAATCAGAGAGATGCAATTAAAATCATTAAGTAATATTTTGTGTAATAAGATGAAAAAAAGTTTTGGTGAATAGTAACTTTTGACTTTTATTTACCACAATTAAAATTAAATAGGGTAATTAAAGGTAAAAAATGATATTTTTGTTCCCCTAACACATGTCCTAATTCTATTGGATAAGTTTATTTCGACTAAAATAATCCTTAGGAATAAAATATTATCATTTTGGTCTGCATGGAATAGATTAGAAAATTTATTATTATATAATTTAAAAAAGAGTTAAAAGTGTTAAATTCAATGTTTAATAACTAAACCATTTTCAATATATGGTGATACATAACATAAATTCGACAATAAATTATAATTATAAATAAAAAAATATTTCTTACATAATGTTATTTTATTAATTATTTTTAGGCATTAAATAATTAAATTTATTTATAATACAATAGTGATGCAGTAATAACCTTATTAATGAATGATTAAAATAATTGATTTTATAAATATCAAAATAAATGTTAATTGAGACTTTTTATGAATTCCACTAATTTTACATGTTAATATTACATTTTAGGGTTATTTAATGAAATTTTATTCTATGTTATAAAGTTATTATGACTTTCAACAAAACAAAATACCAAATATTGTCAAAACCACATAAATGAGTTTTTCAAACAAATACTATATTATTAAATGATAATATATTAATAAAAATCTATGGTTTGGCAAAAGAAATTAAATAAGGTTAGATATATAAATAATTAAAAAATTGAATTTCTAATGGCTTCTTATAGTATGTTTATTAAAAATTTATAATAATAATGAATGAATACATGGTAAAAGATAAACTATTTAACTAAGAGTTAAATAAAAAAGATAAGGTTAATATGGTGACCTAAACCTACCTAAACCAATTTTAAGAGAGTTTTTCCCCCATCCCCCCATAGCCTCGATATAAATCATTTTGGATCCATTCTAAGCTGAATATGACTGTATAATAAAATATTATTTAAATGTTTTCCAAAAGTGACCCTAACCACTCTTATAAAAGGGTAATTCCCTTTCTCTCAAAATCACACATCAAAGCCAATTGGATCATCCAAAACCTCCTCAAATATCTTACCAACTACCCTCAATTTGACCAAGAGGCCTTAATTTGATTCTAAATCCAACTTAAGGATCCATTTTGATCAATACAAATGGATACACCCTACGAAGATTTAATAATTTAACCACCTCTTTCAAAGTTATTTTCTTCTTCCACTTCCTCTTTCTTTGTATTTTCCATAATAAAATAATAAATCTAGTACCTTATACATTATGTTATGATATTATAAATATGGTACAACCATATAGATTATTCAATTCATACTATGAATGACATGTCACCATACGTGCGTTAGTACGTCTTACCGTCTCCCCGTCGTGGTGTAGTTTGTTATTTAAACACTTCATTATTTGAATGGGTATAATAATGGCTATAACTAATGTAAATAATAAATATTACATGTCAAGGTTTCTGAATTTATTAAATATCATTCAATTATATAATATTTCACCATCAATAGAATTATATTGTCGCTCGTGCGTTCGTACGGATTACCGTCTCCACGAACGCAACGAAATTCATTACCCATCATTACCATTAAAGATTAATTTTTATTTTATGATTAAAAATAACTTTTAATAACTTAAAATAATTCTGGATATGAATCAAATACATCATATCTATAAAAAACATGGCTTGTATAACCAAGTATATAAAGGAAAACAAACCAGTTAACATAAAAAACAATGATACTACTGAAATATTATTTAAAAAGAAATATTAAAAGACCATATATGATATCGTATTTTTTTGTGGTTCATGAATAATTTAATAAAAATTATTTAACTATTATACAAAATGTTAACGTACCATCAACCAAGAAAAATAAAAAGTTAAGGGGTTTTCATCTCCCTTCTTATTCGTGTGAGATTATTGCTATATTACCATTATTTTATTTTGTGTGGTGTATATACTTCCAAAGAATGTATTATTTTTGTAATATACATTAATTTATGGGAATTTTCATCTTCATTTTATGATACTTCATTCATTGGGTGTATGTTTTGTATGTTACCAAATCTATAATGGTTAATTCAACAATATATTCATTATTCGAGGTTTTTTATACGTGGGTATCTACTGTGACCTCTTAATCATCCCCATCTGTGTTTTTTTTAATATTTATTTAAAAACAATTTTAATATTTTCTATACTATGGGTTAAATTAATTTCTACCATTTTTATAATTTTTATAATATTTTTATAAATTAATCCTTTGGTATTTTTCCAAACAACATTCTTTATGATATTTTCGACAAAATTAAGGAAAGAATGTTTTTTTAACTTATACTACAGGTGTAGCTATTTTCTGCTGTTATTACACTATCTAAGCATCCATTACAAGAATATAAGAGTATTTTTAAAATAAATTTGTTATTTTATTATTAATAAACTCTTAAATTATTTCAAAATAGATAGAGATATTTCTCCCGAATAGTTTTGATTTCATCTATGTCTATATACATTTGATAGATTTTACACTTGTTTGAAGTTGATTTGTTATGATACAATATTCCATATTGTATTATTGATTTTTTGATATACTAGACCATGGATGTGTTATATTTATACCATTCATGGTTTATGGTTAACGTATTATCATTTCATATGGTAGTTTTAATATGAATGTTTATGTTATGTTTTATCATTTTAATATGACGAATGCATTGGACTTAGTAAGAGACAGGTGGAGCCCGCTATAGCTCCTTGATGCATCAGTATGTCTCATGAGGCAAAATAGTTTCTTGAAAAAAGGCCTTGAAAAAAATCTTCTTTTTAGTCTTGGAATGAGTCCTTGACTATGTGATTATGATGCCCGACATTATGCATTCCATCATTATGAAATTGGCTATTGATATTACATTTGATTATTCGACTAGTAGAATACCCATCAGAATATGTAAATGGAATTATTTGATTAATCATTGCCATATTATGTTAATATTTATGTTTAAAATTCGTGTGTTTTATTATTATACATTGACCTAAATGATTATTCTTATTTATGAAAGTTTCAGCTATATTGTTATCCTTGATGAGAATCTAAGCTCACCCCTCTCTATGTTTTATTTTTCCCAGGATGCGAAGAAGTATATTTTGACTGACCTACATAGATAGTATAATGTATACGAATGTGTTAAAAGGAGACACAATGTTGTTTTTTTCATATCATAATGTAATGTAATACTTATTTTTGTATCTAGTACTTCCATTGATACTAAACTGATAAGAATTTCAGCATTTGATACCTCATGATCATGATAATGTTATGTAACAATTCTATGACTCTGGGTAACCTGGGTTGATGTGTTACAATGTTCACATCTTTATTAGTACCATTATTGTAAGAGACATTGATATTTGAATATTAATCATATTTAAGATTCTTTGATTAGGATCTAACTTTATTTTCTGTACATGATTTATCTTCCTCTGAAATAAATTTACTCCCACCCTTACATGATTCAGACGGTAAACATGATTTGGATGAGGATGATTCTCACAATTTCTATTCTGAAATGGTTTATCCATTATTATATTCTTTTTCTTCTTATTACAATTATTCTTCTTCTATTTAAAATTCATACACTTATTCTATTTCATAATATTATTATTTATATTTTATTTCTTATTATAATTCTCATTATTCCTTTTCATCTCCTTTAACTTCTGTATCATATTTTCTAGTAATCTCTTCATCAATTTATCTTTCCATTTATAGATCTCCCTTTCTCGCTGACTCCTATACCATTTGTTGATTTACTAATTATTTATTAAGTATATATATAACCAATTATTCAATAAGTACCTTACCCATTCCTTTAATTATAGCCTAATGTATACTATTTGCTACTAGAGATGTTTCATGAAAAATCGAACTAGCTTTCAGTATAACGTGATCAACATGGGTTGTCAAAAGCACTATATTCTCAAAATATCATTCTATAACATTAAAAAACACAATGTATTCTTCATGTACTTTTTTACCTTGATTATTTTTACTCTATTGAATTATTTCTTATCTGTAACAATGATCATAAATTATTTTTCTTCTACGTGGTAAATTATAAACTCTAGATCCCCAATATTGTTTATAGACTTATGCGTCATCATTTATTAAAAAACATGATTAGGTGTTTTCTTCCAATTCATCTTCTTATTTAGTGGAATAGATGTTAATTCCATTACATTATTATTCTTATCAGCATCCCCATGTATTCTTTATAGTCAAAAATCAGAGGAATAATACTCAAGTTTATCTACAAACTTCTTTAATTTATAATCAAAGAAAAGATTCATTATGAACATAATATCCTCGAAAAGAGTAAAATCATTTCTCAGAATTAGAACAATTTGTTATCTACATTGAATATATTTATAAGCCTGGAAAAAATCTATATATTCAATAAATAGGAATATCATTGACTTGATTGATAATATTTTATGTTTTCCCTATAAAAAAATTCCTTACCCAGTATATCTTCCTCATGTTCACAAGGTAATCCAGGAAAAAAATGTTTGAATCCTTTAGTGTATACCTATCACCTATAATATAGATCAGATAAAATTCCATACAAATGATAATTAAATCTATTATCTAGATTTAGGAGTCAAACCTTTCTAATATTCTCATAGTGTGAAAACAAATAATCATCAAATTTTTTCTAATCAAAAATACCGAGTCAGTTTAGCAGCATATCAAAAGGAAAATAAGATTTCACTTCAATGGAATGCCATCATGATCATATACTATTATTTAAGGAATTTTATACATATTACCAACAATTGTGATCTAATCCTTGTTCTTACATTATTTCGTAATTATTTGTATGGATTTATAACATTCTGAAACTACATATAGATAGAATATTTCTAAATCCTTGTCCTGGTTCTCTAAACATTTAGACTCCCATATGTGGAACCGAATAACATTCATTAGAGTATAATTACATTATAAAATATGATATTTCTATCAAAAATTCCCATTACTACTAAAACAATCACTGATGATCGGAATAAATGGAACACATTTTAAGTGGCAGATTTGAATAGTGCAATAGGTCAAGAGAAAACACACTAAAGAAATAATATATGAAATGTGCTTCCCCAACATTATATATGCACTATGGGTGACGATTGAATATCCATTAGAAAACAAAGGGTATAGATTCATAATAATTTTTATCTGATGGTCATTACTGGTATGGATAATGTTTAAAAAAATGAATCATACTATTTTTAATATTTTTACCTTATTAAGACACATTTTATTACCGATATGTTTAAATTTTTTTAAAAAATAAATGTCTTATAAACTAAATGTATAAAAAAACTACACTTATAAACTAATCTAATGAAATAGTTTAAAAACATTAATGAATATACTAGTACCATTTTGATTATAATTTTTCGATAGTATTATAAAACTATTTTTAATGATCTCGTCATTTATATATAAAATTTTATTTCCCATAATATCATATTGAAAACACATGTGCTTATTATTATTATTATTATTATTTAAATAACTGTTATTTTTAATTACTGTTGATAATATATCCATTGAGAAGTTATCAGATGACCAGTATAAATATAGGGTTTTAAAATTCCCCACAACTTATGAATGAGAAAAACCGTTTATGGGAGAAGTTCAATAACATTGAGCTCAAGACCCAGCCCATGTTCACCGAACGACCCCAAAAATACCCCACCATCTTAGAACATATACTCTGGGATTATTATGTTTTAATAAAGGAATATGTAACCAGAACCTAGCATTATGATTATGTGCATTATTTTTTTATATAATAACAAATATACATTAATTATATTATTGTTACTTTGTAAATTGATTTTAAAGCATAAATATAATTTTTCGGTAATATTCAAATTCAATTATGAAATATATTTTGATGAATTATTGGATTTTTGACTTAAATAATTTTTTAATAAAATATTATTACTAAATTAATTTATTATAAATATAAATGGTCATAAAATATTTATGAATACAACTATAATTTTTTTATAGTTTGAAAACTGTTTTTGTTAAACTCTTGAATTATCGATAAATGTTAGTTTTCATTTTAATATTGAATGTTAGAATATTCAAAAAATTACAAAGATAAAATGAAAATTATCTTTCAATTTAGGACTTCAAAATTATCTAATGGTGAATTTTTCATAATTTTATGAGACAATGGTAATTTTGGGTAAAAAATAAATTCCTAAATAATATATAATGTGTTTTATGACATCATAATGTCCCAATAGTGATATAATAAAATTATATAAATTTTATATTCATCCATAATATGTTATAAAATTAATATAAGGTGATTTTAATTTTTATATTAATTTTATAATGCCTTAGTGGACCCACAAAGACTTATAAAATATTTATACATTTTAAAATTATATCTTTGAGAGTGTGACTCGCCTCCACATAAGAAATACTAATATTTTAATATTTAAGACCCTTGGACATATAGAATATTTTTTTCCACTCCACATTGGAAAATACTGTGCGGAAAAACCATGGGAAGGTTTGTGGTTTTGAATAATTATTTATATAGATTCCAAAACCTATGTTTGTGAAATATTAATGAATTCCCCTCTAATTTCTTATTTAAACCCACCCATGATCCCACTTATCTTAACTAAAATCCATTGATCACTTCCCTAATCTTCCCTCACCTCTCTTTAATCCTCCCAAGGATCCCTAATCTACCATGAACCGCCTATTCATGCTTTGGAAGTCACACACTCATGTAAGGGATTCCTACCTTTCTTATTTATATCCAAATTTCATTATGTTGTAACACCAATTTTCATTAAGTTAAAAATATTTGGGTATGATTTCAAAATTCCCCCATACTACCCTATTTATTTTTTATTGATGAGATACCACTTTCCCTCTAATTAATGCCTTCTCTGTAAACATATTACATTGCCGAAATTCCATAAGAGATTTATCTCTTCTTATTTCCATTAAACTATGTCTCCCATATTATGCATCTAAATCCCATTTCATAAGTTGGAATATTAATTTTCATTATCCCCATAATGTATGTTTCATGTATAAATTATTAGGGACTCTTTTATTTCTCCTCATCCCAATGATTTTCCATATGTAAACATTATGATGCCAAAATTGCACCGTGATTTTCCAAGCCAAATTCATCATAAAGTGAATACCATACCCATTTCTCTATCAAGGGTATTAAACTTTATACATATATAAATATTTAATGGTACATAAATGTATGTATTCCACATTCCTTAATAGTGGAATAACTTATGTTGTTGAACGATTCCATCTTATATCATCCATGTGCCACATATGTGCATGAAATTAAATTTTTATAGAATTTGTGCCCTGATAGTGCATTGATTCAACGTGTAATGTTTAGTATCATGATAATCCATGTGAATTGAGGGTTTACTAATGAAAATTATTAACACGCAAGTTTTTTTTATGTAACATTTTCCTTAAATAATTTTTATTCATCAGTACATTTCTTTGCATGCAAACATGTGTTTAAATTAACTACAAGAAGCCCTTTTTTTAAAAAATGATGTTATATCCTATTAACTAGGTTAGTGATAATAATTATATCTAACATATGAAAATTGATTATGAATTTATTGGAAATCAATTATTTATGAAAAATAAAAATCAATTAGATATTTATATTTTTATAGAATTACTTTTGGTAATGAAATTAATTAGATATATATGTCTTATATATTTAATAAAATATTTTTTTATTCATCCAATGGATATTTTAGTCATAGGTTATGAATAAAGTCATATTTCATGTATAAAATCCTATGTTTTTTAAAAGGTTAATAATATACCTTGGAATTGATAAACCATTTTAAATTATAATTTTGAAAAAATAATAAATTTATATTACAACATAAATATTTTATTTTGAAGTGGGATATAATAATTTATTTTAGATAATTTTCTGATAACTTTATGATAACTTTCATAATTTAATTAATAGTAATAATATGCTAAATTTCAATTGAAAACTAATTTTCTCATCATTGTAAGTTATATACATAAATTATAATATTTAATATTTTTAAAGTATGAATAAAAAATATTTTTATCATTTAATATAATTAAGATCATTATAATTAAAATTTTATTGAATTCTTACAGAAAAAATTTCAATATTTTACAATGTTTTAACATTTAAAAGACTCATTGCATCATTACAACAACATGATTGATATTAAATTATGTACTAAAAATTGTGTGTTTTAAAATTTTAAAAATTGATTCCATATTTGAATTCATTAGGCACAAATTATGTTAATAGGATACTTTTTCTTTTTTCCATTACGAATAATAACTTTGGTAATTATCTTTATTATCACTGTTAATTGTAAATCAACAAATTACCGGTAATTTTTTTTTTATAAAATTACATTAACACCTTTAAAATCCAATTTGATGACTAAATTCAACCCTTCTATTTTTCTAAATGGAGTCACTATATGTACAATTACCTTTGAATATGACATGAATGTAATAAAAACTATTGATTGTGAGAAAATGTCACAATCTCATTTTATATAAGTATATTTACATTAATATATGGATAACTATGAGATAATACCTACTATAATAAGTATTTGAAAATACAAAAAGTGTTGGTTACATATTAGGAATTTTTTATATTTTTTATATATTAAATAATAATCATTAATGATGACACAATGGTGACGTAGAACTTATTTTATTAATAGAAATATAAAATAAATTCTTTTAAAAATATTAAAAGAAATATCCTATGAACTAATTAATTTTCTACATGAATTTGTTAGGTTCCTATGATATTTTAGGGGTTTATAAAATATTTTGGTTTGAATTTATCTTCATTTTTAAATATATTTGAAATCAAAAAATGAATAGTATCAAAATTGAAACTATTGACATTTTATAAGAATAACATTTTATTAAATTGATTAAAAATAATAAATATATATATATATTACAATGTGATAAGTATATGGTATAGAATGTCATAAAAATCCATTAATGGTAAATTAACACCATATAAGTAAATATTTATAACTATTAAATATTTAGAATGTTATTACCACAAATAAAATTAAATAGAATAACAAAGTGTTAATTAAAATAAATATGTTTAAATCTACATAAAACCGTGTATAAGATTTATTTTATGATGATATTATTACCCAATGTCATCTCATCTTCTAAATTGGGTCGTTTTGGAGAATTGTGCATGGGGTTAGAATAGATGAAAACTTAATATGTTTGAGGTTTCAGAAAGTGTCTGTAACCTAAATTATAAAAGGGTACATCCTCCATCACCTCTTCACTTCATTTTGACACTTCAATCTCAGTCACCCCATTCCATGTTTCCTTCCCAACTTTCCAATTTTCGTACTAAAGGTTTTGGTATTCTTAAAATGCTAACTCTAGTACCCTAAGAGGAAATCTAATGGAGAAACGCCGAGGAAGAGGTAATCTCTTCGACTGATTGATTCAAATTTCATTCTTATTAAACTTATTCTAGATGTTTCATTATAAATTAAGAAACCGTATCAATAATATAATTTTATTTTATTATAAACATGAAACAATCATAATTCAAATTATATCCATCATACAAAAAAAATTCACCTCGCGTGCGTATGTACGTCTTACCGTCTCCACAATGTGGTGTAATCTGTTTTTCTCCACCATATTTCATGGATAGATATAATTGTATAAATAATAACTATATATTATTATTATAACATTATACTAATTCTAAGATATTATACACCATCCACTTCAATACCATTCAACAATTGTGGGAATGATATCATCACTCATGCATATGTACGACATACCATCTCCACGACGTGATGTGCTTCATTATACAAAATAATAAATATAGAATGATTATATAAATGAATTTAATTAATAAATTATATATATATATATATATTATAAAAATACAATGATTTAAATTATATAACTATAACCTAAAATAAGAATATGAATTTATCATACAAAAATATGAATAAGAACATAAAGTAGTTAATACCCAAATAATGAGTTACAATGTAATGTGCCTAAAAAACAAAAAAAAAATGATCATAAAAAATTATTATTTTTCTGGAATAAATAATTATCACAATTTAAATCATTATTTAGGATTTTTAGATACAGATTAAGCATATCATAGCTATAGTAAGGGATAAATTTACAAATCTCATTTTTATCTGAGATTGTTTATTCTTAAGTATTTACTGGGGGTTATTTATCATTCACATCCATTTTTGATAAATATATATATATATATATATATATATTATTTATATCCATACATAATTTTTTAAATTTAACTTTATCTATTGGAAAAATTAACTAAACATTATGAATGAAATATTTTTTTCATTTTTGTTAGGAGGTACATTTTGACTTTTTCAGCAAAAGTATGAAAAGAATGTTTTTTATTTGTACAACATGGTCAGATATTTACACATCTAAAATGTTTTATTTTATAGAATAATACCCTAAAATATTACAATAATACTTCCCATAAAATTACTTCTTCTAAAATTGTTAGTTATTTTGAATATGGAAAATGTTTTTGACGAATAAAAAAATTTTTCCTCCGAAATGAAGCTCAAGTGATTTATCAAACTTATTCTCCATAAACGAATAAAAATATTTTTTACCATATAAAAATTATTAATTTTATTTTATTGTGTAAATGATGGAATTATTTTTTTGAAATCCATTTATGGATTATGTTATGAAGGAATGATGTTTAAGAAACCCATTTTATTTCATGGGTTATGAAATAGTAAATGATTTTATGTTTTTGTGGAACATGTAAGAATGGATTCATTATTAGATATGTGGGACTAATATCTCCCTCCAATGCATTGGGTAAATATTTATATATAATGGGATATACATGACTGAAATGAAAAGTAAATCCGGTTTAGTAATATAAGGCTTGAATGAGGAGTGAACTCAGTTCAGTAATGGACCTTGTATGCCTTGATGGTCTTTGAAATGAGTCTTGACTAAAATGAAATTATTTTATATTCTTATATAGTATGATATAAAATTTATTATATCATGTTATGACTATTTGGAATACATTTTACTTTTATTATTAATCCCCTAACATTATATTTTGATCTTTTATATGCATTATACGATTTTTAAATATTATGTTATTATGAATATGATATGATTGATATTTAATTTTTTAACAATTTTATACAATTTTAGATCACTGTTTCATATGTTTCTTTTACCCCGGTCATAAATAAGGGAATTAAGTTTGATATTCCAAATTAGAGTCTAGTTATGATGAAATAAATGGGAGACAATATAGTTTTTTTATGAGCTAGTTGTTTATGTTTCACAGTTTCTAAAGAAACCATACATATATGGTTATGTCCTTATTTTGTAATATGTTTTAAATAATATACATAAATTCTAAATTAATAACAATTTATGTAATGTATGGGTCACTATAGTTGGTATCAGATTAAAGGTATAGTTAACCTTTGGAAACTAGGACAAAAAATCCTTAGTAAGAACCCTAATGATATATTTTTGTATAGGATACAATCATACTATTATAGAAATGACAATGAATAACCTATGATTAAACCTAATGTGTCCTAAATTGAAATTTTATTGTTGATTATGTGGTTTTCCTATTATGATAAGTATTTATCATACTATTCTTCTTGGTTTTTTTCAATGGTTGGAACCTAAGGGAACCAGGATAATGATGAATGTGATAGGAAATGTAATTATTGTCCTCTTGAGCAACCAAATGTTATGGGATCTAGAATGAAAAATCATGTATCCATTCTCACACAACTTTCTCAAGCTATGAGTCATTCAGGGCATCCAGACAAGAAAAGGAGGGAACCAAATTCTAGTTATTCGATCATGAGACATCATCCAACTTCATTCAATAGGTCATCCGATATATTAGTGGCTGAACAATGTATTAGTATAGATGAAATTTTATTTTCATTTCTACAATATTCTGAACATGATAAACTTATCTTAGCATTATATCATTTTGAACGTGAAGCTGATTAGTTGTGGAATATTATCACAAATATATGGCACTGGGATTAAATTGATTCCATGGAATGGGATGAGTTCAAAAACTTATTTTTCAATTATTAAATTCCTCTTATACATCATACAGATATTGAGAAAGAGATCCTAGAACATAATAAAATGGTTGATGAATCATTTTTTACCTATGAAGAAAATTTTATAATACATGCAAGTAATGTTTCTGGAATTATTATCTGAACTGAGATTAATATTGAAAATTTATATACTGTCTTAAAACCATGTTTCTTATGGGCCTATTCTATAAGGGTATTCAATAGATACAAGTATATTTTTAGATGTGCTCTCAAGGAAGAGATGAACATCAAAGTAACCCACCTTCCATATTGTTTTGTTAAGAAGAGAAAAATAGAAGTCAAAGGAATATCTAAATACCACACATAGAAAAAGATTAGTTTTCCCGTATGCTCAAAGTGAGGAATGAATAATGGGGTAATAGTCTTAAAGGGACTAGTAGATTTTTTTAATTGTGGAATAGATGTTCATCGGGAAATTGAATACCAAAGGGATGGGAAAAAAATATCTAATGATGCGAATAAAGAAAAAGTTACACATAATACACCTCATGCACTTAAATGTTACAAGTGCAAGGAAATGGGGAATTATTCCAATTAATTCCCCAATCCTTGTGTTTTTTTATGATGATGGACATAAAAAACATTTAAGTCCAATGAAAAAGGAAATTCACATGCAATCATTTTCTGTGACGTAAAGTTTGATGATGATGTGGTGAAAGGTACACATACCATCCACTCTAAAATAAAAGACACTTATTTTATTCTGGATCCACTCACACTTTTATTTCTGATGAATTTTCTAAGAATATCGTCATATAACCTCTCCAATTAGATGTTGATTCAGTAGTGATAACTCATAATCTTACACTAGTCTCATAAAAGGTTTATAATTCTTTTTAAGTTGATGTTTGTAGGAAATTTTTTCCAGAAATGTTTTTGATCCATCCAATATTGGAATTTTATGTGATTCATGGCACTGATTGGAATTCTCTATATGGAGAACATATCAATTTCCATGTAAGGTAAATCAAATTACATATTCCAGATCACTCTATGATCATCTATCAATGCAAGGATGAATAAAACCTTTGGGAAGAAATTTCATCCATCTTCTGGGTCTTGATTCCAATAAATATAGGTTATTTTTCTCAAATGGTTGGGGAGAAACTCATGATTAATAATACACCCATTGTACAAGAGTTTGATGATACCTTTGCAGAGGAATTTTCAGGCCTTCAATGAAATCATGAAGTTGAGTTTTCAATAAAATTTGTACTGGGTGCTATGGCTATTTCAAGGAAACCACATATAATTTCCTCAATTGAGTTTTAGTATTTGAAGAATCAAGTGCAAGATAATATTTATAAATGATACATATGCACTGGTGTGTCACCTCGGGGGAACATGGTCTGTTTGTTAAGAAGAAAGATGAATAAATGATAAGCTTCCTTGATTATTGAGAACATAACAAGATCATTATCAAGAAAAAATACCATCATCCATGCATTAATGACTTATTTGACAAACTATGTAATATAAATACTTTTAAATGATTTTTCATTGTTTAGGATATCATCCATTAAGGGTCAAAATGAAGATATACCATAGATGGAATTCTGTACAATGCATAAAAACAATGAATTTATAGTGATGATATTTGGTCTTACGTAGTCCCCCACTATCTTCATGGATATAATGAATACAATAATCAGAGACTATCTTGATTAGTTTGTGGAAGTATTTATAGATGATATTCTTGTAAATTTAATGAGAAGGTAAGAACCTGAAGACCACTTGAGAATTGTAATGAAGACCCTTTAAAAGGAGAAATTTTATTCCAAATCTGAAATATTTGAATTTCGGATTCAGAATGTTTCCTCTTTGGGTTACATAATCTCATGATAGTGGATATATGTAGATCTAGCTAAAACTGAGGTTATTTAAATATAGTCGTAACCAACAACAGTAACTGAGATCCGAAGTTTTCATTGTTTTTCTATATATTATTTACATTTTGTGAAATATTTTTCAAAATTATCTAATCCCCTCACCTTTTTTACTCAGAAATTATTTATGTTCATTTGGAAGGAGGATTGTGAACATAATTTCAAAAATCTAAAAATAAGGTTAGCCAATACACGTTTGCACACACTACCATGTAGTGTAGAATGGTTTGTGATCTATAATGATGAATTGTTGAATGGACTGGTATGTGTTCCCATGAAAAATGATATACTGATAGATTATGCCTCCTGGAAGTTGAAAATCCATGACAAAAATTACCCATCTCACGGTATAGTGTTATCTATAGTCATGATTAAATTAATGATATAGAGGCATTATATTTATGGTGAATGGTGTGATATTTATATTGGTCATAAAAGTTTTATGTGAAATTTCACACAAAATGATATTAACATGCACCTATGAAGATGGTTGGAGTTGATTAAATATTATGACTGCACAATACATTACCAACCTAGAAATAAGAACAAGGTGGAATATGCTTCTAGTCGAAAAGACCACGCTAGCATATCCACGATGGGGATCATAAATGATCCAATATTTATGGATTTGAAATGGATGAAGCTTGAAATTTTAATTGAAAGGGAGAAATCTTCCCTTTATCAACTGAAGGATCAACCATGTATACAGGTGATGGGTAAAGAGGCACAGACGGAAGATGTGGAGTTACAAAAGATAGTTGGAATTGTTCATAAATTCAACCTTAATTGTGCAGAAATAATAGAGATTAGGAACATGGTTTGTATTCCTCCCATACTATAAATATAGAATGAGATACTATACTAGGATCATAGTTCTTCATTATTTATTCCCCAAGGAAGCACAATGATTTATAGAAAACATAAAGAGTACTTCTGGCGGGATGGAATGAAAAGAGATGTCGCAAAATATGTCTCTCGATGAATGGTTTTTCATAAAGATAAGGCTGAGAGATATGAGACTAAGGGTATGTAACAACAACTACCAAATAAAAATGTAAATTTGAAAACATCTATAAGAAATTTCTTTCCAGACATCCAAAAACATCCATTGGAAACAATTCTATATGAGTTATAGTTGATCACCCTACAATGTTGGCACACTTCATTACTATCTTATAGTATTTATCTCATGATAATCTTGATAGGATATATGTAAATGAAGTTGTAATAATTCATAGAATACCACATTTTAGTATATTTGATCGGTATCTGAGGTTTACCTCGAAGTCCTAGGAAAGTCTTCAACATGCTATAGATACAGTGTTATGTTTTATCACTTCTTATCATCCTCATATAGACGGTCAGTCTGAGAGGAAAATTCAAACTATATAAGACATGTTGAGGGATTTCTCTATAGATTTCAAAGGTGTTTGGGATAAACACCTACCATATGTGAAATTTTATTACAAAATTAGATTTCACTCCAATTTTCAGATTTCTTTTTAGGAATTCCTCTATGGATGGAAGTCCTTAATTCCAACTTAATAGGATGAAGATGGGGAATGAATTTTATTTGGACCAAATCATGTTGAGGAAATGACATAAAAGGTCAGATCTATTCAACAACACATAATATAATATCAAAGTATAAAAAATGATATGATGAAATTTGATGAAAAGACCTAGAGTTTGAAGTGGATGATATGGTGTTCCAACAAATATCTCCCTAGAACTGAGTAATGAGATTTGGAATGAAGGGAATGTTGATCCCCAGATATATCGATCTTTTGGAAATTCTTGATGATGTTGGGAAGGTAGCTAGCCAATTTGTTCATCCAAAAAATATTTCTCAAGTTCTTGATGCATTCTATATATCTCTCATAATAAAGTAACAAATCTAATCCTTCACAGGTTCTATGCACAGATTCCTTACCACTAGGGAAAGATCTTTCTTATGAAAAAAATTGATATAGACTCCAGATCGTAGAAAACAATTTCTACGAAACAAGACCACTCTCTTGGTTAATTTTTTATAGAGGATCAACCAATTTGAAGAAGATATATGGGAATATTATGACATTATGAGGGAGAGGTATCATCATCTATTTGTTTCCAAGTAACAAATTTCAATGGAAAGAATCAGTTTATGGGTGTAGAATGTAAGATCATGATGTTTTTTATGAAATATTTTCATTATTAATTTTAATATCTTGAAGTTATCTTTTCACACAATCATGATATTAAATGAATTGTGAGATGTTATTATTATAAAATTACTGTTATATCCTAGTTGTTATATTATTTTAAATACTTATAAATAAATTTTTAAAAAGCATTATCATTTCATTGGATATCAATTATTTATGAAAACTATAAATCAAATAGATATTTGTTTTATGAGTGAATTAAATTTTGTAATGAAATTAATTACATATATATGTGTTATAAATTTAATAAAATATTTTTTCTAATCATCCAATTGATATTTCTGTCATAGGTTTTGAATAAAACCCTCTTTGATATATAAAAACCTATTTTTTAAGGAAAATTTTACAACGTTGAATGGAGAACCCAATATAAATTTATATTTTGACACATTTATAAATTTTATATAAAAACATATATATTTTAGTTTTTATTGTGAAGTAAAAAAATACATTGGATAAATTTATGATTTTTTTTCTAATAACATTCATGTTTTTAATGAATAGTAAAAATATACTGAAATTTAATTAAAAACATCTTTTATCATTGAGATAATTAATATAGTTAAATTAAAATATTTAATGGATTTAAAGTACAAATAGAATATTTTTTACCATTTCATATAATTAATTCCATTTTAATTAATTTTACATTGATTTCATATGTAAAAACATTTCAATCTTTTGTAATGTTTTATCTTTCAAAAGACATGTTCTCTTATCCCGACAACATGATTGATTTTAAATTAATTACTACATCATCTATGTTTTGAAATTATAAAAATGGATTCCAAATTTGGAATTGATAGCTCAAAATTATGATAATAGGCTACATTCGTTTTTGGAAATTATTAATAATTGCTTTGGTAATTATTTTTATTACCATTGTTAAAGGTAAATCAGGTAATTAAGGGGAACATATATAATATAAATTAAGAATAATAGCCTTAGAAATCCCATTGGATTAATTATTTATAACCTTATCATCTATTTATCGAAATGGAATCACTTTATGGACACCTACCAATGAATATGACATGAATATAATAAAAACAAACAAATGTGACAAAATGTCACAATCTCATTTTATATAAGTATATTAATATAAATATATGGATAACTAGGATATAATATCTACTATACATAGTATCTGGAAAGATAAATTAAATACCTGCATCATAGAAATTTATTTAAAATTTTTATTGATTAAAACATTATCCTTAATAATTACACAATAGCAATGTGGAACATATATTATTAACAAAAATATCTAATAAATGGTTTTAAAAAAGGTATAATAAATGAAATATGAACTAATTAAAGTTTTCCATGAATTATCATGGTGCATATAACATTTAAATTGTGTATTAAATATTTTTGTTCAAATTTATCTTATTTTTGAATTTTATTTAATGTCAAATAAATTAAGATTATCAAAATAGACTCTATTGGAATTTTATAAATATAACATTTTTTTTAAATTTTTTAAAAATCATAAAAATATTAAAAATTTACAAAGTGATAATTATTATGTCTGAAATGTAATAAAATATGAATTTATTCTTAATTAACACAATATGAGTAAATACTTAAAACCATTATGTATTTAGAATGTTATTATCCAAATTAAAATTAAAATGAATAACAGTGTTAATAAATATGATAAAGCTTCAATTGAAATAAAAACTTGTCTCAAATTGAATTTTTTGAGATTAAAAACCTATATCATATCATCTTTTAAATTAAGATATTGTGGAGGTTTTTTGTGGGGTTTCATTTGATTATAAAGTAATATTTTTGAGGTTTCACAATGTGCCCCTAACATCAATTATTAAAGGGAACCTCTTCCCCCACTTATTCACCTCATATTGAGCCTTCTATATCAAAAACCACATCCATTTATCCTATTAATTTACCCTTTTTTATTCTATAGTTTCCAGAGTTATACAAAGACCAACTCTAGTGCGCTAAGTGGAAATATAAGAGAGTCATGTTGAGGATGAGGTTATCTTTTCTACCGAATATTTCAAATTTCATTCTTCTTCTAATTCTTCTTAATTAATTATTTAATTATAAATTAATAACATCAGTATCACACATACACATACACGTTATTAAAAATATGAAACAACCATATTTCACATTCTATATATCCTACAAAAAATGAAATCACTATGTGTGCGTACATATAGCTTACCGTCTCCATGCTGTGGTGTAATATGTTTTTCCCACCACATTATTTGGATGGATATAATTGTGGAAATAATAAATATGTAGGATTATAAAAATATGATTCTAATTCAGAGATATTATAAACTATCCACTTCAATACCATTTAACTATTTTGGTTACGATATAATTGATCGAGATTACGTATGGCTTACCGTCTCTACGGTGCGATGTGATTTATTCAACATAATTATAATTAAAGAATGATTATATAAATTAATATAATATATAAATATGATAAATATTATAATATTACGACGTTTTAAATGATATAATTATTACCAAAATATAGGATTTAGAACTTATTCTCAAAATTGTACATAAGAATATAAAGTAGTTTAATACCGAATAACGATTATCAATGAAATGTTACTAACAAACAGATAAGAATATGATCATCATAAAAATTATTATGATTCTAGAATAAATCATTAGAATTATTTAAATCATTATTCAGGAGGTTTAGATACATATGAATCATATCAGACCTAAGGTAGTGGAATTTTTTTCAAATCTCATGTTTATCTAGGAATAATTTTTTGCATGTATTTACTGGGGGTTATTTATCATCCACATCCATGTTTCCTAAATGTGTAATTAAAAATATTCTTTATATCATTAAATAATTATTTAAAGTAAATTTAATCCATTGGTATATTTTACTAAACTGTATGAATGTAATCTTTTTTCATTTTGGGTATGAGGTACTTTTTGAAATTTTCATCAAAATTACAAGACAGATGTTTTTCTACTTGTATGGAATGAAAAAATATTTAGACATTCAAAATATTTTATTTCCTTCAAAATTAAACTATAATCTTACAAGGTTAATTTCCCAATAAATTATTTCTTAAAAAATGTGTGGTATTTTGTTGAAGGAAAATGGTTTTTAAAAAAAATATATTTTCCTCATGAATGAAGCTCAAGTGATTTATCAAAATTATATTCCATCTAATAATTCATAGGATTTTGATTCTATCCTTATTATCACAATGATTTTATTGGGTAAATGATGGAAATATTTTTATGAAATCCATTTTTGGATTATGTTATGATAGAATCATTATTAAGAATCCCATTTTATTAATATGTTATGATATAGTAAATGTTTTTATGTTTTTTGGAACATGTAAGAATGGATTCATTATGATATTTGTGGGGCCTATATCTCCCTCCAATGCATTGGATAAATATTTATATCTCATGATATATACATGACTATAACTTCATGTAAATATGGTTTAGTAATATAGGGATATAATTTGTAGTGAACATGATTTAGTAATTCAATTTGTCCAAAATTATGGTCTTGACAATGAACCTTGACTAATATGAAATAATTATCTATTCTTATGCATTTATACTAGAAAATTTCATTTCATATGTTATGAATATAGGGATTATAGTTCACTTTTACGATTTATCCCATGACATTATATTATGATCTTTTATATATAGGATAATATTTTTAAATGTTATATTCTTATGAATGTGATATTATTGATATTTCCTTTCAATAACCATAGAGAGCTTTGAGATCACCCATTCATATGTTTTTCTCACGTCATGGAAAAGGGTATTATGTATGATATTCCAAAAATTAGTCTACTTATGATGAAATAAATTGGAGACAATGTTTTTGTTTTATGAATAAGTTTCTATAATTCTCAGTTTCTAAAGGCAATATACCTATATGGTCCAGTCATTGTTTTTTATATGTTGTAATGAGTATAATTCAATTCTGAAGTAATGTCAATGAATGTAAATTATCATTCTCTATATTTTGTATCATAAAAATGGTATAGTTATCCTTTCCCAACTAGGATGAGAAATAATTAGTATGAACCCTAAGGTTATGTATAAGTATATGATACAATCCTAGTGTTTTAGAAATTACCATGGATAACATCAGAAAAAAACTAATGTTTCTTAAATTGACATTTAATTCTTGTTTATGTGGTTTTTCTATTATTATTACTGTTTCTCACACTATGATTCTTCATTTTAGTCCATGGGTCGAACCCGAAAGAACTGTATTAATACTGATTGCGATGGAAAATTCAATGATTTTCCCCCTGAGTAATTAATGTTATGGGAGATGGAATGAAAAATGTTGTATACATTCTTACACAACTCTCTCATGCTATGAATAATGCAGGACTTCCAAAAAAGAAAATTAGGGAGAAACATTCTATTGATTCCTTCATTTGACAACATCCTCCTTTATTCTATGCGTCATCTGATCCATTAGTGGCTGAATAATATATCAATAACACTGAAAATATATTTTTAGTTCTACAATGTTCTGAACATTATGAAATCTTCTTAGGAGTATATTTTTTGGACAAGAAGCTGATAAGTGGTGGAATGTTATCCAAAAAAAGAGGCAATGAGATGAAATTTCGTCTATTGAATGGGATGAGTTCAAGAACATATTTTTCAATATATACTTTCCTAGTATTCTTTTAACAAATATGGATAATGAGAGAGAAGAACTTAAGAAAAAGGATGATGAATCTATTGGTACCTATGATGTAATTTTTAAGAGACATGCACTGTACTCTTTTGGAATTATTATCCAACATTAATGATAGATTGATCGATTATTTAGTGGCATAAAACAAAGTCTCTAAATGGTGTTATCCATAAGGGACATCAATAACAATAGGGAATTTTTTTTATGCGATCTCAAGGTTGAGAAAGTGATTTGAGTAACCCACTAGTCATATGTGGTTAATATTAAAGGAAAAATATAATTCACATAAAAATACAAAGGCCACATTAAAAATAAGATGCCTTTTCCCTTATTCTCAATGTTTAGAAAGAAACATGGGAGTAATTTTCATAAAGTGACTAGTAAATCATTAATGTGTGGAAATGATGATCATTGGGAAATTGAATATCGATGTTATGGGAAAGTGATTCCTACTTATGTGAAAAAAGAAAAGGCTTCACAAATTGATCATCATATACTTAAATGTTACATGTGAAAGGTAATGGGTCATTATTCCAATAAATTCTGTAATCCATGGATTATTGATGATGATTGAGTTTATTAATGTTTTAAGGCCATAGAAAAAGGAAAGTAACATGCAATCACTTTCACATATGTGGAGTATTATAATAATGTGGTGAAAGGTACACGTAACATCCACTCAAAAGTGGAAACTATTTTATTTGATTATAGATCCACCCAAAATTTTATTTCTGAATATTTCCTAAGGGTATTGTCGTTTTACCTAAACAATTAGATGTTGAGTTGGTTGTGGAAACTCCAAAGGGCACAACTGTCGCATCAACTATTTATTATTCTTCCCTAATGGATGTTTTTGGGAATGTGATTCCTGCATATCATATGATCCATCATATAGTGTAATTTAATGTGATTCTTGGAATTGATTGACTTTCTCGATATGGATCTCATATCAATTTCCAAGGAAGTAAAGTCACATTACATATTCCAAATGAATCTATGATAATTTATCAATCTAAGGATGAATATATCCTTCCAGTATAAATTTATTTCATATTAGGGTTCTTGATTCCAATAAATTAAGGTTAATTACCTAAAATGTTTGAGGAGAAACTCAATATTAATAATACTAACATTTTATGCATGTTTGATGATATGATTAAGTAGGAATTTTTAGGCCTTTTAATGAATTGTGAAGTTCAGTTTTCCAAATAACTCATAACATTTTCTATGCATATTTCAAATAAACCTAATAGAATGACACCAATTGAGTTTCATGAATAGATTAAGAAAATCCAATAGAATCTTGATAAAGGATTCATATGCCCTAGTGAGTCACCTTGGATAACACATATTCTATTATTCAAGAAGAATGGTGTATCAATGAGACTCTACATTGATTATCGAGAACAAAACAATATCACTATCAGGACCACATATGCACTCCCACACATTGATGAATTTTTTTACCAAATACATAGAGCTCAATTCTTCTCTAAGATTGATCTTTATATATGATATCAATAATTAAGGGTCAAAAGAAGGATATAATAGAAACGACATTCCATACAAGGTCTGGACACTATGAATTTATAGTTATGCCTTTTGGTCTCACTAATTCCATTTCAATCTTCATGGGTCTAATTAATAGATTCTATAGAGAATATCATCATCAGTTTGTGGTAGTCCTTATATATGGTATTGTTGTATAATCAAGGATAAATGAAGAACATGAAAACACTTCATAATTATACTGAAGACACTAAAAAGGATAAAGTTTATTCTAAATTTACAATGTGTTAATTTTGGCTTTAGAATGATTCATTTTTTGGGTCACATAATCTCAGTAGAGGGGATATCTGTGGATTTAGAAAAAATATGGGTTTTTGAGTGATGGTTAAGACCAACAATAGTAACTAAGATCCAAGGTTTTCTTGGTTTGGACGGATATTATGGACGTTTTTTGAATGATTTTTTATGATTATCTAATCCACACACCAAGTTGAATCAGAAAGGTGTTATTTTTGTTTGGATGGAGGAATGTGAATAGATTTTCGAGGATATAAAAATAATGTAATCTAGTGCACCTATGGTAACACTTCCATGTAGTGGATAAAGGTTTGTGATATATAGGGATGAATCTAAAAAGGGTTTGGGAAGTTTTCAAATGAAAAATGATATGGTGATAGCTTATGCTGCACTGTAGATTATAATCCACGTACAAAATTAGAAACCTCCTGATTTAGAGTTAGCTATTGTAATCTATCAATTAGAGATATGGAAGCAATATCATTATGGTGAATGCTGGGATATTTAAACTAATCATAAAAGTTTGAATTATATATACTGACACAAAAATAGCTGAATATGTGCCAATGATTATGGTTTGATTTGATTAAAGATTACGACTAATCCATACATTATCAATATTGGAATGAGAACAAGGTGGAATATTATTTGAGTAGAAAAGACCATTCCATATTTTCAATTAAGGGGATCACAATAGATAAAGTATTTTTGCATTTTCAAAGGACTGATCTTAAAATTTTAATGGAAGGGGAAAAATATGTCTTTATCAAATGAATGTTCAACTATATATACAAGTGATGATTAAATATGCATATAATGGAGATGTAGTGTTACAAAATAAGGTAGGAAATGTTCTTGATTTAACCCTCTATTGTGATGAAATAATAATGTTTAGGAAGCAGTTTTGTATTCCTCCAATACCAGAATTAAAGAAGGAGTTATTGTTTGAAACTCAGAGTTATTCATTCTCTATTCCACATGGAATAAAAAATATGTCAATGAAACAGAAAGATTACTTCTGGTGGGATGGAATGAAAAGATATTTTACCAAATATTTATCTTGATACATGGTTTGTTAGCAATATAAGGTTGAGAGTTAGATGTATAAGGGGATATTACAACGATTACTCATACCAGAATGGAAATGGAAAAAAACACTATGGGAAGTTTTATCAGACATCCAAAAAAACCAATGGATATAACACTATTTTGGTTATTGTTAATTGTCTTATGATTTCTGCACACTTCAATGATGCTAGAGAGGATTCCACTCTTGAACAATTTTCTAGGAAATCTATAATGAAGTGGTATGATTACATGGAGTACCACTTTTCATTATTTATAGTCGGGATCCATGGATTACCTCAATTTTCTAGAGAATTCGTCAATGTTATTAGGATACCGAGTTTTGATTTAGCACTTCTTATCATCCTCATTAAGATGGTCAGTTTAAGAGTACAATTCAAACAATAATTGACATGTTTACAGATTTATTTATGTATACTAATGGTTGTTGAAATCAACACCTAATAATGGTGTAATTTTCTTAAAATAATATTTTTTTCTCCCATATTTTGATGGATCCTTATGAATCCCTATATATAAATAAGTGAAATTATCCAAATTACAGGGATGATGTTGGGGAAAAAATCTATTAGGACCTAAATTTGTTGATAAAATGGAAGAAAAGGTCTGATCTATTCAACAACACATAAGTGCAGCTCGAAGAAGAAAAAAAATATCATAATAACCGAAAAAGGACCTAGAGTTTGAACTATGTGATAAGGTGTTCTTATGAATATCTCTTGTATGAGAGTAATAGGATTGGGAATGAATGTAAATTTGCGCCCTAGGTATATCGAACCTTTTGAAAATCTAGATCGTGTTCGGATGGTGGATTACCAATTCACCCATCCCCCAAATCTCTCTCAAGTTCATGATTTTTTCCATGTATCTTCCTGAGAAATTACATACCTAATATTTAACATGTACTAATATCAAAAGTTGTACCATTGGAGATTGATCATTATTATGAAGAACAACCGATAGATATTATGGACCATAGAAAAAAAGATCTGTGAAACACGACCACATACTTGGTTTATGTTTAATGGAGGAAGAAATAATTTGAAGAAGCTGTATGGTAATTTGAGGATATTATAAGGGGGAGGTAATCTCATAAATTTGTTTTCAAGTGAAGAATTTCTAGGTAAAAATTAAATTAAATGTGGGTAGAATGTAACACCCAAATGCGTTTTTATTGAACATTTTCTTTAAAAAAAATTTATTCATTAGCATGGTTTTCATGAAATCATGAGTTTAAAAGAAACATGGGACATCCTCATTAAAAAATTATCCTTAAATCTTAGTCATTAGGTTTGTGGGAATAATTATACCAAATTTATCAACATTCATTAGTATTTTATTGGATATAAATTATTTATGAAAAATATAAATCAGTTAGATATTAGTATTTTGAGTGAATTAATTTTTGTAATGTAATTAATGAGATATATACATGTTATATATTTAATATAACATTTTGAATATTAATCCAATGGATATTTTTGTCATAGGATATGAATAAAACCTTGTTGGATGTATAAAAATCTATGTTTTAAATGTTTATTTGACACCTTTGAATGGAGAACCCATTTAAAATTATGATTTTGACACATTAAAAATTATTATATGACAACAAAAACAATTTATTGTTAAGATGAATATAAAAATTTACTTTGGATAAATTACAGATATTTTTCTATTGACATTCATGTTGTGATCAACAATAAAAATATGCTAAATTTTAATTAAAAAACCATTGAGATAATTTATATGGTTAAATTATAATATTGAATGGTTTTAAGGTAAAAATAGAATATATTTTTACCATTTTATATATTTAATGTCATTGGAATTAAGTTTACATTTTATTCATATGTGAAAACATTTCAATATTTTGCAATGTTTTAACTTTTAAAAGACTCATTCCCTCATTCTGGAAACGAGAATGATTTTAAGTTAATTACTCCAACATCTGTGTTTCAAAAAATAATATTTTTCATAATTGGAATGAGTATGTCTAAATTAAGTTAAAATGCGACTCATATTTTTTGGAATTATGAATAGTAATTTTGGTACAAATTTTTCTTTTAATGGTTAATGGTAAATTGGGTAATTAAGTGTAAAAATAATATTTTAATAATATCTTTACACCTCTAAAAATCCAATTTGATTACTGAATTCGACCATTTTCATCTATTGTTCGATATGGAATCATTTTATCGATAATTGACAATGAATATGACATGATTGTAATAAAAACATATGAATGTGAAAAAATGTCACAATCTAATTTTATATAAGTATATTAATTTTAATATGTGGATAAAATTGAGATAATAATGACTGTTGATAGTCTATGGAAATATAATAGAATTTCATACATCATAGATCTTTATTTATTGTTTTTAGATATTAGATATTTACTATTAATGATGACACAATAGTGATGACGAAATTATTTTATTAATAGAAATATCTAAGAAATGGTTTTAATAATATTAAAATAAATATCCTATGATCTAATTAAAGTACTCCAATAATATTATCGGTGAATATGACATTTTAGTGATGTATTAAATATTTTTTAATAATTTATCTTCTATGTAAAATTTATTTAATGTAAAATAAATGAAGAGTGTCAAAATGGACACTATTGACATTTTATAAAAATTCTATTCCAATAAATTATTTAAAAACCCTAAACATATTTAAAAATAACCAATTGATAATTATAAGGTCTAAAATATAAATTAATATCTATTTATGGTCAATTAACACCATATAAGTAAATATTTATAACTATTAAATATTTTGAATGTTAATACCACAATTAAAATTTAATAGAATAAAAATGTTTTAATTAAAATGACAATTCATAAATTGACATAAACACTTGTATAATATTTATTGGGTTATGAGATTAAAAACCTATCTCATCTCATTTTGAATATGAGACATTATAGAGGATTTTATGTAGCGTTTTATTCTATTATAAATAAATATTTTTTATGATTCCAAAAGCGCCCCTCACCTAAAATTTAAAATAACACCTCCTCTGTCACCTATTCACATAATTATGAACCTTTATGTTCATCCTCCTCTACAATATTTCCTTTTAAACATCACTTTTTTCATTCTATAGGTTATGGTATTCTTCAATGGCCAAATCTAGTGAACTAAGAGGAAGTTTAAAGGAGGCATGTTGAGGAAGAGGTAATCTCTTCTACTGATTCTTTCAAAATAAATATCTTCTTATAATTCCTCTTCATCAGTTGTTTTTTTATAAAGTAATAAATTCAGTATCTGTGATATAATTTTATGTTATTATAAACATAAAACAAACCTATTTATCCTTCAACCCATCCTAATGAAAATTAAATCACCACCCATGCGTACGTACGTCTTACCGTCTCCATGTCGTGGTGAAATTTGTTTTTCACCAACACCTTACTTGGATGGATATAATTGAGGAAATAATAAATATATATTTTTATTGTAAAATTATAATAACTCCAAGTTATTTTAAACCATCCACTTCAATATCATTCAACAATTTTTGGAATGATATTTTCGATCGTGCGTAGGTACGACTTACCGTCTCTACTATGTGTTGTGATTCGTTCTACTTAATATTTCATAATGAATGATTATATAAATGATTTGAATGAATTATATATATATATATATATTATAAAAATACCATTTTTTAAATAATATGACTATAAATTATAAATAATAATTAGAACATATCCAACAAAATATGCATAAAAACATAAAGTAGTTAATACCCGAATAACGAGTGACAATGAAATGTTACTAACAAATGGATGAAAATAAGAACATCATAAAAATGATTATGATTCTTGAATAAATTATTAACTTTATTTAAATCATTATATAGTATTTTCATATACATACGAAGCATATCAGACTCAAGGTAAGGGATAAATTAGAAAATCTCATTTTCATCTGAGATTCATTATTCGTAAGTATTTACGAGGGGTAATTTATAATCCACATCCATGATTCCTAAATATGTATTTTAAAATATTCATTATATCCCTTAATAATTATTTAAATTAAATTTTACCCAATAATAAATTTTACATCAATGTTATGAATGGAATCTTTTGTAATTTTTGAAACGAGGTACTTTTTTATTTTTTCGGGAAAAGTATGACAAGAATGTTCTTTTACTTGTACGGAATGAATTGATTTTTACCATTTTATAATGTTTTTTTCTTTGAGATTCCCCTATAGATATACAGGGTTACTTTCCCATTAAACTATTTATTCTAAAATTGTTTTGTATTTTGATGAAAGAAAAAATTATTGTAGAAGAAAAGATATTTCCCTTAGGAAAGAAGCTCTAGTAATTATCAAAATTATTATCCACATAAGAATACATTGGTTTATGTTTCTATCTGTATTATTACATTGATTTGATTGAGTAGATGATGAAATTAAATTTATGAAATACATTTATGGATTATTTTATGATGGATTGATGTTTGAGAAACCCGTTTAATTTCATGGGTTATGCTATGGTAAAAAATTTTATGTTTTTGTGTCACAGATAAGAATGGTTCCATTATAACCTGGGTGGGACATATATCTCCCTCCAATGAATTTGGTATAAATTTATATCATTTTATATAGATATGACTATTATGACAACATAATCTGATTCAGTAATACAGTGCTAGAATGAGGAGTGAACTCGGTTCTGTAATGGACTTTCTCCACTAAGATGGTCTTGTCAGTGACCATTGACTAATATGAAATGATTTTATATACATATGTGTGTATGCCACAAAATTTCGTGTCTTATGATATTAATATTGGGATTACATTTGACTTATATGATTTATCCCAAGAAATGGTGGTATGATCTTTTATATGTAGGATAATTTTTTTAAACGTTTTGTTCTAATGAATACGATATGATTGATATTTTCGTAGTTTACCCTTACTGATAATTTGAGATGACCCTTACATATGTTTCTTTTCCCCTAGTTAAGAACTAGGGTAATAAGAATGATATTCAAAAAAGGATTCTAGTTATGATGAAATAAATGTGAGACAATTTAGTTGTTTTATGAACTAGTTTTTTATATTTCCCAGTTTCTAAATACATTATACCTATATGGTGCTACCATGGTTTTGAAATATGTTGTAATGAAAATACGTAAATTCTTATGTAATATCATTGAATGTAAATTATGGGTCGTAATATAATACATGTTAAATGAGGGTTTACTCATGCCAATCCATGTAAAATAAGGGTTTACTCATTCCAATCCATGTAAAATGTCCTTAGGCTAATGCTAATATCATGTTTCATTTTGTTACTATATTTCCATGTTATGATAATCATGCTATATCATCCCATTATTTTCATCTTTCTCTTATGCTCCATTGATAAGGGAATTTCCTAACATGTATTTTATTCTTAATGATACGCCTTTTTTAGTCCCTTACTGGGCTTTATAACTCACCCATTTCATATGTATGTCCTGAGGCTATCCCATTTAGTGTTAAGTATGAACGAATTAGTCAGTCATGTAAAATAGTTTTTCAATATATTTGTTTTATTTCATGTTTTAATTTTTTTATGTAATGTTCCTAATTTCTATAGATACTATTCATATCGATCCACAGAGTTGTCTGAATAAAAATTTTATGTAATAAATCAGGTATATGTGTGTAATAAAGAACCGGATTGTTATTGTTGGTATTAAAGGATAATTTTAGTTATATTTTTATTAGGATTATAAAACCCTTGTGAGATCCTTAGGGATATGAATAATTATCATAACATCATCCCTAAATTTTTGTGTGTATATTATATGTGTTTTTTCAAGAAAATACATCCATGATTGGCTAGAAACTAGTATAGGTGGCTCTAGAAAAGATGTATGTAGAGGTAAAACCTGAAAACACTACTTTAATGTAGACTTGAATGGGATGTGGTTCACGAAAACTGGTCTTGTTCACTCTTGGTTCAACACTCTCGAGGGATATGTGTTGGTAAAATCATAATATGAACCATAATTAGGTTAATACAAAAAATCCACTAAGAATATTTTTTGGGAAGTCGATCATGGATAACAAAAATTGAACCCTATAAATTCATACATTAAGGAAATCAATGTAATTTATATGTTTTCCCTTTTTTCATTGTATTCCCCTTATATGACTAATAGTTTAAAATACTTACCGTAATTATTTTTTATTCTATCAAATGGCTGGAAATATGAGGACTTAGGATAAATTCCTATTTGATGATCAATGTGATGACTGTTCTAATGAGATGCCCAATCCTATGGGAGCATAAATCGCAAACCATATCATGATACTCTCTTATTTTATTCAACTATTGAATAGGAACGTGGGTCAAGGGGAAAATTAAATCCCCCCCCAAGAGAGAATAATTTGCAATCAAGATCTCCAAATGGAAAAGGCCTCGTAATTTTAATGAATAATCTGATCCCTTGATCTCAAAATAATTGATCAACTCCAATGATAAGTTCATATCCATTCTTCAATGTTTTTAATATGATATGGTTCTTATAGATGCTTACTTTATGGAGGGTGAAGCTGTTCAATGATGCAAATTGATGAAAAATATGAATCCCAATGAAGAGATCAAGTCATTGTAATGGAAGGATTTACAGAAAATGTTTTTTGGTAAATATGTTCTTTGAACCCTTTATCAAAAGTAGGAAAATGGTTTTCTTGACCTCAAGAAAAAAAATAAAAATATCCATCATAGTGTACAAAGAAAACATCACAAGGCTTGCACGATATGCCTCTATCATTGTCGTTACCCCCGAATTCATGGTGGAATGCTTCTTTGGGTGGAAAAAACATAGCCTACGAAAAGCCCTAGCGATCTGTGACTTTGATAGATATGCTGAAATTGGATGATGGACATTCAATGATGAAATTTAGATTGACAAATCTTAGGGGTATAATTGGGATAATAAGGGGAAATTTTACTTTAATTCTGGTGGTCTGATCGATAAATCCAACAGTTATAACAAATTCAAACACCCCACTTGCCAAAGGTGGGGGAAGAAGAATCCTATAAACTACTTTAAGGGGGTAAGGAAATGCTTTTGGATTGGAATATAAGGCCACATGTGCATTATTTACAGAGAATAAAAATCTACTATGGTGACAGAGGAGAGGAACACTCCATTCAACCCTCAATGAATTGCTAATCTCTATAACTGCAAACAACCAGGGCACTTTGCGAACAAGTTCCCTAAACCATTGGGTTATAAAGGAAACCAACAACCTCCAAGGTAAAAGGCTGAGGTTTTTACACCAATAATACTAAATTAAATCCTAAAAACTATGTGGTGATAAGTACACTAGTTTTTCATTCATGTTTGCAAAATGTAATTTTTTATTCCGGTTCTAAACATTCTTTTATATCCTAAAATATTAGTAGATTATTACAAACACTACCTCAAATCAAGAAATTGAAATTTCAGTGAGAATGGAAAATGGGTCTATTATTGAATCCCATTAATATAACTCCTCCCCTATCACAATTTGTAGACTGAACTTCCCAACGAACTTCATCCTACACACTATAGTGGAATATTATGAAATTATGGACTTGGATTGGCTTCCCCAATATAGATCCAACATAAATATCCATTAGAGTAAAAATCACTATCCATATGGAGAATCTACACCATATTATGTCCAAGTTCAATGAGGGGGATGAATCTTCTTTAGAACCACCATCTCAAACTTGGATATTACTGCCTTATGAGCATCCATATCAAGCTCAAGTGATTAAGTCTATGGAATGAACAATCCTCGAAGACATAACTATTGTGAGGGAATTAGTTTAAGTGTATCTAATGTAATTTCATATTCTTCCTCATAGTAGAGATTCTGAATTCCCAATTGATATTATACCTAGGTGTTTCCAATATCCATGACTCTATATAGAATGAGTTCTGTGGAGAATGAGGAACTGAAGAAACAACTATAGGGGAATTTTGGTAAAGGGTCTATACGCCCATTTTCATGACCATGAGGTGCACCAAACCTCATAGTAATGAAAAAGGATGGGTCAATGTGCCTTTTCATTGATTATCGGGATCTCAACAAAATCACGATAAAAAAATTATCATTTTCCTCAAATTGATGAATTATTCAATAAACTACGAGGATCATAATACTTCTCTAAGGTGGATCTATGGTCGGGATATTACCATGTAAGTGTAATGACAGAGGATATCCCCAAGACAACTTTTCGTACATGGTACGAGCACTATGAATTAATAGTAATGCCTTTTGGACTCACTAATTCACATGGACTCTTCATAGACATGATGAATATAATTGTTATTTATTACATCAACAAATTTTTTGTAATCTTTAAAGGAGATATTATAATATACTCCAAAACAAAGTAGGATCATGATGAGCATCTAAACAGTGTTCTATACACCATTGGAATGGAGAAACTCTATGAAAAGTACAACATGTGTGTGTTCTTGTATAAGGGAGTATCATTCTTGGGTCATATCATTACTTGATGTGGGATATCTATGGATCCCTCAAGACAAATGAAATTAAAGGATTGAAAGGGCCAACATATGTGATGGATATCCATAGATTCTTTATGTTAGCTGGATATTATCACTGATTTCTATGATATTTCTCATGATTTTCAAACCCTCTTACCAAGATAACTCGATAGGAATCAATTTTTCTTGTAATGATGAATGTGAATTGAGATTCAAAGAGAGGAAAATGTGGTTTATCACTCCACATGTAAGCACAGTACCCACAGGTGGAAAAAATTGTGTGGAATTAAGTGATGCTTTGAAGAAGGTTCTAGGAGGTTTGTTGGTTCAAATTGACAAAGTCATTGTCTATGCACCATGGAAATAGAATGATCATGAGTTGAAATATCCAAAACATGATCTGGAGTTGGTAGAAGTAATATTCACCGTGAAAATTTAGAAACATTAAAACTATTGGAGAATTTTTAAATTTATATTTATCAATGAATCCTCAATTATATATTCACATACAAAGAGTTGAATATGCACCAAAGAAGATAGTTAGAGATCAACAAGGATTATGACTGCTCAATCCCTTACAACCTTTGGAATGAGAACAAGGTGGATGATGATCGTAGTAGAAAATTCCCACAGATTATATAATTGGTGAGAATTGAAAAAGATACAATGTTCTTAGATTTGATGAATATGGAAAAATGAATCATAAATAAGGGAACACCATCTATCCTTTCCCAAATGATTACATAATCATTTCCTTTGGAAGGGCTGAATAAAACTGAAAAGGATATTGTGGTAATTAATAACAAATTGGAATCAATCATAAAAGGTATGTCCACAGAGTTCAATGTTAATGAATAATTAATTGTGAGATTTGGGTCAAGTCTATGTGTTCCATAAAAGTTGAAGTTGACGAATGATCTTTTGGATGATGCACATAGTTTTAATTTCTCCATTAACCCCAGAAATATAGTGATGTATTGAGATCTCAAAGAGCATTATTGGTTGTAAAATATGAAGAAGGGGAATAATGATTATACATCAAAATTCCAGGTATATTAGAAAGTGAATTCTGAGAGGTATAAGCCTAATGGGATGACTAATCAATTACCTATACCAAAATGAAAATGGGATAATATCACTATGGAATTTGTCCCCACATTTCCGAAGTCATCCAAAGGAAAAAAATACTATCTTGGTTGTTGCAGATCATTTTACAAAGACTTCATAGCTCATAACAATTCGAATGAATTTCTCAATGCATCAATTAGCACAGGTATATATCATAAAAGTTTATGGATTTATGGAGTACCACTATATATTTTATCTTATTGTGATCCACGATTCTCCATTATGTTCCAGAAGAGTCTCCAACATGCTCCGGATACTTAGATGAATAGTAGTTCATCTTATTGTCCTCAAATTGATGACCAGTCTGAGAATACTATCCAATAACATGAGGGCCTATTGAGTTCATGCTCAATGGACTTCAAAATAGGATGTGATAAACATCATAATTTGGTTTAGTTGTCATACAACATCATTTTCTACTCAAGAATCCAAATGGATCCTTATTAATCCATTAATGGGAAGAGGTGCAGAACTCCAGCATGTTGGGATGATGTCGGGGAATGAAACCATATAGCTATAGAAATAGTAGATGAAATGGTGGAAAATGTTAAGACTATCTAGCATCACATTATAACAGCTCAGATTTGACAAAATAGCAATGTTGATAACTGTTGAAAAGGCCTAGATTTTGATATTGGAGATGGTATTCCTCTACATATCATCGTGGAGGAGAGTTATGAGATTTTGGAAGAGTGGAAAGCTTAGTCCAAGGTACATCAACCCATTTGAGATCCTTTATTGCATCAAATCAGTGGCTTATCAACAAGCACTCCTACCAAACCTGTCTCAAGTACATGATGTATTCCATGTATCATAATTGAGGAAGTACATACCTGAACCATCCCATCTAATGGATCTAGATGTGGTACCACTAGAAAATGACCTCTCCTAGGAAATGAATCGAGTGAAGATATAAGATCATAGATAAAACGATCAATGAAATAAGATGATTTCCTTCATCATGGTGTTGTAGAGAAACCACAAGATTGAAGAAGAATCATGAGAACTAGAGGAAGTGATGAGGCATAGTTACCCTCATCTGTTTGTTCTTGAAAAAGTAAATTTTTAGGGTAAAATTTCATGAAGGGGGAATGTTGTAACGACCTGATCATTTATGAATAAAATTCCCTTTATATTAATATCTTATTGGAAACACATGTGATTTTTTATTTAATAATATTTTTGGGTTTCAATAAACTTTAAGTAGAATTATAGTTGATAATATAGTCATTGAATAGTTATCACTTGTCTAGTATAAATATAGGGTTTTAACAAAACCTTTTCACACAGAAAACAAATGTGATGGCCTCGACCAGTAGGATATTTCCATTTGAATCCCATTTATTGGATCATTTGAGGGAGTTAGAATTTATCGGATTTTTCCTAGACAAATCACAAGACGACATCCAATAACTTAAGCATGAGACAAACCATTTATGAGAGAATTTTAAGCTCATCAAGATCATGTCCCAAACCATGTTCACCGAATGGCCCCAAGAAAGCCCCATCATCACACATCATACTCTTATGGATGATGATGGTGTCATAAGGATACACGTAATAAGCCCATATAATTATGATTAAGTGCCTTATTATTGTATAAAATAATGAATATAAATTAAATTTATTATTTTTACTGTGTTAGTTGTTTTTAATGAAAAAATATTTTTTTTATATTCAACTTTATTTATGAAATCTATTTTGATTAATTATTTAATTTTTGAGATAAATATTATTTTATTAAAATATTTTTAATAAATTAATTTTCATTAAAAATAAATAATGGTATATTTTTATGATTAAAATTGTAATTTTTATTAGTTTTGGAAAATTGTTGTGGTCAAACAAGTGAAATTTTAATATTTTTCAGTTTTCAATTTAAAAGTGAAAATTAAATACCTTAAAATTATATAATATGTTTTATGACATCATAATTACCCAATGGTGATTTTATAAAATAAAATAAAATGGATATTTGAAAACTATATTGTTTTAACATTAAAATAATGTGATTTTATATTTCTTTTAATAATATTATAATGCCTTAGTGGACCATCCAAGACATATAATGTTTCTTTACATTTTAAAATGATTTCCTTAAGACTGTGAGTCGCCTCCTCATAAGAAAGCCTAATATTTAAAATGTTCATCCCTTAGACATATAAACTAATTTTTTCCACTCCACATTGAAAAAAACATATGAAAAAAATGGTAACGGTATTTTCATTTATTTATTTAATTATATAGATTTCATAACCTAGGTTTGTGACGTATTAATGAATTCCATTCTCTTTTCCAATATAACCCCATCTAAACTCCCACTTATCATCTCTCAAATCATTATTGCATATACCCATTATAACCTCCAATATCTATAATCCTCCCAATTCCCCCACTATCTCAATAATCCCATCTTGATGCTTTTGAATTCACACACTCATGTAAGGGATTCATTCTTTCATCATTTTGTTTCGAGATTCATTATGTTGTAATACCCTTTTACATTCAATTATAAATTTTTCAATATTATTTTGAACCTACACCATACATCCATACATATGTTTGAATTATTATATAACTCTTTATCTCTCTTTAATTCTTTCCATGAACACCCATTACCATGGAGAAATTCCATAAGAGACCTTCTGTGTACACCCTTTACCAAACCGAAATTCTGTAACAGATTTCTATCCTCTTATTTCTGTTAAATTTATTCACCCATATTATGCATCTAAATCCCATTTAATTTGTTGGGATATAAATTTTCATGATCCCCACACATTATATTTCATATATAAATTATAACAGGCTCATATCTCTCTCATCAAACTAATGAGTTTCCATATGATGACGTTATGCTGCCGAAATTGCACTGTGATTTTCCAGCCAGAATCATCAAGTAGTGAATACCATACCCATTTCTATATAAATATTATTCATATATATGAACATATACATACATAATGGAACATAAATTTATGTATTACACATTCCGAAATCATGGAATAACATAAAATGTCGATGTATTTCTTGTTATATGATCCATGTGGCACACTTATGCTTGAAATGAAATGTTTATAAAGGGAGGGCGATGATAGCTCTCCAATGCATTAGGGAAATGTTTAGTATCATGATACTCCATGTGTAGTGAGGGTTTACTCATGATGATCCATGTTCAATGAGGGGTTAATCATGTTAATCCATGATCAATGAGCCTTAGTACAAGCTAATATCATGTTGTATGGTGTAGCCACATTTCTCTGTTATGATAATCAGGCTAAATCATGCCTTTATGTTCATGTTTCTCTTTTTCTCCATTGATGTGTCTATTCTATAACATGTATTGTATTCTTAATTTTATGCCTTATTTACTCCATTACTGTGCGTTATAGATTTCCCCTTTCTTATTTAGGTCATCATGTCAGCCCATGCACTGTTAAGTACAAATTAAGGAGTCATTCATGTAAATGATGTTTTTAAATAAAGATGTTGTATTTAATGTTTTAGGTTGTTATATAATGTTACTAATATCCCATGACCCTATAACTATCGATCCTCATAGTTGTCTTATGTACATGGTTATTTAAAAAAGCATGTTTAAATGTGTAATAAAGAGCAGGGTTGTTAAAATATTCTACTTTGTTTTTATTAACAAAATTAAATTGTTATAGTTTAATAATAAAAAATGAATATGATTGTTTTGTTATGAAACATTTATTATGATAGTTTAATTTCAAAAAATATTTCATTATGTTAAGGTATTGTTAGTAAATGTTTTTATATGAAAACATATTTATCAAATTTTATGTCTGGAAATATTATATGAAATTAATAGTCTAAAATCATTTTATAATTATCATTATGATAAAAAAAATTGAGTCCATAATACTCGATATGATAATAATTATAAAAAAAAATTATTTTTTGAAAAAATTGAATTTTATTAAAACCATAAAACAAATGTAATCCATAAATGAAAAGTAGTATGTAAATGTTAGGATATTGGTAAAAATGATGTAGATATATTGGATTTCATAACATTAATCATTCCAAGATTCTAATTGAGATATTAAAATCTACTGAAACTAATGGGATTTATAAAAAATTCACTATGTTTTTCTTGTGGCCTGATAAATTATAAAACTATATCTCTATATTTTGTTTTATCCATATGTAATTGGTTTCATATATATTTTCTTATCATGTGATTGATGTGATTGGTTTTAATATAATTCAATAGAAGTTGTATAATATCAAATTATTTGTGTTTCTATAAACCACATTGCATAATTAGTTACTGTACGTCACGTTCACAACACATCTTCACAAAAATCTCTAGCTGCCACATATTTGGATTCCGTTGTGGAATGTTCTATATAGTGTTTTTTACATAACCACGAAAATTAAGAATATACTATGAAATGACATGTTTTGGGAGTGGTTTTTCATATCCACTCTACATCAAACAATTTTTATCAATGTAAAAACATTTTAATTCAAATCCTTTTCCTGATGAATAAAAATGCCTTTAATCCATAGTTCCATTAAGATAACAAAATATTCATTTTACATATTTAGGATGTGATTATTTTTATTATTGGATTCATATATTTCACATAAGCATACAAAAAACATTAAATCTAGGTGACTAGAATTTATGAAATGTAAATTTCATATAATACCACAAAATATTTTATGATCAACTGGTTTTCCATCCTCATCATGACCTGACATATTGATGGAACATATGGAAGGAATTATATTTTCAGTTTTTTTATATATATATTTCTTAATAAAAATACTTATATACTTATGTGGCGATATAAACGTTCCTATTTTTAGAAAATGAAAACCCAAGAAAATATGTCCACAAACCCATCATACTCAATTCAAGTTCATACATCATTACACCTAAATGTAATATTCTAAATATTGTGGAGTTGATGTAAATATAATCTCATCATCATAAATTTATAAAATGATAATATTTTTATTAATTTTCATTATTAAAATATTATTATCCATAACTCCTTTAAAAACATATTTTTTAACATAAACTCAGTTCACATAACCTACCACGCTCTATGGGATTGATTAAGTCGATTTATTTATTTGGTATGTTTAAAATCATGTTATGGATGTTTCTTTTTTTCCAAACTGATGGATTATTCTATATATACATCCACCCAAAATAAACATTATGAAAATAAATTTTTACATCAATTATAAAAAAATTTAAATTTAACAATGCTACCAACTCTAGAAAAATATAAACATCATCATCTATTTCTATTAGAGAATTTTTTTTCATAATATAATAACTATATTTGATTTATATTCTTTAGAAAAGATTCCAGATTAATTTATAACTATTGCCCCATTTTCTACACACTTACTCTGAAAACACATTTTACTCCAAAATTCATAGGTACAATTTTGAAACCCATCCTAAGGAACGTCTTGATATCTTATTCAAGACATTCAATTTCATTCATTTAGGAACTAATACACCATTCTAGTTAAAATAAATCACCAATGGTAATTTCACTAGGATGATAACTATAAAACAATCGGCATATTGGTTTTCCAATTTTTATCCTAAAAATATTATTAGAAACCCATCCTAAGGAAAAACATTATAAAATAATTATTCATTTATTTTCTAATAAGAGAAACATGAAAACAAATGTTGAAAATCAATTTTATAAATAATATTTGATGATGTAGTTTAGGTTGTTTGGAAATAAACGAATCAGTTTCATTAAGCATAATAGGCACTATTTCCTCAACATTGAATGATTTTTTATGAAAAACTATATAATCCTTAAAAGAAGTGGAATAATCTAAAAATATTCCTTCATTATAATAGGGTTAAAACACAGATATATATATATATATATGTATATATATATATATTATCATTTGTACTCATTATTAATAATTATCATCCAAAAATATTGAAGTAATAAAATTTTGGTTTTCACCCTATCTAGAACTCATTAAGAGTTTTTAAAATAAAATCTCAAATTAAAACTAGGTTTATATTATAGTGGATGTACTACCTTCATTAATACAAAAATAATAATCTATTGAGTATTCACCCATCATAGATTTAGTTATTTCTTGAATAATTTTTTTTCTTCTCTAAACTACAAAATTTTATGTGTGGGTTCTAATGGCAGAAAAGTTTTTTTCACCATTATTACATCAAAAGGATAAAAAATAAGAATTTATAAATTATCCACCATGATCACTATGTTTATTTGTGAATGAGTAGTATCTCTCATTTTTAAAATTTTCAATTTTTTTAAAATAACTGATGAAATCATATTTTCTTCATAGAAAATAGACACAATTATATCTTGAGTAATCAACATTAACGAAAAATAGAAATTATCCCCCCATCATCCAACTTGTGTAGGGCCAAACTAGTCCATATTCACTACTTTAAAGCATTATAAGTTCATAATTCACTAATAGATTTATATCATTACTTGTGCTTCTTACTATATTAATAAGGATAAAATTCTTTTGAAATATCAATCCACACTTCATTTATACCCTTAATAAGTCCTTTCAAAGGAGGAATTGATATTTTTTTTGTTTTTTGTGTCATAAAATAATATTCCATAAAAATCATTGATCTTACATTGCAATAAGGTTTTGTATATCTTGGATCCTATGATATTCTATAATTTGTGTGTAAACATAATCCCCCCGTTTGATAGAAAGAATAAATTCATCCTTATAACTGTGTACTAAACATTTATCCTTCCAAAAGTTTACAAGAAAATATTCATCACATAATTGATTTATTCCTATAAGGTTATTTTTTATTTAAATAACAAATAAAACAGCTTTCTTGTTATCTCTCCTAAGAAGAAGTGTGGTACAGATACTAGTAATCTCTCCTATTACATTATCACTAAAATTTTCATTTCCACCTTTCATCTAGATTATCATTATGTATAAAACCTTATTTATATATTTTTTCTAGAAGATCCACTATCCATGTATCATATTTTCAAACTATTTTTGTTTCCTAGAAATAGATATATTATATTTTTTTAACCCAAACATCCTGGGGTCCAATATTGTTAAAAAACAAAATCATAGGTACCCTCATTTGTCTGATATTTTTTTGGGCGAATTGTAGTTCTGTATAATGATAACATTTTTGAAAACCTAATTATATTATTCTATTTAAGGAAAAAAATTTATTTTAATATGTAACATCCAATTAAATGTTTTAGGTATTCCTAAACCTTATTGGGTAAAATTATTAATATCCTCTATTAGAATAAAAAAATACATATCAGAGAATGTTTTATAATGTGTTAAAGACCTTAAATTCCAGCTATTATCGTAAAATGTTCAATTGAATTTTTTGAAGTTCCACATTGAGTTTGTGCGAGATTCCAAGACCTGCAATGTCTCCATGAAAACTGAATAAAAAAATTAAATATAATATATTAAACATGCACTTTTATTCAAAAAATTTGAATAAATTAAAAACGGATCATCGTAAGAGATATTATGGACCATCGTGGTGTCCTAAATAGCGTGTTTACACAAAGAGGGGTATAAAATTCGATGGATCAATACATTTGGATGAATGCTCATGCGATATAATCATTAAAAAATATTAAAAATATTATTATATTAAAAATAATTGAATATCTCCAAAACGTTGCATTGTATGGGAAATCTGAGATAACAAATGGGCCCAAATTGAGTGGTTTACCCTAGATAGGGTATAACAATCATAAGAGTTAGACATTTGGATGGATCACTCGTGTCAAAATACATTAAATTTTGAATTAATTATTTATTATGATTTTTAAAACAATGAATCACTAATAACCCCTAAACAGTTCATTGTTTGAGAAATCAAAGACCATAGTTATGTCTGAAATGGTGTTTTTACCAAATTCAAGGTATAACATTCATGTTTAGAAGATGTTTGGTATTAAATAAATTTTGTTGTTAAATACTTAAATTCTTAATTTAAAAATTATATTTATTGTAGATCCGCTTCATCTACTCCGCAAAATCAAGGAAAACTACCATTATTTATTCCATACAAATCAAAAAGATTTTGTTTCTTAATAGTATAAATCTATTTCCACTACAATGAATAAATGAGGACAAATTAATCAGATCATCAATAAGGTTTTTTAAAATCATGGATTAAATGGGGTGTATTAATTCTCATTTTCAGGTAATGTTGAAGGAATCACTTTTAAATACCTCAATTTGTTTCTTATTTATTTTCTCATTTTTTTAGGATATGATTTATTTTAGATCTCCCTTTCACATGGTAGTAGGTTTTTTATGCTCAGATTCATATCTATCCGCCAATGTTCTCTTCCTCATTTTGGTGTGTTGTGTCTATATATATGAGGAGATATGTTCTTTTGGATTCATTTTTTATTATTCTAATCCAATGAATTCAATATCTCTTATGTTATTGAAAAAATTTAAACATTGTCGATATCATTGGATTCATATCAATATGAATAACCTATATCATAATTTTTATTTAAAGGGATTCAGGAATTATTCAATCTACTTGTCAATATATTAAATGGTGCATTTTGAATAAATTTATGAAAATATAATTATTAAGAATAATCAAATCATAATTGCAAGAAATTATTAATGAATAATACTAAAGAAATTATAGAAATATAACTCTTAAATAGTTATATCATAGGATAATATCATTGTTTTATCAAGGTATAATTTTATAAATATTCATAAAATAATTTATTTGGATAATCAATGGATAAACATATGTTTTTAATAAAATAATTATGAAATAATTATGAAATGGATAATTTTTTATTTATATCAAATGATAATTATTTGTATTGTAAAAATATAATGAATTATCAATATATATATATATATATCGATAAACACAAATGGGATAATTTATTATAATTATCTAATTTTATTTATTTTTATTATCAACAGATAGATATATGTATATAGTGAGATATATTTATTTTTTATAATTACATTGGAAGTTAAAGATTATTTTATTAAATATTACATTTGAAACTTGTAATTGTATGAACTATTGGAGGAAAATATAAAACCCATGTGTTCACATAATACAATAATCCAGATATTATATTGGAGAGATAAAATATTTACATATGTAATATTTTATTTGATAATTAGAATATTTATCCATGTGAAATAAAATATTAGTGCTTGTTATATTTTAATCAATAATTTTAATAAATTTCATGATGAAAAATGTTGCATCACATGTGATATTTTATTTCCCTTTGAAATAAAATAACCGGTATTCTTACTAGGAACCCTAGATGAACATCAACCAATGGTGCATCGATGCTTAAAATAATAATATATTGAGGAGGTGTATTGAACTATACAGGGTGGTTTATCATTACTACTGACATTGAAAACCATGAGGTAGGTGGTTCTATCATGATTATCCAATTTTATTATACATATATTTCATGATTTATTTCAATTGTCTATTTAAATACAATTGCTTTATTTTTCTTAAAATTTAATTAATAAAAACTTATTCCAATGAATTGACAGAATTAAAATGCTATTAGCATGGAAATTTGGATGCCTCTCAATCCCCTGAATTTTGGTGTGTTAATGGAAATTGTCCAATTTAAATTGTAGAATTTAAATTTTGTATTTTATGGAAATGCATACAATTTGCTGAATTTAATTGTGGATGTGAATAGTAAAAAAATATGTAATTGGCATTAAAAGGATTTCAAACATGTAAAAATTGATTAATCATGGTTTAATAAAAAACCCCTAGTTTTATCATGTGTAACATGATTTTTTTTATTAAAACCCTTTTTGGTTTTAAATGGAATGAAATTATAAATTTTGAAATGGAATAATGGGATTTTAAATATTTTATGAAGTCTTAATCTAATTTTCCCATCATATAAGAGAAATTGTAATCCTAATGTAGTTAGTGAGTTATTTTGATACACTCTATGCTATTAAAACTTTCTAAAATATACATATAGTGGGTCACATATTCAATAGATGGGAGATGAGTCTCCTCTAGACAGTTTAACCGGGATGTGAGTATACTAATTTTTCTATGTTCACATAGAGAGAGTGTAATCCAGTAGCTGGTTAATAATATAATACCTACTTGTAAGATGCCCATTTTTCTCACTTGTTTATATATATTTGAGATATAAATGTATTCTAATGTTGTAAAATTGCAGTACATTCCTTTTCTATATGTAACTTCTTTATTTAAGCCATTATTTTAGAAATTTTCTATCTCCTGTAATGTTAAGCATGTGGTTTAAAATTATTTTCCATTATTTTGAAAATTTTATCATGCCTGGTTTAATAATAATTTTGAAATTCCAAACCTATTTATTTTGACCACTAAAATATTTTCATTGGATAATCATTATTTGGAATCTGTTATGGAATATTTGTTGGTATCCAACTAGGCGTAGGCTCACACCCAACATTTTCCATTATGTGCTTGTAGACTTTCTTCTTCCATGTTTGAGAAAAGGGAAGGGATATATTGGAGGTGGATCTACCTATTGAGCTTTGGACATGGTGAGTTGTTTCCATAGGAATCTTGGGGATGTGTTCCCATTTTATTAAATTGTATTTAGTATATTGGGATTTTTTATGTCTTGTTTTATTCTAGTTCTTTACTCCCATTTTATCATCCTTATGTTATGAATATTGTCTTATCTCATTTACAATTGGTATATTTTGTAGGAAATTTTACCCAACTTGAATGTTGTATGATTAATACTGGTCTCCAAAATAGGAATTATCTTTCTCTCATTTCCATGATCTGGGATATTCACCACGTCCACTCCTTGTTCAAGCTCCAGTTATAGACCCTCAGGGGGATGCACAATGAAATCATCCTCAAGAGTTACTTCACTAGAATCCATTACTTTTCAATGTCTCTACTGATCCTCATCATTATTAGGAATGTTTGGGAAGTATAGAAAGTCTATTTGAGATCATGGAGTCCCTAGATGAGATTAATGTGATTTTTCAAACCTTCAAGATAGAGGCACCGAGCAGAAATAGTGGCACACAGTGCTTATGGTGAATATACATGATCTAATAATGAGGAAGAGCTTCATGGTTTTTTTCAACAACTAGTTCTACCGAGAGTAAATGGTGTTATCCACAGGTGAGGTATTTTTTAAGACAGAGTAAGAAAACAAAACCATGAATAGGAATTGAAATCACATTGATGAAATAGTTCATTTTCCATATGCGATTGTATCTAATGAAATGATGAAGTCGGGATGCTTTGATTTATGACATCGATCAGATATATATTCTGTGGTCTTCATTGTGATGATTCCCACTTATGTAGATGGGCTGGATATGGGTGATGATGGTTGACATTGACATGTGGAGAAAGTAAGGGTTGATGAGAGTCCATTTTTCTCTAAGTGGCAACATGAGTTACATTAAATTAATGAATTTGTGTGTTGAATATCGTTATGTCTCTCAAAATTAGGGTCATTTTTTACCTCATGTTGTGCTTATAAGAAGCACTTCAGTTGACTACTAATGATGCCATCTAAGACATTCAAAGAGGTTTTTCACTGACTCACTAGAGAATTCCGGCACTTGCGGACATTTACGAAACATGAAAAAGTTTTTCAAAAACATTTCCACTCTACATAGTGAAATAGGATCATCAACACCTTTAAAAACTATTGGGAAATCAAATTCATCACATAATTTTTTTTTTATCAATATGCATCTAGAATAAAGCCTCATCACGCAGTGGAAGAGACTCAAGAGGAAGCTGGTACATGCTCAACAAACGTGAAAGGTACCATTACTACAACGTCATCATTAGTGAATTCTCTTTTTGATATCAGTGCATCCTAGTACATTATTTCATCTCGTATCATTATTATTCTTAACCATTTAGGTAGAAACTATATGTGGAAGTGGATATCACTACACACCTTAATACGAAGGGATAGAAGGGCCTTTATAGTCACACATGTGCCTTCTCATTATTATATGTAAATATTTCAAGGATTTTTCTAGTTCCCATCAGGAAATATTTTGTTATCATATTCATGATGAATTTTCTCATTGACATTAATGATCAGATTGATTTTTTTCATTGACGGGCCATTTGTTATACACCTAGTGGTGTGCCTCGTGAATTTTACGGAAAATGAGACCCAAGGTTGGGATGGTTTGGAACTTCTTATTCTATGTGGTGTAATGTTATGTTAGTGTTTCCTTTTGTAATGAGTTGAATATAAGATATTTGACCTCCCTCAATTCATCTATAATTTTTACCAACGTGTTTCCTTCTAACATATCTAGTTTTCCACAAGTAATGGAGGTTGAGTTTTCTATTGTGCCTAATATTTAACTAGTTTCAATTCCCTCTTACTTCAAGGAACCATCTGAGTCAAAGGATATAATGTCCCCTTTAGATGATATTTTAGAGAAGGGAATTATATGTCTGAGTGAGACACCTCAGGCACTGCCGGTTCACTTCACTATGAAATATGATGGTTATCTATGCATAAGTGTTGATTACCAAAAGCTCAATCGAGTGATAGTACATATCTAAATTAGGTCTTATGATGATTCCCATCATAGGCCATTGTAAATTTCACTTGGTTATTGGTTCTTCATGAATGTTTCACCTTGGTTGGGTTATTGATGGATTGAGAGAAAAGGGAAGCTAGATCATCATGTTTCGGGTTCTCTTAAGATTGTTTAACCGGTTGGGATAGTTTCTTACCATTTACCAAAATCGCATCTATTTATGTTGATACATACTGTGTTCCGTGTATTTTATCTATGGAAGTGTATCTCTGATCCATATCACATTTTGAGTTGGAGTGATCTTAAGATTGAACTAGATTTATTTATTAGTGAACATCCTGTCAGGGTTGTTGAATTTAATACCGTTGTACTTCATGGATTGAGGGTACCACTACTCCATGATCATTAAAAAATGGTTTGTATTCTAATGAGACATGTGAGAGGAAGGCTCTAATGAGATAGAAGTGACATCATCTTTTGAAACAGAGGGTTCTTATTAATCTTCCTAGGGAAAGAAGGTTCATTTGGTGGGGAATTTGAAACATATCATTAATGTTTTTAGGAATTTTTAAAACCTCTTATGTTAAATTGATAATATATAAAGTGGTAAATAATAAAAATATATTTTACAGAGAAATTTTGATATTATGTTAAAGACCTTAAATCGCTATTATCATCTTGGAATGTTCTATTAGTTTATTGTAGTTCCACAATAAATTATTTTCACATTTTCAGACCCTTAATGTCTCAGTGAATACTGAATGAAAATATTAAATATAATATATTTAGAGTGAAATTTTATTCCAAATAATAGAATAAGTCCAAAATTGTGCATCGTTTGAGAAATATGATACCATCGTTATGTATGAAATGTGGTGTTTGGCCTAGGTGGGGAATAAAATTTAAAAACTCTAATCATCTGGATGTCTCTCTCATGAGATAATTTTATTAAATAACATTAAATATATTATTTTATTGAAAATAAGTAAATAAATCCCAAATGGTGTATCGTATGGGAAATATAAGACTACCGATTGGTTCAGAATGAGGGTTTAAACATAGATGCTGTATAAAATTTGTAAGATTCGTATGATTGGATTTATCCCTCATGATAAAAACCTTTCAATTCTTAATTAATTATTTATTCTAATTTTTTAAAAATAATTCATTAATATCTCGGAAAATGTTCATCATTTGAGTAATCTCATACCACGGTTTGGTCCAGAATAGTGTGTTTTCCCCATACGAGGTATAAAATTAATGTGCAATGATTTTTTTATTAATGATTTTTTGTATATAATTAAATTATTAATTAAAAATAGTATTTACTGTAGACCACCTTTATCTCCTCCACCTAAAAATGTTAAATCACTATTTTTAATGCCATAAAATTCTAAAATCATCTGTTTCATAACCATTTAAATTTTTTTCAAATTATATACATTAATGAAGAGGAATTAATGACTTCTTCAAAAAAATTAGTTAAATCATGGATTAAATGGAGTGCATTAATTCTCAGAATCATGTAACACTGAAGGAATATCTTAATAGTACCCAAAATTGTTTCATCTTTCTTTTCTCATTCTGTAGGAAATGATTGATCATATATCCACCACACAAGAAGTAGAAGTTATTGCCTTATCTGATTCAGATCTAGCCACCAACATTCTCTTCCTCCATTTGGTGTGTGGTCCATGTGCATATGAAGAGTTATTTTATTATTTTTGTTTTATTTTATCTTATTATTATTTCAATCTTTTAAATAAAATACCAGAGAAATTTTTAATTGAAATTACACATAGTCAATGTTGTTGGATTTGTATATACATTATGAACCTAAATAATATTTTTGATTTATAGGAAGAAACGTATTATTCAATAAATGTTTTCATGTTTTAAATGGTTCTATTAAAATAATTTTATCCAAATATTATTATTATGACTTACCAAATGATAATCACATCAAATTGTAAAAGAATAATTTAAATAAAATAATCCATGATAATTCATAAACATTTATATCAATGTATAATGGATATTTTTTATTGAGGAAAATTTTATAAAAGTGGAATACAATAATTGATTTTAATAATCAAAGGGAAATGACACATTTTATCCAAAATAGTTATAAAAAATTATTGAAAGGATAATTGTTTCAAATTATCAAGTGATACTTATTTAGATTGTCAATTTATAATGAATTATTAATATATATATATATATATTGATAAACAAAATTGGGATAATTTATTAAAATTTTCTCCTATTATTTTTTTTGATTATCAATATATATATATAGTTAGCTATATATTTATAGTAATTACATTGTAATGAAATGATAATTTTATTAAATATAAAATCATCAATGTGTAATTGAATGAACTGTGGAAGGATAATTTCAAAAACATGCACTACTAGAAGAGAATAATCATTATATTATCTAGGAGAGAGAAAATGTAATCACATGTAATATTTAAATCAATAATATGAAATTTTTCTAAGATAAAAAATATATCAGGACATTTGATATTTAATTTAGTATGAAATAAAATAACTGATATTGGTTCTAGGATCCCTTGACGAATGTCCACCATTGGAATGATGATGCTTACTATAATAAGTGCATGAGGAGGTGTATAGAACATCCCACAGTGATTTGTCATTATACTGTCATCGATGACATTAAAGTAGGTGGTTATGTCATAGTTTTACAAAATTATTATCTTTGTATTTCTTTATTTTTTTTAATTATTGATTTTAATTGAATTTATCCAATTTTCATTCAATTAAATTAATAAAAATCATTTATAATCAACTAACATATATGAAATAGTTTAGGGAAGGAAATTTTGAAAACCCCAAATTCCATTTAATTATAGTATGATTGTTGAAATTGGTTGATTTAAATTAAATATTTTAATTTAGTATTCGATGTAAATGTTATCAATTTATTTATTAAACATATTTTGGCATCTGAATGGTGAAATATATTTAATTGGTTTTGAATGGATTTAAAAATTGTGAAAATGGATTAAAAATATAAATAATTTAAAAAAAACCAAAAAATTCACAATATGATAATTTCGATATAATTATTTCATAAATAGTTTCCTTATATAAAATTCAGTTTTTAAAAATTTTAAATTATTTATTCTAATTTCATACAAAAATTAATATAAAGCATTTCAGAAGAAGAAAAATGATTAAATCATATAATGAATGTAATTGATATTTAGTTATTATTTCATTATAATTTATCAAAAATATTTTCTTGGTTATTAATTATATATATATTTCATATTTTTTTACATCTATTCATAACCCCCAATTATATTTCTATGTTATAATGGAAATAAAATAATAATATCTTCTAATTTGTTTAAGCTCGTTGTATTTTTCACAAATCATATTGAACATAGTGAATTTTTAAAATAGTGAAATGGTACAATAACCATCGATAAAATAATCCCATATAATAATATCCTAGGTAGTATTCTATATAATTTGGATCCTCTCATACTCCTCTTTATGATAAGGAATGTACAAATTGTCCTACACTTGGGTGAGACTCCAAATGTTGTTTGATATTGATATGGGGGCTACCTACCCTTACTAGAAACTTCTCATGATATTGAACTAGTTGGTATAAGTACATAATGATGATAATGTTGTATTTCTATATTTTTTATGATCCCTCCATGGAGTTATATTCACTATTTAATTCACCATATACAATAGTAACAATTGGGTAGATGATAATGTTTTTTAATGTCTTGGAGAAGTGGAAATTTAGTAATGAAAGTGGAATCAAATCAATGTGACAATGAATAGATGTTCAGGGCATCTATAATAGATATTTATGATTCTGTAGATAATATAGATATGTTTAATCCTTATAATATATTTATTCTTGATTCTATTATTATTCTCACGGTTAATGATAAACTCATCAATGTAGAATCAAAAATAAGAATTCATTGTCAATCATCTTTTTTTTCTACGAAATGATTCACAATAGTTTCACCATTCTATTTCACATATGACCCTATACCCCACACATTTGGATTTAGTGTGAACTTGTTTAACAATGTTTGGTGATCACTAAGACATGCTAGAAATGATTTTGGTTGAAACTTTTTCAATTGTATTTAATGATGGATCATCCCCCAAGGGGTTTTAATGCCTACTACAAGAAAATATTATATATTTATGATATTTTAATGAATCCTTCCAAATAATAACATTGGGTACTCTTAAGTAGTTAATTGATTTCAAACATAAATTTACGAGGACATATCATATTAAAATTATAGTATCTCATTTTTTATCCTTGTATCTAGTTACACAACATTTTGGAGTCATATTTGTTGGAACTCTAGAATTTATCACATTATAAGGGGGAATATCTTTAATGACATGAGATTTTGGTCCCATAAAATTTATACTGTACACAATAGATTTTCTCATACGAATCACCAATCTAACCAAAATCACATCCTAAAGAAACCTCAACATATTAAAATTACATTAATAATAGAATGGTTTGTAAATTAAAATATTTTAATCAAATATATCTTCATAAAATTAAGAAAACATAATGTATTAAAATGATTATTTTCAATAATAAAAGTTTACCTTCATAGGATATATTTCTTTAAAATAAATTTTTTATAATATTATAATTTTAATTTTAAAAAATTAAATTATTTCCCTATTTAATAATTTATATGTTATAATATGAATAATATTTTATTATTTCTAAAATAATGTATTTGTAGTAGATTAGAGAAAAACATTATCTCTTTAATACAAACAATTTTATGAAATTATCATAATAAAAGAGTGAGTTAAATATTTGGAATCCTCTTTATAAAAAATAAATTAAATAAACCATTTTGAAATACTATATTGAATTTTTATTAACTATGTTTTACATCTTGAATGATTATGATCTTTTTTAATTTAAAATAGATATTAATCACAAATAGAAACAATTAAATTTCATCACATGTAAGGCCCCGACCATAGAATCCCAGTGTCGGTACATTTTTTTTATATATTTCGATGATTACAAAGAATCATGTCCCGAAGGATCAATTGATTTAGCAGTTTTGTAAAATAGATAACATACATTAACTTTACATTACAATTTCAAACATAAAACACAACATAGATAGTTCTTTGAGAACAAAACTATTCCATTTCTCTTAACCTTTCATATCAATCATAATACACTTCTTGGAATCCTGGGAAAATATAACATAAGAAAGCGGTGACCTCTGATTCTGAATAACAGTAAACTTTTTTGGTGAAGATAACATAAACAATGGGAATGGTGATTAATTTAGAACACATGCCTTTACAAATAATAAACATGGACACTTTATGGAAGAAATATGAGCTGAGTAAATAATTACTTAATAAAACATAGTCCAGGGTATTCTACTAGTTGAAATCCAACATAAACCATCAATATTTTTTTCATAATGAGTGACTGTACAATTCCAGACATTCTAAAACCTTTGGTCAAGGACTCTTCCAAGACGTCTAAAAATTATTAAGGCCTCATCCGAAACCATATATAAATTTAGGAAAGGCCTCGTATAATTCCACATGTAATTGTCTCATAAGACACACTAATTCATTGAGGAGCTATAACGGGATCCACCCGTCACTCACTATTTCGAATACATTCCTCATATGAAAAGGTTGAAATATAACTTAAACATTTATATTAGAACTACCAAATGAAATGTCAAAACTTTAACCATAATCTATGAATGGTATAAAAATAACACATCCACAGTCAAACATATCACAAAACATTCAATACAATATGGAATATTTGTATAATAATAAATCAACCTTGATCAAAAATAATATCCCGTAAATTATGTTGATATTGTTGAAAATGATAAGTAAAAGTCATTGAGAGAAATATCTCTTTTTTATGAAATCATAAAAAAGTCACATAATTTATAAAGGAATCCATTTAAAATTTAGTTTTGAATCAAATTTTCTCATACCACTTTGAATCTTTTGAATGAAATTAACATTTTAAAAAATTTATGTCCATATAAATAAACCCTTAAAACCATTTTGAAAACATGGATATTAATGAGAAAGTTTTAGAAGAATAAATATTTTAAAATTTTAAAATGATGTTTTATTAAAAGTTTCCCATAAAACAAATACCTTTTAAAAAACATTAATGAAACATTTACATGAATAATTAATATGTCCCTGTATATACTAACGTAAAAACAACCTCTGATAATAAAGCGATTTTGTAATTGACCCTGAACTTGAACATTCCATTGGTCGAGGGTACGTTTAATCTCATGTATAATGACCATATCATGTTATTAAATTATAACAGAACCATATTCATATTTATTATAACATAAATGATTCATTTATGTCTTTATAATACCCATTTAATAATGATTTCCATGTTTAATTAAAATTTCACGTAATAATCTCTTTCATTATCGTATGTGTTTTAACATGTTATTCCTGATCTCATAATTTAGATAAGAATTTAAATACTTTTAGAATGTAAAAAATAATTTATATATCGTATTTATATATTATATATGTATTTATAATAGATATATATATGAAATGGAAGGCACTGTTTATGGAGACGGTAGGTCGTACGTATACATAAACGTTGTTTAGATTTTCACATTGTATTGCTTAGAAGTAAGTGAATAAGATATTTGTATGTATATATATATATATATCTAGTAGAATTATTATTTCATATATTACATACTTATTAATAATATATATTTTTATAATCATCCTTGAGTGGTGAACGTGGAAATGAATCTCATCGCGTCGTGGAGACGGTAATCCGTATGTACACACGAGCGACAATATCATTATATTGATGGAAAAATCGTATTTAAATGGATGTTATATAATATATAAAGAATAATTAATATGTTATATTTATTAATTACATCATTTATACTCATTATTATTCCCTTCCAAAAAATGAACTATTTGAATAACAAACTACACCATGACGTGGAGACGGTAAGCCTTATGTACGCAGGTATGGTGACTTTTTCATTTTTAGGATGGATAGAATAATGAAAATGGTTGTACCATATTTATAATAAATCACGATATGTATATTTTAAGGTATTTTTTATTTTATAATGGAAGAAACAAATAAAGAGGAAGTGGATGAAGAAAATAATTTGAAAGAGGTGGTGAAATATTTACCTATTCTTTGGGTTCTTTCTTTTGATTTGATCAAAAGGGTTCCTTAGGGTTTCTTTATGATCAATGTAAGGACTCTAGGATGATTTCTGGGACGTTTGGAGGAGGTTTTTTCAGGGTGTGGTTGAGCCAAATGGATTTGGAGGTGTGATTTTGAGAGAAGGGGAAGTGCCTTTATATAAGAGTGGTGAGGGTCACTTTAAGAAAATCAGGAAATTTTATTTCATAATAAAATACTTTTCGGTTTCTAATGGCTTAAAAATGAATTATTTAGAGGATAAGGTGATTGTGGGCTAAAAAATCTCATCCAATAGGTTTTAGATAGGTTTAGGTCATCATATTAACCTTATATTTTATATTTAACTCTTAGTTAAATAGTTTGACATTTACCTTGTCTCTTTGTATTTTTATATTATATGGTTAATAAAAATACAATAACCTTCCAAGAGAACCCCATGTAGTTCATTATTAATATATATAACCTTTTATAAGTCTTTTGTCCTAACCTTATATTTTTAGTAATATTATATCAATAAAAATATAGTATTTGATTTACAAACTCAATTATATCAATTTTGACACTATTTAGTAATTGAATTTCTGGAAATCCATAAATACTTTATCAATTAGAATAAAATTTATTAAACCAACCATAACACTTCATATTAACCCATAAAATAAGTGTAATTCATTAGAACATTCAATTTACATTTATTTAGATATTTTTAATATCAATTATTATAATATTTCATTAATAATGTAATTACTCTATCAGAATTGTGTCATAAATAAAATAAATTATTTAATTTAAAAAATTATAAATATAATACCATTATGTAGGAAATATTTTTTCTTTATAATGAATATTTATAGTCTAATTTATATTGTGTGTATCCCTATATTATAAATGGTTTAGTTATTAAACATTGAATTTAAGTCTTTTAACTCTCCTTCAATAAAATAATAATAAATGTCTTAATAAAATACTATTAACAAATAGGATCATATTCTATTCCTAAGTTTGTTTTTGGTCAAATTATAGTTATCTAAAAGAATTAGGACATGTGTTAGGGTAATTATTATATCATTTTTACCCTTAATTACCCTATTTACTTTTAATCGTGGTAAATAAAAGTCACACTTTACTATTCACCAAAAACTATTTTCATCACATTGAGCAATATTTTATTTACTGATATTTACTGTGTCTCTCATATTTTTGAAATTCAACTCACTGAAATTGTAAAATTATGTTTTATGAAAATTTTCTAACGTGCTTAGAAGGTGGGTAAAAGATGTTAACAAGTTCAATAAAGTTTTATACTTCTAATTCTATTATAAAATGACTCTAATGATTTAATATGAAATAATATTAGTATTATATATCTATTTTGACTTAAAATAAATAATTATTTTAATAAAATGTCGGTTTAAAATAATAACGAAGTGTTTTTCACTATTCATAAAAAATTGAATGTTTTCAAAAAAATACATAAAACATCACCCTAAGATATTTTTGATATTACAAATATAAAAATGAAGTCTATTTTTACAAATTGAAATCATAGAAGTAGAATTTATTAATTTTAAATTAATTCCCATTGTCATAACCAAAAAGTGGGTATTTAAAAATTAAAAACTATCTAAAGATTGACATGTCTTTATATCAAATCCAAATGGGAAATTACTTAAAATGACCTACATTGTATTAAATGATAAAAAAATAATCAATTTATACTTCAAATCCTTACTAATTCATAATTTTACCCTATAAATTATTTCTATTAAAAAAATTGTTTTCAATTAAAACATAGTAGTTTTCATTATTCATCAAAATATGAAAGTTATCAAAAAAGCACAAAAATTTATCCAAACTAAATTTTTTATGTCCCACTTCGAAAGAAAAATTTAATTTCATTAAATTGAATATATAAAAATGTAAAATATTTTTTAAAAAAAGATTAACCATTGAAAGGGGGTAAAATTGCATTTTTTGAAAAATACTTCTTTTATCTAAAAAATAAATTTGTTCTTATATTTTGTCTAAGAAACACATAATATAGATTTTAAAATTATTTAGAGTATAACAGATTTTAATTTTAGTTAATATTATTCATAACCACTTTTTGAAAAGCTAGTTTTTTATGTTTTGGTGCGCTCGAACTCAGTGTTGAGTGTATCACATGTTATTGAATTACATTAATCAGATGACGTACTATGGAATTTTGGGGTGTTACATTCTCCCCTCCAAAAAATTGAGTCATTGCAATTGGAAATTGTTTTTCGAAAATAAAAGGTTAAAAATAGAAAAATAGATTTATAGAAAACCCACATCGGAAATTGGTTCAGTAAAATATAGTCTTAATAAGAAGGAAAGGGAAAATGAAAAAGTAAACACCAAATTATTATCTCGATTTGGAGAACATTGGTGGAAAATGGAGACATAATTGGAAGAAAAATTAATATTTATAGGGAGTGGATGAGGTCATCAATCACAAACATGTGTAAAATTTAAGTCCTCAATGCCATCAATCTATAGTGATTTAAAATATTGTCGGTTCAAAAAAACATAAGGTTTTAGGATAACAAATTTTTTGTTCTGAGATCCCTTGTCTAATGTTTTAAAATTAATTTATTCATAGAATAAGTGAAAAAATATACTTGACAGGTATAGTTTTATCCTTCAACTAATTCCTACCACAAACTCACCTTTCACTACAAAAGATAATAGAATTCCAAAATATTCTATTTATCGTAATCGTATAGGATTCCAAAAATAATGAATTTATAATTAATTTTATAGACTATTTATAAAAACTACATTTCTCAAACCAGGACGTCACGTAAGACATTGGTATGTGATTCACTTGTGTCGCCCTTTGTTTGCGTGTTCAATTCACGCACCCTTACCGGACGCGACGGGTGGTCACCTGACCTCCGGGTTGTCCTTTTTATGAAAATCCAAAAAAATTAATAATAAATTCTTTAACAAAAATAATATTTTCCAATGTAAAACATAATTGATTCCAACCTTTAGACTTATACAAGATTCTTATGTTCAAACTCACAGTCCAAAATTTATAAGGAAGTTAAACACAATGAAGATTCTTTTTTCCATGTAATAACATCTGAATACATTTATCATGTATTCATTCAAAACATGGTAACACCCTGAATTATCATAAATCCTTATTCATTATATTCATTCTCCCTTATTCCTTATATAATACAAGATATATTACCCATGTCTAAAAATTTTCCATACTCCAACAATGATGGAATAAACAAACCATTAGTTTGTTCTAAGGTAGTAAGGAATATCCAATATAATTTATCCAAATCAATCATATCTTATTCCAAAATCACTACATCATTATTAGAACTATATTAAGGTTTATCTTTCCTTCAACCATGTATTTTACAAACAAAAATCATCTTTCTATTGAGTAACTTTTCATAGAACCATATAATCTCAAATCCTTAATGAAATAGTACAATAGTATAATCCTTATTTATTTAAAAAATAGATATAACAAATACATAGTTGATACAACACTCAAATGATATAATTATTTAATTACAACATAAGAATACTAGTCATTCCTCTTGTTCTGTTGTAGTATCATAACATTTTTATTATCAAATAGCTTCATTTAGGGCATACTCTGATGATTTGGACATTGATTCATGTAGTGTCCTTACTATTTGCAGATGATTCTTTGTACATTATACACCTCTTTCTTAAGCTTGAAATCACATACTTGGTGTCCTTTTCTCTACTCTTATAACAAACTCTCATTCCCCTCAAGAATTTACCAATGTAATTATTTCAACAATTATCACATATGGGAAAAACCTTCTTTACCCTCTTCCTTTTATCCTTCTTTCTCTCTTATATCCTTTTCTTCTCATGCATCCCTTCAATGCCATAGGACTCGAGGAATTATTTACTCATCTTATTAACATATGATACAATTTCTTCATATGATGATAATATGTGGGAGACTATTTCCTTTATAATTTATGTCTTAATGCCAGGAAAGATATGATCCTTCTTAATCTTTGGATCATGCATATTGTTGGAGTTATCATTCCTTCTACTAGGCACCATTTCTAAACAATGGTGTAAACTAGGTTAGTTTTAGGAATCTCAATACATAATTACAAACTTTTAAATCACTTAACATAAATTGACCAGTTTATAGATATAATCCATAATAACAAAACATTTTTCTTTGAGGAGGTATATACTCATAAATCCTTCATAACGGTTTGTTACGAAAATGTTAATTATCCTATTCATATCCCATGGGATTGTCGTAACCAAGTGTGTAGCAAAGCCCATTTTTGTGCACCAGTTACCATTCGAGTTTAGCTCAAAGCTATGTTTTCGGGTTTTACCCCAATAAACATTTGTGCCAGAGCCACCTCTACCTGCTCATATCCAGACATGGATGTATTTCTTGGAAAATTAATAAAATCTTTACATTACCAAAATTCTAGGAAGTTCTTATATAATAATCATCAAGGTCTATCTTAGGGTAATTTTATCTAATCAGAGATTATCAAAATATATTTCTAATGTTTTTTCTAAAAATCCTTTAATACCAATTGTAATGCCCCAACCCCAGAAAGTAAAATTTGGTGAATTATTTTAGTACATTGGCATGATTACAATGAATCATGTCTCAAAGGGCCGATCAATTTTGCAGTCTGGATATATAGATTACGTACATCAATATTTCATTACAAACTAAATAATAAAATAGAGCATATATAGTTATTTGAGAATGCCATTATTCCATTTCTTTTAACCCTACAAATCAATCATAATCCACTTCTTGGAATCCAGGGAAAATAAAATGTAAGAAAGGGTGAACTCAGATGCTCAGAAAGGGTAAACAATTTAGTGGAAGATAACATAACCCATATGTATGGTTAATAATTGAAAACACATGCTTTTATAAATAATAAACACCAACACTTTTTTGAAGTAATATTAGTTGAGTCAATAATTTCATAATAAAACATAGTAATGGATATTATACAAGTAGAATAACCACATAAACCATCAATATTATTTTCATAATGAGGGAATTTATAATGCCAGACATTCTAAAACATTTTGTGAAGGCCTCGTCCAAGACGTCTAAAATGAATAGGGCCTCGGCCAAAACCATATATCATATTAGGAAAGGCCTCAGCCAATTACACATCTAATTTTCTCATGATATCTACCGATGCATCGAGGATCCAAAGGGGGCTCCACTCATCACATTCTATGTAAAATAAATTCCTCATACGAAATGGTTGAAATATAACAAAAACATTCAAATTAGAACTAGCATACAAAATGTCAGTACGTTACTCATAAACTATAAATGGTATAGAAATAATACATCCATAGTCAAACATATCATAGAACATTCAATATAATATGGATGTGTTGTATCATAATAAATCAACCTTGATAATGAATAATATCCCGTAAAGGATGTTGACATAGTTGATAATGATCAGTAAAAATCATTGAGATAAATATCCCTTTTTCATGAAATCATTTAGAAGTAACATAATATATAAAGGATGTAGTTTAAAATATATTTTTGAATTAATGTTCCCTTAACACTTTGATACTTTTGAATTGAATTACCATTTTAAAACATTCATGTCCATATATATAAATATTTAAACCATTTTGGAAACATATAAATTAATGAGAAAGGTTTAGAAGATTAAATCTTTAAAACATTTAGAATCATGTCTTAGTAAATGTGTCCCTTAAAACGAATTCCTTTGAAATCAATTTTATGAAACATGGACTTGGATTACTATTATTTCCGAGTAGATACTCATGTAAAAACAACATCAGATAATAAAGAGATAGGGTAATTGACCCTTAACTTGCACTTTTCATTAGTTGAGGGTATGTTTAACCACTTAAATAATGAAAATAGTATGTTATTAAATTATACCATAACTATATTCAAATTTATTATGTCATATATGGATCATTTATGAATTTATACTACCCATTTAATAATGATTGTTGTGTTTGATTAACATTTTTTGTAATAATCGTTTTGTTTATCGAATGTGTTTTAACTTGTTATTCTTTATCGTATCATTTAGATCATGATATAAATACTTCCATAATATAAACCATGATTTATATAACATATATATTTAGAATATAAATATTTATTATAGTTATATATATGAAATTGAAGGCTCCGTTTATAGAGATGGTAGGTCATAGGTCCGCATAAACGTTGTTTCCGTTTTCACATTGTATTGAACGGAACTAAGTGAATAAGATATTTTTATATATCTATAAACACACATATATATATCTCCAATATAATAATTTTTTCCTATATTAAATACTTATTAAAAGTATATATTTTTATAATCATCGTTTAATCGTGGACATGGAAATGAATCTCATCGCGTCGTGGAGACGGTAATCCGTACGTATGAATGATTGACAATATCATTATATTGATGGAAAAATCATCTTAATGGTAGAGTATATCATATATAAAGAATCATTAAAATTTTATATTTATTATGTACATAAGTGATACTAATTATTATACCCATCCAAATAATGATGTGTTTGAATAAAAAATTACACCACGGCGTGGAGACGGTAAGCTGTACGTAAACACGTATGGTGAAATTATCATTTGTAAGATGGATAGAATAAAAAATATGGTTTTAACATTTTTATAATAACATAAATATATGTATAAGTTATTTTATTTTTTATTTTTTAATGGAATCAACAATGAATGTTGAAGTGGAAGAAGAAAAGAACATTAAAGAGGTTATTAAATATTTACCTCTTCTTCAGGTTCTTCCTTTTGATTTGATCAAAAGGTATCCATAGGTTGGCTTTATGATCAATTTATTGACTCTAGGATTATGTGAGGGAAGTTGAGAGGAGATTTTGGCATGGATAAACCTAGCCAAATGACTCTGGAGGTGTGATTTTGAGAGAAGGAAAATTTCCCATTTATAAGAGAGGTGATGGTCACTTTAGAAAAAACCTAAAATTTTATTTTTTTAATAAAATCATTTTCAGTCTCTAATGGATCCAAAAAGAATTATTTCGAGGCTAATGTGGGTATGGATCGAAAACCTCTCAACCAATAGGTTTTATGTAGGAATATGTCATCATATTGACCTTATCTTTTAGATTTATCTCTTAGTTAAATAGTTTTACATTTACCATGCCTCTTTGTATTTTTATATAATGTTGTTAATAAAATTACTATAACCAGCCAGGAGAACCCCATGTGGTTCATTATTTATATATATAAACTTTTCTATGTATTTTGGCCAATCATTATATTTTTAGGAATATTATATCAATTAATAATATAGTAATTTTTTAAAAACTCAATTATGTCAATTTTGAAACTATTTAGTATTTTATTTTTTTGAAAGCCATAAAAACTTTATCACATCGAATAAAATTTATTTATCCAACCCTAACATGTCATATGAACCTATAAATTTTGTTAAATTCATCATAGGTCCCATTTTACATTTACTTGTATATTTATAATATCAATTCTTTTAATATTTCATTAATAAGGTAATTACTGCAACATCATTGTTTCATAAATAGAAATATTTCAAGTTTAAAAATTATAAATAAAATACTATTATGAAGGAAATATTTTTATATTTATAATGAATATTTATAGTGAATTTTATATTGTGTGTATCCCTATATTAAAAATGTTTTAGTTATTAAACATTAAATTTAACTCTTTTAACTTTTCGTTAAATAAAATAATAATAAATGTCCTAATCTAATCCATGTGGACCAAAGAGGATCATATTTTATTCAAAAGGTTGTTTTTCATCTAATTATATTTATCCAATAGAATTAGGACATGTGTAAGTGTAATTATGATATCATTTTTACCCTTAATTACCATATTTACTTTTAACCATGATAAATAAGTCAAAAGTTACTTTTCACCAAAAATTATTTTTTTCTTATTATACAACATTTTACTTACTAATATTTACTGTCTCTCTCATATTTTTAGAATTAAACTCACAGAAGTAGTACAATCAAGTTTTATTCAAATTTTCTTACGTGCCTAGAAGGTGGGTAGAAAATGTTAAAATGTTCAATAAAATTGTATACATCTAATTTTATTACAAAATGAATTCAGTGAATTTTATTGATATTATATAGGTATTATATATCCATTTTTACTTAAAATAAATTAATATAAAATAAATATTTATTTAAATAAAAAGTCAGTTTTAAATAATAACTCAGTGTTTTCACTATTAATCAAAAATTGAATGTTTTCATAAAAATACCAAAAACATACCCTATGCTAATTTTGATATAAAAAATTAAAAAATTAAACTCTATTTTTTCAAATTAAAAACATTGAAGTTTCATTTAATTATTTTAAATTAATTCACATTGTTAAAACCAAAAAGCGAGTTTTTAAAAAGTAAAAACTATCAAAAGATTAACATATGTTTATGTCAACTTTAAATGTGAAATTACATATAATGAACTAAATTGTATTAAATGATAGAATTATAATCCAATTATACTCCAAAACCATTAAAATTCATAATTTATCAATTTAAATTATTTCGTTTAAAAAAGTTGTTTTCAATAAAAATATATTATTTTTCACTATTCATCTAAATATGAAAGTTATAAAAAAAGTAACAAAAAATTATCCAAACTAAATATTTATGTCCTACTTCTAAAAAAGAATTTAATTTCATAAAATTGATTATAAAAAAGTGTAAAATATTGGTTTTAAAGAAGTTTATCCATTGAAAGGCTTTAAAATTGCATTTTAAAAAAAATACTTTTTAATTCTAAAAAAATAAATTTTTTCTTATATTATGTCTAAGAAACACATAATATGGATGTTAAAATTATATAGAGTTTGTAAGATTTAAATTTTTTTAATACTATGGATATCCTCTTTTGAATGGCTAGTTTGGTTAGTTGTGGTGCGCTCGAACACGGTGTTGAGTATAGGACAAGTTATTGAATTACTTTAATGAGATAACGTACTATGAAATAATACGGTGTTAAAAAGATATGTAAATTAAATAAAAAATGCTTTAAAGTTTTATATCAACATATTCATATTATTTATTAATTACAATATCATTTTTTTGTATTCTTGTATGATTACTAAGAGTAATGAAATGTCCATGATAAAGGTGAAAGTATTTTTTCCAGAATATGTACTTGTTAATATGGTAGAACTTATATCTAAATAACTAAATTGGATTGTCTTATATATTAAATAATATATTATTTTTACACCTATATTTAAATACATTTTTACCGCTTAAATTGGAAATCAATTCCATATAAGATTAAGAATACATAATTTTCAAAGAATCATTTATTAAAAAGAAAATGAGTTTTAAAATATTAAATGATTCATTTCAATGTAAATTTTATATTATTTATAAATTTAATTATATTATACTGATCCCAAATTTAAATTTATAACACCCACACTTGGTAACATTAGATATATTGTATTTTTAGTAGATTTTAAATTAATTTACTGAAAACTATTTAATATAGTAAATATGTAAAAGAAAATATATAAAATAATTGACTTTCTATATTAAATGGAAGAATTTCTAAAATATTTACATTTTTTCAATTGGGTACTATATATGAAACATCAATCATTAACATCCTAGGAAATATACTTCTTTATATTTATATATTCTGTATCTAGTGGAATAAGAAACCCTGGGTTGAATTGAACCATAATATAGTATAACAATTCCATAAATTGAGGGTATGAATATTAATAACTAAATAATGGACATTTTTATTTGATATGGATTGGAAATTAAATAATAGTCATTTATAAAAAAAATATTTACGGAATAATGCATTTTTTTAAAAAATATTGTTTTGTCTCTCATTGCGAAGATGATTTAATCAAATTTAAGACATATAATGAATTTATTTGATAAAATTATCATTATTTTTAATATATTAACACTAAAATTATCTTTGGTTATATTTTTTGATTTTTTTGGAATGATGCATTTTTTGATGATGAGTGAAAAATACAGTTTTTATGGAAAAGTGCATTTTGGTTTAACAATTAATAGCATAAAATTATATATAAAATTGGTTTTAAAGAAAGAATAGTAAAAATATATATAAAAATTAAAAAAATAGTACATATTAGTAACTTCAATATTGAATTTTGATCTATGATCATTTATTGTATTAATCATTTTCCCTTGGAAACCCCAATTGTTATTGGTTCAACAAGATTGTGTTTATAATAAATTATTCCCCTTCTATGGATTTAATATGTAAAAAGAATTCCATATTTAGAATCATCATAATTTATAATTTCAAATATTTAAAACTATTTTTCATACAAAATAAATATTGAATCTAATAAAAATAAATTACTAGGGTTATGGTTAAAATGGATTTACCAGTGTTTTAACTAAATGGATAATGGTTATAATGAACTATAAAATTTTGAAAAATCTTATTTAGTGGCCATATTTCAATATAATCCTTCCCATATTTGAATCTATGTTCATTTGGAAAAAACTAATATGTGAATCAAATTAACCTTATGAATTTGATTGGGAAATTCCACGTCATTTCCAATAGGCCTCTCTTTTCCCACTTATAAAAAGTCACTCCCTCAATTCACTTATTAACACATACCAAGCCTTTTTCCATGGAAAACCCTTTCATGGTAATATCTGAGACCACCTTCATAAAATTTGACATCTTCTTTTCTTCCCATGATTCCATATATAGGTTCTTTTAGTGGATATACCATTAAGGATTCTCTTTGATAAGGTAATTATAATTACGAAAATCTTTCATTTTATGTCATCTTATATCACCATAATTTATCTATCAACATTTAAAATATAATGAAAAAAGTATTTATAATATTATGAAATGTTATAAAAAAATTTTAATAATAATTATATATTTCCACTTCCATCATATTATTTATGAAATCATCATTGATATGTATAGATGACTACTACCTCGTGAATTGATGACATTCATTTTTCTGTTAACACCTCTCAAGGATGAATATAATGATGAATTTAACACATTTATATGATATTTATTAAATTTATATTAATATTTAATTAAAATATATTATATAACATGTCACATTCAATCTCATTTAAAATTTGATAACGCCACTCTTCTGTACAGATGACTGCTACCTCATGAAGTAATGTGGCTCATTTATCAGTAATGCATTAAATTTAATTTAATAAGTAAAATATTAATGAATATATGAGATATATATGAGATTTTATTTAAAATATAAATATAATATATCTCCCACTTATTTAATATTTTACCCATTACTGGAATTATATCATTGCTCGTTCATACATATCTCCCACCATCTATATGAAGTGATGAGATTTATGTTCCATGCCTAAATTGTATGAATGGATTTAATAATGTGTCTAATATGTAAATATTACATTAATAATATTAATATTATTATGTATACTATTGTTCTATATTATATAAATGTAAATAATAACATTCATGAATAAATGTTCACGAAAGAATATGGCAATTATGAATAGAAATAATGAAAATAATGAATTATTATTAACTAAAAAGTGGTAAAATGTATCAAAACTATCATATATTATATTAAAAATATGAATATGGTTCCTATTAAATATTATAAAAGTATCAAAACCATTATACTATAGATTAAATAATTCTTAACTAATAGAAATCGTGATATAAGAGATTTTATATAAAATTACATTTTCTGGAGACTTAAATTTTATTATACGCTAATTAACTTTTATATTATGTATATATTTTCAATTTTATATGAAATGTCACGATTCATTCATATTTAAATTTATTTTATTCAAATTAAAATATTTAATAAAATCTTATTTTAATTAAAATTTAAATGTTTCAAAAGTTTTTAACCAATCTCACTTTTTTGACATTGTTGGATTTATCTTGAAACATTAATTATCTTGTAATAATATCTCATTTTAAATAATATTTCTATTAAATATAATAATTCTTTTATTATGTATATGATTAATAAAGAATCAATATATCATTTTTATAAAAAAATTACATTGAAATATATTTCATTAGCTGAGGAAATATTTATATAATATTTTCCGTAACTTAAAATGAATATTTGATGATGATAAATATTCATTAATTAATTAATTTGATTATTTTAAGTGTTATTAATTCTTTTTGAATTCAATAATTATTGGGTCCTATAAAAATATATTCCCTTTATTCATCTATTAGTCAAATGAGACTCATCTGTTGGAAAAATTGAATGGGTTTCTACCTTTAGCGTTAAACAATGTTTTGAATCGTATTAATGGTAGAGGTATTATGATTACTATGATAATAATGTCTAATAATTTATAATTTCATTCATTATGACTTCATTAATTATTATTATCTACTATATTTTTGTAATTATATTATCTATGGATGCATTTCATTATCATCTAATAGATTAAATGGGATGTGTTAATCCATTTACTTTCAAAATTGATTATCCATTATCTATTCATATAGTCAATTTATTTATATATCAATTGTGTTTACTTATTTAGAATGAAATATTGATTATGAGTTATTAATTGATGATATTTTCCATTTTACTTAACCATCAATTTGCATTTGAACTCACCAATATTTTCATTCCTTAACAAGGTTATTAAAATAAGTCATTTCAATGAGTTTTCAAGTATGTTGGGAATCTCTTTTTGAAATGTAATATGTTTTATAATCTATAACCAATGTAAAATGGGAAATCTGTATATATCATGTTATCTAAAACATCAGAAATAATTTATTTTTTTGGGTTTAATTTTTTCTCACTATGCCAATGTAATAGAGTAAAACATTGAATCTAGTATACTAGGGTTGGTGTCATCATTGTTGGAATTAGTGGATGATTTATAGAATCGTAGGAGACTATGTTTTATAAAACATGTATTAGGTATCATAACCATATGATAGGATTTGATGAAAAAAGAATACGAACATCCTAAAGTTTATTGTGGTAGTGATTATGTGTTTTTTCTTAGAAGTACGTACTTGTAATAATACTACATGTTTATGTTTCTTTTGAATATATTTACATAGGGTCATTAAATATGAATATTTCATATTAGGATACACCTAATCATCAAATAGTTTAGGAAATGTTTCCTTGATGTGCACCTATATTGACCCCCTCATTGAATATGGTTTACATAATTTATTTATTATTTACAAACAATTATGAAGGATTTGAAAATAAATATACCCCTAGATAAATCCTTTTTTATTCTAATATTATTAATTAAAATTGTTTAATTAATATTGAGGGTAAAAATATATTTTAAATTATAAATTATGATTTGAAATACATAATTTTATTTTCTAATATAGTATATACCCGTGTTTATAAATGGTGCTTGGACGGAAGTGTGGTTTCCATTATCCTACACAATATTGAGATCCCTGTGATAAGGAAGGCAATGAAACTGGTATATGAACAGAGAAAATTATGACTATATTATGGTATTTTATAGAGGTTGTGATAAATAACCATTCTCATATTAATCAACATATTCAAAAATTATATTTTAATTTGTTGTAATGATCTCTGTGGAAGAACCCCCCATTATTTTGTGGAAATACTAATCCTATTTCAGGTGATAAATGGATTAATATCATTGATAAAATATTTGATGACAATTGGATGTGAATAAAAGATATATTTGACACATTTGTTTTATTGTCTCCATGGAAATTTTGATCAGCCATGGTTATTGATCTAAAATACTATGGAGTATATGAAGATAAAACTCATGTAATGGAATTATTTTATGGAGTAATTCATCAAAAAATATTTCCCTCATGTGATAAAAATGAGATGTGTATAATGTTATTTAGATTAATAATATATGAAGAATAATTTTTTTCATAGTATGATGATTCATTTAAAATTTAATCATGGAATTTAGTGGATTACATACACAACATAAATTTAAATCATTCCAATTCATTTGAATGTATAAAAAAAATATTATAAAGGGTGTTTGTATCTCAAAAAATTTGATCATACAAAGAAATATTATTATGTTCAATAAATAAAGAGAAATAACTCGCCATTTTTATGGCTTTGATTGGAATCAGGATAATAATTCATTAGAAGATCACAAATGGATAACTTAAACAAGATATGATAAACTTTTCCACATGTGATAATAGTGGAATGAAACACCATTATAATTTTTTGAATGGAATAATAATTTTATATATTATTTGAGAGAAAATTAATCATGGTCATGAATTAAAGGGAACTAAATATATTATTAGTGGTAAATAATTCCACTATTAGGAGATGTGGCACTATGAAAATGAATTCCCTATGTGTCATGGGAAAATACCATAGAATAATAAAAGAGATCAAGGGAAATATTTTTCTATTGATACAACTTTAGTGGAATAAATATTTTGAGTGTGAATGCATTAAATTATTTATAAATTTTATTATTTTATCAATGAAAACATGGATGTAGGAATTATGAAATGTATAAGGATTTTACTATATAACATTTCATATAATTATATAAAATTATATGAAGAATAGTACCAAAGACCCAGACATAATGAATCAATGGAAATTTTAACTTCATGGAAAATAATTGTTGATTGAAATGTAACTGTTGATATGTTCCTAATGATAGGATAATAATGGTGTGATAAATAAATGATTGTTATTGATAATTTTTTTTGATAATGCTGAATAACGTGGGACTGGATATTGATTTCATGAATAAGTGCTTTATACTATCAATTATGGGTTTAATATTATAATTGGTTTTAAGGAATATATCCAAGAGTCCCAATTTCACTTAAGGGATAAAGAATCATCAATTTTATCAATAATTATTTAGGTTATTTTTGTTTATTACCATGTTTCAAAAAAATATGTTATGAATTAATTCACATGTTTTGTATAGGTCAATTAAGAGCTAAATCATGTGGTTTGAGGAATTAATGATAGGTTCATTTTTGAAATTTATTTTTGTTTTTACTTAAATTCATGATCATAATATTTTTAAATATTTATAATGTTAAAAATTTGTGAAATATTTTATTTTAACAATGGGAGATATGTTAGAGATAACTATATTAATTCATCATATAAAGCATTATACATTTTAGATATCCTATAATAACCCTAATTTTATAATAACAAAATTAAATTAATGTCTTAAAATTATTTAAATTACCATAAAATAAATTAAATGTGATTTTTAGAGCCTAAGATAAAAAAATTTATATTTTGGACATTAATTTCAAAGAGTAATAGATGAAATATCAATTTATTAAAGCCCAACAAAAAGATCTCATTGAATCTATTAAAAAAATATCATGTAATGATATTTTCATTTAATCATAGCAAGTGAAATAATTATTAAACACATGTAAATTGTAATTTAAAATAAATGTTACATTATTATCATCGTTTTAATGATATCAATAACATTTTCCACACATCTAGTTTATGGATATGTGGTCATTTACTTCCTCCTGACCATGTTCTATATTACTCTCCATCAGTATTTGGTAGTTATTTTTATCATATATGTCCATGTTTTTACACCCCACATATACTACCCTATTTGTAAAAATAGAATGTCTAATTCTATATTACCTTTTTACACCCCTTTATATCTTCTTACAGGGATGTTACATTATCTTTTCTCACAATTTTGGATTTTTGGACGGGTATTTTTCCATGAAAACCCCTTCATCCATGAGATAATGTTTAAATTGTGAGGATGTAATTTTTATAATGTGTGGATAATGTAATACACTAAAATTAAAAAATTATAACATTTATTTTATAACATTTGTGACACCGAACATCGAGATTAAATGACCAATGATAAATATTTCATTAAAATTATTCACTTTCATAGCATGCGGAACATTCCTCCTAGAGTTTATGAGAAATGTAATATATTATACAAAGTCCATAAATTATATTTCATAAAATTTTTGTACATAATTATATAACATATGGTTATCTATTGTTTATAAATAAAATAATAACCCATTAAAGGAAAACATAATTTTTATGAAATTTTTTTTTCTAAAAGATCGTTTAGTCATGCATTGTCTACTTGAGAAATAATTAATGATTATAAGTATTAAGGAATTTAATTTAAAAATTTAACTTCATTTCATAATAATAATATCAAAATTATATTATAATTATTTTTTGTATTTTCTCAAAAAACAAATATTCATTTCTTGTTGAATAGTGCGAAATACTGAAAATTATTTTTAAACTACCTTTTAATTTAAATAATTTATAAAAATGAATTATTAATTGAATTATTTTTAATGTAAAATTATTTGAAATATATATCAACTAATCCAAATATGGTCATTTTTATAAATTTTATTTTGAATTATGATATAAAAACCTTGTAAAATTTTGAACATTCTCCCTTTGGAATCATCGTTTCTTGTCGCATCGTTGGGATTATGATTAAATTAAATTATACCACATATATGAATTTTTTTTTGAAAAATGGATACCATATTTAGAATAAGAATTCTTTATAATGTATATGTTCAACAAAATTTATTACCATAACTAATTGTGAAAATACTATAAAAATTAATTACCATAGGGTTAAACTAAAGTGTCAGGGTTAAAAAAACCTAAAAACTTGTAAACATATAAATTTATGGACATATATCCATATAATAATAATAATATTTAATATTATTCCGTTTATATAACATTTTCATGTGAATAAATAATATTTAGGATTCTTTTAGGAAATCTCCAAGACGGGCCCCTTTCCACTCCAATAAAATAGAACTAAACCACCTCAATTATTCACACCACCCAAGACATGTTTATTAAACATATATTATATAAAAATTTCATATTTTCCTTCTATATCTTCTATTCATCAAAAATTAAAATCCATATGGTTCTTCAGGGGAGATCGAATGAAGGTTTCTCTTAGAGAAGTTAATTATATTAACAAATCAAATGAATTTTAATTATTATCTTTAAAAATTAAATTATGTATTAAAACATAAAATATAATAAAAAAACATATCTAATATTCTTAAATGTTATAATTTCTATGTAATAATAATTATCAATATACACTTCTATCAAATGGGTTATGTATCAACATTTGATTCTACGGTGGACTACAACCTCATGAATAAATGTTATTCATTTTATCCATTACCACATAACACCGTTGAACATAATGATGGATTTAAAAATGATTTTAAATTTTTGATATTAGTATATATATTTTTATATATCACATATACCTATATAATTTATAATCTTTAAACACACATTGACTTTTATCATGTGTTTGGAAAGCTACCTCCTCACGAAGAGGTGCGATTAATTATTTAATCACGATGTAAACTCAATGTAATTAGGATAAAATTAATGAATATAGTTTATATAAATTTGATTACACTATAACATTTAATTTAATATACCACTCTTAATCTATCACCAAATAATTTAATAAGATCATTTCTTGTCCTTACGTGTGACCTACCATATTGAAGATGCTAAGTGATTCGTTTTGCATGTCCAACAAGTAATAATGGATCTAATGATTTATATTATATGTATATATGACATATATATCATTAATATCATTCTATATATTATGGATATTTTTTATATAAATAGAAACTATAATTTTAATGAAAACACATGCATGAGAAAACAAGGAAATTAACACACAAAATAATGAAAATAATTATTTATTATCAACCAATGGGTGGTAAAATTTAATGAATTTATTATATATGTTATTATAAATATAAATTTACTTCCAATAAATATAAATATAAATCCCTAAACCACTATATAAGAGTTTTAATAATTTATAAATAATGTGAAGCCTGATTTAATGGATTTATTCAAAATTTACATTCCATTGAGAATTATGTGTTATTATGAACCAATTATATTATATATTGCTATATAATTACCATGTGAAATTTTAAATCACGACTCATTAATACTTCATGGTATTTAATAATTCAGTTTGAATTATTTCAAACAAGAGTATTTTTAATTAAAATTACCATGTGGTAAATATTATTATCTAATTTTGATATATTTTTTCATTATTATCTTTCACATTAAACAATAAAATTATTATAATCATTTTCAAGGAAAATTATTATTTTTTCAAATATCTACATTCAATTTTGATTTATCTAATTATTTACTAAAATTTATAACTATTTTATATATTTATTATACATTAAATATTATATGAATAACTGTTTGAAAATGGATAAATACGTATCCCTTAAAAACATATGTTTGATGATGAGCATATAGAGTTTCTGGATGTATTATTAAATGTGTTTCTACTTGTATCTTCTACAAGTATTTTTAATCCATGTCGTTAAAGGTGTTGATGGTATAGATATAATTTTATTTTAGATCATGATATATAAAAAATAAGAATTTAATTCTATTATAATTCAGTTATCTTTATTTTCTATTATATATTGAAAATGATATTATCTCTAATTTTTTTAATTCACAAAATATTAAAAAAAATTATTTACATTTCCATATTAATTATGACTTATTTATTCATGTAGTCAATTTATTTACATGACTAGTTCTTTTAGTTTTTTTTCTTATTGATTATTCGTTATTGATTTATAATATATTATGAAGTTCCCAACCCTAATTATTCTTTTGAGCTCAACCTTTTTTGTTTCCCTTTATTGGGATTTGATTATTAAACAATTGAATGAGTTTTAAAGGGTAATGAATATTTTATTTTGTTATATAATACGTTTTACATTCTATTAACCATGTAATATGGTTATCATGCATTTATTTATTTCTCTAAAACAAATAATCTTATCAGTCTATGAGAATTAAACCCTTTTGTATATACGAGATTGTGATAATGTAATACAATAAATCTAAGCTACTGGGATTTAATTCAGTACATGAATCTGGTTTTGAATATTTCTAAAAATGATGATTTAATGCCTTATCAACATTATATCATTACTTATTCCATTATTTCCCACTTTTTATTCCATGTTCCCTTGAATATTACAATTCCATTATTGATAGATAATGTATGTTCACAGAGGTGATATTTTCCATTAGTAAATTGTGACCATGAAAGAAAATTAGTCCATTATTTAATAGAATATATGGAAATGACTTATATGGGTTCCATATATACCTAATTTTCAAATGAGAAATCTAATATTTTATTCAATAATGGAATACAATCTATCGAAATTTAAAAAACAGATGTTCAATTTTCTTTTATTATAATTTTGGATCACTTCCTCCCATTAAATACTCCATGTTAACAAAAAAATATCATTGAATACATACAAATTTTACAATTATAGAATCCCATTTCATTTCAAACGTCCAATAACCAATAAAGGCCAACCAGAATCCCTCATTTATATGTATATCACAAAGAGAGAGTTCATGATCATGATGAAACAATTACTTACACCCTACCTTCCTATATTAATATTTATATTAAAAAAAGCCTAAAATAGGAATATAAAGAACAAAATATCATTATAAAAATGATGTTTTCTTAAATTAATGGTAAAACACTTATTTATTCCTTCTCATGAACATATAAAAATAACATAATATTTATTTTTGTTGTGTGGATTATCCCCTCCATGAAATAAAATTTTCAGTCTTCAAAAATACCCATTTTATCTAGTTATAAATATTTAATAGAAGTATATATGCACAATATATAATATTAATATGATTATTAGGAATGAAATTTTAATACACCTTTATTTCTTCACATTCATCGAGAAATGAAAACACCAATTGTGATTTGTGTCTACTGCCACCTCCAAGAAGAATCATTTTACATTTTTTCAATTTCTTTTCTAGTTTTTTATTAACCACATAAAATATAATTAATAAGCCTAAAAATATTTTAATAATATAATAACTCTTTTTTAGTTTTATTAGTTTAACAGTTAAAATTTTTTAACCATAAACTCCAAATTTATTATATCATGTTCATGGAAGTGTCGATCTCACCACCTACTTGACCATTGCTAAAAAAATATATCAAGGATGAAAATGGTAATAAGATTAATAATATTATTATAATTTATTTAGTAAATATTTATTTTTTATTTTTTTAGAACTTTTATATGTATTATTTTACATATTATAAAAATATCATCTTCAATCGCCAAAATTCCAAAAATAAGATGACAAGGATTCCACTTTCACAAAACCTAACTAAAACACTTATCGAATGATATAATAGATTCATAATTAAAAATAATTTATCTTTTAATATATCATAAATTATAATGGAATTTTTAAAATATTATCAAATTATTGGAATCAAAGTCAACATCATAAATCATGCATAAAAGGACTATTTTTACATACCCCCGATGGTAAAAATAAGTTCCATCTAACTAAAATATTAATAATAGATTATCATAAATTATGCATATAAAATGTAATTAAAATTAATAAAGTTGTTTAATATAATATTAATTTTTATATAATTATTGTACAATAAGAACAATAGAATTTAACTTTCTTTGGAAGAAAGGTATGTGTTTCTTGTCTAAAATTTAATTTTATGAGATATATTTCATTTTATGCACTATGTTTCTACTTGGTTATATATAAAATACCACTTTAAATGTTTGTATCATTATTATCTAATTATTAATGCTATTTCAATTTTATTTTTCAAATCACATCCATCAATGTGATTTAAAATATCATTTTACTTTACCAATAATTATTTGCCTGAAAAAAAATTATTTTACATTTATTCATAAATTCAATAATACATTATCATATCATAATCCCATTTTTTTAATCCATTCCATTCTCATAATTTTGTTTTATATAGTTCTCAATGGAATATACTTTATTTTTTTATCATATTTTTTTCAATACTCTCTAAAATAATCATTCAACAGTTGTATGAATAACACCCATGTTTTCAAATGGAGGTTTCACTACGTATTATAATATTTTATAATATTTTATAATATTTTATGATATTTTATGGAATAGAAATAAGGATTATGTTTTCTGATTCCCTTTATTCTCATCATCAATTTTGAAATGAAAATTGTATTTCATTATATTGTGATGTAGGATTTCAAAAATGTATTTCGACGTTATTATATTATTTATAAGTCATGGGTATATTAATTTCATTCCACTACATGTTTACATGGTAAAAACATTATGTATCTTCAATACTCCATTACAAGACAATTTAATGAAAATGTTAATTTAATAAATCTCAAAAAAAATCACTCCAACCTTACCGAAAATAAAATTTCAAAGTAAACTAATTATCTTTTCCCTTATACATTATTTATAAACATAATAAAAGAATTTTATTTTTGAAATGTTATCAAATGAATATATTCACCCATAATTTTATATATTATTTCCCATATTTCATCTTGTATAATGTAAATTATTTTATTATTATCTACGTGTTATATTAAAATGGGTTTCATTGGAAATTGGTAATTTTAATAATTCCTTTCAATGTAATATTCTTACATTATTCTAAAAATATTCTTCATCTACCCTTTTATATATTAGAAATTTTTATAAAATTGAGTATCATTAAATATTGATAAAAGAAATGACACATCACATCCTTTTTGTTGCCCAATCAAATTTTTTATACAACCATAATTTCTCACTAAATTACATTACTCTATTAATAATATATTTTTATATAAAATTATTGAGGAATGTGCATTAATATTTCCAACATTGATTAATTTTAGAAATTACTGAGTAGACCATAAAAAATTTATCAATGTTGTGTAAATACCATATGATCTATTGTCATTTATTATTGGTATCCTTTTATATATTTACTAAAATTTCATTAAAAAAAAGTTATTTTCAACATGTACATAATGATATGGTTGCTGATGGAATTATGATTTTTTTCCATATTTGGTTCCATGTTAAATGAATATAAAATCAATTCTTCTATGAATTAAATATGTTGATTTATCCATTTATTTTGGTAAAAATATGTTTGGATGATATGGGTGGTTTCATATATCACATTATAATAAATATTATTAATTTTATATCTCATGAGATAGTCAAGAATTGAAATAATGAATTTTATCAAATATTGATGAATGGGGTTAATAATTTTGTTCACATAAGATTGGGAATAATGAGTCTTCCACTATGGTTCTCTTATGAATATGGTTGGATAATATTTACATGATTTTTGTCATGATGATCTACCATTCATTGTTTATTTTTTTGGATATGATACATTCCTTTTTTATTACTATGTTATAATAAATAACACAAAAAATAAAAAATAATTATATTTTACAACTTGGGAAAATATGTTTGGAGAAAGGCCATTTTTTTATTTTAGTCTGTTACTATCAACAGTTGTTCATCTACTGAATTTTTCTTAAAAACGTTTTTATAAAATCTTTTCTTGAATGATAAAATAGTTACGTTTCAATTAAAATAATTCCATTAGATAATTTATATGCTGGATAAATTTATAAGAAATAGATTCATATGACATATTTACCTATTTCTAATATTATTGTGAAAACTTATCTTTCAATCTATAAGTTATAAAATTAATTAATATAAATTTGAAAATCATTTTTAAATACAATATAATGGATTGGTATTCCAATAAATGTTTATAAAATTATATATTATGTTTATTAATCTATATATCTCTAATATATTAATGATATTTATTTTATAATAGTTATAAAATTAGCATATACGAAACTCTAAAAAATTGATACATAATTTGATAGAATATGTATAGAAAATAAAAAAAACAATGTTCATATTCAATCTATTTCTCTCAACATTGGGTGTCACTATCCTGGTTTAAAATATTGATGGTATTCATTCATGTAATTAGGTTCCATTTCATTAATGTCCCCTTAAATTCACATTTACTTATAAGGGTAATTAGACACCTGTGATATGGTTGTCACTAACATTATTCCCCAAGAAAGTACCTTTTATTGTATTTGTAATTGGTATCCTTTCTTACATTCATACTTGTGGAAAAAATCAAACATCTATTTTATGATTGTCACATTCATGATTCTACAATCACGTAAAAAATTATGCATTGCTACATATAATTAAGGATTTAATTTTCCCTGTATCCCTATCTTGAAACCAAAAATTAGAAGAACATAAATCATCAAATAGTCCAACTACTGTTCATATCAATGAACTAATATATTAATTTCCAATAAATTTTATAAAATTGTTAGATGGTTTTTTATGGATCATATAAATCATAAGAAAATCACAATAGAAATATTGATTAGTCTATTTTAGTTTACTAGTTTACATATATTTCATTGTTTTGTTTTTATAGTATGGTGAAAAATATACATTGAGGGGAAATAATTTCAATCATTTATTTAGTGATACTATCATGATATATTTTAAATATATTTCAATTTTTCCAATATCAAATCCCACCCATGTGATATGGGTTCCTTTTAATGTGTCTTAACAGTCCACCATTCATCATCTGTGATCTGGTTATCTCTAATAATATATTTAAGAGTGTATTAGAAAACCATAGTCCACTATATCTACAATAATCATTCAATCTCCAAAATTAGTTTCCCAAAGATACAAATGAAAAAAAACATGAATCAGTCCACCTCAATAATTGGGTTGGAATAATGTCATATTTTCTTTTGGAAAATGTTTAACATAGAAACAAATTAATGAATCTAATAACTAGGAAGTTTTCATATATTATCTTAATATAAATTGGATTTTAAATGAGTGACACAATGCTGGAAAATTGTATGAATTCATAAGTATTAATATATATTGAGAATTTTTCACACCTATGAATATTTAATTTCAATTCATGGAAAATGAAAATAAGGCTATATTAAAAAATACCACCCATCTATAATATATTATTTATAAGAACTATAACTATGCAAGAACTAAAGAAATGGGATTCAATAATTCCCCAAAAAATGTCTCCATGTCCTTGATATTTACTATAGTTAGAGTCCATATATTCAATTTATATGATATGAAAAATAATGTGATCATATTATCACACAATATCATATTATCTACAAGAAAATAAACTCATATTTTCATGACATTATTCCTTAACGTTTATTTTGTACCTCCTAATCCTCTTTTGGATTTTCTAAAGGCTATGTTCTCCCATAGTTTGGGTTATCCATTAAAACAAATTTCTCATAAATCACCATGTATAGTTTGGATAATCATGACCACCCAATTCCAATCAAAATTTATCTTATTTTGGGGTATATTAATCTACATTAGGCCGATTCAAAATAAAATAGCTACCATCTATAAAATTCATCCCATAACACAATTCCCTTTCCGCACATTATTAATATTACTAATCAATATCATGAATTGAACATTATCCCTGGGAGAAAAAACATTACTAAGTAAATTACAAGGAGATGAATCCTATCTATTTCTATGTTTTATGGTTACATATAAAATTTAAATGGGATCAAACATCATGACATATGAACCTTCTCTTACGAAAATTAATGAAAATGAAATCTATGAATGCCAATAGTGGGAAAATTTTATGAAACTTATAGTGCTTCATTTAAAACCTAATGTATCCTTATAAAACACATCCACTTTAAAGTAGAAATAACTATAAAAAATACACATTAATGGCACAAGACAACAAGCTATAGGAATAGAATATTACTCAAAAAATAGAATATTTCTTGTCAAGAAGAATTTTTGGATTTCAATGAAATAATGTGAGTGATCATAAAGTATAACATCTTAATCATCTAATATTGAAAACAATTTATCATTTGAATCAATTTACAAGTATGTTTTTTATCTATAAATTTTAGTTATTATATAAAATGTGACATTTTTAGTAATTTATTTTTCTTATATTTCACTTCTGTTATCTTTATTAACAAAAACATAGTGTAAAATTATCCAAAATAGATATATAAAACAATTAATATAGAATGTGGACGGAAAAATAATATATAGATTAAAATTAATGAGTTTCCTAAATATCCATTATAAGATAATGCTAATAATCTTAGTGAAATGTAATGAACATGAACAAATCATTGATTGTTCATCATTAACATGGAATGAATATATTTGTTTTAATGGTTGAGATGTGTATTTTCCTATAGAAAAAGGAAACAATATTTATATATTTTTTAATCGAAGTAATTATTGGAAGAAAAATATGTGATAAAAAATATATGTAATATATAATAAGTTAACACTATGACATCTAAAGAAAATGAAATATATTTATAATCTAACAAACATGCTTTTACCTTTAATGAGACATTAACATTTTATACATTTTGAAAAGAAACCCTATCCTATCATTGAGTTGCATATTTATTCATAATGTATGTATAATAAGAAACATTGTTAATTATTCATAATAGAATTTCAACATACTATAAAAAACAAAGTAGCATTATAATGTTTATTAAGGATTACAGGGATTATGACTATGAAATTATGAACTAAAATATTTAATTAAAAGAATTAATAGTTTGGTCATATCATTCAAATTCAATTAAAATTATTTGTAGTTTTTTCTAAAAAAATGTAATCTATACATGCATGATGAATATGTTACAATTATGTTACTAATGGGTCCAAATAATTAATACCCCTGATCTGAAAAAAGCTATATTATTTCAAGAAAATTCATATTTAATTAATATTTACCACATTTATAATAATAATTTCTCTAATAGTAAACATATGGTGAATATATATCTATTAATTTAAAGAATTAAATAGCCATCACAGTGTTCATGACCAATGTGGTTTTCTGGGAATTAATTGAATTATGTATGTTAAAAAACATATATCAGTTTTGATAATTTCAGTCCCTCTTATTTTTAAGGATAAAACACTTATGTGGGTGATATAATAAGAGTGGGAAATAATAAATAATAGTACAATTTTCATGTAGTCATTATAGAAATAGACAACCCATGGGACCGCATGTGATGTCAAACAGTGGTTTTAAAAGTAATATCATATGTCAACAAATAAATAATTAGATGAAATAACTTTTCTAAATAGATTATAGAAAAAAAATATTCTTTAAAAAAATCCAAATAATTTATTTTTCATAACTCCATAAACATGATTACAACATAAAAAATTATTAAGGATTCCCATGGATTGATTTTGTTGGGTTTTTGGGGGATTTCGATTCTGACAAGATAAAAATATGATGGTTTAGGTTGGGTCGGGTCATTGTTTATTCTTTACACCCATAAGACACAACACAGATTTTATTTGGTCAGGTCCAATCAATAGGATAATAGGAATACATTATATGTGACTAATAAATTTAATATAGATCCAATATTTTAAAAAACGTGTAAAAATATAATTTCCTATAAATAACACACCCCAATAATGAAATTCACTAAGTAATACAATACCATAAAGTGAATGATTCATTATATAATAGAATAACTAAATATGAATACAAAATTCTCAATAATTTGACACAAAACTCCCCTATCAAAAAACCATCCACGTTAATGAATAGATAACACTCATTACACCTTTGTATCATGTCTCTAGAAACACACACACACACACCTAAACCACCAAAAAAAAATTAATATTACCAATGAATAAAATATTACATTATGAAAGAATTCAATATTCATACAAATAAAATACCAAAAAACCATCAATTAAAATGAATCCATAAATCAATATAGATCCAATAAGTCATCTGTTAGTTGCTATGATAATTTCAAACTACATATTTATCCTAAACATGTACCAAACATCCAATAAATTTCAAACTATTGAATTCAATAATTTACCCAAAAAATAGTAACAATTTTTTTATTTACTCAAAAACTATAAATATGATTCCAACAAGATTTAATATGTTTCCAAAAAACAAAACCAATGATTTTTGGAAAATGTTTACCATGTTGTAAATATGATGCTCAAACAATATGATATATAATATAAAATATATATATATCAATATTTGAACATTGAACATGGGATCTAAATGTAGAAACAAATTGATATAAAATAAATATATCTATTTTTTTCAGATAACATGGATTTGGAATATGAAAACATAGTGTAATAATATCAAATGACATACATAGTTTTAAACCATCATCTAACCCAGTACGTGTTAAATTAGAAATTGTGTAATGAAACATCTTTTACTTATTTATTCATTATCACTGACAATAATAACCAGCTCATAGTTCTTCATTATCATGAGATTGAACAATAACTAAATTTCATCATTTACACAATTATGACTTTATATAAAAATGATTTTAAAGTTAATTTTCATTATTTTCATTTAATAACCATTACTATTTTTACATTAACATAATGAACTAATTCCAAATATTACATAATTTGTAATGATAATAATTAACATAAAATGTCATATCAAGGAATATATATTTGAATAAAGGTTTATGTTGTGTCACTATACATTCAATTATTTGGTTTTATGTTAATTGATGTAATTACAGTGTTAATCCATTTAATATGAAATAATTTCCTTGGTATGGACTTTTGGGAAGTAGCCTATTCACTACATTTAAATAGAATCTGACATATATTAGTGACATTGACACAATGAATTAGATGGAAATAAATTAAATAATGTTTTAATAAAGAAAAAATGAATTATTAAAAGAATTTAAAAAACATTCTAAATTCTATAGCATAAATGATGAGTGTTCTACCATGTTTTCTTCTATTTTATAGAGTGAAGAATTCATCCTGAATGATTGATACAATTTCATAGAATCATAATATATGAACCATTCAATTGTGTTTTCCTTTAATGATTCATTTATGGGGTGTAAAATTGAAAGATAAATATAATTAGAATAACATAATCAACAAATATAATTATAGGTGGAGATCATCTTCCCATCACACCTAGATTATGAGGATGAGGTTATAAAGGGTAGAGAATGGAATAATAGAAGATGATTTAAATGGAGAAGTATTGGATTGATTCTAACATTGAAAGTATTGTGTGAGGAAAATGGGATTGTGGGTGATAGATGGTGGGATGGAATATTAATTCATTAGATTTGATCTCTCTTGATTTTGAATAAATTTTGGGAGAGATCTGAGTGAGAAAATGTTGGGGTAGCTTTATTGTGAGGTATAGTGAGATACAAGGAGGGATGATGGGAGGTGAGTCTAGACTTTGTAAAGATGAAATATGGGGTAGGGAATTGACATATAAACCAAGGTGGTTCGAGACAAGTCTAAACAGATGATGGTCTGGAAGTGTAGAGATAAAAAAGTGGAAGAGGCCTGAATTTGGATTCTAGTGGTGTTATTTTTTTTCATAAATTTATTAATATTATTATTAAATAATAAATATTCAAAAAATATTAGTAAATATTAAGATAAATTTTTAAACGAAAATGAACTAATAATATACTTTTAATAAAACCATAAGAAATAAAAATTTTCATTTCTAATAAAAAAACACACACACACACACATATATATATATAATATGTTTATTTTAATTCCATTTTGATAAAATATTTTTTTAGTAAATTATATATTGCAACATTATCTATCATCCATAAAAGGTTTTCTCATTATATTCAATTTTAAGAACAGAATCATGTATTAATAATGAAATTAATATATTATTATATGAATTAAATTGAATCAACTGTCGGTAAAAGAGATATTGGTATTGATTGATCAATATAAACATATATATCAATTAGAAAAAAGATGTTCTAGTATTTAATTTTAATATTAATAATATTTTGTTTTTGTTTTTGTTACTAAATATTTCAATAGTTATAATATCTTTCAACCAAATTATATTACTATAAATCATTTTTACTAACATTTAGAGTATTATATTCCTTATTCTATGTTTTTTGACCTATTATTTATTGGTTAACACATTTATATATTTCCTAAATATATACATATATTAATATTATTCTTTCCCATGATCATTGATATCTATTAATTATGATTTGAATTATATGGAATTTTTTCTCACCCCATTGTTGTGTATCAAATTTCCATGGTTTTGAAGATATTTAATACATCTAACGTTTTATGATAATAATATTGTTTAGATAATTTTTTAGATATTTTGATTAGTTATTATATATTAAATTATTTCTTATGCAGTTGTAAAATGGTCATTAGTTTGTAAAAACATCTGTTTTAATATAATTGTTTTTCTAATTTTATAAAACTGTAATAGAAAATAGTGTTGATAATGTATTGTTATATATTATTTTCTATATCCTATTTAATTGAGAAGACCTCATCACTGGAGAGCTATTGTTGGTATCATGGGAGGGGTTATAATAATTTTGATGTTTGAATATTTTATGAATACGATTTAGGGTTTGATAAATTAATAATGGTCAAAATATAAACAATATAGATAACCCACTAGGTTAAATGCGGTAATATAAATTACATTAGGGAATGAGATTAGAGAAAAATAGTAAAAAAACATTAGGATAAATCTATGTGATATTTTTATGATTAAGATAACATTCTAATGATATCATGAAATAAATATAGGGTGGTTCTTTTTGAAATTACCTCCATGACTATATACATAATGGTTTATGAAAATTTCATATAGATTCATGTATTGGTAATCTTCTTGGTTGTGTATTGAAAAAATCATTACATTGGTTCATGATGAGTAGGCCTAAGATTACAGTCATTGTTATAAAATCATATGGTACATTTTATTAATAATTGGTACGCTTTAATTATTCATTATTAATGTTTTTAGTTTGATTTTAAAAATTATGTTTTGGAACATAATTTTAAAATGATGATTAATAAGCAATATTTAAAAAATCAGAGTCACAGTTTGAACTAAAAGTATCATACTTAATATAATATCACATAGGGGATGTGAACATTATATTGATATTTTTATATCAATATTTTTGATATTATCATAACCATTTTTGTTTTAGTAATTTTTTATATTGGATTCCAAACAAGCTGGAAAATTGCTGTATTTTAGTTATATATATGTTACTGAGGTTGATATCTTGATAAAAATTAAATCATGATTTTGTTATCTATTTTCATTTGGGAATTATATTTATCAATTGTATAATGGTATATTATAAAATATACGACAATTGTTTAAAACATATAATGGGTTGTTATTTAGTAGTTTTGTATGGTTTTAAAATATATATTAAAGGGTATTAATAACCTTAATGTATGGATAACTCCTACGTTTAAAATATTATTGGTATTGAGATAATAAAGGGTGTATTTTTTTAAAAAAATTATGTTATAAAATATTGGTAACTATGCAATAATTAATTGGGATATTTTATTTTGGTTATGTTCATAATATTTTTTGAATTGTGGAACATAATTCATACTATATGTTTAAATGGCCTTGTAATTATTATTATTTTTGTCAATCCATGAAATGTAACGATGTAAATTCCTTAAATAAATATTTTGATAATAAATTTATTACATAAAAGTCCAAATCCAAATATACTGTAGAAATTTATTAAACATATATTAATGAAAGGTGGTTCATAATTGAATAAGGGGGGAAAACATTTCCAACGAACTTATGATATAATGTCACAATTTAATATTATATTAAAAAAACAAGAACGTAGTAAAAAAAATATTTCAATTAAAATTTATTCTATAAAATGTATATTTTACACATTTGATATGTTTATAATTTAAACTAATTTAATATTGAAACTTAACATATAAAAAATTGATTTCCTTATAAAAATGTGTTTTCAGAATATTTTTTAATGTTATTTTAAAGTAAAAATTATTAATTTTAAATTTTTAATATTAATGAAATAGAATATAATATAAAAATATTAAATTTAGATTAGTTTTCAGGGGTTGTTTTAAAAAACATTATTTTAATGTGAATGTTGATAGAAATTGTTTTTACCAATAACATGAATATTTTGACATTATTACTATATATTTATGAACTATAAATTCATGAAACTATTTTTATAAGACATATATTGTTTTTTCAAAAATGTATTTATATATTTAGAATTTTTATAATTTAAAACCTCTAATTTTACATTTTAGAAAATAAATTATATTTTTCAACATACACATTTTACTTTTAGTATTTCCTATTAAAAAATTGCCACTTTTAGGTGATTGATATAATAAAATTCTTTTAAAAATTGGAATAATTAGGTACACAATATGTAATAAGGTATATTTTTTTCAATATAAATTACCTTTTAATAGAACTAGTTTCCTAAAAAAATCTTAAGGGTTTATTTGTTTAACAGATAGAGAATGAACAACTATGTTTATATGAAATATTTGGGAATTATTCGGTGAGGATTTTAGGGTTATCCTGGCTGGCTGTTGTGATATGTGGCGGTAGGGAGGCCTATTGATTGGGGCAATAGTTGATGACTACAGTAGCGTGATGTATCAGTTTATGCATGTGGGTGTCAGGGAGGACAAAAGGGATGATTGAACGAGTTGGATGTGAATGTTTGGATTCTTGATGATTCTTATTGGTTGTTTATGTGACTTACTTCTATAACATCCCCAAAATTTCATAGTACATTATTTCATCAAAGTAATTCAATAAATTTCATTACACACAACAGTGAGTTTTAGCGCAACAGGACTTACGAAACTAGCCATTCAAAATCAGTTACGAATAGTATTAATTGAATTTTGAACTTTATATAATCCTAAAAATTTTAGAATCAATATTATGAGTTTATTAGATATAATGTAAGATCAAATTCATTTTTTAGATAAATGAAGTATTTTTCTGAAAATGCAATTTTAACGCCTTCTGGGGGAGAACCCTTTTTAAATTCAATATTTGACACTTTTATATATTAAATTTAATAAATAAACTTCTTCTTTATAATTGTTAAATACAAATTTATATTTCATATGTTTTTGTAGATTTCTTGATAACTTTCATATTTTGGTGAATAATGAAAATAACTAAATTTTAATTAAAAACAACTATTTTATTTGAAATAATTTATAGGGATAAATTCTAAATTTTAGTGGTATGGATGTATATATAGATTATATTTTTCCCATTTAATCTTATGATGTCATTGCAATTAATTTTACTTTGAAATTCGACATTAAAACGTGTCAATCTTTTTATAGTTATAATTTCTTAAAAATAGGTCTTGTGGTTTTGACAATGGGAATAATTTTAAATTAATAAATGCAAATTATATTTTTTGAATTTTGTAAAATAGACTTCATTTTTGAATTCGAAATATCGAAATTATCTTATGGTGAATTTTACGTATTTTTCTGAAAACACTCATTTTTTTATGAATATTGAAAAACAATAAGTTATAGTATAAAGCTGAATTTTTATTTAAATAATTATTTATCTTATATAAATTAATTTATGTCAAAATAGATACATAATACCTATATAAGTGCAATGTAATTCATTAGAGTTAGTTTATAATAATTTTAGATATATAAAAATTTTATTGAACTATTCACCGTCTTTTACCCATCTCCTAGGAGAATTTGAAAATTCACATAAAACATAATTTTAGCGCTTCTGTGAGTTGAATTTCGAAAATCTAAGGCACATGGTTAATATAAAGGTGTAAAATGTGGTTCAATATGATTAAAATATGTTTTTGTTAATAGTAACTTTTGACTTTTATTTACCACAGTTAAAAGTAAATAGGGTAATTAAGGGTAAAAATAATATCATATTTACACTAACACATGTAATAATTCTATTGGATAAGTGTAATTCGACCAAAAACAACCTTTGGAATTAAATATGACCCTTTAAGTCAACGAGGATTACATTAGGACATTTATTATTATTTTAATTAAAGAAGAGTAAAAAAAGTTAAAAGCAATGTTTAATAACTAAACCATTTTTCATATAGGGTTATACATAAGATAAATTCGACTATAAGTATTCATTAGAAAGATAAAATTATTTTATACAAAATGGTATTATATTTATAATTTTTAGAAATTAAATATATAAATTTATTAATGACACAATGTTGATGCAACAATTACCTTATTAATGAAAGAATCAAATAAATGATATTATAAATATTAAAATAAATATAATATCAATGTTTTTATGACATATTCGAAATTTCTAGGTGAAGATGACATGTTATAATTGATTCAATGTATTTTCATCGATGTAATCATGCTGTTATGATTTTTACACATAATAAATACCAATGAGTGGCAAAATTGACATAAAATAGCTTTTAAAACAAAACACTATATTATTGGTAGATATAATATTACTAAATATCTAATGATCAGAAAAAGGATATTAATAATATTATATATGTCATTAAGGAACCACTTGAGGTTATTTTGGATGTTTATACTATGATAATTAACCATATAGTGTAAGAATACAAGAAGAAATGGAAAAAGTTAAACTATTTAACAAAGAGATAAACCTAAAAGATAAGGTTAAAATGGTAACCTAAACTTGTATAAAACCTATTGGTTGAAGGGATTTCGACTCATAACCACCTTATACTTGAAATATATAAATTTGGTTCCATTATAAACTGAATATAAATTTATTATAATAAAATACTTCATGTTTATTTTAAGGTACCCCTCACCCCTCTTATAAATGGGCACTCCTCCTTCTCTCAAATTCACAATTGCAAACCCATTTGACTTGGCTACCCCTACCCCAATATCCTCACAAATATAATCCCTTCATCATATAGGGCTTACATTGTTTGGATGGCCAACCTAAGAAGCCTTTTTGATCAAATCAAGAGGAAAAACCCGAAGAAGAGGTACATATTTCATCACCTCTTTCAAGTTCTCTTCTTCTTCCACTTATTCATTCCTTGTTATTTCCATTCTAAAATAATAAATCTAGTATATTCTATATACTGTGATGTTATTATAAATATTGTAAATCCATATTCATTATTATATCCATCCTATGAATGGCATGTCACCATAGGTGCGTACGTACGGCTTACCGTCTCCACATCATGGTGTAGTTTTGTTATTCAAACACTTCATCATTTCGATGGGTATAATAATGAGTATAAATGATTTAAATAAAAAATATATCATGATAATGATCATTATATATGATATACTATCAAATTATATACGATTGTAATATCAAAAGAATGATATTGTCGCCCGTGCGTACGTACGACCTACCCTCTCCATAAACGGTGTTTTCCATTTCATATATCTATCTATTATAAAAATTTATATTCTAAATATATATTATATATGAATAATGTGTTATATTCTGGAAGAATTTAAATAATGATCTAAATGACATGATCAAGAATAACAAGATAAAACACATACGATAAAGAAATCAATTATTACCCGAAATGATAATGTATCATAGAAATCATTAAAAAATGGGTAGTATAAAGACTTAAATGAATCATGTATGATATAATAAATATGAATAAGGTTCTGGAATTATTTAATAACATACTATGGTCATTATACAGGAGGATGAACGTACCCCCGACCAAAGGATAGTGCAAGGTAAAGGGTTTCTTATCTTACTTTTAATTCATTGATATTTCCATTGTTCACCACTTATTTATTGCATGTGGTGTATTGTATGCTGACATTTGATATGTGTTATCATGATTCTATTTATATTCATGATTTTAAATGATTAATTTGGTAGTTATTGACTATTTGTCATATGACTTGATTGATTACAATGAGGTAAGTGTTAATTTCACAATCTCATTATTATACGAGGTAGTTTTTATGTAAGTATCTACTATGTCATATTTATTATCCATGTCCATGTTTCATAAATGAGTATTCAATGGGATTATTTTTACATGACTTTTTACTAAAACATCATTTTAAATGTTTAAAATATTTATTCTTCTACATTATTCTTATTAATTTCCATGTTTCTAAAATGGTTTTTAAGGATTTATTTTTATGGAAATAAATGTTTTTAAAAATGTTAATTAATTTCAAAAGTTTTAAAGTTGTATGGGACACATTTTAAAAAAATGTATTTAAATTAATTCCTTTATAAATATGTGACTTTTAAATTATTTTACAAAAAGGATATTTCTCTCAAAAAGTTTAAATCATAATTTTCAACTATGCCAGCATCATTTACTGGATATTATTTTTGATTGAGGTTTATTTATTATATTACAATCTTCCATATTATATTGAATGAGTTATGATATGTTTAATTGTGGATGTTCTATTTTTATACAATTCATGCATTATTTTTAATGTATTGACATTTCATATTCTAGTTATAATACAAATGTTTATGTTATATTTCAACCTTTTCATATGAAGAATATATTGGACTTAGTAAGTGACTGGTGGAGCCCACTTTAGCTTGTCGATGTATTAGTAGGTCTCATGAGACAACTAGACGTGGAATTGGCCAAAGGCTTTCCTAATTTGATAAATGTTTTTGGTCGAGACATTAATCAATTTTAGACGTCTTGGCCGAGGCCTTGAAAAAATGTATCAGAATGTCTGGAATTATACATTCACTCATTATGAAAATAATATTGAGGGTTCATTAGTCATTCGACTAGTAGAATACACATGATTAAGTTTTATTATGGAATTATTTACTCATCTCATATTCCTACAATAAATGTATATATGTTTTTTATTGGTAAAGGCATGTGGTTTCAATTATTCACCATTCTTAATATTTATGTTATCTTCCTCTATATTGTTTACCTTTACTAAGCATCTGAGCTCACCCATTTCTTATGTTTTATTTTCCCAGGATCCCAAGAAGTATTTTACGTTTGAAAAGCAGGGTTCAGTTAAGGGAATAATTACTTTATAAATGATTTTTATTGTTGTTGTATGTTAGAAAGTGTAATGTAACATATATGTATGTAATCTATTTTCCAAGACTGTTAAACTGATTGGTCGTTCAGGACATGATTCCTCGTAATCATGCCAATGTATTAAAATAATGCCCATAATCCATGAAATCTAGGGTCGGGAGTTATAGTTTGGTATTAGAGGAATTTTAGAAATAACCTTGAAAACTAGATTTAGATAAACTCTAATTAGAGGACATAGCCCTAAGATAGACTTTGAGGATTAGTATAGAATAACTTCCTAGAATTTTGGTATTATAGATATTTTTTGATTTTTCTGAGAAAATACATCCCAGTCTGGATACATGCAGGTAGAGGCGGCTCTGGCACAGATGTACCAAGGGGTAAAACCTGAAAACACCACTTTGAGCTAGACTCAAACGGGAATTGGTGCATGACAATAAGCCTTGCTGCACTATTGGTTACGACACTGCCAAGGGATATACATTGGATAATTCTCAATTACTTTACAAAATATTATGAAGGGTTTATGAGTATTATGATTATGGATTATATCCATAAATTTTTCAATTTAAGTTAGATATTTTAAATGTTAGGAATAATGAATTGTGATTCATAAACAGACCTAGTGTATTCCATTGTTTAGAAATGGTGCCCAGTTGAAGGAATGAGAACTCCAGTAATACGTATGATCTAAAGAGTAAGAAGGATCGTATCATTCATGGTATTACGCCATCATTTAGATATGAAATAGTATCCCATGTATTCTCAACATATAATGAAATAATATCACATGTTAATAAGATATGTAAATAATTTTTTGAGTACTATGGCTTTGAAGGGAAGAAAGAGAAGAAAAGGATGGTAGAGAGAAAGATGGATAAAGGGAAGAGGGGAAAGAATGATTTCCCCATATGTGATAAATGTGAAAATAATCACCTTGGTAAATACTTGAAGGGAATGGGAGTCTGTTATAAGTGTAAAAAAAGGACACCAAGTATGTGATTTCAAGGGTAAGAAAAATGTTTTAAAATGTAAAATGCTTCATCTCCAAGGAGTTGAGACACTACAGATGCCAATGCCCTATAATCAAAGTATACCGCAAATGATTTTATTGGTTAATAAACAATTTTTGATACTATCTCAGATAAAGAGGAATTACTAGTGTTCTTATATTGTTATTATATAATTATTTCATTTGAGTGTTATATCTACAGTATACTAGTTATATGAATTATGGAGATAAATACATAATGTAATGTAGTACTATTTAATTGAGGATTTGAGATTATATGGTTATATAAAAACATACTTAATAGTAAGCTATTTTTTTTTGAAAAGTTATAGTTTAAGAAAAGGTAATCCTTAACATGGTCCCGATAATGAGGAGGTGATTTTGGAATAAGAGATAGTTGATTTGGATAAATTATATGGGATATTCTTGACTACCTTGAAACTGATTAATGATTTGAATATTACATCATTTTTGGAGCTTACAACATTTTTAGATGGAAGGATTATATCCAGTATTCTATAAGTAATAAAGGATCATGAATATAATCAATAAGGTTTTATGGTAATTTAGGATGTTGCAGTGTTTTAAAACAATACATGATGAAGGTGTTCACATGTTATTAAGTGGCAAAAAGAAACTTCATTATGTTTACCTTACATATAAATTTTGTACTGATAGTTTGGATAGAGCTATTTTGAATATGTCTAAATATTGGAATGGATTATATATGACATTGGATTCTATTGTTATGGTTAATGCATTTTTTTTTGATTTTTTTGATTGTTATTAAAACGACATCCCAGTGGTCGGGCGACAACCCGTCGCATCGCGCAAGGCTGCGAGACTTAAACCCGAAACAGAAGGGCGACAAGGGTGCATCACCTAGCACCGGCCTACGTTATATCAAGGATTGTATAATGTAGTTTTTTAAAAAAATGTATGATAGGTGAATTATAAATTCATTATTTTTGATACTCTATATGATTAGGATAAATAAAAAGATTTTTTTGAAATCATTTGAAGTGAATGATGAGTTTGTGGTAGGAATTAGTTAATGGAATGAACTATACATGTCAAGTATATATTATTTTCTCTTATTCTAGGAAAAGTTAATTCTTAAACTTTAGGTAAGATATATTAAAACCAAAAATGTGTTATCCTAATACCTTAGGTTTTGTTAAACCAATGATATTTTAAATCATCATAGATTGATGGTGTTGTGTCCCTCAATTTTATACTTGTTCGTGATTGATGACCTCAATCACTCCCTATAAATATTTACGTTTTCCTCTAATTCTGTGTCTCTAATTTCCATAGATGTTCTCCTAATCAAGTTCATAATTTGGTGGTAACCCTTTCATTTCTCTATTCCTATTATTAAGTTTATATTTTGTTACCCCAATTTTCGATGTGGGCTTTCCCACAAAGGTATTTTCTGTTTTAAACATATTATTTTCGAACAATAGTTTCAAGTTGTGAGGACACAATTTATTTATGGAGAGAATAATGTTACACCCCAGGATTTCATAGTACATTATTTCTTCAAAGTAATTCAACAACATTCACTACAGGTAACATTGAGTTCAAGCGCACCACGACTTACGAAACTAGCTGTTCAAAAGTAGTTATAAATAGTATTAACTATATTTTGAACATTATATAATACTTATAATTTTATAACCCATATTATGAGTTTATTACACATAATGTAAGAACAAATTCAAATTTTTTAGACAAAGAAAGTATTTTTCATAAAATGAAATTTTAACGCCTTTTGAGGGTGAACCCTCGTTAAATCCAATATTTGACGCATTTATATATTCAATTTGACAAAATAAACTTCTTCTTTAGAATCTAGAGATAAAAATTTAGTTTTGATAACTTTTTGGTATTTTTCTGATAACATTCATATTTTGGTGAATAGTAAAAATAACTAAATTTTATTCAAAAACAACTTTTTTAATCGAAATAATTTATAGTGTTATATTATAAATTTTAATGTTCTGGAAGAATAAATACATTATATATTTACCATTTAATCTAATGCTGGTCATTGTATGTAATTTCACTTTGAAATTGGACAAAAACAATTGTCAATCTTTTGATAGTTATTATTTCTTAAAAGTACGTCTTTTGGTTTTGACAATGAGAATTAATTTTAAATTAATAAATGCAAAATATATGTTTTTAATTTGGTAAAATAGACTTCATTTTTGAATTCAGAATATCGAAATTCTCTTAGGGTTAATTTTCGGTATTCTTCTGAAAATTTTCAATTTTTGATGAATTGTGAAAATCACTGAGTTATAGTTTAAAACCGAATATTTATTTAAATAGTTATTTATTTTATTTAAATTAAATTATGTCAAAATAGATACATAATACCTATATATGTTCAATTTAATTCATTGGAGTCAGTTTATAATAAATTTAGATATATAAAAATTTTATTGAACTTTTCCACATCTTTTACACACTTCCAAGGAGAATTTGTAAATTCACAGAAAACATAATTTTACCGATTCTGTTATTTGAATTTAGAAAATCAGAGAGACACCATTAATATCAATGAGTAAAATGTGGTTCAATAAGATAAAAATAACTTTTGGTGAATAGTAACTTGTGACTTTTATTTACCACGGTTAAAAGTAAATAGGGTAATTAAGGGTAAAAATGATATCATAAGTACCCTAACACATGTATTAATTCTCTTGGATATGTGAAATTAGACCAAAATCAACCTTATGAATAAAATATGACCCTTTAATTCAACATGTATTAGATGAGAACATTTATTATTATTTTATTTAAAAAAGAGTTAAAAGAGTAAAAATCAATGTTTAATAACTAAACCATTTTTTACATAGGTTTATAGATAAGATAAATTCGACTATAAATATTTATTAGAAAGATAAAACTATTTTCTACAACTGGTGTTTTACTTATACTTTTTAGAAATTATATAATTAAATTTATTAATGACAGAATGAAGATGTAGTAATTACCTTATTAATGAAATAATTAAATAATTTGTATTATAAATATTAAAATAAAAATAATGTCAAAGTTTTTATGACATTAACAAATTTTCCAGGTGAATATGACTTGTTATAATTGATTAAATTTTGTTTCTATGTAATAATGTGGTTTTGAGTTTCACAAAAAAAACAAATACTAAAGAATGTCAAAATTGACATAAAATATTTTTTAAAACAAAAACTGTATTATTTGTTGATAAAATATTCATAAATATCTATGGTTCCGAAAAAGGGATTGAATAATATTATATATTTCATTAAGGAACCACTTGAGGTTCTTGTGGATGTTTATAGTAAGTTAAATAGCCTTATAGTGTAAGAATACAATAAGACACGATAAAAGTTAAACAATTTAACAAAGAGTAAAACATAAAAGATAAGGTTAAAATGGAAACCTAAACAAGTCTAAAACCTATGGGTTGAGAGGATCTCGACCCATAACCACCTTATCCTCGAAATATGTCAATTTAGAGGCATTATAAATCTAATATAAATTTATTGTAAAAAAATACTTTCTGATTTTCCGAAGGTGCCTCTCACCCCTCTTATAAAATGGAACTTATCCTTCTCTCATATTCACATCGTAAAATCCATTTGGCTCTGCCATCCCCTGCCCAAATATCCTATCAAATATCCTACCTTTATAATATATTCCTAACTTCTTTCATAAATCCATCCTATGGAGCCCTTTTGATCAAATCAAAAGGAAGAACCCGAAGAAGAGGTAAATATTTAATCACCTCTTTCAGGTTATTTTCTACTTCCACTTCTTCTTTCCTTCTTATTTACATTCTAAAATAATAACTCAAGAATCTTCCATGTACTATTATATTATTATATATATGGTACAACCATATTCATTATTATATCCATCCTATGAATGACATGTCACCATATGTGCGTACGTACGGCTTACCGTCTCCACATCGTGGTGTAGTTTGTTATTCAAACAATTCATCATTTGGATGGGTATAATAATGAGTATAAATGATTTAAATAATAAATATAACATGATAATTATTCTGTATATATGATATACCATCCAATTATATTCTATTTTAATATCAAAAGAATTATATTGTCACTCATGCGTTCGTACGGCCTACCGTCTTCATAAACAGTGTTTTCCATTTCACATATCTACCTATTATAAATATATATATATTCTAAATATATATGATATATAAATCATATGTTATATTATATAAGTATTTAAATCATGATCTAAATGATACTATCAAGAATAACAAGATAAAACACGTACGATAAAGAAATCGATTATTACCCAAAATGATAATGTAACATAGAAATCATTATAAAATTGTTAGTATAAAGTCATACATGAATCATTTATGATATAATAAACATGAATATGGTTCTGGAATAATTTAATAACATAATATGGTCATTATACAAGAGGTTAAATGTACCCCCGACCAAAGTAATGTGCAAGGTAAGGGGTTTTTTATCTCACTTTTAATTTTGTGAGATTTCCATTGTTAACAAATTATTTATTGCATGTGGTGTATTGTATTCTATAAATTGATATGTATTATCATGATTCAATTTATATTCAAGATATTATATTATTTATTTAGTAGTTATTGACTATTTTTCATACAACTTGATTGATTAAAATGAGGTAAGGGTTAATTTCAAAATCTCATTATTATCCGAGGTTGTTTTTACGTAAGTATCTACTAGGACATATTTATTATCAATGTCCATGTTTAATAAATGATTTTTCAAAGGGATTATTTATAAGGGACTTGTTACTAAAACATCATTTTAATTATTTGAAATATTTATTCTCCTAAATCATTCTCATTATTGTCCATGTATTCAATATGGTTTTAAGGATTTATTTATATGGACTTGAATGTTTTTAATATGTTAATTCCATTAAAAGGATTCAAAGTGGTATGGGGCAGTTGGATTCCAAAATTTCTTTAAATGTATTCCTTTATAAATTTGTGACTTTTAAATGATCTTACAAAAATTATATTTCTCTAAAAATGTTTTACTCATCATTTTCAACCATGTAAGCATCCTTTACTGGATATTATTTTTAATATTGACGTTGATTTATTATAATACAATATTCCATATTGTATTGAATAAGTTATGATATGTTTGACTGTGGATGTCGTATTTTTTTACTATTCGTGGTTTATGGTTAATGTAATTACAATTTGTATGCTAGTTTTAATACGAATGTTTATGTTATATTTCAACCTTTTCATATGAGGAATGTATTGGACTTAGTAAGTGACAGGTGGGGCCTGCTATAGCTCCTAGATGCATCAGTAGGTCTAATGAGAGAACTATACGTGGAATTGGCTGAGGCCTTTCCCAAATTTGATATATTTCTTTGGCCGAGGCCTTACTCAATTATAGACATCTTGGCTGAGGCCTTGAAAAAATGTTTCAGAATGTCCGACATTATACATTCCCTCAATATGAAAATAATATTGACGGTTCATGTGGTCATTCGACTAGTACAATACCCATGATTATGTTTTATTATGGAATTATTTACTCATATCATATTCCTTCCATAAATGTATTCATTTTTATTATTGGTAAAGGCATGTGGTTTTAATTATTCACCATGATTAATATTTATGTTATCTTCCATTGTATTGTTTACCCTTACTGAGCATCTGAGCTAACCCCTTTCTTATGTTTTATTTTCTCAGGATCCCAAGAAGTGTTTTATGTGTGAGAAGGAGGGTTAAGTTAAGGGATAAATATAATTTTCAAAGGATTTTATTGTTGTTGTTGTATGTTATAAAGTGTAACGTAACGTTCATATATATAATCTATTTTACAATACTACTAAACGGATTGGTCTTTCGGGACATGATTCCTTGAAATCATGCCAATTATTAAAATAATGCATCGACTCTGTGAAATATAGTGTTGGGGAATTATAATTGTTATTAAAGAAAGATTATAAATAGCCTTGGAAACTAGATTTATATAAACTCTAATTAGAGCACATATCCCTAAGATAGACTTTGAGGATTAGTAAAGAAGAACATCCTGGAATTTTGGTATTGTAGAGATTTTTTGGGTTTTCCGAGAAATACATCCATGTATGCATACAAGCAGGTAGAGGCGGCTCTGGCACAAATGTACCTAGTTGTAAAACCCGAAAACACCACTTTTAGCTAGACTCGAACGGGAATTGGTGCACGACAACGGGCCTTGCTGCACTCTTAGTTACAACACTCCCTAGGGATATGGTTATGATAATTTTCATTTTTATTACAAACCATTATGAAGGGTTTATGAGTTTTATGATTATGGATTATATCCATAAACTGTTCAATTGATGTTAGGTATTTTAAATGTTTGGAATTATGAATTGTGATTCATAAACTGACCTAGTTTATTCCATTGTTTAGAAATAGCGCCTAGTAAAAGGAATGAGAACTCCAACAATACGTATGATCCAATGACTAAGAATGATCATATCATTCATGGAATTAATCCATCATTTAAGAGGGGAATATTCTACCATGTATTATCAACATATAAAGAAATGATATCATGTTTTAGTATGATAAGTAAAGAATTATATGAGTCATATGGATTTGAAGGGAAGAAACAAAAGAAAATTATTTTAGAGAGAATGATGGATAAAGGGAAGAGGGGAATGAAGGATTTTCCCATATGTGATAAATGTATAAATAATCACCATAGTAAATCCTTGAAGGGAATGGGAGTTAGTTTTATGTGTAAAAGAAAGGGACACCAAGTATGTGATTGGAAGGGTACGAAAATGGTTTAAAATGTAAAATGAGTCATCAAAAAGGCTTTGAGACACTACACGAATCAATTCCCTATCATGAGAGTATACCACAAATGATGTTATTGGATAATAATCAAGTTATGATACTACCTTAGATGAAGAGGAATGACTAGTGTTCTTATGTGGTTATTATAGAATAATTTCATTTCATTGTTGTGTCATCAGTATACTAATTATATGAATTTTGAAGATAAATAAGGATTGTACGATAGTACTATTTTATTGAGGATTTGAAATTGTACAGTTCTAAAAAAAGTTACTTCATAGTAAGCTACACATTTTGGAAAATACATGGTTTAAGGAAATGTAATCCTTAATATGGTCTCGATAATGAGGTTGTGATTTTGGAATAAGAGATTGTTGATTTGGATATATTATATTGTATATTCTTGACTACCTTGAAACTGATTAATGATTTTTATATTCCATCATTCTTAGAGTTTACAAAATTTTTGGATAGAAGGATTATATCAATAATTCTATAAGGAATTTGGGATAATGAATGTAACAAATAAGTTTTTATTGTAATTCAGGATGTTTCAAGGTTTTAAAACAATACATGATTAATGTGTTCACATTTTATTACGTGGAGAAATGAATCTTCAATGTGTTTACCTTCTATATAAATTTTGGACTGAGAGTTTGGATAGAAGAAATTTTAAATAGTCTAAAGGTTGGAATTGATTATATTTTTCATTGGATACTATTGTTAAGGTTAATTCATTTCATATGATTATTTTTTTGGATTGTCATTAAAACTTCATCCTGGAGGTCGGGCGACAACCCGTCATGTCCGGTAAGGACGCGAGACTTGAACCCGCAACCAATGGGCGACAAGAGTGCATCACCTACAACTGGCCTATGTGATATCCTGTATTGTATAATGTAGTTTTTTTAAAAAATGTATGATAGGTGAATTATAAATTCATTATTTTTTAAACCCTATATGATTAGGAAAAATTAAAAATAATTAAATCATTTGGAGTGAAAGATGAGTTTGTTGTATGAATTAGATAAAGGATAGAACTATACATGTGAAGTATATTTTTTTCTCTTAATCAATGAAGAAATTATTTATTAAAATTTAGGTTAGATATCTTAAAACAAAAATTGTGTTATCCTAATACCTTATGTTTTTTTGAACTAATGATATTTTAAATCATCATAGATTGAAGGCTTTGAGGCCCTCGGTTTTACACATATTTGTGATTGATGACCTCAAACAATCACTATAAATATTTACGTTTTACTCCAATTATGTGTCTCTAATTTCCAAAAAATTTATCCTAATCGAGATCATAATTTGGTGGTGACACTTTCATTTCCCTTTTCCTATTATTAAGATAAAATTTTATTAAACCAATTTCAGATGTGTGATTTCCCACAAAGGTATTTTAAATTTTCAACCGTTTATTTTTTCTGAACAAATTCAAATTGCAAGGACACATTTTATTGGAGGAGGGAATAATTTAGCACCCAAAGATTTCATAGTACGTTATTTCTTCAAAGTAACTCAATAACTTTGACTACACGCAATACTGAGTTCAAGCACACCACGACTAACAAAACTAGTCGTTCAAATGAGGTTATGAATAATATTAACTATATTTTAAACTTTATATAATCCTTATAATTTTAGAATCCATATAATGATATTATTAGACATAATGTATGGACAAATTCAATTTTTTTAGATAAAGGATGTATTTTTTAGAAAACGCAATTTTAACGCCTTTTGACGACGAACGCTTTTTAAATCCAATATTTGATACTTTTATATATTCAATTTGACAAAACAAACTTTATATTTAGAATCTAGTGATAAAAATTTAGATTTGATATTTTTTTGGTATTTTGCTGATATCTTTCAAATTATGGTGAATACTGAAAATAACTAAATTTTAATTAAAAACTACTTTTTAATTGAAATAATTTATAGTTTTAAATTATGAATTTTAATAGTTTGGAAGTATAAATATATTATAGTTTTACCATTTAATCAGATTCTCATCATTGTAAGTAATTTCCCTTTGAAATTGGATATAAACAAGTGTCAATATTTTGATAGTTATTATTTCTTAAAAATACCTCTTTTGGTTTTTCCTATTGGAATTTATTTTAAATTAATAAATGAATATTCTACATTTTGAATTTAGTAAAATATAATTCATTTTTGAATTTGGTATATCGAAATTAGCTTAGTGTGAATTTTCGGTATTTTTCTGAAAACATTCAGTAGTTTATGACTAGTGAAAAACACTGTGTTATAGTTTAAAATAGAATTTTTATTTAAATAATTATATATTTTATTTAAATTAAATAATATCAAAATAGATACATAATAAATATATATGTTCAATGTAATTCATTGGAATCAGTTTATAATAATTTTAGATATATAAAAATTTTATTGAACTTTTCAGTGTCTTTTACCCACATCCTAGGAGAATTTTCAAATTCACATAAAACATAATTTCACCGCTTTTCTGAGTTTAATTTCAAATACTCGATAGACACGGTTAATATAATGGAGTAAAATTTGGTTCAATAAGATTAAAGTATTTTTTGGTGGATAGTAACTTTTGACTTTTATTTATCACGGTTAAAAGTAAATATGGTAATTAAGGGTAAAAATGAAATCATCATTACCCTAACACATGTCTTAATTCAATTGGATTAGTGTAACAAGACAAAAAACCATAATAATAAAATATTACTTTCACAACCCCCTCCCACCAAAGATTCCCCTCCTGAGCGGGCAATGGTGAAAGGGAGATAATGACCCAGAGTCCCGCCTCAAGTAGGCCTCGGGTTGGCGACTAGCACCAATGGTATGAGTTTTCACAAATATGGGAGGAATTACCATTTTTATTTTTTAGGATCGAGAAATAGGACATGTCAAACACCAAAAAAGAAAATAACAAGTGTATAGAAATAAACCCAAACCAAGCCCACATGCATGTTTAAACAATTTTATAACAAGGTGAAAGTACAAGAAATCTCAAATTACAGTACCGAAAGAAAACAAGAGTACAAGAACAACAACAACTCCAACTGTCCGACTAGTAGTGTCTCGCACATCCCAGGTAGACCTCTTGGAAACCTGAAAGTAAATGTAGGGTGAGAATACAAGTATACTCAGTAGGGAAACCTAAAGCTCTCGTCACAAGTGGGGAGACATCCTAATGTCCTGTGAGAACAACATAAGAAACCTAGCAAGGAATTTTATCCACCCAACCTCACCCACCACACACACACAAAAACACAATCACAATAAGTAGTAGTATATAATAACAAGATTATTGTGTACCCCACACCATTTTCCTTTAGTTAACTGCTCTTCCTAACGGCAAATGTCCTGGTGCTGCCACAGTCTCCCCGCCCGCACACACCTGGGACTCCCCACCACGTATCCCGGCCGCACACACCTGGGCCTCATAACCAGGTATCCCACCCGCACACACCTGGGCCTCACAACCACGTATCCCGCCCGCACACACCTGGGCCTCACAACCACGTATCCCCGCCCGCACACACCTGGGCCTCATCCTGAAGATTCTTGGGAAATAGTAGAACGTGCCCGAAGAGTCATGGGCTAAAGCCACCCTAATCGAAACCATCCCGAAGAGTCTTAAGTGTAAGGTCTCCTCAAGCCATCACAGCCTAGTGGAGAAGGAGCAGGAATGAGCTACGGGAAAAAACACCCTCTCCCATAAAATGGGAGTGTTCGGAAATAAGTGCTCAACATGGGTTGGGTGGGATAAATCACAAAAGATACAGATATATATATATATATATATATGTATACCAAACACACAGCCCAACCTATGGCTTCTAAAATAGAGAAACTGAGCACGGGCCTCGGCACCACTACTACGAAGCATGAATACAACAAACAACCCCAACCCCATTTAGGATTTTACGTTTCAGCAGAATTAGTTTTTTTAGTTCCTTAACTAATTGGAAACTATCCACAACCAACCACAACGATCGTTCAAAAAACATATCACTGCCAGCCACAAATCAAGTTAGGAAAACAAAATCAACACAACCAGGTCCTTCTTATCAACCTACCAAACCATTGATTATTAATCCCATTCCATTACCATGACCCACCGTTTATTAACTCTTCCACTTTTTATTCACAACCCACTGTTCGTTCACATTCAAACCCAACCCTCTAGCCCTGCTGCAAACTGCCATAACCACAACTACACCGTACATCATTATCCCTTTAATACCATTTATCGCAGCCCCTCTTCCCATTCCCAACACCACATTCACACCAAGCCACAACCACGTCAACCACAGCCCCACTACTCACCCTATCCATAACAACCCACAAAACACCTCCATCACATGCCACGTATCCAAGCCAACACCCACATGTTCATTATTCAATTTTGTTTAACGGGGGTGATCACACAAGGGATCCAGATTTTAAACATTCAACTTTATGTGATTAACCAATTTCTACATTCCACAAAGTTTCCATACATAAGAAAAACTAGAAGGAGAGGGAAAAATTTAATTATGTAAGCAAAGGCCCTCAACGACCATGATTTTTAGTAGGCATCAGCTCATTCAGAACATAATATCAAAGGATATAAAGTAACAAAAATCACAAACTTCCCATCCATGTTATATAATCCATTTATTATCATTATTTATTGGTCCAACTGTATATCATGAAAGCAATAGGATACCCACCCGACATGATGCACAAAAGAGAGTGAAAAAAGAAATATCCCTACCTCAATAGGTTCCAATCACAACTCTCCCCGGATCAACTTTAGAAGACGTCTGTCGGCGACCGTCACTTCCATCGAGTCCCAGAAAAACCTCCTCCAGTGGATGTTGGAAAGGAAATTTTGAAGGAAAGACAACGGATCCAATCTTGGACGTTCTGCCTCGTCGTTACGATCCTGTGGCTGTTGACGGATCATAAATCAGAGCTCGGACGAAGAATTTATGGAAGAAAGAGCCTTCGAGTCACTTGGGAGAACTCTGCTCATGGGAAAGGGGAGGAGAGGGGTGAGTTGAAAGGAGGAGGGGACCCCTCCTTTTATAGGGGATAAAATAAAAAGTACATGGCATGTACTTTATGGTACACGACATGTACTCAGTTATTTCACATAGTCTCCACGTGGCTTCCAACACGGCTCCGCGGCTGTTGACTGGTCAACACACGGTTTTAGGGTAACACATACGTGGGGAGGGACTACACGGCGTGCAGTTTGGACACACGGTGCATACCCAATTATTCCACATAGCAAGGACACATCCATCAACATGAGGTATACCCGGAAAGGTGGTACATGGCGTGTAGTTACACTACATGGCGTTTACTCATTTACCTCACACGGCAAGGACACAGCCAGCAACACGGGGTATACCCGGTAAGGGGGTACACAGCGTGTACTCAAACTACAGGGCGCGTAGTTTCAAAAATTCTGGAAAGCATGGGAAAAGTCAATTTTACCATCCAAAACACTTCTTGACCTTCTTTTTTACAAAGGAATGGGCCGGAGAGGTCCGGGCAATTACATCAGATACCTCATAAAACATTCTCATCCCCGAGAATTCAAAAACCAACCTAGAGGAAACCCAACAAGATACCTCTTAGGGTTCTCGTTATAACAGGAACCCAACCAACATCCGTAATCATATGTGTTAGGAATTCCTTCTCCTATGTCGATATATTATTCTCTTTAGGCGAAAATGACTCGCCTGCACGGGTTCAATCACATCCTCCTTAATGCATCTCGATCAAGAATTGGGTCTTCCCACATTCATACATTAGGATTTTTTTTCAACTCGTACTACCCCCAACACCACACAACCAACACACTGCCCAAACACGTGGTTTATGGGAAATTACTTCTCCTATGTCGAGATATTATCTTCTTTTGGCGACACTAACTCGCCCGCATGGTTTCAATCGCATCTACATTAATGCGTCTCGATTAAGGGTCAGGTTTTTCCCTTTCCCCACACATCCGGACATGTCACACACTTCCAGAGAAGAAGGAAACAAAAGGTCTCACAACCAACAAGCCATGCTTTCCATATATCAAATGTATAGAGTACAACATCAACCAAAATCTCAGAAGAACAAGGGAAAACACAAGTCAAAACAACTTCGTGTACTGAGCGTGCATCTGGGTCTCCCGCTCCCAAGTGCTCTCCTCAAGGCTGTCATGCTTCCACAACACACGAACCAATGGAGTGGTTCATCTATGAAGCACCTTCTCATTACGATCCTCGATTCTGACTGGTCGTTCCTTGAAGGTCACGTCGTCTCCCATATCTAAATCTCCAAAGTCGATAATGTGGGAGTCGTCGTGCAAGTACCGACGAAGCTGGGAGACATGGAAGACGTCACGAACCTTCTCCAACTGAGGTGGTAGGGCCAGCTCATATGCCACCTCACCGACTTACCTCATTACCTCAAAAGGTCTGATGAACCTAGGGGAGAGCTTTCTCCCTTTCCTAAACATCTGGTGCCCCTTTCGAGGGGAATCCTTCACGAACACGTGATCTCCCACCTCGAAATCCAAGGGCCTCCTCCAATGATTAGCATAAGACTTCTGTTAGTTTTGATCCGCTTTCATCTTCTCACTGATCGCTCCATAAGAAGACCTGGTTCTTCCTAGTAAAAGCTTTCAATGTAGCATTAACTCGAGAGAAGTTTGAAATGATCCTCTGATAGTAACCTATTAACCCTAGGAAACTACGAACTTCTTCCATGCTCTTGGATTCTTCCCAAGAAACAACTGCCTCCACCTTCGACGAGCCTAGCTGGTTCCCCTCTCGGGGTGCACCTCCCCGCGAGTGCATCCTCTCTACAACCTCTGCCATCTTCTGTACTGTCATGTACGTCAGAAGGGTGAAGGGGGTGACAGCATACTAGAGGGAAGGACGAAGCACCTCCTCCAAACGTCTCACCCGAGACTCCTCATCTGGAAAGAGATCCAGAGCAAAGTGCAGGAGATACTTGAACTTGATCCCTAGCTCTTGTACCGACATACTCCCCTGCTGAAGGGAGATTAATTCCTGTCGCTTCTATGCCTTGATCATGGAAGAAAGGAATTCCTCTTGGAATTACTTCTAAAATTCCTCCAATGGAACCTCTATCTCTATCCTCTCTCCGACGTAGAGCGTCCACCACCATCGCGTTGCACCTCTCAACTGACTGACTGCTAGGGGAACCCAGTAGTCCCTTGGAGCACGGATCAAGGTAAAATCGATCCCTAGCTCCTCAAGCCACCCTTTTGTCTTAGTATCTGAAGTACTACCCTCATACTTCTTGAGGTTATGCCTTTGGAAAGAGTGGAGAGTCTTCTGCCACTGGATATCTTCCTCCTCTCGGTCAATCATCAACTGATCTACCTCCTGGATCTGCTGGGCCTCGGCCGTCTGATCCACCCGGGGATGACATCCAGGTTCATTAGCTATACAGTAAACATAGATCGCATAATCCCAAAATGTAAGGAAAAACACAAGGTTTTATTTTATCATTTTATTTCAATTTCATTCCCAGAACACCTAAATCATGAAAAACACAATCATGATTATGCATGCACCTTCCCTAGGGTCTCTACCCTGCAATCAAAGTAGAATCACTTGGTTGTTCGGAAGGCTCAGAGTCCTTGCATCGGATCACAGGGGGCCCTAAAATCCAACATCATAGCAGGTCTTCCCTGGCCTATGTTACGCACCAAGATTAACTAACATTGTCTCCCTACCATCCCATGCAATCCACATTGTGCCTAACCCCAGACTTCATCCTATCTCTCAACCATCCCTCTGTTACCATTCTGTCAAGACCCCCTCCCACCAAATATTCCCCTCCTGAGCTGGCAATGGTGAAAGAGAGATATTGACCCCCCGTGTCCCACCTCCAGTAGGCCCCAGGGTGGCGACTGGCACCACGGGTGTGAGTTTTCATAAATATGGTAGGAATTACCCTTTATATTATTTAGGATCAAGAAATAGGACAAGTCAACCAACAAAAAGGAAAAGAACAAGTGTATAGAAATAAACCCAAACCAAGCCCACATGAATTTTTAAACAATTTTATAACAAGGTGCAAGTACAAGAAATATCAAAGTACAGTACAAAAAGAAAACAAGAGTACAACAACAACAACAACTCCAAATGTCCGACTTGTTGGGTCCCTCACAACCCTGGTAATCCTCCTGGAAACCTGAATGTAAATGTAGGGTGATCATAGAAGTATACTCAGTAGGGAAACCTAAAGCTCTCGTGCATAAGTGGGGAGACATCCTAACGTCCTGTGAGAACAACAGATGAAACCTAGCAAGGAATTCTACCCACCCAACCTCACCAGCCACACTCACCAAAAACACAATCACGACAGGTAGTAGTATATAAAAACAAGAGTATTTTGTACCCCACACCATTTACCTTTAGTTAGCTTCTCTTCCTAACAGAAAACATCCTGATGCTACCACACACTCCCCACCCACACACACCTAGGCCTCACCACCACGTATCCCGCTCGCACACACCTGGGCCACACAACCATGTATCCCGCCCGCACACAAATGGGGCTTAAAACCACGTATCCCGCCCGCACACACCTAGGCCTCACAACCACGTATCCCCACCCGCACACACCTGGGCCTCATCCCGAAGATTCTTGGGAAATAGAAGAACCTTCCCAAAGAGTCTTGGGCTAAAGCCACCCCAATCGAATCCTACCCGAAGAGTCTTAGGTGTAAGGTCTCCTCAAGCCATCACAGCCTAGGGGAGAAGGAGCAAGAATGAGCTAAGTGAAAAAAAAACCCTCTCCCATAAAATGGGAGTGTTCGACACTAAGTTCTCAACATGGGTGGGGTGAGATAAAACACAAAAGATACAGATATATATATGTATACCAAACACACAGCCCAACCTATGGCTTCTAAACAGAGAAACTGAGCACATGCCTCGACACTGCTACTATGAAGCATGCATACAACAAACATCCCCAACCCCATTTAGGTTTTCACATTAATGAAGAATTGGTTTATTTAGTTCCTTAACTACTGGGAAAATATCCAAAACCAACCACATCGATCATCCGTAAAACATATCCTTGCCATCCAAGAATCAAGATAGGAAAACAAAAGCAATACAACCAGGTACTTCTTATCAACCAACCAACCCATTGACTATTAATCTAGTTCCATTACAATGACCCACCGTTTATTAACTCTTCCACTTTTTATTCACAACCCACTGTTCGTTCACATTCAACCCCAACCCTGCATTCCCGCTTCCATGTGCCATAACCACAACGACATCATACATCATTATCCATTTAATACCATTTATCACAGCCCCACTCACCAGTACTATCACAACATTCACACCAACCCACAACCAATTCAACCACAGCCCCTCTGCTCACCCTATCCACAACAACCCACAAAACACCCACCATCACATTCCACATATCCAAGCCAACACCCATATGTTCATTATTCCATTTTGTTTAACCGGGTTGATCACACAAGGGTACCAGATTTTAAACAGCCAACATTACGCGATTAACCAATTTCCAAATTCCACAATGTTCCAATCCATAAGAAAAACCAGAATGAGATGGAAAAATTTAATTGTGTTAAAAAAGTCCCCCAACGACCATGATTTTCAGTAGGAAATAGCTCTTTCACAACATAATATCATCAGATATAAAGTAAAATCAATCACAAACTTCCCATCGTCGTTATATAAGCCATTTATTATCTTTATTTATTTGTACAACTGTATATCACGAAAATAACAGGATACCCACCCCGCATGATTCAAAAAAGAGAGAGACAATAGTAATATCCCTACCTCCATAGGTTCCGATCACAATGCTCCCACAGATCAACTTTAGAAGACGTCCGTTGGTGTCTGTCACATCCGTCGAGTCCCGAAAAAACCTCCTCGGGTGGAAGTTGGAAAGGAAATTCCAAAGTACAGACAACAGATCCAATCTTGGATGTTTCGCCTCATCGTTACGATCCCATGGCCACTGAAGGATCATAAATCAAAGCTCAGACGGAGGAGTTATGGAAGAAATATCCTTTGAGTCTCTTGGGAGAACTCTACTCAGAGGAAATGGGAGGAGAGGGGTGAGTTGAAAGGAGGAGGGGACCCCTCCTTTTATAGGAGAGAAATGAAAAAGTACACGGCATGTACATTATGATACACGGTGTGTACTCAGTTATTTCACACGATCTCCACACGGCTTCCAACACGGCTCTGCGGCCATTGACTGGTCAACACACGGTTTGAGGGTAACGCATATGCGGGGAGGGACTACACGGCGTGTAGTTTAGACACACGACATGTACCCATTTATTCCACACATCAAGGACACGGCCATCTACACGGGGTATACCCAGTAAGGTGGTACACGACATGTAGTTACACTATACAGAGTTTACTCATTTACCTCACACGGCGAGGACATGGCCTGCAACACGGGGTATACCCGGTAAGGGGGTACACGGTGTGTACTCAAACTACACGGCGTGTAGTTTCAAAAATTCTAGAAAGTGCGGGAAAAGTGCATTTTACCCCCGAGAACACTACTTGTCCTTATTATTGACAAAGGAATTGGCCAGAGAGGTCTGGGCCATTACAATTACCCTTAAAGACAACTTGGATTAGATAAGGACATTTATTATTATTTTATTTAAAGAAGAGTTAAAAGAGTTAAAATCAACGTTTAATAATTAAAACTTTTTTTATATAGGGTTATACATAAGATACATTCGACTATAAATATTAATTAGAAATATAAAAAGATTTTATACATAAAGGTATTTTATTTATAATTTTTAGATTTTAAATTATTATATTTATTAATGACACAATGATGATGCAGTAATTAACTTAATAATGAAAGAATCAAATAAATGGTATTATAAATATTAAAATAAATATAATTTAATTGTTTTTATGACATCCACGAATTTTTTAGGTGAATATAACATGTTATTATTGATTCATTTTATTTTGTTCTAAGTAATCAAGATGTTATGATTTTAACAAAAAATAAATACCAGAGTGTCAAAATTGACAAAAAATAGTTTTTAGAACAAAAAACTATATTATTGGTTGATATAATATTCCTAAATACATAATTATCATCCATAGGGATTAAATAATATTATATATGTCATTATAGAACCACATGAGGTTAGTTTGTAAGTTTATAGTATGTTAATTAACCATATAGTGTAAGAATACAAGAAGACATGGTAAAAGATAAACAATTCAACAAAGAGTTAATCCTTAAAGATAAGGTAAAAATGGTAACCTAAACTTGTCTATAACCTATTGGTTGACAGTGTTTAGACCTATATCCACCGTACACTCAAAACAAATCAATATGGATCCATTATAAACCGAATATGAATTTATTATAATATAATACTTTATGTTTTTCCTAAGGTTCCCCTCACCCATTTTATAAAAGGTCACTCCTCCTATCAAATTCACACCATCAAAGTCATTTGGATCAGCCAAACCCTACCCAAATATTCTCTCATCTACACTCATTTTATCTTATAGGCCTTAATTTGGTCATTAATCCAACCTAAAGAGCCCTTTTGATCAAATCAATATAAAGAACCCGAAAAAGAGGTAAATATTTCATCACCTCTTTCAGGTACTTTTATTCTTCAACTTCTTGTTTCCTTTTTATTTACATTCTAAAATAAAAACTTCAGTATATCATATATAATTTTATTTTATTATAAATATGGTACAACCATATTCATTATTATATTCATCCTATGAATGGAATGTCACCAAACGTGCGTACGTACGGATTACCATCTCCTCGTCGTGGTGTAGTTAGTTATTCGGACACTTCATCATTTGGATGGGTATAATAATGAGTATAAATGATTTAAATACAAAATATAACTTGATAATGATTCTTTATTTATGATGTACAATCCAATTATATATGATTTTAATATCTGAAGAATGATATTGTCACTCGTGTGTACGTATGGCCTACCGTCTCCATAAATTGTGTTTTCCATTTCATATATCTATCTATTATAAATATTTATATTATAAATATATTTGATATATAAATCATGTGTTATATTCTGGGTGTATGTAAATCATGATCTAAATGATATGATCAAGAACAACAAGATAAAACACGTACGATAATGAAATCAATTATTACCTGAAATGTTAATGTAACATAGAAATCATTATAAAATGGATAGTATAAACTCATAAATGAATCATGTAAGATATAATAAATATAAATATTGTTCTGGATTAATTTAATAACATACTATGGTCATTATACAATAATTTAAACGTACCCCTGACCAAAGGAAAGTTCTAGGTAAGGGGTTTTATATCTCACTTTTAATTCTATGATATTTCCATTGTTCACCACTTATTTATTGCTTGTGGTTTATTGTATACTATCATTTGATATGTATTATCATGATTCCCTTTATATTCATGATATTATATTATTCATTAGGTATTTATGGACTATTGTTCCTACGACTCGATTGATTACAATGAGGTAAGGGTTAATTTCACAATCTCATTATTATCCGAGGTTGTTTTGACGTATGTATCTAGTAGGAAATATTTATTATCAATTTCCATGTTTCATAAAAGTGTTTTCGAAGGGATTATTTTTAAGGGATATTTTACTAAATCATATTTTTAAATGTTTTAAATATTTATGCTTCTAAATCATTTTCATTAATGTCCATGTTTTCAAAATGGTTTTTAAGGATTTATTTATATAGACATGAATGTTTTTAAAATGTTAATTCCTTTCAAAAGTTTCAAATTCATATGGGGCAATTTGATTCAAAATTTCCAATAAATTTCTTCCATTATAAATATGTGACTTTTAAATTATTTTACAAAAATTATATTTCTCTCAAAATGTTTTACTCATCAATTTCAACTATGTCATTATTCTATAATGGATATTATTTTCGATTGAGGTTGATTTATTATAATACAATCATCCTTAATGTACTAAATGAGTTATGATATGTTTGAATGTGGATGTTTTTTTTTACCATTCATGTTTTATAGTTAATGTATTTACTTTTCCTAATCTCGTTTTAATATGAATTTTTATGTTATATTTCATCCTTTTCATATGAGGAATGTATTGGACTTTGTATGTGATGGGTGGAGCCCGCTATATCTCCTCGATGCATCAGTAGGTCTCATGAGGCAACTAGATGTGGAATTGGACGAGGCCTTTCCCAATTTGATATATGGTTTTGGACTAGGCCTTAATCATTATTAGACGTCTTGGCTGAGGCCTTGACAAAATGTTTCAGAATGTCTGACATTATACATTCCCTCATTATGAAAATAATATTTATGGTTCATGTACTCATTCGACTAGTAGAATACCCATGATTATGTTTTATTATCGAATTATTTACTCATCTAAAATTCCTTCTATAAAAGTATTCATGTTTATTATTGGTAAAAGTATATGGTTTCAATTATTCATCATGCTTAATATATATGTTATCTTCTGCTATATTTTTTACCCTTACTGAGCATCTGAGCTCACCAATATCTTATGTTTTATTTTCCCAGGATCCCAAGAAGTGTTTTAAGTTTGAGAAGTCGGGTTATGTTAAGGGAACAATGCATTCTCAAATGATTTTTTGTTGTTGTTGTATGTTAGAAAGTGTAATGTAACATTCATGTATGTAATATATTTTCCAAGGCTGCTAAACAGATCGGTCTTTCGAGGCTTGATTCCTTGTAATCATGTCAATGTATTAAAATAATGCACCGACTCTGTGAAATATAGGGTCGGGGCATTATAGTTGACATCATAGGATGTTTAGCAATAACCATAGAAACTATATTTATATAAACTCTATTTATGGCACATAGCCTTAAGATAGACATTGAGGATTATTATAGAAGAACTTCCATGAATTTTGGTATTGTTAAAATTTTGTGAGTTTTTCGAGCCATACATGCTTGTCCTGATGTGAGCAGGTAGAGGCAGATTAGGAACAGATGTACCGAGGAGAAAAACTAGAAAACACCACTTTGAGATAGACTCGAAAGGGAACTGGTTCACGACAATGGGCTTTGATGTACTCATGGTTACGACACTCCCAGGGTATATTCTTAGTATTATTCTCATATTCTTTACAAACCAATATGAAGGGTTTATGAGTATTATGATTATGGATTATATCCATAAACGGTTCAATTTATGTTAGTTATTTTACTTGTTTGGAATTATGAATTTTGATTCATAAACTGACCTAATTTATTCCATTGTTTAGAAATGGCGCCCAGTAGAAGGAACAAGAACTCCAGCAATACGTATGATCCATTGAGTAAGAAGGATCATATCCTTCAAGGTATTAAGATAACATTTATAATGGAAATAGTCTCCCGTGTATTCTCAGCATATAATAAAATAATATAATATGTTAGTAAGATAAGTAAATAATTCCTTGAGTCTTATGGCTTTGAAGGGAAGCAGAGAAAAAAAGTATGGTAGAGAGAATGATGGATAACGGGATGAAGGGAATTATGGATTTTCCCATATTTGATAAAGGTGTATATAATCACCTTGGTAAATACATGAAGGGAATAGGATTTTTTATAAGAGTAAAAAAGGGACACCATGTATGTGATTACAAGTGTATGAAAAAGGTTTCAAATATAAAATGCTTCATCTGCAGGGCGTTGAGACACTATGAAAATCAATGCCTTGTCATCAGAGTATACCGAAAATGATTTTATTAGATAATAATCAAGTTATGATAATACCTCAGATGATGAGGAATGACTAGTGTTCTTATGTTGTTATTATAGAATAATTTCATTTGAGTGTTGTATCAATAGTATATTAGTTATATGAATTATGGAGAAAAATAAGGATTGTACTCCAGTACTACATTATTGAGGATTTAAGATTATATGGTTCTAAGAATAGTGACTTCTGAGTAACCTACACATTTTTGAAAAATACATGTTTGCAGGAATGGTAAACCTTAATATGGTCCCAATAATGAGGTATTGATTTTGGAATAAGAGATGGTTGATTTGGATAAATTATATTGGATATTCTTGACTACCTTAAAACTAATTAATGATTTTTATATTCCATAATTGTTTGAGTTTACATCATTTTTTGATAGAAGGATTATATCCAGTATTATATAAGGAATAAGGGAGCATGAATGTAATCAATATAGTTTTATGGTAATTTAGGATGTTTCAGTGTTTTAAAACAATACATGATGAAGGTGATCACATGTAATTACCTGGAAAAAATAATCATCATTATGTTTACCTTCTATAAAAATTATCCACTAAGAGTTTGGATAGAAGTATTTTGAATAAGTCTAAAGGTTGTAATGGATTATATTTGTCATTGGATTCCATTATTAAGGATAATTCATTTCATAAGATTATCTTTTTTGGATTGTAATTAAAATGGCATCCCGTAGGTCGGGTGACAACCAGTCGCGTCCGGCAAGGCCATGAGACTTGAACCCAAAACTGAAGGGCAAAAATGGTGCATCACCTACCACTGGCCTACGTGATATCCTATATTGAATAATGTAGTTTTTTTAAAATGTCTGATAGGTGAATTAAAAATTCATTATTTAGGAAACACTATATGATTAGGATAAATAAAATTATTTCCTTGAAATCTTTTGGAGTGAAAGATGATTTTGTGGTAGGTATTGGTTAAAGGATTGAAATCTACTTGTCTAGTATATATATATATATATTGATTATTAAATAAATTAATTAATTCTTAAACTTTAGGTAAGAGATCATAAATCCAAAAATGTGTTATCCTAATACCGTAGGTTTTGTTGAACCGGTGACATTTTAAAACATCATATATTGATGGATTTGAGGCCCTCAATTTAACAATTGTTTGTTATTGAAGACCTCAATCAACCCCTATAAATATTGACATTTTCCCTCAAATTATGTGTCTCTAATTTCCACCAATTTTCTCCTAATTGAGATCATAATTTTGTGGTGACCATTTCATTTCCCATTTCCTCTTATTAAGATTAAATTTTATTAACCCAATTTCCGATGTGGGATTTCCCACAAAGGTATTTTCTATTTTAAACCATTTATTTTTGAAGAACAATTTCAAATTGCGAGGATGAAATTTATTGGAGGAGTGAATAATGTAACACCCCAAGATTTCATAGTACGTTATTTCTTCAATGTAATTCATTAACTTGCACTACACGCAACACCGAGTTCAAGCGCACCACGACTTAGGAAACTAGCCATTCGAAGGCGGTTATGAATAGTATTAACTAAATTTTAAACATTATTTAATAATTATAATTTTAGATTCCATATTATGTGTTTATTAGAAATAATGTAAGATATAATTCAATTATTTTAGATAAAGAAGTATTTTTCAGAAAATGCAATTTTAACACCTTTTGAGGGGGAACCATTTTTAAATACAATATTTGACAATTTTATATATTAAAATTTAAAAAATAAACTTCTTCTTTAGAATGGGGAGATAAAATTTTAGATTTGATAAATTTTTGGTATTTTTCAGATAACCTTCATAGTTTGGTGAATAGTGAAAAGAACTAAATTTTAATTAAAAACAACTTTTTTAGTAGAAATAATTTATAATGTTAAATTAAACATTTCAATGGTATGAAAGTATAAATATAGTATATTTTTACCATTTAATCTGATGTTGGTCATTGTATGTAGTTTCACTTTGAAATTGGACATAAACAACTGTCAATCTTTTGATAAATATTATTTCATTGAAATACGCCTTTTGTTTTTGACAACATGAATTAATTTTAAATTAATAAATTCATCTTATATGTTTTGAATATGGTAAAATAGACTTCATTTTTGAATTAGGAATATCAAAATTAGCTTAGGCTGAATTTTCGGTATTTTTCTGAAAAAAAACAATTTTTTACAAATAGTGAAATACACTAAGTTATAGTTTAATACCAAATTTTAATTTAAATAAATTTTTTATTTATATTTATTAATGTGAAAATATTTAAATAATACCTATATAATTTCATTATAATTCATTGGTGTTAGTTTATAAAAATTTTAGATTTTTAAAAATTTTATTGAACTTTTAACCATTTTTTACCCACCTTCTAGGAGAATTTGAAAATTCACATAAAACATAATTTTACCGCTTCTGTGAGTTGAACATAGAAAATATGAGAGACACAGTTAATATCAAAGAGTAAAATGTGTTTCAATATAATAAAAATAATTTTTGGTGAATAGTAAATTTTTTCTTTTATTTACCACGGTTAAAAGTAAATAGGGTAATTAAGGTTAAAAATAATATCATAATTACCCTAACTCAGGTATTAATTCTATTGGATAAGTGTAATTCGACCAAATACAACTTTATGAAAAAAATTTGAACCTTTAAGTCCACTTGGATGATATAAAGGCATTTATTATTATATTATTTAAAGAAGTGTTAAAAGAGTTAAAATCAATGTTTAATAACTAAACAATTTTTTATATAGGGTTAGACATAAGATAAATTCTAAAATAAATATTCATTATAAATATAAAATTATTTTCTACAGAATTTTATTTTATTAATATGTTTTATACATTAAATAATTAAATTTATTAATTACACAATGATGATGCAGTAATTACCTTATTAATGAATGAATCAAATAAATAGTATTATAAATATTAAAATAAATATAATTTCAAATATTTTATGATATAAACGAATTTTATTGGTGAATATGTCATGTTTTTGTTGATTCAATGTATTTTTTTCGAAGTAATCATGCTCTTATGATTTTAAAAAAACCAACGAGTGTCAAAATTGACATAAAATAGTTTTTAAAACATTAACGATGTTATTGGTTGATATAATATTTTAAAATATCTAAGGCTCTGACAAAGGACATAAATAATTTTATTTATGTCATTAAGGAACCACTTTAGGTTCTTTTGAAGTTTATTTTAAGTTAATTAACTATATAATGTAAGAGTAAAAGAAGACACAGTAAAAGTTAAACTATTTTACAAAGAGTTAAACCTAAAAGATAATGTTAAAATGGTAACCTAAACTTGTCTAAAACCTATTGGTTGAAAGGATTTCGACACATAACCATGTTAACCTTGAAATAAAGCAATTTTAATCCATTATAAAGCGAAAATTAATTTATTATGAAATAATACATTAAGCGTCTCCTAAGGTGCCCGTCACCCCAGTTATAAAAGGGAACTCCTCCTTCTCTCAAATTCATACCTTCAAAGCCATTTGGAACTACCATCCCCTGCCAGAGTATCCTCTAAAATACCCTCTGTTCATCCTATAAGCCTTACATTGGTCATAAATCCAACCTATGGAGCCCTTTTGATCGAATCAAAAGGATGTACCCGAAGAAGAGTAAAATATTTCATCACCTCTTTTAAGTTATTTTCTTCTTCCACGTATTTTTTCCTTGTTATTTCCATTCTAAAATAATAACTAAGGTATCTTATATATATTGTGATATTATTATAATTATGTTACAACCATATTCATTATTATATCTATCCTATTAATGGCATGACACCATATGTGTGTTAGTACGGATTACCGTCTCCAGGTCGTGGTGTAGTTTGTTATTCAGACACGTCATCATTTGGATGGGTATAATAATGAGTATAAATGATATAAATAATAAATATAACATGATAATGATTCTTTATATATGATATACCATCCAATTATATAGTATTTTAATATCAAAAGATTGATATTTTCACTCATGCGTCCATACGGCCTATCGACTCCATAAACAGGGTTTTCCATTTCATATATCTATCTATTATAAAAAGTTATATTTTAAAAATATATGATATATATACCATGATATATATTCTGGAAGTATGTAATTCATGATCTAAATGATAGGATCATGAATAACAAGATAAAACACATACGATAAAGAAAGTGATTATTACCTGAAATGTTAATTTGACATAGGAATCATTATAAAATGGGTTGTATAAAGTCATAAATGAATCATCAATGACATAATAGATATGAATATGGTTCTGGAATAATTTAAAAACATACTATGGTCATTATACAGGAGGTTAAACTTACCCCTGACCAAAGGAATGTTCTAGGGAAGGGGTTTTTTATCTCACTTTTAATTCTTTGATATTTCTGTTGTTCACCACTTATCTATTGCATGTGTTGTATTGTATACTGCCATTTGATATGTATTATCATGATTATATTAATATTCATTATATTATATGATTACTTTGGTTGTAATTTACTATTGTTCATACGATTTTATTGATTACAAATAGGTAAGGGTTAATTTCAAAATCTCATTATTATCCGAGGTTGTTTTTACAGAAGTATCTACTAGGACATATTTATTATCCATGTCCATGTTTCATAAAAGAGTTTTCAAAGAGATTATTTTTAAGGAACATTTTACTAAAACATCATTTTAAATGTTTAAAATATTTATTCTTCTAAATCATTCTCATTAATGTCTATGTTCTTAAAATTGGTTTAAAAGATTTGTTTATATGGACATGAATGTTTTTAAAATTTTAATTCCATTCAAAAGTTTCAAATTTTTATGGGACACATTGATTAAAAAATTTAATTAAATGTCTTCCTTTATAAATGTGTGACTTTTAAATGATTTTACAAAGAGGATAATACTCTCAAAAAGTTTTACACATAATTTTCAACTATGTCAGCATCCTTTACTGGATATTATTTTTGATTGAGGTTGATTTATTATAATACAATATTATATATTGTATTTAATGAGTTATGATATGTTTGACTGTAGATGTTCTATTTTTATACCATTCATGGTTTATGGTTAATGTATTGACATTTCATGTGCTAGTATTAATATGCATGTTTATGTTATATTTCAACCTTTTAATATGAATAATGTATAGGACTTTGTAAGTGATGGGTGTGGCCCATTATAGCACCTCGATGGATCGGTAGGACTCATGATACAACTAGACGTGGAATTGGCTGTGGCATTTTCCAATTTGATATATGGTTTTGGCTGAGGTCATAATTGGCCGAGGCCTTGAAAAAATGTTTCAGAATGTCTGACATTATACATTACCTCATTATGAAAATAATATTGAAGGTCTATTTAGTCATTCGACTAGTAGAATACCCAGTATGATATTTTTTTATGGCATTATTTACTCAGCTCATATTCTTGCCATAAAATAATACATGTTTATTGTTGGTAAAGGCATGTGGTTTCATTTATTCACCATGCTTAATATTTATGTTATCTTCCACTGTATTGTTTAGCATTACTGAGCTTCGGAGCTCACCCCATTCTTATGTATTATTTTCCCAGGATCCCAAAAAGAGTTTTATGTTTGAGAAGCAGGGTGAAGTTAAGGGAACAATGGCATTCTCAAAAGAATTTTTTTGGTTGTATTTTATGATGTGCAATGTAACATTCATGTATGTAATCTATTTTCCAAGACTTCCAACCTTATCGGTCTTTCGGGACGTTATTCACTGTAATCATGCCAATGTATTAAAATAATGCACCGACTCTGGGATTCTAGGGTCAGGGTGTTATAACTTCTCTCCACTGCTCATGGAATCTAGTCTTACTTACCATTCTTCAGAAAGGTTAGACGACGTGTGGGGTATGCCACGTGCATTCTGCATTTAGCTTCTCAAGAGACCATGGGTCTATGCTCTTGCTATAGGTGAGAAAGACTCTACAGGTAGTTCATCTACTCACCTTGTTGAGAACCCTTGTGTTTAGTATCATAGAATGTTCTTCTAGATTGCCTGGGAATATGTTAAAGTAATGATGTAAATAAATAATTGAATAAATTATGTTTTCCCATGGGGTTTGAAGATTGTTGGGGAGTAATGCTGAGGTTGTGATTTGAAGGAACAATGTACATTGGGTGTGATGAAAATGAAATGAAATTTTTATTTTTTATTGGTTAATTAATGAATAAATAAATAATTATCGTAAAGCACAACTGATAAAAATGGAATGAAATAATGTATTAAATATCTTTAAATGGTTGTCTGATTATAGGAAACCTAGTCTTAGAAGTGATAGCCTAGAGTCTGGGAGACGTTAGTTGCTATTGAGGTATAATACCCGACATATGTTACACATTATGTAGGTTGTGGTGGCTACCAGAAACTACCTGGTTAGTTTTATTATGTGGATGTGGTGGTTTTTTTCACAAGGTGCATGTTGTGGTGCTTCGCCCAGGTGTCTGCGAGCAAGCCTTTTTTGAGAGAGATGCTCAGGACATGCGATGTTGGGGAAAAGCTAAAAAACAGTGCAGAAGTAGTAGTGGGGTACCCCTGATATTATTTATTATATGATATATTCTTGAATCTGTTACTTGGTGAGAGTATCCATGGTGAGGCTAGGAACTTTTTATACATATTTCGATGACGAGTCAGTTTCACTCGTTGTTCACTGTGCTTTATCATGCTTTCATTTCTTTTGTCTGAGAGGCTTCAGGAAGGATCCTATTGAGTATACTATTATACTAACCATATGTATGTATAATCTTATTTTCATGTAACTTGGAGTAGGTTGGAGATCATGTTGGTTACTACTAGCTTGCGGTTGTAGGAGATATTCGGGCTTATGGTTTCTACTGTTTTACTTCTTTTCTGGGTACATTATATTTTCCCCCTTTCAGTTGTAGTAGTATTGAAAGAATTTTCATATGGATACATGGAATTTCTTTCATCATACTATTTGTGTTGGAGTTGGTAGGTGTTTATCTTATCTCCCTTTCTCAGGTTCTCTCTTAGAGGGAAATTCCTCTCATTTGTGTGTTTACTGTACCCTCGGTGCTAGTCTCTAACCCGAGGCATATTGGAGGCGGGACTCGGGGGTCATTATCTCCCTTGTCATATTACTGGCCCCGTAGGAGTACACATTGTGGGGATAGGGACCTGACATAGTTGCATCAAAGGCATGTTGTGAGATAGGAAGGTGTTTAGATTTCGGCACATGTGAGGTTGCATGGGTTGGTAGGGAAACCGTGTCATTAATGTTTATCAAGTCATGTAAACACTAGAGACCGGCTGAGACATAGGCATTTAGGCCCCCCTAAGATCTGATATACGGACATTTATGTTTTCAATGGATACTAAACAAGGTGATACTGGTTGCAGGTTAGAGACATTGGAAAGGATCACGCATCATTCTTCATTGTGGAAATATTTGAATGGGTATACCTTGGGATAGGTTAACCTAAAATCAATAAAATCAAACAATTAATAATTAATGACGAGTATTCAATATTTTAGGTTTAGGAGCTCTAACTATTTGTTAATTTTTAGGTATTGCTCTAGGTCAACGTCCTCATTAGGATCTCAAAGAAGATTTAAAGATGGTTGTTCCAGTAGATCACCACTGGGTAGATGATGACAATGATGAAACATAGAGGAGGAACCTCCGAGATTTTCAACGCCAGAGTATGTAGAAGTATGAGGGATCTATTTCAGATGCAGTCACAGAAGACTGTTTGTAAGAGGTCGATATAGAATTCAGTCTCATATGTGCTTGGAAGGAGCACTGGGTGTCCTTGGTTGTGACGATGCTGGGTGGAACAACGAATAAGTGGTGGTTCTTGTTCATTCGGGATCATGAGGAGTCAACGATCTCATAGGATCCGTTTTGAGGCATGTTTAGGGTTTATTTTGTTCCACTGACCACAAAGGCGTCCAGTTGCGATGAATTTATTTCCCTTAAATAGGGGAGCACTAGTGTGTGAGTGTTTGTAATCCATTTCTAGAATATTTTACGATATACAGTGGAATTGTTTCCAGATGAGGAGGCCAGGGTAAGGCCTTTCGAGGAGGCTTTGAATCCAGAGATCCAGTGCTAGGGTACCCCAATTATGCTGAAGACATGTCTTGAGGTACTGGAAAGGGCATATGTTGTCGAGAGGAAATTGGACAGAACCGGATGAAACCGAGAAGGGAGTTTTCATGATTACTCACAAAGTAGAGTTGTGGTTTGGGGTTCTCGGTTTTCAGGGTAGAAGAGTTTACATTTGGATGAGGGTAGGTCCCGGCCCTCATCATCTCATTTCATTGGGGAAGCAACTCTCAGGCTTATTCCAAGGGATTTGGTGCTTGTTTTTCTTATGGTGGTTGAGGTCATTAAAAGCGAGATTGCTCAACCTTTCAGATCAGTCATTGTGCACCAGGTTTTCCGCTCTCGGTTCCTCCGTTGAAGTAGTTCCAACCAAGGAAGCAACAAGATGTTGTAGTATCTATAGACCAGTAGAGGGTAGATGGGGCAGGCAAAGGACATCCCTATGATGCTCCCCATCCTCATAGAGAAGAGAGAGGATAATTTGGTGGTCATCATCAAGGTGAGAGAGGTCATGGAGGTGGTCATGGTCAGCTTCATGCTTTAGCGTTTCCAGCGCCGGAAGAGCCAGAAGTCATTCGAGGTACCCTTTTTTTGTTTTCTACCTTGGTGTATGCCTTGTTTGATTCAAGAGAGACACACTCCTTCATATCACATATCTTTTTCCATGCTTTGTTACTTGAGGTAGAGAGGCTTCTAGTTCCTTTGGAGTTGACTACACCTATTGGAGGTCTAGATGACTTGTTTGATATATGTAGAGACTGTGATCTAGTGATGGGGAAGCGCCGCTCTTGGGGAGATTTCCTATGTTTACGAATACAACTATATGATGTCTTCCTCTACATGTATTTGTTGTATTCAGTGTAGGCTATCATGGATTTCTTCTGGAATCAAGTCATTTTATTCGATGTGGATGGAGATTCGGTGTTGTTTTTTGGCAACGGGACCCTTGGATGGGTCTGAGGCGTGTTACATCCTTTTCATCCATGATGGTTGAGCTGATGCAAAGTTCCTTAGAGGTTGAAATGTTGGAATTTCCTAGGTTTGTATAATAGTACCCTGATTTTTTTTCTAGAAGTGGCTGTAGCATTACCCCTTCAATGAGAGATCGAGTTTGCGATAGACCTAAAACCAAGATCATCTCCTATATCTATGTCTCCATAAGTGATATCCACTTCTGAGTTACGAGAGCTATGTACACAAATTGATGGTATTTTACAACATGGATGGGTTCGACCCTGTGTGTCACAATGGGGTGCACCATTTTTGTTCATAATGAAAGCTGACAGCTGTTTGCAGTTGTCTGTCTATTATCATCACATAAAAAAAGTGACAATAAAGAATCGCAATCATCTTCCACATATTGATGATTTATTAGATCAAATTAATGGTGAAACCTGGTTCTCAAAGGTCGACTTGTAGCCCGGATGTCATCATATTCTTGTGATGTATGGGGATATCCTGAAGACTACTTTCTGTTGTCGTCATGGGAATTATGTGTTCGTTGTAATGTCGTTCGGTGTGAAAAATGATCCGGATGTGTTCAAGGGATTGATGAACTCTATGTTTCGTGTGTTCTTTGACATGTTCATGGTGTATTTCATCGACGACAAACTTGTGTACTCCACTTCTATGGAAGAGCATTCATAATACCTATGCGCCACTATGGGAGTTCTTCATCAACATCTTCTATTTGGGAAGATGTCTATGTGTGTGTTTTGGGCTCGAGAAGTCCATTTATTGGGAAATGTTGTGTCCCATGAGGGAGTATCTATGGATCCATCAAAGATAGAAGCAGTCATGTCTTCCAAACCCCTCATAACAGTGTCAAAGGTGGGAAGATTCCTTGGTCTCGCAGGCTATTATAAAATGTTCATAGCCGATTTCTCTTGGGTTGCGACTCCTATGATAGCATTGACAAGGATGGATCATCCATTCATTTGGAATGATCAGTGTCAGAAAACATTTGATTATTTAATGGAGAAGTTATTAAGTGCTCTATTTATTTTTCATCAAATAGAGGGAGTTCAGTTTGATGTTTCCTGCGATGCTTCGCATCTGGGGTATGTTTGGGTTCTCAAGCATCAAAGATCAGTTTTTTCTTATGGGTATCAGAAGTTAAATCACAATGAACTTAAATATGCAACCAAAAATTTTTAATTGGTAGTCGTGGTGTTTTCTCTGAAGTTGTGGATACATTACAACATTGGTTAGTGCTTTTGGTTTTCACCAATTTTAAGAGTTCCAGGTATGTTTTCTCATAGCATGACTTGAACATATGATAGCGTCAGAGGATATAGTTCTTACAGGAATATGACTTCGAGATATCATATACACCTAGAAATGTGAATGTTTTTGCTGACGCACTGAGTCAAAATTCATGTAGTGATGCCGCACATGAATCTGGTGATCCCTAGAGAGTAATGGATGAACTGTCATCATTAGATTTTTATATGAGAAAAGTTTGGGGCAGAGCCTGTATTTTTTAGATGAAGGTACATTCATCTATAGTGTAGAAGGTGGAAGATTCCCAGTTAGGGGATATAGAGGTGGAGGTTTGGGGACATCGAGTTGTTTATTGTGAAGCCCTAATGGGTGGTCGGAAGATGAAAAACACCGAGTGTTTTACCTGGGAAGGATATTTGTTCCTTTGAAAATTTGTGAGATGGTTCTCAGTGAGCTCCATAAGTCACCATTAGTGGTTCATACTTCCTGGAAAAAGATTTACCGAGCCTTCAGGATCTAGTTTAGGTGGCCTGGGCTGAAGTGTGCAGTTGCGGAGTTTGTGTCTTGATGTTTGGTCTGCTAGAAGGTGAAGGTTGAACACCATGTTCCTAGTGGTTATCTACAGCCATTAGATATTCCTCAGTACAAGTGGGAGGACATCCCAATGGACTTTGTAACTGGTGTACCTTGAGCTCAGGGAGGACATGATACTATTTGTGTGGTAGTGGATCGTTTAAAAAAAATCTCACTTTATAGCAATCAACGAGTCCAACTTAGTGAAAGTTTTATCGAGGTAGTATCTAGAGGAGGTGTTGAGACTACCTAGAGTCCCTAGGACGATCATTTCTGACTGAGATCTTCACTTTATCTCTAGGGTTTGGAGAGGTCTCCAACATGATTTTGGTTCTCATTTATGCCTTAGAACATCTTTTCATCCACAGAAGGATGTTCAGACAGATCGGACCATCTAGAATCATGAATCATGTTACCATCTTGTGTCTTGGATTTTGGAGGTACGTGGATGAGGCACATAGCCTTGGTGGAGTTCTATTACAATAATAGTTTTCACTCCACCATCAGAATGGCTCCTTTTAAAGCCTTTTATTTCAAACCATTCAGTTCTTCATTTTGATAGACTGGGGTCGGAGAGTCAGTAATTCTCAGACTGGAACTAGTGCAGAATACAACAGAGATGGTTCAGGTGGTTTATGAGAGGATGAAGAGAATACAAGATCGTCAGAAATAATATGTCGATCAAAGGAGGAGGCTCATAGTGTTTGATGTTGGGGACCATGTGCTTCTGAAGGTGACTCCCCGTTGTGGGCAATGATGATTTGTTAGTGGAAGTAATATTTCTCCTTAGTTAGTTGGGTCATTCGAGGTGTTATATCTTGTTGGAGTTATGACATATCGAGTAGCACTTCCCCCGTAGATGAGTCAGATACATGATGTTTTCTATGTATCACAGCACTGTCATTATCTTCATGATGTCTCTAACATCATCAATTGGGGATAGATCGATGTTGATTATGATTCGACCATCAAGGAGATACCTATGAAGATCCAATACAACAATGATGAGTTGTTGCGTGGGCTTTCTATCCCGTTGGTTTGTGTCTTGTGGAGACATTGAGGCATGGAGGATAGTACTTTGGAATGTGAGTCAATGTTACGTGCTCAGTACATAGAGTTGTTTGATGTTCAACTCTTTTCAGGTAACAATGTCCCCATTGTAGTTATAGACCATTCGTGTTTATAGTATGGATTTCTTTTTTCTCTTTATGAGGATTCCTCAATTTTGAGAGGTATCTCGATGGGTGGTTGTTTGTACCCAGTTTCATTTTTCTTTTTAGGTGTTTTTTCATTCTTGAGGATGAGATTGTTTTGAGAGGTATTTGTTGTAATGGCCCAGACATCTCTACTCCATTCCTTTACAAAAATCAGGTGTGTGAGGTGATTCAGGAGGTCAAGATGACTTATCAACAACACCACCAATTTTCTAGTTCAGTGAACAGTTCCAATGGTAGACAGTTGTGAATGGTGCAACGGTTAACTTCTTTGAACAGTTCATCGGTGACATTAGGTGAACAATGTCATTGGTAACCTTCTCTGAATAGTGTCACCGATGACCCTTGGTGAACAGTGTCATCAGTAACCTTCTATGTATAGTTCCATCGGTGAATAGTTCTATCAGTGAGGTCTAATGGTAACCTCTCTTTCCTTTTCCAAATTTACAATTATATGAATATTTCCATCAGTGAACTATTCTATTGGTAGCCTCTAATGGTAACCCCTCTTTCCCTTTTCAGAATTTTTAATTATATGAACCGTTCCATCGGTGAATATTTCTATCCGTAACCTCTAACAGTAACCTAATTTTTGTTTTCCAAATTTCCAATTCTATGATAGTTCTATCAGTGAACATTTCTATCAGTAACTACTAATGGTAAACTCTATTTCCATTGCCAAATTTTCGATTCTATGAGTACTTCCATCTATGAACAGTTCTATCGGTAACCTCTAAGAGTACCCTCTCTTTACTTTTACAAATTTCCAATTCGTTGTATAGATCCATCGATGAACAGTTCTATCGGTAACCACAAATGGTAACCTCTCTTTCCTTTTCCATATTTCAAATTTTATAAACATTTCTGTCGGTAACATTTATTTCCATATCCAAATTCTGAGTTCGTGAACAATGTTTCTAGAACTCCGTGGTCTATCGGTAACCTATATCGGTATCCATTATTGGTAACCTCTATTTCCATTTCCATATTTTGCATTTGTGAACAATGTTTCCAGAATTGTGAGGACTATCGGTAACCTCTATCAGTAACCTCTATTTCCTATTCCAAATTTTGAGTTCATGAACTGTGTTTCTAGCTTCTTAAAGTTTCTCCCCTTTAACGTTTCCTATGACATAAATTGCATTTAAAACCTTATTTTAAGGACTCTAAGGCTGATTCAAAGGCTATAACTCCTATATTAATGTATCCTAAGGGTCGGGCCATTTGTATTGGTCAAACTATGTGGTTTAATGCAATCCCCTTTTAAAGGTAACCCTAATGTATCTTAAACCACCGCTCTGTTAAATCTTCTAACAGGAGGAGATGTCTTCTTACCTGGTTCTTCCTCATTGTTCTTGGTTATGAGATTATAAAACATTTCATTCTATTTTGAAGGGGTTGTGCAATCAACATTCCTCCTTCGATTGTTTCTACTATATTTTGATTCAACCAAGAAGTATCGATCAATATTCGGTATATGGTATGATCTATCACCATTATTTTGGGTTTGTCTCCTTCTGTTTCTCTTTGTAGTAAGCATGTTTAATTATTTGTGACCACTTACTCATTAGTTTTCCCAATGTTGGAACTTTTGATTAATAAATATATTAATTCATTTTGGAATAAAGAACTGCTGGTTTGATAAAAGTTAAACCCTTCTAGGGTTCTGAGTTACCCTCCTGGTTGTTTATGGGATAAGAGCCCATCTGAAATGATGTTTTTTTCTTGCTAGATGTCTTGTGGTGTGAGCCTGGATGGCTATTTTGATATGTGGGGGCAAGGCGGCCTATTGATTGCGGCATTTTTGGGGGCATAGAGTGGTGAGATATAGCCGTTTATGTATGTCGGTGTCAGGGAGGACACATGGGATGATGGAATAAGGTTAGATGTGAATGTTTGGATGCTTGTTGATTCTTATTGGTTGTTTATGTACTATAATTCTCCCTGCTTATAAAGGAAGCTGGACTTACTTACCTTCATCCAAAAGTAGGTAAGACGCATGGGGTATGCCACGTGATTTCCGTGTTTATATTCTCTAGGGAGAATGGGTCAAATCTCATACTATAGGAGGAAAAAACTCGATGGGTAGTTCATCTACTCACCTTGTTGATACCCCTTGTTTTTAGTAATATAGAACATTTTTCTAGAATTCCTGGGAATATGGGAAAGTGATGCTGTAAATAAATAGTTTAATAAATGATGTTATCCCATGGGGTATGGAGCTTGCTGGGGTGGAATGTTGAGGGTTTGATTTGAAGGAACAGTGTACTTTGGGTGTGATGCTAATGAAATTTAATGTGGAATTGTTATTAGTAAATTAATGTTTAAAGAATTAATTAACATCGAGTCATACTGATAAAAATTGAATAAAATAATGTATTAAATCTTTTTATATGGTTGTGTTCTTATACGATACCTAGTCTTAGATGTGGCATCCCAGAGTTTTAGAGATGTTAGCTGACATTATGTCTAAGACTAGGTTATTCCCATAGTGTTGGTTTTAATCTATATTATATTCTTTACTTTTTGTGTTTTTATACGCTACTCTAACCTATCATTAAGGGAAACTGACATCCATGGATTCTAAGCCATGGGGGGTTATTTTCCCCAACATTCTGGTGAGAGGATGAATGGTTGAATACCCCCATTGGCCCCACACTCTTCTCTTGGTAGTTACATGTACTGGTAGGAATATCGATTATTTTTCCCCATATATGTTTGTAGAGGGTTATATTGTCTTGTGGTTGTTCACACACATATATTCTGGATATAGCTTCCTATGGACTACTATAGGTGTAACGGGTATAGGCTGTGATGGCTTGAGGATCCTTACTCGGTGTATATTCTCTAACAACATGAGGTATAATACCCAACATATGATACACGTTATGCGGGATGAGTTTGCTCCCAGAAACTACCTGGTTACATTACTTTCATGGACGTGGTGGTCTCATTGCTCGAGTTGCATGTTGTGGTGCTTCGACCATGTGTCTACGGGAAACCCTTCTTGGAGAGAGATGCTTAGGACGAGTGACATTGGGTAAAAGCAGCAAACCAGTGGGGAATTAGTAGTGGGGTACCCTTGATATTAATTATTATATGATATATTCTTTTTTGTGTTACATTTTGAGAGTAGCCTTGGTGAGGCTGTGAACATAGTATACCAATTTAGGAGAAAAGTCAGTTTCACTTGTTGTTCACTGTGGTTTAGCATGCTTTCATTACTTTTGCACGAGAAGATTTGATGGGGATCCTACAGAGTATACCTCTATACTCACCCTATGTATATATAAAATAATTTTCATGTAACTTAAAGAAGGTTGGAGATCAGGCTATATACTACTACCTTGCGACTGCATGAGATATTCGGGATTTTAGTTGCTGCTGTTTTACGTCTTTTTTGGGTACTTGCAGTGTTTCCCCTTTCCGTTGAGTAGTTTATCATGACATTTCATACGTGTACGTGAGATTTCATTCATAATAATGGTTGTGTTGGGGTTTTTTGGTGTCAATATTATCTCTTTTCTGCATGTGTTCTCTGAGAGGGTAATGCGTCTCATTTGTGTGTTTACTATTCACTCAGTGCTAGTCGCCATCCTGGGGTCTACTGGAGGCCGGACTCAGGGGTCATTATCACCCTTCTCACATTGCTAACCTAGGAGGAGAAACATTTATGTGGAGTGGGTTGTGACAATGGATGACTATGGGGATCTATTATCATATAATATATTATATCAATATTTAAATGAATAGTTCATTTGGTTCTATTATTATAATGTGAAAAATTAACTCAATCATTCTAAAAATCTATTCGTTTGGTAAATGTCATGTAAACAAACTCATCAATAAATTCATATATATGGATTTCAAAAATAAATTTAATAGAATTAAATTATAACATTATATATAATTATAAAATATTATTTATACTACCTATTATTATCATGGAATGATTATATTTTTGGGAAGAATGAATAACACTTTTATTATTTTGAATCTAATCCAAAACGATCATGATTACTCACACCAGATATAAAAAATAGTTAATAACTAATTAATATACATGTAGATAATAATTTTAAATGAATATTATAATAATATACGAAATTAAAATTTTTCATTAAATTAGTGATTATGATAGTTACATTTTTTATACGTGATGTTACAGTGTATTTGGACTAAACATGAGTTGAGGTAAGGGGTTCGTTGTTCAAAATTTGATTTCCTGAAACATATATCATAATATGGATCATTATACCATTAAAATTTTGTGATTATTGTATACAATATAAAATTTACCATATATATGGGGTTTTAAATTTTCCTTAAAAAAATTATTTTATATTGAATCATATTTTACGTGATATATTTCTTATAACTGAAACTAAGCCTATTTCTTCTTCATGGTTGGAAATATCCCGATTTCCATATATATAAATTCATTTTATTGATTTTAATGTATCCCTATATTGTGATTAATAATTTATAAAGCTTAATTTTAACAACTATTCTTTATTTAAAAATATATAATTAAATTTTAGCAATTTTTTATTGGTCATTTTCATCAAAAAAATGTTGATCGTCTCTTTTTACCCTTTACATGTGAGCATGTCACTCCACCACATTTGTAATTTTATATAAATGTTTCTCAATAAAATTTCATGGTTTATATAAATATTTTATATCCTTGTTTTATAAAATACCACATCAAAAATTATCACAAAATATCATGAATATCTCACACTTCGAAATTATTTTGTCAAAAACAATGAAAAGATTTATTCTTCTGAGTAATTATTCATTAACGTAACTTTTGAATTATCTAGAAAATTATTTAAATGATAAAATCCACATTATTTACTGGTATTTATTATCAAATATACCACATTTTTTAGGTGAATGGTCCACCACATCCCTTGTATTCCCTATTAATCCAATGTGTTATAATATGAGCTCTCTTTAAGTGTTTTCCGTATATGAATATCCAATTTCTGATCCCTGTGATTAAATTGTAATCGTCTCAGATCAATATATGAACTATTAATGGGATCTTGGTGGTTTAATCATAAACCCTTTATCTACAGATTATAAATTTGATATATTTTATTGTTTTGATTAAATGGTATTTACATAGAATGTTATATATTATATTTGGAAAACTATTTATTTTCTATGATTTTATCATTTTATATTTATTGATGTAATTATAAATGGATGGTTTAAATGAGAACAATTTAAATATATTATAAACAAATTTTATTTTTATTGTTTCTTTGAAATTTTATTAAATGAATATTTTTACATTTTCATGGGTTCATTGTGCTATAAATAGTGATTTTTTTTTCATCTGATATTATCATAAATCAAATTTTATTTTCATAGGTCTTTTATGATTTTTTAGGAGAATTAATTTTTGGTTGAAGTGATATGTATGGATGAATAATCGGTGGGGTCCAGTATAACCCTCCGAAACGTTGGATAAATGATCATATCTTATGAGATAATTATTCAAGAGTAAATTTTAGTCCCCCATAGGTGTGGGAGCTAATGGTGTGACTCATGGAAGTAATGATTCCACATAATAATATATGATCAAAAATATAATTATTCCCTTTGTTTTATACCTTCTATTCTGACTATATTATCATCATATAGAATGTATTTATTTACTTGTTTTTATACACTCTTTTGATTCATGTATTTTTCTAGTCAAAGCTTTATTCCATGATTAATGATCCATTAAATTTTAGTTCTATGTTTCTTAATTTTCATCATTTCACCCATATGGTAATATTATTCTCATGTATGATAATTGATCATTAACACTTATTTTTAGACTTATTTACCATCTCGTATCTCCCCTTTTTTATATTTCTATTTTTGATGGTATTGAATATATGAAATGTATGAATTTAATAGAATAGTTTCATATGTGTATAATTTGTAAGACATATTGAAGGCTCATTAAGGAATAGTTAGATTCGTATATAAAAAGAAGAATATCATGTTGATAGAATAATCATTGTTTTTGTAAGTCATTGTTTCATCAAAAGTCTAACAAACTCTAAACCTAAAAGTTATTTGTAATTTAATTTAATTTAATATTTAAATTTTTTAGGAAGATTATACAATAAATTATATAGGATAATATTTTTTAATTTTTATTAGGTTTTAGATAACATTAGTTATCAGAATGATATTAGTGATTGATAAATTTGGAGTTAGAAATTTCATAAAAGGATAATATTTTAAGGACTATTATTATGTTATTTTTATATATTACCTTTATGTTTGATTTATATAATATTATATGGATTATAATAGAAAACCATAATCCAAAATTCATAAGGACAAGTCTAATGGATAAATATTCTTATAGGATAGCAACCTGAGATTCTGGTAATATAGATATTGTGTGGTTTTTCAAGAAATAACACCAATATATGGATACTACAAGTGTACGTGGGCTCTATAATATATTTACATAAGGGTAATAACAATTAAATTGTTTTATTTTCTATTAACACTCTCACAACATGGTTAATAATAATGACTCACAACTGCACCCCTAGTTTGAAAGTCCTTATAGATATTTTTTTGTTAATCACGTTCTCATAACAAGCCATTGTAATTGTATATTATTTTAAGAAATTAAAGGATGATGTTTGTGGGGACCCAAACTAAAGAATAAATGGTTGTACCCCGAGTTAATTATATTTAAATAAAATTTGATGTAATAATCTCATCAATTAATTCAAATTAAATGATATGTTTTCATATAATTCTATAATATGAATTATATTATGGTGATAATTATTCATCACCAATTATTTACTCCTTTTGGTTCTAGTAATGGTTGATTAGCCATGGAACGATGAAAAAATTTATTTACTATATTATTTATAAATTTTACAAATGATAATTCTAACATGTTTTGAGTAATAATGAAAAACATTGATATTATAAAAAAAGCTATCATGAAGAATCATTAACAATCTATTCATATTAGAGAATCAAAACACAACATATAAGGGAATGATAGTCCCATGAATGGCTTTTCGAGCTAGGGAGAGGTCCTTGGCGATGGATTTGCTGTTTCTTATCAAATGTGGTGATCTTGCTCCTTCACTGCGGCGTTTTATGGCCAATAGTTGGATATCTTTTGTTCCAAGGGTGTTTCCTCAAGGTCATTGGGTTCATTGCAATGATACCATTTTAGGCCTCAAGATGAACGTTAATGGATCTTATCTGAACGGTTGCATGATGGGTGGGGGCGTTGTTTCCAATCAGCATGGCTCAGTGGTCCTGGCCTTCAGTTGCTAGTTTGGTCTGAGTGTTCCCTCAGGGCTGAGGCTACCTCTCTGTTCAAGGGGTTGGAATTGTGTTGCACCCATGGTTTCTGTATCCTTCATGTGGAAATAGACTCCATGACTCTCTTTAATTCAATCCAAGGTACCTCTATCATCCCTTGGACCGTCTCCTATTTAATTCACAACTACAAGAATTTTCTTCAAGGTGACACTTGTCTGAATCATTCGTGGAGAGAAGGAAACAAAGTTGTGGACTTCAGCGTGCTATGGGCCTCCCCTAACAGCCCTCATCTTATTTTTACTATTATTGGATCTCTTACCCATGAATGTGTGAGTTTGGTTTGCACTGATGCCTTAGGTCTGCATTTATTTAGTCCTCCATGATCTGTTTCAGGCTACAGCCCACTTTTTTCCTTTAATAATATAAAATCTCAATGTTGGATGGGAGGATAGTCCCATGAATGTATGACTGATGAATATTATGGGATAAATAATAATCAAATTACATCTCAATATTTTGTTTCTAACCACTAATGGGAATGAATAAATGGAATTAGGAGATGTTTATGTTTTCAAAATGTGGGTATATACAACCTCATTATTGTGTAAAATTGTAGATTTTAGTGGAAATTGTGAAATTAAAATTTGGCCCAACCTATGGTATAAATAAATTTCACAATATTAAATGTGGGTACATTGATATTTTCCATGAAAATTCTATTATATAATGTCAAATAAGGATGATAGGCACCAATAACATCCAATGTAAGGGCATTTCTATAGAACCACAACCATGGAAGTGGGTTATAATGATAATGTGTAGTGTGGAACAATGACTATCCACTCAAGAAACACGAGTGTTGTATATATATCTTATTTAACCCACCTCTTGGTATATAGAATGTTATTTAATGGACATAAAATTTCCACCTCGAGGGATGGATGCTTATTTATTTTAAAATAATTACTTCAACAGTAGATAACTCATGTCTATTATATTTTTGATGGAGTATTATTTTAATAAAATATAATTTTCCATCAATTATTTAATTATATATAATATATTGAATAAAATGTATTTATTAGAAATTATAATGTTGAATTTTTGAAAATCCCTTCTAAAATTTCCAGAATAATGACGTTGTAATAAAAATAAAACTATAAACTCCCATTAAAAATATGTTGTATTTAAAATATATGGTAAAAGGAATAAAAATATGTATTTATTTATAGTATGAGTAAAATATTGGATTAATTCACAATAACATGATAGTGGGGAGGAAATATCATTGAGAACTAAATCTATAGTTATAGAATCCTTTATCTTTTAAGAGAATAATAATTAATTTTTACTGGATGTAATTTATTTAATGGGGGATGAAATGGCCATATATTTCCCATTGGATTTTCCTTAAGTAAATATAATTTTAATATCACGATTCACACAAAAAACCAACCACTATTAAATAAAAAAATGTTTTATTATAATATATATTCATGAATTTATGGTATTCATTGAATAATTTTGAAATAAAAATATAACAAATATATGAAGTAATGCCACTCTTTTTTTTAAAAGTGACTAAGAAACATATAAATGATTTCTTAATAAAAATTAATTTAAAAAGTAATTTTTTTTTCTAATTTTAAATCATTATGATTTTGAATAATTTTATTATAACAATTGGCATATCAAAAAATGACTTCCTAAAAAAACGATTCTTCACAATGTTATATAATTTTATTTTAAAGAATAATTTATAAATTCCAAAATATGACTAATGAAAAAATAAATAATTTCAACTTATCGTAATAAAATAAAATTAAAATTATTTTTAAACATTTTTAATAAAATAGATGAATAATGGAAAATAATATTTGTACATATACCATGAATTTTATGACATTATTAGTACATGTGTATGAATGTAATATTAATTGAATATACTCTATATAACCAAACAGTTATTTAATAAGTATAATAAAAAATTTAATAATGTTGTTTATAATTTACAATAGCAATATTAATAGTTTAGAAACATGCTACCTCAATAGAGACACTCACTTTTAATTAATTTACATTACATAACATTATCAAAATTAATAAAACATTATCAAAGAAAATGCACAATGACTTTATTAGTCTAGTGCCTACAGAAATATGGAATCATAAACACTTGTACATAATTGAGCTAAATTATCTCACATTAGGTTCTTATTTACTAGATCTAATCATAGAAACATCAAAAATAATATATATCTTAATAGCCTAGGGATAGAACCATAAAAAGGGGTAAGCACATATGCATAGTATTGGTAAAAAAGGAGAAATGATAGAATATACATTAGAATTAGGGTATGAGAATGTGATCATAACAATAGAAGATCATGTCCTTCATATAATAATATTATAAACAAGAATCTTGGAATAAATCATGCTAGTCAATGAGACACAATTAATTTGTAAAAAAATAACATAACACATGATATCATAACATAAGAATAAGACATGGAATTGTGCAGACACATAACTATATAATATTATTTCTACTCTAGTCAAGGAATTACTACCATGGACATATCAGTAGTATGGGTTCACTCTTCATACAATGTTGGTAGTCATGGTTCACTCCCATGGCCATCTCAGTAGTATGATTTCACTACCCTTAAAATATTTATAGTCATTATTCACTACTGTGACCATATTAGTATTCAAGAATTACCCACAGGACCGTCTTAGACTATCCGATGATATATAAATCATTATCCAATCCATTTGAGGGAGATAGAGGTCCCACCCATCTCATAATTGTCACGAACCGAATCTGGATGCCGCCAAAACTGGCACCAAACCCAGACCGTGACAAGTCCCGAAGGGCGTTCCCAATCCCCACGGGCTAGCACAAGTGCCCGGGTATCATAAAATGATAATTGGGAACGATATACCCAAGTTTATAAACTTAAAACGACAAAAGAATCCAATGAAACGAATCTGGATTTTTCAAACCAAATTATCTTTTTCAAAAATTCAGAACTGAATTACACAATTTTAAACAATTTTTAAAGACCATTACAAAGGTACAAACCCAAGATAATACAGACAAAGAACCTCCACATGGAAATAGGCACCGCCCTCAAGCCATCTCCACGACACTCCATCACGATGGACCGCTAAAAACATGAACCAAAGGCATAAAACCTGTACCCAAACCTGTGACATAAAATAAGAAAGTCTACTTACACCCAAAGGTGTAAGTAGGGTGTGAGATAAATCCTAGTAGTATACCACCTCTATGAGATTCCATGTGATAAACATTTCATGACAAAAAACATTGCATGTTTTGTAAATAAGAAATGCTAGTTACAATTTTCTAAAGGATGAAATAATAAATGAAAACAGTTTTCATGTGAGATAATTTTAAAGGAACAAAACTTTTAAAATAAATAACAAAGCTACTGAATTTTCCAGCCAACAATACCGTATACCGACGGTAAGTACACAGGATCTAATGAGCACAAGTAATATGAAATAACCCCTAGGCACTAGCTAGCTGTGGGTCCCAGGTACCTCGTATCTCGGTGAGAGTAACCACAAAAAATATATGTTCTCGTGCACGAGCCACTAGTAGGGATCATACCCATAACCTAGTGGTCCCCAATCATCATCATCATTGTTTAGTTAGAGTTGTAAGCGTCAATATTGCTAAGTGAAACTGAGGCCAAACCCCACGGATTCACTAGCATACTAGTACACGTCCACCAACCTAGATACCCGGGTTTTCCCTTTGTGCTCAAACAAGTTCAACAATCCAAGAAGTATAGTTTTCACATGCAAAACACCGGTGTGGGATGTTTCCCTTTGTGTGCGAAACACGGGTGTGGGATGTTTCGTGTGAGTTTATTGATAAAATGAATTGTGAAGGTGAGAAGGGTATTATGTGACATGTGTGTGGGTTGTTATGTGATTTGAATATCTTGTAATGGTTTTATAAAATCGTTTAAAGGATTTGTGTAAGTGTTAAAGAAATGTGAAAAGTGTTGTGGGAAATTTTTGTGTGAGTTTGATTTCAAAATTCATTTGATTGAATAGTGTAATTTTTGACTTGTGTGATGTACATGGGGATATTTGGTTAATGTGTGATGTGGAATTGATATTTTCATGTGAAAACTATACTTCTTGGATTGTTTAACTTGTTTGAGCACAAAGGGAAAACCCGGGTATCTAGGTGGGTGGACGTGTACTAGTATGCTAGTGAATCCGTGGGGTTTGGCCTCAATTTCACATAGCAAGATTGACGCTTACAACTCTAACTAAACAATGATGATGATGATTGGGGACCACTAGGTTATGGGTATGATCCCTACTAGTGGCTCGTGCATGAGAACAGATATTTTGTGTGGTTACTCTCACTAAGATACGAGGTGCCTGGGACCCACAGCTAGCTAGTGCCTAGGGGTTATTTCCTATTACTTGTGCTCATTAGATCCTTTGTACTTACCATCGGTATACGGTATTGTTGGATGGAAAAATCAGTAGCATTGTTATTTATTTTAAAATTGTTGTTCCTTTAAAATTATCTCACATGAAAACTGTTTTAATTTATTATTTCATCCTTTAGAAAATTGTAACTAGCATTTCTTATTTACACAACATGCAATACTTTTTGTCATGAAATGTTTATCACATGGAATCTCATAGAGGTGATATCCTACTGGGCTTTCGCTCACACCCTACTTACACTTTTGGGTGTAAGTAGACTTGCTTATTTTATGTCACAGGTTTGGGTACAGGTTTCATGCCTTTGGTTCAGGTTTTTAGCGGTCCATCGTGATGGAGTGTCGTGGAGATGGCTTGAGGGCGGTGCCTATTTCCATGTGGAGGTTCTTGGGATGTATTTTATTGGTTTTGTAACATTGTAATGGTCTATAAAAATTGTATAAAATTTTGTAATTCAGTTCTGAATTTTTGAAAAAGATAATTTTGTTTGAAAAATCCAGATTCGTTTCATTGGATTCTTTTGTCGTTTTTAGTTTATAAACTTGGGTAAATCGTTCCCAATTATCATTTTATGATACCCAGGCACTTGTGCCAGCCCGTGGGGATCGGGAACGCCCTTCGGGACTTGTCACGGTCTGGGTTTGGTGCCAGTTTTGGCGGCATCCAGATTCGGTTCGTGATAATAATGTTCTCCTAAATATGTGTTAGATGAGATTATAAACATTAATAATAAATACCACATGTAAAGAAAAGGTTAAAATAAACATGTAATCATATCTTAACCTGTGGAAAAGAATCAAATTTTATAATAATTTCATCAACATAACTATAAAGAGAATCATGTTTTGTTACAAATATAACCTATGAATGAGAAATGGATTTCATAAACGTATAACCAATGAATGAGAAACAAGATATATTATTTTTATACAGATAATTCATAGTCCACTAAAAGAAATAATTGAAATGATCCTATAGTCATATCCCTAGTAAGGAAATGGTAACATTGAAGGATGTCGTCATACATGTGAAATAATTATAAATGATCTTTTAAAAACATTTCATAAGGAAATTATACATTCTTCCTAAAAAGTTATTTTTAAAACATAAATCATTTTTAAAAATTTTTAACTAAAATAATTCTTCAAAAATTTTAAATGAATACTTGGGGACCTTATGAAAACCATTTATTTTAAAAAATATAAAAAAACTACAAAAAAATTTTGAAATCTATTTCATTGAAAATACTATGAAAACATATAATCAAATATTTAAAATTTTTGGAAAATCCATTTTCCTTGAATTATTATAAAATAATATTGAAAACATTTTTAAAACCATATTATTTGAAAAAGAATTAAACATTATAATATAATATTCAAAAATAATCTAAACCCATTTATTATAAAACACCCTTTGATACATGTAAAGGATGTTTTGAAAATTCTTTCAGGACACTTCTTATAAATAATGATTTTTTAAAATATTTTTCATTAAAAAAAATTAATACAAATAACATCTAAAATATTATTTAATAATTATAGTTTTTAATAAATAGCTTTCAAATATTATAAATGAAGTTTCAATTGTATGTTGACCATGGCTATGGGTAAATCTGCACATGTTGAACAATACTTCTAAGCCATAAACATTTTAAAAAATTTCATTGATCAGAAAATGAAAACAATAAATTTTTTTTAAAAACCAATGTATGTGGAAAAATTGGGGAAAATATATTTTAATGATAATATGATAATATTATGAATTTTTTGGAAAACCTTTTATAAAAATGTCATTTCAAAGGAACAATGATTTATGATCAAAGAGATATGTAAATTCATACATTTGTAAAAAGACTTTCTTGGTCACCATATGTTCCAAATAATGATAAAATGGTATCATTAATTAGATATGACATGAATATTTTTATTTTATGAAAATAAGAAGATTTTTGGAGATATGTATTGTAATATTTCATCAATGGGAGAATAATAAAAAACAAACTAAATAAATTATGAGATTATTTTCATCAACTCTTTCCACTCGGAAATATTAAATCATACTCCCCATGTATGAAAATGAAATTACATAGAGCGAAAAATATATTTAAAAATAATCATTTTCATGACATAAAATGTAAATTACATGCATATACATCTCATAAAAGAACATTTGTATGTAACAAATCATGTGTCTCGATGAAGGAAATTGTGACAATCATTCTTTCTCGATTTGGTAACTTGTGAACCAAAAAACCCATGAAAGAATGATCATAAAATGGATATGTAATTACACATTATATAATGTATAAAAATAATTGTATACAATCATTTGTAATGTATTCATAAGAAATATTATTACTTTATAAGGCATGTATCTCATGGATATAAATTGTGAGATTAAATTCCCTTACCTAGTGTCTGGAATTTCTTCATGCATGTACAAGATAAATTTTTAATGATTATAAGTTTATTATAAATTTATCAAATAACCATATTCATATATATAATTACACATAATATATTCTTATATCCTTTTATACCCCATTTAATTTCAATTCCTTATTAATGTGATTTTTCATGTAATAACCACTCATTTTGTATAACATGTATTTAATTGTCATTCTTGATCATTTTACATAAGTCAATATTTAAATATTTAAAAATTTTAAGAAAACACATTTATGACATATATATTCATTATATAAACATTTAAAATACTATTCAAAAGATAGATATATGAAATTGAATACACTATTCATATAGAAGTTAGTCCATACATACACATGAATGTTGTTTCTATTTTCATAGCGTACTGATAGAAATAAACTAAATGATATATATATATATATATATATTAAATAATTAAAGTATAATTAATAAGTATTATATATAATATCTTTTTAAAAACCCCTTTCATAATAAATTTCATGTAAATAGTGAACAAATCACATAAATGTGAGTCAGTTGTAGACCACACCTCCACAAAAAAAGATATCATATTTACACAAAATGGAAACCGTGAAGGTAAGATTTTTATAATAAATAAAAAAATTTAATTAAATCATATATGTCATATATATACTATATAAAAATAATTTTATCATTATTCCCAGCCATAATAGGTGGTAAAGATAAAACGAACATCATCGTTTTGTGAGGTGGTAGTTTATCACACACAAGAACAGTATGTTCATTTCCCATTTGATATATGTGTGTGTTAGTGAAGGTAAAAAAATTAAATTAATAACATATCAATATGGAATTGAAACAATTTATATTATATTAAAATGTAAAAAAGAAAAAATTTTGTGGTGTAGAATGAAAATAAAATAAATGATCTTAAAGAAGGATGTTACCTCTTCTATAGGTAACTTATTTTAGTCTTCATCAAAGGGATTTAATTGATAGCATTCATTGAAAATGGATTCTTAATGTAAAAAGAGAGTATTTTTGGGAGGTGTATTTGGAAAATATTTTCTTAACATAAGTGGTTTTAGTGGTATGAAGACGGGTTGTCGTGGTGGTCTTTATATGGAATAGATAGGAAAAACAAGACAGTTTTTAAAACAAGTCAGGTGTATCCATTTTTTACTTAAAATGTAATAAAAAACATTGAAAAATTGAAAAAATAAGTTTTATGGACCATATATTTCCATAAAATATTTTTAGACAATTGGATTGGTCATTTGGGCCCTTAATTTTAAGGATTATTGACTTGTTATGTTTAAATTTCTCTTAATCACTATAATTAATCTTAATCACATTCACTAACCATTTTGGTATATAATTAAGCTGATCCAATTAGACTATTAATATCATACTAATTAAATCTTCTTATTTAAATTTTATAAATTCAATACATTGAATTGTAAAATATATGTTTAATTCAAATCTAGGAGACATGGTATGAATGTGGGTTTTAAAAATGAGAATCTTCAAAAGATCATTAATAGTTTATATCTAAATTAGGAATAAAAAGATTCCAATGAACTATGTTGTTTTAATAGATTCCTAATTGATCTAATTTGAGTTTTAAACAACATAATATATCATTTATCTATTTAATTAAATTAGACAAATATATGTTTTCAATTTAAATTTGGTATTTTTACAATCCATCATGAAATGTTGTTGCACAATGAAATCCCAAAAAATCCATTATAAGAAAACATCAACATTTTTAATTAAAATATAGTACTTATTTTTTCTAATTATATTTCTAAAAGTTTCTCAAATTAATTAATTTTTGTTCATAGAAGGATATAAATTATTTTTATTTGAAAAAATTGTATTTTTAAACATTTATATAAATAATCAAAATTTATATTTTTTATTGTCAACATTTTAAATAATATATAAAAAGATAATATTACTACTAAAATTAATAAATTTCACATTTATGTTATAATTACTTTTATTAAATAATTATAATAATAAATATATGTTTTATAGAAACTCATTTTTTCATGTAATTCATTCCATGATAGTATTGTTTGTAGAAAACAAAATGTTGGTGTTTCATGTAGTGCAAGCCAAGTTGGTTTTTCAATTATATAAAAAACTTGTTAGGGTACCTTATAATTAGATATTGACATAGTGAAGTGTACAGGTCAGGAATAAAAGTTTTCTTTTATATAACATAAGCAATATTCAAGGTTGCGTGAAATGAGAAATATCTATAAATAAATAAATAAATTAAAATATTATATTTCACAAAAACTCATAGGGTTATGTTCAACCCCCATAAAATTATTTTTTACCTCTAAATTCATTTTCTTTATCAAAGGTCTAATATATTATTGTACTGTTCATAGTAACCCACATGTAAAAATTAATACAAAATCTTTTATTAGAAAAGAATGATAAAAATATAATAGTTACACAGAGTAACATGTAACTATTTTTCCATATAGGTGAAAATAAGTGGTATGCTAAAACATGTACATTGACGTGAAATCTAACTGTCATGGTCTAGATGAGAGTGATTGAAAAATTTGTCCGGAAAAGGATAAAAATCAAAATGCCATAAATATTTTATAATCTAATTGATTATTTGAATCATATAAAAAGAATGTTCATGTATAAAAATTTCATTTTTCTTTATTATTTTTGTAGAGATGGATAATTTAATGAAATTTTATACATAATTGAATTTATTCCCTTCTATATGTAATGTCTCACTCGTTGGTCGTGTCTTGACCAATTTTCACTTCACTTATTTCTCAAAAGAGTAAGCTCAATTTTTCATTCCTAAATCTAAAATATATCATGAATACCATGATAAGTCGTTCCATCTCCCTTTAGTTACCATCATCACATGTTTATTAGTGATGGTTATCCAAATGCATAAATACTCATATGGTATGATAATACATTAATCAGAAAAACTCCATATTCTATTTAACATAAACATTACATAAATGGTTAACCTTATAAACCTCTGAAAATACGAGAATTAAAAATTTATATATATGGTCATGAAAAGAAACAAAACTTTGATCTACAATATATCACAAATTAACTCATGGTTTTCACATTCCAAAAATGTAATAACATTGTCATAAAATCTCATAAAACCTGGTAATAACATAAATTACCATTAATACTTTTATAAAAATGCATGCATCTATATTTCAAATATTACATGATATGTTCCTTAAATACAATATGTTGAAATCTTCATCCATATAAAATATTATAAAAAAATCAAGTAAATGTTTTGAGGAAATAGATACCATCCAATTTTCATGCTAATATCCATAATATATTTTTCCAAACAAAAATATCATTACATAGGAATCATATTAAGGGTTATCTTGCCTTAGTCCCATGATCACATTTTCATTAAATATGTTTTCTATTCCATCGAATACAATCCATGTAATCTTGTAAATCCTTAGAAAAAACATTAACTAGATAATCCTTAAATATTTAACAATTAATATAATATAATTTTTAAATCCAAATTCATATAAAACAATTTTATTCCATATTATAAATAATGCATTATTAGGCAACCTTATACTATTTCATAATACCTCAATACTTCCACATTTCATAAGTATACTCATTATCATGATAATTATAACTATTAATTTTACCACCTTGTGAATTCTATTTGGGATATTTCTCCTTAGGAAATCGATGTTCTTAATGAACATTCATTCCACACATAAAAAATTTGACCTTTAATGATGTCTTAGTGAGGCAAATATTTCTATCAACTTTATTAAACAATACCTTCATTTTTCAACTACAGTTACTTACTATGGGTCCTCCTTTTCAAAAATTGAAACATCTTCTTATTCCTCTAAGAACATCACCAGGGTGATTCTTTCCACATTTATGATAAAAACCGAAATGAACCTTTTTTCTTCTATGGCATCAATTAACTAAAATCATAGTGAACTCATTCATTCTCTTTTATGGTGAGCCTGAGAGATGGTTAAGTTATGCGTTATTGATCATGTTCCATGAAAAGTGTTTTGGAATTATCACAAAATCCTTCACTCTAATGACTGTACCATTTTACTAATCGTCAAAAATTTGTTTTTCACATTAATTAATAACCACATTATTTCTAGTTCCTAAAATTAGCGAATACCAAAAAACATTGAATATGAAATAATTATCATATTTAAGAACAACATGATCATGAAAAACAACTTATAAGATTTCTAAATTATGAAAAAATCTTTACTACATGACACTATAGGTTTATCCAATGTTCTTCAGAGACAAAACAATTTTAAAATCATTCATCATGGTTAAATAAGTGTTTATGAATTCCCTAATAATATCCCTCTAATGTGACAAGTTAGGTGTATAGTAAGGCTCATTATCATATATCTAGTTATCCCAAGTAAGGGTTGGTGAACCATATCAGTGTTAATACTCCTCGGTATATTTATTCTAGATCCACAAAAATAATAGCAGATATACAAGGATTTATTACTAGGAAACACCTACATCAATCTGTTACTATGATTTGAAGACATCTTCCTATACTTTTTCTTATCCTTAGTCATATCCATAGACTTTTCAATAGGGTTCTCACTAAGGTTTTCTCATCCAATCATCCAACTGGTAACTAATCCAGTGATATGATATGAACTATAGAAAACTTCTATTTTCATACATAATCTCTTCACAACATTTTAGAAGTACTTAATTTGAATGAAAAACATGTGTCTAAAAACTGTATTAGTCTAGTGCCTATGGAAACAGGGAATTACAAACATTGGAAAATAAGTGAGGTACATTTTCCACCTTATATTTCTTCCTGACAAGAATACTTCTTAGACATACAAATTTGTTTCACATTTCCTCTCATTCTAGTATTCTTTAATGATATTTATAACACCATAATCATTCATAAAAGTAACCATTTTCGTATTACAAATGTTAAGGGTCTTGAATGTAGTAAAAACATCCATACCCAAGATTATTTCAAAGACAACAATCTCATGTATAGAGAAGACCGATACCTTCTCACCTCGTTCAATAGTTATTTAACATCATTTAGATATAAAGACTTTACATTCATGCTGACCAAGAGGAGTTTGATCTTTTTACAAAGAAATCATCATCTCAAAATTTATACCCATAATATAAAGTGTATGAGAATATATAATAAATTGGATGCATATATAACAAAAAGAAATTGAAAAGGGGAATAATTTTGAAGAATCATACCTCTCACGATTGATGGTCCAAACAAATCATCCAAAATAATATGTGCAACACCATGTATTTTATTTCTCGCAACACATTGTTTATTATTACCCTATTGAGATATCCCTTGCATAAGATTCGTGTTATTAATGGAATAATTATTAGTCTCCCTTATCTACTGATGAAAATTATTCCACTATCCTGATCCCATCAACGAATAGTATATCTACAACACATTATAAGTGTCCCGATCAACTGACCTCAGAGCACTGGGACAATAGTCCCAAATATTCCCTATTTGATTGCAATTAAGTAATGATGTTTGTGGTGTAGTGAAATATCACTTCATGTGGTCGAAGGAGTCAATGTTCAAACATGAATTCTTACTCTTTGGTTTTGTTGTAATATTTCACGGATCCATCTATTTCATTTTACTCAATTCCTTTACCAAGGAATTAATTGTACCTCATTTGATTTCTCCCATAATTTTATTTCCCCCAATTACTCATTGGTATCCAAAACATCCATCCTTCTGTAGATCCAAAGATTTCCCTTTTTATCATTTTCGATCAATTAAAAATATTTTTAGAATATTTTATACAGATAATGATAATCATTGAGAATATATTTTTCCTCATCCCTGATTAAAATATTCAGGATTTCAAGAACACACTAGCAGCAACCTAAAGTTAATAACGGACTATATTAAGGAATTTATTATGGTATACTATCATTTGGAGGCTCTCCTACATTAAAATGAAGAAAATGTAATTATTTAAATACAAAACATATTAGGATAGAATTTAATATTAAATAATTATTCAAAATCAACTCATTCCATGTCCTGGTATAATTTGTCATGATCTGCTAGTTCCCACCACCGGTGTGCAATAACCTATAGCATATAAAAATGTAACTTTACTGTCAACTCTACCTGTGTTCCAAGGAAATAAAATATTATATCCATACTATTTAGTCAAAACATTTCCTTTTCTAGTTCCAAATCAATAAAAAATAAGGGAGGGATTCGGCTTCTACAACATTAAGGAATGATCCACTTTCCTTTGATCAACCCTCATCTTCCTCTATCTGTAGCCTGAAAGACATGGGCTATAGTATGAACTAGTTTCCAGGTCACTTGTTTCTAAGGTTAAACCATGATTTCATAATCTTCCCCTAGTTGTTTTCTTCTACACCTATAGGGTTTTATTTTCTAGAACACAACAAATACTATAAGTATCACTCTCCAGAAAATAAATGCTCAATAATTTTGAATTCTACCATATCACAATTATGACAACTAGGCTTTCCAAAATTTAATATTTTCCATGTTAAAAAAATTCTTGATATTCGATCAAGCTTATGGAAAGTATACTATTTTCAAAATAACAGAATAATGTACTTTTGAAAATCTAACATTAAAAAAACATTCTAAATTTTTGAAAAAACCAGAATTTTGACACACAATAAAAATTTATTGATGAAAAAAATTTGTACTCATAATGGGAACTCATTTCTAACATTTATTACATTATCACCTCATTGAGTAATTCCATGATAATGATATTCTAAATTCAATAAGTTTCTCAAAAAATCTTATTTACCAAACACCCTAGTAACTTTATGTTTAATATAAAAATGTATTTTATGCCTTTTATGCTCTACATTTCTCTTCACAACATTCTTAGTCCGTTCTACCATCCTAAAAAAGATATTGATAATAATTAATTTCTATTCCATGACCGATAAAATGATGAACATGTAAAAGAAATGCCAATACTAATACCACTTTAAAGACACAGACTAAACAAGATGATATAACTTGTAGTACACCACCCCTCCTCATTGCCCTGAGTTGAGGAAGAATTTATACATGGAATTAGGAGACATCCACAAGGTTCCAAAGGCTATCAATAAAGCCAAGGTATTAAACACTATTGGGTTATGATTTTCCATTTTTGAAATAAATCAACTCAACCAACCACATAATAAAAAAATTATAATTAAATGATGCATTGAAATAACGTACGACGACACAAATAATACCATAGGTATCAAAAACAACTAGAATGGAGCACCAAATTAGAACAAAATAACATAAATGTTAAAATTTTAAGATGAGGCCCACAAAACTAAGACTCCAAACATACCTTTATATCTCCAATCATTCCCCATGCCGCGACACCCAAAAAGATCCCAATTATTATGAAACGCCACAAAATAAGCGAGATGATTTACCTATCCTTATGTCCTTAATTGATATATATACAAAAGAACCAAGGATCCAATGATGGGGTGATTAATACAACTCATTTTTTTATAAATTAATCACATCACTACTCACACTACAAGGATAGAACAAGTCATCACATTTATATAAATCAAATTATATAAACAATTGAAAAATTTTTATATAGAAACCATGTAGTCTATCACTAAAATAAATGTTCATTCTAATATATTTTCCAAATCTAATAAAAAACAATATTTTAACAACCAGGCCCTAGTACCAGCACATACACCATACCTTAGCACAACCGTTGGGTCCCATCGTGCCAGGCACCACCAGTTTCCCCACAGATATGTGGTCTCCACCTCGGGATCCACCCACGTGCCTGAACGGGTCATCTGACCAATGTCAGTCCCCACAAACAAAAACATGTCCTTTCTAGTGTGCTTTACCCTCACTCACACACACCTTGGGAAATTTCTGGTGTGATTTTTCCTCACTACTCATAACACAAGGATAGAATGTGTCATCACATTTATATAAATCAATTTATATAAAAAACAAAAACAGTTCATATAGAAACCATGTATTTTATCACTGAAATAATTTTTCATTCTAATTTATTTTCCATGGACCATAATAAAACAATACTATAACAATTGGTCCCCTGTGACAGCACAGACACCCCACATTAACACGTCCCTTGGGTCCTGACTAGCCAGGTACCAGCAGTTTCCCCACAGACATGTGGTCTCGACCCTAGGATCGACCCACATGCCAGAACGAGTGATCTGACTAATTTAAATCCCCAAAAAACAAAACATGTCCTTTATAGTGTGTTTTTTCATCACTCACACACTTCCTAGGAATCATCTACTGTTATTTATTCTTACTACTCACACCACAATGATAGAACATGTCATCACATTTATATAATTCAATTTATATAAATAATTGAAAATAGTTTATATAGAAACAATGTAGTTTATGACTAAAATAGTATTCCATTATAATATATTTTCCAAGGACCGTAATAAAACAACAATGTAAAAGCTGGGCCCCAATGACAGCACATACACCCCGCCTTAACATGGTTATTTGGTCCTGAACTACATGGTACCACAAGTTTCCCCGCAGACATGTGGTCTCCACCCTAGGATCCACTAATGTTCACGAATGGGTCATATGACAAATGATAGTCCCCACAGGCCAACACATGTCCTTTCTAGTTTTCTTTGTCCTCACTCACACACTCACACACCGAGAGACTTCTAAAAATATCACCAATCTTGATCACTAATCTCGGCCAGGAACGCTTAACTATAGAGATCCAATCAAGTAGGCACCTGGAAGGAAAGGCGATCCTTGTAGACATGAGACGTATCATTTATTCATTTATCCCTTTACCGTTTGGGGGTGTTACAATTACCCCCCCCCCCCCAATTAGAGCACAACGTCCTCATTGTGGGCCCTAAATCTCAACCCATGCAGTGCACCACACTTAAGGCTTGGTTCCATCTTTTATACCATATGTAACAACTGCTCCCCAGCGACTACACATACACCCCACCATAACACGACCATCGGGTTCCAGCCTAAAAGATACCACCAGTTTCCGCGATGACACATGGTCCCCACTCTGGGGACCACCGAAGTGACTGAATGGGTAATATGACTAAGAACGATCACCACAAGACAACAAATGTCATTTATAGTGTTCTATTTACTCACTCACAGACACCCTGGAAAACATCCGAGAAGGTCACCCATACTAGTCACTACTCCAGGTAATGTATGCATAACTGTTGAGTTATAATTAGGTATACTCTCAACAAGAACGATGAACCTTGTTGACATGAATCATATCATTTAGTAATTTATCCTTTTATTGTTTGGGGGTGTTACAAATAATATAAAACCATTAAATAATTCCATTTTCTCATAATACATCCTCTTCCACATATCAACGAATACAAAAATTCTAGAAAACATGGACCTCTATAGATTCATGAGTTGTGATTCATTATTTTTACTTAGATTTGACATCGTTAACAATTTTGATGATGGAAATTTTGTACCCTTATCCATCTAAAAAATATATGTCCTCAGCATTAAACATTACAAAATCTTGAATTAAGTTAATAATTTACATTGAGGATCTTTTCAGGATTAAATATTTAGACAATTAGTCCATAACTATTACCTAACATCTCAAAAATTACAAAGTAGACACTTCTAATCTGTATATATTTATTAATAAAATAAATATTATTAAAAGAAAACAAAAATTATTTTCTTAATATAAATATTATTGAGTTCTTTATTTCTCATCCCCTACCTTATACACTGTGAAAAACATTTCAAAAACATGGGATAATCATTAAAATCCTAGTGTGGGTTATAAAATAAAGATAGAAAAAATTTGTGCATCAATACATACTAAACACAATAGCTTTAACATATTTAATGAAATCATAAGATTTATGAATAACACATAGAAATAAATAATGATAACGGTGATCTATGCCATTAATATCATACTTACATTATAGCCTTCACATCTAAATAGAGTGTTACACTTCGAATACCCATCACAATATATTATTTAAATCTCTTAGGGGAAACATTACTATTTACCTCAATCATGTTACCCAATGCATTGAAGAGCTATCTCGGGCTCACCAACCCTAGGTTTATCACGGAACCACCCATACACATTAACAATTTCCAAGAACCAGAACATATTCATTACTCATAAAACAATCATAAAGGTAAGATAACATTTCCACATTGTAATAACAATATATCATTTCAAGATATTGGAATAATCAATTCATAAAAGACATTTTCAAAACATTTTAAAACATATAACAAAGTGATTTTTGAATAAATGTGTCCCATACCACATTGAATCATATAAAATAATTAAAAATATAAAAAATTAATTTACATAAAAATAAATTCTTTTATATGTTTTGAAAACATGGTCATTAATGATATATATTTAGATGAATAAATAATTAAAACCTTTAAAAGAATACTTTAGTTAAAGAGCCCCTTACCATTTGAGAAAATACATTGATTAAAATAATTACCGAATAAAATTAAACAATGCTTATTATATCATGTTAATAAGGATATTCATGATATAATATGCCAAAGGGTAGTGTATACACCATATAAAAGTTATTCGGTTTATAAAAACAAATCTGTCTCAATGGAATCTAAATTGATACAAAGTCCCTTACAAAGATTGTATCCTTAGATTAAGGATAAATCAATGACAAAATAATGTTTGAAAAATATGAATAAAACAAAAATAAGTTGATATTTAGTTTAAAACAATCAATGTTCATTCACAAATATTCATTGAATGGCATAATAAAGTAGTAGGAATGTATCATGAAGAAATTAAAATTGGGTCAATAAGTTCTCTTATAAAAATTCGACAGCCTAACGACGCCATTTTAAAATTAAAAAAAATATATTGATGACATAAAAAGGGTCACTCATAAAATAGACATAAAATGTACCAAAATAAAGATATATAAGAACATATCCCAATATAGAAAAATGGAAATTAATAAACATGACCTAAAAAAGATTGTCTAAAATAGTGCAGTGAATGGTTCCTTTACCAATTTTGTAACATACGAAACATACACCCAAGGAATGGATTATCATTAAATGCAGATGTAAGTACACATAAAATTAATTATATTATATAATGAATATAATCATTAGAAGTAAATACACCACAAAAAAGTAGATAGTGTCCAATATAGTATGATTCCCATGGGAATAATAGTGATATGAAATCCCCTTACCTCGTGTCTGACTTTACACTTGTGTCACTTGTTCTTCAATAATAATAAAATTAAGTAAATTTATACTTCTTTCAAAAAAAATTTAAAGTATATTTTTTCTTTTAATATCACATATTACATTGCAATAACAATTAGTTAATTATTCTACTTCACATCAGACATTTTGTCGATGTTCGGAACATTAGTGAATAATGATCTTGTTATAATTACAAATTGTCCATGTAGTCAAAATCCCATTATCTCCAAAATGATATTCATGATTTAGATATAATATAAATAATATATATCCCATGTATATTTATTTATAATATTCTATATCATTTGTTGTTAATAAATGAAACATATCGTTCATTGATACAGTATGTCGTACGTACGCATGCACGCTACTTTCATTTATATTCTAAATTTCAATGAATGAAAACATAATAATATATAGGTATATTATAATTCCATTATAATATCTATGTTATGTAATTTAATTAACTCTATAATATATATTTTCCATGTATGGAATGAATGATTCATATCACATTGAGGGGGCGATATTCCACACTTCCTCAAATTAAATTATCGTATATACCCATTATGGTAACCATAAATGTATGATGTAAATGAAAGATAAATAAGTATTTCTTTAATATAAATATAATATATATCACATATAAAAACAATTATATCATTATGGACCATAATAGGTTGTAGGAGAATATTGAACAATCATTGTTTCGTAAGGCAGTAGTTCGTCGTCCACAGAAACATTATGTTCTTTACCCATTATATAGAGGTTTCTGTGAGTGTAGTATGAATTATTCTCATATCAACGACCTAGTATATTGAGGATTTTTGTGTTTTTATAAAACAAAGGAATAAAAATGGTTTAGGGGGTTTGAGAAGTAAAATAAAATAAAATAATTTAAGAGAAGGTGTTATCTTTAAATCGAGTAACTCCCTTCTGTTTAAACAAAAAGGATTTATTGATGTTCCCTCTTCCTAAGGTAATGCTTCTAGGTGGAAGAGAGAAACTTTGAGAGATTATTAGGGTAGAGGTTGGAATATTCAAGGGGATTGAGGGGTTTGAGTAATGGTTTATAGGTGATGGCTTTTTATAATGGGGAGGAGGGGCTCTTTGGGAATGTTTTAAAATATTATTTTATCATATAATGATTTTCTGTTTCTAAAAATCCAAAACATGTTAAAGTTGAATATAAGAGGACTATTGTTCAAAATAAAATCATCAAATATGAATTGGACGGGTTTTATAAATTGTTTTAATTTTTATAATCTTATTTATTTAAATCATTTATTAATGAGGTAAACATTGCATCTTTATTGTGTCATAAATAATTTTATTTATTTGATGTCTAAAAATTATATATAAAATACCATGATGTGGGAAATTTATCTAGATTTATAATTAATATTTATAGTCAAATATATCAATTATATAACCCCACATTAATTTGTTTTAGAAATCTAATACATGTTTATGATATTGTAATATTTACTCTAAATAAAAAGTTATTAATGACATTATCTTAACAAAATGCAATTGAAAGGCCAATAATTTAATCCAAGGATTGTATTGGTTTCTCGTAACTCATACAATAAGGTCATGACAAGTGTTAAGACAATTTTATATTTATTTTATTTTATTTTTACCTTCAATTACCCTATTTAAATTTAACCGTTGTAAATAAAAGTCAAAAGTTACTATTCACAAAAATTATTTTCTTCTTATTGAACACCATTTTACTTACTAATAACAACCATTTTTGTCATATTTTCAAAACTAAATTCACAAAAGGGGTAAAATTTCATTTAAATGAGGAAGTCAATTTTTTTAACTGCTACTCAGTGTTGTCACTACTCATAAAAAAGTGAACTTTTTCGGAAAAATACCAAAAATTTAGCATATTCTATATTTGATATTCCAAATTGAAAAATGATTTCTATTTTAATAAATTAAAAAAAAGTTTCCTTAATAAATATAAAAAAAATTCCTATTTTCAAAACAAAAAAAACACGTTTTTAATAAAGAATAACTATCAAAAGATTTACACTTGTTTATGTCCAATTTCAAAGTGAAATTACATCCAAGGAACAAAATTGGATTAAATAGTAGAAATATAATCTAATTAAAATTAAAAACTAATTAATAAGATTTTCTAAACCATATAAATAAATTACATTAAAATTCATTTTGAAATTAAAATATAGTATTTTTTACTATTCATAAAAAAATAAATATTATCTGAAAAATACAAAAAATTTACCAAAAGTAAATTTTTATATCATGATTCTAAAGAAAATTTTAATTTTTTAAAATATATAATATAAAAGTGACAAAAACTATACTTAAATCAGTTTAGCCATCAAAAGACGGTAAGTCACCATTTTAATGAATATTAGAGTATTTATGCATAAAATCATATTCATTCACATTTTAAGCATCTATATTTTATATGATAAATGTAAAAAATATTTTATGAACATTTATAATCATATTGTAGTTAGTACTATTCATTCAACCCAATAAAACGACTAATCGTTAACTACCATTTAAAATAAAAATAATATTATATTATTATTCGGTATAAATTAACATTGTGTGTAACATAATATTTCAAAGAAACAGGTTGTCGCGTATTGGGTATGCCATAGAACATGAAATCCCCTTTAATGTGAAATTATTATTTAATTCAAAAATCTTAATAAATATAAAAATTCCATATTCTTTATTCACCTCGCATATAACACCCACCCTTTGGGAATTGCTTCCTTGCAATTTTAAAATTGGGATTGGAAACTTCATTAAAAATCCCACATTGGAATAAGAGTCCATAAAACTGTCACATTAAAAGAATTAAATAAAAGTATAAAGTTAAGATGAAATAACCAATAATAGGATTCCATGTAGGAAAACATGGATATGTTTGAAAAACTATGTGTAATTTTCTGATACAGGATTATAGAAAACATTATTAGGATATAGTTAACCACAATAAAATCACAAACATGTGATGTGTTAAACAGTCTTTGATTACCCAAAAGGAAAATTTAACATACATTGTTTTTGTTTTATGTTCCATTTCATAAAGTTAGAGAATTTATTTATGAGATTGACTATGTACAGAAGTAAATATACTTTCTTTTTAAGTAGAGTATATTTCTTTAGTATGTTTCTACAAAAAACTGATCTTTTCTCCAAACGACGAGTATTCAAGATGACTTGGTAAAACCTAATGTACTAGAATGAACTATTAGAGAATCACTTAATCCAAAAAATATGAACCATATATTTCCCATATTTTTAGACATTATAAAAAACCAAAATGGTTAGTTCAAGAAAAGATAATCCAAAAAAAGGATAATCATTTATAAAAAAGAAAAACTACTCTTAATCTCAAAATTGAAAAAAATAACCAATTCTCAACAAAGTCAATTCAATACAAAATTGTCCTTAAAATTCATTAAATTAATCCAAAATATTCCTAAAACACAAAATTTTGAAGTATTTGATCACATAGTCTTCCATAATAAATCTTAACATTTACCTCAAAATAACATCGACTACTCTTAAAGTCTCGTACTGAAGTGTAATTAACCAAATCACATATTCTCTATGATAGGTAAATAATTTCCATAAATAACACAAATCTTTATATGTACATAATAAAAACATATATTCTAACAAAATAAAATTATATCATTACTCATCAATAAAATTCCCAATGTATTCTATTTTCCTTACACATATAGTTTCCCAAAAAGAGAAAATTTAATCTAAACTAATCTCTTTCACTTAATCACCAAATCATTTTCCTATACTAAGGATATCAATTTGATAAAACATAAGTTTCCAAATCAATATTTTCTTGATCAATAAAACAATTTAACTAATAATAATAAGTCTTACTAACAAGGGACTTTACACAGTATAATGGTAGGCAAAAAATCTCAATAGCAATTTGGTTGTGGGTTTGATTCCCGCATCTTTGTCCGACGCAACGGGTTGTCACATGGTCTACATGTTGTCTGTTTTCAAAAATTATATAATTTTATAACATTCCCAAATATGAGATAAATTCTTCAAAAATAACCTTAACATGATTTAACCTCAATGGTTGTCTTATTCCTGTCATTTTCATCCGAACTTATAATGACCTCAATATCTTAATTCATGAAGTCTTATATATATTATCAATTTTTTTCCTCCATAAAATAACATTATTCCAAAAGAAAGAACATCGTACCCAGTTCATGGTGACCGACTGGTTTCATCTTAATATTGTTCATGTAGATAGATGGTCCATTCATTGCAATAATGATTTAGAGATCCTTCAAAATCTTCTGCATCCTTTATCAAAATACACCCCCTACAACGTGGGTTAGATGGGTGATTATAGAAAAAAAGGTTGCAAAAAATATTCATGTATGACATATAATTTTAAAACATCTGATAAAACATGCTTTCTATAAAATATTCTGAAAGAGTTTTAATTGAAACAATCAATCAATGGTCTTTTTAAAACACCATAATTATGTTCTAAAACAATATAATTTAAAAGAAAATATAAATAGGTTCTACATGAGTCTACTTCTTCAGAAAGTTTTTCAAAATCATAATACACTTCAAAAATCATGTGATAAGCTAAAATATTTGAAAATTACATGATAATATTTACCATTATTGAAAATATTAAAATGTTGAGAAAATAAGATTTGATTAAATACAACGTATAATCCATGGTGGTATCGAGGTATAGAGGAGGTGTTTGATATCTCAAACAATTGATTTCAATTGAGTTGTTTGTTAAAAATTGTTTCTGAGTTGTCTGGAAATTACATTGAAATAATTATTGCAATCAAGTCATCATTAAGAGATAGGAATTTCGTTTGAGATCCTCATACTTCCACTTGTAACTGAATTTCAATGATCTGAAAAAAGTTTCAAAATAAGTATTTAACATAATGAATAGATATTGAGACTAAACCATGAATCTAACAAAAATTCTTAATCCTAAAAGTTGTCTAAACAGACATATGACACCAACTATATGCCCCTGCCTTAGACATTATATAATTTTGAATTAATTTAATAATTCACATTGAGTATATTTCCAGATTTAGTGTTTTATAGTATGAGCCCATAACTATTAAATTATATTTCCAAAATTACAAAGTAGACACTTCTACTCCGTATCTATTTTTTCTTAAAAAAATCCGTAAAAGAAAACAATAATTCCATTCTTGATATAAATATTATTGTGTTTTTTAATTCCCTATCTTTTCCTTATACCCTATGGAAAACATTTCAAAAACATGGGATAAGCATAAAATTCTCAGTAAGGGTTTTAAAATAAAGAATGAACTCATTAGATCTCCAATACATAAAAACATAATATCATTGACATACCTGATAGAATCATAATATTTGTGAATAAAACATATAAATAATAAACCATAAAGGTTACTAATTGCATCAATATGATACATAAATTCTATCTTTCATAGCTACATATAGAGTTATACTTGGAATACACATCATAGTATATTCTCTAAATCTCATAGGCGAAACATTATTTTTTACATCCATCATGTTACCCAATGCATTGGAGATCTATATTGGGATCACCCACCCTAGGTTTATCATGGAACCACTCATATACGTAAAAAAGGACCAAGAACCATAATATATTCATAAAATATATAATAAGCATAAAGGATAGATAACATTTCCACATTGTAATCACAATATATCATTTCAAGATATTAACATAATCAATGCATTAATAAAACATTTTCCAAACGATTTAAAACTTTTAATAATGTTATTTTTATATCAAACTATCCCATACACCTTTGAAACTTTTAAAGGAATTAACATTTGAAAACATTAATGTCCATAAAAATATGTCCTTAAAACCATTTTGAAAACAAGTCAATTAATGACAAATATGTATAATAATAAATCATTAAAACATTTAAAACAATGTTTAAGTTAAAGAGTCCCATACTACTTGAGAAAATAATATAATAAAAATAATTAGAGAATAACATTAAACAATTAATATAATATCATTAGAATACAAATATTTGTGATATTATATGTTAAAGTTTAGTATATACACATTAAAAAGCTGAATCAGTGTATAACAATAAATAATTATCAATGGAATTTAAATTGGGATAATGTACCCTACAAAGATCGTATCCTTAGATTGAGGATAAGTCAATGACAAAATTATGTGTGACAAATAATAATACACCCAATATAAAGGATATTAAGTGTAAAAAAATAAGTGGTCATTCACCAAAATTCATAGCATGGAATAATCAAGATGTAGATGTTTAACCCAATGAATTAAAATTGGGTTAAGAAGTTTTATTATAGAAATTTGGCAGCCTAATGACTTCACTTTAAAATTTAGAAAATAATTGATGAGACAAAAAAAGGACTTTAATCACATATTCATAAAATTTATAGTAATATGTAAATAGAAACACATCTCCTGACATTGAAAAATGTAAATTAAAATACATGACATAAAATAAGTCTTTGTCTAAAAGAGTGTGGTGAAGTGTTCCTTTACCGATTTCATAACATACGAAACATACACCCCATGATTGAAGGATCATAAAATGAAGTTTTAAATACCCATATATTAAATTACATTATAGAAAGAATACATTCATGGGCCATAAATGCACCAAACAAAATGTTATAGTGGAAAATATATCAGGAATATCAGGGGAATAAAAAGTGAGATGAAAACCTCGTACCACAGGTCCAACATGACTCGTTTGTTCTTTGTTCATACTGAATAATAAATATAAGATAATTTATACTTTCTTAAGAACCTTTCTCAATTTTATTATATATTTTATATCAATTATTACCTTTCAATAACAATTAGTTAATTATTTGAGTTCATATCAGATATTTTTCCGATGTTCATAACTTTAGTCAAAAAATGAACTTCTTACAATTACAAATTTTCCATGTGCCCAAAACTCCACTATGTCCAAAATGATATTAATTATTTATATATATTATATATCATATATATTAAGTGTATATGTATTTTTAATATTCCATATCATTTTTTATTATGAAATAAAATGCATCGTTCATGGAGATGTTATGTCGTACGTACACATGAATTCTACTTTTATTTCTATTTTATTTTTAAAGGAATGAAAAAATAACCCATAGGTATATTATAATTTCAGTATAATATGTATGTTATGTAATTAAATTAATTCCATCCATTATACATTCCACATATTGTATGAACGAGTCATATCAGTTTGACGGACCGGTAGTCCACGCATCCTCAAATAATTTAACACATTTAACCTTTATGGAAACCAAAAAGGTATGATATAAATGAAAAATCCAGAAGTATAAAGGCAATATAAGTATATTATATATCACATTTAAATAATTTTCTATGTCAATGGCCATAATAATAAGTGGTAGGATATGATTGAACAATCATCGTTTCACGAGGTAGTAGTTCATCGTCCACAGAAACAATATGTTCTTTACCCATTAGATGGATGTCTATGAAAGTGTAGTTTGAATACTTCTCATATAAAATACCTAGTATATTGAGGATTCTGGTGTTTTTATAAAATAAAATAATAAAAAAGTTTAGTTTTTTGGAGAATAAAAATAAAAGAATAGAACATAAGAGAAAACATTACCTTTAAATCGGGTAAATCCCTTTTGTTTGAAACAAAAGGATTTCATGAAGTTCCTTTATGCCTAAGGTAAGGATTATGTGTGTGATAGAGGAATAGTGAGAGATTATTTGGGTAGATGTTGGATTAGCCAAGGGGCCTGAGAGGAGTGAGTAATGGGTTATAGGTGAGGGCAATTTTTAAGGGGGGGGAGGGCCTCTTTAGGAACGTTTGAAAATATTATTTTATTATATAATTATATTCTTATTATAAAGGACCAAAACTTATTAAAGTAGAAGATAATGTTACTATTTTTCGATATAAAATCATTCAAAAATATTGGATTGGTTTTGGAATTTTTTTTAATTTTTTAATCTTATTTATTTAAAACATTCATTAATGAGGTAAACACTACATCATTATTGTGTCATAAATAATTTAATTTATTTGATGTCTAAAAATTATTAATAAAATACCATGATGTAAGAAATAATTTTACCATTATAATGAAAATTTATAGTAAAATATACCAATTATATAACCCCACATTAAAATTGTTTATTCAAAACAATACATGTTTATTATATTTTTATTTTTACTTTAAATAAAAAGTTATTAATGACATTATATTACCAAAATGGATTTTAAAGTGAAAAAATATCACCCAATTATTTTATTTGTCGTCCATGACTCATCCAATAAGATTAAGACATGTGTTAAAGTAATTTTATGTTATTATACATTTTTTTACATTGAATTGCCATATTTACCTTCAATCGCGGGAAATAAAAGTCAAAAGTTACTATTTACAAAATATTATTTTCATAATATTTAACCAAATTTTACTTATTGATAACAACCATGTATGTAGGATTTTCAAATTTTAATTCATAGAAGAATTAAAATTTTATTTAAATGAAGAAGTCTATTTTTTAACTACTTCTCAGTGTTTTCACTATTCATAAAAAATAGAAGTTTTTTCTGAAATATTTCAAAAATTAAGCCTATGTAATATTTAATATTCTAAATTCAAAAATGATATCTATTTTACCAAATTAAAAAAATATATGTTTCAATTAATAATTTAAAATTAATTTCCACTGTCAAAACAAAAAAACTTGTTTTTATGAAATAATAACTATCAAAAGATTGACACTTGTTTATGTCCAATTTCATAGTGAAATTATTTCCAAGAAACAACATTGGATTAAATGGTAAAAATATAATCTAAATACACTTTAAACCAATTTTAAAAATAATATAACCATATAAATAAGTCAGATTAAAAAAGTGTTCTGAATTAAAATACAGTATTTTTTACTATTCATTAAAAATGAATTTTATTAGAAAAATAACAAAAAATTTCCCAAAGTAAATTTTGATGCCCCTGTTCTAGAAAAGATTTAAATTTTGTCAAATTGAACTTATACAAGTGGCCAAAACTATATTTAATTATTTTTCTCCACCAAAAGATGGTAAATCGACCTTTTAATGAATATTAGAGTATTTATGCTTCAAATCAGATTCATTCATATTTTATGCTTCTATCTTTTATAAGATAAATATAAAAACATTTAAAAACATGTATAATCATATTGTATTTAGCCCGATTAATTTTTGTAAATACAATGTATATGTGTTAACTACCATTTATAATAATAATATTATTATATTATTTGTCGGTACAACATAACATTGTGTGTAACATAAGATTTCTAAGAAACTAATTGTTTCACATTAGGTACAACATAAAACATGGCATCCCATTGAATTTAAAATTAATATTAAATTCACAAATATTAATAAATATGAAATTTTTATACTCTTTATTCACCTAGGATGTTACACCAAATGATCGGGAAAACTACATACCCATTTCTATCCTAAATTCACATGAATAGACACCAACCCATTATGCTGAAAGACTAGGAAAAACCCATTTAAAAAATTTCAATAAAACTATTATTTTATTTAAATCCATTCTAACAAACCCTTTACATAAATCCAATGATGATATATTTTAATATCAACATTTCAAAATCATAAAAATAAATCCATTGCAGAACTATTTTGTCACAAATCCACAAACCATCACAAAAGAGGGTATCTACCATGTTTTTCATAAAAATATCAATTATAAATTCCGGAAATGTAAACAAAATGAAATTTATCCTACATTTTATAATAATAGATATCGAGAGTGAGGTCTCTAACCTCAAAAATTTTGGAAAGTTTGGTTAATGAAAAGAAAACACTAATAAAAACTTCTTGAACCTCAACACCTCTAAATATAATTCCTTAACATCAACACCACCGTAACTCATAGTGATTGCAATAAACCATCATAGATCTATCCCCAATGAACTATATCAATAATTTAGGGTGAGTGAAGGAAGTATATCTATGAAGAACAAGAAATAAACCACATTTGATTACTTTCCAAGGGAACTTGGCTTCAACACACAATGATTTTCCATCAGACCACTCAATGATTAGTGGGAAACATTAAAAATAATTTATTATGATGAAACCATGAGTTATGGCTGAAATATATGACAAAAGTGTGTTCTTGAGGTGAAAATTAATGAGAAATACTATTTTGGAATCTCTTTTTTAAACTGCACATCGTTAGCCACACGATTAGAAAAACTATTTGTTAATCATAAGCTAGACCCTACCTCAAAGAGAACCTCATAGGGTCGGACAAAATGGTTAGAAAAACTATGGACCAAAAAATATAACTACTTCTATCTAACATTTTACGGGGTCTAATGGGTGGCCACACGGTTTTGCAGAATAGTTATCCTAACTTGGTACCTACCCAAATGCCCTGGTTTTACTAGTACATTTCCAATCGTGCTTTTCTATTACTGTTATGTATCGGTTTCCCAATATAATTTTCCCAAAACATTAAAAAATTATTCCAAACCCTACCAAACCTCGTTGAAACACATTAAAATCTTAAAATTCATAAATAAAGGCTGTAATATGTTAAACTGATGGTGCTATATTTCTCCACCCATGGTATGACACTCCGTGTGGATACACATTGGAAATAAAAAAACTCATTATGCACCATATTAAAGGACTTAAATATAATATGGATTTAAATAAACTTGGATAAAACTAATTCATGATATATTAAAAATAAGGTGGCATAATTTAGATATCCAATATATTATTTTTCAAGAGAATGTGGTTCTCCACTATGACTATTATTTTTGAAACAATGATCTTTGGTTTCATTCAATTGTTAGAACATTAAGTAACTGAATTAATTCATATTGTTATGAAAAATGAAATTATTTTCCTCCTAAGAATAAAAATTTATAGGTGATCTAGAATGAAAAATATTGTTTCTATGCTCACACAACCATCTTAGGATTTGAATCATAGAAGAATTTCAGGTTTATAAAGAAGGAGACTAAATTATATTGAGAATTTCCTAACAAAATGTAAAACTTATTTTTGTAGGTCTTATAATCCAACAGTTTTTAAAAAATGGTTCACTGCAATTGTAATGATAATTTCTATTCCCTAGTGTTAGGAACATTAAAAAATAATTTAGTCATTGTATAGTTTGGATGGTAATGAAGATCAATGGTGCAATATTATCAACAATTTGAGATGACAATATGATATTATATCCATGTATTAAGATGAGTTCATGAACTTATTTTTCATAAGTACTTTTCTATTATTCATCACATGAAGTTGGAGAGGAGTTCCCTAAGATATGATATAAGGATGAGTAATCTATTGTTGCCTATGTGGACATTTTTACAAGACTTGTGTTGAATACTTATCGTATTATCGTCGAACCTAAAAGTTAGGTTCCTCGATTCTTTTGTTTCTTAAAACAAGATATCTAAATGGTTTTATCCATATGAAACATAAATAGTTATGAACATAATGGTCGATGTGAAAACTAGGAGAAAAAGTTTGTTAGAATATGGTATCAATCATGTTGTTCAGATAAAAAGAGGAATATAGAGTTCAATGGAAAATATAAAAACAATGAGGAATTTTTTTTGGAATTCATTTATTGTCTATTTCAAGGAAGAAACATAGTTTATGAATTCTTAGGGTGATGATAAAATTTATTAAGAGTGAATGGAATGTTCATTAAGAAATTGATTGCTGAAGTTATGGAAATAAGTTATCTAATGATGTCAGTATATAGAAATATTCATATAATTTTCTTCTTGTAATGAGTGATTCAATTATAATAAAAATTATCATTATTAAAACTATTTCTCATACCCATGGTTTAATGACAATGATTGTCATCATAAAATTTTCAATCCAATTGAAAATGTAAATCTCATTACACCACTATTTTTGTTGGAGGGTAGGATAAAGATGAATTGAAAGGTAAATATATTATCTTCTCAATAAGATATAATGAATTATTTGACTTTAGATCAACCAATTATTCATTTTTAAGGAATTTATAAATAGTATCAGGATTATACAGAAAATATTAAATTTGGAATTAACAGTGACAACCCCTAATGGTACAATGTTCACATCTCTAGTGTATAATTGATCTCTGATAAACATTGGGTGTATTTTTCATCCTTCTTATTTTTTCATTATTCCTATGGTTGAATTTTATGTCATCCATCCCATGGTTTAGATTTATATTTCTAAATCAGATATAAATTTTCAAGGATGGGATGTAATGTATGTAATTCCAAACATACCATCGATAATATATCAATATGAAGATATGTACAAACATCCTGATAAACATTGGAGGGATTTTTCAACCCTTGTATTTTTTCATTATTCCTCTAGTTGAATTTTATGTCATCCAATCCATGGATTAGATTTTTATTCCTAATTCACACATAATTTATAAATTATTGGATGTTATTTTTGGAATTACAAACCAACCATCAAAAATCTATCAATGTGAAGAAATGTACAAACATATAATGGATATCACATCCATTGAATGTGTATTAATTCCCATTCAAAAGGGGTGTTTATCTCAAATGGTTTGGCAGAAACATGACATCAATAATAATCCTATTTTTGGGAGTTTTTTTATGTATTTTGGAGATATTTTTCTTGTATTCCACAATAACATAAACATTGTGTCTTTATAGAATTCACACATATTCCAACACCAATTTCAGTGAATTCCTATAGAATTTCCATGATTGATTTACATGAATTAATGATTAAACTCAATAAAAACCATGATAAGGGATTCATTCAGATAGTTATATCACCTTGTGGTTTACCTATTCATTTTATGAATATAAATGATGGATCAATGCGATCTTGAATATATTTTCTAGATCTAAACAAGATCCTGATCAGAAAAAGTACCATCATCCCAATATTGATGACTTATTTTATAAATTAAATGAATCTTAATACTTTTAAATGATTTATCATCATTTGGGATATCATAAATTGAGTGTCCAAAAGTACTATATACCCATGAAATAATTCCATACTAGGTTTGGACACTTTGAATATATAGTTATTCCATTTCTTATTTCTAATTACTTTGGTATCATCATGGATTTAATTTATAGAGTCTTTGGATATTTCCTTGATCAGTTTGTGGTAGTATTTATATATGATATTCTTATATATTAAATGATAAATTAAGAGCATGATGATCACATGATAATTGTACTAAAAATCTAAAAGGAAAAGTTTAATGAAACGAAAATTTACAAATCTTGATTTTTGGTAGCAAAAGGATTCATTTTTGGTCCATATAATCCAAAGAGGGAGGGTATATCAAAAGATCAAAAAAACGGAGACTATTGAATCTTCTCCTTAACCAACAATAGTGATTATGATATGTATTTTTATCGGTTTATATTGATATTATCAATAGTTTGTGGATAACGTATAATGAATATATAATACTATAACAATGTTAACTCAAATGGGTGCCATTTTTCATTGGATATAAGTATATGAGTAAAATTTGAAAGAACTAAATAAGAGAGTAGTCAACAAAAATTTTCTTAAATTACTTCTTAGTTTAAAAGTGTTAATAATCTACAGTTATCCATCCGATAATTGATTGTGAAGTGTTATAATGAAAAATTACATAGTTATAACTTCTGTCTCTTAATAATTGATGTTTTTTGAATAAAATTACCCAACTAATCTTCGGAGTTTTTGTGGTAATTTTTTCACTAATGATAAAGATAAATTATCATTATTGAGAAATTTGTTATATATACAGATAAAAACGATTAATGTATAAATTAAAACAATAGTATTTGAATGTGTACCAGATATTATGGTAAGATTTAATTAATGAATATTGATTATCAATGCATTATTACCCTAGTAAGTGAACAAGGTGGCCGAAACTATGAATCCAAATGAAAATGATAGCCCATCCATTATGAGGATCCCAAATAGCCCAATATTTCATGATTTTGTAAAAGATGGATCTGGGCATACTATAGGAAGGGGAAACATATTTTTAGGATAAATTTAATATTCTATCATCAATCCATGTGAATAATAAATATTGAAAAAATGAATATATAAACGGGAAATAGAATGGTAGAAATGTTCAGGCGTTTAACTTTTATCATGATGAGATGATGAGTATCAAGAACTCTGTATGTTTCCCTTCTTAACCGCACATGAAGAAATATTAATTAGAGGGTGATCATATTTATTCATTCTCTGTCCATCCTATAAGTAAGAAGATATATATAGATTTGAAATAATAATTATACTAGGATGACAAGAAGAGTGATATAAATTATTTTATATCTTGGTACATGGTATGCCAATATGTTAAGGATGGAACAAAAGTTATAAAGGAATGTTACTTCTATTACCCATAAAAAATGGATATGGGAAATATTATAATGTATTCTATTCATTGGACTCTCCAAAATATCTAAAGAAAATAATGGTATTTTGGATCTCGTTGATCATCTTACTATATAGGCACAACACATTACTATTAGAGAATGATTATGTCATGTTCTTCATTCTAAAATATAAATTATTGGAGTGGTGAGGTTAATGTGAGAACCATATCATATTGTATTTTATTATGATTTGAGGTTAACACCAATGATCTAGAGATGTCTTTATCATGATATTGATGGAGAGTAGAGGTTCAACACTATGTATCCTCTATGAGGATATGTTCAATATAAAAGAATAATTCAAACAATAGAGTACATGTTGTCATCTGTTTATTTGGATTTAAAATGTTGTTAGGATCAAATAATTATTCTAGTAGAACTTTAATACAATAATATCATTCACTCACATATTTAAGTAGATCCTTATGAATTCAAATGGGGATAGAAATTTTGATCTCCAACATACCAGAATAAAGATAGAAAAATAATGTAATTGGGGACTAATATAGTTGATGAAATGGAAGAAAAGTTTAATACATTCAGTAGCCCATAAATTCATCTAAAATTAAGTAAAAAGGATATAATTATAACAGAACCCCTTACCTAGAATTTTATTTTTCTAATAGTTTGTTTCTATGAATTTATCTATTGAAGATGGTTATGAGAATTGGGTATAAAGGGAAAGTAATCCCTATATATATTTCTCACATTGAAATTATTAATCAAATCATTATGGTATACTATATCTTTTAATTTACATTGATTCCTTCACAATTCCATAATGTGTATGATGTATAAATCTTGATGAAGTGTGTACTAAACCGTCACTTGTACTGAACTCATAGGTCATTTCTTTAGAGCATAATCATTCTTATGAAGAGAAATAAGTAGAGATTATGTATCATATGAGCAATTTTATACAAAATAAGAACAGTCAATGTGTATATGTTTTGTCAATAAATCATTAGTTTGAGAATATATGGGGGATGTTGGGGATATTACAAGGAATAACTATCATCATTATGTTATAATAGAGTAATTAATTTAGATGAATAAATTCTTTTAAGGGGGGAATAATGTAACACCCTGAGTTGTTTGTCAATTTATTTTTCAAATAAGTAAATATTTCTCATGTATTTTGTTACACATTACACCAACTTAAACATTCACTATATAAAATACGATTTTAATCATGCACTACGTACAAAAATTCAGTAGCCTGCATTACAAAGAACACAAACTTTAAACCAAACATGTAATATTAATAACAATGCTATTTAAACTCAAAATTTATAACCTAGACATTAGACATTGAAAAAAAAATAATAAATATTTTTAAATATAAATTATAATTTTTCTTCCATAAATGATCCATATTGAAAAAATTTATTATTATTTAATAAGTGATTATATGTTTTGAAAATATTATTTCCTAAAAAAACTACTTTTTATGATTTTGGTGAACAATAATGAAATTAATTTATAAAAATTTTTAAAAATTAATATAATATAATTAACCACATTTTTCACTTTGAATTTCATAATTATCTTCAGGTATATTTTGGGATTTTTTTCAAAAGATTAATTTTTAATTAATAGTGATGAATTCTGAATTTTAAATAAAACTAATTTTTTTATAATTTTTTTACAAATAAAAATTATATTTTATATTTTAAAAGTATATTATCTTCACATATAAATATATTAATTCTATATAGAATATTATAGTAAATTTTATATTGAAATTTCATATAAAAGCTATTTTAATCTTTGATCAATTTCACGTTGAGAACCAACTTTCTAATCAGGTTTAGTGGATTAATATTTAATTAATTTATTCCAATTTTGAGATTATACATTGAAAATATGAATTCAATATTTTAGTTCATCATAATTTATTATTTCCAAAAATTCCAATTTTTTTAAATAATTAGTTTTAAATGCAGTAATTATTAATTACCGTGGTTAAGGTAAAAATGGGTTTACTAGGGGTAAAATTAAAATGATAGCGGTAAAAATCACATATAAACATGTCTAAAATCCATTACATGGATATATTTATACGATTAAACCTCCTATATTTGACAATGGTTCATTTTGGAGCCTTTTGATAAATGAATAATATTGGTGCAATTCAATTTTTCGAAAATGTAAATGTTTTCCACTCACCTCACATATAAGTCGCCACCCCTATCCTCTATTCATAACACAATAAAACATATGTTTCTTAAACTAACAACCTATATAACTTTGATACATTATCTCCCTTCATCCACTATGAATTTTATTGGTATGAGATTCATTCTAGGAAATATTTTAGTGCCAAACTATGGAAGATACCCACAGAAGGGGTAATGTTCATAAACAATCATTTTTTAATTCCTTGTGAACCCCCTAATTTTTTATAGCATGATTTTATAATATCTATATTAAATTCAATATAATAATAGGTTTTTAATTTGACTTTATAACTTAAATGAGACACAATTGAATAAAATGGGTTATAAAATCACCATTCATATGTATGGCAGACAACGACCTCACGAACCGATGTCATTCTATTTTTCATTACCATCTATAAAACTTGTAAAAAATGATATAAACAATATATATATATATAGTATTAATGATTTTAGTGATATTATTATTATTTTTAATTTTCTTACCATGAAAACGTTCATGCTTCCCATTTTTTGAATAAGATAACATCATCCGTGTGAACAGTGGAAAACCACCTCACGAGGTGATGAGATTCGTTCACACCTTAAATGAAATTTATTAAGTACGTGTTTAATAATGATATGTGATATACATTAAATAGAAATTATTTTTTAATGATAATATATAATTTTATTTTATTTCGTTCAATCTAGTAATAATATGATAAATAACGTTCATGATTATATACGTCCTACAATCACCATAATAGGTGCATTTCATTTCATATCAGTGATTTTTAATAATTATTATCAATGAATAAATAGTGAATATATAATATATTTATTTCATATAGATAATTATATATATTATGTAACCATGATCAATTTAATAAAACAAAATTTATAACAAATCAAGACATATAAGAAAAACTAAGAGGTTATTAACTGAAATTTAACATTAACAAAGAAGTGTTTATAAAATGGTAATAAAAATAAAAAATAAAATAATGTGTGGTATGAAATATTTGAATTTGATTATTTAATATATTTATAATAAACATATATTATTAAAAAAATTAATTTGTATGAAATATTTTAATACTTAAGGTAAGTGGATTTCTAGCCTCTCATTAATTTAAGAGAGACTCATGGCATAGTCACCACTAAATTTTTCTGTATTTTATATACTACCATATGACATGATATATTAGGATTATTTTCTATTTAATTATTTTAATTGTTTCATATTATGTTCATAATTCATTGGTTTTATAATTCAAAAGTTACTCAATAAGTAAGGGATTTTTGACTTCATTTTCCTTATTGAATACATATGTTATGTTATGTGCCTATCTTCCTTCCCAATGTATATATAAAGACCATTTTCAAGTAATAACATTATTAAAATTATTTTAATTAAATTTTATTATTAATTTAATGTTATTATATCTTATGTATTATGATTCTGGGTGACAAAAGATGTAAGAGTGTATTGATACGGTTTCATTTCATATAAATATAGTTTATGATTTTGCGTACATTGATGAAATGTTATGATATATATCCTAAAAATTTTCACTAAATTTATTCTTCAATATTAATAATCTTATAATACATGGTTTCCATTATGTTCTTATATATATATATACTCAAGAGTTCAAAAAGAATGTTTTTAAGAAATATTATTGTTTCGGTCGAAAATGCATTTTCTTCAAAAATGATGTTCCTATAAATGTTCTCAAACTTTTTATGATATAAAAAGTTTTTTCAAAGGAGAAATGATAATTTCTTATAGATTTTTTTTATAATTTTAAAATATTGGATTATATTATTTCTAGAATGTTTGAAAAGAAATTTATTTTGAAAATGTTTTTTGTTATAAAAAGTGATATTAATGAATGATAATTTTCCTTAATTAAAGTTCCATGTTATATATCCAAATAATTTTCCATCTAAGATGACATATATTGGTAATATTTCTCCATTAATAGGAATCGGATTCATGGTAACAATTCATATTCATTCATTGAATGGTTTATGTTTATGATGAAAATTTTATTATGAAACCCATTTCAATTCGCCAAGTTATGCCATTATAAAATTATTATGAAACCAGATTCTTTTTATTGGTTACAATATAATAAAATTACTATGAAACATGTAATATTTACATAGATTATGATATGATTAAATGGTTCTGATACCCATGTAATTTCATGGGTTATGATATGATATCTTATTTATAATCTATGGAACACAGGTGTTTGTTTTTTATGTGATGGGGGTAACTATATCTCCCATTAATTCATGGTGTAAATATATATTTGATAAAAGAAAAGAGGTTAAAAGTTTATTTAGACCAATCCAAAAAATCAGGGTACATGATTGGTCTTTCCCAGCTCAATGCAGGTATATGGGTGGTCAGCCTAAGCCTAACATGTTATGAATATCACTGTGTGTATCCTTGTAGTAATATTATTTATACTTGTGGTTTTGCCAAAAATATATGACTTATAAAAATGTTATTCTATCATGTCACGTGTTATTTATTACATTATGATTCTTGTATTATGTACTTTCAACCTATATTCCCCAACACATGATTATGATCATTGATATGCAGGTTATGGTTTTCTAAAGTTATGGTCATGTTATCCTATATATATGTAAATGATATTATTAAATTTCATCCATCAATACCTTTATTGGGTATCTGATCTCACCCTTTCTTATATTTCCCATTAGTATGATGTCATGATATGTATGTCATATGATATATCAATGGTGGTTTTTAATTTTGATGCATGTAGTTAGAGATGGTGTGCCTCACATATGGACAAATTTTAATATTTCCATTTTTCTAAACATACAAAAATATTATGGTTTTAAGGGTTTTTGTTTATGAATTTCAATAAAAATTCTAATAAATTATTCAATTTCTATCTATGAAAATACTATATTATAATAATTATTTTCCCCTTTCTATTGAAAATAATTTCATCATCCATGTGTGTATGTGGACTACCACATCCATATAATAATTGATTTCAATTTTTATAGACGTCACCTTACATGGATGGTAATGAGAATGGGTTTTGTGGATAAATATTTTTTTTTAAATTATTATTTTTTAAGAAAAATTAGACATTATATTACTTGAATTTTTAATAAACAATAAAAATAAACTAAATCATATAATAGAGTGTTCTATTATAGAAAAATTATTTATGCATACTATGAAATAACATTATATAGGTTATATTTTTATTATTATTAATATAAATTAAAATTATTATTGTTTATTTGTTATTTAATGATAATATCAAAATTTAAATAATTATATATGAAAACACCATTTGGTGATTTTGAAACATTGAAACATGCTCATCGCCAAATTAATATTTAGGGATCATATAAAAATCACATATAATTAAATTTTGAAATTATTTATAATTTTAAAAAATTATTTAAATTACACATTATGTTATATGGATGATCAAATTTATGACCTTAAGGAATTAAAACACCTCTATAACAAAACATGTTCCAAATCATCATTACTCAAACTTGACAATGAAAATATATAATAAATAAATAATATAAATGTTGAAAAAAATTATAAGTTATTTTTATAAATGGTTACATATTTAAAATCTATTCTTAAATGGTTGTTACAATGGTTGTATATGAGGGTATATGACATTTCGACAAAACTTGAATTGATGTATGTGGTTCTTTGTCTAAGAGTTAATTTCGTGGGATTTATTTCTTAATAAGTACAATGACATCATTAATATAGTTTTCTTATTACCTAATGAAAGTATATTACATATTCATGGTTTTTATAAATTCCCTCATAGTTTCATTTCTTATTAACTCATATTTTAACCAATGTGTCTCTAATAAGATAAATTGACTATTTATTTTATTCCCATTCAAAAACCTACCTTTTTTCAAATCCATATTCATTAGATTTATTGTCAATCTTAAATCCCTATGATTAAACAATTTATTTAGATTATTTATACTACTGGAAATTATTTTACATGTTTTAAATATATTTTAACAGTTTTCATATGTTTTTTTCATAAAAAATGACAAAATATTCTCTTTTTAATGTTTACATGTGAACATTACATTTCAATGCCTTTATTGTTTTATATGAATAAATATATCTTAATCTTCATAGTTTCAAAAGATTTTATATTTCCCATAACTTTATAAAATATTTATTTTAAAATAATATCCAAATATCATGAAAGTTTCTTATTTTTAAAGTGGGTTTTCTAAAACCTCAAAAATATTTATTATTGAATGTGCTAATTCTATGATAAATATTTTACTAGATCAAGAAAAATAATAACATTTTATCATACAACGTATTTTTCGTGATGGATTATGTAATTTCAATCAATTTTGGATTAGTTATCCACTACTACCATTATCTTTCTTACACATCCTCTATGTATAAATATGAGCTATCTACCAATGTTGTATGGCTTTGAAAACCCAATTTTTCATAACATTAATTGAAGGGTTATCACCTGGGTTATACACATCCATTTATTGGGGAAATTATAAAATTAACCATAAAAATATATCTACATGGTGTAAATATCATAGGCTTTAATTTCTTTATGGGATGATATTTAACTATAATGCCGCTTAATATCTTTGGATATCAATTCATTTTCCATTATTTTATTTTTATATGATCAGTAATTTAATTATAAATGATATAATTATGTGATTTTATTGCAAAAGGATTCATAACCCATTTCCATTCCATGTTTTCTTTATAATGTTATAATAGAGCCTATTTTATCTACATGTATTATTTATTCTATAAAAAGTGGATAATTATCAATCAAATGTTTTAGGAAAACTATTTTATTTCTATGGTTTCTTTAAAATTTGATAGGGGAATAGTTTTCAGGTATCACTAATACCTTTAGATAAACAGTGGGTGGGGACCTTTGTCTCCCCTACACGTATAAGATAAATGTGTTTATCTTAGTAAATAAGTATTCAAATGTACATTTTAGTTTCTTATAAGCATGGGTAGTGATAGTGTGGAACCTGAATTTAATGTTTCCCTAAACTATATTTATTTTATACCTGAAATTTGTTCTAATGTTTTATTCTTATTCACATGAAAATTTCATGAACGCATGGATCGTGTTTATTGACTAATTTTTCCACACTCCTATTAGTCATGTCATTTGTAAATAAAATCTATATTCCATGACTTTTTTTATTCAATTTTCATTATATGTTTCTTATGTATGCTGAATTTACCAATATGTTCACATTATGTTCAAGTAATATAAATAATTTTTATCACTTATGTCAACCATTACTAATCTTCTGAGATTTATCCATTATTATTACTTTATTTCCCCAGGTTATAAAGATATGAAAGGTATTAAATATATTTTATAGCTACTAATGTGTGATATTTGTGAGATATTTTAATGATACATTATGAGTTATATAATTTCATATATAATTGTAATCATTTGCAATTAATAAAAATAAAATGGGTTGTTTAGTGAATTTTTTCATAATTCTATAAAATTATAAACCTAAAATATCATATGAATGTATTATAATGAAATATTATCAATTAGTTCAATGGTATGATAAAATTTTAGGGCTAAATATATTATTATTTTATGGAATAATACATGGTTTTATTATGGGTTAATAGATTGGATATTAATATGGTTTAAGTAAAGGTATATTGTAGAGAATGTATGAATATATTATCAATATATTTCAGAATAATATTTTATGATATATTAACATTTTTATAAAAGATATAATGACTAATATAGTCTAAGAGAGTATAATAGATATCATAGTATAATTTTTATCCTAAATGATTAAATTTATAGTAATATCCCTACATAATTTCAAGTTGCAGGTGTAATTTAATTTGTGGGGAAATAATTTATTATATGGGGAAAAATTTAATGAGTCATGAATTTGGATCCTTTAAGTTAATTCCATCTTCGATAGATTACGATATACAAAGAAGAAAACAATCCTATAACCCTACTAAACAGACAATGTCACATTAAAATTACATGAATTATATAATCATTAGTAATTTAAAATATTGTTATAAATTATAAATTCATTCCAACATTGATTAAGAAAAATAATGTATTAACATATACATATTTCCATTAAAATACAATTCTCTTTATATAAAAATTTTTCTTTTAAAAGATTATTTTATAAATTTTATGATTGAAATTTTGAAAATTTAATCTTATTTTTTAACAAATAATATCAATATTAACTTAAGAAAAAAATGTTATTTTTTTATAAAATAATTAATTTTTAGTGGAATTATTAAATTCACCATTTTTAGTAGCATCTCATTTATAACGTTAACATTGTAGAAGTGTGATATAAAATTTTATAAGACTTATTTACAAAACATAAACTGTATCAGTTAATTAATTTCAAATACTAGATTTAATTGATAAAACACATGTTCAATTTTATGTAAACTAATGTAATATTTTACTCTAAAAATTTATTATTAGCTAATATTAGAAATTAATTATCATCACTTGTAGAAATTAAATTTAATTTACCATATTTTGAAGTTTTCTTCAAAATGTTCATAATATTTAATTATTACACTATGATTTTTATCTATAACATTAGTATTACTACGACTAATGTTGACGAGCATGATAATTGTTAAAGTACTAATTGTCTATAAATTGATTTATTAATGTTTTGATACTTTCATCTATGAAAACATTTCCTAATTTGTAAAATTAATTTTCTATTATTTTAAGAAAAATTAATAATATTTTGTCACTCTTTAAATTAGTAATAATTTCGATATAATATTTGGAATACATAATGGTGATAACAACATTTTCTCGACTAAAATTTATTTTTATATATAAAATGTATTAATTTAAAAGTGAATAATATATTTTTAATAAATTTATTTAGTTTTTTTGGGGCCTAAATTCTTATTTACCTCCGAATTTTTTAAGACGGGTTATCATATATTTTTAGCAAATCATATATTACATGGGTAAAAACTAGTTTCTATAGTTAAAATGAAAATTTTGTAAAAGAAAAATGTAAAAGATTAAATTACATAAAACATTTTTCAAATATTATTTTAAATTATTTCTATAGGCTTTCATGACTCTATCACACCCCACATTATATTTTTTTTAGTTTTGGCACCACTAACCCTGTGGTAGTTTCATTTAAATATTGTTATCTAACGAGTTTTCGAAATAGAACAACATTATTCACTTATAAAAGTGGATCACTACTGATGTTTAAATTCCTTCACATTAACATTTCAATATCCTTTACCACTAAAACAATTCTCCTTCATGTCCCTTTTATTTCTTAAATCCCTTATTCACTAATAGTTATCCAAATTTCATCATTTCTTAAAACATTATCAATATTAATCTCTAAGACATAACGTAAGAATTTATTATTCCTTTCATTTAATCATTAATAGTTATATATCAAAAATACCTAACCAATGGTAAAATAAGTAACTCAGTATCAATAGTATACTGATGTGTTATTATATTAATTTAATAACCCTGATATATTCCTTATTTTCTATATATAAAGAGAAATTATCATCAATCATGTGTTGTTCATAAAACTACCTCTATATAGATATATAATCCATTTTAACCACTTTTTATATTTACCAGCTATAGGATTAAATTATATAATAAATGTGAAATATAGAATTTAAATATTATTTTTAAGATGAAAATTATGATCCCCCATCATTTCATCTCATTTTATAGAAAATTAAAATGTTAATTATATGTTGTGTTGACCAACCACAACATGAAGTATCGTTTTCATTTTTAATAATGATATTAATAATTTATCCAGAAAAAAATTAAATATGATTCAAAAATTTCAAAACATCAAAATATTTTTATAATTAAAATGTTATAACTATATTTTAAAAAGACAATATTTTTCTTAACCGCACTCATCCATCGAATTATAGTATATTCATGTGTGAGTGAGATAAATCACTTACTAAAATAGCATGAAAAATATTTATCATGGAGGACTACTGAAAATTGAATACTTCTATTTTATTAATTTAATAAAAAATATATATAGTGTTTTTCAATTCATGATATGATATACTATGTAGTCGTTTTTTATTAAAATATCCACTTTAATCAATAAAATTATAAAAAAGTAGGAATGTTATTTTAATATCATAAAACATTACTAAAAAACTTTTTTATTGAAATTATATATGTATAAATAATTATAAGTTATCTATTCATGTAAATTAACTATTCTGGAGATGATAATATTAGTATCAAGGATTGTGTTCCCAAAATGACATCACAAATAAACCTCAATGTAAATAGTTTTACTAACACATTGATGTAAAAAAAAGATATAAAAAATTAAAATATTCAATATAATTTATCATAAATGAATTATATAATGGGTAATATAAGTTTATATAGTTATCAAATCTTATTTTACGATAGTTGTGTTTTATTTTCAAGAAATTAGTGTTCATCTAACAACGTGAGGAAACATGGTAAGGGTTTCATAACTGAAATATAATTTTCATAGACATTATTATTAGTATACAATGTGTTTTTTTGTAATGGGTTATATACATCCACTTAAATATTATTTACATTGGTCATATAATTTTTTAGTGTATTTAAGGTGCCATTTGAAATCGTATCCTTCATGGTATAAAGATTTAAATATTAAAATAGTCATGATTTATTTACAGCCAAAAATTCTTTCAATTTGATTCATAAATTAACTACATGGATATGATCACCTCTGCACCCATTTAATGTTCCATTTAATTTTATTTTTTGTAATTTATCTTCTTTGGGAATGTTATATAATTTTATTGGTATCATCTTTTTTGATGATACGACTTCTTAGATAAATGATTGGTATTGGTAATAGGAACTATGATTAATTCCAATATAAATTTCACCTCAATATCTATATTAATATTTTCAATAATGTTTTCATATATTTTTGGGAACTCAAATATCAATTCCTTAATTTTATCACCTTACTTATCAATAACACTTCTCCAAAGAAAATTTTAATTCCATGATTCAAATATGTGTTTTCAGAAAAAAATTCAAAATATTAAAAAAATATGTATCATAGATAAATTTATAATATTACACACCACATTTTTTTATTAAACAATATTGTTGTTTTCGTGATTATGATATTATAGATTTATTAAAAAATTGTATTTTTATATATCTCAATATCATTATTTCTAAATTTCAGAAAATTATTTTTAAAAAGAAACGGGTCACATTATGTATTGTACCATATTTATAAAAATAATTTAGAAAATAATATCAAAATGTTTTCAGAGGAATATATTTTCCATAATTTCTATTATTATTTCACCAGATTAATGGGTATTCAATACAATTTGTATTACCATGATTCTGTGAGATTTATTTATAATGGTTTTAAAAAAATTAACATTTTAGTAATTACATTAAAAATAAAACTCTATTATTATTAATATAAATGTAATTGTAATTAACATATTGATTCATTAGAAGTGTTTTCAGAAATTATAAATTTTAAATCTCTATAAGTGAAATGACCAATAAATTATTTTATATTTTCTTATCAATTTTAATACATAACCATATTTATCTTTTAATGGATTTCCTATATGAATAAACAACATTTAATTCCTATAATAGAGGATTATTCACCAATATTACATATATCAATTTATAGGGGGAATTACTGACCTAAGTATTTACCCTTTATCATTACATTATAAATACCATATGCTTTATTATCATTACTTATTGGTATTTATAAAGAAATATAACCAGTATCAATATATACATATTTATATTCAATATTTATACTATGTTATTATTATTAATGGAATTAATAAGGTTTTAATTATTTAATCCCATTTGAAAGATATGGGTAACACATTTTATTTACATGGTTTATTTATTATGAATGATTTATTTATTATGGAACAGATATATGAGGATGATGATAGGTGGGGTGTTATGTTTCCCTCAAATGATATATTTATGCTTATAACTCATGAAATATTTGATATTTAGAATAATGTGTTCACTAAAATTTTAATTCATTGATATAATGATATTTTTCCCATTGCTGCCGAGAAAAAAATTTATCACACGGTTTTTATATGCTAATGGTTGTATCATATTTTCATGTTATTTGTCAGGTTTTTCCAACATTCTATGTTTCCTTTATTTTATTACTATTTTAGAATCTATGTTCATTCATACTAACTAAAATATTGATCACTTTTAACTTATGAAATTCCTTATTCCAGGATTCATGTTGTACGCTTTTTATATAATAATCATCTTATGTGGCCTGGTTACATCCATATTCTCATCGTATCTTTAGTTATTATCTTTTATTGTTATTTAATATGATTAACCTTATTCATCATTTGATTTCACAAATTTATTTTGTTTCCATTTCCATACAAATAATATTTATAGATTAGTATATCATATGGAGGAATTGTTTGAGATATTGATTCATTTTATATATTAAATAACTATTTATGATGTGGGATATCATATTTTTATTTAACAAATGTGTTACCTTACTAATGTTTTATATTTAAAAAATTTCATTATGTCATGTAATTTATATGGTATCATCTATGGGGAATCCATGATGGGATCTTTCGAAATTAGGTATAAGGTGTTATGAGTTTGTGATCAGGCCCAAAAGGGGATTTCTATATATTCAGATAATGAGAATATAATCCCACATTAATTGATACCACTTAACTCGGATATCATACACTTTTATGGTCTTAATACACAAAATATAATGCTTCATGTTATGTTCATATATCGATGACTAATTCCAAGAAATTTAATGTGATAAAGTATAGATGACTTGTTAAAATGTTCCTAATAGAGGGATAATGTGGGACTTAAATCTATGATTCCATTTCTAGGATATATTGATATATAAATCTGGTGAGGGTATTTCAAATGAACAAGAAGAGAATATTAACTAATTTCATTTAAGAAAACTAATAAGATCATCTTGACTAGAAGAATATGATAATACCCCAAGGAGCATCATGAATCATGGAATTGTTTTCTTGACATACACAGGATATACACTTTCATACACATCCTTTGTGTCCATAGCATTCCATGAAATTTTGTAGTTTGGGATTAAACCTAAAATTTGTAAATTTTATTTCCCTCATGTTAGTCTATTAGGGAATCTTATTCTTATCACCATAAAAATATTGTATCATCTTATACTCATCATAAAGGATATATTATCCTCATCACATAGTAAAAGTTGAAAATGGTAATGGTGTTTGATTTTTGGGATGGAGAGAAAAGTAATATTACTAAAAACTATAATTTTAACAAGAATCAAAACTCAAATACATCTAGTTATATAGTTTATGTTCCTGTGGCATTACCAGTCCATTCTATATTATATCATTTGGTAATGACATTTTCCTTGTGAAATGGGAGATAATAAGATATTGTGTGTTTATTAGACATGGTAAGGCCTTTCTAAATTATATTACCTTTTGTATCCATATAGAATATGACATGATGGGTTACTAAACATAATAGGAGGACCATGTATGTGTGTCCACATCATGTTGGATGGAAATTAATCACATAAGGAGGGAATTACTATATCGTAATATAGAATAATTAACAAGAGTTTGGGATTATACCAGATCATGGGACCATTTTCATATAATCTAGAATATTATTTATGTGAAGGTTCATTTTTGAGATAACACCATATTGGTGGCTAATATGTGGATAGCTAGTTGAGTGGACCAAAATTGCTCATCAGATAATATGGATAACAAAATGGTCAATTTGGGAAATCTAAGACATGAAGAATGAGCTAGGAAACATTTCAATGATATAACAATGAGATGTATGTTTCTTATCAATGAAATAATTGATTTAAAAATCCATTAGGTCAATATCTATAAATTATGGAAACAAGAAAATTTCCATTGTCGAAAGAATATATGATTTGAGGAGAGAACTCTGGTATGAATAACCCAGTCATGAATCATAAGAGTCCATGGATGAGGGATTTATAGATTTTAATTCATAAGGATTTGACATTAGGATACAAAATTCTATAGGTTTATTTGTCTTACTTTATTCATGATAGATTCATGGGTGATGGAATTGATTAAAATAGTGGCCTATTTTCCCAAATTTAGGATCTACCATGATGTGACCCACCATAGGTGAAATCATTTTTTATAATGGGCCAATGGTGTTTTGATAAAATCTAGATTTTGAATCAATAATTTCACGTAAAATTATGTTTTTTAGGAGGTGGAAATTTTTTCAATTTTTTGGTCCTTAAGGATGAAAATTCAGAATATTATTTCCCGAGTATACCTCTATGAATGATTCTCCTCAGAGTCCACCATTAATACTTAATTCATGAGGCCACATGAAGGATTAATATAAATGGATCATTATCATGAAGGTATTAGGTGTTTCCATTTCAACATAATTCTCCTAGGATTAAAATTAATAGATAAATTAGGGGATTCATCAATGGATTACATAACATGATCACTTACAAATGAAGAGATCTATCTGTCTCTATTAATACCATAGAAGAAGTGGTAACCTCAAATTATTGTATATCCTTAAATTTTTTGATCATTCTCAAAATGTGTGATATGAATTTATAAGAAACACATTAAAACTACATTCTCAAAATTTCCGGTCACATAGGATTATGATGACTATGTGTAATCCAATTTATCATGACATACACAAATTCCAAGCAATTATAATGTTGTGTAGTCATAGAGTATCATTATCATGATTCCATAAAGGTAAAATATCATCCAGTCTTGAAGGTTCCCCATCATAATATCAAAAACCAATGCGTATCTAATAGAATATTATACAACGATGATGGGTTATTGTCTACCATTCACAATGAAAATAAGTAACATGATATTATTTTTAAAATGTGAGGGATAGTCAGTTTGATGTAACAAAATATTTCTAACACATATTCCTTTCCATTTCTATTAGTTATATTCATCCCTATACATCAAATGACATATATAAAGCTAAAATGGTATTCAAATAAGAGGTAATAATTTAATATAATTTATAATGGCATCTTCTCCTCTTTGTACAACACTTTCATAGATGATTTTTCCTTTATAAAGGATTATACTTATGTTAATGATTGAATTTTATTTCATTAATTTGATTTCATCAGAGAGAATTCCCATTTTTAATTTTATTTCAAATTAAAATGAATCTCGTCCTATAAAACCAAAATAAAATATTATCTATAATTTTATCCTGGCTTCACATGGATTCAATTAAATTTAAATGAAATGAACTATACCCTTGACTACTATGCTCCCTAACAATAACTTTTTTGAGGTAAAATAGTTTCTAGAAAAGTTTAAATAATGGGGTTTATAGTTTCAATAACCCCATCGCCCTATAATGGATGAAATTCCTATCTTTTATTGTCTTGTTCTATCTATTATGACACTAAATTGGGAAGGATTTTTTGTAAATCTAGAAACCTTGGAATGTTAGTATCTAGAGAACACATTCAGACCATATTGATTACCTCATCCTTATGTGTGACATTCCTTAATCCTAAACTCAAATAATTTTTCCAATTTAAGTATCTTGTTATGGTAATATAATAAAATTGAAATTAACTTTAGATTTATGTTTCTAAAGACCGATTTTGTCCCCCTATATCTTGGATCACCCTCATTGGGTTTTGGGATTTTTTTTATAGATGACCACTACATTATTGTGATTATGGAATGTGCATTTTTGAGGAGGTGTAATCAAAAATTTTATGAATATATATGTTTGGTTTTATCTTTATATGGAATTTTCATTGAAGAAACATATTTTTAGAGGATTTTTAAGTGTGGTTGAATAATTAAAACTACTGGATTTGGGTGGTGACTCGATGTGATTAATAGAGTTTCGAAAATTCCTAAAATGTGATGAGTTGGGAGCATAAGTATAATTAGACAATAAAATACTGTTGTTGAATCAATAGTGGATTGTAATGTAAAGATAGTGTGGTGGTGAGCTAGGTCATGAACCTTTAGTTATCTTGGTCGATATTGTGTTGCGGTGTGAATGAATATTTGATGGAATTGGATAGTGTTTTTAGTGATCAATATTCACTACTAGAATATCAACTATTTATGATGGTGGATTTCCAATGAGGTAGTTCCCCATCACAAATAATCTATAGACTCATACTATTTTTGACCTATGTGTACTTCAATCGCAATTAGTTCTTATTTCTGACAACATATTTCATCCTTTCAAAATAGTTTTGGGAGTAGTACCCACCCCTCGCATGAAACATATCCAGGAAGGGAATTTTCATCAATAATTTACATCATTTAAATTATTCTGTCTACTCAAATGCATTTGGGACAGGATTTAATGTGACTTTTAAATCATTAACAAATAATAACTATTAATGAAGTCAATAAATCCATCCCAAAGTGCCTTTAAACTTTAATAAATCTTTTTAACAGTGTGTGACCCACATTCTTTCATTATCCCATCTTCCTCACCTCTCCTCCACCCTCTCCTGAATTGTTGTGACACATAGTACATTGTCGCCCTGCTCAGTGCCACTGTGATGCACTACATTTTATATATCTGCAATCGATTCTCCATTCTAAGGATTACTATTATCATTATTTTTTTAATTTTTGGGTTATATTGATTCTATTACATGATTCATTTTTATGTCAGTTTCTCTCTAATACACTTTAATGAAAGCATGTTTTTACTACATAATATTTATATTTGTGTGTGTGTGTGTGTGTGTTTATATATATATATATATTAATATGTGCCATGATTAATATATGTCATTTTTAATATATATATTTGAGTGAAAACACATGTTTTTGGAATTTATCTATTTTCATTTTCTATTCACCTTGTTTTTTATTCCCTATATATTTTCTATATTTTTATGTGTGTGTATATATAGATATTATTATAAATTACAGGAAAAGTGAAAATGAGACAGGTCGTTAATATTAAAATCATGAGAAATAACAAATTTGATTATCATGGAGCATCATTAACACAAATTTATTATTTATTATACATGATAAATGGAAATTCATTAATTTACACAATTTTAGTAATTTATTACATATTTTATTAAATTCAATTATATTATACTATTTTTTACTTCTCATGTTTTATTTTTTATCATTTATTTTTAATTTTTTAATTTTTTTATGAATTTTAATTTTTTTAATTGTTTTTAATGTTTTGAATGTTTTCAATGATTATTCATTTTTTCAAAATATATTTTTTGGAAAATTTTGTAATTTTTTGGATTTTTTTAATTATTTTTATTTATTTTTAATTTCATTAAATGTTTTTATTTTTTAATTAAGTTCATATTTATTAATATGTATAAATATTTTAAATTATATGGGAATTATTTTAGTTTTTTTTTATAAATATGTTAAATAATTTTCATTATTTTATAATATTTGTCATTTTTTGATAATTTTAGGGATTTTTTAATTTTTTAATTATTCATATTTTTTTAAATATTTTTAATGTTTTCTAGTTTTTAAAATTTATAATTATTTAAAAATTTAATAATTAGTAAAATTTTATTATATTTTTTTACTAATTATGAAATTATTTTTTTTTATTATTATTTTAAATTCTGAAATATTTTCATGCATGTATAAATATATAAAAATATTTTTTTATTTATTATTTTTATTTATTTTTAAATGGCTGCTGTTTTTATTATATTTTTTGATTTGGATATTTCTTAATAATTTCTTTAATTTTTTTTAATTTATTTCATTTGATGCTAAACATTAATTATTTGTAATTTATTTCATATTTTTTTTTAATATTTTATTTATTTATAATTTTAGTAATCCATTTTATCCATTTCAATTAATTTTTACGTAAATATAAATATATTAGAATGTATGTAATTATTATTTGTTACTGTAAATTATTCAATTTTTTTAAAAATATTTTTAATTATTTTTTATTTTTTTTACATTAAATTTCATTTTATTAATATTTTTCATGTTTTTAATTTTTATTTAAAAACTAATATTTTTAATTTTTTAATTTTTATAAATGAATTATAATGTAAATTTTTTATTAAAAATTTTACAAAATGTATTTTTTAATTTATTTAATTATAATGAAATATTTTAAATTATATAATTTTTTTTAATTAATTTATTTATTTTATTTATATTTAAATTTCATAATATTTTTTAGGAATTTTAAATTTTTTAAATTTTATTTATTTTTAAATTATGTAATAATTTATCATTTCTATATATTTCTAATTACTTTTAATTTTATATAAAATGTATTATTTGTTATTTTATCATATTGTTATTAGGTATAAATATTTTAAAACACATGTAATGTTTTTAATTGTTAATTAATTATTTTTATTTTTTTATTTTTTTCATTTTATTATATTTTTAGTTTTTAAAAAATTATGTTATTAATTGAATATTTTATTAATATTTTTATTTATTTTTAATTTTAGTAATTTTAGTAATTCTTATTATTAGCTAATTTTTATTGATATAAATAAATACATTATATTGTACATCAAAATATTAAACACTTTTAAACTATTTTTATTATATTTATTAATTTTAATTTTTTGTATTATGTTTACAAAAAGATGTAGATATTTACAATAGAGAAACTATTCACCCCAAATACTAATAATTGCAAATACTAATACCAATTTACATTTTCTAGTAAATATATAGATCATTTGTGATGGGCTTCTTACCGGTTGAAATAATTTTTTATTTGTGACGGTGGGGTGAAAATACATTCCTTTACAGTGTGGGTTTTTTCAACTACGCATTTTCAATGGTCTGCAATCACAAATGACCTTTTTTGATGGATTGTTGTTGTAAATTGTGTTTTCCAAAATACTAAAATATCTAGTAACGATTATATCTTGGACCATATGGTAAGGTTAATGGGTAGAATTTTGGGTGTACTATGTGGGGCTCATGAATGACCATGTTTTCTTAACTACGGGTTCTTTATATGGTTTTCAATGTATATTAGGGAGAAGGGTAATTTTATGGAGTAAGAAAATCAATGAAAATTGATAACATGATGCTCCATTTGAGGGGAATTCAATAAAAAATGTGTCTGGGTTGGGGGTAATCCCTACCCAAGGTTGGTTGTAGTTTTTAACTAGGTTTAGGGTGCAAGAATCCATGAAACATTAATAACCGGGAAATAAAATAATTTGGTAGTTGAATGAGATATTGATGCAGAGTTAATTTGTTAGATTGTTCATGAATAAAAAATTTGATATATTTGTTTTCTATCATACGCGCCTATGAATTTGAGGAAATAGAGTGGTAGGAAGAACGAGGCTAAGGTATAATTGTAATTGTAGAATGTTAAATTCCATGAGTGATAGATCTCATCTTCCGGTTATGAGTAATCTCCCAAGGGTGAAAAAATAGGTTTTTATATGAATGGTGGTAAGGTGGTTATGGGTGTCATGATCAGGTGATGTCCAGCTATAAACAAGCAATTTCAAGCCTTAGTAAATAGTTTCTGGGAATTGGGAGTACACATACATTTTATGGAGTGGGAAATCATCATGGAGTTTTTGGAATTAATTTGTGATGTGATGTATTTTCCTATTGGTTTTCTAAAACATTCAATGTGATAGAGTACTAACTGGTGTGTTTACTGTTATACCTTGTGTGTTGCATTCATAAGGGATAATCACATGTCATTTTGGGAAAAAATAGTTATTATGTGGGAGAAATGATTGAGTTTTCTTAGGTGTTGTCATTTCACATGCTGGAGTGTTGTAAATCCATAACCCAACCAATAGATGTTCTGGATTTGGATTATTTAACTAATATCAATGATTTTAATCCATTCTGATATATACACATAAATAATTCAAGGGGATGATTATAATTATGGTGGATCAAATATAATAAACCACACGTGTTTATATTTGATGAATTCGAGGGAATTTAGTTTACATATGAGTATAGAGATGGAGTCTTGTTAATTTTATTGAACATTGATAGATAATTGGCAGGGGGATATTCTATTAAAATGTTTAATTTGATTCTTTGAGGTGTTTTATCAAGAATTTGAGGACATTGAAATATATGTTTGTTTAGGAGGTTGAGTGATTTAGGTTTTTCTTAATAGAGGGACTCTAGGTACACAGTTGATTGGTACCGATTACTGGGTGACGGTACCTAGGGTATAAGTTATAGTAACCTAGGATTTTCGCACATAAATATTGCATCAAATTGGATTAATAAACAATAAAATTTATGAATAATATCCTGATGAAGATAGAGGTTTTTTGTATTTGATGAATTGTTACCTAATCCTCTTATATAATGAACGATATTTAAAATCTCACATAATGATCATCCTATTTAGTACACTTCATAGATAAACCCTAATTAAAATTTTATATATAATGTGTCAAAAGGAAACATAAAATATGATGTGATCATATTATCCACAAGGGTAAACATGTTATATATCAATCGATCGACATATGAAGCTTAAGATAAGAAAAACTATATAAGATTACAAATACATCTTAAAAAACGCATATCCAATACATCATGGATTTTATACCTATGGGATGACATGAAATATTATCATTTCAAAATACATAAACAATTATAGTGAAAATTCATCATAAATCAATCATGATCAATATGTTCTGGTTATATAAGAGTGTCACCAATATTATAATTGAAACTATTTCATTAGTCAATTTTAGTATCTGAGACCATTAAAAAATAATTTATCAATAATCCACACTAATTTACCATTTCATAATAGATTAGGTAGCATCACAAAATTCTGATTTTTCATCAAAATCATTGACCTATTTTTTATAGTGGATCATGCACTTTGGCCTTTTTATCATAGAGGCTTAAGCACATTGGCCAATATCCTATAGTGGTTCAAGCACATCATCTTATTTAAAATCATTATCTGATGATAAATAAATCATTACCCAACGTATTGGATGAATATATAGGTCCCAATGATGAAAAAAAGAAAATAATTCATATATGTTCCACAAAATAATAATATATTCCACATATGAGACCCCATGATTTTTTTTTAAACAATTAATTATTAAATAAAAGGATAACCTATGAAAAATTTATGGGTTTCAAAAATTGATTGTCATCATAAACTTAAACATAAAACATTTATAGAATGAATATGGATGGTAACATTGTATCATATCCCTAATAAAACATATTTATCAAAATTGTTCATTGTCCCTGATAAATATTAATTCAACAAAAATATGATTATAAAATTCTTCTAGAAAATATCATTTCCCTTCGAAATTACTTCTTCAAAATAATAAATGTTCCCAAAAATTATGAAAAAATATTACATTGAGTATAATATTAAAAACATGTAAAATAATATTAGAATAATATATTGTCTATGATGGAAGGAAATTTCATTTGTAAAATATTCATTTAATCAAATATTTCATTTATAAATTCCAAAAACAAATATAAAAGAGCCATGTTTGGATATATAAATGATGATTCCTTTTAATCCACATTGTAAAAAATAAATCCAAGGTAGATTTGTTTTCAAAAAAAATAGTATATCACATTTATATATTTTATTAAAAAAAATTATAATGATTATAATAAAAGGATTTTTTTTCTAATTTAATAGATTAATAATTTTTATTATTTCTTAAATACAATATTTTTTAAAATTTATTATATAAGGAGAGAAAAATATAAAAAAAATATTATATAGAAACTAAAATATGAAAAAATACATTTAAAACACTGAATTTGAGGTATGTAGACTTCCTTGTGCGTTTAATGTGTTCATAGTGGATGTGATGAGTTGAGAAGAGGTAGGTAGAGTTTATAAGGGTTTTTAATATGTTTAGAGGATTTTCTAAGGGCTCACAGTTTGAGTATGGTTAGGGAAAATTGTGTGTGTTCTTCCAGAAACCTTGCCAGGGATACAGTAGGCTTCACATGGCTTGCGCACAGTTTTCCAAATCATGTTAGGAAACCATGAAGACCCCTTCCCTCGACACAGTGGCATGTATATGGCTAGCTCCTGGTTCACCATTCCTTGTGGGCTAAATGTGTGTCCACTTAAAAATGGTGTTTTTAAATCTGGGATCCCTCGGGCTTGACCTATTTTACTCCAAACCCTATCTCTCTCAATCCCCACGCTGTATTTTGTGTAATCAATGGTTGGAGGTTCTCTCCCAGACATTCTAAGGGGGTTTAAGGTGGTTTGAAGGTGGTTCATCTCAAGAAAGTCAATTATCTAGGTTTCTCTTTGTTTTTCCATAGATCTACTCTTCTATCATTCTTGGTTTTCTATATCTAAATCCATTTCTTGAAGATATAGGGTTGTGGCCTCATTTGGTGTTGATTTTAAGGCCTCTAGATGTTAGGTAAAGAGATATTTATTGGTTTCGGTGGTGCATTTTCTTAGATTGGGGTGCGGTGGACTGTGGGTCGAATTCATTGAAACCCTAAAGTTAGGTGGCTTCTCTCTCATCTCCACATTGTTAGAACTAGTGGTTTTGGTTGCAATTAAATTTTTTTCTTCAAATAAATTGTGATAATGATGTGATATTCTTGTTGTAAATCCATTCGGTGATGATTTGTTTTATTTTGTGGAAAATGGGTTATTGTTGAAGAAGGGGATTTTTTGTGATTTTAAAATGTAAATTTTAAAATCGTTAGTGGCTGATTATGAAATTTTTTTTTTGAAAGATGGTTTTCAATAAAGATGTTGTTTATTTAAATGTGGTTGGTCAATGAAGGTTGGTTAAAGGGTTTTTTTTAATAATTGGGTGATTTATTGAAGTGAATTGGCATGTGTTTGAAATGGTTGGGTGCTTATTATGTGGCCTTGGTTCTAAGTGCTTGTTTGCTGATTAAATGTTATGGCTTGAATTGGTTGTGTAGAAGTCCAAAAGAAGTCTCACTATAAAAGGTGATGTATAGTGGTTGGAAGAACCACCATTATTGATAGCTTTAGGGAAGCACCACCAGTTTGAAAAGGAGTGAATGGGATGGGCGGAAGTCCCACCATAATGGTTTCATTGTTGAGTATTTCATTGTAACGACGTAATTTGTTGTGATAATGTGTGATGGGGATATGGAATATGGCATGGTTGTGGATTTACATTGTTTTTTATGGAATTATAAGGGCATGTTGGGCATGTTTTATGTTCATTCATTGTATAATGTTTTATATAATCTTTTTTATATAAATGTGCTAATGGTTTCATCCCAGTGGCCTGTGAAGGGAATTCATTTGGGAAAACCTACTGAGTATTTGTACACCACCCTCTACTTTGTCACATTGGTTCTTTTGGGGATTTTTTATTCAAGGAAACATGTATGAGTAAAGAATCTCAATTTTCTAGTGGTTTGGAATGATGGTGTGGAGATGTTGTAGTGCTTGGAGAATGGAGTTTAGTGAGGAGCTACGAATGGTATCCTAGTTCTATCAGAGTTTTGTTATATTCATCCTCTTGGTAAACTGATTTTGGGTTGGATGTATTTGTAATGGGGTATTGTTATGGATATTTTTTTTTATAAGGCATTGGTTTGGTTGTTTTGTCGACGTGAATCATGTAGTTGTAGATAGTGGATTGATGGGTTGGTTTTTTTGTTTCAAGGGAGAATTGTTCCCAAATTTATCCTCGAAGCACTTAAAATTTATTCCCATCCTTTGGTGACTTGGGAAAATTTATTAATCGATAGTGGAATTCATTCACGCTTTCAATCCAATGATATGGGGAAGACTGTTTAGTGAAATCAGTTTTTTATATCTTTCGAATTCAATTGATAACAGTTGTTCGGTCCTTTGGCATTGAGTATTGGTCATGGTGTTGGAATTTTTTCATTGTCTATTCCTTGAGGAGGTATAGTATCATAGAGTAGGATTGTTAAAACATGGAATTTAGAGTATAAAAAGGTGTATCTATCCCTTTATTCTAAAATTCTTGTTACCAAGTAGTTAGGTATATAAGTGTTTGGAGACACTTATTGGGATTGGAAATCTCATTGTTATGGGTGTAGCCGATGAGATGAGAATGTCATTCTGGTAGACATTACATCCCACTAAGTTGTATATTTCATTGTGATATAATGATCTATAAATTATACGAATGTTTCAATTTTGACCATCTGAATTGGTTTTCAAAATGAATGGATTTGAAACATGGAAATTTAAGGTATTTTTAAAATGGGTTGATTTTCAACACATGCATGATTTTTTAAAATATGTGAAACATGGGAAATGCGAAATTGTGGAAATCATAGTTTTGATGGATTCAATGTATTGAAATTGTAAATTTTATTCAATTTCTTGTTAAGGGATTGAGACATGTGGTTGTTTTTATGTTGATAGAAATGGCAATGGGTAGGCATCGTAGAGTCCAACCAGAGGAAGGTGCTAGAAATGTGGTTGCACCTGAGCCCTAAGTGAACCAACATCTAGTGTTTAATATAATGAATGATTTCCAAGCCATGTAATGTGGGAATAAGTTTGATAAAAAAGGCATGTGTATCTTGCAGTTCAATTTCAAAGGATGAATACACCCATGTTTAGGGGTGATTCGGAGTTGGAAAGTGCTAAAGAATGGCTGAGCAGAATAAATATGATAAATGACTTCTTGGGAACTCTAAAATAGCTGAAAGTGACGTTAGACACATATCTGTTGGAAGATCATTCCCTTCAGTGGTGGGAGATAGCAGTCCAAGCCAGGACAGATCAAATTGTTACATGGGAGGGGTATGTGGATTTTTTTAGTAAAAAATTCTACCCTCATACATTCAGAATTCAGAATACAATGAATTTATTCAGTTTGAAGCAAGTTAACAAGGTTGTGAGAGAATATATGACTATGTTTATGAAATTAGTGCACATTTTACCTGAGGTGGAAGGAAGTACATTGTTGAAGGCACATATTTTTGATGTTGGGTTGAACTAGAAAATTCGTTCCAAGATAGTAGTGTTGTGTATAGATGATTACAATGAAATTGTGAATAGTTCTATGGTGGATCAGTGGGATATTTTATATGATATAATCTCAGGGAATTATTTGGTACCTAGAGATAATTGTGGGAACTGTAACACTTGTTTGAAGAGGAAGAATGACACTTATTTCTGGTGTGGGAGTACAACTAAGAATTCGGCAGTAGGATAGGTGAATCATCCCCTGAAGCCTCTGAGAAAGAAGGGATGTTTTCAGTGTGCTTTTATGGGAATCCTAATGAGGGATTGTACACCAAAACCTCGATCATGACATACTTATAAGCATATGCAGAATCTATAGCATTATTCTCCGAATGCACGAAGGACAGTAGTTGGTATTAATATTAAGGGGTTGTAGGGGTCTTATGCCTCGATGGGATGGGGGAAGCAGTATAACCCTCAGCAGCTGAGTAATGTGGGTCACGATGATTCTTGGAATACCACGATGCCTCAGAAGGGTAATAAGTAGAATATCGTGGCAAGAAAGAAGTTATTTGGAGCTAAGTAGGTTATGGTGGTTAATCCATTAGGATCTTCCACGGTTCGAGGTACGGTTCTTTTAAATTCGAAGATGATGTGAGATTTGTTTGATACGAGTGCTTCACATTCTATTACATCCTCTCGGATCATTGAATTTTTGGATTTACCCATGGAAATTATGCCTTCTATTTTGAAATTACAAACTCCTCTCAGTGAAAGAGAGTGTCAAGCCTTCCTATGTCGAGGTTGTTGATTAGTTTTGGATGGCATCAAATTGATGTGGGATTTCTTAGTACTTGATATGGATGATTATGATATAATCATTTGAATGTATTGGTAAGAAATTTTATGGCCTACATCGATTTCTATGTGTGAACATTTAGTTTTTTGATTGAGTTTGGAATTAGACATCTAATTACAGGGGAGGAGAGTGAAAATATTGTTGCAAATTTTTTTTTATCACTAGCAGTTCCTATAAATTCATATCAGTTAGGAGATTTTTTGTTAGCATCAGCAGATAAGAGTGTTCTTCTATCAGTTGTAGACCAGTTTTTGGATGTATTTCCCAATGAATTGTCAATGTTTCCACTTTGAGAGAAGTTGTGTTTACAATTTATCTTCTTTCCAAGGAACAATCCTATATCACTTCCATCACACAGAATGATCCCAACAGAATTGAGAGAATTAATGGTCTAGATGGAATATTTAGAAAACAATGGGCTCATTCGACTTGGAACATCTATGTGGGAAGCACATGTTTTTTTGATAAAAATGTGGATGAAATATTGTATCATTGTGTTGATTATCGTATACTTAATCAAGTTAATATATAGAACCAATATCTACTTCCACACATTGATTATTTACTTGGCCAGTTGAGGGGATCCTAGTGGTTCTCCAAGATTTCCATGAGGTCGGGATATCACCAATTGCGTGTGGGGAAGTAGGATATTCCTAAAATAGATTTTAGAAGTAGATATGGCCATTATGAGTATGTGGATATGCCCTTTGTTCTATCGAATGCACCAAAAGTGTTTATGGAATTGATGAATCAAATATTTCAAGGACATCTAGATTCTTTTGTGGTGGTAGTTGGGGATGATATACTATTGTATTCAGGGAAAAGGGAATAGCATGACCATTATTTGTCAATAGTGTAGTGGATCATGAGGGATCATTGATTGTATGCTAAATTTTAAATGTGAGACTTTTGGATATAGGTGGTTCAATTCTAGGGAAAATGTTATTTTTAAGAGGGATGTTTTTGTTGATCCGAAAAAGATAGAGAAAGTTATCTCATTGAAACTACCAATGTACTTTTTCGAGATATAAATCTTACTTGGTCAAGCTAGTTATTATCGACGTTTTTTAATGATTTCTCATTATTGGATTCATCGATGATATCTTTGAAAAATTATAATGTTTCATTTCAATGGGATGAGTAGTTTAAAAATTGTTTTGAAGAGTTCAAGAGTAACCTTACATCAACACCAATCTTGGTTTTTTAGAACCAAGGAAAGGGTACATGGCGTATTGTGACGCATCCGGATTAATGTTGGGGTGTTTTCTCATTCAGGGAGATCATGTGGTTGCTTATGGATCATGAAAGTTAAGGTTTCATGAGAATAACTATCCAACACATGATTTGGAGTTGGAAGTAAAGGGTCATGATTTTGTGACAAATTTACAATGCTTACCAATCACAAGATCCTAAAGAACATATTAACAGAAATATATTTTAACCTGAAGCAAAGTAGAAGGGTGCAATATCTCCCAATGATTGATATCAAATTAATGTAAACACTGGGTAAGGGAAAATTTATGGCAAATTCATTATGTATAAAATCATATGGTCAAGTGGTGAAACAAGCATAAGATGAGTGGTAGTTGATGTTTGTAATAGCTGACATATAGTTTGAATGTGAGGAACATAGTAGAAGAGATTTATTCATTGTATTCTCGTTGGTTCCTAACATGACTTGTTTGGTTAAATATTCACATGAAACTTATTCCAAATGTATGGAGATTATTTCAAAACTCAATAGTGGGAATACCATTGAAAACTACGAACCGAATTTGAATTTAGTCTTGTGTTTTTAGAATCAGATGGTGGTACCAGTGGCTTTTGAAGAGAAAATTCTCAGGGATTATTATCATCTGGGGTGGGCATTCCATCCTGGAATTTAGAAAATGTATAAGGCATTGAAAGCTTATTTTTGGTGGTAATTTATGAAAATAGATGTGGTCTAGTGTGTTTTGAGATGCCTGACATGTCAGTTAGTCAAGGAAAGGCATCAGCGGCCAGCAGACATGTTGTAGTATTTACCAATCCTAGTGTCAAAATCGGTGCAGATAGCAATTAATTTTGTGATGGGTCTACCAATAACGACCTGGGAGCATGATGCCATATGAGTGATTGTGGATCACCTCAAAAAATACATAATAAAATATTTATGTTGTTCAATCCAAATATATTTCTTTCTTTTAAAAAAATAAATCATCATTTAATATATAGAAATAGTTAAATCAACCCAATTTATTTTTAAACCATTGTATCGAACTCATCATCATATTCCTTAATACAACCTTTCCTTCATATTTCATTATTTTTTCTTCATCATCAATTGAAAAAAAATTCATATTATATCCTTTTTTATCAGTTTTTAATATTTCTCCTAGGAAATATATTTTAATCATTCCTTAACTCATTGCATCTATACTAGTGAAGTATGTTTGGGGTAGTCTATTACACACTCTCATCATTGCATTCATTTATTGGATTCATCACATTACCTCGATAGAATTTTGATTGCTTGGTAGGTTCCCCAAACATGAATAATTTTATTTTTTCCTTTCAAGTATACACCATTGACATACACTTTATAATTTATTCATTTTTGAGGTAGAAAATTTTTTCTCCGAATATCTTTCATACCACTATATTTTCCAAGAAACCCCTTGGTCATTTTTTATCCACCAAAACCTTTAGGGTTTCCTTCGTCTATTATCAAGTCCATTAAAAATCAAAAAAATTATTCATAGATTAAAATGTACATTATTGATAATTACATTAGAATAATTGGTTTTAGACTAATAATCAATCAATATGAATTCCTTTTAAAGATAGTGATTAAACATGAATTAGATGTCTCCAGTCATCTAAATTTTTTCTCATCAGTACCAATGGATTCATCACCCTTATACTTAATCACATTGAATTATTCCAATATAAATTTACATAAAATATTTGGGATATACATATAGAAAAGTATTCTATTAAACTCATCCCATTCTGTGGAGAAAATTTCATCCTCCTAATTAATATTTTAAATAATATCCCACCACTGATCTGTTTCACTATCTAAATTATAAAATCATAGGACAAAAACTTCACGGTTCAATAACATAATAATAGAAAATAGTTTTTCAATCATATTTATCTATTTCTCATTAACAAGTTGATCACATGTCCCTTAGAATGAGGGTAGGAGTTGTTATATAAAATATTCAATTCCATGTTTCTCAATATTTGGTAAATTCATATAATAAACTTGACCCAAGTTAGAACATATAACATGAGATATTTGATGGAGAATATTCAACAAAATATTTCCTCCCATATTCTAATCCATTGTTTTCCTCATGATTATGCCAGTTGAAATGACCTTTACAATAATTTTTCACCCAATCTCATTAGGTTAAAACCATTGAATGGAACCAAAAAAAATGTGTCGGAAACAAATGTCAATGTGGGAAACCACATAATCCTATAAAATAATTTATAATAATTCTAGATCACATAACCTTTTATTACATATATGAAACCAAAGGGTTTAACCAAGATCATTCATGATCATCATCTTTTCAAAATTCATCATGATGGTTCGTAATGTGATTTCAAATTTCTAATAAATATCCCCTGGGAGATTCATACTAGATCTGTAGAAAGGTCCAATATCATATACTAGGAAAAAATGGAGTCAAATACCCATTTTACCTTTTTAGTATTATTTCTCATGAGTACAACTATTCTAAAACTACATGAACTTGTATTATATAGACATGTGTGTAATTTAATTAAAACTACTCACTCTATCCCTCATGAGAATTCTAGGACATTTTCTAAAAATTTGATATTCCATTAGACATATCCTTACATATATACATAGACACATCCTTTGAAATGACCCTAAATATTTGAAAAATGTTTTACCATCATAGTTTTAGATGGTAAACGAATATGGTATATGATACCAACTATGATGACCCATGATTTTCACTCATTAAAAGTACATATTTTTATATAAATATTCAATGCATTTCACTACTAAATATCTGGGGATCATAAATTATTTCATTTTCTTGAGAATAACGACACTACACAATTATTTCATGAATGATCTTCAACATAACCAATGGATATTCTACACTTTTTTTCTTCATAGACATATCCTACATAAACATTATTAAGATCCTCGGGAAAGGAAACATGTTAAATGATGATCTCATTTTGTCAGTAAGGGTATACATGGGAGATATAAATCATTAATCATATTATATATTAATATATGAATAATCTTATGTGATTCTTATAAAAAAATTGAAATTTCCTTCCCAGTATATCATTTATCATAACCATGAGTCATGTCATTAAAAATTATCATTTCAAAATTCATGAACCATTAGAGTGACAACACATCATAAATTAATCATGAACCATAACATAATGAGATATATTTATAGAACCATACTTGGTATAGAAATAATTTAATATTCCAACGTTAACATCTAATACCAACATGTCATAATGGATGATGCATCAACATATGCTTCCACTTTCATAATGGAATATGTACCATCACTTGTTTCTTATAGTGTATCGTGAACCATTAGTTCTACCCCATACTGGATTATTGAAATTATCCTAAATCCAATGGAAAACTAATAAAATCATCCTATTTTACATTCTAGATCAATAGCATCATCAGGTTTCTTATTATTATCTCTTGAATTCAAAAGCATTGAACAATGCATTCAAATGGTATATCAGACACCCCATTATTATAATCATAATTATATAAATGTGTTCCATAAGATTATAATACATTCATCATATCAGATCCAACAAAATAAAATAGGGTTCATAAAAATTTCATCATATCATTAGATATGAAAAATAATTGCGTTTCATAAACATTTCATTGTTTAATCATTTCATAACCCATTGATTAGGAAAGGGTTAGATAAATATGTTTCTAATAGAAAAAGAAACATAAATTCATTGAATAAATAATTACTTTGGTACCATTGGAACTCATCCTTAGTAAAAAAATCAAATTTTATTTTTATCAATAAATTTAAAATTCATAAAAATATCATTAATACATTTTTGAGGAAAATTTCATATCAATTTGAAATGAAATAGATAAAATAGAAAATTTTCCCAAAATGAAGGAATTTTGTTTCTAAAAATAAACATGAAAACATGTAATGTCATGTACACATAATTTAGTGCTCGTGATGGTGGAAAATTCGTGTCACGTAGTACAAATTAATGAATTCATTACTATAAAATTACCTGTAAAAAGTAAAAATATCCTTATTTGGAAGACAACAAGTAAACTTATATTAAAACATATTGTAAAATAATAAATTGTGTTAAAATGTATTCAAACAATCATTTTAGAATAGTAATAATATTCTTGATATTAATTTAAATACACATATACCTATAATAAAAAGTTTTTTTAGACATAGAGTTATTGAAATTTTGGGGTTTCCTTAGAAACATTATATTTTAATATTTATTATATTAAGAGATATAAATTATAGAAGAAAATGTATTCTCCCAAAATAACCTGAGGAAAAGAATAGACATGAGTTCATTTAGAGGTTTATCATAATATTTCATCATCATAAACATAGTAATAAATAATACTAATAAATAATGAGAATGTACCATAAATGAATTACAATATTATTAGAATTTGAATCTTAATCCTAATGAAAGAAATAAACACTGATGGATTTGTATATCCCATAATTATCATGATAATAATCATAAAATATATTCAGATGAAGTATATATACAAAAAAAATAAGCGTGTAGGATATAAATCATGGTTTCATCCCCTAACATGGGTAATAGGGATTACTAACCATTTCAATAAAATTATTGATGTTAACCAGAATTTGGAGGTGGCTCACATTTAATTTTATTGAACAAAAACAAAATTCACTAAATTTTGTTTACCCAGGATATAGTATATAAGATCCCATGGATAGATAATAATAAATCAATAATCATTGAAATTGTAGTTAGATTACATGGTGGAGTAAGAGAGAATATTTTTCCACCTCATTTTATTTGATAATGTATTATTTGGATAGTTCTTTGACATAGAAGTTTTTATCCTAATTTCTATCATTAAAATTGTTATCAAAGTGGAATTTAGTGAATTTTTCTATTAATATTAATTTTATATAGAATTTGTTTTAATCAAATGCATCCTCATTAATATTATCTTTAAATGTTTTTCCTATATGAACAACCCTATGAAACACATTATATTAAAATTATAGTATTATATTTTCATCAAGGGTTACTTATCAAAAAGGTTAATAATTTTTTATGAAAGTGTATATCATATCAAGATCTGTAATTTTATCAAATAAAAAGAGTGAAATTGATTCCAATAATAATAAATTAAAATTATGTGATTCTATTGAATGGTTTACTCACATGAGTGATTTCTCCAACGTATGAGTATGATAAAATACATGTTACCCTCATTATATTCAACTAAAAAAATGGTTATATATTTTTTTAACATCTACATCATTTCAAAAATCTAAAAATAAAATTTATCAAAGGATATGTTATTGAATATTTTAATTTGAATTTATATAAAATTCCCCCTTGTAAAAAATATATTTACAAGTTTTTCCTTCATGAAATACCCATGGAAACTCTTTATCTATATATTATATTATTATATTTTTTTCTTAGATTAATTTTAATGATTATTTTTCATTGTACATGGTAGTATATATGTCATCAAAAACAATAATTTTATCACATATAGTTTGTTAGATTGACTCCAACATCGATAAATCAAAAGTAAGGAATTCTAATGAATGATTTACTTGACTAATTATTCAAATAGATCATGTTCCTAATATAATGACACAAAAAGTGTTTTTATATAAAATTATTGTGGTCAATTGTACATTTAAAAATAAACAACATAAATATTTTATGGAATTGTGTAAAGGATATGATCTTTTTGCACGTAGACCACTTCTTGGTGGAACTCTTGAAATTAGTGTAATAATTCAATGATTTCCAAGTTAAGGATTCTAAAAATGGTTACTAGAGGTCTTCCTCCTATTAACCAATGATCACCATGAATTTACTAGATCCATATTTTTATTTACATAATCTCATATCCTACCTATAAAATAAATAATTAATCATTTATATTGCTGAGTGTGAGTTATTAAAATTTATTTTTTTTATAAAAACAATGAAAATTTACACAAACACACAATGAAATGAATAATAATTAATTGATTTATAAAATCCATAGATATTATTCAAAATATTTTGAAACATATATTCAGGATGGTAAAAAAATAATTAGTTTCCATGTGTATCATAGGTGCTAACTAGGGTTCTCTCTCTTGAGGAGATGTTTCTGTCAATCAAGCATTATTTCAAAACACATTCAATATTTTGGTATTTTAATATTATTTTTAAAAACAATGAAACTATCTTTATTTTGTATGAGATGAAAAGTCAAAAATAATCATATCAATGTAAATTACTAATACAATTAATGGGATTATAAAGAAATATATCAGTCTTAAGAATGAAACTATGTTTCAATAACTATTCATTATTTATTTTTTAAATTCTATTTAATGGTATATCACATCATACAAAGAGTAATACTACCTAATTTAATTGTTAAATTTACAACGACTTTTATATTTCTTCATTAACTAAAACATACTTCCTATAATTGGTATGAATGATTAACATACTTCAATTTAGAGCCTCACAACATAAAATACTCGGCTCCAATGTATGTTGTGTGATCCCTTAAAGATAATAATTTTATTAATATTTATATAATTACAATGATGTGGGAGGTAATGTGTATTTTTTTTTGAAAATAGAATGAGTTTATGATTCATTATTATTTATATTATATGACCACCACACCAGCCCATAAATCTTCTCTCAGACATTCTATAAAAAAACAGTCTTAATTTAATTTAATGCATTTTAGAATAGCTTGATAACCGTAAAAGACACCCATGTATGAAACTCTCTATAATTAGTGATAGAGTATTTTGTAAATATAAATATACATAGATGGAAAGTATAGATGGAAATAAAGAAAGATATTTTGGAAATTATGAATATTCAAAAATAAAAATCAACAAAAAATAATAATAGATAGAATGTTTTTTGAAAAGAATTAGAACTTAAAAATGAACTCCCTAGGATAAAACGTCACCCTCAGAAGGTTAATAAACAATAGTTATACAATGGATAAGAGGCTAGGATTACGATATTTAAAACATGTAAATTAAGAAATATATCATAATTAATCATAAATTTTTTGTGACAGATATTCATATTTAAAATACATTACTAAAATTATATTCACTTAAAATAAATATTTGTAATTCATACCTCTAATTCGTTTAAAAATTTTAGATGATTCCTTGAACGGATAAGAAAAATATATCATAAATGGTAATTTTAGGTACATTCTATAGAATCGGGTCCCAAATTTACTATTTGCATCCTATTCTCAACTAAATATGTTATCTATATCAACATCTTAAAATATAATTCTTATAAAAACATGTGAATAATTATTTGAATAATATATGAAATAAAAAATCAATTTATAGAAAATTTTCGTATAAAATTATAGAGTGAAATTGAAAGAAAAATTTGGAATTCCAATACAATTTTTAAATTCTATCTCATATTAATAATTCCATTCAAATCATCATATGATATTTAGTCCTTTGCGAATTAAAAAAATATGATTAAATAAATAAAATATGAAAAAATATAACCTATTAAAAATTAAATATAAATAATTCCTTTAATTAAAATATGTGATATGTGACTTTAAATTAACAAATTTATGAGATTTAAAAAATTATAATTTATCGTGAAATATATGAAAATACATTCTCTTTCAATTCGACTCTACATAATAACATTACCTTGGGAAATTTAATCAATTCTTCTAATAAGAAGAATTATTCTTACTATGTAATAAAACACATACTTGAAAAGAATATAATAAAATATTTTTTCATTATTGAAAATATCATGCGCCTTATATATGTCTTATAAACCACCCATGTACAAATTATGCGAAATTTCATGTTGCAGGTATTTGAATATTGTGTTATTTAGTGGAATTAGTTTTTTAAAATGTTTCACTATCATAACATTATATTTCTGGATCAGAATATTTTGAAGATACATTTCTCACTTCTAGAATCATCTAAAAATACAGTCTTATAACTCATTTTTCTTGTTCATTATTATGGAGTTCAATATTCCACTCGTATATATAAATTAATTTTTTATATTTGAGGAATTTAACTTCTTTTATATTTTTTGGAGCATAACTATTTCAAAACATCTCATGGGATCCCAATTTCCCATTTTTCTTTAGTTAAAATTGTTTTATATTAATGCTTCTTTCCTTTTGCATGTTATATTTTCCACAATTAAAATTTTATCTAATATATAGTTTAAATATTATGCTTAATAATTTGTTAATTATAATTCCACATACTTATATTGAATTAAATAATCTATTCATTGTTTGAAAAAATATTAAAATGAAGGTTATGGAAAATTCACTCACCAATCATTTAAGTTCAACAATAAAAAATTATTTAATTCCAAAAAACAAGGATGATATTTGTTATGTGGAATGAAAAAATTTAAAGATTATATTTCATAACAAAAACACATTGTAAAAATAGATATAAAAAATGAAATCCTAAATATTTAGGTTTCACTCTCAAATACATAATCATTTGTTACCACATTTTTGAATAAAAAATATTCTCATCATCATTTTAGGTAGAACATGATTAGTTTGTAAATATGATAATAGAGAAATAATATAAATAGCATGACTTATTATTTATCCTTGTGTTAATATAACACCCCAAACTTCCACAGTACGCTTCTCTTTGAATAATAAAATAGCGTGTGTTGTACGCAACTTCGAACTCTAACACACCAAAACCACTCAAACTATCTGTTACGAATATTAATATCCACTTTTTGAAGTTTTATAAATTTTATCTTTCCAAACAGACTTCATTTTTTGATTCAGAATATCAAAATTAGCTTAGGGTGAATTTTTGGTAATTTTCTAAAACCTTTTAATATTTGATAAATAGTGAAAAAACTAAGTTACAGTTTAAAATAGAATATTTAGTCAAATAATTATTTGTTTTATTTAAAATTATTTTAGGTAAAAATATATACATTATACCTATATATCTTCAATTTAATTCATTGGAGTCAATTTATAATAATTTTAGATATATAATTATTTTATTAAACTTTTCACTATCTTTTACCCACCTCCTAGGAGAATTTGTAAATTCACATAAAACCTATTTTTACAAATTCTATGTATGAAATTGGAAAAATCTAAGAGACATAGTTTCTATCAGTATGAAAAAAGTGGTTAAATAAGATGGAAATAATTTTTGGTGAATAGTAAGGTTTAACTTTTATTTACCATGGTTAAAATAAAATAGAGTAATTAATGGTAAAAATGATATTATTATTACCCTAACACGTGTCATAATTCTATTGGATATGTATAATTCGACCAGAAACAACATTATGAATCAAATATGAACCTCTTTGATCCCCTTGGATTATACTAGGACATTTATTATTATTTAATTCAATGAAGAATTGAAGGTGTTAAATTCAATGTTTAATAACTAAACCATTTGTAATATAGTGTTACACATAAGATTAATTCGACTATAAATATTCATAATAAATTTAATTCCATTTCCTACATTATGGTATTTTATTTATATTTCTTATAAATTAAATAATTTAATTTATTTATGACACAATGATGATGCAGTAATTACAAAATTAATGAAATATTAAAATAATTGATATTATAAATATCCAAATAATTTTAATTTGAGACTTTTTATGAATTTTACTATTTTTCTAGGTTAATATTACATGTTAGGGTTGGATACATGAATTTATTTCTAAGTATTAATGATGTTATGGATTTACAAAATACAAAATACCTAATAGGGTCAACATATACAAAAAGAGTTTTTAAAACAAATATAGAATTATTAATTAATATTATGTTCTTAAAAATATATGGATCAGCCAAAGGACTTATATAATGATATGTGTATCATTAATGAACCTGTTGGGGTTCACTTAGAAGTATATAGTCTTTTTATTAAAAATATAAAACAAAATTACAAAGAGACATGGTAAATATCAAACTGTTTAACTAAGAGTTAAATCTAAAATATAAAGATAATATAGTAATCCAAAACTGTCTGAAAATATATTAGATGAGTGGTTTTAGACACATAACAAACTTAGACTTTAAATAATACATTTTGGAGCAATTAGAAAGAGAAAATGGTTTTATTATAAAATAATATTTCTATATTTTCCTAAGGTGCCCCTCACCCCTGTTATAAAAGGGCACTTCCCCTTCTCTCTAATTCACACCTTCAAATCCATTTGGATAAGCCATCCTCGGCCCTAAATAACCTCTCAACTGTACTCCCTTCATCCTAGAGGCCCTCCATTAGTCATAATTCCAACCTATGGAGCCATTTTGATCAAATCAAAAGGAAGAACATGAAGAAGTGGTAAATATTTCCTATCCTCTTTCATGTTCCATTCTTCTTCCACTTCCTCTTTCATTGTTGTTTCCATTCTAACAAAATAACTCCAGTATCTTCTATTGAATGGGATGTTATTATGAATATGGTACAACCATATTCATTATTCTATGTATCCCGTGAATGTCATGTCACCAGACGTGCGTTCGTAGGGATTACTGTCTTCACATCGTGGTGTAATTGTTATTCAATACATTATTATTTCGATGGTAATAATAATGATGTATAATTGATATAAATAAAAAATATAACATGATAATGATTCTGTATATATTATAAAAAATCCAATTATATATTAAGTTATTAATGATATTATCGCTTGTGTGTACATACATATTACCATCTCCACGAACCTAATGAGATCTATTCCCCATCGTATCAATTCAAGACTAATTTTCATTTTATGGTTAAAAATAATGTATAAAGAGTTGATATAATTCTGGATATGAATAACACACATCCCATCCATACCAAATATTACTCACATAACAAATAATATAAACGAAAACGAATCTGTTAACTCCCGAAATGACGATGATACTAATATATTATGAACAAAGAAATGTTAAAAGATCATATATGATATCATGTTAATGCATATGATTTTTTATAATTTAATAACAATTACTTCACCATTATAAATGAGTTTAAACTACCCTGAACAAAGGAACAGTACATGGTAAGGGCTAATTTCACAATATCTTTATTATCTGAGATTGTTTTTATTTAAGTATCTACTAGGACCACTTTATCATCCACATCCATGTTTCTTAACAATATATTTCAAAACATTCTTAATATTTTATAGACTATGTGATAAAATCATTTATACCCTTTTTTTTGACTTCTTCGAAGATGTTTATAACAGAATCTTTCAGTCATTTTCCAAACCAGGTCCTATATGACCATTTCGATAAAATTAAGCTTAGAATGATTTTTAAATTTATACAGTGGGTGCACCTATATTTCTTTCGTTATAACATCATCCAAGCTTCCTTTAAAAACATATAATAATATTTCCAAAATAAATGTTTTCTATTATAATTATATGAATTTTAAATAATTTTAAAATAGAAAGAGATATTTCTCTGAAAAGGATTTGATTTCATCTATGTCAACACCCTTTGATGGATTTTATGTTTATGTGAAGTTGATTTATTATGATAAAAAAATACCATATTGTATTTAAGGTTTTGTGATTTGTTTTACTATGGATGTGTTGTTTTTATACCATTCATGGTCTATGGAAATGTATTGAAAATTCGTAAGCTAGTTTTAATACGAATGTTTATGTTATGTTTAAACCTTTTCATATGAGAATGCATTGCACATAGTATTTGACGGGTGGAGCTCACTATAGCTCCTAGATGCATCGGTAGGTCTAATGAAAGAAACTAGTGTCTTAGCACATGGCATTGTCAAAAATATTATTTTTAGTCTTGGAAAAATGCCATGAATATGTTGTTTTGAATGTCTGGAATTATGAATTCCATCATTATGAAAGTGGATATTGATATTGCATGTGATTATTCGACTAGTAGAATATCCATGTGAGTACGTAAATGGAATTATTTGATTTTAACTTTGACATATTATGTTGAAGTTCATTTTAAAAATCTTTTGTTTTAGTCTTATACATTGTATTAAATGTTTATGCTTATTTATGAAAGTGTCTACTATATGGTTATCCTTACTGTGCATCTGAGCTCCCCCCTATCTATGTTTTATTTTTCCTAGGTTGTGAAGAAGTATTTTATGACTGACCTGCAAGGATAGTATGAGGGGATATGAGTGTGGTCTACGGAAACAATGTTGTTGTAGTTTTTGATTTTATGATGTAATGTATACAATATTAAAGTATCTAGTATTTCCAAGGCTACTAAACTAATCGGTCTTTCGAGACATGATCTTTTGTGATCATGCCAATGTTATGTAATAATGCACCAACTATGGGTAACTAGGGTCGGGTAATTATATTTGTTATCAGAGGAAGTTTAGTACAAACCATGGAATCTATATTTAGATAAACTCTGATAAGAGCATATTTCACTAAGATAGACTTTTAGGATTAATATAGAAGAGCATCCTAGAATATACGTATTTTATAGATTTTTTGAGTTTTCGAAAAAATACATCCCTGTCTGGATATGAGTAGGTAGAGGCGTCTCTGGCACAGAAGTACCTAGGGGTAAAACCTAAAAACACCACTTTGTGCTGGACTCGAATTAGAACTAGTGCACAACAACAGGCCTTGCTGCACTCTTCGTTACAACACTCCCGGGGGATATGCTTAGGATAAATCTAATTTTCTTTATGAACCATTATGAAGGGTTTATGAATATATATACTTCCTCAAAGAAATTTTTTTTTTGATAATGGATTATATCCCAAAACTGTTCAATTTATGTTAACTATTTTACAAATTTGGATTTATGTATTGAGATTCTAAAACTAATCTATTTTATGCCATTGTTTAGAAATGGTGCCTAGTGGGTGGAATGGAAACTGTATCAATGCACACACTAAATATAAGGATTTCCTTCCTACTCAAGATAATTATAGTGGAGCTTGTGATGAAACTGGTTCTGATCAGCTAATCACCATACTGGGACAACTCACTCAGGCTATGAATAATATCCTTATCCGTATAGAGCACCCTGATCCACAACATGGAGGTTCAATTTCAGATCGATTCATGAGTCAACAACCACCAAAATTAAAAGGGGGTAAAAATCCACTAGAAGATAAGCAATGGAAAAATATTTTAGAGCAAATATTACACGCCTTGGGAGTAGCGAAAGAGAAAAAGTTGTCATGGAAACTTATCGCCCCACTAGGGATGCTGATCAATGCTGGTCATTGATTCAAAAAACAAAGGAAGATGAGGTAGTATCAAATATGGAAAGGGGGGAGTGTAATGTTATTTTCTAAGAAAAAAACTTTCCTCGTGACTATCGAGTAGACATGGTAAGACAATATTTCAGTTTGAGGCAAAAGGATTATGATAATGTCGCAAAGTAAGAAGCTAAATTTACAAAGATAACGAGGCATGCAACATATTATATATGTAACCAATTAAGTGAGATTTATCGTTTTGTTGATGGGTTAAAACCATTACTTTTTCAAGCATTAGTCACATAATCCTTCTAATCATATAAAGATATTGTCTCATGTGAGATCAAGACAGAAAAATAATTCACTAAGTCTTATGACTTTAAAGAAAAGCATGAGAAGAAGAGATATGCTGAACACTATGGAAATTGAAATAAGGGGAAGAATTGAAAAGTTGAATATCCATCCTACAGTAAAAGTGGGAAGAAACAACCTTGTACTTTCCTTAAGGGAATGGGATTCTATTACAAGTGTGGTGAAAAAGGCCTCCCAGCTCGTGATTGCAAGGGGAAGAAAGAGTTTGTCGATGTTGAACTCTAAAATTTTACAATAGGGGGAATTATACGAATGAATTTCTTATTCAATAGGGAAACGTACCTCAGAAAAGGCCAAGGAATCATGTCCATGCTTATGCTACCACTACTACCGAGGTTGAATCACTAAAAGACGTGGTGGAAGGTAATTTAATGGTTTCCTCAAGTTTAGAAAATGCATTATTTGACTATGGATCATCGCATTATTTTATATATTTCCAGTTTTCTATGAAAATCACATATTTCCAATTTGATTAAAAAAAGGAGTTGACAATCAAAACACCTAAGGAAAGTATCATTGCAATAATGTTTTGTGAATCAGTCCCTGTTAGGGGATATAAATTTTCATTATATGTTGATCTCATAGTCATACCCATGATTAATTTTGATATAATCCTTGGTATGGATTGGATTTCAGACCATGATGTGAAAATTTATTGTGAGAAGAATGAGGTTACAATTTTTTATGACAATGATAAGGACCGCTTTATCTTTAGAGCAGAAACGTCACCACCTATTTCTTATTTAGATCAACCCACAATAGCTCAACTAAATTTAATTATTGGGGAGGAAGAAAATGAGATAACTGTGGATGAGGAAAAGAATGTTCAAATAGAGGATTTAACTATTGTTCCAGAGTATGTTGATGTATTTCTAGAGGATTTACCTGAACATCATCCAGAATGAGAAATTGAGTTTTCCATTGACTTAATTCCTTGTTCAAGGCCCATATAGAAGACCCCTTATATAATGCACACTGTGGAATTAGTGAAACTAAACACACAACTAGAGGAATTGAGTAAAAAGTGATTTATTTTCCCTAGTGTTTCTTCATGGGGTGCCCAAATCCATTTTTTTAAGAATAAAGATGGATCTATGAGGTTGTGCATTGACTATAGGGAGATCAATGCTATAACAATAAAGAACAATTATCCCCTACCTCACATTGATGATTTATTTGACCAACTTCATGGAGATCAATACTTTTCAAACACTGCCCTTCGATCAGGATATCATCAATTTTGTGTGTAGTAGGAACACATTCCTAAAACAACATTTCAAACCAGGTACAAGCATTACGTTTTTATAGTAATTCCCTTCTGGATTAACTAATTCACCCTCTGTCTTCATGGATCTAATGAATAGATTTTTCAAGGAATGTCTCGATGATTTTGTAGTGGTATTTATTTATGATATCTTGGTATACTCCAATAGAAATTAAGATCAGGAAATTCAATTGTGCATTATCCCGAATACTCTTAGAAGACATGAATTATATGGGATGTTTAGCAAGTGTTAATTCTAGCTTCATGAGATTTATTTTCTTGGCCATATTCTATTTATGTATGGAATCTCCATTTATCGTTCAATGACCGAGGAAATCCAAAAATGGAATGCACCGATGAGTATAAATGTGGTATGTATATCTATTGGTTTAGCATCTTATTATCGACGTATCATCTAGAATTTTGCCTGTTTGGCTGACCCATTAACAAAGCTTGCATGAAAAGGGGATAAATTTTTTTGGACAAAAGAGTGAGAAGAATCTTTTGATGAACTTAAGAGAATATTAATCAATGCTTCTATATTTGACTATACTATCGGGGAACGATGGGCTTGTTATTTATAATATTGCTTCAAAGAAAGGACTTCATTGTGTCATTATGCAAAATGATAGGGTTATTGCCTATACATCACGACAGTTAAAAATTTATGATAAAAACTATCCTAATCAAGATCTTGAGTTAGCAGTTGTAATCATTGTTTTGATGATTTGGAGTGTAACACCCCTAGATTTTATTAAAAATATTCTTTTAATATCATTATTGTATTGTGTTGTATGCTACACCAAGATTACCTTGCGCCATACACAACACCGTATTGGCTTGCCGAATACGCAACACCATTCTTGGATCATGTTATACATAATTTTGATAATAGTTATTCTACAAAACATTGAGTATATATATATATATATATTCAATGTATAAATGAAATATGGTTGGATTATGTTACATGAAACAACTAAAGATTCTATCACAACACGCAACCCTGACTTGTCTTGCATTACATGCAAGCGCGACCTTTCACGATAGCATGTGTTGTACGCAATACCGAGTCTCGCTAAACAGTGATATGCTATTAAAATATTATTAAAATTAACCGTTATGAATAGTAATACCCACTATTTGAAATTTTATAAATTTTATTTTTGAAAATGGACTTCATTTTTGGATTTGGAATATCGAAATTATCCTAGGGTGAAATTTTGGTATTTTTCTGGAAACATTAAATTTTTTATGATTAGTGAAAACACTGGGTTACTATTTAAAAACTGAATTTTTATTTAAATAATTATTTATTTAATTTAAATTTATTTTAGGAAAAAATTGATACATAATACCTATATAAGATCAATGTAATTCATTGGAGTAATTTTATAATAATTTTAGATATATAAAAATTTCAGTGATCTTTTCACCGTCTTTTACCCACCTCCTAGGAGAATTTGAAAATTTTCAGAAAACATAATTTTACCGCATCTGTGAGTGGAATTTCAAAAATCAGAGAGACACGGTTGATTTTAGTAAGTAAAATGTGGTTCAGTGAGATGAAAATAATTTTTGGCGAATAGTATCTTTTTACTTTTATTTACCACGGTTAAAAGTAAATAGGGCAATTAACGGTAAAAATGATATTATTATTACCCTAACACATGTCCTAATTCTATTGGATAAGTGTAATTCGACCAAAAACATCTTTAGGAATAAAATATGTCCATTTAGACCCACTTGGATTAGATTAGGACTTTTATTATTAATTTATTTAAAGAAGGGTAAAAATAGTTAAAATCAATGTTTAATAACTAAATCATTTTTAATATAGGTTTATACAAAAGCTAAATTCGACTATAAATATTAATTAGAAAGATAAAAATATTTCCTACATAATGGTATTTTATTTGTAATTTTTAAACGTTAAATAGTTTAATTTATTTATGTCACAATGATGAGGCACTAATTATCTTATTAATGAAATATTGACATAATTGATGTTATAAATACCCAAATAAATGTAATTTGAGACTTTTTATAAATTAAACTAATTTTATTGGTTAATATGATATGTTAGTATTAATTTAATTAACTTTTTTAAAACTAATCATTCTGTTATGATTTTCACAAAAATCAATTACTAAATAGTGTCAAAATTGACATAAAATAGATTTTAAAACTAATATTATAATATTAATTTTTATTTTATTTATAAAAATATAAGGATCTGCCAAATGACTTAGATAAGGTTATATATATTAATAATAAACAACTTGGGGTTAGTTTGTCTTTTTATAGTAAGTTTATTAACCTTATAGTTTAAGAACACAAAAAGACACGGTAAAAGTAAAACTATCTAACGTAAAGTTAAATCTAAATGATAAGGCTAAAATAGTGAACTAAACTTGTCCAAATTATATTATATGAGAGGATTTCGACAAATACCCACCTTTTCTTTGAAATAAATTAATATGGATCTATTTAAAACTGAATATGGATTTATAATAAAATAATATGTTTAGTTTTCCCAAAGGTGCCCCTCTCCACCTATATAAAGGGGAACCTCCTCCATCTCTTCCTCACACCACTTTGAGTCTTCAAGCTTGGAAAACCCTTGCCAATTTTTTTTCTCCACTTCTATAGAAACATCCTAGAGGTCCTGGTCTTCTTCAAAGTCCAATTTCAGTGCCCTCAAAGGAGGCCTCAAAGAGGCGCTTCAATGAAGAGGTAATGTCTGTTACCGATTCTTTTAACTTTATTTCTTCTTCCACTTCTTCTTCTGCAATTATTTCATTATGAAGTAATAGAATCATTATCAAACATATACTGATATGTTATTATAAGTATGAAACAACCCTATTTCACCATCTATCCATCCTACGGAAAACGAAATCACCGTGCGAGCGTACGTACGAAAAACCGTCTCCACACCCTCGTGTAATCTATCTTCCACCACCACCTTACTTGAATGGGTATAATGCTCAAAATAATGACTATATATGACTATTGTAAAGTGATATTGATTCTGAAATAGTATACATACACTCCAATTCAATTCCACGATTATGGGAACGATATCATCGCTCGTGCGTACATACGAAGTACCGTCTCCACGATGTGATGCGACTTGTTCTACATGATCTTAATTTCATAATGATTATATAAATGAATTTAGTGAATAAATATGATATATATTACACCAATACCTTTCTGTAAATGAGTTATCTATATCCTAAAAATAAGGATAAGAATTTATTCGACAAAACACGCATAAGAACAAAAAGTAATAAACACCCGAATAAACAAGTAGTAATGAAATATTACTAATAAGAAGCTAACTATATGAGCATATATGATATCATAAAAATAAGTATGATTCTGGAATAAGTCAATAACATTATTTAAATCATTATACAGGAGGTTCGTACACTTACGAAGCATATCGGACCTAAGGTAAGGAAAAATATAACAATCTCATTTTATCCGAGATTGTTTATACTTTTGTATTTACTGGGGTGTATTTTATCATCCACATCCATGTTTCCTCAATATGTAATATTATTTCCATTCACCTACAATTGTTAAAATACTATTTTACCCTTAGGTGAGTATTTTCTAAAATATATGAAAGGAATCTTTTTTCGTTTTTCATATGAGGTACTTTTTGAATTTTCCGACAAAAGTACAAGAAGAATGTTTTTTAACTTATACAGCATGAATGGATTTTTAAAACATTATTTCCAAGAAGATTCCTTTACAATTTTTCATGTTTATTTTTAATCCACTTCTTTTAGTTTAGAATTGTATGACATGTTTATAAATGAAAATTGTTTTGAAGTAGAAAGGATATTTTCCTCAAGAATTGAGTTCAAGTATTTTATCAAAATTATTTTCCATATAAGATAATAAAGGGTTATTTTTATATCCCTATTATTACATTGATTTTATTATGTTGTGATGGAATTATTTTTATGAATTCCTTTATCTTATATGAATTGTTTTATGATTTCACGATGTTTAGGAATCCCATTTTTATTACATGGGTTATGCTATGATGTATGGTTTATGATTTTTTAGAACACATAATAATGGTATCATTATGAGATGGGTGGGACCTATATCTCCCTCCAATGTATTGGGTAAATATTTTATATCTCATGAGATATACATGGCTGGAACGGCAGGTTAAACCGGTTCAGTGAAAAAGGACAGAAACGAGGAGTGAACTCGGTTCAGAAATGGACTTTGTCCACTAAAATAGTCTTGGAAATGAGTCTTGACTAATAAGAAATGATTCTCTATGATTATGTGTGTATGCCACAAAGTTTCATGTTTTATGTTATGATTATTTGGATTTAATTTCACTACTATGATTTATCCCATGTTATGAAATTATGATTTCTTTTGCAGGTTAAGATTTCCAAAAGTTATGTTCTTATGTATATGATGTGATTGATATTTCTTTTGTTTACCCTTACTGAGCATTTGAGCTCACCCATTTTATGTTTTCTTTTCCCCAGGATATAAATAAAGGTTTTAGGTAAGAAAAAAACGAGGAAGATATTTATGGGAGATGTTGAAGATCTTTCACCACGATTAGAAGATTATGTTCCTAGTTTACAAAGACACTAAACTATTACGATCCTTGTGTGTCTATTATTGTTATGTAATAAGTATTCATCTAAAGTAATGTAAGGTCCATGTACGTCATGCTTTGGGTCTCTACAGTTGGTATCAGAGGAAATGTTTAGTCAACCTTTGGAAACTAGGATGTGAAAATATTAGTGAGATCCCTAGAGATATTTCCAAGGTATGTCTAGGGATGTCCCTAAGGATAATTATACGTATAGGATATAGGCCTAGAACTACGGTAACGATCTTAGAATTTAACCTAAGATGTTAGATATTTTGGGTGATCCCCCTTTACTATGTTGCTTTCCCTAGCATGATTTTTTCCTCTCACACTATTCTTTTTGGGTTTTAGAAAATGGCTGGAAACAGGAAGATTCATGATAATGGAGGATATGACGGACAATGGAATGATATTATTCATGAGAAAGCAAATGAAATGGGATTTGGAAGTCCAAACATTGTTATTATGCCTAATCAGCAATCTCATTATATGATCAATAATCTCAACTTTGGTAAGTTTCCCGACTCAGATAATAAGAGAAAGATGGAGTTTCATGGTGATCATATAGGAACGAAAGTTTAGTTTCCCTCATGTAAATCATGTGGGAAGAGGCATCGGGGAGATTGTTTCAAGGGAACTGGAAGATGCTTTGGGTGTGGAAAAGAAGGACACAAAGCCAGTAAGTGCAAAGGAAAAGGATCAGTTAACACTATGGATGAGGATAATGTTATTGCTACGACATCAACAATGGTTAAATGTTTAAATGTGGAATGTACGGGCATTATGCAAACCAATTGCCAAAAAGAAATTCTCATGAAGAGAATCAGTATGGCTGTATGGGTAGTATTTTGGTTGATGATGATGAAGAGACTACAAATGATATCTGTGATGAAATAATTGTTGAAGCTCAGTCAATGGTTTAAGAAGGTAGTGGGATGATTACATGTTCATCAAGTGTAATGTTGTATAAGTAATCTCATGGTACTATGGAATAAAGAGTCATCTAAGGATTATTACACTATTGTATTTACTTGAGTTTTGAAAGTGTATGATTAATGGTACCTGTGTCCATGAAATGTTATTCAGATATTTTTGGAATGTATATGATATGTGCATAATGAAGGGATAATGAGAATATTAAATGTTTGATAGTATTCATGAGATCATGACTGATATAATGAAATAGTTATATCATGGTTTGAATATATAGAATTTTGGGTTTTTGGTATGTGGAATGAGTTAACTTTTGACAGCACTCATGTTTTTACTAAGATTCAATGGGTATTCATTTTTCAAGAGAATACATGATTAAGGCCTTTAAATATCTGGAATGTGACCAACAAGACATATCTTATGATATATGGGGATCAACGATGGTATTAACATGCTTGTTATATGAAATCCATGGTAATCGTTTTCACTAAATTACGAGAGTGGACTGTAGTATTATTGATAAGCCTAAATATTGGAATGGATTATGTTGGACATAAGTTAGTATTTTTTAAGGATATAAGTTTTTTTGATATTATTGATGGGATGTTATAGTAATGTAGTTTTAGAAAAAAGGACAACCTGCAGGACGTGTGACAGCCAATCGTGTCGGATAAGGATGTGGGAATTGAACCCATAACCGAAGTGCGACTAGCCTTTATCGCCTACCACTGGCCTACAGGATGTCCCTGGTTAGTAGAAAATAGTTTTATTTTATTAAGCGGTATGATATATGAAGTATAAGTTCATTTTTGTAACCATATATGATTAATCTAACCATAAGATGGACTTATAACTTTTGCTTACATTTGGTTTCAAACAGACGGAATGACCCATCATTCTATCACATGATCTGATAACACATCACGAATAACAAATTCAACTTCATTTCTTTAAGGGATGAAGGGGAAATTGTTCCATTCACGAACAACAATGAAATTGTACCAAAATAATGTAAGTATTTCTTCTAATTCAACAACTTTAGGGAATTATCTTGAAAACCAAAAATCTTTTCCTAGTGCCATTATATATGATGAATCAGATGGTACCTTAGATTATCGCAAATCTATGGCTTTATGATTGTTGGCTATTTCATAGCCATGTTCTCTACCACTCTCCATCAGAACTTGATGGTTAGATTTTTCTTCAAATCCATATTTTCACCTATGTTCTCCTATGTGGAAACCCAGTGATGAGTTAATTTGGGTAACTGTTACATTTCATACATTAGTTTTTAAAGACAAGTTTTGGTATTCGTTTTTACAATGTGGTTTTCTGTTAAACAAACATTCAAGTAGTAAACCACTTACAACCCCGACGAATTTCGAGGGTGAAATTCATTTTAAGGGGGGTAGAATGTAACACCCTGAGATTTTATGAAAAATATTCTTTTAATTTCATTAATATATTGTGTTGTATGCTACACCAAGATTGCCTTGCGCTATACACAACACCTTATTAGCTTGTAGTATACACAACACTATTCTTGGATCGTGTTACACACAATTTTGATAATAGTTATTCTACGCAACATTGAGTATATATATATATATATATTCAATGTATAAATGAAATGTGGTTGGATTACGTTATATGAAGCAATGAAGGATTCTTGCACAACACGCAACCCTGACTTGGCTTGCATTACACGCAAGCGCGACCTTCAACGATAGCGTGTGTTGTATGCAATACCGAGTTTCGCTAAATAATGATATGCTATTAAAATATTATTAAAATTAGATGTTATGACAAGTAATACCCACTTTTTGAAATTTTATAAATTCTATTTTTGAAAATGGATTTCATTTTTGGATTCGGAATATCGAAATTATCCTAAGGTGAAATTTTTCTTATTTTTCTGGAAACTTTCAATTTTTGATGAATAGTGAAAACACTGGGTTACTATATAAAAACCGACTTTTTATTTAAATAATTATTTATTTTATTCAAATTAATTTTAGGTCAAAATTGATACATAATACCTATATAAGTTCAACGCTATTCATTGGAGTAATTTTATAATAATTTTAGATATATAAAAATTTCATTTAACTTTTCATCGTCTTTTACCCACCTCTTAGGAGAATTTGAATATTTATATAAAACATAATTTTACCACTTCAGTGAGTGGAATTTCAAAACTCCAAGAGACAAGGTTGATATCAGTAAGTAAAACGTGGTTCAATGAGATGGAAATAATTTTTGGTCAATAGTAACTTTTTACTTTTATTTACCACGGTTAAAAGTAAATAGGGTAATTAAGGGTAAAAATGATATTAATATTACCATAAAACATGTACTAATTCTATTAGAAAAGTGTAATTAGACCATAAAAAACTTTAGCAATAAAATATTACCATTTAGGCCCACATGGATTAGATTAGGACATTTATTATTAATTTATTTAAAGAAGGGTTAAAATAGTTAAAATCAAAGTTTAATAAGTAAATAATTTTTAATATAGGGTTATACATATGATAAATTAGACTATAAATATTCATTAGAAAGAAAAAAATATTTCCTACATAATGATAGTTTATTTTTAATTTTTAGACATTAAATAATTTAATTCATTTATGACACAATGATGAGGAACTAATTATCTTTTTAATGAAATATTGACATAATTGATGTTATAAATACCCAAATAAATGTAATTTGAGACTTTTTATGAATTTCAATAATTTTAAAGGTTAATATGACATGTTAGTATTGATTTAATTAACTTCTTTATAACTAATCATTCTTTTATGATTTTCACAAAAATCAATTACTAAATAGTGTCAAAATTGAAATAAAATAGTTTTTAAAACAAATATTATATTATTAATTGTTATTTTATTCCTAAAAATCTAAAATTCGGAAAAATGACATAGATAAGGTTATATATATTAATAATAAAAAACTTGGGGTTATTTTGGATTGTTATTGTAAGTTTATTAACCTTATAGTGTAAGAACACAAAAAGGAACAGTAAAAGTAAAAATATCTATCTTAAAGATAAATCTAAATGATAAGGTTAAAATTGTGAACTAAACATGTCCAAATTATATTGTATTAGAGGCTATAGACCCCTTCACACCTTATATTCTAAATAAATAAATTTGGAGCTATTTAAAACCGAATATCACTTTATAATAAAATAATATGTATAGTTTTCCCAAAGGTGCCCCTCTCCTCCCTTATAAAAGGGCACCTCGTCCCTCTCTTCCTCACACCACTTTGAGCCTTCACACTCAGCCAAACCCTTCAAAATTTTCTTCTACACTTCTCTAGAAATGTCATTGAGGTCCTGGTCTTCTTCAAAGACCAATTTCAGTGCCTTAAAAGGAGGTCTCAAAGAGGCGCTTCAAAGAAGAGGTAATGTTTGTTACCGATTATTTCAACTTTATTTCTTCATCCACTTCTTCTTATTTAGTTATTTCACTATGAAGTAATAACATAAGTATCACTCATATACTGATATGTTATTATAAGTATGAAACAACTATATTTCACCATCTATCCATCCTACGGAAAACAAAATCATCGCCCATGCGTACGTATGGAATACCATCTCCACGTCGTGGTGTAATCTATTTTCCACCACCACCTTACTTGGATGGGTATAATGGTGTAAATAATGAATATATATGACTATTTTAAAGTAATATTGATTCTAAAATAGTATACATACACTCCAATACAATTCCACGATCATGGGAACGATATCATCGCTCGTGCGTACGTTCAGAATACCGTCTCCACGATATGATGCGACTTGTTCTACATGATCTTCATTGCATAATGATTATATAAATTAATTGAGTGAATAAATATGATATATATTACACTAATACCATTATGTAAATGAGTTATATATAACCTAAAAATAAGGATAAGAATTTATTTGACAAAACACGCATAAGAACAAAAAGTAATAAACACCCGAATAAACAAGTAGTAATGAAATATTACTAATAAGAAGCTAAGAATATGAAAATATATGATATCATAAAAATAATTATGATTCGTGAATAAGTCAATAACATTATTTAATTCATTATACAAGAGTTTCAGACACTTACGAAGCAAATCGGACCTAAGGTAATGGAAAATATCACAATCTCATTTTATCCGAGATTGTTTATACTTTGGTATTCACTGGGGTGTATTTTATCATCCAAATCCATGTTTAATCAATATTTAATATTATTATTATCCACCAACAATTGTTTAAATCCTAGTTTACTCTTTGGTGAGTTTTTAGTAAAAGATATGAAAGAAATCTTTTGTTGTTTTTCGTACGAGGTACTTTTTGACTTTTCCGACAAAAGTACAAGAAGAATGTTTTTTTAACTTCTATGTAATGAATGGATTTTTAAAACATTATTTCCAATAATATTCCTTTACAAGTTTCGATGTTTATTCCATTTATTTGATTATTTTTTGATGGAATTATTTTTATGAATTCCATTATCTTATATGAATTGTTTTATGATGTATCGATGTTTAAGAATCCCATTTTTATGACATGGGTTATGCTATGATGTATGGTTTATGATTTTGTGGCACACATAAGAATGGTATCATTATGAGATGGGTGGGACCTATATCTCCCGCAAATGAATCGAGTAAATATTTTATATCTTAAGAGATAGACATGGCCGGAACGTCAGGTTAAACCGGTTCTGTGAAACAGGACAGAAACGAGGAGTGAACTCAGTTCAGAAATGGACTTTGTACACAAAGATAGTCTTGATAATGAGTCTTGACTAATAAGAAATTATTCTCTATGATTATGTGTGTATTCCACAATGTGTCATGTTTTATTTTATGATTATTTGGAATACATTTCACTACTATGATTTATCCCATGTTAGGAAATTATGATTTCTTTTGCAGGTTAACATTTCCAAAAGTTATGTTCTTATGTATATGATGTGATTGATATTTCTTTTGTTTACCCTTAATGAGCATTTGAGCTCCCCCTTTTTATGTTTTATTTTCCCCGGGATATAAAGAAAGGTTTTAGGTAAGAAACAAAGGGGATGATCTATATGGGAGATGTTGAAGATTATCCACCACGATTAGAAGATTACGTTCCATGTTTCCAAAGACACTAAACTATTATGATCCTTGTGTGTCTGTCATTGTTATGTATTAAGTATTCCACTAAAGTAATGTAATTTCCATGTACGTCACGCTTTGGGTCTCTAATGTTGGTATAAGAGGAAATGTTTTGTCAACCTTTGGAAACTGGGATGCGAAAATGTTAGTGAGATCCCTAGAGATATTTCTAAGGTATGTCTAGGGATGTCCCTAAGGATATGTATACGTATAGGATATAGTCCTAAAACTATGTTAACGATCATAGAATTTAACCTAATATGTTAGTTATTGAGGGTGCTCCCCCTTTACTATGTTGTTTTCCCTAGCATGATTTTTCCCTCTCACACTATTCTTTTTGGGTTTTAGAAAATGGCTGGAAACAAGAACATTCATGATAATGGAGGATATGACAGATAGTGGAATGATATTCTTCATGATAAACCAAATTAAACAGGATTTGGAAGTCCAAACATCGTTATTATTCCTAATCAGCAATCTCATTATATAATCAATAATCTCAACTTTGGTAAGTTTCCCGACTCAGATAATAAGATAAAGATGGAGTTTCATGATGATCATAGAGGAAATAAAGTTCAACTACCCTCATGTAAATCATGTGGGAAGAGGCATTGGGGATTTTGTTTCATGGGACTGGAAGATACATTAGGTGTAGAAAATATGGGCACAGATCCAGTAAGTGCAAAGGAGAAGGTTCAGTTAACACCATGGATGAGGATAATGGTATTGCTACGACATCAACAATTGTTAAATGTTTTAAATGTGGAATGTACGGGCATTATGCAATCCAATTACCTAACGGAAAGTCTCATGAAGAGAATCAATACAGCCATATGGGTATTATTTATGTTGATGATGATGAAGAGACTACAAATAATATGTGAGATGAACGAACTGTTGAAGCTCGGTCAATGGTTTAAGAAGGTATTGGAATAATTACATGTTTATCAAGTGTAATGTTGTATAATTAATCTCATGGTACTATGGAATAAAGAGACATCTAATGATTTTTACACTGTTTCCTTTCCTTGAGTTTTGAAAGTTTATGATTAATGGTACTAGTATCCATGAAAGGTTATTCAGATATTTTTGGAATGTAGATGATATGCGCATAATGAAGGGATAACGAGAAAATTAAATGTTTGATAGTATTCATGAGATCATGACTGATATAAGGAAATAGTTATATCATGGTTTCAGTATATATTATTTTGGTTTTTTGGTATGTGGAAAGAGTTAACTTTTGACAATACTCATGTTTTTACTAAGATTCAATGGGTATTAATTTTTCAATAGAATACATGATTAAGGCCTTAGAATATTTATAATGTGACCAAAAAGACATATCTTATGATATATGGGGTCAATGATGGTATTAACATGCTTGTTATGTGAAATCTCTGGTAATCGTTTTCACTATATTATGAGAGTGGACTGCAGTATTATGGATAATCCTAAAGATTGGAATTGATTATGTTGGGCATAAGTTAGTATTGTTTTAGGATAGAAGTTTTTTCAATATTATTGATGGGATGTTATAGTAAGTTAGTTTTTAAAAAAAGGACAACCTGCAAGACAGGTGACTGCCCATCGCGTCGGACAAGGCTGTGGGAATTGAACCCACAACCGAAGTGCGACTAGCCTTTATTGCCTACCACTGGCCTACAGGATGTCCCTGGTTAGTAGAAACTAGTTTTATTTTATTAAGCGGTATGATATATGAAGTATAAGTTCATTTTTGGAACCATATACGATTAATCTAACCATAAATAGACTTATAACTTTTGCTAAAATTTTGTTCGAAACAGATTGAATGACGCATCATTCTATCACATGATCTACTAACACATCACGAATAACAAATTCAACTTCATTTCTTTAAGGGATGAAGGGGAAATTGTTCAATTCACAAACAACAGTGAAATTGTACCAAAATCATGTAAGTATTTCTTTTAATTCATCAACATTAGGGAAATGATCCTGAAAACCTAAAATGTTGTCCTAGTGCCCTTATATATGATGAATCAAATGGTACCTTAGATCATCGCAAATATATGGCTTTGTGATTGTTGGTTATTTCATAGCCATGTTCTCTACCACTCTTCATCAGAACATGATGGTTAGATTTTTCTTCCATATCCATATTTTCACTTATGTTCTCCTACATGGAAACTGAGCGATGAGTTAAATTGGGTAACCGTTACATTTCATACTTTAGTTTTTAAAGCCAAGTTTTGGTATTCCTTTTTATGATATGGGTTTCTATTAAACAAACATTCGACTAGTAAACCATTTATAAACCCGACGAATTATGAGGGCGAAATTCATTTTAGGGGGGGTAGAATGTAACACCCCGAGATTTTATGAAAAATATTCTTTTAATTTCATTAATGTCTTGTGTTGTATGGTACACCATGATTACTTTGCGCTATACGCAACAACGTATTAACTTGCAGTATACGCAACTCTATTATTTGATCGTGTTACACACAGTTTTGATAATAGTTATTCTATGCAACATTGAGTGTGTATATATATATATATATTCAATGTATAAATGAAATATGGTTGGATTATGTTATACGAAACAATGAAGGATTCTTGCACAACACGCAACCCAGACTTGGCTTGCATTACATGCAAGCGCGACCTTCCACGATAGCGTGTGTTGTACGCAATACCGAGTTTTTCTAAACAATGATATGATATTAAAATATTATTAATATTAGCCGTTAAGAATAGTAATACCCACTTTTTGATATTTTATAAATTCTATTTTTGAAAATGGACTTCATTTTTGGATTCAGAATATCAAAATTATCCTAGGGTAAAATTTTGGTATTTTTCTGGAAACTTTTAATTTTTGATGAATAGTGAAAACACTGGTTTACTATTTAAAAACCAACATTTTATTTAAATAAATATTTATTTTATTAAAATTTATTTTAGGTCAAAATTGATACATAATACCTATATAAGTTCAATGTAATTCATTGGAGTAATTTTATAATAATTTTAGATATATAAAAATTTCATTGAACTTTTCACCGTCTTTTACCCACCTCCTAGGAGAATTTGCAAAATTACATAAAATGTAATTTCACCTCTTCTGTGAGTGTAATTTTGAAAATCCTAGAGACACGGTTGATGTCAGTAAGTAAATTTTTTTCAATGAGATGAAAATTATTATTGGTGAACAGTAACTTTTTACTTTTATTTACCACAGTTAAAAGTAAATAGGGTAATTAAGAGTAAAAATTATATTATTATTACCCTAACACAAGTGATAATTCCATTGGATAAGTGTAATTCGACCAAAAAAACATTAGTAAAAATAAATGACCATTTAGGCCCACTTGGATTAGATTAGGACATTTATTATTAATTTATTTAAAGAAGGGTTAAAATGGTTAAAATAAAAGTTTAATAAATAAATAATTTTTAATATAGTGTTATACATAAGATAAATTCGACTATAAATATTCATTATAAAGATAAAAATATTTCCTACATAATGATTATTTATTTGTAAATTTTATACATTAAATAATTTATTTTATTTATGACACAATGATGATGCAGTAATTATCTTATAAATGAAATATTGACATAATTGATGTTATAAATACCCAAATAATTGTAATTTAAGACTTTTAATGAATTCCACTAATTTTCTAGGTTAATATGACATGTTAGTGTTGATTTAATTAACTGTTTCAGAACTAATAATTCTGTTATGATTTTCACAATAATCAATTACTAAATAGTGTCAAAATTGACAAAAAATAGTTTTTAAAACAAATATTATATTATTAATTGTTATTTTATTCGTAAAAATATAAGGCTCGGCCAAATTACTTATATATGGTTATATATATTAATAATAAACAACTTTGGGTTCTTTTGTCTTGTTATAGTATGTTTATTAACCTTATAGTGTAAGAACACAAAAAGGCACGGTAAATGTATAACTATCTAACCTAATGTTAAATCTAAATGATAAGGTTAAAATAGTGAAATAAACGTGTCCAAATTAAATTTAATGAGAGGATTTAAACCCCTACCCACCTTATCTTACAATTAAATCAATTTGGAGCTATTTAAAACCGAATATGGCTTTATAATAAAATAATATTTTTACTTTTCCCAATGGTGCCCCTCTCCTCCCTTATAAAAGAGAACCCCCTCCCTCTCTTCCTCACACCACTATGAGCCTTCATGCTCGGCCAACCCCTGACAAATTTTCTTCTCCACTTCCCTAGAAACATCCTAGAGTTCATGGTCTTCTTCAAAGTCCAATTTCAGTGCCCTAAAATGAGGTCTCAAAGAGGCGCTTCAAAGAAGAGGTAATGTCCATTACCGACTCTTTCAGCTTTATTTCTTCTTCCACATATTCATATTTAGTAATTTAATTATGAAGTAATAACATAAGTATCACTCATATACAGATATGTTATTATAAGTATGAAACAACCCTATTTCACCACTTATCCATCCTACGAAAAACAAAATCACCGCGCGTGTGTACGTACGGAATATCATCTCCACGCCGTGGTGTAATATATTTTCCACCTCCAACTTACATGGATGGGTATAATGGTGTAAATAATGACTATATATGACTATTGTAAAGTTATATTGATTCTGATATAGTATACATACACTCCAATACAATTACACGATCATGGGAACGATACCATCGCTCGTGTGTACGTACGGAATACCGTCTCCACGATGTGATGCGACTCGTTCTACATGATCTTCATTGCATAATGACTATATAAATGAAATTAGTGAATAAATATGATATATATTACACTAATAACATTATGTAAATGAGGTATCTATAACCTAAAAAGAAGGATAAGAATATATTCCACAAAACACACATAAAAACAAAAAGTAATAAACACCTGAATAAACAAGTAGTAATGAAATATTAATAATAAGAAGATAATAATATGACCATATATGATATCATAAAAATAAGTATGATTATGTAATAAGTCAATAAAATTATTTAAATCATTATACAGGAGTTTCGGACCCTTACGAAGCAAATCAGACCTAAGGTAAGGGAAAATATCACAATCTCATTTTATCCGAGATTGTTTACACTTTGGTATTTTCTGAGGTGTATTTTATCATACACATCCTTTTTCCTCAATATATAATATTATTTCCATCCACCTACAATTGTTTAAATCCTATTTTACCCATCAGTGAGTTTTTAGTAAAATATATGAAAGGAATCTTTTGTCGTTTTTCGTACAAGGTACTTTTTGACTTTTCCGACAAAAGTACAAGAAGAATGTTTTTAACTTATATGGAATGAATGGATTTGTAAACATTATTTCCAAGAAGATTCCATTACATGTTTTCAAGTTTATTTTTAATCAACTTCTTTTAGTTTATAATTTTCGGACATGTTCAGAAATGAAAAGTTTTTTTGAAGTACAAAGGATATTTTCCTCAAGAATGGAGTCCAAGTAATTTATCAAAATTATTTTACATCTAAGATAATAAAGGGTTCTGTTTCTATACCTATTATTACACTGATTTGAGTATGTTGTGATAGAATTATTTTGATGAATTACTTTATCTTATATTAATTGTTTTATGATGTCACCATTTTTTAAAATCCCATTTTTATTACATGGGTTATGCTATGATGTATGGTTTATGATTTTGTGGCACACAAAAGAATGGTATCATTATAGGATGGGTGGCCCCTATATCTCCCTCTAATGCATTGGGTAATGATTTTATATCTCATGAGATAGACATGGCTGGAACGGCAGGTTAAACTGGTTTAGTGAAACCAGACTGAAACGAGCAGTGAACTCGGTTCAGAAATGGACTTTGTCCACTAAGATAGTCTTGGAAATGAGACTTGACTAATAAGAAATGATTCTCTATGATTATGTGTGTATGCCACAATGTTTCATGTTTTATGTTATGAATATTGGGATTACATTTCACTACTATGATTTATCCCAGGTTATGAATTTATGATTTCTTTTGCAGGTTATGATTTCCAAAAGTTATGTTCTTATGTTTATGATGAGATTGATATTTCTTTTGTTTACCCTTACTGAGAATTTGAGCTCACCCTTTTTATATTTTCTTTTCCCCGGGAAATAAAGAACGGTTTTAGGTAAGAAAAAAATGGGGAAGATCTTTATGGGAGATGTTGAAGATCTTTCACCACGATTAGAAGATTACGTTCAATGTTTCCAAAGACACTAAACTATTACGATCCTTGTGTGTCTGTTATTGTTATATATTATGTATTCTACTAATGTAATGTAATGTCCATGTATGTCAAGATTTGGGTCTCTACATGGAGAAACTATCTTTATCATGAAAAATGTGAGATATATACTGATAAAAATAGTTCGAAGTAAATTTTTTCACAAAAAGAACTCGAAATGAGGAAAAGTAAATGGCTTGAACTACTCAAGGATTATGATTTCATGATACACTACCACTCGGGGAAGGAAAATAAGGTGTAAGATGCTTTGAGTAGAAATGATCATGGTTTTTTGACCAAAATGAGAGTTGAAAAGGATCTGATATACATGGATCTAGTAATGATGGATATGGGAATCACCATGGAAGGGGAAACATCAATTCATTTTCAAATGTTTGCTAAACCATCTTTACTAGAACGGATATAGAGTTCTCAGACATGTGATGCTGTGTATCAAATGAATATTGAAGCTATGAATGATGGGAGATTGAGTAACGTTGTGTATGAAGATGTAATTTTGAAATTTGGGAGGAGACTTTGTTTTCCAGATATACCTGATCTAAAAAGGGAATTGTTGGATGATGCTCATATTTACAATTTCTCTATACACCCTTGTAGCACTAAGATGTATAGAGATTTGATGGACCATTTTTGGTGTGACAACATGAAGAGGGGGATGCTGATTTTGTGTTAAGATGGATGGTATGCAAAATGTAAAAGCTGGAAAGAAACATCCTGGAGGAGTCATTCAACCAATTCCAATACTTGAGTGGAAATGGGATAATATTACTATGGACTTGTTCAAGGGACTACCAAATACTCCTAGAAGGAACGATGCAATATGTGTCATTGTTGATAATCTTACCAAGACATCACATTTTCTTTTTATTAGAGATTATTCACCACATGAACATTTAGCAATATTATATATTAATGATGTTGTAAGACTTCATGGAGTACCACTATCGATTGTTTCTAATCATGATCCGTGTTTTACATCAAGATTCTAGAAAAGTATTCAGAAAGCCCTGGATACTGAACTATGTTTTAGCACTGCCTACCACCCACATACTAATGGACAATTTGAACATGTTATTCAAATCCTAGAAGACATGTTGACATCTATCTCGCATGACTTTCAAGGTATGTGGGATCAATATTTACCTTTGGAAGAATTTTTCTAGAACAATAATTCCATTCAAATATTTATATGGAACCATATGAAGAGTTATATGGAAAGAGATGTCGCACACCAACCTATTTGCATGATGTTGGTGAAAGAAAACTCATAGGTCCAGAACTTGTTGAGGAAACGATGGAAAAGGTGAAGGTAATCCAAACCCACATCAAAGAAGCTCAATGTAGGCAGAAGATCTATGCTGATAACCGAAGGTAGGATTTATAATTTCAGGTAGGAATTCATGTTTTCATGATGGTATCTTCATGGAAGGGTGTTATACGCTTCGGTAAGAATGGTAAATTGAGTCCTAGGTACCTCAGACCTTTGGAAATTCTAGAACGAATTGGGGTTGTAGCTTACCTTTTGGCAATGCTGCCAAGTCTCTCCAAAGTTCACGATGTGTTCCACGTATCACTGTTTAGAAAATACATGCCTGAACCAACACATTTACTCACCTATGAAGAATTAGAATTGGAACCCGATCTGTCTTATTGCGAAGAGCCTGTCAAGATTTTTGATACAAGAGAACAAGTGGTGAGAAATAGGACAACTCATCTGGTAAATGTTCTATGGAGAAACCATAAGATGGAAGAGGCAACATGGGAATGTGAAAAAAATATGATGAAGAACCACCCAAGTCATTTAATGCAGTAATATTCAAGAAATCTTTTGGATTATATCATTAGAAGTATGGTAGAATGTAACACCCCAGTCTTCCACAGTACACTTTCTTTGAATAATACAATAGCGTGTGTTGTACGCAACTTCGAGTTCTAACACACCACAACACCTCAAACTATCCGTTATGAATATTAATAACCTCGTTTTGAAATTATATATATATTATATTTCAAAATGGACATTAATTTTTGGATTTGGAATACCAAAATTAGCTTTGGGTAAATTTTGGGTGTTTTTCTGAAAACATTCATTTTTTTATGAATAGTGAAAAACACTGAGTTATAGTTTAAAACCAAATTTTTATTCAAATAATTTTTTATTTTATATAAATTTATTTTATGTCAAAATAGATACATAAAACCTATATTGGTTCAATGTAATTCATTAGAGTTGATTTATAATAATTTTAGATATATAAAAAATTAATTGAACTTTTCATAGTCTTTTACCCACCTCCTAGGAGAATATGAAAATCTTCTTAAAACATAATTTTACAGCTTCTGTGAGTGTAATTTCAAATATCTGAGAGACACGGTTGATATCAGTAAGAAATATTTGGTTCAATAAGATGAATTTTTATTTTGGTGAATGGTAACTTTTTAATTTTATTTACCACGGTTAATAGTAAATAGGGTAATTAAGGGATATAATGATATTATTATTACCCTAACACATGTACTAATTCTATTGGATAGGTATAATTAGACCAAAAACAACCTTAGAAACAAAATATTATCCTCTTTGGTCCACTTTTATTTGATAAGGACATTTATTATTATTTAATTCAAAGAAGAGTTAAAAGTGTTAAATTGAATGTTTAATACCTAAACAATTTTTAATATAGGGATACAAATAAGATAAATTAGACTATAAATATTAATTAGAAACCTAAAAATATTTCATAAATAATTGTATTTTTCTATTTTTTTACACATTATATAATTTATTTTATTTTTGACACAATGATGATTCAGTAATTACCTAATTAATGAAATATTTAAATAATTGATATTATAAATATCCAAATAAATGTAATTTGAAACTTTTTATGAATTACACTAATATTTTATCTTAATATGATATTTTAGCGTTTTTTATATTAATATTTTTATAAGTATTAATGATGTTATGCACTTAGAAAAAATATAATACCAAATAGTGTCAAAATTGACATAAAGGAGTTTTTAAAACAAATATTATATTATTAATTGGTATTATATTCCTAGAAATCTGAGTTCCAGACAGAGAATTTATATAATGATATGAGTATCATTAATGAACCACTTGGGGGTTATCTTGGATGTATATAGTATTTTTATTAACCATATAATTTAAAAACACAAAGAGACATGGTAAAGGTCAAACTATTTAACTAAGAGATAAATCTAAAAGATAAAGTTAATATAGTGACCAAACCTGTATAAAACCTATTGGTTGAGTGATTTTTGACCCATACCCACCTTATACATTAAATAATCTATTTTTATCCATTATAAAAGGAAAATTATTTTGTTATAAAATAATATTTCTAGATTTTCCTAAGGTGCCCCTCACCCTTCTTATATAAAGGCACTCCCCCTTCTCTCAAATTCACACTTTAAAAGCCAGTTTTTCTCAGCCAAAATCTACCAAAATACCATCTAAACTATCATCCATTCATTCTAGAGGCCCTCATTTTTTCCTAAAGCCACCCTACGGAGACCTTTATATCAAATCAAAAGGAAGAACCCCGAAGAAGAGGTAAATATTTCATCACCTCTTTCATGTTCATTTCTTCTTCCACTTACTTTTTCATTGTATTTTCCATTATAAAATTATATATCCAGTATATTATATAAAAAATTATGTTATTATGAATATTTTACGACCATATTCATTATTTTATTCATCCTTTAAATGACATGTTACCATACGTGTGTACGTACAGATTGTCGTCTCCATGTTGTGGTGTAATTGTTGATCAATACATTATTATTTGGATTGGTAGAATAATGATGTGTAATTGATGTAAATAATAAATATAACATGATAATGATTATTTATATATGATATATCATCCAATGATATATTATTTTAATAATGATATGGTCGCTCGTGTGTACGTACAAATTACCATCTCCATTACCGAGATGAGATCCATTACCCATCATATCCATTAAAAAATAATGTTCATTTTATGATTAAAAATAAGGTTTAAATAAATTATATAATTCTGTATATGAATAATATACATCCCATCCATAAAAAATATGACACACATAATAATGAATATGAAGGAAAATGAATCTGTTAAGACAGGAAACGATGATAATACTAAGATATTATTAACAAAACAATGTTACAATATCATATATGATATCATATTAATATATATTATTATTGTATAATTTAATAAAAATTATTTACCCATTATACAAGAGGTTAAACTACCCTTGACCACGAAAAAGTATAAGGTAAGACTTAATTTCACAATCTCTTTATTATCCGAGGTTGTTTTTACGTAAGTATCTACTGGGACATCTTTATCATCCACATCCATGTTTCTTAAAAATATATTTCAAAAATTCATTAATATTTTATATTCTATTGGTTAAACTAATTAAACCATTTTTTTAATTTTTATAATATGCTTATAAAGTAATATTTTCATCATTTTCCAAACAATGTCCTTTATAACCATTTCGAAAAAATTAAGGTAATTTTTTTTTAACTTATACGCTGGGTGCATCTATTTTCCACCGTTATAACATCATCAAAGCTTCCCTAAAAATATTATAAGAATATTTACAAAATAATTGATTAATTTTATAATTATATTAATTTTAAATGATTTCAAAATAGAAAGATATATTTCTCCATTTTATTTATTTCATCTATGTCAACATTCTTTGCTGGATTTCAAGTTTATTTGAAGGTCATTTATTAAGATACAAAACATCCATATTGTATTGAAATTTTTGTGATATGTTTTACTGTGGATGAGTTATTTTTATACAATTCATGGTTTATGGAGAAATTATTGACATTTCATATGCTAGTTTTAATATGAATTTAAATGTTATGTTTAAACCTTTTCATATGAGGAATTCATTGGACTTAGTATATGACTGGTGGAGCTCACTATAGCTTCTTTATGCATTGTTAGGTCTAATGAGACAAACTAGAGTCTTGGCACAAGTCCTTGACAAAAATATTATTTTTAGTCTTGGCACAAGGCCTTGACTATGTGGTTAAGAATGTCTGGAATTATGCATTCCATCATTATGAAAGTGACTATTCAAATTGCATGTAATAATTCATCTAGTAGAATATCCAAGTGAGTAAGTAAATGGTAATATTTGATTTTATCTTTTACATATTATTCATAAGTTCATGTTTAAAATATTTTTTTAGTCTTATAAATTTCCTTAAATATTTATGCTTATTTATGAATGTTTTCACTATATTGTTATCCTTACTGAGCATCTGAGCTCACCCATTTCTATGTTTTATTTTTACCAGGATGAGTAGAAGTATTTTATGACTATCCTACAGAGATATTCTGAGGCTATATGAGTGTGATCTATGGAAACAATGTTGTTATATTTTTTTCATTTTATGATGTAATGTAATCCTTATTAATGTATCTAGTATTTCCAAGGCTACTAAATTAATTGGTATTTCAAGACTTGATCTTTTGTTATCATGACTATGTTATGTAATAATGCACTACCTCTTGGTAACTGGGGTATGGGTGTTACAATTAATCTCCTAACCAATGAACACTCAAAAAATAAAATATAATCGAGATATCAGAAATGAGAAATTTAATAAAAAATGGAAAACAAAGGATATTAAAAGAATAGGGATAAATACTTGTCAAGAACCCTATGTTGGTTTTTGGGTTGTACATTCCCTATAAAATCATTCAAGTTATTATTTTTGTGTTTGGTTAGATGAGGATACACTTATTTTTCATCCACATGTTATTACATTATGTAATCCTTATATTGGAATTTTTATACAAGATCCTATTAATTGAGTATATAATATCAATGACCATTAAAATTAGATATATGATTACATGGTTGGGAAAATAGAAAATATGGTTCCTCCACCATTTCATCAACCATGGATTTAGTGGAAACTTATTTATAATCTTGGGAATTCACATAATGTGTTATAAAATAGGTGTCATCAAAGGGGATGTTATTTAATTTTTTAATTGGAATAAAATTAAAACATTTTAAATTTCAATCTAAATCATATTCATTCATATCAGTTTCAAATGTTTTATATGCATAAATCACCCCCAAAACTCTTCATATTCCAATTTTTGTGTAACCCATTCTTTTGTGTATAATTCCTTAAATTATTCACAATTTTATGGGTTATTAAATATCTTTTATATATATGGAATATTATCTTATAAGTAGAGATAATGTGATTCCAATTAATATCAATCAAAATTATTTGACTATAATGAATGGTTTACTCCCTTGAGATATTTGACCTATATATATTGTTCATGATGACATTCCCAAATAAGAGTTTCTATAGGAGATGTTGGAGTATAAACCTATATTATTGTCTTAATATCATCAATATGTTCCTCTAATGTTGTATGAATAAGTTCTTGTTGTACCTCATTCTCTTCTTGATCAATATATAGAAACATAGTGTGAGAATTTCATGATATCCCACGTAATAAACTATAAATATGGGTTTTTATGGTCCTCCTATATCTCTCTTATAAGCTATCAGAATTCCCTCTATACTCTATTGGATTTCTAAAAACTTATTTAATCCCAAGAAGATTATTATATCATATCTTCCAAGGGTGTGGCTCGGATAATAATAATTAAATTTTAATTTTATATAAGAAAACTATATAAAAAATAATGAAATGAATAATCTGTAACTTTTTGTTTATATCCTTAATTATGGTTCAAGATTTTTTAATGAAATATTCTAATTGGTGTTACAAAATGTTATTTATTTTTTCCCTAGTATAGCACAATGGATAAAAATCATTGTCTCTCTTCAGTATATTTTAATGTGACGAACTAAATATTTCTAAATAGTTATTATAATCTTTTTTAAATAAAAAAAATATTTCTTGTTTAAATAATATTTCATATGTTGGAAGGATACATGAAGATGAAAAAATTAACATTATGGATGGATTCTGCAAGAAATTACTTGGTATAAGTGTTTTCTACATAGGTTTCTTCCTTATTCATTATTTTTTGACAAAATTATATTCAAATATCCATCCCATAAAAAATGAACTACTACTAACTAAATGAAATGTAATATATAAAATGACATGTAAGTCTCATCAGCACACAATATCACACCTCCACCAATAGTAATGAAAAATAAACATTCCCCAATCAAGAGCATGAAAAATTTATCGACCTCACTCCATCATATTTCTTTTCAAACAAAAAACTCATTCAACTCCATAATATGAATTCAATTTATAATATAATGGATGGAATAAAAATTTCATAGTTAATATAATGAATTTCTGATGTATAAAAATTTGTGGTGGATGATTGTTTCACCAATCTAGAACACCACTCTCTCCTTCACAACAGAAGAAATAAAAAATTTAATAATTAAAGAGTTAGAATTCATGAAATCTATGAAGACCTCTCCATATTCCAAGCATCATGTTAAACTCTACCACTTTGAGTGTGATAGTTTTTGTTAAATAGATATGGAGATAGAAATTATAGAGATGAAAATAATGAATAATTCTAAAACATTTCTGGAATTTAACATAAAATGATCTGAAAATAAATTTAAGAAGGAAAATTTTTATAAAATAACTATAACACCCATAGGAACTCATTGAGATTGAACCACAGTGAATAAAAATTATTTATAATGTGAATGGGAGGCCATGGTTATTATTGTCATAAAATTGGAATGTGAAAATTCTAGAATAAATGAATTATTCATTTTCTAAGACATATATGGAAAGAAAAAAGACCAAGAGTGTTTTTTTCCACGAAGAATTAATTTTTCTATATTTATTTTTCTAGGTTTTTTAAACCTTTCACCACAATAATTCTTGTAATTTTGAATTAATGGGTCAAATTTTTAGGTACGTTCTAATTTGTTGAATCGTATCCAATATTTATTTTCAAAAGAATGTTCACTATCAAAAAATACAATCCAAAATGTGGCATAAAAATAACAAATGTATCCCTATTATTTTAGAATTCATTAAAAAGGTCAAAATAAAAAAAAACATTATAAAGAAATTAGGATAGAAATACTATATTTTAATGGAATGAAAATAACTAGGATTCCCATGAAGTGTATAAATTCATTTTATAATAAAAATGGTATTAAATATTAATTTAATAACAGTGAATTTAATAATTATTACTAGTGATAAATAAAAATATATATATAAAAATTTATTATTTTCACATTTCAGTGAAAATTATTAATTTATTCTGAAAAAGTGATATGAATCCATAAATTTAAAATTTCATAGAATTTAAAACATGAAAATTCAATTTAAATTATATGAAAATATTGGACATGTGGCTCATTATCATAAATAGAATTGTTTCTTATGGATATTTTTGAGATTGTTTAGCCATGAGAACATGCAAGGTTTCATATTCTTTATATTTTGTGGTAAGACATGTGAAACATATTTGAGTGGTTTTTAGTGTGGGTATATTAGATGATTGTTTGGTTGAGTGGGGGGTATACATTGGAATAGAATTTTAGCATGTAGTTGGATGGGATACCAAACCATCAATGTATGTGTAAGACCTGTGGATCCAAAATGCTTATTAGGGTATGATTAGGCTTATTGTAATTATATGAGGAAAATATCATCCTAAGCCTGAGAAGCCTAGTGAGTGGGTTGGTCCAGATAATAAAACACCAAATGCAAGGGAACATTTTCCATGGGCATGGTTATGTTTGATTAATTTATGGGATTGGGTGGATGTCTCTCCACCATTGTTTATGTGAAGCCTTTGGGTTATGTTCTGATCACCCCTATAAAAATTTTATAATGTGAGACACACTAGAATGATGTTATTCCATATTAGGGTATGACTGACTCTATCTGTGGGTGTGTGTATCCACATGTTATAGGATACATTGCAGATAAATTACAATCGAATATATGATGGGTTAGTAGTTGGTGTACTTTTGTGATACCAATTTTTGTGCGGTGTATGTTTAATGGCACATACCCTTTATAAAGGAAGTATATAATAAGAATTTATGCCACTATAATATATTTTATGGTTGGGAATTCATTTTACAATGACTATTTTTGGATGAAAGGTGGAGTGTTATACCCGTTATGTCTAATTTTATATGTGAGGTGGGATATCAAAAATAGTATATCTGATATTGGATGTGAGTGAGAAATTATACTACCAGTCACATGTGATGTTGTGGGGTGGGGGAAACCTCACCTTATGATAGATTACATATTAAAGATGTGATTTAAAAACCCTAAAATATCTTGGTTATATGATACAGGACAAACATCCCTATAAAACATGATATCAAATGCGATGGAAATGTTACATTCTGAGATAGATGTGGAGCATGTTGAATATGATACCTCAAAAATAATTAGGTATGATAGTTGGGATGTATTTTCATAGAGTTTGAATATTTTTTATTGGATTTATATTCATATTACCATTTTAAGTGAGGATTTATTCATAGTGGGTTTTATACTTAATGTATTTAGTCTCATAAGTAGTAGAAAATACATCACAAATAACTGAAGCATGTATCAGTCGACAATAATGATGGATTATTAAGTACCCTTTCTATGAAATTTGTATGCATGTTATGGTTCCCAATTTATTTATTTTTCAATACATGGAAGCACAATTTACTAGTCATTATTATGGAAATTATTAGTAATTGTTTTCTATGTAATTTTCTTATAACTAGCTCAGGCTCCCTAGTGTTCATGAAGTCCTTATGTTTAGAAGGATGGTTTGTTAAATATAAATATTATAATTGGATGAGTTTGATTGGGTCTTTTTGGGTGTGGTTATTGGTATAATGAGATGATGATTAATATTTTCAATTCTGTTTTCCATTTTTTTATCCATGTGTTAAAAATTGTATAGGATTAAAACATTTTTGAATCCTACATTATTTGATGAAAGTCATCCTATATTTTCTTATTCTTATATAATGGGGGATGTTATATATTATTTTTTATTTCCACTTTAATCTCATTGAGGTATCCAATGTTTATTTAATTCATGATTTATTATTTACTAATAAATATTGTTGTTTTGATATTATATTGTATAGTCAGTAGATTTGATAATATCAAACCTTCATAGCTAGTTTAAAACTATTGGTGTATAGGGTGGAAATCCAATGAAATTGTGATACTCTCTTCCAGTGATGGGTTAGGTAATGCAAGCCATATATGTTAATAATTTTTTTGTCTTTTTACATGATTGGTATTAGTGTGCTGTGTGTTTTGAGTACTATCATCATTAATGTTTGGGATGAGGTATCAACATCAAGTGTGATGTGTGATAATAATATTAATAATGAATGGTAAATATCTATTGTGAAACTATATTTTGGAATTTTAGATGATGGTAAGGTGTTCCGCTGTAGTTTTGAATGATCATGGTTGGATTTAGGTCCCTTATACCAGTTGGTCATGGTGATTCATACAATATAGACTCATTCAAAAATATCATAGTATATTTGGGATACCATTTCCTGGAAACACATGTTTTGTTTAGGTTTGGTCAATTTTGTGGCTATAGATAACCTTAGTATGTGTTTTTGTACTACGGTGGGAAGATTGTGATTGACTAGGAATTCGTAATATGTAATTTGAGTCAAGGTGTTGTCTGATCACACGTAATTATATATATTTGTGATATTATTCATATTATAGGTGGAAAGGGAATTCATTTTATGGAAATTTTCTAGTTGTGGAAAACATATAGATTCGTATATTCACTAATATAAATCTTATGAGAGTCCACCTAATTTCTTTTTAGGGAGTCAGATTCTACTGTCTCTTCCAATCGGTGTTTGTTGGTGGTGCCGAAAAAACCAGATAGTTCTATGGTGTTTCGATTATCCAATAATATTTATAGTATGCTCTTACTTTATTTTTTAAAATATATGTTAATTAATTAATAAGTTTATAAATTGAGTGATGGAGTCCCTATTAACCCCAATAAAGCTGACCCCTTCTCTTTTTTTCTCTCCCCGAGGGGACTCCCACTGTTCATCCTCCATTCATTATGTTGATTGTCAAATTTGACCATTGAGGTTAATGATTTATTTTCTTGTTCACTTATTACCTAGTTTTAATATCAATTCCCCATTATTTATTATTTTTGACCAAATTTTTGGGGTTTTCTAGATTATATGAATTGTTATAATCATTGCCTAATTGGCGAATGAAATTTTATGACTGGAGCCTTGGTATCTTTTTGTATATGATATAGATAAATATCATAATGTTGTATATTTCATTCTATAATTAATACTATTTAATCCCACCAAATGGTTATTTTAAGGGAAAATTTAACTATATTAGGTTTTATGAATAACATGATCTTAAATTTGAGTATCATATAATTCATCAATTTTTACAATTTGTATCACTTTGGTATTTTGGTCATAACATTTTTTTAAACTGGTCCAAAATGAAACTTTATTTTTATTATTCTACGGTTATTTATATAACATTTATTAAATTATTCTATGTTATTATTCAACTCCAATGAGACCCAAATAAATCATTTAATGTAGATTTGAATTTTAGAAGATAAAATAGTGTACAGATCAAGGAATTCGGTATATCTCGATCTAAACAACTCCAAATGAGGTAATTCTAATTGTTAAATATAAAGGACATTATGGGGAATATTCACATTATACCTGATGTACAAATACATTCATTTATATAGCATATCGGTGTGTCAAATACTTAGAGTATGAAATATTTTTCAAATCATAGAGTGTATGATTCATTGATTAGACGATATCATTTCCTAAAATTTCAGAAATACTTGAAATTTTGATATATGATATCCAAGACACTTTTTAATAATTTTGAATAATACACAATTAAATTATTTATAGTGCTATGTGGAAAATTATTTTCTATATTTATAATATAGATACTATAGGGAAACATTTCCACAATTTTTCATTATAAATATTTTTCTCCACATCTAATTCATGTAGAAAGTTCTAGAAGGTGCAATGACTAAAAAAGAGGAACATAGTGGGAAAGGGGAGTTCCAATTTCATAAAATATCCAAGATGAAATAAAAAAAAATTGGTGGTCGTATATAAGTTATGAGGATTCCTCCCATTTGATTTTATTAGATTTTTTATTCATATTTAAATTTTCTAGAAACAAATTTCATTATTGATGGGTTTCTATTTTTACACATGAATTCTTTTCTTTTAGTATTTTTCATTATTTTTTTTATAAAATATGAATGTCTTATAATTTCTATTTTGACTAAATTAACTATGTGGGGTCTCTATTTTGAGAATAAAAAGTTAAATTATTATCTGTTTTTCAATGTCCTTTTGGAAAAAATTTACATTCTTTGGGGGCAAACACCCATATTTGATTTTTTTAATATAGTTCACATGAAATCTATGTGATCATTTTGAGGTATATTAGTCATCATTTTGAAATATAATTATATAATTCAATTTAATAAGTACGAAAGTAGTGTTTATGTATCAAATATTTCTCATTGATACAATCTTCATTATGATATATCTTCATTTATTAGTATTTCAATTATATAACTTCTAACATCATTTTTTAACTTATTTTTTTTGTTTAATAAAAATTTTTAAATTAAAAATCCTCATACATAACACTAATTTATTAATAAAAAATTAAATAATTGACAGTTGTAACAATATCTTATTCATTCTTCACAATACATCCCCATTATCACTAATACACTACAATATAATAGGGATAAATTATTGATTGAGGTTACATGAATTAACCATCTTCGTAATTTGGAACTATCAGTAGTGATATTTCATTATATGATTTAATTTTATTGATTACATAAATTAATATAAAACATTTCTAAATTTTTTTAAAAATTAATTTTATTGTGATTACTCCATTCTAGTATTGAAAATTTAGAGTATTTTCTATAATGATTCACCAATGTGAACAAAAAGACTAGAAAAATGTTTTCATTATTCAATAACAATGAATGAAAAGAAATATTCTAGATACATCATTAAATAAATAAAAAGAATTAGTGGCTCAAAAATACATTTAAATATCCTCTCATAATTGATAAATAATATAGTTTTTTTTATTATTTGAAAAACAATTTCAATGTTTATATTGTACAATATAAAAAACATATTTTATAAATTTATGTTATGTGTTTATACACATATTATTTAAAAACATCTTATAATACTTTTCATAAAAAATGAAATTCTTTCTGAAGACCAAATCATTGAATTAAAAAATAACAAATCTCTATATCTATTTTTAAATAAAGTGTATGGGAATATTTAATCATCAATTGAGAAATAACATTTGGAGGATGTAGATATGATACCTACTTTTAATTCACATGTTTCCCACTATCAATGAAAATATAAGAATTGAAAACTAATGTTAAAGTCTTAATTTAATATTCATTTTAATCATATAATTTTTATATTAAATCATTAAACATATATCACTCCAATTATATTATTCATAATACTTTTGAGTTTATTTTTTTTAGATAATACAAATTGAATGATGTAATTGAATACAAAATAAAATTATTAGTTGATGAGTAAACTATTGAAAATGTGGAAGGTGGGAAAAGGATATATTTCAAATAATAATTTATTTTCCTTGATAAATGTAATGACAAACCAGTACCTAAAATAAATTTATAGTAATTCATGTACCATTTTAATTATGATTAAGTGTTTTAGAGGTACTGTAATATATTGTTCCCTATTAGTTCAAAATGATTACAAGTACATATATGGGGACATGATAAAAATCTTTAAAGGGTGGATTCTACAAATTCTACATGTTTTATAAGAATGGTCTTATAAAAAATTAGTATTTCATAGGGAAGAAATTATACCTACCATTCCCTTTTTTATAAGATATTGAAATTGTACAGTTGTGGAGATCATAAATCTACACACCCACTTGGATATTGAATGCAATAATATAGTTCATTGTCTTTTTACTTTTTGTCTTCTTTATTTTTAATAAAATTTCGATATATATTATATTTTTATCATTATTTTACTGTAGTTTCAGTATTTAAGAGTATTGCTCATAGTTGGTTCTACTTAAAATAACTACCATGGAAATTTCCTCTCAAATTCTTCTTTTCAATACTATATCATCCTAATTAGCACATTTCATTTTGAACTTTATTTTACAAAATTTTTTAAACAAATTCGTGCAAAACCATGGTAGATTATGTGTTTTTAATTTTTTCTTTTATAATATCTATTTTTTGGTTATTTGTGTTTTGTTTAATAATAGGATCGATAAAATTATCTTAATTCTTTGGAAAATTTATAACATATTGTTATTTTGGGAGTAATACTTGATTTTAATATTTAATTCTTTTAATGAGTTCAAAATTTATTTTGTTTCAAAATCTCTAATATTTTCATTTATGAATGTCTGATTAATTATAAAACTCTTTTGGAAAGTGCGTCAAAAATTTGATATCATTCCCAATAAAAGAGGATTTAAAACCTTTATAAAAAATTATATACATTTAGAATTTTAGTTAGAGTTAGGATTCATGATGTGTAATATACGAGGTCTATTTTTACTCATTTAAAAGTTTTTAGAGTTCATGGAATGTGTCAAATATGATGGAGGCACCATTTCAAAAACCATTTTAAATTAAACTCTTATTTTTCTCCATCCATTTCCTTTGATCATTATAAATCCTCTATTATTAATGATATTTCATGTTAAAATACATTGATAAAATAAAATTATCCATTTCTAAACTACTCTAGATATTAAATTCATGATTATTGATGAAATCATGTGTTTGATGATTTCAACTATGCTGTTATGAGTGAAATATTTTTTTGGGATAAATTTATTGTTATTACATTAATATGAATAATGTTTAATCACAAAATTCAATAAAAAAATATGGATAGGTGGGAAAAAATATAGTTAAAACTATAACCTTTGGGGATCAAAAATAACTGATGAAAATGAGTACACCTCTTCTATAAAAACATGAATTTTATGAGAAATTCCTAATCTGAAATAAAAGAAATAATACTACTATAATATTAGAAGATGGAAGAAATAAAATTTCTTCAAAAATTATTTAGAGTGGAATTCAAAAAGATATCAATTGGAGCATCAAATTTCATTTATAATGGGTATTTTGGAGCACATCATTCATGAGAACGAATATTTTCACACTTTACCTCACTTTGCAGATTATGACTCCTCATTTTGTGTCTAATTTGTTACATATAAAACACCAATGTATCAAAAAATTCATGTAAAATATCATATGATTGAATAATATTTTATTTTCAATGTAGATATATTATGTGAATATAAATATTTTAGAGATTATACGTTACATGCTAATAAAGAAAACATGACATCAATACTCCTTTAATAATGAGAGAAATATTTTTCTTATGAGTTAAATAACTGATACACATAAGGATAAATATATGATTCAATGAAATATTATTACTTTTGAAGAGTTATTATATTATATGTCTATATAAAAGGCATGATATTTTCCATTGATGTAATAATTTAGATGGGTAGTTGTTGATTCCTTTGGATGTTCTTATTGAACTTATTATTACTGATTTCTTATAAGTGAAATGTATAGATTTGGGAGAATTTAAAAGATCACAATTTCACATCATTTATTCTATATTATAATGGTTCTAATCCCAAAAAAATATTATAATAGTAATTATACCATTTTTAATTTTTATCAAATATTTTTCCTTATATGTGAATATGAAAATATTATGGAAATGTACCAATTTTTAATGAATTTTATTTTAATTAATAATTTTTTTTTAAATTTTCCATAATATTAATAAAAATAGTATGTAATTTTTTTGGAGATATATTTATATAAATCACCCTTGTTAGTATTTGAATGATGTGAGGCCTAAATAAACAATGAAATATGGAAATTGTTTTTGGTGATAGAATTGACTACACCATAATGAATGATAGATATCTCGATAAAAATATCATGAAATGAGTTGATTCTATTTGACAATGATTGATGATCTATAGGTTCTAAAGAAAATTAAATTTTAATGATAAATTCTTTCCTTATGAAAACATATACGAGAGACAAAGTGATGAAATATTAAGAGTTATTTAATGTAGAAAATGTCTTCATCAGTTAGTAGAGGTTAATTTTCCTCCAAATATCCAAATGAATTTTATATATGATAGAATATAGTTACCACCCTTCCAAAAAACATTTAATAAGACACGAAATTGTGTTTTAGTTTTCCTGGGATTAAAATATGTTTATACTTACAAAATAATGAAATTAGAGGGAAATATTTCAATATATATTCAGTATTAATATGACTCTTGATTTTCATTTAATGAGTGTGTATAGAGAGGGAGGATATTTATAAGGAGGTGACTGATTCAGAATGGGGGAGTATAAATTGAATAATACAGGAGTTAATTCATAAACTCAAAGAATAATTCAATGTATAGATCTAAGAATTTTTCCATTTTTTTGTTTTTTACTTCAATGTAATATTTTAGAATTTTATTAGGAATTTTAATTTCATGAATAAATGTAGTGTATTTTCCCTCTTGAATTTATTATATTCAATTTACTCTAGATTTTTAACCAAATTAAAACTATTTATTAAAAATATTTTTTATTAAACTTATTTGGGTGAGGTATCCCCATTTATCACAATTTCTAAAATTTGTATTTGTTGCTTATAGGTATTTAGAAAATCAAATTCCATAAATATAGTGATAAACACCCATATCTGAGTTATCCAAATGGTTTTTATGATGTCTAGGTGATCAGATGGAGGTATTTGAGTGGGAATTAAGAAATATAATTTTGACAATTAAATTATATAAATGTGGAGGGTATATATAAGGATCAAAGAATAATCATTAGTGTTATCTAATTTCTAGTTCTGAATCCCTATTTAGTCTCTCAAATATATAACTTCTAAATTTAATTATTAACATCGTTGTATTATTATTAATTTTAAAACTAACTATCACAATTATTAACACTAATTTATAAATAAAAAATTTAAAAGGTTGTAATTATTGACATAAAATACAACCTTCTCGAAAAACCACATAGTCACCATTAAAATAAATTTGAATGGTGATAAATTGTTGATTGAGGTAACATAAATGAATTATCACCATCAAATTACTTAGATTTTCCATTTTATATGTTTTGTTTTGTGTCAAGTGATTTTCATGTATGGGTAGGTTGTCTATGCACCCTGGAACGAAACCACCTGCAATGTTCATTTATGATTTTAGACGATAATAGGTAATCTCATGTGTGTAATGATGAGATAGGCCATGTATTAATGTTAATTTCAATGTTGGGGTTCTTTAGGCTCTATTGGATTGTTTTCACATATTTTAATGTGTTCTTCCATGGTATTGATTTATTAATGTGCCTCCTTGGGAATGTGACAGGTGTGACCTACCGGATTATGGGGTGATGTGGTCTGCCAAAATATTTGATGGTCATATCTCATTCACTGGTGTTGGGTATATTAATGTATGTAATGTAATTTTCATTGTATGATTGTTGATGCCTCTTATGTTGGACTTGATTCCATTAAGGTAACTTGAATATAAAATGGGTCTGATGAGGTGTTTTTTAATAAAATTTTTACTTGGTGGTATCATTTATTGATGAGTGGATTATAGTGATGACATGGACTATTGAATTAGAGGAAAAATATATCATAGATTTACCTGATAACTGAGTGGTGACTGTGGTAAATAGGTGTAATTGGAATTCATTTCATGCATGTTATTGTTTAGGGATAATGAATCAAGATGTTTGGCATTGATAATCCATATTAAAAATATGATTTTTGAATATAATTCAGTAGGGTATGTTTTATTAAGTGGAAATAGAGATGATGTCATTATCTTGGTGATAAGATGGGGGACGAAACATTGTTAATCCTCATTGCGTGTTTAGATAATTGGTACATCATTACATTCCATCACTAACCAAATTAGGGAAAGTTATCACCTAGTGATGGAAGATCATAGAGTGTATTGAGAATTAATGACTTTATTGGTTTTTGTTATTTTATATTTTCATAGACATATATAATTATAGATATTATCTATGGGAATAATTAGTGGTAAAATATCAAGTTTATAGTCATTACACACATATACAATATTTTATGTGTTGAGACTTAATGATTCATGAAGTATACAAGTACATGGTCTTTATGACTAATAAATTATGTGATTGAGGTGTAGTAGTTATCTGAATGAAATAAATTTTTATTTATCTGCATGATCAGGTAGATCGTCATAATCGATCTTGATAATATTTTATTGATTTTAGACCTTTGGTCAAATCCATGCATTAAAATGAATATTATAATATACCAATACCGATGACTACAAAATCATCTAGTGTGTCTATTGGGAAAAATATATATAGAATAGTTCTGGAAAAATGGTTTTTAATGCTTAAAAAACTATAATTCCGGAAAAGTCATCAATATTGGTGGGGCTAAAAATAAGTAGATATAAATATTAACATGATTTCCATGACATGACTATAATTACAATTATTAAGAACAACTAGGGACAATATCTATTGAAGGGGAGACCCATGGTTATATGAGTGGCACAAGTTGATCAAAATTAACTAGAAAATAGGGGGTTTTGAATCATGTATGAAGAAGAAATTGAATCATATCCCAATATGAACTTCCCCATACACTCATACCAGGAGATTGTAGAATAAGATGTTTTAAATAATGTTTCTAAGTAATATTGGAATGGGATATATTGACTAAATATTCAAGACAATGTGAATGAAACAATGGAGTGGATTAAAATTTAATGTTTTATATTCATGCATTTATTTAATGATGGAATGTTAAATTAAGGGGAATGTTTCCACACCTATGAAAAAATGGATTTGATTATACAATGATCGCATTAATAATTATATAGAGTGGAGTAAAATCATCATTAATTAGAGTCTATACATATGAAGGATTCACATCGTTATAGGTTTTTATTTGGAATGGTTAGCTGCTTATTATTAATGTTTGACCTCTTTGATGTTGTTTCAGGCATGTGTGAATTATGACTGAACCCTTAATAGTGTCTTTCCCAAAAATGATAAAAATATAGTTTTTCAGATTATTTTATTTGCCTATGTATGATCATATTTGAGTTTATACAATTTATATGACATTATATAACGCTATTTTTTATATAGCTTATTTTATTTAAGGTTTTCCTCCTTTTTTAGTATTTACTTCTATGCAATTCATTTATAGTAATGCTATTTTTCACTAATATCATAGGTTATAATCTCTCTATTATCGCTTCCATGACCCTCTTTCTTAGTCATAAACCCCAGGTGTATGCGGAGGAATGATTTTGATATATTGGTTATTGGAACTACTGTGATATGGGAAATCTGGGCTAAGGATGCTACCCAAATAGAGGGATCTTGTAATGGAATTTCTGGACTCAAGTATGGGTAGAAATGTAGGGAAACACCATATAAAGATAGTCATATTATAAAAATTGTCTTATCAATATATTATAAATAATGTAGGGTCCTCTGTAAGGGAATATCAATTTTTATGAAATAAAATGTAGGAAAACTAGTTTTCCAAATGATTGTTTAGTACCTATCCATAGAACAGAGTCCATGAGATATGTGGATCGTGTAATTTTTTATGAATCTACCAAATAATCCAAAGTTAATGGTAGAATCATGGTGGTTATAAATAAATTTTCTAATTATACAACATTTATATAAATTCAAGTAAAAGTGTGTATAGAAAACACTAAAAGGATCCCATTTAAGCATGTTTTGAAGTATTTAGAGTATCATGGTACATTATTATAAATCAAATCCCATTAATCATTGGGATTTTTTGGGAATGTTTCGTTAGTTTATTGGAAAAAAATTTCAATACATGATGATGATTCACCCATGGATAAATTAATAAATTAAAACGGATAATGCATTATTTTATTTATATTTGTCACAGCTAGTGACTGTGAGATAGATTCTGATAATTAACATGATGTAGTATCATATGATATATTGTTGATATTTTCATTTTTTAATTATTTGTTAATATATCTTTCATTTCATTAATGTTAAAAAAATTCACATATTTAGATTATAGTTTTATATTGGGGGATATTTTAAAGAAATTTCTTAATTTCATGAATTTATTAACTTTATTAATATTTTATAATTACTAATAATAGATATACCTTTTTTTCAAGTTTAGATATTTCAAAATCTTCCGAAAAGAGATGATAAATATGAGGACCAATAATGTTCCATACATAATTTTCATTTAGATCATATATATAATTCATTTTAATCTTCTCCTTGAATATATAAGGGTTAATAAATTTTCAATAGAGGAGACGATATCAATTGATAAATTTTTTAGAATGAACCAAATAATACATAAAGGTTAATTAAATTACCATAGAGGTTATACATATGACACATAAAGTTCCCCAAGAATGTTCATAAAGGTAACTGAGTGGATACAATGACACATAATTTTCATGCCTTCGTTACTAGGGATATTTTTTAGTAGGATTATGTGATAAATAAAGGAGTTATACTTATTCACTAAGGATGAATTGACCATGTGAAATAATAAGTTGGAATAATTTAATTTATATATTAATGTTTTCAATAGGAAAAAAATCATATGTTTTTGTCTTAAACATAGAGAAAATGATTCCAAACTGATATGCGAGTTAATTATACATTTCAGAGAAGATGTAGAGTCTCTATCATTAATTAATCTGTGGAACACATCCAATCACATGATATTAAAAATATACCATGTTAATTCATTAGCCAATATGTATGATTAAATAAAACTATGTAAGTAGGTCTGGGGTAGATAATATTGTGTATATGATTAACTATCTCATCACATTTATCACATGAAAAACATCAACAGAGTGTCATACATGATTAAATCATTGATTTAAAGGCTCACATCAAAATTCCTAAAAAATCACATATTATTTCTGATATCTCACTAATCGAATAAGGTTCGATAAAAATAATATTTTTATTTCATGTTAATCCTGTCTTCAAGTTAATGTGACTTTATATACAGAATGCATAACAATATACTTTCATCTATTCAAATAAATGTATATAATATGTTATCACATAAATTAAATTAAATGTAGAATCCGTAAACAATGGAATCCAATATCATTGGATATTTTAAATAATAATTATATATTACTTCAAACTATAACAAATCATCTTAAAGGACATTACATTTGAGGAGGTCATCCCCATGGATTATAAAGCTTGATAGATCACATTGTTTTCATGATGATTCCTATTTAAATTATTTTCATATAAATTTATTAATTATATCTCAATATCATTATATTTTTCTTATATGGTACTTGTCTAATTATTACTAATGGTTATATCGCTGATTTATGTAATCTTTTTCTATTGTAATTCATTATTCAATTTAATAATGTCTTCTTTATTGTTTACTCACGTTAATAATTTTTCAGTATCCTTAAATTTTTATAATTAATATTCATGATAGAGAGTGTATAACCCAAGGATTATCCTAAATGTATGTTTTCCAATGTTTCTCATCCCCTATAATTAAATTCTCAATCTAAACTTTTTTATGATGAGGTATGGAGTATTATTGTGGGCATGAATTAATATTTTCCACCATTCCATGGAATGATTATCAATCAAATTTAATTCCATTCATAACATCAATATTCTCCATAATATATGGAATTATATTCATGTTTTATTACTTATATTAAAAATAAATTAAATTATATATAATTTATTTGAGTATTAGAATGTATCACAAACTTGAATGAGGTATAATTATTTTTCATGACTATTAGAGGATATCATAGTCTCTGTGTTGATGACATTTTCAATAGATTAGAATAACCATGATCAATTTTAGGGTTAGTATTTCATGAATTATTGGATGAGATATAAAATATTATTTATACAATGAAATAGATAATGACGTATCTTGAGTATCCAACCCTATGAAAAAAACATTTCCTGCTCACACTTATTTAGTTTATAAATTTCATTTATAGTATTTCATGTTTCCATGAATTTTCAAAAACCACCATTATTTATTTTTTAATTCCAAAAAATTAAAAAAATATAATAATGTGATACAAATAGTGGGTGATCCAAAATAGGATAAATGTGAGATTTCTATGGTCAACCTCTGTGTTTCTCTTTGAGAAATAAAATTACATTTTATACCACCCTATAAAAAGTGTGTTGAAATATGTTATCTTAATAGGGGATCCAAATTGATTATATACTATATGATTTATATTTTTTTATTGATTTTTTAAAAGAAGAAACAAATATAATAATTCTTTTAACTGTGATGAATTGAAAACCTAAATATTATTATGTACTGCATGACTACACATAGGTGTATGAAAAATATGATTATATTAAAATAATTATAGAAGCATAAGATCATAAAAAATACATGTAAGAGTTATGAAACCAAACCATATTGATAACACAATATATCCCAGAATCCATTAAATATAGACTAGTGGAAATATAACCATAGACATTGGAATATTTACCCCAGACATGTCATGTTGAAATACACAAAGATTTAGAGAGGAATGAAATTTATGATCTTTTATTTAGAAATTATTATCAATTTAGAGAAGATGTTATGGTAAAATTCATATATTTCATTCACATTTAGAATATCAAAATACATTGTATGAATTATTTAAGGATTTTATTTGTGATGTTTCATGTGAATCTCATATAATTAAAATGAAAAATAAGAAACTTTTTACCATTATCAACTATTTCATAAAGAGACCCAAAAGGTTAGGTAATTTATAGTGATATTAATGGAGATTCACTACCATCCTCTAACTCTAAATACAAAACCCCCTGATTCAATTATTAAAAAATAATATCTGAAGGTAAATCCAATACATAGAGATGATGTCTTCATGAGATAATTTATGTTTAATTTTATAAAGAAGTTAATTTATCATTAACGTACATTATTTTTATTAATTAAATTCATTTATCTTTTGGATTCCCACAGAGATTAAGAGATAAAAAACACATATACATAAGAATATGAAGTTCCATGATCCCATTGAAAAATTTTAAGTGGGAGTTAATGAAGATCTTGAAATGGAATTTTCTATAGAGCCAAAATTATAAACATATCACATTGCGTGGAAAATATTACATTCAAAATCATCTTACTGCAATTTTATAAAATATTATATGTTCCTATGTTCCTCCTATGATATGTTTTATATTGTATCAAATGACCAATAACTTGTAGTTTAGTTGAAATTCATATATGGAAGGGTCTAAGTAGTAGATGATCCATAATGTTTCCCTCCACTATGCATGTTTTATCTCATAAAAAGTGGATTAGTATTACAATAATATAAAAGAGTAATTTACACCTAGTGTAAAGGGAATGATATTAAAAGTTATTCAATGCGGGGGTTTATATAATTGAACATCATCCCACTATCTAATTTTGGATAACTACTGTAATTACATTATTTTTGGATGTAAAACACTAAAAACATAGGGGGGTCCAAAGCAATATTATTTACCCATTGAAAATATTTTCCATTAAATTTAATAATATTTATCATGTTTTAGTATATTTTATTACTTATAAAATTATGGTTAGAAGAAGCTGTGTTTTTAACAGAGGATACGAGTGCTTAATAACCCTATTTAATCTCTTATTATCTTTCGCCTAAGGTGCAATATATTTTTGAATATTTTTGAGATTAAATGAACTATAATAATAGACCACGCGTGGGGACGAAGGAATAGTATGATTATAAAATATATTATTTGTTTCTATATTTTATTTATTTATTTATTTTAGAAAATATATTTCATAACTCAGATTATTAGAAAAATTTATCTTTTATTGGTATTTTTTTTTAAAAATGAACATTAGAAATTTTTTTATTTAAATGAAATATATTTTTATTTTATTCCTTCATTTATAATATAAAAATTTATGGAATTTGATCAAATGTGAAACCCATGTATAGACATGTTTTCAAATTATTATCATTCCAAAATTGTAAGCTTTTAAAACCTGTATACCATATTCTTAAATTACTTTTTTATTAAGAGTCGTAAGTAAGGTTTTCAAATTATGAAATTTTAATTTTTTTAAATTTTTAAAGAAATTTGAGTTCATTAGTAATATAAAAATGAATGATTTTGTTGAAAATAATTTTTAAATTCAATATCTATTTTGAGAATACACTATAATATGAAAAATAGGTTAAACCCCCAAAATCCTTGGGTATCCATCTAGGTAGCCACATTAATATTAAAATTTTCATACCAACCCTACCCATGATAAAATGTCATGATTATATTAGAAAAAATTTTGAGGAAGCTGATATTTTATGGGATTTCATGGGAAGAAATATTTTGTTATTTATATGATTCTTTGGCCATGTTTTCATTTATTTCGGAATGGGTATTCGCAATATTTACAATATAACATTGTTTCCTTATTTCTATAAATAAAAAATGAAATGTAAATAAAGGTACATAATACAATTTCTGTACTAATATAAAAAACAGAATTGATGATAAATAATTATTAACTACATTAAACTGATATTTGGACCTCTGCTGTGAAATGGGACGTGATAAGATTGTGGAATCAATTAAAGAGTATTTATTGAGACATTTTTCAATGAGTGTAAATAAATTTAGTCATAAAAAAATTATTAAATATCCAAATATACTCTTTCTGCAATAAAACATTTATCATCATAACCCACAAAAAATTTCCCACTCAAAAACCCATTTCATGTCTTCATGATAAAATGATTTTTAACTCTATTATGTGTTGTAAATAGTATTGAAATAATCATATGAAAATCACACATATACTTTTGAATCAAAAAAAATATAAAAAATTTCATACATTAATATAAATATAATGTTTGATGGTAGGTAAAAAAATTAGATGTTGATTAATAGGATATTTAGTAAATTTCTGTGATCATTTAAGATTTAGGATATTTCATTTCATTGACAAACGTTGATGAACCAAATCACGTGAGAATTAAAAGTTATATTTATTAATAAGTTCAGTATTTTCATTGTCCATTGTAGCAGTTGACTTCCTAGAGCTGTATTGTTTAACTATGGGGTTACTGACAGAGAATATATTAATAATAAATTTTTATATTTTAACATATTGATACTACCTCCTCATTTAATTAATTGTGAAAAATTATAACAAATATATATTATAGGATTACATTTGGGTTTAAAAAATTGTTTGATTTAAATGATTTACATATTTTACTAAATAATTTCAATAATTTAACATGACCATTTATTTTGGATTGAGTTTTGGTCATTTTAAGGAACCCAACGTAGCATATAATGAGGGAAAATAGAAATCTCCAAATGATAGGATTCAATTTTCTCATATGTAAAATAGATTTATGTGCTACCATGGAATACATATGGTTAATGGAATTTATTATGGTGGAAAATATTTTAATACTGATGAGTTGTTCTGAGGACCCAACTAGTATATAAATTTTATTTCCTTTTTCATAGGGGTGATACACCTAAAATGTAATGGTCCCATGGATATATAAATGAAACCTAGTGGTTATAAAGATAAGTAAGAATACATCCAATATAACGGTTGAGAATTTCAGTAATGATGAGATTATACATATGGGTATATTCTACTTCCTCAAAGTAAGAATAAAACTTATGTAAGGGAGATTTAAAAAAAATTCCTCAATATGTAAATGTTGTTAAGAAGTGTAAATAATATTTTTGGGTATTGTACATTAAATTTGTTCATCCAAATGGGTATATATGAGTCTTAAACATTTCTAAAAAATAATTCCATGCATCTAGTGAACCATGAAAAAATTACTCAGATGTGTTTAAATAGTTGTCAAGTCAAATTCATCATCAACTACATTAGATTAAAACAAACCCACGGAAGGCGAGTGGAGCGGAAATAGACACTACATATGTTCACCTACCTCAAACCATAGCTCATTTTAGAATCATAAATTGTGATTTGTGTTTGATAAACTATACAATTCTAGTAGTCTATAAAAATTCATATGCAATGAAGTATTCTTAATTCCCCTATACCGGCACTTTCATATTTTGATATCAAAATGAAATTTTCATATCAAAATAAATCTATTTTAAAATAAATTCATATTTCATTATAGCATGAATCTCAAGGTATGTTCGTTTATATAAATAGAATAATATCATATTTAAACTCATGAGTTAAATTATTGGGATAAAAATGATACCATAGAAATGTAGATCATTCTATTTTTCAAATAATTATTTATTATTTCCACCAACCAAAAAATTCACCATGAAACATGATACATATATGGAATCCTTACCCTAAATAGTGAATCTTGTTGAAGTTCACTATTATCATGATTTTATCTATTTAAATTATCTACCCTACAATATATTTATTATATATCATTCAAATTCATTTATTCTATAATTTTTATTTACTGATTATAGTACACGGTTTCACTATTATAATAATTAATAGTTTTATTGTACAAATAAATATACCTTTTAATGTTTTTATTTTATTCTTAATATTCTATCATTTCCCCCTACTATAATCTCAAGTAATCAATATTGAACATATCATTTACGAGACTTCGACCTAGGGTAGGTTTTCTTTATTTTATATAATTTTATTCCTAAATTTCTAATTTTTTCTATTTTTGATGAGATAGGGAGTATTGTTGAAGTTTTTTGTGGAAAACATTTACCTTTAAATGGTAAGATTTTAAATCTCATTTTATTCTCCAAAATAACTTCAATTTATATATATTTTATTTTCTTTATTATAAAATGATTTTCAATTTTTTATAGACCCAAACTTTTCACCCATACGTATTCCATCATTCAAGATGAATGTTCACTAAATTACACAATCATAGGACAAATGATCATAAAGTTACAATTCATTTTGAAACATGGATACATACTCAAAATATCCATAATATAGATATATCATCTTCTGATATATTCTTCATAACATTAACTATTGTTATACGTATCATATATAACAACAGTAATCATGACCTGGGGAATGGAAATATAAGAAAGAGTGAGATCAGATTTTCATTAATGATAATCAAGGGTGATATCAACAAATGATGACCATATGGGTATGATAAAATGAGAATAAAATATTAAAACCACATCATATATATGATAGATCATGGACTAGAGTGTGGAATACATCATTGTAATTCATATGACAGAAAGCATAATGAAATAATAGAACTTGACCCGTGAGATAATAAGAATATAATAAAACATTGATTTTTTATACAAAAAAACACAAAATATTATTTCCATATTATTTTAAGTCTCATTTCCATGATAATAATAGTTCAATTTATTCACCATTGAATCCTTTTTAGCAGACATGGTTCTCTCCCAATAATATCATTGTGAATGATTTCTTTACTGAACTGGGGTCAATCCCCACTATAGTCATGTTTATCTGATTAAATTTCCATAATTACCCCATTAATTAGTGGGAGATATAGGTCTCACTTGTCATATTTTTAAAATCATATATATTTTTTCCACATGATCAAAGAAGAATCATCATATTAAAAAAACTGATATGAAATGGGTTTTATAAAAATATCATCCTAAAATAATAGGATTAAATTAAAGTGGTTTTATAATAATCTCATGAAATTACCAAATCATTCACAATTAAAAATAAGCAGGTTTCATAAGAATTCTTTATAGTATAACATGTAAGAGAGAAACATGTTTATTTAAAAAAATTCATTATAAATATAAACGACTAATAAGAAGAATAATAATGATAATTATGTATTATATCTCTAATAAATCATTTATAACATCAATTTATTTCATCCTACATGGAAAATATTTTTAAAATTAATATAATATTGAATGTTTATAGTGTAAAATTTTACTTCCTTCAAAATAGCATTTTTTATTAAAAATTTATAAAATATTTTTGTTTTTTTTTTTGGAAAATAACCTCTATAATATATAATTAAATATTCAATGATAATAAAAAAGTATCTATTAAATAATTTTCCCAATTTTCAAAAACAAATATTGAATTTTTCGTCATCATTGTCTGCATAGAAAAGGTTTTTTTCAATATAACGGAGAAATAAGTATAATTTTTGAAAAAAACATCATTTTGAAATCATGAGAACATAAAGAGATAAAAATGAAGAAAAAATATGTATTGTATAAAAATAACAATATGTGAATAAAATACATGAGTTTCTTAGGATATAGATAGTATTATATCATCATTGAAATAATAATCATTGCCAATCTATCTAGATGGTGATATTTTAACAAAACACCCTTACCCAATTAGTAATATTCAACCATATTCACAATTAAAAAATATAAATAATTAAAAAATATAATATTATGAGAATAAAAAATTCAATATATTAAATTTCAATGGGGTTTTATAAAACCGCTTAAAATTGGATATGTGCATAACATAACATGTGTCTTAAAGAAGAAAAAATGGACCAAAATATCTTACTTTTAGTATCAAGTTCCCTAAAAAAAGATCAAAACTCAAGTATAATATTTTATAATTTTATTATTAATCAATTAAAGAACCATAAATATATATATAATACCATATATAATTTTCCTATGAATCTTTATTTACATATCCACTAATAAGTCCATGTAAATGTAACATTTCGATCATTAAATAGATTATTTTACGTGCAAGTTTTTATTTATTATTTATTCGGTCCTCCTAAAATGATCATGGTTGAATAATCATCAATGTTTTATTAATGATATTAATATCATATATATTCATTATATATTTATTTATTGTAATCTATAAATATTTTATTTAGAAAATTGAAATACAATATTCTTTTAGACGGTATGTCATACGTTCACACGAACATTGAATACATTTTCCCAAAAGAGATAAGGAATGAATGGTAAATATTATATTACAATTATTGAATTATACTTATGTAATATTTATCACATTTTTTTAATGAAATCCATCATTATTACCTTCTATTTAAACATGAATAAATCACAATGCTCCGTGAGGTGGTAGTCTTCCATACACGTTATCGACATTATTGTATTACCATAGCAGTAATGTAAAATTGGTATATATAATATAATAATACTATAAGTATATTAATATAAAATATTTAATTAATGTACATTTAATACATCTTTATATCCATCCATGAGCTGTTTTAATAGAAAATGAAAAACATTGTTAGGTGAGGCGGTTGTCTACAGTACACATGAATCCTTATTTCATATCCTTTTTGATTGAATTAGAGATAGTTATAAGACATATCCTAAAAGTAAGAATATTCTAGATAGAGAGGTAATTATATCATAATTTTTTCATTATAATTTAATTATGTGGGAGAAGAAATAAAATAAAAATTTTCATTAATGAATATTTCCTCTTCTTCTGGTAACCTCATTCGGTCTACACAAATAGCATTACTAGAAAGGATTTTTGATCAAATTAAGGATTATAAGATATAATAAGGGTATTTAGTGATATATTTTCGTATTTCATGTCTGGATAAAATCATTTTGGATGTGTCAATACCATATGAAAATAGGTGTAATTTAATAATTGAGGTTAGTGGTACACTTTAATTTTTTGAAAAGAAAAAGGTCTACCAATGTTTTTCACATGAAAAAGGCTCCAAATTGGACATTATTGAAAATTCTACTGTATGCGATTTATATATGACCAGAAAATGGGGTTTGAATAATATTTGGTAATATTCCAACCATATCATTTTAGTACAATCCCCTCTAACCCATTTTAACCTCAACTACAGTTAATAGTTTTGACTATTTATACTATTAGTTATTATAAAAATATAATAATAACCTATTATATAATATAAATTATCTTAATTAAAAATTTAAAATATATGTTTCCAAATTATCATAAAATAATTAGGAAATATTATTTAAACATTAATCTCGCATACTTTAGTATAAAGTAGTTTTCCATAGAGAAAATTATCAAAAGATTATAAAAATTATATTAAAATTTCAACATAAAATGACAAAACTAATATAAATTTGATTAAATGACATATATTTTAACTATTTTTGAATTAAAATCATTTTAAAACCAAAATTTACCTTTTAAATTCTCTAAATGAGTATTTAGTTTTAATGTAAATATAATACTTTTCACTGTCCATCAAAAATATTATTCCTTCGATAAAAATTCCCAATATTCATGCCAACATAATTTTGAAATGATGATTTCAAAAATTAAAATTAGTTTATCAAATATATTTTATAAAAGTGTAAAATATTATATTAATTATTTTATTAAAAAATAAATCCAAATCGTTTTAAAAAAATTATTTGAACCAAAAAAAGACTTTACCAAATAGTAAGTATTTTTTATCAATGTGTTTTCTTTGTACATAACCATTATAATTGATATTCAATTTTTTTTTATCCCTATTCATTCTACCATGTTTTATATCAATGTAACAAAGGATTTTTTTAAACAATAATATTAACATTTTTCATGGATTATTAAAACACTATGTTACATGTAATACATACTACCAATGAAATTTAATTTATTTAGAAATATTTCATAACATCTTAGATTTTTACATTCTACCACACCTAAAATTAAATTTAATGCTAAATTTACATACCATTGAAAAAAAATTATGAGGACAATTTTTACTCATCATATCATCAAGTACCCACATATCTTCCACAAAATAGTGGACTTACCAAAAATCATTGAAAAGGTGATTGATGTTTCATCATTGAATATTCTCTCCATGATATAGAATCATCAAGAGTTATTCCTCATAATAAAGTTATTACCCCATCAATAATACCTATGAGTTCATATCATGTGAAGTGGTTAGGATGTGCTTCCATGATAGAGATACATAGAACACAACCTAAATAAGAGAGAGGTTTGGTGGAAGCATCAACAGATAGGCTTCCATATTGATACAATCCATAATTTCAAATTGGATGACATTCCTTGGGATTTTTCTTTCCTTCTTTACAAACCTCATTTCCTTCTTTCGTGTATAAATTCATCGAAATGCATTTTCACTATTGAACTCTCTATGGAATGGTTATTTGAATAATCAAAAATCTTAGTTTTATTTATTTTCTTTTAATCTCTTGTTCAACTTGTTCTAAATATGTTTAAATCATATCTACAATTGTTTATCTATGATCAATGTATGGTTATGGTTGATGTGGAAGTATTCTGAAATGAACAGACACTTTGTAATAATTCCTCATCTTGACTCACCGATAGACATATTCCTGAGTCACTGATGATGAATGGTCGCATCGAAGATGAACGATCACACCAATGATGAACGGTCGCACCGATGATGAACGGTCGCAACGATGATAAAAGGTCGCACCTATGATGAACGGTCGCACCGATGATGAACGGTCGCACCGATGATGAACTGTCGCACCGATGATGAATGGTCGCACTGATAACTACCAAAGATCTAAAGTGATACCGACGATCATGAAACACCGATGCTGAGACACCGATGTTGAGACACCGATGTTGAGACATTGATGCTGAGACACCAATGCTGAGAAAACAATGCTGAGACACCGATGCCCAGACACGGATGTTGATACACCGATGCTGAGACACCGATACTGAGACACCAATGCTGAGACACCGCTACTGACACATTGATGTCGAGACACCGATGCCGAGACACCGATGCTGATGCTACTGAAACCTATACAGATTCAAAATGTCTCACCGATCACATGACTCACCGATAGTCATTAAAACTGTTTGAATTTATATAAATTTGTATTTAACTCTAACGATCATTTTTTATGTTTTTAATTCAATTAATGTAATTTAATGTTTATTGTTGGCATTTTAGGATACCGTACCGCGTACCTAGGAAAAGGTAATCATTCCTACTGCCAGAGCTCGTTAAATAAATGGTAGATCGAGCTGCATTAAAGAAACACACAAGAAAATACAGACAGATATACAACAGATACTGAGATACAAAAAGAAAGATAATTCGTCCATACACGTACATGATGAGAATAACTTGAAGAAAATTGATATACATCATGAAAAAAAATTTCAAAGAAGAATCTTAATAGATACAACGACTACACATACTTGAGCTGAACACCTCCACTGGAAGTGAAGGAAGTGAATCACAATACACTATTCTTCAAGGGAAAACCCAGAGAAGGACTTATAAGCATTTCTAATGAATCCAAAGAGTCCAGAGCTCCACTGCCAATCACTAGAGCTTTCTACACTCTGATACATTCTATCTTAGTGATTATTTTACTTACATTTTTGAGCTATGTGTGTACTCTATATATCTTACACACACACTGACTCCTGTGCTGAATTTGAGGATATAAAAATCCTCAAACCTCAATTGTTTACTCTTGTTTACCCATGACAATTGTGGAAGAGGTCCTTGTGTAGCCTGGTCATTGTTTTTTTCCCACAAAGAACATTGGTAGAGGTCCATGTCTGGCCTGGATAGTCGTTCACTGTCGTTAACCCCGATCTAGGGTGTGGATAAATTTATATAAATTGTTGTGAGGACTAAGTCTCGGCTTGAGACTGAACCACATGGTTAACTCTGCTGAGCATTTTAATTTAAGTCTATAAGTAAACTATATACTTATTCCACTGTTATCACTTTGAAATACAAAACTATTTTAAATCTACTTTGATAGTTAAATTCGCAAGAGTTTATACTTATTGTAAATCAGTAAGTCAGTTTCAAAAGTTAATTTAATCTTCAGATTAAGTCAACTGAGACCTAATCAATCTTTGAGAAACTGATTGAAGATTTATACTCTGTATAGATTCACTATAGCTTAACTTTGTTTTTAAATTGGGGGATTTTAAGAAAAATAATTTTAAAAAAAAAATTTTAATTCGAACTCAATTCACCCCCCTCTTGAGTACCCACTCTAACCAACATTAAGTACCAGAGGGTGTTGTTTTTGTTTAAATATTTTTGAAAACACTCAGTTTTTCAACTGTAATTATAGTTTCATCTTTAAAGATCTTAAATTTCTGTTAGTTAGAAATTTTATCTATTTAAATTATCTTTCAAAAATCTAGTTATGGACAATATACTAGAGGGTGTGGCTACTAACATGCCACCTTTCATAAATGGTATAAACTATGATAAGTGGAAACTTAAAATGAAAATTCATTTAAAAAGTATTTGTTTTGATATCTGGACTTCTATAGAGTCTCAATATAAAATTCCAAAAACTGAACGAACAACATGGGATAAACCTATAAAGACTGCTTACAATAATAACTGTAAAGCCATGAATGCCCTATACTGTTCTCTAAGAGATGAGGAGTTTAATAGAATTTCTGCTTGTAAAACTGGTTTTGAAATTTGGGGTACTTTTGGTGTTCCTCATGAAGGAACAACTAATGTTAAAGAAATGAGATTGAATACCTATACTATTAAATATGATAATTGTAAAGGGAAGACTGATGAACCTATTTCTGATATGTATCTTATGTTCAATGAGATTGTCAATACAATGAATTCACTCGGAAAGGTCATTCCAGCAAAGGAACAAATCATGAGAATCTTGAGATGTTTACCAGACCGATAGAGAGGCACATCTGTTTCAATCATAAAATAATGTGACATTGGAGCTATGCCTTTCAAATAAATTATTGTTAAGCTCATGATTTATGAGGAAGAACTCAAGGTAAATAATGAGGTAGATGATGAACCTAAGGGATAATATGTGGATTTCAATACTACTGCTTCAAAGAGAAAAGACAAGGAGAAAATACAAATACCTTTTGAGAGTTCAACCAATGAAGATTTTGACTCAGATAGTGATGCTGAAATGGATCAGATAGCCAGGACTTTTAAGAAATTTTATAGGAAAAAGAAATTTTTCATAAAATCAAATTACAAAGGAAAGTATGAAAATAAAGGTCATTGGAAGAAGGACTGGAAAAATCCAGTTAAAAGTGATGAAGTTGTTTTCTATGAGTGAAAAACAAAAGGACACATTAAAATAGACTGCCCAAAGTTAAAATTCAAGAAGAAATATGATTACAATGACAGTATTTACAAGAAATCGATGAAGGATACTTGGAGTGAATCTGAACATAGTACAAGTGAATCTGAAATGTCTGATTCTGAGAATAATCATGCCAACATATGTTTCATGACCAGCACATCTGAGGTAACCTCAGATACTACTGTTTTAAATTCTTATTATTCTGGAGATGATGTAGAATCTGATTCTGATTCTGAAAACATGACTAGTGAGGAATTATTTGAAGATTTTAATATTCTGGAAGATAAATGCAATGAACTTAAGTATAAATACACATCATTGAAGAAACATCATGATCTCACTATAACTGTTAAAATCGAACTTACTATTGAAAAATATAAAAATGCTCAACTATTAAAGGAAAACACTGAACTCAAAATATCAAAAGAGCAACATAGAAAAAACTTATAGAAGTTTAAAAATGGAATGGATACACTAACTCAAATGCTAGGAAAGCAAGTAGCTCCCAAATACACTACTGTAATAGGCTACATACCTGGACAGAGACAGATTAATAAGAATAGATTTATTCCTAAATCTGGACAGAATACTGGTAGTTCTAGTTCCGGACATTCATATGCTTCAACTAGTAATTCACATAGTTATAGATAAAATAAAGTTTATGTTTCAAAATTTAATGATTCTATAAATTGTATGAAACCCATAATACAAATGTGGGTACCAAAATATTTGATTGATAACCTATCTAGACCCAAGAAGATCTGGGTACCAAAGTCATTTTCCATCTAAATCTGTTTTGTAGGAAACCTGTTTAATGATTTCTCACAAGAAGGTATGGTACTTGGATAGTGGATATTTGAGCCACTTTTTTGGAGATTACTCATGCTTCAAGAGTTTAATAATGATTGATGGAGGCCATATCACCTTTGGTGATAATTCTAAAGGAAAAATCATCGGCCAAGGTGAAATTGGTAACACTGATTCAGTTTTAATTTCCAATGTTTTATTTGTTGATGGACTGAAATATAATCAGTTAATTATTTCTCAATTGTGTGATGATGGTTTTAATGTCATATTTGAAAATGATATCCATAATGTTTTTAATTATAAAAATGTTTTAGTCTTTTCTGCTTTAAGAAATGAAAATGTGTATGCAGTTGATTTAAATTCTTTTTCTAAGCAAAGTTTTACTTGTCTTAATGTTTTTCATAATGAGTCTTGGATTTGGCACAGAAGATATGGACACTTCAACAACCATTCACTTAGAAAACTAACTAGGAAAAACTTGGTTAGAGACCTACCTAAGCATGAATTCCCAATTGGCAAAGTTTCTAATCCCTTTCAAAAGGGAAAGAAAAATAAAGTTTCTTTCAAATCAGAGAAAGAAGTTTCTACTTCTTAACCTTTTGAGTTGGTTCACAAGGACTTGTTCAGACCATCAACTGTTTCTAGGTTAAATGGGATGCACTATGTCTATGTTCTAGTATATGACTTTTCTAGATATACTTGGGTATACTTCTTATCTCAAAAAAGTGATGCTTGTTCTTACTTTTTCAAATATTTTAAGTCTGTAGAAAACCATAGTGGACATAAGATTAAAACCCTATGATGTTATCATGGTCGTGAGTTTGAGAATCATGAGTTTGAATCCTACTGCTCTCATAATGGCTATAATCATAAATTTTTTTCTCCTAGGACACCTTAGCATAATGGTGTAGTAGAAAGAATAAATAGAACCCTTCATGAAATTGCAAGGACTATGCTTAATGAATATAACCTACCTATTTACTTTTGGGCTGAAGCTGTAAATACAGATTCTTATATCATTAATAAAGTCTTAATTAGATCAGTTCTTAAGAAGACCCAATATGAGTTGTGGAATAATAGAAAACCTAAAGTTAGATACTTTAGAGTCTTTGGCTGAAATGTTTTTATTCTCAATACAAAAGATAATCAAGATAAGTTTGCTTCTAAGAGTGATGAAGGAATCTTTTTAGGATATTCTTTAACCATCAAGGCATAGAGAGTTTTCAATAAAAGATCCAAGTGTGTAGAAAAATATGTTCACATCAAATTTGGTGAAACTGATCCACTAGAGCCTAAAACCTCTCTTGAAAATCATGAAGAATATTTTATGAAAACAACTGAGATAAAAACTCTAAATTATCCCTCTATTTATTCCATCCCCCTAAAAAACAATTTCAAATCACTATATATCTTCATACGTCCTGTATGAATATAGAATAAAAAACAATGAGCTTCATCTAACAAATCCATATTAAAATTTGGTAGGGACAAAATATATTCATGCTTCAATAACATTCTAATTGAATAATGATCAAGGATAAACTCTAGAATATTATTAACATTCTTATAATTCTATATATCTTTATTTTTCTCCACTTTAATTTCATACGGATAGATGGATGAAAATTAATTTTAGCAATATAATATTTCGCTACTTTTATAATGATTTTCATATCCATCCATTGAAAATCTATAAATATGTTATCATTTAGGAAAATTATCATGTATAATTTATCATTATAATTTTCTCTCAATGCATATATCCTCTTGATCTCTCTCCTAGGGTGGTAATGTATTGAGTAGTCATAATCATTTATCGTCTCTAAAAATATTCTCTAGAGAGAATTAATCTCTATTATGTGTGAATATATACTTTATTATTTTTCAAACTATATATCATTATATATAAAACAATTTTTTCTTTAAATATAATTCCATCATATTATTCATAAAAAAATTTGCATATAAAACAAGAAATCACGTGTTCGTTAATTTTTTTCATGAAACATCAATTTTTATGAAGCATAAGTTGTAACATTGTTATTTTTTATAAGAACACATCCAAGTACATTCCTAGATGAATAACTATAGAATGGAAACCCTTATCCTATACAGGGTAATAGAATCATATATTGACTAACTAATCGTTATATAATTTCCTTGAATTTTTCCTCCCATTCATCCCTTCATTGGCTATTTTCTCCTATCATATTTAACATAGTGATGGGATTGCATGTCATTAGAAATTATAAAAAATACACCAAAGAATATAGCTATACCAAGAAGAATATATTTTATAGACACTATGGGTTATTCTATCCAATATTGAATAACCACTATCTTTTTTGAATCTACTGATATACCATATCTTCATATTATATGTCCCAAAAATGAAACCATTTTCGTCTAAAATTCACATTTTCTAAATTTTTCATATTTATTTCTCCTTCCTTAGTGTCTTAAATATAATTCTATAATAAACATCATGATCTTCCATTATAATTTAATAGAAAATAATATCATCTACCAATACTACCTGAATCTATTTTATGTAATGTCAATAATAATCAATTCATTATTTTAATGATGATATATAGAGAAATTTCAAGACATGAAGGAATCACTCTATATTATTATTTTCCATATGTTGTATGGATTGTTTTCTTGGTCTTATCCTCTATCCTAAACCATAATTGATGATATCAGGAATAAATGTTGGTCAATAGAATGTATTGATCATTGTGAAATTAAAAAACATTTATCAATATGGTGTAAATGATACTAAATCTTGATTTTGATCTTGTTTATCTCTCAATAATCAATGTAGAGTCACATTAATCCATAATTCCATAAAATATTAATCACCCCAAGGAAACACACATGAACTAATGAACATTCCTAGAGAATTCACTCTAACAAGAGTATCCCCCCTTACAAAACAAATAAATATTGTCTAGTGAGCTAATAAATACTATCATGTGAATTAATAGGGACGCCAAACGATCATCTATCTGGTTCCCCTCATTCCTAGTATGTAAAATGTATGCGTGTGAACTCAAGAGGATTCAACATTTCTGGATGATGTATAAGACTTACCAAACCATGGATTCCTTACCTATCATTAAATTGAAAATAATAATAGAGTTAGTCTCCATTATTGGAATAGTGGTGTTGTTCTATCTATAATGCCAGACGCTAGAGAACTTGGCTAGAGGTTAATCCTACAACGAGTGTCTTAAACCATTGGAGGATATGATGGGATCCATGATCAAGCCCTTTGATCCCTGAATCACACCACCTCCCTTGATGTATCCTATAATACATGATCCATCCATGTTCATCACAGGCCCAGTGGAATGAGGGGTCTATCTCACTCATCATCCATGGTGAACAGGACTAGCAAGTTGAGGCTGAATCCTAACCATAAGATTCCATAGAGTTTGATCCTCATTCCAACACCTACACAGTCGGACCAAGTCAATCAATGTGGACCAGACCCTAGTAAACGAAGATCTAGTAGTACTCTTAACCCCCTCAAATATATATTTTCTTTACGAAGCCAAGATACCCTAGTACCCGTTCAAGAACACAAGGTTGTGGGTCATGTTCTATGAGCTATTACCAATTGTTCCAGGAAACCATATGTCGATGAAGTTAGTGTTTGACTAATTCAAGGAACCACTACCTGTTAAATCCATGAAAAAGGACGAAGCTTCATTTTCTCATTCCCTATGTAGAACAGGTGATCCATGGACTCCTCATTACTCTCCTCCCAACAATAGAATCATGGAATAAAATGAATAGCCATCCTTTTAACCGTGTCATCAACAGATAAAGCATGGTTCTATATCCTCCTCACTTGAAATTCAATCGTCAGAAAAATTTCTTTCCACTATAGGAGTCCTCCCCAAATATCATATTGTCCCATGATCCTAGTGATCCTATGGAAATTGTTGGATGAAAAGTCTCCTGGGTGTGACACAGTGAAAACACATATGTCTATTGAAAAAGTGAGATAAATAAGATCAATGTTATCCCATTGGGTTCGATCCTAAATAATTGCAAGGATCTATAGATACACGATAACCTAGAAAAATGAAATATTTTTTAGAGGGTATCCCAGTAATCCATGACTAGAGTCGGCCCAATTATGATGCCAGATGGTGATCTCCCCCTTCCCAGTGATTTACCTGTAGAATGGTTGTACAATCATTAGTAGGGGAGATATCATAGACAAAATTGAGTTGGAATAACCCACACTAAATCTACCCATCATCTGATATTTGTTAGCCATGAATCTACCCCACATCGAGTGAGAATCAACCACTTCCTAGGACAAAATTTCATGTATTCCATGTAGAATGTCAGATGTTTATTTCACGTCGACGCCACCCTCCACAGTAAGTCTATAAAGTAGGCTCCATAATTCCCACTGAATCTTCCCAATAGAATTTTAATCCTAGATAAATGAGACCAAGATTTTATCTATTCTAACCATGACACCCTTGTATAATTTAACAATAGACAGATCATGAACCTAAATAAAAGAAAGGATGTTGTAAACAAGCATACTCTGACCACTTAATGAGAGGAACGTACTATTAATGTTGGTGAATCGACCTATGATAATGGAAACTATGTGGTAAAACTAGTGATTGTGAAACATTGAAGATGAGATAAGGGTCCTCATATAATCCATGGTAAGGGATTTTTTATTTATATTTAAGCGTCGTGAAAGGGAGTTACTTATTATATCCGTACCGGGACTAGTAATGTAAAGTTCACCTATCTTTTTTAAGGATTTGTCCACTCTAGTAGTAATAATATTCCCTGAGCCTATTTATACCAGAAAGGGATATATTATTCTCATTATGGAAAAAACATATTATCATAAAATATGATATTGTAAATTTATAATATACAGACCAATAATTTCAAAATTCTCCCCTACTATCTGAGTTAACACCCCCTTGGAATGGGATTAAAGATCCATAACATGGATTTTATATCAATAGGATGTTCATAAAAATCATCACATTGATAGATGATCCTAGGATGGTTTTGGAATAACAAATTTTACATTCATTCATTAATAAATAATGTGTTATTTATGTATATAAATTTATTCCACTTGTGCACGAATTTAACCATTAGAAGAGTGAAATGATTTTTGGGAAGCACATTTCCACATCAATCAAATAGAAAGGAATCGTATACATGACACATGATAGTAATTACATTATGAGGCTTCACTATGGTTTCATCGTATAACTATTTTAATGGAATATTAATACCCTTAAAAATTATTATAAAAGTAATTAATGGGTAGATACACAGTCAAATAAGAAAATATCAGTTCTATAGGTGATTGTAAGTGTACCTTTAAATACATCATTATCACATACCTCATGAGAAGTAGTGACCACATGATATTTCCCCGTTTCCCCCATATTAATAGGTTCTTCACTTGGATCATCACTTGAAACTTTCATATTTGGGAATCAGTTAGAACAGTTCCTATGCTCATTTTATATGAAACAAGAAGTGTGGGATTAGTATTCTTTGTAGCTTATTCAAAATTCACATCATTATATAACTTCTACACATAAATTCGATGATATGTTTCAAGATAACCATCATTAATACACATAAAACCTTTAAAAATCTTCTTATGATATTTTCCTGCATGTTTTCTTCAACAATTCAATCTTGGGAGAAATCTCATATTACTATCTATATGTTTTTTAGAGTTCCCTTCAAACTCCATATTCTATTTCTTTCCAAAACCATTAGAATTATGGGTAACTATAATAACCATGTCAACATTGAGATCATGAAAAATGATTTATTCATAGTTACTAATTTCCCTTATGTCTAGTAGTCTTTATAAGTTTCATTTCAAGATGTTATAGAATCGATCAAACATGCTTTCAAGTTTATTGATAATTCTAGATGTGTGCCCCACATTTCATGTAAAATTGGAATTATTGGTACCAACATATTCTTTATACTTAGTTTATAGATCAATTATTCATTTCTCCATTTATTATGATAGATACAAGAGAAGTAATTATTGAAAAAATATACCTTAAAATAATACAAAATTAGAGAGTCTATTTTATCATATTTCCTTTTATTATTGTGGATATTCTAATATTGATCATATTTTACATCCAAAATACATAAATAAAAAATTAAATGTTCATTATCCCTGAACTATAGAATAAAAAATATCTTTTAAGAGGCACTGATTCATTTTCTCTAAATTAGATAATTATTGCACCCACAAAAAGAATGATGAATTTCCCTCATGAAATATTCTATATAATGTTGATCCAACATTTTTGTGACTGGAAGATCATCACAATTCATATGATGAGAGTGTTTTATGAGCATATAAATGATGTTTTTAATTTTAACTCCCATAACATTTGGCTTCACTAGAGGGAAAATTTAATGACTCAAAATTTTATTAATAAGAATTCCTCTTGATCTAATTAAATGTATTATTATGTAAAATGGTTATATTACATATTCACTTCCTTGGTTTTATGTTTTTGTATTTAAAAATACTATTATGAATTGTTTCCATTTGTAATATAGTCATTGCACGGTGGTCACCTAATCAGTATAAATATAGGGATTTCAAAAATCCAATTTACTCAGAAAAAGGAATTGATGGCCTCACCAAGTAGAATTTCCATGTACGAAGTCCATTTTTCAGAGATCAGTAAGGATGTGATTTCACTCGGCTTCACTCTTGACCAAGACCAAGTCGATCTTAAACACTTTAATCTCAAACAGAACCGCCTATGGGAGATGTGAAAGTTAATAGAGATTACCACCCAAGAGACATTATCTGAGTCACCCCATGAGATTGTCACCATCACAAACCTTACCCTTAGGACTTATGTGGGTGTTATAAGGGGTTATGTAACAGTACCCTAGCACAAGGAATATGTGAATTATTTTTGTATTGAAAATATAATATATATAATCTTTTTATTTTTACTTTATAAATTCATTTTGAAGATCATATAGTATTGTTAGTAAATATTCAATTAAGAAATCGATTTTCTTGAAATAATGGATTTTGGATTTAATATATTTTAATAAAATATTATGAATTAATTAATTTGTATTAAATAAAAATTATCATATACTTCTTATGAAAACAAATGTGATTTTTATTAACGATTGAAAGCTGTTTTTGTCAAACTCGATGATATCTTGATAAATCATGGTTTTTATTTTAAAAAGAAAATTTCTCATATTTAGATAAATTAATTAGATAAAATGAATATTATTTTTGGAATCAGGAAATAAAAATTATCCAATAATGAATATTTCATAATTTTATGAGATAGTCAAAATTTTGCGTAAAAATTAAATATCGTTTAAATATATAATTTATTTTAGGACATCATAATGACCCAATGGGGATGAAAAAAATAATAAATTATTTTTAAGATATTCTACCATTGGAATTATAAAATATTGTTTTCCACTCCACATTTTAAATATCCATGGGCAAAAAACATTGGATGGATTGTGGTTTTCATTAGTTTAGTGTGTGGATTCCAAACTCAAAATAATAATGAATTCCCTCCCTTTATATATATAAACCCACCCAAGCTCCCACCCCCTCTTCACTAAAAGCCTTTAAAAATAGACCAACATCTCCCCTCTTCTATATAAAATCCTATGATGGTTCCCCATGATCTCAATAATACTCTCTCAATCCTCTCCCAAGCCTTTGGGACCACACATCCATGTAATGGATTTCTTCTGTTCTAATTTGTTTCTATGTTTCATTATGTTTTTATACATTTGTATTTTCAATTAAAAATGTTTGTGTAAGATTTTTAACCTACCCAATACTAACCTCCTTATTTTTGAATTATGGGAGACACATTTCTCTCTCAATAATTCCTCCCATGAACACCTGTTACCATGTCGATATTCTGTAAGGGATTTTTCTCTCCTCATTTACGTTCAAGAAATTCTTTTGTATTATGTATGTAAATTTCATTACACATGTTGGGAAATGTATTTATATTACCCTATCTCAGTCCATTTCATGTACATATTATTATATACCCTTTTCCCTCTCATCAACCATTTTTATGAATTTTTATGTCACATCGTTATGCTGCCGAAATTACACCGCGATTTCCATACCAAATTCATTGTGTAGTGAATACCATGCCTATTTATCTAAAAACGTTATTCACCATTATGAAAATTTAATTACTGATTAATTATTTTTATTCAGGAATTCCAAATTCCCTTATCATGGAATAAATTATGATATCTAATGAATCCATGTTATATGAACAATGGGGCACACTTATACATGATATGAAAGGATTAAGAATTTTGCGCCTTGATAGCGTTCCAATGCTTTGGGTAAGGATTTGTATTATGATACAACAATCACAATGAGGGTTTACTCATTATAATTCATGTTAAATGACGTTTTAGTCATGATCGCAATGAGCCTTGTCTCATGCTAATAACATGTTACGTGTTGTTTCCATATTTCCATGTTATGATAATCATGATATATCATGCCTTTTTGTTCATGATTCAATTTACCTCCATTGATCTTAAAATTTCATTTCATGACCTATATTATTTATTTTATGCCTTTTTACTCCTTTATTGGGCTTTATATCTCACCCTTTTCACATTTACGTCATCAGGTTATCCCATGCAACTCTACGTAAGAGGGAATGTTGTGGTCCTATAACGAAAGTTTTCAATAAAGATGTTGTGTTTCATGCTCTAAGTTGTTATGTGATGTTCTTAATTTCCCATGACACTATATCTTCCAATACTCAGATTTTATTAAGTGGATATTTTTTGTAATAAATCTTGTTTAAGTGTGTAATAATGAGCAGAGTTGTTATAGTGTCCAATACAGGATATGTTTAGTTATTTTTGGGATTAGGATTAGAAAACCCTAGAAAAAGACTTATGAATAAGACTAATTATAATAAAAAATCCTTACATTTTTATGGTTGATGATTAAGTGGTTTATCAAGAAAACACATCCTTGCTTCGATAATGGAAAGAAGAGGTGGCTCTAGCAGAAATGTATATAGGGATAAAACACGAAAACAACGCTTTTTGGTAGGCTTGAATGAGATCTAGTGAACGAAAAAAGACCTTTCTGCACTCTTTCTTACAAGACTCTTAGGGGATTTGATTTGGTAAATTCCCAACCATAATACGATCCATTATTAAGGGAATAATAAAAATTCTTTTATGAATATATCTTTGGATGTAGATCATGGATATCATAGATTGAAGCCTACAAATTCATATGTTAAGTAAATAAATGTAATTTATAAGTCATCCATTTTTTGTCATTGGAATACCCTTTCTGTGTTACTCGTAACATTCCATTTATTCCAGCCAATGGCTGGTAGTAGGATGACATGGGATAACAACTAATATGATGATCATTATGATGATTGTTCTAATGAGATGCCCAATCTGTTCGGAGCAGGAATCATGGACATTGTCATGATACTCTCTTAGTTAACTATGGTTTTGAATAGAAACATGGGTCACGGGGAACATTCAACCCCCCCCCCACCCCCTAGAGGAAAGAACATTTTTTTATTGAGAGACTCATGAGATAAAGGCCTCCAACTTTTACTGTATCATATGATCCCTCAATTTACTAAAAATGGATCAACTCCATTGAAAATATCTTCTCCATCCATCAATGTTCTGACCAAACAATGGTTGATCTACCTACTTATCATATAGAGGGTGAAGCAGAACATTGGTGGAAAATGATAAAAAATATGAAGTCTGAGGAGGAGATTAAGGTGTTTGAATGGAAGAATTTTTAGAAAATGTTTTTTGATAAATATTTTTTATGCACACTATGATATAATATGGAAAGGGACTTCCATTCCCTCAAGAAAAAAGATGGCGTATCTGTCGGAGCATGCAAGGAAAAGTTTACTAGGATTGCATGATATGCCTCTGGATTTTCCATTACCCTCGAATGATAGGTTGACCGCTTCTTTGTTGGGCTAAAACATAGACTACGAAAACCCCTATTGATCTGTTACTTTGAGAGCTACAAGGAAATTTTTTGATGTTCCCTCAATGTCAAAATTAAGATCTACGAATCTCAGTGGTATCATAAGGATGATAAGAGTAATGTGAATCTTAATTATGGTGGTCCAATAGATAAATCCATTGTTTATATGAAATTACAACACGAAATATTCCAATGGTGCCAGAAGAAGAACCCCATAAATTTCCTAGCGGGAACAAAGAAATGTTTTAGGTATAGAAGAAAAGGGAATATTGATATTAACAACCTAAAAGATAAACCTACTGCATTGAAAGAGGAGAGGAACACTCCATTCAACCCTCAACACATATTTAATTACTTCATCTTCAAAGAGGCATGGTACTTTTCAAACCCATTCCATAAGACAAGAATTTAGGAGGCAACCAGTAATCTCCAAGGCAACAAGCCTGAGAATTTGTCTATTACTACTACTGAAGTGAACATCAAAAATGAAGAGGTGACAAGTATGCTATTTATTCTTTCAATAATAGTGAGCATACAATGTGATTCGTGTTCTAAGAATTCTTTTATATCATTAAGGTTTAGTAGAAAAATCACATCACAACTATAATTCATTGAATTAAAGATGTCGGTGAGTACAGAAATTGGGGAAATCATTGCATCCCATGAATATAAATCCTCCCCTATCATAATGTGTGGGTTGAACTTCCCAGTGAACCTCGTCATACCCCCTCTAGTATAATTTTATGCAATCCATGGAATGTATTGGATTTCTATTTATAGATACAACATAAATTGCTATGAGAGGGAAATCACTCTTCACATGGAGAATCAACCCTCGATTCTATACATGTGCAAGGAGGAGGAATAATATTCCTTAGATCCACTATCCCAAGCATGGATATTACTACCTTATAATCACGTGTATCTTTCCATGATGATTGAGTTCAAGGAAGAAACTATTTTTGAATACATAACTATTGTGATGTAAATCACTGAACTGTTTTCTAAGGAATTTCCTAGTCTTCCTCCTAGAAGTGATGTTGGATTCTCAATTGATCTTATACATGGGGCATTTCCAATATCCAAGACTCCATATAGAATGGTTGTTGTAGATCTTGAGGATATGAAGAAATAATAACTGGATAATTTGGATTAAGGGTTTATACACCAAAGTGCTTCACCATGTGGTGAAATAGTCGTCTGTGTCAAGAGGAAGGATTGGTCAATGTGCCTTTGAGTTGATAATAATGATGTCAACAAAATCACAATAAAGAACAATGTATCCTCTTACATGGATTTTTGACTTCCTCGATCAGATAAGGGAGGCATAATACTTATCCAAGGTGTATTTTGTATTGATATGTTACCAATTAAGGGTATAGAAGGAGGATATCCAAAAAACTGCTTTTCATGCAAGATACGAGCACTATGAATTCATAGTAATGCCTTTTGGTTTCACTAGTTTTCCAGAAATCCTCATGGACTTGATTAATAGATTCTAGAGATTATCTTGAAAAATTTGTTGTAGTCTTTGTAGACAACATTCTGATATACTCCAAAACCAATTGGGAGCATGAGAAACATCTAAGCACTGTACTAGAGACCTTGCGAAAGGAGAATCAATATGCAAAAGACAACAAGTGTGAGTTCTATTTGAAGGGTGTCTCATTTATTTGTTATATCATCAAAAGCAATGGGATATCTGTGGATCACTCCAAGGTATCTATAATTTAGGGATGGATGATAAAAAATTCGGTAATGGATATCTGTTTCTTTTAGGGGTTAGTTGGATATTATCGCTGATTTGTGAGAAATTTCAAATAATTTACAAACCCTCTTACCAATTTAACTCTAATGGGATTCATGTTTTCATCGATTGGTGATTGTGAAGAAAGATTCAAGTAGTTTAAAAAAAGGGTTATCATTACGCCCGTTCTCACTCTACCCACAAGTGGAGAACATTTTTTGGTATTTAGTTATTCTTAAAATAAGGGCATGGGCTTTGTTTTGGTTAAAAATGTAAAATTCATTCCATTTTATTTAAGGAAATTGAATGTTGATGAGAAAAAATATCCAACACATGATCTGGAGTTTGATGTAGTGATATTTTCATTAAATATTTTCTAACATTACCACTTCGGGGATATGTGTGAAATATAAATAGATCAGATAAGCCTCGTGTATATATTCAAAGAGAAAGAGTTGAAAATGCACCAACAATGATGGTTAGAGCTGATCAAATACTATGAATTCCCAATTCATTACCATCCTAGGAATGTGAACTATGTGGCAGACACAATATGTATTACGGATCTGGATATTCTTTCATTGATGAGAATTAAAAAGGATCCAATCACATTAGATTTTATAAATATGGACATGTGAATCATATAGAGGGGAACATCTTCAATCCTTCCACAAATTATTCCTCAACCACCTCTTTTGGATTGGTTAAATGATGCCAAAAAGGATGATGTCAAAATTTAGAAGAAAGTAGAAACTATCAGAAGAGGTAAATCATTTGAGTACATTGTCAGTGGAAAAGAAATTGTGATATTTGGGAAAAGACTACGTGTTCCATCATGTCCAAATAAGAAGAAGAAACTTTTGGATGGTGCATATAGTTCGGTTATCTCCATTCACCCAGGAAACCCAAATATTTATCAAGAACATTGAGAGCATTATTGGTGTGATAACATGAAGAAGGATATCCTTGAGTACATATCAAAGTTTTTTGTATGTCTGTAAGTGAGAGATGAGAGGCAGAAGTCTAAGGGGATTATGCAACCACTACCCATACAATCATGTAAGTAGAAGAACATCACTATGGACTTTGTCACCAAAATTCCAAAGACATGCAGAGGAAAAAATGATGTTTGGGTTATTTTAGATCATCTTATAAATATTGCATAGATTATTGAAATTTTAAAGGATTTCTCATTAGAACATCTAACACATATATACATCAGATATGTGGTAATGATACATGGAGAACCACTATCGATTTTATCCGATCAAGATCCAAGATTCAACTCTGTGTTTTGGAAGAGACATCAACATGATCTGAATACTGATCTGAACTTTAGTAAGGCTTATCCTCCTCAAATTAATGGGAAATCTGAGCCGACTATGAAAACACATGAGGAAATGTTGACTGTATGCTCAATGGACTTCAGAAAAGGATAGGATCTAAATATTCCTCAAGTTGACTTCTCTTAAAACTACAGTTTATAGTCATGCATCCAAATAGATCTATATGAAGCCCTATATGGGAAGAGGTGCAGAAAAACCACATGTTGGGATAAATTTGGGGAACAAAAACTGCTAGGACCAAATGTGGTTGAATAAATGGTGGAGAAGGATAAGACCATCTAGAAGCACATCAAAGCTCCTCTGAAATTCATTGATGTGACCAAGAGTTAGATGGTGGAGTCATGGTATTCATATGCATATCACTATGGATAATATTTATGAGATTTTGGAATAAGGGAAAGCATAGTGCATGGAACATCGGCCCTTTTGAGATCCTCGATAGCATTGGAGTAGTGGACTATCGACTAGCACTCCCACTAAACTGATCTCAAGTACATGATGTATTCCATGTATCACTCTTGAAGAAGTACATACTCGAACCATTGCATGTACTCAATATAGTGGTTGTACCATTGGTGAATGACCTCTCATATGAAGAGAAGCTGGTGAATATCGTATATTAAAGTTAAAAATATCTAGGAAATAAGACAATGCCAATCATCAAGGTGTTTTGGTGAAACCATGGGTTTGAAGAATCAACGTTGGAATCCGAGTAAGTTATGAAGTAGAGTTACCCTCATCATTTAGTGAGGGAGATGGATGTTTTTAGGGAGAAATTCCCTAATGGGGGAAGATTTTAATGATCAAAAATGATATTCATGAAAATTACCATCCATATAATTAAATTTATTATTATAGAAAATGGTTATATAACATATTCACATCCTTGGATTTATGTTTTTGGATTTCAAAATAACATTATGAATTTTTACCATTGCAAGTATATCCATTTCACAGTGATCACCTGATTAGTATAAATATTAGGCTTTAACAAATCCTATTTACTCAGACAGAGGAAGCGATGGCCTCATCCGGATGAATTTTCCCATACGAAACCCATTTTTAGCACTCATAAAATAGGTATAATCACTGGGCTTCATTCTAGATCAACCCCAAGACAATATTCAACACGTTAAGCTCAAACGGAACCACCTACCGGAGAAGTGTAAGTTAACATATATTACCACTTAATCAATGTTATCCGAGCCACAAAAAGATTCTACCACCATCACACACCTTACCCTTAGGTCATATACATGTTTTATAAGGGGTTATGTAACAAGAACATAACACTATGGTTATGTGCAATATTTAGGTATAAAATAAATAATATACAATCATTTTATTATTACTTTGCTAGATGTTTTAAAAGCACAAAAAATATTTATAGTTAATATTGAATTATGACATCTATATTATTGAATTATTGGTTTTTTAATTAAATAATATTTTAATAAAATATTATTACTAAATTAATTTTTACTAAATATAAATAATATTATAATTTTTATGAATACAAGTTTAATTTTTATTATGGTTTGAAATTCATTTTTCACAATACCCATGAATTCTTGATAAATGTCATTTTTTATTTTAAAATTAAAAAAGGGACATATTTAAAAACATATTTAGATAAAATTAATATAATTTTTGGAATCATGGCATCAACATTATCAAATGTTGAATTTTTCATAATTTTATGGGAGAGTCGTATTGTTGGGTAAAAATTAAATACCATTTAAAAATATAATGCGTTTTGTGAAATCATAATGACCCAATAGTGATGTAATAAAATACTATAAATGATATTTTCAGCCAATAAATGTTTTATATTCACAATAATGTGATTTTAGATATGTTTGATTAATTTGATGGTTCTTTAGTGGACCCTCCAAGACTTTTAAAACGTTTTAGCATTTTAAATTGATTTCCAAGAGGGTGTGACTCACCTCCACAAAAGAAATCCTAATATTTTAAGATGATCATCCATTGTCTTTATAAAATATTATTTCCACTCCCCTTTCTAAAAACCCATTGATAAAACCATTTTATTGTTTGTGTATTTTATTAGTTTAAAGTGTGGTGTTAAAAACCTAAATAATGAAGAATTACATCCATTTTCCTATATAATCCCACACAAGCTCCCACTTCCTAATCCCTCTAATACATTTGAGGTTGACCAAACTTTGACCTACACTCTCTAGAATCCTACAAAGGTGCCCCGTGCTCTGAATAATCCTCTCTCAAGCCTCTCCCAAGCTTTTCAGATCACACTTCCAAGTAAGGGATTTCTTCCTTTCTCATTTTTCTCCATGTTTCTTTATGTTTATATTCCTTTCAATTTTAAAATAAAGATGTTGGGGTATGATTTCTATCCTCCCCTATACAACCCTCATTATGTTTTAATGATGAATTACCCCTTTCCCTATCATTAATATCCCCAATATACATCTTTTACCATGCCGAAATTCCGTAATGGATTTCTCCCTCCTAATTTTAATTCAAGTAATTCTTTGGTGTTATTAATCTAAATTACCTTAAAAATGTTGACAAATAAATCTATATGAATTTGTAAATTCCATTTCATGTACATACATTGAGATACCCCTTCTCTACCATACCCCGATTTTAGGAATTCTTATTTCACGTCGTTATGATGCGGAAATTGCATAGTGATTTTCAAAGTCATTGTGTAGTGAATACCATGCTCATTTCTATATCAAGGTTATTCACCTTTAATAAAATATAATTATAGATTATAGAGTTTAATTTATTAATTCCATATTACTTTATCATGTAATAAACTATTTTTTTTAATGAATCCATGTTTATGATCTATGTGCCACACTGATACATGAAATTAATTGATTAAGAAGGGTTTGCCTTGATTGTGCTCCAATGCATTGGGTAAATATTAATATCATAATACATTAATTGAAATTAGGGTTTTCTCATTCTAATTCATGTGAATTTAGTTTTTACTCATGATCCATGTGCAATGATAATTTGATCATGTTAATACCATGTTAAGTGTTGTTTCTACATTTCTATGTTATGGCAATCATTATGTATCATGGCTTTATATAAATGTTTCTTTTCTTCTCAATTTATATTCCTATATCCTAAAATGTCCTCTATTTTTTAGGTTATTCCTTGTTTACTCCCATATTGGGATTTATATTTCACCCTTTTCACATGTATGTCCTAATCTAGTCCCATTCATTACTATGTACTATGGAATGTTGTGGTCAAAGAAAGAATGTTTTCAATAAAGATGTTGTGTTTTATGTTTTTAGTTGTTATGTAATGATCCTAACTTCCCGATACACTAGACCTCCCATTCATCAAAGTTTTATTAAAAGACATTTTATGTAATAAATCATGTTTAAATGTAAAATAAAGAGCATGGTTGTTATAGAAAACATTTCATTGATATTCACACTCATTAATAAAATGGTTGATTTTGGTTTTTTCTAATGACTAAAACAACAAATCACAGTGTAAGAAGAAATATTCAGTGTAGGGAACCACATAATAATTAAAAAATCACATATAGTTTGTTTGAATCTAGAACTATATTTTTAATCTATGATATTATATGTTTTTCATATACCTTTCATAGTCATGATCTATCTAAATCCTTTATGTTGGTTCATCAAGAGTTTGTGGATTTATAAATAATATACCTCATTATTATAATCCTTGTTTGATTAAGGAATGAATTTGTGATACAGTTAATGATCAAGTTTTTATCAATGTACCCTTTTTGAGATATTTCTTTTATGTACTTCTATGTTTTAACCACATCCACTTTTTGGGGAATAAAGATAAATGATGGCGAGATTTTTCTCATAATGACATTCCCCATTTATTTAAATTTTTTATCTTTGGGTTTTATAATTTATGTTTTTATTTTTTACAAATATTATAGAATTATGATGAATGTATTATTAGAAAAATTATTATGATAATAATTAGTTTTATTATATTAAAGAAAAAAATCATTCCAATTTAATTATTATTATTGTTAAATGTTAATAACTATTTGTTATACACAAATTGGGTATACCCATTCTCACCTACATCTATGGGTATCATCTTGTGCACCATATTAAGGTCAAACCATGCATGTAGCTCCTCTCCCATACTGCTATAATGTTCATCATATAATACCAGGGGTTATCCCATCATGAGAACCCTCCAACCCTCTCCTAACATAGGATACATGACTAGGTTTTTATGAATGTATCATACTCGCCATATCCTATAATGATCACCATATATTCATGATATTTAATGTGATTTTTTTTTCATTTTCCCTTATTTTATTCCTAATGTAATTTTTTATCCTACTTCTCATTTTATTACCTTCCCCCATAGTGTACAAATCAAGATTAGCACAAATGGGTCTTAGCTTATTGTTTTCATGTGGACTCAATTACAGGGGCATTTGATTTACCTTTTAGGTCATCCAATATCCATTATAATGTTTTTTATTTCAATTCTCATGGTAAATCTTGGTTTTCCAATATTACATGATTTTATTCTTGAAACTATTGATTTCATGGGTGTGAAACTATTATTTTAATTATTTAATATTTTTATCAAATATGTTCACCTCTTTAGTATTGATAAAATTGGATTTATTTTTTGTATTCATTGATTTAAAATATGTTTTCCTATTTTTACTGAATAAATGATTCTTTTTTTAGATTTATCAAATAAAAAATTACCTTTATATGTGTTCAAAATTTTAATATAATTCTATGATAGGGTTTTAACTTGTGTAATTATTTCCCAATCGTTTATCTCTAAATTTCATGGTTCATGTAAAATTAAAATAATTTTTTAAATGCTCTATATTTTTTTAATGAATATTTTTTGGGTCATTGGATAATTTAGACATCCATTTTTTTCTTTAATGTTGTTGTATAAATTAAGAGATATCAATTAATTGAATTATCATGGGTGGTTTCACATAAATATTTCGGGTAATGAACTTTAGTTTACTATTTTTTCCAATTGTTTGTAAAATGAATTAACAACATGTTTTATGGATCTGTCATAGTATATAAATTTTAAATTATTTTAATGGATTTATTGGTGAAAATGACTTTTTTAGGAAATACTTTCTGAAGTGGATTTAGAATTTAATATTTATGATGAAATTGATTTGAAATATCCCTTATAATGATTATGGTAAATTAATTCAAATAATCACATGTTACATCTTAAGGATGCTTTCTTATTGAATTAGTGAAATCACCCTGACAATAGTTTCAATTTTGAATTATATGGATTGTATTTAAAATGAATTTATTAAAACTGACATGAAGGAGAACATGGAATCATAGGTTATTTAGGGTGGGTAGAATTGAAAAAAAACTATTGGAATGGTATGTATTTAATGACAATGATATAGGATTATATCTCTAACTATACTTTGGATTTCATAACATTGTTAGGGAGTTCACTTATCTGGGTTTTGATATGTCCCTTAGTATTTTTTGGTCAATGGACTTGTTTTGAACATTTTTTATGATTTATCACTCACATATGTGGATCCCAGAAACAAAATACCTAAGCTACCATATGATTTTTTTCCATGGTGGTTGTTTTGAATAGATTTTTATTCAATATTTCAAATTAATTTAATTATTTAAAGTTACTTTAAATTGATTGGAACAGTTTTTACGTTGAAATGTATTGATAAATAGATTTTTTTGAAATACATTAAAACATTATTAATATGTATATGTATTATAAACTATTTAAAAAGGGTGGATTTATAGGATTTATTTCACATTTTTGAAAAAACATATTATTATCATTAAATTATAGGAAATGGGGGAAATCATTATGTAGGAATCAGAAAATTACATTGAATAATTTATTTTCATTATTTTATTTAAATTTTATCAAATGATCTTCATGTAATGTATTTTATGAAATGAAAAAGAAGGTTTTTATTAGTAAATACATCTTATGAAAGGTTTTATATTATTATTTTTAAATATATATAAAACCATATTTTGATGTATTGTATTTAAAAATTATTTAAATTTAATCATTGATTAATGGTTTGAAATATTGAAATATGGGTGGTGACTAATTGGGAATGTTCGTTATCATGCATTTATTATTTCACTTTCAATTATTGTATACATATTATGCTTTTACATTGAACATTAATTAATATGAGGATATTGGATAGTTTTTTAATTTACTGTATTCAGTCTATGGTCCATTTTTTATGATATGTTAGTACATTACCATTTCATTTGAATATTTTATGATGTGTGGCAGTCTTTTTTATTTACCTTGATAGATTATGTGTTTAATATATTATGTTAATATTTGGTAGTGATATATACTAATGGGTGAAGAAAATGAACCATGAGGTAGCTCTGTGTCATTTTATATTTTGGGGATGTATAACTGGGGTAGGAAGTGGGATTGTTTATTTAAATTCCTTTTATACTTCATTTATTATTTATGCATATTTCATATTGAATAGGAATTCAACATACAGACAGGTCATCTCTGATTTTTTTTATTTTTGTATTATCACATTTACACTACTTCATATTAGAAACTATTCGAACTTGTGTTCATGTTATTTATATACACTATTTTTTCACCCATGGGGAATGAAATCACCATTTGATATATTGTTAGATAATTTCATGTGACATATATTAACGCATATTGGCCCACTTCGTTAAAATGAATTTAATAAATTGATTTCTATAATAGATATATTTTTTATAAAAAACCAAACATTGTGAATATATTCATCAACTTGATGTGATTATTTGGAAAAAACATGATTTTTAAAAATAATAAATCCGTATTTTGGGTTATGATAAAGATTCATTGAAATAGTTTTCAAAAAAAATCATTAGAAAAATATGTTTTATATACACTAGTTTTACCATAAATCAATTAATAATTTTTTGTGAATGAGACTCATATACGAAATCCATGATCTGTAGGAAAATAGCTATATCATAGAGTTAGATGATTTATATATAATGTATATAACTAAAAATCATCATCCAAAACAACTTCATGGTTATTTTGGAAATTTTGTCACATGGGACGATTTGATATTCAATAGATTTGAATTTATAGGTTTATTACTTTAGAAAGGGTTTACAAATTATAAAATGAGGATATATATAATAGGTTTTATTTTAATATGTGAAATATTCATAAATTATTATATGAAAAATTTATATTAAAAGTCCATATATTGAAATTTATTTAAACCGAGCCTAAAATAATTTTGGTGGAGTTTAATAAATAATAAATGATATAAAATATATTATTTATAGATTATGTAATTTTTTAACATAATTTTTGAAATGTTATTATGGAATATTAAAAGATTAAATTTTTTAAAATATATTATATTTAAAATATGAAATAGTTCATATTTAATACCCTATAAACATTGTATGAAAACATTTATAATGAACGGAAAATGAAATATTATTGTTTATTTATTTATGCACCATCCATAAAAGATGATATAATTATATAATTGATTATAATAATTTATTTCTAAAAGTATAATAAATACTCATCAATTTTAAATTTTTTGAAGAATTAATTTATTTTTTATACTGTATAGATTATTTAATTCATGACTATACATGAATTAAGATTGAATTTATGATTTAGTTTTGAGTGTTGGATTATTCTTATAAATATCATAACATTTATATAAGGGGATATATTCTAGGTAAATTAGAATATTTTGTTATGTTCATATATGTCTATAATCTTTTTATTCATTTTGAAATTGAATGTAAATTTTGATTTTGATCTATACTTATTATGTGTTCAGATTGTATTATAAATGAGTTATCTATTTAGTATTAATCTATGGATAATGAGAATTTGGGTCAAACATGTCATAATATTTGGTTATTGGTCTTTATCTAGAAAATATTTGTTAAGTAGTATTCACACCACACTTTCTCTTCTGTTATTTTCTAATAATTTGAAACCACTATATGAATTAATTTTATATACAATATGAAATTTATGCATTTGGATATCTATGTATATAAATAGAAATTTAGTTTGGGATAAGTTACACAAATCATGAGTTTTATAAATATGTATAAATTAAAATTTTATTTACATGCTAAAGTTGTTAGAGGTATTAGAACTATTAGAAAGAAAATATTATTCTTATATTTATGTCACGACCCTTCCTAGTGGGTCTCCTGACGTGATTACCGAAGTCTGCCTCTAATTGTACATGGTCATGTGACTAGCACCGAGTTGGCATATCACTAACACTTGAGGCATTCCCTATGATCATGTACACATTATTACATCTCCAACACCCCTAAATGATTAAATGTAAAAACATCTATGTAAAAAATTCGTGCATACCAATATATCCTACAACCAGTGTAAAATGGAATGTTATGTAATCTACAAAGGTAAATAATACAAGCTATCCCAAAAGAGTCTATAACCACAAGTCTTGTAACACCCCAGAATGATAAAGGGTTAAATTACTAAATGATATGACTCATGTCAACAAGGTGCACCTTCCTTTTTGGGAGCCTGTCTGATTAGAACTCCACAGTTAAGCGTGTTTGGCCTGGAGTAGTGATCAGGATGGGTGAACTTCTAGGAAGTTTCCTAGGGTGTGTGTGAGTGAGGAAAAAAAACACTCGAAAGGACATGTGTTGGCCTATGGAGACTGTCATTAGTCAAACCACCCGTTCGGGCATGTGGGTGGAACCTGGGGGGCCCCACGTGTCTACGGGGGAAATTGGTGGCACCTGGTGGGCCAGGACCTGACAGCCATATTAAGGTGGGGTTGGTTGTGCTGTCACTGGGATCCGGTTGTCACATTTGGTATCACAGGAGGAACCCAGGCTTATGTGCGGTGCACTGCCTGGGTTGAGATGTAGGGCCCACAACGAGGGCATTGTGCCCTAAAGGGGGTTGATTGTAACACCCCAGAATGATAAAGGGTTAAATGACTAAATGATATGACTCATGTCAACAAGGTGCACCTTCTTTTTCAGGAGCCTGTCTAATTAGAACTCCACATTTAATCGTGTTTGGCTTGGAGTACTGATCAGGATGGGTGACGTTCTGGGATGTTTCCCAGGGTTTGTGTGAGTGAGGAGAAAACACACTGGAAAGGACATCTGTTGGCGTTTGGGGACTGTCATTAGTCAGATGACCCGTTTGGGCATGTGGGTGGGCCCTAGGGTGGGCCCCACATGTCTACGGGGGCAACTGGTGGCACCTGGTGGGCCAGGACCGGACGACCATGTTAAGGCGGGGTGGTTGTGCTGTCACCGGGACCCGGTTGTCACAAGTCTATCATGTAAGAAAAAAGGTATTATGCCAACCTATTGTAGCCACAAGGACACAACCCAATCTATCTAGTCTCACAATTCATTTTCTGGTTTCATACTACTTAGGACTCCATCAAAAGGTTGACCATCTTCAAAAGATATGACATGTGTTTTCAATTCCTGTGCAGGGGTGAGTATAATAACACTTAGTAGGAAACCCTGAAACCACAATTCTATAAAATTGAAATATACAATCATCTCTACACATGTATATTTCTATATAATATATAGAATTAATATCAAGTTATACTCAACCATGACACATAGTGTAGTGGTAAGTCACAACCACTACAAACCAACATTAGGAATTCAGCATAATAATTCAAAAAATGTTCACTTTCAATAGTAAACACTCATGAGTCTGATAACACTGATGACATCTGTCTGACTGGTATTGTTCATCGGGTCTCACCATGAAAGAAATACAATGATAGATCTAAAGAGATAGATATTCTAGAACATTTGAGGATCACATATAGGGTAATGGTGTGATCCCAACAACCCAATATATATTATCCCTCTATGTATATTATTGAATCCCATGTAGTGTTAGTCAAATTGATACCATGAACACCAACAAGGTAATGAAAAAAGAATATAGGATCATGCTTCAGAAATCTCGGGGGATTCTGACAAATCAATCCTAGAAGTCCTTCTAATGGGATCATAGTCCTATATATTGAAAATTAATTTTCTATATCATTAGGGAAATGATAAATAGAACTAACCCTAATGAAACATGTCCAAGATGCGATGTATAATAGAATAAAACCATATATTAAGGTGTAATTGGTGTGTAAAAGGGCCACACATATTTTCCCTCAACCTCAGGTACTACCCCTGTGCATGGAAAATGTCCTTAAAAAATGCCTCATAGAAGATGGTTACATGATGTGTAAATGGAGTCACATGCCATGTCTTTCTATCCAGGGTTCGGTCGTGTACCATGTTCATGTGCCATTACATAGTGTCAATCAGTGTAACATTTTATGTGTACCAATACATGTAGGAGCCCATCTATCTCGTACCGTCTATTCCATATGGTGTATTACACTCTATATAGAAACATGTGTACTCCACCCCATGTCCATTTACTCTCCAGAGTACACATTGAGTGCTCCAAAGATGAACACATTCCATGTAGCCAACATTACTTGCCATGTGTTCTTTAATTTCCATCATGTTATGTTCTTCCTCCACACTCCTATATTGATCACTCGGGTTCGACACCATTTCATGGAATCCATGGAATGTTATGATCCAGGTTTGTTTCGCCACCCTAACATCCAAATGAGGGGTTTTTGGGTCTTCAATAAGCTCAGAAAACTATTTTAATCTATTCCTTTACAAAATACTTGAATAATAGTCTCTCCCAAAATGCTTCGACCTATCTCTCAGTGTATTCTACGTACCACTGACGGGTTGTTCAAATATCATAACTCAAATTTCATATCATTACTCTATGAATTGAGGTCACGATGAATTATTGTTCAATATTTTGGGGAAGAATAATGACAGTGTATCAGGAACATAATAAATTTTGGGATATAATCAACACAAAATAATATTTGAGGAATGAACCTCATCCATTGTTCATTCTAAACATGATTCATTCCCATCAGATTGATAAATGAATCATGAAATTAATCTCTAGGAAACAATTATGATAAACCACCCAAATATCATCCCATCTTACATATACAATCTATCTATGGGTAATATGTTCATTTATTAGTTTATGGTTGATGTAAGAATATTAAAAAAGAAATAAGAACCGAAATAACATATCCTTTATATATTTTAGATCACTTGTGGATGAAGTACGATTTTCATGTCCTTAATATTGATGATATCTATTAAGAATGATTTTTATTGATCATTGATCCAAGGTCCTATCATCACGTTTCGAGAGGATTCTCTATATTTTCCACTACATGACCTAAAAATGTTTACATTGTAGTTATCCTAACCCCATATCTATGTCTAAAGGACCAATTAAAAGATAAACCACCAACTCGTCACTGCGTTAAAAAATGGGAATAAAATAAACATTTTTCAAACTTATTTTTTCTTTAAATGTGCTTGTAGAAACATTCCTTTATTGACCCATCCCAACCAATGATATATTTTCAATAGGGTTTAACTGTTCTTTTAAACATAAAGATTCCCTCAGATTTTTGATCTGGGCACCAACATAGTGGTTAAATCCATTTTTTTATTAATTTTTTTTGGTGTGTGCTATATAATATTTTAATAGATTTCAAATATTTTTTCTGTTAACACCTGGCCATATAATCTCTAGACGTCTCCATTTTAGGCTCAATATTAATCCATATAACATTTAAAAGTAATAAACAGATAATATGGTACATTACATTATCCCCACCGTGGGTCATTAGATCCAGAAAATCCTAAAAAAGACAAATACAAAAGTGTCGGTACTTAGAAAAAAATATAATCCTCATTCTCCCATGTTCCCTCCTAGATATTCCCACATAATGTCCTCCAAAACATGAATGGTTTTCTCTATCTGGAAATCCTTCCATGGGAGAAACACGATGCTCAAGCGCAATAGGGTCCCAAATGCCTTCTAAAATCCCTTCCACAATTGGGATGTAAAACAAGAATCCAAATCAGAGACAATCAGTGATGAGACATAATAGAGTCAAACTATCTCTTGAATGTAGAGGAATCTCATGATCTCTACTGAACTATTTCTATTGAATTTATAGGATTTTGGAAATCCTCGTTAGTCGTCTAAGGATCAACCAGATGGAATCATTTATCCTAGAATTATATAGAAAACTAGACATGAATTACATTAATATTTTATCCCAATAATATTCCAGGACCTCAATGGGTTGAGGTAAAACCGTGGGTACGTAGTGACCAGCCTTCAATTTCTGACAATTAACACTTCAAGAATAAAACTCATAATCTTCTTTCTTTATCATTGGCCACCAAAACAATCTTAAGAGGTCCTAGTACATCCTATATAAACATGTATTTACCACCAAAGGGGACCTATGAAATTCCAATAGATCCTTTTCCAGTAATGTCACCTGTACTATTATTTGTCCTCTAAAAAGAACAACATTTTCACCACCATTTGAATATCCATCAGGATCATGCCTTGTAGACATCAAAGTATATAGTGTCTTAAATTCGGTATCACTGTTTCATACCTCCTGATTCATTAGAAAAATGGAGGGGTAATAACCATTGACTGTAGGTAAGCTACACAATTTCTATCCATAGAGGATTAATAAAATGGTTCCAACTTATACAACGCCTCATTCAGCAACTTTGAACTAGATCTTTTGCTGAGAGAATCTGCCAAAACATCCCCCTCACCATGATTATAGGAAATCTCAAAGTCATAATCTTAGAGGAACTCTTGACAACACCGTTTTCTTATGTTCAGATCATTTTAAGATAAGATATAATTGAGTTCTTGTAATCCAATTAGATGATAAACCACTCATCCATTAGGTAGTGTTTCTACATATTCAATGTTAACAGTTTCTCTAGTAACCCAATATCATGACACTCATACATCTTCTCATGTGGTCTCAACTAGTGTGACTTTTATGAAATCACCAATTTACACTGCATCATGACACTAATAATCAAAGGTCCTAATGAATTACGGAACACTATGTGCTTTACACCTACCTCTAATATTTTCAAGATCAAATTACTAATCAAAAAATTCCCCATCTTCTAGAAAGCCTACATGAACTTATAAATCTATCCAAAAAGAAGCATAATTCTAGTTAATGTTTCCATAGATGTTGATATAATGGAGAAATAAAGTATGAATCTCAGATAATATCCGTATAGTCCAAAGAAGCTCTGCACCTCCATCACATTCTTAGGTGGAACCCATGATAACGTAGCATCATCTTTCACTGGGTCTACTGCCCCTCCATCCACTAAGATAACATGTCCTATAAAAGGGACCACCTATATACAAAACTACAACTTTTTTATATTCCCATAATGTTCATGCCCTCAGTGTACGTCCATAACCATCCTTATGTGTCTCATGTTCTCCTCCTCAGATGTTGATTAAACAAGGATATCATAGACGTAAAAAAACATGAATTGTTCCATGAAATACTGAAATATCATGTTAATGAGTCCAACTTAAACTATTGGGGTGTTCATCAACCCAAGGGGAATCACCATGTACTCATAATGACCTTAAAAATACTTGAAGGTCATCATCGGTATATCCTCACCTTGAACTCACATTTGGTGAAATCTTAATTTGAGCTCACCATTTTAGAACCACTATGACCCTTTCAACAAATCAATGTGCTCATTGATTCTCGGTAGTGGATAAATGTTCTACCTGATCTCTTGGTTCATGCACTAGTATTCAACACCCAAACTCATGCCCTTGTCCACTTTTTAGAAAACAAAAAATTGGGAACCCATGGTCAAACACTAGGCCTCACTAATCCCTTCATCCTCATTTCCACCAACTGCACCCTCATCATGTAGACCTTTGCGGTAGCCATCAGGTATGCTAATACTAATATTAGTGTTCTCTCAGGTTTTCAATCAAATCAGAAGTCTATATCCATGTGGGGAGGAAATCCTATAACATATTTTGAAAAAATATCTACGTAGTCCACTACCACTGATGTAAACAAGAAGCTCATAACATCTGATTCAGAGTTTTTTTAATACATTTTTTTAAATTAAAATTTCAAAAAAAGGTTAGGTTGATTTTTTTCCAAACTGCGCCTCAAAGGCAGCATCAACGATGCCGCCATTGCATTATGGGTGAAAGGCGGCATCAGCGATGCCGCCTTTGCACTATGGCATAACGGCGTGACCCACGATGCCACCTTTCACCTAAGAAAAAAAATTGATTTTTTTGTTTAGTTTTTTTATATATTTTTTATATACATAATTTATAAAAAAAATTTAGGTGAATTCTTCCTTTCACCTAACAAAAAGAATTATTAGTTTTTAAAAAAAATTCAAAATCACAAAGTAAAAAATGTTTCAAGAATATGACTTTGAAGGACTATAAAATATAAACCATAAGACCAATATAAACGAATCATTAAAAATTCATTAAACATATAACCAATTGTTATATGCACAAATCATTTCATAACAACTTGACATGAAATATAATTTATTAGCTTTCAAAACCGCCTATTTTAAAGTTAAAATTTTTTCAAGTACGTGACATTGAAGAACTATAAAATAAAAATCATAAGACCAATTTAAACAAAATGTAAAAAATTCATTAAACATAAAACCAATTGTTGTAAACCCAAATCATTTCATAACAACTGTTCATGAAAAATAATTTATTACCTTTCAAAACCACCTACATGAATCATAGAAATGTTTCAACTATGTGACTTTGAAAGAATATAAAATATAAACCATAAGACCAATCTAAATGAAACATTAAACATTCCATAAAAATATAACCAATTTTTGTAAACACAAATCATTTCATAACAACTTTTCCAGAAAAATAAATTATTAGCTTTCAAAACCATCTATTTGAAAGTTAAAAATGTTTCAAGTATGTGACATTGAAGGACTATAAAATATAAACCATAAGACCAATCTAAACGAAACCATAAACATTCATTAAACATATATGACTCAATCCCACATCAATATGATGCACGTTGTCACTAGTATCACATACATCTATAATCATTGATGCATGAAAACATGTTATCTCTCCTTTTATGGAACAACAATATCCATTCTTCCACACTCCATGTCCATATCCATATCAACATCCGGCTGCATAGGGGTATGTTCAAAGATATGAGACATGAAATTATCATACATTCTCATTCCTACAAATATCAACCCCTACAACACCATAATGTATCCAAACATTATAATTTTTCTACAATTATCACCTCATTTCCGCACATTTAGTTGATCAGATGAAAACACCAATGAATCCACATAGCCCATTGAACTCTTCATCAACAAATCTTTATCTTTCATCATCTTGGAAAGGCCACTGTAGGACCTCCTTGATCTATCCATTCCAAACACTAACATACATGTATACTATAAACATAAAACCTGAATACTTGTTGGTTTTTATGTATATAGTATAATTGTATGTGAGTGTCTGGAATGGATAGATCAAGGAAGTCCTACAGTGGCCTTTTGAATATGATAAAATATAATGATTTGCTGATGAAGAGTTCAATGGGCTATGTGGAATCCTTGGTGTTTTCATATGATCAAATCAATGTGCGGAGGTGAAATTTCTGCATGTAGAGTTGATCCGATGAAAACACCAATGATTACACATAGCTCATTTAACTCTTCATCACCAAATCTTTATCTTTTATCATCTTCAAAAGGACACTGTAGGACATCCTTCATCTATCCATTCCAAACACTCACATACAAGTATACTATAAGCATAAAAACCATAATGTTTTAGGTTTTTATGTTTATAGTATACTTGTATGTTAGTTTTTTGAATGGATAGATCAAGGAGGTCCTGCAGTGGCCTTTTGAAGATGATAAAAGATAAAAATTTGGTGATGAATATTTAAATGGGATATGTGTAATCGTTGGTGTTTTCATCTGTTCAACTGGACATGAAGAAATGTCACCTACACACGTCGATTTGATCAGATGAAAACAACAACGATTCCACATATCCCATTGAACTCTTCATCACCAAATCTTTATATTTTATCATCTTCAAAAGGCCACTATAGGAACTCCTTGATCTATCCATTACAAACGCTCACATACAAGTATACTATAAACATAAAAACCAACAAGATTTTAAGTTTTTATGTTTATAGTATACTGTTATGTGAATGTTTCGAATAGATAGATCAAGTAGGTCCTACAGTGGCCTTTTCAAGATGATAAAAGATAAAGATTTGGTGATGAAGTGTTCAATGGGCTATGTGGAATCGCTGGTGTTTTCATCTGATCAACTCAATGTATGGAAATGAGGTGATAATTGTAGAAAAATTATAATGTTTGGATGAATTATGGTGTTTTAGGGGTTGATATTTGTAGGAATGAGAATGTATGAGATTTTCATGTGGCATATCATTGAACATACCCTTATGCTGCTGGATGTTGATATGGATGTTGACATGGCAGGTGGAAGAATGGATTTTTTTGTTCCATGAAAGGAGAGATAAAATGTTCTCATGCATAAAAGATTATAGATGTATGTGATACTAGCGACAACGTGAATCCATTTGATGCGGGGTTTACTCATATATGTTTAATGAATGTCTAAGGTTTCATTTAGATTGGTCTTATGGTTTATATTTTCTAGTCCTTCAATGTCACGTACTAGAAAAATTTTTATCTTTCCAATAGGCGGTTTTGAATGCTAATAATTCATTTTTTATGAACAGTTGTTATGAAATGATTTGTGTTTTCAACAATTGGTTATATGTTTAATGAATGTTTATGTTTTAGTTTAGATTGGTATTATGGTTTATATTTTATAGTCTTTCAAAGTCACATACTTCAATCATTTCTATGTTTCAAGTAGGCAGTTTTGAAAGCTAATAAATTATTTTTCATGAATAGTTGTTATGAAATGATTTGTGTTTACAAAAATTTGTTATATGTTTAATGAATGTTTAAAGTTTCATTTAGATTGGTCTTATGGTTTATATTTTATAGTTTTTCAAATTCACTTACTTGAAACATTTCTAACTTTCAAATAGGCGGTTTTGAAAGCTAATAATTTATTTTTCATGAACAGTTGTTATGAAATGATTTGTGTTTACAATAATTGTTTATATGTTTAATGAATGTTTAACGTTTCGTTTAGATTTTTCTTATGGTTTATATTTTATTGTCCTTCAATGTCATGTACTTGAAACATTTTTAACTTCCATGTAGGCAGTTTTGAATGATAATATATTATTTCTCATTTCTATAGACATAAAACAAATAAATGAACATAAACAATCAATGTCAATGTTTATAGTGAGGATTTCATGTCCCAAACTGTGGTCTAACACAAATAATTTCATAAAATATAGTTTTTCATTTCCATAGACATAAAACATATAAATGAGCATAAACAATCAATCTCTAGGTCTTTGTTGAGGAGATCTTTCCCCACATGGTAGTCTAATAATAGGACGTCCTCGGAAAGATCTTTGGGGAGTCTGATGACTTGAAGAGGGCTTGTACTCGGGCGCTGGAACGTCGACTACCATATCCTCCACCTCTGTGCCAGAAATTGTCAACTACACCTCGTACGATCCTCCTGATCCTTCTCCCACCTCCATGGTAGAAGAACCCAGCATCATCACAGTGGGGAATAAATCATATAGTGATGTTGTACCCCAACTCTGTGATGGGTATGGACCCCAAGGCTACGATGACACTGGACCGAAAGGTTTTGCTTCATATGGGACCCACAATGGAGAAAACTGAGTATATGCTGTCAAAAAGGATGGATCACATGACGGCTGAGGCAGATCCTGCATCGGCTCATACTGGACTACTAGAGGCCCGAACTATGGCTGTTGAACTAGTGAGGCCTGACGTGCAGGACGACGATGTCTATGTCACTGTGGTCATGGCTCCTCACCACCAGCAAATGTTGTAGGATCTTCCTCTATGGCAGGAACCTATTGTCTCTGTGCCAGAGACTCGAAGAGGCTCTCGACAAAAGCACAGACAGATATCCTCAGCTCCAACACTTGATCATGAACGGATTCCTGGCCGAAGACTCTATCCTTAGCCTCATCACTCATATCAATAAGTCTGTCTGTCTGAATCTCTAGTAAACATATTAAAAATGAATTAGAAAATAACCCAAAAAATATAATAATATAAATTAATTGACTTACAATCATATATATCTCTCTACCGGCTCGGGTACGATACATTATAGACATCAGTCTAAACCATGGCCCATACTTGTGCTGCGCTGAAAAAGAGAACTGCACTGTAGGAACTCCCTGGATGCGAAACTCTGCACATCTGTGCCAAAAGTCAAGAAATACAACATGTAATTGACTCAAGTCATCATCCTTCCTCCCTGTTAGCTTCATCCCATGAAGCTGATCTGTCAGCCTCAGCGGTAATGGAATCTTATGAGTGAAGAGAAACATGCGCATGACTCTGTCAGGTTGGTGCCACTCAACAATATGAATGTGAATGAGTTGCAGAACAACTATAACATTTTCAAGACCAAGCATGCAGTATGGAGGAAAATGGTCCATAACAGACCAGTATGGAACCCATAAAATCTGAAATAACATATTATCCTTGTTATAAAAACTGTTAACTAAAAAATGACGTTTTTATTAATTTTGTTAGACAATTATATATTTTATATACATACCTGATGGGGTAAGAGAAAGTCCAACTCAAGCTGATATATGGCCAAATCGTGTCTCGAAACTGCATTGAAATTGTGGCGCTGACACCACCTATAAAATACAACATCGACAGTGATAAATAATGAGAAATTAAAGTCAATAACTTGTACTAGCATCCGAAAATGCTAGAAATGAGTTATCATACCAGCGTCCATGCGGCGCATCATGCAGCACCGCCATATCGACCGGTGGACCCGCAAGATCAGGGTAGAATGTGGGGAAGCGCTCCCATGCCCACATCTGAATAAGGATGATGCATCCACTGAGACCTGTGCACCTCCTATCGGATATCCTACATAATGCTCTATATGTGTATGCCAAGAAAGAGGATCCCCACCTGTACTTCCCTGCCCGATCAAAATCCTCTAGAAGGGGTAGATAATCATGTGCACGTGAACCACTGAATGATCCGTACACATGGTCCCTCCAATAAGTCATAATATATATGCATGTGCATAATGCATAACCGTCTGCGCGTCAGCATCATTAGCAAAAACGAGAATCTGTGCCTCCAACCATGGCATGGATATCGATGCTCCATCAGTAGCACTACAATCAGACAAAATTTCAACACCTAATAAGCACTGAGCAAGGTCGAGCCAACATGCCCGAGTGGATCCAATAACGGGTCTCCCCTAGATAGAAGACTAAGAAGCACAACCACATCCTGGGGGTGATGGTCATCTCTCCCTCAGGCAGGTGGAATGTTCATTTCTCTGGTCTCCACCTCTCCACGAGTGCAGCTAGCAGGTGATGGTCTACAAATGTAATATCTGATATTGTAATACCACTATAACCAGCATGACACAACTATCATATAATGGCAGGCGTAGGATATGTGTGATGAAAATGGTGCACTCGACGCACCCTGATTAATCGATCTGGACCACCCTCTATCACAACCTATGAACACTGGGTAGCCTACTAAATGAGTAGTATGGTGTCGGTCATCTGCATATAAACAAATTAAGTTTTATCAAGGATTCACATCATCGATCATTCATGACCTATAAATTGTTTTGTCTCTAATCTATGTCGGATGAATCATGATTTCACCTTGTTTTATAAATTATTTTATAAAATAATTGGCATGAAATTATTATTTTCTGAAAAGGGTTTTTGATAAAATATGGTTTCCCGAAATTATGGTTTAGATTGTTTGGATTGCAGTATAAAAAATATTTTTATGGGATAACTGTTATGATTTTCAGTTTTGGGGGTTAGAAAACAAAGGTAAAATGAAGAGATAACAAAATAAAATATACAATATGAGAATCTCCCAATAATGACAATACATCAGTGTGGCTTAAGATTATGAACTTGACCCATAAATGATAGGGCATCGTTTCTGATTATGACCTTCTTGATGACATATGGTGCATCTCAAACTCTGTATTTGTTCTTGAGGCCAGCCCATCTCATTTCGCATCCTGCTGGCCTTCGGTCTCCTATGGGGATGTAACTGATTCATATTAGGTACCATTATCGGCTGACCTTCGGGCATTGGAAAATAATGAAACTCGCCAATAGGTGTCCATGATGCATCGTAACAGTTAGAAATGGTGTTCATCTGGTGCACTGGATCAACATATGATTCCCATGATATGTTAATAGAGGCACATGCAATGATGGTGTGTGAGCATGGTAACCATAAGGCCTGAAAGCTTCCACATTGATATTTCCTCGTTTCTAGTAACACCACCATTATTTCAGTAATGCTATTTGTTGTGGGGTTCTATTTCTCTTGAACTTCAAATAGAGATCCCTCTCATCGAAATAGGCAAACTTGATAACCAGAATCTTCTTCATTAATCTTTTCAATCTCTCGTTGAAAATGTCTTCCGTACGTTAGCCCCTGATTTATTCCATCCGATACTAGTTTTTCTCTATCAACAAAGTACTTCACACAATGATATAATGTCTCCTGAAATAGGGCAGTTATTGGTATCTTGAGAATCCCTTTGAAGACATCATTGATGTACTCTACAATGTTGGTCGTCATGTGTCCGTACCTCTTCACCCCATCATATGTCAATGTCCTTTTTTATTTTGGAATTCGCATCATATAATCGTAAACTTCTTCATTAACCTGACGAATTTGTTTGAAAAGTTCTTCAAAACTTCTTTGATCGAACTCATATGCTACACAGAAAAAATTATATTTCACATATTTTGAATTTATCTTTACATTGATATAAAAAAAATAACTAATACAATGAGTTACAAGTCTGGTGATTTCCTTCTTCATCAGTTCATTGTGGAATTTTTTATGCAAGTTGATAGCAATGTGTCTAATATAGAACCACTGATTTTCATTTGGGTAACATCATGTATCAGGATCCGCATTGATTTCCTCATTTATTGCTCGGTGCCGATCAGATATGAAACATACACCCTGAATGTTGGGAAAATGGATGTTGATACATGCCAAAAACCAACTCCAGGATTCATATTTTTCATTCTCTAAAATGGAAAAGGCATGAGAAAGAGGTGAATGGTTTCCATCTTGTATTGCCGCAGTCAACAATACACCCTTGTATTTTCCATACCGAAATATTCCATCAATTTTAATAAACTGTTTGCAGAAACGAAAGGCGGAGATATAGGGAAGGAATGCCCAGAAAAACCGATGAAATTGAACATGAGATGGATCAAGTCGGATATCGAGAGTCACATGATCATTTTTATGCAGATGGAAGAAAACTTGGTTATGATGCCTCATTATGGATAACAATTGTAAAAACACCTGATATGAGTCATCCCAATCACCATAGACCTTCACAATTGCCTTCTGTTTCGCCTTCCATGCCTTATTATAGGATATCTTATAACTGAATGTCTGTTGTATCCTCTCTTTCACAAGGGATATCAGAATATCTTGACATGTTCTAATCATCTCAACCACAATGGATGACACAAATTCTGCATCCAATGAAGTATGATCTTGTGTCAGGCTCGGCTGAACGCAAGTATGAGATACCTCAATCCTCGAGATTCTCCAACCTCAAAATACAATGTCTGGAATCTACCTCAATCAAAATCTACAATCCTCCCCATACTTTTCACATCATATTCCATATTTTATACAATCTGATTCGTAAACTAAATAGTTGCAGTGCCTCTCACTGTGAAATCTCTTTAGCGTGTTTTTAATGCATCTTTACTTGGAAAATTCTTTCCAACATATAATGTTTAGTTCATATCACTTAACCTATCTTGTATAACTCTGGGAAACTCAGTTGCTGGTGTGAGAACCTTATCTTCAAATTCTGGCACACATGTCATTGCTTCTGACCAATATGCAATGAGTGGTGGTTGATTTATTGTAGGTCGAGCATGTCGTAAAACTAATGCATTTCTCAAAACGTCTATTGTTCTTTCCTCATCATCACTACTATCACCATATTTTTCGTTATTACGAAACTCCTCATCAGATTTCGGGTTAACATGTGTATCTGGAAGATCAAGTAGGTTGTCCTCTACATCATTTGGAATAGTCTAAACTTCATGGGGTAGACAATCTTAAACTACTCTTGTAAGTCTACGTCTATATACAATTGAATGTTGTTGTTGTACAGTAGAAAAATCAACATATAACTCCATCATGGTACCATTTGACCGTTGAGATAACAAATTAATTGTTTGGATCTGTTGTGCATAATCAACCAATGGATAAGCTAGATGCCACAATTTTGACGGGAACTCAAATGTCTATAACTCATTGACTTGATCTTCTGATCGGGTACTAGATTTAATGATCCATGAATTCTATCTTGAAGTTCTCTTAGGGTTACACAATCAGTTGTATTAACCACTGTTATTGTATGTGCACTGTAAGAAGCCCCTTGCTTAGTTTGAATAAACTCCCCATAGCAATACACACAGGCAGACATTATGCTCTACGTAAATAATGTTTTCTAATAAAGATTTTGATAATGTATGTGAAATTCAGAATAATGGTTACCAATATAAGTTGGATTTTATACTTTGAAGATGTAATTAAATAGATTATTGAAAATAAGTTGGATTTCACCTCATGTTCAAATAATAACTACTACTTCTAAACTATACAATTTTTATGATACTTAAATATTAAAAGATCTTATATCCTAAACTAGGATATTTCATACTACACTTTCTAATTAGTGAGTTAAAATATAAATAACATGTAGTTAAAAAATAAATAATAGAATTTTTCAACTTCTAGCTTTTATTGCAGTGAATTGGATATCAAAATTTCAGAAAATCCGTGATTTCTGAAATTTTGATATTCAATTCACTTCAAGAAAAGCAAGAAGCTCGAAACATTCTCTTATTAATATTTTCTCTCCATGTTATTTATATTTTAACATTCTATTATTCCTATTTTAACTCCATGTTATTTATATTTTGACCTCATTTTATTCATATTTTAACTTCATGTTATTTATTTTTTAACTCTATATTATTTATATATGTTATTTATGTTTTAACTCTATGTTATTTATACATGTTATTTCTATTTTAACTCTATTTCATTTATACATTTTATTTATATTTTAACTCTATGTTATTTATATATGTAATTTATATTTTAACTTGATGTTATTTATATATGTTATTTATGTTTTAACTCTATGTTATTTATACATGTTATTTATGTTTTAACTCTATTATTAATACATGTTATTTCTATTTTAACTCTATATTATTTATATATGTAATTAATATTCTAAATCTATGTTATTTATATATGTTATTTATATTTTAACTCTCTTATTTATATATGTTATTTATTTTTTAACTCTATGTTATTTATACATGTTATTTATATTTTAACTCTATGTTATTTATACATGTTATTTATATTTTAACTCTATGTTATTTATACATGGTATTTATATTTTAACTCTGTGTTATTTATATAGGTTATTTATGTTTTAACTCTATGTTATTTATACATGCTATTTATGTTCTAAATCTATGTTATTTATACATGTTATTTCAATTTTAACTATATGTTATTTATAGATGTTATTTATATTTTAAATCTATGTTATTTATATATGTTATTTATATTTTGACTCTATGTTATTTATATATGTTATTTATGATTTAACTCTATGTTACTTATATATGTTATTTAAATTTTAACTCTATTGTATTTATATTTTCACATGCTGTTATTTATATTTTCACATGCTGTTATTTATATTTTCACATGATGTTATTTATATTTTATCTTCATGTTATTTATATTTTAACACTATTTTAACTGCATGTTATATATATTTTAACTCCATGTTATTTATATTTTGAATCCATGTTATTTATATTTTAACTACATGTTATTTATATTGTAAATCCATGTTATTTATATTTTAACTCCATGTTATTTAAATTTTAACTCCTTATTTATTTTTCGACTCCATCTTATTTATTTTTATCTCTATTTATAAAATAATTTTTAATTAATCATTACTAATAAAAAAATATCCACATCATTACTAAATTATATATTTATCATTTCATTTCATAGATATTTTAGTAGTTTATAATGAAATATGCATATCGTAAGCATATCCTTCGAGAGTGTCATACTAGAATACAGCAAGGCCTGTTGTCGTGCACCAGTTCTCTTTCAAGTCTAGCTCAAATCTTTGCTTTTGAGTTTGACCCCTAGGTAAATCTGTGCCACAACCACATTCACATGTTTGTATCTAGACAAGGATTTGATTTCTTAGATAACATACTCTTTATGCTACAAAAAATTCATTAAAATAATCCTAAATTAATTTATACTAAGGAAAATTATAATTACTAAATATGTATAAACAATCTAATGAAAAAAATCAACCTAAATAAACTATTAAAGATTTAAAATATTTAACTATAAAAAATCCAACTAAATAAAGAACATTAATATTATAATAATATTTAACTAAAAACAATTCTATAAAATAAAACACATTAAATTAAATAACATACCTCTAAAAGCTTTCCAAAAATTTTAAACCATAGAATGCCGCCACAACAGAGAGAATTGGAGAGAGGATGAATGCTTGGATGTGATGAGAAGGGGAGGGGGTTCTACCCTTTTATAGGGCGCAGAGGCAATGGTGGCACCGCGGTTTCCCCTTTCGCAATGACGTCGGGCGAAAGGCGGTACTCGCGGTGCCGCCTTTCAGATGACGACATACAGAAAGGCGGCGCCACGGGTGCCGCCTTTGTCACATCACCGATCCACGACGGTAGTGCAAAGGTGGCATACGTGATGCCACCGTTCAACCGTATTCCAAAGGCGGCATCTGCGATGCTGCCTTTAAGGCACAATTTGAGAAACAATTCGACCTAACTATTTTTTAAAAATTATTTTTCAAAAAAATGTATTAAAAAAATATCTGATTCACCAAGGGATGGGCTATCAAACTGATGAGTAATAGATTACACGTTCCCATGCATTAGTACATCTGGTGCTTACTAGGTTCAATTTTGTAACAGAAAAAGGATAACCTTAATATAGCACTGCGAATACACCGCACCATTTTTTTAAAATAGTCAATATATGCATTGATTGTGGATAGTTAATCAATACCATGAATGACATCATAAAGCCTTGAATCATCCACTAAAAGATTACACACAACACTTTCACCTTAAAGGGTTAGGTCACACTATCAGAATAGATGTGAGATCATAGTATCTCCTCCATTAGGTGTCTCTAAGCATATGGGTCCAGTGAATTGTTTAAGCAGAATCTCCAGTTTTAAAACACGATTTGTGGAAAGAGAATAATTACTACAACTTTTGTGTATTAGTACTTTAATTAATGTGTAAAAGATAGATATTGTTCCTTGAATCCTTATAGAGACCCTTGGACATAATCCCCAACTACATGCAGATATCCCTACACCAGTCCTTCAACACCCAATGCTAGGTTTAGACCACTTGGTGATGGTAGTGTTATTAAGATGAAACATCGACCAACTCTTGTTTCTCTCTAATATCCTCTACCACATCTACCACCAAGTGGATATTTATTCTCCTCTCATTTTCGTTGCCTGAGTGATCCATTCAAAATCATCATATCAGTTGCACGATGTTTTGTAAAATCTTGATTGAGATGTCCCCTATAGTCACATTAATATAAACTCATCTCCCTTGGCTGAATGGACCCACCTTGTGATCCATGAACATTATATTCTTAATTTTAGTCATTCCTCTTGTGACGTCTCTAACATCTATCTTTCTGAGACTATTGTTGACTCCTTACTATCAATGATTATTCTTATCCTTTCCTTATATTAACAATCACTATCTATATCTTTATATATACGAAACATTTTACTAGTAATTCTTTCTCATTAACCCCATTTTATTTATGAATTCTCATATAAAGAATAAAAACTCAGTTGTCTCTTTAAAAACCTCACTCGATGGTCTGAGCCCTATAGTACTGATCATGTATCACATCCATCGACTATTTTGAGTGGTTGGTATGACATTGTGAATACACTTATACCAGCATTACATTCTTTTGGATCTATAGAATCCTGTGGATACATATATCACTTATCTTATAGGGTGATAAATCCTCTCTAAGAATATTCTCAAACTATATCCATGGAAAATTCACCTCATCATAAGATTAGGTCACTAAACCATGTTATCACCATCCTGATCTATATAAGGGGATAGCAGCCAAGACAACTGTCTGATCTTCTATTGTCATGAATAGAAGTAAATATTGTCTCACTACCTCAATAAAGTCCTCAAACACCTAATGGTCTAGCTCAAATATGGACCTAAGGGGTCTCTATCTCTGAATATTGTTAATTGTGTTCATCTCTCTCTCCGTGTATAATAGTATTACCGGTACAACAACCTTCTCTAAAGGTGGTGGTATGGATGGTGCCCCACCTAGAGGTGCCATTTGGGGAAATGATCCCTATATTGAAACCCCATCACTACTAGGGTCTTCATCATGATCATGCTATTGAATCCAAATTGGTATTCATCATAGAGGCATCCTGAAAAAATACAAATTGTACCACGGTCAGTGAGTATATTTGGAAATATAACTCAAGAAGGTCATGGAAACAAAATCCCATTTTTATATGTTATGTATACCATTTGATTCCATTAAACCATGGGTATTAGGAGCTGTGTCAAAAATTAAGATATCGTATTCCTAGTGTATGGATACGTAGTTCACTACACCAACATTGGAAACCCTGGAAAAATTCCAATCTCGAAATACCTAACACTATGGACCAAAACAAATCACACAGACTCTTGGTCCTAAGGTAGAACTGACTAGCTCTAGTTCCACTATATCATGAACCCTCCCAGTGGGGCCTATGTTGTGACTCCCCATGTACGCCTCCAATATTCCGGGGGATGATGACTATCACTAAGTAGGCATAACCCAAATATGGTTGGTATTTCTTATGTAACTATATGCTTGAATACATTTCTAAACCCGTAAAATAGTAAAATGTAAAAACCATTTTAAATAAATGTATGCATACCAATATATCTACCGAATAGAGTACCAGATAAAGTAATGTGAAATAAATGAGGCCACAATGTAATCCCACTTAAATAAGTCTATAACATCAAGTTGTATCTATAATAAAAATTAACTATTACTACAATCTATAGCCACATGAGCACACCCCGGTTTGTACAGTCTCACAATGAACCATCCGTTCATGGTCCACCTTTGAATAATTAAAATGGTATATCATATTCATGAGACATGAAACATGCGAGAAATTTTCTTGCAGGGGTGTGTATAACAATACTCGACAGGACACCCAGAATCCAAAAATCAATACTACAATGGAAATATAATATCATCTCTAAAAAAGTATATGTCAACAAAATATATAGAATTAATATCAAGATATACTCATACAAGACACATACTTTATAAATAATATCTAGAACATTTTTGGTGGCCCTGTATTCTGGTTGTGTTTATTTTACATTCCATTGTACTCTGGTTGTGGTATATAGTGTTATGCACTAATAATTTACTTAGTGGCTTTTATATTTCAACATTTTGCGGGATTTGATACACGTGTGTGTGTGTGTGGTTTTCTTGGTACATTGTGAATGTCTCCCATGATAGTGTATGCTTACTCGGTGCTAGATTCCAGCCCCTGGCCTATTGAAGGAAGGATTGGGGAGTAAACGTATGGCCCCCACTAGGATGGGTCATGATAGAGGGACTATAAGTCGTGTCTTCTAGAATTTATAGTATGTCTTGTTCTTCCACCATCTACCTTAGTCGATCACCTAGGTTTTTCTATGATGCTAATTTCACCATAAAGCTAATTATATTGGCTCTTTTCACCACCCTAACTCCAAAATGAGTGGTTATGGGTCTTCAATTTGCTAATATATCCATTTAAATCTAATTTGATGCAAACCGCTTGAATAACAGTTTCTCCAAATTTGTTTTGATCTATCATCCACCATTGATTCGGCACCTCTGTTAGGTCGTCCCGATAGCGGATCTCAAATTTCAGAATGTTTTCCTAAAATCTATGGTGAAATGAATTACTATTCAGTGTTTTAGGGAGGAATGAAAAATGTGTATCAATAATTCCAACCATTGGGGGAGAGGATTCATAAAGAACATACTCTGAGGAACAAACTTCTCTCATTGTTCATTCCGGATGCGATTCATTCCTATATGAATAATAAATGAATTAAGAAATTATTTTTTGGGAATAAATCTTAGTAAACCCCAAAAATAGCATCCCATCAAGAAAATACGATAAATCCAATGGCTAATGTGTCTGTGGATTATTCCTCATTCATCGTAAGATTGATGAACATGAAATATGAATCAAAAAAAAATATCCTATCTAGATTTTTGATCGCTCGCTGATGAAGATCAATTGACGCATCATCACCATTGCTGAAATCCATCAAGAACAACATTCATAGATATTTTATCCAAGGTAATGTCATTGCCTCAAAGAGGATTCTCTAGGTTATTCTATCCAGGGACCCCAGAGGATACTAGGGTTTTGATCCAAATCATGGATCACTTCATAAAGGATTATTTAAAAAAATGGGTGTTCTGTCATTGAGTCGATGAAATAGAAATAAAATAAATATATTTGCAATTCCATTTATTCATTTAAAGTGTTCATGGATACTTTCCATAGTTTAAAAATTGAGACCAATGTTATATCAGGCTTTGGGTAAAACCACTATTCTACATAAAACGATTGCCTCAAATTTCTATTCTTGGAACCCTGTTAGTTGTTATTCCACTTTCTCAGGAAAACTATGTTCACTTGCTATATAATATTTTAAAATGATTAAAACTATTGATCCAGGAACACCAGGCCTTAGAATCACATGTCGTCTCATCTCTTAGTTTCAAAATAATTCCATAGAATATTAAAAAATAATACATTGAAAATATGGGACATTACAATTTTTATGTTATCCACATTTATAAACATACTTTATTCCATTACATGTGTCCTTTTAAAAATATAATTATTCATCATGGGTGTGGGTAAATTAGAAAAAATATTAAATATTAATAATTAGGTATGATTTATGAAAATATAGTTATTTATTAATAATTAAAACTGAGACAATTATTACAAACCCAATTTACCATCATTTTTAAAAAACAAGGGTAACATCTGGTATAGATAAAAAATTTATAATTCATGAAAAAGTTTTTTTGAGACACCATATTAGTTGAAATAGTAATTTGTTATCGAGATAAAAATAACTATCCCTGTGAAGGCACTAAACACAAATGGGGACAAAACATAAGACCCTATTGTCTCACTGGTACATATCCTTCCACCACTTCCCTTGGAGGGAAATTCCATCTCTATTTTGTACAGACAAGTTATCCAAACTGAAAATCATTAGGAATATTCAAATTAACATACCATATAGTCTAGAAAAAAAATATAAAGGTATATATATCTCTATGATGGTACATGATAATATATTTGAATGTATATAATTTTTAATAAACATGTATATGTATATATATGTATATTATTTTTAATTTCATATTTTAATATTATCTTATATATTTTCTCCTAAAAATACGTAGGTTTAGGAGCTAGGTGAAAGAATTACAATAATGTTTTATTATAAAAATGATAGTGTTTTATTATATAAGGTTTTAAAATCATGAGTAAGATATTAACATCATGAATCTGACTCAATAAGATGTGAATAGAATTCCAAGATCATAAAAGATCATCTACAACATTACTCAATAATTTATCTTTTTAAAAGAGCATCAAAAACCTAGTTGGATCCACTATAACAATGTGTGACATCAATGTAGATATGATAATTAAGTTGGAGTAATTATTTAATTTTTAGAATCATTCTCAAAGTCACATTTCAATATCAAGCATTCAAAATTCCCATTACAATAGTTGAAATGGATTCTAACCAATGGAAATTCCATCAATTATTAAAGGAAAATTTGATATCTTTAATCAATTACAAAAATTAATTTTCAATAGAATAACAGTTTCCATTATAATTATATAATAATACATTAAAAAATCTATAATTGGTGTGGAATACAACCCCAGCCTGATGTTCTAGGTGCACCTTAATCTACCCCATCAATATTATATTTCTACCATGATGAATGTGAGGGGATCCATCAATGGGATTCCTAGCCAAAGGAATCATGACCTTGTTAGTGACACCAAATAACCTCATGTTGACAAGGTCTTCACTGTTATTTTTCATTTAATATATTTAAATTTTAGAGTCATCCATGATCTCTCTATGGAAGGGTGTGATCCCCACATGCCAAAAGGGAGTCTAGTTTTCATCGGAACGACCATTCATAACTCTCTATATCTAGGAAATGAGTGTATTTGTGGTGATAATCATCATTCCTTGAATCTATTCACTACAACTAGCTTCAGTGATGGAAGCCATAATCTCATCAATGATTTTCAGGATTTTATTTTGCCAAATATATCTAGGATGTAATTCTATATCAAACATGAGAAAATATAGTATTCAAATATATTTTTGATTCTATCCTCATAATTCAGGAAAACGTCACTATGTTATTCCTTGGGAAACCCTATACTATATATTATTGTATGGATGGGAAGCCTCCTCCTATATATTCTCTATATTTTCAACACATTTAAAGGGGGGATTAAGGAATTTCTGTAGTTTGGGATCCATGAAGGATCTATAATAGATCCTTCATATTTTTACCTATAATATTTTTTAGTAATCTATCAAAGGGTTTTTTGTTAAAAATTAATATTATAATTTTCAATATAAAAACACATATAAGTCTCATGATTGATATGATGTATATAAAATACATGTAAATTATCATTTTATTTCATTATATAAATGGTAATATGTTTTATGACATCAGGTAATTCCACTTCATCTTGATATTGAATGTACATCCATGGTGTGCATTAATAGTTATGTTTGGATTTATTTCGAATGAACCAAGTCAATAATTTTAAGAGATAATGAGAGGAATGTGTAATATAATTATAGAGAGATGACAATAAGTATGAGGAATATCCATTTAATATTTTTGTCATGAATCTATCATATATGAACTCCAAGGAATTATCTTTAAATGTTTGGAGGATCCATGTGAATTTAGAGAGGATTGCATAATTAAAGACTATCAGATCCTTATTCCCAATCCTATCAGTCCTATGTGATTGACATAGTCATTCTAATCAACATTAATAATCTTTTATTGATATATGGATCCATCCTAGATGATATTTATGACCAAAACGTGATGTTCATTCATGTTTGATTTGGGCCATCTATACCCATAGATGGAATATAAAAACATTGAGGATTTCATAGAGTTTACCAGAAAAATATATTAGGGATATAATCAATGATCCCTCATTCCATGTATCCATTTTATATGATATCCTAGAGTAGATATTTTCTCCATAACCTCCCTTCAAATAATCCAAAAAAGGGAACCCCATGGTATGTTAGATGGAGTGATCCAATATTTACATATAACGTTTTAGAAAATTTATTTATCATGGAGAATGTATCTCCACCACCCAATACCATAATTGATTTATTATAAAAAATAACCTATCTATAAACCTCTTCATGGTGTCGAAATAATTTTATTGATGTATGAGAGTTTTCTCTTTCATCCTACCCAATAAGGAGGATGTCATTAAAATAAAATTGATGTGTGGGGTAAAAAATATATTCTAATAATTATTTTTTTATAAATTCATTATTTTTCTATATAATTGAGATAAAGGCTCAGATAATAACCATCCATAAAAAATATGGGCCCAGATAGTGGGTCCCCTTGTCTGACCCCCTTCGAAGATTAAATGATCCCTCAATGGGACCCATTGATTACAAGAGAAATCATGAAAATTTTAACAATTCATTTTATCAAATTAATGAATGAGTTGTCAAATACATATTTTCGAGTATTTAAAAAATTAATCTTCATTTAATTTAGTCAAAGTCCATGATGATGACAAGTTTGAGAGAAATATTTTCATCATTCAATCCATTTTTCATGGTGTTTACACATTCTAAGGAGCTTCTTAGTAACTTCTGTGTTCTCCCACTAGTAAAACACCTAAATTTATTTTAGGATAATTATAACCATGATATGTATCAAACCCCTATTGTAATGTTATTTATAATGATTTTTGGTATTTTTTTTCTTGTAGTAGGCGGACAATAATCATTAAAGTCCACAGTACACTCTCTTTTTTGTGTCATGTTAATGAAATTAGATTTCACACCATAAATCCTGGAAGAATGATTGAATAATTATGTCACAAAATTTTAAATATAATGATGCACAGTTTCCCAAAAGAACATGAATAATTTATTAATGATGATATATGATCACCTACACAGTCAGTGATAAAGAATAAAATAGCTTCTTTTATTTCCTTCTCATCAAGTTGTTTAATAAGATTCATCTCTTTATGTGGATAAACTGTGGGGTTTTATTATTAGATAACATCTGAATTTTTTCATCTTCTTGATTAGAGTATATTTCTTGCCAAAAGTCATCCAGCATATTGTAGTTTTCATTTTATGTTCTTAATAAGAATTGATTTATATTGATTTCAGTGAACCATATTGTATCCTTTTTCCCATGTGAAATAAATGAATGAACATTGAGTTTTTTTTCAATCTTGTATCCATATGATAATATATCAAATTAGTCTGAACTCCCCTTGAGGAATTAATAATAAACTATTTTGGAGAGGTCATGGACCTCATCTCAAAAGTTAACATTATGGTTTGGATTTGCGATTGATAGTGTAACATGTGACTTTTAGAATCCTTGGTATTTTTTCAATGCTATATATGGATTCTTTTTTTGAATATATAATCATATTTAATGTATTATTATCTTGGGGAAAATATTATGGAGGTGAGGGCTAGGTTGATCGGTTTTTCTAATGATTCATAACGATCAATGTATATCTCAGAACAACAATCCATGTATTTCTCAACAAGAAGGGAAGGGGACAACCTTTTTCTTCAAGTACCAATGTTAACCACCATAGGATTATTATCAAAATGGAAGTTTGGATCTATGATACTAGATACCTCAATGGATCACTTATTTCATTCTCTAAAATAATTCATCATTCTAATTAATTTGGTTATCTCCCATTGAGTGTGTATCTGCTCCATGTAAAGTCAACTCCAATAATGGGAACTCCAACAAGGGTACATCTATCAATGCAATAAGTGAACTCATAAGATTACAACAAGTTGATGTAGGTTCCAGTTTTCTTTCTCGGGTCTAATAATAGTATTCAGGTCACCCAAGAGAATCCATATTTGAGACATCTGATGAGATATGATTTCCAGAACCCTATAAAAATATCGCAATTCATTATATATATATATGTGTGTGTGTGTGTGTGTATTTAAATTTGTAAAAAAATTGTGTTTTGTGTGTGCAAGTATTAATATTTCTATTGTATATATATTTTAAGGTGTTTATTACTATATTTGTATATATTTTTATGTGTGACTGTGTCTATATTAATATATTTATATATGTTATAAATGAATTTATATATATAAATATAAATATATAAATATATATATATTTGTGTCTGTGTTTTTGTGTATATAAATATTTATTATATATTATTTTTAATTTCATTTAAACTATTATTTTATACATAATACATATATATATAAATATTTACCAAAATATTTCTATGATTGTTAATTTAATATAATAAATAGTAAATTTTATCTCTAATAAATTGTACTATATTATAAAATTATCATTATTAGTTAATATTTTTATAATTTATATATTTTATATTTCTAATTTATATTTGCCTCTTCTGGTATATGTATATATATGTTATATATATATATATATATTAATGTTACATAATACTATTACATTATGTGTGTCTCTATATAAATAAGTGTCTGTGATTGTATATATCATTAAATAAAAATTTACACACAATATATATATATATATATATATGGGTGTGTGTCTGTGTGTGTGTGTATATATATATATTATATAGTTTTCAATGTCATATATATTTTTGTATATATTTATATATTAATTTTATTTTTAATGTTAATTTTATAATTACAATTGGTTTTAAATTATATATTATAATATATATATATATATCTATGTGTTTGTGCCTCTGATAAATTTTAAAATGTGATAAAAACTTATTTATGTGTAGAAACACACATATAAATTGGACTCATTTTATAAAAAGCTCAATTTTTTGGCCACCAATTTTAAAACATTATTAAATTATTCATGTATTTAACACATAAGTAAATTAGAGATATTTTTATGAAAAAATGGATAATTATACATTTTTTCATAATAATATCACTATAATTGGTAATTTTGAATTTTTTTTAAAAAATCATAAAAACATCTCTACATATTATTTTTGAAGCAAAAATACAAAAATTAAATCATTAGAAGCATTAATGAATGAATGGAAAACATGTGATAAGATGATTATATTTTAAAGCCTCAGAAATAATAATATATTATATTCATTACAAGAAAAACGCTTGTCCACAACTTGATCATTCAAATTGGTATGTTCATTCAAATACAACATTCCCATTAATTAACTAGAGTGAGGCATGAAGGAAATTAATAACCTTAAATGTTTGGTAATAATATCTCATTTGGATTTTTGGATACACTTAATTAGAATAAATTAAATTTTTTTGGTGTTGGTGAAAATAAATTGGGATAATCTATAAAATGAATTTGGATAAAGTGTTCACTTACCTACAATCCATATTTGGTATATTTTTTTACCCAAATAGATGAGACATTAGAAAAAATACAAAGACGAAATAAAGATTTATTTAAATGTTGATCTTCATCTAACAATGTATATGATATAAACATAAAACTTTCATAATTTTAATTGGAGATAATCTAGTTGACACCCAAATTAAATGATTAAGGAAGAAGAAAATTATTTCATAAAAACAGATAGTATAGAAAAATATAGAACCATCATCATCATCAACATTGAGATAAATTTTTAAAGTATAAATTGAATAATGCAATAATCTTCTTATATTGGTATATGAATTTAATAATTTTTCATAAATTATATTGAAAAATAACTTCTTTGAAGAAGAAACCTTCAAAAAATTAACATGTTAATAAATTTATGAAAGAAGATAAATATGAATATAGTGATAATAGTAAATTTTACATTTACATATAAATATTTATTCAGGGTCTATGTATCACAAGATTCAATATAAAAAATAATTATATGGATAGCTTTTGGGATAACATAAAATCTAACATGTCTCTATCATCTATAATCAATAAATGAGAAATATTAAGTTGTTAAATGATCTTTTTCATAATAAATGGTTTATGATACATAATTCTCAACTCATGTTCTCAATATTAGATTTATGTAATTGAAATGCAGAGACTTGGGTTTCAACTGTGTATGGATGTAGCCACAAACATCATTCTGTAATCATTTTTAGGTAGTTTATTAGAGTTCCTTTTGAATAATAACATATAATATTTTAAAAAATATATTACAAAATTCCTTAATATGATAACTATTATTGAGAATCAACTGGGAGGTTTAATATTATTTGTCTTGATGATGGTATTAAATGGAATGTGAAATAGTTTTTTCCCTAAATAAAAGGAACAAATGTTGTGAATTGTCAAAAAATTAATTTTAAATAGAAATAATTGTACTTTAAAGTTGTTCAAAATTTCAATTATAGCAACCCTAAACACTAATGTTTAATTTTTTTAAATACTTGAATTACTAAAAGAAACTAAAAATAGATTCCTTGTAAAGAGTTAATGCTATAGAAATAAATTATTATACATTAACGGTAATATGATATCAATTTTATATTAAATAATTTTTTTGAATATGTATAGGAGATAAATATTGAAAAATAATTTGTAGATAAAACATATATGTGTTCTTTCAAGTTCTATGTTAATGTGTTGATACATCAAGAATGTGGATGGAGTGGATTATTTAAATGATCAATCAGATCTAAATAAATAATTCTAATTTCAGTATTATTTTATGATTTTAAAATATATTTTATTTGTAAATGATTGTTTTTATAAATAATGTAAGAGAATTATGAACATGATTATATTTAATCAAATTCTATAATATTTTTGAAATAAGGGACACACAAGTTTCAAAGAGGATAAAATTTTGTTATAAAATATATTTTATAAAATACTAGAGAAAGAGTCTCCACCACCCAACAATGGTTTATTTTAATTAATAAAATATTATACCATTAACATTTCTACAATCCTATAATACACAATATATGATGTAGGGATGAATTTTTTTGGATTTCATCACTAAATGAATAATTTTTCATTTCCTAAAAAAATTATTTTTGTCTTAGAAAATTATTTATCTTAAAATATTTATCGAAGAGAATGTTGTGAATATGGTTGAACCCAGTGAAGTTATAAAATTGTAAATAAATAATTATAATGGTATAATTCAAAATTAATGACACTTTATATCTGAAAATAATTACAACCTGTTGGAAAATAATAATCTTAATGTAAACTGTCATATTTTAAATTGTTAAAAAAAGATACAAATTAAAATTATAAATGTTGATGATAATAAATTATTTCAAACATAGAAAGTGTTTTTTTATTTAAAAATAACATGTTATTAACAACATAACATTTTATTATGTGATGTAAATATGTTTTAAAATTATGATCAAAGAGTTGGATATGATAATTATGAATCCCAATATCCTTATTTTCCATAATTGATTTATTAGTAGATAATAATACAATTGAGAAGTTTGTTAGGGTGGTTTATAAAATGGTTATATAAATATTTTTCTATGAATACATTGTTTTGTAATGAATATGATAGATACACAATTCAATATCATACATAATGCCTCTGTAGTTATCTTTTAAGTGGGATACTATTTTTACAATTATTGGGTTTAGTTTTTTTATTTTATTCTTAATAAATATTAGTCATATAAAGAATGTATCATATTAAAAAAGATGTATATTTTTAACCATTAATTCATCATAGATGAATTTTTTATTTGATGTATAATGATAATTATCTTTTCAATGTACTCCTTGGTGTAATTCCTAAATGATTCTAACCATGGATTATTATATATTATAACGATCTGTGAATTTTAACATGGGTTTCATTTTGTATAGAGATATGAGATTCTCTCATAAAACTAAAAAGAATATTTTAATTCAGGATTACTGACCAAATATACTATGTAGACTATATGAACTATGTAATTGAAATATCATGGGTTCATCTTTAATATTGAATCCCCATTACTTGATGTTCAAATGATTTATAATATGAGAAAATTGATAATTTGATTCCTTTTTATGATATCCATCAAGATGACCTAATAATGGGATGGTTAGGTATGTTATTGATCATATCATTAATTCATCTTTTGTCATGATATGACTTTTCATATCATACCAAATGTATGAAATTAGGTCCCTCAATTTAGATCGACCAAGTAATTGTGTTACAATTACAAGGTAAGTGGCCTGCTATTTCTTTATCAATTTCAGTGCGGTATTTTGTTGTTTCCAACCATTTGTATCAGTGATATATTTGGTTTTCATCAGTATTTTTAGTCCATACATAGTGAATTTATGTCATATTATTTATCTATATTGGATTGATATAACTTCTGTCATATAGTTACTTTCAGTATTATAAAAGCGGTTCATATTATTATGCATATATTTTATGATATAAAGTTTGGATGAAGGAATGTTGACATGAGTTTTATAGATATAACACTAGATCCATTTGTATCTTGAGTAGTGGTAATGATTTTATAAGTTCCAATATTTCATACAATTATGTATTTTAGATTACATAAATAATTTCATTGATACAAAGGCACATAGGGTTCTATATTATGATTTTTTTGAAGAGTATTATTTTTTATTATAAATTTACTATAAAAATTTTTTATATCTAACCAAAAATTATTTACAAGATATCAAAATTGAATTTTACATGTCCTTATATAAGTTATTATGAATGATTAAAAATAAGGTTAAATTATATAAATTCTATCAGACATTAGTGTAAGTAATATATTTCTAAAAAGATGCTCAAAATATAATAACTTTTTTGTGGTATTAAAAATTCTAGTAGTTGTAATCAAATAAAATATGTCATGGTAATGGTCTCTATTCTGTGGTTTTAGTAATAACATTTTATGAATTTTATATCATTATTTTTTTATTGAATATTTATTCAACTGTAATATATAAGGATTAATTTGATGATCATGTAATAATGTTTAATGAGTTACAATCATGGAAAAGAAGTATTTAATTATTAAAAAATTAAACACAAATATCATCTATTATTAAAAATATTTGTATTATTATGATATTTTTAGGAAATAATTCATTCATATATAAAATATTGAGAACCATTTATGGTCCAAGTAATGTCATTGGATATATGTATAAATGTGTTAATGGTTTATTAAATAGAAATGTGAATTTGTAAGAAAATTCTATTTCACAAAGTGTGATAAACTAAAAATTGATACTCCCACTCTCTCATACTCTTTAACTTATGATCTTGTAGTGTGTGAGGAAGATAGAATCATTCGAATATATTAGATGATTTAGAGAAGCCTATAAAATACACTTTTTGAAGGGATAGTTTTTTTCATTTTAGGTATCATCAAAAATCACATTAAGATGATATTTCATTAATTCTATTATCATAACCAAAAATAACTTTCATATATTGTATTTTATTTAATTAAAACATATGGTAATATCAATTAGGAATTGGGTTTTAATGTAAACTTAATAATTCCATTGGAAATGGGTTTTCGTCTCAAAAACCCACACCTAATGTGATAAAAATAATATATTTCTCTGTAAAACATATGGTAAATGAGAAAAATCACTTTTTTTCAAAGATAAACCTTCTATGAATTCCGGTGGAGGCAAGATGTAAGGTTTGAGTCGTGGACTGATCACAGCATTTTGTGTCATCGGCTGGGACACAGTGCCTCGGCTTGCAGAAAGGGTTCTTTGAGCAGAAGGGTGCGCAGTCGGGTGAGAGAGGGTTCGGTTGATCAGGATGGGGATGCTACGGAGAGTCTTCACTTGCAGGGGATGGATCGGCTGGATGGGGGGTTGCATCTTCAGCATGAGGTACTGAATTTAGTGGGCAATAGAGCTGCTGGCATAGGGGATGAGGTGCAGAGACCAGGAATGGAGCCTCATGGGCCGATGGTCAGTGATATCTTCGCCAGGTTGAAGCAGGACTTAGGGCTGGTCGGTTCCTTAAAGGGTATTGGTGACCCTTCTGCTGTTATCCAGGAACCGGGAGACTCTTGTGGCTCTTTAGCTGATGCTGTGGGGACTACCTTGCCTGGTCTGGATCTTTTGAGTGCACCTACAACACTTGATGATGTCCAGGTTGAGCAGCCTCTGCGCATGGAGCATGCGTTTGTGAAGATTGATGGAAAGTAGACTTCTCAATCGGATGGTGTGTCAAAAGGTCAAGATTTAATGCCAGTGAGGAGGACATAGGATGGGGAAGGACCTGATTTGGCCCTTAAGGCATGGACTTCGGTGGAGGAGGATGATGGCTGGGTAAGGGCTTCTCCTGGACTGAAGTCACAGCCTGTGCAGAAGGCTGCTAATGTTGAAACCAGCAATTGCTTCTCTGGTCTGATAAATGAAGAGGTGGATGAGGGGTGGGGCCAGCTTGAAGGAGATGTTCCTACTTGGACTGATGGAGAGAAGCTGCCAGGTGAATTGCATATGCAAGATGTAGATTCTGGGTAGTCACAGTGCATGGCAACACATGGCAGTTCTAGTCATACTGGGCAGGAGAAGGGTGAGAATAGCAGTCTTCAGAATGTGATTCTTCCTGGAAAATGGGGGGATATTTCTGACAGTGAAAAAGAAAATGGTGATCGAAGTCGTGCTTCCTTTAGTGACGTGGTGCAGCATGGGAAGAAGACAGTAGCAGGAAATGGGGATGTTGTGTCTGCCTCACCAAGAAGAAGGCAGCAGAAGGATTACTCCTCCATGCCAAAGCCAATGTCCACTAGATCCTCGTTAAGTAAAAGCAAAGGTATGATTTCTTCTGAGGAGTTGGTGTGTTTAGAGAAGTTAAATCTCAGAAGAAAGTATGCGAAGACACTGAAGCAGTATGAAAGTTCGGAATGGGAATCGGCTACCGCGGATGAGGCGTTTGACCCGGGTGATGGCGATGGATTTGGTGATGCGTATGGCTTCTGATTTGTAACTGTTTGCGCTTGTTTCTTATGTTCATTTTCTGTACTTTTTGGTTATTTTAATAAATGGCCAGAGACATTGTCTCTACCTGGACCTTTTTCGTTTTGATTGAATATATATTATATATTTTATTAAGTATAAAAATGTTGTTTTTTGTGATTAAATATTTCATTCCCTTATCTATAGGAATAATTAATTAAATGTATTATTTCTAATTAATATTTATGTTTTTATGTTTATTATAAAAAATTTATATAGGAACACATATTTATAATGTTATACACCAGTCTTCATTAAATTAAATTCTCAAAAGAAATATGGTTCATATGGGATCTCTCAACTACTATATATAGATGTTATAAATTATTTATTTATTGTGAAGAACAAATCCATATTATGAATCAATAGGATCATGTAAATGAGAAAAATCACTTTTTTTCAAAGATAAACCTTCTATGTACTATTTTTTTTGTGGTGCATACAACATCAATCCATTCCCTCTAACCGCACAGTCTTGCACAATGTTATTTAGATTGTCTGAAAAGTGATTAATTATAGCGAGTCTAAATCAAAATATAAGTATCATCTCCTTATTCAAGGGATGTGGGATTATTTTTGTCTAAATTTACATTATGGGGAGTCTAATCACACTCTCCATCATTCCTCACTCAATAAATTCATTGAATCATGGTTTCATGATATATCCATCACTTCCTTAGAAGTTATAACATTTATTTTGGTATTTATTAAATTGTATTTGGTTCTCTGGGAGTAACATAAAGATATTTTACATCAAGGTTTATGGACTAGATTTACCCAAGAGATGTATAAAATGTCATGGGATCAGTAATAAATAAATGGCATATTAACCCAGCATTCTTGAATTAAACCTACAGAATCTCGATACACAAGCTGGTACATGTAGTGTTTCGAAAGGTTTTGGGAATATTGTTATGAACTAGAAGCGATATTCAACATCCAAATAGATAGGTCTTTTTAAAATGGCTTCTCAAAAGGTTGGGAATAATTTTATATTCAAGGGGATCTATTATTATGGTGATTATTTTCCATTATGGGGAACAAAACCCACTCATCCCAGAGAATCATGGATGGTGTAGTGGGGTAACCCTTTTTCATCTTTATGACATCTCTTTTTTACTCATTATAATATTAAATAACAATATTGGTTAAATTTTTCAATTATTAATCCCCCATTTATTGTTCTAAATTTTACTTTATTAGGGAATACAACATCATGTTAAATAAAAAAATTGACGATTCTTCAGACATGGTCTGAGGGGAACAAAGAAGTTGAACATCAGGCATCTAAATATGACCCAAACCAAAACCATTGATGCTTATGATATCATTGTATATCATCCCCAAATATATCAAGAGAATTGTACTTGGTGATACCCTTCAGATCTCTCACTTCAATCCAGTTTGATTTTTCCTAGGTGTTCTTCCTCAACAATTAATAAAATAATGAAATTACTATTCAGTCAAAATTATTTAGTTAAATAATATTTAATAATTATTCATGAGCATAATAAATTAATATAATTATGATTTTTAATATTTATGTTATAATATATAAGTTATAAATATAAAATGAAGATGAAAAAACAGATACAAAAAAACAATTATTAACCCTTTCCTCACTATTATCTCCTTCTATTAAGGACTGATCATTAATTTAATTCCCCAAAAAATTAGATATGTTATTTTTATAACAAGGTAGGTTAATTGTTGTGTAGTTCAAAAAAAAAATTTGAGTGAACAAAGGTATATGTTGAGTCATAAAAAATGATTAGTTAAATTTTCTATTAAAAATATTGTTTGGGAAGAGGTATTTGATATTTCTAAAAATAATAGATTTCTCTGTAAAGTAATTTTCTAGAGAAGAAATAAAATTTATTTTAAACATTGTAAATTGTAATAATTAATTGTTTTTAAATAATACTTATAAATTTTAAATTACCATTTTGGAAATATATATAATTTTACCATTTCATTCATTTCCATTATATATATGTAGTCACAAATATGATAGTTTTTACTTACAATCCCATATTTTGGATACACTTTATTATACCCACGAAATTCAAAAACATCTCATTTCTTGATTAGTTTTAATAAGTATAATATTTGGGTTCATCAATGAATAACCTATTTACATCACTATGTTAACCCAATGGTGGGGTTCTAAAAGTGAGGAGATCCAGGGTATGGTCCCAATATATATAGAGATGGAAGGGGTGAATCATTGTATCAAATTATACTCTTAAATTTCATGAACATTATTATTTTAATTTTATTTATTGATGGTATATATGGAATAATTATACTTATTTCCTTTTTTTATGTATTTTAATTAACATAAATTGGTTGTGATTAACACTATATATTAATAAGTTTCACAATTCGATATGAATGAATACAAAATTAATAAAACTAATAATAATCCATCAAATAAAATTTGACTAGTATAATAATGTAAATGTAACTGGGAATGGAATATCCTAAACCCTTGATTCAATGTTATTATTCCAACTTTAATTAATGCAATAGTGCATTTTTAAAGAAGTTATTTAAAACAATTTTCCATGAATTCTTATTTAAATATCAATATTCATAGAAAATTCATTAACAAATAAAAAACTCCATGTTTGAATAACATGAATAACGTTATTCTTAAATTTATAATATCATAAAAAAAATTTAACTATTTAATTATCAATCTAATTATTATTCATTTAGAATATAATCACACAATTCAATCTTTTTGAAAATCACGAGATACACATAATATCTCATATTAAAGAAGTAAGATTATAAAATTCATAAATAGTAGTTTTTAATTCAACATGAGAAATCACAAATCAAAAAAAAATACTTGTTCTATTTTATTTAAAAACTCTTCATTCATCCAGAATACCATCTAAAACTAATTATTTACCTTTTTACAGAGTTTCCATATTTTTCATTTTCAAATTAAAAAATTGGTAACAATGTTCATCTTTTGTCAAGTTATATTTATGTTTTATTCTTTGGTATTCATAGATTCCTTATAAAAATATAGAATAAGAGTATATTATGTGTAGAGTTAAGTATACATGATTAAATGTTTCAACATTCATGTAAAATCCTCATAGAATAAAATTTTGTGTCTCATATCATAAACATATTATATATAAAATACACACCACTTGAAATCCATTGGTTCATAACTTCTAGAAAATAAAACAATAATTGTATCATTAAAACACTCCTAAAGACCAATGATACAATTATAATAGATAGAATATGTCCTATCAACTATCATAAAAATAAGTACATCAGTGACATGCAATAATTACTATAGTGGTCTGACAGAACATATGATTTTTACTAAACATTATCTTCTTTTCATTTAGATATTCATATGTTTAATATATATTTTATTTTATTTCTTTCAATAATATGATTATCATATTAAAAATATTTTAAAACTCCTAATTATCTTGTATTTATATTAAAGAAAAATGAAAACGATATGAAATCAATAAAATACAAACCTACATGAAGGCAACACCTGAAAATCCAAAGTGAAAACATCAAATACATAAAATATTCCTTTTTAATCTCATTAAAAATTGATTCAACTAAAAACAATAAATTATATTAGAAACCATATAATTAAAATAAATATATAATTTTAAAATTTCATTCTTCAAGAATAATGATTCAAATAATGAATAACTTGTTGAACATTCACATGATAAAATATTGATATTAATTAGGTAAATATTTACACTAATGATTATCATTTTCAACTCTTCAAAAAAATGATATAAACACCCCTGCATCTAAATAATAAGTAAATAAGTATCACATAAATTATTTTAATTCTATATGAGTGAAATTGATGTAGGAAACATTAATGAATGTTGAAAATATTTATGCTACATATAAAAAACAACTCTCTAAATCATCACCCTTTCATTCTTATTTGTGTACATTGTTCTGAAAAATCGCCACATATATCTTAAACATTAATTTGAAACATTAATTATTAAACAAAAAAATCAAAAAAATCACCACCCATACATGTTTAATGCATAACTTTTCTCTTATTTTATTTCACTTCATAGTTCCTCAAAAATCATAAGAACATCGAAAAAATTTATATTTTATGATATTCCCCCATTTTTAAAAAAAATAATGAAAAAAAATAAATTTATGTGGATAGAACATATATACCGAAGACTCCATTTTTTTAAATTTTGGAAACCCTTAAGTAAACTCAACTTTTGATATAAATCCTTTGGTAATGTTTTTTCTACACATATGATGCACATTCCTTTATGAGTGTAAATTAGTATTTTAAGAAAAATTTAAAATCCATCTCATCTATGACATGGAAAATTATATTTATGTTCAGTAATGAATAATTTCAAAAATAATTATTTGAAAAAATAATCACCTTTTGATTGTCACCTCTTATAAGAATAGGTATCTTCACTTCAAATGTGATATATTTATATTTTTTCTTCAACTATATCATTTAAGACAGTTATTATGTTGAATAAATGTACATTAATTCATTAATATTTAATTTAATAAAATTATTCTTCATTCTTTTATATCCCCTAAACATTTCTCTTGAAATAAAAACTCTAATTGAGGTAAAATTTCAATCATAAATTTTTCTAACCCAATTAACATAAGGTTATCTAACATAAATGATCTTAACATTTCTATTTTAATGATTCCCATTATCATATCTATATTTTTTATAAATTATAATCTACTTATATGTTGAAAAATTAAATTTATTAGGTGAAATTTTGAAGAAAATACAAAATTTGAAAATAGAAATATTATTTGGTATTGAAGTAGTTAAATACTATGGACTTCTATTTTGAATTCTTAACTTTTTTTTATTTAATTCATTGAAATAATTTAAAATGTTAGTTACATTTTATAATAGAGTGTAAATACCCTTCACATTGATGATACTATGTTTCATAAAAAAATTATTGTCACACTTCTATTGATATAAAAAAATATAATCATTTACTGCTTTAATTTAAAGACCTGAGAAATATTTCATTTCTCAATGTCTGTATTCTGAAACATAAAAATAATTTTCTAGTAGATATTTTTACTTTCATAATATTAATTTACATAATATTTAATTATTTTAAACTTGAAATAAAGGATCCACCATAACCTGGTTGTTTAGAACACATTGTTGCCTATAGTTTTGTAAACCATGAAATAGTTTGGTTTATTGTCCCATGGAGATTAACATGGGAACCTAAATGTTGCGGAATATATCATAAATTATGCATTATCTAGAACATCATGAAATAATTCAATGAAAACTTTTATATGATTATTATCTTGATGATTTTCAATATACTAATCATTTTTTAATTGTTAAAAAAATATAAATTTCAAAAATTATTTAAATGTTACAAAGAATTGTATATTATAAAACAGTAACGAAACATTTAATTTAATAGTTAAATGAATCAAATAAAAATACTATTCTTTAATGGATAATATAAAAATATTATTTTATTTTATTTAATATTTCCCATATTATATTATTGTCGTGAAAATTCTCAAGGAAGTTTATTATTTCTTCCACTCCCTCCCTCATTCCCATTAACTATAAGGATTTATTAAAACATGATGAATAAGGAACAATTCATAATAATTGGTTTATTTATTCATCCCAAGGATACCATATGAGGATGGATTCAATTGGATGCTTTATGGTGAATACTATAATGATTTTTATGAATATCATAGATTTTTTAATTTCAATAAAAAAATGTACATCATTATTCATTATAGATTTTTTTCTAGAAAATAAATAGATGCCATGAATTTTTAGTTTTGGGATGATGATTTATTTTGATCATAGATATGGTATCCCATCCAAAATTTATGAATGGTATTAAAAAATATACAATATCGTTTCGGTTGATTCGATGAATAACTGATGAAAATGAAAAATGCTAATCTCTTGAATATATGACGTTTTTATTAGAAATATTTCGTGATCGATTTGTATTTTGAGACCATAATATTTTGTATTGATAAAAATAATTTTTGTATTATAATTATTATAAGACCATTGGTATTATTATTTTTATTATTTTTTAATGTAGTTTTTCAATATTATTTTGTTTCAATTTTTTTATTTCATAAGTTAGAAATCATTTTTAGCATAATTATTCAACAAGGCCTAAAATTTGGAATTTCATAAAAAAATTACAGTTTATGAATTAATGTTTTTTTAAATAATTTGATTAGTTTTTTTATTAAATAATATAGGTATGGTAGTGAATGATGATAAGATAAAGAACCTGAAAGGATATATAATTTTAAATCCAAGAGGTTAAGAATATGTTTATAGAATAACAAATTAGAAATTAGTGGCTGACAATATGATTCCTCACAAACATAGTCTCAATCTCACTTCCATATAAGTAATAGAGGAGACAAAAATATATACATAGAAATGTATGAAAATTATTTCGTATCCCAACATAATACCATTATTGAGAATCATACTACATCTATATCAAAAGAAGGTGTGTGGACTACTCTAGATATGATTCTTATGCCAATAGAGAATAGAATCCCAAAAAATAATATGAAGTCCATCCAATTAAATTTACATTGTGACACCCTATATTTTTTGAATTTATTATTCTAGTATAATGGATCAGATTCCATGTATTGTAGAGTATAAAGTATAAATTTTTACTAAGTCTAGAAACAATGTTGTGTGAGGTTCATGTGTAACAATATCACAGTCACTCAACGTAGTTTTTATCATTGGTTATGAATATATTGTATAGAAAATGTAGTTTAATTCATTAATTAAATTAAATTATTGAATAATCATAATAATTATCCTAATGAAAACCATCAATATTCTATATGGTAGATGAATATGTGAAATGATATATATGATTATTGGAAATGGAAACAACTCCAAAATAGTTTATGAAAAACACATTCCACTAGGATTTCATAAAAATATATGGTAAAAATTTAATTCATTTAATTGATCAAAATTATGACATAATAGACCTAGAAAACCTACAATGATGAGGTAGATCAAATAAAATATTATAATAAAGAAGTTCATATAGTCTAGAAATAAAATTATTATCGGAGGGCATCCATTATACATGTGGGAGATTCAATCAAAACATTATTTCCTTGTGGATGTAATCTATATGGTGAGGAAATAAATCCAAAAAGGGATATCTATTTTTTCCTATATGAATAATAATTGAATTCATCGACCACTAGAGGATCAAAGGTATGTAAATTTAAAGAATAAGTTTAGTTAAAACAACATGACATTCTAGAGAGAAATTTAACAATAGAGTACATTATCTACATGTGGGAAGAGTTATCCCAGATTCTTCATGATATTAATCATAATTCATCTTCTCATATTGATATTGGATACAAAAATATTTTTACATGGGAATGAATTTTAATGGAATTTATCTTGTTCGTATATTGTCCATTTTTGAGTATTGTAATTTCCTTCTAATAACAGCATATGTTTTATGGATATTGGATTTATATTATGTGTTTTTGAGTGATGGAGAAAAATCAAAAGTTCACACAACCCACTACGTATCTATTAATAACTTCAAATCATTTTTCTTATAAGCATATGTAAATAAAATGATTGAATTTACACTAATTACATGAGGTAGACCACTATAGATGATGTTTTGGGTATTGAATTGTATGATAACCTAATAAGTGTGATTGAAAACTACATAACTCTAGATTTGAAAATCCAAGAATATACACCTGGATAGGTGTGATAGTGGAAACAAAAGCACCGCTAAATGGTGAAATTAGTGCTATTATCAAGGAAGATTTTTTCACCCTATGAGGGCATAAATCATTAGTTGAGAGTCCTTTGAGGTAGCTTATAATATAATATCCAATTGTATAGTGGTTGGTAATCAATATAGTATCATTAATATAATATTAACATTGGTATTGTAGAAATAATTCCATCTACCCTACATGATTAGGTCAATAGATGTGTATGTGATCAAATGGTTATAAACTCTTGGTTAGATAAACATTGGACTAACTTCTCTCTCATCCAATACACATTACATTTATTTAATGGAATATTTATAAAAACCAATGTATAGAACATGTAATGACCTTCCAATTCTCATTGGATTAGGACCTCAAAAAGTCATTACTAAGCCTTAAGTGACATCCCCAAGACGCCAAAGGCTTGAACTAAATGCCAAAGGGTTTCAACTACATGTGGGGGTAGATTTACCCTTTAATGAATTAATCCAAAAAACAACCAAGCATAACCAGAAATTCACTATATGATGCATGAACCAAAATAATGACAACTAAACAACTTCATTTTTTTCAACAAAAATCAAGTACACAACAACGGAAGACCAAACCAGGCCTCAATGTAAACATTGGATGAATAACTCAAGACTCTCAAAGACACCATGACTCCATGCTCCACAAGATACATGATCCACAAAATCTCCAAAAAATCACCATGAGCCACTATAAATATGATGCTTTACCTTTTCCTGTGTCTCGAAATACGACATCTGCAAAAGCACCTATGTTCCAAAGCAGGGGAGAGTATAAAACTTAGTATGTTTTCCCCAACGAATTTCCTACTCACACCACTAGGATAGAATGGTTAGCCACATTAATATAAACAATGATTATATAAAATATTTTCCCAAATGTAGTGTATAACTAAATATAAACAATTTTCCAAAACCTTTCATAAACAAATGCATTCCAAGAGAAATTGGAACCAATTTCCCACAAGTTATTTTTCCTGAAAAATAATCAAACAAGCTTAATAACCATTTCACAATCATTCCTTTTTGGAATATCCAACAATTTCCACAAACCCGTGATACTAACCATGCATGCTACCTAGAAGAGGGGAGAATCCCTAACCCTTATACATCCCATCCATGATGGCGGATACATCTTACCCTTATCGAACCCAAATGCACATGAATTCTTGAAGGGGGAGTGCCCTTACCCTTATCCATCCCAACACTGATAGGAGAGACCCCTAACCCTTATCCATCTTGAATGCAATATTAATGTTTGAAGAGGGAGATCCCTAACCTTTATCGGATATTCCTAACCCTTATCTGTCCCACATGCCAGTGAACACACACATCCATCATGTCAAAAACCATGTGTGTTCAACCAATTCAAACCATTTCAATTCTTCACCATTTCAATTCCAAACCATTTCAATAAAACTCCATTTTTATTGAAAAAAAATCCATCAACGTCATTTTATTCTCAAACCATTTCAATAAAACACCCATTTAATTGAAAACCCATCTTTTCATCAAACCATTTACAATTTCAGTAATCCGAATTTAAAATCAACATTTTAAAATCACGAAGCCAAATAACTTTTCACAACAATTTCCCATGATTTCACAATTTCATAAAAACCATAAATCATCACTAATGAAGATTAATTTCTTTCTTTTCAAAATAAAATCCATTCAGATAAACCAATTTTAGACTAAGACAATCAATTCCAATAAGAGGAGTCGAGAGTGAAGCCTCTTACCTCAAAGGTTTTGATGAAAACCCAAACAAAAAGAGAATTCACAATAAAACCAGGTTGATTGTTCAAAAATTCTCCTTAGATCTCTTCTCTTAGCAAGATCAAGACCAAATCTCATCATATTTTAATCCATAAACTTAGATGTTCCAATAGAGAGCGTAGATCTTAGAAACCGAGGGAAGTGGAGAAGTAGATCTAAGTAGATCTATGAAACTGACCAAGAACGATGAAGAATGATCACATACCTCAAGAATCCGGCTTCTATTCACCAAGAGAAGCATTCAGATCACATTCAGAATGATGGGAGAACCTTCTCTGACCAAAGGAGAAGAAAACTCCTGAGTTATGGATCTTTAGAAGAAAAAACGAGGCACTTAGAGGAAAAAACAAGTGAGATCCACAATTTAAAGATCTAATTTAAGTGCCCGCATGGTTAGTTCACACGGTTTGAAAAACCATGTGCTAAATATCCATTAGCTACTGCCTCAACCACCCTTCTCGCACAGTTTTGTCGCACGGTTAAACATGTTGTGTGTCGTGCATATAGAAGCAACTACCTCCAAGATCAACTACATAGGGTTTGGCTGCACAGTTTAGACAAATTGTGCATCACCGATGCGACTTCCCCTTTTTCCGTAAAACATCATTCCTAGTTCTCCTGACATACCAATTCATCACTATTAACATTAAAACCATTAAAATAGTTGAGAAATGGTTACATACCAGAAACATGGGTACTAAATTATCCCCACCATTGGTCTTTCTGTCCTTAGAATGTAGAAAACCTTCAGCCGATTGAATGAGTTCTGGTCACTGCTCTTTCATTTCCTTTTTATGTTCCCACGTCACTTCCTGAATCTGACCATTCTGCCATAAAACCCACACTTGACTCATGATTTTTCCACGCAAAAAATTCTCTTACCTATCAACAATCCATAGCAACATTTGCATCAATGAATCATCCGGCCCTAGGTCAACGTGATCACATCTGATCACATGGTCAGGATCAGACTGATACTTTTTCAACTGAGATTCATGAAACACATTATGCACCAAACTAAACCATGTTAGTAATTCCAACTGATATGAGTCCTCTCCAAACACTTCCAGTATCTCAAAAGGGCCAATTTATCTTGGAGATATCCTTCCCTGCTTTTTGAAATGTTGATGTCCAAGCCTTGGAGAGATACTCAAGAACACACAATCACCCACAACAGATGACAACGGTCTTTGACGGTGATCTGCATAAGATTTGTGATGGCTCTGAGCCATCTCTATCCTCTTTCTATTCAAATGAATTTTCTCTGCTGTTTCTTGGACAAGGCTCGACCCAGCTAGTGAAATTTACACAGTTTCCACCCAGTATAGTGGATAACGACAAGAACACCCATACAATGCATCAAACAGAGTCACGTGTATGGTGGCTTGACAGCTATTATTGTATGAGAACTCCAGTAAGGGTATATGATCCTCCCATGAGCCTCCAAAATCTATTACACAAACTCGAAACATGTATTCCAATTTTTTTACCATCAAATCGTATTGCCCATCCGTCTAAGGATGATGCGTCGTGCTCATAGTCAACTAAGTCCCAAGGGCTTGCTGAGATGATTTCCAGAAATGAGATTTGTACCTCGGATCTTTATCTAAGACTATATACACTGGTACACCATTCCTCATTACCACTTCTCATTTATAAATTTTTGAAAGATCTTCCACTGTATGAGTTTCACAAATTGGGATGAAATGGGCCTACATTGTTAGATGATCTACTATCACCCAAATGACATCATGTTTCCAGACCATTATTCGATGACCTGTAACAAAATTCATTTATATTTGATCCCATTTACATACTGGTATGGGAAAAGATTGTAACATACCAGCTGGTCTCTGATGCTCTACTTTAACCTGCTGACACATTAATCACCATGGGACTAACTCTACCACCTTCATTTTCATGCTGCTCCACCAAAACTATGTCATCAACACCTTATACATCTTCTATGTACGTAGATGAACATCTCATCTTGAATGGTTGTAATCATGAGGGAGTAGTTCCTAAAAAACCATTGGTACAACCATCCAATCTCTTAAACACAAAACTGAAACCCCATCAAGTTTCCAGCCATCAAACTTCTCCCCACCATTGAGTTTTGAACTTACAACTAGACATTGTGCATCAGATGTTTGTGCTTCTTTGATCATCTTTACTAAATCAAGAACAAGTGTATCTAAAATGAAAACAACAACATCACCTCGTTCTTTACATTCCACATGCATGTCTACTAATACTGACATCAACTGCTATTTTCCTAATGCTTCTTTCTCCAACTGAGCATATTAATTCTTGATTAATGCTTCCGCCACCGAATTCCATTTTTCGGGTGTGTACATCTTCTCAGAGTCAAACATCTAGAGATACTCCATCAATCTCCTTTTCCTCATATTCAAATCTCACTGTGAGAAAATTTGTTTCAAGTTTTTGTGACCCGTAAACCCAGTAAATTTCTAATCAAAGAGATAATTTCCATGTTTTTAAAGCATGGATGAGTGCAGCCAACTCCAAATCATGTGCTGGGTAATTTTTCTCATGAACCCTCAACTGCCTTGATCCATAAGCAACCACATGATCTCCTTGTATGAGAAAACAACCCAAACCTGATTCTGAAGCATCACAATATAAAACATACCCCTATCCTGATTCTAGAAATATCAAGATTGGTGCCAATGTGAGCCGAACATTCAGTTCCTGAAATGATTTCTGACATTTTTCCATCCATTGGAAGAGACTATTCATCTTAGTCAGAGCTATCATTGTTGAAGCTAGTCATGATAAATCACACACAATGTGTCGGTAATAACCAACTAGACCAAGAAAACTGAGTATCATGAACACATTATTTGTTGGTTTCCAAGAGATAACTACTTCTGTCATTTCAGGATCAACAAATACTTCTTTCTTAGAAATGACATGGCCAAGGAAATGTACTCCCCGTATCTAATAATTACACTTTGAATACACCACGATATCATCCATAAACACCACAAAAAATAATCCAAATATAGCTGAAATATCTGATTCATCCAAACATGAAGATAACTAGTGCATTCGTTAGACCAAAAGGCATGACTACATATTTGAAGATTCCATATCTACTTTTGAAAGCTGTCTTTGGAATATCCTTTTACCGAACTCACAATTGGTGATATCCTGATCGCATGTTAATCTTGGAGAACCACTGAGCTCCCCTTAATTGATTGAATAGATCATCAATGTGTTGAAGTGGATATCTATTCCTTATCGTATCATGGTTAAGCTTACGATAATCATCACACATCTGAAGTGTTCCATCTCCCTTATTCACAAACAACACTGGTGCTGCCACTGGAGAAGTACTTGTTCGAATGAAACCCTTTCTTTCCAGCTCCATTAATTACGAGTTCTATTCATGTAACTCTATTGGTTCCATCCTATAAGACGGAAGGGAAATAGGAAAAGTCCCATTAAGGATATAAATCATAAACTCCACTTCCATCAGAGGTGGTAACTCTAAGAAGTTCTTGGAAAAGACACCAAGAAATTGATCCACAATAGCTGGAAAACTATTTTATTCAATCTCTTCCATTGATTCCAACGTTAACACTGCTAGTTGGTAAGATATAGTTCCCACCATTGCTGCTAACAAGCTCTTTTCACATTTAATTACCATCCTCTCTCCCCTGAAGAGATGGTTGATGCCATCCTTAGTCATGAAACTAACTGTTCTGCTATAATAGTCAATGTGAGCCTTAAACATTTTCATACATTCCATACCCAGGATTACGTCATAGACATCCATGACCAACATCGAGAAGTCCCATTTTAAATCTGCTCCATCAATAGTTATAGCACATGGTTTACACCTAAAGGATTGACATTCTATTTCACCAAGAGGAGTTTTCAGTTTCCAAATAGAAAGAATCATTTCCATCATTAAACAAAGAAAATCAACAGTATGAGAAGCAATGAAAGAATGGTATGCACCAGTATCGAAGAGCACTTTCACAAGGGTAGAATTCAAAATAATGGTACTTCTCACTGTAGATGGTCCACCCTGATCATCAACCATCATCTGCTCAGCTCCATATAATTTCTTCGTCGCTGCACTTCTCTCCTTGTTGAATTGTTGAAATTTCCCTAGTTGAGGAGTCATGGTATTTCGAGAATCACCATGGATAGCTTGAGGAGTCATGGTATTTCGAGAATCACCATGGATAGCTCTATTATCATGACGATACTACCTCGGATGTCCTCTTCATGTCGAAGCATACAATTCTTACACGCCTGAGAAGTGTCTCGGGCACCTGACCTAGGAGCACTGTGACAATAGCATGGAATATGTCCCATATTATTATAATTATGACATGATATAGGATGCGTCATACACTCTCCATTGATGTGGTCTATCGAACCACATTGAAATCATCCTTCTTTACTCTAGGGTCATGGTGGAAGGTTCATTGATCACGTCGTCTGGTTTTGATTTCCACTTGAACTATGGAAATATGTGTCCCTTTTCCTCTTTTTCCCAATGGTTGAGTTCCCACCATTTACCTTAGTTATCAACATGCGTCCTCCCATTGATCCCAACATATCATGTTCAGCAACAGTTTCCATGGTCACAATTTCTATATAATCCATAGTACAAAGAACCTCAATCTTCGATCAAATCTCTTACCTTAGCACCGATTTTATGATGCATGCCTTTAATGAAGCACATTGAATGACCTCTGGTAAAAAATGGACTAAATTCATGAATTTAGCCACAAAATCTGTTACAGAGAGGCTCTCTTGTTTCACGCTAAAGAAGTCCTTCATTTTATGGATCTTGAACGTGAGAGGATAGAATTGTTTATTGAATAATTCTTCAAAATCCTCCTAGGTAAATCCTTCATCCAATTTAGCATGCACCACTAAATCCCACCACTGATGAGCAAGACCCTCGAGCATATACATCGCCAACATTACATTCAGCTCGACTATTGTGTCGATGAAATCGAAGATACGATTCATTTTACTTAGCCACACCTCCACCTTCTCAGGTTCTGCATCACCCCAAAAGTTCGATGGATTCAGCTTCATGAACTAGATGGTATGATGCACATGCCTGGGTTCATTCCTCTGGTTCCCAGTATCCACAACATGAAAAACCTGGAAAATACTCTGAACTAGATCTTTGTTTACACGTGGATATGGTGCAACCACATTCTCCGCAACTTCTTCGAGTTGGTTCTGATGACGTCTACATTGTACTATTTTCTAAACCAACAACAAAATCCGTCAATCTCACTCTCTAGCAACTGATGGCTTAGCATTTACAGATCTATCACATCATCTATCACAACATTATTTTCAAAAAACCTTTTTTACCATGTTCATTCATTTTTGAAAACATTCCTCATGCCTTTTAAAAATCAACCCATTTTCACAATACACCAAATACCTTATTTTCAAAATCATTACTTGAAAACAATTTCTTCATTTTTCACAAATTCGCACCTTACACAAAATTCTTACTTATTCCTCACAATGAGATATGAAATCAAAGTGGGAAGTCATTCCCCTATAATTCATGTCATACTCCTATAATTGTCTAAACCCGTGGCAATGAGATTTCCAACATTCTTGAAGTTTATCCAAAACACTTATGTGCCCAAAACCCTAGTATCTTGAAGTTCAGCATAAACGGGTTAGCAACATCCTTTTATGCTATACATTTCCAGTTCGAACAATCCTACTCCTGTCTAATATTTCGACCCAAGAAATAGACAAGAATGAATTTCAACTCCATGACCAAGAACACTGATGACTACTTGTTAGGCAAGGATCGAACAAGCTGATACCATTTGATGTGGCCTGAAAATTCACATTATATTGAGAGCTCAACAATTAATTACTAATCCTTAAGAAACATCCCCATGACGCTAAATGTTGGAAATAAAAGTCGAAGGGTTCTAACTACCAGTGGGGGATGAATTACACTTTAATGAAATAACCCATTAACCAACCAAGAATAAACAATCATTGATAATATTATACATGAACCAAAACAATGACAACTAAACAACTTAATTTATTTTAAAAAACATCATGTACCCAACAGTGGAAGAGAAAACCAATCATCAAAGTACATAGTGGATTAACAACTCAAGAATCTCAAAGAAAATATGACTCCATGCTCCAAAAGCTCCATGTTCCAAAATACCTCCCAAGCATCACCACAAGCCACTAGAAATAAGATGATTTACCTTTACCTGTGTCTCGGAATACAACATCCGAAAAAGCACCAAAGTGACAAAGTAGGGGTGAGTGTAAAACTCAGTAGGGTTTCCCCAATTACATACCTACTCATTCCAATAGGATAGAATAGTTATCCACATTTATATAAAAACATTTTTTATAAAGAAATTGCCAAATGTAGTTTATAAAAAAATATAATCAAGGTTCCAAAAACATTCATAACCAAAGGCATTCCAAGTGAAATTGAAACCAATTTTCTAGAAATTTATTTTTCCATAAAAATAACCAAACAATATTAAGAACCATTTCACACACATTCCTTTTTGGCATACCCAACCATTTCCACAAACCCATGGAAACAACCATGCATGATACCTGGATGAGGGGAGAAGCCCTAAACCTTATCCATCCCAACCATGATGGGGGAGACATCTTATCCTTCTCCAACCCAAATGCACATGAATACTTGATGGGGGAGAGCCCGATCCTGTATTTATCCCAATACTGATGGGGGTGAACCCTAACCCTTATCCATCCCAAATAAAATATGAATGATTGATGAGGGAGAGCCATAACCCTTATCAATCCCAACACTGATGGGGGAGAGTCCTAAACCTTTTCTGTCCCACATGCCTGTGAACACACACAACCATCTTGTCAAAAAACAAGTGTGTACAACAAATTAAAACCATTTCAATGATTAAAAATTTTCAATTCCAAACCATTTCAATAGAACTCCCTATTTATTGAAAACCAAATCCATCAACGTCATTTTAATCTCAAACCATTTCAATAAAACACTGTTTTAATTGAAACCCCATTTTTCATTAAACCATTTACAATTTGTACAATCCTATTTTAAAATAAATATTTTAAAATAAAGAAGCCAAATCACTTTTCACAACAATTCACAAAGATCTCCCAATTTCATAAAAACAATAAATCATCACTAAAGAAGACTAATTTCATGTTTTTCATAATCAAATCAATTAAAATAATCCAATTTAAGATTGATACATTATATTATTACAAGAGTAGTAGAGATTGAAGCTTCATACCTCAATTGTTTTTATATAAACCCTTTCCAACGGAGAACGCACACGAAAACCTGGTTGCCTCTTCAAAAAATCACCTTAGTTCTCTTCTCCTAGTAGGATCAAGAACAAATATCATCATATTTGGAATCCATACACTTAGATCTACCCAAACTAGGAGAATATCTAAGAAACCAAGAGAAGAAGATAATTATATCTATGTATATCTAAGAAACTGATCGAGAACGATGAAGAATGATCACATACCTCAAGAATCCGGATTCAATTCCCCGGGAGAGCCCTTCATATCTCCTCCGGAAAAATCGTAGAACCTTATATAACCCTAGGAGAAGAAATATCCCAATTTATGGCCATTTAGAAGGGAAAACAATGATCCTAGTGGAAAAAACAAGTGTGATCCCCAATTTAAGGATCTCATTTAAGTGCCTGCACGGTTAGTTTTCATGGTTTGAAAAACAGTGCGCTAACCGTGCGTTAGCTACTACTACAGTCACCCTTATAGCATGGTTTGGCTTCACAGTTAGACAAACTATGCACCGCTTTTGTGGAAGCTACTACCTCCAAGACTAACTACGCATGGTTTGGCCGCACAGTTTAGTCAAACCGTGCACCTCTCGTGCGACTTCCCCTTTTGCCTCAAAACATCATTCCAAGTTCTCCTGACTTACCCATTCATCACCCTTAACTATAAAACCATTTAAAGCATCATGAAAGGGTTATATACCAGAAACAAGTGGTACTACAGAACATATGATACAAAATTATCCATATGGATATAAATGACTTGTTACTATGTATATATTATATATTAGTACCCTATATATTGAAAGAGGATTTTTGTTTGATCAACACACAGATTTACCAAAAACAATTCCTCATTTAAAGGATTATATTTACATGTTTGGAGTAATTTTGGGGTGATAATTAAAAAAATAAAAATAAAAATATAATAAATATCATGAAATTAAAAATAAAAAAACAAATAGTATCATATATTGTTAGTATTTTTATTCCCTGTTAAAAAAATAAAGTATTTATATCACGATTTTTATACTTTATAGAAATACTATAACTAAATATCATAGTCCTATATTTTTAGAAACATGAATCGATTAGGGTGTATTTATTAAAAATATGTCACATGAGTCATTTCTAGGAAAAGTTTCCACCAGTTTTTTCAATGTACTAGGGTCATTTTGTAACAAGATCACGATTTATAATAGTGATTGAGTGAGCCACATTCTAGAATACATAGTAAAATAGTGGATGTAATGAAGGTATTCCATGAATAATAGTAATGTTTTAATCTAGAATAATGTAAATTTAACTAGTAATATTACCTAAGATAAAACAATATGTCATAATATTACTAAAGTAATTGAAAATGATCCAACAGATTCAAAATCAAGAATAGGATGTGTTGGAATGAAATAATGATTAAAAAGTGGTTTAATCCACTTATCTAGAGATAAACATGTATTCTGATACCCAAAAAGAAAAAAATTGAGTTTGATGAGTAGGAAAAACCCACAATAATTGTTCGTTATTTTTATATAAATAAGTAAGAACCAAATTAAGACACATACTTTTCATCACCAACCTCTCTGGATATGAATAATATATAACTTATTCAGTAAAATATGTGTCATCATCTAAATTTCATAGTTCGAAGGGAATTATAAGGGATAATAGTAACATATCTATTTGAGTATGTTTCCATGATTCCAATATAATAAAATGTAGTGTTTTCATCAAAAGGAGTATAAATGCAATATATTTTTGTATTTGGTAAGAAAATTATGCCTCAAAATTGATTGGGGATACATATAAAGTAGTGATTGGATAAGAGGAATAAACTCAACAACATTTGAGTAATGAAATAATCAAAATTAGGGAGTTTATATATCCAACATTTATTTTAGTATAAAATATTATATGACACATTACAACCCTTGAAGTGACATTTTTGATTTTTCATAATGGTTTTAGAAAGCGTATATATGAAAAAAGGATGTAAACCACATGGAATGAAAGGAATGATTTGGTAATGACATATTATACTATTTCTAAAACATTATTTTAATTTAATTAATATTTAATTGTCCCCAATTTTGGGAATTTCTTAAATTTATAACCAAATGATGTGAGTGAGTGTAAATAGTTATTAAGTGTTATTATGCCACTTTAAATTTTATTTATATATACTTTCCTAGGAAAAAACCCTTTGTAAATATTAAAAAAATATTATTATAACCATTGTAATGAATATTATCTATATATATTTTAAGGGAGTAAAATCTGAGACTTATTTTCAGTAGAATTCGTAACTCAAAATAGGTATATTTTTTCTATGAAGGACTAAAATATGATGGTTAAAACATAAATAAACATTTAATAATTAATATTATCTTAATTGAAATGGGAATTTTGGATATTACATGTAGTTTACTAATATACATAGGTATTATTCATAAAATTGAAAATAAAAATCCATAAATAATACTCAAAGGATATTTCAATACTGGTTGACCAATTACTGACATTGTGACTTTATTATTATAATTATTTATAGGGATGCCTATCTATTTTGTTTTATTAGATATAAATTACCCTAACTCTATGAATAAGATCATTTCCAAAAAATAGATTATGTAAAAAAATCGTAGAATAATATTTATGCCTGATTATTGATGGATTTTAGAAGTAAGGGGAATATTAAACTCAAATTAATAAGCGGAATATGAAATATAATATTGTTGTATACGTTTTACCAATTAAAAATGAAAATTTATAGTGTATGAGAATCTTAATATATATAGATTTAAGAAGGCTTGTACTATTTTGATCATGAATTAATTAACATCTTATCATTGAACTTTAATTGTTCCAGGATTCAAATTGGAGGTGAACTAAAAAATGAGGATATTATTGTAGAGATTAATTTCTTATGGATGATTAATCACTAAACCGTAGAAGAATAATGTTTTTATTATAATTTTAGGAAACTATCAAGATTTAGTATATAATAATTTCATTGTATATGTATTTTTTTATTATTTTTAGAAATTTTTTAGCTAGATTATTGATCATAGACAAAAAAATTAATTTCATTGAAAATTTATAATTATATAATTTAATTTTTATGGGAAATGATTTTATTTTTATTTCATATTAAATAATATTGGAATGATAGGAATATAATTTAAAATGAATTAATTTAGATTTTATAATGATTTATATTGGTTGGTAGTGCCTATATTGAAAACCAATCCTATCTTATTTTGGAGGCTAAGAATACACAACCACAATAATTTAGTCTCAAACACAATACCTTATAAAGAAATTGAGCATCTAACAGATTATATATTGGTCTATAACTATTAATATTCTCCCAATATAGCCATGAATGTTTTCTTGAGAAGGAATCCAAATTACAATGTTATCATTTAGTTAAGCCTCACATTACATCGGCAACAACCAAAGATTATTGTATTACCTAGAATATAGTTATCCTGAAAAAATATAGTAGTAACTTAATACATTTTCTGAAATCCACAAAAATAAAAGTTGTTCTAATAATATGTATTTAATAAATTTTTAATTCCACATGGTTGGATCCAACTCTATGGAAAATTAATCTCAAGTAAAAATAATTCCTGAGGATAATAATAAATATTTCTAGTGTTCATGCCTTACACTATTCTAGCTACGTTATATTTCATGAATGAAATGTAATGAATCCATTTAATAGACAATACAGTCTAAATTACTAAAAAAAATTACAAACACTGCCAAAATTATCATTAGACACCTCCAAAATCCAATAATGAATTTTCCAACAGGCAGACAAATATTTTAAATGAATATTATGTCCCATGGAAGAGGAAATAACCCCTTATACATTTGTTAATGACACATTCTCTATGAAATGAATTCATTTTTATGATCAAAACCAATTATATATAACGACATAACGGGTTAGAAAATATCCCCATCAAACCATACTTCTGGAGTAAAAATGTATAGAGAATGAGAATAAAAACATCATATTTTTTTGAGAAAAATATAATAAATGGAAGTCCCCTGTACTTGTGGGAGAATCTATAATAAATTCCGATCTGATTTGAAGTCATCTATGTTCTAATGGAAGAAATGTTGAAGGTGCTACCTATTTTTGGAGGAATAGTAAGAGAGTAAGTTATTGACCACTAGTGGATAAAATGATAATTGTTTTAAAAAATTATCCCTTCCAAAATAAGAAGATATTTCAGAGGGTGATATAATTATTAAGGATATCATCTATAATTAGGTGGTGCTATCCAGGATTCCTTATGATGTTACTGATAATTATTCTCCCTCGGTTCTCACTACTATATAGTATTTTCATGTTCCGCATGATGTAATTAAATATTTTTACATTAAAATATATTTCAGTTGTTTTTATTTTCGTTTTCTACATTGATTTTTCGAGTAATGAATATTCATAAAAATTATAAAACATATATTATCCCTAGATGATGTATACTCAGAGTGTATGATTGATGGAGTGGAATTAGTTTCCTTCGCAACCCATTACGTAATTATATACTATTAATTCATAGTTTAACTATGATTTTCGGTTAAATAAGAGTATTTTACTTATACTAAGTAAATGTGATAGAAGTATACAAACACATAGACATTTATATCTGATACATATAATTAAAGACTCATTGTAATAAATTCCCGAAACCTTTTAGGTAATGATTTTTACAAAATTAAGTATGAATAGTTATCATTCAATAAATACGTTCTTTGTAATAGTATGGACATATTTTAATTATATTCGATAATAAATAATACACAAGGAGATTAAAATGTATCTCACAAATGATAACTATAATATACTATATGTAGAATTCATACAATTAGTATCTTCGATACTCAATGAAATTGAATCCTTATAAATGGGTGAGTAAAGATTCATAGTAAGTTTTAATATAATCTATAAAAATCAAATCGTAAAAAGGCTATATGTTGAGAATAAAAGTCTAATCGTGATGTATAATAAAAATATACCTTAAAAGTCATGCTTCATAAATCATGTAAATAGGATTCAAATAATAAAATACATCAATTAGAAGAGTGTTGAGACATAAGTAACTAAACATGACCCATGAGATTATATAATAGTCATGATACAAATCGTAAATCATTTGAATATCATTCACGTATGGAAAAAATATTTATATTTGGAAATATTGCGTCCATGATCTACATCATCAGTTCCCACACATATAAGAAACTAAAATATATTTAAAAAAAATATATTATTATTTATAAAAATTTAGCTATTGCTTTGGAGGTAATTTTAGGAACTCACCCATCTTTCATGCATGCATATTATCACAACATGAAAATTATTCCCTTATTTAATGATCAATGTCAAATGTAAATAAAATTTGTTTCATTAAACTTTAGAATTAAAATAATTCAATTTCAAAATCATAATGAACCCTTGTAATGATAGTAGTTTTTCTTCATTATATTATAAAGAAAACAACAAATGATAATGTTTTTAAACTCCTTTTATTTTGTAATAACATAAAGAAAAAATTTATAATTCCATCAATTACAATAACAATTTAATACCATAAAAATTAAATAGGTATTCAAATATATTCGGTATATATAAATATCAATACAATTTAGTCATTATAATATAAAATATTGTATTTAAACTATATAGAAAATTGGAATGTCATTTAGTTAATAATTTCCCGAGTAAAGTTATTAATGAATCATTAGTCAAAAAATTATAATTAATGGGATAAAAAAAGGTATTCACATATTGAATGAATTAGTAGATATATAGTATTTATACATAGTGGATGATTAGAGAGACAAATGTGATAATGGAAAATTCTTCCAATAGAAAGTGATGTCACATAATCTATCTAGAGAAATAATGTGGATGGTGTCGATTGAATAATTTCCTTAATCATGTTTAATATGTGTTTAATAAAAATAAAAAGTTTGAAAAAAGGGTTCTGATGTTATATAAAATCACTATAGAAATTAAAAAATACTGTTGTAATTGGGAATAATTTAAGAAAAATTATTTTAAAAAATGTGGAAAAATTTAATTTAATTGTAAACTATGAACAAATTGATAAAAAGATTCATATAAATCCATATGTGCTGTAGAATTACATGTTCTAACCAAAATATTAAAAATGAATTAGTTTTTCATTTTTACTAAAATGGATCATGTGGAAAATGATAAAAATTTCATTAAATATTTGAAAATAATGATAAGTATTATAAAATTTACTTAATAAATTACTATAGAATAGATAAAGATACACTAAATTGAATTTAATGCATATTCATATGAAAAAAGGGTTCCAACAAACCAAAGAAATGTGATGGTTTCAGTTTCACATACAAGAAGCACATAAGATAAAATTTATGTCAATGGAAATTGATATTTTTAGGAAAAACATAAATACCCATTAATCCGGAAATATAAATTCATTAAGAATTAATCACAACATATTAATGGTATTATTCTGAAAATTATTAGATATTACTCTTGAAATTATATTTTACACAACGATAACCTTACATGAATTTCATCATTGTAGGTATGAACTCTAACATCCTATAGAAAAAATTAATAATATTAATAACCAATTTAAGAGTATTTATAATATCTAAAAACATTTAAAAAAATAAATTTATAATTATTCTATATATATATATTAGTTAGTTTTTTAATATTTTTTATATATGGTTTTTTAATCCTGAATGATTTGAAAAAGTTTCAAAGCAAATTTGTTTTTATTCATTATTGTCCTACAATTAAAAACACTATGTTAGAAATGTTTTTTTAATTGATTTTTTAAATTATTTATTATATTCTCAACTCATTTTATTTTTTTTTTGGTTATAATCCTTCTAGATTAATTTTTCAATGAGGGTGTTTCAATGATTCATAAAGAATGAAGGATGTTTTTTGGAAATACTTATTTATATTATTATAATACCATTATGGAAAAAACTAAATATTTACATACCAATTTAATAGATGACCAGAAATAAAATTCACATATCCATCCATGTTATAAATTTATATATTTTTTCAAATATCTATTAAACCCCACCAAACCAAGAACAAACCATAACCACTTGATGATTATAATGATATATACTTGAAATAGAAATATAAAAGCTAAAAATCATATTATTTATAGTTTATTGTTTTGATATATCTTAATAAAAATTTAATAGAATAATAAAATAAACAATATAATGTTATTTCAATGTATGAATAACTTTTTTTCACCTAAAATACCATTTTGGAAGGTTTAATTTACCATAGTTGTTTATAGATGAAATTTTTAGTAGGTTTTATATTTTTTATTTACACAACCTTTATATTTTACTAAAAAAATATTTTCCCACTAAATATATCCTCCAAATCATATATGAAAAGATATGATGAAAATAGAAATTTAAATCAATTTTTCCATTGTAGATGTAGTCCACACAGAGGCTTGGATGATGATTTCAACTTCTATAGACCCGGGAGAAAGAGTAATATAGTTTCTAATTTTAGATTAAATAATATTTCATAAATATTATACATAAATTTTAAATTCCCTATTAGCACCATCATTGTAATGTGTTAATGTAAAATGAGACTTTTTACATCATGGAGGTTGTAGTTTGTACCACAAATGAATGACGATATCAGTAGTTATAGAAATTGGATTGGTTGTTAATTCATGTACCAAAAATATAATAACATAATAATTAAATAATGAAACATATGTTATCATTTTAGGATGTTGTAAGGTTATATTAGTGTAATAAGTGAACATTATAAATAGAATGGAGAAATGAGTGGTTATAAATTTGCACATCATTACATATGTAATATCCATTATCATAGGAGTTAAAACATTGAGTGATAGACTTTTGAGAAAAAAAAACCTCTATATTGATTATAAGATTATTTAGGACTATTTTTGGATTGTTTTGGGTTAAATTAACTGGTTTTTCCTATTATATAATCTTAGGAGAGGAGAGGCCTTTTATAATAGAAAAGCTATGGTATTTTCGTAAATACCATGAAAAATTTAATATTGGGAAGTCACTCGCAAAGGAAGTAAAAAAAAATTTAATTAATTGACTATGGAATGGAAAATATGAATAAAAGCCTCAACTAACCATTTCCAAACATGTTCTAAATATTATTCCTTCTTTCCTTCTTGGTTAATTCCTTTTTATTTCATTTCATGTTTGTCGAGATAAAAGGGTTTTACCAAGTAATTTATCCATTATCCATGAAAATAAAATGAAATTATTAAATAATTTTGGCCTTATGAATCAATATTTTATTTCCCTATTACAATATTTATTTTTTAAAACTGATATAAATTAATTATAGAACACTAAAGCTACAATCTATTAATGATGATTTTTTTATAAAATATAACTTAAATTATAAAATTTTAAGTATGGTTTAGTCAATTAAAGTGAATATTTTTAAAATTATCAATTAAATTTTAAAATATATATTATTTTAATAATATAATGAGTCTTGAATTTAAAAATCAATCATTTATAATAATTTAATAAAATTCATGTCAATTGAAAAAAATTATTTTCACTATTTGTAATAATAATCATATATTTCTAGATAAATACAAAAAATTAAACACAAATTAATATTTTTTTGATATGTTCAAAAATGGATTTATTTTTTTCAAATTTATATTATAAAATATAATATTTATTTTTATAATTAAACCATAAAATATTATTGAAAACAGTTTTTTATAAATTTGTTTTGTTCAATAACTGTTCATAAAAAATGTGTCTTTGTACAAAAATATCATGTGTATTAATAAATTTTAATCAAATGGAATACTTCATCTACATATCCACAATTTTTAAAAGTGTTTTAAAATCAATTGTTACTTCATAATTTTCTTATAAATTTTTGTAAGCACTAACTTATTATATTAAATATATTGGTCAAAAATATTAAAATAAAATTATTTTTCCCATTGGGTTTGGTGGATCATGTAAAACACACTATTAACATAATATTTATGTTGAAAAACACATATTGAAATCTTGGGTCATCATACTCTCTCCCAATTAATTAAATTTAAAATTTTCAATTTTAATTATAAAGAACATGAAATATATGGTCTTTCATGAAACAATATTTAATTTCAAATGATATTTCATCATCACTATCCTATTATTTTCTAATTAACTCATATTTTCCTCATAGTCGAGATATAACTAATGTTGAAATTTTCATTAACTATTTTTTCTAAAAAACCTAAAAATATCAATGGGTCAACATAGTTAATCCAATATTAAGAAAATATCATGGGTGTATGTTAATAAATTATTTTTTTAAATCTTGGGATTTATCAATAGAACTAATTGATTCATAAAAACACATCAAATTTGAATAATGAGTAATATGATTTTTTTGGAAACTCACTATTACAAACATTTTTTAGATGTTATTTTATTGATGGGAACTAAATTTATTTTTAATAACTCAGTATCTATCTATCAGTGTGGCGATTTGGTGTCCTAAGAAAACATTCAATATATAAAAAATTGTCTTTAAAGGGAAACAAATACAACAAAAACATTTCATGAGTTAATTGAAATCGTTCCTCACTCAATGATATCATTAAGACACAATTCTATGGTTTGGTATTCAATGGAATTAAATTTCTATATAATTTTCTTATTTTTTTAATCTGTTTTTAATTATATTATGACAATGAATTTGATAATATCTATTTTCCACACAATTTTTATAGTGAGCAGTCATTAGTACATTTCGATGAAATATTTTTATTTTCACCATATCGACTGACCTCTTCAATTTTCCTAGATAATTAGTTCTACTAGGGAATCCTGTTACACACACAATCCATCTAAAAATTCATTAAGGCATTCCCCTAGGGGATTTATAACACATTTTTAATACAATTTTTTTAACAATCATTCCATTATCATCTTCACCATCTAAACATTCATGACACAATATCATTATTTTTTTGTGTGTTTGGATGCTCTAATAATTTAAAATTGAAAATAAAAATTCTTTAATACTAGTTTGGAAGACTCACAAGGTTTCTTAATCCATCATGTATCTAGTTATATTTCTTTTAGGGACATCCTCTACATTGTCGATTTAATCTATTGTTAACATGGTTCCTTTAAGCATCGTCTATTACTAAAGAATAGTTGATCATGAGAGGATAAATATTAACATAATAAGATAATAATTTATTTTTAATTAGATGATAAAATTAACAGTGATATCACTAAGATTTCTATAATATTACATCAATATTTAGATAAAATTGAATCACTGTTGATTCAATCTTCATTAATTTAGGTTGATTTATATCATTTTTACTATACTAATTACATAATAAAATAAATATTACATTATGAATTGTAAATTTAATGTGATTAACTAAAACAACATAGGAGATTTAAAATTGTTTTTCAGATAGACCACATTGTTAGGTTACATGTGATGGTTGGGTTAATACCCAATATGAAATTTTTTAGGGTTATTACCCATATAACAATATGTGCCCAATATTACATCCACATAAAGTATACAGATTGTGATTTTATTACATGGAAAAATAAACAATAATTTTATTACCATAATTGTAGGAAAATATCCTATATATAGAATTATCCTTAGGATGTTTTACTAATGGCATTTTACCCTAATCCATAAAATATTACCTCAATCTAACAACAGTGTTATCAATACATTTGAAATTATTATCAACCTGAACTTATCAAACATTAACGAAATTTATATCTCTGAAATTATCCTCAACAGATACCATCCTAATCTCCAATGACATATAAACCCTTCTCCAATTCCAAATATTAGGGAACATAATTTTTTACCATCTTATCCACATTAAAAAAATAAATTTTTCATTGAAAAATATTCTAAAGATGTTTTATTTTGTGGTTTTATAAAATTACGACCAAACATTTATTAAAAAACCCCATGTTCATTGTAAAAAATGAATGGTTTCACATTATATATGAAACTTCTTAGATAATAATGAAAAGTCAATATCTGTAACAAGATATCTACATAATAAAATCGTCCATTGAATTAATTATTTTCCTATAATTATAGTTTTGGGAAATTAAAACATAAGAAAATAGTGAGGTTGAATTCTTGGTAATTTTAAGCACATGTGTTAAAAATCCAATATCAAAAGATATAATATAATGAGAATATGGGAATTATCATGACACATAATAAAAATGTACCCTGAAAAACATGGATCATAATTCATGGAACATTTATTAGCTTAACATAAGGCATGAATAAAAAGATTAAATAATCACGAGTTAGTAAACAATAGAGAAGAATAATAACATAGTAATTATAATATGGAAAAACAACACATCATCATACAATTTTGGGTAAATCATATTACACAAAAATATTACATTCATGAGACACCCTATTTGTTCCCACAGTTCTAATGCACAAAAATCTACACCTGAATACTTAATTAATGGGATATAAACTTTTAACCAATTCATTGGAAAGAGATATTGGACCCCATATGTTATTAATTCCTTCCAATTATTTCAAAATCAAAATATTTTTCAAATAACCTCATAAATAAACCATGGAAATATTTTCGATTTTATAAAACCATTATTTGGAAATAATTAACTTATAATATTATAAAAAACAAATTCAAATAAACATGGTTTAATTCTTCACATTATAATTAACCCATTGAAAGAAAATGGTTTCAAAATCCTTTTCAAATAGAATCACAAAAATAGATCATTTATAATTCCATCAAGGATCCTTACAAGATAAACTCTTGAATAATAAATTGAAATCCAATGACATTCAGTTACATTCTTGTTTTATACTTTTCAATCATTATAATTAATCAATAATTAGATACACCATAAAGATAAAGGATGTAGGATTTAGAAAATAATATTCTTGGTCCATTGGATTATAGAACCTAGGTGAACATCATTTTATAATTGGGATAAAAAAATTTGTATCCATAGAGGGAAACCATCAGTTTATAAATAGAATTTACACATATTGAATGATTATAAAAGAAAAAGTTATTGTTGTAATGTTCCTAAAAAATTGGGGGACATTCAATTAACCATAATTATAAAACAATAGGATATTATCATTTTTTGAATTTCCTTGATCATCTATTAAATATATAGAAGAAAAATTGATTATATGAAAAAACTGATTGATCATTTAGAAAATACACATTAAAAATAAGAAATATTCATGATATTTTAAAATAATTATAAAATATATATCATCTATAACAATGAGAAAATTAATTTATTTGGATTCAATGGAAATGTAGATAGAAAATTTCATATAAAATGAAAAATACGGTTGAATGACATATTCACATGTAAATATTAAAAGGATAATATTTTCACGGTTTAATGAAAATAATCCATATCAAAAACCATAAATTTCATTTATTTTTTTATTCAAGTCTAAGTAGAATATAATTATAGTCAATAATTATTGAATCATAGTTAAGGAAACATAAAACATCATCTAATTAATGTGCTAATGTAAAAAGTGAGGTTCCCAGCTGAAAAGAATTTATTGGGTTGGATTCAATTTTAAGAAAATGATTGGATAAAATATGATTCATGAGAAAATGAAATTTTTTGAAAATATATAAAATGATATTAGTTTGTAAAAAAATATATGTTTTCTATTAGTCACCCAAAATTAAATATATTGTGTTGAATATTAATAAATAATTATCATTAAATTAAATTTGATGTAAATAACCCGTGACATCAATTCTTTCGTTCTAAAAGTGTGCTCTATCTTCTTATATGACATTTTTAACTATATTATTATCTAATTTCATACTTTTTTTCATATATATGACTCTTTATAAATAAAATTTATTATTTTTATCTATATTTATATTAGTTATTTATTATTTATTTATGATATTAGGTGGGAGTAATCATAGAAATTTTGAGCATGTTTATTAGTAAAACTATTTTTATTCATTATTAATACAATGATAATCATTAAATTAACATCAAAAGTATAGTGATTTGTGTATAATAAAAATTTATAATTTTATAATTTCATTCCATGGTATTTTTTATTATGATACTAAATGAATAATTTGGTGATGAGATTGTGTCTATAATTCTTAGCAAATGAAATGTGTATTATTAAATAACGAGTTATATTTTTAATTACAACTCAATAACCTAAAAAATAATTATATAATTTCATATAAGATATATTATAAAAATATAAATTCTCAATAATCTGTTATTAAAATTTATTGCACTACTCTCTTGGTCAAACAATCCAAAACAAGAATATACCACAATTAGTAGATGATTTTAAATTGATTTATTTTTAATTCTATTATAAAAATGAATAAATATATAATTATTTTTTATTGTAATATATTAATGTTTGAAGATTTATATGAAGATTAACATTATAAAGTTTTTACATTGTATAGTTAAATCATATTTTCACATAGACAATTATTTCATTGAAGTTGAATATACCCTAAAAATTTATATGTTATATTATTATTAAGATGATTATTTTATCCTAGAATAACCGTAATAATTTTATAATCATCATATTAACACAATAAACCCATTCCCATGATCATTCGTTTTTAGTAGTGAAAAAATAAAATGAAATAAAACATTCCATGGGGTGCTAGTCAACCCGAATGTATTGACGATGATTCTATTTTCCCTTGAAAGAGGAATAGGGTGAAATTTTAATTTCATTTAAGAATAAAAATATATCATAAACATAATCATTCTATATTTAGAGAACAATTATGAAAATAATTTTATTTTTTTAAATTAAAATGAGATACGTTGTGTCGTGGAGGTGGCAGTGTGCACATTGCACGAAGAGCATATTCATTTTTTAAGGAAAATAGAAAGGTGGTTAATTCTTGTCCCATTATTATAATAACACACTAGTGTAATAATATTATTAATTTCATAATTATAATCTACAATAAATTAATTTTGGGAATAATATGTGCGGATAATGAAATATGAATTTGAAAGGACTGTTTAGAAATTTATTACATGATATCTGGTTGTCTCTCTTGTGAAGGTCCTGAAAGCATTGAGGTACGGTATCTTGAGAAGATGAAAAACCTCTTGACGGTATATATGAATTTTTATGGTCTGATTGTTTGGTTTTTTAGAACAATGTAGATATTAGTACAATGGGAAGTGAAGATATTAGTGCCATGTTTATACATTATGAGGGTTGAAATTTTTGTAAATTCGCAAAATATTTTATTTATTTGAAGTCACTATGGAGGTTGTTAGCTGAAAAATTGTGAAATAATTTAGAGGGGAATATATAAGGTCTATAATGGACTCAATTAACCATTAATGCAATTGTTTTATGCATGTTAAAGGTTATTTTGTCTTGATATAACCCTTTTACCCATTTCGATTTTGACCAAGCAAAAAAAATTCAAAAATTGTGTTTATCATTTATTCCAATGAATATAATGGTACATATAATAAAATTTGTACCTAATAAATCAAAATTTGTAATATATTTTATTAATACAATTTTATTGAAGTGAGAAAAATTAATTTTAAAATATTTTATTTATAATGTTTTAATTTTTTTTGAACAATAAATCTAATGTTTTAAAAATTAAAATATTGATTTGTAAATTTAAAAACATTTATAATGTAATAAATTCACCAATAAATTATTTATTTTTATTATTAATTTTTTTCATGAATATGAAATTCTACCTTATACAGTGATAATCAAATAAAAGTCATCATATTTTTAAAACAGTGTTGTTTAGTATTCAACTACAAGTTAAAAATTTATTAAAAACCCAATAAAATAATATTATGTTATTATTCTTATGAAAAGTTAAAAAAATTACTTTGAAAAATTATAATTCTCATATTTATAAATTTAAATTTGAAATAAGGTCATAATTTTTTTGGTAAACACTTTTTTATACGAAATTATTTATTTCTATAGAAACTATTTTTTAAAAAAAAATTTAAGAATAAGTATATAAAAATTGGAAATTATATATTTATCAAACAAAATTTATAAAAAAACTTTACTAGAAACTTATTTTTATTTGATGATATAGTATTAAATTATACCTTCACTCCAAGCGTGGGTTATAAATGTTTATACGTGCTTATTAAATGGACATCATACATTTTTTAAAAAAAAAGTATAATAATATTGGTTATTATTAATTATGGATTTGTGTTTTGTATGGATCATATTATTAATACAATATTTTTTAAGGAAAATTTAAGGTAAAATCATGGGTCATTATAAGAATATTTTTGATCTTTGAGAGGGTGATGTGGATAGTGACCCACCACTCCTGTTTAATGGGAATCAACACCACTAATGAAATGAAAATCGTAAATTGAACACCAGAACTACTCAAAAAGTGGTAAAAAACAAAAATAAATGTTTAAATTATTTAACTCATGGAAGAATGTTAGGAATCCATAAGTGGAACAATATCTTTTGTGAAAAGGACATGCAGAATCTTGAAAAGGGAAATATAGTTGTATAGTTGTGGTATCACATTACCCTTGCATGAATAGTAGATAGATTTATAAATTTTTGATTAACTTCCATCACCCTTATAAGAAAAAATCACTCCAAGTGAAGGAGGTCCCCTAGTTATCCAATATTTCTTATGTAAAATTTGGTATTATTTCCCACTTATCCAACTAGATATAATTTTATTTTATATCTTTGACACAATAATCATCTAAGAGAACATGGGATCCACAATTATCAATGTTTAGTGAAATGAATTTGTACTCTATCAAATTTTCATTGTAGTGATTGGGTACACAATAAAAGAATTTTAAGATAACAAATAATCATTTATAATAAAATAACACACTGATTATAATACAAAATTTTCGTAGAGAGGAATCATAAAAAATAAATCATTAAATTTGATTATCAATATGATTTGGTCATATAATCCCTATTTACTAGTGATCTCCACCATAAAAAACCCACATCATAATAGTTATTGAAAAATCAGTGCTGAAATTTTTTTCTCTCTAGTGGAATGAATTATACTTTATGGAATACGATACCAAAATACCACCCTCACATTCCTAAGGCCACCTCATAATAGTCATCCTAAAATAGATTCTCCAAATGGTCATGGTTTTGTTTTTTAATAGTACCAAATCATAGTAAATGTAATATTGTTAATAATTTAAATGAAATTTAGTTTTTATTAAAATTATAAAATAAAATTCATGAACATGGGACCATTAGTAACACACCTAATGCGTTTTGGGACTTCAAACAGACTAATTTTTTTGGTACATGTGTTCTGGGATTGAATGTATATTTCAATGGAAATTTATTAATTATTTTTTCATAAAGTAATATAAGAAAATTATAAATAATTATTCTAATTTATGAATTTTAATTAATTAATAATATAAACTTGTTAAATTATGATTCATTATTTGAATAATATGTGATGTTTAGTTTAAGAGAAAACTCTACATAAAATTTAAAATTTAGATGTTATTATAAATTATATATAAATATCACATATTTATGAATATCAAATAGTTAATAAAAAATTCAGGTAAATTAAATTTTTTAAAGTATTATTATTAGAATAAATTTTAATTATTCATATGTATTTAAATTATAGAATTTCCAAATAAACATAACAATTTATATTGTTTATCTAATTTATTGATTTATGAATTGATTATAAATATATTTTAAATGACAAAACATTTGAATTGAAAATTTATTTCGTTATATTCAATGATTTATTCATGAATATAAATAATTTATGTTATTAATTGGTGTCTACTTTAGATTAATGTTTTAAATCACATCATTAAATTTTGATACATGAAGTTTTGGAGTAACAAGAATTATATGATAATTTGTATAGATTTATTGAAACTTTACATTAGATTATATATTAATGGGAACTTTAATAATGATGTAAATAATTGTTAATGTATACTAAGTGATATAATTTTAATGGAATTAAACTATCTCTTGAGTTAGGAACGTTGTGTAGAGAGCCTTTGGGTCAGACTACTCAATTTCAAGGGGGTTAGGATGACTCTAATTTTTCGGTGGTTAGACACCTCTAACACCATAAATATTCTTATACGGTTTATTGGTTTTATAATATTATATTATTTTTCAATAAATGGTTTCATTTTCCTTATCCATGTTATGAATTTTGATATATATTAATAGGGTTTTTGACCATGTTAATAAGGTACATTTTCGATTTTTTAATATATTACACATCTATTAGGTTTGGACATTTATTATTTGATTAAAAAATAAGGATTTAAAAAAACCATTTAAATATTATATTCATAAAAAGGAAATAAATGGGATGTTTTTTTTTAATAAATTCCCTGAACTAAAATCTTTTATATTCCTTCACAAGATTCCATTTTCAAGACCTCTAACATCAAAAAATGTTTTTTATGTTAATGTTGGGTCCCCATATGTTATATTTTTACTTTCATATTTGTTTTTATGTTATAATTTTTAATATTTAGGTGAATATTAATGGCTCAGCATGCTGAGATGATGTTAGATTTTGATGCCCGACGTTCATGGAATTAATTATCAGAACATATCAAATATATTAAATATCACACACGTCCATGTTTCCTAGAAAATGGAATAACTCCAAAATGGGTGACGTAATTAGAAATATGGGGTCACCATTGAGGTTAGATATCATATATTACCCTTGGAATGTCATAACCATTGACCGGGTGGGTTCGGTGTGAAAAAATTCATTGTAGACATAAAATGAATAAAAAAATAACGAAATTATTTTATTTTTAAACAAAATATTTACCTAATACACATCCATAAATATATTCTTATGGAAAAATTTAAGGTAATTCAATTCTACATTGAAAATAATCAATATACCTTCAATATTGTGAGAGGAACTCTACTGGAAGATGACAACTAGATTGATGAACAATGATTGATGTGTGATGGAATCAAAGGATCATGAAAGTGAAATTAATGAAGCTTTTTTATTCATTGTAGATCGATGTAATATGATGCAGAACCATTGTTTATTTGGATTTCTTCACCATTATTTATTTCTACAATGAATGTGAATAAATCTACCAATGGATCTATTTGTAGAGTGTTCATTTTGTTTGGTGCGTATATTGAGGGGGTTTATTCATAGTTTTGTATGATATTTAAAGGTTAATTATATATCATGTTAACATGAATATATTGAGGCCAACCAAAAATGGTCATGGTTCATCCATATTTTTCATATTTCATAATTTTATCTTAATTTTTATACATGTTTCCATCACCAGAGTATTATTAGTGAAGTGGTTCAAACAAAATACCAAGGAATAGAACATTTTACACACTTTTGTTAGCACAAGAATTCGATATCAAATATATTGACATGGTATGGAATGGGGATAATTATATGAAAATAGCTATGAGTGGATCAAATAATATCTGAGGGGTTTGTTCATATATCCTTAGATGAAGATTGGAGGCATTGTTTTGGGTGAATTTTTCGTGTTAATCAATGGCCTAAATCTATCCAGCAATAGTGGGAAGGCTAGTAAAACCCTAGATTTGAGATCCATGATCATGAATCATGGTTCTATTTGATGATATACTAATTATAGAATCTAATGAAAAACATGGAGAATAAACCCATGTGATCTATTATATCATGCGATACACATTGTTTTTTCTAGGGGGGACACATCATGTAGTACCCTTCAGTGGCACTTGTGTTTCACGATTATGATAAGTATCAAATAACATTTGTTCAAATATCATAGTTTGTGACACATCTTGAATGTATTGGAGTGTACCTCATAGGGTATATGGAAATGATCATAAGTAAACCATCATGGAAACACCTTTTAATTGCACATGAACACGTCCTGGTGTAAATGGGCATGACCAACATGGAACTCCCAGTGCCAGGATGACTCATATACTCTTTGTACCATTAGGTATCACTATGTATCATGAAATACTACATGACACGTTATTTTGAGACAGGGGTAATACCATGATTAGTTATACATGTTGTGTACCCCCAAGGGCATGTCATGTAATCCTTTGTGGATAGGTAGTTTTCCAATTTCTTCATAGCTTGGCTTTGTCATACGAATAATGTGATACCATAGAATAGTATCGGTTGACCATGTTCCTTGGGTGAATTCTTATGAGGGATCGGTGTGTAATAACATTCTTAAAATTAAGGGTGATCCAACTATAGCTTCTTGTTATTAGTGAAGTATGATTGAGTTCCCTTATTATTGAGTGGGTTAACTTTGACCAATTTGACTATTTCCTTGGGAGTTTAGAGAATGTATCACTCTGAGAGGCCTTGATGGATCCACATATACATTCTTTTTACCCTATATGGGTGTATATTATTGGTGTAACCAATATTGATATAGGTGCATATCCCTTATCTAGGGGGTGTTGAGTCAGAAGATTTACTTCATACTTGTTCATTTCGTTTGTTTTTTAAGTCACAAAAACATTCTTAATGAGTTTTTTACTAATTTTTCTTTTCACTAAGTGTTTTATTGTATCTTTTAGGGAAAACAAAAAATTTTAACATTCATAGAAAATGTTCTGGACTATTATAAATATAAACATAACATTCATCATTTCGATTATCATAATGATTATGTGTCTAATTATTTAGACTTACCATTACTAGAACAATAATTTACGATTTTTTTCATTACAATCATACTGAAAAAATACCTAACAATCAAACTAATACTTTAACTAATAAGAGTATAAAAAATACTAAAATGTATTATATTATTGAAATTTTTAAGGAATTCTAGCATAGTAATGATGTTATAATCTTACAACAATGGCGTAATTATAATCTAAGGAAAACAAGAAATAATGGTATCTGTTTTCTTCAAATGATGTTGTACATCCAGTTATGTTGAGATATCATGTTCCAATTGTATGAGTTTGTTGGAAGAAACATAAAATATATTACCATTGGAAGGTTGCCTAAAAATAAAATGTCATTTGAATAGTTTGAATCTAGTTGGATGATTACATTCCCAGATGAATATTCTATGTGTGAACAACATAGTATTACTCACTGTAATTTGTTTGTGTGTTTTAGTTCAATGGAATCTTTATCAAATTGTCTCCTTAATAAAATTTTTAATTATAACATGTGTATCATCATTGTTACAATCAAGGGATTTTAGGGATAGGAAGAAAGAGAATATGATCCATCTTATCAATGGTTACTAGGGATAGGTTGATAGGTAATATCAATTCATTATGTCAAGGGCTTATAGAGATAGGAAGACATAGCCATTTTTATCATCATATCGAGGTTTTTCCTGGTAATGAATGGAAATCTTTTATATAACTATATAACGGCTGATACCTTTAATCTGGGTTATGAAAAATTTTATCTTATGGTTAAAAGAGGATTATCATTTTTATATATTATAAATTGTATTTACATACATTCCCTAATTGATTACATATGGTATATTATTTCCATTTTCCCCTGATTATTTAAATAAAATATGAGTAGTCATATTAATATATCTTTTTTATTTATCATTTTAAATCTAATTGTGATAATCACTCTATTTTTAGTCATATCAATTATGATTCCAATTTTCACTTTGAAATAATCAGACTATGTTGTCCTTCCAATTTAGTGAATTTTTTAATCATACTATGGGTCATTTTTTATATCCTAATTTAAGGGGTATTGTGTTTTAATAGTAAAAACATATTAAACTATGTATTTTGATACTACAATTAACCCCCCCCCCCTCCTATATGTGTTTTCATTTGAAAAGATCTTATGATCATGAATTTGGTATCAGAGCAGGATTCTAATGCTCAAATACATGTTGAGATTTTTATATTCATCACTATTATATGTTATTGAAGTTTTTGTTAAAAATTTATTGTTCAGAAGATGTTATAAAATAAAAAATATCCATGTAAAAAGAATTTATTTTTAGATGTAAGGTCCTAATGCTATATCTATATACAATATTAATCCTAATAAACCACCAATATATGATGGTTCTGATTATGTGTAATTGAGTGATATGAAGAAAACCATTGATATCAATAAAGTAGATGACAATTCAGTAATCGTCGATATAGATTATAAGATTTTAGATAAAGAAGTAACTCCTTTTACTCGACAATAGATGAAATAATATTATTTAAACTTTAGTTTAAGGAATACAATGATCTATTCTATAAAATGATGCATGTATAATTAAATTTTAGCATGACAAGATTCCAATTGTATATTGAAAATTATTGATATCACGCATTATGGTGCATATAAACCTGTTGATATTATGAGAGATATGTTAATATCACAATACCAAGCCATTGATTTCTTATTGGGTGAATCTGCTGAAATGATTCATAATATGTTCATGAATATTGTAAACATTTTACAATCTATTGGCATGAAAGGTATTAATGATGAAATCCTCAAGGAATGGATACTTGATATCATGACCATTTAGTGGTAATCTATGAGAAATACATATGATGTTACTTTAATGTTGAATAATATTAAATTCGATTATATTATTGGAAAATTTATAAAATATAATTGTAGACTCAAGAGAGATTCCAAAATATCCAAAATTAAAAATAGTGGTGTTTCCTTGTAACAACATATTCATTTCCTTCTAATATAAAATCTTCTAAAAAATGTGTTAAGAGTTAATGAATCAATAGTGTGGTTTCTTGTGCCGATACAATTCATTCAGAACCTTTAGATCATTTATTACAAAACATGGATATAATGAAAATTAAGATAGTCAATGAGAAATACTTCCTATACCATTAAAAAAAATTTCATAATGGTATAAGTTATAAGATAGGTGAAGTAAATCAATATAAATGCACGCCATATGGACACATCAATCCAATTTGTTCAAAGCTAATGATGACAGATAAAAAAGTAACAAATTTATAAAGGAACAATAAGAAGTATTTTATTTATAATTATTGAAAGTGTCGAAAAATGATAACACTTGGAGTCCCATGTGAGGTGATTCTTCTAATATTTCTACATATAATGAATTTTTTTGTCAGAGGAAAATATGTATTTTTTCAAATGTACCTAAAGTTAATTACTATTTCATGTCTAATATATGAAAAATTAAAAACATAACCAATATTTCATTAAGTGAATATTATCATGGTAAGAAAAATGGTATATATTTTGTGGAATAATCTTCCTCAGTAAAATATAATTCTCTTCCTTCTAATGATGATGTTTTAAGTTATTCTAAATTTCTTCAGAATCGATATTGACTTTTTTTCAACACACATGATAATTCTATGGAAAAACATGCTAAGGCCGATACAAGAATATTTTTTTCACTAATTAAATATTAGATACTTCAAATGATCTTTATGATTCAATTTTTTATAAATAAATTATTCTTAATTATTTTGAAAAATTATTTTATAATAATATTTATTTGAAAATAAAAAAAAATTCTAAAACTAATTATAATGAGGATAACAAATATGTTGTAAAATTAATATCCAATAACTATATTATGAGGATTATTTTATCAGAAATTTTCATTGTTATAGAATTTTTTGATAAAATTTTTAAAAATATTAGACCACATGGTAATGGTCTTGGAATGGGATACACATTTAAAAATCTATTTTAGTAACAATTCATATGTTCCATAAAATGACCCGTTTACCCCAGTTTTCTATTTTATCATCATTGGAGAAAGATCCATTCCTTAAACAATTTTTTATCCCCAGTATTCTAAAAATATAATTTTTCTAAACAAATTTAGATTCCTATTGTTTTTCTAACATTACCAGACCAAAGAAGGTTTGGGTGCTAAAAAGGTAAAATTTTTGTTTTCATGAAAACAATAAAAGTACCAAAAACAAACATATATGTTAAATAGATATTGGATGGTCAATAAATATTACTAGGTTAAAATACATCTTCATAATATCAAAATTAAACTAAAAAATTAAATTCTATATTTAATTCTTGATGAAAAATTATCAAAATAGGAAACAATCATATTCCTGGAAGATCAGTTATTTGAAATTTTTCTTTTTAATGTTATTATAAAACCATTATAATAAAAATTCATTTTTATGGGGAAGGTTACATTATAATATTTTGGAAATATTATATTCTTGTTTATATATAATAGGATAAATTTATTCATTTTGTCTATTGGCCTGAGAATGATTAGAATCCTAACATCGAAGATCATATAACCCAGGGCGTACCTTGCCTTATTGAAATAGAATATCAATATTGGTTATGGAATAGAAGTTTTTTATATTATAATATAAGAAACATATCTATTTTTACTATGAAAGGACTTTTTAACGATATTATAAAATGTATAATTCAATCTTTAAAAGGTTGTGATCCTTGTCAATATGGTATGAAACGTAATTCATGTTTTAAATCTATTAATAAAGTTACATGTTCTGATGCATTATAGTTACTGATCATGGACTTATTGGTCCTAGACAATGAATAATTAATGGTATAAAATAATATATATATATATATATATGTTTTATTTAATGATTACACATGGTTCACATGGGTTTATCTTCTCACAATGAAATCAAGAGCCTTTTTTATTTTAAAAAATATGTTGCTAATATTAAAAATTGGAAAAAATTACCTTGATGAATATTTTTAGTGATAATGGTAGCAAATTGGTAAATTATGATTTTGAGACATTATTTAATAAAGAAGGTATTTGACATAAATTTTTATCACATGAACTCCTCAAAAAAATGGAGTAATTGAAATAAGAAATATAATTATTCAAGAAATAACTTGAATTATGTTGAGTGAATACTATGTTACAAAAACGTTTTGGGATAGAGTAGTTAATACTTCTTGTAATAATATATTTTGATTTTATTTAGTCCTTTTATTAATAAAACAACATCTATTTTGTGTAATCATATAAAACCAACCTATTCCTACTCAAATTTCTTTTTTTGTAATGTATTCATCTCAAATTGGAATGATAACAAACATAAATTGTACCCCAATTATGATAAAGGAATATTTTAAGGTAATTACACATATTTACGGGATTATAGAGTTTTTAATAAAATAATATCGGTCAATTGTGGAAATATTTCATCTTTTGGTTGATGAAAAATTTCCTTTTTTGTTTTTAAACAAACTCAAAAAAACATCCCCAGATGTGATTTCTAAAACTTATTATTGACCTTAGTTTGAATGTTCATATCATAAGGTTAAACATAAGAAATAATTTCTTATGTTTTTTCTCAAGAATATTTTCTACTTATTATTTAAGAATAGATTTTTCTAACCAATGAAGTTATATTTTCAATGGAATCATTCTTTTGATAATATAACTGTTGATATAGATAAACTAATTAAGAATATAAGTTCATATATAATTAAATAGAAATTATATCATTTTTATCTCAATTTAAACCTAGGAATCCTAATGAGAGTTCTGTTGATGAGGTTTGAATGAAGGATACACAAGGTGAATTCAATTGTTTTGAGGGGAAATAATTATGGTATTTAGTTGAACAACCTTAAAAAACATCTATTATTCGAGTTAAATTGGTTTGTTCAGAATTAGGGTGATGATAATACGATAATTTTTTGTAATAAAGATTGAGTTGTTGGAAATGGTTATAATAAAAAATAATGTATAGTTTATGAAGAAACCAATGAACGAGTAGAAATAATTAAAGCTAATAGAATACTTCAAGCCATTCCACCATTCTTCTATTTCTGACTTTTTCAAATGGATGTGAACTACTCTTTTCATAATGGATCTGCGCAAGAAGAAGTTTTTGTTGTGATCCCTACATTTTTTAAAAATAACAATAGTCCTGATTTTTTAAAAAAATTTCCTAATATTTATATTGATAGAACAATCCTCTAGAGCTTGGTAGGATATATTAACAGGATTTTTTTTCAAAATAATTTGGTTGTGGAATTTGGGGTTTGAAATCATCTTATAAAGGATGTTAATAAAAAATAGTTTTATGAATATATGCTGATGTAATTTTATTCATCATTGACTCCTAATGATTTAATGATTAGTAATCATGTTTAACATCATAAAAATCATGTTTAACATATTAAAAATCATGTTTAACATATCACAAATCATGTTTAACATATAAAAAATCATGTTTAACATATCACAAATCATGTTAAACTAATAAAAAACGATGTTTAACCAATCACCAATCATGATTGTAGATTATTGGTTTCATTATGATTTAATGTTTACAACACATTGTTTAACCTCTCAAAATATCTTTATTCAGAATCTCACATATCATGTTTTAACCTTGTACTATATGTTCGATATTATTATATTATGATTTAGTATGGTAATGCTTATTCTTAATCTATTCTGTGAATATCAATTCATTTGGCAGTTTACAGATATTTGGCTATGTCTATGAAACCATATATTTTCCACCAGTTCCTGATTTTTTCAAAATCCATGACACCATAACCCGGAAACTTCAACCCTTACACTATAATCCAGACATTGTGACTCATACTCCATAACCAGTTCCATTTCGTTCAATGGACATTCCATAGTTTCTTCGATACCATTTAGAAGACATTGTTTCCTATTTTAGAAAAGGAATAAACACCTTGATTGTGCTATCAGTTTCAAATTTCATAAATGATTTGCTACCAAAATATTTCTAACAATACCTCATGTTAACAATTTCAAGATTTAACAATAAACTAGAAATTTCAACTATGATACAAATTTCAAATCTCAATGAAAACTATGGAATTGTGACTGTCTCATCGTGATAGTGGCATTGTTGTTGTCTCACTACAATTGTGACATTATTACATTCATAACCATTTTCTATATTTTTCAATTAACTTCAAAAATTATTTATAATAGTCATATGTGAGTCTATTATGGACAATGATATATTATAAATTATATTCCAATCCTGTAAGCAAACATTACTTGGTATGAGGTGTGAAGATAGTGCATCCTATCGGCTCTACCACATGTAATCGAAATAAAAAGAAAGGCGTGGCACTGGAGCATGAGAGAACATTAATTTGAATGAATAAGGGTAGAGAATAATACATATACACTTATGTAAACAGAAAGAACTATTGATTCTCGAAGGCTTAACAGATGTAGATTAGAACATAAAATATTATCATAGTAGCAACCCAAAGAAGAACAAGAGCTAAAATGTATATCTCATCTAACTGAAAACCAGAAAATGAGACTCGTAATACTATGTTATGACTAGGGGACTCAAAAATCACATCTTCTGCAACCTACAAGTCCATAGCTTCATAGAATAACACGAATATCATTTCTAATCATTTCTCATTATCTTTTATATTTTGTATACTATTTTTATTACCATTCAAGTAGTGTGTGTATCTATATTAAAACACACAATATCTCCTGCATCAAACTGAAACATACAACATAAACTCACTAAAAAATCTTTTAACCCATTCTTTCTCCCACGTATAACTATGGAAGACATCTTGTGTGACAAACTTGATTGTTTTTTTAATAAAAAATACTGGAAGAGGTTTTGTGACCTGGACAATCACATGCACTATTTTTAACCCTAATAAAGGGTATTGACCAAATGATTTTTATTTTTTTAGTGGCAGGTTATCACCAAGTGGAATGGATTAGGTCATGTTTTGAGACTAAACCACATGTTTTATTTATTGTGTATTCCAATATAGTTCACATCTATTGTAACTTATATTTCAAAAAAAAAATTACTTTGACATTTTATCATGGATAATAGTTATAACAATTTAACCATATTATAATTGCTTCAAAAGTTGTATCAATATCTTATTTTGATATTATATAGATTAAATCAATCATCAGAGAAGCTATTTGAATTGTAAACCTATTATAGTTTTACTACCTTGATTGACTGGAATGTTTTATTTTAATTAGGGGAATAATTTTATATAGACTATTTAAAAAAAATTTATATTGTAACTCAATTATCTCCCCTCTTGAATTTCCAACATTGAAAAACATTTAGTATCAAAGGAGTTTTAAATATAGATGTTTTCAAAATATTATCTGTTAAATCAGTTTTAAATGTTATTCAACTACAATTTTAGTTTTTTTTAAAGTTCATTAACTTTTCCTTAGTTCTATACTTCTAGTTCATTAAAATCATATTTCATTATCTGTTATAATGGATTGGAAGGTGCATCAACCAACAAACTTACATTTTTTTTAGGGAACAATGTTTTCACAATGGAATATTAAAATGAAAATGAACTATGAATGTATGGGTTTCGAGATTTTGTCTTCAATTATATATGAATATAGGATTCCTTCTACTAATAGGCATAACTGGGACTATCCAACGAAGGATACTTATACTAATAATTAAAATAAATGAATTCCATATAATAATATTTAAGATATTTTTAGATTAGTTGATTTTTTGAATGTAAAATAGCCCATGAAAATTGGGATACCTTATCTGTTTTATATGAGGAACCACTAGTGTTAAAGAATGAGACTTAACACATATACTATTAAATATTATAACATTAAAATGAAGCCTGATAAACCTATTTCTCAAAAGTATCTCAGGTTTAATGAAATTGTGAATAAAATGAATTATCTGGGAAGAGATGTCACATCCACATTGAAAATCATATGGATAATTAGATGCTTACCAGATATATGGAGAGAGACTGTTGTCTCAATTAGAGAATATCGTGATATTAGCAAGAATCCAGTCAACGGGATGATATGAAAGTTGATGATGTTTGAGGAAGAATTGAAATTCAACAAGGAAGAGGAAGATAAGCTGGAAAGAAAGTTAGTGGCCTTCAAAACCACTATTTCTACGAATAATAAAAAGGAAAGCATACAATATCATTATAACAGTAAAAGAAATGGGGATTCATCATCAGATAGTGATGAGGAAGTGTCTCATTTATCTATATTAATGATGATTTATAATATAAATAAAAGTTTCAAATATAAAACCATCAAAGGAAGATTTGATCAAAAGGGAAAGTGAAAAACTGATTAGAAAATAAGTAAAAATTCTGATGAAATAATCTACATTGAGTGTAAGAGAAAATGTAATGATCAAACAGACCACCCCATGATAAAATATAAGAAGAGGTATAAGGATAAATATATTATTTATAAAAATGTGATGAAGAAAACATGAAGTGCTTCTGAGGACATTTCAGGTGACTCAGAGTCTTCAAATGTGGTAAACACCGACAAATCCAATATGTGTTTTATGAAAAACACATATGAGGTAACCCATGAGTCTCCTGTAAAAAAATCCTATTATTTTGGTGATGAATCTGAAAATGAGAAAAGAATTGTAGACGCCGGAAAAGTCCGTTGTTCCCAAACGAAGCTCCGAATGCGGAAAGCGAGGTCATATTTGGAGTCGGAAGGATGTTTCGGAGGGCCCGGAGGCCTTGCGCGGAATTTCAGAGGCCCGCGCGCAAAGGTGATGTTCCGCGCGCAAACCCCCCGGGATGCGCGCAAGGCGCCGGTCCGGCGCGCAATTTTGCGCGCCGCGGGTCCGCGCGACTCCCTTGCGCGCCGCGCCCGATTCCGCGCCCGCGAGGAGAATTTCGCGCTCGCACCCTGGATTCCGCGCCCAGGGTTGCCTATAAATATAAGGCGACCCCCAACGTTTCAAAGGTTGCTGGAAGTCGAAACGTCTCTCGTGCGCGCAATTCAACCCCTTCCGCGCGCAATGACGAACTTCAGGTAACCTCCTTTCATTCGCGCAAGAAAGACTCGGGGTCCGCCTTCACGTGCAATCCCCGCTGGCTCCTTTCATTTGAATAAAAACTCACCCTAAGGCCTTTGCGCGCAAAAGAACCCGCTTGCGCGCAATTGCCCCCGGGGTGCTGGCAATCCGGCCTGATTGCGCGCACCCCCCCTTTCTTTCAAGTGGCCATTCGTTAAAGAATGAGCCGTTGCCCCCGCGCGCTATCCGAAGCCCGGTGTGAGCAATCTCAAGCATCCGCGCGCAAGGCGCTGGCCCAATTGCGCGCCAGCCGCCCCGATTGCGCGCCGGCCCGCAGTATTGCGCGCAAAGCTTCCTTTTTGCGCGCAATCTGCCAGGGTCGTCCCCGTTGACCTCCTAAGGGTACCCGCCTGTGTGGCACCCGATGATTCTCATCCCGGGTGCCCGCACCGTGCGTTGTCTTCCCGTGCGGCCCTCCTGGTTCGTGCGAAGTGACATGCACCCATCGTCCGGCAACCTATGCCCAGCATGACGTTAAACTGCACATTCGTCCGGCAACCTATGCCCAGCATGACGTTAAACTGCACATTCGTCCGGCAACCTATGCCCAGCATGACGTTAAACTGCACATTCGTCCGGCAACCTATGCCCAGCATGACGTTAAACTGCACATTCGTCCGGCAACCTATGCCCAGCATGACGTTAAACTGCACATTCGTCCGGCAACCTATGCCCAGCATGACGTTAAACTGCGCATTCGTCCCGCATGACGTTAAACTGCGCATACGTCCAGCATGACGTTAAACTGCATATTCGTCCAGCATGACGTTAAACTGCACATCCGTCCAAGCTGCACGACGTTAAACTGCCTAGCCCCCATCGTCCGCGCTGCAAGACGTTAAACTGCCAAGTGCTTTGTCCTCAACACATGACGTTAAACTGTACTTCGTCCGGCAAGACGTTAAACTGTCCGCTTCATCCTCAACACATGACGTTAAACTGTACTTCGTCTGGCAAGACGCTAAACCGTCCGCAACCTGATCCCGTGCTCCGCACGCAGGGTCCCCCCGGTTTGGATGTGGCCCCCACCCGCTCGTCCCTGCAGGGATGTCGGGATTGCCCTTCTTTAGGGACGATTTAATGGGAGTGGCTTTTCCCTACGGGGGCAGGGTATTACAAACCCCTAGTTTCTCGTGGGAGGCTGCACATGTGTATCTCCATTGCGCCTCCCCACTGCCGAAGCCAGTAGAGGGTCTGACTGGGATCGAGGTGTCTTCCGCTTTCGGTCCAAGTCCCTTCCAACTGAGTTTTGCAGAATCCGGGCTACCCCAAGTGCGTAAGTCCTGACAGAATGAACTACGTGGACTTTGATCCCTGTCTTCTATACAGGGTACGTAGGAAGCCTCCCTGAGGTCCAAGCCCACCACCTGGTCGTCCCGGTCGTATTTACGTCGGTTCGTCCATCAGTGGACCCCTCCAGGGTTCACGCTTGCGTCGATTCACCTATGAATCCGCCCCTGTGGGAGACTGCCCGTGTGTATCTCCGCGGTGCCTCCCCACAGCCCCCCTTTTCCCATTTCCCCTTTTATCGTCCAGCATGACGTGAAACTGTGATCCACCCGGCCGTTCCATCCCCCTCCGTGCGAGGTGGTTCGGTTCAATCCTCCGCCCGGCGGCCTCGACCTCTTCGTGAGTCGGCTTGCCGACGTCCAGCATGACGTTAAACTGTATGCCCGAACTACGTTGACTTTGATCCGTGTTAACGCGCGGTACGTAGGAAGCCCCTCTGGGGTCCAAGCTCTCCACTCCATCATCCATCCTGATCCTTACCCGGGCCGCCACATCCCGGTGGGGTCATGCCACTTCACTCCACTCCACGTTACTTGGGAAGCCGCCCATGTGCTGGCCCCAGCGTCGGAGGTTCCCCGCAAGGGGTTCTGTCATCTGATCCACTTTTCGTGTTGATCGGTCTGATGCCGTCCCCGCTGGACGTTAAACTCGCGGCATACCCCGTGTTAAACAGGGGAAGCTGAGGAAAACCTCAGGTGACACAGTTCCCCGCACCTAGTACGGGATGCCTCAGGCCATCATGCCTTCGAGAAGCCCTATTAGGGACGGAAGACAGACGTGCAGAGACGCAGTGTTACGACACGCCCCCAGCACCCAGAGCCACCCGGCCTTCTCACCGCAGGTTGCTGCCCCGCCCAGACTCCTTGGAACGTCCGGGCGGAAGCAGCGTAATTAACCGGTGTCCATGAAGATATGGCGCCGGGAACGAGATTCACGAACATTCTTAAGTCTATGAGGGAGACCCGGATTAGGCGACAAGTTCCGAGGAGACGTCCAAGGAAGGAGGAGCCGACATCCCATCATCCCGGTTTCGATCAAGGAGCAGACGCCCCTGAATAAGGTACAGATGCCGCCCGCCCTTGGAAAGCGGGACTGCGGGACCACAAGCCGCGCGCCCATCCCCTCGGGTTGACGGGTGCACGCGCGAACGCGTCCTGGCGGAACAGCGTAACCCGACGCACATCCGCACCGAAACAAGAATGACTAGTGAATAATTATTTAAATATTTTAATATTCTTGAACACACATCTAATGAGCGAAAATATAAAAAAACATTAAAGATACACCATCACTTGACTACTACTATTAAATCTGATCTTATTGTTTAAAAGGAAAAAAATTTCAATTCCTTGAGTAGAACAATGAATGAATGTTATGTAAATAACAATTAAAAATGGACATAGTAAAATTTACCAATTTGAAATATACTCTTACTTAGATACTTGGTAAAAAATTCTCGAAGATACACTATTAGTATAAGATACTATCCTAGACTAAATTTTGAATATATGCTTTTCTACATAAAGATAAATTTTTTTTTCTAGTTCTAGTTATGGAAAATATTTTACTACCTCTAGTTTTTCATGACCAAATAGAGACTTTTTTCAAATTTTACACATAATGCTTATACTAAACCCCTGAAGCGAATGTGCGTTCCTAAATCAATGATTACTAATGTTAATAAACCCAAAAAAATATGTGTACCAAAATCACATTTTTTATTTTGTAGGATATATGTTTAAAGAGATAATGTAAAATCTTATAGTATTTGGACAATAGATTTTTTAGACACATGATACGACATTATTCATGCATCAAAAATTTATTAAATATTGATGGTGGGAATGTATCCATTGGTGAAAATCCTAATGGAAAAATAATTGATTAAGTAATGATCAGTAAGTCTAATTGAGTTTTAATTTCTAAAGTCGTTTTTTAGGGATTAAAAGATAATATTATTTCTATTTCATAGCACTGTGATGATGGATTTCATGTTAAATTTTAAAATGATGCTTTTAATGTTTTTAACCGTAAAAATGAAATAATATTTTTTTCTTTTACAAATAAAAATGTTTATGTAGTTAACAATGATTATTTTATTTCTTAAAATTTTTCATGCTTAGGTGTATTTCAAAAAGTGTCTTGTAATTGTCAAAGAAGAATAGGACACTAAAATATACACTGCCTTATAAATCATACTAGAAAATGTTTAGTCACAGACCATCCCAAACATGATATTCCAAATGATAATGTTTTTAATCCTTGTCAAAATGGTAACCATCACAAAATCACTTTAAATCTAAAGAAATATGTTTCAACATATCAACCTCTCGAGTTGGTTCACATGGAATTTTTTGGACCATTTTCAGTTTCTAGCTTAAATTTGAAGCACTATGTTTATTTTTTTCAAGATATCAACTCTTGGTATACATGGACATTCTTCTTGTCTCAAAAAAGTGAACTTTTCTATATTTTACCCAGTATGCTACTGTTGACACCAAAAAAAGTCCGTAACTCCCGGAAGAAGTTTCGGAATGACGAAGCAAAGTCATATTCAGAATCAGAGGCCTGATCCGGAGGCCCAGGATGTGGTGCGCAAAATAAAGGAGGATCTGTGCGAAAAATTGTTCTGTGCGCATAGAATCCCTGGGTTTCGCAGAATTGAGCTGTTGAGGCACGCAATCTTTGTGTGCCCCGGTTCTATGCGGTGAGCTTTTGCGCGCCGGCTGCGCTCGGCGCGATGAATTTCGCGTGCCACCTGGATTCCGTGCTAGAGGTCGCCTATAAATAGAAGGTGACCCCGAATGGTTTGGGGGTTGATTAATCTGAAGCGACTCTCATGCGTGCAATTTGGCTCCCCCCGCGCGAAAGATGACTTCCAGGTAAAACCCTCATTTAGCGTAACCTTGCCCCGGAGTTCTCCTTTGCGCGCAACTCCACCGGCTTTTGTGAATTTACCCCCTCCTTGGTATTCCATCCTTGCACACAATTTGTGCCTCATGTGCACAATACCCTGTCGTGCACACAATACCCTATGCGTAGTTCCCTCTCCGCGTGCAATTCCTTTGCTCCAATTGTGCACCGTCCCGGTCTTTTTCGTGCAAACCATCAATTTTGCGCGCAAAACCCAGGACTCCTCACCTTGATGCCCCTTGCCTTCCCCCTACACCGGTACCTAATGTCTCCACTATCGGGCATGTGCCCCATGTGTTGTTTTCCCGCACGACCTTCCAGGCTCGTGCGAAGTAACCTCAAGGTCCCCCGGTCCATGTTTCCCATTGCGTTGCTTTTCCTTATGCTTCTCCGCATAGGCACGCTAACGGATATTGCTTCTTCGAATAGCCACGCTAACGTGGACCCCCCGGAGGTTCGCCCTGCGGCCCCCCTTCACTATGGCCTTGCCTTTGCCTTCCCGTCCACAAGGGGTAGAGGGCGTTGGGCATGTAATCCCTAGTGGTGTGGAGCGATCCCACCTCGTCCAAGCTGCAGGACGTTAAACAACTAAGCACCTCGTCCTTAACACAAGACGTTAAACTATGGTCCGACCCCGTGCTTCGCATGCAGGGTCCCCCCAGCTCGGTCATTTTTTACGCCCACTCGTCTCCATAGGAATGGACTCTTCCTCACATGGAATGAGATCCTCCTTGTCGGAGCAACGTTTGTCCTCGGGGGAAGGGCTGCCTCAGAACGTATTCCCCTAGCCTTTCATGCGGATTATTGCACTCGTGCATCTTCATACATCCTCCCTGCCAAGGCCATTGGTGTCCTTTTCCCACAATGCTTTGTCGCACACGGGCCTCCACCCTGGAGTAATCCCCGACACCAAGGGCCGCTAACCACGCGTAAGCCCCTATTTCCTCTTTGGGCCGCTCAACGTGTAAGACCCATTCCGCTTCTCACAGACGCACCCATCATGATGTGATCGTCTGGTCTCGGCTGCCTCTTGTTTCCCACACCGAGCATGACTCATGTGGGCTTAGAGTGTGCGTCGACCATGACATCCCCTGATAGGCCTCCCCAGAGAGTAAGCCCCATCCCAGCAAACTACGTGGACTTTGATCCGTGCTAACGCATGGTAAGTAGGAAGCCTCCACGAGGTTCAAGCCCACCACCCCGTCATCCCGACCTCTCCATTTCGGTTCCCCGACCACCTTGGGCTGCCTCAGAGCGTAAGCCCCAAATATTCCATCCCGCATGTCATTAAACTGTATTCAGTCCTGCATGACGTTAAATTGTATTCCGTCCTGCATGAAGATAAACTGTATCGCGTCCCGCATGATGTTAAACTGTATTCCATCCCGCATGACGTTAAACTGTATCACATCCCGCATGACGTTAAACTGTATTCCATCTCGCATGACGTTAAAATGTATTTCGTCCCACATGGCGTTAAACTGTATCCCCCCTCTTGGGTCATCTCAGAACGTAAGCCCCATGTCTCACTCCACCATCCATCCTGATCCTTACCCGGGCCGCCACATCCCGGTGAGATCATGCCACCCTTTCCCACTCCATGATATATGGGAAGCAGCCCCCGTGCTGGCCCCAACATCAGTGTTCCCCCAAGGGATCCTTCAAACCGATCCGTCTCCGCAAGACGTTAAACTCGCTGTATACCCCGTGTTAAACATGGGAAGCTGAGGAAAACCTCATATGGTACGCGTTCCATGCATTCGATGTGGGATGCCTCGGGCTTCCGCACCCTCGAGAAGCCCTGTGATGAGGGACCGAAGAGAGACATGCCGACGACGCCCCAACGTGACCATTCTCCTCACCGCAGGTTGCTGTCCCAACAAGACCCCTTGGAGCGACTTGATGGATGTAGTGTAATTAAATGGCATCCATGTAGATATGGAATTAGGGATGAGCTTCACAAACCCGTCTTAAATCTATGAGGGAGACCCGGACTAGGTAATGAGCATCGATGTGGAACCCACGGAGGGAAGAACCGACACCCCATCATCCTGGTTTCGATCAACGAGCAGACATCCCTGAACAAGGAACGGATGCCTCCCGCCATTGGAAAGCGGGAATGCGGGGCAACAAGCAGCGCGCCCTCCCCAGCGGACGGACGCGCACGCCCTGGCGAAAGCGTCAGAAACAAAAAATGGTGAACCCAATGTGAATCTCTTCTCCTCAACACAGGTAATGGTAGCCGTTGGAGCATCGAAATAATATCATGTCACCAGGTCTAAGTAACCCTCACCGGGACGTGAACCCGCCAGGGGTCGAGGCCGTCAGGACGTTGACTACTCCGTTCTGTGACGTCGTCAGCGTGGATCCCTCCCACCGACCATGGAAGATGGAATGATCCCAGGCCTTGGTTATTGATCTCCTTTCCTGTTGATACTAATGGGTTCATCTCCCTATTTCCAGGAAACAGATCACTGCATTCGGAGCTCGATCTCCACCTGCCCACCGACACAGGGGCAGGGGCAGTGCCGACACGGCTACCCCGCTCGGTCCCACCTATCCCACGGTCGCTTCGACTTCGACCGCCATAGCAACCAGGCGCTTGCGCCCCCTCGCCCCATCAGAAATCATCCAACATAGGGTGATCAATAACCTCATTCGTAGGTATGACGAGGAAGGGGTCATCCCCACCAGGGGCATGGCCCTCTTGGATCTAGAGGCTGCCACACCTCACCACCATCACCGCCCTCGAGGTCCGCTCGGGGAGCTGACGCTCCCCACGCCGACGTTCAACCGCTTCGGGGGCCTAACCCTGGAGCATTGCGACACATCCCTCCCCTACGCCAATGAGGTGGGGGATGTTCGGGTCCACTCGATCGGTGATCCTTCCTAGGTGTTAATGGCCAGAACCCCCGCCAGGCTGTGTCGACGCCACCGCCCGACTCCCCGAGCCGAGGAGCAGGCAATATTCATGCCCGCACCGCTGGTTCCGGACCATCTGACTCGATGCCAGCGTCGGGCGTGAGTGGGGGATAATGCTCGTCCAGGGGCACCAGCATCAGCAACCATTGTGGCCCCAGCCACTGCTGAATCCTGTTCCCAGATCCTTGTGTTTGTTGAGCTGGGGCAGCCGCGTGCCCGAATGGGATCGAAACCCTGACCGCCCTACAAGTAGGTTGGGTCGAATATCCCGGTCGCGGAAACTGGCTATGGCCACTCCAAACCAATCCGCGGTAGCACCACTCACCATGAGGGCTCATTCCGTGCCACTGATCTGGGAAGCCGAAAGCTTCTTCGCGACAGCTATGCTCCGGGTATGACTCCATCTAGAACCCACTACATATGGTATGAGGTCACTCCCCCTACCACTGGTCGCGAGCATGGAGCCGTTGTGTATCCAGTCGCTCACTCACATGGAGGTCCTCCCCATGTCTCTTTCAACATCTGTCCTGGTGATTCTCGCACCCTGGCCTTCGGTCCCCTCTGCCCCAGCTCTATTATGGCAGGGGGACCCTATGAAGGAAGTCGTCCTTACCCTGAGGACCTACCCAGGGGCAGGAAGGCCGGGCGTCGTCGCCGTAGGAGGAATGTCAAGGGATTCCGGATGGGAATCAGACCAGTCCATTTCTCGGATTCTGAGGTAGAGTACGACTCGACGATAGAACCTCCCCCCCCCCCCAAACTTCCGAGTTGACGGCAGGGATGGGGATGCGGCGCATCAGTCTCGTACTCACCGAATGTGAGATCTGTATGATTCCCTCCTCCCTTCGAAGGTATATCCATGTGGACGAGGACTTGGCGTACCACCAGGTATCAAGCCCGCAGTTGCCACTGATCTCCTCGGAAGCACCTCCTGCCCCTATTAGGGAGGGTGAGGAACTTATCTAGGGACTGACGGAAGGATCGTGAGGCGACACACCCTCGGTGAACAATGACGTTGTGACAGGAGGCCCATCCACTGACCCATCCTATCACGACGTAGCATCCAGGGCACTACAACCATGGGAGGATAACCCAGGGATCAGCGGCCAATCGTTCTGTTCGCCGTATTCCCCACTGGCCAGCCCACCGCCCCGATGGCCTGCCTCGGCGCCATTGCCAATTCCCCAAATTTCCTCGGTGGATGAGCAGGGGCGGCAAGTTCCGTACCCTGAGCCAGAGTCGTGGAGCTTCTGGACCGTTCTTGCAGCCGGCCACTTCCCTGAGATGTTTTGGCCGGTCACAGAATCGGGTTTTGATGTGCCAGAGTCACTCACCCTGGGAGAGTTTGAATGCTTCGGCCAGATTCTTCGGGTGACTCACTCCCGCCTCCATCATCAACTAGCGCCTTATCCCGAGAGCCAAGCGCATCTTGAGGAGATTGGTGAGCAGTGCTGCCGGGTTGACCAAGAAGCACTCCCTGTGGTCTGGCACCCCGAGTCGCTGGGCCTCCACGAGGCCCTTCTACTACAATGCGTCCAGAGTTTTCAAGTACTCAGCAGAGTTATTGAGAAGGCCACCCCCCATGCGCACGTCCATGGGTGGGGGCAGTACGCTGCTCTCCTCTTCGGTGCGATCTGCCGGCAGCCTGATCCACTGGGCGACCCTGATGGAACGTCGCCAAGGGCAGTAGCAGTCAACATGGCTGAACCTTCAGATGAGGGAAACATTATAGATCCCCTCGACAGGGACTCACCCCCCAGGACAGGCCACTACTGGACCCATCTGGGAGGATTACTCGCCAACAGAGGACCCTCCTAGGCCTTCCTATACCCACAGAGGCACTAGCGCTGGGCCAAAACATCGGCAAGGGTAAAGAGCCCGTCGGGTCTGTCAAACTTGCCGACCCATCTGCCTCAGTGCAGAAGGCAGAGGAAGATCCAGAGAAGGCCACGCTGCGCCAACAGCTAGCCGAGAAAAAGAGGCTGGTTGATGAGCTCCTGGCCGAACGCATTGAAGAGCGGTGGCCTGTCTACGGAAACCCTAGACCAGGACAGTAGGGGAAGGAGCATCTACCCATTGCTGACATCCCCCCGGGAAACTGTGATTGTGTCGTGATATCCAATAGGGGAGACACTGGAGCCCATGGCAAGAGGGCTTGATATGTTTTGCAGAACCCTCCCGAGCAGCGAGGCAACCTTGGAGACCCTGCTCGGGTTCCTCCCTCTGCTCCGAGAGTCGCTCCGCCAGCTGCCCCCTGAGCTGCTGAGCGCGACTATCGTATTGAAAATCCTGGCAATGTGTTTATGGTTAGAGATCCCCATCAGGACAGGAATCCGCATCCAGATGATCTGATGGAAGTACTCATCGCTCGCTTGGAGGTCCTGGAAACTTGGCAGGTGGCAATCCCACCGGATGGAAAGCCGTACCCCGAATGGGTGGATGACATTCCAGCCCCGCCGGGATTTGGGAACCCCACTTTTCACCCTTTAACGCGACCGGAGACCCTCCACAACACTTTCCCCACAACAACTCGAGGTTCGGGCCTATGTTAGGGACTCCGGCGCAGTAGGAGGCTGCCAAGCTCCGGTGCTTAGTTCAGACACTGGAAGGACCAGCATTCGTTTGGTACAGCCAGATCCCTGTTGGATCAGTGACTATCTGGGAGGACCATTGCCGACAATTCCTCTACCAGTTCATTTCCACAACCTGAAAGACGAAAATTGCAGACCTCTTCAGGTGCAAGCAAAGGCCCGATGAGTGAGTCGCGGACTTCGTCACCCGGTGGAAGTGGCTCACGTACTCCCTTGACATGCCAATGACTCAGGATAAATTCATGATGATGTGTGTGGGGAACGACAAGTAGGGGTTGGTTCCTTCCCTGATCACGCAGAATTACCCTAGAGGGTTCCGGGACTTCTCGGACAAGGCTCAGTGCCTCGAAGAAGCCCTGCAACATGCCAGTCAGGCACGCCCGCTTCCTCTTGTGATCTCTGCAAGGAGAGACGCCAGTGCCGAGCCTGCTATTGTGGCGCAGATAGAGGCCCCTAGAAAGCTAGAGTTTCTTTCGGTGAGGCCAGCTCAGCAGGCTCATAGTGGTCCACCCCCACAGCCTCCGGCCCAGCAGCGACCGCCTCAAAATAGGCAGGCGCCTCCGCGTAACGCACCACCACCACCCAGGCGAGGTAATCTGGCTCCGCCTCCTCGGCCTGATCCTCCGTCCCCTAGCCATGGTCAGCCCCCAAGAGTCCCCTTTCCAGGCATAAGGGATCAGGATTACTCCTTTGGCGAGGCCCAGGTCCCCAGTTATTTCTGTAGCGCCTTGGAGCAGAGGATCGTGCGACTGCCTGAGTTCCAGAAGCCAGAAGAGGTGTGTCTCACAGATCGCCCTAACTACTGCCCTTATCACCGTTTCCTAGGACACACCATCCAGCAATGCTATGTGTTCAAGGACTGGCTCCAAGACCAGATTGACAACAACATAGTCAGGTTGGGCCCTGCCCCAACACTAGTGGCAGGTGTCTTCGTGGGATCATATGGAAGTAGTGACGACGAGGATGGGTGGGAACAGGGTTCCGACCGTGGGTCCTGGAAGTATAATGACTGGATGGCCCGAAGTACGATTGCTCATGCCCATGGCATCATCCGTGCCCGCTTGGACCAGCCAGAGCCCTCAGAATCTGCGAGCGCCGCTTTGGCATCATCATCCCAGCCTACTTCTTCCCAGAAGAGCAGGCGGCGGTTCAAGAAGAAAGAATGCGCCCTGCCATTGTTGTCGTCTTCTCGCACGCTTAGCGATTTCATGCCCCCAGAAATGGGGATCCCTCCGATACCATGTCTGGTAATGGATGACTCCTTGAGTGAGAGCATGGGGTACGCTTCGGTTAAGACCATAGAGTTGGTAAATCCCTATGTGACTCCCGACGACGAGGAGCGCCTGGCGAACCTCCCCGAGAGCCCGGGGTACGCTTCGGTTAACACCATAGAGTTGGTAAATCACTTTGTGGCTCCCGACGATGAGGAGCGCCAGTTGAACCTCCCTGAGAGCCCATGGTACGCTTTGGTTAACTCCGTAGAGTTAGTAAATCCCTTTATGGATCCCGAAGACGAGGAGCGCCAGGTGAACCTCCCCGAGAGTCCGGGGTACACTTCGGTTAACACAATAGATTTGGTAAATCCCTTTGTGACTCCCGACGACGAGGAGTGCCAGGAGAACCTCCCCGAGAGCCGAGGGTACGCTTCGGTTAACACTGTAGAGTTGGTAAATCCCTTTGTGGCTCCCGACGACGAGGAGCGCCAGGTGAACCTCCTTGAGAGCCTGGGGTACGCTTCGGTTAACACCGTAGAGTTGGTAAATCCCTTTGTGACTCCCGAAGACGAGGAGCGCCGGGTGAACCTCCCCGAGGGCACGGGGTACGCTTTGGATAACACCGTAGAGTTGGTAAATCCCTTTGTGGCTCCCGATGACGAGGAGCGCTAGGTGAACCTCCCCAAGAGCCCCGGTTATGCTTCGGTTAACACCGTAGACTTGGTAAATCCCTTTATGTCTCTTGACGACGAGGAGCTCCAGGTGAACCTCCCCGAGAGCCCGGGGTATGCTTCGGTTAACACCGTAGAGTTGGTAAATCCATTTGTGGCTCCCGACGACGTGGAGCGCCAGGTGATCCACCCCGAGAGCTCGGGGTACGCTTCGGTTAACACCGTAGAGTTGGTAAATCACTTTATGGCTCCCGATGAGGAGGAGCTCCGGGTGAACCTCCCCGAGAGCCCGGGGTACGCTTCGGTTAACATTGTAGAGTTGGTAAATCCCTTTGTGGCTCCCGACGATGAGGAGCGCCAGGTGAACCTCCCCGAGAACTCGGGGTACGCTTGGGTTAACACCGTAGAGTTGGTAAATCCCTTTGTGGATCCCGACGATGAGGAGATCCAGGTGAACCTCCCCCATGTCTGTAGCCGTCACCGATGTCGATGAAGCCTTGGCTACGTGAATCACCGAGGCACGATGGTCGTCACCTCCAGTCAGGCTGTGCATGCCACCGAGACCAGGCAGCGGGCCCGGTATAGAGAGCAGCACTCGCGGCTCCCTCACCTGGTGAAAACAGGTTCACTTCCACCACCGTTTGTGTTTCTGGATCGGGCGGAATCACCTTGCCCGCGTCGCAACCAGCCCAGGCCTACCACTGGACAACTATGGCCTTCAGGTCCTAGCATGGCAGCCACCTCCCGGGATTCAGCTGGTGAACAGCGGGACGTTCTTAGTACCAGTCAGTCACTGGTCCCGCCAGCAGGGCCCATCATGCCCCCAATCGTAGAGCGACCTCCTGTAAGCAGAAGATCGCGTTTGGCGTGAAAGTATGATGTCTTGAAGCATCTGGCTGGAAATCCGGCGAAGATTTTCATCCTTGAGGCCCTCCACCTGTCGTTTGAAATGCATGAGGCACTCACCGATGCTCTAAGATGCCCCCTCCAGTTTTAAACAGAGGTAGCGGCTGCAGAAGCCTTCCACACCGAGGTGATTGAGGATGCGTAATGTCTGGAGGCTATCTCATTCTCTGGTGAAGATGAAGACCCTCCCATACAGGGGCACATCTGCCCACTGTACATCACCGGTCAGTTCAATGGCGTGGAGGTCTGTCACTGTCTTATCGACACGGGTTCTGTTATTAACTTGATCCCGACTCGGACATTGCTAAAACTGGGGTTGTCCAAGGATTATTTAACTCCCTCTGTCCTCAGAATCCGGGGGTATGACATGACTGAGCAAACTCCACTCGGCAAGATTCATCTGAAGACCCAGTTTGGTGGCTTAATTGCCAATACTAAATTCATAGTTGTCTCTCAGGACACTGCCTACAACGTGTTGATGGGAAGTTCGTGGCTCCATCTTCACGCAGCGGTTCCCTCATCATACCATCAATGCCTCAAATACTCCCTTACGGATCGAGTGGGTGTGCTCCAAGGAGATGATTCCACATTTGCCTCATGTGAAGCTCGTTACCTGGATGCTGACTATTACAAGAGAAAGGACAAGCAGATCCTGGAAGGTGAGGTTGCGCCTGTTGCTGTCCCGAGCCATCCCTGGGCAGGTTTGGATGACACGTATGTCTTCCCAATCAATCGGTTGGAGGCCACGACTCCCAATATGGGAGAGTGATTTGTTGTCTCGGGTACCGGAGGAATTCATATATCCGGGTCTAAGCGACGGTGGGAAATCACATCGTACTCTTACACCGACCAGGCCCGGGTGATCCCCGAGCCTCCTACCCTCATACAATATCGGGACATTGGGATTATGGCAACTGCGGTACATCATACGTGGCTATTTTGCTGAACCAGGATCGACCGGCTCAAGCCAACGCGACCCCACTGCTTCGATGTCGTAAAGCTTGGCCCCTTGGGCCGCAGGCCATATGGGATTGGATCAACCACCTTTGTCACTACGGTCTCCGCGGTGCATGAGTCTCCTGTTGTGACCACCTCTGCCTCCCAAGCCGGTTCTAGCTCCCCCTTAGGGTCGAGCAGACCCGAAACGTCTCCCCCCGTGGACGATCCTTCTGCAAGCAGAGAAGAAGACATGGATGATGCTCCTCTTGCATTTTAGGAGGATGTCTCCACCACGGTCGACGATCCCGTACATGTGAACCTCGGTAGTGAGGTGGACCTGAAACCCACATTGGTCAGTGCCTCTATGCCTCCAGAGGAACGGTAACAATACATATACTTCCTCAGACAGCATCGTGATGTGTTTTCATAGAGTTATGATGAGATGCTGGGACTAGATCCCTAGGTAGCCATCCACCACCTTGGCCTCCCAGCAAACCATCGCGGGTTCAAGAAGCCTCCCAGAAAAATGAACCCCATTAACGATGCCATGGTTAAGGCTGAAGTTGATAAGATCATTAAGGACAACTTCGTCAAGGATGTTTAGTACCCCAGGTGGCTAGCCAACATTGTTCCCGTGAGGAAGAAGAACGGGCAGATCAGAGTCTGCATCGACTTCCACGATCTTAATCGCCACTGTCCGAAGGATGACTTTCCCCTTCCCGTGACAGAGCTATTGATCGACACAACGGCCTGGTTCCAAGCCCTCTCCTTCTTAGATTGGTACTTCGGGTATAACCAGATCTGGATGGCCCCCGAGGATGAAGATTTCACTACCTTCAGCCCCCATAGGTCACTTTATGCTATCAGGTTATGCCCTTTGGCCTGAAAAACATGGGTGCCACCTATCAACGGGCTACGCACTGCATATTCAAGCCGATCCTCGGGACGCTGGTGGAGGGCTATGTAGATGACCTGGTGGTTAAATCTCGTCAGTGCCAGAACCGTCTCAAGGACCCTGAGAATGTGTTCGGTTTTCTCCGTTCTCATCACTTGAAGATGAACCCGTTGATGTGTGCCTTCGGGGTCACCTCCAGAATGTTTCTTGGCTTCATCTTCAGGTATCGAGGTATCGAGATCGACCCTGAGAAGATCAGGGAAATCAGTCAGATGCCTCCCCCGAGTAATATTCGGGAGCTTCGAGGCCTCCAAGTCCACTTATACTATATACGCCGATTCATTGCGAATCTGTCCGGAAATTGTAAGCCCTTTTCTCAGCTCATGATGAAAGGCTCCGCCTATGGGTGGGATGAAGAGTGCCAGACCGCTTTTGAGGAAATCAAGCAGTATCTACTCCAACCTCTGGTCCTGATGCCACTCGCTCCCAGAAAGCCACTGGTCCTTTACGTGACTGCCCTGGAGAAATCCATCGGTGCCCTTCTCGCCTAGAAGAACAATGAGGGAATGGAGAATAGCCTCTACTACCTCAGCCGCTGGATTTGGGATTTCCTGATAAGGCAATCCTCTCAGTCGATTACGCCACCACATGCTGGCAGATTCACTTTGATGGAGCCTCCTGAATCCCTACCGGTAGAAGGCTCAATGATCCTAGGCTTAACAGAGTGGGCCTGGGTATCGTCTTCATCACCCCGGAGCAAGCCATTCAGCCATATTCTTTCTTGTTTTCAGAGGGCTGCACCAACAATGAGGCAGAATATCATGCCCTCATCACTGGCCTTGAGTTGGTTCTGGAGGTTGATTAACCCCACCTGTATGTAAAAGGGGACTATGAGCTAGTCATCAAGCAGGTTAACGGTGACTACACTGGTAGGAAGCCAGAACTTGTGTCGTTGCTGGAGTGTACCCTCCATCTAATGGCTATGTTCCCATCCCGACCAGATGTCATTCAAGCTCCCCGTTCGCATAACAGTCGAGCAGATGCTTTGGCCAGCCTGGCCGCATCACTCGCAAAGCCCGAACAGGATGACCTAATCATCCATGTGGCGCACCGAAGAGTCAGTGCTCCTGTTATCCCGGTGGGCAGTCGTGGCCCGCGAGTGAAACATCTCACCGCTGGTGCCCCCACGTCGGGACCCCCTGGGGCTTTAGGCATGGTAATCGAGTCAGTTCCTGACTGGAGGACACCCTTGGTTGAATATCTTCGACACGACAATCTTCCGATGGACCGAGCAGAGCGGGAACGAATTCGACACCACACGCCGCAGTTCACCCTTCAAAGCGGTCCCAGCCGTGAGCAGCTCTTTTACAGGTGCGGGATTGACGGTGTTCTCCTCCGTTGTCTTCAAGGTGTTGAGATCTCGCAGGTCATGCAGGAAGTGAACGCGGGCTCATGTGGCGCCCACCAGGTCGGGTCGAAGTTGTCCCACCTGATTCGGATACTGGGATACTTCTGGCCCTCCATGATCCACGACTGCATCGAGTACTCCAAGAGGTGTCATGCGTGCCAAGTTCATTCTAACTTTGTGCGTCGTCCCCCGGAGCCTCTCCATACTACTAAGTATTCTTGGCCCTTTGCAGTCTGGGGGTTGGATGTTGTAGGGCCTTACCCGCCAGCGATGGCCCACCAGTGCCGGTTCATCATAACCGCCACGGATTTCTTCTCAAAGTGGGCAGAGGCAGCCCCACTTAGGTAATTCAAGGCTAGTTCTATCGCCAACTTCGTGAGTTCCGATATCATTCACCAGTTTGGAATAACTCACGCTATCCTCAAGGATAACGAAACCAACTTCTGAGCGGCCGAGCTGAAGAGATTTTACTCCAAGTACAACATTCTCTCTAACCACACCTCCTACTATCATGCGCAGGAGAATGGACAGATTGAGGCATTTAACAATACCCTCTCTAATATTTTGCAAAAAATGGTTGGTCAGATCTAGAAAAGTTGGCTGGACAAGCTCCCCAACGCCCTCTGAGATTATAGGACGATGACTCGCAATTCCACCCAGGTGACCCCGTATTCCCTGGTATACGGAGCTGAGTCCGTCCTTCCCATCAAGGTCCAACTACCCTCATTGCGCACGGCAGTCTACAACCAGGAAGCTCCATACAGAGTTTCCGAGATCCGTCTCGCCGAATTGGAAGCGCTGGAAGAAAGTAGGCTTCGCGCTTTACATAACTTGAAAAGGTATCAGAGCAGGATGGCTCGAGCTTTCGATAAGAAGGTTCTCCTCTGCTCCTTCCTTCAAGGTGACCTGGTGTTGGATCTTAGAGCACCAATGATTCCCGGCAGGAAACCACCCAAGTTGGAACCCAAGTGGGAGGGACCTTTTATTGTCCATAAGGTCTATCCCAATAGTGTGTATTCCCAGGTGACTATGGATGGTGAGCGTATCACTCCTCCCACCATCGCCAGGTTCGTCAAGAAGTACTTTGGCTAAACTGTATAGTCCTGCATGACCTTAAACTATATGGTCTTGCATGACCTTAAACTGTATGGTCCAACATGACCTTAAACTGTATGGTCCTGCAGGACCTTAAACATTATGGTCCTGCATGTCCTTAAACTATATGGTCCTGCATGACCTTAAACTATATGGTCCTGCATAACCTTAAACTGTATGGTCCAGCATGACCTTAAACTACACTCTGCCCTATATCTGGGCTCCACGGTCTGAGCTCTAAGACCTAAAAATAAGGTCCTCTTTTGGTTTTGTCCTTTTCACGGTCCGAGCTCTAAGACCTAAAACTAAGACCTATATTTCCTCCAACATGACATTAAACTGTATTTCTAGAACTACATCTAGCTTGATTCCCATCCTAACAGGATACGTAGGAACGCCCAGACCTTTCGTCTTTGGGTCCATCTTGAGGTCCGCTGTCGCGTCTGTTTCGCCTTTGGGACTTCAACCACAGGGTCGCGTGGCGTGGTGTGAGATTATGTCCCCATTCACGTCGGGTTTGTGATAGCTGCACCCCGCGCACGCTGTCCTTAGGGTTTAACCCTCCTCTATCCAATGGAATTTAAAGACACATATCAAGAACTATGTGTGGCTTGATTCCCATCCATATGGGATATGTAGGACCACCTAAACACCTAGATGTCAGGTCCAGCCCCATCTCTCAGGAGATCCCACGATCTCCCGGTGCCCAGGGTGTTTGGCATTACACCCCCTCTTTTGCCCAAGGATCCGCCATCTCTTGGACGCTCTCAGACTGATCCCTCTGACCCTTTCCAGTGGTTTTCTGATGTGGTCAAGGCACTCTGTTCCAGAACTTGGAGTGCCAGATTTGACTTAGGCATGTTCCATCCACTTTCCAAGCTTCATGTTCCCCTTCATTCGGGCCCCCTTCATCCTTCATACCCGGAGGACCCCCATGAACAGCCGGGATACAACACAGAAGGGCTCTCCTACCGTCATGGGCCAACACCCCCGAGGGGTTGAGACAAAAAATTGATACAAATCCCGCATTGTGAACATGTTCAGCGGTTGATGCTCATTTGTTTGTCCCCATGGCTAGCACGACATGATGCTGTGTTGCGAACATGGTCAACAGTAATCCTCAGTCGTCACGCCGGTTCCCCAGGCCCTGAATGTTGGGGCCATGGTTCATGTCATGTTCCACCCCGCCGTTCCAAGGTGGAATCTCGACACTCCTTGTAATAACCCTATGTACACCCCCACACATCAGACAGACTGAGCTGTGTAACGGTGTCTCTCGGGGTTCCCGCGATCTGAGCACTAGAGTATGTGCTTGGGTCTCTTCTTTACAGGTTGCGTGAATCTTGACCTTCATCCCCTTAGGAGAGTGAGGAGTCGCCCAGACATTGCATTTTGGGCCCAGCATAGCTGGGAGCTAGCATCTGCTGCCCCTCCCTGATTTTTGAACCCTCGTAGGCCCCTTTGCCCGAGGCTCCTCTCTCAGTTGGTCCAAACCATATGACCTTAAACTATGCTGTTGGTCCAAACCATATGACATTAAACTGTGCTGTTGGACCAAACCATATGACCTTAAACTGTGCTGTTGGTCCAAACCATATGACCTTAAACTGTTCTGTTGGTCCAAACCATATGACCTTAAACTGTGTTGTTGGTCCAAACCATGTGACCTTAAACTGTGATGTTGGTCCAAACCATATGACCTTAAACTGTGCTGTTGGTCCAAACCATATGACCTTAAACGATGCTGTTGGTCCAAACCATATGACCATAAACTGTGTTGTTGGTCCAAACCAGATGACCTTAAACTGTGTTGTTGGTCAAAACCATATGACCTTAAACTGTGCTTCTGGTCCAAACCTGATGACCTTAAACTGTGCTGTTGGTCCAAACCACATGACCGTAAACTGTGTTGTTGGTCCAAACCATATGTCCTTAAACTCTACTGTTAGACCAAACCATATGACCTTAAACTCTGCTATTGGTCCAAACCATATGACCTTAAACTGTGCTGTTGGTCCAAACCATATGACATTAAACTGTGTTGTTGGTCCAAACCATATGACCTTAAACTGTGGTGTTTTTCCAAACCATATGACCTTAAACTGTGCTGTTGGTCCAAACCATATGACCTTAAACTGTGCTGTTGGTCCAAACCATATGACCTTAAACTGTGCTGTTGGTCCAAACCATATGTCCTTAAACTGTGCTTTTGGTCCAAACCATATGACCTTAAACTGAGTTGTTGGTCCAAACCATATGACCTTAAACTGTGTTGTTGGTCCAAACTATATGACCTTAAAATGTGCTGTTGGTCCAAACCTTATGACCTTAAACTGTTTTGTTGGTCCAAACCTTATGACCTTAAACTGTTTTGTTGGTCCAAACCTTATGACCTTAAACTGTGCTATTGGTCTAAACCTTATGACCCTAAACTGTGACATTATCGTCCTGGCCGCACGACGAAAAACGGCACTGCATTGTGGTGACCTCATTGTAGAGGACATCACGTTGGGTATTGGTTTTATGCCATGCCATTTGTCAACGCCTATCACGGATTGATGCTTGTGGCGACACCATGGCCTGCTGCTCTAGGCTTATCGCTTCACAAAAAAAAACCACTCACCTTAAAGGACAAAAAAGATTTATCAAATGCCGCTTCTTTTAGTGCAAGGGAAACGCCCGCACTCCCCTTTTCCCTTGGCACTGGTATCTTACCATGTCACTTTCAGAACTACGTATGGCTTGATTCTCATCCTTATGAGATACGTAGGAACGCCTGGGGCACTTCCCCGTGGGTCCAGCCTACTCTGTGTTCAGTCCCTCGACTCGAGCATTTCCTCGGAGAGCACATGTTATGTAGGGATTAGGTCCTCCTTCATGTCGGGTTTTGTAACCACCTTTGTCACTACGGTCTCCGCGGTGCATGAGTCTCTCGTCGTGACGACCTCTGCCGCCCAAGCCGGTGCTAGCTCCCCCTCAAGGTCGAGCAGAGCTTAAACAGCTCCCCCCCGTGGACGATCCTTCCACAAGCGGAGAAGAAGACATGGAAGAAGCTCCTCCTACCTTTGAGGAGGGCGTCTTCGCCACGGTCGATGAGCTCGTATAGGCGAACCTCGATAGTGAGGCGGACCCGAGACCCACATTGGTCAGCGCCGCTATGTCTCCCGAGGAATGGAAATAGTACATAGACTTCCCCAGACAGCACCGTGATGTGTTTTCCTGGAGTTATGACGAGATGCTAGGACTAGATCCTTAGGTATTCGTCAACCGCCTTGGCCTCCCAGCAAACCATCGCGGGTTCATGCAGCCTCCCAAAAAAATGCACCCCTTTCACGGTTCCATGGTTGAGGCTAATGTTGACAAGCTCAATAAGGCCAACTTCGTCAGGGAAGTCCAGTACCCCAGGTGGCTAGCCAACATTGTGCCCATCAGGAAGAAGAATGGGCAGATCAGGGTCTGCATCGACTTCCTCGATCTTAATCGCCACTATCCAAAGGATGACTTTCCCCTTCCCATGACAGAGCTATTGATCGACGCAACGGTCAGGTTACAAGCCCTCTAATTCATGGATGGGAACTCTGGGTATAACCAGATCTGGATGGACCCCGAGGATGAAGAGTTCACTTCCTTCAGGGCCCCTCAGGGCACTTTCTGCTATCAGGTTATGCCCTTCGGCCAGAAGAACACCGGTGCCACCTATCAATGGACTATGCACCGCATATTCAAGATGATCCTCGGGACGATGGTGGAGTGCTATGTAGATGACATGGTGGTTTAATCTCTTCAGCGCCAGGACCATCTCAAGGACCTTGAGAATGTGTTCGGTTTACTCCGTTCTTGTCACTTGAAGATGAACCCGTTGAAGTGTGCCTTCAGTGTCACCTCCGGAAAGTATCATGGATTCATCGTCAGGTATTGAGGTATCATGATCGACCCCAAGAAGATCGGGGCCATCAGTTAGATGCCTCCCCCGAGTAATATTCGGGATCTTTGAGTCCTCCAAGGCCACTTAGCCTATATACGCCGATTCATTGCGAATCTGGCCAGCAAGTGTAAGCCCTTTTCTCGTCTCATGAAGAAAGGCGCTGCCTATGGGTGGGGTGAGGAGTGCCAGACCACTTTTGAGGAAATCATGAAGTATCTGCTCCAACCTCCGGTCTTGATGCCACCCGCTCCCGGAAAGCTGCTAGTCCTTTACGTGACTGCCCTGGAGCGATCCCTCGGCACCCTTCTCACCCAGAAGAACAACGAGGGAATGGAGAATAGCCTCTACTTCCTCAGCCGCATACTCCTCGACGCAGATGTTAGATATTATCCCATCGAGAATAGTTGTCTGGCACTTGTATTCACCATACAAAAATTGTGGCACTACTTATAGCACCACAAGGTACAGCTGGTCTCTCGGGTAGACCCGTTGAAATACATCCTGAGTCGGCCTATGTTGACCGGCCGATTGGCACGCTAGGCGGTGATCCTTCAACAGTTTGACATTATGTTCGTACCTCAAAAGGCCGTCAAAGGACAGATGTTGGCAGACTTCTTAGCTGGTCATCCATCCTCTGTGGACCAGACGCTATATTTGGGCTTTCCTGATGAGGCAATCCTCTCAGTCGATCACGCCACCCCATGCTGGCAGATGCACATTGATGGCGCCTCCCGAAGCCCTACCGGTAGAAGGCTCAACGATCCTAGGATTAACAGAGTGGGCCTGGGTATCGTCTTCATCACCCCAAAGCAAGCTGTTCTGCCATATTCATTCTTGTTGACAGAGGGTTGCACCAACAATGAGGCAGAATATCATGCCCTCATCACCGGCCTCGAGTTGGCTATAGAGGTTGACATACCCCACCTCTATGTAAAAGGGGACTCTGAACTAGTCACCATGCAGGTTAACGGTGACTACGCTGTCAGGAAGCCAGAACTCGTGCCGTTTCTGGAGTGTACCCTCCATCTAATGGCTAAGTTCCCATCCCGACCAGATGTCATTCATGTTCCCTGGTCGCAGAACAGTCGAGCAGATGCTTTGGCCAGCCTGGCCGCACCACTCGCGGAGCCTGAATAGGATTACCTAATCATCCACGTGGCGCACTGAAGAGTCATTGCTCCTATTATCCAGGAGGGAGGTCGTGGCCCGCGAGTCAACCATCTCACCGCTGGTGCCCCCGTGTCAGGACCCGCCGGGGATTCAGGCATGGTAATCAAGACAGTTCCTGACTAGAGGACACCCTTGGTTGAATATCTCCCGTACGTCAATCATCTGATGGACCGAGCAGAGCGGGAACGAATCTGGCACCGCGCACTGCAGTTCACCCTTCAAAGCGGTCCCAGCCATGAGCAGCTCCTTTACAGGCACGGGTTTGACAGTGTTCTCCTCCGTTGTCTTCAAGGAGTTGAGATCATGCGGGTCATGGAGGAAGTGCACGCTGGCTCCTGTGGCGCCCACTAGGCCAGGACGATGTTTTCCCTCTAGATTCGAAGACTGGGATACTTCTGTCCCTCCATGATCCATGACTGCATCAAGTACGCGAAGAGGTGTAACGCGTGCCATGTTCATGCTAACTTTTTGCATCGGCCACCGGAGCCACTCCATACTTCTAAGTATTCTTGGCCCTTTGTAGTCTGGGGGTTGGATGTCGTAGGGCCTTACCCTCCGGCGACGTCCCGCCAGTACCGGTTCATCTTAACAGCCACAGATTTCTTCTCAAAGTGGGCAGAGGCAGCCCCACTTAGGGAAGTCAAGGCTGGTTCTATCACCGACATCGTGAGTTCCAATATCATTCACCGGTTTGGAATACCTCACTCTATCCTCACGGAAAATGGAACCAACTTCCGAGTGGCCGAGCGGAAGAGATTTTACTCCAAGTATAACATTCGCTCTAACCACATCTCCCGCTATCATGCGTAGGCGAATGGACAGATTGAGGCGTTTAACAAAACCCTCTCAAACATTCTGCAAAAAATGGTTGGTCAGAATAAGAAAAGTTGGCCGGAAAAGCTCCCCAACGCCCTCTGGGCTTATAGGATGACGACTCACAATTCCACTCTGGTGACCTCGTATTCCCTGGTATACGGAGCTGAGGTCGTCCTTCCCATCGAGGTCCAACTGCCCTCATTGCGTACGGTGGTCTACGACCAGCAAGCACCGAATAGAGTTGCTGAGATCCATCTTGCCGAATTGGAAGCGCTGGATGAAAGTAGACTTTGCACATTACATAACATGGAAAGGCATCAGAGCAGAATGGCTCGAGATTTTGATAAGAAGGTTCGCCTCCACTCCTTCCTGCAAGGTGACCTGGTGTTGGCTCTCAGAGCACCAATTATTCCCGGCAGGAAACCACCCATGTTGGAACCCAAGTGTGAGGGAACTTTTATTGTCCATAAGGTCTATCCAAAAGGTGTGTATTCCCTGGTGACTATTTATGGTGAGCGTATCACTCCTCCCACCAACGCCAGGTTCCTCAAGAAGTACTTGGCCTAAACTGTATGGTCCTGCATGACCATAAACTGTATGGTCCTGCATGACCTTAAACTGTATGGTCCACCATGACCTTAAACTGTATTATCCTCCATGACCTTAAACTATATGGTCATGCATGACCTTAAACTGTATGGTCCAGCACGACCTTAAACTCCACTCTGCCCTACATTTGGGCTCTACGGTCCGAGATCTAAGACCTAAAACTAAGATCCTCTTTTGGTTCTTCCCTTTTCACGGTCCGAGCTCTATGACCTAAAACTAAGACCTATATTTCGTCCAACATGACGTTAAACAGTATTACCAGAACTACATCTAGCTTGATTCCCATCCTAATGGGATACGTTGGAACGCCCAGACCTTTCATCTTTGGGTCCAGCTTGAGGTTCACTGTCGCGTCTGTTTCGCCTTTGGGACTTCGACCACAGGGTCGCGTGGCGTGGGGTGAGATTATGTCCCCATTCACGTCAGGTTTGCGATAGCTGCACCCCGCGCACCCTGTCCCCAGGGTTTAGCCCTCCTCTTTCTAATGGCATTTAAAGACGCATATCAAGAACTACGTGTGGCGTGATTCCCATCCTTATGGGATACGTTGGACTGCCTGAACACCTAAATGTCAGGTCCAGCCCCATCTCTTAGGAGAACCTATGATCTCCCAGTGCCCAGGGTGTTTGGCATTACGCCCCCTCTTTTTCCCAGGGATCCACCATCTCTTTGCCGCTCTCAGAATGAGCACACTGACCCTTTCCAGTGGTCTTCTGATGTGCTCATGGAACTCTGGTCTAGAACTTGGAGTGCCAGTTTCCACTTAGGCAAGTTCCATCCACTTGACAAGCTTCGTGTTCCCCTTCATTTGGGCCCCCGTCATCCATCATACTCGGAGGGACCCCCATGAACGACATGCATACAACGTCCAAGGGATCTCCTACCGTCATGGGCCAACGCCCTCGAGGGTTTCAGACAACAAATTGATACAAATCCCACGTTGCAAACATGGTCAGCTGTTGATTCTCATTTGTTTCTCCCCATGGCTAACACGACAAGATGATGTGTTGCGAACATGGTCAACAGTAATCCTCAGTCGTCACGCCAGTGTCCCAGACCCTGAATGTTGGTGGCATGGTTCATGTCATGTTCCGCCCCGCCGTGCCAAGGTGGAATCTCAACACTCCTTATACTAGCCCTCAGTACACCCCCGCACATCAGACAGAACGAGCTACGTAACAGTGTCTCTCAGGGCTCCTGCGATCTGAGCGCTAGAGTATGTGCTTGGGTCTCTTCATTACGGGTTGCGTGCAGCTTGACCTTCATCCCCTTAGGGGAGTGAGGAGTCGCCCAGACATTGCGTTTCGGGCCCAGCATAGCTAGGAGCTAGCATCTGCTGCCCCTCCCTGATTGTTGAACCCTCGTAGGCCCCTTTGCCCGAGGCTCCTCTCTCAGTTGGTCCAAACAATATGACCTTAAACTATGCTGTTGGTCCAAACCATATGACCTTAAACTGTGTTGTTGGTCATAACCTTATGACGTTAAACTGTGCTGTTGGTCCAAACAGTATGACCGTAAACTATGTTGTTGGTCCAAACCATGTGACCTTAAACTGTGTTGTTGGTCCACACATTATGACCTTAAACTGTGTTGTTGGTCCAAACCATATGACCTTAAACTGTGTTGTTGGTCCAAACCATGTGTCCTTAAAATTTGGTGGGTGTCCAAACCATTTGACCTTAAACTGTGGTGTTGGTCCAAACCATTTGACCTTAAACTGTGCTGTTGGTCCAAACCATATGACCTTAAACTCTGCTATTGGTCCAAACCATATGACCTTAAACTATGATGTCGGTCCAAACCAAATGACCATAAACTGTGCTGTTGGTCCAAACCAAATGTCCTTAAACTATGCTGTTAGTCGAAACCATATGACCTTAAACTGTGCTGTTGGTCCAAACCATATGACCTTAAACTGTGGTGTTGGTCCAAACCTTATGACCTTAAACTGACCTGTTGGTCCAAACCTTATGAACTTAAACTGTGACATTATCGTCCAGGCCACACGACAAAAAACGGCACTACATTGTGGTGACATCGTTGTAGATGACATCACGATGGTTATTTGTTTTATGCCATGCCATTTGTCAACGTCTATCACGGCTTGATGCTTGTAGCGACACCAAGGCCTGCTTCTCTGGGCCTGTTGCTTCACAACAAAAAATAACCACTCACCTTAAAGGACAAACAAGATTTTTCAAATTCCCCTTCTTTTAGTGCAAGGTCCACGCCCGCACTCCCCTTTTCCCTTGGCACTTGTATCTTACCATGACACTTTCAGAACTACTTATGGCTTGATTCTCATCCTTATGAGATACGTAGGAACGCCTGGAGCACTTCCCCGTGGGTCCAACCTACCTCCGTGTTCGGTCCCTCGACTCAAGCATTTCCCCGAAGAGCACATGTTATGTAGGGCTTAGGTCCTCCTTCATGTCGGGTTTTGTAACCGACTAGCCATGTGCCAGTTTCTCCCCTTTCCTTCTGGTCTGAGCTCTAAGACCTAAAACTAAGATCCTTACGGTCCGAGCTCTAAGACCTAAAACTATGATCCTTACGGACCGAGCTCTAAGACCTAAAAGTAAGATCCTTATGGTCCGAGCTCTAAGACCTAAAACTAAGATCCTTACGGTCCGAGCTCTAAGACCTAAAACAAAGATCCTTACGGTCCGAGCTCTAAGACCTAAAACTAAGATCCGTATTCTGCCCCACATTACGTTAAATTGTATTTTGTCCCACATGATGTTAAACTGTATTTTCAGAACTACGTGTGGCTTGATTCTCATCCTTATGAGATACGTAGGACCGCCCGGACGTTTCGTCTTGGGTCCAGCCCCAGGGATTCGTAAACACCGTCCTTATTGTCGGTCGCTCGGCCCGACTTCATGGGAAGTGGTGTAATCGGGATAACTACCCCAAGCATGTTCAGTATTCCCCTTGGTAATAATGGGAAGCTGTAGTTCTCTCGCAAAAGTGGTCCTGCCTAGAAATTGGGACGACCCGTGATCAGGTTGGTACGTCCGCCTAATGCGCCTTCGCGATGGTGGCGCAATTTCGGGAGTGTTGGACTCTGTTCGAATAAACCACCATTCCACCTTCCACGCCTTGCGTCCCCCTTGTTCGGACCCTCATTTCCTTTCGTGTTTGACGGGACCCCCTAACAGTATGGATGCTCGACCCATGGTCCCCATACTGTCCTGGGCCAACGTTCCGGAGAACTAGTCATGTTTGACGGGACCCCCTAATAGTATAGATGCTGGACCCATGGTCCGCCTGTTGTCATGGGCCAATGTTCCGTAGAACTGGTCATGTTTGATGGGACCCCCTAATAGTATGGATGCTCGACCTATGGTCCGCCTACTGTCCTGGGCCAACGCTCCAGAAAACTGACCAACGATATTTGAGTTAGGCCCCATTTTGCGAACATGGTCAGTGGTCAGCCCTCATTTATTGTCCTCCCATTCCAGGACAACGTGATATGGATGTTGTGTTTCTGCCATGGTTGACAGTTATCCTCCATGGTTGCGCCTCATTGGGTTCTGAATTTGGGCAGCGTGATTCACCCTTCCTCTCCATTCCCCCGTGTTCGGATGGATTTCAATGCCCCCAGCATTGCCCCGATTGTGTGTAAGGGCACATTGGGAAGTCAACACATCATTCGGCTCAGGGGTCTCCTCAGAAGTCCAGGCCAAATTTTGGACGCCTGAAGCTTGGTTAATTCCCCACAGTTGAACAAAATGTTGGTACAAGCATCTTCTGCTCCTTGCATTGGGCACGACCCACAGGAGCCTAGGGATGAGTTGTTATTCGTTTCGAAACTATGGTTGAGCGCATTAAACCAAGGGTACAAATGAGTGGATTTGACCACATATTGGATTGAGACGATGAGAAGTACAAGAAGAATGTTCATGAGATGGAAAAAACAAATCCCTTACGTGTCAGCGTGCTGAAGCGATCTTTCCAGCGCTGCTACCCTCTGGCTGGTAGCCTCTAGGACTGCTTATCGCTCTTTGAAGACTCTCTCCTCATCGGACACAATAGAGCACAGCTCGCCAGCCCTATCTTGGGCCTGCGCCCGCTCAGTTTGAAGTACGGTCATCTGGCGACTCACCTCCACCAGTTGTTCCTGCGCATTAGCCAATTGGGCTGTCAGTTGCTCCATGAGCTTAGAGAATGTTGCGATGAAGGCCTCTTTATCTGCCACCTGCCCTTCGAGGTGTCAGACTTCCTACTCCGCCATCAGCAGCGCTTGAGCGCTGGCCAATCCTTCCCGGAACTAGGAAATGTCGGTGCACTGACTGCTCTCGCGTATCTTCTCGACCATGTAATCATAGACAGCCAGATGATGGCGCTGAGAATCAGCCCCTCCGGCGCACAGGAAGCGCAGCCAGGTCTGAAGTGATCCCATCCGCCTCAACCAATCCGACCGGGGCTGCCTCAGGAATCACTGGATACACTTCCACCCTTGGAATTGTGTCATCTGGCTCTCCTCGGTAGCCTCTGAGTCTGAGTCATCAATCTCCTCAGGGCCAGCGGGTCGGTATAGGGGGATGGCCGCCAACAGATCAGAAGTAGGATCCAGCCCAGGGTTGTCTTCGTGAGGAATAGAATCCTTGACGTCCGAGCGACCTTCTCTCACCCCAGCAGTAATGATTCCTCCACCAGCTTCCGATCGCATTTTAGGATCAGCGCCGCTGATGTCCGCCACCCCCTGTTCATCTATTGTCGGCGCCGGCTCAGTGCAGAGAGCATGTTATGAGCGAGGTGGTATGTCTATCGCTGGTCCACTCGCGGATGGCCCGGGATCCACAGCCTGATGTGCCTCCAGTGTTGAGATCACTGCGCAGGGCATACACTGGTCAGACGGGATCTTTTGACACCAAGAACCAGTAGTGAAGCGTGAGACTTACAGGAATCCAGAGCATCGGTCCCCAGTGTTCCGGCCGATGCAAGAGCTGCCATAAGGGGAGACCCCTCTGCGCTGGTTAATTCAATGATGGGTGTCGGATCCCCATCATGTCCCATGGGTTCCTCTCCGCCCTCCTCTGGTGGGGATGCCCGTCCACCACTCAGTTGCTCTTGAGTAGGACGGGGAAGTGAGTTAGAAGATGGAAAGTAGAATATATGAATGAGGGAAATGAATGAAGATAGAGACAAACCTCGATAATCTCGGTTATGTCGAGATCAGAGTCGGCAACCTCGCCGCTCTCTCAGAGACTCCCTTGGTAGGTCGCCCCTTGCGACCCCTCACCTTCAGGCTCCTCTTCTTGATCTTCTCTGTCACCGTCGTCCTATCCGGTATCCTCCTCCCCCTCCGGCTCCTCATCACTGCCGCCTTCTCCCAGTAGCATCGCTTCCGGATCATGCTCCTGGCCGAGCATCACTTTCACTAGGAAAGTTGGCTCCGCACGCCACCCCCTTTGGCATGCGTATGCATCCATGGCCATCAGATAACATGCCGCTGATGGAAGTTCACTCGGTCGGTAATTCGAACGAGCCCTCCCTCCAGTAGTTGGATCCCGTTCTGCATTATCTTCTTCCATATGGCTTCGACGCTCAGCGATTGTCACAGGGTCATCAAGGCCGACCACAGTGCCGGGAGAATTGCGTCTTGGGAAGGTTCGAGCAGATATCTTATCTGCTTCCTGGGTTGTTCCCTTGCTGCCTCATGTGACCCCCCTACGAGTAACAAGGATGTGGCAGCACCATGTGATGTTCCCACTGCCGAAGTCACGACTTGTGCAGGCCTCGCTGCCTGACGCGCCCTTGGTTCCCCCCTTTCGACGGCACCTTGCGTTCTTTCCCGTCGCCCGATTTCTGTGCGAGTAACCTTGAGTTGCAGGACACACTTGCGTAATAGCCCCTCAGGGTATGCAATGGTCCTGTTTTAGGCATATTTGGTTGCTAGGCCGGCATCGACCCTGGTGGGAGGAAGAGTAACGACGTCGCCAGATCCAAAAGTGGTAAACATCAACCACATCTAGCATAGGACGCATGGATTCTTCTCCTGCCAGACATCCGTGAATACTTTCTTCGGCATTCGTTGAAGGCACCCAAACTGCTTGGCGAATCGGGACTGCACGTAGGGCTTGCAGATCACCTTTCTGTCGATCTGAGCAATGAGCACCCCACCCCGAAAGCTCTGGAATTATTCCTACTGTTCCAGAGATCCTCTCCCGTTGTCCACTAGCTGGCCAATCGGGGTGGGGAACAGGCTGAAGTTGAAGTTTTCATGGTTGCCAATGTAGATCCTCACGCCCTCCTCATTTAGCGTCAATGGATCCACTCCTGCAATGTTTATCATGGACGGTCGGAAGCCATTGACCAGAGGACGGACGACGTTTGGGAATGTATACCCACCGAGATGAGCCGCCACCCAGCCATGGAAGATCTGGAAGGGACCACAGACCCTTCGAGGCGACCCCCCTCGTGAGACTCACCCCAGGATAGTATACAGCTTGCCCATCATGGGGACGCCCAAGTTGAACCATTTTTTAGCAGCCATGGAGCCCTCCATCACCAAAGTTGCTGGACGGACGCGCATCCTCGCATCCCGCACCGGCAGGATCCACCCACTCAGAAAGGCGGCAAGGAACCTGGCATACTGGATGTTCGGGTCTTTGGCCTCAATGACACGGTATCCCCATGATTGGTATTTCCCTGCCTCCAGGGTCTTCCAGTATGACCCGTCCTTGCTCCTCTGAGTCGCTGTTGGGCACCGTTTGCCCCGTCCCAACATCTTGACGGTGGGATCCCTCTCAAGGAACAGGCTGAACCATCCCTTGTAGGTGATGTCCTTGACCCCCAGCCTCTCTTTGGCCAGCTGCAGTAGGTGCCACGTCAGCATAGGTGTCCGCAACCTGTCTCCCCAGATGTTCTTTGGAGGAACTAACTCATCATATTGGTAACCCTCCAGCGGGATACCTCCGATGCAGTGAACATCCCAGAGACTGATTCCGACTTCCCCATGATTAAGATGAACGTGTTGGTGTCAGGAGACCACCGGGTGAATAGCTCCGGTCTGAGTTCAGGCTGGCGGTGGAAATGGAACTGTGATGTCCATACCGCCTCGAACAGGCCAATATACCGCAGTTCGTCCTCGAACTGGTCACAGGTATGGCGAACCCAGAATGCTCAGGCCCATTCGCTAGTGAAGGTACCCCCGAACCGCAGGTCCCAATCCTCTAGATAGCCCTTCATGTCATCCGTGATGCTTTGACGGAATGTGATCGCGTAGAGGGCAGGAGAATCCTCTGCCACAGGCTCGTCCCCGATAACGGTCCTAGTCCTCGAGTTCTGGACATAAACATCCATATGTCTAGTTTCCCTGGCAGGATGGCCATTGTTGCTGATGTTGTAGCACAGAAGTTCATCCTCCCGAGTCACCCGAGACCGTGGTGTGTCAAATTCAAAGCCCGGCATGGGAACCTCCTCCAGAATGCCAAAATTCCAGAGCGGGAAGTTGTCCGACAAGGGATATGTCTTCTGGGATGGAGTCAGTAGATTTAACAAGGTCAGATTTTTGGATACAATCACCTTGGTGCCGTAAACCTCCACGTTTGCCGCCATTTCTTTCCTACGGGCAGCGGCTTCCCCCTCATCAACTCAGTTTCCCACCATCTCGAATTTTTCGGGTGTTGGGAGAAATCAGGATGCACTGCGCGGAATCGGAGAGTTCGGAGCGAAATTTGGCTGAGTTGCACGGAATCTTGGAGATGAGCGCGCAATCGGCATGCGGAGCACGAAAAAGCCCAACGAGGCGTGAGATCACGGCCGAATTTCGGATGGAATTCCGCGCAGCCAGAGTGTTATTACGTGCAGCATTGGAAGCGATTTCACGCACGAGAGCGGTAATATTATCACGCGGAAAAAGTAGAATTATGGATCTGGGACCCAGAGCCCCTTTTTATAGGCGAGGCCAGGGTTCTGCACCGCATGGAAAGAGTATTTCACGTACGTCTGTTGGTTTTTGCGCGCCCCATCGGAATTTGACACGTAACATGACCAGGAGGCTCAGCACTTTGGCGTTTTGGCGTTTCCCTTAGAATCCGATCGTTGCGACCTATCGCCGATCCAATTCCAAGGGGGGGGGGGAATTGTTGACGTTGAAAAAAAGTCCATAACTCCCGGAGGAAGTTTTGGAATGACGAAGCGAAGTCATATTCGGAATTAGAGGCCTGATCCGGAGGCCCGGGATGAGGTGCACAAAATAAAGGAGGATCCGCGCAAAAAATTGTTCTGCGTGTGTAGAATCACCAGGTTTCGCGGAATTGAGTTGTTGAGGCGCGCAATCTTTGCGCGCCCTGATTCCGCGTGGCAAGCTTTTGTGCACCGGCTGTGCTCGGCGCGAAGAATTTCACGCGCCACCTGGATTCCGTGCCGGAAGTCGCCAATAAATAGAAGGTGACACCGAACAGTTTGGGGGTTGAGGAATCCGAAGCGACACTCATGAGCGCAATTTGGCTCCCCCCATGCGAAAGATGACTTCTAGCTAAAACCCTCATTTCACGCAACCTTGACCCAGAGTTAGCCTTTGCGCGCAACTCCACTGGCTTCAGTGAATTTGCCCCCTCCGCGGTATTCTAGCATTGCACGAAATCCGTTCCTCGTGCGCACAATACCGTGCCGTGCGCGCAATACCCTGCGCGTAGTTCCCTATCCGCGTGCAATTCCTTTGCTCCATTTGCGTGACGTCCCAGTCTTTTGCGCTCAAACCTTCTCTTTTGCGCGCAAAACCCAGGACTCCTCACCTTGACGCCCCTTGGATGCCCCCTGCACCAGTACCTAATGTCTCCCCTGCTAGGAAGGCGCGCCATGCGTTGTTTTCCCGCACGACCTTCCAGGCTCGTGCGAAGTAACCTCATGGTCCCATGGGCCGTGATTCCCATTGCGTTTCTTTGCCTTATGCTTCTCCGCATAGGCATGATAACGGCTATTGCTTCTTCACATAGCCACGCTAACGTGGTTCCCCCGGTGGTTCTCCCTGCGGCCCCCTTCACTATTGCCTTGTCGATGCCTTCCCTTCCACAAGGGGTAGAGGGCGTTGGGAATGTAAGCCCTAGGGTTGTGGAGCGAACCCACCTCGTCCAAGCTATAGGATGTTAAATTTCTAAGCACCTCGTCCTTAACACAAGACGTTAAACTCTGGTCTGACCCCGTGCTTCGCACGCAGGGTCCCCCCAGCTCAGACATTTTTTACGCCCACCAGTCTCCACTGGAATAGACTCTTCCTCACATGGAATGAGATCCTCCTTGTCGGAGCGGCGTTTGTCCGCAGGGGAAGGGTTACCTCAGAGCGTAAGCCCCTTGCCATTCTTGGGGATGATTTCACCCGTGCATCTCCGTACTTCCCCCCTGCTAAGGCCAGTGGGTCCTTTTCCCACTATTCTTTGTTGTACACGGGCCTCCACCCTGGAGTAAGCCCCGACACCAAGGGCGGCTAACCACGCGTAAGCCCCTATTTCCTCTCTGGGCCGCTCAACACGTAAGCCCCATTAAGCTTCTCACGGACGCACCCTTCGCGACGTAATCATCTGGTCCCTGCTACCTCTTGTTTCCCACACCGAGCATGACTCATGTGGGCTTAGAGTGCGCGTCGACCATGACATCCCCTCTTGAGCTTCCCCAGAGCGTAAGACCCATCCCAGCGAACTACGTGAACTTTGATCCGTGCTAATTCATGGTATGTAGAAAGCCTACACGAGGTTCAATCCCACCACCCAGTCATCCCGACCTCTCCATGTCGGTTCCCCGACCACCATGGGATGCCTCAGAGCGTAAGCCCCAAATATTCCATCCCGCATGATGTTAAACTATATTCCTACCCGCATGACGTTAAACTGTATTCCGTACCGCATGACGTTAAACTATATCGCGTCCCGCATGATGTTAAACTATATTCTGTCCCACATGATGTTAAACTATATCGCGTCCCTCATTAGGTTAAACTATATTCCATCCCACATGACGTTAAACTGTATTTCATCCTGCATGACGTTAAACTATATCCCCCCTCTTGGGCCGTCTCAGAACGTAATCCCCATGTCTCACTCCACCATCCATCCTGATCCTTACCCGGGCCGCCACATCCTGGTGAGATCATGCCAACCGTTCCCACTCCATGTTATATGGGAAGCCGCCCACGTGCTGGCCCCAACATCGGTGTTCCCCCCTAGGGATCCTTCAACTCGATCCGTCTCCGCAAGACGTTAAACTCGCAGCATACCCCGTGTGAAACATGGGAAGATGAGGAAATCCTCAGATGGTACACGTTCCCCGCATTGGATGTGGGATACCTCGCACTTCCGTGCCCTCGAGAAGCCCTGTGATGAGGGACCAAAGACAGACATGTCGACGACGACCTAACGTGACCATTCTCCTCACTGCAGGTTGCTGTCCCGAAAAGACCCCTTGGAGCGTCTTGATGGAAGCAGCATAATTAACTGGCGTCCATGTAGATATGGCACCGGGAATGAGCGTCACGAACCCATATTAAATCTATGAGGGAGACTAGACTAGGTAATGAGCTCCGAGGAGGAATCCACGGAGGGAAGAACCGACATCCCATCATCCCAGTTTCGATCAAGGAGCATACGTCCCTGAAAAAGGAACGAATGCTGCCGGCCTTTGGAAAGCTGGAATGCGGGGCAACAAGCAGCGCGCCCTCCCCAGCGGACGGACGTGCACACCCCGGCAAAATTGTCGGAAACAGCTACAACTATAAAAAATATTAAGGGATATAGGACAAAATATCTACGATGTGATTATGGCCATGAGTTTGAAAACCATTAGTTTCAAACATTTTATTCACAATATGGCTATAGTCATAAATTCTCTTCCCCTGGGATGCCTTAATAAAATGGTGTTCTAAAAAGAATAAACAGAACATTAGAAGAAATTTCTAGAACCATGCTAAGTGAGTAAGACATAACAATATATTTTTGGGAAGAAGTTGTCAATACATCATGGTATATTATTAATAGCTATTAATTAAACATATTCTTAAAATAACTCCATTTGAGTTGAGGAATAACATAAAACACTAGATTAATTACATCAATGTTTTTTTACAATGACTATATTCATAAAAATATTTATTATCTTTATTACCTTGCATCCAAGAGTGATGAAGGAATTTTTATAGGATATACATTCTATAGAACTGCCTATAGAGTCGTTAAAAAAGGAACCAAATGACTGGAAGAATCTTTACATGTCAAATTTGATGAAATAGATCCACATGAACCAAATTATTCCATAGATAATCCTGAGGATGATATGTTAATTCGGGACACTTATTCTAAATCCTCTAACCATCTTATGAAGGAATATGTTAAAACATCCAGTTCTATAAATTCTCTAGAATTGGTCCATAATGAACCCGAAGATGTTGAAAACCCAAAAATTACTAGTCCTTTTTTAGAGATGATAGAAACATGAAGAATCCTATTTTAGATATTTTTATGTAGATATATATAAAGGATCTTATACTTCATCTTCTCAAAGAAATCAGGATGAATATTAAGCTTTTATGTCACAACATGAACATAAAAACATAAAATATGCTATCAATGATGAATTTTGGGAGATAACTATACAAGAGGAGCTAAATCAGTTTTAAAGGAAGAATTTTTGGAATATTTTGGTTAAAACCTAAGACACCATGACCATATGAACTAAATGGGTGTTCAAGAACAAATTAGATTAAGATTGTAACATATTTCAAAACAAATCTAGATTGGTTGCACAAGGATATAGTCAAGAAAAATGAATTGAATATGAGGAAACTTTTTCACCTTCTCCTAGACATGAATCCATTAAAATATTCCATGAATATACTGAACATTTCTATTATTATCTTTACCAAATAAAAGTCAAGAGTGCATTCCTAAATGGGTATATAGTTGAGGATGTGGTTCTTGAACAAACCCCTTGTTTTATAAACATCCATGTTCCAAATCATTTTTAAATTAACAAAATATTTATATGGTTGAAAACAAGATCCAAGATCTTGTAATGATAAATTATGTAGTCTTCTTATTTTCAATGGTTTTAAAAAAGTTATATATGATCCTACTCTTTTTATAAAATGAAATTAATGATATTTTAGTTGTCCAAATATATGTAGATGACATTATTTTTGAATCCCCAATAAATTCCTTGTGTACTGATTTTTCAACATGAAGAAAAATGAATTTAAATTTAGATTAATTTGTGAACTGAAATTCTTTTGTGGATTTCAAATCTTCCAAAATAATGAAGTCATTATTTTAAATAATTTAAAATATATTAAAGATCTTCTAAAAAAAAATCTACTGGATAGTACTAAAAATAGTGATTCTCCAATGAGTACAATCTATATATGTAGGATATTGATGAAAATGGTTAATATGTTGAACAAACCCCTTATAGAGTAATGATTGTAAGTTTACTCAACTTTACTTCTAGTCATCTTGATATTATGTTTAGTGTTTTCATATGAATATGTTTTCAAGAAGACCCGAAAGAATCTATTTTTAATGCTATAAAAGAATTTTAAAATACCTAAAATATACAACCAATTTTGGATTGTTTTATGCTGAAGGACAATAGTTTGTCTTAGTTAGCTATTCAGATGATGATTTGGTGGTATTATGTTATATAAAAAATGCACCTCTAGAATATGTCACCTTTTAGGAAGGTCTCTATTATCACGGTGTAGTAAAAAACAATATTTTTCATTATCTGCTGCTGAAGCTGAATACATAGCTGCTTGAAGTTATTGGGAACAAATTTTGGGGATTAAACACACTTTACAGTGATATGGATAACAATTCCGACATGTACCTATAAATTGTAACAATACAAGTCCTATTAACATATCAATTAATCATTTTTCACATTATAAGACTAATCATATTAATATAAGGGATCACTTTTTGAGATATCACTATCAAAAAGGTGATATCCATTTAGAATTCATTGGAGTTGAACATCATCTTGCTGATATATTAACTAAACCATTAAATTTTAAAAGTATAAATAACATCATACATGAATTAGAGTTGATAATTCTATGTGAACAACATACTATTTTATAATTTACAGTTTCTTGATTCATGTTTCTACAAGTCAATGTCTTGTATTTATTGTCTCACACTTATGGTCTCATTGTTACTTTCTCTGAGATACGGTTTCAAACTTGCAATCACAGTGATACAGTCACACCATTTAGGGTCACACTATAATATTGACGCATTGACTACATATTCTAGTCACACCATAATCACCAGGATTTATATTTTTAGAATTTTAATTCCCATATTGATGTATCGATTACATTATTAATTTTATACCATGTTTTTGTCTATGAGTTGTTTGAAATACCTATGTGATAAAAACATGATATCTTTCTCTCCTATGATCAATCATGCTCTCTTCTCTTGATATTGAAACATTTCAACCTCAATCTGTTAGACATATTTTATCCATCCATATTTCTCGAGACCACATTAGATTCCCAGAATGAAGGATCCATCTTCATTAACCTCTGAGAAGCATAGATCAACAAATAAATTAAAAAAGTCTCTAAATGTAATGCATGAGGGATCACCAATTCCATGCCTTGCTCATTGTATAGTAAGTCTATAGAAAGAACTATATCTGAAGTATTTTCTTACAAGTAATTCTCTTGTCATGAATGTACTGGATGAATAGGGATGGCTGGACATGTTCACAAAAGAGAAAAGACTAATTTATATAAAGTGAGTATCTCCGTTAAATCATTATGTTCAGATAACATTCAATATTAAAGATGACTTTATTGTAAGAGGCAGGGTAAAAGGGAAAAGTTGTACATTTTCTTTGAGGTGATAGGTTTCTTTCCTAGTATTACCTCATGATTGAATATTTGAGGATTACGAAATAGGTCCTCCTACTCTTATATATTTTTTTCCTAGAAGAGGCTCTTGAATATTTGACTAGAAATAATAAAAAAAAGGGAAATTTCTTCTAAGATGGATGGTGAGACATGATTATTATTTATGTTTATTAAAAATCTAGTTTTTTTTAGAAATGAAATTTTTTCACTCATATGTATCAAGATGTGTTCTTCATACACCCGATGATGAATTGGAACAAGATCAATCTGTGTAATTATATTATACATAAAATATTTGAATTGATCAAAATAACATTGAAATCAACTTCTATGTTATAATCAAGATTTATTTATGCAATGTTTCCTGCCAAGGGATTAGTTGGTTAGAATGATGAATTATTTAGGATTACGAGTTTTGTACCTCATGGATAGACTAAGAAGGTTGATAATTATATGGAATCCTTGGAAAAAGTCTTGGATGGAAGACAATGAAATATTTTATGATATGTATAATCCAATTGAGAATACATCAAGACAATAAATGTATCTGACCCTAGTCTAGAACCTAGAGAATTCATTAAATATTTCGATGAAGAAGTATAAGATGTTGATGCTCCACCCAATGAATGAAATGTCTTAGAAAAAGAATACAGTGGCCTACCTATTCCAAAATAAGTAGTTAAAAACGATGTAGTTGTTGCTAAATGATGTGATAGTAAGGAAAAATACCCTTATATTGTGGAAGATCTTATTATTGAGGAAGGAACTACTATTGTAGAAGAGTCAGAAGAACAATATAAACATGAAGTTCTGTTATATTCTTAGGAATGAATAAAAAATGCCTTTCCGATAGATATGGAACATATTTGTGATACTGATATTGAGGTGAATTTGGATCTGGATGAATAGATTGATTCTATTAGTCCTCGATGAGATACACCAATTGAGGGGGGGGGGGGACACCCTAGCCTAGAAATTGTTTAACTTCCTAATCATGTTGACAAAAACTATGTGGAGACAAGGTATATATTTCCTAGATATTATTATGACGATAATATTTCACATGCCTTATTAAATTTAATTGATCTTTCCACACTGTTTCAATTTAAAGTGAGTTCTGTTATACACGTATCATACACAGAGGAGTCTGAACACATTTTAGTTCCTGTTCATGAACCTACTCAAGAATATTTTGATTTAGTGAGACATATTGATCTGAATGCTTTTGTAAACACATTGTTATTTGGATTTGAAAACATCATGAAGTCACAACTAGTCCCAGTGACTAATCTTAGTGAAAGATATTGTAAGAACCTGAATCTTATTTTCAGGGATTTTTTCTCTTTTCTATTGTTTTTGAGGAAAAGAAGAGTTTTTGGAAATTTTTGAAGTACATGCCATGAACTTATATGTATACTATGACGACCCATACTTTACATACATTGTTATTACATCAGAATTAAATCATACTTGTTACAACATATAACAAATCCATGATAGGACTGTATATTTATTGTGTCATTAGAAACCAGGAAACATAATCAACTGGTTCATAAATCATCTACATTGTCTTCCACTTATTTCATCATATCTAGAGTCCCTTTCGGAATATCCTACTTAATACCCTTCTTCATGACCTGGGGAAATGAAAACATACAAAAAGGTGTGCTCAAATGCTCAGTAAGGGTAAACAACTGAAATATCAATCATATCATATTCTTAATAACATAACATTTTTAAAATCCTATCCTGCAAAAGAGATCATAATATCATGACATGGGATAAATCATAGTAGTTAAATGTAATCCAAAAAATCATAACATAAAACATGAATCATTGTGGAATACACACATAATCATATGAAATCATTTCATATTAGTCAAGACTCATTTCCGAGACCAACATAGTGGATGATGTCCATTACGCAATCGAGTCCACTCCTCGTTCCAATCCTGTATCACTGAATCGGATTAAATTGTCATTCATGCCATGTCTATCTCATGAGATATAAATATTTACCCAATGCATTGTAGAGATATATAGGTCCCAACCATCTCATAATGAAACCATTCTTATGTGTGCCACAATATCATACACCATACATCATAGCATAACCCATGTAATAGATATGGGATTCATAAAAATAATTCCATCATAACATATTCCATATAGGATAAAGGAATTCTTAAAAATAATTCCATCATGACATAATCAAATCAATGCATTAATTGTTATAGAAACAGAACCCTATATTATTTTAGATGGAAAATAATTTTGATAAAACACATGAACTCCATTATTGAGGAAAATATCCTTTCTAATTCATAAAAATTTTTCCTTTCTCATCATGTTGTACTAAAATATGTTAATTTAAAAAAAATTGAAAACATGTAAAGGAATCTTCATGGAAATAATGCTCTATGAAATCATAAAAACCCGTTCATTCCGTATAAGTTAAAAAACATTCTTCTCATACATTGGCTGGAAAAGTCAAAAAGCATATCGTACTGAAAATGAAAAAAGATTACTTTTATATCTTTTACTAAATATTCAGCAATAGGTAAAATTATTTTTAAAAAATTTTAGGAAGATAATATAAAATATTGAGGAAACAAGGATGTGGATGATAAATATACCCTAGAAAATACCAATGTATAAACAATCTCAGATAAAAATTTAGATTGCGAGATTTTCCCTTACCTTAGGTCTGACATGATTTGTACATATCCAAACCTCCAGTATAATCATTTAAATAATGTCATTGACTTATTTCAGAATCATATTCATTGATATGATATCATATATGGTCATATTATTATGTTCTTATGGGTAATATTTCACTGCTACTTATTATTCGGGTGTTCATTGCTTTATGTTCTTATCTGTGTTTTGTTGAATAAATTATTATTCATATTATTATGTTATAGATACACCATTTACAGAATGGAATTAGTATAATATATCTCAGATTTATTCATTCAATTCATTTATATAATCATGGTTTAATGAATCTCATTTAGAACGAGTCATATCGCACCGTGGATACGGTAAGCCGTACGTACGCATGAGCAACGATATCATTCCCATAATTATTGAATGATATTGGAGTGGATGATAGAATATCTCAAAATCAGTTTCATGTTATAATGATCATATATAGTTATTCTTTCCCCCATTATACCTATCCAAATATGGTGGAGGTGGATAACAAATTACACCATGGTGTGGAGACGATATTCTATATGTATGCCCGCGTGGTGATTTTGTTTTCCATTGGATTGATAGAAGGTGAAATAGGGTTGTGTTATATTAATAATAACACATCTATATATGACTGATACTTATGTTATTAATTTATGATGAAAAAAATAAATAAGAGTAAGAAGAAGAAGAAATAAATTTGAATGTATCGGTAAAGGATATTAACTCTTCTTTGAGGCGCCTCTTCTAAACCTCCTCTTAGGGCACTAAAGATGGTCATTTAAGACGACCAGGACCTATAGAAAGTTTTTAGGGAATTTGAGAAGATAAATTGATAGGGGTTGGCTGAGATTGAAGGCACAAAATGTTGTGAGGAGGAGAGGGAGGAGGTGCCCTTTTATGAGGGAGGAGAGGGGCACCTTTGGAAGGATAAGAAATATTAATTTATAATAAACTCAAACCCCACATAAAAACAGACATAAATAACTCAATTAGAAAATGAGATGATATAGGGTTGTAATCTCATCAACCAAAAATATATAGATATGTTGGGAATTTATTTTAAACCATATCACATTGATGTATCCTTATCTAATCAATTTTATTTTACATGTCGAAATATTATTCTAAATTTTAAATTGTCATTAATAATTACTTATGTCTTTTTAATTTTACATAATTTTATAATTATGACATTTTAGACCAAATAAATTTAAATTTATAATTTTTTTAAATTTTTTTGTGTTTTTTAAACAATTTTATAATATTTTATTTTTATAAAATAAAAATATTGTCAATTTTGACACTATTAATTTATTTGAATTTAAATAAAATCCAAATAGAATATATGTTCGAACTAAAATATTTAATAGATTTATAACATGTCATATTTATCTATCAAATTCATAGAGCACTTTAAATAGTTCATATAATATTTATTTTAATATTCTTATAACAATTTATTTGATATTTAAATAAATAAAATAATTTCAACCTCAATATTGTGTCATCATTAATTGTTAGGGCCAATAGGGGCCTATATACCCTGATAGGGGCGGTGAATCAGGGTATGGATATTATTTTTCAAAGTTATTCCTACCCCGCTGGATCTTGACCTCTTTATTACAAGGGGCACTTTGTTTGCTCTTGTGTTTAAACAGTGATCACTTTTTTAATTATTTATCTAATGATGATGCTTTGAATGAAATGCAGGGAAGCAAACAGATAGACACCGAGATTTTTACTTGGTTCACCCTCACTGGGCTACGTCCAAGGAGCATACGCCGACAAGTTTTCGGTCGTACCAAATTCCACTATTCTTCACTAGATGTGGATACAAAGTTCGGGCTAGATCACTTATATTCCCAGGCTCACTACCTTTACAAATTTAGGGTCATCTCACTGCTTTCCCAAGGGTCACTCCCTGTCTCTCTCTCTCTGGCTCACTGCCGGTGGAGAGGATCACATTCTTCCTCTTCCTAAGCTCACTACTCTTGGAAGGAATCCACTCACAGTTTATAGACCTGTAGGTCTCTTCATTTGCATGAAAGAATGCATCTTCTCTTGTATGTAGATGCTCTGTTGAAGTACAACATTCAACCGTAGATGAATATCTCTTTGCACCGAAGGTATCAGGAAAACTTACAACTTCCACGCAGCCCGAAAAAAACTGCTAGAACAAAACCTTACTTGGCGCGCAAGTTAATCACGGCGCGCAAGTATCAGCGCACAAGTCACAACAGGCGCGCAATTCCTCCTCAGACACTTGCGTGACTCAAGCTTCCTCAACTCCAAACTTGCGCGACTCCATTACTTTTATGCCCAAACCAATATTGGCGTGCAACTGCCAACCAGCATGAAACTTCTAACACCGGCGCACAACTTCAACCACTGGCGTGCAACTTCACCTGCGCAACCACACACACCACCTACGAGACCACCACACCTGCGCAACGGGAGCTCTGATTTCTCAAATAGTTGAACTCCGGTAGTAAATGAGGAGGCGAGGTCTAGTATTTATAGGCAAATTGACCACCCTGTGCGACAGCGCACAAGTGACCTGCGCGACCCAGTCTCGGCGTGCAAGTCCCCTGTCATTTTAGACACTTGCGCAACCAACTCCCAAACATGCGCGAACCTCTTTACATTGCCATATTTTGATCTTATGATCTTGAAAATCATGTGGCGCGCAAGTTTCCTATACTCCAAGTCCTCAGAGCACAAGTCCTTTTGCCAAGAACACTTTTCTTCATTTGCTGATTTTCAGGCCCTATAATTTGGAAAACACTGGAAAACTGCTCCACCTTGTATCTGTTCTTTTGTACCGCCTCCAGATCATCCATTACTTTTATCGACATTCTTGAATCAAACAGGGATCATTGACCTCAGCTCTTGAACTCGACATTCCACCATGAAATCCTCTCTGTCAACAAATTTGTATGTCATTGTTTTGCTTTGTCAACAACCACTACTCAGATATCCACTTTGTCAACAAACACAATCACCTAAAAAATGCTTCAAAGATACCTTGAGGGATTTTTTCCCAACAATCTCCCCCTTTGGGTTTGTTGGAAACTCTTCCAAAACAAAGATACGTCGGTGATTCTTCAGCCTTCATTAGCCTCATTGCGATTCTAATAGCAATCAAGGATTTACTCAACACATACTCTAAGCCCACATGAGCAGTGCTCGGCATGAGAAACAAGAGTAAATGAGAAGTTCATCGATGAATCACTTTATCTCTGACATCCACTGTTGACAACAAACTGAAACCAATTTATACTAAACTGATAACAATTGTTGATGGATTTGTTGGAAGACCAATGTTTCGTTTGGAAATAGTTTTACCACTTTCCAACACCACTCTTTAGATTTTATCATGATCCTCAGCTGTAGTGATATCTATTCTTTGATCGATCACTTATAGCATCGTCATATTTCAAAATCTCCTCCTTGATCATTGCTCCCCCTTTCTGGATGCTCCACCTTTCAGCTTCTCCCCGTATCAATTATGATTTATCAAATCTCCACACTGTCTCCAACAATCACTATGTTCTCCCCCTTTAACAAACACTTTTCTCCCCCTTTGTCAACGAACCCAAAGGTCACTCTTTTGTAGTCTATATCATGGTAGAGAACACATATCAGCACATTAGGGAAAAAACAAATCATACCTCGGGGAGAGGGGGGGTCCCACATCCACACTATGTCAAGTGTGGGGAATCGACTGAACTCCCAGGGCCAGTCGATGCCTCTCAAAAGCATCCTTGGGTAAGTCCTTTGTCAGAATGTCTGCAACCTGTAGCTCTGTAGGCACGTACTACAACTTCACGATTCCCTGCTCAACCTTCTCCTTGATAAAATGATACTTAATCTCAATGTGCTTTGTCCTTGAATGATGGATGGGATTTTTGCTGAGATTTAGCACTTGAGTTATCACACTGGATTCTGATCGGAGACTTCACTTCAACCCCCATATCTTTAAGCTGCTTCTTCATCCACAATAATTGTGTGCACACTTGAGTGGCCGCAATATACTCAGCTTCTATGGTGCCCAATGAAATGCAATCTTGCTTCTTTCTTATCCAATAAATACACAGTCCACCAAAATATAATGCACCTCCTAACTTTGATTTTCTGTCATCTACTGATCCGGCCCAGTCTACATCAGTATATCCCAATAACTCTGTCTGAGATTTGTCATTATATGTCAAAGCGAAATCCACCGTGCCCCGGATATACCGAAGTATTCTTTTCACCATAATCATGTGTCTTTCTTTGTGATTACTCTTATATCTCTCTGCTTGGAATGTGGCGAAAATAGTATCAGGCCTTGGTGCGGTCATGTACAACAAACTGCTGATAATCTGCCTCTTTTCAGTGAGATTAACTGCCCTGCCACTGTCATCTTTTGATGATTTCATCCGGGTAGAAATCGGAGTCTTCATCTCCATGGAATTTTCATTCCAAATCATTCCAATGCATCCTTGGCATATTTGGATTGAGAAATTAATGTGTCATTCCTGCCTTGTGTAACGCTGAAAATCATGCTTCTTCAAATACTGATATAGCCTTCAGTACAATGCTCTTGGTGATTGTTTCAGCCCATATAACGCCTTCTTCCACCTGAAAACATTGTTCTCATACTCGTGAATGAGAAAACCATCTGGCTGTTCAATGTACACCTCTTCTTCCAGAAACCCATTTAGAAATGCAGTGTTGACATCCATCTGGAACACTTTGAACTTTCTTTGCACTGTAATGGCTAGGAATAATATGATTGTCTCTAGCCTTGGAACTGGTGCAAATGTATCATCAAAATCTAAAACCTCAATCTGGGAGTATCCCTTGCACACTAGCTGTGATTTGTTCTGAACCACTGTGCCATCTTTATTAATCTTGTTTTGATAGACCCATTTAGTCCCGATGACATTCTTGTCTGATGGCCTCGAAACAATCTCCAATGTCTGGTTCTTCTCAATCTGATCAAGCTCTTCATTCATAGCCTGACCCTAGTTTTCATCTTCAGCTACATCAGCAACGCATTTCGGATCAACCTGTGATAGTAATGATGTCTACTGCAGCAATTTCATTCTTCTTATCTGAACTTGAGCTCACTGATCACTAATGATATTCTATCTATCAGTTTCATCTCAAATCTTTGTCTTCCTTGTAGACACATACTTGACACTTTCTTGTTAATCATCAGTGTCTTCTTCTGAATCAGCATCAACCACTTCTTCTCCCTCTGTGTTGCTTTTTTCTCAACACATTTTCAAGGAAACTGTTCACTGACTCATTTTTCAGTGGCTTCATTTCTTTCAGCTACTTTTCTCTGTGTCATTATTCAATGACGTCATTTCCTTGAACATATTCTCTCATATTTTTGTTGACACACCTTCGATTTTCTCTCACAGCTTCTTGGTATCCTGAAAGCAGTCAGCTGATACCACACTGTTAGAACAAAATAGATAATCATGAAAACCTATGTATTGCTGCTTTTCCAGAAATCATTCTTCATGATCATAAAAATTCATCCTTTATATCATATTGAGATCATGCATTCTATTAGGATATAGAATGCTCCCCCTGTGTTCTGCAACTCTTCCCATAGTTAGGACCAACAGTTTAGACCCATAACTAGTCTATTTCTCCTGCATCATTTGTTCTCATCTTCCACTCAGAGATGGTCCATTAACAAAATTTCTAAGCCTACTGAGTTGAAACTCGGTGTAGGAAACAAGATACAAAGTTAACAACACAATCACATTCTATTGTTCTCTGTTGCTCCATTTCTTCTTCAACTCTGGTACCTGATTTGAATCAATTGAAACTGTAGAGCATATCACATATCCATTTCGCATCCTTAGATGCCACTTTCCCTTGGATCGTATCTCCCTAGAACCTGAATCACATGAATCATCAGTTAATAGCATTTTTATACATTGGGAGAGGGGAGTTTCTTGAATCCTCAAAACGAGGATATTGGTTGATCCTGACGGGTCAAACCTTTGATTTTTTCATGGAGGGCATAACACTCCTTTATTGCTTCCTCTAGCTGCCTAGCCAACTTCAACTATTCTGGCCATATGACTAGGCATTCATTGCCTACATTCTGAGCCTTTTTCTTATATGTAGATTTGGTAGGCACGACCTTTCTCACCGCTTGGGTTATAAACCCGCTAGTACACGTTTCCTTCGTTGAGGTTCTCCCAAAATTCCATTTTCTTTGATTATTTATCTGAGTAGGAGCCTCTTTATTTGGCATCTTTCCTTTCTTCTTCTCCCATCTTAGGGGTCTTCCTCTTTCCTTAACTTCTTGCTGAGAAACACGAAATATTGGTAATCTCTTTCTCGGGTCTTTTTCCTTCCCCGCTTTCTTCTTGCTGCACTGTCTGTCCAAATGCCCATGATCAGAACATATGAAACATTTTCTATTAAAGGCATACCTCTTTTTGTCATTTATATATCGAGATGCTGATACAACTTGAGTTCTTCTTCTGACATGAGGCTCTTGAACTTCCTAACACATACTCATGGTGTGTCCAATTCTTCCACAGTAATAGCATCTAATAAATGCTTTCCTATGAGAGACTCTTCTCTCTAATTTCTCAGGATGCTTCTTCTTATTCTCATATTCAGCAAAGTTTCTATTTTCACAGCCTGATATGTATTCATGATCCTCTAAACAGCAACATGATGTGTGGCCATGAGTCCCGCATAAATAACACATGTCGTCACTTATTTTTGTAGCTGGCCTCTTAGGACTATCTCCAGCACCTATAGGTTTTTCTCCGCTCCTGCAACAGTTCACGGCTCTCTTCTTGTCATGCATGGGAGGTGATTCATCAAATCCAATACCACCTTTTCCGAAACATTATGGTCTTTGAGTGGAGAAAATATTTTGTTATTTCTCTTCAGAAATAGCATATCTGTTCTTCATTTTATCATCACTTGTCGAAGGATGATCAAATAGAAAGTGTAAGGCATCCTTCATTTTTGGCATTCCTTTAGCATTGGATTTCTCCACTTCTTTCTTTACAGATTCTAGCTCTTCTTCCAACTTCTGAATCTTCATATCACTTGATTTATGATGGGCATTGAACTCCCTTATGATATTCATTCCACGACTCATCTTATATTCCAATTCTTGTGTGAGATTTTTTACCTTGTCACTCTGCTCCTTTAATTTCAATCTATCTTGAGCAACGGAATACGAACAACATGCATTCTTTATTGTAGCATTGTATTCTTCTGAAGTTGTTCAGATAGCTATGTAGTCAGATCTGCATTTTTATATTTGAAATTCAGAATCTCATCTGACTTTTGATTCTCCTCATAATCACCAGCCTTCTGTTTTCCTTTCAATTTAGCCATCTTTTGTAGTTCTTCACCTTGAGAATAATTCTTCTCCTTTAGGTCAGTAGCTACGTCAATAAGCCTTTGATTCAATCTTCTTAGCTTGTTGATCTCAGTTTCCAGTGCTTGAATCCTAATATCTTTAGATTTAATTTCATCATTGTTTCTAACGTCACTTGAAATATTAGGTTCTTCGATGCACTTGACTTGATCTTTCAGTTTTCTATTCAAGCCATCGATCTCCATTTTATGTTCCTCAATCATAAGCTTATACTCACCAACTGATTCTGAGTTCTCTGTTGCTGATAACTTGAGTTTCTCAATTTTATCCATCAACTCAGACTTCTCTTCTTCCTGCTGCTGCATATAGAGTTTGGCATCATAAACCACATTGTTAGCTTTCTTGGTTTTGGCTCTCCAAACATATATCTCTTCAAGAGCTTCCTCTAACTCATCTCGCATATCTATTCTTCCTTTAATTATTTCTTCTTCATCATCACTTGTTTCAATATCACTTTGAAGTTCATATACTTCACTCATTCCTGCATCATGCTTGAGTGAATCAATCTTTTCCCTATCTGATTCATCCAGACCTTCCTTCAGTAAACTATTTCATTCTTTTAATTGAATCACACTTTTTCCATACACACTTCCTCACTGAGGAATACCACCTGACTTCTGCTTCTTCTTTGATGTTTTTACCTTTTCCATGCCACACCGAGAAAATAGAAGACAGATTCTCTAACCACACAGATCGACTACAACAAGTCGGAACAAACAAATCTTATAACATCAACCTTCCCTCTAATACCAATTGTTAGGGCTAATAGGGGCCTATATACCCTGAGAGGGGGGTGAATCAGGGTATGGATATTCTTTTTCGAAATTCTCCCTACCCCACTGGATCTTGACCTCTTTATTACAAGGGTCACTTTGTTTGCTCTTGTGTTTAAACTGTGATCACTTCTTTAATTCTTTATCTAATGATGATGCTTTGAATGCAGTTCAGGGAAGCAAAAAATAGACACCGAGATTTTTACTTGGTTCACCCTCACTGGGCTACATCCAAGGAGCATACGCTGACAAGTTGCTGGTCGTACCAAATTCCACTATTCTTCACTAGATGTGGATACAATGTTCGGGCTAGATCATTTCTATGCCCAGGCTCACTGCCTTTACAAATTGAGGGTCAGCTCACTGCTTTCCCAAGGGTCACTCCCTGTCTCTCTCTCTCTGGCTCACTGTCGGCGGAGAAGATCACCTTCTTCCTCTTCCTAAGCTCACTGCTCTTGTAAGGAATCCACTCATAGTTTATAGACCTGTAGGTCTCTTCATTTGCATGAAAGAATGCATCTTCTCTTGTATGTAGATGCTCTGTTGAAGTACAACTTTCACCCGTAGATGAATATATCTTTGCACCGATGGTATCGGGAAAAGTTTCAACTTCCACGCAGCCCGAAAACCACTACTGGAACAAAACCGTACTTGGCGCGCAAGTAAATCACGGCGCGCAAGTATCAGCACGCAAGTCACAACGGGTGCGCAAGTCCTCCTCAGACACTTGCCCGACTCAAGCATCCTCAACTCCAAACTTGCGCGACACCATTCCTTTTACGCCCAAACCGATATTGGCACGCAACTGCCAACCGGGGCGCAACTTCTAACACTGGCGCACAACATCAACCACTGGCGCGCAACTTCACCTGCGCGACCACACACCCCACCTGCGCGACCACCACACCTGTGCGACGGGAGCTCTGATTTCTCAAAGAGTTGAACTCCGATAGTAAATGAGGAGGGGTGGTCCAATATTTATAGACAAATTGACCACCCTACGCGACGGCGCGCAAGTCACCTGCGTGACCCAGTCTCGGAGTGCAAGTCCCCTGTCATTTTAGACCCTTGCGCGACCAACTCCCAAACATGCGTGAACCTCTTTACTTTTCCATATTTTGATCTTATGATCTTGAAAAACATGTGGCGCGCAAGTTTCCTATACTCCAATTCCTCGGCGTGCAAGTCCTTTTTCCAAGAACACTTTTCTCCATTTGTTGATTTTCAGGCCCTATAATTTCGCAAACACTGGAAAACGGCGCCACCTTGTACCTGTTCTTTTGTACCGCCTCCAGATCATCCATTCCTTTTATCGACGTTCTTGAATCAAACATGGATCGTTGACCTCAGCTCTTGAACTCGACATTCCACAATGAAATCCTCTTTTTCAACAAATTTGTATGTCATTGTTTTTCTTTGTCAACAACCACTACTCAGATATCCACTTTGTCAACAAACACAATCACCTAAAAAATGCTTCAAAGATACCTTGAGGGATTTTTGCCCAACATTAATGATAAATATTTAATCCCTAAAAATTCTAAATAAATTCGCATGATGTATATAATTTTATTATATCTCTTGGAGGCTATTCATGTTCGATGTTTTATGTAGTTTATCAGTAAATTAAAATTAATTCACTTATAAGATATGAGAGAGTGTCATGTTGTCACTTTCATTGGTTTTAGTAATAATTATATCATTTTCATGGTCAATAGTCCATGAAAAAAAATCTATTCTGAACCTTAGGTTATATGGGTCTACTTCTATTCATCCAATATATTATTGGCAGGTGGTAGGGGAGTTTTATAATCTTATGTTTACCCTTAATTACCCGATTTACCTTTAACTATAGTAAATAAAAATTGCCATAGTTAGTATTCATAATGTTTAAAAAAGTAAAGTAACCTATTAAAATATTTTATACCCACTGAATCCAAATATAAAATCAATTTTACAAAATTCAAATCAAAAAAGTTCCAGTAAATAATTTAAAATTAATTCTGTTGTTAAGAAAATGGGTTTTAAAAGTTAAAACATTGTCAAATATTGAAATGTTTATACCTATGAAATCAATGTAAAATTAATGGAAATGACATAAATAATATTATATAATGAAAATATATTGTATTTATAATTTAAAACCATTAAATTTTTTTCATTTAAGTTTATAAATTATGTTGATGAAATAATGTTTTTTTAAGAAAAATATAGCGTATTTTTACTATTCATCAAAACATGAAAGTTATCAGAGAAGTATCAAAAATTTATCCAATGTAAATTTTTATATCCTGATTCAAAATAAGAATATTATTTTGTATAATTGAACTTATAAAATTGTCAAAAATTATATTTAAAATGGGTGTGCCATCAAAAAGAGGTAAAACTACATTTTTGAAAAATACTTCTTTTATCCGAAAAATTGATTTTGTTTTCATTGCTCATTATAAAAAATGAGTAAGATGAATTATAATGTTATAAAATTCAAAATTCAGTTAATACTATTCATAATGGCTAGTTCATATAATATTTTAATAACATATCGTTGTTTAGGGAAACTTGGTATTGCATACCACGCAAGCTATTGAGGATGGTTGCTCTCGTGTATAACGCAAGCCAAGAAAGTGTTGCATGTAGTGAAATATTCCTTTGGTGTTGCATATATCATAAAATCTCAGGGTGTTACATTTTACCCCCCTTAAAATGAATTTCTCCCTCAATATTCGCTACATCATAACAAACAGATGAGGATACATCTCCCTCATCGTATCCTCAAGTTTTCATACAGCTTCTTCTAATTGGTGGTTCCTCCAAAAAACATTCACCAAGCGAGTGGTCTTGTTTCATAGAACTTTTCACTATGATCCAGAATCATTATATTTTGTTCATCATAAGAAATATCTTCTTCAAGTGGTACAACTTCTGAGCATAGTACATGTGAAGGATCGTGTATGTACTTTCTCAGGAAAGATACATGGAACAAATCATGAGCCTGAGAGATATTCGGTGGAGCGCCAATCGGTAATCTACCTTCCCAACACGATCCAGTATTTAAAAAGGTCTAATATACCAAGGGCTCATCTTTCCCTTCTTTCAAAATATCATTACTATCTTCTAAGGAGATATTTGTAAGAACACTTTATCATCCACTTCGAAATCCAGGTCTTTTCTTCGGTTGTCGGCATAACTTTTTTTTCGACTCTGAGCTGATCTTATGTGTTTTTGAATAGATCTGACCTTTTCATTCATCTAATCAACAAGGTCAGGTCCTAATATCTTTCATTATTTAACTTCATCTTAGCAAGATGGAGTTCTGCATTTCATTCCATAGAGAGCATATTAAGGAGCCATCTGAGTACTAGAGTGAAAGAAATTGTAAAAAGTAAATTCCACCAAAGGTAGGTGTTGATCCCAACCACCTTTGAAATCCATAGATCAAGCTCTCAACATTCCTTCTAGAGTCTGAATTTTCCTTTCAGACTGACCATCTGTCTGAGGTTGATTAACAATTCTAAAACTCAACTCTGTTTCTAGAGTATACTGAATACTTCTCCAAAACATCGAGGTAAACCTTGGATCCTGATCAGATATAATGGAAAGTGGTACTCCATGAAATCCTACCACTTCCTTTACAGATATCCTAACAAGATTATCAAGAGAGAAATCCTCTCAAATAACAATAAAGTGTGCTGACTTCATAAGATGATCAACTATAACCCAAATAGCATTATTGCCTTTGGATGTTTTAGGATGTCCAGTGACAATGTATATAGTGATGTTTTCCCATTTCCATTCTAGTATGGGTAATGGTTGCAACATTCCCATTGACTTCTGTCTCTTATCTTTACCTTGCTAACAAACAAATCATCGAGAGACATATTCAACAACTTCACTTTTAATGTTATCCGACCTGAAGTACTCTTTCAGGTCCCTATACATCTTTGTGAATCAAGGGTGAATATAGAATGATTAACTATGAGAATCATCCAATATTTCATTCATTAATTCTGGGATAGGAGGATCACAAACCCGAATCTTGGACCTTATTATTTCATCATAATCAATGCGGAATTCAGGAACAATTCTCACCATATTTTGTAACTCTACATCTTCTTTTTGTGCCTCTTTAATATTCAAATGTATATATGTTTGGACATTCAATTGAGAAAGATAAGATTTTCTCATTCCAATAAAATTCCATGATCCATCCTTTATAAATCCATAAATATTGGATCTTTTTTTATCCTCATCATGGATAAACTAGCATGGTCTTGTCGACTTAATGTATCTGCCACCTTGTTTTCTTTCCCAGGGTGATAATAAATTGAGAAGTTGTAATCCTTAATAAGCTCCAACCATCTTATTTTGTGCATATTCATCTACTTTATTGTGAAAATATACTTTAAACTTTTATGATCAGTATAAATATCACTGTTTTCAACATAAAGTTAATTCCTCCAAATTATTAATTCAAAGATTACTACAGCTAACTTCGAAGCATGAGTTGGGAAATTTTTTACATTGATTTTCAACTGTCATGAGTGATTAGCTATAACCATATCATTTTTCATAAGAATACACCCTAATACCTTCTTGGATTCATCACTATAGATCACAAACCTCTCCCCACTACAATGCATTGTCAGCATAGGTGCAACGGATAACCTTCTTTTTAACTCCTTGAATTTCACTTCACACTCCTCCGTCCAAACAAACTCAACTCCTTTTCGAGTCAACCTGGTGAGTGTATTAGATAATCGTGTAAAATATTTCACAAAAAGTTGATCATATCACGCCAAACCATGAAAAAATTGAATCTCAGTTACTTTTGTAGGACTCTACCATCTTTCAAAAACCACTGTTTTTGCTGGATCCACAGATATCCCGTCTTTTAAGATTATGTGCCCAAAAAATGAATGTTTTTGAAGCCAAAATTCACACTTGGTAAATATGGCATAAATCTTCTCCTTTCTTAGGGACATTAATACAATTATCAATTGATCTTAATGTTATTCCTTTCTCTATGAATAGACAATAATATCATATATAAAGACTGCCAAAAAAAGATCAAGATAGTCTCTAAAGACTCTATTCATTATATCCATGAAGATAGCATGGTCATTAGTAAGACCAAATGGAGTCATTGTAAATTCATAGTGTCCATACCTTGTATGGAAAGAAGTCTTTGGTATATCCTCCCTTTTTACCCTTAATTGACGATACCCTGAACATAGATCAATCTTGGAAAAGTATTGAGCTCTATGTAGTTGGTCAAATATGTCATCAATGCGTGGGAGATAATATTTGTTTGTGATAACGATATTATTAAGTTCTCGATAATCAATGTAGAGTATCATTGATCCATCTTTCTTCATAACAAAAATAACTGGTGCTCCCCTAGGTGATGCACTAGGGCATATGAATCCCTTATCAATATTTTCTTGGAGTTGCTTCTTTAATTCCTGCAACTCAATTGTGGCCGTTCTATAAGGTCTCTTTGAAATGGGTATAGAACTCGGTATGAGTTTTATTAAAAACTCAACTTCACGATTTAGAGGAAGACCTGAAAATTCATCTGGAATGACATCATCAAAATCCCCATACAATGGGCATATTCTTAATCATGAGTTTCTCTCCAACCATTTGAGATAAATAACCATCAGTTATTGTAATCAAGACCCATAAGATGGAATAAATTTCCACTAGAAGGTTATATTCATCCTTGTATTTATAGATGATCATAGATTGATCAGGAATATGAAATATGACTTCCCATTGTTGGAAATTGATATGATCTCAATATAATGAAAAAAAATCTATTATATAATGACATCGAATTCTACTATAGGAAGGATCAAAAGTTTTGCAGGAAGAACATTCCCACAAACTTCAATTGGAGAAGAATTTAAAACATTTGATGTGACTGTTGTGCCATTAAGAGTAGTCACAACTAACTCAATAGCTAATCATTGGGGTAGTTCGTAGATACCATTAGAAAATTATTCAGAAATAAAAGAGTGGGTGGATCTATAATCAAATAAAACATTTTCTACTTTAGAGTAGATGATAAGTGTACCATTCACAATTTCGTTATCGTACTCCACATCACTGATATAAATTGCATCGGACATTCCTTTTTCTTTTCCCTTAATAGTTTGTTGACGTCGATCATCATCAATAACCCCTAGATTAGGGAATTGATTGGCATAATGCCCCATTTCCTTTCACTTGTTACCTTGATGTGTAGGATGTGCCTTCTGTGTATCATTTTATTTGTTTTCATCACAAGACATCTTTTTCCCATCACTACAGTATTCAAATGCCCAATGGCCATCTTTTCCACACATAAAACATTTACATGTCCCTTTAAGACAATTTCCTCCATGTTTCTTTCCACACTTTGATCATAAGGGAAAACTCATCTTCTATTCAGTGTGGTCTTTAAATTTTCCATTGAATTCCATTTTCCTCTTCATATCAAACCCACATGACTGATGGGTTACTCCATTCTCCATCTCATCCTTGAGAGCATATCGAACAATTTCCTCATAGCTATTGAAGTCCCTTATGGCTAACGCCCTTTGAGGACTTGGTTTTATGACACTAAAGAATTGATAAATCTTACTCTCATGTTGGATAATAATTCCGAAAGTGTACCTTGCAAGTCTTATAAAATTTTCTTCATTGGTACCAAACAATTCATCTTCCTTTTTCTTTAGGTCAAGAAACTCCTTGTCCATAATTGTTTGAAGAATATGAGGTATGTACTTATTGAAAAATAAGTTCGTGAACTCATCCCATTCCAAGGACTAAATTTCATCCCTTTTCCTCATCTTCTTGATAAGATTCCACCATTGATTATCTTCACCTTCCAAACGATATACTGCTAAGATGACTTTATCATGTTAAGAACATTGTAGAACTGAAAATATCTTTTCAATGGTATTAATCCATTGTTCATCCACTAATGGATCAGAAGACACGCCGAATGAAGCTGGATACTTCCTCATGAAAGATTTCACATAATGTCGGTCCTTCCTTTGCTTGTTTGAAATTCCTTCATGATTCATAGTTTGAGAAAGCTGTCTGAGCATGGATAAAATATTTTTCATTCCATCTCCCGTAATTTTTTGTTTCATAGGGGGAAAATCATTTCATTTCCCGTCGTATTCAGCATTAACACAATTTCATCGAGTTCTAGTCATTGACTAAGACCAAGAAGCATAGTGTGAGAAACACTAATCATAACAGGAAAACCTCATAATCAAGAATAAAATTTCACACTTTAGGTATTATCATAATTTTTTCATGGCCATTTCTAAAACACTAATACTGTGTTATAGTCTTAGACATATCCTTAGGGTTCTTACTAAGCCTTTACATCCTAGTTTTCCAAGGTTGACTATACCCTTATTTTGATACCAACTATAACATCCCATACATTACATACATTTTTATTACTTCAGAATTGAAGCATACTTATTTAAACATATAACAAAACCAAGATAGGACCGTATGGATATAGTGTCTTTAAAAACTGGGGAACATAAACAACTATTTCATAAATCATAAACATTGTCTCCTACTTATTTCATAATATATAGAGTCCCGTTGGACATATCCTACATAATACCTTTCTTCCAGACCTGGGGAAAAGAAAACAGAAAAAAGGGAGAGCTAAAATGCTCAGTAAGGGTAAAAAAAAGAAATATCAATTATATCATATTCATAAGAACATATCATTTTGAGAATATTAAACTATAAAAGAGATCATAATATCATGACATGGAATAAATCAAAGTAGTGAAATGTAATTCCAAAAATCATAACATAAAATATGAATCATTGTGGAATACACAAATAATCCTAGAAAGTCATTTCATATTAGTCAAGACTCATTTCGAAAACCATTATAGTGGAAAAAGTCAATTACGGAATCGAGTTCACTCCTCGTTCCAGTCCTGTTTCACGAAACTGGATTAACTTTCCGTTCCATCCATGTCTATATCATGAGATATAAATCTTTACCCAATTCATTGATGGGATATATAGGTCCCACTAATCTCACAATGAAACCATTCTTATGTGTCCCACAAAATCATAAATCATACATCATAGCATAAACAATGTAATAGAAATCAGATTCTTAACCATCGTGCCATCAGAACATATTCCATATATGATAAAGGACTTCATTAAAATAATTCCTTCATAACATAATCAAATGAATGTAATAATAGGGATAGAAAAAGAACACTATATTATCTTAGATGGAAAGTAATTTTGATAAAAACACTTGAACTCCATTCTAGAGGGAAATATCGTTTCCATTTTATAATCATTTTTCATATCTCATCATGTCATAATAGATAATGTTCATTGATAATAAACATGGAAACGTGTAAAAAATCATCATGGAAATAATGATATATGAAATAATAAAAATATGTTCATGCCGTATAAGTTATTAAAAAATTCATGTCATACTTTGGCTGAAAATGTCAAAAAGCCTCTCGTACTGAAAACGAAAAAAGATCCTTTCATATATTTCACTAAAAAATCACCAATTGGTAAATTTAGATTTAAACAGTTGAAGGGGAATAATATTACATATTGAAGAAACATGGATGTGGATGATAAATATGCCCCAGTAAATACCGAAGTATAAACAATCTTGGATAAATATTGAAATTGCATGATTTTCCCTTACCATAGGTCTGATATGCTTTGTATGTATCTGAACCTCCTGTATAAACATTAAAATAATGTCATTGACTTATTCCAGAATCATATTCATTTTTATGATATCATATATGGTCATATTATTATCTTTTTATGAGTAATTTTTCATTGCTACCTGTTATTCGGATGTTCATTGCTTTATGTTCTTATGTGTGTTTTGTCAAATAAATTCTATTCATATTTTTAGTTTATAGCTAAAAATTTACAAAATTTTATTGGTATAATATATATCATATTTATTCATTCAATTAGTTTATATAATCATGGATTAATGGGCATCATGTAGAACAAATCACGTCGCACCGTAGAGACGGTAAGCCGTACGTACGCATGAGCAACGATATCGTTCCAATAATTATTGAATGGCATTGGAGTGGGTGATATAATATATAAGAATTGGTATCATGTTATAATAATCATATAATTTCATTATTTCCACAAATATACCCATCCATATAAGGTGGATGTGGAAAACAGATTACACCACAGCGTGGAGACGGTATTCCTTACGAACACACGCACAATGATTTCATTTTCCATAGGATGGATAGATGGTGAAATAGGGTTGTTTCATATTTATAATAACACATCAGTATATGAGTGATACTGATGTTATTAATTTATGATGAAATAAATAAAAATGAAGATGTAGGAGAAGAAATAAATTTGAAAGGATTGGTAAAGGATATTGCCTCTTCTTCGACGCGCCTCTTCTAAACCTCCTCTTAGGGCACTAATGTTGGTCTTTGAAGAAGAATAGGACCTATGGAATGTTTATTGGGAAGTGGAGAATATATATTCATAGGTTTTGGATGAGATTTAAGGATCAATATATTGTGAGGAGGATAGGGAGGATGTGCCCTTTTATAAGGGAGGAGAGGAGCACCTATGGAAACATAAGAAATAATAATTTATAATAAATTAAAACCCCATTTAAAAACCTCACAAAATGACTCCATTAAAAGATGAGATGAGATAGGGTTGTAATCTTAGCAACCAATAAAATTTAGACATGTTGGACATTTATTTTAAACCGTATCAAATTGATTTATCTTTATTTAATCAATTTAATTTTATTTGAAGTAATAATATTCTAAATTTTAAATTGTTATCAATAATTACATATGTGTTTATAATTATCCATAATTGGATAATTTATAAAATTATAGACCATATATATTTCAATTTATATTATTTTAAATATTTTTGTGATTTGTAAACATTTTTATAAGATGTTATTTTTATAAAATATCAATAGTTACAATTTTGACACTATTAATTTATTTGAATTTAAAAAAATCCAAACAGAATATATGTTCAAACTAAAATATTTAATATATTAATACCATGTCATATTTATCTATAAAATTCATGGATCACATTAAATAGTTCATATAATATTTATTTTAATATTTTTAAAACCGTTTATTGGATATTTCAATCAATAAAATAATTTCAACATCACTATTGTGTCATTATTAATGATAAATATTTAATCCCTAAAAATTATAAATAAATTCAAATGATGTAGATAATTTTATTATATTTATAGAGACTATTCATGATCGATGTTTAATGGATTTTATCACTAAATTGAAATTATTACACTAATATGATATGAGAGAGTGGCATGTTGTCACTTTCTTTGGTTTTAATAATAATTATATCATTTTCAAGGTCAATAGTTCATGAAAGGAATCTATTCCGACCCTTAGGTGATATGGGTCGACTTTAATTCTTCCAATATAAATTTGGCATGTGGTATGGTAATTTTGTAATCTTATGGTTACCCTTAATTACCTGATTTACCATTAACTGTAGTAAATAAAAAATACCATTGTTACTATTCATAATGTCAAAAAAATAAAAGTAACCTATTAACATAATTTGTACACACAGAATCCAAATATGGAATCCATTTTTCAAAATTCAAAACACCGAAGTTGTAGTAATTAATTTGAAATTAATCCCATTGATAATAAAATGGGTTTAAAAAGTTAAAACATTGTCAAAGATTGAAATGGTTTTACCTATGAATTCAATGTAAAATTACTGGAAATTATATACATTATATTAAATGGTAAAAATATATTTTATTTATACTTTAAAACAATTAATGTTTAACATTTATGCATATAAATTATCTTGACGAAAAAAAGTAGTTTTTAATAAAAATTTAGCATATTTTTACTATTCATCAAAATAAGAATGTTATCAGAAAAGTATCAAAAATTTATCCAATGATATTTTTTAAATCCTGATTAAATATAAGATGTTTATTTTATAATATTGAACATATAAACTTGTCAAAAATTAGATTTAAAATTGGTGTGCCATCAAAAGGCGGTAAACCTGCATTTTTAAGAAAATACTTTTTTATTTGAAAAATTGATTTTGTTTTCATACCTCATTATAAAAAATGTGTAAGATAAATTATAATCTTATAAACTTCAAAATTCCGATAGTAATATTCATAACGTCTAGTTCATATAATATTATAATAACATATCATTGTTTATTGAAACTCGGTATTGTGTACAACACAAGCTGTCGAGGAAGGTTTCTCTTACGTGTAACGCAAGCCAAGACAAAGTTGCATGTAGTGAAAGATTCATTTGGTGTTTCATATAACATAAAAAAATATCATAAAATCTTAGGGTGTTACATATGCACCATGTACTCTATTACCGCACGTAGTCATGTGCTGGTCGTGTAACAGCCGAGCACACAGCCGTGTGTGTTGACCTGGAGACCAGCTTTTGTGGGGGCTGAATAAGGCGAGTACATAACGTGTACTTCAGAATCACATGCCATGTACATTATTTGTTTTCATTAAAGGTGTCAGGATTGCGTATGATAGATAGAACACATCTCATTTTGACCTAGTTGGTCCGAGAGAAACTGTATGGTGCAGATTTTCACCAAGCCCCCGATCTAGCATCAGTTCTCTGAATCAAACTCTTTCGGTTGCATTGGAATCGCATCAGTGAGTTCATTCTTTTTCTTCTACACCTTCTTCTGATTTCTTATATATTATGAGATATCCTTTGTTGAATGTTTTATAATTAATTGTAGATCTATGACGTTCTAGGTCGATTCAAGGCCTGAGGTTCACGTATACCGATCCAGAAACACTGAGATAGGTTGATTGTGTCCTTCTGTAGTTAGTATTTTAGTTATATGTGCAATCGTGCCCAATACCCTCGAACGAGGTATTGCATGTTTATGGTTTTAGACTTATTTTGTTTTCTTCTATGTCGTGGTATATTGGATACATGTTATTTGTTTTGAATAGGGTTTACTTTTCCATGATATGGAGGGTTTTCCCATGTTAGCTTATTTTAACCACTTGGTCTAGCATTACCTGTTAGGCTACTGTTTACTTTCCATTCCTAGTATTTTTAGGATAAAGTGGTTATTATCTGTCTTGTTGTAATGTTGTAGACTGGTTAGCCAAGTAGTTCTTTAGGTTAACATGTGTACCTTTTAATTTCGGGGCTCGTTTTACTTACATAGGGCCATGAGAACCTTGTGTAGTAGACCATAGGGAGAATATACGTAAGGGATTATCTAGAGTGTATATTTGTTGTTATTATGTGAGACCACATGGGAATTTATGTAAGTTCTTCCTCAGAGTGTATGTAGGTCCTCAACGCAGGCTATAGGGGGAATGAGATGTAAGTGCTTACCCAGAGAACCTTTTAGATACTAATATGAGACTATATGGGGAATTGATGGTGAGTGCTTTCTCAGAGAGTTTATACTAAATCTAAACCAGAGGGCTTAGACTCTGAGTACTGCAAATTGGGATGCTTGCGTTGTTTTCCTAGAACCAGTGGGGTTAGGATATGTGCGCTTCCTAGAGGTTTTCATGGGTTTTCTACATAGGACCAAAGGGGATAGGCTGTGAGTACTTCCCAAAGGGTTACATGTTTGTTATTATATGATTACATGGTATGTGGTATTGGAATGCTTTGAAATAGTAGGAATATTTACTGTTGAGTACATCCTGGTTTACTGCTTCTTCTTTATATGGACTGCCATATATATTCACTCACTATTAGGAACAGATCTTATGGTGGTTGCCTACTGGGATTTAGTCTGACAGCCTATTTGGGCCATGCCTTTTGGCCCAAAAAGATTATATTGTTACAGGTATAGATAAGGTAATTTTCCCTTCTACATTAGGTGCTTGACTTCTTTGGAGATTGAGAGAATGGGACAATGACGAGGCTTGCGATGATGAGGAGTTTACTTTTTTCTTTCATTCTTTGGTTGACTATTTTATTTCAGCATTTTTATGTGAATGGATATTTCCCTAGACATATGTATCATGCAACATTATATATGTTCTCCATCAGCTTATTACTTTTAGTCTTATGTTGTTTACTATTGTATGCCATTATTAATACTTCCTCTATTGTAATCTACTTCTATTTCAATGTGCTACTCTTCCAATGAGGGAATAGATTCCCCACTTTCATACCCAAGGCCCACACTGCAAGTCGACAGCCTCTGGTGTTAGGGGAATATTCTTTGGGGCTATGTGACAAACCTGGTATGGGGCGCCTTTCGGCGGGTTATAGAATCAGGAAGTTACAAAGTGGTATCAGTGGATTCTTTTCTTCTTGACATACTGTTTGGAGCCTATAGTCCGGGATAGGATGAAATAGGTAATTGGTAATAAGATTTGAATAGGGGTACCTAACCTGTGTATAGGGAAAAGCCAATCTACCTCATTTATTGCAAGTTTTCTAATTTTCCAATTTTACAGTTGATTTGATTTTCATCGTTCGGTGGTTTACATGTTTTGTGTGATTATTGTGGATGTTATTATGGTTATATTTATATTGAAACCCAATGATATGAGGGTATTCCATCTCATGCATCATATAGGAACTTGAAAGGAATCACATTTCATGCATTCTTTCCATGCCATTTAGGGGGAATTAGAGATTTCATATTGTTGTGACAGGTGTTGTGCAAGATATTCATGTTGTTGAGATAGATGATTTTATAAAAATTCCACTTGTTTGATAGGGTATTGTTTTGTGTATAGATTTGTTTGAATGAATGACAACATTGGTTATTAATTTGTTATGGCCCCACATGGATCGGAATTTGGTGGATCATTAATCTTTCATGCTTGTATAAGACATGTTTAAGATGAAAAGATTTGATTTGAGGGGAGTATGGGCCCTCACAGATCAAGAATTTGTCCCTTAAATGATCGTTTCATGTGTTTTTATGGCTACCAGAGTAGTTTATGAGGTTTAGTATCTAGAAAAACCCAAAATTGAGGTCCTGTAGTGATGAATACACGCCATGTGGTCTTCTGTTCAGTAAGAAACTGTTTTTCTTAAGTAAATGCCTTGTACTATAAGGAATTTCCATGTAGTCTCTAACCATGTCCCTAGTTGTGTGGGCAGAGACGCAGGGTTGGGAAATCCTTGGGGGAACACACCATGTACCGGTTGAACACGTCGTGTTGAGTAGACAATGTGTCCACCCATTTGACTAACGACATAGATGGATAAAAACTTATGTTATACATGTTGTGCCTCTCTTGAACAACGCCATGTAGTGAAACCATTGAATATGGTTGTGTAACGAACAACACGTGTTAGTGAAATCCATTGGTACACACCGTGTCCGCCTAGAACACGTTGTGTAGAGTGAGTTGTGTAACCGGCCATGTAACTAACAGCACAGATTGGTGAAGTTCGTCTAGTACACGCCTTGTATAGCACTAACATGTCATGTAGTATTATTCAAGGAGAACCAGGTGGCATAGCCATGTATGTGAACTCGGGTAGGGGAAGAGGATTCAAGTACATGCCATTTGTTAGGACAACAAGTTGTGTATGGGGTGTTACACCACTAGTTTTGGAATATGTGCCCAGGCATGAGAATGGATTAAGGGAACATGTCATGTAGCAAAATATACACGCCATGTATCAATGTTTTGAAAAACAAGATTGTTTTCCTTCTCCTATTCCCTCCCTACTATTATAGTTTCCTGTCCATGTTAATTTGGATATATGGTGTTCACCTAACCATGCAGAGTCATGCCAAAGAAACATCCTCCTGTTGTATGCCAATTATAGGGAAATTATAAGACACCAGACATGGATGATCAAGGTATTCTAGCAGGTCCTACAGTTGTTCTATTCTTGGCACCAACCTCCATTCTGGATACAGGTGCTAATGCACAATTCCAAGACAGATTTATGAGGTTCTTGCAGACCTTCTGAGGAGTACTTCATCCTTCCCCTTATATGAAAGAGTTGACGTGGGTTTTCCAGCAGTAGTATCCTCCAACATTCACATAGGAAGGAGGGCCTCAGGCAGGAGAGTCATGGTATGAATCCATGCTGTCTAACTTTGATCATCTAGAGATGCCTCTGGGGGGAGGGTAAATCCTTCTACGTACATTCATCGGAATTCCTCCATGATATAGTGCGATGTGATCTCACAGGTGGGACACCAGCAGGTTATGGCATGGAATGACTTCTAGCATGCCTTCTATGACTTCTTCTATTCGGATACTTTGAGGTACAATCGAGCCATGGAGTTTATGAGTCTAGAGTAGGGTACTCTTTATGATATGGAGTATTATTCTCACTTCACATAGCTGCAGTGCTTGATGCCTATTCTAGGATGTGATGAGTTATTCCGGGTGAGGAAGTTCGAGTATGGTCTCTGGCATGACATTCAATCGCAGTTTATCATATTCATGTTGACTTCCATCAGTTCTATACTCAACTAGGTGCGGATCACAGAGCACAATTTGAGGGTATTTGCGTGGTGATCTAGGGAGGAGAGACACTTATTCTGGTAGCTAGGTGGTGTGCTACCAATGTGGGAAGAGCAGGCATATGAGGCACATTTCCCAAGAGACCCAATGGAGGGATGATCATGTGACAAGATGGGCCATCTTCAGTATTTCTATCAGTTTTTCTCAATTTCAGTTGGCTACAAGGGTTCTACTATGACTCCTTGTTTAGGAGCAGCACCACCAGTTACTCACATATCTAGGAACTGGAGTTCTTCCAGCCGTTAAGGCTGAGGTGGAGGTCATGGCCCTCGTAGCCAGTCATTAGGCTTTCAACGACAATAGGGTGGATCAGTTTAGAGTGGTCAGGCAGGGTCATAAGGTCGCAGTGCATGTAAAACTATTCAAGTGGAGAAAACCCAACAGAAGATGGATCTCATACCCTCTACAGTTTGAGGTAAAATTATTGTTGCCTCAGTTTCAGAATCTTCTCTTTCTGATACAAGATCTTCCCATAGCTTTATATATGTTGTTCTTTTGAAGATAATTGGGCTCTGTATCTTTTCATTATATGATTCCTAATGCTAGACACTTCATTCGAGACTAAAACATCTAGTGTATATCAGTTCAAGGAGTACCCTCTAGAGGTTGGTGGGTGTCACATATTATGAGACCTCTATGCCATAGAGATTACAAGCTATGATTTCATTCTTGGAATGGGCTGGTTAGTTCCTTTCTAGGATTTTGTTGATTTCTATAGTCGTAAGCTTAGTTTCACACCACCAGAGAGAAGGTCGTTTCTTTATAAGGGTGAGTGGGATGTCCAGGCAAGTAGATCTGGATCCAAAGCATCATGGATTGAGAGGAGTTACATCCCAATTTTTTAGTCTGTATCTGGATGACCAGGGGACATCACATTTGGACTTTCCACCAATGGTGGATCGTTTCCGGGCTATCTTTCTAGATGAATTATTAGGATTGCCTCTAGAGCATGAGGTATAATCTTTTATTGAGCTCATATCAGGAGTGACACTAGTGTCCATTCCTCTTTATATGAAGGTTACAATAGCGTTACAAGATCTCATGAAGTAGTTGTAGGAGTTGCAGGAAAAGGGATTAATTTGGAATAATACTTCTCCTTGTGGTTAACATGTCCTACTTTCCAAGAAGGAAGATGGTACCCGTAGACATTGTGTGAATTATTGGAAGTTGAACCAATATACATTTAAGAAATGATATCCCTTTTTGATGATTAATGATCTCTTTGTCCAACTTCGAGAAGCCCAGGTTTTCATGACGATCAAATTTAGTTCTGGTTACCATCAGTTGCGCATTAGACCAGCAGATTTACCTCTTACAGCCTTTCAGAGTAGTTATGGTCTATACGAGTATAATGTTATGTTGTTCGGTCTGATGAACATGCATGCGGTTTTCATGGCACTGATGAACCGAGTGTTCCATTCATACTTGGATTCCTTCATTGTAGTCTTTTTGGACGATATATTGGTGTACTCTCACACTTGACAGGACAATGCCACACATCTTGAGATCATTTTAGTACACAAAGATAGTATCAGTTGTATGCTATGATCATGAAATGCCACTTTTTGATGGACCATATTCACTTCTTGGGTCATGTTATCTCAGAGACAAGAGTATCTGTAAACCATGTGTAAGTGAGAGAAATAGTTTCCTGGGAGCATCCGAATAATGTCTTTGAGGTGCCGAGTTTTCTAGGGCTGGATGGATACTAGATAGCTACATACCTGAATTTTCATGTTTAACAATACCACTGATGGGTCTAACTAAGAAAGGTGTGAAATTATTGTGGTGAGATTCTTGTGGGTCAGCCTTTTAGGAGATGCAAGTAAGGTTGACATCAGCACTGATACTAGAATTTCCCGATCCTGGAAAAAGCTATACTTTATACTTTGATTCATCAGGTATCAGGTGGGGATCCGTACTAATGCCGGGAGAAGGAGTCATTGCGTACGATTCTCAGCAGCTATAGATACATGAGAGAAACTACCCGATGCACGATTTCGAGCTGGCTGCAGTTGTTCATGCCCTATGCTGTTGGAGACATTAACTTCTCGGAGAGAATTTTTTGGTTTTCACTGACCAAAAAAGTCTCAATTATGTCTTCAATCAGCATGACCTAAATTTGAGACAGTGAAGGTGGGTTGATTACCTTTAGTCCTTTAACTTTGAACTTTCCTACATGCTTGGGAACGACGATGTTGTGGCTGATGCATTGAGAAGTAGGACTCAAATACAAGCAGTTCAAGAGGCCAACAGTGAGTGGAAGCTTATAGATCCATTCTCTAAGATTCATTTGTAGGTTCACAACAGACATGGTCAGATGTTTCTATATTCTATAGTTGATACCTTTAATCTACTTGATCGAGTGAGAATGAGACAATTATCATATTTTGAAGGCCTAGTCCTATGGTAGAGTGTGTTAGGAGAGGACCCTATTTTTAGATGGACAGTAGGTGAGGATGAGATATTGCATTTTCCAGGGTGCGTATGGGTGTCAGTAGACATACGGGAGGAGCTAATGCAGGACATTCATTTCTCAGTTTGGGTAGCTCTTCCTAGTGTCACCAAGATGTATCGTGATCTACACCGTTAGTTTTGGGGGCCATGTATAAAGAGGGATGTTGCTGGTTTTTTCATGAGATGATCCATCTCTCAGTTGGTGAAGGCGACCATCAGTGACCAGCAGGTCTTTTACATCATTTAACCATTCCCGAGTGAAAATGGAATGATTTCGTGATGGAATTTGTGATGGGTTTACCATGTTCACCTCGAGGGAATAATGGAGTTTGGGTTTTCATTGACCGACTCACGAAAGTTGATCACTTAATGTCGATCAAGGAGACCATCAGTTTTGATCTGATGTCTACATCCGAGAGATTTTACATCTACATGGTGTTCCACTGTCCATTGTTTTAGACAGTAATACATGTTTTGCTTCACGGTTCTGGAAGGGACTTCATAAGGCTTTATGTACACATGTACTATTGAGTACAGCTTATCATCCCCAGACAGATGGCCAGTCCTATTGTACAATTTAGGTTCTTAAGGACATGATTCGTGTATGGATCGTAGATTTTGGAGGATCTTGGGAGAAACACATACCTCTTGCAGAGTATTTTTATAATAATATTTGTGAAGAAACTATTTAGATGGCACCTAATGAGGCTTTGTACGGTAGGCAATGCAGACCACCCTTATATTAGCTGGAGGTAGGAGAGGTATCTATGCTTGGACCTCGTCTTTCCCGGAGACCACAGAACATATAGAGTTGAATCAAAAGAGGCTGACTACTACAGAGTCTCGACAGATGTCTTATGATGATCGACGGAGATGACCTCTGTAGTTCGAGGTCGGAGATCATGTTTTCCTTCATGTCACACTGAGGTTGGGACACAGGAGGTTTATGAGGTTGGACAATATTTCAACGAGGTACATCGGGCCATTTGTGGTGTTGGAGAAAGTTGGGATGGTTTTTTATCGATTTCAGTTACCTCAGAAGTACTAGGCTATGCATGACGTCTTCCACGTTTCTCAGTTTCAATGTTACTTCAACGTTACTTCTCAGACCCGTCTCTTGTTTTTCAACAAGAAATGGTTGATTTAGAGGTGGATTCCTCATTCATGGAGCATCCCATAATGATTTTTGATCGATGTGTGAAGGTTATTTGTTGTCTGTATGTTCTTCAAGTACGAGTGCTATGGGAGCTCGGGCCATTACAGGATGAGACTTGGGAGAGGGAGGCCGATGTATGATCGTAGTGGCCGGAGCTATTCAAGGTTTCTTCTTCTACACCACCTCACTATAAAAATTCTAGGACAATTATCCTTAAGGTGGGACGTTTGAAATAACCTAGATCTTCTGTTATGGTATGTTTACCATTTCTGGTATTTTTTAGGGAAACAAGAGTTCTTGGAAATTTTTGAAGTGCATGCCATGTACTTATATGTATATGTTGTGTACTCTTTTTCTGCATATAGCCATGTGCTAGCTATGTACCGGCCGAGCAAATAGCCATGTGTGGTGACCTGGAGACTGCCTTATGTGGGGACCGAATAAGGTGAGTACCCACCATGTACTTCCAAAGTACATTTCTTGTACATTATTATTTTTTCATTAAATGTACCAGGATCGCGTCTGACAGACTGAACACATCTCTTTTTGACCTAGTTCATCCGAGAGCATCTGTATGGCATGTATCTTTGCTGATACCCCGACCGAGAATTATTTCTAGGAATCAAACTCTATCATTGGTGTTGGAATCTCATCAGTGAGTTCTCTCTACTTCATGAACACATTCTCATGATTCCTTCACTCTTTGGAGATTCCCTTCGTTGAACGTTTTAGGATTTTTTGTAGATACATGACATTTTAGGTTGATTAAAGGCATGAGGTTCATGTATAACAATCCTTCAACATCAAGGTTGGTGGTTTGTGACTTTCCGTAGTTAGTAATTGAGTCATATGTGAAAAGGTTTCCAATACCCTTGAATGGGGTATTGCATGTTTATGGTTTTATCACTATTTTGATGCCTTCTATGCCTTGGTTGATTGGATAGAGGATATTTTTTATGAATTGGGTTTAAATTTCCATGCTATGGAGGTTTTTCCCATGATTTATTATTTTGAAAGTACGGTCTATCTTTTATTTTTAGGTTGATGTTTTCGTTCCATGCCTGGTATTGTTAGGATAGAGTGGTTATTATCTATCTTGTTGTTATGTTGTATACTGGTTAGCCAAGTAGTTCTTGAGGTTTACATGGGACTCATTTCATTGATATGCTCATTTGACTTACACAGGGCCATGAGAGTATGGGGTAGTAGACCATATGGAGAATGGAAGTTAGGGATTCTCGAGATTGTCTGTTTGTTGTTACGATGCGAGACCTCAAGGAGAATTGATGTAAGTGCTTCGTCATAGTGAATGCAGTTCCTAAACATGGGCCATAGGTGGAATGGGACATAAGTGCTTCCCTATAGTTCTTTTTAGTTACGGATACAAGATTATATGGAGAATTGGCGATGAGTTCTTCATTAGAGAGTCTATACTAAAGATGAAACCGACGGGTTAGACTAGGAGTAATGCCAAGAGGGCTGCATGTGTTGTTTTTCTAGGACTAGAGGGGTCAGGCTGTGTGCACTTCCCAGAGTGTTTCATGGGTTTTCTCGGTAGAACAAAAGGGGATAGGTTGTGAGTACATCCGAGACGGTTACTTGTTTGTGATTATCTTCTTACATGTTATGTAGTATTTGAATTCTTTGAAACTATAAGAATGTTTACTGTTGAGTACTTCTTTGTTTACAGCTTCTTTTGTTTATTTCCTTCCATATATATTCCCTGACTGATAGGAACATATCCGTTTGTGGATTCTTAATAGGATTTAGTCTCACAACCTGTTTATGGACATGATTTTGGGCCCAAACATATTATATTATTGCAGGTATAGATAAGGGAATTCACCTTTCTACATCAGGTACATTACTTCTTTTGAGCGGGAGAGCATGTTACCAAGCTGAGGCTTGCAGTGCTGAAGAGTTGTTTACTGTTTTCATTCTTACATTGTTTTAGTTCTATATTTCAGCATTGTGACGTGTTTGGATATTTTCCTAGAAATATATATCATGAATCATTATATATGTGCTCCAGCTACTTATTACTTTCAGTCTTCCACTGTATAATTTAGTATGCCATTATTACTGCGTCCTCTATGGTTATCTGTTTCTCTTATATTGTGTTACTCTTCCAATGAGGTAATAGTTTCCCCACAATCACACCCAAGGCCATTACTGTTATTCAGTAGCCTCTGGGGTTAGAGGAAATGTGCTTGAGGCCGTGTGACCATCAAAGAACGGGGTGCCTCTGGACGACTTCCAGAACTGAGACGTTACAAATATGATGTCCTGCTATTAGATAAAATCATATGGAAGATTTATCCAATGATGCTTCATGAAATTCCTAATGATAAGATTGTGAAAAAAAGTCCATTAATGAGGTTAAATATATAAAATATATTATTGATGAAATTATGAAAGTAATGGGAACTGGAAAATCTCTTATTTCTCATCTTGTAGTGGAAATGGGTGACCAGTTCCCAAAAAAGGTTTTATCTATGATTCAACCAATGATGGTCACATTATCTGAAAAATTGTATGAGAGAAACACCATGATATTCAGTGAGATGAGTGTAATTTTTATAGGACTTAATAATCTAACTGATGAGTATAATAGATTTTTACAAAATGTTTTTAATCCACTTATTTCTCACATATAAGATATTACAACATCAAATACCTCTAGAAAACCATCTCATTCATTGGATAATGAACTGATCAAAACTGTTGTTAAAGAAGAGGTTTAATTAGTATTAAGTGGTATTGATAAGGAAGGTTTCTCTTTGTTGGTCGGAGTGGACACTCAAGAGGGGGGTGAATTGAGTTCCAATTAAAATTTTCTGTTAAAAACAATTTCTAATAAAATCCCCCAATTTCAAAAACAAATTAAACTGTAGTGAATTTATATAGATTATAAAGGTTCAATTAGCTTCTCAAAGATTGATTAATTCTCAGTTAACTTAATCTTATGATTAAATTAACTTTTGAAACTAATTTACTGATTTATAATAAATATAAACACTTGCAAATTTAATTATCAAAGTAGCTTTGAAGATAGATTATATTTCAAAGTAATAGCAGCGGAATATGAAATAAATATGTATAGTATGGATATAGAGTATAACTATAAACACAGAGAAGTAACCAAGAGGTTCAGTCTCAAGCCGAGACTTAGTCCTCTCAAAAGTTTATATAAAAGTGATCCACACCCTGGATCGGGGTTAACAACAGTGAACACACTGTCCAGGTCACAAGACCTCTACCACAGTTCTACGTGGGAAAACAAACAACAGCAGCCAGCTGTCCAGGTCACAAGACCTCTACCACTATCCACAGTGGGAAGTGAAGTGTAAAAAGGTTTGCTGAGGATTTACAGATCCTCCAGTGAAAGTACAGGAGTCAGTGTGTGTGTTTAATATAGCAGATAACACACACTGCTCAAAATGTAGAATAAATAAATCATAGAGCAGAGATGTGGAGTTTAGGAATGGCTCTAGTGATTTTAGTGTAGCACTGGACTCGTTTTGAAATTAATCAGAAATGATTCTGAGTCCTCTTCTCGATTTTGTTTGAGAAGCAGAGTGTCGTATGCTTCAGGTTCACAGGCGGTGAGATGTAGTCGATGAAGCTCTTCAATATTCTATTGTATGCACACCACACTTCTTGAGTAGGCTTGATTGTATATTTGATTCTGTCTTGCTTGGTTCTTCTTGTATGCACAGAGCTCTTCTTGAGTATGTCGTATGCTTCCTTGTCTCTGTGTGTGTTGTCTCTCTCTTCTTGGTTTTTCACTTCTTCACTTCACACCTTTTCACTGCTCTCTTCAGCAGAGTCTTCTTGTATTTATATCACGTGCTCCGTAGGACAAAAAAGGTTTCCTTTCCGCAGGTACGAGGTACGGTTTCCTGACATCCGACAACTTTTATTAATTAATTGTCAGGGTATTAAAATATAACTAATATGACCGTTGGTTAGAATAAATAAAGAAAAAGATAAAGAAATTCAAACAGTTGTTTATGACTGTTCAAGAGATCGGTAGGTCATCAGCATTAGAGTAATGATCGGTGACTCAGATAGATCAGCATCGGTCTGTCATCTGATCGGTGAGTCATTTTGATCAGCATCGGTCTATCATCTGATCGGTGAGTCATTTTGATCAGCATCGGTCTGTCATCTGATCGGTGAGTCATTTTGATCAGCATCGGTCTGTCATCTGATCGGTGAGTCATTTGCATCGGTGAGTCCTTGGATCGGTGACTCATTTTCATCGGTGAGTCCTTGGATCGGTGACTCTGATATATCGGTGACTCTGATGGATCGGTGAGTCTGATGGATCGGTGACTCTGATGGATCGGTGACTCTGATGGATCGGTGAGTCTGATGGATCGGTGAGTCTGATGGATCGGTGAGTCTGATGGATCGGGGAGTCTGATGGATCGGTGACTCTGATGGATCGGTGAGTCTGATGGATCGGTGAGTCTGATGGATGTTGAATCCAGAAGACTTCCATCATACTTTGCAAGTCAATAAGCATAGTTAAAAACATGATAACAGATTCATTCATAGATTGGAATTATGTTTATGAGACATCAAACCAGATTAAGCATCAATGAGTTGTGATGATTTGTGATTATTAAAACATCAGTTATAAACATGAAATCAGCAATCTTCCAGAGGGCTCAACAATCTCCCCCTTTTTGATAATCACAAATCTTCATATATATATATAATAATAATAAAAAATCTCCCTCTTAAAATAACCTTCCCATATATATAGTATTCAGATTTCTCCCCCTGAGATATTGATCTCCCTCTTCATATATAGAGTACTCCCCCTTAGATATATATTTCCACCATTATATATCTTTCTCCCATTATATATATCTTTATCCCATTATATATATCTTCCTCTCCCATTATATATATATTCTTTCTCCCATTATATATATCTTTCTCCCATTATATATATCTTCCTCTCCCATTATATATATCTTCTTTCTCCCCCATTGGGATAATCAAAAGGGAGGGAAAACAGATAAGGGAAAAGAGAAGCAGGGTGCAGAGAGGATAGAACATAACACAAAGGAAAAAACAAATTTGATAAAGTCACAGAAAAGGAGATAAGCAATACATAGATCACCCCATCAAAAACAATACAGGGCTATTTGTTGGGATACAAAGGGGCTTTCCCTTTATCCTTTGGATCAATGGTAGGTAATGTAGAAGGCTTGGAGGCAGGCTGGGGTTCACGGAGCTGAAGTGGCGGCAGGACAACTCGGGCAGGTGCAGTTGAAGGTGTCACAGAGGGTTGTTGAGAAGGAGCAGGATCTGGATGAGAAGCTTTCTGAGAGACTGGCTGTAACTGAGATAGAGCTTGGGAAACAGACAGCTGATTTGGAGCGACATCAGAGGCACTGAGAGGTTCAGAAGTAGGGAGTACAATTGCAGTGGCCTGTGCATCCAAGTAAGGCTTCAAAAGATGAATGAAGTCCTGAATGACTTCTTCTCCATACTTCATAGCTTTTTCAAAATCATCCTTGTTTTCCATGAACTTCCCCAAGGAAGGGACAAAATCTTGCAATTGGCGAACTTGAGTGTTGAAGGCCTGAGTGACTGGAGGTAATTTCAGATTCTCTGCCAAGACTTTGAAGTTTGCAGCCATCTCATGTTTTGTATAAATCTTGGAAAAGTAAGTATCAACTTTTTCCTTGATCTCTTGCAGGGCTTTCTTAGCATCTGCTAAATATACTAAGGCCATCTTATGACTATTATCACAGAGCTCTTTCATCCTCCTCAAAGATTCTAAGTCAAGAATTTGTCTTACAGCAGCTAGCTCTGCATGCACAACTTCTCTGAGAGCTTCTATCTCACGAGTAGTGATTTTGGTTACCTTGCCTGTACTGGCTTGGCAGACTATATGAGTTAGTTCAGCTTTCAACTTCCTCAGGTCAGACTTGTTGAGATGTTCAATCAGATTTCTCAAAACTTCCATCATACCAGAGATGGTTGATCTGAACCTATTTGATAGAGAAAGTAAGCTAACTTGGAGATCCTTCAATGTTTGATTCAAAGAGGCTAGGTGCCTACCAACAAATTCACCAGTAGCAGTCAAGTCTGGCTTGAGAACATCTGAGACTGCCGTTGAAAAAGCTTTCAAGGAATTTTCAGAAACTTGCAGAGATACTTGATGAAGGGCATTGGAAAGTTCTTCTCTGACTATATCTCTCACAGTGGTTAGCAATTCAGTCTTAAACTTATCAAGATCAGCTCGAGAGATTTCAGAACCAGGTAAATTCACATTTACAGGATCAACAGTAGGAATAGACCTTGCTTCTCTTGGAAGGTTCCTTTTCACAGCTGCAGCAGATTCTGGCAATTCGTCTTCTTCATCAGAATAGTCTAAGCCCAAAACAGCATATCCAGGGTAGTCATCCCAAACAGCAGCACACAGGGTGTAGTTGGGTTTCTCATAGCTTGCTGTTTCACTGATTTTTGATGATTCAGCCTTGCCACTGATATGGATTTCTGGTACTGACTGAGGTTGTTCCACTTGATCTACAGCAAGACCATCCACTGGTCTGTTAACACTATCAGCAGCAGCTTCAACATCATCAGCATCATCATCATCACCACCAAGATTGTCATCAGCATCACCTTGCTCATTATTACTCTGCTCAGAGGCTTCACTGTGATATTCCTCAGTATCAGAATCTTCTTCATCATCAAGAATAGGTTCTGACTCTGGTAGGGTTAAGGGTGGACTAGCAGGTCCAAATTCTATTCTTTTCTTGGGGCTAGTAGTGTCTGGATCACTCCTATCATCAGGAGAAGACACACTTCCTTCTTCAGTTGCAGCTTTTGCTTGCTCATCATCATCAGAATAAATTGGTTCCTCATCTGGTTTTAATCCAGGATCTCTCAAATCCTTTGGCCTCTTGCCATGATCTATGGGATTGTAGGCTTCATACAACTTATCTTCATCTGCAACCCAGCACTTCTTCCATGGATTCCAATTGATTTTCATCCTCTTGCAGATCTCTTTGTTGAGACAGAAGGTACGCTCTGTTTCAACAACTTCATCATCTTCATCAACACATTCCAGATTCTGGAGCATAGTAGATATCATTTTTGAATAAAACAACGTTGTGGCTTTCTTGTAAGGTTTCAGCATACTAGCTATGTGGACCATCACATATCTACACAGATTTATCTTTTCATGGGTTTTGAGCAGAAACAATAGCAAAAACATCTTGAAACTTAACAGCAGCAAAATCTCCTCTTCGAGGGCAAAGTTGGTGCTGAATAAACTTGAATAGGAGTCTGCTTTCACCATCTAATTCTGAAGCTGTGATTCTCCTCGATTCTCTGTTTCCAGTTAGGAGCTCTAGCGCTAGCTCATAAGAAAAATAGTCAGTGACTGGGGGTATATTGCCAGCATAGTCCTCATATCGACCTTCATGAGGTACGTTTAAACATTCAGCCCACTGCTTAGATGAGAAAGATATTTTCTTTCCTTTTACAACAGACGACATCCTAGCAGCTTCCACACCATCAAGCGTGATTTTCAGGTTCATGTAAAACTCATGTACTAGCTTTGGATAATCTATTCGGGCGTTGTCTGAAAACCAGTCTATCCATCCTTGCGATTCAAGAACTTGTAGCAATAGGGACTTACTTGACAGAAGCCACGCCGAGTTTACTTCTTTTTCTACAGCAACAATCCGAGTTTTCAGGTTCGGATTTACTGAGCGTTGAGAGGTACTGCTCGACTCGCCTCGAGCACGCTTTGAAGGTACAGGGCTATCTGGTCCTTTGTTCGGTCTCTTTTGCTTATCCATTCGAGGATTTGGAGGGGCAGGAGTTCGAAGGTTCGAAGGTTCGAAGCAGAGGGGAAGAGAGGTTGAGAGGTTCGGCGGGAAATGAAAGGTCAAAGGTTTAGGGAATATAAATAGCCGCGTATCATTTATTTTATCATTTAGGGTTCCCATAAAAAGTAATTTACTAATTAATAAAAAGTAATTTTTAAAAAAAAATCGGTTTGACAGAACAGTGTGACAGATCGGTTCCACAGATCGGTTTCACAGATCAGCTTCACAGATCAGTTTCACAGATCAGTTTCACAGATCAGTTTCACAGATCAGTTTCACAGATCAATAATACACAATTCTTGTTTAATAAATTTCATTCTTTTAGAGAATAAGGGCTTTGTGAAGATGTCAGCTAATTGATTTTCAGAACTAACAAATTCTAGAGAAATATCACCCTTCTGGTAATGATCTCTTAGAAAGTGATGTCTGACATCAATGTGCTTAGTTCTAGAGTGAGACACAGGGTTCTTGGATAAGTTTATTGCACTAGTGTTGTCAAAGTTAATTGAAACATGTTTAAGATCAAATCCATAATCCCATAGAGTGTGTTTCATCCACAAAATTTGTGCACAGCAGCTACCAGCAGCTATGTATTCTGCCTCGGCAGTAGACAATGCAACTGAATTCTGTTTCTTACTACACCATGATACTAGGGATTTTCCAAGCAAATGACATGTTCCTGATGTGCTTTTTCTATCTAACTTACAACCAGCAAACTCAGCATCTGAATAACTCATTAAATCAAAGGATTGTCCTTTTGGGTAAAACAAACCTAAATTTATAGTATACTTAAGATACATAAAAATCCGTTTAACAGCTAATAAGTGCGATTCTTTAGGATTAGCGTGAAATCTAGAACACATACACACACTAAACATAATATTTGGTCGACTAGCAGTAAGATAAAGTAAGCTTCCAATCATACCTCTGTAATTGGTTTGATCAACTGGTTTCCCAGTTTCATCAACATCCAATTTACAGGTAGTACTCATAGGTGTATTACTTTCCTTAATACTATCCAATCCAAAACGTTTTAAAAGATCCTTTGTATATTTACATTGATTCAAAGTAATACCATTTTTAGTTTGAAAAATTTGAAATACAAGAAAATACTTAAGCTCTCCCATTAAGCTCATTTCAAATTCATTTTGCATAACTTTTGAAAAATCAGTACATAAGGAGTTTTTAGAAGATCCAAAAATAATATCATCAACATATATTTGTACAACTAAAACATCTTTAGAAATTCTTTTAATGAAAAGAGTTGGATCAGCAATCCCTTTAGTAAAACCTTTTGAAATAAGGAAATTGCTAAGTCTATCATACCAAGCTCTTGGAGCTTGTTTCAAACCATATAAAGCTTTAGAAAGTTTAAAAACTTGATTTGGAAAATGGGGATTAGTAAATCCAGGTGGTTGTTCTACAAAAACATCTTCAATTATAAAACCATTTAGAAATGCACTTTTAACATCCATTTGATATAATTTGAAATCCAGATGTGAAGCATATGCAAGTAAGATCCTAATGGCTTCTAGTCTAGCTACAGGTGCAAAAGTTTCCTCATAGTATATACCTTCTTCTTGACTATATCCTTGTGCAACTAGTCTAGCTTTGTTTCTAACTATATTTCCAGATTCATCTATTTTATTTCTAAACACCCATTTTGTGCCTATTGTCAAAGTGTCCTTAGGTCTGTCAACTAATTCCCAGACTTTGTTCCTTTCAAACTGATTTAATTCTTCTTGCATAGCCATTACCCAAAATTCATCGTTGATAGCATCATTGATATTTTTAGGTTCTGACTGTGAAAGAAAAGCTTGATTTTCAACATGGTTTCTTAGAGAAGCTCTAGTCTGTGTCCCTCTATATAGATTTCCTACAACAGCATCTAAGGGATGGTTCTTTAGAGTCCTAGATGGTCTTGAAAAGATAGGGCTAGAAATTTCAGGTTCATCTAGAGATTGAGGTTCAACAGAAGCAGATTCTGGAGAATGTCCAGAACTGGATACTTTTATAACAGGTTCTTTAGATTTATCATTAAGGTCCAGAATAGACAAATCTTCTTCAAGATTCCCAAGAGAGGTTTTAGGCTCATGTGGATCAGTTTCATCAAATTTGATGTGAACAGATTCTTCCACACATTTGGTTCTCTTATTGAAAACTCTATAGGCTTTACTAGAGATAGAGTAACCTAGGAAAATTCCTTCATCACTCTTGGATGCAAATTTATCCAGATTATCTTTAGTATTCAGAATAAAGACTTTGCAGCCAAAAAACATTGAAGTAGTTTACCTTAGGTTTCCTATGGTTCCACAACTCATAAGGGGTTTTCTTTAGAACAGGTCTGATCAAGACTCTATTAATGACATAACAAGCTGTATTAACAGCTTCAGCCCAAAAGTAAATTGGCAGGTCATATTCATTGAGCATGGTTCTAGCAATTTCTTGCAGGGTTCTGTTTCTTCTTTCTACTACACCATTCTGTTGGGGTGTCCTAGGGGCAGAAAAGTTATGAGAATAGCCATTGAGTGAGCAGTAAGATTCAAAATCTTGATTCTCAAACTCACGACCATGATCACTTCTTAGGGTCTTAATCTTGAGTCCACTAAGATTTTCTACAGACTTGGAGTATTTAACAAAGTAAGAGCAAGCTTCACTTTTGTGAGCTAGAAAATATACCCAAGTATATCTAGAAAAGTCATCTACAAGAACATAGACATAGTGCTTCCCATTTAAACTAGAAACTCTTGATGGTCCAAACAAATCCATGTGAACCAATTCAAGTGGCTGAGAAGCTGAAACTTCTTTCTTTGATTTAAAAGAAACTTTGTGTTGTTTTCCCTTTTGACAGGGATTACAAACTTTGTCTGCTGGAAATTCAAGTTTGGGTAAGTCTCTAAGCAAGTTCTTCCTAGAAAGTTTTCTAAGTGAGTGCACATTGCAGTGTCCTAATCTTCTGTGCCAAAGCCAAGACTCTTTATGAAAAGAATTTAAACAAGGAATGTTCTGTTTAGCTAAAGAATCTAAATCAACAGCATAAACATTTTTATTTCTTAAAGCAGAAAATACTAAAGCATTTTTAGAGTTAAAAACATTGCAAGAATCATTTTCAAATTTAACATGAAAACCATCATCACATAACTGAGAAATGCTTAACAGGTTATATTTAAGTCCATCAACAAATAAAACTTTAGAAATCAAAATTGAATCAGTGTTACCAATCTGGCCTAGGCCGATGATTTTTCCTTTAGAGTTATCACCAAAGGTGACAAATCCTCCATCAACTTTTATTAAGATCTTGAAGCAAGAATAATCTCCAGTCATGTGTCTTGAGCACCCACTGTCTAAATACCATATCTTCTTGTAACAGCTCTTCAAGCAGGTCTCCTACAAAACAGATTTAGATGGAAGATGATTTTGGTACCCAGATCTTCTTGGGTCCAGACAGGTTAGCCAATAACACTTTAGGTACCCATATTTGTCTAATGGGTCTCATATAATTTGTAGAAATAACATTCTTTGAAAGATAAACCTTATTAGATTCATAACTATGAGTATAACTGGTTGAGGCATAAGAAGTTCCAGAATTAACTATCTTCTGTCCAGATTTAGGAATGAATCTAGTCTTGGCAACTTTCCTTTGTCCAGGTTGGTATCCTATACCAGTAGTGTATCTAGGTGCAACTTGCTTTCCTATCATTTCTGTTAGAGTATTTTTACCATTGGTGAACTTCTCTAAGTCTTTCTTGAGTTGCTCATTAGACAATTTTAGTTCAGTATTCTCTTTAAGCAGCTGAGCATTCTTTTCTACTTCTATATCCAGATCAGATTTATGCTTTACACTTAAAGCATACTGTTTCATTAGACCTTTATATTTATCTTTAAGCTCATTACATGTTTCTTCTAGCATGTCACAGTATTCAAACAATTCATATTTTGACATGTTTTCTGAGTCTGAATCTTCTCCAGAATAGTATGAATTAAAAGCAGGAGTCTCTGATGTTACCTCAGAAGTGTTTGTCATGAAACACATGTTGGCCCGATTCTTTTCAGAGTCTGAAGATTCAGCTTCACTTGTGCTGTCTTCTGAAGCACTCCAAGTAGCCTTCATGGCCTTCTTGTACTTGTTATCCTTGTATTCATATTTCTTTTTATACTTCAGCTTTGGACAGTCGGCTTTAATGTGTCCTTTCCTCTTGCACTCATAGCAGACAACATCATCTGATTTGTCATTCTTCTTCTAGTCCTTTTTCCATTTCCCTTGTTGGTCATACTTTCCCTTGTAATTTGGTTTCCTAAAGAATTTATTTTTCCTATAGAACTTTTTGAATCTCCTGGCTATTTGAGCCATCTCATCATCACTGTCAGAATCATTTTCACTTTCCTCACTGCTTGAACTTTCATTGATAGCTTGAAGCTTTTCCTTATCCTTATTCTTTGAGGTTGTAGTCTTGAAGGCAATAGACTTCCTTTTAGGTTCATCATCTTCTTCTTTATTTACATTAAGCTCTTCTTCATACATCATCAGCTTACCAATTAATTCCTTGACAGGTAGAGCAGCAATGTCACAGGATTCTCTAATGGAGACAGAGGTTCCTCTCCATCTTTCAGGAAGACATCTCAAAATTCTCATAATTTGTTCCTTTGCTGGAACATCCTTTCCCAGAGAAGTAATTGTGTTGACAATTTCATTGAACCTGAGATACATATCAGAAATGGGTTCATCAGGCTTCATCTTAAAATTATCATACTTAATAGTATAGGTATTCAATCTCATCTCTTTAACATTTGTTGTTCCTTCATGAGAAACAGCTAAGGTATCCCAAATTTCATATGCAGTTTTACATGCAGAAATTCTATTAAACTCTTCATCTCCTAGAGCACAGTACAGAGCATTCATAGCTTTACAATTGTTATTGTAAGCAGTCTTTGTAGGTTCATCCCAAGTAGATCTAGCAGTAGTGGGAATTTTGTATTCAGATTCAATAGCAGTCCAAATATCAAAACCTATGCTTTCTAGATGAATTTTCATTTTCAGTTTCCACTGAGCATAATTAGTTCCATTGAAGAAAGGTGGCCGGTTAGTAGCAGCACCCTCAAGTCTATTATCCATGATATTACAAAAAGGAATTTTAAAGAGATAAAAATTTAGAAATAACAGAAATTTTAAGAACTTTAAAATACAACTAAAATCACAGTTCAAAAGCAGAGCACTTTTAGAAAGTATTAACTTCCTTTGATACCAAGTGTTGGTCGGAGTGGACACTCAAGAGGGGGGTGAATTGAGTTCCAATTAAAATTTTCTGTTAAAAACAATTTCTAATAAAATCCCCCAATTTCAAAAACAAATTAAACTGTAGTGAATTTATATAGATTATAAAGGTTCAATTAGCTTCTCAAAGATTGATTAATTCTCAGTTAACTTAATCTTATGATTAAATTAACTTTTGAAACTAATTTACTGATTTATAATAAATATTAACACTTGCGAATTTAATTATCAAATTATCTTTGAAGATAGATTATATTTCAAAGTAATAGCAGCGGAATATGAAATAAATATGTATAGTATGGATATAGAGTATAACTATAAACACAGAGAAGTAACCAAGAGGTTCAGTCTCAAGCCGAGACTTAGTCCTCTCAAAAGTTTATATAAAAGTGATCCACACCCTGGATCGGGGTTAACAACAGTGAACACACTGTCCAGGTCACAAGACCTCTACAACAGTTCTACGTGGGAAAACAAACAACAGCAGCCAGCTGTCCAGGTCACAAGACCTCTACCACTATCCATAGTGGGAAGTGAAGTGTAAAAAGGTTTGCTGAGGATTTACAGATCCCCCAGTGAAAGTACAGGAGTCAGTGTGTGTGTTTAATACAGAAGATAACACACACTGCTCAAAATGTAGAATAAATAAATCATAGAGCAGAGATGTGGAGTTTAGGAATGGCTCTAGTGATTTCAGTGTAGCACTGGACTCGTTTTGGAATTAATCAGAAATGATTCTGAGTCCTCTTCTCGATTTTGTTTGAGAAGAAGAGTGTCGTATGCTTCAGGTTCACAGGCGGTGAGATGTAGTCGATGAAGCTCTTCAATATTCTATTGTATGCACACCACTCTTCTTGAGTAGGCTTGATTGTATATTTGATTCTGTCTTGCTTGGTTCTTCTTGTATGCACAGAGCTCTTCTTGAGTATGTCGTATGCTTCCTTGTCTCTGTGTGTGTTGTCTCTCTCTTCTTGGTTTTTCACTTCTTCACTTCACACCTTTTCACTGCTCTCTTCAGCAGAGTCTTCTTGTATTTACATCACGTGCTCCGTAGGACAAAAAAGGATTCCTTTCCACAGGTACGAGGTACGGTTTCCTGACATCCGACAACTTTTATTAATTAATTATCAGGGTATTAAAATATAACTAATATGACCGTTGGTTAGAATAAATAAAGATAAAGATAAAGAAATTCAAACAGTTGTTTATGACTGTTCAAGAGATCGGTAGGTCATCAGCATTAGAGTAATGATCGGTGACTCAGATAGATCAGCATCGGTCTGTCATCTGATCGGTGAGTCATTTTGATCAGCATCGGTCTATCATCTGATCGGTGAGTCATTTTGATCAGCATCGGTCTGTCATCTGATCGGTGAGTCATTTTGATCACCATCGGTCTGTCATCTGATCGGTGAGTCATTTGCATCGGTGAGTCCTTGGATCGGTGACTCATTTGCAACGGTGAGTCCTTGGATCAGTGACTCTGATGGATCGGTGACTCTGATGGATCGGTGAGTCTGATGGATCGGTGACTCTGATGGATCGGTGACTCTGATGGATCGGTGAGTCTGATGGATCGGTGAGTCTGATGGATCGGTGAGTCTGATGGATCGGTGAGTCTGATGGATCGGTGACTCTGATGGATCGGTGAGTCTGATGGATCAGTGAGTCTGATGGATGTTGAATCCAGAAGACTTCCAACATACATTGCAAGTCAATAAGCATAGTTAAAAACATGATAACAGATTCATTCATAGATTGGAATTATGTTTATGAGACATCAAACCAGATTAAGCATCAATGAGTTGTGATGATTTTTGATTATTAAAACATCAGTTATAAACATGAAATCATCAATCTTCCAGAGGGCTCAACACTCTTCTATTAAGAAGTATAGTCATCATGTGCTTTATTTTGAGAGGATGAATTCAAATTTCTTCAATGATTCCAAAAAATAAATCTACAAGAAGGTGGTATTCAACTTCATCAGAATTTATTCTAAGCGTGATCTGACCAATCACTTCATGTAACATATAGAGAATTTCAAAATTACTCATTTCAATCATGTGTTTAAGACTCATGTTCAGAAGTTGAAAGACAATAATCTTCTATTGGACATATTCCTAGAGGGAAAATAAGACTTTGACAATGCTATGTAGTATGTTGGTGAAATCATTACTAATTTAATTATGTTCTTGAAGCCATATCTTTAGAAGAAATGTACTTCCATTGTGGCTCCTGAAACTTCCCATATTCATGTTTTTTCAACCCCTTCCTCCTCCAATACCTTTTATCCAACTAGAATGTCTGAATATCAGGATCTGAGCCATATCATAAGGGTAATTATTGAACAACCATTTCCTCTGTTTTCTGCCAAACGGTCTCTTTCAACCTTGGACTTTGAAGGATTTTCTTTACTTTCTCTCACCATTGGATCAATCCCTTAAACCACTTCTACATTTGCTCCTATGGCTCCACCTAATGTTTCATCCATGAGAATAGAAAATAATTCCAACTTTTAAGAGAAGTAAAGGATGTATTTTGATTGGGATTTTCTATATTTTGGTTCACTGTTTTAATAAAATATCTCTTTTTGTTGAATGTAAAGTGCACTACATATGTTTATTCTCTTAATTACTTACATTCACTGTTTATTTTATTTTTCTTATTCTCTTTTTGATAATCACAAAAGGGGGGAGAAATAAGACAAGGTATTTATAGATCATTTATGGACCAAGAATCATCTTGGGAGATGATTTTTTGTTATACATGTAATCACATATATTCTCAATATTGTTTCCTTATTAAAATATATGGATTATAAATGACATGATTTGTGATCATAAAAAGGGGGATAATGTCCGAATCCTCATTATTTAAAGCTCAAAAATTATGTTTAACATATTACAAATGATGATCAACATATTGAAAATCATTTTTAACATAAAACAAATCTTGTTAAACATATCAAAAATCATATTTAATAAATCACAAATCATATTTAGCATAACTCAAATATTTTTTAATCTATCACAAAACATGTTTGGAGATTGTTGGTTTCTTTATGTTTTAATCCTTAAAACTCATGGATTAAACTCTCAAAAGATCATGATTCAAAATCTCACATATGATGTTTGAATCTTGTAAACTAGTATTAATATTGTTATATTATGTGTTAGTATGGTTACGATTAATCTTAATCCATTTTATGAATATTAGTTCTTAATAAAATATAAAAATATTTGGATAGGTCTGAGAAAATGTAATTTTTTCCACCACATCTAGATTTTTGAAAAGTCCCTTACAACATAAACCTAACACTATAACCCTAACACCATAATCTGGACACTATGACTAAAACACCGCAACCAGTTCTAGATTATTTCCAAGGACATGACATTTTTTCCTTCTACCACATCCAAGACACTCTATCGTGTTCTAGAAAAGGACCAAACATTGTGACCATTCGGTTGGATTCAAATATCAAAAAGGATCTTCCACTATAATCATGATACCATTGAAACTTCTTACTAGTTTTAGAGATTCAGAAAGAACTAGACACTAAAACCGTGCTACAGATTTCATATCTCAATGAAAACTGTGGAACCGTGACTATCTCAGTATTAAAGTGGAACCGCGACTATCTAACCACAACCGTGACATCATTCCATACTGATAAATTTTTCTATATTTTCCAATTAAATATAAATATTATTTCTAACAGTCATATTTGTGTAATTTAATGACACTAGTATATTCAATGTTCTTTTGTAGTCTTGTTAGCGGATGTTGTGAGGTATAAGGTGTGTGTATAATGCTTCATTTTAGCTCCAACACATGCACCTGAAATAAAATTAAATATGTGGTATTGCACATGATAGAGTAATATTTTGAATGCATATAATGTGAAAAGAAAAGATATATACTGATCAAAACAAGAATAACTCTCAATTCTAGAATGCTAGGATACTGTAGATTAGAACCTCAAATATTCTCAAAGTATCAAAATTATAAAAAACATGATCTATAATGAAAATATCATCAAACTGAAAACCAGAACACAAGTCTCGCGATACTCTATTTTCCTAAGGGGACACTAAAATGACATCTTCTACATCCTATAAGTCTATAACTGCATAGAACAACACTTAGAGGATTTATAGTCTAATCTCATAATCTTTCCTAAAGTGTGTACTATTTTAATTACCTTTCGATTACTGTGTATACTTATTTTAAAACACACACTATATCCTAAACCAAACTAGATGATATAAGATATCCACACCAAATCATTACACAATGTTTCACCCATGTATAACGTTGGAAGACGTCCTGTGTGACATGGTTGTTAGTTTTTCCCCTAAAGAATAGTGGAAGTGGTATTGGGACTGTGACTATCCTGTATACTGTTGCTATCCCCGATCCAGGATGTGTATCAAAAGAATTATATATTTCTTGGTGAAAGGTGATCACCAAGTGGAGTGGATTCAGAATCTTCTTGAGACAAAACCACTTGTTGTATCCGTTGTTTCTTTTAATTTAGTTTTTATCTATTTTAACATATAATTCAGAAAACTAAATTTTACCTTCAATAATTATTCTTGGATATTAGTTAGAATTGTTTTCCATATTAGAATATTTTCTAATGATGTATCAATATCTTATATTGATATTATTTATAATTAATCAATCTTCTAAGAAGATATTTGAATTTTCAAACTATTAAAATTTTATTACCTTAATTAGCTGTCCAATTTTATTTTATTAGGGAGATTACTTTTTAAATAATCTTTTTAATATTTATTTTTATAGGAATTATATTCACCCCCACATTATTTTCATACTCTAACCAATAATGTAGATCAACTCAATAAACATTAATGGATTCCTTTATTGATCTTATGAAATGTGAGTGTGAATTACAATGATCAGTGAGTTAACATATTTACGTAGTTCTAAAATTTCAAAAAAATAGAATGCAATTTTATATCGAATATATATATATATATTACCATATGAATTTTTTATATGAAATTACTAAAATAATGGTACTCCGATCAATACCAAAAATAAATTTTATCTTGATAAGGATTGAAAACCATTTAATCAAATGATTTTTATATATATTATAATAATTCAAATTTACATAACTACTAATCATCCAAATTTACTGATTTTTGTATTCTTATGTTTTTGATATAACTAATATCATAAGGAATCCCATATAAAAGTTGTAAGATTTATTTTTTGTTATCATAAATGAATTGTGGCATTAGAAAATTTTTATGCATCTAGAAATGTATTCATACTAAATGTTTTCTGTTACTAACATTGGTGGTTGTATAATATATATGAATATTACATCAAGAACATGTAATTTAATAGACAGGACTTTAGTCTATTGTACATGTAAGAAACAAAAACCAGTTTCACTTTCCACTATTGGAGAAGAATATGTGGAAGTTGGACGTTTTTATGATCAGGTGTTGTGGATGGAACACACACTCACTGAGTATACAATTATATTTTAAAAAAATTAATTACTTTGGGATAATACAATTCTCATACCATTATGTAAAATCCTAGAACATCATACAATCTCTAATTAATAAAATATAAGATCTCTCTTCCATTAGGATCACACAGTTAATATAGATACAATTGTACAATTCATCGGAATCCTAAATAAAATTGCTATCATTTTTAAAAATCATCATTGATTGGATAGATTTGAATATAAAAAATAGATGCTATGAATGAAAAAAATATAGGAATCATCAATATATACTTATTTTTTAAAAATCACCTAACATTTACCCTTTTTCATGGGGGGGGGGGTACATTTGTTTTTTGTATTTGCAATGGTCTAGTTTTTATTAATATAGTTAGTTTTATAAAAATTTATGCTATCTTAAAAAACATCATAATGATTTTTAAGACTCAAATTTCTATAAAAAAAGAAATTTAATAATCACTAAAAGTTATTCCATAGATAGAAAATGTTATAATATTTATGGACTCAAATTTCGTAATATCTTATTCAGATAAAAAAATTATCATACTTTTTATTCTATTGAAACTATTTTAATTACATTCCATAAAAAACAACTATATTATGTCTTTATTTTCCAAAAAAATATAATTAATTTACATTACAAAACCATGGTTAAATTTATTTTATAACAATATAATTCTTCACAATGAATGGTATTACTATATTATATTATTTTATAAATCTTTTTATTATGTCAGTTACCCTATTATTATTTTTTAACATTTAGTTTCCTATTTTTTTGCTTTCAAAATTAAAATAAATCTTAATTGTATTAATTCTCATCCTGATAAATGTTTTATAAAATTATAAGAGTGAACAAAATTACTTAAACCTTTATTTAAATCAATGAATATTGTAAGATCACAATTATTGTAGCTCAACCATTAGTTTGGAGATGGAAGATGAATCATCATAGATGATGCCTATATAATGAAGGACCCCCCCCCCACACCCTCATGTCCCACATTAGTTGTTGAAGAAATGTTCTACTCAATTGCATCAAAAATCGTGTTTTAATAAATTTCAATAGTATTAAATCAATATATGTTCGCATCCAAAGTGGAATTTTCAATGTGGTACATTTTTAGAAAATGGTTGATTGGAAATTATTTTTATGATATGGATTATTTAATGGTGAAAATTATTATCAACTTTGAAGGCTGGGAGTTTGTTTCTATTTACAAACAATATATCGACATTGATTTATTTTATACATTTGATATTCATGAATTATATGCCTTTTTTTTGTTTTTCACGGAATCTGTTAATGAAAAAAATTCTCTCATTATGTATTTATATTGATATAAGATTTCCTATAAAAAATATCTTATTTATTTGGAGTACCTTCGAAAGTAGATGCCTAATTTCCATCACATGTGTTTACAAAAAATCATGGAATGTTTGATAGGAGAAAAAATTATGATTCATCGCTTGTAGAAGAAGAAACAGTTAGGAAATTATCCCATCACACACTTCATAATACTGTATTTTTCTTGTGGATTAAATGATTTCTAATATAAACATTTGGAGATAGTTATATATTGAAGGTTTTTATAATTTACTTTTTTAGGGACTATGAGAATGATTGATCAAATCATCTTTTTCATTTTAATAGTTGACAACATCAAAACTAGAAAATTAAAATCCAAAATTAGTATCTTTTTTTCGTTTATAAAAATAATGATTGTTGATGGATGAATTATTCTAATTTTTTTTTAAAAATCATATTTGATATAAGATATGATCAATATTATATGATATGACATGATAAACAAATAAGATTAGTTTTTGAAAAAAATAGATGATGTTTGTGTAAAATTATGGTGTGCTAAAATAGAAGATAAAACATAAAAAATGTCAGAAAATATGGGGAAGAATAATAAAGAAAAATTATGAATCCTCCCCACCAAAGAATAAAAATAAGAAAAAAATGACCATGATGTTGTTTTGATAGTATGAGAAGGAAAATAGAATAGAAACAAGGGGATCTATAGTTCGGATTCTACCCTACTAAGGAAAAGGATTTAGAAATAAATGCATCTAAAACAAATGAAAATGAATTTAGGTAGAAAGAGAAAAAAATTACATGAATCTCAATTATATAAAAATCCTTTGAATGGAGTATATAGAGCCTTTGAGAATACTATTCCATAAAATTATTAGACTAATAATGTGAATCCATGAGCCATAATATAATTAAAAAAATTACTACGGTATATGTTGGTGTTCCATATATCACATAAAAAGGTAAGTAAATGATTGAAAAATACCTTTTAGATCTATTAAAATAATAAAATCCATCAGAACCATAATTAATCGGAAATGGTCTCTCAAAACTAAATTATAATTAGAAGGAAATGTTGGTCAGTTTATTAAGGATAAAGTTTGTGGAGATGAAAGTGATGAAAAAGATGTACATTTTGATGAATAAAATGGTGAATATATATAATTTATCGAATTTATTGATCAATTGGAAATGAAGAGAATGAAAAATAAGATAACGAATAATTAGATGATATATATTTAACTCACATTGATAATAATTCATCATATTTTACATCATTAGTATTTTCATCATAATAATTTCCTCCACAGATGAGAAAGAAGATAAAACTGGAACATTAGAAGAGGAAGATGCTTTATCATCATCAGAAAAAGATCAGTCATCTTCAAATAAAGATAATAATATAAAACATTAAAAACTAAATCTTCTGACAAACCCAAAACTGACGATTTAGAAATTTGGGAATTATTTAATTATTGTAAATTTTCTATGGAAATTCAGAAAAAAAAATTAATGAATGACATTAAAAGGTGTAAATCATATGAATATAGGAACTGGCTGAATCGAATATCCTATGGTTTATAAAGAATAATCCTATTTAGTTAGAAGCATTTCTCTAGAATGAATTTGATATATTTTTCATGTGTTGATGAGAATATAAGGGAAAAATATATTTTCTAATACTTTATGTTTTTTGATATATTATTCAGGAAAATATTGATCATAAATAGAAATATCCTATGATTTTAATAGAGAATGTTTTTTTTGGACTTAGGGGAAGTTAATTTTTTTTCATGAATGTTCTCAGAATCATTAAAAGGCATTCAATAATATGGTTTAATTGTCTCATAATTTTTATTCTAATATAAAATTAATGATGAAAATCTTATAAAGTGGCTAATATTATTGTTGAATCACTAGGTTCATTCAACATATTATCATAATGAATGGCTTAAAGACCGAAATTTGTGGATGATGTTAAGGATTACTAAAATGTATGAACTGAGGAAGTTGAAGCTCTGAAGAAGAATAAGCAATACATTGAGCATGAAATGACTATACTCTAATCCTTTGATGAAGAACATTAGGTTTTGGAGTAGTAAAATTACTATTATACCAAGAAAGTAAAAAATAAAAGTACAGTCTAGGAGAAAGGTGAGATGTGGGAGAAAGAATGAATGGATTTCAACAAGATAAAAGATTTTATGAAAAAATTGATGGAAAATTATTATTGTTTTTCAATTGAACACTCTTTATACTTTTCAAATGGAAAAAATTGGAAGACAATTTTTAATGAATGAATTAATTTTTCATCAAAATAGTATTTCTAGGAATGTTTTCATATTCTTTTTAGTTGAATGTTAATTACAATTTTATTATATTACTTCATAATTCATTTTATTATTTTGGTTATCTTTTCCCTTGTATAACATTTCTAGAAACTCCAGAGTTTTCCCCATCCTTTTGGAGAATCCAAATGGGGGTAAAGCCTTTATAAATGGCGATAAATCATTATATCAGTACAAATTCATAAATGACATATTAGTTTTATAAATGATAATATCATTCAAAGGAAATAATTTTTTTTCAAAAGGAGATATATTATCCAAAGGGGGGTTTTATTAAATTCAATATCATAATATCCATCATATTTATAATAGTTATAAACTCGGGTCGAGTTATGAATATAATAATTAACTCTGAATATGATTTACGTAAAAGATAAAGGTCTATATGTTTTTATATGATATTTTACATTTATGTTTTGGGTTTTTTCTTTCCAAAAATTAGTAGATTGTTACGTCCAATGATTTAATACTTATGTTTCATTAATTGTGTTATAGAAATACCAAACACTTTCATAAAAACATGTATAATAAATATTCATGCCCTATGAGTTTTAGAATATTTTTTTAGAAAAAATTACCTTTTACCATACATAGAATAAACTCTAAAGTATTGAGAATATATACATTACATTCATTGGTACTATTATAATAATAAGTATGTGTCTGGTTAATTAGAATCACTATATCCAAATTAGTTGTTAGAGTTTCTATCTAATAAATAATACTAAAAAATTTCGTAACAATAAGACAAATTATATTAATGATATCATTTGAATAATACTCAAATTCATTTCTATATTGGCATTGTTATGGAAGTCCATTAAACTAGCTATGTTTATAATTGGAATACAATGGATTATTTATAATGAAATGAAAAAGTTAATTACTTTTATAGTGTTTTATTAATATGTAATCAGACATTAAATTTTGATGAGTTGTCAACTGTATTCCATTTGGGTTCATTAAAACAACAAGGGAAAATAAGGCTGTCACAGGTATTCTTATAATTATTTGTCCATTTGATGATTTTGAAGCTGGTTAACTGATTACATTCTTTCTGAAATATTACTCTATGTGAAACCCTCATTCTATGTTTATGTAATTCTATAGAGTTGTTATTAATGGAATCATGGTTCGGTTTCCTCCTATTGAACATTAGTAATTTAAACTTATGTCTTATCATTGTGACGATCAATGGAATACATGGATTAGATGAAAAATAGTATAATCCATCAGATTGAGAGCTACTAGTACCAGGTAGAAAGTGAAAATATTATCTTTATATACAGGTATTCTAGGGACTAGAAGATATATCAATTCCAATCATCGAATCGATGGATTTTCAGATAAGTTTATAGAGACATTTCAGCAAGTATAAAATAATTGATACCATTATTTTAGTTTATAGAAATCCTTTATCTCAATGATAAATATGTTTCTCTTTGTCATATTTTTTATGCCATACTTACATTTATTTTCTATTCTATTACTAATTATTTACAAGCTTTTTTCACTACATATTTTAATGGAAAGTGAGAAATAATATTCATCTTTTTGTTTATTTTTATCATAATAACATAAATTATGATAATCCCTTTGATACTAATAATATTCCTAGTGATTCCATTTTACTCTTTGATATAATCAAACTGTATTGTGATTTTGATTTAGTGTCTTTATTAACTGGATGTATAATGAATATGATAACTTTTTATGAGGTATTGGATTTTATTAGTTTAATATTTTTAATCTATTTTTTAAAACTAAAATTCACCCCCTCTTATAAGTATTGTAATTTTTGAATATATTATGAAGGAATAGGGGATGTTTCCTTTAGGTTCTAGTGTCATACTAGTCATCACTAAGCATTTACCCACTATCTGTGTATTAAGATCAGCTCATTTATTGAGTTGTAGTCTAAAAAAGTGTAAATCTCAGAAGAACACTCTCAGTTTTATTTATGATGAGACCTGAGAAGAGGGGAATCTAATATTAGTGTCTACATTGGTGGTATACCTCATGGATTGGTTTCTCTTAGATAAGTGTTTTGTGGAGCCATCTAGCAGTAATCAATGTCTAGATTTAATGTTGTGATTTTACATTGAGGTTTTGTGTCTACAATGAGTATATCCATTTGTTTTATCGTATGTCTAACAATATTATTGACATATTCTATGATGAGATGAATACTCTTGGTATTTTTTGTCTTCATGATTTTGGGGTGTCCTTATGGGTATTTCTATACTCAAATGTACAAGGGATCGTCTCACATGTGTCCTAACATATATATACATTATTCATTTTTTTGAGTACATGGTGGACTAGAAAATCCTGGTTTTATATTGGTTTAAATACCCCTAGGTGTATACTAATGATTCATTTAATATTAGTCTCCTAGAGTAGAGTAGGTGGGACTTTAATTTATAGTTTTCAGTGAGCATGCATTTCTCCCAATTTTATATTTTACTGTACATTTTTTATACAATGGTTGTGGGATTACAACATTTATGAGTTTATTATTATCATGGGTTTTCATTTAATCATTATATATTATTGGAGATGTGTGTGTGACTATAGGTACATATGTATAATTACCCCCATTTATTTGAAATCCCTTTTTTGTGCTGGTCTCAAGGCCCTGGCCTTTTGGAGGCAGGCTTGGGGTAGTTGTGTGATGAGCCAAACAGGGTCGGGTCATTAAACAATGGTATCATAGTAGTGCCTATAAAGACGTTTTATGTCAATAAAAAAATTATTGATAAGATATTTGATTTTATATTGTATATATATGTGGTTTGGTTTGGGGTCTATGGAAATGGTGTTAAATTGTTTCATGTTTTTATCTCAAATATGGGTGTCAAATGTTGGTGTAGCGGCCAATGAATCTATTTACCAAGACCATGATAACATTATTGTTAAATTTTTATAGGTTGAAATTGTTTTTAGGGATGGAATATGGAACATGAATCACAAAGTAATATGTTTTTGATTCTATGTTACTCTTTATTAATCACTCATTTTATACACATTGAGCATGTTAAATATCTAGAACCATCATGATGCCTCTACAAAGATTACAGATAATATTTTGAGACACTTTTGGGTTTACCACCAAGTGATTGATGATGTTCCAATTAATGACCCACTATTAAGGTGTCTTTCTCCTGGTGGGCACCTAGTAGTGTTTCCACCTCTTAAGTAGAACATTGGTCCTTTTGTGGATCAAGAAGATGATCATCAGCGTGTTGAGTAATCTATTTCCATATCGGATAGGATGATGGTACATGCGGACTTGGTGTGTTACATAAGTCTTAGTGTTTGGGATCATTGAGGTTATGTGATGATACTTACCCTCAAGAATTAGAGGGTTGACCCTAGGTAGTGGTTAGGGTTTCTAGTGTTAGCAGATCCCAAAATATCAGATTTTTGTGATTGTCACATGGTTTCTCTATGGAGTAGAAGTTAGAATTGGTAGTATTGTAAGAAGACACAAGTTTCAATATTTCTCATCATTGTTGTCATATACAGAAATACATTAGGTTTTGAGGAGATTCATGCTTCCCCCTTCATGTGTGGTTTATGAATGGTGTGAGCTTGCGGTGTGAATGTCACGCTTGAATATTTCCCCCCCTAATGATGGTCCTAGTTATGAGAATGCTTCAGGGTGATTTAGTTCATCCATAAAGGCATGTTCTAGTGATGTTAGTCATAAATTTTTAAATACATTTATGTGGTACATTTCCCCTAGAGAGAAATGTTCATGAGACATGATCCAATACCGTGCGAGAGATTCAATTCCACCCAATGAGGAAAGTGTTGAGGTATGGTTGATGAGTTTCTCTAACATTTATATTTTAGGTTGTTGGTTGTGTGATGGTTTTTCATTAACACATAGTGGTGTAAAATAGATGGGATATGGAATGAATTAGTCCTGTGTGTTTGGATCTTATGGAGTATTCAGTGTAGTTTCTTGTTTACAGTGTCTCTTCACTTCATGTGTTTTTGTTTACACATGGAGTTATGAACTAATATCCCCTCAGTGTTTCCACATCCAATTACCCAATAATACCATTTTACCTCTTTTTTCATGAAGCACTTGTTGGAGGTTCATGTGGAGAAGATCATTGAGTTCATGCTTCTACCAAATTTGTGACATGATTTGTTGAGGATTCTTAGAGCCTCCAATGGGAATAATTTTATTGTGTCAGTGGGAACATATTATGTTTTTCCTTTGTATGGATTGGTTTTATATAACCCATGTTAATATTATTTTTACTTGTGAGTATTTCAATGCTTCAGGTTATTTGGGATGATTTTTTTCCCCTTAATAAGCATTGATCCTCAGACAAGGAAGGGTGGGATCATGTCTAGGATATTATAAATGACTACCAATCAGGTGGATAGTGACACCTTTTGAGAAATTGGTTCTATGAGATTTTTGTTTTTATAATGGTATAGGATAACGAGGAAATCCTTCATGGGGATGATCATTTTTTACATTACCATTGAGAGTTTTCATTCTATATAAAATTTCTGTAGGGATTACCATGTATCAATGCTAGAATATCAGGTGAAACCATGTATCTATGAGAAATGTAGGTGTGGTTGGAGTACTTTTCAGAGAGGGGGCATCTTATAACCAATTTCTTATTCCTATAAATCCATTTGTTGTTATCTTTGTTGGATAATGAGTTCTTTTTGATGGATATGGATTGGGTTTAATGGTCCAGAGGGAATCAGGGAATTTATCCACTCTTGAGAATTGATAGATTCATTACCCCATGGATGGAGGAAAATTATACCACAAATTTATCCTTAAAATGAATTATCATTGACCCTATTTTGGGAGTAGGATAATCCATAAGTTGATTTCTAAAGCTACTGTAGTTGTTTTGAGTTAGTGGTGATACCCATTTGTGAGTTGTATGCCATAGTGGAATTGAGTGACTTATTGAATGGATCCTTAACCCTACTTGTATCATTTCTTGGCATTCTTAATCTCTTAAATAAATGTTTCCTCAACATCATAGTAGTATTATATGAGACCTGGGATGATGGTTCTAGACATATTCTTGGGAGCTAGACGAATGGAATCTCCTGAAGATCTAGTTCTACATTTAATAGGTCCACTAATTGGGATATTTATTCTTAGATATGAGATTAAAATTGGACCAGATAGAGTTTGAGGTGGTATGATATTGAGGTCCACCTAGGTCGTCGTCATTACAGATTCCCCTTATAGTGAGTTTTTCCATTCGTTGTTGTCTAATGAAGTAACAAAATAGTTGGAATATTGTCATTTGTCCCCTTGTGGGTGAGGATGGTGCAGTGTACCTCCAAAAAATGGTTGTTACCCCTTCTATTATTTATCATGTTATTGTGGAATTATTAAAAAATATTGAAATGGAGATCTTGTATCATCAGTATCAACTGGATACATTTAGGATTGAATGTACATTAATGGAGGACTCGTGTCAAGCATTTTAGGTAAAAATAGTGATTCAAATCACAATTTTTAGAGGGGATCTAAATAGGTTGTTTTCCTTAGAAATATATCCATTGGAGGTGCGTATGTTCTAGGATGTCTAATAATATGTTGGGAATCCAAGGGAGTTGTAACATGTTTCTATGTTAAACACTTGTTGTTTTAGTTGTCTATGTGGGATGCCTACTAATTATTTTTTTAGAGGTTATGACACATGTACATGATGGAGGTCGTCTACCATTGTGGAATTACCTAGATGATAATTATAGACACTGATTATTACATCATATAATGATTATAAGAGGTTTTAGGAATCCTTGGAGAACTCACTTTTAGAAGGGCATAATGTTTTATCCCATCCAATTATCCAATTAGAATGTACTGTTTAGGTTCTGGTGATCAAGGTTCAAGTTTACATGTCTGTTTTGTGGCACAACTAAGAATATTATCTACCATTGGTGGGGTTTGCATGTCATTATGATTACCACTCCACCACTTGAGTATCACCTTTTAGAGTACATGTATGAGATACAATCGAGGATAGTTTTATACATGTTGGAACATGTGATTAATAATGATTGAGTCTTGTTTTTTGTGCTAGTGATGGTTATAAATCGGAAAATGCATCTATGGGAGGATGGCGACTGTGTGGAAAATGTCATGGGTCCTCAATGAAAAAATGAAGTATCCTTTTGGGACTTGAGGTATACATAGTCTTATCTAGGGAAATATTCTCTCTCTTGGAATATTATTCACGTTATTTTTATACTAGTAATTTAGGTTTTCAATTTGATGTCCCACTTATCCCTAAGGCATTAGTATTATTAGTTTTTCTTACTGTTATTCACATGTCACAGAAGAGGAGGTATGTGAATGGCTCATTGTGTGATAGCATCTAAGGTGATTTTGATGTGGTGGTGGAGTTTCCATTTGAAGGAATTGATAATATTTACAAGAATTATGAGAAAGACCCTTTGTGGAATAGATATTTCCTGGAATGGTTGTTTTTTGATATCATAGTAAATTATTAGGAGACCTCGTGAGAGTGGGAGAACCCGTTCATGGCTCAGTATCCTTACATTTTTCTTTGTTCTTTATTGTGGTGATTTAAGGAATTTATGGATGGAATAATTTAATGTCCCATTTTTTCTATTCCAGAAAATTGAATATTTCTATGAATATTTCTAGAGATAGGCATTGAGACGAAATTATATTCCAATCCCAGTGTGCCTAGAATTACATTTATATGTATATTAAAAATATTAAATGTCACGTCTATTCATTTTTTATAAGAAGAAGAATTAACTCTTAAATGGAGGAGTATATAAAAAATATGATGTCACTATTGACATCAAAAAATTGGTTTTACCATTTTTACGCCATATCCATTATTAGTTTTTTTGTTTGAAAACTCTATAGTAGAAGTAAAGTAAATAAAATAAAATTATTTATTTATTTTATCCTGAAAAGAATCAGTGGAAAATCCTCTTATTTAAATACATTATTATGGATAATTTTCATTGGTATCCACATGGTCCTATGATTATTAAATAGCCCTAGGATAATGTTGGAGGAAAGTTGTGGGTAGATGAAAAACAAATAGATGTTCCATGGTCAGTGAGTGATAGAATCATAGGTTCTGAAAATGTACAATAACATAACATTTTTATTCCTCATGATTGATCCAAATAATAGTAGAATGTTTGTTTATTTTGATTTCATCTGCATTATGGATTTCTATGAATTAATGGAATAAATTGAATAATAGATCAATTTATTGGTTCTTCATTTGTTGTAATGGATTATTTGCAGGGATTTATTGGGTATTTTGTTTCATTGTTATGGGTTACTCTCCTATTACCCTAATAGAAATGGATTGAGGTAAACCAAAAATGGATAAGTTTTATTCCTCATTTTCTTGGTTCTTTTCGTTCTATTAATTTTTCTACATGAATTCATCAATGGTGTTTACTTTTCATAGTGTTTTGACCCAAATAATGAAGAATCAAATGATTAAAACCCCTTTCTTATAGAAAAAAATCGATATCGTATATCCATTCTCAATATGGTGTGGGGATTGTGTAATGACAGAAGCGATGAGCGGGTTAGATCAAATCTGAGATTTCCATGCATGGATCCATAGATGAAATATTGAGGAATCATTTTTTGTATAATTTTCCATTGAATTGAGGGTTGGAATCTGACCATATGCAACAAAAAAGTTGGTCAACAAAAGATCAGAGAATCGTGGTCATTAATATCAGCAGTAGTGGAGAATTTGGAAACCGATGGAACTAATAGAAACATAGATAAGAAACCTATATTATTAGAGAAATAACACGGTATGTGACATGTGTTTGGGGGACATGCTATGTGAGAACCTTCAATGAAAGATAGTGTTTTGAGATGAAGATAAATATCACATAGAATGTGACCCTATCACATGGAGTGTGATAAATCCCTAATGGATCATCATGTTCCTCAAAGTGTACACTTAGAAGACCGGATGTACATGGTCATGGAAAAACTGTATACATACACATAGACATGCCCTAGTATACATGGGAATAGAAAATATGGAATGTCGAATGTCAAGATGACTCATACCCATTGTTTACCCATGGGAAAATCAATGCTATAATAAAAATTATATTCCCTGTGATTGAGGTACATGGAAGTACCTACCATAATGAGAAATTTCTTGTGTAAGGGATGAGCCTTATACTCCATTAAATACATGTTGGTTTCCCTATATTATTATCTCATCTTCTTCATGATCATGTATGAGATACCTAATGCCAATATTGTTTGAATGTGTTCCATGGGACTATTCCTGTGAGGGTTTAGTGGGGACCAACATTCTCCTTATAGAGGGTGATCACACTAACAGTTCTTGTGATTAGGGAACTATCAATGTGTTCTTTTATTCAGGGGTGAGTTTATATAGACCACTTCGACTACCAAATCAGCATATTGGTGAATATATACCTCCAAGAGGCATAGAGTAATCCTTATTTACCTTCATGTTACCTTAGTTGAAATTGTTGAAATTTTCATGTCTAATATTAAAACTGGTGATGATAACCTATCAGTGAGTTTATATCTAGTAGAGTCTGGTGCCCCCCCTCCCGTGTGTGCCATGGGGATTGATCCTTTATATGTGTATGAAGATATAATTATACTAATGTTGTGTAGTTAGATTGATTGTATATCTTAGATGAACCATATTAGTTTCCATTGTGTGGAGACCTAATTAGTGTAACCTATATAATGAGTTTCATTGGCAGCGGTATCGCTCATGGAGTGTTTTCTCCCGAATGACCATTATTTGAAACCTTTGAACTAGAATACTAGGATAAAATTAGAGTAATGATTCTTCCATAAAATTGTGTGTCTACTATGATTATATATGGATGTCATAATGTGTATATCATATTATTATTTACATAACTTATGGTGCGCCAGCTATGCTTGGTGTTTTTAATTTGTGATTACAATGTTTCCAACTAAGTATTGATATACATGACTTTTTTTTGTATCTATACACACATGTCATTTACAATGAAGAAGTCAAACAAAATTGGATTCTTTGGTGGACTTGGAGTGGGTGGATATATATTGTTCTAGAGAGACAGAGGTGTCCATTTGTGTTTGAATTTACAATAGTCCATTTATTTGTTTTGCTGTGACTTTTTGTTCTAGTTTTGGTTGGGCGTATCTTTATACCCCTTTTTACACTTTTTAAAACATTGTATGATACTCTGGTTGTGATATTATAGATGTATGAATTCATTTTTTTAGATATTTTACATTTTATCAATGAATGGGATTGGATGTGTGTGTGTGTGTCTATAAGGCTAATGCCTCCCATGATTTGGATATACCTTCATGACGATAATCTCCAAACCCTTAATATTGGACGTGGTCATGGGGTTTATTCATCTAGGGAATTGTTGTGTCGGGTCGTAAAAATATTGTGTAAGGAAATAATTTTATTTGTGAACCTAATATTTTAGAGTTCACATTTGGAAGATTATTAATTTAGGACATAATTAGGAAACTCTAAGAGATGGGATTTTGAATGAATAAAGTTTAATTTTCTATATGTTCCATTGGTCATTGAGTTGTATTATTTAATATCCTAGAGACATATATGAAATGACTAGAATAAAGGATTACCTAAATAGTTAAGAGATTATATAAAAATCAAAGTAGAATCATTATATAGTGAAATATATAGAATTTATCCCTACTAGATGTGTTATTATTTAAAATGGATCATCATTATAGTGGGAGAATATTTACTAAATGTCCATCTGAAATTAATCATATATATGATACTCAAATTATAAAATATTCAATTTAAGATTAAAAGGAATCTTCAAAATTAAACATGGAATTCAGATGAATATTGGAAAAATATAAGCTTAATGGTTGTAAATTATATTAATAGTATAGGGACATGATAATCCTTCTCAATCAATATGGAATATTGTTAGGGAGCAAGCATCCTTTGAAACCTCTTATATATTAATCTAATATATAAAATAACTATACTAATATTATGTATATAAAATATTCCCTTGAGTCTTCAAAATGAATTTTATTCCAATGGATCACTATCTAAAAAAGAAAAAAGAAACTATGAGGTGTTTGGGAATGGTAAAAAACCTAAAATGGTCTATTAATAACATTTTATATAAAATATATATTAATTTTCAAAATCACCCTTTATATGTAAAATGGTTGGGTGTATTTCCATCTCAAATCATATACTAAATGTGAACGGTTATGTATATTAATACAAGGGACTAGGGACCCCACTCATGCTTCAATTGGCCCTAAACATTATTCTACATTCATTTGTTTGAATGATTACAAATAGATTATTTTTAATTACATCATGAATTAGTTCAAAAACCATAATTAATATTCTCAATAGGTTTACAATTTTTGAGGCTCACTTGGTAGGGCCTAGATTCATCTCTATGTTGTGGGTATAGAAAGGAAATTGTATGATATTTTAAAATAATGTATATAATTAAATTCTTTGTTGTTCTACAATAATTTATAAAAAATGAAATGAGTTTCCATGGAAGGATAGTGTTTTTTGTTTGGTAAAATATTTAATTTGAGGAGAATTTATCTATAACACATAAAGTGGAGTAATAAACACTATGTAGAAACCATGATAGGTAGTCATGATAAAAAATCAATTCATACATATTGAAGGGTAAATGATTCTAACTATACATTACAATTTTATTTTAAATAAATATTGTTTTTCATTATTCTGGTACGACCGATGTTTATTGATTAAAGTGTTCATTTAATTAATGAATAATGGGACATATATATAAATTATTTTGATGTAATGGTGTACATTGTTCCTCTAGTACATTAGAATGAAGAATATTAATTCTATTTATGAATCATGGGGTTAATATATCGATGATTTTGATTCAATGTATTACTATAAATTACATATGGATTGGAATAAAGTGTTCATATTATTATCTTTTTTAATTTTATATAATAATATGGTACTTTTTCTTCAAAATAGTTATTTAAATTATATAATATGTCGTTTTTTAATATAATTAGATTATGATTTATCAATTAATATAATAATCATAAATTATGATATGTGTATAAAATTATTTTAATTATGGAAATTTATTTTATCAGGTTTTTTTATTAAAATATGTGGTCCCTAGATCCCACAAACCACTAGTGGATTATTTTATGTAATAAAATCTTCTTTTAAAACTATTTCTATAAAAACATATAAGAATATATGAGATATGTGTTTTAATTTTTTATTTGATAAATATTAACACATAATAAAATATATATTATCTCATTACATAAATGATTTTCTGTGTCACAACATGATATTATAGAGAGAATATTATTTTTATGATTCTAGGTGTATGATTCGACATATAGAAATTTATATTATAATTTATAAAATATTACAGTAGTCAAATTTAAATTGAATGTCACTTTCTGTCCTTAAATAATTTATGATGTATTGGAAAAGAATGATATTAATGTAAGGATTAATATTCATTTTCCTATGTGTTATAAAATATAAATTTAAATAGAAAATTTCCATGATCATTATAATAAACATTGATAGAGTTATAAGTAGAAAATAAAATTAAAAAACATAATATCACTGGAATCCATGAAAAAAAATGTCTATAATCTATGTTTAATGTGTTGAATATTAGTAATATGGTTCATAAGTTCCTTTTCCACATCTAATTAGTCAAATTTTATATGATTTAATAGATATTTCCCTATCCTTGGATTAGTCATTGCCCTCAATGTTCTTTCCTCAAATTCCCAATTTCCTATGGGGGTATCCTCTTCCACCATGGTCGGTGATTTCAAATCATTGATCAAATACAGATGGTGGGATTTCAACTCCTCCTTCAATGAATTCCTCCTTGAAATTCATTAGCATAACTTATTATCCCTAAAAGAACTAGGAAATGTTTTTAATCTCATTCCTAAAGTCATATTATTGAAGAACTAGTTAATGACCCCACATTATACCATGATTGGGTGCATAAATAATATCTGATATGTTGATAACATTGAGTTTCATAGAAATTTTTTATGGAGCTGGGTGTATTTTGAATCTATAATGTCTTCCATATTAAATGTTTAGGGAATAATAGGTATGATTCATCTTATCTATAAAACCCAAGGATTATCTTGTATGTTATTGGGAAACATATGTAGAAACCCTAAATATTTTATACAAGGTCCAATTAATACATTATAAAATTTCAAGTACATCAAAGTAATTGTATCTCAATGGAATAAATATTTAGTAGTATTGATGATGTAGATATATATGTGATTCCCATATTACATTGGAAAAAACAAAGTATATATCCATAAATTATTCTAGAGTCCAAGATATTATTCATAATATCATTCTTTATGTAATGGGGAAATATAATTAAATTCTTGATCTTATATACCATTCAAGGGTTATGTATAGTGAAAGATATTGCTTGAAAATAATTCATAAACAATATTAAAAGGTTTATAATGGAAATGTCATTTCATTTAATAAATCACTTGACAAACAAATGCTACCATGGATCATATCAATGAAATAAAATTATGGATAACAGTTACTAAATAAACAGAGAAGAAAATAATTAATATTGGATTCCATGTGGTATCTATGTGCTCATGTCATTTTTAAAATACAATTTAAAACTATTGGTATTCATACACCAAAACCCCATTTAATTATTTTAACAACCCATAATCTCGAATCCCTGATCTAGTGGCTTCATTTCTATGATTTAATTAGATATATGAAATTATATCCTAAATGGAGGAATACTTTAGTTATTTTTGTAAACAAGAAAAATAATTGAATCACGTTTATATTTGAATACATATAATAAAAAAATGTATTTTCATCATAATTCCATTTTTCCACAAATAAAACCCCTACATATCAGTAATATTGTAATTTATAGTGTCTAGTGGAATGTAAAACATAATAAATGTGTGATCATAGATTCTCAGTGTGGATAATCATATATAAGAAGATATTAATAAATAATTCATAAAAAATATGGTATTTTAAATAGCAATAAAACATTCCTTTGCATAAAGCCCTGATCATAATATTTATGGAATAAATCATGATCAAATAATTTTATATAAATAATGACATTCGAATGAAACATAAACATGGACAATCTAAAAAATCCAATAATTACATTGAATGTCATTAATTGAATTCATAATGACGGAATTCATAATTAAGGACACTTAAAATATATCATTGATCTCTAATGACAAGAAATATAATCCCATAAAATATATATTCCAATAAATGTAATACAATCTAGGCCTTGTAACCTGACATCTATATAAATGCACAATGCATCAACCAAAACCATAACTTGTATTTACTAGGTGATATACTGTTGCATCGATGGGCTATAACAGACTTCACCCATCACATTCAAATTTAAATTAATTCGACATATGAATGGGATGATTCATAATGAACATAAAAATTTATAATAAAAGAAAACTGATAAAAAAATGATGATACTTACATTAATCATTAAACATAATCTTAAAACATTCCATATAAAATAGAGAATGGTAAAAATAATATACATTATTAATTAAACATATCGTAAATCATCCAATAAATGAATAAGGATAACATCAATAAAACATATCCCTATTTTTTCACATGTACATTAAAGGGTTCATTTCAATTATGAATAGAAATATCTTGAATACATATTAAAAACATTCTTAAAGAAAATATTCTTTTTTAATAACAAATGCTCCGTAAAAACTATGAATTTCCAATATAGAAGGAAAAAAGATGTCTTAAAATAGGTGTGTAAAATTATAAATTAATATTAAAATAAAGGAGGTTTATTATAGGGGTAATTACACATAGTCTGTATAAGTTACAAATAACATTTCTTTTACACAGTAAAAATGTAAGTAATGTTCCTCATTTAGAAAACAAGAAGAAGATCACATTAAAAAAATTTATAATAATATTTAAAATTGTTATTTTTTTAATATAACATTTATATAATTCAAAATAATTTTGTAATACATTATTATAAAAACATATTTTTTATAGAAAATAGATTTCACATTGAAGGGTGAAAAATGTCATATTTTCAATAAAACATTTTAAAATTATTTTATGTACTAAAGAGTAGAAAAATGTTAATATATCATTAAAATAACATAAATAACCATATGAGAATAAAATTTATTATTATAATGATTCATGGATGATATTTCATTATTTGATGCATATTAATGATCAATCCTGATAAATGGTGAGATTATAACATAGAATCCTTGCCACTGTCGTAACATTGAATCATATGACCCATGAATGAGGGATCTTAAAATGGATATATATATATTTATTTTTTTATATCACTATAATTTTATGAATATTAATCCTTAAATACGTAAATTTTATATATATAGACCACATAAAAGAAAATGGTGGTGAATATGGAATTTGACACGTAAAAGTAAAAAGTGAGATGGAAATTCCTTACCTCATCTTTATTTTGAAGGAAAGCTATTTAAACTCATGTATAGTTGTTTGAAACATGTTAATAAGATTAAATAGACTAAATTAAATCTTATAAAATCGTATTTTATATTTTTATAACATCCTTTCCCAAGTTAAGTAATAGTATTTCATTATTCACATTATTTCTAGAGTTAATTGCATTGTTTTCTTATGATTATTTTTTCATTAAAGATATTGGTTGTGCCCATATAACATTGATTCAAAATATAAATAATAATAATAATAATAATTAATTATAATATTTTTACATCAATTTTATCTTTAAGACCAGTCAAGATATATGGTCATGAAAAATGATGAATGTTACGATCATGGCAATGGTTGGTCAAATGTATACATGGCAAACGATTCAATTTTACAATGATAATTATAGAAGGAAAGAAATTAATATATTATCATTACCTAATTATAATAATTTAATATATACCATATTACATACTTATTTATATCATCAATTTCATCCGGTGTTATTAAGTGGGTCACATCGCTCTATCAAGGAGGTAGTCCACAAATACACAAACAATTTTATCATATTTATGTGAATAGAATGGTAAGAAATAAAAGGATATAATATAACTATAGAATGATAAATATTTCATTTATTTCATAAGTATTTAGCCTATATAACATATAATCATTTAATATATCATCATCACCTTCATATGAAGCATTAAAGAATGGAGAATCAAATCCCTTCGTGAGGCGGTAATAAACCGTACACCCGAGCGACATTATCATATCTCATGTGAAATGGAATGAAATATATAAATTTATATAATAATGAATAAAATTGAAAACATATGTTATAAATATCATATATATAATTTATACCCTTCAACATAGACAACCATGAGAGGTGGTAATGGAAGAATGAATTACACGAATTCATGGGGAAGCCTCTCATTGTACACATGAGTGATGATTTCGTAACCCATATGTTGAAAATGGAGATGGTTGTACATAATTAATGTATTATAAAAATTCCCTACACTATGTTATATGCATATTTTTCATATTATCCTAGATTCATTTGAATTTAATTAGATATAGAATGAAATAAAATAATGATGCTCATTAAAGAATAATATCACTTCTTCTGGTATCCACTGTTGGATTTCACCGTCGATTTATCTGGAAGGAATTATACAAAAAAATAAGGATTTTATGATGAAAGGATGCATTTTGAGAAGTTTTTGTTTTAGATATTGTATGAAACTATCTGTTCATGAGGTGTAGAGTAGATAATAGATGGTAAGCCTTTTATAAGTAATTTGAGTGGCCAAAATTTATGTTTTTTATAATATTCAATCATGCCCATTTTTTTTCTTTCAGAAATGAGATTAATAAATGGTCCAATAACGATTCTAGGAGAGATATGGTGGAAATATTTCATTAAATTGGTTTTTTTATTTATCAAAATAACATTTTTAACCCTTATCTTAAATGTATAACACCCAATAAATGTATTTTTCACATTATACATGGTAATTAATTGTAACTATTTTCATTAATAATTGTCATCAAAATTATAGCTCCCCATTTTAGACATTTAAAATTACTATCATTCCAAATATTGAATTAATTTTCCTATATTAATTTTAGAAAAGTGAAAAAATTAAAATTTAAAATTAATCGTATATATGTGACATGAATGTGGGTTTTAAAGAAAAAATGTCAAAATGTTTACAATGTTTTTATATCAAAATTAAATATGAAAGTGATTAAAATTTACTAAATTGAATCAATTGATATATAATTGAACTTATTTTAATTTAAAAAATCCATATTTTAATTTAACATTATATATTATTTATATAAATAAGAAGTTTTTAAATAAAATTCCTTATTTTTCAGTATTAATTAAAAAAATAAATCATTTTTTTGTAAAATACAAAAAACTCACCTTATGATAATATTGAAATGATGATTTAAAAAATGTTTTTTATTTTATAAATTAATTTTTATAAAAATGGTAAAAAATAATTTCAAATATTTATTAAATGTTAAAGTAACTCATCTTTTATAATAAATAATATTTTTCAAAAAATATTTCGTTTTCTTTTAAATTATTTAAATTATATATCTAATAAATTGAAAACCAATATAATTGTAAAATTTTTTAGTACTTTTTTTACCACTTATTTTAATATCATGTGATAAATATCATTCTAAATAATAATATTTCAATGTTTTGTCATGTTTCATTTAAACTCAATATTGCATGTAACACCATCTACACCCAGGGTTGAGTGTAACACATGATAAAATATGTGTGGCATGTGTTAAAAGATAAGAATAGAATTTCATGTAATCTCAGGGTGGTACATTATCCCCATGTTAAATAAGGTTTGTCCATGTAATTTAAACATGATCTTGAAAATAAAGGGTTTGTCACTTGAAAACACCATTCTGGAAATACCATATCATGAGAAGGTTATAGAAAACATCTGATAAATAACTGATAATGTGATTTAAAAGCCATATTATATAAAACATACTAGGTTTATAAGTATTACAATATTGGTAGGAACTGAAAACATGTTCATAATATAGAAAACTAAGACACAAATAATGATGGAACATTATAGAGAACGTGGTTAGTAAAAATGTATTGACCAAAAATCCATAACTCAAATGTGAGAAAAAAAAATCAAAATATGAAAAAAAAATCTAGAACCTTCCCTTATAGTTGAATAATTATTTAACTCTTTATGGATATGAGATAACATATATACATTATATATATTTATTTCAAAGGAACAATTCCAAAATATAATTTTCTTTGATTAATTTATGAATCATTTCCAACACTAGGAAATGAATTTCCAAAAAATATTTTTTGTAATCATGAATCACTAAAGTTAAAATTTAATATATCATAATTAGAATAATATATGGATAAGTCATTCCTTTGATCTGTAGTTATCATTTGTGAATAAATGATTTTCATAGGTTTTCTAATATAAAACAATTTCAATATACTGATGTAATAGATGAATCCCTAATACTCATTCAATGTTTTACTTAATCCATTTTAGATGATATTAACCTTATAACCATTCCAAAATATTCTTGATCCATAAAATATTATTTAAGGTCACTAAATTTCCAAAATGATTTATCATTAGTCATGCAAACAATATTAATTACATCATAATCATCGCTTACCAAACATGGGAATCTAGTATTCTCTTAAAACATAATAATAACCTAAATTAAGGTAATACCATATTCACCTCATGAAATATTATTATTTCTTAATTAAAAAACATAATATTCTATATATTCCATAAGAAATTTTTTTTAAACTATAACAATGACAGTATAAACTACATTATCATCAAATACTTAATCAGTATAAGTTAGTTTTAACTATGTAATTTTAATAATCCATTTCAATCATCACTTTATTAGAAGATAATTATATAAACATATGTAATATATTAAAGGTTATAATTCTCTCAATCATTTTTTTCCAATATGTTAAAGTATATACTAATTCATTTTCTCTGTCCATCGGTATTATTCAACATTTTCTCTCAAATACATAATGAAATCGTTACAGTACAATCCTTATGAATTTTATAATTCATATATGTAGGATATCATTGATAAAATATTGTTGGCTCTCCTTTCCATCACAGAGTCTGATGACTAAAAATTGGAATTAACTTAGTCCAAAGTGATTCATCCTTTAAAGATACATCAAAAATCGACAAAGGAAAGAACAAGGATTCCATCCCACGTGGGCCATGTAGGTTTTATCATTGTGGCGCAAGTATACCTGTGAACCACAATTTGGTCAAACATGTATACTTGTGCGTCGCCCATTGGTCGCACAGGTGATTTGCGCACCCTACTTGATTTTCGCCCAGGGTCTTCCCTGGACTATAAATACCCTTGGTGGGCCCGCCATTTCGAGGTTTATTTTTTCCAGAATTCACATACAGAGCTCTGAACATCCCAGTCTCTTCTTCAGGTCTTCTGAAAAATTCTAAGGTAATTCTTTACCTAGAATGGAAGGTCTAAACAAGAGGAATAAGGTCTAAGTGTTATAATTCACTAACACTTGTGTGCCTAAGTGTTTTACCCTTAAGATAAATAGAAAAACTTGCACCCCTCATTAACTACTCATTGAAACTTGCAAACCACTCTCTTGGATGTACCTCTTGATACTTATAAAGGCTTTAGTCAAGGATCACACAAGTATTACCTTACTGGTTAACCGTCGCCCAAGTATATATGTGTCGCGCAAGTATACTTGCATGACCAAGACTTGTGTGCCCATGAAGTACTTGCACGACCCCCCTAGGACAAGTGCGCCCTTTTATTTTACTGTGCCCTTCACACCCATTTCACATCTCTTACACCTATCCACCTCTCCTCTTCAGGATTAAGCCTTCAGAACTCTCTCCAAAGCCATTTATGGCATGATTTCCATATTAGCTTCCTTATCTGAAAGGAATTCTGTGGAACATCTCTCAAAACCCAGTTATTTACACATCTTTACATCACTAAAGTTAGAGATTTCATTCATTCAACCTCATCTTTTAATGTTAGAGAATCCTTAATGTGGGATTCAATTTCTGGAGTAATCCCCAAGTCCTCATTAAATTGGGCTTCCTTTTTAATAGTAAGCCCCAGTATCAAATCTTAAAAATATGGGCATCCTCTTTAGGAGTAATCCTGAAGTCCCTTAACCTGGGCCTCCTTCTCAGGAGTAAGCCCCAGTCTCAACTTCTCTTAACAAGTCCTAATTTACTTTTGATATGGGCTTCCTTCTCAGGAGTAAAACCCAATCACAAGTCCTCTCCTAACATGGGCATCTTCCTTAGGTGTAATCCCCAAGATTAGAGTATTCAAATCTCCATAAAGTATATATACCTTTATGGACCATGTTCTTGGATTTCTTCCCTGATGTAAATCATAATCTTCATCTGTTTGGGCAGTCATACATACATAGACCCACATCATTTCTTATGATTGCATCTTTCATGTCTCAATTGTCTAGTTTTTACCAATACCTATTGTTTCTCACACTGAGCATGACTCATGTGAGATTAGAGTGTAAAAGTAATTATGATATCTTTCTTTGATCCATCAATCATCCATAAACAGCATACTCCCTTACTCGAACTATGTGGGTTCTGATTCCTTTTCTAAACAAAGGGTGCGTTGGTAGCCTATCTCCAGGAACGATCCCAACTCTTAAATAATCCATGTGTTTCTGAATGACAATAAAATTAAAGTGCCCCACTGAGTGGCATTAAAACCCATATGGTCATCATAATGACCAAGATACTTTTATGTATTGAAGGATACCATTGACTAAGAAATCTCTAACAAATACAGATGATTCTATATCGATTAAAAACCTCGAATACATATAAAATATTCTCTAAATTTCCTACATATTTAATCATTGATTGTCATATCTAAAGGAAAGCTCATTTTATACTTGGTAATTTAATAAGGATTCGTGAACATATCATAAATCTATAAAGAGAGTCCCGGAGTAGATAATAATTCCCCTCAAAAAGGTGTGATGAGTCCGACCTCCCATCCTCTTCACCAATGAAAATTCTTAAGCCTCATCAGTCCACAACTAATGAGCGCCTACCATTGGAAAGTATGTTAAAATGGATTTGGAATCATTGGATGTTTCCAGTTCTATGAACAAACCTGTTAGAAACCGATTGGAATGTTTGATCCTTGAATCAACGAGGTCATCCCAAATTCCATAGTGAAACAAAAAATAGTAAACCCGACATGAATCCTTAACCAAGTTAAAATGATAGTTTACCTACTTGTTAAGCCTTTATTCAAAACTCAATGAGAGGGCCAACAAAACAATCAATAAAAAATGTGCTTATCCAAATGATGTAGTGGCCAGACTTATCTTTATTACGACTGTTATATCAAAGAGGCACTCTATTCCGTGATCTTCTGCATTATGAGAATGGATTTTCTTATGTCCACATCTATGAATACCTCTGCTATGAAAACCTATGTTTCGAATGCAACTGCTTCTACTTCTGCTGGATCGTCATCCGCTTTGAGGACGATATCACCTACTCAGCGTCTTCAACACTGGGTATCAAATGCAATAGTTAAGGAGTACCATCAACATGGTACCATTCTAACTATGGAGGATTCTCGAAAAGCCCTCTAAGTGAACAACTCACACCGGTCATCCGGACAACGATGACCAATGATTAAGAAGGATGTGGTGACAACCACAGTATCCAACCGTTTCGGGTTGTTATCCCCAGAATGCAATCACTAGCCCCTCTCATATTCTGGGGAGGTGAATGAGCAAGCCCCTCAGGGTCTTAATTCAAAGAGACATGAGTCCTTCCCGATGTCTCCCATAAACAATCGCCGCCAGACTCGTGCAGAAGTGCACCCTAAACATGATGAGGGTATCATCTTCAGGCATTCGACTCAGGTTCCTCGAACCCGAGAAGGCAAGACGAATCGCCAGAGGTGAAATACGGTCAACAGTGAGTAGGTTCTGATCTCTGACATCTCCGGAGAAGTCCACCAACCAAACATGGTGGCAAGCAATGAGCGGGCACATACACCCTTCCTTTTTAATCCCTCTGTCTAGCAGACTCGTCTGGCAGCAGCACGCCAATCCCGCCAGGCAATTCTGGCGGAGTACTATAGGTAGGAACATACACCTGTTTATACAGCATCAGCTAGTCAGCAGGCTCATCTGACTACTTATGATGGATCTCGTCAACCATGTTTGGCAGTGTACAATCAGCTGGCACATAAACATGATATTATTGATCAAGACTACCAACAGTCTCACTTGGTAACACCTCGAGAAGTCAGTCTGAAAGCTCCAATGACAAACAGGAGGCATACTCAACTCTCTGCCCCTACACTTGAGTACTATCATGATTCGCTGACAGGAAAAGGAGGACAAGAGCAGGAACAGACACCTACTCCACGAACGGAATGGACGTATATCATCATTCCGGCAGCTAAAGTCACCAAGAATATTCTATCAATGGTGAAAGAGGAGAAGAAAATCCCTGCTCATATTTTGGAAGCCTGTCAGGATATTATAATAGCTTCAGTAGTATCACATGGAAGGAAGTGCAAATCTATACCTACTAGGGGAGTGACTCATCAACATATTACTCTGGAGTAGATACACACCTCTGTTCCAGTCCAAGAGGGTTGTGGGGCGTACTCCCCCATATCATACGAACAACCAAGTCAGGCACATACACCTGATTTGAGTGGAGATCGTAAGCCTAACCGGGCCATCTTTCCTGATCAGGCACATACACCAGCTCAGATTAGCCACTTTTTTCAACAAGTGGTTTCCATGGCGAGTAAGAAGGTGTCTAAGAAAAAGACCCACCCAACACAGTCATGAAATCAGTAGCCAATCTGCAACAAGGCATTGATCGATGATAGAGTTCTTGAAGCCCTCATACAGTTATCTATTGGAATCCATGATTCTACTCCCTCATTTCCCAATAGTGGGAACATTAATTCTGAAGGTCTTCAACAGAAAATTCCTCATGATGGCTTGTGTAGATGTCTGAAGCTTGACGTTCATGGAAATTACATTACATTTGAGGAATATCTAATACATAACAAAAATAGACACACACAGACCGTAATAGTTATTGTCATTGGAAAATTGGAATGTAAACTTCTAATCAAGTTGAAAGATCTTCAACATCTCCCATAACGATCCTCCCCTTTTTGTTTCCTTAACTAAAAGCTCTCTTTTAATCCTGGGGGAAAAGAAAACATAAAAAGGGTGAGCTAAAATTCTCAGTAAGGGTAAGCATGGAGAAAATAAAACAAACCATATACATTTGAACTTAAAAACATGAACATAATATTTAAACATCAAAATCTTGAGCAATGACATAAAACATGGCAGTACGTAAGACATAGATCATAATGGATCATCAATAATGATAAAATAGCATAGGAATAAATTATGTAATTGTGGAATCCATTAAGCACATGTAATGATTTACATAGTATCTAAGGCATTGCTTCCAAGACCATCTTAGTGGACAAAGTCCCTTTCTAAATCGAGTTCACTCCTAGTTCCAGTCCTGTAATACTGAACTAGATTAACTTACCATTCCAGCCATGTCTATCTCATGAGATATAAATATTTACCCAATGAATTGGAGGGAGATATAGGTCCCACCCATCTCATAATGAAATCATTCTTACTTGTTCCACAACATAAACATAAATCATTCATCATAACCCAAATAAAAAAATGGGTTTCATAAACATCTTATCATCATCACATAATCCATATAAAAAAAATGGATATTTCATCATAAGAAAAGTGAAATCTTGTAAATCATAGAGACATTATACTTGAAACATACACATATGAAATAATTTCATCTTAGATGAAAATGGTTTTGATAAAACACTTGAAATGAATTCTTGAGGAAAATATCATTTCATCTTCAAAATCATTTTGTTTTCAAAAAATGCCATTCTATTTTAAAAGGAAAGCATTTTGTTGAAAATAATTATAAAATCTTGTAGAGGAAGGTTCATGAAAAGGAGGCATTATGAAACCGTAATAATCTGTTCACGCCGTATAAGTAAAAAAATAACAATTTCCTAGTACTTTTGTCGGAAAAGTCAAAAAGTACCTCGTATGGTAAACAAAAGAAAGATTCCTTCCATTCAATGTGGTAAAAGTAAGAAAAGTGTAAAAATGTCTTAAACATAAATGGAAGTAAAGTAAAAATTTTATGAAAACATTTTGAGAGCATATGGACTTGTATAATAAACATAACCCCCAGTAAATACTTACGAGTAAACAATCTCAGATAAGAATGAGATTGGAATACTTATCCCTTACATTAGGTCTGATTTGCTTCGTATGGATCTAAACATCCTGTATAATTATTTAAATAATTTCATTGACTTATTACAGAATCATATTCATTGTTATGATATCATATATGGTTCACTTATGACTTTATATTACCCATTATTTTGTAAATTAATGTTAAAGTAGCGTTTTGGGTAAAATCGTTTCATTTGTCGTTCGTGATTTAACTTGTAATTATTCATATGATTACATAGATCAGGGTTACATATATCCATAATTTAAAACATTATTTATATATGATATTTATTCAGAATATACATATATATAATTGATCGATAAATGGAAATAAATACACCGTTCATGGAGATAGTAGGTCGTACGTACACATGAACGTTGTTTTCATTTCCCTATTGAATTGAATGGAATTAAGTAGATTACATACATATATATATACATAAATCCAGTATCATTATTATTTCATATATTTCATGATTACTTATTATATATACTTTATAATCATTCATGAATGGTTAATCATTGAGAATGAATCTCATCATGTCGTAGAGACGGTAGTCCGTACGTACGCATGATCGATGATATCATTCCCATAATCGTGGAATTGTATTGAAGTGTTTGTATAATATTAAATAATCAATATCACTTTACAATAATCATATATATTCATTATTTACACCATTATACCCATCCAAGTAAGGTGGTGGTAGAAAATAGATTACTCCATGGCGTGGAGACGGTATTCCGTACGTACGCACGCGCGGTGATTTCATTTTCTGTAGGATGGATAAATGGTGAAATTGGGTTGTTTCATACTTATAATAACATATCAGTATATGAGTGATACAGATGTTATTACTTCATAATGAAACAACTAAAGAAGAATAAGTGGAAGAAGAAATAAAGTTGAAAGAATCGGTAACGAAAATTACCTCTTCTTTGAAGCGCCTCTTTGAGACCTCATCTTAGGGCACTGAAATTGATCTTTGAAGAAGACCCGGACCTCTAGGATGTTTCTAGGGAAGTGGAGAAGATAATTTGTCAGGGGATGGCCGAGCTTGAAGGCTCAAATTGGTGTGAGTAAGAGAGGGAGGAGGTTCCCTTTTATAAGGGAGGGGAGGGGCACCTTTGGAAGTCTTAAAAATATTAATTTATAATAAATCTAACCCCACATAAAAACCACCAAAAATGACTCATATTGGAATATTAGATGATATGGGTTGTAATATCATCAACCAATAAAATTTAGACATGTTAGTAAATTATTTTAAACATTATCAACTAGATTTATCCTTACTTAATAAATTTTATTTTATTTGTGGTAATAACATTATAAATTTTAAATTATAACAAATAATTACTTATTTTTTGTGAATTGTCCATAATGGGATACCTTATAAAATTTTAGACCATATAAATTTAAATTTATAATTTTTATATATTTTTGTGATTTTTAAACAATTTTATAATATGTTATTTTTATAAAATAACAACAGTGTCAATTTTGACACTATCTATTTATTTGAATTTAAATAAACTATATACATAAGATATGTTCAAACTAAAAGCATTAATAGATTCATAAAAGGTCATATGTATCTATAAAATTAGTGGAGAACATTAAATAATTCATATAATATTTATTTTATTATTTTTAAATCCATTTATTTGGTTTATCTCTTAATAAAATAATTACTACAACATTTTTGTATAATTATTTAATAAACTTATTTGTTGCATAAAAATTAAAAATAAAATCCTATGATGAATATAAATCAATTAAAATTCAAAATAATACTTTTAGTCAAATTTAGAATATTAAAATCGCAATATTTAAATTGTTATATTAATTAAATTACGAAGGTGAAAACTTTGGAATCATTTAAAATAAAATAAGATAAGAGTCATAGTCAATTTTATAAGACTCCAAACGGTTATATATTAGGTCCTTGGATGTTTAAGGTGTATATATACACTAAAAATAAGTTTTGGTCAGGTTTTTAGGCCTTTTAATGGGTATTATTATTTCAATAAAAACTATATTACTGCTTTTTCAATTAATTAATAATTTCTGCATCATTAATGTATCACTATTAATGACAATTATTTAATCCCTAAAAATTCTAAATAAATTATCATGATGTATATAATTTTATTATATTTCTGGATACTATTCATATTTGAGTTTTTATGATGTTTATCACTAAATTAAAATTATTATACTTATAAGCTTTAAGAGAGTGACATGTTGTCACTTTCATTGGTTTTAATAATAATTAAATTATTTTCATGGTCAAAAGTCCCTAAAATGAATCTAATCTGACCCATAGATGATATGGGTATACTTTTATCCATCCAATAGAATTTTTTCATGTGTTAGGGTTATTTTATATTTACCCTTAATTACTCGATTCACCTTTGACTATGGTAAATAAAATTTACCGTAGTTACTATTCATAATACCCAAAAATAAAAAGTAGCCTATTAACATAACATGGACCCACTGATTCCAAATATTTTATAAATTTTTTCAAATTCAATACACAAAAGTTTCAGAAATTAAATTAAAATTAATCCCGTTGTCGAAAGAAAACGGGTTTTTTGTTTAAAACATTGCAAAAGATTGAATTGATTTATCCTATGAATTCAAGGTAAAATCAATGCTAATGACATAAATTATATTAAATGATAAAAATATATTCTATTTATACTTTAAAACCATTAAATATTATAATTTAACCATATAAATTTTTACGATGAAAAAAGTTGTTTTTAATTAAAATATAGCGTGTTTTTACTATTCATCAAAATATGAAAGTTATCAAAAAAATATCAAAACTTTATCCAATGTAAATTTTTATATCATGTTTCAAAATAATAAGATTATTTTGTAAAATTTAACTTATAAAATTCTCAAAAAATTATATTTAGAATGGGTGCGCCCTCAAAAGGTGGAAAACCTACATTTTTTGAAAAATAATTATTGTACCCGAAAAAATCTATTTTGTTTTCGTACAATGTTCTAGAAAATGTGTAAGATGAATAATAATGTTATAAAATTCAAAATTTAGTTAATACTATTCATAACGGCTAGTTTAAAAAAATATTATAACCATATATCGTTGTTTAGTGAAACCCGGTATTGCGTACTACACACGCTACCGAGGAAGGTCGTGATTGCGTGTAATGAAAGCGAAGTTAGGGTTGTGTGTTGTGCAAGACTCCTTTTTTGTTGCGTATAACAAAATCCAACCATATTTCATTTATACGTTGAATATATATATACACACTCAATGTTGTGAAGAATTACTATTATCAAACGAACTAGAAATTGTGTATAACACGATCCAAGAATTGTGTCGCATATACTGCAAGCTAATACGGTGTTGCATATAGCACAAGATAATCATGGTGCCTCATAAAACACATGACATCAAATAAATTAAAAATAATACTTATCATAAAATCTCGTGGTGTTACATTCTACCCCCCATAAAATGAATTTCGCCCTCGAAATTCATCGGGTTTATACATGGTTTACTATTTGAAAGTTTCGTTAATAGAAACCCACTTCATAAAAAGGAATACCAAAACTTATCTTTAAAAACTAAAGTATGAAACGTAACGGTTACCCAAATTAACTAATCACTGGGTTTCCATGTAGGAGAACATAGGTAAAAATAAGGATATGGAAGAGATATCTAACAGTCATGTCCTGATGGAGAGTGGTAGAGAACAGGGCAATGAAATTGCCATCAATCACAAAGCCAAAGATTTGCGATGATCTAAGGTACCATCTGATTCATCAGATATAGGAGCACTAGGACAAAATTTTTGGTTTTCAATATCATTTCCCTAATGATGAAAATTTTGAATTAGAAGAAATACTTGTTTGATTTTGGTATAGTATCACTGTTGTTCTTGTTTTGAACAATTTCCACTTCAACTCTTAAAAAATGAATTTGAATTTGTTATTCGGGAAGTGTTAACAGATCATGTGATAGAATGATGGGTCATTCCATCTGTTTCAAACAAAAAGATAGCAAAAGTTATCAAATATACATATGTCCATCTATGGTGAGGTTAATCGTATACGATTCCAAAAATGAACTTATACATCATATATTATACCTATTGATAAAATAAAACTAGTTTCTACTAATGAGGGACTTCCTGTAGGCCATTGGTATGCGATAAAGGCCAGTCGCAATTCGGTTGTGGGTTTGACTCCCACAGTTTTGTCCGACGCGATGGGTTGTCGCCCATCCTGTAGGTTGTCTTTTTTCTAAAATTACATTACTATAAAATTCCATCAATAATATCAAATAAAGTTCTATCATTAAACAATACTATCTTATGTCCAACATAATCCATTCCAATCTTTAGGCTTATCTAAAATACTTCGGTCCAAGCTCATACTATAAAGAAAATGATTACATGAAATTTTACATAACAATCACATGAATTCCATCATTTATCCCCCATATATCATAAGATATATCTTGTTGGTCAAATTACAAACATGTGAATACATTAATCATGTATTCTCTTTAAGAATGAATACCCATTGAACCTTAGCAAAAACATGAATGCAGTTAAAAGTTAACACTTTCCACATACCGAAACCCTCAAAATTCTATATACTCAAACCATGATATCAAATAGTCCTTATATCAATCATGAGCTCATGAATACAATAAAACAACTCATTATCATCTTACCCCTTCATTATGCGCATATCATCTACTTTCCAAAATATTTGAATCATTTTTCATGGTTACCGGTACCATAAATTTTTTTAAAACCACAATAGACTAACACAAAAATATTCTAATACACCATAAAAGTACCTCAACAACATTATTCATGAATACCTATACATAAACACTTCAATCCATCCTCTTCAATGATTGTCCTTTAATATGTCATTCCTTGATTTAAAAGTAATTTTTTAGGTCAGGGAATTGATTTAGGTAATGCCCATGTTCTCCACAAATAAGACATTGAACTCCATTACAGTCTGTCACTCTATGACCCTTTTCTCCACACAGATAACATCTATCCCTCCATTTGAGGTATTCCTCAAGGTTCTTTTTCCCTTCTTTAGAAATCTCAATCTTCCCTTTTCTATGCTCCTCACTATGCGAACATGCATAAAATTCCATCTTCCTCTTATTTGATGACTTAGTAATACCACTAAATTTCACCTTGATAATCATATATCACGATGACTGATTCGGATTAATCACAATATCTTTCTCTCTAGGCATTACGCAATTTCTTTGCTCATAGTCACCAATTTGTCCTTTGGATTCAATGTTAATCGAATTCCTTCTGGTTCCTTCCATTGAATAAAACATAAAAAGTATTCTGTAAGAGGGAAAAATCATGCTAGGGAAAACAACATAGAAAAGGGGGAGAACCCTCAATATCTAACATCGTAGGTTAAATTATAAGATCGTTACCAGAGTTCTAGGACTATATCCTATGCGTATACTTATCCTTAAGAACATCCCTTGACATACCTTAGAAATATCTCTAGGGATCTCACTAATGTTTTCGCATCCTAGTTTCCAAAGTTTGACTAAACCTTTCCTCTGATACCAACTGTAGAGGTCCAAAGCTTGACGTTCATGGGCATTACATTACTTTTGCAGAATATCTAATACATAACAAAAACAGACACACAAGAACCGTAATAGTTTAGTGTCTTTGGAGACTTGGAATATAAACATCTAATCATGTTGAATGATCTTCAACATCTCCCATAATGATCCTCCCCTTTATGTTTCCTTACCTAAAACATTCCATTTAATATTGGGGGAAAAGAAAACTTAAAAAGGGTGAGCTCAAATGCTCAGTAAGGGTAAGCATGGAGAAAATAAAACAAACCATATACATTTGAACTTAAAAACATGAACATAATATTAAACATCAAAATCATGAGCAATAACATAAAACATGGTAGTACGTAAGGAATATATCATAATGGATCATCAATCATGATTAAATAGCATAGTAATAATGCATGTAATTGTGGCATCAATTAATCACATGTAATGATTTCCATAGTAGCCATGGCATTGTTGTCAAGACCGTCTTAGTGGAAAAAGTCTCTTTCTAAATCGAGTTCACTCCTCGTTCCAGTCCTGTAATACTAAACTGGATTAACTTATCATTCCAGCGATGTCTATCTCATGGGATATAAATCATTACCCAATTCATTGGAGGGAGATATAGGTCCCACCCATCTCATAATTAAATCATTCTTACTTGTGCCACAACATAAATTTAAAACATTCATCATAACCCAAAGAATAAAATGGGTTTCATAAACATCATATCATCATCACATAATCCATATAAAACAAATAGATATTTAATCATTAGAAAATTGAAATCATGTAAATCATAGAGACATTATACTTTAAACATACACATATGAAATAACTTCATCTTATATGGAAAATTGTTTTGATAAAACACTTGAAATGAATTCTTGAGGAAAATATCATTTCTTCTTCAAAATCATTTTCTTTTCACAAAATGCTATTCAATTTTAAAAGGAAAGGAATTTGTTAAAAATAATCATAAAATCTTGTATAGGAAGCTTCATGAAAATGAGGCGTTATGAAACCGTAAAAATCCGTTCATGCAGTATAAGTAAAAAAATAACAATTTCCTCGTACTTTTGTCGGAAAAGTCAAAAAGTACCTCGTATGGTAAACAAAAGAAAGATTCCTTCCATAGGATGTGGTAAAATTATGAAATGGGTAAAAATGTCTTAAACATACATGGAAGTAAAGTAAACATTTTATGAAAACATTTTGAGAGAATATGGACATGGATAATAAACATAACCCCCTGTAAATACTTACGAGTAAACAATCTCGGATAAGAATGATATTGGAATAATTATCCCTTACCTTAGGTCCGATATGCTTCTTATGTATCCTAACCTCCTGTAAAATGATTTAAATAATGTCATTGACTTATTATAGAATTATATTCATTGTTATGATATCATATATGGTTCACTTATGACTTTATATTACCCATTCTTTTTTAAATTAATGTTAATGTAGCGTTTTGGGTAAAATCGTTTCATTTGTCATTCGTGTTTTAACTTGTAATTATTCATATGATTACTTATATCACGGTTACATACATCCAGAATGTAAAACATGATATATATATAATATATATTCAAAATATACATACATATAATAGATCGATAAATGGAAAGAAATACACCATTCATGGAGACGGTAGGCCGTACGTACGCATGAACGCTGTTTTCATTTTCTTATTGAATTGAATGGAATTGAGTAGATGACATTCATATATATATATATACATAAATCCAGTATCATTATTATTTTATATATTTCATTATTACTTATTATATATACTTTATAATCATTCATGAATGATTATTCATTGAGAATGAATCTCATCGCGCCGTGGAGACGGTAGTCTGTACGTACACACGAGCGATAATATCATTCCCGTGATCGTGGAATTGTATTGATGTGTATGTATAATAATTAAGAATCAATATAACTTTAAAATAATCATATATAGTCATTATTAACACCATTATACCCAATCAAGTAAGGTGGGGGTGGAAAATAGATTACACCACAGCGTAGAGATGGTATTCCATACGTACGCACGCTTGGTGATTTCATTTTCCGTAGGATGGATAAATGGTGAAATAGGGTTGTTTCATACTTATAATAGCATATCAGTATATGAGTGATACAGATGTTATTACTTCATAATAAAACAACTAAAGAAGAAGATGAAGTGGAAGAAGAAATAATGTTGAAAGAATCAGTAACGAACATTACCTCTTCTTTGAAGCGCCTCTTTGAGACCTCCTCGTAGGGAACTTCAATTTGTCTTTGAAGAAGACCAGGACCTCTAGTATGTTTCTAGGGAAGTGGATAAGAGACTTTTCATGGTCTTGACAAGATTGAAGGCTCATATTGGTGTGAGTAAGAGAGGGAGGAGGTGCCCTTTTATAAGGGAGGGGTGGGGCACCTTTGGAAGACTTAAAAACAATAATTTATAATAAAACTAAACCCACATAAAAACCTCCAAAAATGACTCATATTCGATTATTAGATGAGATAGGGTTGTAATCACATCAAATAATAAAATTTAGACATGTTAGGAAATTATTTTTCTCATTATCAACTTGATTTATCCTTACTTAATTAATTTAATTTTATTTGTGGTAATAACAATCTAAATTTTAAATTATAACAAATAATTACTTATTTGTTGTTAATTGCCCATAATTGGATGATTTATAACATTTTAGAGCATATAAATATAAATTTATAATTTTTATATATTTTTGTGATTTTTAAACACTTTTATAATATGTTATTTTTGTAAAATAACAATAGTGTCAATTTTGACACTATTCATTTATTTGAATTTAAATAAAATATATACAGAATATCTGTTCAAAATAAAAGCCTTAATAGATTACTAAAATGTCATATGTATAGATAAAATTAGTTTAGAACATTAAATAGTTCATATAATATTTATTTTATTATTTTTAAAACAATTTATTTGGTTTATAACTTAATAAAATAATTACTACAACATTTTTGTATAATTATTTAATAGACTGATTTAATTCTTAAAAATTAAAAATAAAATCATATGATTAATATAAATCTATTACCTTTCCCAATAATACTTTTACGTGAATTTATAATCTTAAAATCACAATATTTAAATTGTTATATTTATTAAATTATGAAGGTGACAACTTTGGTATCGTTTAAAATAAAATAAGATAAGTGTCATAATCACTTTTATAGGACTCCAAACGGTTATTTATTAGGTCGTTAGATCATTAATATGTATATATACACTACCAATAAGTTTTGGTCAGGACTTTGGGCCTTTTAATGGGTATTATTATTTCAATAAAAAATATATTACTGATTTTTCAATTAATAAATAATTTATGCATCATTAATGCATCACTATTAATGACTATTATTTAATCCCTAAAAATTCTAAATAAATTATCATGATGTATATAATTTTATTAGATTTGTATATACTATTCATTTTCAAAGTTTTATGATGTTTATCACTAAATTAAAATTATTATACTTATAAGATATAAGAGAGTGACTTGTTGTCACTTTCTTTGGTTTTAATAATAATTAAATTATTTTCATGGTCAAAAGTCCATAAAATGAATGTAATCTTACCCTTAGGTGATATGGGTATACTATTATCCATCCAATAGAATTTTTTCATTTTTTGGGGTAATTTTGTATTTACCCTTAATTACCCGATGTACCTTTAACTATGGTAAATAAAATTTACCGTAGTTACTATTCATAATTCCCAAAAATAAAAAGTATAATATTAACATAATTTGGACCCACTAATTCAGAATATGGAATCCATTTTTCCAAATTCAATACACAAAAGTTTCAGAAATTAAATTAAAATTAATCCTGTCGTCGAAAGAAAACGTGTTTCTGTTTAAAACATTGCAAAAGATTGAATTGATTTAACCTACAAATTCAAAGTAAAATCCATGCTAATGATATACATTATATTAAATGGTAAAAATATATTCTATTTATACTTTAAAACCAATCAATATGATAATTTAACCATATGAATTATTATGATGAAAAAAGTTGTTTTTAATTAAAATATATCGTGTTTTTACTATTCATTAAAATATGAAAGTTATCAAAAAAATATCAAAACTTTATCCAAAGTAAATTTTTATATCATGATTCAATATAAAAAGTTTATTTTGTAAAATTTAACTTATAAACTTCTCAAAAATTATATTTAAAATTGGTGCGCCATCAAAAGGCGACAAAACTGTATTTTTTTAAAAATACTTATTTTACCCGAAAAAAATTATTTTGTTCTCATACCATGTTCTAGAAAATGTGTAAGGTGAATATTAATGTTATAAAATTCAAAATTTAGTTAATACTTTTCATAAAGGCTAGTTTATAATAATATTGTAACCATATATCGTTGTTTAGTGAAACCCGGTATTTCGTACTACACACGCTACCGAGGAAGGTCACGATTGCGTGTAATGAAATCCAAGTTTGGGTTGCGTGTTGTGAAGGAATCCTTTGTTGTTGCGTATAAAAAAATACAACCATATTTCATTTATACATTGAATATATATATACATATACACTCAATGTTTTGTAGAATGACTATTATCAAACGAACTTGAAATTGAGTATAACACAATACAATAATGGTGTTGCATATACTGCAAGCTAATACGGTGTTGAATATAGCACAAGATAATCATGGTGTGGCATAAAATACATGAAATAAAATAAATTAAAAAGAATACTTATTATAAAATCTCAGGGTGTTACAATTTTCTTCATGATAGTTCGGTCGATCTTGAAGTATCATCTTCATATGAGAGCTACAATAACCCTCTATGTGGCCAGAAGACCAAGGAGCAAGAGACCTCATCTATTGTTGTAACCCACCATGGTGGTCCTCCCCATGATGATGGATTTTTTTTGAAAGACCTCTCTATAGTAGTAATTCAAATTTCCAAGAAAATGTTTCAATGGACAATATAGTGATGAGAAAGCCCTCTTATCTTGATGAACTTGAAAATGTGAGGCCATTCATGTCTAATGGTTTTTCATTAGCAGGTGAAATAATTTCTCAATTAGAAGATAGGAGGGTAAATACTTTCAAGGAGCACTACATTTAACTGTGCTCTCCAGTCAGCAAAGCTCGCTAAAAATGTTCTCATGAAAGGTTATTTCTCATGGCTAGACACAGTCAACTGGCTTTGTATGTAATCAAAGGATTTCCCAATAACATGCCTCAACTAGTTCTTCTCAAAGTCAAGAATACAGAGAACAAGTTGTTGAATTACTCCTGCATCAAGTAAATGAGAATATTCAACATGCCTCTCATTTAAAGCAAGCACATCATCAATTGACAGATGTGTCAGAAATCATCCAATGGTCTTTTGAGCCGGGTGATAAAATTGGATGCAGTTGATGCATCCAGCCAATTTCTGAACTAAAGTCCGCAAGATCAAAAGAGCATTTATGATATTCTCAGATATAGCATGTCAAGAACCACCCCAGCTTGCAAGACTGGGGACACTTTTAACCCAACCCTCAAAATCAACAAATAGGATTCGAGGAGTTTCAATCCTTCCTTCAGAGAATGTCAGTCTTATCTCAATTGGGGAAGAATCCCCAAGAAGAATGAAGAGCCAGGTTATCAGGAGATTCACTCTAAATTAAGGTTCATCAAGAAGTTCCTGAGGGTTCGAATCAACAAAAGGCAATGTCTCATCAAAGAAATGGCAGAAGAGAATATCACAGAAATGCTGATAGAAGGGATGCAATGTGTTATGCATCAATTAATGTCATTAATGCTGTTTTTTTGATCCACAAGATGAGGATCACTCAGATAGATTAGATGAAGAGGTTCCTACTCAAGAAGTCGTAACCACAGACAGAAATGAAAAAGGTGTGCTTAAATGAAATCAAAGGATTACTCAGAACCAAGGTAATCCTTCAAATAACCCACTTCCCCCTCTCCGAAAGGGATCCAACAAGGGGAAAGAAAGAATCATGTTACATAACCTTACTCTAGAGAAAGCCAATCGATCTCAATAGAGAAACGATTTGCACAACAAGAGGAAGAAATGGAGGAATTAAGAAGGATGAATGCAGAACTACTTCAGGGTAGTCTTCCTCCTAAACATTCTAGAGACAGTCAGCCAAGGGAATTTGTTGTGGCTACTTAGATGGATCAAGAATATCCTCCTTTATCAATACACCCTCACAGGTCTAATCCTATGGGTCAAGTGCAACAACAATCGACCGTGCTACCATCAGTTGCAGTATCAGCTGTCATACATGTCCAAGCTCCAGTCATTTCACCTGGCCAAGTCCAAGTTCAACCGGATGTTTCTAAAAAGTTAATAACTACCATTGAGACATTAACATCTGGGTTAGATACTATGGAAGGGAAGCATGCGAAGGTTCAATAAGAAAATAAAGTTTACCCTGAATGGGTAGATTCATTCCCTCCCCCATCATGTTTTGGGAACCCTGAATTCCCTATCTTCAATGGATCATGTGATCCTGAATAGAATTTGATGCATTACGTGTCTTGTTGTGATCCTATTATGGGAACTCCATAACAGCAAGAAGTAGTGAAAATCATATGCTTCGTGCGAACCTTGCATGGAACAGATTTTGTTTGGTATACAAGCTTTCAATCCCTGTCAATTACCGGATGGGAGGATCTTCGCCAAAAATTACTTCTTCAGTTCATCTCAACTTTTCCAAAGACAACTGTTTTTTATTATAAAATATATAAGAAAAGGAAGAATTATACGGGTTCATATTTCATTTCTCCTTGGAAGAGATTAACATATTCCCTAAGCTTAGCACTCCCTCAGGAAAAACTATTGCCAATTTTTGTGTCAAATCTGCGTGACAAATTACACATGCCGTTGATCCCTCTGAAATACACAGGAGGGTTTCGAGACCTTACATCAATTGCTCAGATGATTGAAGATTGCCTTATATAGACTAAGGCTAAATCTCATGTAATTCCATCAGTTCCATAAAAAACAATGGGTAAAGCAGAGACTGCTATAATTTTTTTTATGAAAGCACATGTACCTGCTTCTGCTTCAAATCCTTTAACTTCCCAAAGGGATCCACCTCCTGAACGTCAACAAAAAAGGCCATTTCGTCAAGATGATCAAAGAGATCAAAGATGAAAAAAAATTTGAGGATCTGAAGAGAAAAGTTTACTCTTTACGAAATGAACAAGTTTCTGGATACTTCATTTCTGCTCCGGAAAAAAAATTGGTTCAGCTTCCAAGGCCCAAAAGGCCAAACAAGGAAGGACATGAAGACCATCCCAATTATTTCCCCTTTCATCAAATGTTGGGGCATCCCATCCAGGACTGTTTCATTTTCAAATACCTCCTATAATAGATGGTCGACTTGGGACAAGTCAAACTAAAAGGCTCTTCAGCCCAGGTTGCATGTGTTACTGCTACCGATCTAGAGGAAGGAGGTGAGTGGCAAGAAGTCAAAAGAAAAAATGCGTAGAAATATAATGATTGGATGGTCAGAAAAATGATCAACTGAACTCATACAATTTTTCGAACACAATCGAAGAAACCAATTGTTTCTTTTGCTATAAATGTCGCAGTGAAACCACCATCAAAAGAAAAATCCTCAAAAGGACATCATAATTCAGGGAAGGAAGAAGAATCTGGAGAAGATGATTATGTGTCAAATCCTAAGCTGTCTTTGACTCTAGCAGATTTCATACCATGTACTTCGAAGCCACGGGAACCGTCCCGCAAAATGGCACAGCCTAAAATGGCTAGTCAGACAGAGTCTTCATCAGATGAAGAACTGATCTTCATTTCTGTTAAATATCATTCATTTAAGAGATCATTATCCCTGTCTTAGTTTCAATTTCGATGAGCCTGAATTCCATGTATCAAATAGAGGAATTAGAGGGATTTCCAGGGGTCTGGGATACAGAGGAATACATGGATATCCCAGAATCCACTATTCCAATTCTACCCCTTCTAGAACTATGCATGCAGTACAAACTCATGGAAGAGAACTTCAGCGAGCTCAACAAGAACAAGCATGTTCTTCCACCAATAAAAATTCAGTCCTGGCACAATTATTCTGGAGGATCGTTTGGGGATTCCACCTTTATCATCTCAGCAAGTAAATGGATCTAATCAGTCTAATCATCCAAAGCCAGCAATATTTCCAACTCTTATCTCGATACATGATGCATCAACTTCCAAAGAATCAACTTACAAGGAACCTTCTAAACCACATGTTCATATTGGGAAACACAGACCACTGGATCAAAAGTATGATGTATTGAAACACCTGGCCCAAGTACTGGCCAGGTTATCAATTCTCAATGCTTTGAATTTGTTAAACGATCTTCGAGAGGCACTCAAATATGCTTTGTCAAGTCCTCATGAGTTTGAAAATGAAATTGATGCAGCTGAAGTTTACCACGTAGAAAATAATCCTACAGAATGCCATGCAGTGATATCTTTCACATATGAAGATGAAGATGATGTCGTGAATGGGAATATTAGACCTTTGTACTTATCTGGAAAGATAAATGGTTTGGACATCCTAAGGGATTTCATTGATAAGGGGTCATGATTCAACCTCATCCCCATTCATACACTTCGTCGATTGGGCCTCAAGGTATCTAATTTATCTCCTTCTACTATGATGTAACTAGGATATGATAAAAATTAACAAGAACCACTGGGCGAGATTGAACGTAGAACCTAGTTTGGAGATCTTGTATGCAATTCAAATTTCATGGTTGTTGATCATGACTCAGCATTCAATATCTTTCTAGGAAGACCCTGGCTACATCAACATGCGACAATCCCTTCATCATACCATTAATGTCTCAAATATTGTTTCGATGGTCAAGTTGGGACATTGTGTGGTGATAAGGCCTCGTTCTAGACATGTGAATCTCAATACATTGAGGCAGAATTATATCACATGAAGGGAAAGGAGAAATCCACAACCAGGGAGATTACCATAGTTAATGCTCCATATGGTGTGGAGAAGATTCCAGAAAATCCATTTGCACATGTGAGTACAGATTATGTGTTGCCTATCAGTAAAATTGACAAGATAGACCGAAATCAAAATACTCTTATGGAAATATACATATTGTCAATTATGTTAATCGAGCCAAACAACATACGAGAAATTGGTGATCCTCCGAGTTGTGATGAAATCCCAAATGGATATGTCTTTATTTCATCTGCTGAAATCCAGCAAGTCCATACTTCCCCAACCAGGCTAGAAGAAGTTATAAAAATAATAGAGGTGAATGATGATGTTGATAATCAGTCCATCATTTTCTCTTTATTACTCACGGAAGACCCTTCATCCTCAATTGAGTCAGAAACATAAGCCTCTTCTTCAAGATGTTCAAATTTTTTCATCCCTCTTAATCATGGAAATTCTACATCATCATCTACTATGAAAATATAAATGGAAGAAATAACACATGTTGAAGAAGAAGATGAAGATCTCAGGGATGATTCTCCAGCATTTAAAGAGGGTATCTCTACCACCATAGATGAACTCGGTGAAATAAATATGGGTAAAAAGAAGATACACGCCCCACTTTAATCAGTGCGGCCATGAATCTTCAATAACAAGAGATGTATATTTCCTTTTAAAGAAAAATCGAGACATATTTTCTTGGAAATATACAGAGATGGCCGGGCTTGATCCTAATGTTGCTACTTGTCATTTGGGTTTACCAGAAGAAAATCAAGGATTCAAACAAGCTTCTAGAAGAACAAACCGAACATATGCTTCCAAAATTGAGGCTGAAGTTGATAAACTTATCAAATATAACTTCATCAGAGAATTTCAATATCCCAATTGATTGGCTAATATTTTTCCAATGAAAAATAATAATGGGAAAATTAGAGTTTTCATTTATTTCAGAGATCATAATCGGCATTTTCCTAAGGATGATTTTCCAGTTCCGATTACAGAACTTGTAATCAATGAAACAACTGGCTATGAAGCACTTTCCATCATGGATGGATATTCTGGATATAATCAAATCCGAATGGCTCCAGAAGATGAAGAATCCACAGCCTTTAGAGCCCCTCAGGGTCTGTTTTTCTATCAGGTAATTCCATTTGTCTTAATGAATGCAGGTGCAACATATAAGTGCGCCATGCATCGTATCTTCAAACCCTTTTTAGGAAAGTTTTTTGAACGTTATGTGGAAAATTTGGTTGTAAATAAAAACAAAGTCATAATCACTTGTTTGATTGGATGTCATATTCCTAAAACTTCGGCAACATAATTTGAAGATGAACCCCTTAAAATGTACTTTAGGGGTAACCTCAATAAAATTCCTTAGCTTTGTTGTATGCCATCATGGTATCTAAGTCGATATTGATAAGACTAAGTCAATCCTTGTTATGTCACCTACTCAAAATATGAATGAATTAAGAGGACTTCATGGACATTTAGCCTATATTTGGTGTTTCATCGCCAATTTGGTAGGAAAAATTTTACACATCACCAAATTGATGAAGAAGGGAGTCACATATCAGTGGACTGAATAATGTCAAGAATCATTCAATATTCTCAGGAAATATCTCTTGAGCTCACTGGTACTTATGCCACCTGTTGAATTAAGGCCACTTATTCTCTACGTGATAGCCTTAGATCGATCATTGGGTGTGTTTCTTGGTCAGAAGAATTATGTTGGGAATGAAAACAACCTCTACTATCTCAGTCGAACTATACATGAAGCAGAAACCCAGTATTCAAGTATTGATAAGTGCTGCCGGGCATTAATCATTGCAGTTCATAAGTTAAGACACTACCTGCAACATCAGAAGGTCTAATTTGTATCTCACAATAACCCGCTCAAATTCATCCTTAGTCGTCCAATGCTTACAGGACGTCTGGCAAGGTGGGAAATTATTTTGCATCAATTCGACATTCAGTATGTGTCTCAAAAAGAAATAAACTGCCATGATCTGGATGATTTCCTGGCTGAACACCCTTCAGTGGAAGACACATCTTCTGATATTGAACTCCCTGATGAGGAAGTCTTCTCTATTCAGGATAGTCCTTAGGTATGGGAAATGTATTCTGATGGTGCTTCCTGAAGTCCAATAGGGAAGAAAATGGAAGATCCTAAATTCAACAAGTTTGGATTATGAGTTATTCTTAATTCCCCGAAAAAGGCAATGTCACCTTATTCCTTCTTATTGTGGGAAGGTGGTACAGATAATGAAGCATAATACCAAGCTCTCATTGCAGGCGTGCAGTTGGCGATTCAAGTACAAGTGAATCACATAAGGGTGAAAGGTGATTCATACCTGGTAATCAAACAAGTCAATGGAGATTATGCAATCAAAAAAGAAGAATTGATCCCTTTGTATGATTACATCAGAGAGTTAATGGCGGAATTTCCTATGGAACCGGCATTTTCTTATGTCCCACGATCACAAAATGCTCAATCTGATGCACTGGCTAATATAACCACAGCTCTAGAAGATCCAAATCGGGACAAAACAACCATCAGTATTGCCCACCTTCGTACAATTTCTCCTTATGTTCAAACCAGAACAGAGGATATCAATGAAATTAGTCCCATTCCTGAACCGTATTGTCATACTACAGGATGGATGGAACCTTTCAAGGAATACCTTCAAAATGGAACACTTCCACCTGATAGAGCCAGGAAAGAAAAAATTATGGCGACGTGTGGTCAATTTTACTCTTTATGATAGCCTAGATCACCTAGAAATAATTCTCTACAAGTGTTGTTTTGATGGAGTTCTCATCAGATGCATTGATGGTGAAGAGAAAATGGTTGTCATGAAAGAATTGCATGTAGGAATCTGTGGTTCCCACCAGTCTTGACATAGAATATTTGATCAGATTCGAAGGCTTGGATACTTTTGGCCTTCAAGGATACAAGATTGTGTTGATTTCACAAAGAAGTGTCATTCATGACATGTATATGACAACTTCATTCATCAATCCCCAGAGTTTCTTCATACACTTAAATACTCATGGCCATTTTCCACATGGGGAATGGATGTGGTGGGACCTTAACCTTCAGCTACGACCAAGCAGTTTAACTCTATTATTTCTGCTACCGACTTCTTTTCCAAATGGGCAGAGGAAATACCTCTCAAAGAAGTCAGTTCTAAATATATTGATATCTTCATCAAGTCTAACATCATTACCAGATTTGATGTCCCTCATACCATATTGATGGAAAATGGAACCAACTTGTGTTCATTCGAGGTGAAGAAGTTCTATCAAGAATACAACATCAAATCCAACCATTCATCTCAGTATCATTCAATGGTGAATGGCCAAATAGAAGCCTTCAACAAGACTCTTTCCAAAATACTGCAAAAGATGGTGGATAAAGTTAAGAAAACATGGCCTGATAATCTCTTTCATGCTTTATGGGCTTATCGGTCCACCACCTGCACTACAACGTGGTCAACTCCATATTCATTGGTATATTGAACAGAAGCAGTCTTGCATATTGAATTTCAACTACCATCGCTCAGAGTAGCCATTTGTGATCAATAATCGACAGATTAACAATTTCCAAAGTGATTTAATTAATTGGAATGGTTAGATGTGAAAATATTGTGCACCCATCACCACATAGAAGTCTACCAGAATCGAATAACATGAGCTTTCAACAAAAAAGTTTGTCTTCGTTCATTCATTCAGGGAGAACTGGTTTTGGTTCTCAAAACTCCAATGATACCAGAAAAGAAACCTCCCAAGCTTGAGCCAAAATGGGAAGGACCTTATTCAAGATATAAGGTCTACTCCAAGGGAGAATATTCATTAATCTCAAGGGATGAAGATCTCAACACTACTCCAACCAAAGCCATATTTATAAAGAAGTATTTTGTATAAACACAAAATACATTGTTACAGTCTATACAAATGACATTAATCTATTTGTATTACCTTTATCCCACACGACGTTAAACTATGACGTCGTAACTACATAATGCCAAATAGTACAGAAGTCTCTTATGTCCTGTTAAACGTTAAACTGCACCACTTACGGTCCATACATATGACCTTAAACTATTTGTATTACTTTCATCCCACACGGTGTTAAACTATGACATCCAAACTACATGACGCTAAACTGTACATAAGTCTATTTTTTCTAGTAAGACATTAAACTGCACCATCTACAGTTTATACATATGACCTTAAACTATTTGTATAACTTTCTTCCATCATGATGTTAAACTGTGACATCGTAATTACATGACGCTAAACTGTACAAAAGTCTCTTATGTCCAGAAAGACGTTAAACTAAACCATCTATGGTCTAAGAATATGACCATAAACTATTTGCATGTCCCTTACGTCCATCATGACGTTAAACTGCACCATACAGGGTCCATGCATATGACTTTAATCTATTGGCACTTGTGTCCAACATGATGCTAAAATGTCTCGTTTTTTTTTTATTATTTCATTCTTGTCCAACATAATGATAAACTATGAAACAGTCCCTAATACATCCAACATGACGTAAAAATGTGTTCTCTGTTGTCCTTACTGCATGACATTAAACTGCACAGTCCTCTTTTTGTCCAACGTGACATTAAACTGTATTGTCCCCATCGTCCTAACTACATGACGCTAAACTGTACAGAAATCCCTTAATATGTTTTACATGACGTTAAACTATACTTTGTCCCTGTTACATGACACTAAACTATGTAGCACCAATAGTCTTAACTGCAAGACTTTAAACATCAGATTCCCTTCATATGTCTTACATGACATTAAAATATGTGTCGTTAAGGTTTTTTCTACCTATTTTTTCTCACAACGAGTACAAATCACATGATCTTAGAGAAAAAATTAACCATAACACCCTCTCTGTGCTGCTAACCATGTGTAAGTCCCAACACCATTTTTTATGTCGTTGTCCCAAAGAACAACTTGATCACTAATTAATTCATTAATTTAACTACACAGACTTTGACCCTCACCTTCTAGGATGGGTACATAGGCAACCTCCCATGGTTCAAGCCCAAAACCAATCTCTGCACATCGGTTTACCTCCATCTTGTATGATGTTGATTTGTGAAACCGCCCACAGAATCAATATCTTTACATTGGTTCAACTTCGTCCTTGATATATGACATTAAACTGTAAAACTTTTTTTTCCGATATGACAATAGACTTAAAAATTCTATGATACCCTCACCTGAAAGGAAATCATTATTTACATTCATCTCAAATCATGTTTTATTCCAAAGACTACGTGAAAACATGACAATAATCAAACCTTTTATTTTGGGTCAAACCATCATTGCACTAAAGTCCCCTTTCACCCTTCACATGTACGAACCAAATCTATATAGAGGGTATTTCGAGAACTACGTGGGCCTGATTCCCATACTTATGGGATATGTAGGAACATTTGAGTGTCCCTCTAATCCAGCCCCAAGTCTTTTGAGCCTAACCCCAAATTCCACTTTCAGTCCCTTGTCTAAAAAGTCCCCATGAAAACACACACTGTGTATTTCTTATAATAGTCCAAGCTCGATGACCCTAAACTAAGATCTCTGATCCTGTAGTCCCACTCAGCATTAAACTTTATTTCAAAAACTATGTATGGCTTGATTTCCATCCTTATTGGATACGTAGTGAAGTCCAATATTTCAATTCAGGACCCAGCCACAACGTGATTATGGTTATCATTGATCTATGTATCTTTACATACATTGAACAATACCCATTTTTATGTGTCATAATCGTAACCATAAATATTTTCAGATCTTCATAACCCTTTTACCTGACTTCTAATAACAAAATTTCCAAATTATGAGAATTCTTTTTCCTGACCATGAAGCACATGCACATAGGCAGCCTTTCATAAATAGTCTACATAACAGACCTGTCAGCCAAAAGATGTTATTATTTGACTATGCAGCAAATGAACTTAGGCGGCCCTGCATAATTTGACTCCCTAACGGGTTTGTTAAATAATGGTAATTTAATTCTTAGGACAAAAACCTCTTTTTGTCCTTAGTTGTCTTAACGACGATATATAGGGATCTGCAAAAATATCCATTCTTTATATGTTTGTCTCATATTCATTTTCATGATTAGAAAATATTCAAGTATATGGTTTATATTTTCCCTTCCCTACATTTGGGTCAGACCTTCGTAGGAGTGACATTCATCCAATTCATAAACAATCTTGTTTGGCAATATCTTCTCCATATTCTAGTGCCACATTCCATACAACAAACACTATGCTTTGGAAAATTTTAATCTCCATAAACTTACATTGGATTTTTAGCACTTGAAATGTAAATTTCTGAGAGTTCTTTTACCTGACTATATAGCACGTGCCCTTAGGCGGCCTTGTATAAGTAGTCTACATAACAGTCTTTTTAGCCAAAAGATGCTATTATTTGACTATCCAGCCAATGCCCTTTGGTGGCCCTACAAAATTCAACCCCTAAACGGGTTTGTTAAATAATGGTAACTTCATTATTGGGAACAACTTCTTCTAAATGTTTTTACCCCTTTTTTCATATCATTCCTCAGATTCAAAATTTCTTAATTCATAGTTTACTTTTTTTTTCATCACACTTGAGTGTGGTAATATGTTTTCCGATAAATTGTCAAGGAATTGATTCAATTTTAATCCATTTGGTCAAAGATATTTAGACCTTAAACATTATCCTTTATATGTTCTACATTCATGACTTTAAACTGCTAGATTTCTTGTTTTTCATTTCTCCTCAGAGTCAAATACTCTTTTCTCTCTGGATCCATCTCTGAGGGGGGACTTTTGTTGATGCTCCTTTCCGTCACAGAGTCTAATGACTGAAAAAGGGAAATAATTTAGTCCAAAGTCATTCATCCTTTGAAGAAACATAAAAAAATCGACAAAGGCATGAACAAGGATTCATTCCCACTTGGGCCGCGTAGGATTCATCATTGTCGCGCAGGTATACCTGAGCGCCACAATTTGGTCGACCAAGTATAGTTGCACCCCCCCCCATTGGTCGGACAGGTGACTTGAGCGCCCTACTTGATTTTCCCCCAGGGTCATCCCTGGACTATAAATACCATTGGTGGGCCCCCCCATTTCAAGGAGGATTTTTTCCAGAATTCACATACCGAGCTCTGAACACCCAAGTCTATTCTTCAGGTCATCCGAACACTTCTATGGAAATTCTTTACCTATAATGGAAGGTCTAAACAAGATAAATAAGGTTTAAGTGTTAGAATTCACTAACACTTGCACGCCTAAGTGTTTTACCCTTAAGGGAAATGGACACACTTACGCGCATCCTTACCTACTCATTGAAACATGTGCGGCACTCTTCTGGAAGTACCTCGTGATAATTCTAATGGCTTTAGTCAAGGATTGCCCAAGTATTACCGTATTGGTTAACCGTCGCCCAAATATATAGGTTTCGCGCATGTATACTTGCGCGACCAAGACTTGTGCGCCCATGTAGTACTTGCACAACCCCCCTAGGACTTGCACGCCCTTCTATTTTTGGGTTCCCTTCATGCCCATTTCACCTCTCACACACCTATCCACCTCTCCTCTTCAAGATTAACCCTTCAGAACTATCTCAAAGCCATTTATGACATGATTTTTTTATTGGATTCCTTATTTGAAAGGAATTCTGTGGAACATCTCTCAAAACATAGTTATTTACACATCTTTACATCAATAAAGTTAGAGAATTCATTCATTCAACATCATCCTTTAAGGTGAGAGAATCCTTAACGTGGGATTCCTTTTCAGGAGGAATTTCCATGTCCTCATTAATTTGGGCTTCCATTTCAGGACTAATCCCTAGTCTCAAAGTCTACAAATGTGGGCATCCTCCTTAGGAGTAAGCCACAAGTCCCATAAATTGGGCCTCCTTCCCAAGCGTAAGCCCCAGTCTAAATTTCTCTTAACCGGTCCTAATTTACTTTGGATCTGGGATTCCTTATCAGAAGTAAAACCCAATCAAAAGTCCCCTCCTAACATGGGAATCTTCCTAAGGAGTAAGCCCCAAGATTAGAGTATTCAAATCTCTATAAAGTACATATACCTTTATGGACCCTGTTCCAGGATTTCTTCCCTGATGTAAATCTTAATCTTCATCTTTTTGGGCAGTCATAAATACATAATCCCCACATCATTTCTTATGATTGCATCTTTCATGGTACAATTGTCTGGTTTTTACCAATACCTCCTGTTTCTCACACCGACCATGACTCAGGTGAGCATATAGTGTAAAAGTAATTATGAAATCTTTCTTTGAACCATCAATTGTACATAAACATCATACTTCCTTACTCGATCTATGTGGGTTCTGATTACTTTTCTAAACAAAAGATATGTAGGTAGCCCATATGCGGGTACAATCCCAACTCTGATATAATCCATGTCCTTCTGAATGACAATAAACATCAAGTGCCCCACTAAGTGGCTTTCAAACTAGTATGGCCATCATAATGACCAACATACTTGTATGTATTGAAGGATACCATTGAATAAGAAATCTCTAACAAATATAGATGATTCCTTATCGATGAAGAACCTCAAATACATATAAAATATTCTCTAAATTTCGTACATATTTAATCATTTATTGTCATATCTAAAGGGAAGATCATTTTATGTTTGGTAATGTAATAAGGATTCACGAACATAACTTAATTCTATAAAGAGAGTCCCGGAGTAGACAATAATTCCCCTCAAAAAGGTGTGATGAGTCCAACCTCCCATCCTCTCGACCAATGCAAATTCCTATGCCTCATCAGTCCATAACTAATGATTGCCTACCTTTGGAAAGTAGGTTCAAATGTATATGGAATCAATGGATGTTTCCAGTTCTATGAAGAATCCCGTTTCAAACTGATTGGAATGTTTGATCCTTGAATCCATGAGGTCATCCCCAATTCCAGAGGGAAACAAATAATTAAATGACATAATTCATTTATCCCAATTAAATCCTACTATTAATTGAACATTATCTTTTAAAATATCATAATCTTGAAAATTTTCCATTATCTCTTTATGAGATATATTGCTTTGATGCTTGAGACGTTGAATTTTGTAGTGCCCCATATTCATACAGTTGAAGCATCATGAATTTTTACCATATATCATATTAATTCAATCACAATACAGATGTAACTTCTCTCCACACATGTAGAAAACATCTATTACTTTTAATCGTGTAATAAAGTGTTTTAATCTATATTTATCACATGTGGGAAAATATTTATGTCCCTTTTTCCCTTTATCCTACCTTTTCCCTTCCTTCCTCTTCCTATAATGCTTCCCTAAAATGCCAAAATATATAGAAAATTAATTATATGGATTATATGAATATGATATTATATAATCATATGATGATAATTTTTGGGATTCTATATCCATTTGAAATATTAGTATAATCTCACTAATGAATTAATAAATATTACTCATTGTATTTCATGCATTGAATTGGTTATCAATCCTTCTTATAGGAACCAATTTTAAATGATGGGATACCCTAGATTAGATCATATCTTATTGAAATATTGTATATAATCACAAAACTAAGGAAATGTGTAATAAAAATTAAAAAAATTATCCCTGGATAATCTCATAATAAAAAACATAGCTTATTTTGCAATATATCTATTTCAAATCCATTATAATTTTCTATAAAATTGTAATTATATTAAGAATATCCCCTATGATTGTTAAACTAGGTAAAAAATATTTCTTATTTTCATGAACTTGCTGATTTATGGATTAAGAACAATATTCCATTTTCAATGTTAGTTCTCCTAGATACCACTATGATAGAACAACCTCATATAGTAGTGGCTGGATGGGGTTGTATTTATAAAAGAATCACATAGTCACTTCCTTATCATAACTATAGGATATTATATTATACATTTTCTCAAATTCTATCATAGGGTTATATTCCAAAAAATATGTTTTCTAAAATCTTGTTCCTATGGTTTCTGATAAATTTCATCTGATACCAACTATATTATCCATGAACCTAGTATCATAGCGCCAATGTATACATTTTTATAATGAAATAATATAATTTTTATCACATCCTAAAGTCCTAGATAGTTTAGTATTATTAGAAAACTAGATACATAATTGAAATAAAATTTTATCAAAGAAAATAAAATTAAAAATATCACGAGAACACCATTTTTCCAAATAGATAATCCTTGTATGTCATTGAAAAAATAATTCAAGGTGTCCTATAGATAATAAATAATATGAACTGTGTGATCTCAGATGTTGAGTAAGGGTAACCATAAAATAAAAACTATGAATAAATAAGGCATTATTGTTAAGGTAATTTAAATTATAAAAAAATATTTAATCCATAACCAAACCATAAAATAACAATATTAAATTATTATTATAAAATTACATTAATTTTTTCACATGAACATGATTTGTGACCATGGATATAAAAACTAATAGAATAATCATAATATTTATCAATAAATGAATTATTAATAATAAAATACATAATTATGTACATCTACAAGATACCATAAATGCCCAATTAAAAGACATCTAATACCAATGGGTATTTCTTCCAAGACATCTAATCCCAATGACAACATATCCCAAGAGATCTGTATAAATGGGTTTAGCCCTTATCCCACACATATGTAGTTTGTCTCCTCATATCTACTAATGTATCGATGAGCTATTGGATGTCTCTACTATCAAATTCTAGGTCCAATGCATTCCTTATATTAAAGGGGTGAAATTTAATGCATGTGAACACTTATATTAAAAAGAAACTAACATATGAAATTTTAATATTCACCATAATCAATAGAGTAAATTATATTCAATTTCGAGTAAAATGGTGAAAACTAATAACATTTAACATCCTCAACTTAATTTTTCCTAAAAAATCCATCAAATAAATAAGGATCATATCAATAGAATATATCCCCAATTGATTATAAGTAACATACTATTTTTATGTCAACATTGAACATAAATGCCATAAAAATATCTTTAAAAACATTCTTTAAAGTAATGTCCTTGCTATTTTGAACAAAAACTTCAGAAAATTATATTATCAACAATATTATGAATACAAATTATTTAAAAAGAACATTATAAAATATTAAAGTATTATTCCAACAACTCATAGTCATGATGAGGTTAAATTCATAGATTTCATATAAGAAAAAAGTAATATTCTTTTTTCACAAAAAAAGGATTAAAATGTGCCTTATCCTAAAAATAAAAATTATATTACTTTTAAACCATTTAAAAAAAATTCCAAACATGAGAATAATTTTTTTCATAAATAATTTTGGAAATACTAACACATTGTTGAAAAAAAAAATTAATCATGGTTTGGGTTAAAATTTTATTTCCATCAAAAGGGAGATATAAATTCAAATTTTATTTTAAACATTTTCACAATTGTTTTAGGTAAAAAAGTGGGAAAACTGTACTATTAAATTAAAAAATCATAAATAACTATATATGAAGAAAAAACATGAATTTATGAGATATACATAACAATATTTCATTAAATTATGCATAATCATGTAAAATCCTAAAAAACTATGCTATTGTAACATAAAACTATTACCAAATTCACAACATTCAATCATATGACCCAAGAATGAGCAATAGTCAGGTAGATATGTCAATAAAGAATTATCTATAATAATTTTACAATAATTTAATGGGAATTATATTCATCACATAAAAGAATTAAATGTTTAATATGTCAATTGTGTCACAGATGTAAAACTGATACAGAAATCCCATAACTCACACTTATTGTTGAGTAAACATTAATTATCCTCTTGAATTGTGGTTTTAGAAAGTTTATGATCGTATAATAAAATCATATTAATATTTATAAAATCATATTTGATCATTTTATAACTTCTTATATCTTTTTTATTAATAATCGTCCATTATTTTATTCGTTATATGTTATAATTTCGTTATTTTCTTATGCATGTTTTGTCATTAATGATATGGATCTTTTACACATTAAATACTATCTTAAATTACATAATTATAATCAATACATAATTATTATTTTTTTACATATTTTTTCTTTTTAAATTATTTCGAAAATATGGTAAAGACATATTATGTATGTTACGATCATGGGGACGATATGATATACATACACATTGGTAATGATTCCAATTTGAATTGATAATTATTGGAAGCGTCTTTATGATATATAGTCATTATAAAAATCTAACAATTTCATATATGTTATATTATGTTCCTATATATACAAATAATGTGATGTGTTTTTGAAATGCGAGTCACATAACTTCATGTAGGCTTTAGTCCACACATACACGAATGATGTTGTAATCCTTAAGTGATTGAAAGGGTAAGAAAATAATGATGTAATATCTTAAAATAATGTGTCTGATTTCTTGACTGTCGTTATTATATCATATATATCACATATTATCAGTAACATTATTTTTATCACCATCCATGTGAAGCATTAGAAAAAAACTAATCACATCCCTTCATGATGTGGTAGTTCATCGTATAGATAAGTGAGGTGATTGTTTCTCCTATGAAATAGAAAGTAAAAATATTATATATATTATAATGAATCCATTTCTGTAAATATGATATAAACATCATATATATAATTTATATACATCATCATATTGAACAGTTTTTTGTGGTAATTTAAGAATGAATGACAACTGTTAATGAGGCGGTGGTCCACAATACACATGAATAATGATTTCATAACCCATTTTATAGATGTGTATATTTTTTAAGGTCATTCCATAATTATAAAAACATTCCACTATATATAAGAAATTATTTTTATTATATATTATTGCTTTAATAATAATTCCATGATGTTGAGAAATAAATAAAATAAAGACACTCATTGAAGAACATTACCTCTTCTTTAGGTATCCTCTTTATGATTGTACAAAATAATTCATAGGTTATATTTATTCAAAAAATAAGGCTTATATGATTATGGAAGGTAATTTTAGAAGTTAATTAGTTATTTTTCTTCAAAAAATATATTTTATCGACAACTAATGAACACCTATAAAATCATTGTATATTGAATGATAAATTCAAATCATAAAAACATTTCTTATTAATAAATATCATTATAGAGTAATTAATATGTATTTTGTTTAGAATTTTCTTAGTCTATACAATCATCATATGTAGAAAGAGTATATAGTTTAGAAAATAAACACATCCATCATAAAATGAAATATATATTTAATATATAATAATCGTTCAATGAAAACTGATCATGAACATGAATATTTCATTGATGGAATGACATAAAAAATTTGTTGTGGATAATAAGATAAATAAATGGTTATTTTTAATGATGAATATAAATATATTAAAAATAATAAAACACTCTTCATGAATAAAACATTTCCGTTTTGGAATTACATATTTAAAATACAATGTTAATATAAAAGAACAAATATCTCTCTTCAAAAAACCATGTAAAAATGTAATGTTATATTCAAATAAAATATTATTCATGATTTAAGGGAATTTAATTATTGTTAAATAAGTTAAAATATACTCCTTTAACACCTTTTCAAGAAAATAACTTTTTCGAAAAATGATGGAAAGATTCTTTTAAAACCATTTTGTATAAATGCAATAATGGGTAAAAAAACATTGGATTAGTAATTTTATAATTGTAAAAAATAATATAAATAACAGAATTGTATGTATTTATAAGGAAGTAAAATATAACAAATAAAAAATAAATAAGATCTGTTATTCTTTAAAACGCTTTATCAGTTTATTCAAGATCCAAATGAAGAAAAACTATAGTTATTATATAAACTACTTAATATTATTAACATTAAATGAAAAATATATTATAATGAATATATCTATTCACACTAAATAGCTTAATGGGTCATTATATACACCACATAATATTAAATATTTGCATAATACCAAACATGTCCCAATAGAATGGAAATTGAGACAAAATCTCTTATCTCAGGACCAACTTTTCTTTTTGGTATTCAAAACACATTTATAATAATTTTAAAATTATAATAATTAATTTTTATAAACATATTTATTTATATAATATCATATTTTATACATTTGTAACTTTATATCACCAAATTATTAAAAAGTAATTGATTAAATCACTGGTTCAGGTGCTTCCTATTTCATTTTTCATGAGTGTCTTGGTTCAGTAGTTTCTGTACTTGTAAATTGATAATGTTTCCATGATATTAAAACATTTTTTAATGAAATAAATATCATATATATTAATTATATAAATATATAGTGTAATATATAATAGTGAAGGATACAAAAATGAATTACATTGTTCATGTAGCCGGTAAGTCATTCATACACAAGAATGTAGCATTCACAATTGGATAGAAGAGATAAAAATGATATATAATTATTCACCATTAAATATTAGTTAATATATCACTTATGTCATATTTATTCTTCAAATATATCATCATTAAAATCCAGGTATAATATAAATGAACAAAAATTACTATATTTCCAAGAGGTGGTAGTCCAGCCATATGCCTGTAGAACATTATCTATTCCTGATGGATTGGATGGTAAGAAAGTTTGAATGAAATTATAATTCCAAAATTTCAATTAATTTATAAATAAAATATATACAAATTAAACTCATCATAATCTCCATCCGTAATATATGGTTATGAAAAACTAATTGTAACACTATATCAATCTGGTATGTCATATGGCCAAGTGAGTGATAATTTCACTTCCCATTTGAAGCGATAGAGGGTGCATTATTTTGGTTTTAAAATAATGAAAAAATTTAATTATATTTATCCTAGAAATTTAATTATTTTATTATATATAATATATATTTATAAGGGGATAAATAATAATTAAATTCATGGAGATTGGGTAATACAGTCATCGCTTCATTGAGAAAACTCATTTAGATCCATTCTTAAAGAACCCAGGATTAGTCTTTTGATGAGACCCTAATTTAGAAAACATGTAAAATGAAGTTTAAATGGTAAAATGGTAGGCATTATTTCATATAAGGCAATCAATGTTTTTTTATTGTGTGAATAATGTAGTGTCTTGTTATAATTTAGGAGAGGGTTACTCGTGGTATTTGTGAAGAAAAAAATTATTATAAATTAAATACCTTTTCAAAATGGATATAAATTTTCATAATTAGATGTCAATATTATTATCAATTCAAATAATCTCATCCAATAAATTATTAAAAATATTTTTGTATCTTTTATCGCTAATATTTATATTTTAACCACCATGAACCCTTTTACTAATTAATGTAATATTAATGTTCACTATAATTAAATGTCAATTATGTTAAAATAAAATAAAAAAATAACCATTATTGGTCAATTAATCATTTTAAGAACCTTATCCATTTTCCACAAAGATTAAAAATTGATTAATTATATATCATTTGATAATATCATATTTATTTTAAAATATAATTAATGAAAAAATTTAGAATTATTTATTACATTGACTTCAATAACTTCCTTCAAAAGAAATATCAACAGTAAATATTTTATTATATACCTAAAATATCAATATCATTTACAAAATTTTGGTATAACATTAACTATAATAAATTATGTTTATTTTAATATTTTTATATCATTTATTATATTTTCCCATTAACTTAATTATTAAAGCATCATTGTTATATATTCATTCAAGGAAATTATTTCCCAACTGAAAATTAAAATTATACTACCCCGATGAAGATAAAAAATATAATTTTATATTAACAATTATAAAGTTAAAATTTATCAATTCATACCCTTCTTAAAAATATTATAATTATTATGTACTAGAGTGTGACATTTTTCAATTTTCTATAAATAACTGATTGTAAAAATCATAATAACAATAATCTAGCCAGAATTAAACTATAACTAATTATTAGTGGACAAGAAATGATATTTACTAATCTAGTAAAATTTATGCCTATTTATGGTCATTTGATATACATTATAATATTAATTTTAACCCTAATTTAGAATATTACTTGTTTTCTCTAATAAATTAATTACTATGGTTACTATTCACATTTTTTAAAAATAAAATAAACGGATTTAAAAATTCGGACCTTGTGATTAAAAATAATGGATACATTTTTCAAATTTGAAAATATAGATGTTAGAGAATTTAAATTAAAATCACACTTGAAAAATGGGATGAAAACAGATTTCAAGAAAAAAATATCCCCTTCTTAAACATAAAAAGATTTTACGCAAATTTAAATTATAAAATCCATTTCAAAAAAATAATTGAATTATTTTAAATTAAATTTTCCAATAGAATTTTGAAATCAATAAGTATATAATTTTAATTTTAAAATAAATAAAAAAATATTCAAATTTTTATTAGAATCTATATTTGTCATTATTCCTTGAAAATTCTATTTTTTAAGAATATTATTGATAATAATCCTAAGATATTTTTAACACTATAGAATGAAATTGTAATTTCATTTTATGAAATAAAATTTCTAAAATTTCTAAAAATTAATTATAATATTTTATCATGAAATGAAGTAAAAATTATTATTCTATAAATCATATTTTTGATGATTAGACTAACTTTACAAATATTTTTTTTATTATTTAGTAATAAATTACCTATAAATTTATATTTATGATGATCTTTATATATAATTCATAATTTATTTAGTCATATTCATAACCATCAATTTAATATATATGTTATATTTATCATATTTGAATAATAATAATTTTCATTTCTTTTTATGTCGATCTTGTTTGTCACATTTTCTATCGAAAATAATTTTTTTCTTTTAAAATATCAAGATGTTAAATTCTCATCCCACAAAATTAATGTCATCATTGATGTTTGTACAACGTTTTGAAAAACAAATATTGGAAATTATAAAACTATTTTATTTAAATCTCATATTCTAACAAGAGAGTCAATATAACTTCCTCTTACAATGACATAAAACAAAATATATAGGTCGTCAAAAAACTAGAATCCATAAATATGATAGAATTTGTGGGAGGTAAAAATATAGACATAGAAGTGAAAATATATATCGAATGATTTGTGTAGAGTGAAAAAAATGGTCGTGCTAAATCTAACAACCATATAATCATAAATCTATGATGGGTTAAAAGAGTATTGATTTATCATTATGAAATTGAAATATATAATAGTTTTATATCATGGTAATTTTACTAAAGTTGAGGGATTCATTTAATATCCATAATAAAAACTCAAGAAAATAAACATACATTGACTATTTCCTTATCAAAATCATAATATCATTATTTTTTGGTTCATGAATCAATTTCTTCTTTATCTATTACATTATTGGATGTATATTCATGATGAATTATTTATGCCTGATGCACAGATGAAAAATCATTTGATTCATTAGTATTTCATTTAGCCTCTAAATACTAACACTAAATGGTTAGTACATGTTTTAGTATATGATAAATCATAATTTAATTTCTAAAAATAGTATCAAATGTTAAACATAATCAATTCCTTACTTATATGACCATAAGATGCCACCCTAATATTACCTTCCACATTCCAACTGAAAAAATATATTCAAACAATTATAGTTATATAAAATAATTCCATTGATATTGTCACATACCAAACATCTGAATTCTTTGATCAAATATATTAACAACCTAAATCCATATTAACCATATCATTATTCCATATATCCTATATGACACCATTTTCATGAAAATTAATGAATTTTTTAACCTCAATGTTTACTACAAACACTTCATCTTCTACATCCAAAATATAATAAAACACTTCCTAGATAATCCTTTATGTAAAATCTAATGGTTACATATACATCAACCAAATGGATTTTTTCCCATTATATCATTAATCACTTAAATGCACCAAAGTTTGATAATGATTTGATCTTATAATATGATTCCCAAAATCAACAGATTACTTATTTTTCAAATAATATAAGTAGATATAATCTCATTATTACTAAGAAATTATATAGGCGTGTGGTAGGTGATTCCTCTTTGTCTCCCTTCAGTTGGGGCTTCAATCCCTGCATCCTTTTACAATGCGATGGGTTTTCACCTGGCATAATAATAGTCCTTTTTCTAAAACAATAACAATTCCATGAATATGATAAGAAATATAAAATTAAATTTTTTACATAAAATTTTTTCAATATGATGTATTCCCAAAATTAAATAACAATTTTATCCTATTATTCCATAACTAACTCTACCTCAAAATCAAATTAACCTTCATGGTTATCATTAACTTTTATCTTATTTTCAGAAAATATAAAAGAATTATTTCCTTGAAAACTATTTCAATAAAAATTATACTAAAATAAATAGTTATATTCCCATATTTTTCTTCATGAATATCCCCAATAATGATACAATTATATCCCAAAAAACCTCAAAAACAGATATATATACCTTCAAAATTATCAGGAACCTTAGACTTATCATCTCAAAACACATTAGTTTTTTCCAAATATCATAACCAGATTTAGGGTTATCAATCCATCAAAAACTTGTTTTCCAAAATTACTATATTATAACAAAATAACTTTTCTAGGTTATCAATTTCATTAAACATATGTATTCAAATCCATAAAAAATAGTGTTGAAAATCTATTGATATTTCATGATTCTTATATCCAAAATATCATAATACTTTTAAAACATATTTCTCATGTATCAATACATAAACACTTCAATCCTTAAACATAAATGACTTCAATTGTAGTAGTCCTTCCTTGGAATTGGAGTTGACCCTTATATTAGGACATTGGCTTAGATAATTTCAATACTCACCAAACATAACACATTACACTACAAATGGTGATTGATGACATAATTTATATCATTTCATAATTCTGTGATTTCATCCATCCCAATTCCTTGATTTCAAAAATTATTTTCAACAAATTAATCATTTTCCATTCATTTTTGGGAATTGTCCAGGATTAATCACTCCACATTAACGTCCTTAATTAAATTGTACCTTTATTAATCAATAGAATCCACTACCCTTTCTCTCAGTTATCTCTATCCTTATTGTTATTAGTGAGTATTAGAATTGGTTAAAATGATTATTTTTTATCATGTATACTGATTAATGATTAAGAATTTTTACAATATCTTAATCTCCAATCATATTCTTATTTTAATGCTCTATTTGACTACATTTTCTATTAAATTCTGATTTTCATAGTTGTGCCTTTCTCCGGTCATTGAATAATACCAATGATATTAATATGAGAAAAAATAATCATAGTGAGAAAACACATATTCTCTCCCCAATATAATTTAATGATATTATAATAAAATAAGAATTATACTCAATTTATGTCATAGGGATAGGTTATATAATATATATCTTCCAAAATATGGATCCCAATGATTCTTCTAGGCATCCAATGACACCAACTATAATGAACCAAACAATAGTATACTATAGATTGTGGTTACATTATTAAATTTTTACTATATTCAAGTAATATCATAAAAAATAAAATATATTTTAGTAGTCTCGAGGAACTATATACATACTTGATTTATAAATTATGTTGGAAATATAAAATAAATGTCTAAATAAATAATTTCATCCTTGATATTTTTTATAATATCATTCTTCATATCCAAGGAAAAATAAAAAAATAAAAGGGTGATGTAAGATTCTCAGAAAGTGTTACATATATCATATTCTAGCATTGCTAAATTAGGAATAGTCAATATAGAAGCATAAATTAAAAAATACATTTAATAAATATAATGGGAAATAAATGTATCCATATATAAGATCAATGTAGTATCCTTGAGGATAAAAATAACAATATTCTCAATGGAGTAAATACATAATATTAGATGAATTTTCTAAAACATAATTGTCACTATAACAACAATTTATTATCCTAGGACAATTAAAAACTATGATTATGAATTCACCAAAACCCTAATTTATTTTTGATTACTGATTCATCTCATAAGAACTATCAATGCATTGAGAGGCTCTCTACAACGAGTCCCACCCATCACTGCATGTCCAATGTATTCCTCATATATTTAATGATAAATTAAATTCATAATGATTATTCCCTGTAAAAATAAAGTATATGTATTGGGTAAATAATATGGATTTATCAATATTTCTTTACTCAATCGAATAATCAACAATAGTTATTGAATAAATTTAATGAAATTAATAGTTATATGTAGATAAGTATAAATTCCAATGAATAATGATAAAAATAATTGAATATTACATGGATGGTATTATTACAACATATCCTTAGGTCATAGTAAATAAAATAATGTTTTCCATCATTGATATATATATACCCTAATAAATTATAAAAAACATGAGGAAAAAAACCATCCATTTTAAAATAAATTCTCTGAATAAACTATATTAATATAAAGTAAAACATTTAGATTATAAATAACAATATAAACATGTAATGGAATATTTATAGAAAATATTTTTCATGATAGTGGGAAAATCCATTCATGACATAAAAATTAAATTTTTTTTATTTCACACCTTTTTAAGAAAAGTGCATCATTCGAAAAATGGATGGAATATACCTTTTAACACATTTAGTTAAAAGTAAATTATTCGTAAAAAATTAATTTTATAAATCTTTTTAGAGTATTAAACACGTTTTTAAAAAATAAAATAATTAATATAATTTCCAAAATGAAATATGTAACTGATCAAAATGAAAATATGATCCGTTTTTTAATAAATTTCTTCTCCCAATTCTTGTTCTAAAGAGAGAAAATAGAATTTTTTTTTTGAAAATCCTTAAAAGAGAACGCATGAAATGAAATGATAATATTCATGAATAAATATATGTGTGTGTTTTCAATACATCATGTGGTAGTATATACATAACATAAAAATAAATTGCTGCATTCTACAAAACATATCCCAATGGAGATTAAATTGTGTAAAAATACTTTACCTCAAGTAAAACATATTATGTAGGTTCTCAAAACAAATCTATAATAAATTTATATTTATTAAAATTACATAAAAACCCATATTATTATCTATAGAATCATATAAGATACATTAATAACATTTTATCACCCAATTATTAACAAATCATCAACAAAATCACAATTTCTTGTAGTAACTAATTTGTTTTTCATGTATGATTTCGTTTTTTGGTTTCACTAATTTATTATTACTCAGGGTTAAATCATATAAATAATATTAATAGTGATATAAATATCAAATTTATTAATTATTTACATTTTTACATTATTCCATAAATGTTATGGATAAAAAATTTAATTTTACTTTTCATAGAGATGGTTGGTCATACGTACACATTAATATTTTATTCACATTTAGATAGATGAAACAATAGAAATTTATATAATTATTCCCCAATACATAACAATTATAATTTCATATAATTCTTATATATTTATAAAATCCATTATTATTTTCATCCATGTTAAATAGAAATGAAAATGAATCATATCGCTTCATGGATGTCATAGTCCACTTATACACATGTGAAACATTATCATTTCTTGGCGGTTTGGAAGGTATCAAGGTAGATATTATTTTGCCTTTACAGAAGTAAAATTATGTAAAACAATATAATATATAATCATTAATCATATAATAATTTCCATAAAGAATATATTGTGATGAAAAATGAATTTTATATGTGACACCTCATATTTTAATAAATTATTTTTTGAATAAATTATATTACTTGATATCATATGTTTTATGGAAAACCATCATAGTATTGAGTGACAAAAAATTCCCATTTTATATTTTGTAACATAAAAAACCTTATTATGCTTGTACTATATACAACATTAGGTTAACTTTTATTACACATGACACATAGTTATAGAAAATATCAAGATATATTATTAATAAAGTTATTAAAATATCACTAATATCACCTAGATATTAAACAAAATGATATGAATTTGACTATTTCATTTTAAAATATTAATTATAATGTATTTATAAGAAGAAACATAAATACAAAAATAATTAATTTCCTATAATGTATTTATATCTTCGAAAATAATATTTTTACAAAAATAATTATTTTATATAAAAATGATAAAATTAATTTTTCACCTATTTGGAAAAATAATTTGACAAAATATGATTCGTTTTTAAAATAATAATTTCTTAGTTATGAAAATGATTTTTAGGGATTTTCTATAATGTTTTCATTTTTTGATGAATATTGATAAATATTAAATTTTATTTAAAATTTCATTGACATTTATGTTAATTATAAACTTATATTATATTATATACTATAATTAGATTAAAAATAGCTAAATTATAATTTATTAATCTAATTTAGGTTATTCGATTCAATTTCATTTTCAAATTTTAAAAATAACTTTTTAAACATTTGACCATTTTCTCATTAAAACTGCAATTTCTTATTACATCTTCACGATTGATTTTAAATTGACTTGTTCATCCTTGGATGGTGGAATTTGAAAATTTACATAAAAGTTTGGAATAATAATAATTTATAAAATCATAAAATTTTAATATAATTTTTTATTGAATGTATTACTAAAAACATTAAAATTTATTTACCGTGGTTATGTTAATAAAGGGTTTCTCAAAGAGGTTAAACTAAAAATATAAGAGTTAAAATTTTACCAAAACATTTAAAAATACCATTTTATTGAGATATTTTTACATTATATCCTCTAAGATATATACTTTCTATTATTGGGTCCTTCTAACATGAAAAATAAGATACAAAATTCAATCTTTCAAAACAATTACATGTGTTCCACTCATCTTACTTATAAAAGGCCACTCATCTCTTTTGTTCATCACACATTTGAACACTTTTTTCTATAAAATACTAGCAAAAATCACATCCCATAATCCCTATTACCATATTATTTTAAATATTTTATAATTAAGTCCATCAGGGGAATCTTTTTGGTGCAAATATAAGGAGGATACCTGTTGAATGTGTAACATTCATCTAGAAGATTTTTTGTTTTATTTGTTCCTACACTTCCATAAATTGTTGTTATTACATAATGATATAATAAATTTTGGTTATTTTATACAATAATGTTTATTTATTTATTGTTAATGTCCTGAAATGATTTCCACATCCGTCAAATCAGTTATGAAATTATCGTTCGTCTGTAAGGTGGACTACTACCTCGCGAACCAATTTATATCGTTTTTCTATTATCACTTATCATGGTGGGTTGTGATGAAATATAATATATATATATATAAGATATTTATATCATAATTTAACCAATGAGTTCCTTTAATAAAATACATATCTTTGTTACTTTTCATTCCAATGGGGATCTGATAATGTTTTTTTTGTGCACGGAGGACTACTGCCTCATGAAGTGATATGCTTCGTTTTAACTAATGATTCATAAGGAAGATAATAATGATAATGTAAACATATATATATTAAATAAATTAAATAATTATGACATTAATTAAAAATTTATCATTATGAAAACATAATATATCATTTTATTTAATTCTCACTCAATGAAATATGATAACAATGTTCGTGTACTTGTGAATTACTGCCTTCATGAAGGGACGTGACTCTCTCTTTTCATCACCACACTACATTGATGATATGTAAAAGTAAATTATAAACAAAATATTTTAATTATTATATTACAATAATTATATAAATTTGGGATATTACTTAACTCATTTCTATAATGATGATGGAAAAATTAAAACGTTACTCATGTGTACGTACGATCTACCGTCTCCATGATCGTAAAATATATCATTTATCAAAACCATATTTAATGAGTTCTCAATAATGTATGATTGTTTTATAAATTTTATAAATAATTCATGATAAATATTATTTATATTATGGAACAATGATTAATGAAAGAGTATCAAAAATAAAAAATCATGAAATATATGAAAAATAAACCAGATATTAACCGAGAAATGATTTTAACAACAAGTTGATAAAAAAAATTTAATAAATTATTTTTAGTAAAAAATAAATGGTATTTTATATATACATAATTTCCAATATGGTACTTTTAGTGACCATATATTAATGATACATTATTTTTGAAAAATTCAACATGATTTAGAGACTTTTGGTGAATGATTTATTGTATAATTTTTATATCTAGATATATTTGAAACATCCTCCCACATTTAATTAATGTGGGTTATATACTACAAAATTTAAATAATATATCAGTAATACCAATGTTTTCATGATATTTAATGTTTTATTTGATTTTATTCTATTTTATAGATTATGATTCATGATATTACTAAAGAAGTATGGTATTTTTGTCTCAATTATCCATCCTTGAGATGTAAGTTATATTATGAACCAATATTATATAATGAGGTGTATGTGCATCTTAATTTACATGTAACATCATGATTTTATTTATCTAAATGATATATCAAATTATATTTTAGGTTAGTTCTTCATGGAGAATACGACTTTAATTTACCAAAGTGAAATTAATTTTATATTACAATCTCATCGTTTAACGGGAATGGTAATGATTATATTTTTAAGTGAAAACAATTATGTTCAATATCTCATGAAACTCTGGAATTTTAATATCCTATGTTGGTTTATGATATTCTAAATTAACATTAAAATTTCCACTCTTTTATATGAAATATAATTATCAAATTACCTTTAAGAAAATTTGGATTTACTTCTCTGTATGCTTAGAAATATGGTTTATACCACATTGAAGTTTTCTAAAAAATCACAAACATATAATTATTATACTATTATTTTAAAATGCATTTTTATAAATGTTTTCAATTTTTATAAAAAAAAATTTAATGTAAACTTCTTGTCATGTTCAAAAAAATACCGATTGTTTTTTACGAAATATGTGAATTGAATCAATTTTTTAATGTGTAGAGCATGAACGGAAAATACATTAATCATGAAAAATATTTTATATGAATATTAATTGATTTATTTTTAAGTTCATTTACAATGAAAAATATTATAGAATGTTTTTTTGTTTTAAATAATCTTTTTCAATGTGGAAAGGATTTTCTCTTCAAGAAATATTTTAAAATATCAGTGAAAATAATTTTCTATCTAAGATGATATTAATTTAATTTTCATATTAATTACTAGGGATATTATAAGAGTTTTCTATTACTATTATTTATCTTGATGATTTATGGTCATGAAATTATGATTTTTATAAAACTACTTTCTCATTCACAATTTATTTCATTATAAAATTATTTTGAAAATAACTATATTTTCCATGAGTTATGTGATGATTAAATAATGAAATTTGTATAAAAAATTTCACTTTTTCATTGGTTATTATATGATGAATGTTTTGTGATCCTATTTCACACATATATATGATTTTTATTATATGACAGCTGAGACATAAATCTCTCTCTAATGTATTGTGTAAGAATAGAAAACTAATTTTTAAATTTGCACTTCATGAAAATGATAACATATTCACAATGTTATATTGTAATGATAATTCATGTACCTAATTGAATATTTGAACCTAGTTACATGTTCAAAATGTTTCTTGTGGTCCTATTTCTCTTATCCATAATGTTATTCATGGACTTGGATTTCATTTCCATAATGATATGTGTGGACCTGATTGGATGTTCAAAAGTTTATGTGGGTATAAAATTTCGTTTCCTTAACATAATTATTTGACTAGCATCAATTTATGAATGTCCATAATGTTATAAGACAATGTGTGTATCAAATATCAATGTCTTATTCTAAGTTTATTCTCTCAGGTCTCTTATTTGTTTACTTACTTTTGATTCATGTATTATTATATACTAATCTTTATTCGATTACTTATGATTTGTAACATTGATATGAAAGTTATAGTTATCAGTTGTTATTGTCATATTCTCAAAAGCAAATTCTCTTTTTAAGCATACTTTTACCCATTTTCACACTTTCTGAGTATCTGAGTTCTCTATATATTATGTTTCCTTTCCCTATGTTATTACTAAATGTTTTTAGGTAGGATTACTTAAAAGAGGATAGTAATTTGGGAAATGGATGATTATTTATATACTATAAATCATGTAGTCTATGTTTATAATGTAACTAAACTATTATGGTCCTCATGATTGAGTTTGTGTAATATTCCAAATATTCATAAAAAATATATAATACCTATGTATGAGAAGAATGGGTAACTATAGTTGGTATCCCAAGAAAGCATTAGTTAAAACATAGAAAATAGGATAATAAAACTGTATTGATATCCTTAGTTTTATATATAAGGATATTTATATGGATAGGTCTAAGGATATTTCAACAAAGGATTCAATGTATTGGAAAATTTCATATAATTTTAGTATTTGATATAACATGTGGTTTTTAAATAATTACATTCTAGTTTGGATACAAAAGTAGATTTTGATCAAGAATAGTTGTTCCTTTGGGTAATAACTATAAAAAGATAATGCTTATCTAGACTCAATCATAACCATGTGCATAAAATATGAATTTATGCATATATTTTTTTCAACTCCTCAGGGATATTATTTTAAAATCCAAAAACTCTTTATAAACCATGTTGACATACATTAATGGATGGAAACTATCAATTAATGATGGTAAACCAAAACATTAAATGATTAAAAATTTGTGTCTTTATTAAGGAACAATATAATTCATTCGTCATTATTATGTGGTTCTCATCTATGATTAATTTTTTTACACTATTTCATTTGGTTTTAGTCGATGTCTGGAACTAGAAGGGATGATGTTAATTCTGAATGCAATGGACACAGAAATTATTATCCACATGAGAATCCAAATGTTATTGGAGATTAAATAAAAAATCACAATTCTCTACAAACAATACATTCTAAATATGTGACCTATGATTGGATTACAAATTATTAGAATAGGTAATATCATTCTATTACATCTCTCATAATAAAAAAACCACATTCATTCAGTTCTTTCAAAAAGCCAATTGTTTGTGACCAATGGATTAGTAGCACTAATAATATATTTTATTTTTTCCACAGTTAAAATTATTAAAAACTAATTTGGGATATCTAATATTTATTAGGAGAGGTATATAAATTGATTAATATTACTATTATTAAGAAATAAGAATAAGAAATTTACTCCATGAAGTGGTATGAGATTAAAATCATATTTCTCAATATGAACCATCATTATATATTTTGTACAATAAATGAGAAGCAATTAAAGGATCCTAATAAGAAGGATGATGAATTTTTCATACCTATAAAGAAAATTTTATGATACATGTGTCATACACTCTGAGTATTATAATTCATCTGGAAGGCATGCTGCTCGATTCATCGATTGATTCAAACAAAATCTCTGATGGGTGTTAGCCATACGGGAGTTTGGATGCTACAAATATGTCATTTTATGTGCACTAGATGTGTAACTTGAATATTTAAACCATCATTTTCATGGAGATAAGAAATGTAAAATATGGTTCAATGGTAAATTAAATGTTATTTCACATATAGGAAAGAAAAATGTTCAAACTCCTACATGCCAAAACTATGGGAATGAGCACATAGGTGAGTACATGAAAGGAACAAGAAATTTTTTTAGGTGTTGTATGATTATCCATTGATCAAAATAATGTATAACTAATGTGAAGAGGGAAATAAATAAAATTAATTGAGTGTGAAATAAATGAAATTCACCCCACACTTTAGTGTTTCATGTTAATCGATGTTGGTAATTAGGAGAATCATTACCTCTAGAGATATTATGGATGATTATCCAAAATAACTGTAACACCCTAGGTAAATAAAGAATATGAAATCTTTATATTTATCCATATTTGTGAATAAAATATTAATATTACTTTAAAGGGGATGCTATGCTCTGTGGCGTAGCCAATACACAAAAACGAGTTTCTTGGGAATCTTACGTTGAACTTTAATAATAAAATAATATTATTTTAAAAGATAGTTAACGCCTGGCCATTGTAATGGCGGGAATGAACAGAAATAACTACAAAATTATTATATATGTTTTTCAAATATTTTTACTCTTTACAATAAATGTTAGGGGATTAAAAATGAGAATGAATCCAGTTTTTAAGCGTAAACATTCTAATATTTTTTAAAAGGTCGATTAACCGCATTTTGATGGAGAACCACTTTTAAATCCACTTTTTGACAATTTTATATGATATATTTTTAGAAATAAACATATTATTTATGATTTGGACATCTAAATTTACCTTGGGTTAATTCTTATATTTTTTTGATAGTGTTCATTTTTCAATGAATAGTGAAAAATACTGCATTTTACATCAAAACTGCTTTTTCATATAATTTTATTATATGGTTATCTTATATTTTTAATTTGTTTTAAAGTTTAATTATAATATATTTTTACCATGTAATTCATTGATGGTCATTGGGATTAATTTCACTTTAAAATTAGGCATAAACAAGTGCCAAACTTTTCATAAATATTGTTTCTAAAAAACCTGCTATTTGTTTTGACAACATGAAGTTTTTTTAAAAATTTATTATTGAAATTTATGTGTTTGTAATTTGGTAAAATTAATTACATATTTGTAATCATAAGGTCTAAATTATGTAATTATGACTCTTTTGTTTTTGGAGATTATGATTAGTAACGACGATAATTATCTTTAATTATCTTGATTAATGAGTAATCGGGTTGTTAAATATAATAAGATAATATCATAATAATACAAAATGACCACAAAATGTGTCCTAAGGCTACTGTTTGTCTCATGGCCGACCATGGGATGTCTTGTGCCAAACATGGGGGCCCCATTGAATCACGTTTGTGAGAAAGTGACTTTTTATCTTTTTATTTTTAAAGATTGTTAAATGTAACAAAGAATGTATCAACTAAGTAAAATATTTTTATTTTTGTCTACATAAATTATCTTTTAGACTATAAATATTCATTGGAAAGCTAAAACGATTCCCTACATAATAGTATTTTTTTCATAATTTTTAGACATTCAATAAATTAATTTATTTATGACATCATGACGATGTAGCGATGACCTCATTATTTAATGATTTAAATAAAATGGAAAGATAATGTAAAATCTAAGACCTACACTTGTACAAAACCTATTGTATGGGTGGATTTAGAACCCTTATCTCCTTATACTAGAAAAAATCAATGTGGGACCATTAAAATCCGAAACTCATTTGGAAATAAAGTTACATTTTATACCATTCCAAGAGTGCCCCTCCTCTCCTCTTATAAAAGGCCCCCACCTCTACCTCCATACCCACACATCCAAAGCCTTTGGCTCAGCCATCCCATGCCCATTGTTTCTATCCAAATCCCTCTATAACTCCTTGAAGCCTCCCTTTGGGAAGAATCCTTTCCAAGGAAGCCTTTGTGCTCAATTCAAAGGAAGTTACCCGATTTTAAGGTAATGTCTTCGCTTGAGTCCTTTTGTTTTATTTTGCTTCTCCAACCCCCTAAACTGTTTTTATTAATTTATTTTGTAACAAATACAGTATCTTAAATATACTAGGATGTTTTTATAAGAAGGATTCGAGCTACACTTACACACACCTACATCTAATGGTTAAATAACATACTGTTTCCGTGGATGGCGAATTTCTTCCTCCCGAAACGATGATTGTTCAACATTCTTATAACACCTTCAAAGGTGGCCATTAGGATGACACTATATTTATATATGATATATAATATGCTTATGTTTTACTTAAGCTTCTGTATTTTTCATTTATGGCATACCTTCATGGTTTCCATTATGGGTAAACGCGATATATTCATTTAAGGAAGTGCAGACTACCCCCCCTCAAAGTGATTTGATTCGTTAATACCATATGTGGTACGTATAAATGATATATTAAATGATATTATATATGATACCATACTGTAATTAAAATACTATTATGTATCATTATGTTTTAATTCCTTTAAATATGAAATAGAAATGGAAGTAGCGTTCAAGCGTACGTACGACTTACCGTCTCCATGAACGATGCATTTCATTTCTTACCTCTAAATGTTATGTAATATTGTAAATTCATGAATATACATGATATATATTATATATATGATATATATATCATGAAAAAAATTCTGGATATAATGAAACTTTGACCACACGAACAACATGTAATTGTAAGAAGTCCACTTTCGACTTAAGAACCAAATATCGACAAAACAAACATTATTAACTTAAATGATTACATAATGTTTATGACATGGTAATAATTGATATAAAAGGAATAATGAACTTGAAAAAGGTTCTTAATGAATTAGAAATTAACTCAAGTTTATTATTCAGGTGATTAAAGAACGATCGAGTCAAGTCGGACCTGAGGTAAGGGATCCTACTCCTCTCTTTCTTTTTATGTACACTCTTTTATGTCACGACTTTTAAGAACATATTTCTTGTGATTGGGATGTTATTTTATATTACTCTTACAATAATTTTTATGTTCAAATTATGAGAGACCCTATTCTCTCTCATCAATACATTTTGGAAGTTTTGAGGGGCGCCGTTAGGCTGCCGAATTTTCATAAGAGATCTAACCTCTCTCTTTCTTTTTATGTACTCTCCCTTATGTCACTTCTTTTAAGCTCCTCTTTGTTGTGATGGGGGATGTTATTTTATATCCCTATTTCTGTAAATTATATTTTAATATGATGAGATATCCTATTTGATCTCATCAATCCATTTTTTGGATGTTTTAAGTGGCGCTGTTAGGCTGCCAAGTTTTCATATGGGATTTTTCATCTCACTTTTATTCTTGTGACATTTATGCTACGTTTGCTACTATTTCCTTTGAGTGGTGTATGTACTCACATTATTTTACACTTTGTGTAGTATAATTTTATTTAATGGTATTTACAACTTCATTGTATGACCCTCCTTCCAAGGGGTGTACGTTTCGAAAGTTACCCAACTCGGTAAGGGGACCTTTCACCCTCCTTTTTTTAAAGACTTCTTTTGTTATGTCTTTTAATTATCATACTATTATGTTGGGATATGTTCTTCTATATCCTTATTTATGTAAATTTTATGTCCAAGTGATTAGATACCCTTTATCTCTCTCATCAACCCTTTTTGTAAAATTTTATGTGACGCCGTTAGGCTGTCGAATATTACCAAGGGATCTTCTTAACACAATTTTGATTTCTTTAGGTTCAACATGTAGTTATTGAATATGTCATCCTTTGAATATGTGTGAATAACCTTTGATTATTTTACACTTAATATCCACTTATATTGGGTGTATTTATATTTTTCACACATAATTATGAGATTGATTTGTCCTTAATTTAAGGATACCTTCTTTATAATGGATTTCATCTCATTTTACATTTCTTTTGAGACTTCATTGTTTTTATGCACCAATTCACTCTTATATGGTGTGTATACTGTCTATTGACATATTATATCATGAATCATTTTATTCTCATGATATTATAAAATTCAGATTAAATGTTATTCCGCTATTATTTGTATTCAAGAGTCTCTCATTTTGTTAAAAACTATTTAACAAAAATATCATTTTAAATGTTTCAATGATTTATTATTCTAAATCGTTATATTTAATGTCTATGTTTTCAAAATGGTTTTCAGTATTTATTTATATGGAAATTAATGTTTTAAAATTATAATTCCATTAAAAGCTTCAAAGTGGTATGGGACACTTTGATTCAAAAATCTCTTTTAAATGGTTGTTGAAAATGGATTGATTAATTCAATATCTGGGAATTACTTATTTTGATTGAAAATGAAATGTTGTTATTGAAATGTTTATATTTTCAATATTTTATGTTTAATGATGGTACTTGGACATTTTACGGGTGGTTACGCGATAAACCATATGACGGGTGGTGCAGTGAATACCAGGACGGGTGGTTACGTTATAACCTCCAATGCATTGGGTATGGAAGTCGGCCGTATGGATATTCCATTAAGTATGTATGGAAGTTGGCCGAATGGCTATTCCATTAAGTGATGTGTGTGGAATTCGACCTTATGGTTATTCCACTTAATTTTTTTTATGTCCCAAGTTAGCTTTATATGTTATATTATCTTTATATGGGTTTTATGGTAATCTTTTGGTTATATAAGGGTATGTAATGAACTTTAATTCAATGAAGATTTTTTACTACTTCGAAAAGGTGAAAAATATTACCTTGATAAAGTATACACGGTTTACTTTTTGTTTTGAAAAACTAAAAGTTTTCATTCTTTGTGTAACCCTTACTGAGCTTTTTATGCTCATCCCAAGTTTTTGAAATGTTTTTCAGAGGACTTATTGTGGAATAGGGTAAAGGATGGGATCAAGGGAATGTCATGCTACCTAAAACATGGAACTAGACATGTTTCTTTTTAAGATTTTTTATTTTATGGAAACTTAGTAGAAGTTTATACTTTGAAATCTTTTGAGATGTAATAGTTATGTACTAATTCTCTAAAACTATAAAGCTGAAAATATCCTCAATGTGAATTATTCATTTAATTCAATATTAAGTAAGGTTTAAGGCTGGGGCCTTATAGTTGGTATCAGAGGTTGGTTTAGATAACATTAGAGTTTAGGGTATTCTTTATACATAAGTGACATTACCATAATGGTTAGGATTTCAGAAAGAGTCCTAGTTTTAGATAAAGTGAATGAGTAAGTATATCTTGGTGTTTATCTTCTGTATTAGTACATGATGGGTTTGTTGATATACTCACACTGACCTTTTTGGTTTTATTAAACGGCTGGATCTAGCAGGCACCAAAGTAACAGTGGATTTGAAGGAAACTGTGACAGTTTTTTGAGAATGAAACTGAATGATATGGGAGATGCAATGAGAACTCTTGTGATTATCCACAACCAACTATCTTGAGTTATTATTGACCACCTAAACCGTGGTGATTTCTCTAAGGCATCATATATGTGAGAAACAAATCCCTACGATACTATAGGTAATAATCATAAAGGTAAGTGTGTTGAAAAACCTATGTGTCAAAAATGTGGAAAGAAACACCTTGGAAAATGTTTCAAAGGGATAGAAATATGCTATAGATGTGGAAATGAATGTCATAAAGCAAGAACCTTCCATGGAAAAAGGAAGCATCCAGTTGACTCGGGGAAAGGGAAAGAAGTTTTTTATGAGGGATCAATTGAATGTTTTAAATGTGGTGTGCATGGTCATTATGCAAACACATGTACTATGAAGAATTTTCATGAATGGGATCACCAAGATCTTACAAATGTTTTTTTACCAATACCTAATGCCATTCCGATTGAGGATGAAGAAACTGAAAATGACCTATCAAAGGTATGGATTATTTCATAACTATTGTTTTCCTATTTTGGAATCTTAGGATATGATTCATGATTTTATTTGTAAGAAATAAGTATTTCAGAATAAGTTGGAAAGGAATGGTTAATGGATCATGAAGAATGTTAAATGAGTAAGATGTCAACATATAAGGGTTTCAAGAGTTATGGTGAAATTCTTAAGATTATAAAGTCTCTTTTGATGATGGGGTTACATTAGAAGGCTTTTTATAGTATGTGTAACCCTAATCTTTATTATATGAAAATTTTATTCAAGGAATAGTTATCTGTTATATTGTGGACATAGTTATAAAGAACCATTTGGGTTTATATGATCCTTACTTTTGAGGTAATTATGGGTTACTATATGTTATGATGGAAGTGAAAGGCTTGAGATAAAATTGAGGTGAAATTATGTTATGGTTATTTTTGATGATTTTATCCATTTTTGGGGAATTATTTGTGAATTATATAGTTTTGGAAAAAGGACAACATGCAAAACGTGTGACAACTCATCGCGTCAGACAAACCTGCGGGAATCGAACCCACAACCAATGTGCAACTGGTATTTATCGCCTACCACTTGACTACGTGAATTCCCTGGTTAGTTTGACTGATTCTATTTAGTTAGATAATTTTATGAATTAATAGTAAGTTGATTTTGGGTTATCTATGGATATTTATTAACCTATCATTGAGGATATGTGATTAGGTTAATTACTTTTCAATACGAGACATTAAGAGCAACTGATGTTGTTTGGAGATAAATGTTATGATCTAACTTGGAAGACTATGTGACTAAATCCTTCAAATATTTTGGTTTCAATATTAGTTTGGTTTACTTTGAATAATTTTATGGAAAAATTGATTATCGAATGGTCCTCGTTGAACTTTGGGTTTTGTTGGACAAATTTTGGAGATTAAGAATAGATTTTCTTTTTATAAGGGGTTATCCTTTTCTGGATTATCTGATCTTGTACTGACCTTTTTGGTTTTGGTTTTGGTTAAAGTCTAAAGTCATTGGAAGTATATAGTTCTCTTTTGTGGATTAGTTGATTCTCTAGAAGTTGATTATAGTACTCTTAATGTGAACAAGTCTTCCTAAATACTTGTATTTTGGAGAAAATATGAGTTTGTGTAAGGAATCTAATAAAAGATGAAAGTCAACATGATAAGTGATTATGTTTCCTTATGAATAAATTCCTCAATAATAAGTAACTTAAAAAAATGTTGTATATTTACTTTTCCTTTTGGGGAATCGAATACCGTTCAACCAATCACAAGTTTGTGATTTTCTTGTGGTTAACTTTCTCCTAAACATGGTTTCTATCACTCTCCATCAGAACATGACCCTTTTTTTTTCCTCCATGTCCATATTTTCATACATGGAATCCTGGAATGGTTTAACTCGGGTGACCTTTGTAATTATCTTTCTCTATTTTAAAGTGATTGTTTTACCGACTCTTGTTCCGATGTGGGACTTTCAAAGATGTTTCCAAGCTCAATTTTAAAATTGCGAGGACGCAATTCCCAAAAGCAGGGAAGGATGTAACACCCCAGGTAAATAAAGAATATGACATCTTTATATTTATCATTATTTGATAATAAAATATTAATATTACTTTAAAGGGGATGCTATGCTATGGTGTACCCAATACGCAACAACGAGTTTCTTGGGAATCTTACGTTGCACTTTAATAATAAAATAATATTATTTTAAATGGTAGTTAATTCCTAGCCGTTGTAATGGAGGGAATGAACAGAACTAACTAAAAAATGATTATATATGTTTTTCAAATATTTTTACTCTTTACAATAAATGTTATAGGATTAAAAATGAAAATGAATCCAGTTTTTAAGCGTAAACATTCTAATATTCTTTAAAAGGTCGATTAATCGCCTTTTGATGGAGAACCCCTTTTAAATCAACTTTTTGACAATTTTATAATCTCTATTTTTTATAATAAACATATTTTTTATGATTGGGACATTGAAATTTACCTTGGGTTAATTTTTGTATTTTTCTGACAATGTTCATTTTTCAATGAATAGTGAAAAATACTGCATTTTACATCAAAACTGCTTTTTCATATAATTTAATTATATTGTTATCTTATCATTATAATTTTTTTAACATGTAATTAGAATATATTTTTACCATGTAATTCAATTATGGTAATTGGGATTAATTTCACTTTGGAATTAGGCATAAATAAGTGCCAAACTTTTCATAAATATTGTTTCTAAAAAACCCGCTGTTTGTTTTGACAACGAGAAGTTTTTTTTAAAATTAATTATTGCAATTTATGTGTTTTGAATTTGGTAAAATTAATTACATATTTGGAATCATAAGGTCCAAATTATGTAAATAATAATCTTTTCTTTTTGGACATTATGAATAGTAACGACGGTAATTATCTTTAATTATTTTGATTAATAAGTAATCGGGTTGTTAAAGATAATAAGATAATATCATAATAATAAAAAATGACAAAAAAATGTGTCCTAAGGCTACTTGTTGTCTCATGGCCGACCATGGGATGCCTTGTGAAAAACTTGGGGCCCCATGGAATCACCTTTGTGAGAAAGTGACTTTTTATCTTTTTATTTTTAAAGATTGTTAAATGTAACAAAGAATGTATCACCTAAGTAAAATATTTTTACTTCTATCAACATAAATTATCTTTTTGACTATAAATATTCATTGGAAGGATAAAAATATTTCCTACATAATAGTATTTTTTATAATTTTTAGATATTAAATAAATTAAATTATTTATGACATCATGATGATGCAGCGATGACCTCATTATTTAATGATTTAAATAAAATTGAAAGATAATGTAAAATATAAGACCTAAACATTTCCAAAACCTATTATATGGGTGGATTTAGAACCCTTATCACCTTATCCTCGAAACACATCAATTTGGGACCATTAAAATCCGAAACTCATTTGGAAATAAAGTTACATTTTATACCTTTCCAAGAGTGCCCCACCTCTCCTCTTATAAAAGGCCCCCACCTCTACCTCCATACCCACACTTCCAAAGCCTTTGGCTCTGCCAAACCCTACCCATTTTGTCTCTCCACATCCCTCTATAACTCCTTAAATCATCACTATGGGAATAATCCTTTCATAGGAAGCCTTTGAGCTCAAATCAAAGGAAGTTACCCGATTTTAAGGTAATGTCTTCGCTTGAGTCCTTTTGTTGTATTTTGCTTCTCAAACCCCATAAACTCTTTTTATTAATTTATTTTGTAACAAATCCAGTGTCTTAAATATACTAGGATTTTTTTTATAAGAATTATTCTAGCTACACTTACACACACCTACATCTAATGGTTAAAGAACATATTGTTTCCGTGGATGGCGAATTTCTGGCTCCCAAAACGATGATTATTCAACATTCTTCTAACACCTTCAAAGGTGGCCATTAAGATGACACTATATTTATATATGATATCTAATATGATTATTTTTTACTTAAGCTTCTTTATTTTTCATTTATGTCATACCCTTATGGTTTCCATCATGGGTAAACGCGATATCTTCATTTAAGGAAGTGCGGACTACCGCCCCCTCAAAGTGATTTGATTCGTTAATACCATATGTGGTGCATATAAAGGATATATTTAATGATATTATATATTATAACACACTGTAATTAAAATAATATATTGTATTATTATATTTTAATTCCATTAAATATGAAATAGAAATGGATGTAGCGTTCATGCGTACGTACGACTTACTGTCTCCATGAACAGTGCATTTCATTTCTTAACTCTAAATGTTATGTAATATTATAAATGCATGAATATACTGGATATATATTATATATATGATATATAAATCATGAATAAATTTCTGGATATTATGAACCATTGACCACACGAACAACATGTAATTGTAAGAAGTCCACTTTCGACTTAAGAACCAAATATCGACAAAACACACATTATTAACTTAAATGATTACATAATGTTTATGACATGGTAAAAAGTGATATAAAAGGAATAATGAACTTGAAAAAGGTATTTAAGGAAGTATAAATTAACTCATGTTTATTATTCAGGAGATTAAAGAACGATCGAGTCAAGTCGAACCCGAGGTAAGGGATCCTACTCCTCTCTTTCTTTTTAAGTACACTCTTTTTTGTCACGCCTTTTAATCTCATCATTCTTGTGATTGGGATGTTCTTTTATATTAGTCATATTTTAATTTTTAGGTTCATATTTTGAGAGACCCTATTCTCTCTCATTAATCCATTTTGGATGTTTTGAGTGGCGTCGTTAGGCTGCCGAATTTTCGTAAGAGATCTAACCTCTCTCTTCCTTTTTAAGTACTCTCCTTTATGTCACTTCTTTTAAGCTCCTCTTTGTTATGATGGGGGATGTTCTTTTATATCCCTCTTTCTGTACATTTTATTGTAATATTATGAGAGACCTTATTTGATCTCATCAATCCATTTTTGGAAGTTTTAAGTGGCGCCGTTAGGCTTCCGAGTTTTCGTAAGTGATTTTTCATCTCACTTTTATTCTTGTGACATTTATACTACATTTTCCACTATTTACATTGAGTGGTGTATGTACTGCCCATTATTATACACTTTGTTTAGTATAATTTCATTTAAGGGTATTTAAAACATCATTGTTTGACCCTCCTTCCATGGGGTGTACATTTCGAAAGTTACCCAACTCGGTAAGGGGACCTTTCACCCTCCTTTTTTTAAAGACTTCTATTGTTATGTCTTTTAATTCACATACTATTATGTTGGGATATGTTCTTCTATATCCTTATTTATGTAAATTTTATATCCAAGTGATGAGATCCCCTTTATCTCTCTCATCCACCCTTTTTTTAAAATTTAATGTGACGCTGTTAGGCTGTCAAATTTTACCAAGGGAACTTCTTAACCCAATTTCGATTCCATTGGGTTCAACATGTAGTTATTGAATATGTCATCCTTTGAATATGTTTGAATAAAAATTTATTTTTTTAAACTTAATATCCACTTATATTGGGTGTATTTATATTGGTCACACATAATTATGAGATTTATTTATCCTTAATTTAAGGATACCTTCTTTATAATGGATTTCATCTCATTTTACATTTCTTTTGAGACTTCATTGTTGTTATGCACCAATTCACTCTTATATGGTGTGTATACTGTCCTTTGAACATAAATATCATGAATCCCTCTATTCTCATGATATTATAAAATTCGGATTAAATGTTATTACGCTATTATTTGTATTCAAGAGTCTCTCATTTTGTTAAAAACTATTTAACAAAAATATCATTTTAAATGTTTAAAAGATTTATTATTCTAATTATTTATCATCAATGTCCATGTTTTCAAAATGGTTTTCAGTATTTATTTATATTGACATTAATGTTTTAAAATTATAATTCCATTAAAAGCTTCAAAGTGGTATGGGACACTTTGATTCAAAAATCTCTTTTAAATGGTTTTTGAAAATGGATTGATTAATTCAATATCTAGGAATTACTTATTGTGATTGAAAATGAAATATTGTTATTGAAATGTTTATATTTTCAATATTTTATGTGTAATGATTGTACTTGGTCATTTTACGGGTGGTTACGTGATAAACCATATGACGGGTGGTGCCGTGAATACCGGGACGGGTGGTTACGTTATAACCTCAAATGCATTGGGTATGGACGTCGGTCGTGTGGCTATTCCATTAAGTATGTATGGAAGTTGGTCGAATGGCTATTACATTAAGTGGTATGTGTGGAAGTCGAACTTATGGTTATTCCACTTAAGTATGTTTATGTCCCAAGTTACCTTTATATGTTATGTGATCTGTATATGGGTTTTATGGTAATATTTTGGTTACAGAAGTGTAAGTAATTAACTTTTATTCAGTGAATAGTTTTTACTACTTCAAAAAGGTGAAAATTATTACTTTGAAAAAGTATACATGGTTTACTTGTTGTTTTGAAAAACTAACAGTTTTCATTCTTTGTGTATCCCTTACTGAGCTTTTTATGCTCATCCTAAGTTTTTGAAATGTTTTTCACAGGACTTAATGTGGAATAGGGTCATGGATGGGATCAAGGGAAAGTCATGCTACCTAAAACATGGAACTAGACAAGTTTCTTTTTAAGAGTTTTTATTTTATGGAAATTTAGTAGAAGTTTCTACTTTGTAATCTTTTGAGATGTAATAGTTATGTCCTAATTCTCCAAAACCCTAACCCGAAAAGAACCTCAATGTGAATTATTCATTTAATTCCATATTAAGTAAGGTTTAAGGCCAGGGCCTTATAATAACCTCCAAATATAAATGAAAAATGGAAAGATAAAGTAATAATGGATAAATTGAATCAAGATAATTAGGGAAAAATTATCCTCCCTTCTGTAGTCCGGAATTTAATGTATGATTTTTTATAAATAATCCCAATGAAAATATTATTGTTAATTCTTTTGTGAAACATCATTTGATTATCTCCCTTTATGTATATTATGTAATATTTAAATCGTATTTAATATTCTATCAGTGCTAGGATAAACCAAATTATCCAATGAAAATGTTTTAGTATAAAATAAGAGATTATACAAGGAATAATGGGTTAATAAACATTGACAACTGCATATGTATCCATGTAATATAAGCATAAAATTTATTTATTCCAACATGGGTTTATGTGTTTGTGGTTTATTATAAGTTCAAATTTATTTACAACCCATTTGTCATTTTATGTGATATTAGTTTATAAATATTAATGATATTCTATGATTCATTTATTATAATACAACCCACTAATATCATATTTATTTTAGTGACCAATTTATTTAAAGAGGAATTACTTTTATAGATACATTATTAATGTTATTGGGGATCATTTAGAGTTATTCTTATCTTTAATTTTAATATAATTATGGATTATAGTTGATCACCATATGATGTCGACACATTGAAATACTAATAGGGAATATTTTTCTATTTGTTCCCCTTTCCAGAATGAACATTAATTATGTGATGAGGTTTCATAGAGTACCATATTCTACTGTATCGTACTAGGATCTGATGTTTTCCTAATGTTTTTGGAAAAGTATTTATTAATATCATTATTTAGAGTTGAGTTTCACCACTACGTGAACTATTCAAATCTTATAAGATTTTCTACAATATTGTTCAAATGATTTTAATGGATGTTGTTATCACAGCATCATCTAGTTGAATTTACTTGAAAAAATATCTTTCACATGATAATTTTAATTCTTCATTATAATGAACATTATATTTACTATAATGAAGTTTCAGGAAGAATGATATCAGGAACTTAGATAGTAGAAAAGATTTTAATGAATGTTAGAACCATCTAGTAAACATATAAGTAATGGATAATGAAGAAAACATTATTATGTTAATAATTATCGATGAAACTTTCAATTTCAAGTTTGTTAGAATGTCTTTTTATAAATATCTCCATGGAATAAGGATGTGAAAACTAATTACTAGATATATCATACCAATTAATCTTTATTATCATATCGATAAAGTATATTATCATTTGACACTTCCAAAAAACCATTTTCAAGTTCATTATGTCTTCCATATATCACTATTAAATAATTATTTACCTTATACATCACATTTAATAGTCTCATATGTTGTACCACTAGTGTATGGTATTTCTTATGAGTAGAAATTGGTAGAGATTCTGATACAATCATAAATATATTTTTGAAATAAGGCCACTCACCTGGTCAATGTTTTTTTGAAACAACGAGTTTTAGGAAGATACATATGAGCTTTATGATATGATGAGGCATACATATCTCCATTTTATTTATCCAATTGATGAATTTAAGGCTGAAATTTATTTTATGCGGGGTTGAATTGAACACCCATAATTTTAATGAATAGCTTTTTTTGTTCATATTAAATATTTTGATATCATGCTTTATACACTAGGAGTAGATAAGTTTATATTACAAAAAATAACAAATGAATCGTTTTTTACAAAAAAAACCAAATTATGATTTCCTACAGAAAATAATAGTTTATCTTGCATTTCAAAAATCAATGATTTTTAAAAAAATAAAAAAATAATATTAATATGGATATGTGAATGAAAACATTATATCATAAAAATCAATGTTTTTTATACCATTAGAAATAAATACATTTAAAATATTTATTATAGGGGTTTTATATAATTTAATAATATTGATAAAAGGTAGTTAATATTTTTTTAAAGTCATCATATTACAGTGTCCTTGGTGTTGACTATGCATGATAGAGGCCGAGATAACATGTTTAATGTATTAAGAGACTGTGAACTTGTTATGGGGTAGAACTGATCTTGGGGATATTTCACTATTTTTATGGAGACAACCATATGTTGTCATATTCAGAATCAATTGTGTTTATTAGATGTGGGCCATCATAGATTGCTTCTAGAGGCATGTGTTGTTCTTCAATACTGATGGAGTGCCAGCAATGTTTGTTGGAGTGAGAGATCCTCAGATTGGTTAGAGGCATGTTTCATCCTTTTCATCCTGGATGGATGAGATGATGGTATGTTCTTCACAGGTCCAGTTGTTTGTGTTTCCTATGGTCGTAGAATAGTACCTTTATGTCTTTACAGAAGAGGTTGTATAATTACCCCTTTGATGAGAGATTGAGTTTGGCATCAAGATATTTCCCTAAGAACCTTATATCTCTATGTATATATATGGGATGGTCTCTTCTATGTTTTTGTTGTTATGAATATAGCTCTAAAACTATTTCAGCGCGGATTTGTTCGGCCAGGTGTCACCATGGGGCACACTAGTTTTGTTCATGAAGAATGATGGAAGTAGTTTGTATTTGTGTATCGATTATCGTCACTTAACCAAATTTATAGTAAATAATCTCTATCCTCATCCATGGATTGATGATTTATTCCATCATATTAATGGATCATTTCAGTTCTTGAAGATTGTCTTGTTGTCAGGATATCATCAGATGCATGTGAAGCATGAATATTTCCCGAAGACTTCTTTCTTTTTTTGTAATGTTTATTACAAGTTAATTATAGTGTTATTTGTTGTGAAAAATTCTCTATCTATGTTTATAGGGATGAGGAACGTTGTGTTATGTGAATTCCTAGATACTTTTGTGGTTGTTTTCATCGATGACACCGTTGTGTACTCTGCGTTTGAGGAGAATGAAGATCATTTCTACGATGTTTTGGGAGTTCTTTGTCAACAATAGTTGTTTGAAAAGTTTTTGAAGTGTGAGTTTTGGTATTGAGAAGTTCTTTCTTTAGGGAATGTGGTTTTATAGTAGGTAGTAACCATGGATATGTCTATGATAGAAGCTGTTTTGTCTTGGGAATCACTTAAGATAGTGATAGAGGTTTGAATGTTAATTGGTCTCGACTGATACCACAAGAGGATCATAATAGATTTCTACAAGGATGTGACTCCTCTGACATCAATGACCAGGAAGGATCCATAATTTTATTGGGTTGATCAGCGTTAGGAAGATTTTGTGTATGTGAAGGAGAGGTCGGTAAGTGCTCTAGTAATTTGTCTTCTATATGAGGGTGTTCAGTTTAATGCTTTCTTCGATTCTTCGTAGCCTTGGATAAGTTGTGTTCTGATGCAGGAGAGATCATTCATTTCTTATGGGTCTTGATTGTTGAATCCCCATGAATGTAACTATGATACAGATGATCATGACATTGCTTCAGTGGTGTTTTCTCTGAATTTGTGGAGACATTACCTCATTGGTGAGTTCTTTGTGGTTTTCCCCGATCATAAGACCATGAGGTATTTCTTCTCCCTATATGATATGAAATTGCATCAGTGTTGATGGATATAGTTCATATTGGAATAAGACATCCAAATATCGTATACACCTTAAAAGGGGATTTTTTGTAGCTGATGAGCTGAGTAAGAAGTCATGTATTGATGCATTTCATGAATCTGGGGATTCGTAGAGTGTGATGGAGGAACATTTTTCATTACACCTCAATGTGGGAGAAGATGGGGGCAGAGATTGTATTTTTAAAATGATGGTATAGTCATCTCTGGTGTAGTAGGTGAAAGAGTTCTATTTGGGTGATCCATAGGTGGAGGTCTCGAGAGAACGAATTGTTTAGGCCTCGGTTGGTTGGTCTAAGGATGAAAAATACCATGTATTGTATCAGGGTAAGCACTTCATTCCTTTGGTATGCATGAGATAGTTACCAGAGGGTTACATAGATCACCATTAGCGGTGAATCCTATCATGAAAAATATTTACCAAGCCTTGAGGAGTCAGTTTTTTTGTCCTGGGCTAAAGCATGCAATTTTGGTGTTTATGTCTCAATGTTTGGTCTGACAGAAGGTGAAATATGGGCAGCATGTTCTAATTGTATGCTCCAGCAATTATATGTTCTTCAATAGAAGTGGGAGGACATATCAATGGACATTGATACATTTTTACCTCAATATTATGGAGCCATGACGTTGTATGGGTGGTAGTGTATTATTTCATGAAATCATCAAAGAATATAGCAATTAAATAATTCATCTCATTTAAGGTTTTGTAAATGAAGTATTTGTAGGAGGTGGTGAGAATCCACGGAGTCCCGAGGATAGATATTTCCAATTGATATCATCATTTTACCTATAGGCTGTGCAGAGGTATCTAATGTACTTTCAGTTCTTAGCTATAACTTAACAATTATTTTCATCCTCATATTGATGGTTTGATAGATCGGACCATCCAAACTCTTAAAGACATGTTATGCTAATGTTTCATTGATATTGGAGGTTTGTGGATGAGACACTTACCCTAGGTGGAGTTCATGTACAACAATAGTTTTCACTTGACCAATAGTATGGAGCTTTTTGAAGCCATGTATGTCTGACCATGCCATTCTCCGTTGTGCTGGACTAGGGTTGGAGAGTCATTATTTCTCAGAACGGAACTACTATAGAACATAACAGAGATATTTATGATGATTCATGAGAGGATGAAGGTAGCAGAAGATCGTTAGAAATAATATGAAGAGAAAAGTAGGAGACCTTTGGAGTTTTATGTTAGGGATAAGGTGTTTCTGAATGTGACTCCCCATCATGGACAACAATGGTTTGGTCGTGGGAGTGTGCTATCTCCCCAGTTTGTTGGGCCTTCCTACGTGTTCTCATGTTGGAGCCATGGTGTATCGAGTAGCACATCCCCCATAGATGAGCAAGGTACATGATATTCTTCATCTATTACAGATCAGTGGTTATCTTCATTATGAATCTCATGTCATCAATTGGGCTGAGATCGACGTTGAAGATGATAAAACCTTCTAGGAGTGGTCAGTATAGATCCAAGACCACAAATAGAAGGTGTTTTGTGGACATGTTATCCATTTTTTTCTTTCTTATGGGGACACGATCGTGTGGAGGAGAGTACTTGGGAACATGAGTTGCAGATACATGCTCAGTATACCGAGATTTTTGATGTTTATCTCTTTTCATCAAACAATTCTCACTTTGTGGTGTAGACCTCTTGTGTTTTTTAGATGGATCTCTTTTGTTTTTTGTTGTGTCTCGACCTCTATGAGAGGTATCTACCCTGGAAGAGTGTTTAAAAGATGGTTGTGGTTTACATGAGGTGTCATGATGTTCTATTGATGTGGTTGAGCTCCAATGGTGTAGAAAGACATGAGAGGTATTTCATGGGGTGGTTTTTTGGACATCACCTTTCTGATTTCCTATATGGGTTGGTTTTCAATTCTCGAGGATGAAATGTTTGAGATGTATCTTCTGTACGGTCCCAGATCATCGTCTATTGATAGTATTCATGCTTTCAAAGACCGAGGATCTCAAAGACGGCTCGGAGGATGTCTGGAGGAGTTCGTTAATGAAAATATGGATACAGGTGTGTTACATGATGTGACCAAGGGGTACACAACGTGTACCATTTGGTTTTTAGAAAAATAAAAATAATCATCGAGGGAATGATTTTTTTGGCGTATATCGCCTCGAGGAAGTAAATGGCATGATGAGGAGGTACACGTCACGTACTTCCCCGCTGCTGTGTGTTTTAAAAACACCCTTCCGCTTAGGGTTTTCAAACTCTATGGCTTGAGAGTAACCCCTCCAAACCCTATATGACTAAGACACATATTTCTTCAATGTTTGGGGATTTTTTCATCTTGGATAGGTTCACCGGTTACATCTTCGAGTTGTCTTCAATACGATGTAAGATCTACCTCCTTTATTTTGTTTATTCAATCATCCATCTCTCGTTTCTCATTTCGATATTATAGCATGTGATCTCCAAGGTCCTAAGGGTGTCCACATTGGTTGTTTTTTATGTGGTTTTGTTGCGACATCCTCGAAGGGATGCAGTTGTTGCGGGGGAGGTGATAATGATCCATTTCTGTGATCCATTCTCGAGCGAATAATGTAGACAACCTTTTGATGTAGGGGAATAATTTATTCTCAATTATATTATGTGAAACTGTAGAGTAATCCTATTTTATTTCATTGCATTGAATTGACTTAATTAAATATTTGAACTAGGTAAAAAGAATAGGATTGATCACATATTGATACTTTTAAACATGATTTTGGGTTGCCTCTTCATATTGAAAATAAATAAATAAATATTCTTTCATTGTTACCATATTTTTCTTGATGATATTGGTAATTAATGTAAAACCAAATTTAATTGATAATGAGTTGTCAAAGAAAAAGAGTATTGTAAATGAATATATTTTTTTTGTTGTAATTTTATGTTAATAAAATTAATGAATTAAGCATGTTTATTTATTATATGATTGATGTTATAGCAAACTTTTTAGGTAGCTCGTAGTTGGAGGCTAAAAATAATAAATACGTTAATTCTAGATAGATTAAAGAACTGGATGCTTGATAAAAAGATAATACCAGATAGGGTTCTAAGTTACCCTCTTGCATGTAAGTATGAGTGCTTTGTTCATTGGAACCATAAGCAATTATTATGTTTTAAGGATGTATTCCTTTTTAGGATCCAATAGACCAGTTGATGTGTTGTTTGTTTCCTACGTCTTGTGTTGTGATGTGATCTGGGATGGCTATTGTGATATGTGGGGGCAGAGAGGCCCATTAGTTGTGGCAGAAGTTGATTCCTAGAGTGGAGAGACGCATTATTTTATGCATGTGGGTTTCAGGGAGGACACCAATGGTGATGAAATGGGTTATAGGTGAATGATTATTTTCTTTTTGAATCCTTTTCTTTTCCCACTGCTCAAGGGAACTGGTCTTACATAACCTCCTTCCAAAAGCGGTGGAAACACATGGGGTATTACACGTGCTTTCTGTGTTTATTTTCTTGAAAGAGGATGGGTCTACACTCTTGGTATAGGTGGAGAATACATGATGGGTAGTTCATATTCTCAATTTGTTGAGCCCCCTTTTTATAGAAGTTTATAATTTTTTTCTAGAATCTCTGGTAATGTGGTAAATTAATAATGTTGTTAATAAATAATTGAATAAATGATATTATCCCATGGGGTTGGAGCTTGTTGGGATGCAATACTGAGGTAGTATTTTTGAGAAGCATTGGACTTAGTTTGGTTTTTCCTAGAGGGCATGAAAATTTGATGAGACGCTAATGAAATATAATGAGGAATTGTTAAACGTTAACTAATGTTTAATGAATTTACTAAGGTAAAGTGAAACTGATAAAAATGGAATTATGTAATATTATAAAGCTATTAAAAAGGTAGAGTTCATATAGGACACATTGTCTTAGAAGTGGCATCAGGGAGTCCGAGAGACGTTATCTGCATTTGAGTCTATGACCATTTTATGCCCATAGTGTGGTTGTGAGCTGTAGTATATCATGAAATTTATCTGTATCTATATGATTTTCCACCCTATCAGTTATGGAAACTGACACCTCAGGGATTATGAGCACTATGGGTGAGGACCCCAACATTTTAGTTGGAGGATGGATGGTTGACTACCCCCATTTCCCCTGCTCTCTTCTCAAGGTAGTTACTTGTTGTGATAGGAAAAATGGTTAGTTTCCCTATATATGTGTGTATAGGGATGTAATTATAGTGACCCATACTTTACATACATCAATTTTACTTCATAATTGATGTATAATTATTACAACATGTAACAAAACCATGACAAGACCGTGTAGGTATAGTGTCTTTATAAACTGGGAAACACAAACAACTTGTTCATAAAACATCTACATTTCCTCCCATTTATTTCATCATAAATAGAATCCTCATTATCATATCATACATAATAACCTTATTCATGGCCTGGGAAAAAGGAACGTATGAATGTTTGATCTCAAATTCTCAGTAATGTTAATCAATGGAAAAAACAATCATATCATATTCATAATAACATTACATTTAAAAATATTATACGGTATATAAAAGATCATAATATCATGTCATGGGATAAATCATAAAAGTGAAATGTAATCCCAATAGTAATAATATAAGACATTAAATGTTGTGGAATAAACATACATTCGTAAAAAATCATTTCCTATTATTCAAGGTTCATTTCCAAGACCATAATAGCAGACAACGTCTATTACGGAACTAGGTTCATTCCTCGTTCCAGCCCTGTATTATGAAACTAGGTTTACGTTTAATTTCATTCTTATAAATATCATGAGATATAAATCTATACCCAATTCATTGGAGATAGATATAGGTCCCAACCAACTCTAAATTAAACCACTCATACATGTGACACAAAAACAAAAATACATTTATCATATCATGACGCATGATAATTAATGGGTTTCTTAAACATTATTCCTTTATAACATAATCCATAAATGGATTTCATAAAAATACATTCATAATTTACACAATAAAATAAATTTAATAATAGAAATACCAAAATAAACCAATGTATTCATAGATGAAAATTAATTTTGAAAAACCCCTTGAGCATCATTACTGAGGAAAATATCCTTTTTTCATCAAACATGCTTTCCTTCCTCAAAATACCAAACAATTTTAGAAGAAATTATTTTATTGTAAATTAACCTAGTAATATTGTGTTGTAATATTAATTCTAATAAAACATTTTGAATAAGTAAAAATCTGTTCATGGCGTTCAAGTAAAAGAACATTGTTCTCGTACTTTTGTTGAAAACGTACAAAAAGTAACTCGTACTGAAAATGAAAAAATATTTCATTCATACCATATAGTAAAATTTAACAATTTTTAAAGTTAACATTAAAAAATTATTTAAGGATATAAAAATATTTTTATATACATATTTAGGAAACATGGACGTGGATGATATGTTACCCCCAGTAAAAACAAATGAATAAACAATATCGGATAAAAACAAGATTTGAAAATTTATCCCCTACCTTAGGTCTGATATGCTTCGTATGTATCTAAACCACCTTTATAATTATAAAAATATATTTAATTATATATTATTGGATAATAATCATTTTTATGATGAATAAATTTTAATCTGTTTGTTAGTAACATTTCATTGTTACTTGTCATTCAGGCGTTAACTACTTTAGGTTTTTTATGTATATTTTGTCGGATAAATTATTATTCCTATGTTGAGATTATAGTTATATCATTTACATCATTATAATATTATAATATATATATATAATATTTATTCATTTAATTTATTTATATAATCATTCTTTAATGATGATTATGAAGAACAAATCACATCGCTCTAGGGATACGATAAGCTGTATATACGCAAGAGGGACAATATAATTCCAATAATTTATAAATGGTATTGATGTGGATGGTTTATAATATATCATAATTATTATAATGTTATAATAATAATATAAAGTTATTATTTATAACCATTATATCCATACATGTAAGGTGGTGGTGAAAAATAGATTACACCACGACGTAGAGATAGTAAGTTGTACGTACGCACCCGCGGTGATTTCATTTTTTATAAGATGGATATAAGTTTAAATAGAGTTGTTTCATATTTTTAATAACATATAAGTATATCAATTATACTTATGTTATTACTTTATAATGAAACAACTAATGAATAGGAAGTATAATAAGAATGAAATTTGAATTAATCAGTAAAATAATTACCTCTTCCTCGACGTTCCTCCATTAAATTTCCTCATAGGGAACATGATATGGTATTTGAATAAGAACAGAACCTCTAGAATGAAAACATTAAAGTTTAGAAGGAAAAAATTTAGGGGGTGGTCGGGATTTAATTCTCCAAATTAAGTTTATTTGTGAGGGAGGAGGTTCCCTTTTATAATTTATGTGAGGGGAACTTTTGGAAACCTCAATCATATTAATTTATAAACAAATCAAACCCCACATAAAATCCACAAAAATGTCCAATTATAGAATATGAGATGATAGTTTATTGTAATCTGATCATCCAACAAATTTTATACAAGTGTTTATGTGAATTTAATCTTTATCATTTTAATTAACACTTTTTTATTCTATTTAATTTTAAACGTGGTAATAACATTATAAATATTTAATGGTTATAAATTCTTAATTTAATTGTGATAATAGAAAATAAATGGTTATTTAATGGCATTTTACAACCTATAATTATAACTTAGTAATTGTTAAAAAATTATGATTTTTAAATAATTTATAATAATGTTCATTTTATAAAATGTCAATAGTGTTAATTTTGACAAGGTTCAATTATTTGAATTTAAAAAAAATTTAAAAAAAATATAAATTCAATCCCAAATATTTAATATACTCGTAAAATGTCATAGTCTCCTATAAAATTCTTAGATCACTTTAGTTAGTTTATATGATTTTCATTTAATATTTTAAACCCATTTATTTGATATTTTTATTAATTAAATAATATCTACTTCACCATTGTGTCATTAATAATTGAAATTATTTAATATCTAAAATTTTAAAAAAAAATCTATGATGTAGGTAATTATTTTTTATTTCCAAATAATATCTATAATCTATGTTATCTTCTATTTATCCATATATTAAAATTGATATACTTATATAAAATGTGATTGGGATATTCTATCACATTCATTAATTTTTATTACATTCAGGTCATATTCATATATATGTGGCCATAAAGTGATTCCATTTTGAAAAATAGATGATAATGGTCTAATTTATACATATAAAAGGATTTTTACAGTGTTTAATATAATTTTAAAGTATTATTTTTACCTATAACTACCCAATTTAGCTTTTACAATGGTAAAAAAATAATTAACAATGTTACTATTCATAAATCTCAAAAACAAAAGTAGCCTACAAACATAATTAGACTTACTGATTCCAAATATGAAATCCATTTTTAAAATTTCAATACATAGAAGATGCAGTAATTAATTTTAAATCAATGTCGTTGTCAAAATTAAAGAACATGTCTTTTAAAATTTAAAACATTACAAAAGATTGAAATGTTTTTATATATGAATTCAATGTAAAATTAATTCCATGGAAATTAAATATATTAAATGGTAAAATTTAATTCAATTTATACATGAAAAATATTAAATATTATAATTTTACCATATAAATTATGTCGATGAAAAAATTAATTAATTAAAAATTAGTGTATTTTTATAATTCATCAAAACATGTAAGTTGTTAGAAAAATATAAGTTATTTATCCAAAGTAAATTTTTATATCCTGAATCAAAATAATATATTTATTTTTCCATATAAAAATTATTAATGTGTCAAAATCTTAATTTAAAATGGGTTGTCCATTCAAAGGTGTAAAATTAACCTTTAAAAAATAGATTTGTATCCATTAAATAAGGTTTTATTCATAACTTATGACTAAAATATCTATTAGATGAATATGAAAAATATTCTACTAAATATAGAACACAGATATATTTCTTTAATTTCATTACAAAAATTAATTCACTCAAAATAAAAAATATATAATTGAATTATATTTTTCATAAATAATTGATAGACAAGGAATTCATAAGGAATTTTCATAACATATTTATAATTTTTCCTGCCAACCTAACTTCTTGTCTATAAAGGTAATTTTATAATAGTAACATTTTTCTGTTTATTTAAACTCATGATTATGTGAAATGTAAGATACTGAGTAATAAATAATATTTAAAGAAAATAATTCATAAAAAACATATGGGTATTACATTCTACCCCCCTAGAAAATAAATTTCACCCTCAAAACTCATCACTTGTAAACAAACATATGATTATATATCTCGCACATCATATCCGCAAGTTTCCATGTAGCTTATTCAAATTGATCTTTCCTCCAGAACTATTTAACCATGTTATTGGTCTTGTTTCATAGAACTTTTTCCCAACAATCAAGAATCTATTTTGGTAGTACATCATAATAAAAATCATTCTCTAATGGTACGACTTTTGAGCATAGTACATGTGATGGATAAAGTATGTACTTTATCAAGAGGGAGATACATGGAAAAGATCATGAACATCAGAGAGATTCAGTGGAATCTCCAAATGGTAAGCAAAATTACCAACATGATATAGAATTTACAAATGATCGTTATACCTTGGACTCAACATTCCCTTCTTTCAAAATATCATTACTCTCTTATTGGGAGATATTTATAGGAACAACTAATCACCAAATTCAAACTCTAGGTCTTTTCTTTGGTTGTTAGTATAACCTTTTTGTCGACTTTGAGATGATCTTGTGTGTTGTTGAATAGATCTGACCTTTTCTACTATTTCATCAAGTAGATCAGGTCATAATAGATTTCTTTCCCCAAATTCATCCCAGAAAGTTTGATTTCTGCAAATCATTCCATATAGGGCTTCATAAGTATCCATATGAATACTAATGTGAAAGATATTATTGTTTGAATAATCTACCAATGGTAGGTGTTGATCCCAACTACCTTTTAAATTCATAGAGAAGTCTATAAACACGTCTTCCAGTGTTTGAATTGTCCTCTGAGAGTGACTGTCTGTTTCAGGATGATATGTAGTTCTAAAACATTACTATGTATCCATAGAATGCTGAAGAATTCCCCAGAACGTTGAGGTAAACCTCACATCCCGATCAGATATAATGGAAAGTGGTACACCATGGAATATTACATCTTACCTTACATATATCCTGAAAAGATGATCAAGAGGGAAATCCTCTCTAATAACAATGAAGTGCATCGACTTCATAAGGTGATCAACTATAACCTAGATAGCATTATTGCCTTTCTATGTTTTAGGAAGCAATATGACAATGTCTACAGTGATGTTTCCCCATTTCCCTTCTAGAATGGGTAATGGTTATAACATCCCGTTAGACTTTTATCTATCATTCTTATAATGCAAACAAACCAATCATTGAGAGTCATATTCAGTGACATCTCTTTTCATGCAATCCCACCAGAAGTGTAATGGCTCAGACCTCTCTGGTCCATTCCTTTGTGATAATCGGGTGTATGAGGTGATTCGGGAGTTCATGGTGACTTTTCCACAACACTTAACAATTTTTCAGTTTAGGGAACAGTTCCAATAGTATATAGTTGTGAATAGTGAAATGGTGACCTTCTAGGAACAGTTTATCGGTATCCTATATCAGTAACCTCTTTTTCCATTGTCAAATTTCCAATTCTTTGAACAGTTCTATAGGTGAACAGTTCTATGGGTAGCCACTATTTCCTTTTCCAAATTTTTAGTTCTGTGAAAAGTGTTTCTAAAACGGTAGGTGTATGATGTTTCCATAATGGTTGGTGTATAGTGTTTCTAGAATGGTAGGTGTACAATGTTCTATCGGTGAGGTTTTAACGGTGAGGTTCATGAACAGTGTTCTATCATTGAGGTTCTAATGGTGAGGATCATGAACAGTGTTCTATCGGTGAGGTTCATGAACAGTGTTCTATAGGTGAGGTTCTAACAGTGAGGTTGATGAATTTTTTTTTATCAGTGAGGTTCTAACGGTGAGGTTTGTGAACAATGTTTTTCCTTTGACAAATTTTGAGTTTGTGAACAATGTTTCTAACTTCCTACTTTTTTACCCCTTTATCATTTTCCTTTGACATAAAATGCATTTAAAGCCTATTTTTATGGATTCTAAGGCTGATTCAAAGGCAATAACTCCTATATTAATTATTCTTAAGGCTTTGGATGTTTTAACTTGGTCAAACCATGTGGTTTAATGTGATTTTGTTTATGGGAAATCAAGGGTATCTTAAACTGCTGCTCGGTTAAATCTCCAAAAGGGTCACGATATCTTCCTCTCTAGTTCTTCCTCCATGATATCAGCTATGAGATGATAGAACCATTCATTATATTCCATAGGGTTAGTGCAATATAACATTCCTCCAAGGATTTGTTATCCTCTATATCTATGCAACCAAGTTGTATCAATAAATATTCAATATAAGGTATGTTTTATCATCATTCTTTTGGGGTTCATCATCACCTCTTTATTCTTACCCTGATACAGGATGTTATCACCATACTTATAATGGAGTTTTTTTTTTGGGTTTTGGTTGGTGTGGTCATACCGTGGAATCCTCCGGTGGATGAAGTTGACGCGAAAAGAGGTGATCATGACTCGTAGTGTGGACTGTTCTCATATAAATAACGTCAGGAACTATTTGAGTTAGGGGATTCATTACTTCTCTATTATTTTACGTGAAACACTATTGTTAGAATGATTTTTCCCAATTGATCACAATATAAATGACCTAATAAATATTTGAACCAGATAAGAAAATTGATATCGGTCATATGTTATTGCCTCTTATTTTTCTAGATAGTATGATATCAATGATTGTTGTGTTAACCATTTTGTTCATGATAAGGATTGTTAAATAATGTACAACTGGAATTAATTGATAATGGTTTGGATAAAGTTAATGATTCATGTAAAATAATCTTGTTCGTCTTGTTTTAATTTGATGTAAATCAAATTGGTGTAGTAAGCATGTTTAATTAATTTGTGATATCTTACTGTTTAGGTTTCCCAAATGTGGAAGCTATGTATAATAAATCTGTTAATTCAAAATGAATTATTTGTTTGATAATTGTTTGAGGGGTTCTGGGTTACCCTGTTGATTGTTAAAGGGACAAGAGCCCAATGGTTAAGATGTTTGTTTCTTGCTTCCTGTGATGTGATGTGAGCATAGAGGGCTGTTGTGATATGTGGGAGTATGGAGACATTTGGTTGTGGCAGCCGATGATGCCTATAGTTGGGAGATGCATCGGTTTATGCATGTGGGTGTCGAGGAGGAAACTAGGGATGATGGAATGGGATGGATGTGATTGTTGTATTCTTGATGATTTTTATTGGTTGATTATATGCTTTAATTTTCCCCACTGCTCAAGGAAGCTGGTCTTTCTTACCCATCTTCCGAAAGAGGTGAAGACGCACGCGGTATGCCACCTGATTTCCGTGTTTTGCTTCTCAAGGGAGGATGGGTCTACACTCTTACTATAGGTAGAAAAGACTCGATGATTAGTACATATAGTCACCGTGTTAAGGGTCCTTGTGTTTATAAGAATAGAATTTTTTTCTAGAATGACTGGGAATTTGGGAATGTTATTTTGTAATGAATAATTGAATAAATGATGTTAACCCCTGGGGTTGGTGTTTCTGGAATGTAATGATGTGGTTGTAATTTTAATGGGATAGTTGACTTGGGATGTGATGATACAAAAGTTTAATGTGGAATATTAAATGGTTAATTAATGTTTAAATAATTAACTAATGTAAACTGGAACTGATAAAAAGGGAACGAAGTAATCTAATAAATCTCTTTAAATTTTTGTGTGCTTATACGATATATAGTCATAGAAGTAGTGGCCAGGAGATCGAGAGACGTTAGATGCAGTTGAGTATAAGACTATGTTATGACCATAGTGTGGTTGTGAGATATAGTATATTATGTACATTTTGTGTTTCTATATGCCACTCCACCATGTCCGTAAGGGAAACTAACACCCCAGGGATTGTGAGCCATGGGGGTGTTTTCCCCAACATTCTAGTGGGAGGATAGATGGATGACTATTCCCTTTGGCCCCACTGTCTTCTCTTGTTAGTTACTTGTTATAGTATTCACAGTGGTTATTTTTTCACATATATGTGTGTAGGGTGTTGTAATGGATTGTGGTTATTCACACACATATATTTTGGATATAGTACCCTACAGACGACTATTGTTGTAACGTGTATAGGCTGTGATGGATTGTGGATCCTTACTTGGTGTATGGGATGTAATGGCATGAGGTATAATACCTGAAGTATGATACATGTAATCTGAGCTATGGTGGCTCCTAGAAACTACCTGGTTACTTTCTTGTATAGATGTGGTGGTTTTGTTGTATGATGTTCATATTGTGGTGCTTCGCCTAGGTGTCTGCGGGCAATACTTTTTGGAGATATATTCTTAGGACGTACGACATTGGGGAAAAGTGGAAAACTGGGGGGGATGTAGTAGCAGGGTACCCCTGATATTTTTCATTATAATATATACTATTTTATTCATTACTTGGTTAGAGTAGCAACAGTGTATTTGGGAACTTAATACACCCATTTAGGTGATGAGTTTGTTTCACTTGTTGTTCAATGTGCTTTAGCATGGTTTATTTACTTTTGATCGAGAGGGTTTATGGAGGATCCTACTAAGTATAATTTTATACTCACCCTATGTATATATAAACTATTTTTCGGGTCACTTGGATCAGATTGGAGATCAAGCTGGTTTCTACTATCTTGGGGTTGCAGGAGCAGTTCGGGCTTGTGGTTGCTTCTGTTTTTTACTCTCTTTTGGGTACTTGTAGTTTCTCCCCTTCTAGTTGTAATACATTTTCATGACATTATGTATGTGCAATTGGGTTTTTTTTTATATTTCCATTCTGATTTAGAGTTTTTTGGTGTCTATTTTATCTCTCTCTTCAGCATGTGTTCTCTTAGAGGGCATTGCCTCCCATTTGTGTTCTTACTATACCCTAGGTGCTAGTCCCCAACCAAGGGCCTACTAGAGGTCAGACTCAGGGGTCATTATCTCACTTCTCACATTTCCGGCCTAGGATGGGTACACATTTAGGGGAGGGGGTCATGACAGAGTGGCATCAAAGGTCTGGTTGAGGGATAGGATAGAGTATGGAGTTTGGCATAGGTAAGGTTGCATTGGTTATGAGGGAAACAGTGTCATTCATGTCTATAAAATGATATAAACAATACATACTGGCTGAGACATTGGTGTATAGGGCCCCCTATGATCTCATGTACATACCATTATGTTTACAATGGATACTAAACAATTGGATAATAGTTACAGGGTAGAGACCTAGGAAAGGATCATTCATCATTCTTCTTTGTGCATGTGTTAGAATGGGTATACCATGGGATTAGATAAACTAAAATCAATGAAAATTAATTAATGAATTAATGTTTAGTCTTCCATATTCTAGGTTTAAGATCTCTAACATTTTTTATTTTACTGGTGTGGCTTTAGGTCGACGTCCTCATCAGGTTTTCATAGAAAATGTTTATTAAGCTGTTCTAGCAGATCGTCGAAGGGTTGAGGTTGAAGACGATGACACTTGGTGGAAGACACATTGAGAGTTTTAGCACCAGAGTCTACAGAAGTACGAGGGTTCCGTTTCCAATGTAGTCATAGAAGACTGGTTGGAGGAGGTTGAGATAGGATTTACTTCGATCCTTGCTTGAAAGGATCACTGGTTGTCCTTGGTTGTGACGATGCTCCATGGAGTACCGACGTAGTGGTGGTTCTTGTTCCTCAGGGATTGTGAGGAGTCAGCGATCACATTGGAGGAGTTCTAGAACAAGTTTAGAGTTGAGTTTCATTCTTCGACCATGAAGGCATCAAGTCTCTAGGAGTTTTCTACCGTTCTACATGGGAGCACTAGTGTGCGACAGTTTGGAATCCATTTCAGGAACCTTTTATGATATGATTCAGACCTATTTCCAGATGAGGAGGCCAGGGCGAGGCATTTCGAGGAGGATTTGAGTCCAGAGATCCAGCGCCATGTCACCCCATTTTTGTTGAAGACATATCTTTAGGTTTTGGAGATGGAAGAGGGAGTCCGGAAAACTTTTCCTAGGACCAGATCATAATGAGAGGGTAATCATCATGATTCCTCACGATGCAGAGCTGTGGTCCGAGGGTCCGGGTTTTCAGGGCAGAAGAGTTTCTGTTCAGCCGAGGGTAGGTCCCAACACTTCACATCCCATTTATCTAGAGGCAGTAGATCCCAGGCATATTCTTAGGGATCATGAGCTTTTTTTCTGGTGGCGGTTTTGGTCATCAGCAGTGGGAGTTCCCAACCTTTCAGAGTAGTCATCGCGCACAAGGCGCTATGATCAAGGTTCCTCCATTGAGTTAGTTCCAGCCAAGGTAGCAACAGCAAGTTACACCTGCTATAGATTAGAAAACGGTAGATGGGGTAGACAGAGGACAAACCCTTGATACTCCCCATCCATAGAATGAAAAGGGTGGCCGTGGTTGTGGTCTTTATCCAGGTCAAAGAGATCATAGAGGAGGTCCGAGTCAGCTTCATGCTCTAGCATTTCCAGCTCTAGACAACCCAGACATCGTTCGAGGTACTCATTTCTTGTTTTCTACATTTTTGTATGAATTGTTTGATTCAGGAGTGACACACTCATTCATATCACCTAACCTTGTCCATGCTTTGGGACTTGAGGTAGATAGGCTTCGAATGGCCTTGGTGTTGACTACACCAGTTGGAGGTCGAGCTGACTTATTTGAACTATGTAGGGACTGTGATCTAGTGTTGGTGTAGCACTGCTCTTGGGGAGATTTCTTATGTCTACAAATACAACCATATGATGTCATCCTTAGCATGGATTGGTTGTATTCAGGGTAGGATATTGTAAATTGATTTAGAAAGAAGGTCATTTTATTTGGTGCTGATGGAGAGCCAGTAGTGTTTGGTGGAAAGAGAGATCCTCAGATGGGTCATAGGTGCGTTCCATCCTTATCATACATGATGGCTGAGATGATGTTGGGGTCTTCAGAGTTTCATCAGTTTTCATTTCCTAGGGCCGTAGAAGAGTACCCTAATGTCTTTCCAGAAGAGGTTGTAGCATTACCCCCTCGATGAGAGATCGAGTTTGGGATCAAGCTACAACTAGGAGCATCACCAATCACTAATTCTCTATATAAGATAGCCCCTTCTGATTTATTGGAGCTACATATATATCATGATGGTCTGTTATAGTGTGGTTTTGTTAGTCCATGTGTGCCGCCATGGGGTGAACCAGTTTTGTTTGTGATGAAGGCTAACGGTAGTTTGTGGTTGTGTGTCAATTTTTTTCACTTAAAAAAAGTTAAAATAATGAATCACTATCCTCTTATGTGGATTGATGATTTATTCGATCAACTGAAGGGTTCATGTTGGTTCTTAAAGATCAACTTGTGGTCAGTATAAAATCAGATGCATGTGATGGATGAGGATATCACAAAAACTACATTCCATTGTCATCATGGGAATTATAAGTTCATTGTAATGTTGTTCGGTGTAATGAATGCTCTAGTTGTGTTAATGGGATTGATGAATGCTGTGTTCCATGAGTTCCTAGGAAATTTTTTGGTGGTTTTCATAGACTACATCATTGTATACTCCATGTCTGAGGAGGAGCTTGCAGAGAATCAACACGTTGATTTGAGGGTTCTTCTTCAACCTCAGTCACTTGGGATGTTGTCGAAGTGTGTGTTTTGGGCTTGAGAAATCTGTTTCTTGGGGCATGTTGTGTCCCACCAAGTATTAGCTATGGATCCATCTATGATTGAAGCACTTGTGTCTTGGACAGCCCCCATGATATTGTCAGGGTTGCAATGATTCCTTGGTCTCGCATGATACTACATGATGTTTGTAGTTGATTTCTCGTGAATTGTGACTACTCTGGAGATTTTACCTAGATGGATCAGGCATTCATATGGACTAATCAGTGTCATGTATCTTTCGAGTATCTAAAGGAGAAGTTAGAAAGTTCTCCAGTTCTTTTTCTTCCAGGTGAGGGAGTTCAGTTTGATGTATTATTTGATGCTTCACATCTGGGGTTAGGCTGTTTTCTGATGCAGTAGAGATCAGTTTTTTCTTATAGGTCTTCGTAGTTGCATCCCCGTTAGAATAATTATGCCACCCATGATCTTGATTTGGAATCCATATTGTTTTCTCTGAAGTTGTGGAGACATTACCTCACTGGAGAGTGCTTTGTGGTTTTCACAGATCAGAAGATTTTTAGGTATGTTTTCTCCCAACATGACTTGAACATATGACAATGTCATTTGATGGAGTTCTTAGAGGTATATGACTTTGAGATATTATATACAACTAGAAAGGGGAATGTTGTAGTTGATGCACTGATTGGAATGTCATGTAGTGATGATGTGCATGAATCTGATGATTTTTGAAGAGTAATGGAAGAAATGTCATCACTACATCTTGATATGGGAGAATTTTGGGGTAGAGGTTGTCTTTTTCAGATTACAGTACAGTCATATCTGGTGCAGAAGTTCGAAGTGTCCTAGTTGGGGGGTCTAGAGGTGGAGGTCTTGAAAGACCGAGTTGTTTGTGGCAAGGCCCCTGATTGGTGGTCTGAGGATGAACAACACTGAGTGTTGTATCATGGAAGGATTTGTGTTCCTTTGAAAATGCACAAGATGGTTATTAGAGAGTTTCATAGTTCCTCTTTAGTCTTTCATCCTGGAATTATAGTGATGTACTAAGCCTTGAAGAGCCTATTTTAGGGTCTTCGGCTGAAGCGTTCAGTTGCGGAGTTTGTGTCTCGATGATTAGTCTGCCATAAGGTGAAGTCCCAACACCATGTTCCTGGTGTCTTCTCCAGCCATTAGTTATTCCTCAATGGAAGTGGGAGGAAATCTCAATGGACTCTATTACTGGTTTAACTTGAGCTCTAGACATGATGATATTTGGGTGGTAGTGGATCTCATAACAAAATTGTCCAACATTATAGCAATCAAGGAGTCGATCTCGGTGGATGTTTTGTCAAGGAAGTATCTAGAGGAGATGGTTAGACTTCAAGGAGTCCTAGGAATGATAATTTCTGATCAAGATCCTCTCTTTACTTCTAGGGTGTGGAGAGGTCTCCAACATGCTTTTGGTTCTCTCCTATGCCTTCACAGTACTTTTCACCCTCAAATGGATGGTCAGACAGTGTGAACCATCCAGACTCTTGAAGAAATATTACGGTCTTGTGTTCTTGATTTTGGAGGTTCATGGATATGGTAGTTACCCTTGGTGGAGTTCTCTTACAATAACAGTTTTAACTCCATCATCAGTATGACACTGTTTGATACCTTGAATGGACGGCCTTTCCATTCTTCATTGTGCTGAACTGGGCTCGGAGAGTCAGCAATTCTCGGACCGATACTAGTTTAGAATTCAATAGAGATGGATCAGGTTATTCATGAGAGGATGAAGATAGGGAAAGATCCTCCAAAATCTTATGTTGATCAAAGAATAAGACCCTTATAGTTTAATTCTAGGGATCATGTGTTTCTGAAGGTGACTCCTCATCATGGGCAACGCCGATTTGGTCATGGAAGTAAGATTTCTCCCCTGTTTGTTGGGAATTTAGAGGTGTTTTCTCATGTGGGAGTTGAAGCATATTAAGGAGCACTTCCCCCACAGACGATTCAGATACATGTTGTTTTCCATGTATCACAGCTCTATCGTTATATTCATGATAACTCTCATGTCATCGATTGTGGAGAGATTGATGTTGATGATGATGCGACCATCGAGGAGCAGCCTATGGAGATCCAAGAATGCAAGGAGAAGGTGTTGCATGGGCATTATATCCCCTTGGTTCATGTCTTTTGGTGACACGGTGGCATGGATGATAGTATCTAGAAATGTGAGTCATAGATACGTCCTCAGTACATAGAGTCGTTTGATGTTTATCATTTTTCATGTATCGATGTAGCCTTTATGGTTATAAACGTTCAATGTTTATGAGATGGTTTCCTTTTTTGCTTTTGTGGATTGATCTCATTTGAGAGGAATCTCGATGGGTGGTTTTTCAGACCCCGTTTTTTTCACTTTAGGTGGGTTTTGAATTCTTGAGGACGAGAATATTTTGAGAGGTATCTTATGAAATGGACCAAACCTCTATAGACCATTATTTTGCAATTATCGATTGTATGAGGTGATACGAGAGATCAAGGTAAATTATCCCCAACACATGCCAATTTTTCTTTTTAGTGAATAGTTCCAATGGTAGACAGTTGTGAACAGTGAAACAGTAACCATCTATGAATAGTGTATCAGAAACCTCCATCAGTAACATCTCTTTCCTTTGCCAAAATTTCCAATTCTATGAATAGTTTTATCGGTGAACAGATCTATTGGTAACCTCTAACGGCAACCTCTTTTTCCTTTTCTAAATTTTGAATTCTATAAAAAGTGTTTCCAGAATGGCAGGTGTACAGTCTTTCCATAACGGTAGGTGTACTGTGTTTCCATAACGATAGGTGCACAGTGTTCTGTCAGTGACGTTCTAACAGTAAGGTTCTTGAATAGTGTTCTACCATTGAGGTTGAAGAACAGTTTTCTATCAGAGAGTTTCATGAACAATGTTCTATCTATGAGGTTCTAATGGTGGGGTTCATGAAAGTGTTCTATCGGTGAGGTTCATGAATAATATTCTATCTGGGAGGTTCATGAACAGTGTTCCATCGGTGAGGTTCTAATGGTGAGGTTCATGAAAAGTGTTCTATCGGTGAGGTTCATGAACAGTGTTCTCTCGGTGAGGTTCATGAACAATATTCTATCGTTGAGGTTCATTAACAGTGTTGTTCCATTTCCAAATATTGACTTTGTGAACAATGTTTCCATCTTCCTACATTTTTTCCCCTTTATAATTTTCCTTTGACGTAAAAGAATATAAAGCCTAATTTTATAGACTCTAAGGCCGATTCAAAGGCCATAACTCATATATTACTTATTCCTAAGGATTTTGATGTTTTTATGTGGTCAAACTGCATATTTTAATGCGATCCACTTTTAATGGGAAATCAAGAATATCTGAAATTGTAGCTCTGTTAAATATTTTAAAGGGACAAGATATATTCCACTCTAGTTCATCCTTCATACTCTCGACTATGATATGATTGAACCTTTAATTATATTCTATAAGGGTTGTGCAATCAAACATTCCTCCTACGGTTGGTTCTGCATTGTTTCTGTGAAACCAAGAAGTATCAATCAATCTTCAATATATGGTATGTATTATCTTCACTCTTTTGGGGTTCATCTTCTCCTGTTTCTCCATGACCTATTATAGCATGAAATATCTATGTTTATAATGGAGTTTTCTTAGGTTTCGGTTGGTGTGGTCATACCGTGGCATCCTCGACTGCATGCAGTTGTTGCGAGAGGAGGCGATCGTGACCTGTTGTGTGGACTGTTCTCGTTTAAAGAACGTCATGAACTGTTTGAGGTAGGGGATTCGTTGCTTCTCTCTTATTTTAAGCAAAACTGTATTGTTAGCATGATTTATCCCACCAGATCACAGTAGAAATGAACAAATAAATATTTAAACCAGATAAACAAATTGATATTTGTCATATATTGTTGCCTCTTGTTTTCCAAGATAGTTTGATATCAATTCTTGTCGTGTTTATCCTTTTGTGCTTGAAAAGAATTGTTAAAGAACATAAAGTCGTAAATAATTGATAATGGTTTGGATAAAGATAAAGAGGCATGTAAATGGATCTGTTTCTTCTTGTTTTAATTTTATGTTAATCAAAATGGTGTAGGAATCATTTTTAATTTATTTTTGATAGCTTACTATTTAGGTTAACCGAATGTGGAACCTACGTATAATAAAGCAGTTAATTCAAAATGGATTATTTGTTTACTAATTCATTAATGGTTTCGGATTTACTTGCTTGGTTGTTAAAAGGCCAAGATCCCAATGTTTAAGATGTTTTTTTCATGCTTCTTGTGTTGTGATGTGAGCATGGAGGGCTGTTGTGATGTGTGGGGGCATGGAGACGTTTGGTTGTGGCAGCAGATGACACCTAGAGTGGCAAGATGCAATAGTTTATGCATGTGGGTGTCGGGGAGGACACCAGGGATGATGGAATGGGATGGATTTTATTGTTGGATGCTTTCTAATTATTATTGTCTGATTATCTGCTTTACTTTTTCCCACTAATCAAGGTAGCTGGACTTGCTTACCCTTCTTCTGAAAGAGGCGAAGGCGTGCGGGGTATTCCACATACATTATGTGTTTATCTTTTCAAGGGAGGATGGGTCTATGATCTTTCTATAAGTGGAGAGGACTCAATGAGTAGTACATCAACTCACTGTGTCGATCCCCCTTGTGTTTAGTAGCATAGAATGTTTTTCTAGAATTCCTGGGAATATTGGAAAGTAATTTTGTAATCAATAATTGAATAGATGATGTTAACCCTTGGGGTTGGAATTACTGGAACATAATTATGAGGTAGTAATTTTATAGGGATAGCTGACATTGGGTGTGATGCTAACAAAGTTTAATGTGGAATTTAAAATGGTTATTGATTGTTTAAAGAATTAATTAATGTAAAGTGGATCTTTTAAAAAGGGAATTAAGTAATCTAATAAAGTTATTTAAATGGTTGTGTTCTTATAGGATACCTAGTCTTAGAGGTGGAAGCCCAGAGTCCATGAGACGTAATCTACAATTGAGTCTATCACTAGGTTATTCCCATAGTGTCGTTGTGAGATGTAATATATTATGTACTTTTGGTGTTTCTATACACTACTTCACCCTGCTAGTAAGGGAAACTGACACCCTAGGGATTCTGATCCATGGGGTGTGTTTTCCCCAACATTCTGCTGGGAGGATGGATGGTTGACTGCCCCATTTGGCCCCACTCTCTTCTCTTAGTTGTTACTTGTGGTGGTAGGCACAGTGGTTAGTTTTCCCCATATTTCTGTATAGAGGGTTGTAATGGCATGTGGTTATTCACACACATATATTTTGGATATTGTATCCTATGGACTAATAAAGCTGTAAGGTGTATAATTTGTGATGTCTTGAGTATCTTTACATGGTTTATGGGATATAATGGATTCATGTAAAAGACCTGATATATGATACACATTATGTGAGCTTTGGGGGCTCCCAGAAACTACCCAGTTACTTTCTTGCATATACGTGGTGGTTTTGTTGAACGAGGTGCATATTTTGTTGCTTCGCCCAGGGGTATGCAGGTAAGACTTTTTGGAGAGAGATGCTTAGGATGTGTGACGTAGGGGAAAAGCGGAAAAAAAGTGGGAAAGTAATAGCGGGGTTCCCTTGATATTCTTTATTATATTATATACCCTTGTATTTGTTACATGGTGAGTGTATCCATCATGAGGATGGGAAATTAGTATACTTGTTTAGGTGACGATTTAGTTTCACTTTTTGTTTAGTGTGCTTTATCATGCATTCATTACATTTTCATGAGAGGATTTGGGGAGGATCCTACTTACTATACTATTATACTCACCCTATGTATATAAAAAATGTTTTTTATGTCAATTGGAGGAGTTGGGAGATCAAGATGATTTCTACGAGCTTGGGGTTGTAGGAGCTGTTCATTCTTGTGGTTGCTACTGTTTTTTTACTCTCTTTTGGGTACTTGCAGTTTTTCCCATTTTAGTAGTAGTACTTTTACATGACATTGCATAAGTTCACATGGGTTTTCTTTTATATTTTAGTTCTGAGTAGGATTTGGTTGGTGTCAATCTTATCTCTACCTTCCGCATGTGTTCTCTTATAGGGTAATGCCTCCCATTTGTGTGTTTACTATACACCTGATACTAGTCGCCAACCCAGGGCCAACTAGAGGCTGCACTTAAGGGTAATTATCTCCCATCTCACATTGCCGACCAAGGAGGGATAAACTTTGTGGGGAGGGGGTCATGAAAATAAGTACTCATATAGATCCATATACATCTTTTTTCGTACATGGTGAATAGAGAATAATAAACCATGAGACATATCCAATATCTCTTTCATTAATTATGGTCAAGGAGGAATAAAAACTCAATTCCTAGTCATGATAATTTCATGACAATCATGGTTGTCTTCCAGAATATGTCCCACCTTTTTAAAAAAATCTATATCTACTTTTGGTGCCAATATAATCTTCACATGTTTAGATAATTGAACATTAATTTGTGAAAAAAAATATTTCTCCCCTTCTATTAATAATTCAAGATATATCCTTTAAGAATATATACATATTGGATCTTTGGTGATCCTCATCATAGATAAACTAGTATATAATCTTCGACTCAAAGAATCTTCCTCCTTCTTCACTTTCCCAGGGTGGTAATGTATTGTGTAGTCGTAATCATTAATCAACTCCAACCATCTTATTTGGAGCATATTTGGCTCCATTTCTTTGAAAATATTCCATAAATAGTTTTGATTAGTATAAATATCATAGCTTTCACCATAAAGATAAAGTGTTTGTATCTTTAATGCAAAGATTATACAGCTAACTCCAAATCATGGGTTGGGTAATTTTTCCCATTGATTTTCAACATTCATGAGGCATAATCTTTCACCATATCATTTATCATGAGAACACATCCCATCCCCTACATGGATGCATCAATATAGATCATAAATCATTCTCTACTACATGTCGGTGGGAGCGTAGGTTCATTGACAAACCTTCTTTTTTAGGTCATTGAAATCCTCTTCACATTTATCCATCCATAGGAACATAACTCATTTTTGAGTCAACTTCATGAGTAAATTAGATAATCATGACAATTCATTCACAAACTGGTGATAATATCCAGCCAAACCAATACAACATCAGATCTTAGTTACTTTTTTGGGTGGTGAACATCTTTTAATAACCTCAATTTTTGTTGGATCCACAGATATCCCCTCTCTTGAGATTATGTAACCCAACAATGAATCTTTTTGCAGCCAAAATTCACACATGGTAAATTTTTCATCAACCTTCCCATTTCTTAGGGACATCAGTACATTTCTAAATTGACCTTTATGTTTTTCCCGTTCGCTTTGAAAATATAAGAATATAATCTATAAAGACTACCACAAACTGATCAAGATTTTCTTTTAAGACTCTATTCAGTAGATCCATATATATAGCGGGAGCCTTAGTAAGACCAAAATGAATAACTATAAATTAATACTTTCCATACCTTGTTGGGAATGCCTTCTTTGGTATATCCTATTTTTTGGCCCTTAATTAATTATATCCCGAACAAAGATCAATCTTGGAAAACTATTGAGCTCCATGTAGTTTTAAAAGAAATTCATCAATGTGAGGAAGAGGATATATGTTCTTGATAGTGATCTAGTTAAGTTCTCGATAATCAATTCCAAATGTCAATAATTCATCTTTCATTTAAACAAATTGAACATGTGCTCCCCAAGGCGATGCACTAGGGTGTATGAATCCTTTATCAATATTCTCTTGGAGTTACTTCTTCAATTCCTTCAACTCAATTGGGGCCATTCTATAAGGTGTCTTTGAAATATGCCTAGCACCCAATATGAGTTATATTGAAAACCCAACATCATGATTTGGTGGAAGAACTAAAAATTTCTCCAGAGAGACATCATCAAACTCCCATACAATGGGTGTATTATTAATTGTAATTTTCACCCCTACTAATTTAGATAAATAGCCTTCATTTGTTAGAATCAAGACCCATAAGATTCAGGAAATATCTACTGGATGTTTATATTAATCCATGCATCGATAGATGATAATAGATTGATCTAGAATATAAATTGTGACTTCCCTTCCATGGATATTGATGCGATCTCGAAATAGATAATCCAATCCATGCAAACAATAACATAAAATTTCACTATAGGAAGGATCATCAAATTTTCAAGAATTAATTTCCCACAAATTCAACTGAAGAGGAATTATAAATATTTGATGTGAATGTTGGGCCGTTAGGAGCTTTCACAACTAACTCAACATCTAATAGTTGAGGTAATACAAAGATATTCATAGAAAATTTATCTGAAATAATATAGTGGGTGGATCCAGATTAAAATATTACATTTTCTACTTTAGAGTGGATGTTAAGTGTACTTTCACCACTTCATTATTGTACACCACATTACCGATAGTGATATCATGTGACCTTCCTTTTCCATTGGCCTTAAAATTTTTTTGACGTCGATCTTCATCAATAACCCTTGTATTATGGAATTGAATGGTATAATACCACATTTCCTTTCACTTGTAACATTGAAGTGTTGAAGGTTCATTATGTGTATCTTTTTCATTGTTCGCATCATTAGACCTTTTTTTCCATCACTTCAGCATTCAATTATCTTATGAAATTCTTTTCCACACCAAAAAAATTTACTATTCCATCTATGTTTCTTTCAACATATTTATCATTAGGGATAACTCATATACTTTTCAGTGTGTTCTATAGATTTTTTATTGAATTCCATTTTTCTGTTCTTATAAAACCCATATGAATTGTGGTTTACACTATTCTTCATCTACACCTTCAGAGAACATCGAATAATTTCCTCATAGCTGTTGAAGTCCCTTATGGATAATTCCCTTCAGAAATTTGGTTTTAATCCAATAAAGAATCGGTCAATCTTACTCTCAGGTTGGATAATAATTCCAGAAGCATACCATAAAATTCATGAAAAATTTTCATCGCAGGTATCAAAAGATTCAGCATCATTTTTTTAAGATCATGGAAATCCTTGTACATCTTTGTTCCACGAATATAAGGAAAGGACATATTGAAAAATATTTTCATGAACTCATCCCATTACATGGAATCATTTTCAACACATTGACTTGTTTTCTCGATAATATTAGACCACATATCTGCTTTACCTTCACAAAAATATAATACTAAGATGAATTTCTCATGGTTAGAACATTGTAGATATGAAAATATATTATCACTGTTATTAATCCATGTAGGGTAGTGAGACGGCATAGTGGAAGCTGGTGGGCTAGGAATTCAAAATTTTCTACATGACTGGAGTGACATAACCATGTTAACTCCAGTGATCTTCTCTCGGTTGGGTCCGAGGAAGTTTCATTGTTTAAACAGAGCACAAATATAAACTGAAAATGTATGTAGTTCAGAATTGACATGTGCAAGTCCGTCGTTGAATGCCGACAATCGTTGCTCGAAGAATCTGATGTTGAAGCCCTATAGATTGTATACACACGCCTCTCGAATCTACTAGTGTGTCATTTGTCATGATATGGGTGCTAGCGCGGATCTTCAACGCTAACATCAGCACATCGACGATCACCACCATACAAAATCCTTCAATCTGTGATGAACGAACTTGGAGATCTTCTTTATCCTAGGAGACTCTCTCTATTGATTCCAAGAGGAGAGAAAATCTCTCATTCCCAATACGTGAATAGTTAACATTGGAGAGCCTCTCGCTCACTTATATAGGTATTGTTTAAAACATACGGTATGGATTCTCGGCCCCTGTATAATAATTTTCTTCTATATAAGTGTTATAAAAAATTATTTATGACAAATAAAATTGTTCCATAAATATTATCTGTAATTCATTTCTTACTTGTGCTATATAAATATATTACGTGATAAACATTAGTATTTAACTTAACTCACACCTATTTCTAATATTAAATGAACCTAGGATATTAAAATCCATTCAAATAATATTAATACTTGTATTTACAATATAACTTGTAAATACATGTTTCAAACAAATTCAATGAATTATTCTGAACCTGAATAATTGATGAATTTATTTATACTTTGATGATCTATAGAACTTGGATAGTACCCGAGCCCTTTGGTGGGGCCCACCATGATCTATATTCCTATTCCAAGAATAGGGCATATTCTTAAGGTGCAATTGTGTGTGACCCTCTAGGACCATACCTCAATATTAGTGAATAATATCCACCGACCTACAGCTGGGTCTAGCAACCCATTGAGGCCCCTATAGAGATAAGGTAAAGTCATAACAGCAACTGGAATCCTATAAACATGGTCTATGTAATATTATCCCTTCATAATCGATAACAAAATAAAGAAGAATGCACACTAGTGTCATCATTCTTTAGTTTTCATTATTTTATTTGTTGATTTGTCCAGATGGTTTTACCTTCCCACTACCATGCCCATGGATTTAATGAAGGTGCAACCATCCTAATCAACTCGGTCCTAGATATACCTTCCTAAACTAGGAAGCAAAAAATCCTTTCTTGATAATTCGATCAATGCCATGCCATTAATGACTTACCTAATACAATATAACTCTCCATGACTTTTTCGCCATGGTTTTTGCCTTACATCAAATATACATAATTAAATGACATCCATTCACAATGACCTCAATAAAAAATTATCATTACACATGTCCATATATAGGAATGACCAATGAAACCTAAAACATATGGTGTTCCAATTATGCAGGTATGTTCTCATGATCTCAATTACTATAGATCATCAAGTGTGAACTTCATGATAAGAAGTCTCAATTATTATGAGCCCCCAGCTCCTGATTGTCACACATCATCTGTGCCCTTTCATAATGATGTAACTGGACCATATGACATTACATTATGATTTCTATCATTTCATCTTAGGGCCCTTATTATAGTCTGGGATTGACTATAACCCTTTGATGCGACAAGTAATATAATGAAATTGCCATAAATAAAGTGGATGCCGAAGTATCTACATTATTATGGAATGTCAAACATGCGTATTATAACAAACTGAATGTATGTAGATGTAATCAAAGTAAAAAAAACAAGTTGGGTCTACGGAACCCATTTTCAACACTCCCACTTGCACTAGAGCCAACTACTAATAGTTTTCAATACCCTAGCTCTCACATGTGAATCATGCTTCTTCTGAGAAATGGCTTTAGTCTGGGGTTCTGTCACTTTTTCCTCTGTGGAAACTCTGATAACTAAAACATCACCTCTTTGAGTAAAATCCCTCAAGAGATGAAACTTCCGATGAACATGATTTTTCCTCTTGTGAGACCTGTGCTCCTTGGAAATCACCACTACATCAGTATTATCACAATATACTAAAACATGGTCTGCACTACTAGGTACAACACCAATGTCTGAGATGAAGCTGTATACCCAGAAAACATCCTTTATTGCATAGAAAGTTGCAATATATTTGGACTCCATTATAGAATCGGCAACCACAGGTTGCTTCGAGCTTCTCCAGCTCACTACACCAACATTCAAGCAAAAGATGTATCCTGACTATTATTTTATATCATCATGATCTATCTGGAAACTAGAATCAGTGTATCCCCACAAAACTAGTTCCTCATATCCTCCATACACATGGAACATATCCTTAGTATGCCTCAAGTACTTTAGGATATTTTTAAAAGTTTCCAATATAACTCGCATGGATTGTATTGATATCTACCCCACCTGATTAATGCAAAGGAGACATCAAACCTAGTACATAGCATGACATACATGATAGAACCCACTACCAAAGCATAAGAGACTCTACTCATTCTGTCAATCTCCTCCTATGTTTGTGGACACATTTTCATGGACAGATTTAAACCATTTGACATAGGTAATAATACTCTCTTGGATAGTTCCATATTGTTCTTTTTGAATAACATGTCAATATAAGTACTTTTACATAGCTCAAGAATCCTTTCAGATCTATCTCAATAGATCTTGATCCCTATAATGTAATCTACTTCACCGAAGTCTTTCATGGAGAATCATTCATTTAACCAGGTCTTAACTGACTATAATACATGCACCATGTTTCCCATAATTACTATTTATTCAATATATAATACTAGGAAAACGATGCCATTCCCATCAACCTTTTTAAAGAAACAAGGATCACTTTTATTTTTGACAAAACCAGAATCACTTATGGCCACATCAAAATGAACATTCCATGATCTTGATGCCTGATTCAATAAATTAATGGATCTCTGTAGCATGCATAATTTATTGGAATTCGTTGAAATAAAAAACCCTTTGGGTTGAGTCATATAGACATCTTCAACCAACTTCCAATTTAGAAAAGCTGCATTGACATCCATTTTCAAAATTTCATAATCATGAAAGGCTGCTATTGAATGTAATATTCTGATGGATTTATGTATTTTTACTGGTGATAAGGCTTCATCATAGTCAACACCTTGACGATGTGTGAAACCCTTTTCAACATGTCTTACATTAAAGGTATTAACCCCACCATCGATGTCCCACTTCTGCTTGAATACCCATTTGCCTCCAATGTGTTTTACATCAGTTTGAGGGTCTAACAAAATCCAAACTTGATTTTTTTACATGCACTCAATCTCAGAATTCATGGCTTCTTTCCATTTAGCAGATTCTTTTCCTTCTACTACTTCCTTGTTTGTTAGAGGTTCATCATCCTCAAGGAAAAATGTGTTAACTAAATCGGTGACAAGAATACCATAATGCTATGGTTCTCAAACCTCTCGCGTAGACCTACCCAGTATCTGTGTCTCAGGAACAACTTCTTCTTCCACTTATTGTTGTGGAGATTTTTCCTCTACCAACTCTTCTTCATCTGGAGCATTAACTTCATCGAAGTCAATATTGATTAATATATTTATGATAGAAAAGTGTTCCCTTTCTAGAAATGTGGTGTATCATCAATTATGAAATTTCTATCTAAATGGTTATATAGGCAGTATCCTCCATTTTCATAATATAACCAATATAGATGCACTTAGTGCTTCAGGATGCTAATTTGTCACTTGGTAATGTCTTGAGATATTCCTCTCACCCCGATAAACACATGTGTGTCAGCTTGGGTTTCATTCCATACCATAACTGATATGGAATCCCATCTGCATCTTTAGTTGTTTCTCGTTTATGGGTATATGCTTCTGTCTTCAAGGTGTATCCCCAAAAGATAAAGGAAGGGTTGTATGACTCATCATTGATCTGATCATTATATGTAAGGTCATATTCCTCCTTTCACTAACACTATTCCTTTGTGGTGTATAAGGAGAAGTGATTCGGGATACTATCCCACACTCCATCTAGTGATCAATGAAAGCTTGGTTAAGATATTCTTCGACTCAGTCTGAGCAAAGTGCTTTTATCTTCATACCAAGTTGGTTTTCTACTTCATTTTGGTATTCTTTAAATATCCAAAAGGAATCTAACTTATACTGAATTAAGTAGAAACATATATAACTACTATAGTCGTCGATAAAAGTAATGATGTACAGAAAACCACGTATTTATTCTACTGGAAATGGACCACATACATCAGTATGTATTAATTCCAGCACTGCATTGGTTTTTTCTCCCTTTCCGGAAAAAAGGGGCTATGGTCATCTTTCCTTGTAAACAAGCTTGACATACATCTAAGGGTTCTCATTGTACTGAGTCTAGATACCATTCTTGATGTAATCATTGTAATCGATTATTGCTTACATTACCAAGCCTGAAGTGCCATAGGCAGGTGATATTTGAGACATGTTGGTTGTTTTTGTAATTTATTTCCGTTACTAGTTTTTCTAGTTCCACCATATATAAACCATTGTTAAAATGATTTATACCATAACATATGTTATCCCTATAAAAGAGACTACATTTTTTTCAAAATTTGAAATAAAAACTCATAGTGGCTATACTCTACATAGAGATAATGATTCTGGTAATAGAATATATATATTAGCAATTGTTTAAAACTAGAACCAAACATGGTGGCAAGGTTGTGTGATAGTCTCCACTGTAAAGGCTGATATACTTGCACCACTTGAAGCTCAGAGATCGACTTGAAATCATTCAATCTTCTTAATCCTACTTTGTTCCTGTATATGACTAAAAATTGTGAGACACATTCCATATCCAATACCCATCATGTAGATAAAGATAGATGCATTCCATGAACAAAAAATACCTGAAGTAGAAGCATCATGTTTCTTCTTCTTCCCAGCTCTACAATTCTTCTTCCAGTGGTATTTCTTGCCACATCCAAAGCAGACAGATTCATACTCATTACTTTGCCTCTAAATCATTGAATTCTTTGCAGGAAGATGCATTAGTGTCTTTGGCCTTGACCTGGCCTTATACGCCTTTGGATTGGCCTTGTTTTTCTTGTACAACATTAGGAAAGATGAATTCTTATTTTTCATATCCTTATCAGCTTTGTTAACTAAATCCAAAAGGTCCGGTAGTAACTTTTTCAAATCATTCATATTATAATTGACAAAAAAAGTTGATAAGCCGATGGTAAAGATGAATGAATGAGATCCACTACTAGTTCGTGGTTCAGTTTTAACCCAAGGGCTTCAAGACTCTCAATATACCCAATCATCTGGAGTATGTGAGGACCGGATTGGTGCCCTTCTGTTTGCCTGCAATTTTGTTGTGAAATTGAGATCTCATACCATTCTTTCGTAGACCTCTCCTCATATAGATCTAGGAGACGTGAAAGCATCTTATAGGCCTCCTCATCCTCATGCATTTTTTCAACTATATGGACATGGATGACAACATGATGCATTGTACATCAAGTTCATTGTCTACATGCTTTCTCCACTGATATCATTCAACATTACTTGCTCCTTAAAGAGGCTTAGTAGGAATTGGGAATTCCAGCATGTATAACTTCCATTCTTTGTGTAGTACTATGCACAAGCTACTATACAACTCCTGGAAACTATTGCCGGTCCAGATATTTTATTTTTCCAAGATCGATCACAGTGATAAAGTAATTTTGGTTTTGGTGATTCCCATTTTTAATCTACTTGAAATAAACATTTAGCAGTTATTACTTTATCTTGATTACCTGTTTACATTTATAATTAATAAATTATTATATCATTTTAATTTCTCCCGCTATTTTAGAAATCCTTAATATCCCTCATAATTAGAATCGGAAGACTCTGTCTCTTGAGTATTCTTGTGGAAAAGGTCTTCGAAACCCCCATCGTAGTCTACTACCTTGGGCTACACAACTACTTTGAGGGTTTCAAGGTAGGCACTAGACTGGCCAACCACTTGTTGTTATGGTTCCTTCTGTTGTTGAGTAAAGTCCCAACTTTTGGAATTTAATCGTGATTCCCTAAACATCTTGCCTCTAATGTGATATAAATTTAGCTAAGGATAATCGTTGACTACTCAGATTATTTAAGTCGACCCATTAATCTCATGAAAACATCCCTGTTGTAAGAGGCACTCTCAGCTATGGCTGACAAACACCCCAAACAGCCGGTTTTGTTTAGATGTGAGAAATATAATTCTTTTAGACTTAATATATCTTTGAGTTATTTTTAATATTTATTGTCGAATATAATTCTTTTCTATGTGTTATGTTCAAATTGGGGTTTTGTGCTCACAACTGAACATACAATGGAATATAATTCATTATATTATTTTGCATTTTATCTTCTTTTCTGTTCTATGTGATAACACCATAATCATGCAGATGCATAAAAAAACTATGCATAAAGTAAAGCATTCCATCTTACTGGTCTTGAGCATTATATAATGATCGATCCATAACAGATCAATCATGACCTAGGGCTATCCACACTAGAGTCATGACTTGACTCACATCGCAGCTATCCTAGTGTAATGTTCCTGCCTCCCATTTGGTTTACCTCACCATCTTGGCAGGGTTCACGTCTCAGATCATCATTTAATTACAAATATACTCGCACACAGGCGAGGGGGTCTGGGGGTAAAAAAATAAATCTTCTTCATTAGAAACACAGTCCCTTATACATATTTGAAATTAAAAGGATGATTCACATAATGCCATTTATCTAATTAATTATTACAATCATCACATTCATTGATTAAATAATTAAAAAAATAATTAAACATTAGACATACACATTTCGGTCTCATGATCAATACTAGTCGGGGTAAAATATGAGTTAGAAAATTAAATTGCAAAAAATTTAAATTGTGTGAGGGTGTTCTAATTAATTAAATGAATTTGATTTAAATTCACATAATTTATTTATTGGTTCAATTTTTTTAATTTAAATTTAATTCTAAAAATTAATTTAACCCATTAATTTAATTATAATCATAAAATTAAATTAATATTTCGGATTAAAATAAATTTAATCCCCCAAATTAATTTTAATTAATTTAATTTAAAAAAAATAATTAAAATTAATTTAATGTAGGGTTTCCACTAGCCGGGGAAGAGTCTGGTAGGACTGCGAGCCTCCGCCGGGTGTCGTCCTAGAGTAGTGCCTAATAACGGCATTACCGTGGCTTGACCACGGCATGACCGCAGCGTGACCACTACGTGAAGGCATCATGACCGCGGTGTGAACGCGGTGTGACCACTGCGTGACCATGGCGAGATCACAGAGTGAATTATTGGTCCAGTGAATCCCGTGGTGAAAGAAGATTCCGAAAATGTTTGAAGGGAGAAGGAAGATGACATGGAGCATTCCGGCCAGCCGCATGGCTGGTAGATTGCTTTTCCGGTGAGCTGGCGAGGTAGCAGCCGGGTCCGGCACGGCCGAGACCGGCAGCAACCAGGTTTGGCGCGGCCAAGACTATGGTAGTGCAACCAAGCGATCCGGCGGGGCTCGGGGAGGCACAGTGCGACCAGGTGGTCCGGCTCTGCTCGAGGCGGCGCGACCAGGCGGTCCTGGAAGGGGAGGTAGTATTAGGAAGCGCGACACATCGGTCTGGAGGGCTCGGTCCGAGTCAGCGCAAGGAGGTGTGGTCGACGGGGATCGATAGTGGCGTAGCCAGGCGGTCCGGTGCAGCTTAGAAGGAGGCGGTGCTAGGCGGAGGTCTGGTGGGTCTGGCAGCTAGGGTTCGGGAGCAGCATAGCCAGGGCAGGGGCGGCGGTCCAATGAGTTCCAGCGTCCATCTAGGGATTCACTTTTAAGGGTGTGACATCCCTTTGCACCGCGTTAAAGGGAACACCACCATGGGTCTTCCCTTTTTTTCATTAGACATAATTCCACCAATTTTTTAAATAAAATGGATGATCCCATTTTGGAGTCTTGGTCTCCCCTTATTTTTTTTAATTAAATGGAAGCAGACCCCATTTTGTGTCATGGTCTCCCTCCCCCTTTTTGTTAACAAATATTTTCCACACACCTTTGTGGAAAATATATTATAATACAATTTTATATTATATTTCATAATAATAAAATATGACATTTAATTTTATCTCAATTATGACTGAGATAAACATCCAATGAATGAAAAATAAACTAAGACGTTGATGCGATTAATTTTGTTAAAATGATCAATGATTGACCATTTTAAAACGAAACAATGCATGGTCATATCCGAATGAACCGTTTTAACACCCCGCACATGAATTTAATGCATCACAATTTTGATGACATAGAAAAACCATGTGATCCCTCTAATACCACTATAGGGTACCGGGACAACGTAGTGGAATCTGGTGGGAGGGGAATTTAAAATTTTCTACATCACCGGGGTGACATAACTTGATCATGTTCTGTGATCTTAACCCGATTTTGTCATAGGATCTCGCAAGGTTTAAATAGATCACAATAATAAACTGAATATGTACCTAGTTCATAATTGACATGTGCAAGTCCGCAGTAGGACGCCGACAATTGTTGCTCAAATACATCGACGTCGAAGGCCTCTAGATCGTCCACACATGCCTTTGAAATCTTCTCACGTGCTGTTCATCTTGATCCGAGTGCTAGGGCGGATATACAACGCTCACTTCAGCCAAGCGACGATCACCGCATGGTAAGATACTTAAATCCATGATGAACGAACTTGATGATCTTCCTTCACTTGAGAGACTCTCTCTCTTGATTCTAGGAGGAGAGATAATCTCTCAATCCCAACACTGAATATTTAACATGGGAGAACCTTTCTCTCACTTATATAGGAAGTTTCTAAAACATGCGGTATGGATTCCTGACCCCGTGTAATAAACGTCTACTATATAAGTGTTATAAATAATTATTTATGAAAAATAAAATTATTCCATAAATAATATTTATAATTTATCACATACTTGTAATATATAAATATATTACGTAATAAATTTGTGACTTTAACTCGACTCACACCTCCTACAAATATTAAATGAACCTAGAATATGAAAATCCATTCGGATAATATTAATACATTTATTAACTATATAACTTGAAAATATATTTTATAATCAAATTCAATGAATTATTTTAAAATGAATAATTTATGAATTTATTTATTCTTTAGTGATCCATACAACTTGGATACTGCTCAGACCCTTTTCAGGGCCCACCATGTTCAATATTCCTATTCCAAGAATAGTGTAGATTGTCAAGGTGCTATTGTGTGTGACCCTCTAGGCCTTTACCTCAATAGAGTGAATAATATCCAACGACTTAGAGTGGGGTCTAGCAACCCATCGAGGCCCCTATATAGATCAGGAAAAGACAAAGCAATGAATTCCTTCCTACGAACACTGTGTGTGTAATATAATCTATTCATCATCGTTATCTCAATATAGTAGAATGCACACTAGTGACATCATTCTTTATATTTCTTTATTTTATTTATTTATTTTTCCAGACGGTCTTACCTTACCACTACAATGGCCATGGATTTAAGGAATGTGCAACTATCCTAATCAATGAGGCCTAAGATATCTCTTCCTGAACTCAGATGTGACAAATCCATTATCGATCATTCAATCAATGCCATGCCATTAATGACGTACATGATACCAACTACCTCTCCCTCACATTGCCACCATGGTTTTCTCCTTGCATTAAATGTACATAATTAAACGACATCCATTGGAAATGATCTCAATTCAAAAAACCATTACACAGGTCTGTGGATAGGAACGGCCAATGACACCTAAAACTTGTGGTGTTCCTATTATGCAGGTATGTCCATATGATCTCAATTACTATAGTTCATCAAGTACGAACAACATGAGAAGAATTCTTAATTCTTATGAGCCCCTAATACATAATGGTCACACATCATCTATGTCATTTCAGAACGATGTAATTGGACCATAGGACGTTACATTAAGATTACTCTCATGGCATCTCATGGTTCTCATTATAGTATGTGATCTACTATAACCCTTTGATATGAAAAGTAATATAAGTACATTTCCATAAAAAAAATTATGCAAAATTATCTACACTATTATGGAAAGATAAACACATGTATTATAACAAACTGAATACATGTAACAGTAATCAATGTCCAAAACAAGTTGGGTCTTGGGCACCCACATTCAACAATCCATAGTTGCAAAACTAATGTATCAGATAACCTATTGAATGAAGGTGGATGTTGTCTCATGAAGGACTCAATAGAATTATTCTACCCCTTTTTCTCATTTGAATGTCCTATGTTATTCATAGCTTGAGAAAGATGTGTGACTGTGGCTAAAATATTTTTCCTTCCATCTCCCATAAAATTTGGTTGTATAGGGGTGCAATCATTTCATTTCCCATCGCATTTAGCATTAACATGTTTCCTTCGGGTTCCAGCCACTGACTAAAACCATGAAGCATATTATGAGAAACACTAATCATAATAGGAAAACCACATAATCAAATATTAAATTTCAATATAGTGCACTACATGTTCTATCATTGGTTATTCGTGGTTAATTATAAAACACTAGGAATGAATCTTATACTTATACATATCCCTAGGATTCTTACCAAGGAATTCTCATCCATGTTTCCAATAGTTAACTATACCATTTCACTAATACAAACTATAGACACACGTATATTAAATAAATTGATATTATTTCAGAATTTATGTATTTTTCTTAAAAAATATAACAAAACCCTGATAGGACCATATAGGTATGGTGCGTTTCGAATATGGGAAACATAAACAACTGGTTCATTAAACAACTTCATTGTCTCCAATTTATGTCATCATATCTATGCTTTTTTTGGCATATCCAACTTAATACCCCTCTTCTTGACCAATGGAAAAGAAACAAATGAATGTGTGAGATGAAATGCTCTGTAAGAATAAAAAATTAAATATCAGTCATATCATATTCATAATAACATAACATTTTAAAATCTTATCCTTCATGTAAAATATCATAACATCATGTCCTAGGATAAATCAAAAAAGTGAAATATAATACCAATAGTCATAATATAAGACCTTAAATTTTTTTACATACACCCATAAGCATAGAAAATAATTTCTTATTAGTCATGGTTCATCGACAAAGCCATCATAGCAGACCAAGTCCATAACTAAACCAAGTTCACTCCTCATTCTAGCCCTATATTACTGAACCATATTTACAAGCCCTTATATTCATGTATATCTCATGAGATATAAATATTATAAAATTAATTAGAGTGATATACAGGTCCCACCCATCTCATAATGATATCATTCTTTCGTGTTTGACAAAAACACAAGAACAATTACCATATAATAACCCATTAAATAAAATGGGTTACTTAAACATCATTCCACTATAACATAATACATAAATCGATTACGTAAATCAATTAAATCATTTAAAAAATCTAATAAAATTAATAATAGAGATATAAACTCAATCTTATGAATTCTATTATGGAAAATAATTTTGATAAATCACTTCATCTTCATTCCTAAGAAGAATATCCTTTACTCTTCAAAAATGATTTTATTCCTCAAAATACCCCTCTATTTTAGAATAAATAAGTTTTTCTGAAATTTATAATATAATATTTTATGGGAAGCTTTAATGAAATAAAAAAAATTAAAAGTGTAAAAATTTGTTTATTCCATACAAGTAAAAAAACAGTTTTCTCATTCTTTTACTGAAAAATAAAAAAAGTACCGCGTACTGAAAAAGAAAAAACATTCCATTGATGCAGTTTAGAAAGTTTTACCAATGGATAAAATATAATTTAAACAATTATTGAAGGATTTGAAAAATATATTGAAATATATATTCAATAAACATGGACGTGGATAATAAATAACCCTCTGTAAATACTTATGAATTAACAAATTCATATAAAAATGATATTTATAAATTTATCCATTACATTAGGTCTAATATTCTTTGTATAAAAATATTTAAAAAATGTTACTGATTTATTCAAGAATCATAATCATTTTTATTTTGATCATATTTTTCTCTATTTGTTAGTAACATCTCATTGTTACTCGTTACTTGGGTATTAACTACTTTATTTTTTAAGCATATTTTGTTGGATAAGTTCTGGTTACTATTTCTAAGTTATAATTATATTATTTATTGCATGTTATTAGAATAATTTATATCATAGTTATTCTTTCATTTCATTTATAGAATCATGCTTTATTGAAGATTATATTGAACGAATCACATCGCACTATGGTGAAGGTAAGATGTACTTACGCACGAGCGATGATATCATTCCCATAATTAATGAATGTTATTTAAGTGGATAGTTTATAATATATAATAAGTAGTCTTATTTTATAATAATCATATATACTTATTATTTACACCTTTATATCCATTCATGTAAGATGTTAATGAAAACAGATTATACCACGACGTCGAGACGTTAAGCCTTACGTACGCACGCATGGTGATTTCATTTTTCATAGGATGGATAGATGGTAAAATGGGGTTTTTTAATATTAATAATGAAATATAATTATATGAGTGATACTGATGTTATTACTTTATAATGAAACAACTAATGAAGAGGAAGTAGAAGAAGAATTATATTTTAATGAATCGGTAGAAGAGATTTACTCTTTCTCGATGTGACTCCTTCAAATTCCCTCTTAAGGAACTAGAGTTGGCCTTTTCAGAAGACTGAAACCTCGTAAATGAAAATATGAGAGATTATAAGGAAATATAGTTGGGGTTCCTGAGATTGAAGGCAAAAAAATAAATTAATAGGTGAGGGAGGATGTCCCCTTTAATAATTGAGGTGACATGAACTTTTAACATCCTCAAAAATAATAATTTATAATCAGACCAAACCCCACATAAAAACCTAAAGAATATACCAATTTCAATTCATAGATGAGATAGGGTTTTAATCTCACCAAAAAATAAATTTTATAGATGTTTTTATTTCAATTTATGCATTATCATTTTAATTAACAATTTTTCATTCTATTTAATTTTAATTGTTGTAATAACATTCTTAATATTTAATGGTTATAAATATTTACATATAAATATTTAATTGACTTTAAGTTGATATTTAATTACATTTCGGACCTTATAGTTATAAAATTTTAATTTTAAATATTTTTTTTATTTTTCAATAATTTTATAAAATTTTATTTTTAAAAAATGTCATTTGTGCCAATTTTGACACTATTCAATTATTTGACTTTAAATAAATTAACAAATAGGTTAAATTCCAACCAAAAAACATAATAGACTCCTAAAATGCAATAATCACCTAAAAAAATTCTTCAAGTACTTTAATTAGTTCATTTGATATTTATTTTATTATTTTAAAACCATTTATTTGATATTTCTATTAATAATATAATTATAATATCACCAATGTGTCATCATTAATAGTAATTATTTAACCTCTAAAAATTATAAATAAATTTATATGGTGTAGATAATTATTTTATATTGTGATATATTTTATACTGTCATTATTATCTCCTAGTTATACATATACTAAATTTAATATACTTTTATAAAATGAGATTGTGACATTTTTCACATTCATTAGTTTTTATTACATTCGGGTCATATTGATATGTAAGTGTCTATAAAGTGATTCCATTTAGAAAAATAGATGAAAGAGGTATAATTTAGTCATCCTATAAGATTTTTACTGTTGTTAATGTAATTTTATAATAGTATTATTACCCTTAATTACCCGATTAACATTTAACCTTGGTCAAAATAATATTTCCAGTTACAATTATTATTACTTAAAAATAAAATATACTATTAACATAATTTGTTCCTAATGATTAAAAATATGGAATTTATTTTTAATATTCAATATATATAAGTTTTAGTAATTAATTTAAAATCAATCTCATTGTCGAAATGAGTGAACGAGTCTTTTAAAAGATAAAACATTATAAAATAATGAATTTTTTTACATTTGAATTCAATGTAAATTTAATTCCAAAGACAATAATTATATTAAATGGTTAAAATATATTATATTTATCATTAAAAACCTTTCAACATTATGACTTAAACATAAGAAGTATATCGATTAAAAAATGTTTTTAATGAAAATTTATCATATTTTTATCATTAATCAAAACATGAAAGTTATCATAAAAATAAAATAATTTATCAAAAGATAATTTTTATATCCCAATTCAAAATAACATGTTTATTATTTTAAATAAAAATTATTATTGATTCAAAACCTTAATTTAAAATGGGCTCTCCATTCAATTGTGTAAAATTATCCTTTTTAAAAAATTGGTTTTATACATTAAATATGGTTTTATTGATAACCTATGACTAAAATATCCATTGGATGAATTTGAAAAATATATTATTATATATATAACACATATATGTCTCATTAATTTAATTACCAAATGTAATTCACTCAAAATAAAAAAATGCAATTGATTTATATTTTTCATAAAAATTTGATAGCCAATGAATTCATAATTCATTTGCATAAGAAAGTTATATTTTTTATTTCTAGCCTAACGGCTTGTCAATAATGGTAATTTTATAATAATGGAATATTGTTGTTTTTTTAAACTCAATATTTCATTATTATCATGCTACTAAATAATAAAAATTATTTAAAGAAACTATTTCATAAAAAAACATCTGGGTGATACCGTAATGGATTGTTGTCATTAACACACATAAATTCGGGATATAGTTTCTTTTGTGATATTATAGGCATAAAATGTATAGGATGTGGTGTCTTGATAATCCTTACTCTATGTATGGGTTGTAATGGCTTGTGGCATAATACCCGACATATGATACACATTATGTGGGCTATGGTGGCCCATAGAAACTAAGTGGTTACTTTTGGTTGAGTGGATGGGGTGGTGCATTGCCCAAGTGATTGTATTTATGATTTTTGTTTCATGAGGTGAGTGTGGTAGTGCTCGCCCTAGTTTCTTCAGGCCGGCCTTTTTGGATAGAGATGTCTTGGGGCATGAAAAATTGGGGAAAATGATTAAACTATTGGGGAAGTGGTATAGGGGTACACTTGATATTCTTTATTATATTATATACTCTTGTATGAAAAAAATTATAGAGTATCCATGGTATGGATGGGAACATAGTCTACCTATTTAGATGACAATTTTGTTTCACATATTGTTCGTTGTGCTTTGGTATGCTTTCTTTACTTTTTCACGAGATGATCTAGGGAGGTTCCTTCTGAGTATAATTTTATACTCACCCTAAGTATATAAAAACTATTTTCAAGTCACATGGAGTAGGTTGGAGATCAGGCTGGTTGCTAATGTATTTGGGTTTCAAGAGCTGTTCAAGATTCATGTTCGTTGCTATTTTACTATCTTTTGGTACTTGCAGATTTCTACTTCAGTTGTTGTAGTTTTCGAATAACATTTCATAGGTGTAATTGGGATTTATTTTATATTATAGTCTGTTTTGGGGTTGGTTCATATCTTCCTTATCTAAATATCCATTTCATGTTTTCTCTAAGTGGTTAATTTCTCCCATTTGTTTGGTTATTATAACCTCATTCCTAGTCACCAACCCATGGCCTAATGGAGGTGGGACTCAGGGGTCACTATCTCCCTTCTTGCATTAATAGCCCATGATATGTACACCATGTGGAGAGGTGGTTGTGAAAACTTATAATGATATGTTTTTATGTAAATTTAATGACCTAAAACCATCTTCACTACCAAAAAAAATGGTTATGAAATTGACATTCATGTATATAGTGGACTATTGACTCGCAAACTGATGTCATGTTATTTTCCATTAAAACCACTCATGTTTTTTTTATGATGAATGATATAATGTATATATATGATATTTATAATATAATAATACATTTGGAGCCATTATATCTTATATAAACCTTTTTCATTTCATTATATAAGGTATACGAAGAAATCATTCATATGTACGGTGGACTACTACCTTGCGAAGTGATGTGATTTGTTTTCACAATGTTTTACATGGAATATAATTATGATAAAGTTAATGTAATTATACATGATATAAATTAAATAATTAATATATTAATAAAATTATAATAATTATGAAATGATAATATGTTATTTTCATTCATTCTCACTCACAAATAGAAGATAATGTCATTCTTATATGAATGGACTATCACCTTCACGAAGGGATGTGACTTTATCTTTTCTTCACAAAACTACATAGAGGATATGTATTAGTATATTTGACTAATTAATATGTTAATTATGATATTATTATAATTCATGGCATATGGTATACTTCATACCTCCATTTTAAAATGATCCTTGAAAAATGAAAAAGTTACTCATGTGTATATTTGGTCTACCATCTCCCTGATCGTAATGTACTTAATTTAACAAAACCATCCTTCATGATTTTTCATAAAATAATAATTAATTTAAAGATATGATATTTATTTCATGACTATTATTCTTGTGATTATGGAACCATGATCAATGTAAGAGGACCAAAATTAATAAACCAAAACATATAAGAAAAATAAATCGATTATTACCCAAAACATGATTTTAACAATGGATTGCTAAAAAAATGGTAATATATTGTCATGTGTAAATTTTTTATTGAATTTTATATATAAATATATATATAATGTATTTATAATCAACATATATTTATAATAAAGAATTTATGTACATGTACAAAGGAAGTTTAGGCATAAGGTATGTGATTTCTATTCTCTTATTTATTTTTTAGAGACATATGAAAAATAACCACTCATTTATTTTTTGTAGGGTATTATATACATATAATTTTTCATGTTATATGATGAATACCATTATTTTAATGATATTTAATTTCTCATTTTAGTTTTTTTGGATTATGATTCAAAACATAACTAAACTTATATGATATTTGTTTCTCAATTTTTCATATTTGAGATGTATGTAATGATATCAACATATATTCATTCAAGGGGTGTATATTCAGAAACTATTAAATATAATATCATGAATTTATTTATCCTAATAATGTATTAAAATACATTTTCTTTTATTTATTCAGTGGAGTAATTATTAATATATACTTATGTTGTAATGATTTTAAATAACAATCAGATACTTAATCAGGATTTATTATGATTATGTTTTTTATTATAAATTATTATGAACAATACCTCAACAAACACAATAATTTTCTTATCATATAGTGATAATTTATATTTTCATATAATAGTAACATTTTTCTTCACTTCATTACTTAAAAAAATGAGTACATGTTTTAATAATATCATACTTTATTTCCCACTTCGATCTGAAATATTTTTTCCTTCAAAAAAATGATTCCTAAAAATATTTTAAAAAATGTATTATTTTTCACCTCTGACATATAAAAGACCATTTTCATTTTTTTTAAAAAAATTCAATGAAAGGTTTTTTTATTTTTCCAAATATATCTCAATTGGATTTTACTAAAAATGTTAAAAGAATATTTATATTCTTGTTTACAACATGACCAAAAAATTCTGTCACTATTAACATTATTTTCTATTAAAAATCCGTTATATATTTTTAATATAATTTAAAAAAATCATGTTCTTTTATTTTCCAAAATAATCATTGTGAAAAAAATTGATATTTGTCTCACGATGTGTGTTAAATGATCAATCAAAATAATTTTTCATCAAAGATAGAATCCATTGATGTTTCGTAGAATTAATGAAGAAATGGTTCAAGGATACCATTATTTTTTCTGTAGCTATATTTTTTCATCATTTCATGATGTTTAAGAAACTAGTTTCACTACCATTGGTTATAACAATATAAAACTATTATGAAATATGCTTCTTTTTTCCATTGGTTATTCTATGATAGAATGATGAAATGATTATAAAACATTTATATTTTCCATAATTTATGACATGATGAATGTTTTCTGATATTATAGAATAAATATGTATAATTTTCATTATGTGATGGTTTGTACTTATATCTCCCCCCAATTAATTGGGAATATATTGATAATTCATGCATTAATATGTTATGTGTGAAGATGATTACATATTTACAATGTTATGTTTGAATTTGATTACATGATCACAATGTTATTCATGAAACTAATTACACATTCACAGTGTTATGAATAGACATGATTTTCAGGTCTATACTGGTACATTTAGATGTTTCTGTCATGTTTATAAGTTTATGTGGGGACCTAGTTTCATGTATATAAGATTATGAAGGGACCTGATATCAAGTCATTAACTTGTTGATTGAAACTGTATCTATTTACACTTCTTCACAATTTTTTAACTGGTTGTTTTTTCCACATTTTTGTGTATTATTCCAATGTTATACTCCCATGGGTCATTTCTATTGATTTTTTAATGATCCATGTCTTATAAAATGTTAATCTGTATTCAATTAATCAATATTAACATATTTTAATTGCATGATACAGATTTCAAATGTTATGATCTAGTTTTCATACCCCTATTCTCATGTTTATCTTATATATATCTACATTCTAAATAATCAAAATATCTTTGATCACCCATTATTATGTTACACTTCACCTACTATAAAGAGATATTTTTAACTAGGAGTACTAAGGGGGAATATATTTATTGGTTATATTTAATATCTTCCAATATTTATGAAGAATATGCTCCACGTTTAAAGACATAATAAAATATTATGTTCCTTTGGTGTGTGTTTGTGTAATGTAATAATTAATCATCTAAAAAATGTAATATCCTTGGTTGAAAAATTTTGTTCTATATAGTTTCACAATGTTGTGATGATAAGATGTATATATGGACTAGTGATACTTCCACTTCACATTTGAGTGGAATGAAGGTGGATAATGGTAGTTCCAGAATCATGAAAACATTTAATTATTTGAATGAAACTAAATTAATTATAATATGATATATATATATATAATAGATTTGGAAGATGTATAAGACTAAGTAAATTGAAATATATTGGGTAAGAAAATTACTTTTTCTGATGTGGAACAATATTAGAAAATTTCTTTAGGAATCTAAATTTTGAATTATTAGTAGAATAGAATATCCAAAACATTAATAATGAAAATGAAAGGATAAATTGTTTGTGAATGGTTGAGATATGTTCTTGAATATGTTCTATATATGTAAAGTTTGGCAGGCACATTTTTATTTTATGTGATGGGAACACTTTGGATTTATTAAAATATTAAATTAATATAAACATTGTTTCATTTTAATGGACCCAAATTTACATAATGTGATACTAATATTAGAATAATTCAAAATCCACTTATCCAATGAAATGTAGACTTTTTTATGTATGTTCCCCTTATTTTTAGTTTTTATCCCCTTTTACCCTTTTGATAGTTACCATTATATTAATTTATTTTACTATTTACACGTAAAATATATTCATATAAAATATAAAATATCAAATAAATGGCCAATTTATTTATTTTACATCCTTACACCATTCATTTTGTATAATTGAATATTTTTTTTCATATAATATTATAGAATATTATTAATTATGAAATATTATAGATGTGTGTTTTTATAAAAAATACTTACTTTTATTTTAATAACATCAAGGAAAAACTATTCCACTAAATAATAATATTATATGACATATAATAAATTTTAAACTATTAAATTCAAGTATTAAATTCATTATCTAACATTTTATTAATTTTCATATTTTATATATCATTTATTTGATTTTTTCCTTTGCTGAAATAATTTCGGCATCAGCTTTTTAAATACATTTATGGTAACTATTTATCAAAAATATTGAAATTAAATTACATTCCTAAAGATAATCTTATATAATTAAAATTAATACTTTAAATAAAACATTTCCATTATTTATAACAGGAAAAAAATATTATTGTTATTGAAAACAAGAGTGTGACATTTTTTACTTATATTTACATAAAATATTATAAAGGTCATAATCACACCCTATGGAAAAAAATCTATATAACCATATAATCGATGATCATTTTTGAAATTATCTCATAAAATAAACTTCAATCAAGTGTTAGGGTCATTTTATAATCTTATTTTATTACTCTTAATCATTAATTACATGGTCTACCCTTTCTTATGGTAAGAAAATAACAATATTACTATTCACATTGACCAAAAAAAGGGTTCCATTTTATCCAACTTATACCTCCTATTTTAAAATTTGAAATCCTTTTTTAAAAATTCAAAATATAAATGTGTAAAAATTTATTTTAAAATAAATATTTAAAATTAGACAAAAAATAGTTTTACCGTAAAAATGTGTTTTTCAAATATAAATTTTTTTATACTACCTTTAGTTATGACATTCATTTAAAAACCCATAATTGTATTATTTTAATTTAAATTAAAAAACTATGTCTACAAAATAATCAATATATAATTTTACTTTGTAAATACATAATATAATATAAAATTTTGAATAAGAATAAATATTTGTCACTATTTATTAAAAACATTCATTTATGAAATTAAAGAAAATTAACTCCCAATCATTTTTAATATGATTAATTAAAAAAATAAATTCTTTTTATCAAATATTTTTTAATGATTATGAAATTTTTATAATATTTGATTAGGAAAATAAATAAAATCCATTTTTAAATGGATCTATTTTTGAGAAAAATTATGAATTTACAAATTTTTTTGTGAATATATAACAACCATTTATCAATATATTTATACTCCATAAGAAATTTATATTTAATTAATAATTTATATAATCCTATTCAAACTCACAAATTTAATTTTATGGTTATAAAGACTATATTTTATGGTTTATTTCGAATTTTATTTTGTTTTTCCTAGCCTATCGAACATAATGTAATTATATTTAAAATATAATACTGTTACAAATTACGTAAGGGGAATAAAGAATAAAATATCTCTTTCCCTAGGAATCATGTGGACATCATAGAGTGTGAACCAGATTTATTTTTTCTTTTGAGGCATCTGACCAATTTCATGATTGGAATCATATGCTTATCACATATGGCATGATAAGAACACAAAAAACTGAGTCCCAACCATTTCACATTAGTTAGATATTATAATTCATCATGAGGGATCATAGGTTTATAGTTGAGTGAGAGTGTTTAACATATTTAGAGTCTAGTGAATACTATCCTTCATTTTTTCAACAAGTATGGGTTCATAATTGTTATAATGTCACATACCGATTTTTCCCATATACACTCATCATATATTGGGGAAAGCATAGATTATCATTATATGGAAGCACTAGGGAATACTTTAGATTCATCATTTGGATTATTAGAGGTTTAATTGTTGTTCTATATGGCCTGGAGTTTCCTCCTCTTTACATAATCATGATTTTTGAGGGTTGATTATATTAAACAATATGGGTTAATCCTATGTACCCTAATATGAGATCAGGATCTGAACCCATATAGTATGACTGCCAAATTTAAATTCATGTGGATGGATTATTCCACACAACATAACTTCATTAGGTATGGATTCAAGCTCCAAAAAGGGAAAACAATAAGTAAGGATGTGGGGATTATTCATATGGGCTATGCCAATAGTGGATTTGTCTATTCATGCTTTTTAAATGAGGAATATCTTGATTTTCTCATAATTATTCATAAATTAATCTCATATGGAATCCCATGTTGTTTTTATAGGTATTAGATTATAATTTATGGTTATGTGCAAAGGTAATTTTTGTGTAGTAGAACATCATCTGACTGGGATATTCTTATATGCAGTTAGAAGACCTTCATATGAGATTTTGGTTTTAATATTACACCTAGGGATGACCATGTCTATTTAGAGATAGAGCGGAGAATGATATGGGTATCTCAAATTCCCTCATCAAATGTAAAAGAATATATATCCCTTTGGAAATGGAGCTTACGTATTTACAAAATAATTTCTTTTGGATTAAAAAAGGTATATAAATTTCACTTGTTAGGCATTATATATGGCTCCATATTTAGGGTTTTTATGATTAGGATGCAAAGGAAATTACGATACGCATTATATTTTTATTGAATAGGTTTTGGGAACGAATATTGATTATAATGGTCATGTGAATGATTATATAATGTGAAAATCCATTTTGAATAGGTATAATTCTAATGAAAATGGAAAATTCATGATGTTATGTATAGATAATATAGGGATCATGTAGGGGTAATTTATTTGGGATTTAAGACTGTAATGGGTCCATAATGATTAAAATTTTGTATAATATGCATTCCCCACCAATGGATGGTGTATTTTTTCCGTGGGAGATGATTCATGAAAGATAAAGGTCTCATAGAACCCAATTTGGTGGGATGCATATGCCTATACTGAGAGGGGTGTGATAATCAGTGAATTTTTTCTCAACCATGAACATCAATTCAGAAGGAATCATCATTGGTAAGTCATTATAAATGGTTGATTTTAGTAATACTTGTGGCCTTTTGTTTCTCAAGAATGATTTTTTATGAATTTATAGCTACATGTGGAATTCCAAAGGATGGAGCCCCTATAAATGAGGGGTTAAGTGGAGGTATTTATAGGAATCATAGAGGTATGGACATACATTTCATTAAATATTACCATATTCATGTGATATGATCTTTCATGGTTCCCTAGATTTGTAGAGGTCCAAAGCTGGACGTTCATGGACATTACATTGCTTTTGCGGAATATCTAATACATAACAAAAACAGATACACAAGGACCATAATAGTTTAGTGTCTTTCAAAACATGGAATATAAACTTCTAATCATGTTGAATGATCTTCAACATCTCCCATAACGATCCTCCCCTTCTTGTTTCATACCAAAAACCTTTCTTTTAATCCTGGGGGAAAAGAAAACATAAAAAGGGTGAGCTCAAATGCTCAGTAAGGGTAAGCATGGAGAAAATAAAACAAACCATATACATTTGACCTTAAAAACATGAACATAATATTTAAACATCAAAATCATGAGCAATGACATAAAACATGGCAGTACGTATGTCATAGATCATAATATATCATCAATCATGATAAAATAGCATAGGAATAAAGCATGTAATTTTGGTATCGATTAAGCACATGTAATGATTTCCATAGTAGCCAAAGCATTGCTGACAAGACCATCTTAGTGGACAAAGTCCCTTTCTGAATCGAGTTCACTCCTTGTTCCAGTCCTGTAATACTGAACTGGATTAACTTACCATTCCAGCCATGTCTATCTCATGAGATATAAATCTTTACCCAATGGATTGGAGGGAGATATAGGTCCCACCCATCTCATAATGAAATCATTCTTACTTGTGCCACAACATAAACTTAAAACATTCATCATAACCCAAAGAATACAATGGGTTTTATAAACATCATATCATCATCACATAATCCATATAAAACAAATGGATATTTCATCATAAGAAAAGCGAAAGCATGTAAATAATAGAGACATTATTCTTGAAATATACACATATGAAATAATTTCATCGTAGATGGAAAATGGTTTTGATAAAACACTTGAAATAAATTCTTGAAAAAAATATTCTTTCTTCTTCAAAATCATTTTCTTTTCACAAAATTCCATTCAATTTTAAAAGGAAATGATTTTTTTGAAAATAATCATAAAATCTTGTAGAGGAAGCTTCATGAAAATGAGGTGTTATGAAACCGTAAAAATCCGTTCACGCCGTATAAGTAAACAAATAACAATTTCTAGTTACATCTGTCAGAAAAGTCAAAAAGTACCTCGTATGGTAAAAAAAAGAAAGATTCCTTCCATACGGTGTGGTAAATGTAAGAAAACGGTAAAAATGTATTAAACATAAATAGAAGTAAAGTAAACATTTTATGGAAACATTTTGAGAGCATATGGACATGGATAATAAACATAACCCTCAGTAAATACTTACGATTAAACAATATCAGATAAAAATGAGATTGGAATAATTATCCCTTACGTTAGGTCTGATATGCTTCATATGGATCCGAACCTCCTGTATAATGATTTAAATAATGTCATTGACTTATTAAAAAAATCATATTCATTATTATGATATCATATATGGTTCACTTATGACTTTATATTACCCATTCATTTATAAATTAATGTTAAAGTAGCGTTTTGGGTAAATTCGTTTCATTTTTTGTTCGTGATTTAACATGTAATTATTCATATGATTACTTAGATCATGGTTACGTATATCCAGAATGTAAAACATGATTTATATATTGTAACACCCTGATATTTTATGAAAAAAATTATTTTTAATTTTATTAATGTCATGTGTTGTACGCTATCCAAAAAAGAGCTTGCACAACATGCATCCTTGACTTGCCTTGCATTACACGCAATCGCGACCTTTCTTGATAGTTTGTGTAGTACGCAATACCGAGTTTCACTAAACAACAATATGCTATTAAAATATTATTAAAACTAGCTATTATGAATAGTAATAACCACTTTTTGAAATTTTTGAAATTTTATTTTTCAAAATGGACTTCATTTTTGGATTCGGAATATCGAAATTAGCTTAGGGTGAAATTTTGGTACTTTTCGGATAACTTTCATTTTCTGATGAATAGTGAAAGTTACTAAATTTTAATTAAAAACAACCTTTTTAATCAAAATAATTAATAGCGATAAATTATTAATTTGAGTGGTTTTAAAGTATATTTAGAATATATTTTTACAATTTAATACAATGTTGGTCATTGGATGTAATTTCACACTTAAACCAGACACAAACAAGTGTCAATCTTTTCATAGTTATTATCTCTTAAGAACACGCTATTTGTTTAGACGACGAGAATTATTTTTTAAATTAATTAGTGCAACTGATATATTTTGAATTTGGTTAAATAGACATCATTTTTTATTTCATAATATCAAATATAGATGAGGCCTAATTTTTGGTATTATTCTGGAAACATTCATTTTTTGATGAATAGTGAAACCACTAAGTGGTAGTTAAAAAAATGAATTTTTCATAAAACATAATTTTACTAATTCTCTGAGTGGAATTTCAAAAATCCAAGAGACACAGTTAATGTCATTATGTAAAATGTGGTTCAATGAGATGAAAATAATTTTTGGTGATTAGTAACTTTTTACTTTTTTTTACCAAGGTTAAAAGTAAATAGGGTAATTAAGGGTAAAAATGATATTTTTATTACCCTAAAACATGTCTTAATTCTACCGGATAATTATAATTTGACCAAAAACAACCTTACAGAATACAATATGACCATCTAGGTCCACTTGAATTAGATTAGGTCATTTATTATTAATTTATTTAAAGAAGGGTTAAATTAGTTAAAATCAATGTTTAATAAGTAAATCATTTCTAATATAGTGTTATACATAAGATAAATTTGACTATAAATATTCATTAGAAAGATAAAAAAGATTTCCAACATAATGATAGTTTATTTATAATTTTTAGACGTTATATAATTTAATTTATTTATTACACAAATATGATGCAGTAATTATCTTATTAATGAAATATTGACATAATTGATGTTATAAATACCCAAATAAATGTAATTTGAGACTTTTTATGAATTCCACTTATTTTCTAGGTTAATATGACATGTTAGTTGTGATTTAATTAACTTTTTTCGAACTAATCATTCTGTTATGAGTTTCACAAAAATCAAATACTAAATAGTGTCAAAATTTACATAAAATAGTTTTTAAATCAAATATTATATTATTAATTGTTATTTTATTCATAAAAATCTATTTTTAGGCCACATGACTTAGATAAGGTTATATATATTAATAATAAACAACTTGGGGATCGTTTGGATGCTTATACAATGTTTATTAACATTATAGTATAAGAACACAAGAAGACACAGTAAAAGTATAATTATTTAACTTAATGTTAAATCTAAATGATAAGGTTAAAATAGGAACCCAAACTTGTCTAAATTCTATTGGATGAGAGGATTTCGACCCATCCCCGCCTTAGCTTTGAAATAAATCAATTTGGAGCTATTTAAAACAGAACTTGGCTTTATAATAAAATAATATTTTTTTTTCCAAAGGAGCCCCTCTCCTCCCTTATAAAAGGGCACCTCCTCCCCCTCTTCCTCACACCACATTGAGACATCAAGATCAGACACCCCCTGCCAATTTCTCCTATCCACTTCCCTAGAGAAATCCTAGAGGTCTTGGTCTTCTTCAAAGACCAATTTTAGTGCCCTAAAAGGAGATCTCAATGAGGGGCTTCAAAGAAGAGGTTATGTCTGATTACCAATTCTTTCAACTTTATTTCTTGTTCCACTTCTTCTTCATTAGTTGTTTCATTATGAAGTAATAAAATAAGTATCACTAATATACTGATATGTTATTATATGTATTAAAAAAACCCTATTTCAACATCAATCCATCATATGGAAAACGAAATAACCGCGCATGCGTACGTACGGAATACTGTCTCCACGTCGTGGTGTGATCTATTTTCCACCACCACCTTACGTGGATGGGTATAATGGTGTACATAATAACTATATATGATTATTGTAAATTGATACTGATTCTGAAATATTATACATACACTCTAATACAATTCCATGATCATGAGAACGATATCATCGCTCTTGCGTACGTACGGACTACCGTCTCCACGAAGCGATGAGATTCAGTCTCCACGTTAACAATTCAGGAATGATTATAAATTATATATAATAAGTAATCATGAAATATATGACATAATAATGATACCGGATTTATGTGTATATATATGTATTTCATCTACTTAATTCCATTCAACTTAATAAGGAAACGAAAACAGCATTCATGCGTACGTACGGCCTACCGTCTCCATGAACTGTGTATTTTTTTCCATTTACTGATCTATTATATATATGTATATTCTAAATATATATTATATGTAAATCGTGTTTTATATTCTGGAATTATGTAATCATGATCTAAGTAATCATATGAATAATTACAAGTCAAAACACGGACAACAAAAGAAATGATTTTACCCAAAACGCTCTTTAACATGGAATTTACAAAAGAACGGGTAAAATAAAGTCATAAGTGAACCATGTATGATATCATAAAAATATGTATGATTATGGAATAATTCAATAACATTATTTAAATCATTATACAGGAGGTTCAGACACTTACGAAGCAAATCAGACCTATGGTAAGGGAAATATCACAATCTCATTTTTTTTTCCGTGATTGTTTATACATTGGTATTTACTAGGGTCTATTTTCTCATCCACATCCATGTTTCCTCAATATGTAATATTATTTCCATTCACATAAAATTTTTTAAATCCAATTTTACCCTTAGGTGAGTTTTTAGTAATAGATATGAAAGGAATCTTTTGTCGTTTTTCGTACGAGGTACTTTTTGGATTTTCCGAAAAAAGTATGAGAAGAATGTTTTTTTGACTTATACGGCATGAATGGTTTTTTAAAACATTATTTCCAAGAATATTCCATTACATGTTTTCAATTTTATTTTTAATTAGATTTTTTTAGTTTTGAATTGTATGAAAAGTTAAGAAAGGAAAAGTTTTTTTGAAGTAGAAATGATATTTTCTTCAAGAATGGAGTTCAAGTGTTTTATCAAAATTATTTTCCATCTAAGATAATATAGGGTTCTGTTTCTATACCTATTATTATATTGATTTGATTATGTTGTGATGGAAATATTTTTATGAATTCCTTTATCTTATATGAATTTTTTTATGATGTCATGATGTTTAATATTCTTATTTTTAATATATGGGTTATGCTATGATGTATGGTTTATGATTTTGTGGCAGATACCAGAAGGGTATCATTATGAGATGGTTGGGACCTATATCTCCCTCCAATGCATTGGGTAAAGATTTTATATCTCATGAGATAGACATGGCTGGAACGCCAGGTTAAACTGGTTCAGTGAAACAGGACTGAAATGAGGAGTGAACTCGGTTCAAAAATGGACTTTGTCCACAAAGATATTCTTGGCAATGAGTCTAGACTAATAAGAAATGATTCTCTATGATTATTTCTGTACACCACAAAGTTTCGTGTTTTACGTTATGATTATTGTGATTACATTTCACAACTATGATTTATCCCATGTTATGATATTATGATCTCTTTTGCTGGTTAAGATTTCCAAAATGTTATGTTCTTATGAATATGATGTGATTGATATTTCTTTTGTTTACCCTTACTAAGCATTTTAGATCACCCTTTTATGTTTTCCTTTCCCTAGGAATAAAATAAAGGTTTTTGGTAAGAAAAACAGAAGGAAGATCTTTATGGGAGATATTGAAGATCTTTCACCATGATTAGAAGATTACGTTCCGAGTTTCCAAAGACACTAAACTATTACGGTCCTTATGTGTGTATTTTTGTTATGTACTAAGTATTACGCAAAAGTAATGTAATGTCCATGTACGTCAATCATTGGGTCTCTACAGTTGGTATCGGAGGAAAGGTTTAGTCAACCTTTGGAAACTTGGATGCGAGAACTTTAGTGAGATCCCTAAAGATATTTCTAAGGTATGTCTAGGGATGTCCCTAAGGTTAAGTATAAGTATAGGTTATAGTCCTAGAATTACAGTAATGATATTAGAATTAAACCTAGGATATTAGATGTTGAAGGTACTACCCCTTGATTATGTTATTTTCCTTGTATGATTTTTGCCTCTCACATAATTCTTTTTGTGTTTTAGTCAATGGAGGAACCAGAAAGAATTCGGTTAGCATTGAATCCAATGGACAAATTGGTTACTATGGGCAACAAAATTGCGTAATGCCTAAAGAGAAATAAATTGTGATTATGCCAAATCAGTCATCGTGATATATGATTAACAAGGTGAAATTTAGTGGTATGCCTAATTCATCAAATAAGAGGAAGATAGACTTCTATGAATGTTCGCATGTTGAGGAGCATAAAGAAATGAAGATTGAGATTTCTAAATAAGGGAAGAAGAAACTTGAGGAATACCTAAAATGGAAGGATAAATGTTATTTGTGTGGAGAAAAGGGACATAGATTGACAGACTGTTATGGAGTTCAATGTCTTATTTGTGGAGAACATGGGAAGTACCCAACTCAATGCCCTGACCTAAAAAGTTACTTCTAAATTAAGGAAGGACTTATTCTAGGACAATCATTGAAGATGATGGTTTTAAGTGTTTATTTATTGGTATTCAAGAATAATGTTATTGAGGTACTTTTATGGTATATTGGAATATCTAGGTATTGGTCCATTGTGGTTTTCTATAAGAATATGGCATCAGTAACCATGAAAAGTGATTGAAATATTTTTGGAAAGCAGATGATATGCACATAATGAAGGGATACAGAGAATCTAATATGATTGATAGTATTCATGATCTCATGATTGATATAAGGACTAAGTGGTATCATGGTTTGAGTATATTGAATTTTTGGGATTTTGGTATGTGGAATAGAGTTAACTTTTGACAGCATTCATGTTTTCACTAAAGTTAAATGGGAATTCATTTTTTAGGAGAATACATGATTAAGGTAATCGCATGTTTGGAATGTGACCAACAAGACATATCTCATGATAATGGGGATCAACAATGGTATTAACATGCTAGTTGTATGAACTCTTTGGTAATCGTTTTCACTATAATATGACATTACACAACATTATTTTGGATAAGCCTAAATATTGGAATGAATTATGTTGGACATAAGTTAGTATTGTTTAAGGACAGAATTTTTTTTGATATTATTTATGGGATGTTATAGTAATGTAGTTTTAGAAAAAGGACAACCTGCAGGACAGGCGACAACCCATCGCGTCGGACAAGGCTATGGAAATCGAACCCACAACTGAAGTGCGACTGGCCTTTATCGCCTCCCACTAGCCTACAAGAAGTCCCTGTTTAGTAGAAACTAGTTTTATTATATTACAAAGTATGATATATGAAGTATAAGTCCATTTTATGAACCATATATGATTAATCTCACTATAGATGGACTTACATATTTTTTGATAACTTTTCTAACCTTTTGTTTGAGACAGATGCAATGACCCATCATTATATCACATGATCTGCTAACACTTCACGAATAACAAATTCAACTTCATTTCTTTATGAGATGAAGTGGAAATTGTTCAAGGCATGAAAAATAGTGTGATTGTACCAATATAAAGTACGTATTTATTCTAAATCAAATTCTTCAACTTTAGGGAAATGATCTTGAAAACCAAAAATGTTGTCCTAGTGCTCCTATATCCGATGAATCAGATGGTATCTTAGATCGTCAAAAATTTATGGCTTTGTGATTGATTGCTTTTCCATAGCCATGTTCTCTACCACTCTCCATCATAACATGATGGTTAGATTTCTCTTCCATATCTATATTTTCACCTATGTGGAAACCTAGTGATTAGTTAATTTGGGTAACCGTTACGTTTCATACATTTTTTTAAAGATTGGTTTTGGTATTCCTTTTTATGATGTGGGTTTATATTAAAGAAACTTTCGAGTAGTAAACCATTTATAACCCCGATTAATTTAGAGGGTGAAATTCATTTTAAGGGGGGTAGAATGTAACACCCCGATATTTTATGAAAAATATTCTTTTTAATTTCATTAATGTCTTGTGTTGTACGCTACACCAAAAAAAGCTTGCATAACATGAATCCTTGACTTGCCCTGCATTAAACGCAATTGCAACCTTCCTCGACAGCGTGTGTAGTACGCAATACCGAGTTTCACTAAACAACAATATGCTATTAAGATATTATTAAAACCAGCCGTTATGAATAGTAATAACCACTTTTTGAAATTTTGTAAATATTATTTTCCAAAATGGACTTCATTTTTTCATTTGGAATATCTAAATTAGCTTAGGATGAAATTTTGGTACTTTTCGGATAACTTTCATTTTCTGATAAATAGTGAAAATTACTAAATTTTAATTAAAAACAGCCTTTTTAATCGAAATAATTAATAGTGATAAATTATTAATTTGAGTGGTTTTAAAGTATATTTATAATATATTTTTACAATTTAAAACAATTTTGGTCATTGGATGTAATTTTACATTTAAAGCAGACATAGACAAATGTCAATCTTTTGATAGTTATTATCTCTTAAGAACACTATATTTATTTAGACGACGGAAATTAATTTTTAAATTAATTTTTGCAACTGATATGTTTTTAATTTGGTAAATTAGACATCATTTTTGAGTTCATAATATATAATATAGCTTAGGCCTAATTTTTGGTATTTTTCTGGAAACTTTCATTTTTTGATGAATAGTGAAACCACTAAGTGGTAGTCAAAAAAAATTAATTTTTGATAAATCTTAATTTTACCACTTCTGTGAATGGAATTTCAAAAATCCTAGGGACACGTTTGATGTCAGTAAGTAAAATGTGGTTCAATGAGATGAAAATAATTTTTGGTAAATAGTAACTTTTTACTTTTTTTTACCATGGTTAAAAGTAAATAGGGTAATTAAGGGTAAAAATGATATTTTTATTACCCTAAAACATGTCCTAATTCTATTGGATAAGTGTAATTCGACCAAAAACAACCTTAGGAATAAAATATGACCATTTATGCCCACTTGGATTAGATTAGGACAATTATTATTAATTTATTTAAAGAGGGTTAAAATAGATAAAATCAATGTTTAATAAGTAAATAGTTTTTAATATAGGGTTATACACTATATAAATTCGTCTATAAATATTAATTAGAAATATGAAAAGCTTTCCTACATGATGATATTTTATTTTTAATTTTTAGACGTTATATAATTTAATTTATTTATGACACAAATATGATGTAGTAATTATCTTATTAATGAAATATTGACATAATTGATGTTATAAATACCCAAATAAATGTAATTTGGGACTTTTTATTAATTCAACTAATTTTATAGGTTAATATGACATGTTATGTTTTATTTAATTAACTTTTTTAGAACTAATAATACTTTTATGAGTTTCACAAAAATCAATTACTAAATAGTGTCAAAATTGACATAAAATAGTTTTTAAAATTAATATTATATTATTAATTGTTATTTTATTCCTAAAAATCTAAGGTTCAGCCAAATGACATAGATAGGGTTATATATATTAATAATAAACAACTTGGGGTTCGTTTGGCTGCTTATATTAAGTTTATTAACCTTATAGTATAAGAACACAAGAAGACACGGTAAAACTAAAATTATTTAACTTAATGTTAAATCTAAATTAAAAGGTTAAAATTGAAACCTAAACTTGTATAAATTTTATTGTATGAGAGGAATTAGACCCATCCCAACCTTAGCTTAGAAATAAATCAATTTGGAGATATTTAAAACCGAAATTGGTGTTATAATAAAATAATATTTTTTGTTTTTCCAAAGGAGCCCCTCTCCTCCCATATAAAAGGGAACCTCCTCCCCCTCTTCCTCACACCACATTGAGCCTTCAAGCTCGGCCAAACCCTGAAAATTTCTTCTTTCCACTTCCCTAGAGACATCCTAGAGGTCCTGGTCTTCTTAAAAGGCCAATTTTAATGCCCTAAAAGGAGATCTCAAAGAGGCGCTTCAAATTAGAGGTAATGTCCGATTACCAATTCTTTCATCTTTAATTATTCTTCCACTTATTCTTCTTTAGTTGGTTCATTATGAAGTAATAACATAAGTATCACTAATATACTGATATGTTATTATAAGTATGAAACAACCATATTTAAACATCAATGCATCCTATTGAAAATGAAATCACCGCGTGTGCGTACGTACCGAATACCGTCTCCACGCCGTGGTGTAATCAATTTTCCACCACCACCTTACTTGGATGGATATAATGGTGTAAATAATAACTATATATGATTATTTTAAAGTGATATTGATTTTTAAATAGTATAAATACATTCCATTACAATTCCACGATCATGAGAACGATATCATCGATCGTGCGTACGTACGGACTACCGTCTCCACGACGCGATGAGATTCATTCTCCACGTTAACCATTCATGAATGATTATAAATTATATATAATAAGTAATCATGAAATATATGACATAATAATGATACTGGATTTATGTGTATATATATGTATTTCATCTACTTAATTCCATTCAACTCAATAAGGAAACGAAAATAGCGTTAATGCGTACGTACGGCCTACCGTCTCCATGAACGGTGTTTTTCTTTCCATTTACTGATCTATTATATATATGTACATTCTAAATATATATTATATATAAATCATGTTTTATATTTTGGAATTATTTAATCATGATATAAGTAATCATATGAATAATTACAAGTCAAAACATGGACGACAAAAGAAACGATTTTACCCAAAATGCTCTTTAACATGGAATTTACAAAAGAACGGGTAAAATAAAGTCATAAGTGAACCATATATGATATCATAAAAATAAGTATGATTCTGGAATAAGTCAATAACATTATTTAAATCATTATATAGGATGTTCGGACACTTACGAAGAAAATCGGACCAAATGTAAGGGAAATATCACAATCTCATTTTTTTCCGAGATTGTTTATACTTTGGTATTTACTGGGGTGTATTTTATCATCCACATCCATGATTCTGAAATATGTAATATTATATCCATCCACCTACAATTTTTTAAATCCAATTTTACCCTTCAGTGAGTTTTTAGTAAAAGATATGAAAGGAATATTTTGTCGTTTTTTGTACGAGGTACTTTTTGACTTTTCGGAAAAAAGTACAAGAAGAATGTTTTTTAACTTATACGTATGAATGGATTTTTAAAATATTATTTCCAAGAATCTTCCTTTACAAGTTTTCAAGTTTATTTTTAATCAAATTTTCTTTATTTTAGAATTTTATGACATGTTAATAAAGGAAAAGTGTTTTTGAATTAGAAAGGATATTTTCCTCAAGAATGGAGTTCAAGTGTTTTATCAAAATTATTTTCCATCTAAGATAATATAGGGTTCTGTTTCTACCCTATTATTATATTGATTTGATTATGTTGTGATGTAAATATTTTTATGAATTCCTTTATCTTATATGAATTGTTTTATGATGTCACGATGTTTAAGATTCCCATTTTTTATACATAGGTTATGCTATGATGTATGGTTTATGATTTTCTAGCACACATAAGAATGATATCATTATGATATGGGTGGGACCTATATCTCCCTCCAATGCATTGGTTAAATATTTTATATCTAATGAGATATACAAGGCTATAACGGCGGGTTAAACCGGTTTAGTGAAACAGGATTGAAACAAGGAGTGAACTCGGTTCAGAAATGGACTTTGTCCACTAAGATAGTCTTGGCAATGAGTCTTGACTAATAATACATGATTATCTATGATTATGTGTGTATGACAAAAATTTTCATTTTTTACATTATGATTATTGGGATTACATTTCACTACTATGATTTATCCCATGTTATGATATTATGATATCTTTTGCTGGTTATGATTTCCAAAATGTTATGTTCTTATGAATATGATGTGATTGATATTTCTTTTGTTTACCCTTACTAAGCATTTGAGCTCACCCTTTTATGTTTTCTTTTCCCCAGGATATAAATAAAGGTTTTAGGTAAGAGAAAAAAGAATGAAGATCTTTATGGGAGATGTTGAAGTTCTTTTACCATTATTAGAAGATTACGTTCCGAGTTTCCTAAGACACTAAACTATTACAGTCCTTGTGTGTGTGTTTTTGTTATGTACTAAGTATTTCGCAAAAGTAATGTAATTTCCATGTATGTCAAGCATTGGGTCTCTACATATATAATATATATTCATAATATAAATATATATAATAGATTGATAAATGTAATGAAATACACCGTTCAAGGAGACAGTAGATCGTACGTACACATGAACGTTGTTTTCATTTCCTTATTGAATTGAATGGAATTAAGTAGATTACATACATATATATATACATAAATCCAATATCATTATTATGTCATATATTTCATTATTACTTATTATATATACTTTATAATCATTCATGAATGGTTAATCATTGAATATGAATCTCATCGCATCATGGAGACGGTAGTCCGTACGTACGCACGAGCGATGATATCATTCCCATGATCATGGAATTGTATTTTAGTGTATGTATAATATTTAAGAATCAATATCACTTTAAAATAATCATATATAGTCATTATTGACACCATTATACCCATCAATGTAAGGTGGTGGTGGAAAATAGATTACACCATGGCGTGGAGAAGTTATTCCGTACGTATGCACGCGCGGTGATTTCGTTTTCCATAGGATGTATAAATGATGAAATAGGGTTGTTTCATATTTATAATAACATATAATTATATGAATGATACTGATGTTATTACTTCATATTGAAAAAACTAAAAAAGAATAAGTGGAAGAAGAAATAAAGTTGAACGAATCGGTAACGAACATTACCTCTTCTTTGAAGTGCCTCTTTGAGACCTCCTCTTAGGGCACTACAATTGGTATTTGAAGAAGACCACTATTTCTAGGTTGTTTCTAGGGAACGGGAGAGGAGAATTTGGCATGGGATTGCCGAGCATGAAGGCTCAAATTGGTGTGAGGGGGAGAGGGAGGATGTGTCCTTTTATAAGGGAGGGGGGGCACCTTTGGAAGTCTTAAAAATATTAACTTATAATAAATATAACCCCACTTAAAAACCTCCAAAAATGACTCATATTATAATTATAGATGATATAGGGTTTGAATCTCATCAAAAAATAAAATTTAGCCTTTTAGGAAATTATTTTAAACATTATCAACTTGATTTATCCTTACTTAATCAATTTAATTTTATTTGTGGTAATAAAATTCTAAATTTTAAATTATAAAAAATAATTACATATTTATTGTTAATTGGCCATAATTGGATACTTTATTACATTTTAGATCATATAAATTTAAATTTATAATTTTTATATATTTTTTTAATTTTTAATCAATTTTATAATATGTTATTTTTATAAAATAACAATAGTGTCAATTTTTACACTATTCATTTATTTGAATTTAAATAAAATATATACAGAAGATATGTTCGAACTAAAAGCATTAATAGATTCATAAAAAGTTATATGTATCTATGAAATTAGTGGAGAACATTAAATAGTTTATATAATATTTATTTTATTATTTTTAGAACCATTTATTTGGTTTATCTCTTAATAAAATAATTACTACAACATTTTTGTATAATTATTTAATATACATATTATGTTTCATAAAAATTAAAAATAAAATCCTATGATAAATATATATCTATTAAATTTCACAATAATACTTTTACTCAAATTTATCATCTAAAAATCACTAAATTAAAATTGTTATATTTATTAAATTATGAAGGTGACAACTTTGGCATCATTTAAAATAAAATAAGAGAAGTTTCATAATCACATTTATAAGACTCCAAACGGTTATATATTAGGTAATTGGATGCTTAAGGTGTATATATACACTACCAATATGTTTTGGTCATGTTTTTGGGCCTTTTATGTGTATTAGTATTTCAATAAAAATTATATTACTGATTTTTCAATTAATAAATAATTTCTGCATCATTAATGTATCACCATTAATGACAATTATTTAATCCCTAAAATTTCTAAATAAATTATCATGATGTAGATAATTTTATTATCTTTCTGGAGACTATTCATGTTCTAAGTTTTAGGATGTTTATCACTAAATTAAAATTATTGTACTTATAAGATTTAAGAGAGTGACATGTTGTCACTTTCTTTGGTTTTAATAATAATAAAATTATTTTCATGGTCAAAAGTCCATAAAATGAATATAATCGGACCCTTTGGTGATACAGGTATACTTTTATCCATCCAATATAATTTTTTCATGTGTTAGGGTAATTTTATATTTACCCTTAATTACCCAATTTACCTTTAACTATGGTAAATAAAATTAACGCAGTTACGATTCATAATTCCCAAAAATAAAAAGTAGCCTATTAACATAATTTGTACTCACTGATTCCATGTATGGAATCCATTTTTCCAAATTCAATACACAAAATTTTCAGAAATTAAATTAAAATTAATCCCATTGTCGAAAGAAAATGGGTTTTTGTTTAAAACATTGCAAAAGATTAAATTGATTTAATCTATGAATTCAAAGTAAAATCAATGCTAATGACATAAATTATATTAAATGGTAAAAATATAATCTATTTTAACTTTAAAACAATTCAATATTATAATTTAACCATATAAATTATTACGATGAAAAAAGATGTTTTTAATTAAAATATATCGTGTTTTTACTATTCATTAAAATATGAAAGTTAACAAAAAAATATCAAAACATTATCCAATATTAATTTTTATATCATGATTAAAAATAATAAGTTTATTTTGTAAAATCTAACTTATAAACTTCTCAAAAATGATATTTAAAATGGGTGCACCATCAAAAGGCGGCAAAACTGCATTTTTTTAAAAGTACTTATTTTACTCGAAAAAATTTATTTTGTTCTCATACAATGTTCTAGAAGATGTGTAAGATGAATAATAATGTTATAAAATTGAAAATGTAGTTAATACTATTCATAACTGCTAGTTTATAATAATATTATAACCATATATCGTTGTTTAGTGAAACCCGGTATTGCGTACTACATACGCTACCGAGGAAGGTCACGATTGCGTGTAATGAAAGCCAAGATAGGGTTGCATGTTGTGAAGGACTCCTTTGTTGTTGCGTATAAAAAACTCCAACCATATTTCATTTATAAATTGAATATATATATATATACACTCAATGTTGTGTATAAAGACTATTATCAAACGAACTTGAAATTGTGTATACCACGATCCAAGAATTGTGTTGCATATACTGAAAGCTAATATGGTGTTGTATATAGCACAATATAATCATGGTGTGGCATAAAACACATTACATAAAATAAATTAAAAAGAATACTTATCATAGAATCTCGGGGTGTAACATTCTAACCCCCCCCCCCCCCCCGAAAAATTAATTTCGCCCTCGAAATTCATCAGGGTTATACATGGTTTACTATTCAAAAGTATCTTTAATAGAAACCCACATTGTAAAAAGGAATACCAAAACTTATATTTAAAAACTAAATTATGAAACGTAATAGTTTCCCAAATTAACTAATCACTGGGTTTCCACATAGAAGAACATAGGTGAAAATATGGATATGTAAGAGATATCTAACTGTCATGTTCTGATGGAGAGTGGTAGAGAACATGGCTATGAAATAGCCAACAATCACAAAGCCATATATTTGCGATGATCTAAGGTACCATCTGATTCATCGAATATAAGAGCACTAGGAAAACATTTTTGGTTTTCAATATCATTTCCCTAAAGTTAAAAAATTTGAATTAGAAGAAATACTTGATTGATTTTTGTACAATCTCACTGTTGTTCGTGTTTTGATCAATTTCCACTTCATCTCTTAAATAAATGAAGTTGCATTTTTTATTCTTGAAGTGTTAACAGATCATGTGATAGAATTATGGGTCATTCCATCTGTTTCAAACAAAAGGTAAGAAAAAGTTATCAAATATACATAAGTCCATCTATGGTGAGGTTAATCATATAAGATTCCAAAAATGAGCTTATACATCTTATATTATACCACTTAATAAAATAAAACTAGTTTATACTAACCAGGGACTTCCTGTAGGCCATTGGTATGCGATAAAGGCCAGTCGCACTTCAGTTGTGTGTTCGATTCCCACATCTTTGTCCGACGTGATGGACTGTCACCCATCCTGCAGGTTGTCCTTTTTTTGAAATTAAATTACTATAACATCCCATAAATATTATCGAAAAAAGTTCTATCCTTAAACAATACTAAACTTATGTCCAACATAATCCATTCCAATCTTTATGTTTATCTAAAATACTACGATCTAATCTCATAGTATAAATAAAATGATTACTTGAAATGTCACATAACAATCATGTGAATTCCATCATTTATCCCCCATATATCATAAGATATATCTTGTTCGTCAAATTAAAAACATTTGAATACCTTAATCATGTATTCTCTTGAAGAATGAATACCCATTGAACCTTAGTGAAAACATGAATGCAGTTAAAAGTTAACACTTTCCACATACCAAAATCCTCAAAATTCTATATACTCAAACCATGATATGACATAGTCCTTATATCAATCACGACCTCATGAATACAATCAAACATATCATTATCTTCTTATCCCTTCATTATGCGCATATCATCTGCTTTCCAAAATATTTGAATCACTTTTCGTGGTTACCAGTACCATAAAATTATTGAAAACCAAAATAGACTAATAAAAAAAATATTATAATACCCCATAAAAGTACCTCAACAACATAATTCCTGAATACCAATACATAAACACTTCAATCCATCCTGTTCAATGATTGTCCAGGAATAAGTCCTTCCTTGATTTATAAGTAACTTTTTACTTCAGGGCACTGAGTTGGGTAATGCCCATGTTCTCCACAAATAAGACATTGAACTCCATTACATTCTGTCACTTGATAACCCTTTTTTCCACACAGATAACATCTATCCCTTTATTTGAGGTATTCCTCAAGGTTCTATTTCCCTTCTTTAGAAATATCAATATTCCCTTCTCTGCTCCTCACTATGCGAACATGCATAAAATTCCATCTTCCTCTTATTTGATGTCTTAGTAATACCACTAAATTTCACCTTGTTAATAATATATCGTGATGACTAATTCGGCATAATCAAAATATCTTTATCTCTAGGCATTACACAATTTATTTTCTCATAGTCACCAATTTGTCCATTGGATTCAATGATAATCGTATTTCTTCTGTTTCCCTCGATTGACAAAAACATAAAAAAGAATTCTGTAAGAGGAAAAAATAATGCTAGGGAAAACAACATAGTAATGGGGGAGCACCCTCAATATCTAACATCTAGGTTAAATTATATGATCATTACCGTAGTTTTAGGACTATATCCTAAACATATACTTATCCTTAGGTACATCCCTATACATACCTTAGAAATATCTCTAGGGATCTCACTAACGTTTTCGTATCATAGTTTCCAAAGGTTGACTAAAACATTCCTCTAATACCAACTGTAGTGGTCCAAAGCTTGATGTTCATGGACATTACATTACTTTTGTGGAATATCTAATACATAACAAAAATAGACAAACAAGGACCGTAATATTTCAGTGTCTTTGGAAACCAGGAATATAAACTTCTAATCATGTTGAAAGATCTTGAACATCTCCCATAACGATCCTCCCCTTTTTGTTTCCTTACCTAAAACCTTTATTTTAATCTGGGGGGAAAAGAAAACATAAAAAGGGTGAGTTCAAATGCTCAGTAAGGGTAAGCATGGAGAAAATATAACAAACCATATACATTTGAACTTAAAACATGAACATAATATTTAAACATCAAAATCATGAGCAATGACATAAAACATGGCAGTACGTAAGGCATAGATCATAATGGATCATAAATCATGATAAAATAGCATATGAATAAATCATGGAATTGTGGAATCCAATATGCACATGTAATTATTTCCATAGTAGCCAAGGCATTGCTGCCAAGACCATCTTAGTGGACAAAGTCCCTTTCTAAATCGAGTTCACTCCTCATTCCAGTCCTGTAATACTGAACCTGATTAACTTACCATTCCATCCATGTCCATCTCATGAGATATAAATCTTTACCCAATTCATTAGATGGATATATACTTCCCACCCATCTCATAATGAAATCATTCTTACTTGTGCCATAACATAAACTTAAAACATTCATCATAACCCAAAGAATAAAATGGGTTTCATAAACATCATATCATCATCACATAATCCATATAAAACAAATGGATATTTCATCATAAGAAAAGTTAAAGAATGTAAAACATAGATAAATTATACTTGAAACATACACATATTAAATAATTTCATCTTAGATGGAAAATGTTTTTGATAATACACTTTAAATGAATTCTTGAGGAAAATATCCTTTCTTCTTCAAAATCATTTTCTTTTCACAAAATGCCATTCAATTTTAAAAGGAAAGGGTTTTGTTGAAAATAATTATAAAATCATGTAGAGTAAGATTCATGAAAATGAGGTGCTATGAAACCGTAAAAATACATTCACACCATATAAGTAAAAAATAACAATTTCCTCGTACTTTTGTCGGAAAAGTCAAAAAGTACCTCATATGGTAAACAAAAGAAAGATTTCTTCCATATGATGTGGTAAAAGTAAGAAAAGGGTAAAAATGTCTTAAACATACATGGATGTAAAGTAAACATTTTATGAAAACATTTTGAGAGCATATGGACATGGATAATAAACATAACCCCCAGTAAATACTTACGAGTAAACAATCTCGAATAAGAATTAGATTTGAATAATTATCCCTTACCTTAGATTCGATATGCTTCGTATGGATCCGAACCTCCTGTATAATGATTTAAATAATGTCATTGACTTATTACAGAATCATATTCATTGTTATGATATCATATATGGTTCACTTATGACTCTATATTACAGATTCTTTCATAAATTAATGTTAAAGTATGGTTTTGGGTAAAATTGTTTCATTTGTCGTTCGTGTTTTAACTTGTAATTATTCATATGATTACTTAGATCATGATTACTTAAATCCAGAATATAAAACATGATTTATATATAATATATATTGAGAATATATATATATATATATAATAGACTGATAAATGGAAAAAATACACCGTTCATGGAGACGGTAGGCCGTACGTACGCATGAACGCTGTTTTCATTTCCTTATTGAATTGAATGGAATTAAGTAGATGAAATACATATATATATACACACACATAAATCCAGTATCATTATTATGTCATATATTTTATGATTACTTATTATATATACTTTATAATCATTCATGAATGGTTAATCATTGAGAATGAATCTCATCGCATCGTGGAGACGGTAGTCTGTATGTACGCACGAGCGATGTTATCATTCCCATGATCGTGGAATTGTATTTAAGTGTATGTATAATATTTAAGAATCAATATAAATTTACAATAATCATATATATTCATTATTTACACCGTTATATCCATCCAAGTAAGGTGGTGGTGGAAAATAGACTACACCACAGCGTGGAGATGGTATTCCGTACGTACTCACGCGCGATGATTTCGTTTTCCGTAGGATGGATAAATGGTTAAATAGGGTTGTTTCGTACTTATAATAAAATATAAGCATATTAGTGATAGTGATCTTATTACTTCATAATGAAACAACTAAATAAGAAGAAGTGAAAGAAGAAATAAAGTTCAAACAATCTATAACGAACATTACCTCTTCTTTGAAGCGCCTCTTAGAGACCTCCTCTTAGGGCACTACAATTGGCCTTTGAAGAGGACCATAACCTAGAGGATGTTTCTAGGGAAGTGGAGAAGATAATTTGGCAGGGTTTGTCAGATCTTGAAGGCTCAAATTGGTATGAGGAATAGAGGGAGGAGGTGCCCTTTTATAAGGGAGGAGAGGGGCACCTTTGGAAGTCTTAATAATATTAATTTATAATAAATCTAACCCCACTTAAAAACCTCCAAAAATGACACATATTTAAATATTAGATGATATAGGTCTGTAATATCATCAACCAATAAAATTTAGACATGTTTGGAAATTAGGTTAGATATTATCAAATTCATTTATTCTTACTTAATCAATTTAATTTTATTTGTGGCAATAACATTCTAAATTTTAATTATAACAAATAATTACTTATTTGTTGTGAATTGTCCATAATTGGATACTTTATAACATTTTAGACAATTTAGATTTAAATTTATAATTTTTATATATTTTTGTGATTTTTAAAAATTTTTATAATATTTTATTTTTATAAAATAACAATAGTGCCAATTTTGACAATATTCAATTATTTGAATTTAAATAAAATATATACAGAATATATGTTCGAAATAAAAGCTTAAATAGATTAAAAAAAGGTTACAGATATCTATAAAATTAGTGGTGAACATTAAATAGTTCATATAATATTTATTTTTTTATTTTTAAAAACATTTATTTGGTTTATCTCTTAATAAAATAAATACTACAACATTTTTTTATAATTATTCAATATACTTATTTGTTGCATAAAAATAAAAAATAAAATCCTATGATTAATATAAATATATAACCTTTCCCAATAATACTTTTACTAGAATTTATCATCTTAAAATCACAATATTTAAATTGTTATATTTATTAAATTATGAAGGTGACAACTTTGGCATCATTTAAAATAAAATAAGATAAGTGTAATAATCACTTTTATAAGACTCCAAACGCTTATATATTAGGTCATTGAATGATAAAGGTGTTTATTTACACTACCAATAAGTTTTGGTCAGATTTTTGGGCCTTTTAATGGGTATTATTGTTTCAATAAAAACTATATTACTGATTTTTAAATTAATAAATAATTTCGGCATCATTAATGTATCACAATTAATGACAATTATTTAATCCCTAAAAATTATAAATAAATTATCATGATGTATATAAATTTATTAGAATTCTGGATACTATTCATGTTCGACGTTTTATGATGTTTATCACTAAATTAAATTTATTATACTTATAAGATTTAAGAGAGTGACATGTTGTCACTTTCTTTGGTTCTAATAAGAATTAAATTATTTTCATTGTCAAAAGTCCATAAAATGAATCTTATCTGACCCTTAAGTGATATGGGTATACATTTAGCAATCAAATAGAATTTTGTCATGTGTTAGGGTAATTTTATATTTACCCTTAATTACTCGATTTACCTTTAACTATGGTAAATAAAATTTATCGTAGTTACTATTCATAATTCCCAAAAATAAATAGTAGCCTATTAAAATAATTTGGACCCACTGATTCCAAATATGGAATCTATTCTAACAAATTCAATACACAGAAGTTGAAGAAATTAAATTAAAATTTATCCCGTTGTCGAAAGAAAACGGTCTTTTGTTTAAAACATTGCAAAAAATTGAACTGATTTAACCTGTGAATTCAAGGTAGAATCAATGCTAATTAAATACATTGTATTAAATGGTAAAAATATATTGTATTTATACTTTAAAACCACTCAATATTATAATTTAACCATATAAATTATTATGCTGAAAAAAGTTGTTTTTAATTAAAATAAAGCGTGTTTTTACTATTCATTAAAATATGAATGTTATCAAAAAAATATCAAAACTTTATCCAATGTAAATTTTTATATCATGATTCAAATAATAAGTTTATTTTGTAAAATTTAACTTATAAAATTCTCAAATATTATATTTAAAATGGGTGCACCATCAAAAGGCTGCAAAACTGCATTTTTTGGAAAATACTTATTTTACCCGAAAAAATTTGTTTTATTCTCATACCATATTCTAGAAAGTGTGTAAGATGAATAATAATGTTTTAAAATTCAAAATTTAGTTAATAATATTCATAAAGGATTGTTTATAATAATATTATAACCATATATCATTGTTTAGTGAAACCCGGTTTTGCGTACTACACATGCTACCGAGAAAGGTCACGATTGCGTGTAACGAAAGCCAAGTTAGGGTTGCATGTTCTGCAGGACTCCTTTGTTGTTTCATATAAAAAAATCCAACCATATTTCATTTATACAATGAATATATATATATATATATATTCACTCAATGTTGTATAGAATGACTATTATCAAACGAATTTGAAATTGTGTATAACATGATCCAAGAATTGTGTTGCATATACTGCCAGCTAATACGGTGTTGCGTATAGCACAAGATAATCATGGTGTGGAAAAAAACACATGACATAAAATAAATTAAAAAGCATACTTATCATAAAATCTCGGGGGGTTACAAGAGTTATTATGAAACATCATTATTTTGTGAGGGATATTGCCATTATAAATCCAAACCCTAATATACACCATAGAGGTCTAGACAAACATTACATGAATGATTACCATCTCTCCATAAGATAATCCTTTACAGAGCTACACGAGTTTTATGAAAAATTGGCATTTCACAAACGATAATATCTTCATGAACTCTATACCTTATGGGGATTTGTCCCATTTTTTAATATATTTTCATTGAATGGACCATAGGCCACTAAACATCTCTTGTAATATGTATTTTTTATGTCAAAAAACTACATCATATCTTTGAATGAGAAATGAAATGGGATTAGATTACCAAATAGTGAGGAAAAAACCCTAATGTTCATGGATAAGAGTATCTTGGTTTAAAATACAATTCCCATAATTAGCATTTAAATATGCTAATTGGTCCTAGGATTGACGTAAATATTCACATGAAATATTATATGATCCTTTATTTTCCAAAAAAATAAAACACATCATGATCACTCAATGATCAATATACTTATAAATTACATTACTTTTTTACTATGTGCTAAATAATTATGCATTATTATTTTCGAAATATTTCTTTTGTGATGACAGTATTTTGTGATGTTCAGTGATTTATGAAAAAAAAAATTACATAAACCCCTCATTAAACACTTCCTAAAAATAAAATATCCATAATATAGAATCTAATGATGTTGAACGTGTTGGTAGAGGGATGGGTCGGATGATTGGAACTATCAAAACCCTAAAAAGTTTTCAAATAGTGTCAGATAATGAAACACTCTCCAAAAAATAAACAATGGGTCAGATGGATCACCCTATTTTCATTATGCTTCCACTGTATGGATTCATTTCAAGGGTTTCTGTTGTAATCCAATTTTTTTATCCGGATTCCACCTCCAAGGGTTGTAGGTGTTCTTTGAGACAATATTTATGGAAAAAGTTTTTCTTTGAACATTGTGTTAGTTATCACATGTCATGAAAATACCATTCCATTTGGAATATAAAAAAGATTATTAACATTTAAGAGCTAGTTATGGAGACATATCTCTTCCATTATGGAGAACCTTTAAGGTGTTATTAGTACACAACCTCTAGGGATTTATTGAAGATTTGGAATTGAGCTAGTGAAGCAATTTTTACAATGAAGAAATATAGAACTATAAGTTCTACTCAATGTTAAAGGAGTTAGAGAATGAGATAAAGATGTTTAGACATGATGAAGTAGTGTGGAGCTTTTAATTCTTTATCTACCACTACATAGACATCATGCTACAACCCCTTAGTTAGTGGTCTCCATACACCAAAAAATTTCATCATCACCATAGTGAGTTCTTCATCATTCTTTGTGAAATATTCTACATTTGAGGGATCCTTATCCATGGAGATACGTTCAATAAATATAGCTCTATAAAAAAATTCTATGAATACTAGTAGTAATTCCTAGGGATTTAAACGTCTATTTAGGATGTTGTGCATAGGGTGTGTAAGAATAAGCATGATATAAACAATAAAGCATTAAAATAATGTTCTATGATCATTATGAATGGGCGTGAAGTGTGGACGTATGGTAGTCCATAATAATGTCTAAGGGAAATATAGCATGTGAAGGATGTCTCCTACTAGGTTCTATTGGAGGTGATCTATTTCCACATGTTGGAATATAGCTTGAGGTCTATCACCTATGAGGTTGTTCTAGTAGGGTTTATCTTAGAACTATTCTTAATATTGATGCATCCCATCCATCATACTCACATAGGGTTGTGGATGAGAACCTTTTCAATGGAGGTGTTAATGGTGATTGGGAAATGCATCAACATGTCCATCTCAGTGCTCGGACAAATATATAAGGTGTTGAGGACCAACAACAAGAGTAAGAAACCCTTAACTACTTATTTTTCATTGTTCACTTTTTGTAGCACTAGGTTACCACAAAACTAAGGTGTTATGAGTATTTAACCCCTATCTACCATCTTAGAATCAACATCCAAATGGTACAGTTGAACATTTCCCATAGTTTCCCACTTCTGTATGAATGAGTTAGTGTAATGGAATGATTTGGGATGTCTGAGAAGATTATATTTGATCTCCCTATAGGTATAATTATGTATGATAACCTAAGGACAAATGCGTTTTTGTCATACCATCTTGGATTTTGATGGGGGTCGATTATACAATGATTAGATTTTGAGATGATCTAAGATCCATACACTCCATACTATTTTCCTCATTAATTATGTTTCTTATAACATCTAGAATTTAATTGAACACTAGAGTATTCCTCAATTTCAATACCTTAAACCTAAAAATTTATTTTTATTTGCAATTGATAAGCTTCTTTTATGGATAAGCAGTAACCTACTATAGACGGGAACCAAAAACATAGGATGCACAATTCAAAGATAAAACCCAAAGGATTCACACCACCTGAGAAGATCACATTTAGAATTCACCACATCATTCAAAACAAGTTTCCACCCATCGTTACCGTAGGTCACATCGCCAACCATCATCAAAACTTGTCACTGTCACGAATGCCATCCACACACAATCATTGTTATCTCCTTCCAAAAACCACACCAGATGCTAGATAATGTTGGAGTACATTGAAGTGGTGTAGAACATATTGTGTCATCGTTGTCCCCAAACATACGAGAAGCGACTAAATCATCACATCAATGAAATCTTATCACATCGAAAAGAAATAAACAGATTAACAGCAGCATCGTGATCTCAAACGACAACCACCATAAACAAAAACTGAACTTGAATTGAAAAATGGAACCCCAATTAACAAGCATCAAGAAGAACGATAGTTGAGAAGAAGCACACGAAATTTCATTGATAACCTGAGGAAGAGATCTGAAAACCCAAAACAATCGATGAAATGCTTTTTCATGGAACATTGGCGACCACCAAACCTCCCAACATCTCAAAACTGGGTTGTATGATCCACCCCAAATCCAACCAGGAGAGGAGCAGTGGAACGTGAGGTCAGAGCAGAGGTTTGGTCGATTGAGGGCTCCATATGAAGACATTGCCATTAAAGAAGAGAACCAGGGGTCATCAAAGAAGGAGCTCGCTGATCGAGTTTATGCCTTGAGACTAATCGATCCCCGAACCACAAAACTCAAAACCCCATTTAACCACTAATCTATTTTTAACCTGGAGGGTTATAGAGGTACTTGAGTTCAGAGGCACAGAACGAGGACCAATGGCTCAACAACAGCATACCATCGCTGGTAATGTCATCAACATGACCCTAATAAGAAACAACAAGGATTAAGGAGGAAGAAAAAATGTCGAGGACGAATAAGACCTAAAATAACCGTAGGGGTAGGAATCCAAAGAGAAGAAATAAAGATGACACAAGAAGAGGATGACTGAGGTTAAAGGAATAGAGGAAAGTAAAAAAGAACGAATCCACCCAAGAGAGCCACTGATCCTGAAGTTAAGACTTTTAGTAGGAAACCTTAGGTGGATCCAAGAGTGAGATGAGGAATCCAGGAGAGAAAAGACCCATTTCAATACCCCATTTCTATGAATACCTTGTTGTCTGTTTTTTGCAGGATTTCAGTGGAAAAAGGTATGAGATTTCATTGAGTGATGCTCCTCTTGTACAATTCTAATGTAACATATTGAGTTGTGGGGGATGTATCCTAGGGAAAAACTATGATTGATAGTCATTTATGGAAAATATAAAGAGTAAATTTCAAAGCCACGTGGTTGAGAGCACACTAGGGTGGGGTGAAAACATCATGGAAGAATAGGTAAACCAGTATGGTAAGTTGTAGGGTCTACTCTATGGGATCCTACTTCAATATGGTTTATAGCTCATGAGGGAGGTGTGGGGATTGTTGAAACCATGTTGGGAAGAATTTTTTCTTGAAATTAAATGAATATTGAATTTTATTTTTGGTAAGATAATTTTAGAAATAAAATAAAACACTTCAAATTTTAAAATATGGTTATCTAACTAACCATTGTATTCGGGATTTTAGACTCACAGTTCTTAAGAATGTCCATTGGATTGGGTAGATTTTTTACGGAACAAAAGATTCGTCGAACTCACCATAGTTATTGAATGAATGGATGATTATAATGCAGAATGTAATCATATTCTTCATGGATCCAATGTAAATCATATGATGATTTATTAGTTTAGAATTCATAAGGATCATAAGTGATCGAAACATATATTATGATAGATTTTTGAAATAATGTGGGAGTGCTTCTAATCATATTGTGGGTTGAAATTAAATGTGTCTCTAGATGACTGGAATGTCATAATACTATCCATTATAATCCAAACAATACTAAAGGTGATCTTCAATGTATTGAATTCAAGATCATGTCATAATTATTTGAAAAATCTGTTTAAGAAATATTATTGAAATAAATGGGGTGTGCTTCTAATCATGTTGTGTGATGTAATTAAAGGTAATTCTGGATGACAGGTATATCATAATACTATCAATATTAATCCAAACAATTCTTAAGATGATCTTAAATATATTTACTTCATGATCATGTCATTATAATAGATGATGTTTGGAAAAGATTAATGTTTCTAAAGGTAATGATTTCAGTATCAGTTCATCGGTATGAGAACACATGATGTAGAATGGTGTGTTGGTTGAGATGTCTGATCAGAATATGAACATGTGAGTATTCCAGTTAACAATCACACCAGAAATACCTTAAAAACAAATCATCAGTGTAATAATGTGTATACTAAATGTTAATTTGAATCATATTCAAAGAAGGAAATAAGTTTTAATTTCTATGCTGCTGAAATAGGTCCACCGGGCTCAGTGTTCCATTGAACGTTGTAATGGATTCTAACACATATTCATAGTATTTATATATTTTGTACATCAGATTCAATGTTTTATCTAAGTCTAAACTAATTTTTTTAATTTTTTAGGACCACTAAAAAGAAATGAATTTGGGAATTTTTTAACATAACAAATTCATATAAAATGATCATTTGGTGGAAAAAAATAAATAGAATAAAATAAAATATCAATAGAAAATATACTAAAACATTTCATCTCAATAAATATTTTATTGTTTTTTCATGTTGATACGGATAGAAAAATTTGTTAAAGATGAAGAATGAAATTGAAATATTATTATCAAGTGGGTCAACAAAAAAGAATCAAGTATTGAATTTTTTTATATGATTGTTCAAGAACCATTAGAATGAAGGTGACACTGATATGAAGATGTTTTTCTACGACATTTGGTATGGTGAATCATAATGGAATACATTTTTTCTATATTATTATTATTTGATGTAATGTAGTGTAACAAACCAAAAATTTATGAATAAAATTCCCTTTATTTTAATTAAATGTATAATGGATATAGATAACTAATGCATTCCTTTTTTATTATTATATTCAAAAGAATTTTAATGACCGTTATGTATCCTTACCTTTGATAATATAGTATTTGAATAGTGATCACATGGCTATTATAAATATTGGGTTTTAACAAATCAATTTGACATAGAAAAAGGATGTGTTGGCCTCAACTAGTAGGATCGTACGCTATGAAATACATTTATCTTAACATGAGATAGAGATAGCATTTTTGGGATTTTCCAAAGACCAAGACAGAGGTGATATCCAACAACTTAATCATGTGCGAAGCCATTTACGATAGATTTCAAGCTCATCGAGATCACCCCTAAATCATTGGGTGTATGATATTGTAATAAAGGGATATGTAAAAATATCCTAGAATTATTATTATCTACATTGTTTTATAAATAATTAATATACATTCATTATATTATTGTTTATTCTTAAATGAATTTTAAACGACAAAAAATACTTTTGGATTCTATTAAAATTCAAATAAGAAATATATTTTAATGAATTTATGGGTTTTTTATTAAATACTATTTTAATATGATATTATTATTAAATTACATCTTTTAAATATATATGATTTCATAATTTTGAGGAAGTCAAATGTAATTCTTATTAAGGTTTGAAAATAACTTTTATCAATAACCATCAATTTTCATTAAATGTCAGTTTTTATTTAAAAAGTGAAAATTAAAATATATTGACAATTATGTAATGAAAATGAATATTATATTTGGAATCAGTAAGTTAATAATATACAATGGTTAATTTATCATAATTTTATAAGATAGTGAAATGAATAGGTAAAAATTAAATACTGAATAAATATAGAATATGTTTTATGGCTTCATAATGAGCCTATAGTGATGTAATAAAATATTATAAAAGGAATATTCAGACGAATATATTTTATTCTTTTAAAATTATTTAATTTTAGGTTTATTTGATATATTTTTTATAACCTTAGTGAATCCTCTAAGATATATAAAATATTTTATGCTTTTAAAATTTTTTCCTTAAAAGTCTTCTTCACCTCCACATAATAAATGGAAATATTTTAATATATCTAGAACATAGCCTTTTTAAAATAATTTATACCACTCCACTTTTCTATAAACCATGGTCAAAATCCTTGGTATTGTTTTTGGTTTTGAATATTTTAGTGGGTAGTGTCCGAAACCAAAATAATAAAGTGTTCCCCCACCATTCCCTTATAAACCCACACAATAACCCATTCATGTTCACTCAAACTCTATGAATATTGATCAAACTATACCACCATACACCCTATATTCCTCCCAAGTCACCCCCAGGATCCCAATAATCCTCTCTCAATCCATTGGAGTCACACATCGATGTAAGGGATCTCCCTCTCTCTTTTTTCATCATGAACCTCCTTTTTATCATGCATTTTCATATGCATTTTCTTGATTTTTGATATGTTATTCAATAAAACCATATTTTAAATTAGATTTATACATGATGGGATCTTCCTTTCACTCCCCTTAATCCCCCATTTGATCCTTTAAACCCACCTATTACTATGTCGATATTCTGTAAGGGATTCCCCAATTCTCATATCCATTCACAAATTTATTTTATATTATACATATATATTCCATTCCACATGTTGGGATATTATTTTCCATGATCCAGTTAATATCCATCCCATGAATAAATTATTAGAGACCCATTTCTCTCTTATTAACACAATTTATTAATTTCTATATGACGTCCTTATGCTGCCACAAATTGCACTGCCATTTTCATTGCCAAAACATCATGTATTGAATAACATACCCTCTCATATTTCAAGGGAATTCACATTAATCCCCGAATACATATAAAATGGTGACTTACTTGTATGAATTAAACATTAAATGATCCTAGAATAAATGATGATCTTGAATGAATACGTGTTATATTATATGTGTGTCACACTGAAGCAATAGTTTGTAATGATAATGAAGGGTGCCCCCTAACAGTGCTTCAATACACTGGATAACATTTAGTGTCATGATATGTCATTTTGGGACACAGGTTTACCTTATTCAATTATAGTACCTTATTCCACCATGTTCAGATTTTGGTTTACCTAATTCCATTTGGTTAATGATGTATGCTTTCTGATTTTTCAACATTTACTTGTTGAGATAATCATTTTATATCATTCCATTTGGTTCATGTCTCTGTTATGCTCCCTTAATATGACTATTTGTTAAAATTTAATTTATTATTCATGTAATGCCTTGTTTACTCATTTATTGGTCTTTATAGATCACCCTTTTCTTATGCATTTTCTCAGGTTATCCGATCCAATGCTATGTACGAAGGAATGTTGTTGTCATGTAAATGAAGTTTTCAATAAAGCTATGTATTTAAGGTTTTTTTGTTATGTAACGTTCCTAATCCCCATAGACACTATACATATTGATCATCATTGTTTTATTAAGTGAATGTTTATGTAATAAATCATTGTTAAATGTGACATAAATATCATGGTTATAAGATTTTATGATATTGACATGGGAATCATAATGAAGGGAACAACATCAATCCTTTCAAAACATATTTCTCAACCATCTCTTTTGGAAAGTTTAAATGATGATTAAAAAGATGATACGGGAATTTAGAAGAAAGTGGAAACTACCAAAAATTTTAAATCCTCAATGGTCAATATTAATGAAGAAGGAATTACTAGACTTGGGTCAAGAAAATGTGTTCCATCAAACATGGACTTAATGAAAGTCATTTCGAATGATTCATATAGTTTGAATTTCTCAATTCACCCAGGAATCATGAAAATGTATTCAGATCTCCGTGATCAATATTGGTGGGATGAATTGAATAAGGAGTTCACTAAATATACATCAATGTGTTTGGTATGTTAGAAAGTGAAGGCTATAAGGAAAATTTATAATGGGATGATGAAACCATTAACCTTACCAACATTAAAATGGGGAAACATATCCATGGACTTTTTCATAAGACTTATGATTAAATCCAAAAGAAAATATTCTATCTAGGTTCTTGTGGATCGTCTTATAAATAATACAAACTTCATTTCAATTTCAGATGATTTATCACTTTAATAACTAGAACACATATACATCACAGAAGTGGTAAGGCTATATTGAGTAGCATAATTGATTATGTCTGATTGAGATCTATGATTCACCTCTATGTTCTCAAAGAGAGTACAATATGATCTAAACACTAATTTGAGCATCATCATGGCCAATCACCATTAAACTGATGGTCAATCTGAGCAGACTATCTAGAATCTTGAGGACATGTTGAGATCTTTCTCAATAGACATCAAAGGGGGATGGGATCAACATCTTCCTTTGGTTTAATTCTCTTCAAACAATAATTTCTACTCAAGGAGGTAAATGGATCCTTATTATGTCCTTTAGAGGATGATGTGAAGAAAATCGGTATGTTGGGATGAATTTAGGGAAGGAAAAGTTCTAGGTCTATAAATAGTCAACAAAATGGTGGAGATGGTTAAGACCATCCAGCAACACATTAATGCTTCCTAGAGTCGACAAAATATATATTCTAACAATAATAGGGGAGACCTATGTTTTGATATTAGAGACATGGTATTCACCAAAATATCTCCATTGAAAAGAGTTATGAGATTTATGTATAAAGGAAAGCATCTTCCAAGGTTCATCATCATTTTTGTAGCCTTTGATCACATTGGAGAAGTGGAATATTGACTAGAACTCCCACCAAACCATATCAAGTACACGATATATTCCATGTATCACTCTTAAGGATGTATATAACAAACCTATATCATGTGCTCAATCCAGAGGTGGTACTATTGGATAATGTCCTCTCCTATGAAGAGAAGCATGTGATGATCTTACATTATAGAGAAAAAGGTTTACAAAATAATACAATTCCCCTTGTCATAGTTTTTTGGAGAAACAAAATTTTTGATGAAGCGATGTGGGAACCAGAGAAAATGACATGGTAGAGTTACCCTCATATATTATAGTTTGGGAAATAAAAAATTTCAAGGGTGAAATTTTTTAAGGGGGGAGGTTGTAGTGACCCGATCGTTTATGAATATTATTACATTTTTTCTGAATAAAATGTCTTATAGATATAGAAAAAACATGAACTCTTGTTTTATAATATCTAATTGAATTTAAATGAACATTAAGTATCTTTACCATTGGTAATACAATGGTTTCATAGTGATCACATGTATAGTATAAATATTGGGATTTAACAAATACTTTTGAGAGAGAAAATGGAACTAATGGACCAAAACAGTAGGATTGCACCCTATAAAGCGAATTTATATGAGCATCCATGGGATATAAAATCTCAATGATTTTTCAGAGTCAAAACCAAAGATGATATCTAATAACTTAATCATGATAGAAACTGTTTATAGGAGATTTTCATGCTCATCGATATCACAAACCAAACCATGTTTATCGAAGGACCCCATGCAATCCCCACCAGCGCACACCTTACTCTTGGGCCATATGCTGGTATAAAAAAGGGATATTTGAAAACTACATAGAATTATGATTATGTGAATTATTTTTATAGAATAATGAATATTCTTTCATTCAATCCTTGTTACTTGGTAAATGGTTATTGAAGAATAAATAGTATTTTTGTAAAAATTCAAATTAAATTAATAAATCTATCTTGATGTATTAATGGATTTTTAAATTAAATAATATTTTAATAAAATATTATTATTAAATTATATTTATTAAATATAAGTTATCATATAATTTTTGTGAAGTCAAATCTAATTTTTATTAAGGTTTGAAAATTGAATTTTATCAAAAACCAGTCAATTATAAAAAAATAGTTTTTTATTTTAAAATTGAAAATTAACATATCTTGAAAATTATTTATAGAATATATATACCATTTTTTGAAGTTGGACATCAAAATTATCCAATGGATTTGTTTTCATAATTTTATAAAATAACTGAATTTTTGGATAAAAACAAATACAATATAAATCTATTATGTGCTTTATGACATCGTAATGACCAAAATATTGATGTAATAAATTACTATAAAATTTATATTCAGCCAAATATTTGATTTTCCTTTAAAATAATGCAATTTATGTATAATTTTATTTATTTTATAAATTCTTAATGAATCCTCCAAGACATAAAAAATATTTTATGATTTTAATTTAATTTCCTTGAAGGTGTGACAAACCTCCACCTAAGAAAATGAAATATATTAATATCTTCATCCCCTAGCCTTATAAAGTGACATATACCCTACCCTATTATAGAAACCATGTGAAAAACCATGGTATGGTTTGTGGTTTTTAATATTTTATTTTTCAGTATCCAAAACCATATTAATAATGAATTCCAACACCTTTTCTATATAAACCCAACCACGAACCAATTCTTCTTCACCAGATCTCTTTGAAACATGACCACACATTGTCCCCTTAATCCCTAGAGTAATCCTAGGGCATCCACATGCTCCCAATAATCATCTCCTATGTTGTTGCTGTCACACATCCACGTATGGTATCTCAATCTCTCCTTACTCTTCAAGCACCACTTTTATGTCATGCCTTTTAATTTCAATTTTCATGATTTGTTTTTTATTCATCTATACCTTTCTACTATAAATTTGATTCATACTTTATGGGATATTCCTTTCACAACCATTAATATACGAACACATCCTTAAAAGGTTACTTAACCATGAATTCTACACTATACAATACATTATTACACATTGAGGATCGTTTCGGGTTTAGAGTTTTAAAGAGATAGAATATATTACATGCATGACATAAAAAATTAATACAACTGGATAATACTAAAACAGTATCAATTTTTTCAAAATATAAAACAGTAAAAATTAAAACATGATTTCTTTAACAACACTCCATATCAAACATCACAACTCCCTTTATTCTCTTACCCATCCTTACATCATGTGAAAAAACATTTTAAAAACATGGGATGAGTATAAAACTCAATAAGGGATACAAATAAATAATGTATTAGTCATTTGATAACAAAAAAACCATTGATACCCATAATCATAAAAACACATACACATTGAAACATTATAAAGATTCCTTGGGTCATATTTTCCTTATCAATCTTACATTCACCGCTACACATCGAATAAAATTTTGGTTAACTTCCATTATTGAAGTACCCAATACATTAAATTGATATAATGGGGATCACTATGAATATCTTGAGCTATAATGGGCTCAACCCAACATATCTTCAGCTATAGTGAGATCAACCCAACATATCGTTAGCTATATCGGGCTCAACCCAACATAAAATAATTTTCAAGGAACATATCATGGTAATAAATTTTCAGGAAAATAAAAAAATCCACTCATTACATATATATATAAACACAATCATTTTTTAATATATTATATTTAGATTTAAAATGATTTTAAAAAGAATTTCCATTAAAATATAAATGGTGTGAGAATTAATAAAATAGAATGGATATGTGTATACACATTAAATACACATAGTTCAACATAATATATAAAAACCATCACACCAAAAATCATAATACCACATAATGAATAAATAATAAGGCTATAATAATGAATAGAAATTGGGTTAAGAATTCCCTTACATCATGTTCTTCTTACTTCAAATGTGTTTAAACATCCACTTAATCTCTTCTCCTTCAGATCCTCCGTAAGGCCATTGATTTTTTCCCTTGGGTGAGCGAAGCAGGCCCTGGATGGGCAAAGGATATTGGGGAGGAATTTTGCAGAAATTATACAATGCTCAAGGTTTGAGAGGTGTGGGAGGAAGATGGGAATGAGGTTGTGTTTATAGAGGATAGGAGGAGGTATTTGGCATTATTTAAATCATTATTATAATATTTTTCTAAAGACTATTAATAATCATAAATCATGTGACCCCAAGAAAGTAATAATGGAATGTGTGTTTGAATAAAGTGATCTTACATCACTTATGATGTCATAAATAATGTTTTAACTAATATTTTTAATATACGATATTTTACCAAATTTCATTATTCATAAAAAATTCATGATTTTCAGAAAAATTATAAAATTTCACATTCAACATTTTTCAAAATGTATAATTAAAATATGAACTCCATTTTTGGAAAATAATTTTCAAAATATTATTTTTTTAACTAATAAATAAAATGATACTTAATTCACGAATTACAATTTAAATTCTATAACTACATTTACATAACATTGAAAAATTAACCAAAATGTAATTATCTTAAATAATTATGAAAATATAATATTAATATAGTTTACAATTCTTTCAGGTCATGCTACTATTCATATTACTATTCATAAGGGTATGTTACTGTTCAAAAACAAAAAACAGGTTCGTTTCATCAGAATTCCAAAAATAGACTGAACACAATTGCAGATAACCATTCTTCAAAATTCAAAACATAGAATCCGAAAACATATGTTAAAAGTCTAGTTATAAATATCTAATTAAAATAAAGTTTCATGAATTTCATTTATTTTTGAAAACCTTGGGATGTTACGTTGTCCCCGCATTCCAGAAATTGAGTCATTGCAATTTTTATTTACTCATTAAACAATTGAGGGTACGTTTCCCTCGTATCATTTTCTGAAACCCATGTTGCTTCTTCTACAATGTGGTTTCTCCAAAAAAACCATTACTTGGTGGATTACATTTTTCCGAAATACGGGTTCCCTTCGATCAAGAATCTAAACTGGTTTCCATTCATAAGAATGGTTCTCTTCTAGCTCAACTGCTTTGGGCTCAAGACATGCGAAGAATCTAGAACATAATTTCTCATCATTGAAAACTGAAAAACATTATGTACTTGAGATAAAATCAGAGGAAAATATACCATGTATGCAACTAGTCCATTTTTATCGAGGATTTTAAAAGGACAGATGAATCATGGACTTAGATTTCTTTTCTTACCAAAACACGTCACACTTTTCAAATGAGATATTTTAAGGAAAAAATGGTCACCTACCCATAAATATACGTCTTTCATTTTAATTTCTACATAAATTTTTTGCCTACTCTGAGTTCTCCTCATGTACTGCTATATAATCTTTATTTTCTCAATGACATCCTTTACAAATCCTGGTTTCATCAACTTCATTAACCCGACTTCATCCCCAAAAGAATGAGTTTCACACCCCTTCCGATTGAATGACTCTAAAGGATCCATCTATATACTGAAATTAAAATTGTTATTATAAGAAAACTCAATTAAATAAATATGACGATCCCAACATCCCTGGTAGTCCATTGAACAATATCGATGCATATCCTCCAATGTTTGAATCGTTTCTTTTGACTGCCCATTTGATTGAGTATAATAATCGGTACTAAAATTTAATTCTATTCCCAACGACTTCTGAATCCCCTTCTAAATTATTAAAGTGAACCTGAGAACCCAATATGTTACAATGGAAAGTGGAACTCCATGTAACCTGTAAATCACTTTGAGGTACATCCATGAAAGCTAATCCAATGACATTGAATCCCAAATAGAAAGGAAATGTGATGATTTTTTCAGATGATAAACAATAACCAAATTTCATTTTTACCCTAAGAAGTCATAGGTAGTCCCACCACGAAGTCCATGGATATATTCCCCCATTTCCACTCTAGCACTGGAAAAGGCTGAAGCATCCCCTTCGGTAACTTCCACTATACTTTAACCAATTGACATGTCAAAAATTTCACTGTAAATTCCGCAAAATCCAGTTTCATTCCATCCCACTAGTAATAATCCAAATGGTCGTTATACATAATAGTACATCCAAGATTAATAAAAAATGAAGATCTTTGAGCATGACACAACAAATATTTTATTAAATGGGAATGAAAAGGCACACATAATGATTTTAAAAATCTTAAAACACTATCTTTATCAATGTTAAATTTCAAAAACATACAGATTTTAACCAATTATATATTTTTTGTAGCTCGCAGTCTTCCTTCTGTGATCTCTTAATTCATTATGATAATGATGACTGCACTGAAAACTAAATCAAAATAGATGAATTCCCTACAACGACAACTTCTAATCCAAAATTCATAAAATAATTAATCAATGTATTATGTTCCAAATGTCACATGGTTAATGATACTTGATTTTTTTGACTCAAGGTTTCTCCAAATTTGATTTCTTTTCATATATGTTAATTAATCATGAAAACAAAATCCTTTATCAATTTAATCCATCTTCTCCTCCTCGTGATTAATTAATTCTGAGTGAATATATATACTTGAGAATTTTATAGTAAGTATATATTTGACATTTGGCTCCATATAAATGATGCCTCCAAATTTTTAAAGAAAAAAACCATAGCTTCCAATTCCAAATCATGTGTGGGAAAACTAAACAGACGAGGTTTTACATATCATGAAGCATAACAAATTACCTGATAAATCTGCATTATAACACAACAAATTCCCTTTAATGAAGAACCATTGTAGATGAAAAACTCAACATTTCAGGAAGGCAAGACCAAAACTGCATCATTTTCCAATCTCTTCTTCAGTTATAGAAAAAAAAATAACATTCTTCTGTCCAAACAAATTTATCCCCTTTTCATGTTAAATTAGTTAATGGGCTTGATAATCATGAAATTATTTTAACAAATAGTTTGTAGTAGCCTACTAATCCATGAAAACTATAAATCTATGTAACATTTGTAGGTATTTTCCATTAATAAACCACATTTCTTTTGGTAGTTTCAACTGTTAATCCATCCTTATTTACAATGTTCCCAAGAAAACAAATCTATTTCATCCAAAAATCACACTTTCTTAATTTTTCATATAGTTTATTTTCTTTTTTGGTTTGAAAAAAATACCTTCGATATTTTTCATGAACATATTTACTTCTAGAATATACCAGAATGTCATCTATAAAAACAACCACCAACTTATCCTAGAAATCATGAAATATTCTATTCAGAAGATCCATTAATTCAATAAGTGAATTAGTTAACCCATAAGGCATTACTAAAAATTCATAATGACCATATCTAGTATAGAACTTAGTCTTCCGAGTTTCTTCATCCTTTAATTTCAACTGATGTTATCCTAACCTCAACTCAACCTTCAAAAAATATAGCGCTCCCTGGATCTGATAAAAAAAACATCGATGTGAGGAAAAAGATACTTTTTTCCAATAGAAATATTATTCAAGGCTCTATAATTGATGAATAGCCTCATTGTAGTGTCTTTTTTCATAACAAACAAGACAAGAGAACCCCAAGGTAAAATTCTTGGTCTTATGAAGCCTTTATCTAATAATTCTTGCTACATCTTATTAAATTCCAGAAGATCCATTTGGGCGTTTCTATATAGAGTTTTATTAATTGTCTTAGAAATAGGAACTATGTCAATAGTAAACTCAACCTATCGACTAAGAATAACACCAAGAAAATCATTTGGAAAAACATCCATGTATTCATTTACCACGGGTACATCATTAATCTAGATAGGTCCATAATCCTCTATAATATGAGCAATATAATATTCATTGACATCCATTATTAAATTCATAGCTTCTTGGTATGTTATTAATGGTGTGGGTTCAATCTTGTACACAAATAGAAATTATTTCTGAATAACTATTTCTTTTTCTCAACAATCTATCATAGCATGATAAAATAAAAGCTAGTCCATACCAATAATAACAAAAAAATATACTACAGGAAAAACAGCAAGGTTGGCTGGTAAAATCTATCCATATATAAGGATTACTAGATTCTTATTGTTTCTTTATTTCACAATTATTTTTCAATGTCTTCTTACAAGTTAATAGTTTTCATTTCATGAGGTTTAATTCTTATTTTTTTCCAAAATTTTCAAATAAATGAATGAATGTGTTTACCTAGAATCAGAAAACATATTTTTGTAATCTTTAAAAACAAGAAATGTACATAATAGCACCTCATTTTATAGCACAAAATCTAGTGAAGTTGTTTCAAATGATTTTACCAAACCCTTCTGATTCCAATCATACTGATCACTAGTTGAGTAACTAGCTTCAGACAAACATTAGAAAAATGAACCAATTTATTATATTTAAAGAATCTCACTACCAGCTTTTAATTAATTTTCAAATCATTTTCCTTACACGCATGAGATATGTTTCCATAATTTCCACCTCAGTAGAATCTCATAATTTAGAATACATTCACCAAGATTCCATTTATCACACATTTCACAGGAAGGGAAATTAATTTTATTACCTACAGACATCTTTTACAGATTCTTCACCATTTCCTGCCAACATGAACGCTTATTTTATAGTCATCACGAGGAACATATGTTTTAGAAAACTCCATCTTAAATTTTTCATCATAATGAACAAGCTACTCATAGCTTTTAATCTCTCATGAAGCCAAATATTTTCACAAAAAAATATTTCAAACCATTTTAAAATCTATTAATTTTACTTTCAAAATACAGAGTAAAATCTTGTACATACCTATCCAGTCATGTAAAATTGGCTTCATATGATTCCCCAAAAGAATAATCTTTCAGATTCAGTTCCATGAATTGTTTCCAATTATGAGTTTAATTGTTTTGGGAAAATATTTTTCTAGAAAAAGACTCTTAATAACATCCCATTCAAGACTGTCAATATCATATCACTCTCTTATATTCATAACCTGAGAACACCATTGACTAGATTAACCTTCTCAAAGATAAATTGATCGTAAATTTTTTTTAAAATCTGAACATCCCATTACATCAAATATATTTTATAGAGAATTTTTCCATCCTTCGGCTATCATTGGATAAGAGGTTACACTGAATGTTGGAGGATGTTGCCTCATAAAATTATGTTGAGAAGACATGTTTCATATTGTTAGTTCATGTTCCTCTTTATCATGGATAACACCCCCATTTATTTCTTGTGTCAACACAGCCATTGCTGTCACAAATTCTGAGGTTTTGATTCCCACTATTTCACGCGGCAGATTTAGACAAACATCATCCTCTAGGTCCCTTCCAACTTCAGCTTCCCTATTTCTTCTACGGAAAACCATTCTAATCAATCATGTCTTAGTCAAAGAAACCTAGAATTTTCGTAATACTATATCATTTCAAATTAATCATAGAGTGAAAATCATTTATGGTATTCAATTAACATCATCCTAACCCGTATAGTTATCTAAACTATCCTTCGATACCAACTATAAGAACCCAACTATAAATTGTTACTTAATATTGAATTTTAAACAAAGACAATTTATTATTAGACATTGAGGATCATTTTAGTTTAGAGTATTAATAAATTTGGATATCTTACGTACATGACATACAACTTTCATACAAGAGGATACTACAAAAACAATATCCATTTTTTCAAAATTTAAAAAATTAAAACATAAAACACGATTTCTGTAACAACACTCCATATCAATCAACATGACACCCTTATTTCTCTTAACAATCCATATATCCTATTAAAAACATTTTAAAAACATGTGATGAGTATAAAACTATATAAGTGATATAAATAATTATATCATTAGTCAAGTGATAACATTTAAACAATTAAAACTCATAATCATTAAGAATCATATGAAAATAAATATCATGTAGTTTCCTTGGAACATATTTAACATATCACTCTTATATTCACCTTTACTCATTGAATTACATTTTGGTAAAATTCCATCTTTGGAGTACCCAATGCATTGGAGAGCTATAATGCTGATCACCCATCATATCTTGAGCTATAATGGGCTCAAACCAACATATCTTGAGCTAAAATGGGCTCATCCCAACATATCTTGAGCTATAATGGGATCAACCCAACATATATAAATTCCCAGGAATGTATCATGGTAATAATGTTTATTGAGAATCAGATGAAGTCAATCATGACATATACATATAAAAAACATTCCTTTAGAATATTTTTAAATAGAGTTTTATGAGGATTTTAAAAAGTCTTTACCTTAAAATATAATTGGAGTGATAATAAATAGAATGTAATGGATATTTTTATACCCTGTAAAAACACATATTTCAGGAAATTATAAACCTAAAATCTGCAAACAAAAAATCTTAACACCACATAATTAATAAATAAGAAGTTTGACCCAAATAATGGAAATTGGGTTAAAAATTCCCTTACCTCAAGTTCTTTTTACTTAAAATGTTCTTAAACCTCCTCTTGATCTCTTCTCCATCAGATCATATTTATGGCCTTTGATTTTGTCCATTCAATGAGACTATAAGGTCTTGGAAGTGGTGAAGGATATTGGTTAAGGAATTTTGTGGAAATTAGAAAATGCTCAAGGCTTGAGAGGTGTAGGATGAAGAGGGAAATGAGGGTGGTATTTTTAGTGGAGTGGAGGACGTATTTTACATTATTTAAATCCATATTATAACATTTTTCTCAATAAAATGTATAATCATAATTTATGTGACCTCCAATAGTAATAATGGCATGTGAGTATCAACCATGTGGTTTTACATCACATATGAGGTCATAAATAGTGTATTTAACTGATACTCTGAATATATGTTATTTTACCATATTTCATTATTCATAAAAAATTAAGAATTTTAGAAAAATCCCACAAATTCATCCTAATAGTTTTTTGATGTGTAAAATTCAAAAATGAACTCCCTTTCTTTAAAATAATCTTTAAATATTATTAATTGAATTTTTAAATAAAATCAAACTTAATTCAAAAATTAATAATTTTAATTCTATAACTACTTCTATATAACATTGAAAAATTAACCAATTTTTCATTATCATAAATCCTAAAAAATTAAAATAATAATACAATTTACTATTTATTCGGTTCATATTACTATTTATAAGGGTATGATACTATTCACTAAAAACATGTTGCTTCCATCAGACTCCAAAAAACATACTAAACACAATTGTAGATGACCATTTTTTAAATTTAAAAACATAGATACAGAATAATTATTTTTAAATTGTAGTTTTAAATATCTATATAAAACAATTTTTCATGCATTTCATTTATTTTATTAATACCATGGTGTGTTATAAATAATCTCACCTATGACCCTTTAATCGCACTCGTTACTATACCGAAATTCCATAAAGAATTTCTCTTTTCTCTTTTCAATTCAAGCATTTATTTTATATTGTTCAAATAAATTCCATTTTAGCAGTTGGGATATTATGTTCCATGATTCAAATACTATCCATCCCATTCATAAATGATGGGAGACCGCTATCTCTCTCATCAACCCAATTTATGAATTTTTATATGTTGTTGTTATAATACCATAATTGGACCACGATTTTCCATTCCAAAATCAAAATTTAGTGAATACCATACCCATTACTCTATCAGGGGTATTCACCATTAAGTACACATTGTTAGTGAATGATGACATACATTTACGGATTCTAGATTCCTCGGTCAGGGAATAAATGAAGATGTTGAAAAAATTCATGATATATGATCTATGTGGAACACTTATGAAAGAGAATGAAATTATTGTGATGGGAAAGCCCTGGTAGCTCTCCAATGAATTGGATAATGTTTAGAATCATGATATGCCATGTTGGGATTGGGTTTTACCTTATTCTTTTATAAAACAATTTTCCACCATGATGGGAAAGGGGTTTACCAGATTCTTTACATTAATGACACAATGTTTTATGTTGTAGACACATTTCCATGTTCTGATAATCATTCTATATAATTACATTACGTTAATGTTTCTTTTATGCTCCATCAATATGCCTATTTTATAGCATGTATTTTATTCTTCATGTTATTCTTGGATTATTCCCTCACAAGGCCTTATAGCTCACCCTTTTCATAAGTATGTACTCAGGTTATACCATGCAATGTTATGCACGAAGGAATGTTCTGGTATTGTAAATCATGTTTTCAATAAATATGTGTCTTCAATGTTTTATGTTGTGATGTTATGTACCCAATACCCAAATACAATATACCTATCAATCATACGAGTTTTATTAAGTGATTTTTTTTTAAAAAAAACTCATGTTTAAATGTGAAACAAAGAGCAGCGTTGTTATATGCAGAGCACTAAGAAACTACATGACTTCATCGTAATGAAAAATCAGAATATGAAGAGTTTTTTCTATTATTTCGCATTGATCATTTCAATTTTTGTTGAGTTTTGGTTCAGATCAACATAAGGAAGAATCCATTGTCTTAACATAATAAGAAAAATTAAATGGTGAATTGGAATCAGACTAAACAATTAATGAATTTATGATGAAAGTTGATTTTATAAAAAGATTTAGGGTATTTTTTTAAGATTTGAGAAGCATTTAATAATTCAAATATGTATTCAAATTTCAAGGAAATTACAGATTTTAGAAAATTCGGTTGAGTTAGTTTTTTGTTTGAATCCCACCCCCTTCAGATTTGGATCAACAATAATAGGATGTAGTACATTTTACTTTTCTAAAATGATTATTATTTAGATGTAAGAGAGAAAATATTTTAAATTCTAGGGGAATAGGTTTACAATTAATGAATTCCATAAGAAGGTTTTACGGATAGTAGATGAAAATAGAGGAGACAATATCTTATTCATTTTTTTTCATAATCGAACTGAGTAATCAAAAAAGGGTTTCTCGGAAATTTAAGAAGAAGTTTTGTATTGATTCAACTATATTCTAGCATGAACATATTTTCTTTTTTATGTTATTATAAATAGAAATTGGACTGGTAAATTAGACTAAGTATTATTATAAATTCCAAAATAAGTTCTTTTATAATGATGGGAAAGAAAGTGGATAATTTTTTTTGAGGAACATATTTTTAAATTTATATCAAGGAAGTACAATAACATGTTTCCAAATCTATGGAAAAACATATCATTACATCATATGTTCAAGAAGGATAACACACACTATTGTATTGAATATCGTTTTACACGTGTTTAAGGGAATATAATATTCATTATATCCCACAATAAAGGATTCTCTTTGTATGGAGTTAGATTATATTCATATCATACCAAGGAAATAGATACTATTTTTGCGAACTTATACTTATAAATACTAGTGTTCTTCTGGATGTGTGTTTGTTTTTCATCATCAATTTCATAATTATTTAATATGAGTTGATGGTTGTTTCATGTGAATGGAAACCGAAAATAAAAATATTGTTGGTCGGAGTGGATACTCAAGAGGGGGGGTGAATTGAGTACCAATTAAAATTTCTGTTTAAAAAACATTGAGTTAAAATCCCCCATAAAGAATAAAGAATTAAACTGTAGTGAATTTATATCAAAGTAAATGTTCTGTTAGGTTCTCAAGGAATAGATTAGTTCCCAGTTGATCAAATCAGTAGACTTGATTAACCTTTGAAACTTACTTACTGGTTTACAACTAATATAAACACTAGTGAGTTTAATTATCAAATTAGCTTTAAAACAATTTTGATTTTAAAGTATTAACAGTGGAATAAAAGAATAACATTGGAAGATATACCATAGAAAATATAACCAATAGGTTCAGTCTCATGCTGAGACTTAGTCCTCTCAAAATCTTTTATAAAAAGATGATCCACACCCTGGATCGGGGATAACAACAACAACCAGCTGTCCAGGTCCAAGACCTCTACCACAGTTATTCGTGGGAACAAACACAACAGCCGCCAGCTGTTCAGGTCACACGACCTCTACCACTATCCCAGTGGGAAAAACAAAAATCAAGTGAGTTTAGTGAGAATTTACAAATCCTCCAGTTAGAGTACAAAAGACAGTGTGTGTGTAAAATACAGCATATAACACACACTGCTCGAAACATAAAAAGATAAATCACAGAGAAAATATATTGAGTATAAAAATGGCTCTTGTGATTAGAATGCAGTTCTGGACTCCTTTGATTGGTCGGAATTCGCTCTAAGTCCTCTTCTGGTTTTTTTTTGGAAAACAGAGTATCGTTTGTTTCCTTGACTTCCAGGTATAGAGACAGTCGATGAAGCTCTTGTGTTATGTTCACGTACTTATCTCTTCATTGGTATGCAGTAATGAGTTCGTTGTGTAGGTTCTGTCGTCTATTTGCATTCACCCTCTGTGTTGTTCCAGCACACTTTGTATTTTATATGTCTCATGTATTCTTCTGTTGTCTCTCGCACAGCCTATGTTCCATTATTTTTATTCGTCTATTCATGCTCTATTATAAAAGAATCCATCCTTTAGTTAAACCACGTGCTCCGGAAAAAGATGATTTACTTTCTGCAGGTATGAGGTACGGTTCCCTGACATCCAACAACACACATTAAATAAATGTCAGTATCTTAAATATACTGGATATGACCGTTGGTTAGATTAAACAATGATTAAGAAATTAAAGCAGTGTTAGGTTCTGTCTCTGGATAGCTCTTGATATCGGTAGATTTGTGTTACGGCAGGTCTGAGTATCTGTAGGCATTTGTAACAGTAGACTTGTCTGAGTAGCTGCAACTGTAGACTTGATCACATCAATAGCTGTGGACCTGTAATGGTAGCTATAGCTCTCTATCGGTAGTTGTGGCTCTGCCCTATATCGGTAGTGGTAGCTCTCTATTGTTAGTTGTGGCTCTACCTTGTATCGGTAGCGGTAGCTCTCTATCGGTAGTTGTGGCTCTGCCTTGTATCGGTAGAAGTAGCTCTCTATCGGTAGACTTTGCATAACGGTGGACTTCATCATATCGGTAGCTGTCAACTTTGTTGTAGCGATAACTGTCGACCTCATTGTATTGGTAGATCTATGTTCTGACGGTAGCACTCTTATAGCGGTATCTCCAATATATCAGTAGAACTAACTGTATCGGTCGATGTGAGCTGTAACGGTTGCTTAGCTTGTAACGGTAGCTGAGAACTATTTGAGCATTCACTTGGCAGAATGAGTTAAGTCATTGTAAACATATATCTGATAATTCCAAAGACTTAATTTAAGCATAATGAAAGCAACAACACAAATTAAAGTATATTTGGAATGTATTAATCATAATCAAGATATAAATAAAGAATGGTTAGGATTATCAAAACACAATAATGCCACTTAATTCCCAGAGGGTCCAACAATCTCCCCCTTTTTGATAATCACAAATTATGCCAAAAAAATATATATCAAAGTATGATATCAACAGTATAGTATCAGAGAAAGAAAAAAAATCTCAGAAATTGATATCAACAATAAAATAGTATCAGAGGAGAAAGAAAAACACAAACAAGATTCTTTAGTTTGAGAAGATTTACATATTCCTCCCCCTATCAATTTAACTGCAGAATTCTCCTCCAAAGAAGTGATTTTATCCCCCTTTGTCCCCTTAGGTGAACAACATGCTCTCTCTCTCTCAATAATTTCTCCCCATTTGTGATTAACAAAAAGGAGGGTATCAGATAGAAAAGATAAGGACGAGGAAAGAAAATAGACAGATTAAAATAGACAGTGAAGAGAGGAATGAAGTATGTGATTGATAAGCCAAAAGATACAGTGGGAAAATCAGAAAAGTAAAAAAATACAATGAATCCCATCAAAAATGAAGCTAGAAGCACTCAATCATCCTTTTGAACATGTGTTTTTCCCTTGGGATCAGCAGAGGGTTCAGAGGTAGAGTCAGCAGGCTTGGGAATTCCGGAAAGCACTACTGGTGGATCAGCAACTGATACAATACCAGATCTGTAATCTGAGCCCCTCTGAGTGATCATCAGTGTCAGGCTCCTGATATCTTGAACGGGAGTCAGTTGAGGAGTACTCCCAGAGGCATATGGTGGAAGGGTAGGTGGTACAATAACTGGCCGAGCATCCACATGTAGGAAAGGCAGCAAGAGATTCCTGAAATCCATGATGATACTTCCACCTCTCTCCATAGTAGAGACAAAATAATCTCTATTCTTAATAAATTTGTCTAAGGCCGGAGTAAGCTCCCTGAGCTTACTAACCTGTTCTCTAAAGGCTTGGGGAACTGGAGATAATTTCATATTTTCTATAAAAAGCTTGAAATGGGAGGTCATTTGGTGCTTGGTATAAACCTTTTCAAAATAAGCATCCACCTTATTTTTGATTGCCTCTTGAGAAGCAGTAGCTGCCCACAGGTGATCACGAACAAAACTACTAACTTCCCTATTGGTAGAAAGAATCTGAGTATTGGATGAACCACTAGGACTGGCCTTATCCAATTCTTCCTAAATAACAGTCCGGATATGGTCAAGGTTCACACTTGAGCTATTGGAGGGATGAGGTTTCATTGAGAAGGCCATTGTCTCCATGAAAGATTCAGTCAGACTACTATCTAACTTCTGAACAAGTTCATCCTGACTGTTCAGATGTTCTTTGACAGACTTCTTAAAGACCTCAAACACTTCCACAAATTTTTTGACCACTTCTTTGATATATCGAATGTCAGTCTGCACTTGGGTTTGAGAACTGTTCAAAGCGGTCAATGAAGCAATGGATTGTCTAAGAGCAACTCTAGCTCCTGTCCAACTCTCAATCTGAGTGTGGCACACTTTAAGTTCATCCCCCATTTCTTTCACAGGACTGGACACAGAACATCCAATGGATAACTCAATGGATTTCTCCATGATTTTCATCTCTTCAAACATACTTTTCTTCATATCTTCCACTGATTCTCTTATTGATTCAATCAATTTGGCTTTTAAAGACTTAAGGTCATCCTTGGTTTCCACATGTTCAGCTACAGTGGGTAAGGTAACTGATTCATTTGGGGGTTGGTCTTCCTCGTTAGAATCCCCATTGGAAAGTCCAAGAATCATATATCCGGGACTTGATGTCCAACCTTCAATGTCATATAACACTTATACTGAGACAAGATTCTCCTCCTCACTTGGAACTTTCTCCAGAGGTATCTCTTCCAACTGTTCTTCCTAAGGTAAATCTGCAATTTCCTTTATAACCACAGCAGATTCAATAGCCACTTGATCTTAATCATTAATGACTCTCTCATTAATAGGTGCTGCTGCGATGTCTTCCTGATCATCCAATTTCTTGACTGTACTGACTATTAGAGGACTCAAACTGAGCTCTTTTTCAATCTTTTCTTCATAATCTGCTTCACCGTCAGCCTCTTTTTCTCCATTAACATTTTGATCAGATTCGCTTGTCTCATTGTAACGACCCAAATTTTCATTAATGGAAAATCCCTCTTGATCCAGTTAAATGTTTCTTTATGTTTTTATAAGATGTCAACTTCTTTAAGTTTTACGTTAAGATTTGTGACCGTTACTTTTATAGCCGTTGAACAGTGATCATCTGGGTAGTTTAAATTTAAGGCTTTAACGAACCAATTTTCTACTCAGACAAAGGAAGCGATGGCCTCATCCAGTAGAATTTCCCCTTACGAAGCCCATTTGTCGGAGCTCGGAAAGGAGGTGGCGTCTTTGGGCTTTGCCCTTGACCAAGCCCAAGCTGAGCTTCATCAAGTCAAGCTCGAACGTGATCGTCTACGGGAAAAATGGAAGTTGATAGAGATTACCACTCGAGCGATGTTATCCGAGCAACCCCAAGAGTCTGTCACCATCGCACACCTTACCCTTAGGTCTTATGCGGCTATTTTAAGGGGTTATGTAACAAATAAGTAGCACCATGTTCATGTACATTATTTTTTGTATATAATAATGAATATAATTTCTAGTCATTTTTGATGCATTGTAATTAGTTTTTAAAGTACAAATGATGTTTTTAGTTATTATTTAATTAAGAATTATATTTTATTAAATTAAAGGATTTTTTAATTAAATAATATTTTAATAAAATATTATTATTAATATTAAATTAATTTTTATTAAATATAAATGATCTTATAATTTTATGAATGCAATTAAAATTTTTATTAAGGTTTGAAAGCCATTCCTGTCAAAACCCGTGATTTTTTTATAAATGTCGGTTTTTATTTTAAAAGTGAAAGTTCACATTTTTAGAAAATTATTTAGATAAAATAAATATTATTTTTGGAATCAGGACGTTGAAATTATCCAACGGTGAATTTTTCATAATTTTCTGAGACAGTCAAATTTTTGGGTAAAAATTAAATACCATTTAAATATATAATGTGTTTTATGACATCATAATGACCCAATGGTGATGTAATAAAATACGATAATCCTTATGTTCGGCCAATATGTGTTTTATCATTAAAATAATGAGGTTTTGGGTTTGTTTGAATCACTTTTCAAAACATTAATGGAGCCCTCAAGACTTATTCAACACTTTGCCTTTTTAAATTAATTTCCATGGGAGTGTGACTCACCTCCACATAAGCAACCCTAATTTTTTAATAAGTTAGGACTTTGGCCTTTTAAAATATTTTTTTCCTCTTTCCTTTTCCAGAAACCATGGGCAAATACCATGGGATGGTTTGTGGTTTGGATTATTTTAATATAAGGGGTCCCAAACCTAAATAATAAAGAATTCTCTCACCTTTCCTATATAAACCCACCCAAGCTCCCACTTCCTCCTCACTCAAAGCCCTTGAAGTTCGTCCAACCTCTGCCCTACTCTCTCTAGAATCCTCCCAAGGTGCCCCAACCTCCCAAGAAGCCTCTCACAAGCCTCTCTCTAGCCTTTGGAGGCACACTTCCAAGTAAGGGTTTTTTCTTCCTTTCTCATTTTTGTCAATTTTCTTTAAGTTGTATTGCCCTTTTTAATTTCATTTATGAATGTTGGGGTATGGTTTTGCACCTCTCCCATACTTCCCTCTTATTGTTTGAATGATGGGAGACCCCTTTCTCTCTCATTAAATGCCTCCCATGTACACCCGTTACTATGCCGAAATTCCGAAAGGAACCTTTTTCTCCTCTTTTATATTCAAGCAATACTTTTGTATCATGAATCTAAATTACTTTTCAATTGTTGGGACATGTATCTATATGACCTTCTTACTGTCCATTACATGTAAATATGATGAGGAACCCCTTTCTCTCTCATCAACTTTTTTTATGAATTCTTATGTCACGCCGTTATGCTGCCGAAATCGCACCGATTTTCTAAGCCAATGTTTTTGTGTAGTGAATACCATGCCCATTTCTCCATCAAGGGTATTAACCTTTATGCACATTTACATTTTGATTGTAAAGTTTCATGTATGAATTTTACATTCCTTTATCGTGGAAGAAATGATTATGTTTTATGAATCCATGTTTTATAATCCATGTGGCACACTTATGCATGAAATGAAATGTTTAAGAAGGGTGCGCCCTTTATAGCGCTCCAATGCATTGGGTAAAGTATAGTATCATGATACGTCATGTGCAATGAGTGTTGACTCATGCTAATTCAAGTGCAACGAGGGTTTACTCGTGCTTCAAGTGCAATGAGGGTTTACTCATGCTTCATGTGCAATGAGCCTTGGATCATGCTAATTCAATGTTAAGTGTTGTTGCCACATTTCCATGTTATGATTATCATGCTTTATCATGCCTTTATGTTCATGTCTCTCTTATGCTCTATTGATATGCCTATTGCCTAACATGTATTGTACTCCTCATGTTATTCATTATGTACTCCCTTACTGGGCTTTATAGCTCACCCTTTTCTTATGCATGTCCTCAGGTTATCCCATGCAATGCTAAGTACGAAGGAATGTAGTGGTCATGTAAAGGAAGTTTCCAATAAGGATGTTGTATTTCAGGTTTAAAGTTTTTATGTAATGATCCTAAGACCCAAAGACACTAAACCTCTCGATCTTCTTTGTTGTATCAAGTGAAGTTTTATGTAATAAAGCATGTTTAAGTTGTAATAAAAAGCAGGGTTGTCATAGTTGGTATCAGAGGATAGGTTTAGTTATTTTTGGGATTAGGAAACCCTAGTAAAGCCTTAGATACAAGACTAAGCATAATAAAAACATCCCTAAGTTTTGGTAAATACTAAGTAAGTGGTTTATCAAACAAATACATCCCTGTCTGGATACGAGCAGGTAGAGGCGGCTCTGGCACAGATGTATCCTAGGGGTAAAACCCGAAAACACCGCTTTGAGCTAGACTCGAACGGGAACTGGTGCACGACAACGGGCCTTGCTGCACTCTTGGTTACGACACTCCCGGGGGATATGTTTTGATAAATTCACAATCTTAGTATGAACCCTTATTAAGGGAAAAATGCCCCTAAGAATATATGTTAGAAGGAAGATCATGAAAAGCCTGGATTGAATCCTATAGACTCATGAGTTAAAGAGATTAAAGTTTATTTATAAGTCATCAACTTTTGTCTTTGGATTACCCTTTATGTGTTACCCCTAACTTTCCTTTTATTCCAGCCAATGGCCGGTAATAGGAGAACTCGGGCTAACAACCGTTGTGAAGATCAGTGTGATGATTGTACCAATGAGATGCCCAATCCAATGGGAGCGGGAATCGCGAACTTTGTCACGCTTCTCTCTCAGTTAACTCAAGTTTTGAATAGAAACACTGGTCAAGAGGAACGTTCAACCCCCCCTAAGAAAGAACAAGTCGCTATTGAAAGCTTCATGAGACAAAGGCCTCCTATTTTTAGTGGATCATCCGATCCCACGATTGCTGAACAATGGATCAACTCCATTGAAAAGATATTCTCCATCCTCCAATGATCTGAAAAAGAGAAGGTTCTCCTGGCGGCTTATCGTATGGAGGGTGAAGTTGATCAATGGTGGACGTTGATCAAAAATACGAAGCCTGAGGAGGAGATCGAGGCTTTGGAATGGAAGGTATTCCGGAAGATGTTTTTCGATAAATATTTTCCACGCACCCTCCGTCTTAAGATGGAAAGGGACTTCCTTTCCCTCAAGCAGAAAGATGAGGAATCTGTGGGAGCATACGAGGCAAACTTCACAAGGCTTGCACGATACGCTTCTGGCTTTGTCGTTACCCCCGAATGCAAGGTTGACCGCTTCTTTGGTGGGCTGAAGCCTAGCTTGCGGAAAGCATTAGCGATCCGTGACTTCGACAGTTATGAGGAAATTGTCCGATGTGCCCTTAAGGTTGAAATGGAGATCGGAGAATCACAGGGGTATCATGGGGACAAGAAGCGGAAGGTGGACTTCAATGTTGGTGGTCCGATGGATAAATCCAACGGCGCTAAGAAATTCCAGCACCCCACTTGCCAAAAGTGTGGAAAGAAGCACCCTGGAAATTGCCTTAGGGGGACAAGAAAATGCTTCAAGTGTGGAAGAGAAGGGCACCTAGCTGTTAACTGTCAGCAAGAAGGACCCGCGGCTGCGACGGAGGGGAGGAACGCTCCGCTCGAACCTCAACGCGTTGTTCAATGCTTCAAATGCAAAGAACCGGGTCATTTTGCGAATCAGTGCCCTAATCCAAGGGTTATCGGAGGCAATCAACAACCTCCAAGACAGCAAGGAAGAGCTTTTGCCATCACTTCTGCCGAAGTGAACCCCGACAACGAAGTGGTGACAGGTACGCTAGTTATTCATTCAAGAATAGCGAACGTACTTTTTGATTCAGGTTCTACGCATTCTTTTATATCTAAAAAGTTTAGTAGAATAATCCCTGCACCACCACAAATCATGGAAGTAAAGATGTCGGTGAGTACGGCAAATGGGGAAATCATTGCATCCCATGAGTATAAGTCCTCCCCTGTTATAATCTGTGGATTGAATTTCCCGGAGAACCTCGTCATACTCCCTTTGGTGGAATTTGATGCAATTCTTGGCATGGATTGGCTTTCCTTATATAGAGCCAACATAAATTGTCGGGAGAGGGAAATCACACTCCATATGGAGAATCGACCCCCGATTCTTTACAAGTGTCAGGAGGAAGATGAATCTCCTTTAGCTCCATCATCTCAAGCATGAATATTACTGCCTTATGAGCACGAATATCTGGCTCAGATGATTGAGTCCAAGGAAGAAACCACCCTTGAAGAAATGCCTATTGTGAGGGAATTCGCTGAAGTATTTCCCGAGGAACTTCCTGGTCTTCCTCCAAGAAGAGATATTGAGTTCTCAATTGAACTTATACCTGGGGCGCTACCAATATCCAAGACTCCATATATAATGGCTGTGGTTGAGCTTGAAGAACTGAAGAAACAACTACAGGAGAATCTGGATAAAGGGTTTATACGCCCAAGTGCATCACCATGGGGTGCACCAGTCCTCTTCATCAAGAAGAAGGATGGGTCAATGCGGCTTTGCATCGATTATCGTGAACTTAACAAAATCACGATAAAGAACAAGTATCCTCTCCCAAGAATCGATGACATGTTTGATCAGCTGCGTGGAGCTCAATACTTCTCCAAGGTCGACTTGCGGTCGGGATATTATCAAGTAAGGGTGAAGAAGGAAGATATCCCCAAGACTGCTTTTCGTACAAGGTACGGGCACTATGAATTCATAGTAATGCCTTTTGGACTCACCAATTCTCCAGCAATATTCATGGACTTGATGAATAGAGTCTTCAGAGATTACCTAGATAAATTTGTGGTAGTCTTTATAGATGATATTCTGATATACTTCAAAACCAAGGAGGACCATGAGGAGCATTTAAGAACTGTACTGGAGACTTTGTGCAAGGAGAAGCTCTATGCCAAGTACAGCAAGTGTGAGTTCTGGTTGAAGGAGGTATCATTCTTGGGCCATATCATCACAAGCAATGGGATATCTGTGGACCCCTCCAAAACAGATGCAATTGAGGGATGGCCGAGGCCAACATCGGTAACTGATATCCGTAGCTTCTTGGGGTTAGCTGGATATTATCGACGATTTGTGAGAAACTTCTCACGATTGTCCAACTCTCTTACCAATCTAACTCGAAAGGGAGTAAAGTTTTCTTGGAGTGATGAATGCGAAGAAAGCTTCAAAGAGTTGAAAAGGAGGCTTATCACTGCACCTGTGCTCACTTTACCCACAAGTGGGGAGCTTTTTGTGGTATTCAGTGATGCTTCGAAGAAGGGCTTAGGATGTGTGCTGATGCAGAATGATAAAGTGATATCCTATGCCTCAAGGCAGTTGAAAATCCATGAGCGAAACTATCCAACGCATGATCTGGAGTTGGCGGCGGTGATCTTCGCCTTGAAAATCTGGCGGCATTATCTCTATGGGGAGAAATGTGAGATATATACTGACCACAAGAGTCTTAAATATATATTCACACAGAAAGAGCTTAATATGCGCCAGAGAAGATGGATAGATCTCATCAAGGATTATGACTGTTCAATACATTACCACCCTGGGAAGGCGAACAAGGTGGCGGATGCCCTAAGTAGAAAGGATCCAGCAATTCTATCAATGATGAGAATTGAGAAGGATCCAATCTTCTTAGACTTGATGAAGATGGACGTGGGAATCATAAAGAAGGGAACATCATCAATCCTTTCACAAATGATTGCTCAACCATCTCTTTTGGAAAGGTTAAAGGATGCTCAAAAGGATGATGCGAGAATCCAAGAAAAAGTGGAAGCTATCAAAAAGGGAAAATCCTCAGAGTTTAATGTTAATGAAGAAGGAATTGTGCGGTTTGGGAAAAGACTATGTGTCCCATCAAGTTCGGAGCTGAAGAAGGAACTTTTGGATGATGCACATAGTTCAAATTTCTCTATTCACCCAGGGAGCACAAAGATGTATCGAGATCTCCGAGAAAACTTTTGGTGGGATAATATGAAGAAGGAGATCGCCGAATATACATCAAAGTGCCTGGTGTGTCAGCAAGTGAAGGCAGAGAGGCAGAAGTCTAAGGGGATGATGCAACCATTGCCCATACCAGAATGGAAATGGGAGAACATCACCATAGACTTCGTCACTGGACTTCCAAGGACATCCAAAAGAAACAATGCAATCTGGGTTATTGTGGATCGTCTTACAAATACTGCACACTTCATTGCTATTCGAGAGGATTTCTCTTTGGATCAACTGGCACGGATATATATCAGGGAAGTGGTACGGTTGCATGGAGTACCACTATCTATTGTGTCGGACCGAGATCCAAGATTTACCTCTAAGTTTTGGAAGATTCTTCAACATGCTCTGAATACTGAACTGAACTTCAGTACGGCCTATCATCCTCAAACTGATGGCCAATCCGAGCGGACTATCCAAACACTTGAGGATATGTTGAGAGCGTGCTCAATGGACTTTAAAGGAGGATGGGATCAGAATCTTCCTCTGGTTGAGTTCTCTTATAATAATAGTTTCCACTCAAGCATCCAAATGGCACCATATGAAGCCCTGTATGGGAAAAGGTGTAGAACACCGGCATGTTGGGATGAGGTCGGTGAACGTAAGCTGCTTGGACCAGAAATGGTCGAAGAAATGGTGGAGAAGGTGAAAACCATTCAGCAGCATATCAAGGCAGCCCAAAGTCGACAGAAGAGTTATGCAGATAATCGTCGACGAGACCTTGAGTTTAAAGTCAGAGACATGGTGTTTTTACGCATATCTCCGTGGAAGAAGGTCATGAGGTTTGGAAATAAAGGGAAGTTAAGTCCAAGGTACATCGGCCCCTTCGAGATTCTTGATCGTGTTGGGGCTGTGGCCTATCGACTAGCACTTCCACCTACTATGGCCAAGGTGCATGATGTCTTCCATGTATCCCTCTTAAGGAAGTACATACCAGACCCTTCACATGTACTCTCTTCTGAGGTGGTACAATTAGAAGACGATCTTTCTTATGAGGAGCAACCAGTGAAGATCTTAGATCGTAGAGAAAAAGTTCTACGAAATAAGACAATGCCCCTCGTCAAGGTGTTGTGGAGAAACCACAAGTTTGAAGAAGCAACTTGGGAGTCGGAGGATATGATGAAGCTAAGTTACCCACATTTGTTTTAGTGTGGGAAAAAGAAAATTTCGAGGGCGAAATTTCTTAAGGGGGGAATGTTGTAACGACCCAAATTTTCATTAATGGAAAATCCCTCTTGATCCAGTTAAATGTTTCTTTATGTTTTTATAAGATGTCAACTTCTTTAAGTTTTACGTTAAGATTTGTGACCGTTACTTTTATAGCCGTTGAACAGTGATCATCTGGGTAGTTTAAATGTAAGGCTTTAACGAACCAATTTTCTACTCAGACAAAGGAAGCGATGGCCTCATCCAGTAGAATTGCCCCTTACGAAGACCATTTGTCGGAGCTCGGAAAGGAGGTGGCGTCTTTGGGCTTTGCCCTTGACCAAGCCCAAGCTGAGCTTCATCAAGTCAAGCTCGAACGTGATCGTCTACGGGAAAAATGGAAGTTGATATAGATTACCACTCGAGCGATGTTATCCGAGCAACCCCAAGAGTCTGTCACCATCGCACACCTTACCCTTAGGTCTTATGCGGCTATTTTAAGGGGTTATGTAACAAATAAGTAGCACCATGTTCATGTACATTATTTTTTGTATATAATAATGAATATAATTTCTAGTCATTTTTGATGCATTGTAATTAGTTTTTAAAGTACAAATGATGTTTTTAGTTATTATTTAATTAAGAATTATATTTTATTAAATTAAAGGATTTTTTAATTAAATAATATTTTAATAAAATATTATTATTAATATTAATATAATTTTTATTAAATATAAATGATCTTATAATTTTATGAATGCAATTAAAATTTTTATTAAGGTTTGAAAGCCATTCCTGTCAAAACCCGTGATTTTTTTATAAATGTCGGTTTTTATTTTAAAAGTGAAAATTCACATTTTTAGAAAATTATTTAGATAAAATAAATATTATTTTTGGAATCAGGACGTCGAAATTATCCAACGGTGAATTTTTCATAATTTTCTGAGACAGTCAAATTTTTGGGTAAAAATTAAATACCATTTAAATATATAATGTGTTTTATGACATCATAATGACCCAATGGTGATGTAATAAAATACCATAATCCTTATGTTCGGCCAATATGTGTTTTATCATTAAAATAATGAGGTTTTGGGTTTGTTTGAATCACTTTTCAAAGCATTAATGGAGCCCTCAAGACTTATTCAACACTTTGCCTTTTTAAATTAATTTCCATGGGAGTGTGACTCACCTCCACATAAGCAACCCTAATTTTTTAATAAGTTCGGACTTTGGCCTTGTAAAATATTGTTTTCCTCTTTCCTTTTCCAGAAACCATGGGCAAATACCATGGGATGGTTTGTGGTTTGGATTATTTTAATATAAGGGGTCCCAAACCTAAATAATAAAGAATTCTCTCACCTTTCCTATATAAACCCACCCAAGCTCCCACTTCCTCCTCACTCAAAGCCCTTGAAGTTCGTCCAACCTCTGCCCTACTCTCTCTAGAATCCTCCCAAGGTGCCCCAAGCTCCCAATAAGCCTCTCACAAGCCTCTCTCTAGCCTTTGGAAGCACACTTCCAAGTAAGGGTTTTTTCATCCTTTCTCATTTTTGTCAATTTTCTTTAAGTTGTATTGCCCTTTTTAATTTCATTTATGAATGTTGGGGTATGGTTTCGCACCTCTCCCATACTGCCCTATTATTGTTTGAATGATGGGAGACCCCTTTCTCTATCTTTAAATGCCTCCCATGTACACCCGTTACTATGCCGAAATTCCGAAAGGAACCTTTTTCTCCTCTTTTATATTCAAGCAATACTTTTGTATCATGAATCTAAATTACTTTTCAATTGTTGGGACATGTATCTATATGACCTTCTTACTGTCCATTACATGTAAATATGATGAGGAACCCCTTTCTCTCTCATCAACTTTTTTTATGAATTCTTATGTCACGCCGTTATGCTGCCGAAATCGCACCGATTTTCTAAGCCAATGTCTTTGTGTAGTGAATACCATGCCCATTTCTCCATCAAGGGTATTCACCTTTATGCACATTTACATTTTGATTGTAAAGTTTCATGTATGAATTTTACATTCCTTTATCGTGGAAGAAATGATTATGTTTTATGAATCCATGTTTTATAATCCATGTGGCACACTTATGCATGAAATGAAATGTTTAAGAAGGGTGCGCCCTTTATAGCGCTCCATTGCATTGGGTAAAGTATAGTATCATGATACATCATGTGCAATGAGTGTTGACTCATGCTAATTCAAGTGCAACGAGGGTTTACTCGTGCTTAAAGTGCAATGAGGGTTTACTCATGCTCCATGTGCAATGAGCCTTGGCTCATGCTAATTCAATGTTAGTGTTGTTGCCACATTTCCATGTTATGATTATCATGCTTTATCATGCCTTTATGTTCATGTCTCTCTTATGCTCTATTGATATGCCTATTGCCTAACATGTATTGTACTCCTCATGTTATTCATTATGTACTCCCTTACTGGGCTTTATAGCTCACCCTTTTCTTATGCATGCCCTCAGGTTATCCCATGCAATGCTAAGTACGAAGGAATGTAGTGGTCATGTAAAGGAAGTTTTCAATAAAGATGTTGTATTTCAAGTTTAAAGTTTTTATGTAATGATCCTAAGCCCCAAAGACACTAAACCTCTCGATCTTCTTTGTTGTATCAAGTGAAGTTTTATGTAATAAAGCATGTTTAAGTTGTAATAAAAAGCAGGGTTGTCATACTCATCCTCCATAGAGGTGTCTTTGACAACATACTGTCAGGCTTCTTCCTCTTCTTTTGTAGTCTTTGTATCATTTTCCTTTAAGACAGTTTCTCTTTTTGGTAGTTTTGTTGGAGGGCTGGCTGCTCCATAGGAAATAACTTGATGCACAGGACTAGGGGGAAAGTCTGGATCTCCTCTTTCCTCTACTGATGTCTCTTCTTCCTTAGCTTCATCATCACTGTATACCAGTTCTAGCTCATCTGGTCCAAGACCAGCATCCCTCACATCCTTTGGTCTAGAAGGATGATCCATACGAGAATACTTGTCATAAATTTTTCCTTCATCATTCACCCATTATTTCTTCCAAGGATTCCAGCTGACCTTCATGTATTTACACACAGTTCTTGTAATACAGAAGTTATCCTTGACCACTACCAGCTCATCCTGAGGTCCAGCTATCTCCTTCACTTTCAGCATCACATAAATTAGTTTTGAGAAAAACAAGGCATTTGGTTTTGACTTTGGTCTAGTCATCTCTTCCAATTGAACCATAATCAATCTACATAGATTTATTCTCACACTGAGCTTCTGCAAATGTAACAAATATATGTCTTGGAATCTCAAAGTGGCAAAGTCTCCTCTTCTCGGACTAACAACATGCTGAATAAACTTAAAAAACCGTTTGCCTTCTCTTGCCATCTCTGCAGCAATAACCTTTCTAGGGATCCCATTCCCTGTGAGTTCTAGCAGAGCATCTTCATATTGAAACACATCACTGGTTGACGGTACATGCTTTGAGAAGAACGCATAATCTCCTTCATGTGGAACTCTTAAGTTCCTTGCCCATTCATCTGAAGTAAAAGATACTTCCTGACCATTTACCACAGAAACCATTCAGCTTTCTTCTTCAGACTTTTCAAAACTAACGAATTCATAGAATTGATTCACCAGTCCTGGATAATAAGGTCTGTTGTTGTTCGCGAAGCATTCTAGCCAACCTTGTTCTTCTTGTACTCTAAGAACTAACGATTTGCTTTCCATCAGCCATTTTTCACATACTTCTTTTTCAACAACAATCTCTCTCCTTGAGAGATGCGGGTTTATTGGATTCCTTCGAGCTAAACTTCCACTTCCACTTCCACTGGAATTCGATACTTTCTGTCGTTTCGCTTGCGGCTCATCACTCCCATCTGTGACTTGGCGTCTCTTGACACGGGCCATTGTGGATTTGAGGCTAGGGTTATGAAGGTTGAGCGGTTTAGGTTTAGGGGATTCGAGCAGACAGGTTCCCAGTGAGATTGAGTGAGTCTAGTTCAAGTTTTAATATCATTTAGAATTCATAAATCACAAAAATATTAAATAAAATAAATAACAGTTCGATGGCTCGGATTTACAGAATTTTAAAACAGTGCGAGATGTACCGGTAAAGTCTCTTAACGGTGATATCTTCTATCGTTGAGGTTTCTCTAACGGTGAGGTTTCTCTAACGGTGAGGTTTCTCTAACGGTTAGGTTTCTCTGACGGTGAGGTTTCTCTAATGGTGAGGTTTCTCTAATGGTTAGGTTTCTCTAACAGTGAGGTTTCTCTAATAGTGAGGTTTCTCTAACGGTGAGGTTTCTATAACAGTGAGGTTTCTCTAACGGTGAGGTTTTTCTAACGGTGAGGTTTCTCCAATGGTTTAAGGATAAGTTATCATTCCAAATTCGTGTCTAATGAAACTTCATCTTTCTGAACGTAAAGGTTTAGTGAAAATATCAGCTAATTGATGTTCAGTGCCTATAAACTCAAGTGTTATATCACCTCTTTGATAGTGATCTCTTAAAAAGTGATGTCTATCATCAATATGTTTAGTTCTAGAGTGAGACACAGGGTTCTTAGAGATATTAATCGCACTAGTGTTGTCACAGTTGATTGAAACATTTTTAAAGTCAAATCCATAGTCCAGTAGTGTGTGTTTCATCCACAGAATCTGTGCACAGCAACTACCAGCAGCGATGTATTCTGCTTCAGCAGTAGACAATGCAACTGAGTTCTGTTTTTTACTACACCATGATACTAGGGATTTTCCAAGTAAGTGACATGTTCCAGATGTGCTCTTCCTATCTAACTTACAGCCAACAAAATCAGCATCTGAATAACTTGTTAAGTCAAATGATTGTCCTTTTGGATAAAACAAACCTAAATTTTCAGTATACTAAAGATATTTAAAAATCCTTTTAACAGAAAGCAAGTTTGATTCTTTAGGATTAGCTTGAAATCTAGCACACAAACATACACTGAACATAATATCTGGTCGACTAGCAGTAAGATATAGTAAACTCCCAATCATACCTCTGTAATTAGTTTGATCAACTGGTTTACCAGTTCATCAATATCCAATTTACAGGTGGTACTCATAGGTATATCACTTTCCATAATACTATCTAAACCAAAACGTTTTAACAAATCCTTAGTATATTTACTTTGATTTAAAATAATTCCATCTTTATTTTGAAAATTTTGAAATCCAAGAAAAATACTTAAGCTCTCCCATTAAGCTCATTTCAAATTCATTTTTCATAACCTTTGAAAAATCAGTACATAAAGAATTTTTCGAAGAACCAAAAATGATATCATCAACATAGATTTGTACTATTAATACATCTTTTGAAATCCTTTTTATAAAAAGAGTGGGATCACCAATTCCTTTTGAAAAGCCTTGTGAGATAAGAAAGTTTGAAAGTCTTTCATACCAAGATCTTGGAGCTTGTTTTAAACCATATAAAGCTTTAGAAAGTTTAAAAACATCATTTTGAAAATGAGGATTTGAAAAACCTGGTGGTTGTTCTACAAAAAACATCTTCAACAATAAAATCATTTAGAAAAGCACTTTTCACATCCATTTGATATAACTTGAAACTCAGATGTGATGCATAATAATGTAATATCCTAATAGATTCTAATATAGCTACAGGTGCAAAGGTTTCCTCATAGTCAATTCCTTCTTCTTGATTGTAACCCTGTGGAACTAGCCGAGCTTTGTTTCTATTGATGTTTGCGGATTCATCAACTTTGTTTCTAAACACCCATTTTGTGCCAATGGTAATAGTGTCCTTATGTCTTTCTACTAATTTACAGACTTTGTTTCTTTCAAATTGATTTAGTTCCTCTTGCATAGCCATTACCTAGAATTTATCATTGATAGCATCATTGATATTTTTAGGTTCTAGCTCTGACAAGAAGGCTTGATGTTCAACCTGATTTCTAAGATAAGCTCTAGTCTGTGTCCCTCTATCAATATTTCCTACAATAGCATCTAAAGGATGGTTCTTTAGAGTCCTAGTTGGTCTTGAAAAGGTAGGGCTAGAGATTTCAGGTTTATCTACAGGTTATGGTTCAATAGAAGCAGGGTCTGGAAAATTTACAGAACTGGATGTTTTAACTACAGTTCCACTGTTTTTATCATTATGGTTCAAACCAGAGAGATCATCTTCAAGATTTTCAAGAGAGGTCTTAGGTTCATGTGGGTCAGTTTCATCAAATTTGATGTGAATAGATTCTTCCACACATTTGGTTCTCTTATTAAAAACTCTATAGGCTTTACTGGAAGTTGAGTAACCTATAAAAATTCCTTCATCACTTTTGGATGCAAACTTATCAAGATTATCTTTAGTGTTAAGAATAAAGACTTTGCAGCCAAAAACATTGAAGTAGTTAACCTTAGGTTTCCTATGGTTCCATAACCCATAAGGGGTCCTCTTATAAACAGGTCTGATCAAGACTCTATTTATAACATAACAAGCTGAATTTACAGCTTCAGCCCAAATGTAAACGGGTAGGTCATACTCATTAAGCATAACTCTAACAATTTCTTGCAGGGTTCTATTACACCTTTCTACTACACCATTCTGTTGAGGTGTCCTAGGGGCAGAGAAATTGTGACTATGGCCACTGTGTGAGCAGTAAGATTCAAACTCATGATTTTCAAACTCACGACCATGATCACTTATCAGGGTTTTAATCTTAAGTCCACTAAGGTTCTCTACAGACATGGAGTATTTTACAAAGAAAGAACAAGCTTCACTTTTGTGTGCTAGAAAATATACCAATGTATATCTAGAATAGTCATCTACAAGAACATAGACATAATGCTTCCCATTTAAAATAGAAACTCTAGAAGTTCCAAATAAATCCATGTGAACCAAATCGAGAGGTTGAGAAGTTTACACTTCTTTCTTTGATTTAAAAGAAACATTATGTTGCTTTCCATTTTGACAGGGATTACAAATTTTGTCTGCTAGAAATTCAACTTTGGGTAGGTCTCTAACTATGTTTTTCCTAGCCAGTTTTCTAAGTGAATGCACATTGCAGTGTCCTAATCTTATGTGCCAAAGCCAACACTCTTTATGGAAATCATTTAAACAGGTAATATTTTTCTTAGCTAACGAACATAAATCAACATCATAAACATTTTCATTTCTCAAAGCAGCAAACACTAAAATATTTTTAGAATTAATAACATTGCAAGAATCATTTTCAAATTTAACATAAAAACCATCATCATATAACTAAGAAATACTTCACAAATTGTATTTAAGTCCATCAACAAATAAAACTTTAGAAATTAATACTGAGTCAGTGTTACAAATCTGGCCTAAGCCGATGATTTTTCCTTTTGAGTTATCACCAAAGGTGAAAAAACCTCCATCAACTCTGACTAAGCTTTTAAAGAATGAGAAGTCTCCTGACATAGGTCTTGAACATCCGCTTTCCAAGTAATAGGTCTTTTTACATGAGCTCTTTAAATAGGTTTCCTACAAAACAAATTTAAACTGGAAATGATTTTGGCACCCAGATTTTCTTGGGTCCAGACAGGTTAGCCAATAACAATTTAGGTACCCATATTTGTCTAATGGGTCTCATAAAATTTCTAGGATGAACAGATTTTGAATGATAAACCTTATTAGATCCATAACTATGAATATAAATTTTTGAAGCATATGAAGTTCCAAAGCTAGCTACATTCTGTCCAGATTTAGGAATGAATCTAGTTTGTGTAATTTTCCTTTGTCATGGTTGGTATCCTATACCAGTACTGTATCTATGTGCTATTTTCATACCTAGCATCTGAGTAAGAGTATCTTTTCCATTGGTAAATTTCACTAAGTCTTTCTTGAGTTGCTCATTAGATAATTTTAGTTCAGTGTTATCTTTATGAAACAGAGCATTCTTTTCCAATTCAATATCAAGATCAAGTTTATGTTTAACAGTTAAAGCATAATGTTTCTTTAAACCTTTGTATTTGTCTTTTAGCTCATTACAAGTTTCTTCTAACATATCAAAATATTCAAACAGTTCAGATTTAGACATGTTATCACATTCAGAATCATCTCCAAAATAATATGAATTAGAAGCAGGAGTTTCTGAAGTTACCCCAGCAGTGTTTGTCATAAAGCACATGTTTGCCTTGTTTCTGTGTTCAGTTTTCGAAACTTCAGATTCACTAGAACTATCCTCAGAAGCACTCCAGGTAGACTTCATGGCATTCTTATACTTTTTATCCCTGTATTCATACTTCTTCTTGTATTTCAGCTTTGGATAGTCTGATTTTATGTGTCCCTTCCTTTTGCACTCATAGCAGACAACTTCATCTGATTTTTCAGATTTCTTCCAATCCTTTTTCCAATGTCCTTTGTTCTCATACTTACCTTTATAATTCAATTTTCAAAAAAATTAATTCTTCCTATAGAATTTATTAAATCTTCTGGAAATGTGAGCCATCTCAGCATCACTGTTAGAATCACTCTCATTATCTTCACAGCTTGAACTTTCATTGATAGCTTGCAACTTTTACGTATCCTTATTCATTGAGGTTGTAGTTTTTAAGGCAACAGACTTCCTTCTAGGTTCATCATCTTCTTCTATGTTCAATTTGAGTTCCTCTTCATACATCATCAGTTTTCCAATTAGTTCTTTGACTGGCAATTATCCAATGTCACATGATTCTCTAATGGAGATAGGGGTTCCTCTCCATCTTTCAGGTAGACATCTCAAAATTCTCATGATCTGTTCCTTTGATCGAACATCCTTTCCCAGAGAAGTCATTGTGTTGAAAATTTCATTGAACCTGAGATACATATCAGAAATGGGTTAATCAGGCTTCATCTTAAAATTATCATACTTAATAGTATAGGTATTCAACTGTATCTCCTTAACATTAGTTGTTCCTTCATGAGAAACAACTAAGCTATCCCAAATTTCATAAGCAGTTTTACAGGAAAATATTCTATTAAATTATTCATCTCCTAAAGCACAGTACCGAGCATTCATAGCTTTAAAATTATTATTCTAGGCTGTCTTAGTAGCTTCATTCCAAGTAGTTCTTACAGTAGTTAGTATTTTGTATTCAGATTCTATAGCAGTCCAAATATCAAAACCCATGCTTTCTAAATGAATTTTCATCTTGATTTTCCACTGAGCATAGTTAGAGCCATTGAAAAATGGTGGTCTATTGGTAGCAACACCTTAAAGTCTATTATCAATGATATCTAACTATAAGAAAAAATTTTAAAGAGATAAAAATTTAGAAATAACAGAAATTTTAAGAACTTTAAAATACAACTAAAATCACAGTTGAAAAACAGAGTACAAAATATTTTAAGCAACCTCTGATACAAAATGTTGGTCGGAGTGGATACTCAAGAGGGGGGGGGGGGTGAATTGAGTACCAATTAAAATTTCTATTTAAAAAACTATGAGTTAAAAATCCCCCATAAAGAATATAGAATTAAACTGTAGTGAATTTATATCACAGTAAATGTTCTGTTAGGTTCTCAAGGGATTGATTAGTTCCCAGTTGATCAAATTAGTAGACATGATAAACCTTTGAGACTAAATTACTCGTTTACAACTAATATAGACACTTGCGAGTTTAATTATCAATGTAGCTTTAAAACAATTTTGATTTTAATGTATTTACAGTAGAATAAAAAAATAACTTTGAAAGATATAGCACAACAAATATAACCAAGAGGATCAGTCTCAAGCTGAGACTTAGTCCTCTCAAAAGCTTTTATAAAAAGATGATCCACACCCTGGATCGGGGATATGAATAGCAACCAGCTGTCCAGGTCTAAGACCTCTACCACAATTATTTGTGGGAACAAACACAACAGCAACCAGTTGTTAAGGTCACACGACCTCTACCACTATCCCAGTGGGAAAAACAAAAGGCAAGTGAGTTTAGTGAGGATTTAAAAATCCTCTAGTTAGAGTACAGGAGACATTGTGTGTGTAAAATACAGAATATAACACACACTGCTCGAAACGTAAAAAGATAAATCACAGAGAAAATATATTGAGTTTAGAAATGTCTCTTGTGATTAGCATGCAGTTCTGGACTCCTTTGATTGATCAGAATTCGCTCTGCGTCCTCTTCTGTTTTTTTTTTCTGGAAAACCGAGTATCGTATGTTTCCTTGAATTCCAGGTATAGAGATAGTCTATGAAGCTCTTGTGTTATGTTCTCATTCTTAGCTCTTCACTGGTATGCAGTAATGAGTTCGTCGTGTTGGTTCCGTCGTCTCTTTGCATTCACCCTCTATGTTGTTCCATCACACTTTGTATTTTGTATGTCTCGTGTATTCTTCTGTTGTCTCTCGCACAGCCTGTGTTCCATTATTTGTATTCGTCTATTCATGCTCTTTTGTAGGATCATCCTTCCTTTACTTAAACCACATGCTCTGGCAAAAGATGATTTACTTTCTACAGGTACGAGGTACGGTTCCCTGACATCCATCAACACACATTAAATAAATGTCAGTATCTTAAATATACCGGATATGAGCATTGGATAGATTAAACAATGATTAAGAAATTAAAGCAGTGTCAGGTTCTGTCTCTGGATAGCTCTTGATATCGGTAGATTTGTGTTACGGCAGGTCCGAGTATCAGTAGGCATTTGTAATGGTAGACTTTTCTCGGTAGCTTCAACTGTAGACTTCATCACATCAGTAGATGTGGACTTGTAATGGCAGCTGTAGCTCTCTATCGGTAGCTGTGGATCTGCCTTGTATTAGTAGTGGTAGCTCTCTATCGGTAGGTGTGGCTCTGCCTTGTATCGGTAGTGGTAGCTCTCTATCGGTAGCTGTGGCTCTGCCTTGTATCGGTAGCGGTATCTCTCTATCGGTAGACTTTGCATAACGGTGGACTTCAACATATAGGTAGTTGTCAACTTTGTTGTAGCGGTAACAGTTGACTTCAATGTATCGGTAGCTCTATGTTCTGATGGTATCTCTCTTATAGCGGAAGCTCCAATATATCAGTAGACATAACTGTATCGGTCGCTGTGAGCTGTAACGGTTGCTTAGCTTGTAACGGTAGCTGAGAACTATTTGAGCATTCACTTGGCAGAATGAGTTAAGTCATAGTAAACATATATCTGATAATTCCAAAGACTTAATTTAAGTATAATGAAAACAACAACATATATTAAAGTATATTTGGAATGTATTAAACATAATCAAGATATAAATAAAGAATGGTTGGGATTATCAGAACACAAATAAGCAACTTAATTCCCATAGGGTTCAACAAATATATCATTGATTCACCCCTCCCCCTCACAGTGTTAAACTGATCCTGTTGTCCAGTATCAATTGGTATCATAGATGATGGATCCCAATTTTTACTCTTTTATGAAGCTTTTAAGAAGATTTTTTTATATATAATATAAATTATTTTAACTTTAAGGGGATTTTGGTCTTTGATGGTAAGAAATTTTATATCTAGAATCATATTATGTTTCTTTATCTTGTGTCTTTATGGTATGATTTTCATTAAACTACAATAGATGTGCTTCCTACTATTAATGATAAAATTCCTCTTAAATCTGTTGACAATAATAATATTGAGAATAATAGAAGGTATAATAATTAATTACATTGATCTATTTTTAAATGTGTGTTTATAATAGAGAAGGTTGTTTCCACCACTAATGGTATATGTGATAAGATGGAAAAAATATATGGAGGCAATATAAAAGTAATGAGGGAAAAGAAAAAAATCTGGAATCTGAAGTATGAAGATATGAATATGGGTCAATACAAATCTATTGGTATCTTCTTCACAAGAGTGAACGACACTATTAGCACCATCAAATGTATTAGTTAAATGATAAAATATTATATCATTGTGGAAAAGGTCTTCTGAATTTTTCCGAAAAAGTTCAATGTTAATGTTTCTAAAATGGAATATAGAATATGAAAAACATTATCTCTAGGTGATTTTTATACCACTCTCATTACTTATGAATTGATAAGGGAAAATGTTATGAAATGAAAATAATGCTTATTGAGAAATGTATTTTAGGGATTTGAAGAAAGAAATGTCAAAGAAGAGTCTTGTTGACATTAAGATGGTGAATCTGTTTTTCAAAATGAGGCCTATAAAGGTATTAATAAATATTTATCCTTTTTTTCTAAAAGTGTGACTGTAGGTATAGGTAAATACAAAAGGAAACATCCTATTAAATTTTTTTAATGTAGATCCGTGGGGTAGTTTTCAGAAAATTTTTCTAGAAGAAATAAAGAGGAGGATAGTGAAGAAGATGATAGAGGGTGGAATAGATCATTGAAGAAATATGGAAATAAGGATAAATATTTATTAATATGATAAGATATAAAATTCTCTAAATCCAAAAGTTTATTATTATTATTTGAAGATGACAAAGAAGAATGATGAATATGAAAATTCTACTTATATGATTTAAAATGTTTTAATTGCAATAGCTATCTATTGAGAGTATGGAATAAGTAGTTCTAAATACAAAGACACTCAATTATAATTTCATGAAAATGTGTAATTGAAAGAATATATAAGGATGATTGGGAGGCATGAAAAATAAATCAATAAGCTTAATAGTGAAGACACATTAAAAAATAATCAATAATTTTATCCTGGTGATCAAATTAAGTTAATGAAAGAGATTGGTGAGCTGAAAAAAAATATTGAGAAGGTAAATAATTATACTGAATATATGGAAGTGAACTTGAAAGAAAAATATGAATAGTTGGATATCGTCCAAAAAATCTCTAAATATTAACATAATGTTACAAGTTTAAACTGTTATATTTTTGAATATGTTAAATTCTTTTAAAATGTAAACAAATGGAAGATAATAATTACCCATAAATATTCAAAATAAATTTATATTTTTTCCCACAAAGAAGAATGATATGAAATTTATATATGTGGAAAAGACCAATAATGTGTATAAATTAGAAGTTTCTATAAATCAAGAGTCCAAAAAGGTTTTTCCTTATTTTTTGTTCTTACATGGTTGAATAGAAAATTCATCTTGGGAAGAAGATTCCAACTGATATTAAAATGTTTGGTGGTTAACAATTTCTTTTAAGAAGATTACATTGAAGCATGCTCATGAATTTGGTTAGTGTGGATGTTTTAGAGGAAACTACTCTTTATATAGATACATTTTGCATTGTGGTGTATTTGGGATCCAAGAAAATATGTGTTGGTTAAATAAAAAAAATCTAATATTCCAAAAACTAGGTAAGTAAACTTCTGAAGAAACCTTAGCTAGGTTTTATGTAAATTGAAAATAGTTTCCAACCATTGGAAACAATTTGTGAAATATATGAACAACCTAGACACCTTAAAAAGGATTACTTTTTCCAGTATTAAATTTTTTTTTCAATAATTCTCAGAAGCTTGAATTTGAGAATGTTAATGGGATATAAAAATATCTCACCTCAAAAAAAAGTGACTTCCCCTGGATTCTCGATAGTGGGTGTTATTCTGACATGATATTATATTTAATATTTTTGGAAAATGTGAAAAATTTAAAATAAATAATAGACACATTATTAAAAGATTAATCACTTAAAATGAATAATTTTGATCCATAATTGGAGTGGAAATGTATAAATTTAAAAAGTATTTGTTTTTTAATGGGTTGAAACTCATATTTCTACCTGTTTCCCAAAATTTTGATGAAGGTAACAAATTTATTTTAAGAAAAGATGGGTTTGTTGTAAAATTTGAGGAAAATGAAATGATTACTATAAGAGGGAAACATAGAAAATAAAACCTATTCCATGTTGAGGAGGATCAAAACATGTGTTTCTTGATTATGGAAGAACTACATCTGTTATGGCATAAAATGTTTTGGACACATGTGTCAGAGAAACATAAGTATGTTATCAAAGTGATATAGAGTTATTGGAATTGTTGATATGTCTAGAAGAATATATTTGCGTTGAAAAAAATTTATAAGTGAAAGAGAATTAATTATATGCACAAAAAGGTTTAAATTTGATCCAAATGACACCTAGAACATATTCATTTAGATATGTGTGGAAAAATATGCAAACAATCAACAAATAGAGATATGTACTTCATTAGTTTCGTTGATTACTTTACTCACATTACATGTGTTACCTATATGAAACATAAGTAAATCCTATAAAAAGTTTTTTTTAAGGAATAAAGATGATAAGGTATGTGGGTACTCAATAAATAAGTTGAGAATTGAAAATTTTGGTGAATAAAAAATTATTTAATTTGACTATTTTATTTAGATGAATGGAATTCAGAATGATATCAGTACTCTATTCAATCAAAAAATGGTGTTTCTGTTAGAGACTATGGATGCCAAGTTGTAATGGGAATAACTATGTTACATGAATATGTTCTCTCTAATTACCTTTTGATGAAATCTATAAGAATTTTTGTTTACATTGAAAATTGATATCAATATAGGCGATGTTCATATATGACTCCTTATGATTTTTTTTGAAATAATCCATGTTTTAAACACTTAATGGTCTTTGGATTTCAGTGCATCATAACAAAGAAAGTTGGAAACCTTGTAATGTTAGAGTATAGAGATGAATATTGAACTTTTATTTGATATTCTATTGATGGAAGTGGTTACACATGTTTCAACATATAGTAAAGAATTTCATTGACTCTATTTATGAGAATGTTTCGGAAAAATATGAGGAAGATAAAAAGTCTCATGTTGACAAGAATGATAGACTTGATGGAAACATTTATGATAAGGATGTTGATAAGTTTGATTAAAATAGTAATACCACTCAAGATGAAGAATTGGACTCATCTATTTCTAGTAATGATGTTGAATCTAAAAAATATCATCCTATGCTAAGGAAGTAATTGTAAGATCAAGACATTATTGTTGATCAACATCAATGATATCAAATTAGACTAAAACTTTCACATACATCATTGTCTTCATAAGTTGTGATGAAATATGTGAATGTAGCCTTTGAGTATCTATAAGGGGTCTGGTCTATGAATAAAAACAAGATTATATTGAAAATAATGATATGTGAGAACACATAACTAAACTAAATAACAAAAACATTATTGGTCAAAATGGGTTCTTGGGAACAAGATAAATGAAAATGGTGAAGTAATATAATGTATGTAAATATTAATGTGAAATGTATACTCACAAATTGAAGGTGGTGACTTTGATTTGACTATTTCTATGGTGAAAAGACGAAAAACAATAACAATTATTATTTATATATCTGGAAAATAAACATTAAAAAATAGATTGATTAAAAATCATCATTTTTAAATGTTGATAACGATGAGATGTTTACATTAAACAACCTTATTCCTATCAAATTGGGGAAGATGACAGTTATCTATATAGGTTTATGTAATATTTTAATGTGATGAAACATGCTTCATGATAATGATATTACAAATTTTATACATTTTTAAGGATAATTATATTTATGAATGGAATGAAACATTTCAATAGTTATATCAAATAATTTCAAAAGTTTTCACTCATTTTAATTGATTATGTTGATGACATTATCTTTACTACTAATGATGAATGAAAACGGGAATGATTTTTTTAAGAGATAATAATGTTTTTTGAGATGTCCATGATCGGAGAAAAGAAATACATCCTTGGGATAAATATTTTACAAAATATGAACACATTTTTCTTTCCTGAGAAAATTATTCTAAGGAACTGCTTATGATGTTCAACATTCAAATTTTGAAGCCATTTTCCATGCTTATTTCTTTGGGAAACAAGTTTACAAAAGCTGAAAATAGAAATGAAGTTGAATGGACATATTTTCAAAAGATGATATGGGGTTTTTTAAATTTGAATTACTCAAGATAGTACATTTTTTATGAATTTTCCATATATGAAATATTTCATAGTTCTATAAAATATTTAGAACATATTGATGGAAAAATAACTCTCTTATATATTAGAGGCACATGAAATATCAAAATTAGCTATGATTACTCAAAAAGTATTGACTTATCAGGGTATTAAGGTAATAATTTGGTAGGAAATATTGATAATAGAGGATCCAAATCTGGTAGAGTTTTATTTTGAGGGATATATTTTGTTATATGGCATATAAAAAATAATTCCGTAACACTTAACATTGCTGAAGGTGAGTATGTTTCTGCCACTAATGCTTCCACCCAACATATGTGGATAAATACATAGTTTGATGATTTTACTCTTGAGGTTTAGTTACACTTGCTCTTGGTTTGGGATAATCAATGTAAAATAAACCATACCAAAAACATGGCACAACATTCTTGTTCAAAAAATAATGATAACAAAAAAACAATCATAAAAAAAATATGAGGCAAAGAATGAATTGAAGTTGTTATATGTAGTCACATATGAACAAATTTCTATCATTTTCACAAGAACATTACTAAAGGAATGTAATGACCCAACTTTCATTAATTAAAATTCATCTTGACCTCATTAAATGACTTATTATGAAAAATGAACTTATAAAACATATTCACATACTTGGTATTATGTTTTTAGATTTTAAAATACCAATAATAATTGTTATCGTTGCCATTATAACCATTTAATAGTAATGACATGATTTTTATTAATATTGGGTTTAAAAAAATAAATTTACTCAGAAAAATGAAGTGATGGAATCATCTAGTATAATTTCTCTATACAAAGACCACATTTTTGGAGCTTGTGAAGGAGGTGGAATCACTGGGCTTTACTCTTGACCATGCACAAGCTGAGCATCAACACGTTATGCTCAAACAGAACCATCTACGGGAGAAGGGGATGCTGATAGAGATTAAGACCTGAGCGATGTAATCCGAGCCACCCCATCTGTCTATCACCATCTCAAAACATAACCTTAGGTCATATATAGGCATTATAAGGGGATATGTAACGATACCCTAGCACTTTTACAATGATAATTACATTTTTTATAGAATAAAAAATATACATTCATTTTATTATTGATACTTTGTAAATAAATTTTAAAGAGAAAATAGTATTTTTAGTTAATAATCAATTAAAAAATATATTTTGATGAAGTAATGGATTTTTTAAATAAATTATATTTAAAAAAATATTAGTACTAAATTACATTTAATTTAATATAAATGATTGTATAATTTTTATGAATACAATTGTGATTTTTATTAAGGTTCTATTTTTGTCAAAACCCGAGAATTTTCAATAAATGTCAGTTTTTATTTTAAATGTAACAAATTATCATATATATATATATATATAATTATTTACATAAAATAAATATTATTTTCTGAATCAAGATGTTAAAATTATCCAACAGTGAATTTTTCATAATTTTTTGAGATAATCAATTTTTGAGTAAAAATTAAATACAATTTAATAATATAATTTGTTTTATGAAGTCATAATGAATAATAAGTGATGTAATAAAATACTATAAATTGGTTTCTTATCCAATATATGTTTTACCATTAAAATAATTTTATTTTAGGTTTTTTTAATTATTTTACCCACCTTTAGTGGACCATCCAAGGATTATAATAAATTTTAAACCTTTGAAAACAATTTCCTTGGGAGTGTGACTCACACACACATAAGAAAGGCTAATATTTTAAGAAGTGAGGAAATTGGTCTTATAGAATAATTTTTCCACTCACCTTTTGAAAAAAAAAATCTTTCACAAAAACCATGGGATGGTCTATGGTTTTGATTAGTTTAATGTGTCATATCCAAAACCTAAATAATAATGATTTATATCTCTCTTCCTATATAATCCCACCCAATATCCCACTTCCTCTTCATTAAATTCCATTTTATCTCAACCAACCCCTACCCTCCTCTTTCTATAATCCTCCCAAGGTTCCTTAATCTCATTAGAAGCCCCTCTCAATACTCTCCCAAGCCTTTGGGTTCATATTTAGAAGTAATGGATTTCTTCCATTCTCATATTTTTCCAAATTTTTTTACATTTTATGCCCTTTATTTTCCAGTTAAAAATGTTGGAGTATGATTTTTCACCTCACTTATACTTCCCTTCTTATTTTGGAATAATGAGACACCCCTTTCTCTCTCAATTATTCTTCCTATGTACACTCATTATCATGCCAAAATTCTGTAAGGAATTTTACTCTCCTCATTTACATTCAAGAAATTATTTTGTATTATAAATATATATTCCATTAAAAATGTTGGTACATGTATCAATATGACCCCATTACTATTAATTTCAAGTAAATATTATCGTACACCCCTTTCTCTCTCATCATCCCGTTTTATGAATTCTTATGTCACACTGTTATGTTGCTCGTATTGCACAACGATTTTCCAAGAAAAACTCATTGTGTAGTGAATACCATATCCATTTATTTGTAAAGTGTATTCACCTTTATTTACATTTATATATTGATAATATAGTTTTACGTATGAATTCCACATTCGATTATCATAGAATAAATGATGATGTTTAATGAATCGATGTATTATGATCCATATGGCACACATATGCATTAAAGGAAATGATTAAAAAGGGTGTTCCCTAAATGTGATCCAATGCATTGGGTAATGATTAGTATCATGATACATATAGTCAAATGAGGGTTCAATCATTATAATTAAAGTGAAATTAGTGTTTAAACAATCTTCATGTTAAATGATCCCTGGCTCATGCTAAAATAATGTTAAATGTTTTTTCCACATCTTCATGTTATGATAATAAAGTTATATCATGCCATTATGTTCTTTTTTCTCTTATGCTACATTGATATGCCTATTTCCTAACATGTACTATATTCTTCATTTTATTCTTTATTTACTCCCTTCTAGAAATTTATAGCTCACCCTTTTATTATTCATTTCCTCAGGTAATCCCATGCAATGCTAAGTATGGAGATATGATGTGGTCATTTAAAGATGTTTTAAATAAGATGTTGTGTTTTTAGTTTTATGTTGTTATGTAGTTCTCATAAGCCCAAAAAACAGTAGAACACTCAATCCCAAGAGTTTTATTAAGTTCAAATTTGTGTAATAAATCATATTTAAGTATATAATATAGAGCAGGGTTGTTATAGCTGGTACCAGAGGATAGATTTAGTAAATTTTTGGATTAGGATTAGAAAACCCAAGTGAGATCATTAGGGATTAGTCTATGTAAAATAATAACGTCCATATATTTTTGTGAGTATTATGTAAGTGGTTTATAATTAAAATGCATCCCCGTCTAGATACGAGTATTTAAAGGTGGCTTTGGCATATATGTATATTGTGGTAAAACCCAAAAACACTAATTTGAGCTAGACTCAAATGGGAACTAGTGCACAACAAAGGGACATGATGCACTCCTGGTTACGAAACACTTAGGGGATATGCTTTGGATAATACATAATCTTAGTATGAACCATTATTATTTGAATAAAAAAATTCCCCTATGAATAAATGTTGGGAAGTAGATCCTGGTTAATAAAGATTGAAGCCTACAAAATCATAAGTTAAGAAAATAAAAGTAATCATATTTTGTATTCGGAATCCAATTTTATGTGTTACCCCCAACTTTGATTTTATTCCAAAAAATTGCCAATAATACGAGGACTTGGGCTAACAACCGATGTTAATATCAATGTGACGAGTGTTCTAATGAGATTACCAATCCGATAGGAGCGGTAATCACAAACATTGTCATGATACTCTCTCAGTTACGTCATTTTTTAATAGAAACATGGTTCAAGAATAACATTCAACCCCCTCACCCCCAAATAATGAACAAGTCTTAATCAATAGTTTCATAGAACAAAGGGGTCCTACATTTAATGGTTCATCTGATCCCTCAATTTCTGAAAAATGGATCAAATCCGTTGAAATGATATTCTCCACCATTCAATGTTATGAATAAGGTATGGTTTTTATGGATGATTATAATATGGAATGTGAAGCTGATCAATGGTGCACATTGATCAAAAATAAAAATCCTGAGGTAGAGATTGAGGCGTTGGAATGATAGGATTTCTGGAAAATGTATTTCGATAAATATTTTCCTCCCACCCTCTGACTTAACATGGAGTGGTGCTTCCATTCCCTCACAAAAAAGGAAAATGAATCCATACGAGAATACAAGGCAATCTTCTCAAGGCTTTCACTATATGACTCTGGAATTTCCATTACCCCTGAATGCAAGGTTGACCACTTTTTTGGTGGTCTAAAACCTAGACTATGGAAATCCGTAGTGATCCGTGACTTCGAGAGATATGTGGAATGTTTCGGATGTTCCCTCATCTTCGAAATTGAAATCGGTGAATCTCAGGGGTATCATGGGGATAAGAATTGTAAAGTGGACATTAATTTTGGTGGTTGGATGGGTAAATAAAAAATTACTATGGAAATAATTCACCTCAATTTCTAAAGGTTCTTAAAGAGGAAACCTGGAAATTGACTGAAGGGGACGATGAAATTCATTAGGTGTGGAAGAGAGGGGAACCTGACCATTAACAACCGACAAGAAAAACCTGCAGCTGTGACAAAGGAGAAGAATTCTATGTTCAACCCTCAATTCATTGTTCATTACATTAGCTTCAATGAACAAGGGAACTTTTCAAACCAATTCCCTATGTCAAGGCTTTTTGGAGGAATCCAAAAACCCCCAAATCAGCAAGGGAGAGCATTTTCCATAACTACCGCCTAAGTGAACACCGAAAATGATGTGGTGACAAATAAGCGTGTTATTTATTCAATTTTAGTGAATTTTATTTTTAATTATGGTTCTACTCATTATTTTATATTCTATAAGTTTAGTAGATTAATCCCAACCCCACCTAAAATCATGGAAGTAAAGATGTCGGTGAGAATGAAATATTGGGAAATCATTGCATCCCATGAATATAACTCCCCCTATCATAATTTACTATATGAACTTCCAAGCTAACCTTGTAATGCTCCCTTTGGTGGAATTTGATGCAATTCATGGAATGGATTGGATTTTCTTATATATATCCAACACACATGGTCGTGAGAGGGAAATCACTCTCTAAATGGTGAATTGACACCCGATTCTATACAAGTGCATATAGGAGGAAGCATATTCCATAACATCTTCATCTCATGCATGGATATTACTGACCTATGATCATTAATATCTATCTCATATGATTGATTCCGAAGAATCAACCATCCATGAATACTTGCCTATTATGAGGGAATTTGTTGAACTGTTTCCTAAGGAATTTCTTGGTCATCTTCTTAGTAGAGATGTAGCATTCTTAATAGATCATATACCTAGGGTATTGGAAATATACAATATTATATATAGAATTTCTATTGTAGAGATTAAGGAGTTGAAGAATGAACATCAGGGGAATCTGGATAAAGGGTTTATACACCTAAGTGCTTCACCTTGGGGTGCACTAGTTCACTTCATCAAGAATATGGATGGGTCAATACACCTTTTCCAATATTATCATGAGCTCAAAAAAATCATAATAAAGAACAAGTATATATTCTTCCCTGAATTGATGACTTGTCTGATCAGTTATGCTGAGCACAATACTTCTCCAAGGTGGATTTTCGGTCAGGATATTACCCTGTAAGGATGAAAAAGGAGGATATACACGAAACTTCATTTCGTACAAGGTACGAGCACTATGAATTTATAGTAATGCCTTTTAGACTCACTAATGCTCCAGCAATCATCATGGAGTTGATGAATAGAGTCTTTAGATATTACCTCAACAAATTTGGGGCTGTGTTTATAAAAGATATTTTCATATACTCCAAAACCAATGAGGAGAACGAGGAGTATCTAAGAACTATACTAGATTCCTTGCGAAAGGATAAGCTCTAGGAAAAGTATAGTAACAGTGAGTTATGGTTAAATGTGGTCTCATTCTTGGGTCATATCAACATAATCAATTCGATATTTGTGTATCCCTCCAAGGTAGTTTCAATTGAGGGATGGATGATGCCAACATCGATGATGGATATCCGTAGCTTCCTGGGGTTAGCTAGATATTATCACCGATTTTTTAGAAATTTTTCATGATTTGTAACCCTCTTACCAAGCTAACTTGGAAGGGAGTAATGTTTTCTTGGATTGATGAGTGAGAATAGAGCTTCAAGTAGATGTGAAGGAGGCTTATCTCTGTGCTTGTTCACACATTACCCACAAGTGGAGAACATTTTTTTTGGAATTTAGTGATTCTTTTTAGAAGAAAATGGGTTCTGTTTTGACAAAAAAATTAAAATCGATTTTCTATACCTCAAGGTAATTGAAATATCCAAAGAAAAAATATCCAAACATGATCTAGAGTTTTATGCTGTAATCTTCAATTTAAAATTATGATGGATTTACCTATTTGGTTACAAGTGTGAAATATACATGGATCCTAAAATCCACAAGTATAGTTCATGCAGAATGAGATTAATATGCACCAATGAAGATGGTAAGAGCAAATCAAAGACTATGACTTCTCATTCCATTACCACCCAAGGAATGTGAACTTGGTGGAAGATGCTCTATGTAGAAAGGACCCCGCAATGTTATCAGTGACGAGAATTTAAAAGGATCCAATCATCTTAATTAGATAAAGATGTACAAGGGAATCATGAAGAAGGGAACATCATCAATCTTTTTGCAAATGATTTCTCAACCGTCTATTTTGGAATGGTTAAAGGATTCTAAAAAGGATGAGGTTGGAATTGAGAAGAAAGTGGAAAATATCAGAAGATGGACATCCTCAGAGGTTAATGTTAATGAAGAAGGAATTGAGAGATTTGGGTCATGATTATGTGTTCCATCAAATCCTTAGATAAATAAAGAACCTTTGGATTACGCACAAAGTTCAAATTTATCCATTCACCCAGGAAATAAAGAGATTTATCAAGATCTCTGATAGTATTATTGGCGGGATAACATGATGATGGAGATATTAGAGTATACATCAATGTGATTGGTATATCAGCAAGTGAAGGCAGAGAGGTATATGGATAAGGGGATGATGAAACCATTACCCATACAATAATGTTAATTCAAGAACATCATCATGGACTTTGTCACTGGACTTCCAAAGACATCCAAATGAAACCATTCTATCTAGGTTGTTGTGAATCATCTTACAGAGACTTCACACTTCATTGCAATGCAAGAGTATTTCTAATTTTCTTAACTAGCACATATATACAATAGAGATGTGGTAAGGCTACATGGAGTACGACTATCGATTGTATCCAATCGAGATCCAAGATTCACCTCTCTGTTTTGGAAGAGTCTTTAACATGATTTGAATACTAATTTGAACATCAGTATGACTTATCATCCTCAAAAAAATGGGAAATCTGAGAGGACTATCCACACACATGATGAAATGTAGAGATTCTTCTGAATGGACATTAGGTTTTAATTGGATCAACACCTTCCTGTAGTTCAGTTATCTTACAACAACAGTTTTCAATCAACCATCCAAATGTCTCCTTATGAATACCATTATGTGAAGAGATGAAAAACACCAGCATGATTGGATGAAGTTGGGGAGTGAAAAATCCTTGGTCTAGAAATGGGTGAAGAATTGGTAGAGAAGGTTAAGACCATCTAGCATCACACTAAAGCTGCTCAGTTTTGACAAAAGAGTTATACTGATAATCATCGAAATAACCTAGAGTTTGATGTTAGAGACATGGTATTCCTCTTCATATCACTGTGGAATAGGGTTATGATATTTGAGAAGAATGGAAAGCTTAGTCCAAGGTACATTGGTCCATTTGATATCCTTGATCGCATTGGATCAGTGTCTTATTGACAAGCACTAACACCAAAACTATCTCAAGTACAGGATTTGTTCCATGAATCTCTCCTGATGAAGTTCATACCTAACACATAACATTTACTCAATCTAGAGGTAGTAGAATTGTAGAATGACATCTCCTATAAAGAGAAGCTAGTGAAGATCTTAGATTGTAGGGACAAGGTTCTTCAAAATAACACAATACCCCTTGTGAATGTGTTGTGGAGAAACCAAAAACTTAAAGACGAAACATGGGAATCCGAGGAAGTGAGGAAGTAGGGTTACCCACATATTTTTTAGTGTGGGAAAAGGAAATTTCAAGGGAGAAATTTCTAAATGGTGGAAGATTGTAATGACACAACATATTTAAATTAGAATCCTCATGAACTAATTATATGTATTATTTTGTAAAATGATCATGTAATACTTATTAACTTCATTAGTTTTATGTTTATGGATTTTAAAATACCACTAGGAATTTTTAACTTTTTTAGTGTAGTCGTTTAACATTGATCGGATGATTAGTATAAATATTGGCCTTTAAAAAATCCAATTTACTCAGAAAAAGGAATCGATGACCTCATATAGTAGAATTGATCAACATGAAGACCATTTGTTGGATCCTGGATAAGATGTGGCTTCAGTAGGATTTGATCTTAACCAAACTGAAGTCGAGCTTCAACATGTTATGCTCAAATGGAACCGTCTACGGGAGATGTAAAAGTTAATAAAAATTACCACCCAAGAGATATTATATGAGCCACCGCAAGAGTCTGTCCCTATCAATCACATTAGCCTTAGGACATATGTGCGTGTTATAAGGGGTTATGTAACATCACCCCACTGCTATGATTATGTTCATTTTTTTGTGTAGAATGTTGAATGTATATTCATTTTATTATTGATTATTTTGTAAATAGTTTTTATTGAACAACTAGTTTTTTAGTTAATATTAAATTAAGAAATATATTTTCATGAATTAATGTTTTTTTGAATTAAAAAATATTTTAATAAAATATTATTACCAAATTAATTTTTATTAAATACCAATGATCATATAGTTTGTATGAATTCAATTGTGATTTTTATTAAGGTTTGAAGGTCGTTTTGTCAAAATCCAATTTATTTTTGATAAATGTTATTTTTATTTTAAATGTAAATATTATCATATTTAAAAAAATATATATTAAATTAATATTGTTTTTTGAATCTAGACGTCAATGTAACACCCCATGATTTCATAGTATGTTATCTCATCAAAGTAATTCAATAACTTGTGATACACGTAACAACGAGTTAGAGCACACCAAGACTTATCAAACTAGCCATTAAAAAAGAGGTTATGAATATTATTAACTGAATTTTAAATTTTGACAATTATATTTTGTGTTTCTCTGAAATAATATAAGAACAAATTATATTTTAAAATAAAGGAAGAGTTTTTCAGAAAATGCAATTTTTGCACCTTGTAATGGAGAACACTTTTTAAATCCTAAATTTTACACTTTTATATATTCAATTTGACATAATAAACTTCTTAATTAGAACTGGGATATAAAATTTTAGTTTTGATAAATTTTATATGTTATTTTGATAACTTTCATATTTGGGTGAATAGTGATAAATATTAAATTTTAATTGATAACAACTTTTTTAACCCTAGTAATTTATTATGTTCAATTATAAATTTGAACAGTTTTGAAGCATAATTAGATTATATTTTTATCATTTAATACAATGTAGGTCATTATAAGTAGTTTCACATTTAAATTTTACATAAATGCATGTCAATGTTTTAGTAATTTTTACTTTTTTAAAACTCGCTTTTTGGTTTTGACGAAGAAAATTAATTTTATATTAATAAAATAACATCTATGATTTGAATTTGCTAAAATAGAATTCAATTTGGAATTTAAAATATAAAAATTATATTTGGGGGAATTTTGGTATTTTTCTGAAAACATTCAATTTTTGATGAATAGTGAAAAACATTGTGTTATTATTTAAAATCGAATATTTGTTTAAATAATTATTCATTTTTGTTTTATTTTAGGTCAAAATATATACATAATACCAATATATGTTCAATTTACTTCATTAAATTAGTTTTATAATGTGTTTATATATATAAAATGTTATTGAACTATTTGTCGTCTTTTACCCACCTTCTAGGAGCCTTTACCAATTTACATGAAACATAATTTTACCGGTTCCATGGGTTGAATTTCAAAATTTTGAGAAACACGGTTGACATCCGTATGTAAAATTTGGTTCAATAAGTGGAAAATATTTTTTTGGTAAATAGTAACTTTTGACTTTTTTAAACCATAGTTAAAAGTAAATAGGGTAATTAAGGGTAAAATAATAATATAATTACCATAAAACATGTATTAATTATGTTGGATAAATTTAATTCAACCAAAAAAATAGTAGAAATAAAATATGATCCTTTTGATCCACATGGATTAGATTAGGACATTTATTATTATTTTTTTAATGAATTATTAAAATTGTTAAATTCAATGTTTAATAAATAAACCATTTTTAATATTATATTATACATAAGATAAATTTTTTAATAAATAATCATTTTAAAGATAAAAATATTTCATAAATCTTGGTATTTTATTTATAATTTATTGATATTATATAAAAAATTTATTTATAACAAGATAATGATGCAGTAATTACCTTATTAATGAAATAATAAAATAAATGGTATTATAAATATTAAAATAAATATAATTTAAAGTTTTTCATGACATATATGAATTTTATAGGTGAATAAGACATGTTAGGGTTGATTAAATCTATTTTTTTCTAAGTAATTAAGTTGTGATGACATTCAAAAAAAACGAAATACTTAATAGTGTCGGAATTGAAATAGATGAGTTTTAAAACAAATATTATATTACTAAATTATATAATAATTAAAAATATGTGGTTCAGAAAAATGTAATAAATAATATTATAAATTTAATTAATTAACCACTTGATGTTCTCTTGGATGTTTATAACATGTTTATTTATCATATTATGAAAGAATAAAAGAAGACACAGTAAAAGTTAAACTATTTAACTAAGAGTTAAATCTATATGATAAGGATAATATGGTGAACTAAATATATCTAAAACCTATTGGATGAGTTTATTTTGACCCATCCCCTCCTTATATTAGAAATAAATTATTTTTGATCCATTATAATCCGAATATTATTTTATTATAAAATAATATTTCAAACTTTTCTTAAAGTGACCCTCACCTCTCTTATAAAAGGGTGCATCCCCTTCCCTCAAAATCACACTTCCAAATTCCATTGGCACGGGAAAACCCTTCCAAAATACCCTCCCAACTTCCCTCACATCACCCTAGATCCCATAATTCAATTATAAATACAACCTAAGGATCCCTTTTGATCAAGTCAAAAGGAAACACCTGAAGAAGAGGTAATAACTTCACCAAACTCTTTCAAGTTCTTTTCATCTTCCACTTCCTCATTATTTTTTGTTTCCATAAAAAAATAATAACTCCAGTACCTACAATATACTGTAATGTTATTATAAATATGGTATAACCATATTCTTTATTCTACCCATCCAATAAATGATAAAGTCACTATACATATGTACATACGACTTACCGAATCCATGTCCTGGTGTAGTTTGTTATTTAAACCGTTTTTTGTTTGGATGGGTATAATAATGAGTATAACTGATGTAAAAATTAAATATAACATGATAATTATTCTGTATATATGATTTACCATACAATTACATATGATTTCACCATCAATATAATGATATTGTTTCTCGTGCGTATGTACCGATTATCGTCTCTGTGACGTGATGAGATTAATTTTCACATTCACCATTCCTCGATGATTATAAAATTATATATTATAAGTATGTTTGTAATTTATGAAAAAATAATAAAACATAATATATATATATATATGTAGTTATATATTTATTATTCACTTACTTCCATTCAATACGATATGAAAATGGAAACAAAGTTTATGCATACGTACGGCCTACCATCTCCATAAATGGAGTTTTACATTTCATATATCTATCAATTATACCTATTTATATTCTAAATATATATGATATCTAAATCACATGCTATATTATTGATTTAATTAAATCATGATATAAATTATACAATCAAGAATAACACGTTATAACACGTACGATAAAGGAAGCGATTATTACCTGAAATGTTAATTTTACATGGAAATCATTATTAAATGGGTAGTATAAATTTATAAATGAATCATGTATGATATAATAAATATTTATATGCTTTTGGTATAATTTAATAACATACAATGATCATAATATAAGAGGATAAACATACCATCGACCAAAGGAAAGTCCAAGGTAAGGGTTAATTCCCCAATCTCATTATTATTCGATATTATTTATGTGTATGTTTTTACTGGGACATATTTATTATCCATGTCAATTTTTCATAAAATATTTTTCAAAGGGATTATTTATAAGGGACCCTTTTATTAAAGAATCGTTTTAAATGTTTTAAATATTTATTCTTCTAAACCTTTCTCATTAATTTCCATGTTTTTAAAATGATTTTAAGGATTTATTTTTATGGAAATGAATGTTTTAAATTGTTAATTCCACTAAAAAGTTTCAAAGTGATATGGGAAACGTTGATTCAAAGCATTATTTTAAATGACTTCCCTTATAAATTATGTGACTTTTAAATGATTTCATGAAAAGGTATATTTCTCTCAATGATTTTTACTGATCATTTTCAACTATGTCAACATCCTTAATGGGCTATTATTATTTATTGAGGATGACATACTATAATAAAATATTCCATATTTTATTGAATGAGTTTTGATATAATTTACTATGGATGTGACATTTTTATATCATTCATGGTTTATGGATAATGTATTAACATTCCATTTGATTGTTTTAAAAGGATTTTTTATGTTATGTCTAATCCTTTTCATATGAGGAATGCATTGGACTTAGTATGTGACGGGTGGTGCCCACTATATCTCCTCGATGTATCGGTATGAATCCTGAGAGAAACTAGTGTCTCGACATAAGTCCTTGACAATATCTTCTTTGTAGCCTCGGAACAAGGCCTTGACTATGTTCTTATGTTGTTTGGAATTATGCATTCCATTATAATGAAATTGTCTATTGATATTGCATGAGATTATTCGACTAGTAGAATATCCATATGAATATGTAAATGGAATTATTTAATTTATATTGGCTATATTATGCATGAAGTTTGTGTTTCAAAGGATTATGTTTTTTTCTTATACATTTAATTAAATGTTTACTCTTATTTATGCATTTTTCTACTATATTGTTATCATTACTGATTATCTAAGCTCACCCCTTATATTTATTTCCTAGGATTCCAATAAGAGTATTATGATTGATAACCAGGGTTAAGATAGGGGATTATTTGTGTTCTCAAAGGATCATTTATGTTGTGTTTTATTTTCAAATATGTTATGTACTGTTCATGTATGTATTCTATTTTTCAAAACTACAAGATTGATCGGTCTTTCGGGACTTGATTCCTTATAATCATGCCAATGTGTTAAAATAATGCACTGACTCTGGGTAACTAGGTTCATGGCATTATAATTAGTATCAGAGGAAGTTTATTAATAACATTGGAATAATGATTTAGATCTAAATTGATTAGAGCACATTATGCTAATGTAGAATTTTAAAATTATTATAAATGAACTTATTACAATTTTGGTATTGTAGATATTTTGTGTAATTTCCATGAAATACATCCCTCTCTGGATACGAGCAGGTAGAGGCAGCTCTGGTACATATATTCCTAGGAGTGAAAACTCCAACAAGGAGTTTCGTGCATGACTCGGAGTATCCTGGTACACGACAATGGACCTTGCTGCTCTCTTGGTTACGACACTCCTAGTGGAAATGCTTAGGATAATTCACATTTTCTTTACAATCCATTATGAAGAATTTTGGAGTTAATATTTCCTCGAAAAAACATTTTATGATTATAGATTATATGCAGAATCTTTTCATTTTATGTTTGGTATTTTAAAATTTGCAATTATGCATTTAAATTCATAAACTAATCTAGTGTGTGCCATTGTATAGAAATGGAACCTAGTATAAGGAGTGATAATTCCAGCTATACGCATGATCAAATGATTAAGAAGGATCATATCATTCATGGTATTAAACCAACATTTATAAAGGAAATAGTCTCCCATGTATTATAATTATACAAATAGATAGTATCATGTGTTAATAAGTTATGTAATTATTTCTTCATGTCATATGGCTTTGAAGGGATGCCAGAGAAAAAAAGGATGGTAAAAAGAAAGATGGATAAATGGAATAAGGGAAAGAAAGATTTTCCCATATGTGAGAACTATGGAAAGAATCACCTTTGTAAATGATTTAATAGAATGAGAGTTTGTTATAATGTGGAGAAAAAGGACACCAAGTACGTGATTGAAATAGTAAGAAAAATGTTTCAAATGTACAATGCCTCATCTGCAAGGAGTTGGGACACTGGGCGAATCAATGTACAAATTATCATAGTATACCCCCAATGTTGCTATTGGATAATAATCATGTTATGATACTACTGAAGATAAAGATGAATGATTAGAGTTATTATGTTGTTATTAAATTTTTTTTTCATTTGAGTATTGTATTAGTTATGTACATGTTATAAGAATTATACAGTATATATGCATTGTACTGCAGTACTATTTTATTAAGGACTTGAGATTTTGTAGAACCTAGAAAAGAGACTCAATAGTTGGTTAAATTTATAGGAAAATATATGGTTGACAGAAAGATAAAACCATAATATATTTCTGATAATGAGGTAGTTATTATTGAATAATTTATGATTGATTTGGATAAAATATATTGTATATTCTTGACTACCTTGAAACTGGATAATGATTTATATATTACTTCATGGTTTGTGTTTACAACATTTTTGGATTGAAGGCGTATATCCATTATTCTATAAGGAATATGGGAGCATGAAGGTAATAAATTAGGTTTTATGGTAATTCAATGCATTACAATGTTTTAAAAGAATACACGATGAAGGTATTCGCATGTTATTACATGGAAAAAAAAGATCTTCATTGTGTTTACCTTCCTTAGAAATTATGGACAATGGGTTTGGACCAAAGTAATTTAGATAAGTCTAAATGTTGGAATCTATTAAGATTGAGATAGGGTACTATTTCTTTTGTTAAATCAATTATTGAGATTATTTTTTAATTGTTATAAAATAGATATCCTATAGGTCGGGCGACAACTCATGATGTACGGCAAGGCTGCGCAACTTGAACCTGCCACCGATGAGCGATAAGGGTGCATCACCTACCATTGACCTACGAGATGTCCTGGTTTGTATAATGTATTTTTTATAGGGTCTCATAGATAAATTATAAATTCATTTTTTAACCCTATAAGAATAAAATAAATAGAATATTTTTAAATTCCTTTATCTTTTGAAGTGAAAGATGTGTTTTTGAAAGGTGTTAGTTGAAGGATGAAAGTCTCCGTGTTAAATATATATATATATATATATATATATATATATATATTCTATTATTCTATGAATAAATGAATACTTAAACTTTAGGGAAGGGATCTTATAATAAAAAATGTGTTATACTAATACCTTATGTTTTGTTGAACCAACGATATTTTAAATCATCACAGATTGATGTCTTCGAGACCCTTGATTTTACACTTGTTTTTGATTGATGACCTAAATTACCCCCTATATATATTTATGTTTTCCCTCCAATTATGGGTCTCCAATTTCCACCAATGTTATACTAATCGAGATCATAATTTGGCAGTGACTTTTTCATTTCCATTTCCCTCTTATTAAGACTAAATTTTATAAAACCAAATTCTGATGAGGGTTTTCCACAAAGGTATTTTTCAATTTTTAACCATTTATTTTTGGAGAAAAATTTCAAATTGCGAGGACATAATTTATTGATGGAGGGGACCCCATGATTACATAGTATGTTATATCTTCAAAGTAATTCAATAACATGTTCTACATGCAACAATGAGTTCGAGCATACCACGACAAACCAAACTAGCCGTTCAAAAAGTTGTTATGAATATTATTAACATCATTTTGAATTTTAACATTCATATTATTTGTTTCATAGAAATAATCTAATAACAAATTTATTTTTTAGATAATGTAATTATTTTTTAGAAAATGAAATTTTACCATATTTTAATAGAAAAACCTTTTTAACTCTAATATTTTAAACTTTTATATATTTATTTTCACAAAATAAAATTATTCTTTAGAATCATGACTTAAAAATAAGTTTTGCTTTTTTTTGTTTTTCTGATAACTTTTATATTTTGGTTCATAGTGAAAATACTAAATTTTAATTGAAAACAACTATTTTAATCGAAATAATTTATATTGTAAGATAAAATATTTGAATGGTTTGGAAGTATAATTAGATTATATTTCTATCATTTTATAAAATTTATGACATTATAAGTAATTTTACATTTAAATAGGACATAAACACATGTCAACGTTTTGATAGTTTTACATTTTTAAAACCCGGCTTTGGGTTTTGACAAAGAGAATTAATTTTAAATTAATAAATGAATATTCTAGGTTTTTTATTTTGTAAAATAGTCTTCATTTTTTATTTTAGAATATAAAAATTATCTTAGGGTGAATTTTTTTTATTTTTCTCAAAACTTTAAATTTTTTATGATTAATGAAGAACACCACGTTATTATTAAATACCAACTTTTTATTTAAATAATTATTTATTTTATATTAATTTATATTAGGTCCAAATTGATTCATAATACCTATACATGTTCAATGTAATTCAATAATGTTGTTTGATAATATGTTTAGTTATGTAAAATTTTATTGAACTTTTTACTGTCTTTTACCTACCTTCTAGGAGCATTTAGAAATTTCCATAAAACATAATTTTACCACTTCTATGGGTTGAATTTAAAAAATCTAAGAGACATAGTTGACATCTATATGTATGGACTACTGTCTCCATAAAATGTTTTTTCCATTTCAAGTATCTATTTATTATACATATTTATATTATAAGTATATATGATATATAAATCATGTGATATATTCCAGAAGTATTTAAATCATAATCTTAATGTTACGATCAAGAATAAAAAGTTAAAACAACGTACGATAAAGAAAGTGATTATTTCTTAAAATGTTTATTTAACATGGACATCATTTTTAATGGGTATTATTATGTCATGAATGAATCTTGTATGATATAGTAAATATGAATATGGTCCTAGTATAATTTATTAACATACTATGGTCGTTATACTGGAGGTTAAACGTACCCCCGACCAAATGAATGTGAAAGTTAAGGGTTAATTTCTCAATATCATTATAATTAGAGATTGGTTATCTGTATGTTTTTACTCGGAAATATTTATTATCCATGTCCATGTTTCATAAATGAGTTTTCAAATAGATTATTTTTAAGGGACTCTTTTACTAAAACATCATTTTAAATGTTTTAAAGATTTATTATTATAAATAATTCTCCTTAATGTGCATTTTTTCAAAATAGTATTAAGGATTTATTTATATTGATGTGAATGTTTTAAAAATGTTAATTACTTTCAAATGTTTCTAAGTGGTATGGGACAGTTTGGTTCAATATAATCTTTTAAATTACTTCCTTTATAAATTGTGTGACTTTTAAATGAATTCAGGAAAATGATATTTCTCTCTAGTATTTTTACTGATCATTTTTAACTATGTCAACATCCTTTAAAAGATATTATTATTGATCTATGAGGATTCATTTTAATAAAATATTCCATATTGTATTGAATGTGTTATAATATATATGACTGTGGATGTGTTATTTTTATACCATTCATGGTTTATGATTAAAGTATAAACATTTCGTATGATAGTTTTAATATGAATGTTTATATTATGTTTAAAACCATTCATAAGAGGAAGGCATTGGACTTAGTAAGTGACGGGTGGAGCTTGCTATATATCCTCGATGCATCGGTAGGCCTCATGAGACAAACTAGTGTCTTGGCACAAGGCCATGACAAAATCTTATTTATATTCTCAGCCAAGGCCTTGACTAGGTAGTTATGAAGTTTGGAATTATGCATTCCATCATTATGAAATCGGCTATTGATATCTCATGTGATTATTAGACTAGTATAATATCAATGTGAATATATAAATGGAATGATTTTATTTATATTGGCCACATAAATTTATGTTTAAAAGGATTATTTTTTAATATTATACATTCCCTTAAATGTTTATGCTTATTTAGGAAATTTTCGGCTATATTGTTATCCTTACTGAGCATCGGAGCTCACCAATTTCTTACGTTTTATTTTCCCAGGATTCCATGTAGTGTTTCATGGTTGATAAACAGGGTTAAGCTTGGGGATTAATGGCACTATCAAAGGATCATTTATTTTTTGTTTTTATATTCTAATGTGTAATGTAATGTTCATGTATGTAATCTATTTTCCAAGACTGCTAAATTGATCATTTTTTTGAGACATGATTCCTTGTAATCATTCCAATGTATTAAAATAATGCAATGACTATAGGTTACTGGGGTCAGGGAATTATAGTCAAAATTATCCAAGTGTCAATTTTATATGTTTTCTGAGAGAGTTGAATTTTTGGGTAAAACTTAAATACTGTTTAATTATATAATGTCTTTTTTCATCATAATGACCCAATAGTGAAGTAATAAATTAATATAAATGTTATTTTAAACTATTATTTTTTTTACCTTAAAATTATTTGATTTTAGGTTTGTTTTATTTATTTTAAAAAGCATCAGCAGACCCCCATGGCTTATAAATTTTTTTGACCATTTAAAATGTTTTTTTGAGAGTGTGACTCACCTCCACATAATCAAGAATATTTTTTTAATTAGTCAGTCCAGTATCCTTATAAAATATTTTTTTCCATTCCAGTTTGGTAAAATTAATGAAAAAAACCAAGGGGTATTTTTTCGTTTTTATTTGATTAATATGTGATGTCCAAAACCTAAAAAATAAGGATCTCCCTCTCATTTCCTATATATACCCTCCCATTCTACCACATCCTCTTCACTCAAAGACATTATAGCATGAGAAAAACCTGCCCTCCTTTCTATAGAATCCTCAAAAGAATCCCCAATATCCCATGAATCCTCTATCAATCCTCTCCCAAGCATTTTTTATCACACATCCATGTATAGGATGTCTTCTTTTCTCATTTTTTTCCAAATTTCATTATGTATTCATACACTATATTTTTTAATTAAAAATTTTGGGGTATTATTTCTAACCTCCCATATATCTACCTTCTTGTGTTTGAATGATGATTGACCTCTTTTTCTCTCATTAATCCATCTCATATACACCTATAACCATGCCGAAATTCTGTAAGGAATTTTTATCTCATCCTATACCTTCATGAAATTATTTTTTATTATAAATATAAGTCCCATTAAATATATTGGGAAATGTATCTATATGACCTAAAAACTTTTAATTTCATGTAAATATGATGGTACACCCATTTCTTTCTCATCAACCATATTTATGAATTCTTATGTCACATCGGTATGCAACTAAAAATGCACTGTGATTTCCAAATACAAAATCATTGTGTAGTCAATACCATTCCCATTTCATTGTCAAATGTATTCAACATTATTCTCATTTACTTATTTAATATAGATTTTCATATATACATTCTAAATTCCACTATCGTTGACTAAATTATGATGTTTAATAAATCCATGTGGCACACATATGCATGAAATGAAATGATTAAGAAGGGTTCACCCTGATAGAGCTCCAGTTTGTTGGGTAAAGATTAGTATCACGAAATGTAAAGTGAAATGAGGTGTTACTCATGCTACTTCAAGAGCAATAAGTTCTTACACCTGGTCCACTTACAATGAGCCTTGGCTCATGATAAAATTATGTTTAATGGTGCCCCCACATTTCCATGTTATGATTATCAGTCTATATCATGCCTTTATGTTCATCTATATCTTATGATCCATTGATATAAATATTTCTTAACATGTACTGTATTCTTCATTTTATGTCTTCTTTACTCTCTTACTGGTCTTTATAGCTCACCCTTTTATTATGCATGTCCTCATGTTATCACATGAAATGTTATGTATGAAGGAATGATATGGTCATGTAAAAAAGGTTTTCAATTAGATGTTGTGTTTGATGTTTTATGTTATTATGTAATTCTCCTAATCACCAAAGACACTAGACCTCTTGATCATCAGATTTTTCTTAAGTGAAAAGTTTTGTAATAAATCATATTTATGTATGTAATAAAGATCATGGTTATTATAAGGATCCTTTTCATAAACTAAGGATGAACATGGTTGTACAACCTCTTTGTCATCAATTTTGTGGTATGTTTTTATGTCCCCTCTTTTATCATGACATTGCATAGTGTTGTAAATGTGGGATAATGATTTATTTTTATATCCATTTTTTTGTGCTAATCCTTTTGAGGATTAATTTAAAAGGGGGATTTTTAGGTAAGCTATGAATAAAACATATAAATGTGTGAATTATTTTAATTCTTTGATAGAGTGGTTGTAGAAAAAAAAAATTATAGGAATGTGGTCGAAGAAAAATAATGTTGTGAATAAAATATGAGCAGGTTATCATAATCACTACATTTAGACTGCATTGTTTTTATCAATAATTCTTGTTTCCTACATGGATTTATCTCATGTAGGCATAGAATTTTATATATGAAATAAATTTATTATTGTATCAATGTTTAGAAATTTATAAATATATGTTGAAAACAATATTTAATTGGGGGTAGTGGGGACCATGATGGAAAGAAGTTATTCTAGAAAATTAACGATGTTTTTGTTGTATTTTTTTGTTAATGATTTTTAAAAATAAATTAGATCACCTCTCATTATAAAAGAATTTTATTGGACTAAATATCATATTCAGGATTTTTTACTCCCAATTCTTATGAAATACCATCAGTTTGGGAAGATTGTTCTGGATAAATGGTTCATCAATCTCTGCTTTTTCCCATAATAATATAAAGATCATAACGAGGAAGAGAATCAGATTCTACATAGATCTGGTATAAATATTATGATGATTTTATGTTTTTTAATTAAAAAATATCCTAAGTGTTTTAAAATATTATGATAAAATATTTATGAAAGAAAGGGTGTGATGCCAACCTTATTGAGGGATATAAATAAAGGTGTTGTTGGATAAATGGGATGTTTTAATAATTTCAATTATAACTCAGATGATGTTGAAGTTTCTATTCATTGTATTCAGGTCATGAGAATTTCATTATACAATATGATGTTTAAAATAAAATAATGTATATAAAGATTAATATTTCAAGTCTTAGTTCATCAGTAAGAGAACACCAGAAAATGTATTGTTTTTTGGATGAGATGGTTGATTAGAATGTGAACATATAAAGATACAATTTTTATATCAGACCAGAAATCCCTGAAATATAGATCATTGGGGTACGGTTTTGAGTTCTCAAATTTCATTGGTATCATATTAAAATAAGGAATGGTGTTTTTGAAGTCGAAGAAGCTAGAACCGATACATCAGATGCGGTGTTCCATCGATTCATTATAATGGATTCTAACACTGAGTCATATTATTTGTATCTTTTGTATAGTGGATAAAAATTCTACCAGAGGAATTGATGTTTTGTGATTAATTTTCAAGGACCAATAAAATGTACAGAAATTAGTAATTTTTGTAAAAAATAAATTCATAGATAAAGATAAGTTGGTGGTGTAAAATTTTATGAATTTATTTAATGATTAATCAAAAAAATAGTAAACCATTTCATCATGAAAAATTACCAATTGTTTTTGGGTGATAATCATTGTCTTCAAATTAGGAAGAGAGGACGAACTTCTTTGATATATTTTTCTCAAGTATTTCAGGAAAAAATAATAAAATGTTGATTTTTTTTATCAGTTTGTTTAACAACAATCAAAATGAATGTGACACCAGTATGCAGAGGTTTTGTTTTCATCTGTAGGTATGGATACATTTAATAGAATACATGTGTTTTACTTATTCTCATCATTTGGTGTAGTGCATTGTATTATATAACAATCTATCTTCATTGTAATTATAAATCAAATTAGGTAGATTTTTTTATTTAGTAGAACATTTTTCTATTGGTGTTGTGTTTTGTAGTAGATAAATCTAATAAAGAGTCTACTATCTCCATTGTAATAATCTAATCATAATGGATAATATAAATTGGACTTAATAATATATGAATGTCTTATGAAACGTGATTTTTTTGAGGAAAATTGAGACGTTTCGAGTAGTGTTGGGAAGAATTGATGAAGTCAGTGATGATTCCAAAATTCAAAGAAAATTGTGATTTTGGTAAATTTGGTAGATTATAAATACATTATAGAATCTCACCAAAACTCTATTTGGATCACCTATAAAATGAGAATATACATTTAGAATACTTGACATGATTAGTATTCAGAATGAAAATGGAAAATAATAGAAATCCTAGGGAGAATATGTTTCTCGGTTGAGCATTCCTGAGGAATGTTTTCAAGAAAGAATAATATAGGAGAAGATAGATGATCATATAAATAGTTTTTTGAATTTGAATGATCAATCAGAATAGTTATTCTAGACAAAGAATGAATATTATTAGAATTTTTTCCTTTATATTCAAATAGAAGTAAATTTTCCATATTGAGAAATCAGACCATTGAACCAGACTGGGAAATCAGGGTTTGTATCATTATGAAATCTAGAAGGATTTCATTTCATCTACTAGGTATGAATGTAAAGACCCTTTTTAAATTAATTTTTTTCAATTTTTATCAAGATAGTATAATAACATTTTTCAAATTTTTTTAAAAAAGGTTATATTATATCATTTGTGATAGAATGATAATTCACACTATTATATTTAACATATGGATGTATATGTTTAATGGCGCATCTTGCTCATTGTATTTTACACAAGAATATTTTTTCAAGCAGGGTTTTTTTTGTATCGGATTGTTTCTAATCCATATTAGGGACATAGATGACCTTATTAGTAGTGAGCCTTGTAAATAATTGTGTTCATGTGGATTTTCTTTAGTTTTTCATCATGTTAATAACTCTTTAACATTAAAAGAATACTATTTCGAAATAAAGGATACATGAATGAATAATATTTCACTAATTTGATATATCCCCATATCTGTGATACATTGATCCTTGTGGTTATTCTCAAGGAGGATGAAACAACATTCCCAATTAGTCTATTGAAATGTATCCAAGAGTAGGGAAAATATTGCGGACAAAATCCATGAGCACCTGATTTATATCCATATATGTTCATACACCATGTAGTTATGTTATGCGACGATGCAATCTTCCCCGATTCTTAGAAAAAATATGGAATCTCCAAAAAATTAATAATCCCACGGGTGGTGTGGATACAACTATAGAATGGTGGGGTTTTCCTTCCCTAGTTTGGACATGAAAATTTAATATTCTAGCATCCCTCAATTGTGGACAAGATTTACATATAGAAGCTAGATAATATAATTAACTCTTGTAGGGTAGGGATACTATTGATTTACTGGGTGATAGTGTTTTTAGACATAAATTATCTTATTAATCTCCCTGAGGGAGGATCTATTGATTTAATAGAGGGGGAGGAGCTTGATGATAAATATTATTAAGAAAACATTATTTATCTGGAATCCCCAAAGGAAGAAGACCTTGTTTTTAATGATATATGCTTCTGGATTGTGTGGGATTGAGAAAATTTTCAATCCTTATGGATTACTGAATCACCTCTTTTTGACCTTCAAAATGATTTTTTTGAACATATGAAGGATATATTAATGATTATTTTTTAGGGATAATGAGATATTCCATAATCTCAATGGTTCGAAAATGAAACCGCACTATGATAATGTGATCATAGGGGATTAACCTTCCATCATCGAAACACCACATGTGGCTGAAGTGGTAGGTTAACTACCCCAAGATATGTATGTTATCTCTGAATATTATCCCTCTTACATTAGGATATTCATATATTTACCAATTGTACTAAACTTTTTATTTTGTTTTTAAAAATAAATATCCTCTAATCTTGAGGAAACCAGCAACAGTAGAAGTATTGGTTGTTGTTGACATACCATCACAAGTATATCATTTATCAAGAACCAAAACTTTTTTTAGATAATGTCGTGGTCATGGTTTTTTATAGTCAAATATCCCATGTATATCCTAATTAAATTCTTAGAGAATATACCATCATGTGTTCTTAGTAATTTAATATTTTCACCCTTAATGCAGTCTCTAAGTCATTCCCTCTAGCAAATTCATTTTTTGTCATCTATGAGTTTGAAATTAATTTCCTCACATCCCATTAGATGTTATTCCTATTTAAGGGGACCACCCACAGTTGGTGAAGTCAAATATTTCAAATCCTATAAATGTTACCATGTCGACTAATGATGATCCCTCATAGGTGGTAAAATTTGAGAGAGCAACGATTGAGCTGAACCCTAAAGTATCACACCCTAAGGAACCTCTTTAGATTCTCATTCTAGGAGGACCGAATATCCTTCCTTATATAGACAAAATCCTATATAAAAGTAAGAATATGTAATATCCTTCAACTAATGTACAAGTGGGATTCCTCAAGTATCAACCCATGCCTCTCATGGATCTTGAAGACTCTCTCAAACAATACATAAAGATGTTAGTGATTTTAAATATCTTCTAGAGGTTTATTATGAGATTCATCATGAAAACCCCACGGGATGATTTTATAATCTCGATTGGGTCTCTAAAACTAGATCTGGTGAATCGATATATTTTCAGTGTAGACCCCCACATCCTCTATTCCATGGACCAGAAATTCATCAACATGCGAATTAATACATAGTGGAATTAGTTTTATTTCATCCAGTATGATTATAACTATAAAGTAACATAGGTTTTTCAAATGGACAAAAATAGATCACTAAAAAATTTGGGTATCCATAATATCTATAGGTCATTATCAATATCAAAAATAAAATCATCATCATACTAAGGTAACATTTTGTAGTGGAAAAGGATAATTCATTGGGGTTGAACCCATAGATACAAAGTATAGTGTCAGATGAGAATCTACACTAACGAGGTTCATCATGAAACTAATAAATAGAAGGAGGAGAAATATAGTTAGAAAACCCCAACAATGATACATGGAAAAGTGGCCATGCTGATATGTTCTTTTACCCAGGCTGTTCCAGAAGGTGAATTTTTCTATAATAATGGAGAGGACCTAGATGGTCGATGAACATTCAAATTAATAGTGTATTTAGGAAAATAATTTTTTTTTTATTTAATTAAATATTTATTCATTATGAATATATAAAAATTTAACAATAAAATAAATAATATATCTATAATACATTGTGAGTCCTAATTTGTGTGTAAACATGCAAAAAATAAATGACTACTCAATAAATTGAGAGTTAGGGGAATGGGTTGAATATTTTAGATAAAAATTTTGCATTGATAACCTTTGAAACCTATATCATTTGGAACCTATACGGTGTGACTCTAGGGATTTTGATATTCCCTATTGGAGTTTAGGGTTCATATGGTATTAACACTAGGAGTCATGGAGTAAAACATGAGAAAAGTAAGAAATTAAGAGAATTATATTATTACTATATGAGTATGAATTGATGAGTGGAAGAATGTGGGTTGAGGTTAATAATTTTCCATATTCAAAATATGGGTTCCACAAATATTATATAAAAAATTTATCCATTGGGATGTATTCTTTGGATAAGAGGTGAGGCTATTTTTGCCAGACAATAATTTCATAAGGGATACCATTTAAGTATTTTTAAAATGACCGCTAGAGGGGATGATCCATGGATGGTTGGTGATCATTTTTTTCTAGAAACCATGAAGATAAGGGATCCCATTTGCACATGTTAGGTTGATTTTGATCTATTTAAAATTCTATAAAGTGTGCCGATAAAGAAGAATGATGAAATAGAATAGTTAAAACACGCCTAGGGTGACCACATAATTAATAAAACTTATTGGTGGTGGAATTGAAAATTGATGGAAGGACTATAAGCTTGTTGGGAAAATGAAAACACTGATCCACAGTAAAGCACATAAGATATGGGAAAATGAAAACATCCTCTAGGTGTAAGGTACGAGAGAAAGGATTTATCAAATTCATATATGGTGATATATGGTCTATTAGGTTTCGTAGTTTTAGGTAATATATATTTGACCAAGGGGAATTCCCTTTAATGTCTTGGAATGAAGAATTATAGTAGTTTTTTAGCTTAGGGTCACACGTATAGGTTCTCAGTGTGTTTTGATTTTTGGTCATATAGCTATAACCATGGGAGTGAGGCTACCAGTCATGGAAAAAAACAAACTTGGCATAAATGGTAGGATTGATTTGGATTAAATGATATTATAAGAAACATAATTAATGGGGAAATTTATCACGAAGGGGAATATTACTGGGGTTTTGGGGATCACTGTGTATCCCATTAATGGGAATAAATCCATGAGTTGTTCTAAATAGTTGTGTGGTAGTCGATTCACATTGATGGTAGATATCTTCTTAAGTTGGCTAAAATATCATGAAATTTCATGTAATTTGGTATGGGTGTAAACTATTTAGGTTACCATATTGTGTTAAGGACGTTGAACATTAAATTTAATAATGTGGGATGATAAATATGTGTCTCACAATTTAATGTTGGGATAATGGGATTCATGTAATGTATTATAACATCATGTGACCAGGATGTGTGAACCGATGTAAATATCATTGTCCCATGATGACATAATTAAAATTATCAAATGGGAATGGACATGATGGTACCATGTACAGGACCTCTAGATGTGGTAGGTGGTTAAGGATTTCTTCTAATTATTTTTTGTAAAAGTTAATTTATTGTGAAAACCCTTATTCTTCTCAAGTATTAATTGCGATTCAAAGGGGTTTTTTCCATTTCTATTTACTCCCAAAAAAATATCCCATTTTCAAATTGTGACCCTATGGGATAATGGATGATTTTTATTAGGAATCCTTTTAGAGGTTTCCAATTATGTAGTCATTTGGCTCTTTTGCCCTAGGTAGTTAACTTTGTTGAATATTGAAGAAAAATTATCCTAGGGGATCCTATATGTCATGGGAGGTTTTAGGAATCATATTTTATTGTTGGGAAAGTGTGACACCAATTAAAAAAATTATTCTTTTAGAAAGAAACACATGGTTTAAGGTCATATTTCATTGACCAAATTCATATGGTAATCACATCATTTGTTGAATCATTCCACATGTAGTTCTAGGTGGTGATGTGGTAGGTGATTGAAAACAAATGGGGAATCTATTCAGGTGACTCTTTAAGGGTTAATATACATTAAAGGCATGTGGTGAGGACTCTATCATATCATATAAAATCACATGAAAAGGATTTTTTAGAAGCGTACATTGGTATGTGAATATTTCAATACAGATTTAGTTTAGATATTGATTAATGTCTAAAGAGGGTGTAATATGGAATGTTTAATGTCATGATTATTGGACAAGAACTCTAAAAAATATTTTACGTCATGAATCATAGAGTAAGGGGAGCGAGGAATCATATTATACTAATTTGGACCTCACCCAATGTGAATAGAGGGGACTGAGTAGACCCCATAGGCTCTAATATTGAAGAGGTGACCTCACTGATGGAGTGGAGAAAATTTTAGTGTCATATACATGGATCATACCACATAATTTAGGGCTATATGATTAGAATATGACTGGTATTTTATGTCTATATAGATTTGAAAAAATAGAATTTGGTTTAGAGATATTCGTATGGAATGAATGTGAGAAAAAACCTATTGTGAATGGAGGTCCAAGGAGGCCTTGTGGTGAACATCCATCTTCATAAGAGGTTTCACAAATTTTAAGATTCTAATGTTACCACCATGATCACCATGGGGAGGCATGTGTGAAATGAAAGATAATATAAACCAAAAATGAATTTTATCTACTACCCACGATTAATTTTACATATTTTATAGTCATGATGATTGTACATGGATCTTTTGAATCGTGGTTATGAGGGTCACTATTGTAAATAACCTATAAACACGATTTGAAACCATGGGTATAGCCTCGAAAACCATTGATATATGTTATACCCATGGTTTCATAAATAGTGGGAAACTGAGGCATCCGTATAGACATATACCCATTGTTTTTAACAATCCATGGGTATGGGTCCTAGAAATTATGTTATACACATATTTATGTTTAAAAAATGGTTATATATCTAAAATCACTATTTGGAGAACCATTGGTATAAGTGTATAATATAAAATGGATGAAAACAATACACATGGGTCTCAAAACTGTGGGTATAGTTCCATTCCCACTAATATCCTCCTTTACAAGCCCCTTTATAACACTCTTCTAGCCCCGTTCACTACCCACCCACCCCCGCACAACCCCCTCTAGCCCCTTCCAACCCCCCTAGGAAAGGCATTATGGTCATGGATTAAGAAATTCTATGATAAAATTTTGGAAAAGGGGATCAAACATATTGAGTAAAAAAATAAAAATGATATCTCGCACTACAGTGCCATTGGAGCATCCATCCACTAAGGCATCATCCAAGATCCATAGTGGATCCAAAATAGATCATAATGGGATATAAAGTATTCATATTAAGAACATATTGGTTTAATAACATGACATAGGGTTTGTAGTGTGTGTTCACATAATGAGTGGAAAATTATTATCCATAGAGAATTTAGGATGAGCCGTATGAAGTCAGATCCAGACATGATTTTATGTGAGATAAATAAATATATAAGGGAAACTAATGTGAACCACAATTCATTGGGAATGTGGTAAAGGAACATGTAACACCATTGTGAAAAAATAAATGTAATATGATATTATATTCATATTCTTAGTTGAAATGGCACATTCATGGATGACTACACAATTGATATTGAATTTTTCATATGGGGGTACACTTGTAGAAAAAGGTGAATGAAATTGTGGGTGTTTTGGTGGTCATGCTCATAAATATACCAAGAATGGTGAAAAATAAAAAACAACATGTTGGTGGAGACCGCATTATAGTGGTCTTCAAGGATGAATTATTCAAGGAGATCTTTTCAAAAGAAAATAAGAACCATGACACTATATTTCTAGGCTTGTAGGGTGTTAGGAGTATTGGATTTGAAGCTAATGTGACTATGTGGGTGTGGTGATAGGAATTTTGAAAGAAATTTCACCTAGAAAATTGATATGTTTTTGTAATTTCATAAATTTTACATGGTCTGATTGTTCCATATTTTAGTGTAACAAATATATATTTTCATGAAAAATAATAAAGAGGGTTCAACTAGAAAATTTGTAGAGTTATTGTGAAATTAAGAATCACAAATCATGATGGATAGAGAATTGGTGAAAATAAATGAGATATTATTACTCAAAGGTTGAAATCTAAGATAAAAAGTGTAATTTGTTATAAAAATTGAATATGAATGACTTACCACACATAATTCATGTGGGGAACATGGTGATATCCTTGAGCCTAGATGTGAAATGTGGAATCCATGGTATTTATGGGAAACGAATGGATGTAAGATGTTATTATAAAATTTTATGATGTATTTATAAATTATTTATAAACAAAATAATATATCAAAACTCATGTGAGAAGGATGAATGATAAAATAGATTATTACTAAAATATTTAGTTTTTATTAATATGAAGTGAAACAGAAAAGAAATTAGATTACCGTAACAAATTTTATTTGTGAATAGGATGTTTGTGAGATGAGTTAAAGAGTTCCATTGAAACATTTGGGGTAGATGTGGATAATGTTCGATAGATTAGTTTTACATTGGAATTATCCATATATAAATAATTTTTATTATGATTGATAGAAATCAAAAAATATAAATTAGAATGTGAGAGTGCTGAAACGTTATAGCTTAGTATATAATCATTTATATATGTAGATTCAAGGTATATTATTGGCCTATTTTAAATTAATATAGTCCTCCTTTTCTATAAAATATTCAATGTGTCCCTTCAATATATAAAATCTCTATAATTTTCTTAATTTATTACATCAATATAAAATAAACTAGATATCCTTGATCAATAGTACCCCATCGAAATCAATATGTATTATATACAATGAGTTGTTTTATATTTTGTTTCAATAAAATAACATCATGTGTATTATCTTTGGATTAACCATCAATGGTGAATAACATAAATTTCTTGAATGTGTAAGATATATTTTAATTATCTAGTTAATAAATTCGGTGTGAGGTATAAATGGGAAGGAAATTGGAAGTGTTATTTCAATGTGGGGAAAAATAAAAAAAGTGTTTTGAGGAAAAATGTTTTATAATTATCATGGAATATGGAACCATGAAAAAAACATATGGTGGATTTGACCTGAAAATTTTACTATACGAAGGATCAAAACAATATCAAAATCACTTAGAACTACTATATGTTGGAAATGAGTATAGTCAAATCCTTCAAAGGGAGAATAACTCCCTCTTCGCGGTTTATTTCAGAATGTGTCTCCCCCTCTACCACTACTACATATAATGACAGTGGTAATCCACATCCGACATATACAGGAGGTCTAAACATTGTAGGAGATAAGAACTATTACAAATCAGGACAAGATGTGATGAGCTCAAGGAGGAAAATAATATTTCAAGGATGTCTCAGTCTCAATGCATTGGGTTTTTCAGGAGCCCAAATGTATATCTCATGTATTTATCCAAAGATCACCTAAAAGATAATAAACACATAAAATAACATGAAATAAAAGTGAATAACTGTTTACAAGAGATATATTTTCTACAGGATCAACATAATTCAAGGAATGGTGAGATTTTTTGGAAGAGTGTGGGCATGTTTCGAAATAATCTCTCATGGTATCATTGAATTATTTTTTAGGTGAATTTGTTTTTGTACCATTCATGTAACACCCCATGAATCCATGGTATGTTTCCCTTTGAATAATGTAATAGCTTGAATTGTACGCAACTTCGAGATTTTAGCACACCACGACCAATCAAACTAGCCATTATGAATAGTAATAAGAACTTTTTGAAATTTTATAAATTTTATTTTTGAAAATGGACTTCATTTTTGAATTCTGAATATCGAAATTACCTTAAGGTGAGTTATTGGTATATTTCTAAAAATTTTCAATTTTTGATTGATCTTGAAAAACACTACGATTTGGTTAAAACTAACTTTTTATAAAAAATATTTATTTATTTTAATTAAATTTATTTTTGTTAAAAATAGATATATAATACCTATATATGATCAATTTAATTCATTGGAGTCATTTAATAATATGTTTTGATATATAAAAATTTTATTGAACTTATAACCTCCTTTTACCCACCTCCTATGAGAATTTTCAAATTTGCATATAAAATAATCTTACCGCTTCTCTGAGTTGAATTTCAAAAATATTAGAGACACAGTTAATATCAGTAAGTAAAATTTGGTTCAATAAGATGAAAATAATTTTTGGTCAATAGTAACATTGGACTTTAATTTACCACTGTTAAAAATAAATAGTGTAAATAATGTTAAAAATGATATCATAATTACACTAACACATTTCCTAATTCTATAAGATAAGTATAATTCGATAAAAAACAACCTTATGAAATAAAATATGATCCTCTATGGTCCACTATGATTATATTAGGACATTTATTATTATTTTATTTAAAGAAGAGTTAAAAGAGTTAAATTCAAAGTTTAATAACTAAATCATTTTTATGATAGGTTTATAAATTAGATAAATTTGACTATAATTATTCATTAGATAGATAAAAATATTTACTAAATAATAGTATTTTATTAATAATTTATATACATTAAATAATTTAATTTATTAATGACACAATGATGATGTAGTAATTACCTTATTAATGAATGATTAAAAAATTGATATTATAAATATCCAAATAAATGTAATTTTAAACATTTGATGAATTAAAATAATTTTATTGGTTATTATGGAATTTTAGGGTTGATTAAATAATTTATTTCGATGTAATCATGATGTTATGATTTTCACAAAAACCAAATACTAAATAGTGTCAAAATTGACATAATTGAGTTTTCAAAATAAATACTATATTATTTATTGATATAATATTCCTAATAAATCATATTATCATCCAAAGAACTTAGATAAGGTTATATATATTAGTAATGAACCGATTGGGGTTCTCTTTACTTATTAAGTTTGTTTATTAACTACATAATATAAAAATACAAAGAGAAATGGTAAATGTCAAACTATTTATCTAAGTGTTAAAACTAAAATATAAGTTTAATATGGTGAGATAAACCTATATAAAACATATTTTAAAAGACTATTCCGACCCATTATCACCTAAGCATCTAAATAAATAATTTTGGAGCCATTAGAAACCGAAAATGATTTTATTATAAAATAATATTTCAAGTGTTTCCTAAAGTGACCCTCACATCTCTTATAAAAGGGTACTTCCTCTTCTCTTAAATTCACACATCCAAATACATTTTTATCCACCAAACCCTGCCCAAATATCCTCCCAACGTTCCTCCCTTAATTCTAGAGGCCTTCCTTTGGTCATAAATCCATCCTAAGTCCCAATTTGATCAAATCAAAATGATGAACCCGAAGAAAAGGTAAATATTTCATCACATCATTCAAGTTCTTTTCATCTTCCACTTCCTCTTTCATTGTTTTTAAATCTGAAATAATACCTCTAGTGTATTCTATATACTATGATGTTATTATAAAAAATTTACAAACATATTCATTATTCTATCCATCATATGAATGAAAAAGTCACCATACATGTGTACGTACGACTTACCCTCTCCACGTCATGGTGTAGATTATTATTCAAACACTTCATTATTTATATGTGTATAATAATGAGAATAAATGAGTTAAATAATACAAATAACATGTTATTTATTCTGTATATATGATATCAAATCCAATCACATATGATTTCACCATCAATATAATAATATTATTGCTTGTGCGTACGTACGGATTGTCGTCTCCACGAACGCGATGAGATTCATTCCCCATCGTAATCATTATAGAATAATTTTCATTTTATGATTAAACATAATGTTTAATAACTTAATATCATTTTGTATGTGAATTAAATACATCATATCCATAACAAAAATGGTTTATGTAACTGATCATATAAAGGAAAAGGGATTAGTTAACACCTGTAACGATGATATTACTAAAATATTATTAACAAAGAAATATTAGAGGATCATATATGATATCATATTTAAGTATATAGTTTTTGTATAATTTAATAACAATTATTTATATATCATACTGGAGGTTAACATACCCTCTACCATGGAAAAGTACTTGGTAAGGGTTAATTTCACAATCTGTTTATTATCTGAGGTTGTTTTTACGTAATTATCTACTAGGAAATCATTATCATCCACATCCATGTTCCTTAAAAAATGTATTTCAAAACATTTTTTAATATTTACTATAATATGTGTTAAAGTAATTTATACCATTATTTGGACTTATATTTTTTTAACGGAATCCTTCCATAATTTTTCTAATAAGGTACTTTATGAACATTTAGACAAATTTAAGGTAGGAATGTTTTTTAAACTTATACGGAAAGTGAATCTATTTTCTACCATTATAAAATCATTGAAGCTTCCCATAAAATCTTATAAAAATATTTTCAAAATAAATTTTTTCTTTTATAATTATGTGAAATTTAAAAGGATTCAAAATAGAAAGATGTATTTTTTTCAAAAAAATTTCGTTTCATATATAACAACATCTTATGATGGATTATAAACTTGTTTGAAGGTGATTTATTATGATACAAATTTTCCATATTATATTGAAGGTTTTTTGATATTTTTAATAGCAGATGTGTTATTCGTGTACCACTAATGGTTTATTGATAATGTATTGACATTTCGTGTGCTAGTTTAAATACGAATGATTAAGTTATATTTAAACCTTTTCATTTGAGGAATGCATTGGACTTAGTAAGTGATTAGGGGAGCCCTTTGTAGCCCCTGAATGCATCGGTAGGTCTTATGAGACAAACTAGTGTCTTCGCCCAAGGCCTTGACAATATCTTATTTGTAGTCATTGCACAAGGCCCTGACTATGTGGTTATGAAGTCAGGGATTATGCATTCCATCATTATGAATGTCACTATTGATATCACAAGCGATTATTGGACGAGTATAATATCTATATGAATAAGTAAATTTCATTATTTGATTTTATCTATTCAATATTATGCCTAAGTTTAAGTTCAGAAGGCTTTTGTTTTAGTCTAATAAATTTCCTTAAATGTTTGTGCGTATTTATGAATGTTTCCGCTATATTGTTATCCTTACTGAGCATTTGATCTAACCACTTTCTATATTTTATTTTTCCCAGGATGTGAAGAAGTATTTTATGGTTGACCTGTAGGGATCTTCTAAGGATATAAGTGTTTCCAAAAGGGGCCAAAATATTTTTGATGTTTTTATTTCATGATGTCATGTAAAACTTTTGAATGTATCGAGTACTTCCAAGGCTACTAAACGGATCAGTATTTTAGGAAATGATTCTCTGTATCATGCCAATGTTATGTAATAAGGTACATACTCTAGGTAATTGGGGGTGGGGCATTGCAGTTGGTATCATAGGAAGTTTAATACAAACCAAGGAAACTAGATTTAGAAAAATTCTCATTAGAAAAAACTACCCTAACATAGACATCGAGGATTAGTATGGAAGAACTTCCTTGAATTTTGGTACTATAGAGTTTTTTTGTGTTTTCCTAGTAATACATCATTTTCTGGATATGAGAAGGTAGAGGAAACTCTGGCACCGATTTACCTAGGGGTAAAACCCGAAAAACCTTATTTGATCTAGAATCGAATAGGAACTGGTGCATGAAAAACGGTCTTGCAGTACTCTTGGTTATGAAACTATTGGGGGATATGCTTTGGATAATTCCCATTTTACTTACAAACCATTATGAAGGGTTTATGAGTATATACCTACTCAAATAATTTTTTTATGATTATGGATTATATCTATAAACTGATCAATTTATGTAAAGTGTTTTACAAGTTCGATTTTATGTATTGTGATTCATAAACTAATTTATTGTATGCCATTGTTTAGAAATTGCGCCTAGTGTATGGAATGTGTTACGCCCCGACCACAGTTACCCAGAGCTGGTGTATTATTTTAATACATTGGAATCAATAGAAGGAATTATGTCATGAAAGACTTATCAGTTTAGTATTCTTCGAAAATAGATTACATACCTTAACTTTACATTAAAATTTCAAACATAAAATACATCATAGATAGTTCATTGATAACTTCATTTTTACCCTTAAAAAACCTTCATATCAATCATAATACTCTTCATGGAATCCTAAAAAAAACATAAGAAAGGGGTGAGCTCAGATGCTCAGTAAGGGTAAATAATTTAGTGGAAGCTATAAACATTTAAGGCAAGATGTGTAATAAAAACAACAGCCTTTTTAAACATAATAATGACATAATATGAAAAAAATAAATCAAGCATCACCATATAAACATGAACATGGATATTCTACTATTTTAATAATCACATGTAATAACTAATTTCATAATGAAGGAATGCATAATGCCAGACATGATTACCCCATAGTCAAGGCCTTCTGACAAGACCAAAAATAACGTTTTTATCAAGGACTTGTTCCAAGGCTCTAGTTTGCCTCATGAGACCTACCAATTCGTCAAAGAGCTATAGTGGGCTCTACCTGTCACATACTAATTCCAATGCATTCTTCATTGGAAAAAGCTGTAACATAACATTAACATTCATATTAAAACTAACATATGAAATGTGAATACATTAACCATAAACCATGGATGGTATAAAATATAAAATCCATAGTCAATCATATCATAACCCATTCTATACAATATGGAAGGTTTTATTATATTAAATTGACCTCAATAAAGAATAATATCCTGAAAAGGTTGCTGATATAGATAAAAATGATCTGTAAAACATTTTGAGAGAAATATCGCTTTTTGTGAAATAATTTAAAATTCAAAAATTTATAAATGAAGTAATTTAAAAATTACTTTTCAATAAAATTTTACTATACCACTTTGAAAATTTTTAATTGAATTATCATTTCAAAACACTCATGTCCATATAAATAAATCCTTAAAATCATTTTGAAAACATTGACATTAATTAAAGGGATTTAGAAGGATAAATCATTAAAACATTTAAAATGAAGATCTACATAAATATACCCTCACCTAAATCCTTATAATATTCCTTTTGAAATCAATTTTATGAAATATGTCTGTCACTGATAAATATGTCCCTGTAAATACTTACACATAAACAATCTCAAATAATAATGAGATTGAGGAAACAATCCTTACCATGCACTTTACCTTGGTCGAGGGTACGTTTAACCTCATATATAATGACCATAGTATGTTATTAAAAAATAAATGAACCATATTAATGTTTATTATATCATATATGATTCATTTATGACTTTATACTACCCATTTAATAATTATTTCCTTGTTAACTTAACATTTCGTGTAATAATCGATTTCTTTATCGTCCGTGTTTTAACTTGTTATTTTTTATCATAATATTTAGATCATTATTTACATACATATAGAATATAACAAAAGATTTATATATCATATATATTTATAATATAAATATTTATAATCGATTGATATAAGAAATGGAAGGCACCGTTTATGGAGACGGTAGGTCGTACGTACGCATAAACATTGTTTCCGTTTTCATATCGTATTGAACAGAATTAAGTGAATAATATATATGTAAGTAAATATATCTTTATATATAAAATAATTAGTATGTAATATTTTACATACTTATTAATAATATATATTTTTATAATCATCGTTGAATTATGTACCTGGGAATGAATCTCATCGCGTCGTGGAGATGGTAATTCATACGTATCCAAGAGCGACAATATCAATATATTGATGGTGAAATCGTATGTAATTTAATGAAATATCATATATAAAAAATTATTAACATGTTATATTTATTATTTAAATCAGTTATACTCATTATTATACCCATCCAAATAATAAAGTGTTTGAATAACAAACTACACCAAGACCTGGAGACGGTAAGCCGTATGTACGCCTATATGTTGACTTAGTCATTTATAGGAAAGAAAGAATAACAAAAATGGATGTATAATATTTATAATATCATAAAATAATTTAGTAGGTACTGGAGTTATTATTTCGGTATGGTAACAACAATGAAATACGAAGTGGAAGAAGAAAAGAACTTGGAAGAGGGTGGTGAAATTATTACCTCCGCTTCAGGTGTTTCTTTTTGAGTTGATCAAAAGGGCTTTATAGGTTGGCTTCATAATCAAATCTTGTCTTCTATGTTATTGGTAGGATAGTTGAGAAGGTATTTGGGATGGGTTTTTATGAGCGAAATGGCTTTGGAGGAGTGAATTTAAGAGATGGGTACGTACACTTTTAGACGAGAGGTGAGGTTCACTTTATGAAAAGCTTGGAATATTATTTTATAATAAAATAATTATCAGTTTCTAAGGGTGGAAAAATAATTTATTTCTATGATATGGTGGGGAAGGGTCGAAAACCACTTGACCAATAGGTTTTATACTGGTTTAGGTCACCATAGTAAACTTATCTTTTATATTTAACTCTTAGTTAAATAGTTAAACTTTTTTCGTGTCTTCTTGTATTCTTACAATAAATGGTTAATAAAATTACTATAAACATCCAATAGATCCTCAAGTGGTTCATCAATGACATATATAATATTATTTATGCCCTTTGGAAAAACCATATAGTTTTAGTAATACTATATCAACCAATAATATAGTATTTGTTTTGAAAACTAATTTATGTCCATTTTGACATTATTTGGTATCTCATTTTTTTAAAGTCATAAAAACCTTATCACTTCGAAAAAAATTTATCTAATAAACCCTAACATGTCATATTAAGATATAAAATTAGTGTAATTCATCAAAAGCCTAAAATTATACTTATTTTCACATTTATAATATTAATTATTTTAATATTTCATTAAGAAGGTAATTACAACATCATCATTGTTTCATAAAAAAGTTTAATTATTTAATCCCAAAAATTAATAAATAAAAATAAATTATGTAAGAAATATTTTTATATTTTTAATGAATATTTATAGTCTAATTTATCTAATTTAAAACCCCATATTAGAAATGGTTTAGTTAATAAACATAGAATTTAAAACTTTTAACTCTTCTTTAAATAAAACAATAATAAATGTCTTAATCTATTAAAATTGGACCAAATATGATCATAATTTATTCCTAAGGTTTTTTGATCGAATTACACTTATCCAATAGAATTAAGACATTGTTGAGTGTAACTATTAAATCATTTTTACCCTTAATTAAACTTTTTACTTTTAACTGTGGTAAATAAAAGTCAAAAGTAACTATTCACCAAAAATTTATTTTCATCCTATTGAAAAAATTTTACATACTCATGTCAATCATGTTTTTCAGAGTTTTAAATTCAACTCACAGAAGTGATAAAATTATGTTTTATGCAAATTTGCAAATACTCTTAGAAGGTGGGTAAACGATGGTAAAAGTTTCAATAAAAGATTATACAACTAATTATGTTATAAAATGACTGAAATTAATTACATTTAAAATATATAGGTACTATATATCAATTTGACTAAAAATAAATTTAAATAAAATAAATAATTAATTAAATAAAAAGTCATTTTTAAACAATAGTGTATTGTTTTTCACTATTCATAAAAAATTGGATGTTTTTTAGAAAAATACAAAAAACAAACCCTAAGATAATTTTTATATTCAGAATTAAAAAATGAATTCTATTTTACCAAATTCAAATTATACATATTTCATTAATTAAATTAATATTAATTTCTGTTTTGAAAACCAAAAAGTGGGTTTTTTAAAAGTTAAAACTATAAAAGGTTGACATGTGTTTATATCAAATTTAAATGTGAAATTACTTATAATGACCTAAATTGTATTAAATTAAAAAAATATATAATTATACTTCCAAACCATTCAAATTCATAATTTATCACTATAAATTATTTCCATTTAAAACTATCTTTTCAATTAAAATTTAGTGTTTTTTACTATTCATCAAAATAAGAAAGTTATCAAAAAAGTTCCAAAATTTTTTCGAAATTAAATTTATATGTCCCTATTATAAAGAAGAATTTAATTTTCTTAAATTTAATATATAAAAGTGTCAAATATTTTATTTAAAAAGAGTTCTCCATTAAAAGGCATAAAATTTAATTTTTTGAAAAATTAATCTTTTATCTTAAAAAATTAAAATTTCTTATATTATGTCTAATAATTAAAAAATATGAATGTTTAAAATATATAGGATATATAAAATTTAAAATGTGGTTATTACAATTCATAACCTATATTTTGAATGGCTATTTTGGTATGTCATGGTGCGCTCGAACTCGTCGATGCGTGTAGCGCAAGTTATTGAAATACATTGAATAGATAACATACTATGAAATATTGTGGTGATAAATTTTTCCCAGCTTCAAAAAATTGCATCCTCGAAATTAGAATTTGTTTTTTGAAAATAAAAGCTTAAAATATAAAATTACCATTGTGGAAATAGCACATCATAAATTTTGTTAATAAACTTTTGTCTTAATAAGAGAGAAAGAGAAATAAAAAAGTCACCAACAAATTATGATCTTGATTAAAGGAACATTGGTGGAAATTAGAAACAAATATTTGGATGAAATAACAAATATTTATATGGACTGATTGAGGCCATCAGTCACAAAAAAGTTTAAAATTGAGGGCCTCAAAGCCATCAATCTAAAATGATTTAAAATATCTTTGGTTTAACAAAACATAAGGTATTAGGATAACACATTTTTGGTTTTAATATTACTTCCCTAATGTTTAATAATTAATTTATTCATTTAATAAGAGGAAAAAAATATACTTGGAAATTATAGTTTCATCCTTCAATTAATTCCTACCACAAACTCATCTTTCACTACAAAAGATAATAGAATTGGAAAATATTCTATTTATCATAATCATATAGGGTTCCAAAAATAATGAATTTAAAATTAATTTGTCAGTCTTTTAAAAAAAATACATTATATAAACTAGGTCATCACTAATTCCAGTGGTAGGTGATCCACCCTTGTCACCCTTTGGTTGCAGGTTCTTGTCTCGCGGCCCTTCCATATATGAAGGGTTGTCGCCCGACCTCCTGGTTGTCCTTTTTATAAATATATAAAAATAATATTAAGTAGCGTTTTAACCATAAACAATAGTATCCATTGTTTATCTTGAACCATTCCAGCCTTTGGACATATCTAAAATACTTATGTCCAAAATCACACTCCAAAATTAATTAGGAAGGTCACATAACATACATGTGAATACCTTCATTGTGTATTCTCTTATGACATGGAAATAAACTGAATTACCATAAAACCATATCTGAATAGGTATGTACTTTTTTATTTCTTATATAATACTGTATATACTCCTCACATCAAAAATTTTTGTAAACTTCAACAACAATTGAATAAAAAAACAATTAATTAATTTTAAATTTGTCAAGAATATCGAATATCCAAATCAATAATTTATTTTCCCAAAATAACTACCTCAGTATGAGAACCATAATAAGGTTTATTTTTCCTTCAATCATGTATTTTTCAAAATCTTTAACTTGCTATTGAGTCACTTTTTTTAAAACCATATAATCTCAAATCCTTAATTAAATAGTAATGTTTTTCAATCCAAATATACTATATAATTCATATAACTTGTACATCATTAGTAAAATATGAAAATAAAACAATACTTTAATAAAAACATAAGAACTATAATAATTCCTCTTCTTCTTTGGAAGTATCATAACTATATTATTATCCAATAGCTTCATTTGGGGTATACTCGGATGATTTGGGATTTGATTCACCTCGTGTACCTACTCCTTTTAGATGAAGCATTGTACATTTGTGACCTTTTCCTTACCCTTGCAATCACGTACATGGTGTCCTTTTTCTCCACACATATAACTAACTATCATTCCCTTCATGTACTTACAAAGTTCATTCATCCCATAGTTATCAAATATGGGGAAACATTTTATTTCCTTATTCCCTTTATCCATCGTTATCTCTTCCATAATTGTCTTCTCTTGCTTCCTTTCAAATCCATATGACTCAGAGAATTATTTAAATATCTTATTAATACATTATATTATTTATTCATGTGATGAGAATACGTGGGATAATATTTCTCTTTTAAATGTCAGCTTAATACCATAAAAGATATGATCCTTATTAATCTTTCGACCATGCATATTGTTGGAATTCTCATTCATTATACTAGGTTCCATTTCTAAATAATAGCATACTCTATGTTATTTTGTGAATAACAATGCATAATTCCAAACTTTTATAATACCTAACGTAAATTGAACAGATTTTACATATAATCTATAATCATAAAAAGTTTTATTTGAGGACATATTTACTCCAAAATCCTTTATAATTACTTGTAATGAAAATGTGAATTATCCTAATCATATCCCACTAGAGTGTTGTTACCAAGAGTGAAGCAAGGATCATTGTCATGTACTAGGATACCTCGGGTCAAGACCAAAACTCCATGTTAGAGTTTTCACTCCTATGTAAATCTATGCCAGAGCCGACTCTACCTAATCGTATCCAAACAGGGATGTATTTCTTATAAGATACAAAAAATCCTTACATTACCAAAATTCTAAGAAGTTATTATATACTAATCCTCAAAGTCTATCTTAGGATAATGTTCTCTAATCAGAATTTATCTAAATATATTTCCAAGGTTGTTGATAAACATCCTCTGATACCAACAGTAACACCATGGTCCCAATTACCCTGAGTCGGTGCATTATTTTGAAACATTGGATTGATTAAAAGGTATCAAGTCTTGACGGACCAATCAAATTAGCTGTCTTGGAAAAAATATTACATACATTAACTTTCCATTACAATTTCAAACACAAAATAATGCATAGATAGTTCTTTGAGAATTCAATTATTCCTTTTATCATACCCTTGCATATCAATCATAATACATTTATTGGAATCTTGTGAAAATAAAACATTGGAAAGTGGTGATCTTAGATGCTCAGTAAGGGTAAATAATTTCGAGGAAGCAATAAACTTTAATGGAAATAAATTTAATAAAAACAACATATTTTTTATAAATAATATTGAAAATAATGTAAAAAAATAAATCAATCATCACCACATATACATGCACATGGATATTTCATTATATGAATAATCACATGTAATAACTAATTTCACATTGAGGGAATGCCTAACGCCAGACATCATTACCGCAAAGTCAATGCCTTGTGACATGACTAAAATCCAATTTTTTGTCATGGACTTATTATAAGAAATTAGTTTGTGCCATGAGACCCACCGATGCATCCAGGAGCTATAGCGGGCTCCACCCTTCACTTAATACATCTATTGCATTCCTCATATGAAAAAGTTGAAACATAACCTAAACATTCTTATTTAAAATAGCATACAAAATGTCAATACATTAACAATAAACCATGAATGGTATAAAAATAAAACATCCACATTCAAATATATCATAACTCATTCAATAAAATATGGAATATTGTATTCTAAAAAATCTACCTCAATCTAAAATAATTTTCAATAAAGGATAATGACATAGTTGAGAATGATCAGTAAAACTTTTTTAGAGAAATATCCATTTTTGTGAATTAATTTTAAAGTCCCAAATTTATAAAAGAAGTAATTTAAAAGATATTTTTAAATCAAAGTTCCCCATGTCACTTTTAAACTTTTGAAAAAAATTATTATTTCAAAACATTCATGTCCATATAAATAAGTCCTTAAAATCATTTTGAAAACATGGACATTAATTAAAAGGATTGAGAAAGATAAATCATTAAAACATTTAATATGATGATCTAATTAAATAGACCCTCCTAAAAACCTTAAACTATTGTTTTTTAAAAACTTTTCCTGAAATATGGGTATCGATTATAAATATGTCCCAACAAATACTTACACATAATCAATCTCGGATAATAATGAGATTGTGGAAATAACCCTTACCTTGCAATTTCCATTGGTCGAGGGTACGTATAACCTCCGGTATAATGACCATGGTATGTTATTAAATTATACTAGAACCGTATTCATATTTATTATATCATACTTTATTCATTAATGACTTTATACTACCCATTTAACAATGATTTCTATGTTAAATTAACATTTCGGGTAATAATCACTTTCTTTGTCATACGTGTTGTAACTTGTTATTATTGATCGTATCATTTAGATCATGGTTTACATAATTCCAAAATATGACACATGATTTATATATCATATATAACTAGAATATATACTTTTATAATAGATAGATATATGATATGGAAGGCACCATTTATCGAGACGGTAGGTCGTACGTATGCATAAACACTGTTTCCGTTTTTATATCGTATTGAACAGAAATAAGTGAATAAGATATATGTTAGTACATAAAAACACACACACAGATATATATTGTAGAATTATTATGTTAGATATTACATACTTATTAATAATATATATTTTTAAAATCATCATTGAATGGTGAACGTTGGAATTAATCCCATCGTGTTATGGAGACGGTAATCTGTACAAACACATGAGTGAAAATATCATTATATTGATTGTGAAATAATATGTAATTGGATGGTATATAATATATACAGAATCCATAAAATGTTATATTTATTATTTAAATCAGATATACTCATTATTATACCCATCCAAATAATAAAGTGTTTGAATAACAAACTACACCACAACCTAGAAACAGTAAGCCGTACTTACGCACGTATAGTGACTTTGTCATCTATTTAATGGAATGAATAAATATTATGGATATAGAATATTTATAATAACATAAAACTATGTATTAAGTACTGGATTCATTATTTTGTTATAGAAACAACAAAGAAAGAGGAAGTGTAAGAAGACAAGTACTTGAATGAGGGTGGTGAAATTATTACCTTTTCTTCGGGTGTTTTCTTTTGACTTGATCAAAAGGTCTCTTTAGGTTAGATTTCTGTTCAAAGTAAGGCCTCTAGGATAAAGTTAGGATAGTTGTGAAGGAATTTGGGTACGTTTTGGACGATCAAAATGGCTTTGGAGGTGTGATATTAAGAGAAGGGAATGTAACCTTTTATAAAAGAGGTGAGGGTGAGTTTAAAAAAATCTTGAAATATTATTTTATAATAAAATAATTTTCTGTTTCTAATTGCACCGAATTGATTTATTTCTTTACAAATGTGGGTATGGGTAAATAATATCTCATCCAATAGGTTTTAGACATGTATAGGTCGACATATTAACCTTATCTTTTATATTTAAATATTAGTTAAATTATTTAACATTTTCCGTGTCTTCTTGAATTCTTACACTATATTGTTACTAAACATACTTTAAACTTCCAAGATAATGTCATTTGGTTTATTAATGACATATATAGTATTATTTAATAGATTTTAATGAACCATATATTTTTAGAGATATTATATCTACCAATAATATAGTATTTGTTTTAAAAACTAATTTATGTCAATTTTGACACTATTTCGTATCTTGTTTCATTTAAGTCATAAAAACCTTATAAAATCAAAAAAAAATTATAATAAACCCTAACATGTCAAATAAACCTAGAAAATTAGTGGAATTCATAAAACGTATCAAATTATATTTATTTGGATATTTATAATATCAATTATTTTAATATTTCATTAAGAGGGTAATTACTATATCATCCTCATGTCATTAATAAATTTATTTATTTAATATATAACAATTATAAATAAAATACGATTATGTAGGTAATATTTTTTTCTTTCTGAATAATTTTTATAGTTGAATTTATCTGATAAATAACCCCATATTGAAAATGGGTTTGTTAATAAACATTGAATTTAACACTTTTAACTCTTCATTAAATAAAATAATAATAAATGTCTTAATCTAATCCATGTGGACCAAACATGATCATATTATATTTATAAGGTTATTTTTTGTTGAAATAATCTTATCTAGTAAAATTAGTACATGTGATAGGGTAATTATAATATCATTTTTACCCGTAATTACCCAATTTACTTTTAGCCATTGTAAATAAAAGTCAACGGTTACTATTCAACACAAAATATTTTCTTCTTATCAACCACATTATAATTACTGATGAAAAATGTGTCTCTCAGTTTTTTTAAACTCAACTCATAGATGTAGTAAAATTATGTTTTATGCAAATTTGAAAATTCACCTAGAAAGGTGGGTAAAAGAAGGTAAAAAGTGTAATAAAGATTTATACATCTAATTTTATTATAAAATGACTCCTATTAATTACATTGAAATTATAAAGGAACTATATATCTATATTGAATTATGATAAATTTAAATAAAATAAATAATTATATAAATACAAAGTTGGTTTTAAATAATAGCGCATTGTTTTTCAATATTCATAAAAAATTGGATGTTTTTAGAAAAATACCAAAAAAATCACCATATGATAATTTTGATATTCTGAATTCATAAATGAATTCCATTTTACCAAATTAAAAAAATATATGTTTCATTTATTTATTTAACATTAATTACCATTTTCAAAACTAAAAAACATATTTTTTAAAAAGTAAAAACTATCAAAAGATTGATAAGTGTTTATGTCAAATTTAAATGTGAAATTACATATAATGATCTAAATTGTATTAAACTATAAAAATATAATCTAATTATACTTCCAAAACATTCGAATTAATAATTTATCACTATATATAATTTCGATAAATAATGTTGTTATCAATTAAAATTTACTTTTCTTCTCTATTAATCAAAATAAGAATGATATCAGAAGAGTACAAAAAATTTATCATAACTAGATTTTTATTTCCCTATTTTAAAGAAGAATTTAATTTCATTAAATTTAATATATAAAAGATTCAAATATTGTATTTAAAAAGGGTTCTCCATTAAAATGTATAAAATTTCATTTATGGAAAAATACCTCTTTTATCTTAAAATTTGAATTTTTCTTATATTATGTATATGAAACAACAATGTGGAATTATAAAATTAAATAATTTATATAAAATTTAAAATGTGGGTAATACTATTTAAACCCACTTTTTTTAATGGCTAGATTGGTAAGTCGTGGTGTGCTAGAACTCAGTGTTGCATGTAGCGCAAGTTATTGAAATACTTTGAAGTGATAACATACTAAGAAATCTTGGGGTGTTCCAGAATGGAATCCGTATTAAAGAACGTAATCCATGTATAGATTTCCATCCTGCTCAAAATAATTATAGTGGAGAAAGTGATGAAACTAATGTTGATTATCTTATCACCATACTAGGACAACTCAATCAGGTTATGAATAATAACCTTACCCGTTTAGAGCACCCGCATCCACAATGCCGAGGATCAATGTTAGACAGCTTCATGATTCAAAAAACACCAATATTCAATGGAAGTACAAATCCGTTAGTAGATGAGCAATGTATAAGTTCCATAGAGAAAATATTTCATGCTATGGGGAGTATTGAAAGAGAAAAAGTCGTCATGATAGTTTATCGCCTCACAGGAGTTACAGATCAATGGTGGTCATGTATTCAAAACACAAAGTATGATGAAGATGTATCAAATGTTGAATGGGGGGAGTTTAAAGAGATTTTCTTAGAGAAATACTTTCCTTGTGACCATTGAGCTGATATGGACAGACAATTTCTATGTATGAGGAAAAAAGAGGATGAGAATGTTGTAAATTATGAGTGAAACTTTAAAAGGTCATCAAGGAATGCTGAATATTATATACATAACCTAATGAGTAATATTTACCAATTATTTTAGGTGTTAAAACCCTTTATCCGATGATAATTAGTCTCAATATCCGTCTTATCATATGAAGATGTTGTCTCATGTGCTATCAAGAGAGGGAAAAAATTCTATATGACATACGAATCTAAAGGAAATAAGGAGAAGAAGAGATCAATTGAACACTATGATAATGTAAATAAGGTAAAGAAGGGTGAATTTGAATATCCATCCTATGGTAAATGTGGGAAGAAACACCCCGGTACTTTCCTGAAGGGAATTGAAGTCTGTTATAAGTGTTGTGAAAAAGGCCACCATGCTCGGGATTATAAGGGAAAGAAAGAGGATTTCAATGTTGAAGGTAATAATGATAGAGAAAAGGTTAATTATTCAAATTAATTTCCTAAGAACCAAGGTAAATTATTTCAGAAAAATCCAAGGGAGCAACACCATGCTTATTCAATCACTAATACTGAACTTGATTCTCGGAAAAATGTAGTGGTAGGTAATTTAATAGTTTCGTCAAGTTTAGCCGATGCATTATTTGATTCTGCATCATCGCATTGTTTCATATCTTCCTAGTTTCCTAAGAAAACCAGATATTTCCAATTTAATTTAACAAGGGAGTTTCAGTCAGAACTCTTAAGGTAATTATCCTTGCAACAATGTTTTGTGAATCAATTCCCATTAGGGTATATAATGTTCATTATATGCTGATATCATCATCGTACCCATGATTTAATTTGATATAATCCTTGGTATGGATTGGATTTTAGACCATGATGTGAAAATTTATTTTAAGAAGAATGAGGTCACAATTCACGATGATGATAAAGAGTACCTTATCAGTAGAGCATAAACATCACCATCTGATTCTTATCTAGATCCACCACTAGTTACTCTTCTAAATTCAATTATTTGGGAAGAAGGGACTGAAAAAAAAATATGGGTGAGGAAAAGAATGTTCAAATAGAGAACACACATATTGTTCAAGAATATGATGATGTGTTTCTAAAGGATTTACCTGGAAATCCTCCAGAACACGAAATTGTGTTTTCCATTGATTTAATTCTTAGTTCAAGGCTTATATTAAAGACCCCTTATATAATGGCCACTATAGAATTAGTGGAACCAAAGAAAAACATTTAGGAATTGAGTAACCCTAGTGTTTTAAAATGGGGAGCCCTTGTCCTTTTTGTTAATAAGAAAGACAAATCTATGAAGTTGTGCATTTACTATAGGGAGATCAATGCTATAATAATAAAGGACAAGAATTAATTTCCACGCATTGAAGATTTATTCTACCAACTTCTGGGAGCTAAACATTTTTCAAAGATTGTCCTTCGATCTGGATATCATTAGTTGTGTGTGATGAAGGAAGATATTCCAAAAAAAACATTTCAAACCAGGTATGGGCATTACGAGGTTACTGTAATGCATTTTTTATTAACTAATGCACCCTCTGTCTTCATGGATATAATGAATAGAGTTTTCAGGAAATACATTGATGACATTGTAGTGGTATTTATTGATGACATCTTGGTACTCCGAAAGCTACGAAGATCATGAAAATAACATCCTCATTATTCTCAGGACTCTTATAAGACAAGAATTATATGGGATGTTGAGAAAGAGTAAATTTTAGCTTTAGGATATTTCTTTTCTTAGACATATTTTCTCTACGGATGGAATCTCTGTTGATCCTTCAAAGACCAAGGCAATCCAAGGATGGACGTCATCAATGAGTATAACTGAGGTACATAGTTTTATTGGTTTAGTACGTTATTATCAGCATTTTGTCAATAATTGTTTCTAATTAGCTAATCCATTAACCAAGCTCACTCGTAAAGGGGTTAACTGTTTTTGGACAAAATATTATGAAGACTGTTTTAAATACCTAAAGAGAATATTAGTTAATTCCCCTATCTTGAATCTACTATCATGGAATGATGGGTTTTTTATTTGTAGTGATGATTAAATGTATGGACTTGGTTGTGTCCTTATGCAGAATGATAGACTTATTAGCTATGCATCATGGAATCTAAAAATTCATGATCAAAACTACCCCACTCAAAATCTAGAGTTATCACATGTAATCTTTTATCTAAAAATATTAAGACACTATCTCTATGGTAAAAAATGTGAGATTTATAATTATCACAAGAGTATAAAATATATTTTCTCACAAAAAGAACTCAACATGTGGCAGAGACGATGGATTGAACTACTGAAGGATTATGATTGCACAATACACTACCACCCGGGGAAGGAAAATAAGATGGCATATTCTTTGAGCAGAAAGGATTATGGAGTTTTTAAAAAGATGAGAGTTGAAAGGGATCATATTTTCATGGATATAGTAAAGATGGATATGGGATTAACCATAGAAGGTGAAACATCAATACCTTTTCAAATGGTTGAAACCCCATCTTTACTATAAAGGATAAAAAGTTATCTGACTAATGATGATTAATTTCAAAAAACATTAGTGCTGTGAATGACGAGAGATTGGGTGACTTCCTATATGTAGAGGGAATTTTGAAATTTGGGAAGATAATTTGTGTTCCTAACATACAGATCTAAATAGGGAATAGTTGGATGATTCTCATAGCCCCAATTTCTCCATACACCCTGGGATCACCATGATATATAGATATTTGAAAGAACATTTTTGGCGGGAAATCACGAAGAGAGAGATTGGTGATTTTGTGTCAGGATGCATGGTTTGTCTATAAGTAAAATATAGAAGGAAACTTCCTAGAGGATTCATGCCACATTTTCCCATACCTGAGTTGAAATGAGATAATATTACGATAGACTTTTCCATGGGGCTACAAAATATCCAAAGAAGGAATGATGCAATATGGGTCATTGTTGATCGTCTTACCAAGTCAACACATTTTATTGCTATTATAAAAGATTTACCACTTCATCGTCCAGAAAGACTATATTTTAATGAAGCGGTAAGACTCCATGGTGTTACACTATCGATTGTTTCTGATCGTGATCCCTATTTGACTCTACACTATAGAAATTCCTTTAGATGTCCCAGGATACTAAAATTAATTTGAGCACTGCCTACCACCCTCAAACCGACATATAATCTGAATAGACTATTCAAAACTTATAAGACATGTTGAGATCTTGCACACTTGACATTCAAGGTATGTGGGATCAATATTTACCTCTATTAAAATTTTCCTATAACAATAGCTTTCATTCAGGTATTTGGATGGAACCATATGAAACATTATATACAAATAGATATCACACACCAACTTGTTGGGATGAAGTTGGTGAAATAAAACACTTAGGCCAAGAACTTCTCAAGGAAACAATGGAAAAAGTGAAGATTATCCAAACCCACATAAAAGGAGTTCAATATAGGAAAAAGAGCTATGTCAATAACTAAAGGTAGCATTTGGTATTTCAAGTAGGAGATCATGTTTTCTTAAAGGAATATCTATGTAATGGTGTTATACATTTTTGGTAAGAAGGGTAAATTTAGTCCCAGGTACATCGTACCATTCAAAATTCTAGAACAAAATGGTGTTGTATTATATGTTTTGGGAATACCTACAAGTCTCTTCAATGTTCATGATGTGTTCCACAAATCACAGTTGGGAAAATACATGCATGAACCAATGAATGTACTCACATTTGAGGAAATTGAATTGGAACATGGTTTGTCTTATTGTGAAGTGCCTATCAAAATTCTTGATACAAGAGAAAAAGTGCTGAGAAACCGGATGAGTCATCTGGTAAATGTTCTATGGAGAAACCATAAGATGGAAGATGCAACGTGGGATACAGAGGTACTTAGGATGAACAACCACCCGAATCATTTAGTGTTGTAGTATTATAGAAATTTTGAGGATGAAATTATTTGGAGGGAATAATGTAACACCCCAAGATTCAACAGTATGTTTCCATTTAAATAATGCATTAGCTTGCATTGTACGCAACTTTGAGATTCTAACTCACCGCGTCCAATCAAACATGTGTAATGAATAGTAATACCCACTTTTTGAAATTTTATAATTTTTATTTTTCAAAATGGACTCCATTTTTTAATTCGTAATATCCATTTATTATAGGCTAAAATTTGGGTATTTTTCTAAAAACACTCAATTTTTGATGAATTGTGAAAAACACCGCGATATTGTTTAAAACAGACATTATAATTAATTAATTATTTATTTATTTTATTTTATTTTAAATTATTTTACGTAAAAAAATATACATAATACCTATATATTTTTAATGTAATTCATTGGAGTCAATTTATAATAAGTTTAGATATATAAATTTTATATAAATTTTTAGCATCTTTTACCCACCTTATGGGAGCATTTACACATTTGCATAAAACATAATTTTAACGCTTCTGTGAGTTGAATTTCAAAAATCTGAGATACATGGTTTACATCAGTAAGTAAAATTTGGTTCAATAAGATGAAAAAAAAATTTGGTGAATAGTATATTTTGACTTTTATTTACCACGGTTATAAGTAAATAGGGCAATTAAGGGTAAAAATGATATTATAATTACCCTAACACATGTATTAATTCTATTGGATAAGTGTAGATCGACAAAAAAAAAACTTAGCAATAAAATACGATTTTTTTGGTCCACTTGGATTAGATTAGGACATTTATTATTATTTTATTTAAAGAATAGTTAAAAGTGTTAAATTCAAAGTTTAATTATTAAAACATTTTTAATATAGTTTTACACACAATATGAATTCAAATATAAATATTATTTAGAATACTAGACACATTTCCTACATAATGGTATTTTATTTATAATTTTTCAATATTAAATAATTCAATTTATTTATACACAATGATGAGGCAGTAATTACCTTATTAATGAAATATTAAAATAATTGATATTATAAATAACAAAATAAATGTAAATTGAGACTTTTGATGAATTATACTAATTTTCATGGTCAATATGACATGTTAGGGCTGATAAAATAATTCTTTTTCAATGTAATCATGCTGTTATGATTTTCAAAAAAAACCAAATACAAAATAGTGTCAAAATTGGAATAATAGAGTTTTTTAAAAATATACTATATTATTAATTGATATAATATTCTAAAAAATATAATGTTCGTCCAAAGGACTTTGATAAGGTTATATTTATTAATAATGAAGCACATGTTGTTCTCTTTACTTGTTATAGTAACTTTATATACCATATAATATAAAAATACAAAGAGACATGGTAAATGTAAAACTATTTATCAAAGAGTTAAATCTAAAAGATAAGGTTAATACGGTGACCAAATAATGTATAAAACATATTGTTTGTGATTTATGCCACCCATCCCCACCCTATCCTCTAAATAAATTTTTTCCCAGCCATTAGATTCTGGAAATGATTTTATTATAATATAATATTCAAATCTTTTACTAAAGTTACATTAACCTCTCTTATAAAAGCATACTTACCCTTATCTTAATTTCACACCTCCAAAGCCATTTGGCTCGGCCAAAACCTACCCAAATGTCCTCCCAACATTCCTTCCTTCATTATAGAGGCCTTCTATTGGTTAGAAATCCATCCTAATGGGCCCTTTTGATCAAATAAAAAATAAAAACCCGAAGAAGAGGTAAATATTCCATCAGCTCTTTCAAGTTCATTTCTTCTTCCAATTCTTATTTTTTTCCATTATAAAATAAGAAATCCAGTATATTATATATACTGTGATGTGAATATAAAAATTTTATAACCATAATCATTATTCTATCAATCAAATTAATGACAAAGACACTAAACATGGGTTAGTACGGCTTATAGTCTCCACCTCGTGGTGCAGTTTGTTTTTCAAACACTCCATTATTTTTATAGTTATAATAATGAGTATAAATGATGAAAATAATAAATATTACTTGTTATTGATTATTTATATATGATATAACATCCAATTATGTACTATTTCACCATCAATATAAAGATATTATTGCTCGTGCGTACATACAGATTACCATCTCTACAAACGCGTTGAGATTCATTCCCCATCATAATCATTCAAGAATAATTTTTATTTTATAATTAAAAATAATGTTTAAGAACATAATATCATGATGTATATGAATAAAATACATCCTATCCATAATAAACATGGCTTACATAACTGGGTATATAAAAGAAAACAGATCAGAAAACACCTGAAACGATGATATTACTAAACTATTAATAAAAAAGAAATATTAGAAGATCATATATGATATCATATTTATTTATATAGTTTCTCATAATTTAATAACAATGATTTTACTATTATATAGGAGGATAATTTATCCTCAACCAAGAAAAGGTACAAGTTAAGGGTTAATTTTACAATCACTTTATTATCCATGGTTGTTTTTACATAATGATCTATTGGGACCTCTTTATCACCCACATCCATGTTTCTTAAAAAATGTATTTCAAAACATTTTTACTATTTACTATAAATTTGTTTAAAATCATTTACACCCTTATTTGACATTATATGTTTTGAACGGATTATTTTCACCGTTTTCAAAACAAGGTACTTTATAACTTTTTCAATAAAATTAAGGCTAGAATGTTTTTTAAACTTATACTGTAAGAGCAACTATTTTCTGACATTATAACATTATCGAATCTTCCCATAGAATCTTATAATAATATTTTCCAAAAAAAAAATTCATTAATAATAATTTTACTTTTAAATTGTTTCCAAATAGAATGAAGTATTTCTTTCAAACAATTTTCATTTTATCTATGTTAACATCATTTGATGGATTTTAAACCAGTTTGAAATTGATTTATTATGATACAAATATTCCATTTTATATTGAAGGTTTTGTGATATGCTTGAAAGTGTATGTGTTATTTTTGTACCATTCATGGTTTATGGTTAAATTATTGACATTTCGTATACTAGTTTTAAAAATAATGTTTATGTTATATTTGAACCTTTTCATATGAGGAATGCATTGGAATTAGTAAGTGACGGGTGGAGCCCTCTATAGATACTCGATGAAATTGTAGGTCCCAGGAGACTAACTATTGTCTTGGCACAAGGCCTTGAAAAAATTATATTTGTATTCATGGAAAAAGGCCTTGAATATGTGGTTATGAAGTCTGGCATTATGTGTACCATCATTATAAAAGTGGTTATTGATATTGAATGTGATTTTTTGAATAGTAGAATATCCATGTGAATATGTAAATGGAATTATATTATTTTATCTTTTACATATTATAATTAAGTCTATGTTTAAAAGGATTTTGTTTTAGTATTATACATTTTCTTAAATGTTCAGGCTTATTTTTGAAAGTTTATACTATATTGTTATCCTTATTGAGTATCTGAGCTCACCCCTTTCTATGTTTTATTTTTCCCAGGATGTGAAGAAATATTTTATGGTTGACCTGATGGGATAAGATAAAGATATATGTATTTTCAAAAGGGGAAAAAATGCTTCTGATGTTTTTATTTCATGATGTAATGTAAAACGTATGAAAGTATCTACTACTTCCAAGGATAATAAATGGATCGGTCTTTAGTGACTTGATTCCTTGTATCAGGCCCATGTTATTTAATAATGTACAACTTTTGGAAATTGGGGTTGGGGAATTTCAATTCATGTATACATGTTGTTTTTTTTGGAAAAGTGGGCCTCGATGTTTAGTTTATTAAAAAAGTGGGTATTTATAGAGATTTTCTGAGATCAAGAGTGGTTGTAGAAAAATAATGCTGAAAAGGGACCATGGAAAAGGAATGGACAATCTAGAGGGGTTACAAAAAAACAGATATAAGGTGGTACCATTTTCTAGTGTTTTTCAAGTTTTTGGGCCTCAAAATCAGCAAATGTAGAAAAGTGTTTCTGGAAAAGGGACATGATCACCAGTATCTTGGATGAAAGAAAAGGTACGCACAATATTTTTTTCAATATTATAACATAAAAATATATAAAACGAAATATAGGTGCCCATATTTTGTTTGTGGAAGGCATGGTTCATAGGGTCATTAAAATTCTTATAAATAGATGGATACCACTCCTCATTTTCGAACTATGGTCAATAATTAGGGAGCATTGGAGCTCATTTCACGCATGTGTTTTTGGGGTGCAAGTATACTGTTATTTATAAGTTGTACGTCAGTTGATAGTTGCATTCTAGTATTGGTTTGGGTATAAAAAGGTGGGAGGCACCCATGTTTTGAGTTGGATAATGGAGTGTCGTGCATGTGGTAGTATGGAACTATGGTTCCAGGCATAAAAAATTTTTCAAGTCAACCTAGGGTTTTGTAAAAGATGGATTATTATCCAATACACCTGCAGTAATGTTGTATTCATCAATGAATTAATGCGGGACATCAATTGAGATTCTATATACTATGAAGGATGAATTCATTAGAGATAATGAAGGGGATGTATTTCTATACCCTATGTGTGAATCATATGAAAAAGTACTGAGCACACATCATTTGATAGTGTATTTAGCTTTCAAATCGTGTTTAGTTGTTAACCAGGAGGGACAATGAGTTTGCTTTGAACATTGTATATAGTAGGGTCATTTTAGTGTATTTGGTATAATATAACATCTCCATTGTATTCTCCTTTTATGTGTCCCATTTATGGAGAACCAAGTAATATTTTAATGTCATGTTCATTATTTAATATCATTCCATGCCTTGCTACATGAATGAGAGAGGGAAGAGTGTTTTGTTTAACAATTAATCAAGATCAGAAGGGGCATTTGACATTATCTTTCATACCCTAATTCACCCCCTCAGGGTATTTGACATAGTGGAAATAACAATTGGTATCAAAGTTAAAGGTTAGTATCAATAATTCTCTCTTAATATAGGTCATAAATCATAAAAGGATTCAAATCTTTGATGGGAATAATTTTCATCTCTAGAAGAATCAAAAACAAAACTACTTATGATCTTTGTGAATGGTTGTGTTTCCAGTAGTGACTCATGTTATTTCAGCCGATGTTAATTGGGTTTCTCTATCAGAAGCTGAAAGAATGGAGTTGGATGTAGAAACTATGGGAATCAATAAATTATGGGATTCCAATCCAATGAAATCTGTAAAATGGTGATATCAAGAAAAAATACCATGCTATGTGGAAAAAAATTAAATATTTATGAAGGCAATTCAATGGTTAGGGAGGAAAAGTTGTATGATTTTTTTGTAAAAAGTATCAAGATCTAGGAATGAACCCAAATGAGTCTGTTGATGTACTATTCGATAGGGTTAATATTATAGTTATAGACATGAGAGGCCTTAGAGAGGTCATTTATGATATGAATATTGTGAATCATATCCTGATGAAACTTCCACCTCAGTTCAATCTGAAATTTTCAATATTGAAAGTTAATGATATGAATAAGATAACACCGAATAACATTCATAGTACCATTGTAGCATGTGAAATGATGAATGATGATAAATATTCTATGTAAAAGGTGAAATAAAAATAAGAGGCATTCATGGTCATGAAGAAGCTCAATATTGAAGATTATAAGGAATAATAGAAAAAATATGATGTGATATAATTCCTTTCTTCCGGTCAACAAAGAGGAAATGGATTGTTCAAGGAGAAAAATCCACTTTCCGTCTTTAGATGGGGAATGGTTGGCCGTCTTTTTTCAATGTTCCCTAAGAAGATCAATGAAGATGATGAGGATGAAGTTGAAATCCCTATGATGAAGTCTTTGGCCTATGTGAAAGGAAAGACACATTTTAAGATACATTTATTCATGAAAAATAATCAACCACCTTTAGAACGTGATAGTTCAAATGAATCAGTGGTTGAAAATGTTTAAGAGATAAAGAACTGTAATGATAGTAGAGAAAATACTATAGTGGCAGTTGTTAGTTGCTCTCAGTAAAATAAAGAAACTAACATTGATGAAAAAGAAACTGCTAGAAGAGTTGATATAGAGGCTGAATTAGAGAAACTCTCGAGGAGATAGATGTTTGGATATCCAAAAAGAAAAATCCAAATAATTTGGTTCCTCATGAAAAATTCTACATGTAGTAGTAAGATGAGGAGAAGTCTAAGTTATTGGAAGAAATGAAGAATTTCAAGTCTTCATTGCCAGCAGACTCAGAAACAGTTAGTGATACCATACTCAGGGTTGAATAATAGAGAAGTGAGATTTAAGGTTTGAATAACAGAGTGAATGATCAAATAAAATACAAGAATGAACATGGAGAAGAAGTCGTTGGTCGATGAAGAAATGATATGGATAAGAAAAAAGTTTTACCCTGACTATGACATCGGGAATGCAGATCATTCAAAAGATGGAGAAGTTTGAGGTGGAGTATAGGGGTCTAGCGGAACGAAAGAAATATTCCAATCTATGTGATAATTCTATTATGGGGCTTTATCAAAAATATAAAGCAACCATGGTTGAAGTCATACCTCAATAACCCACTGTGAGATTGAAACTTTATTTGGGTACAAAGCATAATTAGTAGATTCAGTGAACCCAAGGGACCAATTGTGGCATGGAAGTGACATGAAATAATTTACCTCACATCATATGATATATTTGTGAAAATATGGGACACTCACATAATGTGAATTCTTTAGCTAAGATATTTATAAGTGAAAAAGAACAACAATACCGGGAAAATATATCTCTGTAAAATAGACCATATTTTGAGGTATATAGTTTTTGTTGTGGAGGATTTGGGAACATGGCTACATAATGTACATCTACCATTCAGAGGAATTTTCACACCAAGATCAATGTGTTCTCAATAAGAAAGTCAAACAATCAACTAGTGACCATAAAATTAAAAAAATAATTTGCAGCCCTGCAGGTTGAAGTCGGTCGATCATACTTCAAGGAAGATCAAAATTTTCAATATAAACTATGTATAAATACTAAAACCTGGAAAAAGAAGAATAGATATGATAAGGCCATTATTATAGAAATTTCCCAAAAAGCGGTAGACCGTTCTGGAGTATGGATCCTTGGCAGCGGTTGCACATATCATATGACAGGAAATAATGATATTGTTAGAAGCATAGAATATGATAAAATTGGATTATTCAGGTTTGGAAATGATGAAGGACTATATAAAATTGTCTTTGTAAAGGCCAGGTTTTGGTGGAATGAAATTATATGTGATGGTGTCTTAGTAGTGGAAGGCCTTAGTCACAACTTAGTCAGTGTCAGTCAACTCTGTGACATAGTGCATTCTATATGATTTACTAGGAAGATGTGTATTTTAGAAGGAAGATATTGTGCAGTTGTTCTACAATGGAAATGAAAAAAATGAATCGAATTCCTTTTAAGTGGGGAAGAAGACATGTGTTTCTTATCCAGAGTGGACAAAGAAAGTTGTGGCATAAGTGGCATGGTCGTCTATTCCAACCGTCCTTGGATGATCTTCTAAAGTATGATGTAGCTAACGATGTCCCTATGATATCATGTGATCATACTCTTACATGTGATTCAAGACAATAAAGTAATATCATTTGAAATACATAGAAGGAAAAGGCATAAAATCCAAAAAGCGTGCTCGAATTAGTGCACGATGATGTATGTGGAAGAATATCACCAATATCCATTGACAAAAAGAGGTATTATGTTATATTAATTGATTATTATAGAAGAATGTAATGGTTACTTATTATTATCCATATGTCTAACGTGTTCAGTTTCATAAAATAGTATCTAAGGGAACTTGAAAGGATGCTTGGACAAAACAATTATGATGTTCCATACTAACTATCACTTGGAATCCAAAAATAGTCTAGTGGAGAACTATATCATGAATAACAAGATATCGAATCATGTTTTGTTATTGAGAACTCATAAACTAAATGGATTGGATGATATGATAAATCATAGCATCAATAACATGTCATGAACATTTATTATTGAAAAATGACATACCATAAAAATATTAGGAGGTTGTCTTGACCGCTGTTTACATCTCTAATAGGGAATTGTTGTGTCTGATGTAAGGAATGACTCCATCTGAGATTTCGTACAGAAATAAACCAACAATAAAATACTTTCAAATCATTGTATGTAAGTGGTTTATTCTTAATAAACAAAAACAAATGAAATTTGAATCATTTGAAGATGAAGGGATATTCCTTGGCTAATCAAGAAAAATAAAATCATATAAATGATTTATTAAGAGTCTGGGAAATTCAGTTTAGATAAATGATGTCATTGTGTTAGAAAATAGAGAGAATACATGACGATAATATAAACAGTTTCCTGATGAATGTGATGAGGATGAAAGCAACATAGGGGAAGCAGAATGGTTAATGTTGATTTAGAAGATGTCACAGTTGCTTAGTTAGAGGAAGTCAATTCTGTGTCAATGAAAAATACAAAGAGTCAAAGAAAAACTAACAAGAAAGATATCTTTGGTGATCAGATAGTTCCTATTCTAACAAGTAGTATTAAGTCAATACTACAACCATCATTCCTATCTCATCTAGAGCCAAACAAATTTGCTAATGCAGCCAGGGGTAAAAAATGGTTTTGGGGATTGTGTAACACCCCGACCCCAGAAGCCCATATTCAGTGCATTATTATGTATGATTTTCATGATCACAAAAGATTATGTCTCGAAAGACTGAATGGTATAGTAGCCTTAGAAGTACCAGATACATTCATATGTTTAACATTAAATCATAAAATGTAAAACTACAACAACCTTGATTCCATAGAAAACACTAAGATCCTATAGACTATCCCTATAGGTCAGTAATAATACACTTCTTCACATCCTAGAAAAAATAAAACATAGAAATGGGTGAGCTCAGATGCTCAATAAGGATAACATATAGCAGAAATGTTCATAAATAAGCATAAACATTTATGGCAATGTATAAGACTAAAACAAAATCATTTTAAACTAGAAAATCAGCATAGTATGGCAAGGATAAAATCAAATAATGACATTTAATTATTCACATGGATATTCTACTAGTCGAATAATAACATGCAATATCAATATCCACTTTCATAATGATGGAATTCATAATACCAGATTTCAGAACCACATAGTCAAGGCCTTACGCCAAGACTACGAATAAGATTTTGTCAAGGCCTTGTGCCAGTACACTAGTTTGTCTCGTTAGACCTACCGATACATCGAGTAGCTATTGCGGGCTCCACACGTCACTTACTAAGTCCAATGCATTCCTCATATGAAAAGTATGAAAGATAACATAAACATTAGTTTTAAAACTAGTATACGAAATGTCAATACGTTATCCACAAACCATGAATGGTATAAAAATAGCACATCCACAGTCAAATATAACTCATTCAATACAATATGGAATATTGTATTGTAACAGATTAACCTCAATCTAGAATAATGAGGATATCGACATAGATGAAAATAATCATCAAAACTATTTGAGAGAAATATCCCCCTTTTTCTTGAAAACATGTAAAAGCCACACTATTTTTCAAGAAGCCGTTTAAAAATAGATTTTTGAATCAAAGTGTCCCATACAACATTGAAACTTTCAAAAGGAATTTTAATTTTAAAACATTAATGTCCATATAAATAAATCTTTAAAACCATTTTTAAAACATGGACATTAATGAGAAAGATTTAGAAGAATAAAATTTTAAAACATTTAAAATGGTATTTTAGTTAGAGTTAATATCCAAATGAGAGATACTTGATAAAAACAAATGAGGTTATAAAAACATTTTAATACCATGAGAATAATGGATTTCATTATATACTATGTCAGAGGATACTATAAACTCCATATAAAAGTGAATTGGTGCATAACAACCGAGAAGTCTCAAAGGAATGTTAATTGAGATGAAATCCCTTATAAAGACAGTATCCTTAGGTAAAGGATAAATATATGACATAATAATGTGTGAAAAATATAAATACACTCAACACGATCGGATATTCAGTGGAAATCAATCAGAGGACATTCACACATATTCTTGAAAAAACAACACCAATGACTTGAATGTTTATCTCAATTAATAGAAATTGAGTTAAGATCAAGTTTATATCAATGAATTGAGAAATTATCAATGGATTGACTATGTGTATCTAAATTATATCCACACAACTGGTAGTGTAAATTACTACATAAATAATTAATAGTGATTCCACACATAATCTGGGATTAAAATAATCAATGAAGTATGCGTAAAGCCAACTGATTGGAATTGAAATTTGAAATTCCCTTACCGATTTGGTAACTTATAAAAAATACAACCCCTGAAAGAATAATCATACAATGAAGATGTAAATACCCATACATTAAATTATTTTACAAAAATAATACAATCAGGGGAAGTACATACTCCACAAAAAAGTAAATAGTGCGAATATAGCATGAATCTCACGGTAATAAAAGTGAGATGAAAAACCCTTACTTTGTTGTAATCATTCGAGTCATATGAAAGAATGTTAATAACTATCAAATGAATCAAAAAATACCATGAATATAAAGATAATCATGAAAATGTATATCAAATGGTAGTACACAATAAACCACATGAAATAAATAAGTGGCGACCAATGGAAATCTCACGGAATTAAATGTGAGATAAGAAACCCCTTACCTTATACATATCATTAGTTGAGGGTAGGTTAACCACCTGTATAATAGTGAAATAATTGTTATTAAATTATACAAGAATCATATACATTAATATGATATCATATATGATCTTTCAATATTTCTTTGTTAATAATATTTTATTATTATTGTCATTTCGGGTGTTAACTGATTCATTTTCCATTATATGGTTTGTTACATAAGTAATGTTTATTATGGATAGGACGTATATTATTCATATTCATAATGATATTAAGTATTAAAAAATTATTTTTAATCATCTAATGACAATTATTCTTCAATGGATACAATGGGGAATGAATCTCATCGTGTTTGTGGAGACAGTAATCCGTACGTACACACAAGTGACAATATCATTGTTTTGATATTAAAATAATATATAATTGAATGATATATCATATATACATAATAATTGTCATGTTATATTTATTATTAACATAATTTATACATAATTATTATACCCATCCAAATACTAATGTATTGAATAACAATTACACCACGACGTCCAGACGGTAAGTCGTACGTACGCACGTATGGTGACATGTCATTCAAAGGATGGATAGAATAATGAATATGGTTGTACAATATTTATAATAGCATTAGAGTATATATAATAGACTAGGGTTTGTAGTTTATAATGGAAACAACAATGAAAGAGGATGTGGAAGAAGAAAGGAACATGAAAGAGGTGATGAAATATTTACTTCTTCTTCGGGTTCTTCCTTTTGATTTGTTCAAAAGGGCTCCTTAGGTTTTCTTTCTAACTAAAGGAAGGCCTCTAGGATCAAGGGATGAAATTTTATAGGGTATTTGGGCTGGGGTGGGCCGTGAAAAATGGCTTTTAAGGTGTAAATTAGAGAGAAGGGGAAGTTCTCTTTTATAAGAGGGGTGAGGGCACCTTAGGAAATCTAGAAATATTATTTTATAATAAAATAATATTCGGTTTTTAATGGCTCCAAAAATATTTATTTGATGTCTAGGATGGTTATGGGTCAAAACAACTCAACCAATAAGTTTTAGAGAGGTTTCGGTTACTATATTAACTTCATCTTTTATATTTAACTCTTAGTTAAATAGTTTGGCATTTACCATGTCTCTTTGTATTTTTATATTATATGGTTAATAAATTTACAATAAACATCCAAGAGAACATAAAGTGGTTCATTAAAGATATATATATCATTATTTAAGAGACTTGTCTGATCCCTCGATTTTTAGTTATATTATATCAATTAATAATAAAATATTTGTTTTAAAAACTCTTTTATGTCAATATTGACATTATTTGGTATTTTGTTTTTTCTAAATTCTTAAAAAATTATTACTTCAATAAGAATTCATCTAACCAACCCTAACATGTCATATTAACCTATTAAATTAGTGTAATTCATAAAACATCTAAAATTACATTTATTTGTATATTTATAAAATCAGTTATTTTAATATTTCATTAACTAGGTAATTACTACATCATCATTATGTCATAATTAAATTAAATTATATAATGTATAAAAAATATAAATAAAATAAAATTATGTAGATGACCTTTTATGATTTATAATTAATACTTATAGTCGAATTTATCTTATGTATAACCCAATATTAAAAAAAATTTAGTTATTAAACATGTATTTTAACTCTTTTAACTCTTCTTTAAATAAAATAATAATAAATGTCCTAATCCAATCCAAGTGGACCTAAAGGATCAAATTTTATTCCTAAGGTTGTTTTTGGTCGAAATACACTTATCCAATAGAATTAGGACATGTTTTAGGGTAATAAAAATATCATATTTACCCTTAATAACCATTTTTACTTTTAACCATGGTTAATAAAAGTAAAAAAATTACTATTCACCAAAAATTAGTATCATATTATTGAACCACATTTTACATAATGATATCAACCGTGTGTCTTGGATTTTTGAAATTCTACTCACAGAAGTGGTAAAATTATGTTTTATGTAAATCTGAAAATACTCCTAGGAGGTGGGTAAAAGACGGTAAAAAGTTAAATATAATTTTAAATATCTAAATTTATTATAAAATGACACCAAAAAATTAAATAAAAATTATATAGGTATTAAAAATCAATTTTTACTTTAAATAAATTTATATGAAATAAATAATTATATAAATAAAATGTCGGTTTTAAAATATAACGCATTGTTTTACAATATTCATCAAAAATTAAATGTTTTCAGAAAAATACAAAAAATTTACCATAATATAATTATGATATTTTGAATTCAAAAATGAATTCTATTTTACCAAATTCAAATCATATAAGTTGCATTAATTAATTTAATATTAAATCCTGGTGTCAAAACTGAAAAGAAGGTTTTTTGAAAAGTAAAAACAATCAAAAGATTGACCTGTGTTTATGGAAAATTTAAATGTGAAATTACTTATAGTAACATACATTGTTTTAAATGAAAAAAACTTAATCTAATTATACTTCCAAACCATTCAAATATAAAATTTAACACTATAAATTATTTTGATTAAAAAAGTATTTTTCAATTCAGAATTAGTATTTTTCAATATTAATCAATATAAAAAAGTTATTAAAAAGGTACCAAAAAGTTATCCAAAATAAATTTTATGTCACGATTATAAAGAAGAATTTAGTTTCATTAAATTTAATATATAAAAGTGTCAAATATAGGTTTTAAAAGTGTTTTCCCTTAAAAGGTTGTAAAATTCCATTTTTTTTAAAACTAATTTTATCTGAAAAAAATATGTTCGCATATTATGTCTAAGAAACACATAATATGGATTATAAAATTATACGGAGTATATAAAATTCAAAATTGAGTTAATACTTTTCATATCATCTTTTGAATAGCTTGTTTGGTAAGTTATGGTGAGCTTAAACTCGGTGTTGCGTGTAGCACATGCTATTGAATTACATTTAAGAAAATAACTTATTATGAAATTTGGGGTGTTACATTCATTCCCTCTTTTTAAGATTGTGTCCTCACAATTTTAAAATTGGGCTTGGGAACATTATAGAAACTCCCACATCGGAAAAAAAGTCAATAAAACAATCTCTTTAAAAGAATGAAAGAGAAGTACATAGGTCACCCGAGATAACCCCCACTAGTATCCATGTAAAAAAACATGGATATGGAAGATAAAATAATTGTCATGTTCTTGTGGAGAGTGATAGAAAACATGATTAGAAGAAATTTAACAACAGGAAAACCAAAAAATTTTGATGAGATAAACGTTCATTAGTTTCCTAGTAGCAAAAGTAAATGAATAACGTTTTCTGATCTATGTTCCATTTCATAAAGTTGAGGAATTTATTTATGATATTGACTAAGAACATAAAGAGATATACATACTTTTTAAGTACAGTTTCATCTTTTAATAAACTTCTACTACAACCTCATCATTTTTTCAATCGCTGAGTATTCAAGATGACTGAGTCACACCTGAAGTGCTTGAATCAACTTCTAGAGAATCACATAATCCAAAAAGGATAAACTATATATATATTTACCTTGTCCTTAGATATTAACCAAAAACAAAATTGTTAGTACAATATCAGATGATCCCCAAAAAGGATAATACTATAAAGAAAGAAATACTTATCTTATTTTCAAAAATTAAACCAACAATACCCAATGTTCAATGAATACCATTCGATAAACAATTGTCCTTAAAATATATCAATATAATCCAAACTAATATCAAAACCCAAAACATAGAAGGATTTTATTACATAATCTTCCATGTTAAATTGTATTTTTAAATAACATTGACTACTATTAAAGTGGCATACTTAAAAGTAATTAACCTAATAACCTATTCTCTATTATAGGTTATTCATTTCCATAAGTAAACGAAATCGCTATAAATCCACAATAAAAACATAGATAAAAATACACCATTACTCCTCAAATGAAATCCCATATTATTCGATTTTCCTTAGGCATATAGTATTCCCAACAGAGAGAACGTCTTCCAAAATAACATTTATCACTTAATCCCAAAATCATTTTCATATACTAAGGATATCCATTTGATAGTACATAAGATCCCAAATCTACTTATTATTGATCGATAAATTTATTTAACAAGAAATAATTAGTCTCACTAACCAGGGACTTCACGTAGTCCAGTGGTTGGCGATAAATCTCAATCGCACTATGGTTATGGGTTCGATTCCTGCAGCTTTTTCCGATGCGATGAGTTGTCACACGGTCTATGTGTTGTCCTTTATCAAAAACAATATTTTATAATGTTTCCAAAATGAGATAAATTCCTCAAAATAACTATAACATATTTTCCCAACAAATGTTATCTCACACCTCGCATTTTCATCCAAAACTTTAATAACATGTAATTACCTCAAATTCAAGGATCATATAAACAAAAAGGGTTTTTTATATCTATATCAAAAATAGAAAACCCAATTCTTCCTAAAATAGCATTTTAACATAATTAACTACAGGGTTACACAAAAGAGAAAATTCTTCCAAAGTAATCCCATCAACATTGAGCATTAATACTTTTAAAGATTTCCCTATCTATTTATTTCCACATAGGCTCTTCCTTGACAAAGGGGTTATCCTATTGAATAGGGAATTTACTCAGGTATGTCCCAGGTCCCCTAAATTTATATCCAATTCCTGTAAATGGAGTCTTGGTATAATTTTTATTTTCTTCCATCATACTCTTCATTTTTCCTCAGCAATTCTTTACATTATGTCCTTATTTCTAACAATTAAAGAATTTATTTTTCCCATTGAGACACTTCCCTCGGTGTCCCGTTCCACATTTACTACATGATGGAAATTGAGCATTCTATTCCCCAGGGTATCCACTACTATATCTCTTATCATTCAATTCATTTATCTTCTTTGTTGAGTCTGGGAGTTGGTTAATATATATGTTGTTGATTATATTTTTGCAAAACTGATTTGGCATGAACATGATATCTTTTAAACCTATCATAATTCCATTCTTTTGCTCATTTCATCCACTGTGCCCACCTTGTACATCATGTTCAATGTTACTATGACTTCCTTGGAATCCAGCCATTAACTAACACAAGAAATCATAGTGTGAGTCATAAAATCATTTAGTGAATATCATAACACCTTACCTTCAATTTTAAAAACCTTAGGATTAACGATGTTTATTTATTTTCATTTTATGTTAAAATGCATTAAATCGTTTATTAAATAAAATGTGAATTATCTTAAGCATATATCCCATGAGGGTCATAACCAAGAGTACAGCAATGCCCGTTGTCGTGCACCAGTTCTCATTCGAGTCTAGCACAAAGTGGGTTTTTCAGGGTTTAACCCTTGGTACATATGTTCCAGAGCCGCCTCTACCTGCTCATATCTATAAAGGGATGTATTGTTTGAAAAACACACAAAATCTATACAATACCAAAATTGTAGGAAGTTATTTTATACTAATCCTCATAGTCTCTCTTAGGGCTATGTTCTCTAATCAGAGTTTATCTAAATATTGTTTACATGGTTTGTACTAAACATCCTCTGATACCAACTGTAACACCCCAACCCCAGAAGCACCGAGTCAGTGTATTATTACGCATCATTGAGATGACCAAAAAATATCAAGTCTCTAAAGACAAATTACATTAGTATCCTTGGAAGTAATAGATACATTCATAAGGTTTACATTACATCATAAAATGGAAAACTACAACAATATTGTTCCCATATACAACACTGAGATCCTATAGACTATCACTGCTAGTCTCTCATAATATATACTTCTTCGCATCCTGGGAAAAATAAAACATTGAATGGGGTAAGCTCAGATTCTCGTTAAGGATAACAATATAGAGGAAACTTTCATAAATAAGCATAAACATTTAAGGCAATGAATAAGACTAAAACAAAAGCATTTTAATCATGAACTTCAGCATAATATGGAAAGGGTAAAATCAAATAATTCCATTTACTTATTCACATGTATATTTTACTCGTCGAATAATCAAACACAATATGAATAGTCACATTCATAATGATGGAATGCATAATGCCAGACTTCATAACTACATAGACAAGGCCTTGGGCCAAGACTACAAATAAGATTTTTTCAAGGCCTTCTTCCAAGAAACTACCTTGTCTCAGATGACCTATCGATGCATCGAGGAGTTATAGCAGGCTCCACCCATCACTTACTAAGTCCAATGTATTCAATATATGAAATTTTTGAAACATATAATAAACATACGTATTAAAACTAGCATATAAAATGTCAATAAGTTATCCACAAACCATGAATGGTATAAAAATAGAACATCCACAGTCAAACATAAATCATTCAATACAATATGGAATATTTTATTTTAATAGATTATCCACAATGGAGAATAATGAAGGATATTTACATAGATTAAGATAATCATCAATACTATTACAGCGAAAATTCCCCCTTTCTTGAAAACATTTAAAAGTCAAACTATTTGTCAGGAAGTCATTTAAAAATATATTTTTGAATCAAAGTGTCCCATACCACTATGAAACATTTAAAAGGTATTTTAATTTTAAAACATTAATTCCCATATAAATAAAACCATAAAACTATTTTTAAAACATGGACATTAATGTGAAAGATTTAGAAGAATAAAATTTTAAAACATTTAAAATGGTATTTTAGTTTGAGTTACTATCCAAATGAGAGACGCTTGAATAAAACAATTGAGGTAATTAAAAATTTATAATACCATGAGAATAAATTATTTCATTCTATACTATGTCAATGGACAACATATACACCATATAAAAGTGAATTTATACATAACAACAAATAAGTCTCAAAAAATGAAAATTGAGAAGAAATCTATTATAATGAAAGTATCATTAGGTAAAGGATAAATCAATGACATAATTATGTGAGAAATATATAAATACACTCAATATGATTAAATATTTATTCCAAATTAATAAGATAAAATTCACACATATTCGTTTGAAAGCAACACCAATGACTTGGATGTTTAACTGAATGAATAGAAATTGAGGTAAGATCGTGTATAAATCAATGACATGAGAAATTATCAGTGTAGTGATTATGTGTATCAAATTAATATACACACAAAGGGGAGTTTAAATTACTACATAAATAATATATAGTGATTCCACACATAATCATGGAGTAAAATAATCAAAGAAGTATGCTTAAAGCCCACTGAGTAGAAATTGAATTTTAAATTCCCTTACCAATTTAATAACTTATGAAACAGACACCAATGAAAGAAGTATCATACAATGAGGATTTAAATACACATAAATTAAATTATATTAAAAAAAATAATACTATTAGGGGCATTACAAACTCTACTCAAAATGAAATAGTGTCCAATATTGCATGAATCTCACGGGAATAAAAGGGAGGTGAAAAACCATTACTTCATTATAATCATTCGATTCATATGAAAATAAGTTAATAAACACTGAATTATTCAAATAATACCATGAATATAAAGATAATCATGATAGTATATATCAAATGATAGTACACAATACAAAACATGCAATAAATAAGCGGCGAACAATGGAAATCTAATGGAATTAAAACTGAGATAAAAAACCCCTTACCTTTTACTTTTCCTTGGTCAAGGGTATGTTATCCTCATGTATAATGGTAAAATAATTGTTATTAAATTATAAAAGAGTCATATACATTAATATTATATCATATATGATCTTTTAATATCGCATTTTCAATAATATTTTATTATTATCGTCGTTTCGGGTGTTAACAGATTCATTTTCCATTGTATGCTTTGTTACGTAAGTAATGTTTGTTATGGATAGAATGTATCTTATTCATATTAATAATGATATTAAGTCATTAAAAATTATTTTTAATCATCTATTGATAATTATTCTTGAATGGATATGATGGGGAATGAATCTCACCGCCTTTGTCGAGACCGTAATCCGTACGTACGCATGAGCGACAATATCATTATTTTGATATGAAAATAATATATAATCGGATGGTATATCATATATAAAGAATCAATATCATGTTATATTTATTATTTACATCAATTATACATCCTTATTATACCCATACAACTAATAATGTATTGAATAACAATTATACCATGACATGGAGATGGTAAGCCATACGTACGCACGTTTGGTGACATGTCATTCAAAGGATGAATAAAAAATGAATCTGGTTGTGCCATATTTATAATAACATTACAGTATATATATGATACAGTGGTTATTGTTTTGGAATGGTAACAACAAAGAAAGTGTAAGTGGAAGATGGAAGTAACTTCAAAGAGGTGATGATATATTTACCTCCTCTTCGGGTTCATCGTTTTGATTTGATCCAAAAGGCTCTATAGGATGGGTTTATGACTAAATGAAGGACTATAGGATGAAGGGAGGACAGTTTAAAGAATATTTGGGCAGGGATCGTCTTATCCAAATGTCTTTGAAGGTTTGAATTATAGAGAAGGGGAAGTGCCCTTTTATTAGAGGGGTGAGGTGTACCTTAGGAAAAGCAAGAAATATTATTTTATAATAAAATCATATTCGGATTATAATTGCTCAAAAATAATTTATTTAATGGATAAGGTGGGGGTGGTTCGAAAACCCCTAAACCTATAGGTTTTAGGTAGGTTTTGGTAACTATAATAATATTATCTTTTAGATTTAACTCTTAATTAAATAGTTTGACATTTACCATGTCTCGTCGTATTTTTTTATTATATGGTTAATAAACATAGAATAATCATCCAAGAGAACATCATGTGGTACATTAATGAAATATATAATATAATTTAAGACCGTTGGGAGAACCATAGATTTTTAAGAATATAATATCAATTAATAATATAATGTTTGGTTTAAACACTCTTTTATGTCAATTTTTACACTATTGGGTATTTTGTTTTTTCTAAATTTATAACGACATTATTACTTCAAAAAATTCATCTAATAAAACAACATGTCGTATTAACCTATAAAATTAGGTTAATTCATAAATATCCTCAAATTAAATTTATTTGGATTTTTATAATATCAATTATTTTAATATTTCATTAATTAGATATTTATTTCATCATCATTGTGTCATAAATAAATTAATTAATATAATGTTCAGAAAATATAAATAAAATAAAATTATATAGGAAATCATTTTTTCATTCTAATAAATATTTATAGTCGAATTTATATTATGTATTACCCCATATTAAAAATGTTTTAGTTATTAAACTGTGATTTTAACTTTTTTAACACTTCTTTAAATAAAATAATAATAAGTCTCCTAATCTAATACATGTGGATATAAAGGATCATATTTTCTACCTAAGGTTGTTTCTGGTCGAATTAAACTTATCCAATAGAATTAGGGCATGTTTAAGGGTAATAATAATATCAATTTTTACCTTTAATTACCATATTTACATTTAACCGTGGTAAATAAAAGTAAACAAATTACAGTTCACAAAAAATTATTTTCATCTTATTGAACCACATTTTACTTACTGATACCAACTATGTATCTAGGATTTTTGAAATTCAACTCACAGAAGTTGTAAAATTTAGTTTTATGTAAATTTTAAAACGCTTCTATGTGGTGGGTAAAAGACGATAAAAACTTCAATAAAATTTTATACATCTAATTTTGTTATAAAATGACACCATTGAATTACATTGAACATACATAGGTATTATACATATATTTAGACTTAAAATAAATGTAAATATAAAAATTAAATATTTAAATAAAAATTTGGTTTTAAACTATAACGGAGTGTTTTTCAGTATTCATCAAAAATTTAATGTTTTCAGAAAAATACCAAAAATTTACCCAAAGTTAATTATGATATTTTGAATCAAAAATAAGTTCTATTATACCAAATTCAAAACATAGAAGTTTCATTAATTAATTTAAAATTAATTCCCGTTGTCAAAACTGAAAAGCATGTTTTTTTAAAAGTAGAAACTATCAAAAGATTGACATGTGTTAATGTTAAATTTAAACATGAAATTACATATAATCACCTACATTGTATTAAATAATAAAATTATATTCTAATTATACATAAAAAATTCAAATAAATAATTTAACAATATAATTTATTTCGATTAAAAAATTTGTTGTCAATTAGAATCTAGTATTTTTTAGTATTCATCAAAATATAAATGTTATAAGAAAAGTACCAAAAATTTATCCAAAATTAATTTTTATGTCTCGATTCTAAAGAAGAATTTAATTTCATTAATTTGAATATATAAAAGTGTCAAATATTGGTTTTAAAAAGGTTTTTCCATTAAAAGGTTGTAAAATTTCATTTTTTTAAATATACTTCTTTTATCTTAAAAATGAATTTGTTCTAATATTATTTCTAAGAAACAAAAAAAATGGATTATAATATTATATAGAGTATTTAAAATTCAAAATTCAGTTAATACTAATCATAATTGCTTTTGAACGACTAGTTCGGTAGGACGTGGTGTGCTTGAACTCGTTGTTGCGTGTAGCGCAAGCTATTGAATTACATTAAAGAAAATAACTTATTATGAAATCTTTGGGTGTTACACAATGAATGATGAGATTGACCAAATTGAGAATAATCAAACATGGGAGATTATTTCAAGGACATTAGATAATAATTACATTGGGACTAATTGGGTGTTTTGTAATAATATGAATGATGATGGCACAATGAATAGAAAAAAATAACGACCTGTGTAAAAATGATACTCCCAAATAGAGGTATCGATGTCGATGATACATTTTCACCTGTTGCATGGGTGGAGACAATCCGATTATTCTTTTTCGTTGTATTGAAATATAACTTTCATTTCTTCCAGATGGATGTCAGGTCCACATTTTATAATGTGGTTCTAGAATAGGAAGTGTATATTATGCAACCAGATGGATTTCTCATTCATAAAGATGAGAAAGAAGATTTTCAGTTGAAGAAAGATATGTATGGGTTATAGAAAGCACCAAGAGAATGGTATTGATGGCTAGATCAGTTTCTAAAGGATCTTGGTTTTCATCATGGTGGACTTTATTACAATTTATATGTGAATAAAGATAGTTATCAAAGTATGATGGTTCGTTTGTGCAATGATGAAATAATGATCATGTCATTAGATGATGCACAATGCAGATAGTTTTCTAAATTCATGAATATTGAATTTGAAATGTTAATGGTTAGTGAACTAAAATTTTTATTGGTTTATAGGTGACACAAGGAATGAATGGCACAATAATTTTTCAATCAAAATATTCCAAGGATGTTTTGAGAACGTTCGGAATGGACAATTCCACGGATATGTAGACTCTAAATTCTACCTAGAAAAAAATCAAAAGATAATGAAAGAAAGGTAGCTAATATCACTGAATAAAGTAAAATTATTTGAATTTTACTATTATTAATAGTGATATGTCCGGATATTATTTTTTTACATGCCAAGCTATGAGACATCTAATAAATCCCAAGGTAAGCCACATGCAAGATGTTAATTGAATACTTTAGTATATCATAGGCACTGTGGATTTTAGTATGATGTATAATGACAAATCAAATCCTGATCTTTTATGATATAAATATGATGATTGGTCCAGTTCAATAGTTTAATGGAAATCGACGTCTGGTGGTGCATTCTATCTTGATGGATTTTTTTATTTCTTAGATGAGAAAGAAATAGGATTGAATTTCTTTGAGCACCATAATATCTTAGTAATTTGAAGCTACCCAAGCATGAATATAGCTATTGTGGATGGAAAATCAGCATGAGGAAATAGTAGTAGTAGTGAAGTATCCAATCAGAATCCATTGTTATAATTCAAGTGCTATCAATCATAGAAAAAATCTTCTTCAACTCTCAAGGACAAAGCATATTTAAATTGAATATCTTTTCATCAAGGAGAAGGAGGAGCATGGGCTTGTGAATTTGGAGTATATTCATACAAACCTACATGTTCCATACATTCTAACAATTTTCTTTACCCAAAGAACCATTTTAGAGACATCAGCCAGATCTAGGAGTCCAGTCGACCCCCTAGACATGAAAAAGTGTGGATGTGGGATCCCCGCTCATCGAGATATTGTGCATGTTTTCCCAAATGTACTGATCTGTGTTCTTTATCATTTTTCATAACACAAAATAGTGACCTTTGGATACATTGAAAAATGCGGAGAAAGTGTGATTATTCAAGGGGGAGAAAATGTCATGTATTTTCCAAGAGATGGGGAGAATCTAGAATATGGAGTAGCAATATAAGGGAGAACTCTTAATTGTTTGATGTGATCAGCCATAGCATAGGTTGGACATCATAAGACCCCAATAAGTGTAATCGGAGAAGTTTCTTACCTGATGATTCTTGAAGAGATCGATCAAAGATGACATATCACAATATTTGTTGTTCGTGATGAAATTAGTTCTTTGATATCAATAATTTGTGTCAGGAATTATGTTTGTTATTGATTAACTTTTCATTCTACCCCTTTTGGTCATGTCGAACATTTCTCATGTGGGCTTAGAGTATGTGATGAGTAAATCATTGATCTCTATTTTAATTTCAAGATTCGAATGGTGGAAGATGATGGAATAATCATTAATGAGTTATCAAATTATGATAGTGTTGTCAAAAAACCCATAGAGGTATTTTTTGGGGGGAAATCCTTCAAGATATCATTAAAGAATTTTTGAGTTGATTGGGGTTGTTGAGAAAGAGGGCCTCCATTTTGTGTATGTTGAAAAAGCATGCACCGATGTTCTGTTTGTTGAAAAAGGGGGTTTTCATAGATAATTGTCGAGTTCATGAGTTATTTTTGACAATTCATGTAGAAAAAAGGACCATGAAAAAGGAATGGATGTTCCACATGCGGTATAAGAAGAAAAAATATAGGTGGCACCATTTTCTAAAGCATGCCAAATTTTTTGGCCTCAAAATTTGAAAATGGAGAAAAGTGTTTTTTGGAAAAGGGACATAAACACAAGTAATTTAGAGTCTTAAAATGTTATATATAATATTTTTTTTAAAGAATAGTTCACCACTAAATGGAAAAGGAATGTGGGGAACGATAGTTTTGGTCTCGGTGCGCAAGGTGACTAGGGAAACATAGCCATGGGCATCATGACTTGTGCGGATTAGGAATGTTTTATTCTAGGTTATTAGGGTCTTTGATATTCTTATAAATAAACAGAAACCCCTACACATTTCAAATGAATCTCAAAACATAGAGATCATTCGAGCTCTGGTCACGCAAGTTGTTTGGGCTTGCAAGTATACAGTTATTCATAAGTCGTGCCCTAGTTGATAAGCGCACACCAATATTGGTTTGGGAATAATAGGGTGTGATTCACCCATGATTTGAGTTAGAGATGGGAGTGTCGTGAATGAAGTTGTGTGGAACATGCTCTCCAGGATTAATAATGCATGTTGGTCTGCCTAGGTTTGCGCGAAAGTTGGAAGATTTCCCAGTACACCTACAATAAAGCTGTTTTCATCAGTGAATGCAAGTGGGACATCAATTGGGAATCTTCAAACAGTGGAGGATTATTTAATTAGAGATATTCATGGGATGTACAAGTATATAAAATTCGAGTGGATATTTTTAAGAAGTTGTGAGAACACTTCAGTTGATTGTTCAGTGAGACTTCAAAATAGGATTGGTTATAAAGTATGAGGGATAGTTAGTTTGCTCCGAACATTGTAAACAGTCGTGCACTTTTAGTGGATTTGATACATCTAAAAAATTTCATTATATTCTCTATGGACATATTCTAGTCAGGGTGAACCATTTAAATTCAATGTTTCATGTGCATGATTTAATTTCCATTCATACCTTGGTACGGAGAAGAGGGATAAAATAGTTTTGTTTAAAAAAAACAAGATCAAAAGGGGAAGTTTTCATAATCTGTCATACCCTAATCCCCCCCCTCATCATATTTTCCCAAGTGGACTTAACAGTTCACAAACTGATGTAGCAGCTATCTGAGATGGATAATTTACAAGAGAGGGTTAAAAATGGCAGCCAGAATTAAGGTGCTTAGATTAGGAGAAATTTCATTTAAAACATAAATTAGATATAAAAGAAAAACTAATAATAAAATTTGACTTCATGTGTGGAGAAATTACAGTATTCATTGTCATATGTCAGATTATAAACCCAATGTAAAATTGAGAGCATGAAACTTGGGGTAATTTCAATAGAACATAGTTTCTTTGATGCTGAGAATTTCAAAGAAGACATTGTTAGAGAAAGTTATATGGGGAATCAAAGAACTCAAGAACATGATGCTCAGATATAGGTTGCAGATTAGGTAATTCAATCCATGGTAATGTAAAATGAAGAAATGAGTTAGAATCATGAAAACTGCGATGTAAATTATGAACAAATTTTTCATAGTGTTAAAGAACACATGGATGAATGGCAGGAATATATAAATATATTCGAAGATAAATTACACCCTATTTTTCATGAAATATAAACCAATATTATTAATTCATAAGAAATAATTATGTGGGGAAGTTCTATGTCCTCTTCATTTAATATTTGATATGGTTGTACTATCAAATGGAAATTTTTAGAAAATGTAGCATGAATAAGAACTAATTGTACAAAAGCTTAAGGATTAATTTTGGAATGAGAAGTTGAAGGCATATAAATAATCCAAGGAGCTTGCTCCAACGATGGACAAAATGAGGTACCAAATCACCAGCCGCCCCGAGATAGAACAGAATTCACATGTTTTAATTGAACAATCATCACAATAGAGGATAACCATGTTGGAGGCATCGATTGTTGATGATAGATCCTACTTTTGTAAAGCACTCTCATAAAGTAATGTATGAGTATTTTTTTATTTTTTTATTCTTGAGGTCTATATGGGATTCAAGGTAAACCCACCTTTATTTATAATTTGAAGCATAATAAGGAATAAAAGGCATATAATAGATGATGGAAATCCCAAAAAATTCACAATTTTAGGAAGACCCAAATTATGTGGTGTAAACTACGAGGGATGCAATCGATTCCCTTCTTGTTTCTTAATTTTGGAATCTAAATGAAAGACCTTCTTTGAAAGAATACCATATAACAAAAATGGGTATATCAGGTCATGGTATAATTAGATGATAAATTATGCTTCAAATAATAGCTAGATATAATATATTTTCAACCAATAGAATGTGTCTATTTATAAGAGTAAACTTCTCAAGTCATTAATCATTTGAATATTTAGAAACTATTATGCATGATTTCATTATAAGGACATCATCTAGAGTTGTTGAATGGGGAAAAAATCGATGGAGACCCAAATGACGAAATTTACATGGGGTAACAAGTGGGGTTTACGGATCATTATAATTGGGATGTTTTGTGTAGGATCACCAAGATCTATTATTGTTCAATGAATGTCCCAAGAGAGTGGGAAAAAATTTAAATTATTTAATTAATGATAAGTAGTTTCTTCTGTAGAAATTAATAACATTTATTCTACTAGAATGTATTTCATTATGGATGATTCATTATACTTCTATTAGACATTCAGAACATACAAATTACTAGTCTGTTAGTTAAAATAATTAGTGAGTTGAAGCCTAACCTTTTTCAAGCATTTGAGGGGAATTATCTCAACTAGATGAAGTTAATAGTGTGGATGTGGATAGTGAGTTACAAATGTTATTAAATTTTTTACCTGAATTAGTGAGATTAAATATAGATGGTATATTATTACATAGACATAGGGGATAATAAACTAGTAAATTTTTCAGTCTGAAGCTCGAACTTCATAGAATTCAAGATTGGAATCCACTTTTATAAACCTCTGAATATGAAAAACTTTGTTACTTGAATATCGATCTAAATTAGAGGAATATAGTCATTACATTGGAATCCACATGTATTGTGGGAAATTCCCTCTACTATTAATGGGTATAGATATATTCCACATGCTTGATTCTCATAGTGTCACTGAAAAAATGTGGAAAATGTAATTCACATGTCTAAAACTGACCACACTGTAGTGAATAAATATATATATGGGAATAACACAACATGGGGGGGACCATGAGTTGATCCATTCAATTAATATTTTCTATTCATTAAGTTAAGAATAAAAAAAATTGTTGGGTGTAGTGTTTTATACACCATGAATTTGGTTAATGGTTTGATCATTCAAGGTCAGTTTTTTTGGGAATCTCTCATGTGATTTAGTATGGGAGTCAGCATTTATGGAAGATTTATTACCCAAAAAATTATTTAAAAACCCACGAAAAATTAATAAATTTTCTTCATGACCCATCCTTATTTCTTACTTTCATTCTGAAGTGAATGAAAATAAATATTAGATACATAGTAAAAGTACAAAAAAATGAAATAATCTATTAATCCATGAACTACCTTGATCTCCCTCCCCAACAAAGAAAATAGGGCAGCAACCTCCAATTCTCGTCTATCAAAAAATCACAAAATATAAGTTCCCTCCATTCATATAATGTATTAAAAGAACGAAGTGGCCAATGCAATAAATAAAATAAATTAAAAAATCAACTACAAAAAACATTTATTATATGATTAAACAAGTCACCTCCCAATATATAAGAACCACAACGCCGCATGGGTTCAATCATGTTCCTGCAAGAAAGGGGGAATAACAATACGATGATAATGGTTTCAATTAATTATCATAATAATATATAAAATAGAAATATTATAAGAATATAGAATAATCCTTTGGTACTATTTACACTTTGTGACAAGTCATAGATACACACATGACGAGTAGAAAGAACCAAGTTGGTTCTAGGTTTTATAATCCAAGTTCCCACATTTCCATGACTAAATACATAGTTTTGAGATTAAAAAACACAAGATAAATCCCATGAATAATCAATAACACATAATAACTCAATACACATATTCTCTAATTTAACCGTTACATGATAATCCATGTTTAATTCAAATATCATGCACAAGAAAATGATAGTATTATTTAAAACACTTCTGTAATGTTCAAAAAAGACATTTATAACACTTTAAAGAAAAAAATCATGAAATTAAATTTCGATACCAAAATATTTCAATGCATTGACCCTATAATTTTAAAATAAAATGTTACTCACTTTTCATATAGAAAACTTTTGAATATTTAATATAAAATCAAAATACACATTTAATACTCAGACAATATAATTTACTTTAAGTGAAAAATTGTATAAACATCTAATAATTACAGAGGAAATATATAATAATCATATATTATAAGGATCTGATTTGAGGAACTTTTCTCACAATGATAATTAGATTTGATTCAATTTTAATAAATCTGTTCCTTTTATAAGGAAATGAAATGAAAATAATAGTTTTTTGAAAAATATTTATATTTAGCTTCAGTGAAATTTAGGAAACTCGTTATTTGAAACCAAAAATCATGTTTAGTTTGATATCCATTCAACATAAATTTCAAATAAAACTATCACTTATGATTCATGTTTGAAAAAATTAGTGTTTCTAACGTTTTTGAATATATGGTTAGGAAAACAATGCTGCTAGAATATGAAAGCAACGAAATTTGATAGACAACATTAAAAACACACAATTGGATTGAGCTAAAGAATATATAAAAAATGAATAAACTATGATAAATAGTATAACTCACCAACAGATTCCTATCATTATGTGGGCATCCCACTGGAATAAGGACTACCTCACCAATGTATCGATCGAATTCCCAGTGTTTAACATCAAAAAAAATAATGATATTGATTCATTATTTTTATTATGTATATAAGATTAGAAAATTTTAGAGGCAATGTCTTCTTACATAAATCCACATTTAGATGCCTTTTGTGATTATCATTCATATTAAAAATGTCTGAGTATGAATGGGATAAATAATCTGGAACTTGAGCAGGGAACCATATTAGAAACATCAACCAAAAATTCATAATGAAACCATTTTTAATGAGACAAAATCTAATTTCAAAAAACATAACATGTGACTACAAAATTTAATAAAATATATAAAAAATCATAATATAAACCCTCTTTAAAGCCATAAGATCAAGATTAAAATGTATTATTTTGGAAAAAAATATTTAAAAACCATACTCAAGGTTATAATACATTAAAATCATATGTTTAAAAATCCAAAAAATATTGAATTTAACTATAATGAGACATGAATGGTGAAAAAATAAATATATATATATAGGTTATACAAATACATTGGATAAGAGAAGTGTAGGAAAAATAAAACAATCAAGACAGCCTAAAATCAATAACCAAGATCACTTTATACTAACTGAGCCCTAGGTTTTTCCTAAAATTGACAAAATAATTGATTGAAAAGGCATGAGAAGAAATATAATAGAATAGGGAATCAAACCTTCAAACACCAAAATAGAACCAAATAACCCAACAAATCCATGGAGGAGGTGGAGACCAGGAGGTAGAGGCTGGGAGGATGTTAGATGTAGGTTATTGTGGATAAGAGGAGGTGAGGGAGGAGGATTCCAAAGAGGCAAATGAGAGGGCTGGGAGGCAGAGGTAGAGGAGAAGGTGGCCATAGAGACAATGAGGTGGAGGGAGGGAGGTGGGGTCGAGATGAGGAGGTTAGGGTGGGAGTTTGAGCCTGGGGAGCAGACGAGAGTGTTGAGAGGCCAGGGCATGTGGGAGATGTGGGGAAGGAAATGAGAAGTAGAGAGGAGGAACCCAATAAAATTTTTAATCGATGTTCATATACCCACATTTTTATCAAAACCGTGGGTATACTCCATAACATACCATCTATAACCATGGTTTCCTTAAATTTTGTGTATAGATGAAGGCATATAGACCCATTTTCTAATAGTTGGTGTAGAAAATCCAATGACTCCTAGGCCATAGTGATACATGCTTGTTGTTGGAAATACGAAGGGGCGAGGGGTTTCACGTATCACCTAAATGTAATTAGATGGAGAAAAGATTATTCAGTCCCATAATTTCTTAATGAAACCAACATCTTTTGACAACATGCATGAATGTCAGAAAGTGTAACACTAATCATTGTAAAACTCCACCAGAACAAAGGGAGGTAAAAGGGAAGTAAATCGTGAAATTTTAGATATGAAATGAGAAATAGGTGACCAATGGGTGAGAAATAACAATTAAAAAAATTCATGATATTGGTTACATAACCACTTCATTCAAGGATAGGGTGACCAAATGAAGGATATGTCATCATATATCATCAATATTTGGGATCCACTTCTTATTATAAGGGATCCGTTGAGGGCTATACATTGAAAGGAAGGTGAAAACGTTCTTTGAGGAAACACTTATTTTGGGTACCACATTATTATTTGGACGAAAATTGGGATCCAAATTGTCGAATAAATCAAGTGTGGAGGAAAAAATGAGGAGATGTTCAGGAGGAGTTCAATTCTCTATGATCCATGCCATTGAGTACTTAAACATGCAGAATGGGCATATCTATGGGAGTGATCCAAGTAATATCGCAATGAGAAGGACCTAGAATTTATCAGCGGTGGGAGAATACTATAGATATTAGATCATAATATCTCTACATATACAATGAGATGGAAATCAATATATTTTTATTTTTTAAAGGGAATTAGTTGGAGATTAGTGTTTGAATTAGGTTCTACGTAGTGACATTCAAATTATATCACAGTTTAATGTCATGTGATAGTGACATAGATTGTGTAGTAAATTTTCTTATATAAAAGTCATTGGACATGAATTTTAATGTCAAACACAGTGGATGATGCATCATATAGTATGAAAACAAGTTATAGTCCTTGTGACCATAATGTTTCCTCATAGTATATCATCATATGACCAGGTTGTTGGGGAGAATCATAGTTTTTATAGTATAAATAGACATGAGATCCTATTGTATTAGGAGGTTCCATGTTTCTATATTTTTATTAAATAGATATTTTATGGGAGGATGTACTAAACTCTAGGACGTTGTGAATTTGTTACATGTAGTTTACTGTCCTATAGATTGGACTATAGTGGCTACACATTTATGTTCATAGAGCATTAGCATAATAGGGTAATAGTTTTTTTTCATTAATTATGTAGTTAAAAATAAATGAATGGAGGTACATTGAATCCTTGTGCCATACAAAATTATCCTTGACAAGTGGAACATAGATTTCGTTCTTGATTCTTGGACCATGTTTGATATAAGATTAAAGTCTTGAAGATCATTCCAAAGGGTGTTTTCCCTGATTGATTCATGTTGTACCAATGAGTTTAAACCTAAAATTAATGGATGGAAAAAGAGGACCCCCACCATGAAAATATCCTTATAATGATTTAAACATAGTGGAAGGTTGTGATGTGTGGACTATTTGGAGGATTTTATCATCTTGACCATGCTGGGGGGATACCATGACTTATAAGAACATTCCATCCATTCTCAAGATGGAAAATAATGAATTGTGTAAATAATACTATATCACATTGTATTTAAGGATAGAATTCATAGGAAACATTTTTACAGAGTCCAGATAATGCTAAAATTATTAGAAAAAGTTTGCGATTACATGGAGGGGGAACACTAATGGTGTTTAAACTCCACCATCCCAAAAAGTTTGTTGAATGGATGAAATCATGAATTAATGGTTTGGAACAAAAAATATATGTGAGTAATGGGTGAGAAAATGATATTGACCGCATTTGAAATATATATTCCATAACCACATATTTCAATGATGGTGTAATAACATACTGGATAGACCATTGGTCTTGTTTGAAACATGGGAAACACTTCTTGTCACATTACAACCTTTGATGTGTGTACCTAGGATGGTCGGTGATTTAGTATTTCTAGGAATAATAAGATTTAGGGAATACCATTTGGATTTGGAGGATTAGGGGTATCCAAATTGAGGAATAATTGAATTGTGGGGGTAAATAATATAATATTCCCAGGAATAGATCAATGATATATGAATCATTAGGTTATGTGTGTGATAATTCTCTGAGGTTATATCGGTGGGTCGGTCGCATGTTTTTCTCAAGCAGAAGGGCCAAAAATAAATATGGGTTTATTCAGATCCAAGGATGTGGGATACAAGATTGTCTATGTATACTATATAATGGGAGTCAAGATTTATTTATTTCTGTAAAGGCGATGAATAGGAGATCATCTCAAGAAGGAGGTCCTTTCAATAAAGGAAACAATAATCACTTATTTTCACATCATGTGATAGTGACATATTCCATAAACTTTAACATATTGTTGAATTTATGTTAAACACACATATTAAAATCTTATGATGAGTATAAGGAGTTGTACATTTCAACAACCTGTGATAAGGCCAGGGTCCTATAGTTTAACATCACACAATAATGATGTTTTCTCATAGCTTTGTGTCATATAACTAAAATTGTTAGGAGGATCTTGATCTGCACATAAAAATGCAAATTCAAACCTATTGTATTAGGAGAGTCCAATTTCAAGGTTTTACAAACACATATATCTTATGGTTGATTCTACTTATCTTTGGGGTTTATTACATAGGTTACAGGTAAATTAAGTTAATATAGATTTGATGGCGCCAAAATATTGTAGGGAAGGAAGGAGCGAAAAAGAAACCATCCACGCTGCCTCGCGAAGCACCGACGTGAAGCACCCCCGAGCAGCGCGGTCCTGCGAAGAACTGGAGGTGGTACCTCTCCAAGATTGGCCTGAAGTTCACGAGCCCACCGCGAAGCACCGGAGGTGGTACCTCTCTGTGAACGGCCTGACGTTCGTGAGCTCGCAGTGAAGCACTGGAGGCAGTACCTATCTGCGAACGGCCTGACGTTCACGAGCCCACCGCAAAGCACCCACCGCCCCTTCGCGCCGTGTGATTTTTGCTTCGTGGTGCCCCTAGCCTATAAATATCGGGTTCCCCCTGATCCCAAGGGACGGAAAATCTGACCTTTCAGCTACTCCACTCCCAAATCGTGAAGCACCCTTTGCCCCGTGAATCATGAGCTCTGTGAGGTACTTCTACTTCACGTGCCACCTTCGCTTTGTCTCGTTTTGATCCCCTCTTCCAAGAGGTATTCCCTTTGTGAAGCTCAAGGGAATTCGTGAAGGAGGGGGATTCCCAAGGGAACTCGGGCAGCTGCGGAGCGTTTATGCTTTGCGAAACACCCATCCTGTACTAGTGATCCCCATGCTATGGCAAGATCGCTACACATCGCGAAGCACAATGCTTCGCAGCACCTTTCTTCGCGAGGCACCTCCTCTTCGTGAGGAAGTGCTCCACGAATACTATTCCACTTCGCGAAGCACCCTCCACTCACACCTTTTCCCCATGCTAAGGGAAAGGGACTCCACTTCGCGAAGCACACTCCATTGCTTGGAAATTCCTCTTCCCGTGCGACCCTCCAGGTATGCACGATGTGATTTCAAAGTCCCACGGACAACACCACTCGTAGCGTTGCTTCACCTAATGGTAATTCTCATAGGCACGCTAATGGCTATTGCTTCTTCACATAGCCATGCTAACGTGGACTTCTCGATGGTTCTCTCTATGACCCCCCTTGACCATGGCCTTACTGGTACCTTCCCTCCCCCAAGGAGCAAAGGGTGCCGGTTAGGTATGTCCTAGGGGTGCGGAGTGAACCCACCTCGTCCGAGCTGCAGAAAGTTAAACTGCCAAGCACCTCATCCTCAACACATGACATTAAACTATGATCTGGCCCTGTGCTTAGCACATAGGGCCCCCCAGCTCGGACATTTTTTACTCTACCCGTCTCCGCAGAGACGGGGTCACCCCCTCCACAAGGGATGATATCCTCTTTCTCAGAGTAGCGTATGTCCATTTGGAGAAGGGAAACCACCTTGGTGTAAGCCCCTATCCCCTCTTGCGGAAGGCTGCACCCCTTCATCTACGTACTTCCCCACTACCAAGGTTAGTGGAGGGCATGATAGGGAACGAGGCACCTCCCATCATTGGTCCCAAATCCCTCTTTCGCTGCGCTTTGCCGCACTTCGGTCCTCCATCCTAGAGTACGTCCCAGCACCACGGGTTGCCTAACGCGTAATCCCCTCTTCGCTTCTCACGAGCGCAACCTTCGTGACGTGATCGTCAGGGCCTTGCTGCCACTTGTTTCTCACACCGAGCATGACTCACGTGGGCTTAGAGTAAGAATCGGCCATGGAAATTCCCTCTTCCAGCATGACGTTAAACTGTATGCCCTTGTCCCGCATGAGATTAAACTGCACACCCATTTGAACTATGAAAACTTTGATCCATGTCAAGGCATGGTACATAGGATGCCTTTCTGAGGTTCAAGCCTATCTCTCATTGGACCGAGGTCCACATTCACGTCGGTTTGCTGACGACGTCCATCCATTAAACTACGTGGTCTTTGATCCATGTCATGGAATGGTACGTAAGAAGCCTCCCTAAGGATCAAGCCCAGCCATAATTTATTCATGTCGAGTTCATCTTCGTCCCGCTCGATGCTAAACTGCATTCCGGTCCAGCGGCAAGTCGTTGTGACCAACATGAACTACGTGGTCCATGATCCGTGCTAAGGCATGGTATGTAGGAAACCTCTACGAGGTCCATGCCCACCACCAATAGGACCCCCTGATCCTCCTCATTCACATCGTTCTTCTGGCATCCAACCTGAACTACTTGGTCTTTGATCCGTGCTAAGTCATGGTACGTAGGAAGCCTCCATGAGGTCTAAGCCCACCACCACTAGGACCCCCCTGGTCCTCCTCATTCACGTCAGCCTTCCGGCATCCAACCTGAACTATGTGGTCATTGATACGTGCTAAGGAATGGTACGTAGGAAGCCTCCACGAGGTCCAAGCCCACCACCACTAGGACCCCCTGGTCCTCCTCATTCATGTCGGCCTTCCAACGTCCAACCTGAACTACATGGTCTTTGATCCATGTCAAGGCATGGTACATAGGAAGCCTCCCAGAGGTTCAAGCCCACCACCTGTTGTTCACTCTAAACTTCTTCATGTTAGGTCACCAGCACCTGGGTATCCTAGTGTGTAAGCCCCGCTCCATCTGGACCAAGGTCCTCACTCACGTCGGTTCACTGACAACACCCATGGGACCAAGGTCCACCTTCACATCGGCTCGCCGGCACCATCCCGAACTACGCGGACTTTGATTCCCCTCTATGGGGATACGTTGGAGGTCTCTTTGAGGCTCAATCCCAACTTCACTATCGCCCCTGTGATGGTCCCATTTCATTCCCCCTCCACTTCATTCAACTCACCATCACCTATTCTGATTCTCACTTGGACTGCCATGTCCTGGAAAGATCATACCATTCTTCTCCCCTTCGCAGCCTCCCATGGGTTGGTCACGATATCGACACCCCTTCAAGGGAAATTCCTCAATACGATCCACTCTAGCTAATGCTCTGATCGGGCTGATCTGTCTCTGATGGACGTTAAACCTGCGGCATACCCTGTGTTAAACACAGAAAGCTGAGGAAAACCTCAGATATACGTCTATGGTATATAATTCCCCATGCTCGATGTGGGATACCTTGGGCTTCCACACCCTCGAGAAGCCCTATGACAATGGATAAAAGACAGAAATGCCAGTTCCCCAGTATCCAGACATGCTACTGATGCCTCGACGTGACTACTCCCCCGACTGAATGTTGCTGCCCTGAGAGAACGCTTTGGAATGTACCGACAGAATCAGTGTAGTTAACCGGCGTCCATGGAAACATGGCACTAGGAAGAGTTTCACGAACAACATATTATATCTATAAGGGAGACCCGGACAAGTTGATGAGTTCCGAGGAGGAATCCACAGAAGGAAGAACTGACATCCCATCATCTTGTTTCGATCAAGGTGCATACGTCCCTAAATAAGGAGCAACTATCGCCCGCCTTTGGAAAGTGGGAATGTGGGGAAACAGTGCAGCGCATCCTCCTCCGCAGACGGATGCGCGCGCGCCTCGGAGAAAGTGTCAAAAACTGAAATGGTGAACCCGACGTGAATTTCTTCTCCTCAATGTGGATATTAGTAGCGTTTGAGACAGCAGTAGATTGACGTGTCACCGGATCTAGATATCCGGCACCGGGTCCCGCCAAACAAATGGATGGAACCAGGTTGCTGCTATGGAGACACGATAACCGCCCTCTCGCCTACTCAGGGGAAGGGGAAATACCGGCACAACCACCCTGCATGGCTTTGCTACTACCACGACGGCCACTACATCCGTGAATACTAGTTGCCCATGTCCCCTCTCCCTGTCAGAGATCATCCAGTGAAGGGTGATAAACAACCTTGTATACAGGTACGAGGAGGAAGGGGTCATCCCAACTCGGGATATGGACCACTTTGACATGGAGGAATCTAGGCCCCGCTGTCAACACCACCCTAACAGGCCACGCAGGGAGACCCTCCTCCTCACCCCAACATTCAATCGTATCGGGAGCCTATCCCTGGAACGCCTTGATGAATCCTCTCCTTATTCTGATGAGACGGGTGATGTCCGGATCGACCCGCTCAGAGTCCCAATCCATGTGTTCCAGGCAAGGGCTACCATTTGGCGGCGTCAGCGCCGCCGTCCGGCTTCCCAGGAAGAGCATATAGGACATGCCCCTACACCGCCTGCGCCAGGTCGTCTGACCCGACATCAGCTCTGGGCCCAGGCTGAGGACGCTTGCCAAGATACGTCGATGTCAACAACTAATGTGGCCCAAGCCACCACTGACGAACATCATGGAGTTCTTGCATACAATGATTACGGGCACTCCTTCACTCGACCAGGATCGAGGCCTCTACCACCCCACGGGCAGGCTGGGTTGACTCTTGGGGTCCCAAGCCCGAGCGATGATGTCCACGAACCAATCTGCGGTAACGTCACTCCATACGGAGGTCCTCTCCGTACCACCATTCCCTAGAGCGTGGGCTTTCCCTGCTTCGAAGCTCTTCAAGGAGTTATGCCTCGTGCTACCCCATCCCGAAGGAAGACCCACCCCGCGGCAGTGACGCTCGGCATGAAATCCTCTCCTGTGCCCACTCTATGGGGTATGGAGTCTCTCCTCCCGCTATCGACCGCCGGTCTGAAGGCACATTCCATACAGTCCTTCTCCAACGTGGGGGTCCTCCCTACGTCCTCTTTGCAACTGGTGAAGGTCCTCCTCCCCCCGAAAACTTGAGGAATGAAGGTCAGCCTCATTCCGCCTGCACCATCCATAAAGGTCCTCCCCATGTACCCTTCGACATTTTCCCCAGTTCCCCTCGCACCCCGGCCACCTCGAGCTGGTGCCCTCTCCGCCACGGCGCTAGTGCCACCCCAAGACTACATATTGAGAATCAACCGTGTACCTAAGAGCCACCACGGTATAGAAGAGTGGGTCATCGCTACCACGGGAAGAATCCTGGGGTGGAGCTGGTGAAGATCAAACCGGCTCGCTTCTCGAATTCTGAAGCAGAATACGAATCAGTGATGGAACCTTCTCCCCACTCCTCCACATCAAGGACTAGGGCAGGAACCAGGTGTGTCGGCCTCATTCTCCCAGAATGCGAGGTCCACCAGATTCCCACCTCTCTCCGTAGGTACATCCAGGAGGAAGAAATCATGGAAATTCTGTAGGTCCCGACCGTAAAATCACCACCGTTGTCACCAGAAGCACCCTCTACCTCTACCAGAGATCACAGAGATCTATTTTGGGGACCAATGGTGGTAGAGAAATGACATGACCTATCGCCGGCAACTACAACTCATGTGTCTGAAGTTGTGGCTATCAGCCCATCGTATCGTGATATCGTGGTTAGGTCACCTCACTCTTCAGAGGATGGCCCTGAATTCGGCGGCCAGTCAGCTCGTTCGTCGTATTCTCCGCCGCCATGTTTATTGTCCTAGCAGTCCGCCTCGGTACCTCTACCGGTCCCTCAGCCACCCCCGGATGACTAGTGGGGAAATATAATGCCAAAACCCATGTCCGAACCCAGGAGCTTCTACAGCATTCTCACAGCGGATCACTTCCCGAAGAAGTTATGGCCGACGGCGGTGCCGAACATTCATGCACCAGAGTTCCTTACCCCAGAAGATGCGGGGTGCTTTTGCCGAACCCTATGGGCGACACACTTCCACCTTCGTTACAATCGAGTGATGTACCCCATAAGTCGAGAGCACTTTGAAGAAATCGGCGAGCAACATCGCCTGATAGATTTTTCCACACTCCCTGTGGCCTAGCACCCTGAGTCACCAGGCTATCAGAGCACCCTTCAACGGAAATGTGTTCATAGTTTCAAAGTACTCTATAGATTCATCAGGGAAGCTACCCCCATGTGCAAGTTTGTGCCTGGGGACACTATGTCGCTCTCATCCTTAGCCCTATCTGACGGCAGCCCGATTCGTTATGAGACATTGAGGACATGCCCTCGAGAGGGGTCGCGGTCCACATATCTGACGTAGTGGACAAGGAGGATGAGCTTGAATTTCTTGATGAATAATTACCCCCTGAGGGTGTACCGCCACTTCTAGACCCATCACGGAGGGTTACCCATCAACAGAGGAACCTTCTAGGCCTCCTTGTACCCACCGAGTGGCTGGTACTCAGTGAAAATGCTGGTAAGGGTAAGGAGATTTTCGGAACTATCAAGCACTCCCACCCATCTTCCTTTGTACAGAAAACAGACAAAGATCTCGAGAAGGCCGTGTTATGCTAGCAGCTTGATGAGCAGAAGAGGCTGGTTGACGGACACTTGGCCGAGCGTGCTGCAGAGCGGCGACCCGACTATGGTAATCCCAAGCCTGGGAAGAAGGGGTAGGAACAATCCCCCCCCCCAGTGAGATGCCTCAAGGAAACCCTGATCATGCTACTTCCGCAGACAGGGCAGAAGCTAGAACAGACGGCAAGAGGGCACGATATTTCTCTCTAAACCCTCCTGAACGATAGGGAAATCTGAAGAATCCAGTCCTGGTTCCCCCAGTCACCCCACAGGCCGTTCTGCCAGTCGCTCCACGAGCCGCCGAAGCCATCTACCGTGTCGAAGAACCTGGAAATGCACTTTTGTTTATGGATTCTCGTCAAGACAGGGACCCCCACCCGGATGATCTTATAGCGGCACTCATAGCCCACCTTGATGTGTTGGAAATGCGGCAGGTGGGAGTCCCACCGGATGGCAAGCCGTATCCCACGTGGGTGGATGATATGCCTTCACCCCCGGGTTTTTGGAACCCCACTTTCTTGCCCTTCAACAGGAGAGAGGACCTGCCGCAGCACTTGGCCCATTTTTCTTCCAGGTGTGGCCCCATGCTAGGGACTTCGGCCCAGCAAGAAGCCACCAAGCTCTGATGTTTCGTGCAGACATTGGAAGGCACCACATTCGTCTGGTACAACCATATCCCTATTGGATTGGTGACCGATTGGGAGGATCTCCTCCAGTAGTTCCTATACCAGTTCAGCTCCACCACACGGAAGACCAGCATTGCAGACCTCTTCAAGTGCAAGCAAAGGCCTGATGAGCGAGTCACAGATTTCATCGCTCGATGGAAGGGACTTACATTCTCCCTCAATATGCCACTGACTCAGGAGAAATTACTGAAGATTTGTGTAGGGAACATTAAAATGGAGATGGTACCTTCCCTGATTACGAGAACTACCTTGGAGGGTTCCGGGGTTTCTCAGATAAGGATCAGCGCCTTGAAGAGGCTTTACAACAGGCTAGTCAGGCACGTTTGTTGCCCCCTATGATCCCAGCCAGGAGGACTGCCAGAGCTGAACTCGCCGTAGTGTCCCAAATAGAAGCCCCCAAGCAGGTGGAATTACTGCCAGCATCACCATCCCTACAACCCCGCAGAGTTACTCCACCTCAAGCGTAGGCTCTTCCCCAGCAACGACCACCTCAGAATCGACAGGTTCCCCCGCGCAAGCACCACCTCCACCTAGGCGTGACGATCAGGCGACGCCTCCTCAGCAGGCCCCTTCGGTCCCTCATCATGGACAAGCCCCTAGGGCCCCTATCCAGAAATAAGGCACCAGACATATTCATTCAATGAAAATCAGGTCCCTGGATACTTCTGATGTTTTCTAGAGCAAGGGATTGTGTGCCTGCCCGAGTGCAGAAGGCCGGCAGAGGCGAATCTCACCGATCACCCCAACTACTGTCCTTATCATTGGATTTTGGGGAACACCCTCAAGAAATGATATGTGTTTAAAGATGTGCTTCAATACCAGGTCAACAAAAAAATATTCAGGTTGGGCTCGACACCAACAGAAGTAGCAGGTGTCTTTGCAGGGTCAGAGATCGGTAGCGACAACGAAGGCGAGTGGAAGCAGGTTCTCAGCCGCGGGACCCAGATATACAACGACTAGATTGCTCGAAAAACTGTCGTTCATGCCCATGGTATCACCCGGGCACACCTGATGTAGCTGGAACCTTCCGAAGAAGTAACCAGTACCTCTACATCGCCTTCACATTCGACCTCTTCCCAAAAGGGAAAGCAGCGACGACGCAAGAAGAAACAACGCCCTCTGTCGGTGTCGTCGTCATCCCGCACTCTCAGTGACTTTATGCCCCCTGAAATGGGGATTCCTCCAAGAATCCACCCGGTAGTGGATGACTCGTCGAGCGACAGCCAGAGGTATGCTATGGTTAAAACCGTGTAGCTGGTAAAGACTTATATGACTCGTGATGAAGGGGAACGCCAGGCGAGACTCCCCAAAGTCCCCAGCCGATGTCAATGTCGGAGGAACCAAAACCACGCCGGTCATCGAGGAACGTTAGAGGGCACATTCTGCCAAGCAGTGCATGATACTAAGACCAGACAGCAGCCTCAGTGCAGAGCTCAGCACACACAACCCCATCTGACACCCTCAGCTCATCCTCCACCGCTGTTTGTGCTAATAGATGAGGAAGAACTGCCTCGTCCATATGATAGTCAGTCTTGTCCAACTACAGGCCAGTCTCCACTGTCTGATCCTAGTCCGGCAACTACTCTCCAAGCTTCCACAAGTAAGAAATAAGATGTTCCTAGCACTAGAGAACCGTTGGTTCAGCCGACAGGACCCGCTATGACTCCATCTGCCGAACGACCTCCTGTAAGCAGAGGTTCACGCTTGGCATGAATGTATGATGTCCTGAAACACATGGCCGTCATTCCGGAAAGGATTTCTATCCTTGAGTCCCTTCGCCTATCATCTAAAATGTGTGAGGCACTTGTCGAGGCCCTAAGGAGCCCCCTCCAGTTTGAGACGGAGGTTGAGGCTGCAAAAGCCTTCCATGACGAGGAAATTGAGAACACCGAATGTCAGGAGGTTATCTCATTCTCTGATGAAGATGAGGACCCTCCTATACAGGGTCATATTCGCCTGTTGTACATCAATGGCCTCTTCAATGGTGTGGAAGTCCGCCGCTGCCTCATTGACACGGGTTTCGGACTCAACCTTATCCCAACTCGGACACTGCGAAACTGGATCTATCTAAACATGATTTAACTCCCTCTGTCATCAGAATCTAGGGATACGATAGGACCGAGCAAACCCCAGTCAGCAAGATCCACCTAAAGACTCAGTTCGGTGGCTTAATTTCCATCACCGAGTTCATGGTCATCTCTCAGGACACCGCCAACAATGCCTTGATGGGTAGGCCATGGCTCCATCTGCATGCACCAGTCCCTTCGTCATATCACCAGTGCCTCAAATACTCCCTCAATGGTCGACTAGGCGTGCTCCAAGGAGATGCGTCTCTTTTAGCCACTTGTGAGGCCCTCTATATTGATGCTGATTATTACAAGAGTAAGGATAAGCAAATCCTAGTAAGTGAGGATGAACCCGCCCCGGTCACAAGTGATCCCTGGGCAAGCATGGATGACGCCTACATCCTCCCAATCCACCGATTGGAGGCCACAACCCCCGACATGGGGAAATGTTTTGTTATTTCAAGTATGAAAGGAAGGCATGTTACCATGTCCATGCGACGGTGGAAAATCACCTCATACTCCTACATCAACCAGGCTCAGGTGATCCCGGAGCCTCCTACCCCTGTGCGGTACCAGAATGTCAAGCTTATGACAATGACGGTACGGCATACGTGTCTCTTCCACAGGGCTGGAATCAACCGACTCAGGCCGACACGTCACCACTACTTTGATGTCCTCAAACGTGGCCCCTTAGGCCGATGTCCAGATGGGATATGGTCGAATTACTTCATTGCTATGGTATAAATGGCAAGTGAGTCTCCTGATATGATGACCACTGCTGCACAAGCCGGCACCAGCTGCCCTTCAGGTTTTGATAGCCCAGAAGTATCTCCTGTTGCGGGAAATCCCCCCACGGGTGGGGAGGAAGACCTGGAGGATACTCCCCCTACCTTTGAGGAAGGCTTCTCTACCACAGATGATGAATTGGTACAGGTGAACTTTGGTAGTGAGGCAGATAAGAGACCCACATTGATCAGTGCATCCATGTCCCCCGAGGAGCGACAGTGGTACATAGACTTTCTCAAACAACACCGTGACGTATTTGCTGGGAGTTACAACGAGATGCCAAGACTAGATCCCCAGGTATCCGTTCACCATCTGGGCCTTCCAACAAACCATCGTGGGTTTAAGTAGCCTCCTAGGAAGATGCACCCTTCTTATGGTGCTATGGTTGAGTCCGAAGTTGACAAGATTATCAAATCTAACTTCGTTAAGGAAGTCCAGTACCCCAAGTGGCTTGCCAACATTGTTCCAATCAGGAAGAAGAATGGGAAGATCAGAGTCTGCATCGACATTCATGACCTTAATCGCCACTGCCTAAAGGATGACTTCCCCCTCTCGGTGACTGAGTTATTGATTGATGCCACAGCCGGGTTCCAAGCACTCTCTTTCTGGATGTGTATTCCGGGTACAACCAGATCTGGATGGCCCCCGAGGACGAGGAGTCCACTACCTTCAGGGCTCCCCATGGTACCTTTTGTAACCAGGTTATGCCCTTTGGCTTGAAAAATGCAGGTACCACTTATCATAGGGACATGCATCTTATATTCATGTAGATTCTCAGGACGCTGGTGGAATGCTACGTAGTTGACCAAGTGGTCAAATCATGCCAGCGCCGGGACCATCTCAAAGACCTTGAGAAAGTGTTTGGTTTCCTCTGTTCTTGTCACCTGAAGATGAACCTGTTGAAGTGTGCCTTCGGGGTCACCTCTGGGAAGTTTCATGGATTTGTAGTTAGATACTGAGGCATTGAGATCGACCCAGAGAAGATCAAGGCCATCGGCCAAATGCCTCCCCCGAGCAATATTCGGCAACTTTGAGGTCTACAAGGCTCATGAAGAAGGGTGCCACCTACAAATGGGATGAGGAGTGTCAGACTGCCTTTGAGGATATCAAGTAGTATATGCTCTAACCTCTGGTTTTGATGCCACCTGTCTCCGAAAATCCACTGGTCCTTTACACGACCACCCTGGAATGATCCCTCGGTGCACTGCTCACCCAGAAGAATACCGGGGGTACTGAGAACAGCCTCTAATATCTCAACTGCATGCTTCTCGATACAGAGGTCAGATACTACCCTATCAAAAAGATTTTCCATGTGCTCGTCTTTGCCTTACAGAAGTTGCGGCATTACCTGCAGCACCATGCGGTACAATTTGTCTCCTGAGTAGACCCACTGAAGTACATCATGAACCGCCACATGTTGACTGGCCGACTAGCACAGTGGGTGGTGATTCTCCAGCAGTTTGATATCAGGTTCGTACATTAGATAGCTATTAAAGTAAAGGCATTGGAATACTTTTTAGCTGCCCATCGAACCTCCGCGGATCAATCCCTGGACCTAGATTTTCCTGATAAGATGATCCTCTCAGTCGATCGTGTCGTCCCATGTTGGAAAATGTACATTGACGGTGCCTCCCGGAGCCCCACCGGTAGGAGGCTCAATGATCCTAAGCTCAACAGAGTGGGCCTGGGTATTGTCTTAATTACCCTGGCGCAAGCTGTCCTACCATAATCGTTCCTGTTGTCAGAAGGCTGTACCATGAACGAGGTAGAGTACCATGCTCTCATCGCCAGCCTTGATTTGGCCATTGAGATCGACGTGCCCCATGTACATGTGAAAGGAGATTCCGAACTAGTAATCAAACTGTTCAATGGTGACTATGTCATCAGGAAGTCGGAGCTTTTACCGTTGCTGGAGTGCTCCCTCTGCCTAATGGGCCAGTTATCTTCTCTACCAGAGATTATCCATGTCCCACGGTCACAGAACGGTCAAGAAGACACCTTGGATGTCTTAGCTGCGTCGCTCACAGAACCCGAGAAAGAAGATTTGATCATACATGTGGCACACCAGAGAGTCATTTCCCCCATCACACAAGAAGACAATGATGGCATGCGGGTAAGTCATCTCACCACCGGGCCCACTATGTTAGGGGTCCCTGGTTTTTCAGACACGGTGGTTGAAGCCACTCCCGACTGGAGGGGACCTTTTATCGAGTATCTCCAAAATGGTCGACTCCCGGACGATTGGACCGAGCGCGAGTGAATCCAATGCCGCGCACTACAATTTACCCTCCAGAGCATCCCCAGTCTTGAACAGATCCTTTATAAGCGGCGCTTCTATGGCATACTCATTAGTAACAGTCAAGGAGTAGATATTCCTCAGGTTATGATAGAGGTTCACGCCGGTTCCTGTGGTGCCCATAAAGCCGGACTGAAGCTATCCCATCAAATCCGGAGGTTGGGGTACTTTTGGCCCTCTATGATCAACGATTGTATCAGGTATACGAAGAGATGACATGTGTGCCAAGTTCACGCCAACTTCCTGCATCCATCGCTGGAGCCCCTCCACCCCACCAAGTACTCTTGGACATTTTTGGTATGGGGACTTGATGTAGTGGGATCATATCCACCGGCAACGGCTCACCAGTGTAGGTTCATCATGACTGCTAGATATTTTTTTTCCATGTGGGCAGAGGCAGTTCCACTCAAAGTGGTCAAGGATCATTCCATCGTCGACTTTGTGAGCTCCAATATTATTCACCAGTTTGGGGTCCCTCACGCCATCCTCACAGATAACGGCACCAACTTCTGAGCGGCTGAGCTGAAGAAATTGTACGCCAAGTACGTCATCCGTTCGAACCATACCTCCCGCTATCAAGCACAGGAAAACGGACAAATTGAGGCATTCAACAAAACCCTCTCTCACATCCTACAGAAGATGGTTGGTTAGAACGAGAAAAGTTGGCTGGACAAGCTCCCCAACTCCCTCTGGGCTTATCAGATGATGTCTCACAACTCTACTCAGGTGACCCCATATTCCCAAGTGTATGGGGCTGAGGTTGTCCTACCCATTGACATCTAGCTGCCATCATTACGCACTGCAGTCTATGACCAGCAGGCTCCAGATGAGGTGGCTGAAATCCGTCTGGCTGAATTAGAAGCACTGGATGAGAACTTTCTTCATGCCCTACACAATCTGTAAAGGCATCAAAATAAGATAGAGAGGGCCTTCAACACGAAGGTTCACCTCTGTTCTTTTCGACAGGGTGACGAGTGCCAATGATCCCCGGTATAAAACCTCCCAAGTTAGAACCCAAATGAGAAGTGCCTTATATCATCCCTAAGGTTTACCCCAACGGGGCGTACTCATTGGTGACCACGTATGGTGAGCACGTAACCCCTCCCACCAATTCCAGGTTCCACAAGAAGTACTTCACCTGATCCTAGATGGTCCAACACGACCTTAAACTGTATGGACCTGCATGATCTTAAACTGCACCACCGTCCTGTAAGACGGTAAACTGCAAAATGGTCCGATCTCTATAACCTTAAACTAAGATCTCCCCCCGTCCTTACTGCAAGACGTTAAACTACAAGCCAATCAGGCCTCCCTGACCAATGCGTAGCCTCGGGCCCCTTGGCCTTCGTCAACTCGGACTCTCTTATGGGATTGTACAGTGTGGTGTGGGATTACATCCTCATTCACGACGGGTTACCCACCGTACAGTAAATATACCTAGTTGAGACACATTTCTTGTCCAGAAAAACGCTAAACTGCGCTTCAAGAACTACTTGTGGTTTGATTCCCATCATATTGGGATTCGTAGGAATGCTCGGATGCCTCATCTTGAGCCTAGCCTCATGATCTTATCTTCCACTATTCCCCCTGGGAATAGTTTACATGGAGGGTCCTTGTGTAGCGAGGAGTATGCTTTCTTAGCCCCACTCATACAGCCCCGCTCATACAAGGATTGTAAGGGTTGCACCATATGCCCACTCCCGTTCTTCTATCCTCCCACATCCTCACCGAATGAAGTTAAACTGCATGGCCTTCAAGGACTATGTATGGCTTGATTCCCATCCTAATGGGATACGTAGAAACGCCCAAAAATTTCATCCGTTGGCCCAGCCCAAAATCCAAAATATTCCCCTCGGGTCAAGACATATGGAAGGGTGCACACTTTTTCCCCAACTCACATCGAGCAAGCCTTGACCCAGCTGCACGTCCCCCTGGTGATGTTCACCTCTTTCGTGGATGGATACAGTTATGCTTCACCCACTCCTTGACTGGGATTCCATCATTTTTCACACCCGAAGGGACCCCCAAGAACGGCCTGGATACTATGCCCAAGGGCTCTCCTACCGATACGGGCCAACGACCCCGAGGGTTTCCAAGAAACAAGCTGATACAAGTCTCATGTTGCGAATTTTGTCAATAGTCGACGCTCATTTGTTGCTCCCATATCAGGTCACCATAGGAACGTTGTGTTTCGAACATGGTCAACAGTGTCCTGGATCCTCGGGTCCACCCCGAGATGGCCCAAACATCGAGTGCAGTAACTCGTTCCACCCCATCCTGAAGCGAAAAACTTCCCTCCGGGTGGTGCCAGCGGTCAGGCCCACGACCCCGATTCTCTTATAAGGAATGTATGGAATGGTGTAGGATTACACCCTCTTTCATGTCAGGTTACTTGACATGTCGTACACATCCCCGGACAAAATATAGTTATCTCTTTCCCCGTCCTTGCTGCAAGAATTTAAACTACAAGTTAGTCAGGCCGTCCTGACCGAGGCCCAGCCTCATGCCTCCCTCAACGAGGCCTAGCCTTAGGCCCTTTGTCCTTTTCATCCTGTAGACGCCGGAAAAGTCCGTTGTTCCCAAACGAAGCTCCGGATGCGGAAAGCGAAGTGATATTTGGAGTCGGAAGAACGTTTCGGAGGGCCCGGAGGCCTTGCGCGGAATTTCAGAGGCCCGCGCGCAAAGGTGATGTTCCGCGCGCAAACCCCCCGGGATGCGCGCAATGCGCCGGTCCGGCGCGCGATTTTGCGTGCCGCGGGTCCGCGCAACTCCCCTGCGCGCCGCGCCCGATTCCGCGCCCGCGAGGAGAATTTCGCGCTCGCACCCTGGATTCCGCGCCCGGGGTTGCCTATAAATACAAGGCGACCCCCAACGTTTCAAAGGTTGCTGGAAGCTGAAACGTCTCTCGTGCGCGCAATTCAACCCCTTCCGCGCGCAATGACGAACTTCAGGTAACCTCCTTTCTTTCGCGCAAGAAAGCCTCGGGGTCCGCCTTCGCGCGCAATCCCCGCTGGCTCCTTTCATTTGAATAAAAAATCACCCTAAGGCCTTTGCGCGCAAAAGCACCCGCTTGCGCGCAATTGCCCCCGGGGTGCGCGCAATCCGGCCTGATTGCGCGCACCCCCCCTTCTTTCAAGTGGCCATTCGTTAAAGAATGAGCCGTTGCCCCCGCGCGCTATCCGAAGCCCGGTGTGAGCAATCTCAAGCATCCGCGCGCAAGGCGCTGGCCCAATTGCGCGCCAGCCGCCCCGATTGCGCGCCGGCCCGCAGTATTGCGCGCAAAGCTTCCTTTTTGCGCGCAATCTGCCAGGGTCGTCCCCCTTGACCCCCTGAGGGTACCCGTCTGCGTGGCGCCCGATGATCCTCATCCTGGGCACCCGAACCGTGCGCTGTCTTCCCGTGCAGCCTTCCAGGCTCGTGCGAAGTGACGCGGACCCATCGGCGGCAATCATCGTCCAGCATGACGTTAAACTGTGCATTCGTCCAGCATGACGTTAAACTGCCCATACGTCCTGCACGACGTTAAACTGTACATCGTCCGCGCTGCAAGACGTTAAACTGCCAAGTGCTTCGTCCGGCAACCTATGCCCAGCATGACGTTAAACTGCATATTCGTCCTGCATGACGTTAAACTGCACAATGTCCAGCATGACGTTAAACTGCACATCCGTCCAAGCTGCACGACGTTAAACTGCCTAGCCCCCATCGTCCGTGCTGCAAGACGTTAAACTTCCAAGTGTCTCGTCCTCAACACATGACGTTAAACTGTACTTCGTCCGGCAAGACGTTAAACCGTCCGCTTCGTCCTCAACACACGACGTTAAACTGTACTTCGTCTGGCAAGACGCTAAACCGTCCGCAACCTGATCCCGTGCTCTGCACGCAGGGTCTCCCCCGGTTTGGACGTGGCCCCCACCCGCTCGTCTCTGCAGGGATGTCGGGATTGTCCCCCTTTTTGGGACGATTTAATGGGAGTGGCTTTTCCCTACGGGGGCAGGGTATTACAAACCCCTAGTTCCTCGTGGGAGGCTGCACATGTGTATCTCCATTGCGCCTCCCCCCTGCCGAAGCCAGTAGAGGGTCTGACTGGGATCGAGGTGTCTTCCGCTTTCGGTCCAAGTCCCTTCCAACTGAGTTTTGCAGCATCCGGGCTGCCCCAAGTGCGTAAGTCCTGACAGAATGAACTACGTGGACTTTGATCCCTGTCTTCTATACAGGGTACGTAGGAAGCCTCCCTGAGGTCCAAGCCCACCACCTGGTCGTCCCGGTCGTATTTACGTCGGTTCGTCCATCAGTGGACCCCTCCAGGGTCCACGCTTGCGTTGATTCACCTATGAATCCGCCCCTGTGGGAGACTGCCCGTGTGTATCTCCACGGTGCCTCCCCACAGCCCCCCTTTTCCATTTCTCCTTTTATCGTCCAGCATGACGTGAAACTGTGATCCACCCGGCCGTTCCATCCCCCTCTGTGCGAGGTGGTTCGGTTCAATCCTCCGCCCGGCGGCCTAGACCTCTTCGTGAGTCGGCTTGCCGACGTCCAGCATGACGTTAAACTGTATGCCCGAACTACGTTGACTTTGATCCGTGTTAACGCGCGGTACGTAGGAAGCCCCTCTGGGGTCCAAGCTCTTTAATCCATCATCCATCCTGATCCTTACCCGGGCCGCCACATCCCGGTGGGGTCATGCCACTTCACTCCACTCCACGTTACTTGGGAAGCCGCCCATGTGCTGGCCCCAGCGTCGGAGGTTCCCCGCAAGGGGTTCTGTCATCTGATCCACTTTTCGTGTTGATCGGTCCGATGCCGTCCCCGCTGGACGTTAAACTCGCGGCATACCCCGTGTTAAACATGGGAAGCTGAGGAAAACCTCAGGTGACACAGTTCCCCGCACCTAGTACGGGATGCCTCAGGCCATTATGCCTTCGAGAAGCCCTATTAGGGACGGAAGACAGATGTGCAGAGCCGCAGTGTTACGACACGCCCCCAGCACCCAGAGCCACCCGGCCTTCTCACCGCAGGTTGCTGCCCCGCCCAGACTCCTTGGAACGTCCGAGCGGAAGCAGCGTAATTAAACGGTGTCCATGAAGATATGGCGCCGGGAATGAGATTCACGAACATTCTTAAGTCTATGAGGGAGACCCGGATTAGGCGACAAGTTCCGAGGAGACGTCCAAGGAAGGAGGAGCCGACATCCCATCATCCCGGTTTCGATCAAGGAGCAGACGCCCCTGAATAAGGGACGGATGCCGCCCGCCCTTGGAAAGCGGGACTGCGGGACCACAAGCCGCGTGCCCATCCCCTCGGGTTGACGGGTGCACGCGCGAACGCGTCCTGGCGGAACAGCGTAACCCGACGCACATCCGCACCGAAACAGAAAAATGGTGAACCCGACGTGAATCTCTTCTCCTCGACATGAAGACCGATGGCTTTCAGAGGTGTTGGAAGACCGGCATGTTGCCCGGCCAAGCATTCAGTCTTACCCGCCAGGGGCTGGGGAAGTGAAATCGGGCACTCCGTCTCGCAACGTCGAGGGCCTGGGTTCCCCCCACGGAAGGCGTCGTGGCGCTAATGGTTGGTTGTCGATTCCTTTTTTCCTGTCAGTGTTAATGGGTCTTTCTCCCTGCTTTCAGAAATCAGGTCGCCCGATCTAGTGCCCGATCGCCACCCGCCCACTGGCGCAGGGACAGGGGAAACACCGACGCGGCTACTCCGCGCGGTCCCGCCCGTTCCGCAGCCGTCCCAGCAGCCGCAATTGCGGGACGACCACGCCCTCTCTCCCCCTCGGAGGTCATCCAGAGAAGGGTGATCAACACCCTGGTGCGGAGATACGAGGAAGAGGGAGTCATCCCCACTAGGGAAATGGCTCGCCTGGACCTTGAGGAGGCTGCGCCTCGCCACCACCGCCGCCCCCGAGGGCCGCGCAGGGAGGCACCGCTGCCTACCTCAACGTCCAACCGCTTCGGGAGCTTATCCCCGGAGCGCTCTGACAGTTCCCTTCCCTACGCGGATGAGGTGGGAGATGCCCGGGATCACCCTGTCCGAGGTCCGCTCCAGGGATCCACGATAAGGGCTCCCGCCAGGCCACGACGACATCGCCGCCAGGCCCCTCAAGTCGAGGAACAGGCTCTCCACCTGCCCGCGCCGCTCATCCCGACTCGTCTGTCTCGACGCCAACGTCGGGCACGAGCGGAAGAGGATGCCCACCTTGGGGCTCTAGCAACAGCGGCCGCATTGGCCCGAGCCACCACTGGCTCCAGTCGCCAGGCCTCTGTGCATCCTGAGCGGGGGAACTCCTATGCCCGACCTGGATCGAGGCCCCGACCGCCCCAAAGGTAGGTTGGGTCGACTCTCCCGGTTGCTGGCACTGGCAGTAGCCACCGCGGACCACCTCGCGGTAGCGCTATTCACCGGCAGGATCTACTCTGTGTGGCCGATCCAGGAGGCATGGGTCATCCCACCTTCCGATCCCGGCCCGGAGGCCTGCCCGGAATCATCTCTCCCCGCGTCCCCTTTGATATCTGTCCCGGTGCCCCTCACACCTTGGTTCCCAGTCCTCTTGGCCCCAGCACCAGTGCGGCCGGAGGACGCCAGGACAGAGGTCAGCCCTGCCCCGAAGAACCACCCAGGGGCAGGAAGGCAAGGCGTCGACGCCGAGGGAAGAATGTTACGGAATTCCGGACAGAGATCCGACCGGTTTGCTTCTCTGACTCAGAGGCGGAGTACGATTCGGCGACAGAGCCCCTTCCCCAATCCCGCCAGTCAAGGGCAGGGGTAGGAATGCGGCACGTCAGCCTCGTGCTCCCCGAGAGCGAGATCGATGTGATCCCCGCTTCTCTCCGAAGGTATATCCGGAGTAACGAGGGCCTGGTAGACCCCCAAGGATCAAGCTTGCGGTTGGTACCGGCCCCTCCGGAAGTGCCTTCCGCCCCGATCAGAGAAGCCGGAGACTTTATCTGGGGATCGACGGTCGAACCACGATCTGGTGCACCCTCGGCGAGCACCGATGCTACGGCAGGATGTTCGCTCGCCGGCCCGTCCTATCGTGATGTGGTAGCTGGGGCACCGCCACCCTCAGGGGGAGGCCCGGGATATGGAGGCCAATCGGCCTGCTCGCCGTATTCGCCGCCGGCCAGCCCGTCGGCCCGACGGCCCGCCTCGGCACCACTACCAGTTCCCCGTCCGTTCCCAGCCATGGAAGAGGACCAAGGAGATCTGGGTCCCGAGTTTGAATCGTGGAGCTTCTGGACCGTCCTTGCAGAGGGCCACTTCCCTGAGAAGTTTTGGCCAGTCGCAGGACCGGGCTTTGATGCACCCGAATCGCTCACCCCGGATGAGTTCGAATGCTTCCGCCGAACTCTCCGGGAGACTCACTCCCGTCTTCACTGCCTACAAATGCCATACCCCGGGAGTCAAGCGCACCTGGAGGATATTGGTGAGCAGTGCCGTCAAATTGACCTGGCCATGCTCCCCGCGGTTCGGCACCCCGGGTCATTTGGGCACCACGAGGCCCTCCAACAACGATGCGTCGAGTGTTTTCAAGTACTCCGCAAAGTTATCGAGGAAGCCACTCCCCACGTGTATATCCGTGGATGGGGGCAGTACGCTGCCCTACGCTTCAGTGTGATCCGCCGACAGCCCGATTCGCTGGGTGGCCCTGAGGGTATATCCCCAGGGACAGGAACAGTCAATATGGCTGACCTGTCGGGAGAGGGGAACGACTTGGAACTTCTCGACGGGGGCTTCCCCCCCGAAGACAAGCCGTCGTCAGATCCATCGGTGAGAGTTACTCGTCATCAGAGGAACCTCCTGGGGCTCCCCGCGCCCACTGAAGCACTGACGTTGAGCCGAAACGTCAGCAAAGGAAAAGAGCACAGCGAGGCTATAAGGCCCGCCGACCCATCTGCCTCCATGCGGAGGGCAGAGGAGGATCCCGAGAAGGCTACGCTACGTCAGCAGCTCGCCGAACAGAAGAGGCTGGTTGACCAGCTCCTCGCCGAGCGCGCTGCAGAACGGCGGCCTGACTACGGTGATCCCAGGCCAGGACAGCAGGGACCGGAACAACCACCCCTCGATGAGACTCTCCCGGGCAACCGTGATTAAGCCGTGTTCGCCGACAGGAGAGAGGCCATTGCCTACGTCAAGAGGGCGCGGTATGTTTCGCCACACCCTCCCGAGCGGCGTGACTACCTGAGAGATCCCGCTCGGATTCCTCCCGCTGCCCCAAGGGCCGTTCCGCCCGCCATCCCACGAGCTGCCGAGTTCGACGACCCGGTCGACGACCCGATTGAAGGGCCATGCAATGCGCTCGTGGTTAGAGATCCTCGCCAGGACTGGAACCCATGTCCGGACGATCCGATGGCGGCACTCATTGCCCGCTTGGAAGCCTTGGAGACTCGGCAGGTGGCGATCCCACCGGACGGCAAGCCCTACCCAGCATGGGTGGATGATATGCCGGCGCCTCCGGGATTCGGGAATCCCACTTTCGCCCCCTTCAACGGGACTGGAGATCCGCCACAGCATTTAGCCCACTTCAACTCGAGGTGCGGGCCTATGTTGGGAACTCCGGCGCAGCAGGAGGCCGCTAAGCTTCGCTGCTTTGTTCAGACACTGGAAGGGCCAGCATTTGTCTGGTACAGCCAGCTCCCCGTCGGGTCGGTAACCAGCTGGGAGGACCTCCGTAGACAGTTCCTCTACCAGTTCAGTTCCACGACCCGGAAGACGAGTATCGCAGACCTCTTCAAGTGCAAGCAGAGGCCTGATGAGCGAGTCGCGGACTTCGTCGCCCGATGGAAGGGTCTCACGTATTCCCTTGACATGCCATTGACTCAGGAGCAGTTGCTGACAATGTGCGTCGGGAACGTCAAGACCGAGCTGGTCCCTTCCCTGATTACTCAGAACTACCCCGGAGGGTTCAGGGACTTCTCAGACAAAGCTCAACGTCTTGAGGAAGCCCTGCAACAGGCCAGCCAGGCACGCCCGCTGCCTCCTATGATTCCTGCAAGGAGAGCCAGCAGGGCTGAGCCCGCTGCTGTGGCCCAGATAGAGGCTCCCAGGCCGTTGGAGCTGCTGCCGGTGAGGCCAGCTCCGCAGCCTCACAGGAATCCGTCTCCACGGGCTCAGTTCCCGGCCCAGCAACGGCAGCCTCAGAACCGGCCGGCCCCTCCGCGTAATGTACCGCCACAACCTAGGCGAGATAATCAGGGTCCACCTCCTCGGAAGGCCCCTCCAGCCCCTCGTCAAGACCGCGCTCCCAGGGGCCCGCGACACCTGACGTACTCATTCCATGAGGATCAGGTCCCCGGTTATTTCCGGAGCGCCCTGAAGCAGAGGATTGTGCGACTGCCTGAGTGTTGGAAGCCAGAGGAGGCACATCTCACGGATAACCCCCGCTACTGCCCCTACCATCGAGCCCTGGGGCACACCATCCAGCGGTGCTATGTGTTCAAGGACTGGCTCCAAGACCAGATTAACAACAATGTAATCAGGTTGGGCCCAGCTCCAGCACAAGTGGCGGGCGTATTCGTGGGATCAGATGACGATAGTGGCAACGAGGACGAATGGCAGCTGGTCTCCAACCGCGGATCCCAGAAGTACAATAACTGGATGGCCCGCAAGACGACCATTCGCGCCCAGGGAATCATCCGTGCGCGCTAGAATCAGCCTGAGCCCCCAGAATCTGCGGGTGCTGCTTCGGCGTCGTCGTCCCAGCCTGCCTCTTCCAAGAAGAGCAAACGGCGGCAGCGCAAGAAGGAAGAACGCGCCCCGCCAGTTCCGCCACTATCCCGTACTCTCGGCGATTTCATGCCCCCGGAGATGGGGGTCCCTCCTCGGATCCGCCCGGTGATGGATGACTCGTCCGATGACGGTATTGGGTACGCTTCGGTTAACACCGTCGAGCTGGTAAATCCCTTTTCGGTTCCCGACGTTGAAGAACACCAGGTGGACCTTCCTAGTGTCCCCGGTCGTCGCCACCGTCGGAAGAACCGCAGCAGCAGGAGTCGCTGGGGCACAGCCGTCGGTACCTCCGGCCAGGCCGTGCACGCCACTGAGACTAGGCAGCAGGCTCAAGATCGAGCTCAACGTGCGCAGGCTCCCCATCCGGGGATGACGGATTCGCCTCCGCCACTGTTTGTGGTGTGGGACCAGGCAGAACCGCCTCAGCCGCGTCGCGACCAGCTCCGCCCTGCCACAAGTCCATCCCGGCCTCCTGACTCCAGTACGGTGACCATTTCCCGGACTACGACCAGTGAACAGCAGGATGCGCCAAGCACCAGTCGGCCGCCGATCCAACCGGTAAGGCCCGTCATTCCACCAACCGCAGAGCAATCTCCTGCAACCAGGAGCTCGCGCTTGGCCAAAAAGTATGATGTCCTGAAGCACTTGGCCGGCATCCCAGCAAGGCTCTCCATCCTTGAGGCTCTGCGCATGTCATCTGAGATGCGCGAGGCACTCGCTGAAGCCCTGAAGAGCCCCCTCCAGTTTGAGACAGAGGTTGCGGCTGCAGAGGCCTTTCACGCCGAAACGATCGAGGACGCCGAATGTCAGGCAGTTATCTCGTTCTCTGGTAAGGATGAAGACCCTCCTATACAGGGACACATTCGTCCGCTGTATGTCACTGGCCAGTTCAATGGCCTTGAAGTCCGGCGTTGTCTTGTCGACACGGGGTCCGGGATTAACCTGATTCCCACTCGGACGCTCCGGAGATTGGGGTTGTCTGAGGATGACTTGATTCCCTCCGACCTCAGGATCCAGGGGTACGACCGCACCGAGCAAACCCCAGTCGGCAAGATACGTTTGAAGACCCAGTTCGGTGACTTGGTTGCCAACACCGAATTCGTGGTAGTCTCTCAGGACACTGCGTATAACGCATTGATGGGCAGGCCATGGCTCCACCTTCACGCGGCGGTTCCCTCGTCATACCACCAATGCCTCAAATACTCCCTTAATGGTCGAGTAGGCGTGCTTCAAGGAGATGCCTCTCCTTTTGCCTCATGTGAAGCCCGTTATCTGGACGCGGACTATTACAAGAGCAAGGATAAGCAGATCCTGGCAGGTGAGGTTGAGCCTGTCGCTGTTGCGAGCGATCCCTGGGCAGGTCTGGATGACGCTTACGTCCTCCCGATTCACCGGTTGGACGTCGCCATGGTCTTGACGGTCCGCGAGTCTCCTGATGAGACGGCCGCGACCGCCCGCGCCAGCACCAGTGGCCCAGCAGGACCTGGTAGCCCCAATGCAGTTTCCAACGCAGTCTCTCCCGTGGATGATCCCTCCCCGAGTGGAGAGGGTATGGAAGACGCACCCCAGCCTTTGAGGAGGGCGTCCCCGCCACGGTCTATGAGTTAATACAGGTGAACCTTGGAACCGAGGCCGATCCAAGACCCACGTTGGTTAGTGCCGCCATGCCCTCTGAGGAGCGGCAGCAGTACGTGGACTTTCTCAGGCAGCACCGTGATGTGTTCGCTTGGGGCTATGACGAGATGCCGGGGCTAGATCCTCAGGTAGCCGTCCACCGCCTTGGTCTCCCGGCGAACCATCGCGGGTTCAAGCAGCCTCCCAGGAAGATGCACCCATCCCATGGTGCCATGGTTGAGGCCGAAGTTGACAAGCTTATCAAAGCCAACTTCGTGAGGGAAGTTCAGTACCCCAAATGGCTGGCCAACATTGTGCCGGTCAGGAAGAAGAACGGGCAGATTAGAGTCTGCATCGACTTCCGCGATCTCAACCGCCACTGTCCGAAGGATGATTTTCCCCTTCCAGTGACAGAGCTGTTGATTGATGCCACGGCAGGGTTCCAAGCCCTCTCCTTCATGGATGGATACTCCGGATACAACCAGATTCGGATGGCCCCTGAGGATGAGGAGTTCACTGCCTTCAGGGCCCCCCAAGGTACCTTTTGCTACCGGGTCATGCCCTTCGGCCTGAAGAATGCAGGTGCCACCTATCAACGGGCGATGCACCGCATATTCAAGCCAATTCTCGGCACACTGGTGGAATGCTACGTCGACGACTTGGTTGTCAAATCGCGCCAGCGTCAGGACCATCTCAAAGATCTTGAGAAAGTGTTCAGCTTCCTCCGGTCTCGCTGCCTGAAGATGAACCCGTTGAAGTGTGCCTTTGGGGTCACCTCCGGAAAGTTCCTTGGATTTGTGGTAAGATACCGGGGTATTGAGATCGACCCAGAGAAAATCAGGGCGATTAGCCAGATGCCTCCCCCGGGTACCGTCCGGGAACTGCAAGGGTTCCAAGGCCACTTAGCCTATATACGCCGATTCATCGCGAATCTGGCCGGCAAGTGTAAGCCCTTTTCTCGGCTTATGAAGAAAGGTGCCACCTATGTATGGGATAAAGAGTGTCAGACCGCTTTCGAGGAAATCAAGCAGTACCTGCTTCAACCTCCGGTCCTGATGCCGCCCGTATCCGGAAAGCCGCTGGTCCTTTATGTGACCGCCCTGGAACGGTCCCTGGGTGCCCTTCTCGCCCAGAAGAACAACGAGGGAACAGAGAATAGCCTCTATTACCTCAGTCGCATGCTCCTCGATGCGGAGGTTAGGTATTCCCCCATCGAGAAGAGCTGTCTGGCGCTCGTATTTGCCGTACAGAAATTACGGCACTACTTGCAGCACCATGAGGTACAGTTGGTTTCTCGGGTAGACCCGTTGAAATATATCCTGAGCCGACCTATGTTGACTGGCCGTCTAGCGCGGTGGGCTGTGATTCTCCAGCAGTTCGACATCAGGTATGTGTCTCAGAAGTCCATCAAAGGGCAAGCGTTGGCAGACTTTCTGGCCGCTCACCCGACCTCCGCGGATCAGCCGCTGGATCTAGGCTTTCCTGATGAGACCATTCTCTCGGTTGATCGAGCCGATCCATGCTGGCAGATGCACTTTGACGGTGCCTCCCGGAGCCCCACCGGTAGAAGACTCGATAATCCTAAGATCAATAGAGTGGGCTTGGGCATCGTCTTCATTACCCCGGAGCGATCCGTGCTGCCATACTCTTTCCTGTTGTCAGAGGGCTGTACCAACAATGAGGCGGAATACCATGCCCTCATCACCGGCCTCGAGTTAGCTCTCGAGATCGACGTGCCCCATCTGTGTGTGAAAGGGGACTCCGAGCTGGTCGTTAAGCAGATCAATGGCGACTATGTTGTCAGGAAGCCGGAACTTGTGCCATTGTTGGAGTGCACCCTCCTTCTGATGGCCCGGTTCCCTTCTCGGCCAGAAATTGTCCATATTCCCCGGTCGCAGAACGGTCGAGCAGATGCTTTGGCCAGCCTTGCTGCGTCACTTGCGGAGCCTGAACAGGACAACCTGATCGTCCGCGTGACGCGCCGCAGGCTCATCGCTCCCGTTATCCCGGAAGAAGATCGTGGCCCGTTGGTAAGTAATCTCACCACGGTTGCCCCTATGCCCGGAGCCCCGAGTACCCCAGATATAGCAGTCGGATCAGCCCCTGATTGGAGGACGCCTTTGGTTGAGTACCTCCAACATGGCATTCTTCCGTCAGATCGGGCCGAGCGCGAGCGAGTTCGACGCCGCGCATCGCAGTTTGTCCTCCAGAGCAGTCCCGGTCTGGAGAAGATCCTCTACAAGCGCGGGTTTGATGGTGTTCTCCTCCGTTGCCTTCAGGGAGTCGAGATCCCACGAGTCATGAAAGAGGTTCATGCTGGTTCATGTGGCGCCCACCAGACTGGGCCGAAGCTGTCCCACCAGATTCGGAGGTTGGGATACTTCTGGCCCTCTATGATCCATGACTGCATCGAGTACGCCAGGAGGTGCCATGCGTGCCAGGTTCATGCGAACTTTGTGCATCGGCCGCCGGAGCCTCTCCATACCACAAGGTATTCCTGGCCCTTTGCAGTCTGGGGACTGGACGTTGTGGGACCTTACCCGCCGGCGACAGCTCGCCAGTGCCGGTTCATTCTGACCGCCATGGACTTCTTCTCCAAATGGGCAGAAGCGATTCCGCTCAGAGAGGTCAAATCCTGTTCGATCGCTGACTTCGTGACCTCCAACATCATCGATCGATTTGGAGTGCCTCACGCTATCCTCACGGATAACGGAACCAATTTCCGAGCAGCCGAGTTGAAGAAGTTGTACGCCAAGTATAACATCCGCTCGAACCATACATCTCGCTATCATGCGCAGGCGAATGGACAGATCGAGGCGTTTAACAAAACCCTCTCTAACATTCTGCAAAAGATGGTTGGTCAGAACAAGAAGAGTTGGCCGGACAAGCTCCCCAACGCCCTCTGGGCTTATCGGACGATGACTCGCAATTCCACCCAGATGACCCCTTATTCCCTGGTGTATGAAGCTGAGGCTGTCCTGCCCATCGAGATCCAGTTACCGTCCTTGCGCACTGCGGTCTACGACCAGCAAGCGCCGGACAGAGTTGCTGAAGCCCGTCTAGTCGAGTTGGAAGCACTGGATGAGAATAGACTTCGCGCTTTGCACAACTTGGAGAGGCATCAAAGCAGGATGGCTCGAGCTTTCAATAAGAAGGTTCGCCTCCGCTCCTTCCTGCAGGGTGATCTAGTGCTAGCCCTAAGAGCACCGATGATCCCCGGCAGGAAGCCGCCCAAGTTGGAGCCCAAGTGGGAGGGACCTTTTGTTGTCCACAAGGTCTATCCCAATGGCGCGTACTCCCTAGCGACTATGGATGGTGAGCGTGTCACTCCTCCCACCAACGCTAGGTTCCTCAAGAAATACTTTGCCTGAGTGTCACCACGTCCTGCACGACGTTAAACTGCATTCGTCCAGGCTACAAGACGTTAAAACTGTTCAGCATTCGTCCGCGCTGCAAGACGTTAAACTGCCAAGTGCTTCGTCCCGCATGACGCTAAACTGCACTACGTCCGAGCTACAAGACGTTAAACTGTTCAGCATTCGTCCTGCATGACGTAAAACTGCCACTTAAGAACTACGTGCGGCTTGATTCCCATCCTTATGGGATACGTAGGACCGCCTGAACCCTCGTGTTTCAGGCCCAGCCCCATCCTTCGGGAATTTTCATCCCATCTCGGGCCCTTGGCCCAGTTGCCCCCGGGTGTGCGGCGTATGGTGTGAGTGCGGGGCTATGCCCTCATTCACGTCGGTTTGCTCGTCACGCTGTACGCCCCCCTCCACGTTTGGGGATGCCTTCTGCTCCCCCCTTCTTTTTTCCTCATCGTCCTGCATGACGTTAAACTGCACTTCAAGAACTACGTATGGCTTGATTCCCATCCTTATGGGATACGTAGGACCGCCTGGACATTATGTTTCAGGCCCAGCCCCATTTCCCGGGAATCCCTATCCCGCGTTGGGCCTCTGGCCCCAGTTCCCCTCCTTTTTGTGCGAGGCGTATCGCGTGAGCGGGGGATTATGTCCTCATTCACGTCGGTCTACTGGCCGCGCCGTACGCCTCCCCCGTGTGTGGGACTACCTCACACCCCTCATCGTCCTGCATGACGTTAAACTGCCTTTCCAGAACTACGTATGGCTTGATTCCCATCCTTATGGGATACGTAGGACCGCCTGGACGCTTGTGTCTCAGGTCCAGCCCCGTCTCTTGGTTGATCACGGGGATCTGCCCCCCTTCGGTTGCTCTCAGGGTGAGTCCTCCGACCCTTTCCGGAGATCTGTTAACATGTTTTGGGTGCTTCGGTCTATGACTCGTAGTGTCAGATTCAATCCCGACAAGTCCTGTGTTGCTTGTCAGGCCCCGCGCTTCCTCTTGTTCGAGCCTTCACTCAAAGGGATCCTCGTTAGCGGTTTGGGTACGATGCCTCAGTGCTCTCCCACCGCTCCGGGTCGATTTACCGGTGGGTCTTGGGCCGCAAATCGATATGAATCCTGCGATTGAGCGGTTGATGCTCGTTTGCTTGCCCCGTCTTAGGCTGACGCGATCGGATGTTGTGTTGCGAATGCGTCAGCAACGTCCTTGATCGCCATGTCAGCTCTCTCAGGCTCTGAACATTGGTTGCGCAGTCCTCATCACACTCCGCCTTTGTGCGTTGTAGTGGAATCTTGACACTCTCTTCATACTGACCTCTGGTACGCCTCTACACGTTAGGCAGACCAACCAGGGTAATGATGTCGTTCGAGGCTCCCATGATCTGAGCACCAAGGATATATGCAGATATCCTCCCTAAGGGCCATGCTTAGCTGGACCCTCGTCCCCATAAGGAGGAGGGAGTCGCCCGAACAATTGCGTTCTGGGCCCAGTATATCTGGAGGCTAGCATCTCTGCCCCTCGGGTGATGGACATATGCAGACCCCTATCCCAAGACTCTTCTCCTGGAATCGTGCGTGACCGCAGGGCTGGGTATGTTCCCACCCCCGCCGTGTCCGCCGTACCGCAATAAGCGGATTCCTCCATGGTCCGAACCACACGACCTTAAACTGTGTTGTCTGGTCCTACCACACGACCGTAAACTGTGATCGTCTTGGCCGCCCGACGAGAAAAACGGCACTGCATCGTGATGTCCTCCTCAGGGGACACTCATGTTGGGCGCTGGTTAATGACCACGCCATTCATCAATGCCTTCCGTGGCTTGATTATTGCGGCGACGCCAGAGATTTCTCAATCACAGGCATGTCGCCGCACAAAGAAAAACCATTCATCTTTAAGGACAAACAAGAAATATCAAATGCCGCTCCTTATGTGTGCGAGGGTCAGACCCGCACTCTTCCCCACGCTGGTGCCCGATTGTGTTGCACCGCGCTTCAAGAACTACGTGCGGCTTGATTCCCATCCTTATGGGATACGTAGGAACGCCCGGATGTTTGAAACTTCGGGTCCAGCCCCCCACCTCTTAGAGATTCCCCCTTCTCTGGGAAATCCGCCGCCTTCAGGTCACCCTCAAGGCGTGTTCCCCGACCCCTTGCCGTGGTCCACCGGTGTCAAGAGTACTCTGGTTTATTGCCAGGAGGGTCAGGATCCGCTTGGTCAGGTTTCCTCCACTTTTCAGGCTTCGTGCTCCCTTTCATTCGGACCCATCGTCTACGCCCTGGGTGGAGCCCCCGTGAACGGTTCGGACACAATGCCTCAGTGCTCTCCCACCGACTCGGGCCGGTACCCCCAATGGCCTCGGGCAGCAAATCGATATGAATCCTGCGATTGAGCGGTCGATGCTCGTTTGCTGCCTCATTCCACCAACGGTTAGTGCGATATTGATGCTGCTTTTCTGCCACGGTCGGCAGTACTCCCATATCGTTACACCGGTGCCCCCAGTCCTTGAGTGAATGGCCGCATGATTCACATTTTCCACCTCCCATTCTGACCAGGCGAAACCTCGACACTCTTGACACTATCTCTCAGTGCATCTTCGCATATCCAGGGGATATGACCACGATGTGGCGTGCTTTGAGTCCTTATGGTCCGAGCTCTAAGACCTTAAACTAAGATCTCTCCTTATGGTCCGAGCTCTAAGACCTTAAACTAAGATCTCTCCTTATGGTCCGAGCTCTAAGACCTTAAACTAAGATCTCTCCTTATGGTTCGAGCTCTAAGACCTTAAACTAAGATCTCTCCTTCTGGTCCGAGCTCTAAGACCTTAAACTAAGATCTCTCCTTCTGGTCCGAGCTCTAAGACCTTAAACTAAGATCTCCCCTTCTGGTCCGAGCTCTAAGACCTTAAACTAAGATCTAGCCCTTATGGTCCGAGCTCTAAGACCTTAAACTAAGATCCTCTAGCCCTTATGGTCCGAGCTCTAAGACCTTAAACTAAGATCTAGCCCTTATGGTCCGAGCTCTAAGACCTTAAACTAAGATCCTCTAGCCCTTATGGTCCGAGCTCTAAGACCTTAAACTAAGATCCTCTAGCCCTATGGTCCGAGCTCTAAGACCTTAAACTAAGATCCTCCACCTTTATGGTCCGAGCTCTAAGACCTTAAACTAAGATCCAGCCCTTATGGTCCGAGCTCTAAGACCCTAAACTAAGATCTACCCCAAATGGGGTCCTACGTCCTGCATGACGTTAAACTGCACTCACAGAACTACGTGTGGCTTGATCTCCAGCCTGATGGAGTACGTAGGAACGCCCGGGCATTTCGACTCGGGTCCAGCCTCAGGGATCGATAAGTCCCCCCCCTCCTCGTCGCCGGCCGTCTGGCCTGACTTCGGGTAGAGTGGTGCAGTTGTGATATTCTCCCCGATTCAGCTCGGGATGCCCCATCGCAAGGATGGGAAGCGACAGTTTCCTCGTCAGAGAGGTGCTGTCTGAGAATTGAGGTGACTCACGGCCAGATTAGTGCATCCACCTAATACGTTTTCCCCACGGTGGCGCAATTTTGAGAGCGTTGGATTCTGTCCGAACAAATCGTCACTTCGCCCCACGCTTCGCATGCCCTGTTGATCTGGATTTTCCACCCTTGTGTCTGAAGGAACCCCAAAGCGGTATTCATGATGACATGTGGTCCGCCTCCTGCAATATGAATGATGGCCTTTTTCGGTCCGTCTATTGCAGTTGTTATGGTCGATCCACTGTCCGCCTACCGTCTTGGGCATTTCCTGGAAGGCCGACCGTTGTGGATGTCTGGATTCGGGACACACGATTCACCTTTTCTCATTTCCCTATGTTCGGATAAAATCTCAACGCCCCTAGCATTGTCCCGCTCGTGTGTTGGAACAGGTTGGGGGGATGGTACATTGATTAGGTCTGAGGTCTCCTTTCTTAGGAATGACCTCCCTCTTTTATCCAAAAACCCAGGCCCAATTGTGGATGCCTGATGCTCGGTTAACACTCCCGCAAGACAACGAATTGTGGTTGAGCATATTAAACCGAAAGACGCAGATAAATATATTGATTCATACAAATGGATCGAAATATTGAATAACGGAAGCAAAATGTTCTAGGAATGGAAAAAAACAAAGCCCCTAGGGATTAGCGTGCTGGATAAGTCTTTCTAATGCCGCTACCCTTTGGCTGGCGGCCTCCAGGGCTGCTTCTCGTTCTCTGCGTGCCCTCTCCTCGTCGGCGGTCGCAGCACGCAGTTCGTCAATCCTGGCCTGTGCGCGCTCCCGCTCGACTTGGAGTGTGACCATCTGTTGGCCCGCCTCCATCAGCTGTACCTGAGCGTCGATCAGTTGTGCCGATAGTTGCTCCACAAGCTCGGTACATGCTGCGACGAAGGCCTCCTTCTCTGCCGCCTGCCCTTCGAGGCGCCGGACTTCCTGCTCTGCCGCGATGAGCGCCTGCGTGCTCTCCGACATGTCCCGACTTTGTGCGACGTCGGCACGCCGGCGGCTCTCGCGCATCTTCTCGGCCATGAAATCACGGACCGTCAGATGGAGGCGTTGAGCATCAGCTCCCCCGGCACACAGGAAGCGCAGCCAGGTCTGAAGTGATCCCATGCGCCCCAGCCATTCCGATGGGTCTCGCTTGAGGAAGCGCTGGATGCCCTTCCACCCCCTGCGTCGCGTTACCCGGCTATCCTCGACCGCCTCCGCGTCCGAGTCATCCATCTCCTCGGGGTCGGCAGGCCGGTAAGCAGGGAAGGCAGCCAGCAGGTCTGCTGCAGGGTCCGCCCCTGGGAGGTCCTCACGAGGGATAGGTTCCCCAACATCCGGGCAACCTTCTTCTCTCTCCCCAGCGGCGTCGACACCCTCGTCAGCCCCCAACCTCTCTCCGATGTCAGCACCGCCGGCGTCCGGAGCCCCCTGATCAGCAGTTGATGGGGCCAGCTCGGTTTGGAAGGTCTGTTCCGGAGCAGGCGGCATGTCCACCACTGGTCCACTCGTAGATGGCCCGGGTTCGGCAACCCGACGAGCCTCCAATGTTGAGATCACTGCGCGGGGCATGCCATGGTTAGTCACGGATCGTCAATGGCAAGCACCAGCAGTAAAGTAGGGAGACTTACGGGAGTTCGGAGCGTCATCTTCCGCTACCCCGGTCGCCGCAGGAACAGTTGCAGCAGGGGACCCCTTAGCGCTTGACAGTTCGATAATGGGTGCCTGGCCCCCGCCTTGTCCTGCTGGCGCCTCTCCTACTCCTGTTGAGGACGCCTGACCGACATCCGTGTGCTCCTGAGAAGGATGGAGAAACGGGTTAGAAGCTGCATAAGAGAATGGATGAAGCAAGTTGAGTAGGGATAGAAGCGGACCTCGAGGAGCTCAGTGACATCAACGTTGTCAGAGCCGGCCACCTCGCCACTCTCCCGTGGGCTCCCCCGATGGGACCTTCCCTCGGAGCCTTCATCCTCCCCCGTCTCCTCCTCCTCCTCGGAGTCGCTACTGTCATCTTCTCCCGGCGGCATCTGTTCTGGAGCGGGCTCGAGACCGAGCATCACCTTCACCAGAAGGGATGGCTCCGCACGCTGACCACGTTGGCGCGCGTACTCGTCCATGGCCGTCAGATATGCATATTGCCGGTTGAAGTCCACCCTGTCGGTGATCTGGAGGCGCCCGACCTCTGGCAGATAGATTCCTTCTCTGAGTATCTTTCGCCAGATGACGTCGGTCCCCAGTGACTGCCGCAGGGTCATCCAGGCCGACCACAGCGCCGGGAAGACCGCATCGTGGGAGGGTTCGAGCAGACGCCTCACCTGCTTCCCGGGCCGCTCCTCGACCGCCGCATGCGCCCCCTCTCTGGGCGCCGAGGTCGTGGCGGCAGCCTGCGATGCGCCCGCCGCCGAAGTCCCTGCTCGTGCCGGCCCCGCTGCTTGGCGCGCCTCCGTTCTCCCCCGTGTGGCGGCGCCTCGCCTCCTCCCTTGACGCCCGGTCTCCGCACGGGTGACCTCGAGCCGCCGAACTGGCTTCCGTAGAAGCCCCTCAGGGTACGCGATGGCCCAGTGTTCGGCATACTCGGTTGCCAAGCCTGCGTCGATCCCGGTAGGAGGGAGAGTGATGACGTCGCCAGAGCCGAAGGCGACGAACATCAGCCACATCTGGCGAAGGACGCAAGGGTTCGTCTCCTCCCGGACAGCGGTGAATACCCTCTTCGGCATCCGCTGAAGACACCCGAACTGCCTGGCGAACCGGGTCGGCACGTAAGGCTCGCAGATCACCTTCCCGTCGATCCGAGCCACGAGCACCCCGCCCCGCATGTTCAGGAAGTATTCATGCTGCTCCAGCGGGCCCTGTCCGTTGTCGATCATCTGGCCGACGGGAGTGGGGAACGGGCTGAAGTTGAAATTGGCATGATTGCCAATCCGAACCCTCACGCCCTCCTCACTGAGGGTCATCGGAGCGACCCCCGCAATGTTCAGCAGGGAGGGTCGCAGGCCGTTGCCCGGAGGACTAATGGCATTTGGGAACGTATACCCACCAAGGTGAGCAGCCACCCAGCCGTGGAAGAACTGAAAGGGCCCACAGATCCTTCGTGGCGACCCCCCTCGTGAGATGCGTCCCAGAATGGCATATATCCTTGCCAATACTGGGACCCCGAGGTTGTACCTCTTATTGGCAGCCATGGCGCCCGCCATCGCCAGCGTCGCCGGGCGGACGCCCATCCTCGCATCCCGCACTGGCAGGAGCCACCCGCTCAGAAAGGCGGCCAGGAACGCCGCGTACCGGACGTTCGGGTCCCGGGCCTCGATGACGCCGTACCCCCATGAGCGGTAATCGCCCGTCTCCAGGACCCGCCAGTACGACCCGTTCCGGCTCCTCTGAGCTGCGGTCGGGCACCGCTTCCCCCTGCCTGGCATCTTGACCGCCGGGTCATGCTCCAGGAACTGGCCAAACCAATCCTTGTAGGCTATGTCCTTCTGGAAGTCTTGGATCCCGAGCCGCTGCGAAGCCAGGTCAAGAAGATGCCAGGTCAGAATGGGAGTCCGTGACCTGTCCTCCCAGATGTTCTTCGGTGGCAGGAACTCATCGTACTGGTAGCCCTCCAGCGGGATACCTCCGATGCAGTGGATGTCCCAGAGACCGATGCCGACCTCCCCATGGTGAAGATGGAAGGTGTTGGTATCCGGGGACCAGCGAGTGAACAGCTCCGGCCCGAGCTCAGACTGCTGGTAGAAGTGGAACTGCGACGTCCACACCGCCTCGAACAGGCCGATGTACCGCAGCTCCTCTGCGAAGTGATCGCAAGTGTGGCGTACCCAGAACGCCCAGGCCCATTCACTGGTAAAGTTGCCCCCAGATCGCAAGTCCCAGTCCTTCAGCCAGCCCTTGGTGTCGTCAGTGACACTCTGACGGTATGTGCTCGAGTAGAGGGCTGGAGAATTCTCCACAGTAGGCTCACCCCCGTCAATGGTCCGCGTCCTCGGGTTCAGGACGTAGACATCCAAGTGCCTGGTTTCCCTGGCAGGATGCCCATTGTTGGTGATGTTATAGCGGTGAAGCTCGTCCTCCCGAGTCACCCAGGTCCGCGGCGCATCAACCTCGAACCCTGGCACTGGAACCTCATCCAGGAGGCCAAAGTTCCAGAGCGGCAGGTTGTCCGACAGTGGATATGTCTTCTGGGCCGGCGTTAGTAAGTCGAACAAGGATTGATTGTTAGAAACAATCTCCTTGGCTCCGTAAACCTCCTCGTTCTTCGCCATCTCGGCTCTGCGAGTGGCGGCATCCCCTTCATTTCCTCTGTGCGCGGCCATCTCGGAAGATTCGGGAGTCGTGCGGGTTAAGGGATGAAGCGTGCGGGATCGGACGAGGCTGGTGGAAAAGTTTGAGAGGCGGCGCGCAATCCAAGTGGACGGCGCGCAATTGGGAAGACTGTCGCGCAAAGTTCCGGGTTTTCGCGCAAAAACAGGCGAAATCCGGACGGTTTTGCGCGCCGATCGGGCGAATTTCGCGACCGGAAGAGGCAATTTCGCGCACGAGAGCTTTGGAGCTTATTGCGCGGAAGGCCAGAGTACGGAACGCGGGACCCAGCGCCCCTATTTATAGGCGAGGCCGGGTCCGCGCTGCGCGGAAAGCGCTTTGCGCGACCGCAGCGGCGAATTTCGCGACCGGCGCCCCTTTTTTGCGCGCCTAAGTCCCGCGCCGCCCAGGACTTCGGCATTCCGGCGTCTCCCTCGGAACCCGATCGTTGCGACCTCTCGCCGATCAGATTCCGAGGGGGGGCTTTTGTAGACGCCGGAAAAGTCCGTTGTTCCCAAACGAAGCTCCGGATGCGGAAAGCGAAGTGATATTTGGAGTCGGAAGAACGTTTCGGAGGGCCCGGAGGCCTTGCGCGGAATTTCAGAGGCCCGCGCGCAAAGGTGATGTTCCGCGCGCAAACCCCCCGGGATGCGCGCAATGCGCCGGTCCGGCGCGCAATTTTGCGCGCCGCGGGTCCGCGCGACTCCCCTGCGCGCCGCGCCCGATTCCGCGCCCGCGAGGAGAATTTCGCGCTCGCACCCTGGATTCCGCGCCCGGGGTTGCCTATAAATACAAGGCGACCCCCAACGTTTCAAAGGTTGCTGGAAGCTGAAACGTCTCTCGTGCGCGCAATTCAACCCCTTCCGCGCGCAATGACGAACTTCAGGTAACCTCCTTTCTTTCGCGCAAGAAAGCCTCGGGGTCCGCCTTCGCGCGCAATCCCCGCTGGCTCCTTTCATTTGAATAAAAAATCACCCTAAGGCCTTTGCGCGCAAAAGCACCCGCTTGCGCGCAATTGCCCCCGGGGTGCGCGCAATCCGGCCTGATTGCGCGCACCCCCCCTTATTTCAAGTGGCCATTCGTTAAAGAATGAGTCGTTGCCCCCGCGCGCTATCCGAAGCCCGGTGTGAGCAATCTCAAGCATCCGCGCGCAAGGCGCTGGCCCAATTGCGCGCCAGCCGCCCCGATTGCGCGCCGGCCCGCAGTATTGCGCGCAAAGCTTCCTTTTTGCGCGCAATCTGCCAGGGTCGTCCCCCTTGACCCCCTGAGGGTACCCGTCTGCGTGGCGCCCGATGATCCTCATCCTGGGCACCCGAACCGTGCGCTGTCTTCCCGTGCAGCCTTCCAGGCTCGTGCGAAGTGACGCGGACCCATCGGCGGCAATCATCGTCCAGCATGACGTTAAACTGTGCATTCGTCCAGCATGACGTTAAACTGCCCATACGTCCTGCACGACGTTAAACTGTACATCGTCCGCGCTGCAAGACGTTAAACTGCCAAGTGCTTCGTCCGGCAACCTATGCCCAGCATGACGTTAAACTGCATATTCGTCCTGCATGACGTTAAACTGCACAATGTCCAGCATGACGTTAAACTGCACATCCGTCCAAGCTGCACGACGTTAAACTGCCTAGCCCCCATCGTCCGTGCTGCAAGACGTTAAACTGCCAAGTGTCTCGTCCTCAACACATGACGTTAAACTGTACTTCGTCCGGCAAGACGTTAAACCGTCCGCTTCGTCCTCAACACACGACGTTAAACTATACTTCGTCTGGCAAGACGCTAAACCGTCCGCAACCTGATCCCGTGCTCTGCACGCAGGGTCTCCCCCGGTTTGGACGTGGCCCCCACCCGCTCGTCTCTGCAGGGATGTCGGGATTGTCCCCCTTTTTGGGACGATTTAATGGGAGTGGCTTTTCCCTACGGGGGCAGGGTATTACAAACCCCTAGTTCCTCGTGGGAGGCTGCACATGTGTATCTCCATTGCGCCTCCCCCCTGCCGAAGCCAGTAGAGGGTCTGACTGGGATCGAGGTGTCTTCCGCTTTCGGTCCAAGTCCCTTCCAACTGAGTTTTGCAGCATCCGGGCTGCCCCAAGTGCGTAAGTCCTGACAGAATGAACTACGTGGACTTTGATCCCTGTCTTCTATACAGGGTACGTAGGAAGCCTCCCTGAGGTCCAAGCCCACCACCTGGTCGTCCCGGTCGTATTTACGTCGGTTCGTCCATCAGTGGACCCCTCCAGGGTCCACACTTGCGTTGATTCACCTATGAATCCGCCCCTGTGGGAGACTGCCCGTGTGTATCTCCACGGTGCCTCCCCACAGCCCCCCTTTTCCATTTCTCCTTTTATCGTCCAGCATGACGTGAAACTGTGATCCACCCGGCCGTTCCATCCCCCTCTGTGCGAGGTGGTTCGGTTCAATCCTCCGCCCGGCGGCCTAGACCTCTTCGTGAGTCGGCTTGCCGACGTCCAGCATGACGTTAAACTGTATGCCCGAACTACGTTGACTTTGATCCGTGTTAACGCGCGGTACGTAGGAAGCCCCTCTGGGGTCCAAGCTCTTTACTCCATCATCCATCCTGATCCTTACCCGGGCCGCCACATCCCGGTGGGGTCATGCCACTTCACTCCACTCCACGTTACTTGGGAAGCCGCCCATGTGCTGGCCCCAGCGTCGGAGGTTCCCCGCAAGGGGTTCTGTCATCTGATCCACTTTTCGTGTTGATCGGTCTGATGCCGTCCCCGCTGGACGTTAAACTCGCGGCATACCCCGTGTTAAACATGGGAAGCTGAGGAAAACCTCAGGTGACACAGTTCCCCGCACCTAGTACGGGATGCCTCAGGCCATTATGCCTTCGAGAAGCCCTATTAGGGACGGAAGACAGATGTGCAGAGCCGCAGTGTTACGACACGCCCCCAGCACCCAGAGCCACCCGGCCTTCTCACCGCAGGTTGCTGCCCCGCCCAGACTCCTTGGAACGTCCGGGCGGAAGCAGCGTAATTAACCGGTGTCCATGAAGATATGGCGCCGGGAACGAGATTCACGAACATTCTTAAGTCTATGAGGGAGACCCGGATTAGGCGACAAGTTCCGAGGAGACGTCCAAGGAAGGAGGAGCCGACATCCCATCATCCCGGTTTCGATCAAGGAGCAGACGCCCCTGAATAAGGGACGGATGCCGCCCGCCCTTGGAAAGCGGGACTGCGGGACCACAAGCCGCGCGCCCATCCCCTCGGGTTGACGGGTGCACGCGCGAACGCGTCCTGGCGGAACAGCGTAACCCGACGCACATCTGCACCGAAACACATCCCCTAGGCCTTTTTCTTACCTGGAGTGCTTGGTGTGGTGAAGGATTATATCCACATTCACGTTAGTTTGTTTAGTGTACAATACACCTCCTCTATCCAGGGAATCTTATTCCATGACCCTCGTCATCACTGCAAGACGCTAAACTGCGAGCTTGTCAGGCCTTCCCGACCACGGCCCAGCCTCCGACCCCTTGGCCTTGCCGGGCCCCTGGGCCCAGGTTCTGTCCCACAAGATTGTGTGTTGTGGTGCGGGATTATGTCCCCATCCACGTCAGGCTACTCGCTGCATCGTACACATCATTGTTAGGGTATACTGCCCCCTAGGTATCTTTTAAACTACATATGGATTGATTCCCATCTTTATGGGATACGTAGGACCACCCGAATGACTAAGCTTCGGGTCCAGCCCCATCTCTTGGGAATCTCCATCCCATCTTGGATCCATGGCCTACCCTTCCTCCATGAGGGGTGTATGTGGCGTGGTATGGGATTATGTCCTCATTCACGTCGTTCCTGTAATGACCACGCCATGTACCTCTCCCTCCTAAGCTGTTCCATCGACCTTTTTCAGCGGTTCACCAATATGCCTAAGGGTACTCTGGTTTATTACCTGGAATGCCAAAATTTACTCGGACATGTCCGCACCCGCTTTCCAGGCTTTCCGTATCCCTGCATCAGGGCTTCCATCATCTTTCACACCCGGAGGGACCCCCCAAGAACGGCCTGGATACTACACCCAAGGGCTCTCCTACTGTTTTGGGTCAACGCCCCCGAGGGTTTTGGACAAAAAAACGATAAAATCCCGCGTTGAAAATATGGTCAGCGGTCGATGCTCGTTTATTGTTCCCACGCCAGGCTAACGCAATATGGAGACTGGTTTTTTCCGCCACGGTTAACAGTTTTCCTCTATCTCCACGCCAACCCCATTAATCCCAAAATTTCGGTTACACGATTCACATCCTTATCCAGTCTCATAATGACTAAGTAGAATCTCGGAACTCTTGGTACTTTTCCTCCGTGCACATCTACGTGTTGGGGGAACAAGCCGCGTTAAAGGTGTCTTGCATGGATCTCTTCCGACTCCCCATTGAAGGACGCCCCATGTTTTGTGATAAGGATTCCCCCCCCCCTGTTTCCCACACCGATTTTAACTCACGTGGGCTGAGGGATTGGGTTGACGTCTGCGCTTACTCGGGAAGTTGTCTCCATTCACGGTCCGATCTCTAAGACCATAAACTAAGATATCCTCAGAACTATGTTCATATTGCCTCCCATCCTCATGGGATACGTAGGACCACCCAAACACCTTGTCTTTGGGTCCATCCCATTTAGGGATCTACTCTCTCTCCCCCCCCCCCCAGTTTCACCTCTTACCTCAATATAGGCCCCTCGGCCTGAGGTCTCCCTCTCGGAGTGACGTACAGTGTGATGTGGGATCATGTCTCCATCAATTGTGTTTCATGAAACTGCGCACATTCCCCACCTAGCATCACCTCTGCTACGTGCGTGCTGCATGACGTTAAAATGCATGCTTGGTCATGTCACATGACCCTAAACTGTGACATTATCGTCCTGGCCGCACGAAGAAAAATGGCACTACAATGTGATGACCTCATTATAGAGAACGTCATTTTGGGTATTGGTCACATGACATGCCATTTGTCAATGCATATCATGTCCTGATTCTTGTGGTGACACCAGGGCCTACTACCCTAGGCCTGTTGCTTCACAAAAAAAACCACTCACCTTAAAGGACAAACAAGAATTAAAAATTCCATTTCTTTTAGTGAAATGGACATGACCGCACTCCTTTTTTCCCCAGCACTGGTGCCCTACCGTGCCACCCTGCAGATCTATGTATGGCTTAATTCTCATCCTCATTAGATACGTAAGAGTGCTCGGGCACTTCCCTGTAGGCCCAGCCAAACGTTCTTGTTCGGTCCCTCGACTCGAGCATTTCCCCAGAGAACACATGGAATGTAGGGCTTAGGTCCTCATTCACGTTGGGGTTTGTAATCGCCTTGCCATGTGTCTCCTTCTCCCCTTACCCATTCATGGTCCGAGTTCTAAAACCATAAACTAAGAATCCCTCGAGAAATACGTGAAGCTTTATCCCCATCCTCATGGGGTACGTAGGAACGCCTTTTAATTATACTTTGGGCTAAGCTCGACTCTCATTAATGGTCCCTCGACCTAAAATTGTATGAGAAGCACATGGTGATTATAACCTTCGGTTCCAATTCATGTTAGATGTCTGAGATACCCCACCGGGTGCCTCCCCTGTTTCCTCCTGCCCTTTGGTCTGAATTCTACGATCCTAAACTAAGATCTCCCTATTGAAAAGGACTCAGATCCCTCTTTCTAATACGTCTCGGTGTCGTATTCAGATGTGTTTCGGACAAAGAACCTGAATTGTGGAATTTTCATGGGGACATTCCCCCCGTCCGATGACCAAGCTTCATGAGCTCTCTATTTGGATCCTCATCCACTTCCGCATTCAAAATGACCCTCATACGACAGGGATACTAGGCATAAGGGAACTCCATGGATGCTGGACCTAAGGGCTCCCAATTGTTTCGTGCCAACGTCCCTAAGGATCTTTGACAGCATTTGCGACATGGTCCCGTGTTTCGAACATGGTCAATGGTCAACCCTCATATCATTGTCCCCATTCTAGGATAACATGATATGGACGCTGCGTTTCCACCACGGTTAACAGTTATCCTCTATCGTCATGCTGCCATCATTGTGATCCAAATCCCGAGCGTCATGATTCACACATTTCCACTTCCTCATGTTCATGTGGAATTCCAACATATTTTCCTCTATCTCTTCGCACATCTAAGTGCGCCACATGGGCGTGTTAGTATCATGGGGATGGTATTCACCAAGCATCTCTCCACACTAACATCACCTTTTCGGTGTCGGGAAAGTCCCACCACTACTTGTTTCCCACACCGATCATGGCTCATGTGGGCTTAGTAGTTTTGGCAGGATGTATACCAACACGAACAGGCTTCTCATCGTCCTGCATGATGTTAAACTATGCTTCAAAAACTACATATGGCTTGATTCCCATCCTCATGGGATACGTAGAGACACCCTGGTATTTTGCCTAGGGTCCAGACCATAGAAATCATTTATCCCATCCTTCCCCTTTCCGGCCCCCCTGGTCGGACCCCTCGCTAGAGAGGCCCTTTCCTAAAGAAGGAAGGATTCATGACCAAACCAATGCGCCCATCCGGTGTACTCCCACCACGATGGTGTAACTACCTATGTGTTGGATTCTATTCGGATAAAGAATCACTCTATATTCCACGCTTTGCATGCCCCTTATTCAGACCCTCGGCCCCTTTCATGTCTGAAGGTACGCCCTAACGGCCTGGTATCATGCCGCATCGGCTCACATACCATCCTCAGCCAATGTTATGGAAGACTGGTCATGTTTGGAGGGACCCCCCAACAGTATGGATGCTCGACCCAGGGTCTGCCAACCGTCCTGGGTCAACGTCCTGAAAGAATGACCGACAACATTTTTGACATGGTCCCATGTTTTGAACATGGTCAACGGTCGACCCTCATTTTTTATCCCCATTTCAGGATAATGTAGTAAGGATACCGCTTCTCCTCCATGGTTAACAGCTATATTTTATTGTCATGCCATCTCCACAGTGCTCATAATCTTGGGAATCATACTTCACGCATCCCATTCCCGTATGTTCGGACAAATTTCAGTTCCCCTGGCGTTTCACCATTCGTGAATGAGGGAACGCTGAAGAAACGGTAATTCGGCTGTTTTGAGAAATTTATTCTCTATCCAAGCTTCTCCCATCTTTCAGAAATCCGGAATGGTAATCCAAATCTCGGATGCTCGGAGCTTGGTCTCCAATCCTATGTTAGGTGGGACGAGAAGGCAACTATCTCCTATTTCTCACATCGTGTGTGTCCCACGTGAGCTTGGGGAATTAGCACAGAACGTCGCGCAAACACTGTAGGGATGTAACGAACCGATTTAAACAGTGGAAATTGTGCGTTCTACGACATTCAAAACTATGGAAGAATTTGAAGCACGAAAGTACCAATAAAATTTATTTATTTTGTTATAGTACCCAGGGGTCGATTCCCCCCGTGTACGGGTTGACCTCGTCAAAAGAGTGTTGCAGATCCGCCACCCTTCGGCTTGTGGCGTCCAAGACTTACTGCCGCTGACTCAGCTCCCACTCCTCCTCAGCAGCGGCGGGGCGCAGTTCGTCAGCCTTGGCTCTGGCCCTCTCTACCCCGGCCTGAATGGTATCCATTATTCCCGAAGCCTGCCTCATATGCTCCTCTGCCACTACCAACCGGGCCTTCAACCGTGAGACCAGATCATATTGTGCATTGAGAGAGGCTGAGTGCTCATCTGCCTGGGTCTGTAGCGGTTGGACCTCGTTTTCAGCCTCCTGGAGCTTCTTGATGTTCTTCGCCTTCCTCCACTGCCAGCCCACGCTGATCCCATGATCATGCTCCTAGATCTTCTCAGCCATAAGATCTCAGACGGGCGCGTGAAGACATTGGGCATCCACTCCCCTAGCACATAGTTCATGTAGCTGCGAGCAGAGTCTGTACATTTGGTCCAGCCATAGCGCTTGGGGGGTGTCATTGATGAAGCGCATGATTAGCTTCCACGACCGGCGGCAGACTATGCTGTTGTCCTCCTCGTTAGAGGCCATTTCATCCCAGTCTGCGTGATTGGCATGGTCATATGCAGGATACGCCTGTGGGAAGTCCTCGATAGGATCTGCATCTGGCATTGAATCTGGCGCAACATCTGGCGCCGAAGCAGGCATGACTGGAGTGGGGCCGGCCGGTCGATCCTCTTCATCGGATTCCACCTCAATGACCTCGGGCACGACCCTGCTGGTGGTCTTGACAGTGAGGATGTGTGTTTCAGCTCGGGGAGATGGAGGGACTATCGCCACCATCACCGACATGCCCCTAGGAGGGATGCCACCGGACATCCAGACTAGCCTTTCCATAGCAGCCCACGCCAGTCAGATAACTGTATGATAGAGAGGGACATAAACGTTATTTGGCATAGTCTACATATGATGGCAAGGAAACCGGTAGGGGAAACTTACAGAGATCGACCTCTTGGTGCTGCTCTTGAGCTGATAATGATGGGACCCCGAGGTAAGGCCCTTCATATGGTGTTGGAAGTTCTGGATATTCCGGAGGAGACACCTCAGGTTCTATGGTCCCACCAGACGCGGAACTAGACGCATCGATAGGCGCGGGTTCTAAAAGTCATGTATCATCACCCGTCGAGGGGCGAGAACGAGGCCTGCGAACAAGTTCCTCTTGCATGGCTCAAACATCGGTGAGAAGTCCATAATTTCCCAATAATGGACCATGAGGAAAGAAGTTCAGAATGCATCCTCGAGATCCTCTGTGAAATCATTGGAATCGTATCCTTGATCTCCTACCTCGCCCTCCTCCAACGGGCTCCCTCTTCCAGCCTCATCCTCCCAAGAAGAGTCCTCTAATTCTTCTGGCAGGTGGAAGTGCTCCCTCAGATCGGCACCTGACAACTGTGGGGGGACCGTTAGATCCAGCAGTACCCTCACCCAGTCTGTTATTGGGCTAAGGACACCACTGGAGTGAAAATAATCCTCCAACTCGTCCAAGTATTGCTCTGCCTCCACCGGAGATGCCATGAAACCAGCCCGGACTGGGCCTATGCCCGATAACTCCATACTGAGGCGATTCAAGTGCGCCCATATCTCGGGTGGACTGAGGAATTTCCAGTTGAAATCCTAAATGTGCCAAGCCTCTTGGAAGATGACATCCTCTACCATGTCAATATGACGCAGCCACTTCCCCAGAGACTGAGTGGATATCCTACAAAATCCCCTCGGAGGCTGCCCCTCCGGTTGGCCCTGCTCTTCCGGAATCAACGGATCTGCCGCTGTTGCCACACCCTCGGCCGGTGCGGGTCTCACCGCCACGGCAGCCCCACCACCGCGAGATGCCCTAGCTACCCTCCAACTCCGACCTCAGGATAGAGTAGGCCCACCATCACCAACCCGAATAGTTGGCTTCTTCCGCATCTCCCCTGGGTATGCAGCCTCCCAACTAATTGCATACTCCCTCACCAATCCAAAAGCAGCGGTGGATGGAGGTAATGCAATTCGCATCTTCCAATCTTCCCATGTGAACATGAGCCACAACTGCCTCATCACACACAGGTGCTCCTCATGACGCACCTCCCAGTAGACCTGCGGGGTCAGCCGCTGGAGGCACCAGAACTGCCTCGCAAACCGATGCAGGGTGTACGGCTCGCAGAGCGGCTCACGATCCACTCGTGCCACTAAAACTCTAACTCGAAAGGCTAGGAAGTAAGCCCAGTGCTCTTCTGTTCCCCGTCCGTCGTTAGTGAGTATCCCCGTCGACAATGGGAAGGGGTGGAAATTAAACTCATCCTCCCTCCACACTCGGTTTAGCACCGTCAGCATGATTAATTTGAAAGGGAAGCTCCCGACCACATTCAGGATGGAGGGGTAGAAGTTTGATCCTGACGGCAAGATAGGGATTGGATATTCATAGATCCCTGTGATGTGCGCCGCAACCCACCCATAGAGGAGGTGGAAGGGCCCGAATATCCTTGGCTGCTTCTTGCCCTCACTAATGTGCCGCAACATTCTGTACATCTTCGCGAGCATGGGAATTCCCAGATTGACTCACTGCCCCATGGCCAGCATAGACGCCATGATAAACGAGCTGGGCCGCACCCTCATGCTGGTATCCCTCATCGGTAGTATCAAACCGCAGATGAGAGCCACAATGAACGCCTCCAGCCTGACTATCGGCTATTGTTCAGTACTGACACTGAAACCCCAAGTCTTCAATTGGCTGTCCTCCAAGACCCGCCAATACAAGTTCTCCTTACCCTGTTGGGCCACACTCAGACATGTTCGAGACCTCGGAGGGAACTCTCGATTTTCTGGGAAATTCAGGAAGCTCTTGAACCACTTTTTAAAGTGGACATCCCTCAATGCCTCCTTGTCCTCTCTAGCGATGAGTGCCATTAGCGCCGACACCAGTCACGGCATTTTCTCTGTATCCTCCCACGTGCTCATTATGGGGAGGAACTCATCATACATGGCCCCCAAGATCAGAACCCCCGAAATATGGTGGACATCCCATAGGCTGATGCCCACCTCCCCGTGGTGCAGGTGAAAAGTATTAGTCCTAGACGACCATCTGCACATCAATTCCGGCATCAGTTGTTTCAGTTGGTAAATGTGGAATTGGGAGACCCATTCTGCCTCATATAAACCCACTCTTCTCACCTAGACCCCAAACTCCTCGCATGAGGCACCTACCCAGTAGGCCCAGGCCCGGTCATCATTAATGTTTCTACCCTGGAGCAGGTCCCACTCATCAGACCACCCCTTCTTCGGATCCTGCAATGCCATCGTCATCATGGTATCGTACAGAGGAGGGGATGTCTCTAGTTACAGTGGATTCCCATCAATATTGTTCACATGGTTGTAGAGACAGTTGGCGGTGATGGGTATGAAGTTCTCTCGCGCATGACCATCGGCCGCCCTAAACCATTGGTGCTGACATGCCGTGCTCCTAAACTAGCAAGCTGGTTCGTCCCTACTTGCCTCAGGGATGAAGACATCATCCCTCAGCCCGAAGCGATACAAAGGCAGTTTCTTGAACTGCAGATAGTTCTTCTGACCCTCCGATAGAAGTTCTGTCATATATGTATGGTCCGAGTGGCTTCAGACCATCTCCCCAAGGCCCAGAAAGTTGGCCATCTCATCCCTCCGGGCGGCGTCGACAATCAACCATAACACAGCTTCTCGATGGGCCATTTCGGTTCCGACACTGAAAATAATTTTTCCGAAAGGATCGTGAAGCTGGTCGCGATGCCGGATCACAATGATCTCTCATGAAGATTGGTTGCGAAACCAAGCCGCGGAGTCAGAACTATTCCAGCAAATATGAGTTCTCATAGCGCAGTTGTAGATTTTGAGACCCGCGGTTTGCCGCGAAGCTCGATTCGCGGAGAGCAGGCACAGAGTACGCGGAGCTTCGCTAAATCGAGATCACTAAAGGACCAGAAAACCGCGTGAAGGCAAAAGAGGTCGGCCACCTATTTATAGGCGGTGAACTCATAGCTTCGCGGAGCATCCCGCCCATGCAGAGCATCGTGGCCCGTCCGGATCCCATGGCCGCGGTCAGCACCGCGGGCCCCCCTTCGCGAAGTCGCATCGCGAACCGCCGACAATTTTTGTGATTTTCACTCAGACATCGACCCTGCAGCTCTCCGCGGCACCAAGTCTAAGGGGGGAATTTGTTGTCACCAAAATATTGCACGAAAGGAAGGAGTGAAAAAGAAGCCCCACACACTGCCTCACGAAGCACCGACGCGAAGCACCCCTGAGCATCACGGTCCCTCAATGCACCGGAGGCAGTACCTCTCCGCGAAGGGCCTGACGTTCGCGAGCCCGCCGCGAAGCACCAGAGGCGGTACCTCTCCACGAATGGCCTGACGTTCGTGAGACCAACGCGAAGCACCCGCCGCCCCTTCACGTCGTGTGAGTTCTGCTTCGTGGAGCCCCTTGCCTATAAATATTGGGTACCCCTGAGCCCAGGGGATGGAAAATCTGACCTTTTCGCTTTCCCACTCCCGAATCACGAAGCACCCTTTGCCCCGGGAATCATGAGCTCCGTGAGGTACTTCTACTTCGTGTGTCGCCTTCGCTTTGTCTCGTTTTGAGCCCCTTTTCTGAGAGGGATTCCCTTTGCAAAGATCAAGGGCATTCACAAAGGATGGAGATTTTCAAGGGATCACGGCCAGCCGCAGAGAGTTTATGCTTCGCGAAACACCCATCCTGTACTAGTGATCCCCATGCTTAGGCAGGATCACTGCACATCACGAAGCACACTACTTCGAAGCACCTTGCTTCACGAGGCAGTGCTCCGCGAATACTAATCCACTTCACGAAGCACCCTCCACTCACACCATTGCCCCATGATAAGGCCAAGGCACTCCACTTCACGAAGCACACTCCTTTTCTTGGAAATTCCTCTTCTAGTGCGACCCTCCAGGTGTGCACGATGTGATTTCAAAGTCCCACGGACAACACCACTCGTAGCAGTGCTTTGCCTAATGCTTCTTCTCATAGGCACGCTAATGGATATTGATTCTTTGCATGGCCACGCTAACATGGACCCATCTATGGTTCGCTCTACGACCCCCTTGACCACGGCATTACTGGTACCTTCCCTCTCCCAAGGAAAAAGTGTGCCTGTCAGGTAAGTCCTAGGGGTGCGGAGTGAACCCACCTCATCCGTGCTGCAGGACGTTAAACTTCCAACCACCTCATCCTCAACACATGACATTAAACTGTGACACAGCCCCATGCTTTGCATGTAGGATCCCCCCAGGTCAAACATTTTTTATGCCACCTGTCTCCATAGAGACGGTGTCACCCCCTCCACAAGGGATGATATCCTCTTTCTCGTAGTACCGTATGTCCATGGGAGAAGGGCAACCACCTTGGTGTAAGCCCTTATCCCCTCTTGCGGAAGTCTTCACCCCTTCATCTTCGTACTTCCGCCTACCAAGGTCAGTGGAGGGCATGATAGGGAACGAGGAACCTCCCATCATTGGTCCCAAATCCCTCTTTCGTTGCGGTTTGCCGCACTTCGGGCCTCCATCCTGGAGTAAGTGCCAGCACCACGGGCCGCCTAACGTGTAAGCCCCTCTTTGCTTCTCACGATCGCACCCTTCGCGACGTGATCATCTAGTCCTTGCTGCCTCTTGCTTCTAACACCGAGCATGACTCATGTGGGCTTAGAGTAAGCATCAGCAATGGAAATTCCCTCATCCATCATGACGTTAAACTGTATTCCCTTGTCCCGCAGGACATTAAACAGCAAACCCATTTGTACTATGAAGACTTTGATACATGTCAAGGCAAGGTACGTAGGAAGCCTCCCTGAGGTTCAAGCCTATCTCTCATTAGAGCAAGGTCCACCTTCACGTCAGTTCGCTGACAACGTCTATCCTTTGAACTACGTGGTCTTTGATCCATGTCATGGAATGGTACGTAGAAAGCCTCCCTGAGGTTCCATCTCACCCATAATTTATTCATGTAGAGTTCATCTTCATCCCACACGACACTAAACTGCATTCCGGTCCAACGAAAAGTCGTTGTGACCAACCTGGACTACGTGGTCTTTGATCCGTGATAAGGCATGGTACGTAGGAAGCCTCCACGAGGTCCAAGCCCACCACCATTAGGACCCCTTGGTCTTCCTCATTTAAGTCAGCATTCTAGCATCCAACCCGAACTGCGTGGTCTTTGATCTATGCTAAGGCATCGTACGTAGGAATCCTCCACGAGGTTCAAGCCCACCACCACTAGGACCCCCCTGGTCCTCCACATTCACGCTGGCCTTCCGGCATCCAACCTGAACTACATGGTCTTTGATCTGTGCTATGTCATGGTATGTAGGAAGCCTCCACGAGGTCCAAGCCCACCACCACTAGGACCCCCCTGGTCCTCCTCATTCATGTCATCCTTTCAGCGTCCAACCTGAACTACGTGGTGTTTGATCCATGTCAAGGCATGGTACGTAGGAAGCCTCCCATAGGTTCAAGACCACCACCTGTTGGTCAATCCGACCTTCATCACGTCATGTCACCAGCACATGGGTGTCCTAGTGTGTAAGCCTCGCAACATCCGGACCAATGTCCTCACTCACGTTAGTTCGCTGACGACACCCATGGGACAAAGGTCCACATTTACATCGGTACACTGACGATACCCATTGGGCCAAGGTCCACCTTCATGTCGGATCGCCGGCACCATCCCAAACTACGCGGACTTTGATTCCCTACCACGGGGATACGTAGGAGGTCTCTTCAAGGCTCAAGCCCAACTTCACTATCGCCCCTGCGATGGTCCCATTTCATTCCCCCTCCACTTCAATCATCTCTCCATCACCCATCCTGATTCTCACCCGTACTGCCATGTCCCAACAAGGTCATACCATTCTGCTACCCTTCGCAGCCGCCCATGGGCTTGTCCCGATATTAGCACCCCTTCAAGGGAAATTCCTCAATCTGATCCATTCTAGCTAATGCTCTGATTGGCCTGATCCGTCTTTGCTGGACGTTAAACCTGCGGCATACCCTGTGTTAAACACATGAAGGCGAAGAAAACCTCATATATACGTCTATGGTATATAATTCCCCACGCTCGATGTGGGATGCCTCGGGATTCCACACCCTCGAGAAGCCCTATGGAAAGGGATAAAAGACAGACATGCCAGTTCCCCAACATCCAGACATGCTACTGATGCCTCTACATGACTACTCCACCGACTAAAGGTTGCTGCCCTGACCGGACCCTTTGGAATGTCCCGACAGAAGCAGTGTAATTAACCGGCGTCCATAGAAACATGGCACTGGGAAGAGTTTCACGAACAATGTAATAAATCTATAAGGGAGAACCTGACTAGGTGATGAGTTCCGATGATGAATCCATGGAAGGAAGAACCGACATCCCATCATCCTGTTTTGATCAAGGTGCAGACGTCCCTGAATAAGGAGCAAATGCTGCCCACCTTTGGAAAGCGGGAATGCATGGAAACAGTGCAGCGCATCCTCCTCCACATACGGTTGCGAGCGCACCCTGACGAAAGCGTCAGAAACAAGATTATACCAAAGATTCAACCAATATATGGTTATGGATCTCCAGAAAAAAAAGGTGTGATTTGATTATATGGAATGAAATGGAGTATGAACCCTATATGATATGAGTTCAGTGGAGGCCTCACACAATACAATTATCTTTATGAAAACATTCACACATTTTATGTTCATGTAACATAGACCATGGCCACCACCATTTTATTATCATAGAACTCACACAAAATGGTTTTATTCTATAAGGGTTTTTTAGCACCATATATATCAATCCGAACAGGAGCAGTAGTCTAAAAGGGAAACAATCCATAAAGACTCCACCAAAATATGATACACATAGTTTAAGGTCATGAGGTGTGGAAAAAAGGAGGATTGGTTTGTCTTGTCCATGAGGGGAACCATGAAACCAAAGCCCAAGTGTTTTATTCTGGATTTATTAAAAAATGAATGGTATGGAGCCTCACCAATAACATGGAACTGTGAAAAAAGGGTGATGGGAAACTAGGTTGACAACAATGATATATTTCATGGTCAAATTGCTTGAATTCATGGAGGGGTAACAAAAACAATGCTATAACTACAACATAAGAAAGGGATGAAAATAATGACTTCATGGATTTGAAACATAAAGAAAGGTAAAAACAGTTAGAAATGGAAATTGAACACATTCAAAAAACATGTTCTACAACCCCATCTGTTAAGGATGATACGAGAAATATAGGATTATATTTTTACTATGATTGAAACATGGGAATCAATTATTATTCTACGATATCCTTAAAGGTATGTACACATGATAGGGGATGATTTGTTTTTCTTATTTAACATTACTATTAAGGGAGATCATTAAAATTTTGAGGATGATGAGCATCCAAATCGTGGAAAACAATAACTGTGGAATTTATTGTGAAAGTGTTTATGTTGAATTCAACACTAAATTTTATATATCACCATACATTTGGGTATACCAAAGAGATATATTTAACGCCCCAACCCCAGTTACCTAGAGTCGGTGCATTATTACATAACATTGGCATGATCACAAGAAAGATCAAATCTCGAAAGACCGATTGGTTTAGTAGCCTTGGAAGATCTAGATATATTAATAAAGTTTTACAGTACATCATAAAGTGAAAAACTACTACAACAACATAATGTCTCCATAGTCCACACTATTATCCCCTCATAATATCCCTGCAGGTCATTCATAACTTACTTCTTCACATCCTGGGAAAAATAAAACATAGAAAAGGGGTGAGATCAAATGCCCAGTAAGGATAACAATATAGTGTAAACTTTGCAAAATAAGCATAAACATTTAAGGCAATGTATAACTAAAACAAAATCCTTTTAAACTTGAACTTCAACATAGTATGGAAAAAGTAAAAGGAAATAATTCCATTTACTTATTCACATTGATATTCTACTAATCGAATAATCACATGAAATATTAATAACCACTTTCATAATGATGGAATGCATAATGCCAGACTATCATAACCACATAGCCAAGACCTCATGCCAAGACTACAAATTAGATTTTGTCATGGCCTTGTGCCAAGACACTAGTTTGTCTCATGAGACCTACTGATGCATCAAGGAGCTATAGCGGGCTCCACCCATCATTTACTAAGTCCAATGAATTCCCATATGAAAAGGTTTAAACATAACATAAACATTCGTATTAAAACTAGCATACAAAATGTCAATACTTTATCCATAAACCATGAATGGTATAAAAATAAAACATCCACAGTCAAACATATCACAAAACCTTTAATACATTATGGAACTTTTGTATCGTAATAAATCAACTTCATATAATCATAAAATCTATCAATGGATGTTGACATAGATGAAATCAAAACTATTTTAAAGAAATATCTCCTTTTTTTAAATCATTTAAAAGTCACACATTTGTAAAGGAAGTAATTAAAAAGATATTTTTGAATCAAAGTGTCCCATACCACTTTGAAACTTTTGAAAGGAATTAACATTTTAAAAACATTCATGTCCATATAAATAAATCCTTAAAAACCATTTTGAAGACATGGACATTAATTAAAAATATTTAGAAAGATAAATCTTTAAAACATTTAAAATTCTGATTTTGATAAAGAGTACCTTTCTGAAATTATTAGAATATTCATTTTGAAATCATTTAAAAGTCACATAATTATAAAATAAAACATTTAAATTAGAAATATCCTTGTAATCTTGTAAGGTAATCATGACAATTTTATAACGGCGGTAAATAGCCACACCCGCCGTATAAGTTAAAAAAACATTCATACCTTTATTTTGTCGAAATGGTTAAAAAGCCTCTTGTTTGGAAAACGACGGAAAGATTCCTTTGTAAACCTCTTATAAAATGTCAAACAAGGGTATAAATGAATTTAACCCATAATCTAGTTAATAGTAATTTTTTTTTGAAATTCATTTTTAAGAGACGGGGATGTGGATGATAAATAGATCCCAGTAGATAATTACGTATAAACAACATCTGATAATGAAGAGATTGTGAAATAAACCCTTACCTTGTAATTTTCCTTGGTTGGGGTAGGTTAAACTCCTGTATAATGTTGAAATAATTGTTATTATATTATTCAATAATCATATAAATTAATATGATATCATATATGATCTTTTAACATTGCTTTGTTATTAATATCTTAGAATTATCGTTGTTTCGGGTGTTAACTTACTCGTTTTCTTTTATATGTTTTGTTACGTAAGCCATGTTTTTAATGGATAGGATGAATATTATTCATATCCAGAATGATATAAAGTCTTAAAACATCATTTTTAAATCATAAAATGATAATTATACTTGAATGGATACGATGGAGAATGAATCTCACCGCGTTCGTGGAGACGGTAGTCCGTACGTACGTACGAGAGACAATATCATTCTTTTGATATTAAAATAATATATAATTGGATGGTATATCATATATATAGAATCATTATCATGTTATATTTATTATTTAAATTAGTTACACATCATTATTATACCCACCCAAATAATAATATATTGAATAACAATTACACTACGACGTGGAGACGGTAAGCCGTACGTACGCATGTATGGTGACATGTGATTCAAAGAGTGGATAGAATACTAAATATGGTTGTACCATATTTATAATAACATCACAGTATATATAAGATATTGGATTTATTATTTTAGAATGGTAATAACAAAGAAAGAAGAAGTGGAAGAAGAAAGGAACTTGAAAAGGGGTGGTGAAAACATTACCTCTTCTTCGGGTTCTTAATTTTTATTTGATCAAAAGGGCTCTTTAGGTTGGATTTATGATCAAACTAAGGCCTCTAGGTTGTAGTGAGGGAATTTTAGAGAGTATTTGGGCAGGGTTTGGCCGTACCAAAAGGATTTTAAGGTGTGAAGAAATGAGAAGGAAGAGTTCCCTTTTATAAGAGGGGTGAGGGGCACCTTTGAAAAAGCTAGAAATATTAATTTATAATAAATTCATATTCGGTTTAAAATAGCTAAAAAGATGATTATTTAAATTCTAAGGTGGGTATGGGTCTAAAACCACTCAACCAATAGAATTTAAACAGGCTTGGGTCATTATATTAACCTTATCTTTAAGTATTAACTCTTAGTTAATTAGATTCACTTTTACAATGTCTCTTTGTATTTTTATATTATATGGTTAATAAACTTACAATATACATCCAATCGACCCCCAAGTGGCCGATTAATGATACAACTATCATGATATAAATATTTTTTCCGATCCTTGGATTTTTAGGAATTTAATATCAATTAATAATATTATATATTTTTTTAAAACTCCTTTATGTCAATTTTGACACTATTCAATAGTTGATTTTTTTTGAAACACATAACAGAATGATTACTTCAAAAAAAGTTAATTATATCAATCCTAATATGTCATATTAACCTATAAAATTAGTTTAATTCAATAAATCTCTCAAATTATATTTATTTGGGTATTTATAATATCAATTATTATAATTGTTCACTATTATGGTAATTACTGCATCACCATTGTGTCATAAATAAATTAACTTATTTAATGTCAAAAAATTATAAATAAAATATAATTAAGTAGGGAATCTTTTTAGATTTCTAAGGAATATTTAGAGTCTAAAATCCAACATATATAACCCTATGTAACAATTGTTTTTATAAAAGATATATGCTTGTGTCATTTTTGTATTCATTTTAACTTAATTAAAATAAAGTGTCCCTATCACTTACAAGTGGATCCATGGGGTCCCAAAATAGACCCAACGATTACCATGGTCAACCATGTATCAACCAATAGGGTTAAAACGCGTTTTAGGGTAATTTAGTATTATTATAATATTATTTTTTTTAATCCTTGTTTACCGGATTTACCCTTTACCATTCTAAATAAAATATTTACCGCAGTAATTATTCAAAATGTCTAAAAATAAAAGTTACCTATTTACACAATTTGAACATCCTGATTCCAAATATGGAATCCATTTTTCCAAATTCAAAACACAGAAGTGGCAGAAATTAATTTAAAATTAATTCTCGTTGTTAAAACAAAAAGCGTGTTTTTAAGAGATAATAACTATCAGAAGATTGACACTTGTTTATGTCTGGTTTAATTGTAAAATTATGTCCAATGACCAAAATTGTATTAAATGGTAAAAATATATTCTAAATATACTTTAAAACCACTCAAATTCATAATTTATCATTATTAATTATTTTGATTAAAAAATATGTTTTTAATTAAAATTTATTAATTTTCACTATTCATCAAAATATTAAAGTTGTTCAAAAAGTTCAAAAATTTCACCCTAGGCTAAATTCGATATTCCGAATCCAAAAATGAAGTCCATTTTGAAATAAAAAATATATATAATTTCAAAAAGTAGGTATTACTATTCATAATGGCTAGTTTGATTGGTTGTGGTGTGTGTTAGAACTCGAAGTTGCGTACAACACACGCTACTGTATTATTCAAAGGAAAGCGTACCATGGATGCTTGGGATGTTTCATTTTAAATTTTTGACGTCCCCATTTAGTCAAAAAGTTTAAAATATTGTATTTAAAAATGGTTCACTATTAGAAGTTGATAAAAGTGAAATACTAAAAATGAATTTGTTCTTACATTATGTCTGAGAAACTCATAATATGGATCCTAAAAATATAAGGATTATATAAAGTTTAAAATTTAGTTAATACTATTCATAACCTCTTTTGAACGGCTTGTTTTGTATGTCCTGGTGCGATTGAACTCGGTGTTGCATGTAGTGCAAGTTATTGAATTATTTTGAAGAAATAACACACATGAAATCTTGGGGTGTAACATTCTCCCCTCCTTCAATAAATTGCGTCCTCATAATTTGAAATTATTCTTCGAAAATAAAAGGTTGAAAATAGAAAATATATTTGTGGGAAAACCCACATCAGAAATTAGGTTACTAAAATTTAGACTTAATATGAGGAAAATATAAATGAAAGGGTCACCACCAAATTATTATCTCTATTAGGAGAACATTGGTGGAAATTAGAGACATATAATTTGAGGAAAAATGTAAATATTTATAGGTAGTGATTGAGGTCATCAATCAGAAACATGTGTAAAACTGAGGTCCTTATATTCATCAATCTATGATGATTTGAAATACCATTGGTTCAAAAAAACATAGGGTATTAGGATAACACATTTATGGTTTTAGTATTCCTTAAATAAAGTATAAGAATTAATTTCTTCATAGAATAAGAGAAGAAAAAAATATATTCTTGACAAGTAGAGTTCCATCCTTTAACTAATTTCTACCACAAACTCATCTTTCACTCTAAAAGATAATACAACGAAAAAATATATTCTATTTATCCTATTCATATAGGGTTCCAAAAAAACGAATTTATAATTCATATAGAATATCTTTTAAAAAAACTACATTATTTATTCCCAGACATCACGTGGGTTAGTGGTAGGTGATACACACTAGTCGCCCTTCGGTTGTGGGTTCAAGTCTCGCGGCCTTGCCGGACACGACGGGTTGCCGCCCGACCTATGGGTTGTCCGTTTATGGAAATCCAAAATAATCCAAACTAGAACTATGCAAAATACATCAGCCCAAAATTTATAAGGAAGGTAAACCCAATGAAGATCCCTTTTTTCGTGTAATAACATGTGATCACCTTCATCAGGTATTCTTTTAAAACACTGCAACATCCTTAATTATCATAAAACCTTATTGATTACATTCATGATCCCTTATTCCTTATAGAATAATAGATATACTCCTTTAATCCAAAAATGTTGTAAACCACAAAAATGATGGAATATACAAATCATTAATCATTTTCAAGGTAGTCAAGAATATCCAATATAATTTATCCAAAACAATCATGTATTATTCTAAAATCACTACCTCTGTATCAGAACCATATTATGGTTTATCATTCTCTAAACCATATATTTTCCAAAAATTTGACCAGCTATTGAGTCACTTTTCTTTGTTCCACACAATCTCAAGTCCATAATGAAATAGTACTGCAGTAAAATCCTTATATACTCCATAATTATTAAAACAGGTACATTGTTGATACAACAATCAAATGACAGAATCAACACAGGAACTCTAATCAATTCTCTTCAACTGTGGTAGTATCACAACTTGATTATTATCCAATAGCATCATTTGCGGCTTAGTATGATGACTAAGACATAGGCTCGCATAGTGTCCAAATCCTTACAAATGAATCATTGTACATTTGAAACCATTTTCTTACCCTTGTAGTCACGTACTTTGTGCCCTTTTCCTCCACAGTTATAACAGACTCCCATTCCTTTCAGGCAAGTTCCAGGGTGTTTCTTTCCACATTTATCACATATGGGAAAATTATTCTTTTCCCTATTCCTTTTATCCATCTTTCTCTCTTCCATTATTTTCTTCTCTTGCTTCCCTTCAATGCAATAGGACTTAGTAAACTCTTTACTTATCTTATCAACATATGATATTATTTCTTCATATGATGATAATACAAGCGAGACTATTTCTCTTATAAATTCTAGCTTAAGACCATGAAATATATGATCCTTCTTTCTCTTTGTATCATGTGCATTGTTGGAGTTCTAATTCCTTCTACTGGGTGCCATTTCTAATCAATGGAATACACTAGATTAGTTTATGAATAACAATAACTAATCCCAAACATGTAAAACACATAAAATAAATTAAATAGTTTATGGATATAATCCATAATCATAAAAAATGCCTCCTTAGAGGAAGTATATACTCATAAAACCTTCATAATGGTTTGTAAAGAAGATGAGAATTATCCTAAGCATATCCCCCGGGTGTGTCATAACCAAGAGTGCAGCAAGACTCGTTGTCTTGCACCAGATCCCGTTCGAGTCTAGCTCAAAGCGGTGTTTTCGGGTTTTACCCCTAGGTACATCTGTGCCAGAGCTGCCTCTACCTGCTCGTATCCAGACAGGGATGTATTGCTCGAAAAACACACAAAATCTCTACAATACCAAAATTCTAGGAAGTTCTTCTATACTTATTTTCAAAGTACATATTAAATCTATGTGCTCTAATCAGAGTTTATCTAAATCTAGCTTCCAAGGTTTGTACTAAACCTGCCTCTGATACCAAATGTAACACCCCTACCCCAGTTACCCAGAGTCAGTGCATTATTACATAAAATTGGAATGATCACAAGAAAGATCAAATCTCGAAAGACTGATTGGTTTAGTATCCTTGGAAGCACTAGATATCTTCATAAGGTTTTACATTACATCATAAAGTGAAAAACTACTACAAAAACATTATTTCTCCATAGTCCACACTATTATCCCCTCATAATATCCCTGTAGGTCATTCATAACATACTTCTTCACATCCTGGGAAAAATAAAACATAGAAAAGGGGTGAGCTCAAATGTCCAGCAAGGATAACAACATAGCGGAAACATTCCAAAATAAGCATAAACATTTAAGGCAATGTATAACTAAAACAAAATCCTTTTAAACTTGAACTTCAACATAGTATGGCAAATGTAAAATGAAATTACGCCATTTACTTATTGACATGGATATTCTACTAATCAAATAATCACATGAAATATCAATAACCACTTTCATAATGATGGAATTCACAATGCCAGACTATCATAACCACATAGCCAAGGCCTCGTGCCAAGACTACAAATAAGATTTTGTCAAGGCCTTATGCCAAGACACTAGTTTGTCTCATGAGACCTACCGATGCATCGAGAAGCTATAGCGGGATCCACCCGTCACTTACAAAGTCCAATGCATTCCCATATGAAAAATTTTAAACATAAAATAAACATTCGTATTAAAACTAGCATACAAAATGTCAATACTTTCTCCATAAACCATGAATGGTATAAAAATAACACATCCACAGTCAAACATATCACAAAACATTCAATACATTATGGAACTTTTGTATCATAATAAATAAACTTCATATAATCATAAAATCTATCAAAGGATGTTGACATAGATGAAATCAAAACTATTTGAGAGAAATATCTCCTTTTATTAAAATTATTTAAAAGTCACACATTTATAAAGGAAGTAATTAAAAATAGATTTTTGAATCAAAGGGTCCCATACCACTTTGAAACTTTTGAAAGGAACTAACATTTTAAAAACATTAATGTCTATATAAATAAACCCTTAAAAACCATTTTGAAGACATGGACATTAATTAAAAAGATTTAGAAAGATAAATCTTTAAAACATTTAAAATTCTGATTTTGATAAAGAGTACATTTCCGAAATTCGTAGAATATTCATTTTGAAATCATTCAAAAGTCACATAATTATAAAATAAAACATTTACATTGAAAATATCCTTGTAATCATGTAAGTTATGCTTGACAATTTTATAACGGTGGTAAATAGCCACACCCACCGTATAAGTTAAAAAACATTCTTACGTTAATTTTGTCGAAAAGGTTAAAAAGCAACTTGTTTGGAAAATGACAGAAAGATTCCTTTATAAACCTCTTATAAAAAGTCAAACAAGGCTATAAATGACTTTAACCGATATTCTAGTAAATAGTAAAAAAAATTTGAAATTTATTTTTAAGAAACGTGGATGTGGATGATAAATAGATCCCAGTAGATAATTACGTATAAACAACATCGGATAATGAAGAGATTGTGAAATAAACCCTTACCTTGTACTTTTCCTTGGTTTTTGTAGGTTAAACTCCTGTATAATAGTGAAATAATTGTTAATAATAATTATTCAATAATCATATACATTAATATGATATCATATATGATCTTTTAACATTGCTTTGTTAATAATATCTTAGAATTATCATCGTTTCGGGTGTTAACATACTCATTCTATTTTATATGTTTTGTTACGTAAGCCATGTTTGTAATGAATAGGTTGTATATTATTCATATACAGAATTATATGATGTCCTTAAACATCATTTGTAAATTAGAAAATGATAATTATACTTGAATGGATACGATGAAGAATGAATCTCAACACGTTCGTGGAGACGGTAGTCTGTATGTACGTACGAGCGACAATATAATTCTTTTGATATTAAAATAATATATAATTGGATGGTATATCATATATACAGAATCATTATCATGTTATATATATTATTTATATGAGTTAGACATCATTATTATACCCACCCAAATAATAATATATTGAATAACAACTACACCACGACGTGGAGACGGTAAGCCATACGTACGCACGTATGGTGACATGTTATTCAAAGGGTGGATAGAATACTGAATATGGTTGTACCATATTTATAATAACATCACAGTATATATAATATACTGGATTTATTATTTTAGAATGGTAATAACAAAGAAAGAATAAGTGGAAGAAGAAAGGAACTTGAAAAGGGGTGGTGAAAATATTACCTCTTCTTCGGGTTCTTCCTTTTGATTTGATCAAAAGGGATCCTTAGGATGGATTTCTGATCAATATAAGGCCTCTAGGTTGTATTGAGGGTAGTTTAGAGAGTATTTTGGCAGGGGTTGGCCGAACCAAAAGGCTTTTATGGTGTGAAGAAATGAGAAGGAAGAGTTCCCTTTTATAAGAGGTGTGAGGGGCACCTTTGGAAAAGCTAGAAATATTAATTATTAATAAATTCATATTAGGTTTATAATAGATCCAAAGTTAATTATTTAAAGGTTAAGGTGGGTATGAGTCTAAAAACACTCATCCAATATAATTTAGACAGGTTTGGGTCATTATATTAACCTTATCTTTAAGTATTAACTCTTAGTTAATTAGTTTCACTTTTACAATGTCTCTTTGTATTTTTATATTTTATAGTTAATAAACATACCATATAAATCCAAGATACCCCCACGTGGTCCATTAATGATACACCTATCATGATATAAGTCTCTTGGCCAATCCTTAGATTTTTAAGAATTTAATATCAATTAATAATATAATATTTGTTTTAAAAACGCCTTTATGTCAATTTTGACACTATTCAATAGTTGATTTTTTTGAAACACATAACAGAATGATTACTTCGAAAAAAGTTAATTAAATATATCCTAATATGTCATATTAACCTATAAAATTAGTTTAATTCAATAAAAGTCTAAAATTATATTTTTTTTGGTAGTTATAATATCAATTATTCTGATTTTTGACTGTTATGGTAATTACTGCACCACCATTGTGTCATAAATAAAGTAACATATTTAATGTCTAAAAATTATAAATAAAATATAATTATGTAGGAAATCGTTTTAGATTTCTAATGAATATTTAGATTCTAAAACCAACATATATAACCCTATTTAACAATTGTTTTTCTAAATGATATATGCTTGTGTCATTTTTGTATTCATTTTAACTTAATTAAAATAAAGTGTCCCTATCACTTACAAGTGGATCCATGGGGTCCCTAAATCGATCCAATGATGCCCATGGTCGACCATTTATCAACCAATAGGGTTAAGACACGTTTTAGGATAATTTATTATTATAATAATATTATTTGTTTAACCCTTGTTTACCGGATGTACCCTTTACCATGGTAAATAAAATATTTACCGCAGTAATTATTCAAAATGTCTAAAAATAAAAGTTACCTATTTACACAATTTGAAAATCATGATTCCAAATATGGAATCAATTTTTCCAAATTCAAAACACAGAAGTGGCAGAAATTAATTTAAAATTAATTCCCGTTGTTAAAACAAAAAGCGTGTTTTTAAGAGATAATAACTATCAAAAGATTAACACTTGTTTATGTCTGGTTTAATTGTAAAATTATGTCCAATGACCAACAATGTATTAAATGGTAAAAATATATTCTAAATATACTTTAAAACCACTCAAATTCATAATTTATCAATATTAATTATTTTTATTAAAAATTTTGTTTTTAATTAAAATTTAATAATTTTCACTATTCATCCAAATATTAATGTTATCCGAAAAGTTCCAAAATTTCACCCTAGGCTAAATTCGATATTAAGAATCCAAAAATGATGTCCATTTTGAAATATAAAATATATATAATTTCAAAAATTAGGTATTACTATTCATAACAGCTAGTTTGATTGGTTGTGGTGTGTGTTAGAACTCGAAGTTGTGTACAACACACGCTACTGTATTATTCAATGGAAAGCGTACCGTGGAAGCATGAGATGTTTCATTCTAAATTTTTGACATCCCCATTTAGTCAAAAAGTTTAAAATTTTGTATTTAAAAAGGGTTCACTATTAAAATTTGTTAAAATTTCAATACTAAAAATGAATTTGTTCTTACATTATGTCTGAGAAACTCATAATATGGATTCTAAAATTATAAGGATTATATAAAGTTTAAAATTTAGTTAATACTATTCATAACCTCTTTTGAACGGATTTTTTGGTAAGTCATGGTGTGATTGAACTCGGTGTTGCATGTATTGTATGTTATTGAAATATTTTGAAGAAATAACACACTATGAAATTTTGGGGTGTTACAATATATCAGTGTGTGGGAGTCGAATATGTATAAAAGGATGGGGGTCCTTAACTCAATTAGTGAGTTGTATTTACCCATGATATGGGATTTAAGATTCTATATGTATCCCATTAAATTGGAATCCATCCATATATTATTCTATAATCATGTATAGTAGATGACCTACACTGGAGGAGAATGTCCTCTCTTGTGAGTTCTAATGTATCATGTAGTTTTATATCAGGTTAATGGGAGATAAATCATGAAGATTAATTTCTAATGAAAAGTTAATTAGAAACATAGTTTAACATAATTTGGTAATGATGATATGTCATTTAGTTTAATATCTTATTAAATGGACATTTTTTTGTATTTTAATTTAATACGTCTAGGATATATAGGGTGGTTCCATTTATAGTTAGTAAACTAGGACCATTGGTTAGGGTGATATTGATTTTCCCGCCAATAATGTAAAGACCCATGTTTTTACCAATAGTAAAATTGACCATAAATATTATTTAGTACTTCTAGATTCTCATGAGGGGAAAATTTTTATTTTACCATAGAATATGATCTCAGAAAATACTTTACCACTTCATTAGACTTTTAATAGAGTGTTAATTCTAAGATAAGAGTTTGGTGGATTTAATATATATTAAAACTATCATGGAATAATTAGTATTTAATATTTAATTAATTAAAAATATAATTAATTTTTAAGGTTCATTCAATGATATATTTTAAATGGGGTATCATATTGTGATTTGGTCTTCATAGTTGATTTTGGAAAGGGGGTTTATTAGTCAAGGAATATACTCACCTTGGGCACTGTGGTTGGGCTTGGGACCCTTTTTCTTTTTATTTTATTTTCTTATAATTTTCTTCCTGTTATTTTCTCCTTTACTACAATGGATGTTCATGTATTCCCGTAGGGTATTACTCATTCCAATTGACGATAGATGGCGAGGTAGGGAGTGAGAGGAGGATGGTGATTCCATGGAGCTCAGGATGAGACATATCGTTATGTGAATTCTATAGCATGTGTATCTGGGTGAAACAATGTTTCATTTCACCCAAATGTAATATTCTATTATATTTTGAGATATAGATCCATATTTTTTAAAAATCTGTATAATTACTGAACAAGAACCCATGTTTGTTGATCTAGGATTAAATGGAGGAAATGGGGTTCCGAGAGGTTCATAGTCATTTCCCAATAGGAAATCCCAATCACATGTTGTGTGGTTTTATTAAAAAACATAATGTGTTAATTATAATTGGGAATGATGTGTCATCATAACTAAAAATTGAATACAGTGGGAACACACTATGCATTGGTAGTTTTACATGTAGCCGAGTGCATGAGTATATGATATTTTTGGGACTACATATCATGTACTCATAGTACAATCTATGTAGTTATATATGGTCATGTGGTTGAGTACAAGTGTAAATAGACAATGTAAGTAGGGACATGGTGATGTTGTAATACACCACTAGACCTTATGTGTTCCCATGTCATGTAAAAAGAGATGGAAAAAACCCCATGTATTCATTTGTATAGTAGTATTATAAAACCAGACCCCATACATGTTAAGCCATTCATGATGCACATTACAATGAAAATGGAATTTAAGTTGACATTGTTTAATAATGTTACATACCTTGTACAATTAAAATATTCCCCATTTTTGAGTTTTATGTGATTTTATTCCTAGGAGTTAGAATTGGACAAAAGTGGATACCTTTATGAGAATTCGTCGACATTGACCATTATGGTTGAACCCTTAGGGTTATTTGGTGGTTCAAAAGTGATGTTTCAAAGAGAGGTAGCATTAACGGATAGGTTTTTTTGCCATTATATTTATTCAAATGTCATTAGAGGGAGGCATGATTTGAGAAATAGACGAGTTTGGTGGGAATAATAGGTTGAAATGTCTTGTGATCACCATTCATCTGGTGTAACTAGGTATAGTCTCTAGATAGCAGGACTAAGATATGAACTGATAAAGAAGATAGGTTGGGTATTAAAGAAAACCTAGAGTGGGACCCTGACCAAATATGGGTTATAAACCATCTCCCAAGACTTAGGGTTATGTGTCTTCCCCCATGAAGCCAATGGAATATTTGAATGATGGAACAACAAAGAATCATCTTTACATTGATAGATGGGCATATATTTGTTTGTGACTAAGGATTCTTATAATGATTCCTCAACTTCTGATCTTACCTAGAAGATCCCATGAATGATTCATCCACATCAATATTGTTTCGTAAGATCCTTAATTGAATATCTAGCATGTCTAATGATATTGGGGGGCCTAGTGGGTGGCCTATTGGTTGACAAAAAATTAGATAGTGCATTATGGGTTTGGGTAGAAATAGTAGTAGGTGTGACTATAGAACCCATACCAGACATGTGATCCTACGTGGATATGGAAGTAGTGATGGGTTTATGGTTTTGAAAAACAATATAGTTCTACATGAACCTCCAATATTTTTTTACATCATATATTGTCATATGTACATCCAATAACTAATCTTATGGGCCTGATTTGATATGATTGTATTGGTTCATTCCCAAGGCTACTTCCATGGATCATGATTATGATCCTTATTTACTGAATTTCCTTTATTATGATTCATAGAGTTAAATCCTGGGACCCACCATATACACCTTAGGGATAGAATATATGATTATATGGATTCCCGTGGGTACTTATTGGGATCAATAAAATGATATTTATTGACTCAATGTTTCTTTTTCTATATACCTTTTGCCTCTAGGATCCATCCCTACACTGGGTACACATTTGAAGTTTTCAAGAATGAGATTAATATTATTTTTTTGAATTTTGATGATGATATCCTCAATGATGAATGGTATATTGCCTATGATTAGGTGAAGGCCCCACATTTAATTACAAAGATCAATTAGGAATGAAATTTTTATCAAATTATTGAAGGATTGTGAGCTATAATATTGAAACGAAAAGTGTATTCCATTAAATGTTTCTAAAGGACACCCCCTTATGAATCATCCATGTTTAAATATATTGATTTCCTGTGGATTTAGAACTAGGTATCTGACCCCAGACAAGATTACATATGGACTATGTGGTATATAATCCGTCTCTATTACTTATTTATTGGATGACCAATTGATACATTTAATCCTCTACTATAAAGGTGATGCCAGTATGAGAGGTCCAAAATCCAAAAATAAGAATCCTATTTATGGTGGCGAAGTTTTCTAAGAGACATTTTTTGTATAAGGAAAATTAGATATGGTCGATCAGGATCACAGACCCAAGGATCAGTAATGAAGTTTCCTTGTTTTTTTCTAGGTCTGAATCAAATAGGCGAGGTATATTTTCAGAGAATGAATTTATGAAAATAGTTTATAGGTTCACCATAGGGGGTGTCATATAGAGATTTGTTTTACAACCCCTTCTATATAAACCTCATCATGTTGGAAGAAAATATATCTTCTTTGAAATTGAGAAAATATTCATGGTATATAGAGCGAGTCCCGAAGATCAAAGATCGAGTTGATTCACTATGGAGGAATATTCTCATCATTTTTTTGTTTGTAGAGGGTCATGGAGATCGGGTTTATAACTTGACTCAGAGTAGTAAATAATCCTAGTTGGCTTATATTCCTTTTTTTATATGTGTTCATCCCAATGCGAGATTAGTTTTGTATGTATAAAATGGATTTTTGGGTCTTTACATCATTCCAATTTATTTCAACTTTCTTTATATTTATTGACTATGAAATATAATTATTTATAGTTATGGATACTGTTTTCTTATTTCCACTACTTTTTAATATGATATTAAGTCATAGTCTCTCCATTGGTAAGCCCTCGCACCACACTACTAGAAAGATACCTCTAATATATGTTGAGGCGGTCTTGATACAATGTTCTGAACCAATCTGTCAACTTTTCATAGTGTGAGTTGGGCCTGGACATGAAATATTTGTATCAAAGGGGTTCCATTCACGTTTTTTTAGTATGTAGAGCATGGTAGAAATGATTATTAGTAATTTTTCATGGAATATTATAGATATTAAAATAGTGTGTCGAGAACACCTGTTTATATAGGGAGTCCATATTATCAAAGATATTTTAATTCTATTTTTCATATGAGATGCTACAGTTGAATTTTATTTCCTCTTTTTTGACGCACATACGGTGTGGATTTATTGATTTATTATTTATTTATTTCACCAATCCCATAGTTGAGAGGACATTTATTGGTTTTTACTATTCTCTTACAGATGCAAGAGGCATTTAAAAGTAATATATTTGGTATGTAGTTTCCACATGTTATGGGCCTATTAGATTGTGATTTCATAATAAATGAGGATAACATTTTAATGTTAAAATGACAACATAAATGGTGTTTCCCCATGTTGTTTATTTTTGAAATTATACTTATTAATACAAAATTATTTACATTTTTAATGTAATTTCCTGTGGGTCTATGTTGGGAAGGTTAGTGGATAGGATAATAAATTATTTCTTGTGCATGGTACATGTAACGAACCAAGTTCAAAAATATAGTACTTGGTTCCCAAATATTAGACCCCTCGCAATATTTTGATACTTTGAATAGATTATTTAAAGTTCATGTAACATCCTATATAGTGCATTCGAACATATATTTGATGCAAATTCTACCTAACCAAACCAAGTGACTGTTGAATGGGACTGATCATTTGAGACAATGTTGTGTGTGTAACATTTCCCCTAATATGTCAATACAGGAAGCCATGTCTTTTTCATTATAACCTTAAAAGGTGTATCCTTTTTATTTTTATGGAACTAGGGATTCATTAAAACATATATGGATTTTTCGCATATATATTTCTATGAAATTTTAGATGTCTGACCCAAGTCTATAGTCATCTAGTCATATCATTGAGTATGATGTGTATAGGTACCAGAGTATTTTTTTTAAACTAGAACATTGAGGTGATAGTACGGTATACATATTCTTGGTGATGATAAATTATTTAACTTCAATCCATTTCACATCATAACCCATCAAGGAGTTGTCCATTCATAGGATATTCAGAGAGGATTGGGTCCTGGTAGGTTGATGGTTAGTAATTGAGTCCATTATAATTCCCAATAAAGAATGTGTTTCCAAGGGGTTCCATTTAAATTTGATTCTTATTACAACATATACGGTGGTTTTCTCTTTAATACTAAATCTTCAACCAGTATAACCGAACACATGTAATTGTGTTTTAACCCTAGTAAGTCAGTTTTATAATTAAAAACCATTATTTTTATCCTATTTTGGTGTTTATGGGAGATGTATTTGGTCTAGGTGGTTTAAAATAGTTACCATATTGAGTACCTAGATCAATAGTTATTTGTGCTCGACATAGGGACCATTATTTTAGAATTATACCCCACTTAGTCAGTAGTCGGTGTGATCAATGTAAACATGTGAGAGGGGATGGCCTTGGATTATGGATACCTATTGGGGTTGTGTTTTATTAGGTATGATGTTGATGAAGTCATTTTACATGATGTTCTAAATAGTGTGTATTATGGAATGTATTATTCCTTTAGTTATTGAGGATTAACCAATGGTTCTTGGGTATTGAGATTTGTTTTGGAAGGAAGTATTTCCCAATTCAAATGTGTGGATTAATAATAAGTGTATTTTTACCAACATGCATAGCATGGGTGGATGGAAATGACTGGAATAGATATGGGTGGTCGATAACCATTTGGATGCGGGTGAAATAAAATAAATAAATGATAAATAGTTATAGTTCTAACGTCACGCAAGGATACAAGTAGACATTGATGAATCCTTATAATAATTAGAGGAGTAGTTTTTTAAGGAGTTCATAAGGAGAACTGGGATTGTCGAGATAGAAATTTCATAGAGCACAGTTATATTTTCATTGATAAATTTTAACTCAAGGACAATTAATGTAATCTTCAACCGTGTGGTAGGGCTTTTAAAACCTGTTTTACTGGTAGTGATTTCATGTGTACATGTTAAATGACTGAGGAAACTATTTTAAATTATTTATTAGTGAGCGTCAATGTAGAGGCTATGGAATGATGGTTTCAAAGGAATGGTGTGGTCTTGGTTTCCAAATAGGAGTAATGAAATGTGAAATGTCTCTATGGGGTAAAGGATACATCATGAATGGATTGGGTGTTGTCACAAAAATAATCTCTCTAAATCCTCCTCAAGTATTGATAGGAAAGTGTGTGTAGATCATTAGGATAAATACACATGTTGTAGTGAAAGAAGATGAAGTGGTTATGGAGTAGTGGTATATGGTAGGCCATATAGTGGTAGTTAACTATAGACCGTTTTAGGGTGGTGAATCTTATTTAATGTTAAATTTTTGTAGTTTTAGTGGTAACTATTATTGGGATGTGAGAATGGATGATGTTACAATTTTTCAATAAATAATGATTGAGTCTTTCCATTCCATTCATTCAATTTCAGAAATGGTTAGAGCATGGTATTTTTAACATGTAGTTCTTTATTAGGACACAATAAGGATACATAAATAGTTGGCATATCAGTTTGATCTAAGTTTAATATTTCATGGGACAGGAGAGAGTTGAAATATTTTTGGGACTATATTTTTTATGGTCAGGATAGAAAATTTATGGGGTCTCTCAGGATTAGTTTTTGATTCAAGGTTGACACCATGTATTATTGGGATAAAAATGGTTATAGTAGTGACCTTGTAAGGAAATTTTTTTCCTGAATCTGAAATTGAGAAAAAAAAAATTAATTTTATATTTCAACTTCTTTTGATGGGTAAAATAGTCTATTAACTTATCAAATAGTCTTGGATAACTTTTACGACCACTCCTTTTTTTCAAGAATATTGTGCGTTCCATAGTATTTGGTTTTGGGGGAATTTTGGGCCATATGAATTTTCAGAGAATAATTATCAATTATCAACTAAATAAATTAATGTTAAATTGACTTTTTTACATTAATTTAGTAACATAATTTTAATAGAGAATATTTTTTTTGATTTAATCATTATATATTACCTCAAAATAGAGGTATTTAAAAAATCAAGTCATGAACTCACATTAGATGTTAGGGTTATACTCGATACCTTATTCCTTTTTTCATTTAATTTTTTTATTTATCTTTTTTCCGTTGATATTCTCCCTATGTACCTATACATATATTGTTTTCCCCATGGTGGTTATATCATTATCAATTATATATGGGTAGAGTGATATATAAAGAGAGGTATGTATAGATGTGGGGAATGAGACGATCTGGATTGTTGTGCGATAGTTGATGAATGTGAAACAGTGTGAAGCTACATCGGATTCCACACAATGTTATGGAAAAATATATATTAAATTTTATATACATATAATGTAATTTTTATTATGAATTAAAAAATAATAATGATTTTTGGTATCCCTGAGTGGGTTTATATATTCTTAAATGAGTATAAAAAAGGGTTTTAGGAGGTTCCCAAGGGTTTCATGATTTGAAAACTCTATCACACGGACTGTAATTCTATGAACTCATGCCTTGTGATATTCATAATTGGGAAGATGTGTTTTTGAAACTAAACATCTATAAATATTAGTACACATAATATAGTCATACTCTTCCATGTAATTTGGTACAATGGATGATAATTTTTTTGGGACTTCATGTTGTTTACATGGAGTAAACAAAGTGTAATCATACACGATCATGTGGATAGTAATATGGGATGATACCCTATATAAGGGTTTCATGGATACATGGTAGTACATGAATAGACCCGAGGTTCTCCATATACATGTATTAGTAAACAATCAAACCTAATGTATTCCCAAGTCATATAGATGTACACAACCAAAGGCCATGCATTCCATACAATGTGGAAGTAAATGGAAATGTATAATGCTTTGACATACATAAAACACTCTCAGAGAACACACTATTTACAATTACCGTATTACCCATTTGGTGGTTTTGGGTGCTCTTCCACCCCAAAGACATAAATGGACAACAATAAAGACCATATATTTTATTTTCCATGTAAATCATTACAGTGTTACCCTTGAGGTGACCTGAGGACATATATGATCCACTATTTGGTAAGAATTATTTAATAGAGTGTTTCTTCCTCCTATAAAAATATTAAAAGGACTCAGACTAAAGATGTGGTATGAAACCCATATGAGGGTCAATAGAATTTCTATCTGTCATGGAATGGGATCACCACGGTCCTCGACTACTATAAAATGGAAAATTCCAATGTTATCATGATTGAGAAGTGATGTGAGGAATAAGATAGGTAAGTGTTCAGGCCATCCTAGAGTGTGACCATAAACTATGATTGGCTAAGATCCATCTCCATAGACCATGGTTTAAGTGGATTTACCCTTGAGGAAAAAAGGTTATTTTTGTGTTGTCACTATTGGAAGGAGTGTTTACCCTGAGATATGGGAACAACATAATTTTTTACTATGGATCCTCAAAGGTATTAATTGGATTATGATAATACCTATATGATACCATGACAGATAAATCAACATTTATGATGTTTCCAGGTTTTAATAGTAGGATACCTCTGATGTGTCTTAACCTCTAGGAAAGAAGTTGGTTCCCCAGTAGATGAATGACCCTAAGAGAGTCCGTAATGGGTTTTGGTAGAGATGGTAGTGGATTTTCCCATATATACTATAACAAATAAATCAGCCTAAGGGGATTTAGTAGTAGTGATGGGTATATTAATTCGACCAAACTCACTCATTAACTCATACATTTTACCAGTTACAGTTAATACACTAGTGATTTCCAGATTTATATCCTAGAACTCAGCTTATGTGGTTGATGCGATGTTGTTGTTTAGTGAAGATAATCAGAGGTACTTCATGGGATCTAATTTATGATCATTATTTATTGAATGTTACTTTATTAAGATATCTAAATGTAGTTCCTTGGATCTTTTCCATGATCCTTGTTCACTGAATGTTACATTATTGGGATTTCCATAGAAATATCATGGGATCTTTCATCATTTTTCATTGATTTGCGATAACCCCCTTTCATGGGATGAGGGGGAATCCATTCAAGGCCTGTAGTTTTAGTGATTACATGTACCATAGGATTATGAGACCTTACATGAACAAAAGTTTTTATGGAATTCATCTAGACTATAACTACAAGGAACTACCCCACCCCATCATCTGAATCATGATGATAGCTCTCCACCATGGCATGGTCATCTTACATTGCTTCCCATGAAAGAAAAGACTGGTCTCGATGGCATATCTATACCCTATCATTCTTCCAAATTCATTGGTTCTTCTCTGGTGAGTGCTCATACTCCGAATCCTTCTCTGGGGTTTCTTTTCTTTTGTAGAGTCTATCTGGGGAAACTGCATGTGGTCTGAAGGACTTGAGGATGTCCAAAGTCTTTATACATGGCCCGAATACCCTACTAACCCGAAGGCCAAGGCGGCCCAAAAGCCATAAAGACTCCAAGCCCAGAACGGTGGCCTAATAGGAATATTTCTGGCTACTATAGTGCCAAACGTTCCCTGTTATAGTACATTCATGTCGTTCATTACTGCTACAATGCCTGCTATAGTACTGCTACAATACCCTAGAAATATGCCTCTGCCTGGTTTTCAACAAGGGCATCATGGACACGCATAGGGAAATGCCTTTAACTTCTACTGTAATGCTACAGAACCAAAAAATATTCCCTTTCCTACTTCAGGATGCCTAATGTCACATAGATTTCTCCCAGCATAGTGTACACAAATGAGGTTGTTATGTGGAAACACTTCCCCCCAATACTAGATGGTTTTGATATCATAATGTTTAGTTTATGATCTCCATGATGATTCCTAGTATACTATAAATAATTAGCTGGAATAACCTTAATAAATTACCCATAGATATCTATGAATGGGATTTTGAGCAAGTTATTGAAGGATGTCGGGTTATTGTCATTTATCTAGTGGATTATTCATTACAAATGACATATCATTCCCCCCATAAGAATCATCTTGTTTCCAATCTAATGATTTCATATGGGCTATTACCTATTCATTATACATTGTACTAGATTACACATAAATTAGGTTGTATAACATCCCCCTCTATTCCTTATTTACTTGATTCCCAATTAATAAATGGAATCCTCATCTACATTGTGAAGGTGAGTACAAGTAATGCTAGGACTAGGTCTTGTAACACAATTGTGGTGATGAGGCTTTCTCATAGAAATTTACAATGTAGGCCAAACATATATATGGTTTATTAGGATCACAAAACATTGGGCCAACATGAAATTTATTATATTTATTTTATTTCAATTTTTACATATCTAGGCCAAGCATATTTCATGAACTTGGTTTATATCAATAGTTTATAAGGTTTTTATGGGGGTTTTCCTACTAAGATTTAATTTTAATCTCTTATAAGTGATCCTTAGATTGAGTATATACCTTTGTTGTACATTATGGATAATCATTCATTATATATGGATTTGGAATGCCCCTGTGTTTCGTGACCTAGCAAAGCCAGTAATGTCGATTCTTATGTCCAGGGTAGTGTAACTCGAGATTCATGGGACCTGATATGTGGTAGACTCAATGTATAGGAGGATCCATGTACTTTTTTTTATTATGAAATCATCCAATTTGGTGATCTATATTTTATTTATGACATATTTATTTAGTTCTTTACCTATTCTCATTTTATTACAATTTTTTTGTATTTATTTCTTCATCACTCTAATTATATAATGATATATATATTTTGGATATTCTTTTTGTTTTCATTATCTCATCTGTGGGAATAGTTTCTCCAAAAACTGACCATGGGCCCACACTTGTAGTCACAAGCCTCTAAAAAATGGTGTGGCATTTTGATGATAGGTTATAAGCTAGTATTCTAAAAACTATTGTTTTACCCATATTAGTCAGGGAACTCAACCACCATGAGTCTAGAATTATTAACCTTCTTACACTATGTATGGAATGTATGATTGTATATTGGGGTTCATTGATTGGTTAACTAGAATACCTGGTAAAATTTTAGTTTTTACCAAAGCTTTTAGTAGAGTAATTTCTAATATTCCACATTGTGGAACTCCGGGATAATGAAGTGTATGTTTTGGGTGGCCAAAACATGACTTGTTTTCTAGTCATTGTATGGGATATACCAAAATAATTCTTCATTCAAATTATATAAATGTTACAATTTTTATTGCTCACCTAAAAATACAATCCACAATTTTCAGTAATCTTGGTGTTAAAGTGATGTAAAAAAGCTCTGTTATCAGTTTTCTAAAAGAGGGGGCATCACATAATCAAAGCATCCAAGAAATGATGTAGTTTCTTCTAGAGGTAGGTACAACTTCATAATGAAATCCACATAATATATGGTATCTATAAACTCATAATGGGTTGGAATCACTTCCCTGTAACGCTACAGAGAGATCTCCTTTAGAAGATGGCATCATTCTATAACTTGAAATCTCCCCTACATCCAAGGACTGGGTGGACATGAGAAGATGAAATTTGAAGTTATGGTTTCATGTGAAATTTAACATTGGATTCAATATGTCCACCACATGTATGTAATTATAGAGTGATCTAGTAAAATTGTGGATATCGAACTCAAAGGTGGTCAATCTAACTTATAAAAAACTATACCATGCTCAAACGGTTGAGATAAATACATTTTCTTAAATACATCAGTCACCTTAAATATCAAGATATTTAAAAAAATGTTGTGTTTCTCAAGAACATGTCTCTATAAATGCAGGAATTTCTGGACTATGATCCTCTGAGAATCATAAGGATTTTTTTGAGACATACTATGACTGGTACCATAGGTAGGTCCCCCATTGTAGTTATATGTATTTAATCATAGAGATGGTTCATTTAGTAAAGGGAAATATTTTACAAAGGGTATCCCTCCTTTTGATATAATGAAATTTTAAGAAGGTAACTCGTATGAGAATTTTTATAATGGTGTAGTCCAACATGGTAGTTTCCAGTGGTGCCCATTATGGTGAGATGTAACTCGGCCTACCTAGTAGGGAGCTGGGGTCTCAATCCCTATCAAGAAAGAACATGCTCCAAAATTGTGGTTGTGAGGGAATTAGGTGAATTATTATGGGTTGAGGCCACTAGAGATTTTGAAGATGAAATTTTTTGGGAAGGGTTAGACATCTTCAAATGGTGTTAGTGTGAAACATTCATTACTAGGGATGATAGTGGATGAATGAGATCCTTCTTCACATCGGCTACTTAAGATGATATATATTCCCAGTATGACCAATTTATAACCCTCTTGGTTGAATATTGGGAGGTTTCCATGGAAAACACGACCCATGGTCCCCCCACCTCCATAGAGTTGTGGAATGTATATTGGAATATTTTGTGGAGAGACTCCTTAAATGATTCTACATCATGATAGGGGTATTTCCCTACTGTGCATCCAATGAGTTAAATGGTCTCAGCATGGTGCAATGGGAACTATTTCATGGGGAGATGTAAAACATGGAAAACATGGTAATTGATCACCCTCTATTATATAACCTCATTGGGGGAGTTGTAGTAAGGGAACCCAGTAGTCATGGGAGTGGTGGAAATAATGGATTAACCACAATTTTTTGGTTTCTTCATATGATCATTCCTCATTCCCTCGTGACTGTTAACCATAGTCTATTAGAATGTTCGATAATCAATGTAATATATGACATATATAGTCAACCATCAGTGTGTTTTAGGTGTAGGTGATTCCAAATGTCCCTAACACCACTCATCCACTCTATTGTAGAGCGAGGATTGAAGTCAACTATTCCTAAGATATATCATATCCAACACTCATCGGATACCCATGTTGTGGTAGAGAAGGTTCACAACAGGATCACCATTTATTTGAGTGAATCTTGATGACAGTGATTCTTTTATCTACCAATTCCCATCATTAATCATATATACACTATTGAAATGGATGATATTCTCATCGGGTTCACTATTTTTTAAATCCCAAGGATGGTTATTCTTAACATGATATTCCAAGCATTCATCATATACACACGTTTGATGGGAAATTGATTCAAAATTAATTCCAATTTTTTATGCTTCTTCCATAAATGCATCTAGAAAAACATTATCGAGTGGTTCTCTTCGTTGGACTAGTTAAAAACAATCTATGTTGTTTCCCTTCATTTCCACTTTATAATGGTTGGCACCATCTACAACTATAGTTGATGATGTCACGTCCTTGATCAGAACATGATAATAGGATATTGTTTCCTTTTTCCAAATATTAATCATTTGAGTTTATTACCAAGTACAGGTATCCTTTATAGATATAATACATGTTATTTATTCTTTTTCATGGTGACAACTTAATGTTGGTAGTAGTTAATAGTTCCATCTGTTTTCATGATAGGGCTAGTACCTGAGGTTAGAGATAATGACAACATTGTGGTTGGTTAGAATATGTGAAGTCATTTAGTGTATTAGGAATCTTTGTATAATTGATCATACGAAGATGAATACATATAATATATGAGGATTCCTAGGTGCATAACCAATGGCATCACATGTATATTATGCAGAAATATATTCATGGGTTGTAAGGCATCCAAGTCTTGTTTCCTAGGGAATCTTGTTCTTTTTAAATATGGAAACTCAAATTTATTATATGTTACATGAGGAACCTAACAGTAATCCTTGCAAGAAACTTGTTCTCATCACAAAAGTATTCATAGGCTCACCGACCAACTCATCTCATTCTAGTCGCATGAAGAAGTATTTTGAGGCATCAAATGGGTCACCATTTTATAGTAGAGTAAGGAAATTTTATATATTTTTAGTCCATTTTAGACTATCACAAACACACTTTTTATCTATGGTTTTTTATAGGGACATTTACAATATACACTAATAACATTATTGGATGAGTAAATTTTTCATCACACACCAGTGTCAATGTCCAATGGTGAACTAAAATCTATATGTTAGGATGTTTGTTTGTACTCCAAAAAGGTATGGAGTTTCTACCTCTTGAGGAAAAGTGTATTTTTAATGGATTTTAGGATATATCCATAGTGAGGAATCCTATATACCAAATTCTGAGAAAAAGATCAGAAACTATTTTGTTTGACTGAACTATTTATGTTCTTGTGAATGGTCTAGTACTTATAGTTTAATGCTGTATGGTAACGATATTATTCATATCAAATTACTGACAACAAGGGATGGTGTGGTAGTTATTTTTAATGGATTCCCCAATAGTGGCTATGTTTTATCATTCTTATTATATGATAATTCTCATTCATATTTCTCAAATTATCCTACATTGATCACATAGGTTATCCCTTTTTTATTGAAACTGGTGAGGATTAAAATTTATCATCATGTATGGAGGTCATTATCATACTGTTTAACACCATGTGACTATGATTTTGTTATTTTAGTTTAATTTTATAAATCTCAATTATTTTTTAGGGATTATGCATAAGAAATCAAATAACCAATTGATTTTAGAAGATAGAGGCATACAGTGATAAGACATACCCATAAAGAAGGGAAAATTAGTCGGATCCCTTGGCGAGGTAACTACAAGAGATGAAGTTTTTTTTTACCCAAGTGATTTTTTATGTAAAATTCATATAAACTACCCATTTCAAGAAATATACAATGATCTCAAGTTTAGGGTTTAAAATCTTAGTAGAAAAGGGAAATGTGGTTTCCCAACCAATTCTTATTGAAAAATTTCTTGTAACAGGGGATGATGGTTTTAACACCCCATGATTTCATAGTATGTTATGTTTTCAAATAAATTCAATAAAGTTCACTACACACAACACCGTGTTGGAGCGCACCACCACTTACGAAACTAGTCGTTCAAAAGTAGTAATGAATTGTATTTTCAAAATTTTGAACTTTATATAATCCTTATAATTTTAGAATCCGTATTTTGTATTTATTAGACATAATTTAAGAACAAATTAAAAAAATTTAGATAAAGGAAGCATTTTTTGGAAAATGCAATTTGAACATCTATTGAGGGTGAACCCTTTTTAAATCCAATATTTGACAATTTAATATATTCAATTTCACAAAATAAACTTCTTCTTTAGAACTAGGAGATAAAAATTTAGATTTGATAAATATCAATTATTTTTCTGATAACTTTCATATTTTGGTGAATATTTAAAATAACTAAATTTTAATTAAAAACAACTTTTTTAATCAAAATAATTTATAGTGTAAAATTATACATTTTCATGGTCTGAAAGTATAAATAGAATATATTTTTACCATTTAATCATATTCTTGACATTGTATGTAATTTCACATTGAAATTGGACATAAACAAGTGTCAATCTTTGGATAATTATTATTTCTTAAAAATACGCCTTTTGGTTTTGACAACGGGAATTAATTTTAAATTAATAAATGAAACTTTTGTTTTTGGAATTTGGTAAAATAGACTTAATTTTTGAATTCAGAATATCAAAATTAGATTTGGGTAAATTTTTGGTATTTTTCTAAAAAATTTCAATTTTTGATAAATAGTGAAAAACACTAATTTATAGTCTAAAACCGAATTTTTATTTAAATAATTATTTATTTTATTTAAATTAATTTATGTCAATGTAGATACATAATACCTATATAAGTTCAATATAATTCATTGGAGTTAGTTTAAAATAATTTTTGATATATAAAAATTTTATTGAACTTTTCACCTTCTTTTACCCACCTCCTAGGAGAATTTGCAATTCACATAAAACTTAATTTTACCACTTCTGTAAGTTGAATTTAGAAAATCTGAGAGACACGGATAATATCAAGGTGTATGATGTGGTTTAATAAGATAAAAAACATTTTTTATGAACAGTAACTTTTGACTTTTATTTACAACGGTTAAACGTAAATACGATAATTAAGGGTAAAAATGATATCATAATTACCCATACATGTTTATTAATTCTATTGGATAAGATTAATTCACCCAAAAACATGCTTAAGAATAAAATATGACCCTTTAAGTCCACTTGTATTAGATTAGTACATTTATTATTATTTTATTTAAAGAACAGTTAAAAGAGTTAAAATTAATGATTAATAAGTAAACCGTTTTTTATATAGGGTTATACATAAGATAAATTTGACTATTAATATTCATTAGAAAGGTAAAATGATTTTCTACATAATTTTAGTGTATTTATAATTTTTAGATATTAAATATTTTAGTTAATTAATGACACAATGATGATGCAGTAATTACCTTATAAATGAACGAATAAAATAATTGGTATTATAACTATTAAAATAAATATAATTTCAATGTTTTTTGGACATCCAAAAAATTTTTAGGTGAATATGACATGTTAGGTTTGATTCAATTTATTTTGTTTGAATTAGTCATTCTGTAATGATTTTAACAAAAAACAAATACCAAAGAGTGTCAAAATTGACATGAAATACATAAAAAACTATATTATTGGTTGATATAATATTCCTAAATATATAAGGATTGGACAAAGGGCATAAATAATATTATATGTGTCATTCAATAACCACTTTTGGTTCGTTTGGAAGTTTATTGTATGTTTCATAACCATGTAGTGTATGAATACAAGAAGACACGGTAAAAGTTTAATTATTTATCAAAGAGTTAATCCTAAAAGATAAAGTTACAATGGTTACCTAAACATGTATAAAACCTATTGTTTCAGATTATTTATACCCATAACCACCTTATCCTTGAAAATAATTAATTGAGATCCATTATAAACGGAATATGACTTTATTATAAAATTATACTTTAAGTTTTTCCTAAGGTTCCCCTCACCCCTCTTGTAAAAGGGCACTCCTCCTTCTCTCAAATTTACACAATAAAAGACATTTTGATTAGCCATACCCTTCCCAAATATCCTCTCAACTATCCTAAATTCGTCCTATAGTCCTTACATTGGTCAGAAAGCCAATCTAAGGATCCCTTCTGATCAAATCAAAAGGAAGAACCCGAAGAAGAGGTAAATATTTCATCACATCTTTCAAGTTCTTTTCATTTTCCACTTCTTCATTCCTTGTTATTTACATTCTAAAATAATAAATCTATAATCTTCTATATACTGTGATTTTATTATAAATATGGTACAACTATATTCATTATTATATCATTCCTATGAATTGCATGTCACCATATGTGCGTACGTACGGCTTACCGTCTCCATGTCATGGTGTAGTTTTTTATTCAAACTCTTCATCATTTGGATGGGTATAATAATGAGTATAAATGATGTAAATAATAAATATAACATTATAATGATTCTGTATATATGATATACCATCAAATTATATACGATTGTAATATCAAAAGAATGATATTGTCGCTCGTGCGTACGTACGGCCTACCATCTCCATAAACGGTGTTTTCCATTTCATATATCTATCTAATATAAATATTTATATTCTAAATATAAATGATATATAAATCATGTGTAATATTCTGGTAGTATGTAAATCATGATATAAATGATTCAATCCAGAATACAATATAAAACACATACGATAATGATAGCGATTATTACCCGAAATGTTAATGTAACAAACAATTCATTATAAAATGGGTAGTATAAAGTAATAAATGAATAATGTATGATATAATAAATTTGAATATTGTTCTAGAATAATTTAATAACATACTATGGTCATTATAATGGAGGATAAATGAACCCCTGACCGAAGGAAAGTGCAAAGTAATGGGTTTTTTATCTTCAATTTAATTCTGTTAGATTTCCATTGTTAACCACTTATTTATTGCATGTGGTGTATTGTATACTAGAATTTGATATGTATTATCATTATTATATTTATATTCATGATATTATATGATTCATTTGGTAGTTATTGACTGCTGCTCATATGACTCGATTGATTACAACGAGGTAAGGTTTAATTTCACAATCTCATTATTATCCGAGGTTGTTTTTGCGTAAGTATCTACTAGGACATATTTAATATCCATGTACGTGTTTCATTAAAGAGTTTTCAAATGGATTATTTTTAAGGGATTTTCACTAAAACATCATTTTAAATATTTTAAATATTTATCCTTCTAAATCATTCTCATTAATGTCCTTGTTTTCAAAATGGGTTTTAAGGATTTATTTATATGGACATTAATGTTTTTAAAATGTTAATTCCTTTCAAACGTTTCAAAGTAGTATGGGACACTTTCATTAAAAAATGACTTTAAATGTATTCCATTAGAAATTTTTGACTTTTAATTGATTTTACAAACAGATATTTCTCTCAAAAATTTTGAATCATCATTTTCAACTATGTCAGCATCCTTTACTGGATATTATTTTTGATTGAGGTAGATTTATTATAATACAATCATCCTTATTATATAAAATGAGTTATGATTTTTTTGACTGTGGATGCTCTATTTTTATAACATTCATGGTTTATGGTTAATATTTCGACATTTTGTATGCTAGTTTAATGTTTATGTTATATTTCAAACTTTTCATATGAGGAATGTATTGGACATAGTATGTGACGAGTGGAGTCCGCTATAGCTCCTCGATGCATCCGTAGGTCTCATGAGACAACTAAACCTAGAATTGGACGATGCGTTTCTGAACTTGAAATATGGTTTTGATTGAGGACTTAATCATTTTTATATTTTTTGGCCGATGCCTTGACAAAAAGTTTCAGAATGTTTGACAACATACATTCCCTCATTATGAAAATAATATTGATGGTTCATCGGGTAATTCGACTAGTATAATCCACATGATTATGTATTATGATGGCATTATTTACTCAGTTCGTATTCCAGCCATTAAAGTATTCATGTTTATTATTGGTAAAGGCATGTGGTTTCAATTATTCTCCCTGCTTAATATATATGTTATCTTCCGCTTTATTGTTTACCCTAACTGAGCATCTGAACTCACCCCTTTCTTATGTTTTATTTTCCAAGGATCCCAACAAGTGTTTTTTTGAGAATCAGGGTTAAGTTAAGGGAACAATGGAATTATCCAAGGATTTTTGTTGTTGTTGTATGTTAGAAATTGTAATGTATCGTTCATGTATGTAATCTATTTTCCACGATTTCTAAACTGATCGGTCTTTCAGGACATGATTCCTTGTAATCATGACAATGTATTAAAATAATGCACCGACTCTGGGAATCTAGGGTCGGGGCATTATACTTGGTAATAGAGAAATTTTAGCAATAACCTTGGAAACTAGATTTAGATAATCTCTGATTAGAGAACATAGCCCTAAGATAGACTTTGAGGATTAGTATAGAAGAATATCCTAGAATTATTGTATTGTATATATTTTGTGAGTTTTCTGAAAAATACATCCCTGTCTGGATACGAGCAGGTAGAGTCATCTCTAGCATAGATGTACCAAGGGGTAAAACTTGAAAACACCACATTGAGCTGGACACGAACAAGAACTAGTGCACGAAAACGAGCCTTGTTGCACTCTTGGTTACGACACTCTAGAGGGATATGCTTATGATAATTATCATTTTATTTAAAACCCATTATGAAGGGTTTATTCATTTTATCATTATGGATTATATCCATAAACTATTCATTTTACATTAGGTATTTTACTTGTTTGGAATTAGGAATTGTGATTCATAATCTAACCTAGTGTATTCAATTGTTTAGAAATGGCACATAGTAGAAGGAATGAGAAATCCAACAATATGTATGATCCAAAGAGTAAGAACGATCATATCATTCATGGCTTTGAAGGGAAGATAATATCATGTGTTAATAATATAATATCATGTGTTAGTAAGATAAATAATGAATTCTTTGAGTCCTATGGATTTGATGGGAAGAAAGAGAAGAAATGGATGGTAGAGAGAATGATAGATAAAGGGAAGAGGGGAATGAAGGATTTTTGCATTTGTGATAAATGTGGAAATAATCACCTTGGTAAATGAATGAAAGGAATGAGAGATTTCTATAAGTGTAAAAAACGACACCAGGTATGTGATTTCAATGGTAGGAAAAATGTTTCAAATGTAAAATGCTTCCTCTGTAAGGCATTGAGACACTACATGAATCAATGCCATGTCATCAAAGTATAACACAAATGATGTTATTGGATAACAATCAAATTATGATACTACCTTGGATGAAGAGGAATGACTAGTGTTCATATGTTGTTATTATAGAATTTTTTCATTTGATTGTTCTATCAATAGTATACTAGTTATGTGAATTATGGAGATAAATAAGGATTGTACTACAGTACTATTTTATTGAGGATTTGAGATTATATGGTACTAAGAAAAGTGACTTAATAGTAAGATACACTTTTTGGAAAATACATGGTTTAAGGAAAGGTAATCCTTAATATGTTCCCGATAATGAGGTATTGATTATGGAATAAGAGATAGTTGATCGGGATAAATTATATTGGATATTCATGACTACCTTGAAACAAATTAATGATTTGTATATTCCATCATTGTTGGAGTTTACAACATTTTTGTATAGAAGGATTATATCCATTATTATATAAAAAATAAGGTAGAATGAATGTAATCAATATGGTTTTATGGTAATTCTGGATGTTGCAGTGTTTTAAAGCAATACATGATGACGGTGTACACATGTTATTACGTGGAAAAAAAGATCTTCATTATGTTTACCTTCCATATAAATTTTGGACTGAGAGTTTTGACAGAATTATTTTGAATAAGTCTAAAGGTTGTAATGGATTATATTTGACATTGGATACTATTTTTATGGTTAATACATTTCTGATGTTTTATTTGGATTGTTATTAAAATAAAATCCTGTAGGCCGGGTGATAACCTGTCACGTCCGGTAAGGCTGCGAGACTTGAACCCGCAACTGAAGGGTGACAAGGGTGCATCCCCTACCACTGGCCTACATGATATCCTAGATTGTATAATGTTGTTTTTTTAAAAGGTCTGATAGGTTAATTATAAATTTATTATTTTTGAAACCCTACACGATTAGGATAAATAAAGATATTGTTTTGAAATATTTTGGAGTGAAAGATGAGTTTGTGGTAGAAATTATTTAAAGGATGAAAGTCTATCTCTCAAGTATAATTTTTTTCTCTTATTCTATGAAGAAATTAATTCTTAAACATTAGGTATGATATCTTAAAACCAAAAACGTTTTATCCTAATACCTTAAGTTTTGTTGAACAAACAATATTTTAAATCATTGTAGATTGTGGCTTTGAGGCCCTCAATTTTACACTTGATTGTGATTGATGACCTCAATCAATCATTATAAATTTTTATGTTTTTCCACCAATTATTTGTCTCGAATTTCGACCAATGTTCTCCTAATCGAGATCATAATTTAGTGGTGACCCTTTCTTTCCCTTTTCCTCTTATTAAGATTAAATTTTATTAACCCAATTTCCGATGTAGGATTTCCCACAATGGTATTTTCAATTTTCAACCTATTATTTCTGAAGAAAAATTTAAAATTGAGAGGATGCAATTTATTTATATATGGAATAATTCAACACCCCATGATTTCATAGTATGTTATTTCTTCAATGTAATTCAATAACTTTCACTACACGCAATACCAAGTTCAAGCACACCACAACTTACGAAATAATCCGTTCAAAAGAGGAAATGAATAGTATTAAATGAATTTTGACCTTTATATAGTCTGTATAATTTTAGAATCCATATTATGAGATAATTAGACATAATTTTTGAAAAAATTCAATTTTTTTAGATAAAGGAAGTATTTTAAAAAAAATGCAATTTTAACTCCTTTTGAGGGAGAATCCTTTTTAAATATAATATTTGACACTTATATATTCAATTTGACAAAATATACTTATTCTTTACAATCGGTAGATAAAAATTAATATTTGATAAATTTTGGTTATTTTAATGATAACTTTCATATTTTGGTGAATAGTGAAAATAACTAAATTTTAATTAAAAACAGATTTTTTAATGAAAATAATTTATACTATTAAATTATAAATTTTAATGGTTTGGAAGTATAAATAGATTATATTTTTACCATTTAATCCGATGTTGTTCATTGTAAGTATTTTCACTATGAAATTGGAAATAAACAAGTGTCAATCTTTTGATAGTTATTATTTCTTAAAAATTTGCCTTATTGTTTTGACAACAGAAATTACTTTTAAAATAATAAATGGAACTTTTATTTTTTTTATTTGGTAAAATAGACTTCATTTTTGAATTTGAAATATCAAAAATAGCTTCGGGTGAATTTTCAGAATTTTTCTGAAAACATTCAATTTTTGATGAATAGTGTAAAACACTAAGTTATAGTTTAAAACCGAATTTTTATATAAATAATTATTTATTTTATTTAAATTATTTTATTTCAAAATATTTACATAATACCTATATATGTTCAATTCAATTTATTGGTTTCGTATTATAATAAGTTTAGATAAATAAAAAGTTTATTGAACATTTCACCGTCTTTTACCCCCCTCCAAGAAAAATTTGCAAATTCACATAAAACTAATTTTTCAATCTTCAATGAGTTGAATTTCAAAAATCCTAGAGACACAACTAATATCAATGAGTAAAATTTGGTTCAATAGGATCAAAATAATTTTTGGGGGAATAGTAACTTTTGACTTCTATTTACCACGGTTAAAATTAAATACGGTAATTAAGGGTAAAAATGATATCATAATTCCCTAAGACATGTATTATTTATATTAGATAAGTGTAATTATATCAAAACCAACCTTAGGAATAAAATATGACCCTTTAATTTCACTTGGAATATATTAGGACATTTTTTAGTTATTTATTTATAGAAGAGTTAAAAGAGTTAAAATCAATGTTTAATAACTAAACCATTGATTATATTGGGTTATACATAAGATAAATTCGACTATAAATATTAGTTATAAAGATAAATTTATTTCCTAAATAATATTATTTTATTTATAATTTTTAGACATTAATTAATTAAATTTATTAATGTCAAAATTAGGATGTAGTAATTAAATTATTAATGAAAGAATCAAACAATTGGTATTATAAATATAATAATAAATATAATTTAAAAGTTTTTATGACATCCACGAATTTTCTAGGAGACTATGATATGATATAATTTATTAAATGTATTTTTTTAGAAGCAATCATTTTGTTATGATTTTAACAAAAAACAAATACCAAAGAGTGTCAAAATTGAAATGAACTAGTTTTTAATACAAAAACTATATTATTGGTTGATATAATATTCCTAAATATCTAAGGTTCAGAAAAAGGGATTAAATAATATTATATATTTCATTAAGGAAACACTTGTGGTTCTTTTGGATGTTTATTGTATGTTTCATTACCATATAGTGTAAGAATAAAGGAATACACGGTAAAAGTTTAACTATTTAACAAAGAGTTAACCCTAAAAGATAAGGTTAAAATGGTAACATAAACTTGTATAAAACCTATTGGTTGAGAGGATTTCGACCCATTACCACCTTATCATAGAAATAAATCAATTTTGAGCCATTATAAACCGAATATGACTTTATTATAAAATAATAATTTATGTTTTTCCTAAGGTGCCCCTCACCCAACTTGTAAATGGGCACTCCTCCTTCTCTCAAATTCACAGATTAAAATCCATTTAGCTCAGACAAACCCTGCCCAAATATCCTCTCAACTATCCTACCTTAATTCTTATAGGCCTTACAGTGGTCAGAAAGATAATTTAATGATCCATTTTGATCATATCAAAAGGAAGAACCCGAAGAAGAGGTAAATATTTTATCACCTCTTTCAAGTTTTTTTTCTTCCCCTTCTTCTTTCCATGTTATTTCCATTATAAAATATTAACTCCAATATATTCTATTTTTTTTATCTCCAATATATTCTATATACTGTGATGTTATTATAAATATGATACAACCATATTCATTATTATATCCATCCTATGAATGACATGTCACCATAAATTCATACGTACGACATACCGTCTCCACGTCGTGGTGTAGTTTGTTATTAAAACACTTCATCATTTGGAAGGGTATAATAATGAGTATAAATTATGTAAATAATAAATATAACATGATAATGATTATATATATATGATATACCATCCAATTATATGAATTTTTAGTATCAAAATAATGATATTGTCGCTCATGCATACGTACAACCTACTGTCTCCATAAACGGTGTGGTCCATTTCATAGATCTATCTATTATAAATATTTATATTCTAAATATATATGATATATAAATCATGTGTTATATTCTGGTAGTATTTAAATCAGGATCGAAATGATAAAATCAAGAATAACAAGATAAAATACGTACGATAATGAAAGCGATTATTACCCAAAATGTTAATGTAACATAGAAATCCTTAGAAAATGGGTAGTATAAAGTCATAAATGAATCATGTATGATATAATAAATATTAATATGGTTCTTGAATAATTTAATATCGTATTATGGTAATGATATAGGAGGTTAAATGTACTTCTGACCAATGGAAAGTCCAAGGTAAGGGGGTTCTTATCTCACTTTTAATTCTGGGAGATTTCCATTGTTCACCACTTATTTATTACATGTGGTGTATTATATACTGCCATTTGATAAGTATTATAAGGATTATCTTTATATTCATGATATTCTATGATTAATTTGGTAGTTATTGACTGTTGTTAATATGACTCGATTGATTACAATGAGGTAAGTGTTAATTTCAAAATCTCATTATTATCCAAGGATGTTTTTATATAAGTATCTACTAGTACATATTTATTATCAATGTCCATGTTTCAAAAAAGAGTTTTCAATGGGATAATTTTTATGGGAATTTTTACAAAAACATCATTTTAAATTTTTTAAATATTTATTCTTCTAAATCATTCTCATTAATGTCTATGTTTTCAAAATGGTTTTTAATGATTTATTTATACAGACATGAATGTTTTTAAAATTTTAATTCATTTCAAACGTTTCAAAATGTTATGGCACACTTTGAATCAAAAATTTCTTTAAATTTATTCCATTATAAATGTGTGACTTTGAAATTATTTTACAAAAAGGATATTTCTCTAAAAAAGTTTTACTCATCATTTTCAACTTTATCAGCACCCTTTACTGGAGATTATTTTTTATTGAGGTTGATTTATTATAATAGAATCTTGCATATTTTATTGAATGAGTTATGAAATTTTTGAATTTTGATGTTCTATTTTTATACCATTATTGGTTTATGGTTAATTTATTGACATTTCTTATGCTTGTTTGAATACGAATGTTTATGTTATATTTCAACCTTTTCATTGAGAAAAGTATCTGACTTAGTATGTGACGGGTGGTGTAACATCCCAGGTAAATAAAGAATATTAATTTTTCATATTTATTATTATTTGTGAATTAAATATTAATATTACTTTAAAAGAGATGCTATTTTCGATGGCGTACCCAATACACAACAATGAGTTTCGTTGAAATCTTACAATGCACACTAATAATATAATAATATTATTTCAAATGGTAGTTAACACGTAGCCGTTTTTTTGGAGATGATGAATATAAATTACTAAAATATGATTATATATGTTTTTTAAATGTTTTTACATTTTTCCAATAAATGTTAGAGACAAAAAAGAAGACTGAATCCAATTTTAAGCGTATATATTCTAATATTTTTTAAAAGGTCGATTAACTGCCTTTTGATGGAGAACCCTTTTTAAATCCACTTGATGAAAATTATATATGTTATATTGGGCCAAGTAAAATCATTTTTTATAATTGGGGTAATGAAATTTACTTTGGAATAATTTTTGGTGTTTTTCTGACTGTGTTCAATTTTTAATGAATAGTTAAAAATAATGCATTTTACTTCAAAACTCCTTTTTAATCTAATATAATTATATGGATAGATTATATTTTTAATTTTTTTAAAGTTTAAATATAATGTATTTTTACCATTTAATCCAATGGTGGTCATTGGGATTAATTTTAGTTTTAAATAGGACATAAACAGTTGTCAAACTTTTGATAGAAATTGTTTCTAAAAAACCCGCTATTTGTTTTGACAACGAGAATTATTTTTAAATTAATTATTTCAATTTCTGTGTTTGGAATTTTGTAAAATTGATTCCATATTTGTAATAATAAGGTCCAAATTATGTATTTAATACTCGTTTGTTTATGGTCATTATGAATAGTAACGACGGTAATTATCATTAATTATCATGATTAATTTATAATCGGGTAGTTAAGGGTAATAAAATAATATCATAATAATAACAAATGACCCCAAAATGTGTCCTAATTCTACTGGTTGTGTCATGGAGGACCATGAGAAGCCTTGTACCAAACATTGTGACCCCATGTAATCACTTTTGGGGTGATAGTGACAGTTTTTTATTTTATGTTTTTAAAAGAAAAGTATAACCAAAGTATATATCACCCATCTAAAACAATGTTAGTTTTGTCTGTGTAATTTATATCTTGGACTATAAGTAGTAATTGGAATTATAACAAGTTTTCCTACATCATAGTAGTTTTTTATAATTTTTAGACCTTAAATAAATTAATTTATTTATGACACCATGATGATGCGGTGATTATCTCATTAATGAATGATTTAAATAAAATGAAAAGATAATGTGAAATATACGACATAAACTTGTCTAAAACCTATTGGATGAGTATATTTAGAAACCTTAACACCTTATCCTAGAAATATATCAATGTGTGACCTTTAAAATCTGATACTCACTTTAATATAAAGTAACATTCTTTACATTCCAAGAGTGCCCCTCCTCCCTCTTATAAAAGGCCCCCACCTCTACCTCCTTACCCACACCTCTCAAGACATTGGCTCGACCAAAATATGATAATTTTATCTCTCAAAATCCATCTTTTCATCCTATAAGCCTTCCCTTAGGCAGAAATCTCTTCAAGAAACCCTTTTGTTTCAAACTAAGGGGAGTTACCCGATTTAAAGGTAAAGTTTTCCCTAATGTTCTTTTGTTTTATTTTGCTTCTCCAACCCCCTAAACACTTTTTTTAATTTATTTTTTTACAACACCAGTATATTAAACATAATAGGATGTTTTTATGAGAATGATTATAGCTACAATTACACAAAACGCCGTCTAATGGTTAAAGAACATATGGTTTCCGTGGATGGCGAAGTACTGCCTCACGAAACGATGATTCTTCTATCTTATCCTACCACCTCTCATGGGGGCCATTATTATAGAACTATTTTTATATATGAAATATATTATAATTTTTCCTCTTTATTATTCTTTATTTTGCATTTAAAACATACCATTACGCTTTTCATGATGTGCAAATGCGATAATTTCATTTGAGGAAATGTGGACTATCGCCCCCTCAAGTGATGTGACTTGTTCATGAAATATATGGAATGTATAAAGAATGAAATTAATGAACTTAAGTGACATATATAACATATATATTATACTGGTATTATAATATATATATAACTCTCATTTAGTTTTAATTCCATTACTTACGAAATAGAAATTAAAGTAGCATTCATGCGTACGTATGACTTATAGTCTCCATGACCGGTGAATTTAATTTCTTACCACTAAATGTTATGTAATATTATAAATACATGTGTATACTGGATATATATGATATATATTATATCTACATCATGAATATAATTCTGGATATAATGGGTATTTTACCACATGAACAACATTTAATTATAATAAGTTTATTTTTCACTCAAGTACCATTGATCGACAAAAGGACCGTTATTAACTTAAATAATTACATAATGTTCATAACATGGTAATAAGTGATATATAAGGAAAAATTAACTTGAAAACGGTTCTTAATCAAGTATAAATTAACTCTAGTTTATTATTTTGGAATAAAAAGAAACGAACAAGTCAAGTCGGACTTGAGGTAAGGGATCCTACCTATCTCTTTCTTTTTAAGTATTGTATTTTATGTTGTTTCTTTTAAGCTCCTCTTTATTATGTTGGGATATGTTCTTTTAGATTCCTATTACTTTACTATCTATGTTCACATGATGAGAGACCCTATTTGATTTCATCAATCCATTTTTTGGATGTTTCAAGTGGCGTTGTTTGGCTGCTGAGTTTTTGTAAGGGATTTTTCATCTCACTTTTATTCCCGTGAGATTTATGCTAAATTTTCCACCATTTCCATTGAGTGGTGTATGTGCTTCCAATTATTCTACTCTTTGTGTAATATAATTTCATTTATGGGAATTTTCATCAATGTTTTATATTCCTTCTTTCATGGGGTGTACGTTTCGAATGATACCCAAGTCGGTATAGGAACCTTTCACCCTCCTATTTTTAAAAGACTTCCTTTTGTTTTCTCCTTTAATTTACATCTTATTATGTTGGGATATGTTCTTATATATCCTTATTTCTGTAAATTTTATGTCCAAGTTATAAGATACCATTTATCTCTCTCATCAAGTATTTTTCTAAAATTTGATGTGACACCGTTAGGCTATCGATTTTCTTCAAGGGAACTTCTTAACCCAATTCCAATTCTTTGGGTTAAACATCTACATCTTGATTATATCATGCTATGAATATGTGTGGATGAAATCTGATTATTTTACAATGAGTATACACTTATATTTATTGTATTTATATTTTTCACCCATAATTATGTCATTTATTTATCCTCCTCTTTGGCATGATCCTTGATTAGGATTACATGTAAATTTCTTCTCATTAAGACATTTTTCAATGATATGCACTTTTATTCTTTTATAAAGTGTATATATAGCCCCTTTGACTTTCCATATCTATATTATATCTATACTATAGTCATTTAAATGTTTTTAAAATGGTCTAATTTCATGTGGCCTATAATTTAAATGTTCAAAATGGAAATGGAATCACTTATTAAAACATTGTTTTAAATGGTTTTAAAGATTTATTATTTTAAACATTTATCATCCATGTTCATGTTTTAAAAATGGTTTTAATGATTTATTTATATGTAAATGAATGTTTTAAAACCCTTTCAAAAGTTTCTAAGTGGTATGTGACACTTTGATTCTAAAATCTCTTTAAAATGTCTTCATTTAATATTTTCAATGTATAAAGGGATTTTTCTCTCGTAGATTTATAATGATTTTATTAGATTTTTTATTTATGATAATATCATGATGTGATCTCTTGTGATTGAAATGTGGATATTTTATGTTTCTTTTATGCATGTTTTATGTGTTATGATTATGTTATGGTTCTTGGGAAATTATTATGAAATCGGGTGGTTCCGTGATAAACTAAGGGCGGGTGATCCCAAGATAGCTCTCCAATGCATTGGGTAATACAAAGGGGATAAACGCTAAGGTTTATCCAAAGAGATTTAGGGTATATACTGTGATGGGTATTCCAAACGTAACCATGTGGGTTACTCCCTACTTAAGAATGTTATGAATGCCTCATGTTACGTTTATGTCTTATGATTTCTATTGAGATATGCATAAATATTATGATTTCATGAGGTATGTTAAATTGCTTATGTTTTATGAGTAAAGTATAATTTCATTGATTCTTATGTATACATGGACTAATGTTTTCTCTCTGTATTTTTATAACCCTTACTGAGATTTTCATGCTCATCCCATGTTTTTTGAAATGTTTTTCATGGGATATAAAGTGGAATAGCGTCAAGGATGGGATCAAGGAAATGTTATGCTATCTAAAACAAGGAACTAGACATGACTCTTTTGTTCAAGAGTTTTTATTTTGAGAAAAAATGGAAACTGAGTAGATGTGTCTACTGTGTATTCTTTGAGATGTAATATTTATGTTCTAATTCTCTAAAACACTAAACCTAAAAAGATCCTAAATGTGAATTATTCATTTAATTCAAGAATATGTATTGTATATAAGGTTGTGTCATTATAGGTGGAGCCTTCTATAGCTCCTCGATGTATCGGTAGGTCTCGTGAGACAGCTAGATGTGGAATTTGTCGAGGCCTTTCCAAATTGGATATATGGTTTTGGCCGAGGCCTTAATCATTTTTAGAAGTCTAGGCCAAGGCCTTGACTAAATGTTTCAGAATGTCCGGCATTATACATTCCCTCATTATGAAAATAATATTGACGGTTCATGTGGTCATTCGACTTGTATAATACCCATGATTATGTTATATTATAGCATTATTTACTCAGCTCATATTCCTTCCATAAATTTATTCATGTTTATTATTGGTAATTGCATGTGGTTTCAATTCATCTCCATGCTTAATATTTATGTTATCTTCCACTATATTGTTTACCCTTATTGAGAATCTGAGATCACCCCTTTATTATGTTTTATTTTCATAGGATCCCAAGAAGTGTTTTATGTTTGAGAAGCATGGTTAAGTTAAGGGAACAATGGAATTATAAAAGAATTATTTGTTGTTGTTGTATGTTAGAAAGAATTATGTAACATTCACGTATGTAATCTATTTTCCAAGACTGCTAAACTGATCGGTCTTTCAGGACTTGATTCCTTGTAATCATGCCAATGTATTAAAATAATGCACCGACTCTGGGAATCTAGGGTTAGGGTGCTATAATGGTCTTGGTTGTGTAAATTATATATTCATGAATAAATATACATTTTATTTTTATAAGGCCAATGAGAACTCGAAATTTTTAATTCTATTTATTCTAAATTGGGGAATAATATAGGGGCCTCTGAGTTGCACTTTGAAATGTTCAAAGGGTTCATGTATCTTATACATTCATGAAATAATAATTACTCGCCTAATTTTGGGAACTTTTTTTTCTATGTGAGGGGTTTCATGAATAATAAATGTCTTGATAAATCAAATGATGTGTGATGAATAATCCTCGAGTGCATTGGCTGTTGTTTTTGAAGAATGATATCCAACCATGATATTATGTTTTAAATGACTAATGAGTGTGCACATAAAAATGATTTATACCAATAAAAATCCATGTGGTCTTTTATTCATGGAGGATGGATTATTGTTAATTGAATGCTTTTAGTGGAACACCAAAGGTGAAAGCCCCTATAAATAAGTGGTTAATTGGGAATTTATTGGAATTGTGGAGGTCCAAACATACATGGTACAAATTATAATTGTCATCGTGTAAGATGATCTTTCACGGTGCTCCATAATGTTCATGAAACATTGGACTTTGATGAAGGATAAGGCCTTCACATGTCGGACCCTTATAGTAACCATCATGGTAAGGACATACATTGTGTGAATTATTACCAGTGTGTGATCAACAATTCTCCTCCCGTATGAGTCTCTATGTACAGGGATTGAGTCAACAGATCCTATGGAATCTCCATGCCTTGAAAATTGGTTGTGGAGAGAGTAGTGTGATTGGAACCCATGTCTATGAATAATAGTCCTTAGGTGTAAAATAATCATATCATACCTATGATCATATCTAGAGCACCAAGGTCATAGGACTCCATCTCGCTATGCTTTCATCGTCCCATTCCACCAGCTCCCTGACCCTGTGGTGGACCACATTGGGGTGGTGGTGTAGTACGTCAAACCTTCATCCACCTCATATTTCTCATCCATCTTCTCTTCTACGTATGCTGCGTAGAGGACCATCTAGTTCCTTTTTTATCCTCTACTTTAGAGGTCATTTGACCATCTACTAATCATCCATATGATGAGTCGGGGAATCTCCACCCATGTGTCCCTAACCGCTGCATGTGTATCATAGCATATCCTTCTATTGGCTTTCTCTATGCTTGGTGCCTCACGCCAATGACCCCTTGTCCTCAGTTCATCCCATGAACTATTTTATCCATTTGAATCCCTATGTCGGCTATCGACTACCCGATTCTAATGATTTACCTACCTGACATTGTGTGGTAGCTCCCACTACTGATGTATGTTCCACAAGAAATTTCTCTAATATTATAGCTCACTCTAGTACCCCAACATATATAGGGATGCTAAGGGATACCCTGGATTCTTTTATATCATAAAATTGTCACAACAAGATGGTCGAGGTCCTAAAGATTTTGTCGCACATCATATCCATGGAGTAGATATAAAGATATGTAATCCTCACCGAGTACTATAATACTGCCTATCTACCCTACTATAGATGCAATACCTCCTCTATTGAAATGGAACATAAATTCATGGGAATGAACTTTTCCCTAATGATATGATCGATGTTTTTTCAAGTGAGGGTCATCTCTTCATGTGTTTTGATCAGTATACTCCACTATCTCCCCACTGAGCCATGTAGGAGACTCGTGGCTAGGACTACCATCTATTCGAGAGGCATTATTACTCGGAGAATGTCATGTGTAACTACCTCTAGCTAATCCTCGAAAACCTGGGAGTCTATAACACCCCTAACCCTGGGAGTTTGTTGCATCTAGAACTCAGACAATGCACTCAACCAAATTTTAACCTTTAATGGTAGCGATGGTTGTAACCTATACTCTTCTTGTGGTCATGTCACTTGTACACCACCTCGGGATTCTATCTACAACACTGGACCCTATACTAATGCCTCATCGATAGGAAGTTCATCCTCATGATCATTCATCCAAATCCCAGCTGGATATCTTTGTGAAGGCATCCTGAAATAGATTGATACGTACCATAGTCAAATTAGTATACCTGGTGAGCTAACACTGCCTTGAGAAGGACATGAGAACACACTAAATAATATATAATACATGTACTGTTTACTATACCAGAAACTACTATTTTTATGTACCATTTTGGAATGAAGAATTCAGATCCTTGGTATATGGATACTTCAGTCACTGCACCAACACTGAATTTCCTAATCTGAAAGCCGAACTTGAAACACTCAACACTATTTCCCTAATTCAACCTCACCAACTATTGGTTATTCATGAAAAACTGACCTCATCAAATACAACTCTTCCATGACCTGTCCCATGGGGACCATTCCATGACTACCCCAAGGTTCCTGTAACATGTCTGGGGTAGGCAATATCACCGAGTAAGATTACTAGAAAAATTGGAGGTATATTCCTATGTACCTGCACACACACACACACCCATATCTAGGCTTAAATGCTGAAACTATAATCACTATGTAAACAAGAATGTATACCACTAAGATACCAACAATATAGTACAAATTTACAATATGAAAAAGTAAATAGGGGAAGAATAAAATTCTAACCAAAAGGGAATGCACAATCTTCTGAAACTCATCAACAGAAAAACCCTACCTGAATGGTAGGGACAGAAATATCAATATGAAGTTGCTGAAGCACACCTTGATAGTTCAGCATCTCATTAATAACCACCTGGACCCGATACACCCATGAATATGTCAATGCATCGATCATCTACCCCATACATGAAACATGTAGGAATATCCCACGCTAGGGTGAGTTTAATAATAAACTATACGAACCTTGAAACTATGATGGAAAATACCATTAAGAAGTTTGTGAAATATACCACAAAGTAAGCACATGAAGTCTGAACCAAAGGAAACATATGATTTACTCCACAATGGAAACACATGATGTACAGTAAATATAGTCATCTCACACACATATAATTCTAAATCATGAAGATATGGATTTCTAGTTGCACTCCACGGTTATTTAAGTCTCTATGACCCTAGAAGATTCAGCAGTACCTAGATCATCGATGGAGTAAGAAGCATCAATGGCGCATGGAGTGATGATGTCCCACCGAGCGTGGATAGCGCATGGAGCATCTATGGCGCAAAAAGCCCAAGTGTTCCCAGATCTTTGATAGCCACTAGGATGTCGATGAATCCTAATGATTCGATGGTGAACAAATCATTTATGGCGTACATAGCATCGATGGTACACAGAGCGTTAATGGAGCATGGAGCATAAATGGGTCTTGCATCCCCCAAGTTATATTGTCACCAGGATCACAGAGTGATAGTCATCCATAGGATTCTGCTCGTAGCTCTCTTATCAGAGAGAACCTACTCCTCATGACATTTGGTTGTATGCCAACATCTACAAAAACTCACGTAAATTTACTCCAAATGAATATTTCATCATAAGGGTTCCAATGGTGAAAGAGGCATGTTAAATGGACACAAAATGTGAAATATGAGGCCAATATAGTAAAAAAGGTCGGGTACTGTATGACCTGACCTTACACGGTCATTCTGTACCACTGGATCTATCTGGTTCTCAGGCCCGATGTGCATTGCGTGGGCCAGTTCTACTCCGTTGGATGAGGCCCGCCTTGACTGCATCCCTCTGGCCACATGGTCACCCGACCGCATGGCCAGTCGGCTCCACCAGTCAACATGGCTAGTCGGCATTCTTGACCTAGTCCAGTGGCCTCCCTGTCACGACACAGCCTTCGATCAGCATCGCACCACTACATATTCCTCCTCTAATGTGGTCCCCCTAGATCGTGGATGGGCACCCAGCTGGAACCCAGCCTCCCACCGGGACTCACACTACCCTCACCATCGGTCATACTATCAGCATCACAACATTCACCGAGCCCTCCACCACGAGTCGTGGTGTACCTACTATGATCTAATCACACCTTATCAATGTTGTCGCAGATTACAACCTTTGGACACGGATCGTTGTTCCACAGATCATGGTTTCAATAATAAATTGTTCATGAATGATTTCAAAGGGTGAAGGGTGCAGAAAGAACACAATATGTTTTCAGGGGAGGGATTAAACACATGAACACCCAAATAATGGATTAGGGCCTTCTATGTTTGGAATTAATCTTCTCAAGTTAGCATGATCATGAAAAAAACAACATGAGAATAATCTCTAAGATTAATGCCCATTAATCCCATTATAATAATCCAATCTATTAGAATGATCGAACCACAGATCAACATATTCATTAGTTAATAATCAGTGAACACTTAATCCTTATAAGGAGAAAAGATATCAAGAAGATATTGACTCCGTACATTGAATATAGTATCATTTTTTGGTGAATAATGGAGGTATGTTCCATCGTCGATCAATGATACAGCAGTGTTCATCATCGGGAGAGAAGTTCCTTCTCAATACCTCAGGGGGATTTGAGGGTTATGGAGATAACCCTAAATTCTACTAACATGAGTTATTAAAATAAGAAATTTTCGCTACGTCTACATACAGCATCCAAAAAAATATTTTTATTATATATTTTAATGACATTCACATCCAAAAAACATAAATTTTTAACTAACCCGTGTTGGCCGGTGTTAGGCCATGCCTAAGGAAAAAAGAACCCATACAAAATCAATAATTGTATCAGATATCAAATACAAGATACCATTTATAAGTTATTAGAATTTCAAAATAAAATAAAATTTATTTAATTTCATTATGTATGGATAATCCCCTCATGAAATTTCTAAATATGACTCGTGTTGACCAATGTTAGGTCACACCTAGTGTAAAGCCACTACTTTGAGCTCAATAGATGTAACACCCCGATATTTTATGAAAAATATTCTTTTTAATTTCATTAATGTCTTGTGTTGTACGCTACACCAAAAGGATCTGCACATCACGCATCCCTGACTTGGCTTGCATTACATGCAATAAATACCTTCCTCGATAGCGTGTGTAGTACGCAATACCGAGTTTCACTAAATGAGATATTATTATAATATTATTATAAACTAGCCTTTATTAATAGTAATACCCACTTTTTGAAATTTTATAAATTTTATCTTTCAAAATGGACTTCATTTTTGGATTCAGAATATCGAATTATCTTAGGGTGAAATTTTGGTACTTTTGGGATAACTTTCATATTCTGATGAATAGTGAAAATTACTAAATTTTAATTAATTTTTTTTAATATAAATAAATAATAGTGATAAATTATTAATTTGAGTGGTTTTAAAGTAAATTTTTAATGTATTTTTACCATTTAATATAATTTTGGTCATTGGATTTAATATCACATTTAAACCAGACATAAATGAGTGTCAATCTTTTGATTGTTATTATCTCTTAAAAACACGCTATTTGTTTTGACGCCGTGAATTAAGTTTTAAATTAATTAATGTAAATGATATGTTTTTAATTTGGTAAAATAGACATCATTTTTGAATTCATAATATCAAATATAGCTTAGGCATAATTTTTTGGTATTTTTCTGGAAACTTTCATTTTTATGATGAATAGTGAAACCACTAAGTGGTAGTTAAAAAACTGAATTTTTCATAAAACATAATTTTACCGCTTCTGTGAGTGGAATTTCAAAAACTTGAGAGACACAGTTAATATCAAGGACTAAAATTTGGTTCAATGAGATGAAAATATTTTTTGGTGAATAGTAACTTTTTACTTTTATTTACCATGGTTAAAAGTAAATAAGATAATTAAGGGTAAAAATGATATTATTTTTACCCTAACACATGTCCTAATTCTGTTGGATAAGAGTAATTGGACCAAAAATAACCTTAGGAATAAAATATGACCATTTAGGACCACGTGGATTAGATTAGGACATTTAATATTAATTTACTTAAATAAGGGTTAAAATAGTTAAAGTCAATGTTTAATAAGTAAATCATTTTTAATATAGGGTTATACAGAAGCTATATTCGACTATAAATATTCATTGGAAATCTAAAACGATTTCCTAGATAATGGTATTTTATTTTTAATTTTTAAAAATTAAAAAATTTAATATATGTATGACACAATGCTGATGCGGTAATTATCTTATTAATGAAATATTGACATAATTGATGTTATAAATAACCAAATAAATGAAATTTGAGACATTTATGAATTACACTAATTTTATAGGTTAATATGACAAGTTAGTATTGATTTAGTTAACTTTTTTCTAACTAATAAGTCTGTTATGATTTTCACAAAAATCAATTACCAAATAGTGTCAAAATTGGCATAAAATAGTTTTTAAAACAAATATTATATTATTATTTGTTATTTTATTCCTAAAAATCTAAAGTTCGGCCAAATGACTTAGATAAGGTTATATATATGAATATTAAACAACATGGGGTTCTTTTGTCCTGTTATTGTAAGTTTATTAACCTTATAGTGTAAGAAAACAAGAAGACACGGTAAAAGTTAAATTATTTAACTTAAGGTTAAATCTAAATGATAAGGTTAAAATAGAAACCTAAACTTGTATAAATTATATTGGATGAGATGATTTAGACCCATACCCACCTTGGCTTAGAAATAAATCAATTTGGAGCGATTAAAAACCGAATATGACTTTATAATAAAATACTATTTTTAGTATTTCCAAAGGTGCCCCTCTCCTCCCTTATAAAAGGGCACCTCCTCCCTCTATTTCTCACACCACTTTGAGCCTTCAAGATCGGGGAACTCATGCAAAATTATCTTCTCCACTTGCATAGAAATATCTTAGAGGTTCTGTTCTTCTTCAAAGACCAATTTTAGTGCCCTAAGAGGATGTCTCAAAGAGGCGCTTCAAAGAAGAGGTAATGTCCGTTACCGATTCTTTCAAAATTATTTCTTCTTCCACTTCTTCTTCATTGGTTGGTTCGTTATGAAGTAATAACATCAGTATCAATAATATACTGATATTTTATTATATGTATGAAACAACCATATTTCACCATCTATCCATCCTATGGAAAACGAAATCACCGCACGTGCGTATGTACGGAATACCGTCTCCACAACGTGGTGTAATCTATTTTCCGCCACCACCTTACATGGATGGGTATAATGGTGTAAATAATAACTATATATAATTATTATAAATTGATTTTGATTCTGAAATATTATACATACACTTCAGTATAATTCCACGATCATGGGAATGATATCATCGCTCATGCGTACGTACGGAATACCGTCTCCACGGCGCGATGAGATTCATTATCCATGATAACCATTCATGAATGATTATAACATATATATAATAAGTAATCATGAAATATATGACATAATAATGATACTGGATTTATATATATATATATCATCTACTTAATTCCATTCAATTCAATAAGAAAACGAAAACAACGTTCATGCATACGTACGGCCTACCGTTTCAATGAACGGTGTATTTCATTCCATTTATCGATCTATCATATATATATGTATATGAGGAATATATATTACATATAAATCATTTTTTACATTCTGGAATTAAGTTAATCAGAATATAAGTAACAATATCATGAAAAAAAAGTCCAAACATGTATGATAGATAAAACGATTTTACCCAAAATGCCACTTTAACATGGAACTTACAATAGAACGGGTAATATAAAGTCATAAGTGAACCATATATGATATCATAACAATGAATATGATTCTGTAATAATTCAATGACATTATTTAAATCATTATACAGCAGGTTCGGATACGTATGAAGAATATCGGACCTAAGGTAAGGGATAACCTTTCCAATCTCGTTCTTATCTGAGATTGTTTATTCGTAAGTATTTACTTGGGTTATTTTTCTCATCCTTGACCATGATTCCTAAAAATGGTTTCATGTATGTTTAATGTCCTTTTAACCCATTTTTGTATTTTACTATATGGTATGTATGGAATCATTCTTTTACGAGGTACTTTTTGACTTTTCTGGCAAATGTATGAGAAGAATGTTTTTTTAACTTATACGGCATGAAAGGATTTTTACAGTTTTATAAAGCCTTATTTTCATGAAGCTTCCTCCAAAATATTTCATGACTATTTTGAACAAAATATCTTTCTTTTAAAATTGCATGACATTTTGTGAAAAGAAATTGATTTTTAAGAAGAAATGATATTTTCGTCAAGAAATCATTTCAAGTATTTTATCAAAACCATTTTTCCATCTAAGATGACAATATTTCATATGTGTGTGTCTCAAGTATAATGTCTCTATGATTTACATGGTTTCATGTTTCTTTTTATGAAATTATATCCATTTATTTTATAAGGATTATGTGATGATGGGATGATGTTTTTGAAACCCATTTCATTCGTTGGGTTATTATGAATGATGTATGTTTATTTTGTGGAAAAAGTACAAATGATTTCATTATGATATGGGTGGGACCTATATATCCCTCTAATGCATTGGGTAAAGATTTATATCTCATTAGATGGACATGATTGGAACATTAAGTTAAACCGGTTCAGTAATACAGGACTGGAATGAGGAGCGAACTTGATTCAGAAAGGGACTTTGTCCCCTAAGATGGTCTTGGCAGCAAAGCCTTGGCTACTATGGAAATCATATCATGTTCTTAATGGTTTTACACAATTACATGTTTAATTCCCATGCTATTTTATCATGATTAATGTTTCTTTATGATCTATGCCTTACGTACTTCAATGATTTATGTCATTTCTCATGATTCTGATGTTTAAATATTATGTTCATGTTTTGAAGTTCAAATGTATATGATTTGTTTATTTTATCCATGACTACACGTACTGAGCATTTGAGCTCAACCTTTATATGTTTTCTTTTCCCCAGGATTTAATGAATGGTTTTAGGTAAGAAAACAAAAAGGGGAAGATCTTATGGGAGATGTTGAAGATCTTTCACCACGATTAGAAGATTATATTCCGAGTTTCCAAAGACACTAAACTATAACGATCCTTGTGTGTCTGTTTTTGTTATGTATTAAGTATTCTGCTAAAGTAATTTAATGTCCTTGTCCATCAATCTTTAGGTATCTATAGTTGGTATCAGAGGAAAGGTTTAGTCAACCATTGTAAACTAGGATGTGAAAACTTTAGTGAGATCCCAAGATATATTTCTAAGGTATGTCTAGGGATGTCCCTAAGTATAAGTATACATACAGGATATAGTCTTAGAAATATGGTAAGGATCATATAATTTAACCTAAGTTGTTAGATATTGAGGTTGCTCCCCCTTTACTATGTTGTTTTCCCTGGCATGATTTTTGCCTCTCACACTATTCTTTTTGGGTTTTAGAAAATGGCTGGAAACAGGAAGATTCATGATAATGGAGGATATGATGGACAATGGAATGATATTCTTCATGAGAAACCAAATGAAATGGGATTTGGAAGTCCAAACATCGTTATTATACCTAATCAGAAATCTCATAATATGATCAATAATCGCAACTTCGGTATGTTTCCCAAATCTGATAATAACAGAATGATAGAGTTTCATGATGATCATAGAGGAAAGAAACTCCAATTTCCATCTTGTAAATCATGTGGGAAGAGGCATCGGGGATATTGTTTCAAAAGAACTGGAAGATGCTTTGGGTGTGGAAAAGAAGGACACAAAGCTAGTAAGTGAAAAGGAAAAGGTTCAGTTAACACCATGGATGAGGATAATAGTATTTCTACGACATCAACAATGGTTAAATGTTTTAAATGTGGAATGCACGGGCATTATACAAACCAATTCCCTAAGGGAAATTCTCATGAAGAGAATTATTACTGTCGTATGGGTTGCATTTATGTTGATGATGGTGAAGAGACTACAAAAGATATGTGAGATGAAATAATTGTTGATGCTCGGTCAATGGTTTAAGATGGTAGTGGAATGATTACATGTTTATCAAGTGTAATGTTGAATAAGTAATCTCGTGGTTCTATGGAATAAAGAGACATCTATGTATTGTTATACTGTTGTCTTTCCATATGTTTTGAAAGTGTATGATTAATGGTACTAGTAACCATGAAAGGTTATTCAGATAATTTCGGAAAGTAGATGATATGTGCATAATGAAGGGATAAGGTGAAAATTAAATATTTGATAGTATTCATGAGCTCATGAGTGATATAAGGATAAGGTTATATCATGGTTTGAGTATATAGAATTTTTGGAATTTGGTATGTGGAAGGAGTTAACTTTTGACAGCATTCATGTTTTCCCTAAGGTTTAGTGGGTATTCATTTTTCAAGAGTATACATGATTAAGGTATTCACATGATTGGAATGTGACCAACAAGATATATGGGGGATAAATGATGGTATTGACATGCTTGGTTGATGAAATTTCAAGTAATCGTTTTCTTTATACTATGAGCCTGAACCGAAGTATTTTAGATAAGACTAAAGATTGGAATGGATTATGTTGGACATAAGTTAGTATTGATTAAGGATATAACTTTTTTCTATATTATTTATGGGATGTAATAGTAATATAGTTTTAGAAAAAGGACAACCTCCAAGACGGGCGACAACCCATCTCGTCGGACAAGGCTGTGGGAATCAAACCCACAACCGAAGTGCGACTGGCATTTATTGCCTACCACTGGCCTACAGGAAGTCCATGGTTAGTAGAAACTAGTTTTATTATATTAAGAAGTATGATATATGAATTATAAGTCCATTTTAGGAAACATATACAATTAATCTCACTATACATAGACTTATGTATATTTAATAACATTTGCTAACCTTTTTTTTAAGATAGATGGAATGACCCGTCATTCTATCACATGATCTGATAACACTTCACGAATAACAAATTCAACTTCATTTCTGTAAGAGATGAAGTGGAAATTGATCAAGACACGAACAACAGTGAGATTGTACCAAAATAAAGTATGTGTTTATTCTAATTCAAATTCTTCAACTTTAGGTAAATGATCTTGAAAACCAAAAATGTTGTCCTAGTGCCCTTATATATGATGAATCAGATGGTACCCTAGATCATAAAAAATAAATGGCTTTGTGATTTTTGGCTATTTCATAGCCATGTTCTCTACCACTCTCTATCAGAACTTGATGGTTAGATTTTTCTCCCATATCAATATTTTCACCTATTTTCTCCTACGTGAAAACCCAGTGATGTGTTAATTTGGGTAACCATTACGTTTCCTACTTTATTTTTTAAAGACATGTTTTGGTATTTCTTTTTATGATGTGGGGTTCTATTAAAGAAACTTTTGAGTAGTAAACCATTTATAACCCCCAATGAATTTTGAGGGAGAAATTCATTTTAAGGGGGGTAGAATGTAACACCCCGAGATTTTATGACACATATTCTTTTTAATTTCATTAATGTCTTGTGGTGTACGCTACACAAAAAGGATCTTGCACAATACACATCCTTGACTTGGATTACATTACATGAAATAAATACCTTCCTCGATAGCGGGTGTAGTACGCAATACCGAGTTTCACTAAACGAGATATTATTATAATATTATTATGAACTAGCAGTTATCAATAGTAATACACACTTTTGGAAATTATATAAATTTTATCATTCAAAATGGACTTCATTTTTGGATTTGGAATATCAAAATTAACTTAGGGTGAAATTTTGGTACTTTTCAGATAACTTTCATATTCTGATGAATGGTGAAAATTACTAAATTTTAATTAAAAAAAATATTTTTTAATCGAAATAATTAATAGTTAAAATTTATTTATTTGAGTGGTTTTAAAGTATATTTAGAATATATTTTTACCATTTAATACAATTTTGGTCATTGGATGTAATTTCACATTTAAACGAGACATAAACAAGTGTCAATCTTTTGATAGTTGTTATCTCTTAAAAACACACTATTTGTATTGAAGACGAGAATTAATTTTTAAATTAATTAATGCAACTGATATGTTTTGAATTTGGTAAAATAGAAATCATTTTTTAATTCATAATATCAAATAACAATTTGGCCTAATTTTTGGTATTTTTCTGGAAACATTCATTTTTTGATGAATAGTGAAACCACTAAGTGGTAGTTAAAAAAATTAATTTTTCATAAAACTTAATTTTACCACATATGTGAGTGGAATTTCGAAAATCTGAGAGACATAGTTAATATCAAGGACTAAAATGTGGTTCAATAAGATGAAAATATTTTTTGATGAATAGCAACTTTTTGCTTTTATTTACCACAATTAAAAGTAAATAGGATAATTAAGGGTAAAAATGATATTATTATTACCCTAAAACATGTCTTAATTCTATTGGATAAGTGTAATTCGACCAAACAAAACCTTAGGAATAAAATATGACCATTTAGGCCCACTTGGATTAGATTAGGACATTTAATATTTATTTACTTAAAGAAGGGTTAAAATATTTAAAACCAACATTTAATAAGTAAATCATATTTAATATAGGGTTATACAGAAGGTAAATTCGATTATAAATATTCATTAGAAAACTACAAAGATTTCCTACATAATGGTATTTTATTTGTAATTTTTAGACATTAAATAATTTAATTTATGTATTACACAATGATGATGCAGTAATTATCTTATTAATGAAATATTGACAGAATTGATGTTATAAATACCCAAATAAATGTAATTTGAGACTTTTTATGAATTAAACTAATTTTATAGGTTAATATGACAAGTTAGTATTGATTTATTTAACTTTTTTCGAACTAATAATTCTGTTATGATCTTCAAAAAAATCAATTACCAAATAGTGTCAAAATTGACATAAAATAGTTTTTAAAACAAATATTATATTATTAATTTTTATTTTATTTCTAAAAATCTAAAGTTCGGCCAAATGACTTATATAAGTTTATATATATTAATAATAAACAACATGGGGTTCTTTTGGCTTGATATAGTAATTTTATTAACCTTATTTTGTAAGAAAACAAGAAGACACAGTAAAAGTAAAATTATTTAACATAAGGTTAAATCTAATTGATAAGGTTAAAAAAGAAACCTAAACCTGTCTAAATTCTATTTTATAATAGGATTTCGACCCATCCCCACCTTAGCTTCGAAATAAATCAATTTGGAGCTATTAAAAACCGAATATGACTTTATAATAAAATAATATTTTTAGTTTTTCCAAAGTTCCCCCTCTCCTCCCTTATAAAAGAGAACCACCTCCCTCTCTTCCTCACACCACTTTGAGCCTTAAAGATCGTCCAAACCCTGAAAACTTCACTTCTCCACTTCCATAGAAACATCCTATAGGTTCTGGTATTCTTCAAAGACCAATTTTAGTGCCCTAAGAGGAGTTCTCAAAGAGGCGCTTCAAAGAAGAGGTAATGTCCGTTACCGATTCTTTCAAATTTATTTCTTCATCCATGTATTATTCATTAGTTGTTTCATTATGAAGTAATAACATAAGTATCACTCATATACTGATATGTTATTATAAGTATGAAACAACCATATTTCACTATCTATCCATCCTACGGAAAATGAAATCACCGCGCGTGCGTATGTACGGAATACCGTCTCCATGCCGTGGTGTAATCTATTTTATGCCACCACCTTACTTGGATGGGTATAATGATGTAAATAATAACTATATATGATTATTGTAAAGTTATATTGATTCTAAAATATTATACATACACTTCAATACAATTCCATGATCATGAGAATGATATCATCGCTCGTGCGTACATACGGAATACCGTCTCCACGACGCGATGAGATTCATAATCCATGTTAACCATTCATGAATGACTATAACATATATATAATCAGTAATCATGAAATATATGAAATAATAATGATAATGGATTTATTTATATATATATATGTCATCTACTTAATTCCATTCAATTCAATAAGGAAATGAAAATAGTGTTCATGCGTACATACGACCTATAGTCTCCATGAACGGTGTATTTCATTCCATTTATCGATCTATCATATATATATATGTATATGATGAATATATATTACATATAAATCATTTTTTACATTTTTTAATTAAGTAAATCAGAATATATGTAATAATATCAAGAACAACAAGTCCAAACATGTCCTATAGATAAAAGGATTTTACCCAAAACACTACTTTAACATGGAACTTACAAAAGAATGGGTAATATAAAGTCATAAGTGAACCATATATGATATCATAACAATGAATATGATTCTGTAATAAGTAAATGACATTATTTAAATCATTATACAGGAGGTTCGGATACGTACGAAGCATATCAGACCTAAGGTAAGGGATAACCTTTCCAATATCGTTCTTATCTGAGATTGTTTATTTGTAAGTATTTACTGGGGTTATCGTTCTCATCCATGTCCATGTTTCCTAAAAATGGTTTCATGTATGTTTAATGTCCTTTTTAACCATTTTTGACTTTTACTACATGGTATGTATGGAATCTTTCTTTTACGAGATACTTTTTGACTTTTCCGGCAAAAGTACGAGATGAATGTTTTTTAACTTATATGACATGAAAGGATTTTTACAGTTTTATAAAGCATTATATTCATGAAGATTCCTCCAAAATATTTCATAACTATTTTCAACAAAATATCATTCTTTTAAAATTGCATGACGTTTTGTGAAAAGAAATTTATTTCGAAGAAGAAATGATATTTTCCTGAAGAATTTATTTCAAGTATTTTATCAAAACCATTTTTCCATATAAGATGACATTATTTCATATGTGTGTGTTTCAAGTATAATGTATCTATGATTTACATGGTTTCACATTTCTTATTATGAAATTACATCCATTTATTTTATATGGATTATGTGATAATGGGATGATGTTTTTGAAACCAATTTCACTCATTGGGTTATTATGAATAATGTATGATTATTTTGTTGCAAAAGTAAGAATGATTTCATTATGAGATGGGTGGGACCAATATCTCCCTCCAATGCATTGGGAAAAGATTTATATCGCATGAGATAGACATGGCTGGAATGAAAAGTTAAACCGGTTCAGTAATACAGGACTAGAACGAGGAGCGATCTCGATTCCAAAAAAGGACATTGTCCCCTAAGATGGTCTTGGCAGCAATGCCTTGGATACTATGTAAATCATATCTTGTGCTAAATGGTTTTCCAGAATTACATGTTTAATTACCATGCTATTTTATCATGATTAATGTTTATTTATGATCTATGCGTTACGTACTTCCATGATTTATGTCATTGATCAAGATTCTGATATTTAAATATTATGTTCATGTTTTGAAGTTCAAATGTATATGATTTGTTTTATTTTATCCATGCTTACCCTTACTAAGCGTTTGAGCTCACCCTTTATAAGTTTTCTTTTCCCCAGGATTTATAGAAAGATTTTTGGTAAGAAAACAAAAAGGGGAAGATCTTATGGGAGATGTTGAAGATCTTTCACCACGATTAGAAGATTATATTCCGAGTTTCCAAAGACACTAAACTATTACGATCCTTTGTTGTCTATTTTTGTTATGTATTAAGTATTTTGATAAAGTAATTTCATGTCCATGTACATCAAGCTTCGGGACTTTACAATAGTCCCCTCTGATTTATGATTCGGGAAATCATTTAAGAGTTATTTAACTATTTTAGAAAAGTTGTGAATATATTTTATTAAAAAAACAATTATTGACAAATTTTTTGGGCATACCATTCCGTGGAATCTCATTCCATTTCATTGTCTGGCCTTGTAAACTTCCCAATTAGTTATTGAAAATAATACTGGAGAACATATGATTCTTGATAGGAATGATAACGAGGAATTATGGGAGCATAGGACCATATTATTTTTGAATGAAAAAATGGAATGCATGAGTGCATGTAATAATGTATTGTTCTTGTTTATATGAGTTGGTATAGTCACATTGGTTTAATTTTTTTACAATAAATAATTTGAATTAATAGTTTGATAGTTTCCATGTACAATTATCCAATGATCTGAAATGAGGTAGTGGATACCTTGATTTGAATATGAACCATAGGTATTGATTTCATGGGATGCCTCAAACCTTTCTACCACCAGGACATGAAATTATTGTACTCTCTTAGTACATGTCGGTATACATGAGCCTAGGACTCCAACTAGTGGCTATACCGAGTTTTCAATGGGATGCTGATGGGATTCGATGTGGATTCCTTGTCCTACTGCACCTTGGATCTGGAAATTCATGGTCTACACTTCTATCTAGGATTCCCTGGTACGTGACCCCTTGGATCTGGCCATTGTTTTAACGCCCCGAAACTTGTTACCTAGAGTCTGTTCATCATTACATAACATTAGCATGATCTCAGGGGATCAAATCCCGAATGACTAATCAGTTTAATATCCTTGGAAGTACTAGATGGATTCATGTGTTTTACATTACATCATGAAATAAGAACAACAACAACATTTTGTCCCCATTTACCACACTTATATACTTATTCTATCCCTTTAGGTCAACAATAAAATATTTCCTCACATCCTGGGAAAAATAAAACATTGTAAGTGGTGACCTTTCATGCTCAATAATGATAGAAATATATCAGAAACTTTCATAAATAAGCATAAACAATTGAGGCAATGTATAAGACTAAAAAATAAGCCTTTTAAACATAAAATTCTGCATAATATGGCCAATATAAATCAAATTATTCTATTTACATATTCTCATGGATCTTCTACTAGTCGAATAATCACATGAAATATCAATAGAAAATTACATAATGATGGAATGCCTATGTCCAGACTTCATAACCACTTAGTCATGGCCTTGTGCCAGGAATACAAATAATATTTTGTCAAGTCGTTTTTCCAAGACACTAGTCTGTCTCATGATACCTACTGATGCATCAAGGATCTATAGAGGGATCCACCCGTCACTTACTAAGTCCAGTGCATTCCTCATATGAAATTGTTTAAACATAACACAAACATTCGTATTAAAAATTGAATATGAAATGTCAATACTTTATCTATAAACCATGAATAGTGTAAAAATGACACATCAATACTCAAAAACTTCAGAAAACCTTCCATACAATATGGATTTTTTGTATCATAATAAATCAACTTCAAACAAGCCTAAAATCCATCAACATATGTTGACATTGATGAAATCAAATCTTTTTTTAGAGGAATATAATTTTCTATTTTGAAATCATTTAAATGTTATAAAATTATAAAAGAAAACAATTATTTTGAAAATATTCTTATAATAATGTATGGGAAGCTTCTACGATGTTATAAAGGTGGAAAATAGCTGCACCCGCCATATAATTTTGAAAAAATTCATTCTTACCTTAATTTTGTTGAAAAGTTCATAAAGTACCTTGTTTGGAAAAAGGGGAAAAGATTCCTTTTAAAACATATATGGTCAAATAATGGTATAAATTAGTTTAAACAATATTTTAGTAAATTGTAATAATTTTTTGAATTATATTTTTTTGAAGACGCATATGTGGATGATAAAGAGTTCCCAGTAGATACGTACGTATAAACAACCTCGGATAAGTAAAGAGATTGTAGAAATAACCCTTACCTTGTACTTTTCCTCGGTCGATGGTATGTTATCCTCTTGTATAATAGTTAAAAAATTGTTATTAAAGTATACACAAATTATAGACATAAATATGATATCATATATGATCTTATAATATTTATTTTTTAATAATATTTTAGTAGTATCATCAATTTGGGTGTTAACTAATTTGTTTTTATTTATATTCTGGGTAACATAAACCATGTTTGTTATGGATAAAATGTATTTTATTCATATATAGAATTACATTATGTTAATAAATGTTATTTTTAATCATAAAATAACAAATATTCTTGATTTATTACATTGGGGAATGAATCTCATCGCGTTCGTGGAGACGGTAATCTGTACGTACACACGACCGAAAATATCATTATATTGATTGGGAAATCATATATAATAGAATTTTATATCATATATACAGAATAATTAACATTTTATATTTATTATTTAAATATGTTATACTCATTATTATACCCATCCCAATAATTAAGTGCTTTAATAACAAACAACACCACGGCGTGGAGACGGTAAGACGTACGTACACACATATGGTGACTTTTTCATTTATAGGATGGATAGAATAACGAATATGGTTTTACCATATTTATAATAACATCACATTATATAGAAGTAAATGGATTTATTATGCTGGTATCAAAAAAAAAATGAAAAAGATGTGGAAGAAGAAAAGAACTTGAACGAGGGTGGGGAAATTACTGCCTCATCTTTGGGTGTTTCCTTTTGAGTTGATAAAAAAGGGCACCATAGGTTGGCTATCTGATCAAATTACAACCTCTTGGTCGATGGTAGGAATTTTTAAAGGATATTTGGATAGGTTTTGGTTGAGCCAAATGTCTTTGGATGTGTAAATTAAAGAGAAGGGGAAGTACTCTTTTATAAGAGAGGTGAGGGTCACATTTGGAAATTCCTGAAGTATTTTTTTATAATAAAAGAATTTTCAATTCTAATGGATCCAAAATGATTTATTTAGAGGATAAGGTGGGAATGGGTCGAAAAAACATCCACAAATAGGTATAATAGAGGTTTATTTCACTATATTAACCTTATATTTTAGACTTAACTCTTAGTTAAACAGTATGCCATTTACCATTCTCTTTTATTTTTATATTATATGGTTAATAAACATACTATAATAGGCCAAGAAAACCCCAGGTGGTGAATTATTAATATATATATATATATATATAACCTTATCTATTTCCATTGGCCAAAATGTATATTTTTATGAATATTATATCAATTAATAATATAGTATTTGTTTTAAAAACTCAATTATGTCAATTTTGACACTATTTGGTATTTTGTTTTTCTGAAAATCATAAGATCATGATTACATAAAAAAAATTATTTAATCAACCCTGACCAGTCATATTAATATAAAAAATTAGTTTAATTCATTAGAAGTCTAAATTTACATTTATTTGGATATTTATAATATCAATTATTTTAATATTTCATTAATAAGGTAATTACTACATCATCACTGTGTCATTAATTAATTAAATTATTTAACCTATAAAATTTATTAATAAAATACCATTATATAGGAAATCATTTTTTATTTCTAATGAATATTTATAGTAGAATTTATATTTTGTATAACCCTATATTAAAAATGGTTATTTATTAAACATTGAATTTAACGCTTTTAACTCTTTTAAATAAAATAATAATAAATTTCCTAATCTAATGAAATTGGACCAAAACAATCATATTTTATTTCTAAGGTTGTGTTTGGTCAAATTACACTTATCCATTAGGACTAGAACATGTGTTAAAGTAAATATAATATCATTACTATCTTTAATCACCCTATTTACTTTTAATCGTGGTAAATAAAACTCTAAAATTACTATTCCTCAAAAATTATTTTCATCTTATTGAACCAAATATTACATACTAATGTCAAAAATGTCTCTTAGAATTTTGAAATTCAACCCCAAAATGTGGTAAAATTATTTTTTATGCAAATTTGTAAATGCTTATAGAAGGTGGGTAAAATATGTTAAGAAGATGAATAAAATTTTATATATCTAAATATATTATAAAATTAATCCAATGAATTATATTGAAAATATATAGGTATTATGTATCCATTTTGACATAAAATAAATTAAAATAAAAATAACTAATTATTCAAATAAATAGTCATTTTTATACAATTATGCGGTGTTTTTCACTATTCATCAAAAAATGAATGTTCTCAGAAAAATATAAAAAAATAACCCTAAACAAATTTTGATATTCTGAATCAAAAAATGTTGTCTATTTTGAAAAATATAATTTATAATATTTAAAAAACATGGTATTAATATTCATAAAAGATAATTTCATTGGTCGTGGTGTGTTAAAAATTCATGTTATGTACAATTCAAGCCACTACATTATTCAAAGGGAAACATACCATGGAAGCTTGGGGTGTTACATTCTCACCTCCTTAAAATAATGTTTTCCTAGAAATTTCTATAATTTTACAGAATAAAAATATTCGGGTGGTTCTTCATCATAAGTTCCTCGGGTTCCCATGTTTCCTCTTCCATTTTATGGTTTCTCCATAGAACTTTTACCAGTATAGTAGTCCATTTTCGTAGAACTTGTTCTCTTGTATCAAGAATATTGACAGGCTCTTCACAATAAGATAGATGAAGTTCCAGTTCATTTTCCTCATTCTTGAGTGCATGCATTGGTTCATGAATGTATTTTCTCCATAGTGATACATGGAACTCATCATGATCTTTAGAGAGACTTGGAGTCATTGAAAAATGATATGCTACAACTCCAATTCATTCTGGAATTTTGAAAGGTCTGATGTACCTGGACTCAATTTATCCTTCTTACAGAAACGTATTACACTCTTCCATGGAAATACCTTCAATAAAACATAGTCTCCTACATAAAATTATAAATCCTTCCTTCAATAATCAGCATATAAGTTTCTCCAACTTTTGGATGCTTTGAAGTGGGTTTGGATAACCTTCACATGTTCTATTGTTTCCTCACCATGTTGTGGTCCTAAACGTTTTATTTCACCTACACCATCCCAGCAAGATGGTGTGCAACATCTCTTTTCGTATAACTCTTCATATGGTGCCATCTTTTTTCCTCATGTTGAGTTATTTTTATGTGAAATTATACTTCAAAATCTCATGATCATTATAAATATACCATTTTTCACCATAGAAATTGTGCCTCTATATTTTCCGAGCAATGAATACAGCTGCTAACTCAATATCATGATTAGGATAGTTTTTCTCATGAATTGTTTTTTGTTTTGATGCTTATGCAATAAATTAATATTCTACATAATGACACAACCATGTCTTTTATTTGAAGCATCACTATAAATAATGGAACCATCATTCACTGATGGTAAAGTGAAGATAAGAGCACTGAATAATCTTCTCTTTAGTTCTTCAAAACATTATTCAGACTCTATTGTCCAAACAAATTTACCCCCTTTACGTGTGGGCTTGGTTTATCAGTTATCCAACCAGGAAAAATTCTAGACGAAATGTCGATAATAACCTGCTAATCCAATAAAACTGCATACCTCAGGTATACTCGTCGGTGTGGGACATTCATGGTTTTCCTTGGTCTTTAATGTATCAACATAGATTCTATCCTTAGAGAAAATTTATCCATGCAAAGAAATCTCTTGAATCCAGAATTCACACTTACTAAACTTCCCATATATTTCATTTCTTCTGAGGGTTTTTAGAATAGTGCACACGTGATTTTCATGATCTTCGTAACATTTGAGTATAGTAAGATATCCTTGTTAAATACCCTTACAAAGTTATCATGATATTTCTTGGAAATTCTATTCTTGAGACCCATGAAGACAGAGGGTGTATTATTCAATCCAAAAGGCATTATTGTAAGCTCACAATGCCCATACCTGGTTCAAAATTATTTTTTTGGAATGTCTTCCTTCATCACACACAAATGATGATATCTAGATCTATGGCCAATATTTGAAAAATATTGAGCTCTATGAAGTTTGTTGAATAAATCATCAATGTGTGGTAGGGGATACTTGTTCATCATTATTATACTATTGATCTCCCTATATTCAATCCACAACCTCATTGATTCATTTTTCTTCTTAACAAAAAGGAAAGGGTATCCCCATGGAGGAACACTAGGGTGAGTAAATCCATTATTACTGAATTAATCTATTTGTTTCTTTATTTACACTAATTCTACAGTGGAAATTCTATAAGGTGTCTTCAATATGGGCCTTGAACCCGGAATTAAATCATTGGAAAACTCAATTTCTAATTCTGGAGGATGTCCAGGTAAATCTTCTAGAAACACATCAACATACATTTGCACAATAAGAACATCCTCAATTTGATCATTCTTTTCCTCACCCATAGTTATTTCATTATCTTCTTCCTAAATAATTAAACTTTGTAGAGATATTAGGGGTAGATCTAGGTAAGAATCTGGGGGTGACGTTTCTGCTCTAAATATAAGGCACTCTTTATCATCATCAATAATTGTAACCTCCTTCAAAAAATAAATTTTAGCATCATGGTCCAAAATCCAATCCATTATGAAGATTATATGAAATTGAATAATGGGTATGATGATGAGATCAGAGGAAAAAAAACATTTATATGCCCTAATGGGAACTGATTCACAAAATATTGTTGCGATGATAGATCCATTAAGTGTTTTGACTCACTACTCCCTTGTTAAGTCAAATTGAAACTATCTTATTTTCTTAGCAAACTAGGAAGATATGAAATAATGAGATGATCCAGAATCAAATAAAGAATTGTCTAAACTTGAAGGAACCATTAAATTACCTGCCACCACATCTTTCATAGCATCAACCTTAGAAGTAGTGATCACATAATCTTGTCCTTTCCCTCTTGGCCTTTTCTATTGTAATTTCCCTTGGCGCTTATGACATTGATTTTCATAATTCCCCCTTTCTCTACAATTGTAGAATTTAACATTGACAGCCTCTTTCTTCCCAATTCAATCATGATCATGGTGGCCTTTTCACCACACATGTAACAGACTCCCATTCCCTTTAGGCAAGTACCAGGGTGTCTCATCCCTCATTTACTGTATGATGGATATTCAACATTTCCCTTCTTCCGCTTATTTCCATTTCCAGAGTGTTCAATAGATCTCTTTTTCTCTTTATGTGCATTATAGTCACAACTCTTTGAGTGTAACACCCTGAGATTTTATGATATTTTTTTACGTTATATTCATCACCAAAGGAATCTTTCCCCACACGTAACACTGGCTTGGCTTGCGTTACATGCAAGAATAACCTTCCTCGATAGCTTGTGTTGTACGCAATACCGAGGTTTACTAAACAACGATATGTTATAAAATATTATATGAAATAGCTGTTATGAATAGTATTAATTAAATTATGTATTTTATAACATTATAATTTATCTTACAAATTTTTTAGAATAAGGTATTAAAATATCAATTTTTTGAATAAAAGATTTATTTTTCAAAAAATGCAGTTTTACCGCCTTTTAATGGTGCACCAATTTTAAATCTATTTTTTAACAAGTTTATAAGTTTAATTTCACAAAATAAAATTCTTCAATTGATTCAGGATATAAAAATTTTCATTGGATAAATGTTTTATGTTTTTCTAATAAATTTCACATTTTGATGAATAGTAAAAATACGGTAACTTTTTCTTAAAAACAACTTTTTTTCATCAAGATAATTTATATGAATAAAAGATAAAATTTAATGGTTTTAAAGTATAAATAGAATATATTTATACCATTAAATATTATTTATTTAATTTCCATTAATTTTACGTTGAATTCATAGTAAAAACATTTCAACATTTGAAAATGTTCTATCTTTTAAAACCAGTTTTGTTAACAACAAGATTAATTTTAAATTAATTACTACAAATTATATGTTTTGAATTTTGAATAATGGATTCCATATTTGGATTCAGGGGTCCTAATTATGTTAATAGGTTACTTTTTTTGATATTATGAATAGTAAGTACGATAATTTTTTTACTATAGTTAAAGATAAATCGAGTAATTAAGGGTAAAAATAAGATTATAAAATTACCGTACAACCTTAAAAAATTATATTAGATGAATAAAAGTCGACACATATCAACTACGGGTCATAATATATTCATTTCATAGGCTATTGGCCTTGAAAATGATATAATTATTATTAAAACCAAGGAAAGTGACAACATGTCACTCTCTCATATCTTATAATTGTAATAATTCTAATTTAGTGATAAAAACCATAAAACATCAAACATGAATAGTATCCAGAAAACTAATAAAATTATCTACATCATGTGAATTTATTTAAAATTTTTAGGGATTAAATATTTATCATTAATGATGACACAATAGCGATGTTGAAATTATTTCATTGATTGAAATATCAAATAAATGGTATTAAAAATATTAAACTAAATAATTTATAAACTATTTAATGTGATCCATGAATTTTATTGATATATATGACATGATATGAATCTATTAAATCTTTTATTTCGAACATATTTTATGTTTGGATTTTATTTAAATTCAAATAAATGAATAGTGTCAAAATCGATAATATTGTTATTTTATAAAAATAAAATATTATAAAATTGTTTAAAAATCACAAAAGTATATAAAAATTATAAATTTAAATTTATATGGTCTATAATTTCATAAATAATCCAATTATGGACAATTAAAAACACTTAACTAATTATTTATAACAATTTAAAATTTAGAATATTATTACCACAAATAAAATTAAATGGATGAAATAAGGTTAAATCAATTTGATAAGGTTTGAAATAAATTAAAAACATGTATAACTTTTATTGGTTGATGATATTACAACCCTATATCATCTTATCTTTGAGTTGAGTCATTTTTGGTTGTATTTAAGTGGGGTTTGAATTTATTATAAATTAATATTTCTTATGTTTCCAAAGGTGCCCCTCTCCTCCCTTATAAAAGGGAACCTCCTCCATCTCCTCCCCACAACATTTTGAGCCTTCAAGCTCATCCAAAAACTGAAAATTTCGCTTATCCACATTCCTATAAACATAATATAGGTCCTGGTATTCTTCAAAAACAAACTTTAGTTCCCTAAGATGAGGTTTAGAAGAGGCACGTCGAAGAAGAGGAAATATCCTTCACCGATCCTTTTAAATTTATTTCTTATTCTACTTCTTCTACTTTATTTGTATCATCATAATTAATAACATCAATATCAAATATATAATTATGTGTTATTATAAATATGAAACAACCCAATTTCTATTTCTATCCATCCTATGGAAAATGAAATCACCGCAAATGCGCACATACGGTATATCGTCTCCATGTCGTGGTGTAATATATTTTCCACCACAACCATATTTGGATGTGTATAATGTTGTAAAGAATAAATATATATGATTATTATATAATTATACTAATTCTTATATATTCCATCATCCACTCCAATACCATTCAATAAATATGGGAACGATATCATCGCTCGTGCGTACGTACAGATTACCATCTCCACGGTGCAGTGTGATTCGTTCTACACGATATTCATTAAACCATGATGATAGAAACGAATTAAATGAATAAATATGATATTTATTATAATAATAACATTCTATAAATGGTGTAACTATAACCTTAAAGGTTAATAAAAATTTATTCAACAAAACACACATAAGAAAATAAAACAATGAACACCTGAATAACAAGTAGCAATAAAATATTACTCATAAGAAGATAGGAATATGAACATATATGATATCATAACAATGAATATGATTCTATAACAACTCAATGACATTATTTAAATTATTATATAGGATCTTCGGATATGTACAATGCATATCGGACCTAAGGTAATGGAAAATAACTCAATCTCAATTTTTATCCGAGATTGTTTATACTTCAGTATTTACTGGGGCATATTTGTCATCCACATCAATGTTTCCTCAATATGTAATATTAACCCCCTAAAATTGTTTAAATCCAATTTTACCTATTGTTGATTTTTTAGTAAAAGATATGAAATGAATCTTTTGTCGTTTTCAGTACGAGATGTTTTTTGAATTTTCCAGCCAAAGTACGAGAAGAATGTTTTTTAACTTATACGACATGAACAGATTTTTATAATTTCATATAACATAATTTCAGTGAAGATTCCTTTACAATTTTTCAAGTTTATCTTCAATTAACTTCTTTTAGTATGACTTGATGTGAAAGGAAAAATGTTTATGAAGTAGAAAGGATATTTTCTTCAAGAATGGAGTTCATGTGTTTTATCAAAATTATTTTCCTTCTAAGATAATATAGGGTTATGTTTTTATCCCTATTATTACATTGATTTGATTATGTTATGATGGAATTATTTTTATGATTCCCTTTATCATATATTTATTATTTTATGATGGCATGATGTTTAGGAATCCCATTTCTATTACATAGGTTATGTTATGATGTATGATGTATGATTTTGTGGCACACAGAAGAATGGTTTCATTATGAGATGTGTGGGACCTATATCTCCCTCCAATGCATTGGTTAATGATTTATATCTCATGAGATAGAAATGGCTAGAACGACAAGTTAATCCAGTTCAGTGATTCAGGACTGGAACGAGGAGTGAGCTCGGTTCAGTAATGGACTTTGTTCGCTATGATAGTCTTGTAACTGAGTCTTGACTAATATGAAATGATATTCTATGATTTTGTGTCTATGCCAAAAAGTTTCATGTTTTATGTTAGGATTTTTGTGATTACATTTCACTACTATGATTTATCCCATGTCATGATATTTTGATCTCTTTTATAGGTTACGATTTTCAAAATGTTATGTTCTTTAGAATATGATATGATTGATATTTCCTTTGTTTACCCTTACTGAGAATTTGAGCTCAACCTTGTGTATTTTTTCATTTCCCCAGGTCAGAAAGATGGTTATTAAGTAGGATATAACAAAAGGGACTCTAGATATGATGAAATAAGCGGGAGATAATATAGATGATTTATGAACCGGTTAAATACATTCCCATTTTCTAAATACACTATTAATATATGGTCCAATCATGGTTTTGTTATATGTTGTAATATATATGTTTCAATTATTAAATAATAAAATTTTTTGTAAAGTATGGGACGTTATAGTTGGTATCAGAGGAAGGGTATACTCAAACTTTTAAAACTATGATTTAATGGCTTAGTAAAAACCTAAGGATATGTCTAAGCATATAACACAATATTCATGCTTTATAAATTGCCATGAATAACCTATGATAAGAATTAAAGTGTGAAATTTTATTCTTGATTATGTGGTTTTCCTGTTATGATTTGTGTTTCTCTCACTATGCATCTTGGATTTATTCAATGGATGGAACCTGAAGGAACCGTGTTAATGATAAATGCGACGGGAAATGCAATGATTATCCCCCTGAGCAACCAAATGTTATGGTAGATGGAATTCAAAAACTTTTATCCATTTTCACACTACTTTCTCAAGCTACGAATCATGCAGGACTTGAAAACGAGCAAAGGAAAGAGAAAAATTTTGTGGAATCCTTCATGAGGTAGCGTCCACCTTCATTCAGTGGGTCTTCTATTCCATTAGTGGATGAACAATGTATTGGTACCAATGAAAAGATATTATCAGTTCTACAATGTCCTGAACATGATAATGTCATCTCAGTAGTCTATCGTTTGGATGGTGAAGCTGATCAATGGTGGAATCTTATCAAGAAAATGAGGTAAAGAGACGAAATTGAGTCCATGGAATGGGACGAGTTCAGGAAAATATATTTAAATAATTACTTCCTTCATATTCTTTGAAAAAAGATGGAGATGGAGTTTATTTAACTAAATCAAAAAGATGATGAATTGGTAGGTACCTACGAAGCAAATTTTACAAGTCATTCAAGGTAAACTTCCGGAATTATTATCCAACCTGAGAGTAAGATCGATCGATTATTTAGTCGCATAAAACCAAGTCTTTGCATTGTGTTAGCCATAAGGGACTTCAATAGCTATGAGGAAATTTTTTGATGTGCTCTCAAGGTTGAGATGGAGAATGGAGTAACCCATCAGTCATATGGGTTTGATAAGAAAAGTAAAATGGAATTCAAAATAAAATCTAATGACCACACTAAAAATAATATGAGTTTTCCCTTATGCTCAAATTGTGGAAAGAAACTTGGGGGGAATTCTCTTTATGGGACAGGTAAATGTTTTATGTGTAGATAAGAAGGTCATCAGGCATTTGAATGCCACAGTGATGGGAAAGAAGATGTCTAGTGATGCGAACAAAAAAAAAAGCAAACCCAGAATGCACCTTCTAAACATCATTGTTATGAGTGTAAGTAAATAAAGAATTATTCCAATCAATTCCCTAATCTAATGGTTTTTGATGATGATCGACGTCAAAAAAATCTTAAGGCCAAAGATAATGTAAAATCACATTAAATCTCTATCAGTGATTTGGAGGACGATAACGAAGTGGTGAAAGGTTCACATACCATCCACTCTATAGTAGCAAATGTTTTATTTGATTCTAGATCCACCCAATATTTTATTTCTAAAGAATTTTCTAATGGTATCTCTGTAATAACCCGATGATTAGTTGTTGAGTTAGCTGTGACAAGTTCAAATAGAACAATAGTCGCATCAAAAGTTTATAATTCTTCTCTGATTGAAGTTTGTGGGAAAGTTCTTCTTGAAAACATTTTGATCCTTCCTATAGTGGAATTTTATGTGATTATTGGCATGGAATGGGTTTCTATATATAGACCTCATAACAATTTCCAAAGAAGGGAAGTCATATTTCATATTCCTTATCAATCTATGATCATCTATTGATGCACAGATGAATATAACATTCCTGTAGAAATTTATTTCATCTTATGGATATTGATTCCCATAAATGAAGGATATTTATCTTGAATGGTTGGAGAGAATCTCATGATTAAGAATATTTCCATTGTTTGGAAGTTTGATGATGTCTTTCCAGAGGAATTTCTAGGTCATCCACCAAACCGTGATGTTGAGTTTTCAATTGAACTCATACCGGGTGCTATTCCCATTTCAAAGACACATTATAGAATGAACCCAATTGAGTTGAAAGAATTAAAGAAGCAACTCCAAGAGAATCTTGATAAGGGATTCATACGCCCTATTACATCACCTTTGGGAGCACCGGTTTTATTTTTTAAGAAGAAATATGGATCAATGAGACTCTGCATTGATTATCGAGAACATAACAAGATCATTATCAAGAAAAAATATCCTCCCCCACGCATTGATGACTTATTTGACAAAATACGTGGATCTTAATACTTTTACAAGATTGTTCTTCATTCAGGGTATCGTCAATTAAGGGTCAAAAGGGAGGATATACCAAAGACAACTTTTCATACAAGGTCTGGACACTATGAACATATAGGGATGCCATTTTTTCTTAGTAATCCCCCAACTATCTTCCGGGATATAATGAATAGGGTCTTTAATGACTATCATGATCAGTTTTTGGTAGTCTTTAATGATGATATTATTGTCTATTCAAAGAGAAAGGAAGAACATGAAGATCACTTGAGAATTGTATTAAATACACTAAGAAAGTAGAAGCTTTATGACAAATTTACCAAGTGTGAATTTCATTTCAAAAAGTTTAATTTTTGTGTTACATAATTTCAAAATAGAGGATATCTATGGATCCATAAAAAAAGTGGTTGTTGAAAGATGGTCGAGACGACAATAGTAACTAAGATGAAAAGTTTTCTTGGTTTGGATGGATATTATTGAATTTTTTTTAAAGAGTTTTCACTATTATCTAATACACTAACTAGGTTGACTCTAAAAGGAGTAATGTTAGATTGGACGGAGGAGTGTGAAGAGAATTTCAGGGAGTTAAAAATAAGGTTATCCAGTGCACCTGTGCTCACACTCCCTTGTATTAGAGAATGGTTTCTGATCTACAGTGATGCATCCAAGAAGGTATTGGGGTTTTTTCTCATGAAAAATGATATGGTGATATCTTATGCTTCATGACAATTTAAAATCCATGTGAAAAATTACCAAACTGATGATTTGGAGTTAGTTGTGATAATCATTGCATTAAATATTTCGAGGATTTATCTTTATGGTGAAAGGTGTGATATTTATACTAATCATAAAAGTTTAAAGTATATTTTCACAAAAATGGATCTGAATATGCGCCAAAAATATGGTTGGAGTTGATTAAGAATTACAACTGCTCATTTCATTATCACCCTATGAAATCAAAAAAGATGGTAGACGCGTTAACTCCACAAGACCATGCTAGCTTATCCATGATGAGGATAAAAATAGATCCAATATTTATGGATTTACAAAAGATGAATATTGGAATTATGATGGAAGGGGAATAATCTTATCTTTCACAAATGAATGTCCAACCATCTATACATGTGAAGATTAAAGAGGCACAGAAATAATATATAGAGTTACAAAAGAAGGTGATAGATGTTCTTAAATTCTGCATTGACTGTGATGAAATAATAAGGTTCTAAAATCAGGTCTTTGTTCCTCCCATCATAGAATTAAAGAAGGAAATTTTGGATGAGGCTCATAGTTCTTCATTCTCTAATCACCCTGGAAGCACGAAGATGTATAAGGACCTGAAAGAGTGCTTCTGGTGGGATTTCATGAAAAGAGATGTTTTGGAATATGTCTCTTGATGCGTGGATTGTCAGCAAGATAAAGCTGAGAGACAGAAGTCGATGGTGATGTTGCAACCATTTCCCATACAAGAATGGAAATGGGAAAACATCACTAAGGACATTGTCACTAGACTTCCTAAAACATCCAAAGGCAATAATGATATCTGGGTTATAGTTGATCATCTTACGTAGTTGCCACACTTCATTTATATTAGGGATGATTTCTCTCTTGATCATCTTTCCAGGGTATATGTAAAGAAAGAGGAAATATTTCATGGAGTACCACATTCCATTATATCTGATTGGGATCCGAGGTTTACCTCGATGATTTTGGCGAAGTCTTCAGCATACTCAAGATACAGAGTTGATTTTCAGCACTAGTTATCATCATCAGACAGACGGTCAGTCTAAGAGGACAATTCAAACTCTAGAAGACATGTTGAGATCTTTCTATATGGATTTAAAAGTTTCTTGGGATCAACACCTACCTTTGGTAGAATTTTCTTATAATAATATCTTTCAGTCCAGTATTCAGATGACTCCTTTTGAAGCTCTCTATGGAATGAAATGAGGAACTCTAACTTTCTGGGATGAAGTTGGAGAAACAAAGCTATTGGGAACTGATATTTTTGATGAGATGGAGGAAATGGTCAGATCTATTCAACAACACATTAGATTAGCTCAGAGTCAAAAAAATAAGTTATGACGACAACTGGTGAAAAGACCTAGAGTTTGATGTGGGTGATAAAATGTTCTTACGAATATCTCCTTGGAAGAGAGTAATGAGATTTGGAAAGAAGGGAATGCTGAGCCCTAGGTATATTGGTCCTTTTGAAATACTAGATCATGTTGGGAAGGTAGTTTATAGATTGGTTCTTCCATCGAATCTCTCTCAAGTTGATGATGTGTTCAATGTATCTCTCCTGAGAATGTACATACCCGATCCATCACATGAACTATGCTCAGAAGTTTTACTGATAGATCAAGATCTTTCTTATGAAGAATAGCCAATAGAGATTCTGGGTCGTAGTGAAAAATTTCTCGAAACAAGACCACTCTCTTGGAAAAATATTTATCGAGGAACCACCAATTAGGATAAGCTACATGGGAACTTGAGGATATGATGAGGGGGAGGTATCCTCATCTGTTTGTTATGAAGTGACGAATTTCGGGGGAAAAATTCATTTTAAGAGGGGTAGAATGTAACACCCAAAGATTTTATGATAATTTTTTGTGTTATATGCAACACAAAAGGAATCTTTCACTATAAAAAACACTAGCTTGGCTTGCATTACACACAAGAGCAACCTTCCTAGATAGCTAGCGTTGTACGCAATACGAAGTTTAACATAATGAAAATATGTTATTAAAATATTATATGAACAAGCCTCTATGAATTGTATTAAATGAATTTTAAATTTTAAAACATTATAATTAATCTTACACATTTTTTAGAATGAGGTATGAAAAGAAAATAAATTTTTCTGATAAATGAAGTATTTTTCCAAAACATGCAGTTTTACAGGCTTTTATTGGCGCAGCCATTTTATATCTAATTATTGACTAGTTTATAAGTTAAATTTTACAAAAGAAACATCTTATTTTGAATCAGGATATAAAAATTAAAAGTTGATAAAATTTTGATTCTTTTCTGATGACTTTCATATTTTGATGAATAGTAAAAATACTCTAAACTTTTCATAAAAACAACTTTTTTCATCAAGATAATATATATGCATAAATGATAAAATTTAATGGTTTTAAAATATAAATATAATATATTTTTACCATTTCATATAATTTATGTCATTTCCATTAATTTGACATTGAATTTATAGGTAAAAACATTTCAATCTTTGAAAATGTTTTAACTTTTAAAACCCGTTTTCTTAACAACAAGATTAATTTTAAATTAATTAATGCAACTTATGTGTTTTGAATTTTAAAAAATGGATTCTATATTTGTATTAAGTGGGTCCAAATTATGTTAATAGGTTACTATTATTTTTTTGACTTTATGAATAGTAACTATGGTAATTTTTATTTATTACAGTTAAAGGTAAATCGGGTAATTATGTGTAAAAATAAGATTATTAAATTACCCTACCACTTGCCAAAATTCTATTGGATGAATAAAGGTTGACCCATATCACCTAAGGGTCGGAATATATTCGTTTTATGGACTGTTGACCATGAAAAGAATATAATTATTATGAAAATCAAAGAAAGTGACAACATGTCACTATCTCATATCTTATAAGTGTAATAATTTTAATTTTGTGATAAACACCATAAAACATCGAACATGAATAGTCTCCATAAAAATAATAAAATTATATATATCATGTAAATTTATTTGTAATTTTTAGGGATTAAATATTTATCATTAATGATGACACAATAGGGATGCTGAAATTATTTTATTGATTGAAATATCAAATAAACTGTTTTAAAAATATTAAAATAAATTTTATATGAACTATTTAATGTGATCCATGAATTTTATAAATTAATATGAGATGTTACATATCTATTAAATATTTTATTTCCAACTTATCTTTTGTTTGGATTTTATTTAAATTCAAATAAATGAATAGTGTCAAAATCGACACTATTGCGATTTTATAAAAATAACAAATTATAAAATTGTTTAAAAATCACAAAATTATTAAAAAATTAAAAATTTAAATCTATATGTTATAAAATGTCATTAATTATGAAATTATGAACAATTTATAACACATAAGTAATTATTTATAACAATTTATAATTTAGAATATTATTCCCAAAAATAAAATTAAATGGATTAAATTAGTATAAATCAATTAGATAAGGATTAAAATAAATTCCCAACATTTATAAATATTATTGGTTGATGAGATTGCAACCCTATCTCATCTCATCCTTGAATTGAGTCAATTACTGAGATTTTTATGTGGGGTTTGAATTTATTATAAATTAATACTTCTTATGTTTCCAAAGGTGCCCCTCTCCTCCCATATAAAATGGCACCTCCTCCCCCTCCTCCTCACAACATTTTGAGCCTTTAAGATTGAAAAAACCAAGAAAATATATCTTCTCCACTTCCCTATAAAAGAAATATTGGTCATGGTCTTCATCAAAGATCATATTGTGTGCCCTATGAGGAGGTTTAGAAGAGACACATTGAAGAAGCAGTAATATCCTTTACCGATCATTTCCAATTTATTTCTATTTCTACTTCTTCTTATTTATTTGTTTCATCATAAAAAAATAACATAAGTGTCACTCATATACTAATTTTTTATTGTAAATATGAAAAAAAAACCTATTTCACCTTCTATCCATGCTATGGAAAACGAAATCACTGCGTGTGCGTACATATGAAATACCGTCTCGACACCGTGGTATAATATGTTTTCCACCACCACCTTAATTGGATGGGTATAATGGTGTAAATAATAAAAATATATGATTATTATAACATCATACAAATTCTGAGATATTACGGCATCCACTCTAATACCATTCAATAATTAAGGGAATGATATCGTTGCTCGTGCGCACGTACGGCTTACCGTCTCCACGGTGCGATGTGATTTTTTCTACATGATTTTTATTCAACCATGATTATATAAGCGAATTTAATGAATAAATATGATATATATTATACTAATACCATTATGTAAATGGTGTATCTATAACCAAAAAATATGAATAAGAATTTAATCGACAAAACACACATAAGAACATAAAGCAATGAACACCCGAATTACATGTGGAAATGAAATATTACTCATAAGAAGATACGAATATGACCATATATGATATCATAACAATGAATATGATTCTTAAATATGTCAATGACATTATATAAATGATTATATATGAGGTTCGGATACGTACAAATCATACCCGACCTAAGTTAAGTGAAAATCTAGAAATCTCAAATTTTTATCCGAGATTATTTATACTTCGTTACTTATTTGGGAATATTTATCATCCAGATACATGTTTCCCCAATATGTAATATTATCCCCTACAATTGTTTAAATCCAATTTTTCTTATTGGTGAATTTTTAGTAAAAGATATGAAAGGAATCTTTCTTCGTTTTCAGTATGAGATGCTTTTTGACTTTTTCAGCCAAAGTACAAGAAAAATGTTTTTTAAACTTATATGGCATGAACTGATTTTTATGTTTTCATAGAACATTATTTCCATGAATATTCCGTTACAATTTTTCATGTTTATTTTTAATTAACTTATTTTAGTATGACATGATGAGAAAGGAAAATGTTTTATGATGTAGAACGGATATTTTCCTTAAGAATGGAGTTCAAGTGTTTTATCAAAATTATTTTCCATCTAAGATAATATAGGGTTATGTTTCTATCCATATTATTACATTGATTTTATTATTTTATGTTGGAATTATTTTTATGAAGTCCTTTATTGTATATGGATTATGTAATGATTTCATGATGTTTAAGAATCCCATTTCTATTACATGGGTTATGCTATGATGTATGATGTATTATTTTGTGGCACACATAAGAATAGTTTCATTATGAGATGGGTGGGACATATATCTCCCTCCAATGCATTGGGTAAAGATTTATATCTCATGTGATAGACATATCTGGAATGGAACATTAATCCAGTTCAGTGATACAGGACTGGAACGAGGAGTGAAATCGGTTCAGTAATGGACTTTGTCCACTATGATGGTCTTGGCAATAAGTCTTGAATAATATGAAATGATTTTCTATGTTTATGTGGCTATGCCACAAAGTATGATGCTTTATTTTATGATTTTTTGGATTACATTTCACTACTATGATTTATCCCATGTCATGATATTCTGTTCTCTTTTGCAGGTTATGATTTTCTAAATGATATGTTCTTATGAATATGATATGATTGATATTTTGTTTGTTTACCCTTACTGAGAATTTGAGCACACCATTTTGTTGGGTTTATTTTCCCTATTTCATGAAGATGGGTATTAAGTAGGATATGCAAAAAGGGACTCTAGATATGATAAAATAAGTGGGACACAATGTAGATGATTTATGAACTACAAGTTTATGTTTCCCAGTTTTTAAATTCACTCTACCTATATGGTCCTATCATGGTTTTGTTATATGTTATAATAAGTATTCTTCAATTCTGAATTAATAACAATGTATGTAAAGTATCGGCCGTTAAATTGAGAATTATTTTTTTGTTTTGATAGTGCATGAGACTATATATTCATAAGATGAGAAGGATTGTGAGACTGATGCTTGAGTGAGAAATGGTTTTAACCCATAAAAGAATTGATCAATTTTACTCATTGGGTTAAGCATACAATCTGATGCATGCCTTTCTAAAATTGTAAAGTTATCCTCATACTTTGCGACATTCTAATTCTCCTTTTTCCTCACACTAAAAAAATGCCTTTACATATCTGCTCGATGGACACAAGGAATGTATTTTTCTAAGAAAAATTCTTTAAACTCCCTCCATTCCATGTTTGATTCTTCTTTATCTTCCTTTTTGTTTTGGATTAATTACCACCATTGATCTGCATCTCCCATCAGGCAATAAACATCGATGATAACGTTTTTCTTTTTTTCTACTCCCAAAAGAATGCAATATTTTCTCTAAGGAATTTATCCATTGCTCAGCTACTAATGGATTTTAACTCTCATTGAATGTTGGTGGTTGTTGACTCACGAAGCAGTCTAACAATGATCCTCCGCGTTTTGGATCAGGGTGCTCCATACAGGTAAAATTATTATTCAAAACCTAAGTGAGTTATCCCAGTAAGGTGATAAGAAGAACAACACCAGTGGCATCAACATCTCCACTATAATTATCTTGAGTAGTAGGGTAATCCCTACATGGATTACATTCCTTGATATAGTTTCCATTCCTTCCACTATGATCCATTTTTACACAATGGCATATAGTATATTAGTTTATGAATCACAATACAAAATTCCAAACTTGTAAAACACATAACATAAATTGAACAGTTTATGGATATGATCCATAATCATAAAAAAATATTCATTAAGGAGGTATATATTCATAAATCCATAATAATTGTTTGTAATGAAAATTTTAATTGTCCAAATAATATCCCCCGGGAGTGTCGAAACCAAAAGAGCTGCAAGGCCCATTGTCGTGCAACAGTTCCCATTCGAGTCTAGATCAAAGAGGTGTATTTGGGTTTTACCCCTAGATACATCTGTGCTAGATCCGCCTCTACCAACTCATATCTAGCTAGGGATATATTTATGTGAAAACAGACAAAATATTTACTTTACCAAAATTCAAGGAAGTTCTTATATAGTAATTCTCAATGTTTATCTTAAGGTAATGTTTTGTAATCAGAGTTTTTATAAATCTATCTTCCAAGGATTGTTCTAAACTTCCTCTAATACCAACTATAATGCTCGGGCCTTAGTAACCCAGAGTCACTACATTATTAAATAAATATGGCATGACCACAATTGATCAAATCCCTAAAGACAGATCAGGTTAGTTTACTTATAAGTACAAAATACATTCATAAGTTTTATAATAAATCGAGAAATATAAACATCAATAAAATTTAGTCCCCATTTACCACACTTATATCCCTATCCTATCCTTGTAGGTCAACCATAAAATATTTCTTCACATCCTGGGAAAAATAAAATATAGAAAGGGGTGAGCTCAGATGCTCAGTAAGGATAACAATATAGTAGAAACTTTCATAAATAAGCATAAACAATTAACTCAATGTATAAGACTAAAACATAATCCTTTTAAACATAAATAAATGCATAATATGGCCAATATAAATAAAATAATTCCATTCACATATTCACATAGATATTCACTAGTCAAATAATCACATGCAATATCAATAGAAAATTTCATAATGATGGAATGAAAAATTCTGGACATCAAAACCACATAGTCAAGGCCTTGTGCCAAGACTACCAATAAGATTTTGTCCAAGAATTGTTCCAAGACACTAGTTTGTCTCATGAGAACTACCAATGCACAAGGAGCTATAGTGGGCTCCACCCATCACTTACTATGTCCAACACATTCCTCATATGAAAATGATTAAACATAACATAAACATTTATATTAATACATGAATATGAAATGCCAATAACTTATCTATAAATGATGAATGGTGTAAAAATAACACATCCACAGTCAAACATATCACAAAACCTTCAGTACAATATTGTTGTTTTGTTTCATAATAAATCAACTTCTAACAAAAATAAAATCTATCCTAGGATGTTGATTTAGATGAAATCAAAAATATTTTAGAGAAATAAATATTTCTAATTTGAAGTCATTTAAAAGTTATATATTTTTAAAAGAAAACATTCATTTTGAAAATATTATTATAATATTGTATGGTATGCTTCGATGATTTTAAAACATCTTAAAATAGCCGCACCCACCGTATAAGTTTAAAAAAGACATTCTTACCTTAATTTTGTCGAAAAGGTCATAATGTACCTTGTTTGGAAAAAGAAAAAAAGATTACATTAAAAACATATATAGTCAAATAAAAGTATAAATGACTTTAAACCATAGTCTAGTTAATAGTAAGATTTTTTTGAATTACATTTTTTTAGAAAACATAGATGTGGATGATAATGAGGTCCCAATAAATACTTAGGTATTAACAACCTCGGATAAGTAAAGAGATTGTAGAATTTACCCTTACCTTGTACTTTTTCTTAGTCGATTGTATGTTTATCTCCTGTATAATAATTAAAACGTTTTTATGAAATTATAATAGAATCATATACATAAATATGATATCATATTTGATCTTATAATATTGCATTATTAATTATATTTTACCAGTATCGTCATTTCAAGTGTTAACGAATTCATTTTTATTTCTATGCTTGGTTACGTAAGACATGATTGTTATGGATATGATATATTTGATTCGGATACAGAATTATATTATTTTCCTAAAAATTATATTTTATTATAAAATTAAAATTATTCATGAATGATTACAATGGGGAATGAATCTCATCATGTTTGTGGACACGGTAATCTGTACATACAGACGCGCTACAATATCATTATATTGATGGTGAAATAGTATGAAATTGGATGATATATCATATATAATGAATAATTAAAATGTTATATTTATTATTTACATTATTTATACTCATTATTACACCCATCCAAATAATTATGTTTTTGAATAACAAACGACACCACGACGTGCAGACGGCAAACTGTACATATGTACGTGTAGTGACTTTGCCATTTATAGTGTGGGTAGAATAACGAATATTTGTTCTTCCATATTTATAATTACATAATAGTGTGTATAATTTATGGTATTTATTATTTTGGTATGTATACAAAAAATAAAAATGAAGTGGAAGAAGAAAAGAACTTGAAAGAGGGTGGTGATATTATTATCTCTGCTTCAGGTGTTTCTTTTTAAGTTGATCTAAAGGGATCCATAGGATGGATTTGTGATCCTTGTAAGGCCTCTAAGTCGATGGGAGGATATTTTAGAGGATATTTGGGTACTGTATGGACGATCCAAATGGCTTGGGAGGTTTGAATTTAAGAGAAGGGGAAGTACCCTTTTATAAGAAAGGTGAAGGTTGCTTTAGGAAAATCTTGAAATATTATTTTATAATAAAATAATTTTTGATTTATAATGGATACAAAATAATTTATTTATAGGATAAGGTGGTTATGGGTCGAAAAAATATCATTCAATAGGTTTTAGACAGGTTTAGGGCACCATATTAACCTTATCGTTTATATTTAACTCTTAGTTAAATAGTTTGACATTTACCACATCTCTTTGTATTTTTATATTATATGGTTAATAAACATACTATAAAAATCCAAGAGAATAAAAAGTGGTTAATTATTAATATATATAACCTTATCTATGTTATTTGGATGAACCATATATTTTTAGGAATATTATATCAATTAATAATATAGTATCTGTTTTAAAAACACAATTATGTCCATTTTGATACTATTTAATATTTAATTTTATTGAAAATAATTACAAAATGATTACTAAATTAAAATATTTAATCAACCCTAAAATGTATTATTAACCTATAAAATTAGTTGAATTCATCATAAGTCTCAATTTACGTTTATTTATATATTTATAATACCAATTATTTTAATATTTCAGTAATAAGGTAATTAATACATCATAATTGTGTCATAAATAAGTGAAATTATATAACATATAATAATTATAAATAAAATAACATTATAGAGGATATATTTTTATATTTCTAATGAATTTTTATAGTAGAATTTATATTGTGTGCAACCCTATATAAAAAATGGGTTAGTTATTAAACATCGAATTTAACACTTTTAACACTTGTTTAAATAATATAATAATAAATTTACTAATACAATACAAGGGGAACAAAAGGATAATGTTTTATTCCTATGGTATTTTTGGTCTAATTACACTTATCAAATAGAATGAGGATATGTTTTGGGGTAATTATAATATTATTTTTACCCATAATTACCCTATTTACATTTAACCATGGTAAATAAAAGTCAAATGTTACTATTAACCAAAAATTATTTTCATTTTATTGAACCACATTTGACTTACTAATTTCAACCATGTCTCTTGGATTTTTGGAATTCAACTCACAGAAGCAATAAAATTATGTTTTATGCAAATTCGTAAATCCTCTTAGAAGTTGTGTAAAAGATGGTAAAAAGTTCAATAAAATTTTAACTATCTAAACATATTATAAAATGAATCCAAATAATTACATTGAACATATATAGGTATTATGTATTTATTTAGAACTGAAAATAATTAAAATAAAATAACTAATTATTTACATAAAAAGTCGATCTTAAACAATAACGTGGTGTTTTTCACTATTAATCAAAAAATGAATGTTCTTAGAAAAATAAGAAAAACCCACCCCAAGCTATTTTTGATGTTCTGAATCAAAATATGTAGACCATTTTGAGAATTAAAATTTATAAAATTACAAAAAGTGGGTTTTACTATTCATAATGCCTAGTTTCATTGGTCGTGATGTGTTAGAACTCCAATTTGCGTACAAATCATGCTACTGCATTATTCCAAGGGAAACATATTGTGGAATCTTGGGGTGTTACAATTTTCGTCTACACTTCAATATATATTATAACCATGGTATAAATTAATTCATTATATGTCATGGTTGTAGATTACAAGATATAGATGAATGTATTGTGAGGTCATGTTACATGTTTACTTTTCTTATGGATAGCTTGTTAGGAGCTGACTCATGTTGTAGGGAGACTTAAGGGGATTATTAGTTTTACTTATTATTGTAGAATCATGACATGGGAATTTTCATTTATGTTACAACATTACTTACACATTCTCGAAATTTGTATAATTCTATTAAAATTGTTTATACCCTAGGTGGTTACCTGTTGGGATGTTTATATCACACCCAGTTTGGGCCTACTCGGGGTGACAAATAGATTATATGGTTGCAGGAGATCATTGGGGAAATCTCCCTATTACAGGATGTTGACTGTGGTTTCGTAGGAGGAGATCATAGGACCCAAATGAGTCCTGTGTTCCTACTGGGATTTTTTTGCATTATTTTATTTTTCGACTTGTACTTTTTTTATATCACCTTCTACCTATTTTGGATTATTTATTGATACACAAATCATTGCATCATTTTATGGGTGACATATCTAGACTATTTTTGTATTCATGTCTTTCCTTACATAAGATGACTTATTTTTTTTCTATTCTATTATCGTATGTGTTTATTATCCACTGTGGTATACAGTAGAAATGAGGGCCTAGTCTCCCCACTAACTTACATATTCCCTCACTACTAGTGGGAAGCCTTTATCATTTCAGGAGTTGTTCTTGAGTCCTTATGGACAACCAGGAATAGAGAACTATTGAGTGGCATACATTTCTTGGGGGGTTAAAATTATCATGTGAATTTCATTTAGATGAGTTTGAACATAAAAAAATATTTTATTTCTTAATAAATAAATCAGATGATTTTTATTTGATAGTGAGATTTAGCTTTTGAAACATTTATTTTTCATTTCATTAAATGTCCAATAAATTAAAATTGAAGAATTATCCAAGGATATCTATGTAAATGAGCTCATTTTATGTGATTTTGGTGAGATTAAAAAATTATATACATGTTATGAACATCTCAATGGACATATCCATCTTTCCCCCTTTTAAATTCTCTTCAACTATATAGTTTTATGAATCTTTTTAGAAATAGGAATCCTTCACATGTATTGTCAGTCTCATGCTATTGGTTAATACCATATGATAAAGTGTTTTTTTGGATGCATTTTAGTGATCCCAATAAAGATCTTGTGGATTGTCTGGGGAAAAAAGTAATTTGTTCCTCATTATTTATCTCAACTGAAATTAATATAGAGCTCATATAGTGTTATATTGTTTGGATGATTTTTTATACGAATTTTGGAAGAGTACCATCCCTTCCAAAAACCATGAGTAATAATATTTACATTAATGATATTAAAAAGTGAATTTTTGAAATCATTAAAGACTCAAAACTTATATTACAATATTAATTTCGTGAATTTATGTGGCCTAAAACATGTGTCTATGTTCTGATACTATGTATATATGGATTTATTCAACCCATAAATATATTTCATTAACTTGAAATCACATTATTCACCTTAACCATGTATAAATTCTATTTATTTAATTATTTACAATTATTTTTCTTGCTCTCCATTAGGAAATTATGGCTTCAAACCCATTCAATTTTGTTACAATTTAATAGATCCATAATAACCTATAGTAATCTAATTTATTCATTATTTTTCAATTATATAAACATTTAACCCAAATTAAACCATTCCTATTGGGAATATCCCTTTAAGGAAAGTCAAAAACTTTTCCTATAAACATGAACTTTTATTCAACATATCATGTATAATTAAATTATTTATAATTGTGTTATTTTTCATTAGAGACAGATAAAATTTTAATATTTTATTTTTCTTAATCTTGTATTATTCCAAATTCATTTCATTAATCCATTATATATACATTTAGTCCTCAATAGTACTCATAAATTCAACATGAGAAGATAAGGATATATGACTTATTTAACTCAATGGTCTTCTCATTCAACCATATAAATTACATTGACCATCCTTATATTGAGTCTCTGCAAACATTCTAAAAATATGATAACTAATAATTTATTAATAGTAATTATTAGATATAGTTATAAAAAAATCATTAACCTTCTCATCTATTGAGTCATATGTATTTTTATAATTACCTACATGTGGACTAAAAAAATAAAAATTTATCTCTTACCACTTAATATTTTAAAAACTAATTAAATGATTATTAAAAGAATTATACATTAAAACTATCAAAAATATTACCATGATCCATGTACAAAAAAAACTGAACACTTTTATGAAGTGGTTTTCCCCATAAAATGTCATCAATTATTTACTACTCAAACTTTCCAATACATATACCATTTACATTAATAATAAATGTAATTAAAAATGTATTCAATTATTTCAAACATTTTTCATTTATTGTATTATTGATCATATTGTAAAATATATGAATTTCGATAAAGAAAACAACATTTATGACAACCAATTTCAATAATAATTTCTTTGCTCAAAATAAAATTTGAATCCACTAACTCAAATATCATTATTCAAGTCATATTAACTAATCAATGTTTATTTAATTCAAAAACTATTTTTATTTAGGGTGTGAAACTATTTTGATACTTTTTCTACATAATAAGAATAGAATATTATATTTTTTAACAATATATCATTCCATATTATAAACATATTCAATATAAAACAAATATTTTTATATCCAGTCAATTTAAATTTTTAAATTTAAAGAGATCCTCATATTTATATCAAATATAAAAAATTTATGTGATCTGAAAATATTATCCAATGAAGTAGTTAATGTGTTTTATCCCTTAGTTTACATTAAATTCATATGTCCATTAATGTTGGAATGTATATGATCTATAGAACATAATGTTTGAATCATTATTCTCTTATTTGAAGAAATAATTAACATAATATATTAACATATATTGAAAACCTACTTTCATTTACTTTTTATTTTAGGAAAATTTTTAAAAATTTCATTGTGAGTAATTTTATATATGATCATCAAAACAAGATTGTGTATTTTTCATTGGACTTTAATCTACAATTGACCATCCCTATAACACTTCACTAAGAAGTTGTGTCATTTCAAATTCAATTTTTTTCCATCATTAATTTTTATGATAATCTATAATGAAAATACAATAGTCTATCGATGAATAATATGTTATTTGATTTTATCCTCTTATATAAAATATCGATCCATAAAAATATCATGGTCCTAAGTGAAATTGTTTCCCAAAATGTGACAAATAATAACATAAACATTTTTAAATCATTTAAAAAAAATGTATATATTTTGTAATATATAATGAAAACCCACAATACAAAATCTAATGGTATTAGTTCTAATATTATTTCACTACAACAACCATAATATAAGAAAATTAATTTTTACTCCAACTTTGTAAACATTGAGTAAAATTTTGTATAATAAATTATTAATGAAATATAGTTAGAAAAATCCCATCCAGAAAACTGATTTGGCAACATATTCTTTAAAATTAATTCTATAACTGAAACTTGATATTTGGCTCTATTATTCATTTTCTAATGTTATTTTACCTTTTTCATTTGAATGGGTTATATTTTTATTAGTTAGAAATTTAATATTCTTTTATGAGATTTATATGATCTATAAATACAAAAACACTTCTTTTCCATGTGAATGTATCTATAGTAACCCCAAAACTATAAATAATTAAATAGAGCATTCTCTAAAAGCTATGTGTTTTATAGATTGTGTACTTTTCCATTTTCACCATTTTAAATTATGAAATTATATTATTTCTAAAATAAAATTATAATTTTTTCTAATATGATTCCTCTATATAATATATATTTTATATAAAATTACTCTTTCCAATATAAGTAATTCATATAATATATTTTACATTTAAAGTTCAATAATGATTTTCAATCCATTCTTATAAGGATAAAATATAATTCAATTATTTCTTACTTTGGTGTCACCTTTTTCAATAAATAATCAATCCTTTTTTATATATAATATAGCCTTGGATATTTTATTCAATCCTCAATATTTCACAATGATTTATCCTTGACTCTTATTTAAGAATTATCCACCTTCTTAACAAAAAATTTCAATATTTAACATTAAATTCATATTACTCTAAATAACATATGATAAATTTTATAATATGATACTATGTTATTTCTTATTTTATATTTAATCAATTTATTTACTTTCTTATCCTCTAGAAGATATATCCTTATTATTTCTATAATCATTAAAAATGAATATTTATAATGCTGATGATATCACAAATATTTGATAATTATGATGATTTTATATAATAAATTTTCTTATTTTATAAATATTATATATTGAAAAGTGTATCCATTATTTCATGATCCATTAGGAACTATGTTTTCTTCCCATTACATCTATAATTACTATAATTATTTTAATAGATTGAAAATGTTTATTCATTTACCATTACAATTATAATACTCTCTTCTTGTTTACTTAAAACATAACATTCTCTTCAATTTTTGTCACATTAATCGCCCTCCATCAAAGATTGAATATTTATTTAAATTATTTTAAATGAAATACTTTAATTTAACTATTTATTGTAACATTACCATGCTTACTGTGGTTGATTATAATATTTAATTATGATGTTATTATCACTATCATATACCACACCATTCAATATAACACATTTTTTAATATAGTGTTTCACCACACCATACTTGAAACAATTAAGGGTAACATTGTTTATATATTTCAATTACCTTTGAAACATTTATTGAGATAAAAAACATAAACCAATCAAACCTAATATCAAAATAAACATATTAGTCTATGTATAATTTTTTCAACATTAACATATTTTTATGTCTTCATATTATCCATATAATTATGTGTTATTCCACACTTTTGATTTTTTTTATTATGCACATTTTTACCTTTTCTATGTTTTTTTATATTATCAAAATTATAAACTATCTATTAAAGAAGAACCTAATTCAATATTATTTATAGTTAATAACTTTTACTCACCCCAATATAATATAATTTTATGTATCTTCTTGAATTAGATTAATTCTTGTAATATCTCTACAAATACACCAATAGCTATTATAGTAAAATTTACTAATGAGAAAATTATTCCAACATTTAATATTCCTGGATATGAAAATCCTAGAACATTCATTTAAAAATTTGTAACACTTCAACCTGGATATTCTTTCCTTCTTCATAAATGTTATTAATATTATCCAAAATATGTTTTACAAAATGTATTCCCCGAACATGAGTAAAATACTTTTTTAAAAGTGGAAGCAATATTTAATTCCAGAAGTGACCTCTATTTTCACAATATATTTTATGTAAGACCATCCTTATTTCCCTTCAAAAATAAGAATACAACTAATACTGAAAATATAATGAATATTCATGATTATTAAAAAAAATTATGAAAAAATATATTCTATCAATGTTTCCATATTCTGCCAATAAAATGTAGAAAAATTTCTATTAGTTTTAATAATGAAAATGATCTATATTGAATACAAAATTCAATATCTTATATACTATTTAAACATATTTTTTGATAAAATTTCTACACAAAAAATAACAAATTGTTTTCAGAGTAAATTTGGAATATACTCTTATATCTATCAAGGAATACCTATGTTAAATCATAGTACACTAATCAGATGGTGAAATCGTGTACACATTTTAAATAATTAAATATTTTATAAACACTATTATATTAAGAAAGTTTATTTATTCGACTAAAATAAGTAATTTTGTGTAAAATTTTAATTATATTATGCTGTAGTGAGCACAAACAGAAAATGATCAAAACTAAAGCATTATGATTTTTTCTATTCAATGTTAATAATAACATCTTCAACATGAACAGAAATAATCTATTATTATATATTTACTAATATAATATTGCGAATAAAACTAGGAAATTAATATCATGAACTCAAAATATAATGTAAGTCTCCTAGCATCAATTAATGATTTTATAGATATATAAAGCGATGATAAAATAGTACAATAAAAATAGCATCCTTGGATTCCTATTTAACAAATCATATTGAATAATAACCTTAAAATATGAAAATATATGTTTGATCTTGATAAATGGTGTCCTTTACATATTAATAATTAGAAATACTATTAAAATATAGAATTATTTTATATTGGTAAACCATTAAACAAGTTTAAAATGTTAATAATTAGTAATTATAATTAATGGTTTTCTTGAATAAATTATAACATGTAATTATTCATAAAATTATTATATACATATAATACAATGATATTAAACATTTCAACATTCATAGAGTTTAATAAAAGTCATCACTATTTTTTTAAGTAATCGAGTGTGTGAAATTATATCAAAATCGTTATTGAATATATTAATTCCTACTGTAGTATATCATTGACTTTTCTACTCCTTATTACTCTCAATTCACCGAAAATAAAATCCAAATATAACCTTGAAACATTTTACAAATTATACATATTTTTATTTATTTCCAAACTAATAAATGAGTGAATACCTTCAAAATTGTCCAACTCGCCATTGAATGTTATCATTGAATCTTTATTTTTTCCATCTGAACACTTTTAATGGTGCATGAGACAAGTAGGGTCAAATTTAATTTATTCAATGTATAAAATATTAAGCTATATAATCAAAAAATCATTCGACTTATTAATTAAATAAAATTAAAAATCCAACATACAACATTAAAAATATGATAATAATCATCTATTAGATACCATCTTATATATACACAATTTAAAATATAATTATTCTTTAGAATATTGGTGGAAAAAATTTTATATTCTATCTTATGTTCGATCTATTTGAAATTTTGTTTCTTACCACTAGGAATACGTTGGTCAGATGAAACATATGTTGAAAAATACACAACATATTTTTTAATAATGAATATTTAAATAATTCTTCATTCTTAATTACCATTTATTTCTAAAGAAATATTAAATATATCAATAATGTCCTCGGTACAGTATTTACATATGTTTAATAAAATTTATATTAACTAACAATATATTAATGTTGAAATTAGTTTACTTGAATAAAAAACGTCCACTTTAATTATGATCTCCAAATTATTAACATGTTCATTATTTTTATTCTTTAAAATAGAAAAAAACAGATAGAAACAATGGTATTTTTATTGGAGTCTCACTATGAAATATAAAGAAAATTTAATCTCAGAATATATTAACTAATTTTAACAAATAATTTTTCAACCCTCAACTCATTATTACTCAATAATATCCCAATTATTATGGTATATTGTTGTTTAACCATTCCAAAATATAAATAAAATCAATTATGGTCCCCTAAAACTGGGTTAATATAAATATTTACTATATATTATATTAAAAAATGGTGAAAATAAAATACATTACTAGTTGAAGTAGTGTTAAAAGAAAATAAAACAGAAAAAAATATTTTCCTTGGTTACTATATTTTCATATCACATGATAGGTGAATATAACATTGCATATAATTTTGAAAATCAAAATTTTGGAGCTATAAATTTCATCAAAGATGGGTCATTAATTATCAAATGAATTGGCACACCCATATTTCAAGATAAATGTTAATATATAATGAAATTAGCCATCTTTATGGTGCAAAATATACTATGTGTGAGATAACTAATTGATTTTGTAAATGGGGTAATTTTTATAAATAAAATGTTCTAAAAATTATATTGAAATATTGATGAACTATTAATATGAGAGAAATAACTTTTGGAAACATATTTAAAATTGGAAACAAACAAAATTCATTTTATCTTAGTGTTGAAGATGGGATTAGATTTTGACCCTAAAGATATCATATTTTAGTACAATAGTGTATTATTAAAGTTACATAAGATGATGTTTTGTGATACAATCCTAATTTGGAAATATAAAAGGGTGTCATATATAAAATCTTTTATGAAGGTAAAATGATGAAATAAAACCATGTGAAGGTCAATATACAACCCATAATACCATTGGTTCTATTTCATAAAATCCTTTGAGATCCAATGAGGTATAAATATTCACAGTTTGATTATTATTTTATATTATTTTAATGATTTATCATTATTGGATAACATGACATTTCAGTAGCATAATAATAAATAAAATTAAATAGGTTTTAGTTTTTTAGGTGAGTGACTAAAAAATATTTTGGGTTTTACATCAATAATTTTATATATTATAAAATAAATAAATCTAAATCTACTAATTTTATAAGTTATAGTTTTAATCATGAAATAAAATTTTAAAATATATCTCATTATTCAGAATTAATAATGTATTTCCTAATAGAAATAAAATTAGATTGATTGAAATGGGTAAAACAATTCATAATGAAACTGAAATTTGTTTTAAAAAAATGGAGAAAATATTATTTAATTATTATAAAAAATTAGACTACAACTATTATATAGATAATTAAAATAAAAAACCCTATTAGTATTGGTGATATGATATTTATTTTATGAAATAAATTATATAAATTTGATGTACTTAATTTATAAAAAAAAATTAAATATAAGATAGTTTTTTGAAATGGTAATTGAAGCTATCTTTTATAGGTTATATTTTTTATCAAAGAGTATACATATGTTTCAAAAATATGTTATGAAAGATAGTATGCATTTGTAATAGAATTATTTTTTAAAATAAACCAATTTAAAATTAATAAAATATTGAACTCAATGATTATTTAGTTGTGGGAAGTAAAAATTATTTTTATAATACACCTCAAGTAGATTTTTAAGTTGATAAATGATTAATATAAATTATTTCATAATAATGTCGTGATTAATAATGTTACTCGTAAATTATTTATTCAAGGATAATTTAATATGTGGTATTATAATGAATCACTATGGAATAATATTATATACACCCAAACCAAAATATGTTTCAAAACAACATAGGAAACTCATAATTAATTTCTAGATACAAACACAATAGAATAAGTTATTATGAATAATGGAAAGATAAATTTTATTTATAATAATTTAATAATTATGAAGAATACCTATTAATATTTATATCCATAAATAAATAGATATTATGTCATTAAACCCAAGTTGTTAATTATATTTAAAATCAATAATAAATCTATAGTTATATGAAATAATTATAAATTGATGTGTAAATTGTATAATCTTGGGGAACACATTTATTTGAGGAAATTGAATATTTTTATTAAATTCATGAGTCTATTAAAATGATTTTCTTAATAATAGTTTATAAAAACACAAAAATATCCCAAATTAATATTCAATTATTTTTTTGAATAATAATTATTCATTGAGTAAACTTTACGATTTATACTACACACATATGAGACTAAAAGATAAAAATATGAGGAAATGTTGTATGATTTTAAACAAAAACTAATAGCATGGAACTAAAAAGATATAATTTTATAAATAAGATAAGTTTAATTAAATATAATATTTATATAAGTATAAATTATAGGGAGATGAGTTCAAGTAATTCTTTTTCCATTATATATGTTGATCATGTTATTTTTTCAGTATATAAATAGTCCATCTATGAATAATATTCTGAAAATTTGAAAATAAATTTTGAAATTTCAATGATTAAGAAGATAAAATTCATTCTATGTTTACATGATATGAATTAGATTCTAAAACAAGGAACATATTATAAGTAATTTTTAATAGTGTTTTTTAATTTAAGAATTTAAGGATCTTTGCTAACCTATGGACATGGGTGTAAAATTTTGTAATGATTATATAGATCAATGTGTGAATTGAATGTAGTATAAAAAAAATAATAGAGGTATTTATGTTCCTATAATACTCATAACCAAAATATTTTATTCCCAAACATAATGTACATGATTTTAATTTGATTTTACTTAATCATAAATAAAGGCAGTTTAATAAATTATAAGATAATTTGAGGAAAATTAAAATTATTTTTTTGGGAAAGAATTACGAATCTTAAAATTTGTGGTTTTATCTTTTAAAATTGGGTTGTTAATGATGATGATTGTAAATCATAATTAGGAGGATAATTGATTCTAATTAAGGTGTGGGTCAACATTAGAAAAATTAAAAATGAGTAACACTTGGTCTACTAGAAGTTGATCATTTGGCTACAACACATGCTTTGACATTAATGATATAAATGAATGAAAAACTAGAAATCAGAATGTTAAAGTGTAGAATTGTAAAACATTATAATTCCTGAGTTTTAATTAATTTTAGATGATTATTATTAAATAAAAATTCATTATTATAAAAAATATTCATTCATTGATATTAAATATAATTCATGATCATTCCCTAAATTCACTTTCTATTAATGAAACTAGATACATAATAATAAATATATTTTTAGTGATCAAAATTATGTTATTTATAATTTTATGAATATAGAGAAATATATCTACATATATTATATATATATGCTTAGTTTCTAATTTTTTGGTCTATTTCAATCACATGGTAATGCAAAAATAATTTCACCAAAATGTTAAACAATCTGATATATTTTGGTTTATGGGAATAGTCCATGAAAAACAATAGTTTGAAATACCATGATTGTATTAAAAATACATAAAAATAAACGTTTTAAAAAACAATAATACAATTCATATCCCAGTTTCCCTAACAATAAACTGATTTAGAGGGCCACGAATCAACTCGACGTGGAAACATATTATTAATTATGTAATATTGACTAAAAAATACTAATATCCCAGACATTCATAGGAATATATTAAAATACATAAGTGAAAATAATTAACACGAATATATAAATAATAAAATTTTTATATCCATAAATTCATTTATACATGGTAATGAACAAATAATATTTATCCAGAACAACATTGTGATGTTTAATGAAAATGAAAGATATTTTTCTATAAAATTATAATGATCATATTTTTTGGATACTAATGTTAAATATTAATAAATTTATATATTAATATTTTTAAAGATATGGATTTCATAATGGTTAAAATAATATATCAACTTATGGGACAAAATTAAATTGAAATCATGCCCCCTCCTTGGTTTTGAATTATTGTTCATCTTTTCATTGAAGGAGGTTACATCTTCATATCACTATGATGACTCTACTGTATGATTAATCACATATTTTGATATTGGAGGATTTTAAATTATCTAGTTTTAACTACACAACCATATAGAATTTAAGAAAATTGATATTTGGTAGTTTTTTTAAGTTCTTGATGTTATTATTATTTTTTATTATGATGGGTTATATAGTAATTTTACTGGTCTCATAATGAAATTATGTGTTCTCCATTTGGGATTTCATGTTCACACTAGGGTGTAATTTTGGTTATTGAGTTATTTTGGTATTGTGGGATTAATTAATTGTTTATCTATTAATTTTATTTTAGTGGATTATTGTTATAAATAAATAGTATGAATTGTGTGAGATATTTTATGGCCATAATTAAAGGAAAATATTAGAATAAGGGTATAATTTAAGTTTTATTAATTCAATGTAACAATGTATCATCTAGTTATTATAAATAGGATTTGTTATTTTAAAATTTACAAAAATGAGTGTAGTGAAAATTTTTATTGGCCCATTTTATAGAATGGAAAGATTATTGACTATCAATTTGTAAATCTCATACCATGAATATATCTCTTATTATCTCTCAATTATATCATGAAATAAAAAATTAAAATATATATGACTTGGTGTATTAGAGAGAGATGTATAGAGATAATTGTAAAGATAAATGATCAATATCTATCATGGATTGATAAAATCTATGGAGTTGATGAAGGATACTCGAGATTATAATATTTTATTTTTTTTATTTTTAGTTTCGATAAATATTATACAAATTAATATAGTAAAATTGAATATTTTAGAGGAGATACCTTTCATTTGTGCTTACAAAAATATAAAAATAATGACCTATTTTTTATATTTTTTAAATGCTCTTCCATGATTGTCCATATTTACATAATAAAGACTACTATGAAATATCCAATAGATTCCATCCTCTAAGGGTATACATGGAATAGGAAAATATCTCACTTCTTGGGAAGGATTTTATTTTTCTCATGGGTTAATATAACGATATATTAAAGGTAGATAGTAATAGATATTTTACACGAGGAATAATCATAGAATTTACATTTTTTGAAATATAGAGTAACACTACATATTAAAAAAACTAGTAGCTTGTTAATATAAACCATCCAAATACACAACATGAAAAATAAAATTATTTACCAATTAAAATTAATGTTTTATAAATTTTTATATGTTAAAACTTCTTGTGACAATTGAATATTAAATTTTTTACCGTCAAATATTTTCTATGAATTTTAATATTCTGTAATCATTATCACATGATGATTTTTATTGTTAATTATCGATTGGATTTTCATAATAAAAACATACCATGGTTTATCTCATTATATATAACCGATCCTAAATTTAACAATTTCTATATGGAATTTATTATGGAATTTTATATTCAAACATAGTCCACACCATATTTTTGGGGAATATATTTTTCCTTATAATATTTTAGAATATTTCAAGGAATATTTATGAAGTTTTTCATTGAATCGATGTTGGAATCTGATGCATGTACAACCTCGACGTGGGTATATTATAAATAAAAATATACATATTATTATTCATGTTTATTTAAAATCATAGAAAGAATACTAATAGTATTCTCATATTGGATATCTAATTCCATGGTGGATTTTAGGTCATGGGTTTTACCATAGACGATACTTAAATTTTTAAGTGTCGATTTATCAGTTGAGGGTGAGTTAGCAGGGTGTTACATTGATCATTATTAATTGAATATAATTGAATTAATATCCTCCCTATTTGGGTCTTTTGCAAAAAATGAGAATAGAATGCACCTTGTTTGATGGATGACCTGAGGACAATCTTAGGAGTGGAGATGTAGTTGAGCCACATTTCATATGGTGATAATCACATTACCATGTTGCAGTAACTCCCAAGCGTCATTTTGCACTTTAAGCTTCATCATTCCTCTTCAAGGTAGAAATATTGAAATTTTAGGATCTAATTCGCCTTTATGTACATTTTTTTATGGTTTTAGATCCCTTATATGACTACTATAGATCCCCCAGGGATGATATATGTGTTTCAAAGGAAACTAAGGTGTTTTGGGTGACTCATATGGAAATTCACATTTTAATTCCTGACCACATGGAATATAAAATAGATTCACTCACATTCTGTTCTTCCCATTTGGGTAAAATTAACTTTAGGGGACTATATACCATGTATTGGATGTATACACTATGTAGTGAGCCTTTGACATGTGGCTATGGGACATAGATTGAAATGATGTCCCAATGGACATGGACATGTGGAATTAACAATCTTGACTACATGGAAAATTTGTTTTGTATATAGGCATGAGTTGATGACACATTCAAGAGTCTGATTATCCAAAAAAATCCATTTTCAAAAGTTAAAGTCTATGTTGAATGCTGAATATCCTAGGCGTGTGTTGAAAAACAAGGATAGGGGCCCAGGTGGAGAGAGAGACACCATGTAAACACTGTGTAATCCAAAATATGAAGACAATTCATGTGGAAGGGGGAAAAAATAGCTGTTTGGGAGGGGTTATAGATTATATGGGCCCTAGTACACACCCTGCACTACTCATGTGAATTTATTCTTATCATATATCTATATTAGGCACTCAAATGTATGCTTATGTGTAGAATATACTTATTATTTTTTCATATAATAAATAATGATATAATTCATTGTTCCTTTTGGGATATGGTGTGGTGAGATTTAATAATTACACTACATTAGTTGTTCCTGATCATGGATCGTGACCATGGTCGGTCACTTGAGAGATTTCAACGTCAGTACCCTTCATCATCTTCTTGAAATGTGGTTCCATGTACACTTTAATCTCGTAGAGGGGAGATCCTCTACCCTATCAAGGTGTGGGTCCCCTACTTTTGGAAGTGTTACAATGGTAGTTGTGATGATATTGATGTTCATTTTTGTGATTCTTGATGAATGCATGGTATCAATTTGTGTTTCTAGATATATTCTAGGACTAATACTCCCCTTTCATACCATGTTGTGGGAATCTCTTATCTCTCAGATTGGTAGAGATGGACCTCAACCACAGTGATCACGATTCCTCTACCCACAATGTAGTTCTCTTGATGTTGGTACTCCCATAAGGGACTAGTATGAGGCCCCCTATTTCATTTTTGAAGATGGAGTTAAAGATCCCTTTTTGTATCAATTCATGATCCCACCATACACATTTTTCAAAAAGATTTGGTACTCCTCCATTTTTACAGGTTGTGATTCCTCTATTCATCAAGTTCATACTCCCATTTCATATCAGAGTAGGGGTCCTCCATACTTTATGTTCATGATGATTTGGTAGTCCCCTATTGATCTACGACACGAAAGATCTATCCTGGTGTCAGTACTCCCTAGTAGAGTCAAAGTGAAAGTTCCCCATTGTGATCATACATGTAGAGACTAAACTCCCCAATAAACTGAGTGTGGTTCCTCTATATACAATGTATTACTCCGCCTTCTTCTGGTGTAGATGAGCAGTGTCTCCTCTATGGGAGTTGGATATCCCATAGTTGTGGGAAGAAGTTACAATGAGAATGAACCTCCAGTTATTATGTTCAAAAGTTAGTTAGGAGGTTGTTAGACCTCGACATAGTGAGGAATGGGCCTCCACATATAGGTATTATAGAGGTTTTGTTGGATTATTATAGGTTAATAGTCCCTCGATTGTAGGTAATAATTGATCTGAGGGTCCACATTTCTCGACCATGAGAGAGGATGCATGTGTTTCATTGTATATGGTAGTGGTCCCTCAAATTTTTTTATTGAAATGGATGGTCCATTCCACTTGTGTTTTAATGAGCTTACATAGAATGTAGAATAGCATTGATAGGATATATAGTATTAGGAATTAGATTTGAATGAAAAAATCTATCTCAATTTAGAATGTTTTATCGAATGTCACTTCATTGATTACAATGATGTATCTAATGGAATGTTTCTCTTGATTGATTGTCATATGGTACTAAAGAGCACATGGAGTGTATTTTCTGAGATGTGCATTACCTTTTATCCTTGAGTAGGATCCTATATATGAAAATGAGGCCAAAGAAAACAAGAGACATAGACACTGATATGAGTATTTTTGGGTGTCTTAAGTGTCACAATGTGTGGATATAACGTATCTTAATTGAAACACCATGTAGTTCTTACTGAGAAGCCATGTATATTTTTCGAGTGGCTTATATGAAGTTTCTATCTCATTTTGGATTCCTCCTCCCACTAGGTTGAGAAAACCATTTCACTTCATTCGGAGATTTTTAATTTTTTTTGGGTTGAAAACATTGCAGTGTCACACTCACCTCAAAACAGGACATTCCTACACATGTTTTCTCATGATTGGATGATGGTCATTTTGATAGATCCCATGGAGGACCCGAAGAAAGAGGATTATAGTGATGTAGGCGAGACTGAGGTGTATACTATTGGTGGATTATAGTGTGTTTCGGTGGTCAAATTTAATAAGAAATCCCATAATTATAAGAATGGTGGACTCCATTAAATTGTTAGGGAGATTGTATCTTTTTTCTTTTACTGTTTTAGTACTTTACTATTATGAATTTATGGGATAGATATATTGAAACATTTCAGTTTCATTTTTTATCTCTTCTCTATGAAATTAATATGTATGTGGGTGTGTGTATACTTGTACCATAGGCTAAAACCTCTAGTATGAGTTATATTCATACCTGGAATTATATTTTATCCTCTAGCCTAACAGAAGTTTGATTGTCATGGTCTTGGATCAGGCACCACTAGGTTTGTACAACACTGAAATGTACCCCACTGGGTTCCACATTGGGAGAATAGTATAGACTTTGTCAAGCTAAGAGATTTATTTATTAATTACGGAATAAATATTTATGTATTTTGTGTTGGGATTAAAATACAGGGACTCCAGTTACAGTGTGGAAGTCGGCATATCCATTCATCGGGACTCTAAAACCCTTTTTTTGACATGAAACATTTTATAACTGGTAAGAGGGAGTGTTTGGTACATGCCTTATATAAGACTGGGTTGTGGGTCCATTTCCTTCTTGATTTATCTCTCTAGATATACCTTTTGACCATATTTCAACCTGAAAGAATTTCTGAATGCCTCTACAATCATTGATATGAACGATTAAGAGAATGTATCAATATAATGATCCCCCAGGAGATGAGCCTTTAGTGAAGGGAATTGGGCCTGAGGCGTAACCTTGGAGTGGACTTCTAGTCATACCACCACCTGTTGAGTATCATGTTTTGCTGATAGTTCACAATGAATATGGATGTAATCTGAGTGCACTAAATGTGTACGAAAGTAAGATAAATCTCTTGTATAGGGGTGATCCAAACCACCTAGAGTATGATAAATGCATTGAGAAAGTAATGAACATTTTGTTTCTTATGAGGACACATACCAATTAGGTGAGGTCCTAGAAGTCAGTATTCTTCTAGGCATGGTGGATAATGGTGGAGTCTATTGGCGTAGTCCTAGAATAAGATGAAACTCACATGAATGTAGTCTCATGGGATTTTAAGGGAAGAGTTATAGCCATCGAAGTTGAGATCAGTGTGTATACCAAATTTTCTATAGCTTTAATTGGGTATAATGACCATGTTAGAGTATATAGTGATGTTTACAAATATTTTTCGATACTACATTGATATATTTTCTGATTAGGTTTCAGATCACTGAACATTGAGAAGGGTTCCCATAATGACATATGTGTGTGTGTGGCCTCCACGTTTATTCCCTTTTGTGCATGGGTACTATATAAAGTAGTGGTGATAGACAGATTAATATTTAAGGGTTGGGTGGATTAAGTCATTGTGGTAACCATGTAGATGATATGTTTGCAAGAGATGGTAGATTGATTTTAGCATGATTGTGGTGTTGGAGTCATACCCATTCACAGACTCATACATGTGGTTCTATAGCATAGGATCAATGTTAGAGACTAGATAGACCACCATATAAGAATTTTCTTGCATGCGATGGGGATATCTACAATGATATTTTTTTACGTTTCATGTTGATTAGATGGAAACAATCTATGGACTAACCTATCACATGAAATTCATTGAGAAAGGAGTTTCTTATGATGATGGAAAAGAAGGAGAAGAAGTGTGAAAATATGGAGGTCGAATATGTTTCTATATATTTTCATCACCCCCAGTGGTCCACTCTAGGATATGGGAGATGGTGGATTGGGTGAGGATAACTGAAAGACACTGAGTAATATACCTTAGAGGCTTCAAAGATGATTATTGTTATTCTCTATTTCCTTTATAAATATGTAGTAGAATTATTAATCACTATTTTTAGGTAGTATATTCCTTCCAATAATTTATTGAGGATAATAAGTGATAATGCTTGGCATTGGTAGATCCAAGTAATAGTGATATTTGAAAATGATTTGGAATCATGAGGAATAATAATTATTCCCCCCTTAAGACGTGTTCTTTTGATGAAATATAAAACGACGATGGAATGTCAATTACACAATAAATTGGTTATCTTTTAGGTGTGGTGGATGATTTCCTTTGAAATCTATGTTATGGGTGGATTTCGGTGTTGGGGTGTCTAGGTAGGCCCTTGTATTACAAGTGGAGCCTTTCTACAAGACCCTTATGCTAGATTCTCATATAGGGAGAATCAGTGACCGCACACTCTAATCGATTGTGTGAACTAACATTGTATGAAGAGTTCCTCTCATAGAATCAGTCCATAGAAGAAAACTTAGGCCTTATGACATTTCATCTGTGTGGACTGGCTTCCAAATAGCCATGCTTATATTGTTTCTACTTCTGGGTGTGGTGGTGCTACCGGATATTGCGACATATATTCTTTTTTGAGAGAACTGATACCTATATGAGGAGGATGAGCTCAAGTGAGCTAAGATAAAACATAATTGTTTTAGAAGAAGTGTATTCCTCTTGGATCAAAATATTTATTATATATCAATTTCATGTTTTTTTGTATGTGTTTAGGATGTCTACCCAAGGTTGTTCCTGATATACCTCCCCACAGTAGGATGTATTCTGCATAGACTGGATACTAGGGACTACCCTATTATTTGAAATGACATTTAATTGGAATCTTGGGGTCATTTTTAGCTATGGTTTTGTTCTAGTATTTTATACATATTGATTGGTAAGATCTAGTGAGTCGCTTGGGAATCCATACATTGTACGTTGGTGCCCTTGTGTGCTAAACATCATATTTTTATGTGAGATTATTGAGGATGGAATCATTTTTTTTATCTAGAGGTAGATGAAACCATTCAGATTACATCCGTTTAAGCATTAGGTTTACGTGGTGGTGTACATCTAGACACTATGATTGCAAATGAATCGGATTTTTGGTGTCTTCCACATATCGCACCTAAGGATACATGTTCCCACAATTTTCATAATGTTGACGTTTTTCATTGAGATGTTGGGTGTGGTTTGATCTTCATGATTCCATTGAGTTTGTTCTTGAAGGATACATGGGAACCCATTGATGAGCTCAGTGGTGTGGGATTCATAGTGTAGAGTTCATTTTCTCCCTAATATTCAGATTTTTTTATTGGTAGGAAAATATATAAAGTGGATTTATTTTTGAAACTTTTTTCCCTCTATTACAATGAAATATTTCTAGAAATATTTTTAATTCTAGTTGATGTGAGATTTTGGGGCTGAGGATCCACCCTGTGTTGATTTTAAAAATAATAAATATATTTCATCATGTTCGTGTAGTTTTTGTAAACATGGGACATATTTTAAGAAACAAGTTAGATTGGAAACATGAGACAATGGTTGGGTACAATATTTGGTTTTTACACTTGGTGAGACAAAAAATATATCAGCGTATGGTGCCTAGATGATTGTGTTTTGGTGGGGTGTTAGAAGGATTATTATTAATTTAATAAAATTTCATTAATAACCCCCCATTTGGTGTGGTTCATAGAAGGAGGGGAGGATCCCCCACATAAGATGGATGTCCTAAGGACAATATAAGGATTGGAGGTGCTATTAAGCCCATTTTTATTCTAATCAACACTATATCGTGCTATTGTGGCTCCCGAGTGTCATTATAAACCTACAACATCAACATTTCAACATGATATTTGATATTTGATTTTATTTCCTAATCCCCTTTTATATTATTTTTTAAAGGTTTTAGATCCATTAGATATCTCTGATAGGTCCCCTAAAGGACTATCTATGGGTTTCAATGGAAATCTAGGGGTATAGAGAGGATTTTAGGGAATCCTCATTCAAAATTCCCAATCAAATAGTGTGTAGTGTATAGTCACATGATGTGCTTTCTTCCCATTTGAGGAAGATGATATTTTTGTGACTATGTTCCTTGTGTTGTAGGTACACATCATGTACCGATCCCATGTTGTGTAGACGATGGACATGGATCGATATGTTGTGTCATGGTATATGTTTGTGTAGAAGTACATGACTAGAAGTAATGTAAATGGGGTTTCATACATAATCATAGGATTGGGACATATAAAATAGGCTATTTATCCAAAACATGTCAAATTTTTAGGGTACACATTTTGTTGAAAGAACAGTTGTCCATGTCTTGTGGTTAAAAACATAGAGAGGAACCTAAGTGAGGCGAGACACGCCATGTGCACCATGTATATCCCATGTAATATCACATGGAAATCCAATCCTTGTGGAAGAGGTTAAAAATGTCAATTTTTTAGTTTCACATTAATTGTGGACACTAACACACATCGTTTACTATTTGTGTAAATTTTAACCTAGTGCATCTTTTTCATTGGGACCCAGATTCTGGCCTATGTGTAAACAATCATGAGAATGTTTCTATATTGAATGTTGTGGTAGCCTTCACGGTGGCCTATGATGAATGGTGTAGTATTATTAAGGAATGAAACTATGTTTTTGGTTCTTGATAATGTATAGTGATTTGGGTTGGTCACTAGAGAGATATTAGGGTCGGTACCCTTACATATCATCTCTAGAGGGCAATATCCTAGACTCTAAATGATGGTAGAGGAGTGCTACCACATCCAATCTGGGTGTGGCTCCCCAAAATAATGCTATGATTCATCTTGAGGTGTGATGAGTGTGACACTACTTTTAGCATTGTCATACTGATGATGGATATTAGTATAGTTTTTAGAGAGATTCTAGTATTGGTAATTCGTTATTATACTATTGAGTGGGATCCACATAACTCTTTGATACATTGATATGGAACTCCCCTATAGCAGGTATGGGTCCCAACCCATGGAATAGTTCTCCCGAGGTTGGTACTCCACTATTGGACCAGGGTGTGGGTCCCCCATATCATTCATGTATATAGAGATAGAGATCTGCTATCATATCTAGGTGAATAAACTCTATATATGTTGTTCAGATAGATATGGTACTCCATTATCATGTCAAGTTGTGGGTCCCATATTTGTGTGGTTGGTACTCTCCTATTGTATCATGTTTTGGTTCCTCTATATATTATTTTTATGTTGGTTAAATACACCACTATCACACCAGGGTGTCGGTCCTCTATCATGGGGTTGGTACTCCTTAATCGAGTAAGGGTGTGAGTCCCACATAGTGATCATACAAGTAAAGATGGGACTACCCTATACATAGAGTTCAGGTAATGTATCTAGGGAGTTAAACTCCCTTGTATTTTATTAGTGGCATGGAGTGGGTCCTCCATGGGATTTGGAGCTCCCTAAACTATAGAGAGCAATTAAGAGGAGTTGGACCCTCCTCTAAATATTTGTGATATTTAGTTAGGAGGTGGTTCTCCCTCTATATATTGTGGTGGGCTCCTCTCAATATAGGTACTACAATGTTTTCAATGGATGGTTTTTATTTATAAATCCATCGACTATGTAGAATTAGTGAGGTGCGGGTCCCTCATTTCTCTCTCATGAGGGAGGATACATGTTGTATAGGGTTTAGAGTAGATCTCCCTCGACTGTGTGCAGTGCCGTAGGGAGATAATTTCATCTTGGGTTCTTATAATCTTGTGTAGGGAGCATAATAAAGGTTATAGGTCATTAGATGAAAGGAATTATATTTGGATCTAGAGGGATATTCCAAATGGTTCATGATCTATCATACTTCAAACTAGTGATGGTATTTATTCATCTGATTGATCATATATCTCGAGTCAGTGCTATCTGGGATGGTATTGCTTGTGGAGTTTGCTCTCCAAGATGAGTGGTCCCTTTAAAACTCAAGCTGTTTCTTTTTTTTACCAAGGAGGTCGAGTCCTCATGGGACATGGAGTGTATGATTTGGTTATCTGGGTGTTTCCTAGAATACCATATGGTGATATCATGCATCTCGATTGATAGTCCCTGTGGATTTACCTAACTATACTTTTAAGTTGAGGAGTGGTCATGTTGGAGATTCTCTCTCATTAGGGTTTCTTCCACTAGATAGGTTGAGAAGAATTTTTCCTTTTTTAATTCAACCTTTTATTTTTGGTTTTTATGATTCCTACTTGGTATATTTATACTCACACCTTTTATGAATTTTTCTGCACATGTCGTTTCTTATAAAATAACGATCCATTCTATGGAGTCCTATGAGAATCCATAACATATGAATAATAGTGAACTAGGAAAGACTGTGGTGTGTACCAGTTCGTGACTAAGGTGTGTTCTGATGGTCTTATTTTACATAATTTCCCTACATTTGAGTTTTTGGACTCTTTTCTATTTTCTGTGGGTTTTTATTTTTTCTTTTATTCCTTCATTATGTTGTTATACTATTTTTTGTGGTAGATGTATGCATTTACTTATATTTCAGTTTTTATTATCCCTACATTATTTCATTGAGGTATATATATGGGTGTGTGTGTGTAGGTAGCATTGGATAAGGCCTCCCATTTGTGTGTTGTTCTAATTGACATTAGATTCAAGCCCTTGGCATATTGGAGGTGGTATTGGGGTGGTCGTGGCTCAAGCACCGATGGGTCGATTCATGACAATAGTAAAACCAATATATATTTATTAATTTAATGAATATTTCCATTAATTTCCCACTTTCACAAAAGAATTATATATTTATGACGTGTTCACCTTAAGAAGCATCATAAGTTACAACTTTACATACTAGAAAGAAAAGTACTATTGGATACCCTTTAAAATATTTTTTTTAAAAGTTATCATTCATTTTAAACACATGTCACATAATATGTAATACTTAATTAAAATCCATCCAAAATTGGTTTTTGGATATCCTCAAAATAACTTTTTTGATATCTCTTAATGTTTTATAAAAAACATTATTATGATACTTAATCCATGTTAAAAAAACCCACTATGTGTGACCAAACTCTCCTTTGTAGCATTATATATGGATGTGATTTCTCTATCAAATAAAATTATATAAATAGATTCATCTATTAATGTATCAATTATACTCAATATAAAAATTTATATGGAATTATAAATATCAAACACATGTATCTCTATACCCAAGAACACTAAATATATCATATATAAGTATACATAATCATATAATCATTTATCTAAGTCATATAGTGAAATTAAGACAATATGTATGTCTATTTTGTATAACTGGCTTAAACATTATGGATCCTCCAAGAACATACTAACCATATTGTGGGAAATATCACCTGAAAGTTTCATAATTCAATGAGAAAAACAAATGGTCCTCATACAATTATATTAACACACTTCTGGCACCTTTTCTGGATATGTCCATTCACATCATCCATCTAGCTTAATCAGGATCCCATATATTATACTACTCGTATATCTCTGTAAAAACATCTTGGTACGTCCTCAACTGATTATATGATCATGATCATACCAAATAAACCATGTCTAGATCAACATCAAGGATGGAGAAATAAAGAAATCAATGAATTAATGTTATCATATTATATATATTTTAATCAGAATTATATATATTTAATATGTGATATTCACTTCTAGTATAGTAAATACACATTTATTGAAACTCTATGGGGTATACGTGGTTGGTCATATAGTACAAAAAATTCTTGTTGTGACTCATGTGTGAATTCAATATCACAATTTCAATCACATCCACCACTAATATTCAAATTTCATTATAACAAAAAATAAACTATGATTAACACTAATTAAGGATAAAATAATGTCATACATTGGGTGGTTGATTGTTATTTAAATTCATTACTTCATGCATGTAAAATGAATTATTATTAAATTGGAGGCTGTGTTTTATAACAAGCTACAAATTATATTCAAAATCTCTTCAGAAATACTAAAAAAATCTTACATAAAACCCCATATAATCATATACCATATGATTGAACAACAAATATGGATTCAGTATTCTACACTTATAGGGTTTTTTTAAAAAATCATTACTTCTATGTTTAAACATTGAATTATATTCATGAGACCATAATATAAACGATTTCAATAAAATATTTGTGTGGGTAACATCTATAAATGACTTATGTTTAAATCATGGTGTAATTTTATATTTTATTCCCAATAATCAACTCCATGAACATTGTATCCAAAAATATGTTCTTCCCAATCTCAACTATTGTGATATTAATATAATTTTTTGTCTACATATAACTCATTTTTGTTCATCATCATAATCATTTAAATTTTACATTAATAATATTATTTGATATAATTTGGTTACTAATGAAATGGAAATATTTACATTATGTTTTTTCATACCTACTCATAATAAAATATTTTATAATATAAATTGAATTTATATTAAAAAAATTATACTTTAATATTATAATTATTATATTTTCAATTTCTGTAAGTCATCTTAGAAAATATATTTTCAATATAATACCCAGCTATGATTCACAAACTGTTTAAGGTAAATAATAACAATTATTTATACTGTGAGAATATATACCAAATAAAATATATACAAACATATTTTATTGGTCGTTATATATTAATAGATCAATATTTTGAAATTTATATTTGATTATTTAAAAAATTCCTTTTTAATATTGTGGTATCATATCTATCATATTCTGATAAATATATTTGATAAAATATTTTAACTTAGACAAATCATTTCTATCATTATCAACCTTTTAATTTATGTTATAGAATTAGGTTAATCAAAACCTTGTAGATCAAAACCATCATCTCTTTTCAGAATAATAACCACTGTTTATAATAATTTTAAAAATCACTTGTGAGGAAATTAAAATGGACTTGTAAAATATTTATTCTAATTTAATAAAATATTATTTTAATAAAATATTTACAAACCATTAATGTATCAACACCTTTATTATTCACTTAAATGTATATCAAAATTTCATAAACATTAATTTTTTTTCATTTGTTTACTTCTATACATATTTTCATCACTTTTATAATGTATAGTTGGTATCATATTACCCTTAAAATAAAAGAATAAAATTTTAAAACACTAATACCAAATGTGGAGTCACCATGATTTTTCATGAAACCCTTTAGTCAATAATGATAATTACTCCATCACTAAATAGGGTCTCCATAATTAAATCAATTCCCCCACTTCTTAACTCCTCCCTTAAGATTCAATGAAAAGGCTGAATATTAGACCCACCCATGTTCTTCTTACAATATAAACAATTTCCCTTTTTTATTTTCATAAGAACACTAATTCCTATACCTACCATGTATTTATCTGTAATACTCATAATATTAATAATATCTGGTAAACAATTATTGAATGGATTTATACTGTAATACAAAAAACTATTAGATTCTTTCATGTAATGATTATATAATGATGTTCATGGAAATCTCAATCATTGTAGAATACCATGGACACTAAATATCATTAAAATTCCCAATAATATTTGGTATATATGATGAGACTAAAGTGCAATTGGTCATCTTAAATTTAAAAATTTACTTTCAATCATAATACCTCTCTTAAATAATGGTTCTCGGTATACCCTTTTTAGGATTTATATCATCATGAACAGATCCATGTTCTCATGTTGTTTTTTCAACATAGATTACATGTATAATGGAATGATTTTTGACACATCAATTAAATCCTCCAATTTTCTATTTTTATCATCAAGATTATTTTATTAAATAGTTCCAACATTCAACTATTAAATAAGGGGTTTCTCTATCAAATAATTTTTCCTTATTATATAATAACAATTATTATGTTTCTCTACCAATCTAGAGAATTTCTTCAATTATGATTATCCATTTATAATATAGGTCTCAATTTTATGTTCGATGATAATTACCCCATTTATCTCCATAGATATATTTGTAATATTCATTAAATGTTTTACAACAATTTAATAATAAAATATATTAAATATGATCCCACAAAAATTATTAAACCTTTTAATTTTATACCATACACATTACTGATACATGATATATATTTCACAACTTAATGAGTTTAATTTTCAATTCCCATTCATTCCATATCTATTTTGGTTGGCCATAATTCCAATCATATCAAAAAATAATCATTGATAGATGTGTGTATCTCTATTCTCAATCCATCATATATAAATTTCATACATTATACCTAAAATTCCCTAATATTTAAGGATATAAATAAAATTATTAGCTAAATACCATGAAAAAATATGGGAACTTGATTTTTTTGGTCACCATTACTTTCAATCCTTACAGGAGATAATACATGGGAATATTTATTTAGAATAACGTACTCAGAAGAACGATTGAGTGTTAATTTTTTTCTGAAGAGTATAAAAATTAACATTTGTTTGAGGTTTTAAATATATGACCATATTATCTCATATATTCCAATTATATGAATCCATTATTATGATGGCTTAGTTTTATAATCCCTATTTCTTCCTTCTAATCAAAATGTCCAAATCATATTGATGTGTTTCTGTTTGTATAATATGTAGCTTGATTTACATACCTATATTAAAATTCATCCATATTAAAACGTATCCAAATATATCACATGAATAATATTTATGAAATCCTTTCATGTAAATGAGTAAAATCTTATTAAACCATAAATCCTAATAAGAGGACGCATAGTGTGACATGTATCCCACCCATACTTTTATAGACATAGACTAAAATCCTAGCACATGGGACAATCTTAATCAAATTACCACTATAACGACTCAAATAAATTTATATAAAATCATATTCAGTTTTACTGATATTCATGAATTATATAGTTTCATTCATTATATATTTATTAAATAATTTTTAAATCAAAAAGGGAATAGTTATAATTAAACACTTTCCTTAAAATCTTTTTATCCGATAGATTCATTTATATGTTATATAATTTCATTTTAAAAAAAGTATTATTTTTGATATATTCATATCAAAATTACATTAGGTTCAATTTTAATGAATGTTTACAAAAATACTTATTTTGATGTGAATAGTGAAAAATATAGATATTTGTAAAATGGTCATTTTATTCCATTAAATTAAGTAATATAAAAGTGAAATTATTATTTGAATTTTATTTCATGTAACATATTTTTTATTTAATTATATTTTAACCAGTTATTAATATGTTTATAATATTTATAATGGATTTTATTACATGTTTATATTTAGTTTAAAAATTACTTTTATGTAAATTTTTTTAAAATATATAATGTTTCTACATTTTCATCAATTAAAACAACCAATAATTTGGAATGATAGAAATTTTAATTATATTATATCTATATATTAATTATTGTCTATATAAATTTTTTTACTAGTCATAGAGATAATTAGAATCGTCTTATGCTTGACAAATACATTTCATGAAAATCAATTTATGTCTTATATATTAGTTTAATTTTAAATAACGTTATTAAAAATTGGTGAATTAAATTTTGTAAACTTTTTTCAATATTTTTCATTATAATAATTTATTTTATTTAATAATTTCAATGTAATTTTTTTCAATAATGAATAATGATAATGGTAAAAAAAAAATTACCATAGTTAATGAGAAAGAGGGATTCTCTGGGGGGGTTACACTAAAATGATAGGGGTTAAAATAACCTTGATACATGTAAACTTTATATTTAATAGAATTATTTATACCATATCTCATTTAATATTCTATATTTATTCAGTTTTTTAGACTATTTTCATGTGTAAAATGTGTTTATTTCTTTTTCTATTCAGAAATTCCAAATTTTCTCCTTCCCACACATATAAAATTAAAACCCTTATCATCTCCTATTAATACTTTAGAAACATTTTTTACACCAATATATACCAAAATAACTTTTTAATTATTATTAAACTTCATAATGTATTTTTCTTATAATAAATAGAATCTTTTATGGATTTAGGTACAATACAAAAGAGGTGGTCCAAATAAGAGGTATCATTTTTAGCTGAGCACTTCTATTTCGTTTCTTATTCCACATCATTCAAATATTAAAAAAATCATGATGATAAATAAAATCAGTGACTAAAATATAATAATATTTTATTTTGAAAATATAATAACTTATATTTTTATCCTCTTTTATCAAATGGGAAACGAAACCATCATTCGTGTGTACAGTATATTTCCACCTAGTGAACTGATGTAATTTATTTCCATAAAACCCTATTGTGTATGATCATATTGATGGATATTTTGTATATATATGAAATTAATAAAATATATATAATTATTAAATGATAAAATTTCATTTAATTTTTTTCCTTTTAACTCACTAAAATTGATAATTTTGTTCGTCCATACATGTGGACTACCACCTCCATGAAGAAATTTGATCTATTTTTCAACACAACATCACTTGAATGATATATATATGTGTATATAAATAAATAATATGGAATTAGTTATAATAATAATATTGGAAGTATTATATAACACATAACATCATTATATATTGATCGTTAAAAACTAGTAATGTTACACATGTGTCTGTACATCCTAACATCTTAATGATTGTAATATAGTTTGTGTTTCACAACCATCATTAATGATTGGTTTTAAAGGTAATATTAATGTATGAATATGATAAAATTCTACTGATTATTATTATATAGATGATGGAATGATGACCTCTATGACCATATTCAACATATTTTAGTCATTTTGATCATATGAGATGAATATCATTAGAACACCCCCAAAATAATTTAAATGATTATGTAATTGAATTTAACATGATAAAAAATAAAATTGGAATAATAAAGATATAAAATATTACTAATAAAGTAAATAATTAAAATAAAATAATTATTCATGATGATAAATAATATATTTGATAAGTCAAACTGACAATAAGGGAAACCATAACGTAAATCCTCATTATAATGACTTATTATGAACATCTCTATCTTACATTTCCATGTTTTAAAAATTATTTTATAAATACTTATTATTGAAATAAAATAATTATAAATGAAATATTTTTGTTTCTTTTTTACTTCTTTATGGGTTTTGAAAAAGTTATATTTTAATATAATTTCTTAATTTCATTATGAAAGAAAAAAGGAATGAACTATTTTAATGTATATCATGACAATGAATTTCCTCACCCCCATAGTATTATTTTAAGATTCTCTTCTAATATCATATTCCATTTTTAATCATATAAAAAGCCTCTTTCAATATTTATGTATATTTTGGTATTTAAAAATGGGTTTTAATGTTAAGGGTATTTTGATACCAAAGTGAGTTTTTTAAACAAGATTAAAAGAGTTGCTAAAGGGTTTTACTTTGAAAATGTGTAGGCCTAAAATTTTTTATTCATGATATGGTCTATAGACATTATTTATGATCAATGGTTACCCAGATAAACCATATATGGAGTAGTGATACCCATTTTAGACCAACATATTATTGGTTTATCCCCATTATAGCTCAATATATGATGGGATAATACCCATTATAGATCATGAAATGATGTGATATCCACATTACAGTTTTCCAATGCAATAGATGTTGTTTAAGATCATCAAATAATTATCACGTAAGTCAGTTGTATGCTAATTAAAATATAAAATGGTTTGGTTAATATTATTTCCCAAGGAACCTATATGTATGTTTGTTAATTTATGATTAATATTTATTGAATTCATTTATTTTAAAAGGAAAGGTCAATGATCTTTTTTAAAGAAAACTGATAAATTTGGGTAAAAAGGTTTGTTTTGAATAACTTTTTTTCATGGGAATATATTTTTTCAAGGGATAAACTTATTTATTATATTTATGCCTCTTAGGATTATTTTTCTGTTCATTCCAACATTCTTATTTCATTTAAGGGGATTAAGGGATGTTAGATGAAATAAAGAACTCCTATTGAAAGTCATGAATATTTTTTTAAAAGAATATTTTCTTTCTATTATAAGTATTATATTATAAGAAAAATTTATATTGATTTTAAGTTTCCACTTTTTAATAAGTGGGATTATTATGTAAAATAAATGACTAAAATATATAAAAATTAAAATCTAAAATATATATAGGAAAATAATGATAATTAAACTTTAAATAAAATTGAATATGTAAAGTTTTAGGTCGGTTACTTATTGTTGGGGTCAAATAAGTGTTTAGACGACATTAGAGGATAAGGTAATTCAATTAAAAATATTCAATAGATTTTAATTTCTGGTAATAATGTTATATAATTTTATGAACAAAATGTTGCTTCATCTAAATTATTTCCATTCAAAAAAAAATTCCATAGAAAAATATCTAAATTTTTAGTATGAAGGAACTGAGAGGGAATTGTCCTTCAAAATCAACATCAGGAGATGGATGTAATTGGAAATAATGAGTTGGTTGATGTGATTAGTTTACTAAAAAACCTATAAATGGTGACAATATCCATGCTTGAGAGTATCTAGATCATCCATCAAATAACATGATAATGTTGGATCATTTTACAGGACAACTTTGTCTAGTTTTTTGTGGATCTTCTGATCTAATGGTAATTCAATGATGGATCATTGCACCGAAATAGATATTTTAATCCATTTAATGTTTGTAACATCTAATGTCAATACTCTATATTTATCAATTTGAAGTTGAGCTTCATTTATTATTTATATTGGTTAAGGAAAGAAAATATAGAGGTGAGAATGATTCCATGTGATGGGAAAACAATTAATAATATTTTTCTATAAAATTTTTCCCTACTTTTTTTACTAAGAATGGGAAAAAACTTACTAGAATTGAAAAAAAATTTAATGTTTCGTCTGTCTAAATTGAAGAAAAGGTTACGATATTGGAAAAGTTTGTAGAATATTTTAATTGAGATCTTAATATTGATATTAATTACTTTTATATAGGGTTAGAGACATTATATAGAATGGTGTATGATTCAAATGAATTTAGAAGTTATGAGGTTCAAGTTCAATGTTCCATGAAAGTACAAATAGAGTTTTCATAATGATCATTTGATATCGGAAAACAAGAAGTAATAGTTTCTCAATTGGAGGAAATGAGGAATACTTAAATAAATATATCTAGATGTATGAAATTCATGTTCCAATATAGTGATAAGTTAGGTAAATATCATCTCATAGGTTGTCATGTCATTTGTTGGAATTTTTTTCGATGTGGAATGTTTGTTAATACGGATCGTGAGTGCATGGAAAATGGTGAAATAGAAAATTACAAGTAGATGGTAAGATGTTTTAATTTTAATTATTATGTTAACTATACAAATCTGTGTCCACCATTTTTTACATAATATGGGAATCATAAATATCGATGATATAATGGTGTAAAAAACACTTCTCACTCATATAGATGATGGTGGACTATTAAATGAAGTGGTGAAATGTGTGTTAAGTGATTTCAAATAATATCAAGGTTGTGTTTGACTTCATATATTCACATTCTTTTATTTCTATGAAATTTTCAATTTAAATTTGAATATCACAAGATAAATGGAAGGGATAATTAATTTTACAACATAGGGTGGAATTATTAAAAATCCAAATTTATATAAATCTTTATTTTTTTATTTATATGATATTCATTCCTAAAAACATCATTGAACTACCTATAATGGGGTTTGGTATTATTTATTTTATATATTGGATTTTAGTTTATCATTTATAGATGTGTTTAAGAGCTACAAATGTTTTAGTCAATTATTTAAAACCATTGTTATCTTTCAAATAAGTTAAAATGTTTGTGAGATATGATAGTGAATGTCACCTAGATCATATTTTTTATAAATAAAATAACTATTCAAATTTTTGATATACTAGTACTGATGGAATACATGGATGTTTTTCTGATGGTCTTCATAGTTTTATTCCTAATCAATAGGATGGGTTTATAATTAACATAGTGTCAGGTGCTGATAATATTTCCAAACCTCATGTAGAATGGTTCATGTGAGGCTATAATAATTGATAAATTGATTTATGGAGTTTCTATATAATGTTTTTTTATCCTAGTTCTTCAACATGGGGTCCTCAAATGTTATTTGTCAAAATGAAATCTCGTTCAGTTGTAATTTTCTATTACAATAATGTTTTAGAAAATTAAATGATAATAAATTGTATCATTTTCTACATTTTAATGGTATTATTTATCAATTATAATAAGTGAAGTATTATTTATTGTTTTTTCGCAATTCTAGGTACTAGAAAATGAAAGTGTATGACGAAAATATTCTTGAAGGTAGTGTTTCTGACTACATATTGGCATTATGATTTCAGAGTTTTACCCTTTGGGTTATCCAATCCACCCATAGTATTTTTTAACCATATTAATATTGTTTTCCTGGAGCTCTAGCATGAATTTTTTTATAGATGATATTTTGGTATATTTTGAAATTCAAGATCAATATAAAATACACATAATAATTTTTCTATATTCATTAGATGAAAGAAAGTATATAGAGAATTTAATAAGTGTAAATGATTATTGAAAAAAATTTATTTCCATGGGCAGATTTTTTATAAATATGACATAACTATTGACCCTTTAAATAAAAAATTTATAGAAAAATAGATGATACCCATAAATATAAAAGATATTTATATTTTTCAAGGATCGTTAAGTTACCAAAAATTGGTTGGTCGAAAAACTTATCTTTCAATCCCACATCACATGTTACCTAAAAAAGGAATAAAATTCACTTATATGAGATAATGTGATGAATAAATTATATTTTTAAAATTTATAACTATTTACATTTTAATTTTGGGATTTACCTTTAGAAATAGTTAATTTTTTTTATATAGTGATGCTTCTTTGAAGTGAAATGTTTGTATCCTATTGAATAAATATCATGTAATTGTTTATTCTTCATAGAAACATCTCCCTCATGAGTTAAATTATACCGTGAATGATATGGAATAATCTATTATGGTTTCATAGTTAATAATATAGAGGTATATATAATTTAGTGTATTTATTTGAAAAATATTCTAATAAAAAAAGTATTATGTATGTATTCACTCTAAAAAAATGAACATGACATTGAGAAGATTGTTGTAACTGATCAAGGATTATGATTGGATGAATAATTATAATCCAAGAAAGGGAAAACATTATTTGATGAATAGAGAGAAAAATAGTAATAATACATTAACCATGTAACATTTGGTACTTGTCTCATTTGATAACAATTGTTTTATTTTTTTCCGATAAGGTTTGAATAAAAGATCATCCACAATTGTCTTTTAAGTGTCTGTACAGTTTCTTTTGTCATAAGGATTTAGTGATACTCAATATGAGGATACTGTTTTTAAGAAAAATGATGACCTGGTCAATAAGGGTATGATTCTTGAATTTAATATTAACAAGGTTTGGTTTTTCATATTATGAATGATTTTATGTGTTCCATATGATTCCTAATTAGAGATAAAATTTTTTAGTGAAGCTCATAGTTCTCTTTTTTCATCATAGAAACAATACTATTTACAAATATATTTAGTAGTATTTCTAGTGGGACGGAATAAAATGATATATTGATGAATTTGCTATCAAATTTAGGAATGTTTAGTAAGCTAATGTTTAATGAAAACAAAAAAATGGATTCTCCAACCTTTTCCATTAACAATATGGAAATTGGAGAATATATCTATGGATTTCTAGTATGGATTACCGAATAATTATTGATGCAATAATAAAATATGTGTTATTAATGATCGATTATTTAAATCTATTAATTTACTTATCATTAGAGATACTATGTTTTTGGATCAATTTTATAGACTATAACTCAAGGAGATAGTCTAGCCGGATGGATTTCATGTCTCTATTGTATCATACAGTAATCATAGGTTCACATATAATTTTTAGAAAGGAATTCTATAATCATTGTAAAGTGAATAATATATCTATATGGATTTTCATCCTCAATCTGATGAAAATCCAAAGAAAATAATTAAAACAATTGAAGATATGATTCATTGTTTTTGAATTTATTACTAGGGCTGTTTTGATCATTATATTTCATTAGTTTTTTTTTCATATAACAACATCTTTCATTCTAATATAATGATGATTCCTTTTGAGTTATTATAGGGAAAGTAGTTTTGGATGCCATATTTTTTGAATGCACTATTATAATAGAAGTTTACGGGACCATTAATGGTAGAAAAAATTATAATGAACCAGGATTAACATGCTTGGATATTACATTGTTTTATATAAATATTAATCCCATTACAAAAATACATGTTGGAGAATTGTAATAGGTTTATTTCATTATAAGCATAGAAAAAAGTCATCCAACATGGTGAATGATCTACAATTATTGACATAATGATTTCCCCCTTTAGTTAATCTACTTAAAATATTTCTTCACATCATGTGGAAAAGAATCGTAAGAATGCGTGATTTTAGATTCTTGGTAAGGGTAAATAAAAGAGATATGTATCAATAAAACAAGCATAAGTGTAATTGAATGTGAGAGTAACATTTTTAGATCATAACATGCATATCAAAGGTCACAAGAATGAGTCATGGTGTAATTATTGGTACATCATAATACCTGAATCATAAGGGTGGTAAATAATCATAAATTAATTATAAACCATAAGATCTTATCATAAATGTGGTGTACCATCATTAATATAGAAAAACAATTCTTGTGTCAATGTTAACTAATGTGACCATTAATATAGTGTATCAAGAAAAACAGGTGTCCCACAGTGGATTACCAGAATCCTGTTACCCATTATGGATCCAGACGCACCTGTTTTCCATTGTGGAGCATGATGCACCAATTTCACATTACAAATCATGACATAACTATTTCCCACTGTGGATTAGTACACCCAAATTTTCCAGTATAGATCAATCATATTGACATGTTTCCTATCATTATTTCATGAGATGTATATATTTACCCTGTTTATTTCATGGAGATATAGGTCCCTCCCATCACAAAACTAAAAATTATATTCATGTTCCATTATATAATAAAATAGTTATCATTTCATGACCTATAAAATTGAGTGGATTTAATTAAATTTATATCATAAATGATAAAATGAAATGGGTATCATAATAATTTCATCATATCATCACCTGTAAAAAATATTTAGTTTTCATTATCATTTAATCTTATAATAACCCATGATAGGAATTGGGTTTCATAATCATTTATGATGATATAAACCATGAAAGATAAATAGGTTTCATAAAAATAATTCCATCAAATAATAAACCATTTAATAAATAATATGAACCATAAAATTTTTTCATTTCCACAATAAGTAATAAAATATATCATAGGATTACATTTTATAGGGGTAAGGATTGGGAAATATAACATCGATCATTTCATAAGGAAAATATCAATTCTTTGAAATTCATTTATTAAAACATAGAAATTTTTTATAATATATTTGTTAAAAACACTATTAAATCCTATAAATTAATGTTCAAAAATAATTAAAAATAGTTATTTCGGAAAATATCATTTCCTCTTGGAAAAATACTTTTAAAACAAAAAACCTTTCTAAAAACCATTGTCGTGGAAAATAAATATAAGAACTAATAAAAGAAGTATTGATACAAATTTTAAACATCTTTATAATAGAAAATACGTTTTTAAATTATTTTTGTTCAATATTATCATAAAATTTAATTTAAAAAATTACTTATTTTTATAAAATATTTTTTTTTTGAATAAAACATATTATCAATAGAATAGAAATAATGAATGAATTTTTTATAACATTTTATTAATTATCATAATTACGAAAGAGTGTAAAAACAATAATGATAAATGAATATATCATTAATAATTATTGTATACTAAAATTCATGAAAATTATTTACATATAAATCATAAGATTTCATCAATGTAATTATAATTTGAAACAATCCTGATTAAAAATGAAATTGTAGCAATAAACTCTTACAACTTTGGTAACATTGAATCTAAACAACCATGTAAAAATAATAGTCACTAAAGCATGAAATATAATTAAAAGAATTATATTCATGATACAACATTTGAATGGGATGTATATGAACACCGTAGAAAAGTTATGTTCATTAGAAGACATATATCTCAAAGAAGGAAAATTGATACAAAATTACTTTACTGATTTGGTAAATTTTGAACTGCATACCCCATAAAAGAGAGATACTCAAATGGAAATTTAAATAATGTTAATTATATTTATAAAAATAATAATAAATTCCTTCCATGGGTAGTATACACACCATATGTAATAAATATGATGTGAACATGACTTATGTCTCAAAAAAAGTAAAATTTAGGTGAGAAAACCCTTATCTAAAGTCATAAAATTTATTCATACACATCCAAAAATCTAGTATTATAAGTATTATTTTATTATAAATAAAACAAATAGCCATATAATCATATATTATTCTATGTAATCATTATTTCGAATTTATATTATCTTATTCTTAACAATATCTTGTTGATGTTACATTTCGGGGAATATCCGCTTTGTTTCTCATATATGTTTTACTTTTTATTCTTCATCCTCTACCTTAGATCATTATTTTATTATTTCTAGTTTTTATATCATGATGGTAATATAATATATACTAATTATTATAAAATTTATAACAATCTGTAATATATAGAAATTTGAAATGGAATACAATGTTCATGGAGATGGTAGGTTGTATGTACGCATGATTATTGTTTCTATTTTATTGTAAAATATAATGAAATAAATTAAATGAAATATGTATGTGTTTATAAATTAATATTTTATTTTAAATTATATTATATATTTTTCATACTATTTTACTAATCTCATCCTTAACACATTCCATGTATTTTTTGAATGAATCACATCTCTTTGAAGAGGAGGTAGACCACACATCCACAAACAATGATATTATATTTACAAAAAAATTAAATAATCACTATTTGTTTTATGTAAAATTAAATAATTCTCAATACATCATAAAAATCATATATAATATACAAAAACATTTTTTTCATCATAATTCTCACCCATGAGAGGTGGTAAAGGAGAAATGATGACACTGTTTCACAAGATGGTTGTCGGCCTTATCAACAAATGGTATGTTCATTACACATTTGATAGAAGTATGTGTAAGTGTATATAAAACCATTAAAGAAAAAGGTAAAAATTTACATATAATAAAAAGTTTATTATATAATCAAGCAAAATGAATAATTTATTAGTTGAGAATATAAATAAAACAAAATAGTTTTTATAAAGATGTTTCATATTCTTTGTGTAATTCCATTTCATTTTCACCACAGTACTAAATTGGATATCTTTCCTACAAATGTTTAGATTCTATTTTTCAATTATAGGAGGGTGGATATTATTTTTAAAGGGGTTTTATGAGCCAATGTGGCATAATATGATTGAGTTAGTGAGGAAGGTGAGTTCACTTTTATGGTAGAGAAGGAGTATCATTATTATAAATACAAAAAGATAAAAACTATTAATAGGCCTCCCTTACATAATGAGCATCCAATAATTATAAATACTAGTTAACAGGGACTATATGGTGGAAATATTGTCATAAAATGGAATTATGATATTTTTCTAGGGAATCTGAACCCTTAAGTAAACATTTAACCACTATGTACACTCTTTCTTCCACTAATTTCTATAATTAGTTTTAAATAATTTCAAAAATATTTCTTATCAAAAACAAATTTTACCATAGTAGATATCATAAATTAGTATGATTTCAGATATGGAATAAACTTTCCCAAATTCAAACCACATAAGTGGAGAAATTAATTTAAAATTATTCTCATAGACATGTCGTGAATGCCGGGTTTTGTAGAGGAAAAGTCCAAAAGATTGAAATCGTTTTATATATGATTTTAGTGTGAAATTGGTTATAATGAATTAATTATGTTAATTTATTTATAATTTATCTAATTATAATATAATTAAAATTAATATATAATTTATGTAAATAAATTAATTTGTTGAAAAATCATTATTTAATTAAAATTTAGTATTTTTTATTATTCATCAAAAAATAGAACTTCTCTGAAAATTAACAAAAAATCCCCCAATGTAAATTTAATTTTTTTTATTTAAAAGATTATATTTATTTTTTAAAATAAAAATTTCAAAAGTGTCAAATTTTATGTTTAAAATGTGTTCTATATTAAAAGGTGGTAAAATTACATTTTTTTAAATATAACATATTATTAATAACATTTGATTAATTTTTATCTTATACTTATAAAATATATTGGATGAGTATCAAAATGGTTGATTAAATCTGTATCATATAAATTTTATTTAAGAAATCAATTTTTTTGTTTAATTAATTGAGATAAAATACTTTTTGTATGTAGAAAACTATGATTCTTATAAAATTAATGTCTTTTTTCAAATATTTCTTACATTTCTTTATAACAAATTTAAAATAAAATAATTGATTTTATAGAGATGTGTAAGACACCTTTTTTATATTTAGTTAATTTTATTTGTAACATCCATTACAATAGTTAGGTGTAAACTATAATAATATTATAATAAAAATATTATTAGTATATTGTAGATTAGTAATGCTCATCCTTATGTGTAACTGAAGATATTGAAGGGACTCGTTATTTTGTAAAAAAAAAACTATAGTTTTTTGTGTATAAAAATATAATATAAGTGCTGCATTTAGTGAATGATTAACATGGTAATGAGTATAATTCAATCCATACATAGTGATTTCATATGAAAAAACTATTTTCATTGTTCGAGAAAATATAAAATATATAAAATATTTAATTAATTAGAAAATTAAATTAAACATATATTGTGGTATTATATTCCACCAACATAAAATGAATTTTACTATCTGTATTATTCAATGTAATCAATGGTTTAATATATGAATGTTACTTTCATATGAACCCACATTTTAAAAAAGAATACTAGAACTTGTTTTAAATAGTTAATGTTCGAGACAAAATGATTACACAATGTAACTAAAAAATAAGTTTATACATATGAGAACATTGGTATAAGGTGAAAAAATGAACATGGATGACAAGCACAAATAATCCTAGATGTTGATAGATATCACTTATCCCAAGAAAGTGGGAGATCTAGATAATGTTAACAATCACAAAACCATACATTGATGAAACGAGAATGAGGGTTTTAATGTCTTAAAAATTGATAATAATAGGAAACTAGGTTGACTCAAGGCTCTCTTTCATCGAAATATGATGTTGTTTCATTAGAAGAAATACATACATGTTTTTAGTACAATCTCACCCTTTTCTGAAACCTGATTAAATTCCACATCATCTCTTATTCCATGAAATTAAGGTGAACTATTCATTCCTAAATCATTATAAGCTCCTAAGATCTATAAATAGAACGATATGTTATTCCATATGACTTTATTTATCATAAAAAATGTCATCACATGTTATCCATTATGAATGGATCCTTATATAGTGAGATAATATTTTAATCTCTAAAACCCCATCTAAATTTTAACATAATCCATTCCATAAATTATTGTCTTTATAATACATTTGAATGATGGAAGTAAAAAATATTATAAATAAGGATCATAAATTGCATGAATATATATTAGCACTGAACCCCTATATATCATAAAGTAGGTCAAATTAATTATATACCAATCATGTGAATACCTTCATCATGTATTCTCTTGAAACATGGTAATAGCCTGAATTTCCATAATTCATTATTTAAAACATGCATGTTTCCTTATTCTAAAGTTTATTTTATATATTCCATAAATATAATAATTTTTTAATCTTCATCCATTATAGAATAATCCCTATTTTCAAAAAAACAATACTATTAGTTTTATGGTAGTATATACTATCAACTATTATTTATCCGTAATTATCTCTTCAACTAATCTAAATATTATTTCCTCAACATGAGAAACACATTAAGGGTAAACTTCCATTAATAAAAATAAAACTTTTCCATTTTATTTCATTTCTAGGTCAATAAACACATTCCATATATCTTTTCAAATGCATAATGGAAAACATATAATACATGATTCATATAACATAATTCATGAATTTAAACACATATACACTTCAATAATATTAATTTATTCTTAATACATTACATAGGATTCATCATATAATTCGTTAATATCACATTAATGGAATATAAAATATGAATCATGTATTAAGTGTACCCCACATGAGTATAATCATGATTCCAACATTTTGTTTAAAATATATTATTATAATATATTATACCTTTCACATGTCACTTGTGGTCTCCTTATCCTCAGCAACATAACAAATATTGGTACCACCATCGGAATTATCTTCATGATATTTACACATAAAACTTATTTTTTATAACACCCATACATTCAACATCTGAAACAATAAATTTTAACGTACTTCCATTTATTTTAATCTATTAACAAATACTAGATATCATAGTGTGGGAAATACATGTCATAGTAGGAAACCACATAATCATGACAAATTACTTATAGGATTCATAAATCATGACACGTTCATTAAAAAAAATGTCACCTTAGGCTTATCATTAGAGACATGCCAAGAAATATCATTAAAAATACGAAGGGATCTCACTAATGTTTTCTCATCCTTGTTTCTAATGGTTGAATTACCATTCCCTTGATATCAACTGTAGAGACCCCATATTTACAAATATAAATAACATATAATTATATATGTATATTAAGAACAAAAAAATAAATATATACTTGAGAACCATAATAGTTATTTGTCATTGTAAATGGAACAAAATATTCTAACTTGGGAAACAATGTTCAATGTTTCCCAAAAATAATACCCCCTTTAGTAATTCGACTTAAAACCATTCTTATTGACATGTGGTTAGCATACATAAGAGAAGGAGAGACCATATTCTTAGTAAGTTTAAATAAAGGAGATATATAAAAATAATATAATAATAATGGTAATATAATATGATAAAAAAAATTTAATATCATACCATACATATCATTGTTCAAATACATGAGTCATGGAATAAAGACTATTAGTTCATATGAAATTAATCATAAGGGTGATAAATAATAAAAAATCAATCATGAACCATAAGATTGTGTCATATAATAGTGGAATCATAATAATTATACAAAACAATATCATGTTTCAAGGTTAACTATTAAGACCATAATCCAAGTGTATTTCAACACACCTATTACCCATAGTGGATTTTCACATGCCTGGTTCCCATTCTCGATCAGGATGCACCTGTTCTTCAATATAGATTAGTACAACCCTATTTTGCATTATGGATCAATACAGACCATTTTCCAATTATGGATCAAGATACATATGTTTCCCATTTTGGATCAGGACCATATAATTGTTTCGCAAAATTATCTCCTGAGATATTAATCTTTACCCAATGTATTGTTGGGAGATATAGGTCTCACTAATCACATAATGAAATCCTACATACCTTTGAAAAAATATAATAAAATATTCATCATATCATGCCCCATAAAAATGGATGGGTTTCATAAAAATCATATAATTACCACTTAAATTAAAGGGGTATAATAAATATTTCATCACATCATAACCTACAGAAAGAAGATAGGGTTCATAATAATTTCATCCAAGAATAACCCATGAAAGGATGTGTGTTTCATAAGAATTTATCTTGTTATAACTTGTAGAAGTGAAACGAGTGTCATAAACATCTTTCCATAAAATAATAAACCATTTTTGAAATAATTTGAAACATATTATTTTATCATTTCCCTAATTAATCATAAACTATATCAAATGATTCCAAATTATATGGAGAAGGATTTTGAAATACCACTTTGGGAATTTCATAAGGAAAATAAAAACTATTTTAAAATAACATTTTAAAATAGAGAACATTATAAAGAATATTTTAATTAGATAATATTTTAAAGCATATATATTATGATTTAAAATAATTTAAAACATTTCTTTGGGATTTAATCCTTTTTGTTTTCAAAAAAAAATTTTAAAACATAAAAAATATCTTAAAAACATTTTTTTGGAAAAAAAACCTTGAAAATGTATATAATAAGTGTTACAAACAATTTTGAACACATTTTTATAACAAAAAACATTTTTAAAATACTTTTCCTCTAAGTTTATTTTAAATTATAATTCAAAAAAATTATTTATTTTTATAAAACATGCATTTTTGAATAAAACATATTTCCGACCAAATAAAAAATGATGGATATTCATAAAACATTTTCTTAAATATGATAAGAAAAATTTGTGGTAAATTGGTAAAAATATATTAATATATCATGAATGAATATTTTTGAATAAAATTAATTATATTTCATTAGATGTGGATTATAATATTTAATCATTGGGTGCATGGTCATAGATAATATGGATAAATGATGTGATTTTAAACACAAATAGTTAAAAATGTGTTAACATAAAATCAAAATAACCATGTAAGAATAACATTATATAAAGCATAAAATGTCACAAAAAATAAATATATTCAAGACATGGCATTTAAAATTGTTTATATACACCGCATAGAAAAATATATGTTCATAATATGGAATGTGTCTAAAAGAATGTTACTTCAGACAAAATTACATTTCAAAATAACTAACTATTGAACTATAAACACCATAAAATATATATAATAAAATGTATATTTAAATAACAATAATTATAATTAAAATATTCCTAAGATACATATATTTTAACTATACCCACCATATTTAATAAATAGGTGTGAACATGGCTTGTGTCTCATTGAAATTAAAAGAGACATGAGAAAACACTTACCTTAGGCCATGTAATTATTCATACACATTAAAACCTTGTGTATAATAAGTATAAGTTTATTATGAATCTAACAAGTAACCATGTTATAATATATCATACCATATATTATTTTTTGACATTATATTTCTCTTTTATAAACAATCTCATGGAGATATAACATGTCGGTTAATATCTTCTTTGTTTTTAATATGTTTTGAATTGTTATTAATGATCGTATTACATAGATAATTATTTAAATATTTAAATAATTTTACATGTGATGTAAATATCTTATATATTCTGTTTATAATTGTATGTAAAAATATATAAAATATATAAATTTGAAATGGAATACAACATTCCTGGAGACAGTAGGTCGTATGTATGAAGGAACACTATTTCTGTTTTATTTTTGTATTGAAAGGAATTAAGTAAATTAAATATATCTATATATATATTATAATTCCAATAAAATTATTATTTAATATATATCATATAATTATTCAAAATCCATCCTTAATAAATTCCACGCAATGTGTCAATGAATCGCATCGCTCGGATAAGGAGATAGTCCACACATCCACAAATAAAGTTATCATATTTACAAAAAATGGAAAAGAAAGATGGTATAATTTGTGTAATAATATAATAATCCATAATACATGATAAATATCACATATATCTTATAAAAAAATATTTACATCATAATTTATAACATTGAGTGGTTTTGAAGGAAATATGAACAATATCATTTTGTGTGGCGGTAGTCCGCCGTAGACATGAACTGTATGTTTGTTACCCATTTGCTGGAGGTGTGTGTAGGTGTAGATCTAAGACTTATAATAAAAAATATAATTATATTAAGGATAATAAGTTTCTTTTATAAACATTTAATAATAATAATTGAGGGGGGGAGGAAGATAAAGATAAAGACCTTGTGGAAGGATGTCACCATTTCATTGGGTAATTTTGTTTTGTTTTCACCAACGAACTATCTTGGATTTCTTTATTCCCAAATTTAGGATTAATTTCTTTGAGGAGAGATTTTTGGAGATTATGTGCGAATTTTTTAGTTGATTCAAATTGGAAAGAGGGGTGTGATAATGCGTAGAAGGTCAGTGACATTTTATAGTTGAGGAGGAGTAATGTTCTTTTAAATATAAAAAGGTAAACATTACAGAGGGTACTCCCTTACATATTGTGTCTAAAATAATATTTTTTTTCTATAAAAATGAGTATATGATCTAAATATTTCCATTAAATTTATTTTATACATGTTTTTGGGATATATTTTCCCTTGTGTCAATGTCTGACCACTATGGAAACTCATTTTTACATCAATCACTGTAATTAATTTAAATTAATTTATAAATATTCTTTATAAATAACTATTTTTAACATAAAAGATATTAAAATTAATTTTTATTCCAAATATAGAATATATTTATCAAAATTTTATCCATATAAGTGGCATAAATAAATTTAAAATTAATCTCCTAGACGTGTCACAAAAACTGGGTTTTAAAGTGAAATAGTCTAAAACTTTAAAATGTTTTATATCTAATTCCAAGTTTAACATTGTTAAGAATAACTAAACTCGATTAAGAGATTTATAATTGAAATAATTATAATTTTAAAAAATATTAATATATTATTTAATTATATAAATAAATTATCCTCCAAATCAGTCTTGAATTTGAATTCATTATTTTTCAATATTCATTGAAAAATGTAACTTATCAAAAAAATAAAAAATTAACCCAATAAAAATTCATTAAATTATATTTTAAAAAATGATTATTATTTTTTGAACTAAATTTTATAAAATTTTAAAAAATAGATTCAAAATGTGTTCTCTTTTAAAAGGTGTCAATATTTATATTTAGAAAAATACATCTTTTTTTCAAAAATTTGAATTTGTTCTTATATTATAGATATGAAATATAAAACCTGTGTAAAAACCTATTAATGTGATATATAATATATATATTAATTCAAAAATTCATCAAATGTGGTGTGTTTAATTTATTGATATAAGATTGTGTTTGTACAAAAAAAAATCTAATTTTAATTTCATAATTTTCAAATAGTTCATACATTCATTTATAACTAATTTATCACCAAAGGATTAATTTTTTATATATATGTAAATAATATTTTACAAATTTATTTATCCTTATTCTCAACATACATTCTAGTAGATATGTGGAAACTATAATAATATTTTAGTAAGAATACTAATTTTGTATTGTTGTTCAGTAAAACATGTCCATGTGTGTAATTCTAGCTATTGAAGGGGCTCAATATTCATTATAACATAAGAAAAACATAATATTTTTTTACTAAAATATAATTTAAGTTTTTCATTCAGTGAAATATTAACTTGTTATGGCGTATAATAGAATCCAATCTTAGTTCTTTCTTATAACCAAATCTATATTCCATGTTTTGTGAAATTGATATTATTTATAATATTAAATTAATTTCAAAAAAATTAACAAAATCTATGGGCGTTACAGAAATGGTCGCGATGGTGATATTTATTCAAGAACACATGTGGTAATCTTAAAGAAGGCATAGAATTTATACAGCTAACTGAAGGAAATAACATTTATTCAAGGTTGGTGATAATATATTTATCAATGTTTTTCTATTGAAATTTGTTACTCATTTTGTTAAAAATGGAATGTTAAGATTGCAACACATTGAAAAAATAAGAAATCCTAGAAAAATATAGATCATTTTTATAATGACTTCCCTTTTCTCCATGTTTATCTCATGTAAAAAACATATTTCTTATTTCTATGAAAGAAACTATGTGCCCTACTCATCTCTAGAATTTATCCCTAGAGTAAATTAGTTGGAATATAATATTTATTTTGAGGAGTAGCCTAATTATATTTTTTTATGTATAAGGAAATATGTTGGAAAAAATTTAATTCATCTTGTTATGGTTTTACAGAAGAACCATATAGTTGAAGAAGAAATATGGAAATATAAAGTTTCTATGACGAAAATATTTCCCCAATTGTTTATTAAATGAATAAAATTGAAAGGATTTATTTTACAAAATGGGTAAGAATTTAAGAACATGTTTAATAACTGATTAAATAATTTTAATTTTCATTATCATTTAGGACTTATAATGTTATATTAATTATAAAATTATTATGAAATTTTTAAATAAAAAAAAGTTTTAGTTAAACTCTTTTCATAGAAGGTTTTTTAAAATGTTTAATATATAAATTATATAATTTTAATTTCAAAATATGAATTTTATTTTTCAAATAGGTAAATCAATAATAAAATACGGTGAAATTTTCTTATTTATAGTATAATAATGAATTTTATATGAATAGGAAAATACATCTATTATTTAAAGTAATCATTTATTTTTAAATAAGTTAGGTGATTAAAATTATTAATTATTCTATGAATCTTATTTAAACTAGAATATTATTTATTTATTTATTTATATATAATTACATTAATTACTTTTGAATCATATTTATACGAGAGTTTATTATACGATTATTTTTTTGATTAAAAATACATTTTTATAGATTCGTTTTTAAGGTGCATAATGTTTCACAATTTTAATTAATTAAAAATAAAATAAAACTGGGATGATTTTAATTATATATATAGATAATATATCAATAAAAGTTATTATGAATTTATAGGAGGATAATTAATACCCATATAGTTAATATAAAATCAACATTTTCTTTAAAGATGCATTTCTTGAGAAAATGTTTTCTATTCACACCTATAGGTTTAAATTTAAATTCATTTATTCTAATTATATGAATTGAATTTATGAAAATTTATTCCTTGTTTTTAATAATAAATGTTAAATTTAATAATAAGGTCAAATTATTTTATCATCATAATGAATTTTGAAAATATTAAAAATATTTAACTGTGGTTTAGGTGAAATTGGTTTATCAGGGGTATACTAAAAATATAAGGTTTACAATTACAAAATAAAATGTAAAAATAGTATTTTTATGGGAATATTTTGACTTCATTTAATATAATAAATGGTAATTTTACACTTGGTATCATTATTTCATCTATATAATATGGATATAAATATTTACTTTAAAAAAATTGAACATTTACCTCTCCCCCACATATAAAAGTCTACCCCTCTCATATCCTCTTCTAGAATTAAAATCCTTTTTGATTGGAAACATCATAAAAAATATTTTCTATAAATCCCCCCACAATTATTAGAGGATATTTATAATGGTAAATGTAATCAAGGAAGTCATTTCACATTTTCCTAAATATGTTTTCTAAAGAAGAGGTATCGTTCATAACCAATCATTTTGTGTTCTTCAACCACCTCCATAAAATATTATTCAACCATGATGATATAATAAAATTACTAAATACAATATAATTAAATTTTTTTTATTTTAACTCAAAAAATAAAATCCCACTCCTCTTAAATAAATTGTAAAAAAACAATCATTTATGTTTAATGTGGTCTTCCATCCGTGCACCGATGTAATTTCCATTCCATTATTGCCTATTATGGATTGTTATAAATATGGATTTAATGTATATTTATATCTTTATATGATATTTATAACATACATATAATTATTCTATGATAATATTTCATATAATTTCTTACCATTACACTCACTAAATATTTATAATAGCATTCGTGTGTATGTGTGGACACCCACATCCACGATGTGATTGGACTCATTTTTTCATCACCACATAACATGGATTTTAAATTTATATATATGAAATAATTTTTAAATAAATAAAATTGTATTTATGATATAATTATAATTTTGGATTTATATGATATAACTTGCCTTCTATCTATAATGATCGTTGAAAAATTGAAATCTTACTCATGTGGACGAATGACCTACTATCTCCCTGATTTTAACATATTTAATTTTACATAACAATCATTCATGATTGGTTTTAAATATATAATTGATTTAAAAATATGTAAAATATGGAATTATTATTATTCTTTAAATTATTTAATGACTACCTCTTTAGCCATAGTTTATCTACTGATGTAATTTGGGACATATGACTGGTATATGTTCAAAACCACAGAAATTACCATAATAGATTAAGTAATAGAATATAAAAACGATATTAAATAATAAATGAAATAAAAATATACCTTATAAAGTTATTAAGGAATGTAAAAAATAACTTATTTTTATTATTTAGGATGATAAATAACACACGTGACAAGCCAGACTCAAAATACAAGACACATTAACTAAAATTTCTATTTTAATGATTTATTTTATATATATTAATCTTTCAAGTACATTTTTATAGAAATATATTTACAATAAATATTTATGTATTTAAAAATATTATAAGATAAAAATTTATGTATCCTTTTGCTTTTTCCAATGGTTTCCAAAATAGAATAATTTCATTAAATGTTTTACTTTAACTACGAAAGATAGAATAAATGTTATATTTTAACATATACGATGACAACGAATGTTAATGCATCCTTAACAATTATTTTAATTTTTGATGAAATTAAAATATTTTATTATTTATTCAAATAGAACAACTTGTTCCCTTTTTGGTGGTATTTTTTAAAAATTCATAATGTTATTTTCATATCAAGAAGCGTTTTGCGTACAGGTATAAAAGAGTTTTTGAGGGATTTAAAATGAAAAGGGATAGTAATAAAATATTTTATTCATGATATGGTTCATGGACATTGTTTATCATAATGGGTGAGTCTGATATAGCTTATACGATGGTTTTCTCACAATTATAGATCAAGATGTGATGTTTTGACCCCAATTATAGCATAATAAATTATAGGATGATCCATATTGAAACACATGATATGATGCATGAGACCAATTATATCTAATATGTATTGGATAATGATTTTATATTAAGGATAATTATACTTTAATTCATATTTAAGGTAATTAAGCATGAAATAGTTTTATGAATATGTTATACAAAGTCACCAATATGACTATTATATTACTCATAATGAGTTTCCATGTAAATTATTTTTTTTAAATGTTAAGATAAATTATCATTTTAAAAGAAAAAAGATATCCTTTCTGGGTAAAATTTATTTTTTAAATAAATAGTTTTTTATGGGAGTTCATGTTTTTCACTAGACTAATATTTATTTATTTTTATGTCCCCTATTTATCTAATTTTGATCATACCACATTTTAAAAATATGTTTTAAAAAGTTTTATGTATGTGTAATTGAAATTAAGTTTTCATGTGGAGAGTCATGAATATTATTCATGAAAAGAAAATGTGTATTATTTTAAAAGTCATATATTATTGTAAAATAGATACTATTTGGAAGTGTCATGTTGAAATATATAATACTGTTAAAAAAGATATATGACCTAATTCTCTCAAATAATAAAACTAAATAAATTAATGCTTCATAAATTTAGATATCAGATAAACATTTATAGAAAATTCAGAAAACAAACTATAAAACTTTTAAAATTAAACATGCTTTATGCGCATTCCATAACATAAAAAAATTTAATCCTTCAATATTTTTATATTATTAAGTTAATATTTTAAAAATATTTGACATTTATGAAAACTTTAAATATTATATAATCATATAATATTTTATAAAAACATTTATCCTAATTTAAACATAAATTTTTTTGAAAAAATAATTGAGACATATCAATAAAAAAATTATACTATCATTTATGTACAATTAATAATTTTATATAAAAAAAGTTATGATATTATTTATTTTTTAATTTTTAGACAGCATAAGTTCTTCACTTTGTATATCCACTTTATAATTATGTCATATTTACCAAAAACATTTCTGTATGAGCCATTTTTTGTGATCATTTTTTTCATGAAAAATTAATTTATTTAATAAAAATAATATTACATATTCATCATGGTGTGGAATACCCCATGAAAAAAACTCTTTATATGGTTATTACCATAACCATTATTTTATAGACTATGGAATTGTTGACCTAGTGTCACACAATAACCATAATTCTGTTCAATAAAGTCAATTAGTTTATATTGTTTATTTATAACATAAACCATGATTTATTATTATCTACAATGAATTTTTTATTCCAAATGGTAGAAATCTAATTCTCATACTATGAAACATACCACATAATATAAAAATATTTAAAAACTTGTGTATTCCATTGAACAATTGTACAAATGTTTTACCAATCCAAAATGTTGTTTTATAACTTCAATAGAACCATGCATGCTTTTATATAAATTTTTCCAGCATTTGAAAATATTAATTAATTGTGGACCTTATATATATAACACATTGTAGTTTGAGAAAGTCATATTTTCCTAGTTTCTTAATTCACTGAAAAATGAATCCAAATGAGAGTGAACCCATATTTGATACAATTTTTGTGTATTATAGGGGAAAATTATCAATATAAAATAGAAAAAGTGTCCAAAACATATTATTATATTGGATATATCATTCAATTTTCATTGAATAAATAACTAAATACCAACATGAATTTTAATTTTTTTATCTTCTTTACCATTATTTTCAACACAAAAATTAAAAATATCACTAACACATATACAATAGACCCCTTCCTATAAGGTTATCCATGGTATACTAAAATATAATAATTAATTTTTATTATTATCCCTTACTCATGGTTTTTTTGATCCATGGCATAGAGAGAGAGAGAGAGAGTTTGTGTTATAGAGAGGGAGTGTTTGAGTGTTTTGACTTAAGGGAAAAATAATCATATATTTATTGTTTAAATCGTATAATTACACACCGTATCCATAAACCAAATATAAATGTTATATTTTCTATTCTAGGATACTCTATTGAAACAAAATTTTATTCTTACTAAATATAATGTTTTGTAAATGACTCATAGATTACAAATCCATATAATAATTATATATTATATTCCAATTAATTAAATATATTATTATGTTGTAAAAATATATACTAACACTAAATGAAAATAAATTCTTATCATTTTTTGTGATGTTTTGGTTTCTAAAAGCATATTTACATTTTTAAATATTACAATTCCATTTATTCTTATTAAAATAATATTAATATTACATATATAGTGGTTTTTTTGTTGAACCCAATTCTACGTGTTTTCGAAAAAGAACCCCTCCCTCTTCCCTCAACCATCATCCTCGAACCCAATGATGAGATCAAGCCCTAGTGGTAACTTCCTTCTTTGTTTCTGGTTTTCTTCCTCCACTCTGACTTTTCCACCTTCAAATCACTATCCTCTATCATCAACCAGACATCATTTATCTCAACTTACCTACCTCCACTATATCCAACCTCCTTTGATCTGGATTTCTATGGTGTTGTTAGCATTAATTTAGAACACCAAATATAATTTAATGTATTTTGATAATCTTTAATCATCATTTTAGTCAAAACTTATCTTTGATGGATAGATAAATATATCCTTCATTTTTATATTTTTGGACTCTCTAAGATAAAACCCTCTTCACAAGCGATTTCTGTGTTTTCATTAGGTACACTATGGCTCAAGAAAAAAAATCATATTTAATTATTTCTAGTAGTTTCATTTTATTTGAATATGATTTTTCAATTCATCATGAATAATTATTCTTGGGATGAAATCATTAAATTGTGATAATAATTAATTTGTGTTACCTCTTTAAATCTACAATGGAATTTATGTTTATCTCTCTATAAGATAAATTTGGTGTTGATAATATTGACTAAATTTGAAATGTTTTTTTCTTATGTAAAATTAATGATTGAAAATATTTTTAGATATTTTATAATGAAAAAAAACTAAATGCAACTATATCTAGACATTGATTAAATGAATTTTTTAATAGATTAGCATAATAATTAAATATAATTGATCTTGAAGATTGTATGGTAAATTTTTATTCCTCATGTTATTGATTGATTTATTTATTTTGGTATTTGATATATATGGTTAGTAATAATGTAGACTAACAAATGATTTATTTTATAATGTGGATGTTAATTTAGAAATAATTCATAATGATTTTGAAAAACAGAATTTTTTGAATTTTAATGTCTATAGAACATGATATGAATCAAAATAAGAAATAGGTTTTTAGTTGAGTAAATTATAAATATTTTTACTGTGATTTTCTTTTCAGAATTTCATGTGAACAAATAAATAAATACAAAATGTTAGTCAGGATGATTTTAGTGGTATCCATAATAAAAATAAATATTTTAACAATTTTATGTTGTGAATTTTAATAAGACCTTATATTTTATTAGAATTTCAGGTGCATTATGATTTAGTTAATATGAAATTATCAGGTTTTGTATTTAATTTATTAAAAATTAAAAAAAAATGTCAATGTGGGTTAAATGGAAAAAAATATTAGATAGTGGTTTTTGTATAAATTGAATATTTTATTCCTATATATTTATTAAATTTAATTATTTATTAGAATTTTTAGTATGTAAATTGTTTATTTATTAAAAACAAATTATATTTCTTCAGATCACATCTTAGAATTTAAAGGGTTTTGTGATTAGTTTGGATTTTTTCCCTTGAAAATCAATCTGTAGATGAAATAATAAAATATATATGACATAAATGTATATTAACATGATTTCTAAAAAGTGATAATAAATTTGAGAAATTTTTATGGGAGAAAAATTATCCATGATAAGTGTAATGGACTGTGAATAAAGAATCTATTCGATTTACAACTATCTTTTTGTAACTCTATCACAAGTTTTCAAAAAAAATTATGGGGGAGAATTAAAGTGCTAGTAGTTGAGCCCACAATATGGTTTCTATAAAAGAGCTTATAATACACCTAAATTACCACACCATAATGCACTAATCATTGAAAATTCATAGATAAAATAATTAATATATTAAAATGACCAAAAGAATGAAATAAAATAAAACCACACAAATTTAAATTTTTTTAGACATGAGTCTGAATCCAATTTTGAAGCACTACTTCATTTTAATTATGCAATATAGATATGACTACAATTTCATGATATTGATGATTGAATTACCTAGCATGCTAAAAATTGTAAAATCTATCAAATGAAACAAGTTTCCCTATATTTTGATTTCCATGGGGAGTGCTTCTATGTAGATCTTATATCATAAGCCATCTCTTGGTTCAATAAATGGTTTTCTATTACCACAATATCATTAACTAGTACACTCTAAACCATTTGAAACAATTATATTTTAATATTATGGTTACCTATATCCATATTTATAGAATCCATTTTTTATAGACCTACAAGATTGTGCATTCACCCTGAGAGGGTGGGTGAATTAGGGCCAACCAACTTTTATCGATTATGATCATCCTACTATTTTATTCTTTTAAGACTGTTAAACCAATTTCCATGGATATTATGTTCCAAAATCACATAATCCTTCATAAAATAAATATAATTTATAGGAAATGTAACATCATTATATTTATTGGGTTTGGTCCCAGTGGGGGAAACCAACTTGTTACTCTATATAGTTATTATATTGATATATATATTTCCACTATTCTTATGATTATTATAACATTTAATGTTAATATTCATTACCCAAGAGTATAATTATTATCCTAAACTTGGAATCCACATTATTATGCATGTGGTTTTGTTAACACTTGATAATATCCTCCCACCAGTTTGTTTGAATGGTTTAATTATTTATATTTAAATCATCTGTATTTATGGGTTCTTCATGAACACCCTCTTGGAAAGAGTATTTTTTTCCTTCTATAAATTTTATAGAATTACATAAAAGTCAAAATATCCCCTAATATCGATATAATAAATTTCTTAAGATCTCATTTTATAGAACTTATAGGTCTAAATCTTCTATAGGATACACTTGATATGTGTCTGTATATCATTCTAAACACCTGAATCTCATTTCCTCACTCAATATCTTCAAAATATAATATTCTAAAATAATTACTTTTATAAACATTTTGTTTTAATGGAATATAAAAGGTCACCTGATTTATCTTGATTATTCTTCTTAGAAATATAGAAGAATCTCTCATTCCATCATCATCAAATTGTTTCCCTATAATTGGGTTCCCATTTATATAGAAAATTATCAAGTAATAAATTGGGGAAATGTGAAGACTTAAATTCAAAATTATTTCCATGTCATTCTTTAGTTGACTACCGTTAATTTCATTTATGGATATTGGGTTTTGACTCATCCAAAACTCCTAAGAATATTTTCTTGATAATAATTTTACTAATTTTAAAATATTTCATTTTATCTTGAAATTTTCATTTCAAATATTGTATCTATAAACATTATCCTCTCTATTATCACAATAGCTTTGAATTCAAAAAATTACTCTGATTTAATTTTGAATCATTGGGCCATCTTAATTTCACAACATTAATTTTTTATCTTATAGTTCTTTCTATGTTCCTTACATTAATCATCTTATTATAGGTTTAATAACATAAAAAAACTCTCCAATATTGCACAAAATTTATATTGCAAAAGCTTAGAAATTTTTTTGACTATCTTATTTTCTACCCACCAAGGATTCCATATCCTGAAAGGGTAAGTCTAGAGTTTTATTTTGAAAACAATTGTTTTGGAAGGTGAGAACCCATAAGGTTTAATTCAACAGAATGTCTCAAACCACCTACTAAATGGAAATATATTCTAGAAAAGATATACAATATATATAATTATTCATCCAATGTAATCTATAACTAATATAAATTACCTTCATGTCTGGATTTTCATTCATGAGATCCTTGAAGTGGAAGGACAATATATCAAAGGTCTGAAAGTATTCTTCAAGATTTATATTCCCCCATTGATTCCATGAGGAAATATTTGATCCTTTTTTTATTGAATAAATATTATCATCAATAATATCATTATTAATCTATCTCTCATACATTCCATCTACATTCAACTTTGAACGATTGATATCAAAATTTTCCATCAAAATATAATCCTAAGAATGTAGTAGAATCGTCAGGTCATTATAACCCTTCCTATTACAATTTAAGACACTATAAGATCCCTCATAAACCATCAACTAGTTAATTTATTTCATCAAATAAATTTCTTTCTCCCCAACCCTATCATTATCTACTTCCAACTCATAATTGGGAGGTGTTCTCACTACCCTTTTTATTCCACTTTCATTCTCCATCACTAGATCAGGTATTTCCTTTCCCTCAATTCTATTTAAATTACCAGCTAATCTAGTGCCCATGGGATTTGGAATGTTGGAGTAATCCTTACGTTTCTTTGGTTTTTCTTTTATGATAGAAAAATTTCTGAAAACAATATTTCCATGATTACCCTTCCCCAAGCCACACCCAATATCCATGGTTGTAGGATGATCATGCACACACTCTATATCTGATTGAAAGTATGGATCTATGTTTCTTTGATATAGGTCTCATAGGTTTAAGAACACATCTACTTCTTCATACAACATGAGATTGTAGTATTTCACCCTTCTTGACCCTCTTCCTCTTAAACCTTATTTTCCTAGTCCAAAAATACAACATCCAAACCTTAGGACATATTAATTGTCTAAATATTCAATATTATCTTCACATGAATAATCCTATAAGATGTCCCCTTCATGGATTAACATGTTCCTAATGTGACCTAGTTAGAGCATGTGTGTATATGAAGTTCATTTGAACAACATAAAATACCTGCACAATCACTTAAAACCAAAATCCAAGAGAATCTGTTGAACATAGATCTCCCAAGATCCCATTCTACATATCAGAATTATTTGATGGTGTTCCCAAATATTCAAAATAACCTTTATGGGAAGCTGGTTGAATCACACCATCAGGTGTCTGAAATATGATATTTTAATTTTTATTTGTTAAAGGTTGAACACCACCTCCCATTAGACGAGGACATTCATTATGATTTTCACATCTTTAGGCCTCATTTTATCATGAAGCTGAGGACTTTTTAACAAAATAATACCTCATTACTTCAATGAATATATTCCTAAAAACATGATGAGAATGAAATATGGATGCAGTAACATATTCATGGCCAAATGGACTACACCTAAATTATTGTTTACAATAACCTAGATTTAAACAAGAGGAGAAGAAATTCATCCAATATTCAAAATGCCCCACATATTTTTCCTTGTATTCTTTTTAGATCATAACCCAAAAAAATCAACCTATGGTTTTGACACATCAATGTCAACACGGATTCAAGGAAAAGTTTCATAGGAAATGAAATCTTCTCTACAACCAAATAATAAATCCCTACTTACTATGTTTCCAATAATCACATTGATTTAATGGTTTTTAAATAGTAGCAGATGACTAGGAATTTTTTACCCTGATTGGAGCTATCAGAGGAATCTATGTAGATGATATTTTAAATTCCATCGAAAATGTGGAAAAAACACTATTGATAGATACCCTTTCACCATTCCATTCTAATATAATATCATCCACTATCATAAGTGGAATGAGAAAATGAAGAGGGTATAAAATACACACAATTACATGATGTTTTAGATAACACAAATCTAATAATAATATTTCAAAGATGTCATCTGATGGTTGATTCTGACCAATGTGGGATACCATATATATTATTTAAAGGAATGGTGTTTCTATAAGATTTTTATAATAGATATTATTCTTGGTAAATCATTTTTTTAAGGTAATTGGGGACCAACAACGGTAGTGTGAAATGGATAAAGGTCTAAAGGATCTATGAGAGACAAGAGTGGAATGGGTGAACATGAGTGGACCCTTCTCCTCCGAAGAGGGGGATGAGTTATAGGATCATCCATGGATGTTTGGCCATGCAATTACTAGATTCTAGTGAAGGGGAGATATCCCAATTGTTGAAGGTTGTTCCTGGGATTCCCCTTATTCTAATTAGTCTAACAGTTGATGGCACTATAATCCATTCAAATCAAAACTCTACATATAAACACTATGATAGGTCATTAAATCATATAACTCATTTATATTATCATTAACTAAATTCATCATAAAATTTGATCCTTTGAAGTTATGGGGATTCAACTAAAAATTTTACATGGGATCATTCTTATGACCTGTAATCGACCAAGCTTCAAAACTCTCAAGCACCACATCATCTTATTGTCCCTAAACTTCCTCTCCAAGATCCTCTAATTTAACTTTTAGTGTATTAATATATTTCATGTTAACAGTATCTAGTGTTTTTAGAATTTCCATTTCTCCTTCCATAATTCTATCTATTATAAATCTAATCATTTCGTTTTGAATAATAGCTAGTCCAAATCAAATTTGTTAATCCACTATTAATCTAATTGTAACGGATTTTTAGAGATAGTTTTTTCCTTAAAATATTATGTCAACTAAAAAATTTCAACATGTTTTTGAGATTCATCATTTATTGAACCATTAGTGTTTTTATAGTTTATCTTCTTATTATTTTTTTCTACTGGAATAGTTTGGACTAAAACACACTTCACTCCCCTTCCCAATTATTTAGTAGTGATGATATTGTTCAATATCTTAAAAACATGTATTTCCGAAAAGGAAATTTTAAGTAGTCATGCGATCTTATCTATCATAAATATATAAGTATCCAGGAAACATACTTATGAAACACAATATGTATTGGATAGTTCTAATTCAACATCATTCATTTTTTTAATGTCTGGGGTGAACCTGTTTTTTATTTAAACCAAATAATTTTACCTTTTCAACTGGGTTGAGAAGAACACATTACATTGATAATAATACTAGTGGGAATTAAATACTTTTACATCTATCATAAAGGCGCAATGGGTAGATGCATTACCCTCCCACCTGGTCCATGCCCGACCTACATTACCAGCAACTGCATTTTCTAATTGGGCTATTGGACCAACCTTTATAAATATCATCACCTCCTAAAGATTAACCTATGACCATAATGTCTATCATTTCAATGCTCTATCGACATCGAAGTTCACTTTCCTATCACAATCTAATTTCACTTATTTAGTCTTCCACTCTCCAGTCTCGTATATTCCCAAACATCTCTAACAAAAAACACCACACGCATTATGAATACTGCATCTTTTGGGAGTGTTACATTGACATCTAGTTCACCTAAAACTAGCCCCTTAGGTGGTAAAACACATTATGTGTCCAATTAACCCTTTTTATTAAGAATGGTCCATCATCCTAAATATCTCATCATAATTATAAGATGGTATTTTAACTCCCAATTGTAGTTTTATACTCCTGTAATCAAAACCAATCATGTATGGTCAGTGTCAAAAAACATCTATTTGGGTTATAGTTTTTTTTAGTGGGGGTAACTAACCTTCCACACATTTCATGAATAAATTTTATTTTTTAATCAATAATTAGATTTATTATCTTCATCATGATATAATAGTCTATATTAATGAATCCATAGTTTTCATACAAAACATTCATAAATTATCTTTATTACTTTAAGATACATTAGTTCCTCCAATCATCCAATTAGATTATCTATTATTATATAGTCTCATATTTCTAATGTATAACTTTTAAATGTGGTTTTCCTCTTTTTGAGGGTTCCACCTTCAAGAGGGTAAAAGTTTGGTTGATTATTTCTGTATCAAAAATATAAAAATATACGTCTTTAATATCATTTGAATATAAATATTATGTATAACCATTGAAATCCATTATTGAAAAAAAAAACACTGTGTCATTACCATCTGATGGGTTCTTCAATATCCCCCATTATATTTGTGTATTATACATATTCAACATTAATTTCATTTATCTTTTTCTTCCTCCTTATTATAAATAAATTTAAATTCATGGTTATTGAATTCCTCCAAGAACTCTATGTGATGGGAATATTTCACCATTTATCCCCCCTAAACATTAATTGAATTAAATGTATCATTTAAACTATTTAAGAGTAAGATGGAATATTATTCATAATACAATAATAATTAAATAAACATTTTTTAATTCTTTGTGATCCATACATGTATATAAAATAATATTGATTCACATAGATCATAATATTATATATTAAAGTTTCACTATGTAATATATACTCTCCAAACACCTTACCATTGTAAAAACCAAAATATTTTGAAGATTCCAATCTCTTGAAACTGTCATGTTAAGAATAATAAAAACATTTAACACAAACATTAGGCTACTCACCCTTTATAATAAAATTCATACTATATCAATTAGGATAAATTTATCCATATTCAATTAAACCTAATATTCTAAATAGAAATTTGAGAGTATCTAAAAAATACCTCCTAGATGAAAACAATTTCAATTATCTAGCCTTTCTGTATCTAGAACATATTTTTCTTCCTGATATTATACCTCCAAGAATTTAATTCTATAAAAACATTAGTATATGGTTTCTCTAATCCTTGGTCATCCCTAATTTAACTCTAACAAATATAACCTATAAATGATCTATAACCATTATTTTTATTTTCACACCCCTTATGGGATGAACAATAGTATTTTTTTAATAAAAAATCCCCATAAATCATAAAATCTCTAATTAAAAAGTTGTTAAAATTCATTGGAACCAATAATGGATCAAGATTGTTTTTCATTTGGTTACTCAGTTAGATCAATTAGACTAAGATTGTTTTTCATAATCTAGTAACTATCATTAGTTTAGATTTCTTTTCATTCATTATTTCTCCCTATATATTCCATAGAACACTATTCATTGGAATCATGGTATTCTTCTATTGATGTTTTCATTTTTACCCTATTTAAAGGTATGTTCATTTCTTACTCTAAATGCTTAAATTCATTTATCATTTACTTTTCCACTAACTCAGTTTATTTTTTATGCTTTTATAGTTATATATTCATTAATTCCTTCAAAAAATATTAAAACATTTATTTTTTTAAGTTTTCTTTCACAAAAAACCCATTTTAATATATATTTATTCCATATATTTATTAAAAAAATATAATACATTGATTATATCATCACGAACTTCTCATGGGTGTAGACTTCATTGATACTATTTTAACACAAGTTCTTATCTTTTGGTATGTTCCCATTCTATGGTTAATTCTAGTGAACCTCTTCTTTATTATCAGATATTTCTTAAAATAATCCAATCTACTATTACCTTTCAGAGATTTATTTACATTTTTTCATTATTTTTCATTTGATAGATTTAAAATTCATTATTTTATTTAATTATTCTAGGAATTGAAATTTTATTTCACTATAGTAAATTATTCTACTACGTATGAAATCTTCTATTTCCTTTATTATTGGGTGTATTTACATTTGTAACAGCCTTTTTTCACATCAAGTAAAACAACCCATATTTCTTCCATTCATTATTAATTAGATATTATGGTATCCTTCCATTATTTTTACTTGAGCTGTACTAGGTTGTTTTATCCAGAATAGATAATCAACTGGAAAAACCCATCTACAAATCCTACATAATATCTTATGATATTCAAATCTATTGGATGTCAAAAAAATTCCTTCTTCTTTATACTATGGTTTAACATATATGGGTTTTACTTGACCTTTTTTCTACTCTCCATTTATGTAATCCTTCTTTGTTTTTAATATTTTTCATCTTTTTCCATCATAGATGTCCCAGTGTCAAAACTTTTATCAACGCTATGGACAACCAACCATTATTGTTTTCTCCCTTTGTATTTATTTAGGATGGTGATGTAATATTATGAATGTCAAATATGTGATTCACCTATTAGACACCATATAGGGATCACTTTATTTATTTCTTTTTTTTCATCCACCTTTCTAGTGGTAGTGGGTTCCTTGTCACATTTCATCACCTAATTATTCTTTCTATCTATGATTTAAAACAACAATATTAATTAATTAGAATAATTGAAAACCTTTTTACCTTAAAATGGATTTTCATTCGTAGTTTTATTATTGGATGTTTTATCTTTTAATAACATCATGATTCATATTTTATTAATTCAATATTTTTTAATGTAATAATCACTTTAGGCAGTCTTAAAGATGTTATTATTTTAGATTAATGTGATTATATAACATGATTTGGTTTAATGAATTAAATTTTATATTCCATTTAATACTATTTAAACTCAAATTGTTTTTTGGTCTCCAAGAAATGTTAACTTTTCTTCACATTCATCAATCATTTTACAAACATCATTATCAATAAACATACTTTTTTATAATATGTAGTTATAATGAATTCTAATTCATCTATTTTTTGATTTACCATTTAGAGTTTGTTCTCCCTAAATTTACTTTTTATGCCTCAAATAGATCTTCACATGTTTTATTAATCACATGATTCTCCAAAAGAATTATTTTTCAATTCGTCTCCTATGGAACATATATTGCATTGAACATTGAATACAATTGATTCATTTAATCTATTAGTTTTGTGAAACTATCATGAATATTTCTTTTTATATCTTATTCCTAAACATTAAATCTACATCTATTTTTATTTTTTATTTTTCATCTTGAATACCATTTTTAGGTGCAGGTATGTATATAATAATAGTAATATGATTACGTTTCATATAAATAATTTTTTCACAGTAAGAAGTCTTCAAAAATTTCAATAGATTTATTGACACTATAGAATAAACTTGTTTTCATTAAGTATTAACTATAAAATATTTATCATTATACCTACTGTTATGTTTATTTTCAGTTAGTGGATGATAATCCTTTAATAAATTTTTATTTTACATCTTTATCTTCTTCTAATATTATTTATTGTTTATTTTTTTTCCTTTCATGAATCATACATGCCTATATAATAAGGAATTAATTTTGATTCCTTTTGAAAAATAATTCATTTGTTATCTTCAGGTAGATAAATATCTTTATCACCCATAAATTTGAACTTAATGATGATAATTTAAATCAAATCATACAAAAACATTAAATCTCAAAGGAGGGATCCTAGTTATCTAAGAGGTCACATGTTAGTCGAAGAGGATCGTTTAGTCAGTGAGATAGGGGGATTAATCAGGTATGAACAATATTACAGATTAACTTCATTATAATATGTTTCTTACTTTACATTGATCAAATCTATTTAATTAATTATGATTTATTGATGTTTCATGTTCGTCTGAATAACTTACTCTGTTATATAATGTCAATAAATTAATGGAAACAACCGACATGTATTTTTACTAGGTTCATTCCAAGTGTGAGAAACATGATAATCAATATGTCCAGTTATTATCTTTAACATTATATTTTCACCTTTTTTTATGTTCTAGAAATGTTAATGCTATTATCCTTAAGACATCAGCATAGTTATTTTCAAGAACTCCAAAACCATAATATTACGATTATAGTTAACCTACCTCCCAAAAATTTGTCCTGTATAAAACAATAGTGATTTTTTTTATTCTAAATCCACCATTCTTCTATGATTATTTATAAACTACCCCTTGGATGAAACATAAAATTCCACCTAAACTTATACATAAATCACATGCAAGTCATATTTTCCATGAAATCAGGTTAACCTAATTTTCAAAGATCTCAGCTAATATGAAAATTAATTGTGTTCCTTATATAGGTTTCACATGATATCTATATAGATATCCTTCTTCTGATCACCTAAATATGCGATATTAATAAATATCCATGGATTATGATATTTTTATCTTCTCATTTCTTTGACCCTTATGATCTTCACAAATAAACAAGGTAGGTTTCTTCAACACTGGTCTTATTCACAATAATATCATCTGATATCTAAATTATTCAACTTTATCTAACTTCTTTAGAATGATGCAATCCCTTTTTATATAAAATATCCCACTAATAAATGTATGAATCAGGAATGAGTCAATATTAAACTGCCATAATATCATTCAATAGTTAACATACTTTAATATATTCTAAGGGTTATAGGTATTGACACTTCAAAAGTTCTAGAATATCATTGAGTCAATGTTATTTAACAGATACACATTTCTCAAATTGTATAACAAAATTTTTCCTATGAATATTTATTTACTTTCTATTTCTTTGTCGACATCAATTAAATGGGGTTGAATTCAAGAATTCACGTGATGTCATTGAACATCTCTAATCATTTATCTTCCATAATCTTTATTTTTCATTCTAAGGTTATACCACTCTCCTTGAAATTTCTCATAATCAAACATCCATCAGACCATCTATAAAACAAAAAAATGTGTTAATGGGATTTTAGGTAACTTATAATATTTCCTCCCAATATTGATCAAACATTAAACTGAACCACATCAGAACACTTTCTTACTAACTCAACATCATTCCACAAGGGATTCCAATTATTCAGGTCAGTTTAAAAACTAACCATAATTATTTCTAACCAACTTAAAACTCCACATCTTAGCACATGGATAAATAATTAAATATTATCACAGATTTTATTTATCGTTAGTCAAAGTCATTATAATTTTTTTGTCACAACATTATATCATTTAACTAACAATATCAATTGGGTTTGGAATACTACCTTATAATCAGCATATCCTATAATTTCTCAACCATCACCTCAACATTTGAGACCGTTAATTGGTCCCTTTGTGACACTAATTAATCTCATATTGTAATAAAATATTTCTTTTTAAATTTTATTTTTTATTTATTATCAACATTTTTTCTTCCATCTTTCAATCGGCGTAACAATCAATCATTTCATCTGGATTATAGTTAGTATTTTTACAAAGTGATATTCATCTACTGCATGAATGATATATCATAATCAAAATATTTCTATTCGTTGATCCTTTAATCAATATGGAAATAACAATGTAATTAAATGAATCATTTTCCAAAGAACATTTGTCCTGTTTTTTTGCAATATCTTATAATAATGATACTTTAGTTAGTGTATATTAGAGTACATTGTACTTAATTCCTTCCCCAAATTATTTAGTAGTAACTCTCTACTCATTATCATCCCTAAAATGCCCCAAATTATAAATAAAAATTTATCATTCACTTTTGACAGAGATCTAAATGATTCAAATATGTTTCAAACAATATATAATTTATTACACCATCTTTAGGCAATGTATTTTCAAAACACCATGGATTCTACAACATCTATATTAATATATTTTTTGGAATCTATCTTTCATTTATAAGTACATTTTGTTTCTTTGGGTCAAAATATTTCAGATATATTTAACATAGATCTTCAATCTCTTCCTTTGGTTCATCAAATTCCTTATCTACATGTTTCATCATCTAATGGGTTCTTTTTTCTCCCTTCTGATCAGTAATTCAAAATACTTGTTTTATAATGTAATTTTCCACATCTTAATTATATTTAATTCCCATGAGGGAAATTTTAGAAATATTTTTTTTTCTATATTCCTAATCTCAACATATGGTGTAGTGTTCCTCGCTCTAACACTCTATCATGTGGCCAAAACGGGTTGGATATGGGACCTCAAGTGCGACTCCATATACATAAAAGTTTGTCACTAGTTATGGGGTTGTGAAAAGTATATTATAGAGAATATACCCCCTATTTATATAGTTACAACAGATCATTATAATGAAAATTAATTTTAAATATATATATATATATATATATCCTAGTTTGAAATAATGGAATCAATATAATATAGTTGAAAACCAACAATAATATCCAACTGAATAATCCAAAAAAATAATAATGTTATGATTTTATGATGTGATATAATATAACCAAATGAAATACTAGAATAAATATATGTAAAAAACATTAGAACACAAATGATGAATCAACAAACCCTGGTCCCAGACCCTATTTCAGTCCAAAAATCAAACTCCAATCCATCTAGGAAGTAATAAATAAATAGTAATGTCATTCCCCTTGTTAAAACCACAATCCATGTAATCATCTTAGGTACCAAACAGTTTCCCAAATAAGGGCTGAGTATAACTTGGTAGGTTGAATCAAACATGTAAAATAATAACATGGATAATAAAAAGTGTATAAAATAATGCAATACACAAACATATTAATTAAATAAATGATTTAATTAATACCTCGCAATCTTGCTTTGGAACCAGGGCAGAATGTATCTAATCATGTCTCAAAACCATTCCAACAAATATTTTTATATCCATAGTAAAACAATAATCTTCCAGTATTCTAATATAGAATGATTTACTATGGTTATATGTTAACTCTAGATCATGAGTAAGGTAATTCATCTCATGTTGTCTTAGCATCCGAGTTCCATATGAAACCACTTGATCCCCCTATATCATTACTACTCTGACTACAACTTCATAGGCATCACATTAGATGGTATATTCTTTACTCAGAACAGATAATTAGAGTATAGGTTTTGATATGAGCCTTTTTTCAACTCTATGATTTCCCTCTCATTAGTATTAGATAAAAAAATCCTCACCCCCTTTTGGTTCATCCATGACATCAATACATCCAAATCATAAAATTCCAGGATGAAGCAATGAAATTAACCATCTATATTTAGAAAACTCTATATCTAAAAGACATTATTGGGATGCTCTAAATATAACATGGTTGTATCTTTATCTTTTTCCATTGACATTCTTATCTCTAAGATGGTGTGGACCCAGAAATGTACTTCATCAATCAAGAAACTACATTTTCTTTGGTTGGTGTAATGCCGATTATCTCTCATTGTACTCATGACTTCGTCAGGATATTGGGCATGCTTGTCTACGAAATTAAAGTACACTAAGATTTCATCGAAAAAACACACAATAATGCATTCCAGAAAAGGATGAAAGATAATCTTTATCAAGTACATGAATACCATCGATGCATTGGTCAAATCAAACTCTATCACTATGAATTCATACATACCATACATGATCAAAAAATTAGTGAAAGGTATGTTCGATGATCTCACCAAAAACATATGGTATCCTAATCTCAAATCTATGTTGGATAAAATCTTTTCACCTATCAATTAATCAAAGAGACCATTTTTTGTGAGGAAGAATATACCAGTTCTTGGCTAAAATCTGGTTCAATCACCGATAATCCACAAATATGTGAAATGAACCATCATCCTTCTAGGTTAATTGAACTGAATACCCCAGGGAGATGTATTAGTTTGTATGAGACCTTTATCTTCCAGATCTCTCAACTATACTCCCTACTCTAGAATCTTTAGTGGTGTGCTTCATATAGGTGGGATAAAAAATGGTTCTCATCCTAGAACAAACTCGATTATAATATCAATATCTCTCGTGGGTGATAATTCATAGAAATTATCATAATAAACATTCAATAAATGTATCACACTAAGCTACCACAATACATTTCCATTTGAATAATGTAGTAGCTTGCATTGTAAGCAACATGGAGTTTAACACACCACGACAAATCAAACAAGCCATTATGAATAGTAATACAAATTTTTTGAAGTTTTATATATTTTATTTTATAAAAAGGACTTCATATTTTGATTCTGAATATCAAAATTATCTTACGGTGAATTTTTGGTATTTTTCTGAAAACATTAAATTTTTGATGAATAGTGAAAAACAATGCATTATTGTTTAAAACAAAATATTAATTTAAATTGTTATTTATTTTATTTAACTTTATTTTAAGTCAAAACATATACATAATACTTATATTAGTTTAATGCAATTCATTGGAGTCATTTTATAATAAAATTAGATGAATAAAATTCTATTGAACATTTTACCATCTTTTACCCACCTTCTAGGTGTATTTATAAATTTTCATAAAATGTAACTTTACCTATTCTATAAATTTAATTTCAAAAATCTGAGAGACATGGTTGAAATCATTATGTAAATCCAGTTCAATAAGATAAAAATAATTTTTGTTGAATAGTAACTTTTGACTTTTATTTACCATAGTTAAAAGTAAATAGGGTAGTTAGTGGTATAAATGATATTATAATTTCACTAACACATGTCATTATTCTATTGTATAAGTGTATTTCGACCAAAAAAATACTTAGGAATAAAATATGATCCTTTGGGTCCACTTGGATTAGATTAGGGCATTTATTATTATTTTATTTAAAGAATAGTTAAAGATGTTAAAATTTAAAATTTCCTAACTAAAACATTTTTAATATAGGGATACACATAAGATATATTCGAATATAAATATTAATTAGAAAACTAAAAAACCCTACATAATATTATTTTATTTATAAATTTTAGACATTAAATGATTAAATTTATTTATGACGCAATGATGATCAAGTAATTATCTTATTGATGAATGATTAAAATAATTTATATTATAAATATCCAAATAAATGTAATATGATACATTTGATAAATTAAACTAATTTTATAGGATAATATCACATGTTAGGGTTGATAAACATAATTTTTTTCGATTTAATCAACTTGTTATGACTTTCACAAAAATAAAATTCCAAATACTTTCAAAATTTACATAAATTAGTTTTTAAAAAAAATACTATATAATTAAATGATATAATATTCCTAAAAATATAAGTTTCGGCCAAATGACATATATAATGTTTTATAAATTAAAAATGAACTAATTGGGATTATTTTTTATTTTTATAGTATATTTATTAACCATTTCATATAATAATACAATAATACATGGTAAAAGTTAAACTATTTAAATAAGAGTAAAATATAAAATATAAGGTTAATATGTTGACCAAAACTGGTCTAAAACATATTGGATGAGAGGTTTTAGACCCATCCCCACCGTAGAATAGAAATAAATCAATTTGAATCCATTATAAACCAAATATTATATTATAATAAAATAATATTTCAAGACATTGCTAAAGTGACCCTCACCACTCTTATGAAAGGGCACTTCCCATTCTCTCAAAATCACACATCCATAGCCAATTGGCTCAGTAAACCCCTGCTAAAATATACTCCCAACCACACTAACTTAATAATTGAGTCATTTCATTGATCAGAAAGACATTCTAAATATCCCTTCAGATGAAATCAGAAGGAAGCACCTGGAGAAGAGGTAATTATTTCACCACCTCTTTCATGTTCATTTCTTCTTCCACATCCTCTTTCTTTGTTATTCCCATTACAAAATATTAAATCCAGTAACATATCCATAATGTGATGTTATTGTAAATATGGTACAACTAGATTCATTATTCTATCTATCTTATGAAGGATAAATTCACCATACGTGTGTACGTACGACTTACTCTCTCCACGTCATGGTGTAGTTTGTTATTCAGACACTTCATTACATGGATGAATATAATAATGAGTATAACTGTTGTAAATAATAAAAATAATATGTTAATTATTTTGTATATATGATATACCATACAATTACATACAATTTCACCATCAATAGAATGATATTTTTTGCTCATTCGTACGTATGGATTACCGTCTCCATGAACGTGATGAGATTCATTCCCCGTCGTAATTATTCAATAAAAAATTTCATTTTGTGATTAAAAAAATAATTTTTAAGAAATTATTATAATTATAGATATGAATCAAATAAATTTTATCCATAAAAAACATGACTTATGTAACAAAACATATAAAGGAAACAGAATCAGTTATAACTGAAAACGATGATACTACTGAAATAATATTAACAAATAAATATTATATGATCATATATGATATCATATTTATATAAGTGTTTCTTGTGTAATTTAATAATAGTTATTTAACTTTTATAAACAATGTTAATGTAACCTCTACCAAGGAAGGGTACAGGGTAATGGTTAATTCCATAATCTCTTCATTATCTGAGGTTGTTTATACGTGAGTATCTACTGGGACCCCTTTATCATCCACTTCCGTGGTTTATAAAAATGAATTTTAAAACATTTTTACTATTTATGAGAATATGGGTTATGGTAATTTAAACCCATTTTTGAATCTTTTTAAAAATGTTTTGAATGGAATAATTCACTCGTATTCCAAACAACGTACATCACAACCTTTTTGACAAATTTAGGTAATAATGTTTTATCAACTTATATTGCATGTGCAGATTATTTCCACCATTATAACACCTTTGAAGCTTCACTTATAATATTATAAGAGTATTTTCAAAATAAATGATTTCTTTTATAATTATTTCACTATTAAATGATTTCAAAATAGAAAGATATATTTCTGTCAAAGAGTTTTTATTTCATCTACGTCAACATCCATTGATTGATTTTACCCTTATTTGGTGTTGATTTATTCTAATATAATCTTCCATATTGTATTGAAAGTCTTGTGATATGTTTGACTGTGGATGTTCTATTTTTATAATATTTTGGGTTTATGTGTAAAATATTAACATTTTTATGCTAGTTTTAATATGAATGTTTGTGTTATGTTTCAACCTTTTCATATGGGGAATGCATTGGACTTAGTAAGTGATGGGTGGAGCTCGCTCTAGCTCCACGATTCATTGGTAGGTCTCATGAGACAAACTAGTGCCTTCGAACAATGCATTGAAAAAATATTATTTGTAGTATTGGCATTAGACCGTGAATATGTGGTTATGGTGTCAGACATTATAAATTCCATCATTTTGAAATTGGCTATTGATATTACAAGTGATTATTCGACTAGTAGAATATCCATGTGAATAAGTAAATGGAATTATTTGATTTATCATTGCTATATTATACTGAAGATTGTGTTTAAAAGTCTTGTGTTTTTGTCTTATACATTTCCATAAAAGTTTATTCTTTTTTATGATAGTTTTCTCTATATTTTTATCCTTACTGAGCACCTAAGCTCACCCCTTTCTATGTTTTATTTTTCCCACTATGCTAAGAATTATATTATTATTGACTTTAAGGGATAGTCTAAGAGATATAAATGTGTTAAAGGACACAATTTTGTTTTTTTTTCATTTTACAATGTAATGTAAAACTTTTTTATGTATCTAGTACTTCAATGGCTACTAAATTGATCAGTTATTCATTATTTTATCCCTTGTTATCATGATAATGATATGTAATAATGCATCAACATTGGGTAACTAGGTTTGGGGAATTATATTTGGAATTGGAGGAAGTTCAGTACAAACCATGGAAGATAGATTTAGAAAAACACTGATTAGAGAAAATTACCCATTGAAAAACATTGATGATTGGTATAGAAGAACTTCCAAGAATTTTTTTAGTGTAAATATTTTTTGAATTTTCCAAGAAATGCATCCCTATCAGGATACGAGAACGTAGAGTCGGCTCTGGAACAGATGTAACTAGGAGTGAAAACTCTTTAATGAAACATGTCCATGGATAATAAATATTTCCCAGTAGATACATACGTAAAAACAACCACGGATAATAAAGAGATTGTGAAATTTACACTTACCTCTTTGTAATCAATCGAGTCGTATGAACAATAATCAATAACCATCAAATGAATCACATAATATCTTGAATATAAAGAGAATCATGATAATATATATCAAATGGAAGTACAAAATACACCATATGCAATAAATAAGTTGTGAACAATGGAAATCTCATCGAATTAAAGTGTGATAATAAACCCCCAACCTTGTGTCCGACTTGACCCATTCATTCATTAATATCATTTAATTTGGGTAACTTCTTTTGGTATGTACCAAAAGGACTTCTTGAAGTGCCTTCTACCTAAGGTAAGTCATCTAGGATGAGGAGAGGGGTGTAGGGAGATTAATATGTAAGGGTTTAGAGGAGGGTAAAGGCTTGAGAGGTGTTAGTAATTGGTTATAAGTGGTCTCCTTTTATAAGGTGTGAAGGCCTCTTTAGGAAAGTGTGAACATATTATTTTATTATATAATGATATTTGGTTTATAAAGGTTAAAAAAGAATTATGTTTTAAGATAATATTTCTTATTGTCAAAATAAAATAAGCCAATAAAAATTGAACATGTATTAGATATTATTTTAATATTTATAATCTAATTTATTTGAATCATTTATTAATGAGGTAAATACTGCATCATTATTGTGTCTTAAATAATTTGATTTATTCGATATAAAAAATTTATAAAAAAACTTTAATGATTTAGGAAAACATTTTCTATTTCCAATGAATATTTATAGTAAAAAATATTACTTATATAACACCATATAAAAATTAATTACTCAAAGATGCTTGTTTTTGTCAATTTTGCCTTTACATTAAATTAATTAATATATAGTGTCATTATCATTCATTAGTGTCTCCACGGGGTCCCAAAATCGACCCAAGGATGCCCATGGTCGGCCATTACTAATCCAATAATGTTAGGGCATGTGTTAAGGTATTTTTAAATTATTAAAATCATCTTTTTACCTTGAATTACCATATTTACCTTTTACTGCGGTAAAATAAGTCAAAAGTTACTATTCACCAAAAATTATTTTCAACTTATTGAACCACATTTTACTTACTGATGATCAACATTTCTCTTGGATTTTTTAAATTCAACAATCTAAAGCGGTAAAATTATGTTTTATGCAAATTTGCAAATACTCCTAGGAGGTGGGTAAAAGACGGTAAAAAGTTAAATAAATTTTTTATATATCTAAAAATAATATAAAATGACTCCAAGGAATTATTTTGAACATATATATTTATTATGTATAGATTTTTACCTAAAATAAATTTAAATATAATAAATAATTATTTAAATAAAATTTTGATTTTAACCAATTACTCAGTGTTTTTCACTATTCATCAAAAATGAAGTTTTTCAAAAAAATTCAAAAAATTAAGCCAATGAAATATTGTATATTCTGAATTAAAAAATGATTTCCATTTTTCTAAATTCAAAACATAGAATTAGAATTAATTATTTTAAAATTAATTCCCGTTGTTAAAACAAATATCGTGTTTTTATGAAAGTACAACTCTTAAAATATTGATACTTATATATGTCCAATTTCAAAGTTAAATTAATTCCAATAAACAAAATCCAATTAAATGGTAAAAATATATTCTAATTTCAATTAACAACTAATTAAAATTTTAATATTACCATATAAATAAATTAAATTAAAAGGCACTTTTGAATTAAAATACAATATTTTTCACTATTCATTAAAAAATGAACTTTATCAGAAAAATTTTAAAATATTACACAATGTAAATTTTGATGTCTCCATTCAAAATAATAAATTTATTTAGTCAAATTGAATATATATACCTATCAAATATTTGATTTAAAAAGGGTTGTCCATTAAATGGAGGTAAAAATGCATTTTAAAAAAACAGCTTTTATCTGAAAAAATTAATATGTTCTTACATTATGTCTAAGAAACTCATAATATGGATTCTAAAATTATAAGGACTATATAAAGTTCAAAATTCTGTTAATACTATTCATAACCTCTTTTGAACGGCTAGTTTGGTAAGTCATGGTGCACTTGAAATCGGTGTTGTGTGTATTGCAAGTTATTGAATTACTTTGAAGAAATAATGTACTATGAAATCTTATGGTGTTACATTCTTACATCCTTCAATAAAGTGTGTCCTCGAAATTTGAAATTGTTATTCAAAAATAAATGGTTGAAAATATAAAATACCTTTGTGGGAAAACCCTCATCGGAGATTTGGTTAATAATATTTAGTTTTAACAAGAGGAAATGGGGAATGAAATAGTAACCACCAAATTATGATCTCAATTAGAAGAACATTGGTGGAAATTAAAGACACCTAATTAGAGGGAAAACGTAACAAAATATAGGGATTTATTGAGGTCATCAGTGACAAACAATTATAGAATTGAGGTCCTCAAAGCCATCAATCTATGATGATTTAAAATATCATCAGTTCAACAAAACATAATTTATTACGATAACACATTTTTAGTTTTAATATCCAATACCTAATGTTTAAGAATTATTTTCTTCATATGTTAATAGAAGAAAAAAAAATACTTGACAAGTAGATTTGCATCCATTAACTAATTTATACCACAAACTCATCTTTCACTCTAATAGATAATAAAACATAAAAAAAAATTTCTATTTATCCTATTTGTATAGAGTTCCAAAAAATGAATTTATAAATCACCTATCAGTCCCTTTAAAAAACTACAATATACAATCCAGGGACTTCACATAGTCCAGTGGTAGGTGATAAATCCAAATCGCACTATGGTTGTTTATTTGATTCCCACAGCTTTGTCTGACACAACGGGTTTTCACATGGTCTGCGTGTTGTTCTATTTATAAAAATATAAAAATAACCTTAACAATAGTATCCAATTTCAAAATTAATCCATTATAACTTTTAGACTTATCCGAAATACTTCTATCCAAACTCACATTCCAAAATTTATAAGGAATTTTAACACAATGAAGATCCTTTTTTCCTTGTAATAACATGTGAACACCTTCATCATGTATGATTTTAAAACTTGGTAACACCCTGAATTACCATAAGACCTCATTGATTACAATCATTCTCCCTTATACTTTGTATAATACTAAATATATTCCTTATATCGAAAAATATTGAATATTCCAACAATGATGAAATAAAAAAACTATTAATAAGTTCCAAGGAAATCAAGAATATCAAATATAATTTATCCAAATAAACTATCTATTATTCCAAAATCACTACCTCATTATGAAGACCATATTAAGGATTGCATTTCCTTAAAACCATGTATATTTCAAAAAACTATAGCTTACTATTAAGTCTCATTTCTTAGAACCATATAATCTCAAATCCTAAATAAAATAGTACAATAGTACAATCATTATTTATCTCCATAATTTATATAACCAGTATATTGTTGATACAAGACTCAAATGAAATAATTCTATAATAAAAACATAAGAACAATAGTGATTCTTCTTCATCTGAGGTACTATCATAACTTGATTATTATCAAATAGCATCATTTAAGGTATACACTGATCACTGGGAAACTGATTTGTGTAGTGTCCCAATGCCTTGTAGATTAAGCATTGTACATTTGAAACCTTTTTATTACCCTTGCAATCACGTACTCTATGTCCTTTTTCTCCACATTTATAAAAAACTCCCTTTCCCTTCAAGCATTTAATAAGGTGATTCATTCCACAATTATCACATATTGGAAAATTATTCTTTTCCCACTTCCATTTATCCATCTTTCTCTCTTCCATCCTTTTCTTCTATTGCGTCCCTTCAATGCCACATGACTCAGATAATTCTTTACATATCTTATTAACACATTATATTATTTCATCATTTGATGAGAATACATCGGAGACTATTTCCCTTCTAAATGTTTACTTAATATCATTAAATATATGATTCTTCTTACTCTTTGGATTATATGTATTGCTAGAGTTCACATTCCTTTTACTTGGCACCATATCTATACAATGACATACACTAGGTCAGTTTATGAATTGAAATGGATAATTCTAGACATATAAAATACAAAACGTAAATTTATGTGTTTATGGATATAATCCATAATCATAAAAATATTTTCTTTAAGGGGTTATATACTCGTTCATCCTTCATAATGATTTGTAATGAAAATAATAATTATCCTAAGAATATCCCCTAGGAATGTCATTACCAAGAGTGCAGCATGGCCCATTGTCAAGCACCAGTTCCCATTCGAGTCTATCTCAAAATGGTGTTTTCAGGTTTTACACCTACGTACATCTGTGCCAGAGCCACATCTACCTTCCCGTATCGAGACATGGATGTATTTTCTTGGAAAACACACAAAATCTGTCCATTAACAAATTTCTATGAATTTCTTCTATAATAATCCTCAATGTCTATCTTAGGATTATGTGTTATAATCAGAGTTTATCTAAGTCTAGTTTCTATGATTATTTCTAAACTTCCACTGATACCAACTGTAATGCCCCGACCCTAGTTACCCAGGGTCGGTGCATTATTTTAATACATTTGAATTATTACATGGAATCAAGTCCTAAAGGACCGATCAGTTTAGTAGTCTTGGAAAATATATTACAAACATGAATGTTACATTAGACTTTATAACATACAACACATCATAAATAAACCTTTATGAATGTCAATATTCCCTTAGCTTAACCCTACATATCAATCAAAATAAACTTCTTGGAAACCAGGGAAAAATAAAATATAGAAAGGGGTGAGTTGAAACGGTCAGTAATGGTAAGAAATATAGTGGAAGATTACATAAATATTAAGCATGGTGAATAATTGAAACAACATACCATTACCAATAATAATCATGAATACATTTATGGTCGGAATATGATCTGAGTAAGTAATTCCATAATAAAACATAATCATGGGTATTCTACTAGTAGAATGACCACATGAACCATATATATTATTTTCATAATGAGGGATTTTATAATACCATACTTTAATTTCTGTGTCAAGACCTCGTGCTAGGACATATGGGCTAACTATAACTTGGCCCAAACCCTGAGAGCCTCTGTAATCAGACTCCATCATGGAGAGCCTATGTAACCGGACACTAACCCATAGATCCTTTGTAATCAGACTCCGTCTTGGAGAGCCTCTATAACCGGACTCCAACCTAGGGAGCCTCAGTAACTGGATCCCATCCCATAGAGCCTCTGGAACTAGACTCTATCTCGGAGAGCCTCTGTTACTGGACTCCAACTCGGAGGGTCTGCTGTAACCAGACCCCAACCCGAAGGGATGACTTTTACCAGTCCGTAACCCAAAACATACCAGTCCAATACATTCATCATAAGAAAATGTTGAAATGTAACATAAATATTCATATTAAAACTAGCATAAAAAATTCAATACTTTATCCATAAACCAGTAATGGTACAAAAATAACACATCCACAGTCAAACATTTCACAAAACCTTTAATATAATATGGAAGATTTTTGTCATAATAAATCAACATCAATCATGTTTAAAATCCATTAAATTATGTTGACATAGATGAAAATGATCAGTAAAATGCTTAGAAAAATACCCATATTCATGAAATCCTTTAAAATTCACACAATTTAGAAAGGAAGACATTTAATGACATTTTTGAATCAATGTTTCCCATACCACATTGAATTTTTGAATGGAATTTACATTTAAAAAACATTCATTTACATATAAATAAATCCTTAATACCCATTTTGATAACATGAACATTAATGATAATGATTTAGAAGAATGAAAATTTAAAACATTTAAAATGGTGTTTTAGAAAAAAATTCCCTTAAAAGAATCCCTTTGAAAAATCTTTTTTGAAAGATGGCCATGGATAATAAATATGTCCTAGTAGATACATACATAAAAAACCTCGGATAATAAAGAGATTGTGAAATTAACCCTTACCTCACTGTAATCAATCGAGTTGTATGAAAAACAATCAATAACCACCAAATGAATCAAAGAATATCATGAATATAAAAAGAGTCATGATAATATATATCAAAAGGAAGTACATAATACACCACATGCAGTAAATATGTTGTGAACAATGGAAATCTCATAGAATTTAAAGTGAGAAAAGAAACCCCTTACCTCGTGTCCGGTTTGATCCGTTCGTTCTTTAATATCCACTAATTTGGGTAACTTCCTTTGGTTTGAACCAAAAGGACTTATTAAAGTACCTTATGCATAAGGTAAGGATTCTAGGAGGAGGAGAGTTCTGTAGGGAGCTTAATTTTGTAGAGTTTGGACAAGCCTAAAGGCCTGAGAGGTGTGAGTAATTGGATAGAAGTGGTCCCCTTTTATAAGGGGGAGGAGGGGCTATTTAGGAAAGTGTGAAAATATTATTTTATTATATAATGATATTCGGTTTCTAAAGATCCAAAAATCATTTGGGTCGAAGATGATATGACTAATGGTTTAAATAAAATTATCCAATAATAATCGGACATGATTTGGATATTATTTTAATATTTATTATCTAATTTATTTAAATCATTTATTAATGAGGTAAATACTGCATCAATATTGTGTCATAAATAATTTAATTTATTCATTGTCTAAAAATTAGAAAAAAAATAACATGATGTAGGAAGTTTGTTAGCTTTCCAATGAATATTTAGAGTTAAAAATAGTACTTATATAACACTATATAAAATTTATTTACTAAAAGATTTTTATTTTTGTCAATTTTTCTTTTACATTAAATTAATTATTCTATATTGCCATTATCATTCATAAGTGGCTCAATGGGGTCCCAAAATCAACCCAAGGATGCCCATTGTTGGCCATTACTCATCCAATAATTTTAGAGCATGTATTAAGGTAATTTTTATTTATTATAATATTCTTTTTACCTTGAATTACCCTATTTACCTTTAACCGTAGTAAATAAAAGTCAAATTTTATATACACCAAAAATTATTCTCATATTATTGAACCATATTTTAATTACTGAGGATAACCATGTCTCATGGATTTTGGAAATTAAACTCATAGTAGAAGTAAAATTATTTTTTATGAAAATTTTCAAATACTCCTCAGAGGTGGGTAAAAGATAATAAAATGTTCAATAATTATTTTTATATCTAAACTTATTATAAAATGACTCCAATGAATTATTTTGAACATATATTGGTATTATGTATCTATTTTTATCTAAAATAAATGTAAATAAAATAAATAATTATTTAAATAAGAAGTCGGTTTTAACCAATAACTCACTCTTTTTCACTATTCATAAAAAATTTATGTTTTTCAGAAAAATAACAAAAATTCAGCCTAAGCTATATTTTCTAATCCGAATTCAAAAATAATGTCTATTTTTATAAATTTAAATCATAAAAATGGAATTAAATAATTTAAAATTAATTACCTTTGCTCAAACAAATAGCATGTTTTTAAGAAACAATAACTATCGAATGATTGATCCTTGTTTATGTCCAATTTCAATGTAAAATTAATTCCAATAAACAAAATTGGATTAAATGGTAAAAAATATTATAATTACACTTTAAAACCAAATATAATGATAATATATCCTTAAAAATTAATTAGATTAAAAGGCTATTTTGAATTAAAATACATTATTTTTCACTATTCATTTAAAAAATTAACTTTATCGAAAAAATTCCAAGAATTTACACAAATTAAATTTTTATGCCCCAATTCTGAAGAATAAATTTATTTAGTAAAAATGAATATATATAAGTTTCAAATATTTTATTTAAAAATGGTTCTCTATTAAAAGGTGATAAAATTTATTTTTAAAAAAAATACTTCATTTATCTGAAAAAATGAATTTGTACTTAAATTATATCTAAGAAACTCATAATATGGATTATAAAATTATTAGGATTATATAATGTTCAAATTTTATTTAATACTATTCATAACAGCTTTTGAACGGCTAGTTTGGTAAGTCGTGGTGTGTTTGAACTTGGTGTTGCGTTTAGATCAAGTTATTGAATTACTTAGAAGAAATAGCGTACTATGAAATCTTGAGGTGTTACACTAATAATTATAGGGTAGAAGGTGATGCATCTTATGATAATAATCTTATCACCTTATTGGGAAAAATCACTCAAGTTATGAATAGAGTCCTTACCTGTATGGAACACCATGATCCACAACGCGGAGGATCATTATTAGACCGCTTCATGAGGTAAGAACAACTAACATTAAATGGGACTTAAAATCCTTTTATAGCTGAGAAATTGTGAAGTTCCTCATAGAATATATTTCATGCATTGGGGAGTAATGAAAGGAAAAATGTTTTCATGGTAGTTTATCTCCTCATGGGAGATGAAGATCAATGGTGGTTATTTATTCAAAACACAATTGAGAATGAATAAATATAAAATATAGACTGGAGGGAGATTAAAAACAATTTATTAGAAAAATAATTTCCTCATGACCATCGATCATACATGGAGAGACAATTTCTGAGTCTGAGGAAAAAAGGCGATGAGAATTCCACAAAGTATGAGGATAACTTTACAAGGTTAGCAAGGCATGCATCAGATTATATGTGTAACCCAAGGAGTAAGATTGATTGATTCTTTCATGGGTTAAATCCATTTCTCCTCCGAGCATTAGTCCCACAATATTTATCATATATGATGATATTGTCTCATATGTTATCAATATAGAAAAATAATTCTCTATGTATTATGAATTTAATGAAAATAATGAGAAGGAGAGATCTGCTAAGCACTCTGTAAATAGAAATAAGGGGAATAAGGGAAAGGTTGAATTTTTATCCTATGGTATATGTTGGAAGAAACACCCTGGTACCTGCCTGTAGGGAGTGGGAGTCTGTTACAAGTTTGGTGAAAAAGTTCACCAAGCTCATGATTGAAATGGAATGAAAGAGGATGTCAATGTTGAATGATACAATTGTAGTGATAAGGGAATTATGTAAAAGAATTTCCTATGATCCAAGGAAACATACCTCAGAAAAGTACAAGGTAGAAATTTCAATCTTATGCAATCACTACTGCTGAGGATAAAGCTCTGAATGACTTGGTGGTAGGTAATTTAATGGTTTCATCATGTTTATCCAATACTTTATTTGATTCTGGATCATTGCATTGGTTTATATCTTCATGTATTGCTATGAAAATTAGATATTTACAATTTTATTTAACAAAGTAGTTTTCAGTCAAAACTCCCTAGGGAAGTGTCATTACAACCATGATTTGTGAATCAGTTCCAATTGGGGAATATAAATGTTTTTTTAGGCTGATCTCAATTGCATACCCCTGATTTAATTTGATATAATCCTCAGTATAGACTGGCTTTCCGACCATGATGTGAAAATTTGTTATATGTAGAAGGAGGTTACGATTTTTGATGATGATAAGGATTAACATATCTTTATAATAGAAACATCACCACCATATTCTTATCTAGATACACCCCTAGTATCTCTACAAAATTAAATTATTGGGGAGGAAGATAATGAAATAACTATGGGTGAGGAAAGGAAGGTTCAAATGGAGGACATACCTATTGTGCAAGAATATGATGCTGTGTTTCGAAACGATTTTCTTAGGTATCCTCTAAAATGAAAAATTGATTATTCTATTGATTTAATTTCTGGTTCAAGGCCCGTATCAATGACACCTTATAGAATAGAAATTTTGGAATTAGTGTAACAAAATAATCAACTTGTTAAATTGATTAATAAGGTATTAATTCACCCTAGTGTTTCTCCAGGAGAGCTCATGTTCTTTTTGTTAAGAATAATGTTGGATCTATGAGGTTGTGCATTGACTATAGGGGGATCATTGTTATAACAATAAAGAAGAAGTATCCCCTACCTCGCATTGATTATTTATCTGATCAACTTCATGGAGCTCAATACTTTCAAATATTGAACTTCGATCTGGATATCATCATTTGTGTGTGAAGAAGGAAGATATTCCGAAGGCAGCATTTCATACCTTGTATGGGCATTACAAGTTTAAAGTTATGCCTTTTGGACTAACTAATGAACCCAATATTTTTATAGATCTAATGAATAGGGTTATATAAGAATATCTTGATGACTTTGTTGTGAAATTTACTGATAATATCTTGGTATACTCAAAAATCTACGAAGATCATGAAAATCACTTGATCGCTATTCTGAATACCTTCAGAAGAAATGATTTATATAGGATGTTTAGCAATTGTAAATTAGTGTTTCAAGAAATTTATTTTATTGGCCATATAGTCTCTATGTATTTAATCTCTATTGATCCATCAAAGACCAGGGAAATTCAATAATGTCCAGCACAGAGGAGTATAACTCAGGTACGCATTTTTATTGATTTAGTAGGTTATTATCAGTGTTTCGTCCCGAATTTTGCCCGATTGGAAAACCCATTAACCAAGATCACACTTAAAATTGTTAAATTTGTTTCGAAAAAAGAGTGTGAAAAATGTTTTGAATAACCGAAGAGAAGATTACTCAATACTTTTATATTGACTCTATCATCGGGGAATGAGGGGTTTGTTATTTATAGTGATACATAAATGAATGGACATGGTTTTTTCCTTATACATAATGATATTTTTATTGCCTATGAATCATGGAAGCTAAAAATTGAAGAAAAAAACTATCCCAATCATGATCTTGAGTTTTCGGCCATAATCATTAAATTGAAGATTTGGAGACAACTCACATTGGGAAAAAATTATGAGATATATATCGATCATAAAAGCTTGAATTATATTTTCTCACAAAAAGAGCTCATCATGAGGTAAAGGCAATGGCTCAAGCTACTCAAGGATTATGATTGCACTATACACTACCACCAAGGGAAGATAAATAAGGTGGATGTTGCTTTGAGAAGAATGGATAATGGAATTTTGAACAAAATGAGAATTGAATGAGATCTTATGTTCATGGATCTAGTAAAGATGGATATGGGAAGAATCATGTAAGGAGAAAATCAATACATTTTCAAATGGTTTCCAAACAAACTGTACTAGAAAGGATAATATGTTCTCAGAAGGATGAGGAGGAGTTTTGAATGAAAATTAAAGTTGTGATTGATGGATGATTGATCGAATTCATATATAAAGATGGAATTTTGAAATTTGGAAAGCGACTTCGTGTTCCTGACATACATGATCTAAAATGGAATTGTTGGATGATAATCATAGCTCCAATTTCTCTATACACCCTGGAAGAACTGATAATTTATAATGATTTTAAGGAACATTTTTTGTGGGAAAACATGAAAAGAGATATTGCTTATTATGTTTCATGATTTAAAGTTTGAGATCAGGTAAAGGATAGAATAAAACATCATAGAGGAGTCATGAAAACTATTCCCATACTAGAGTGGAAATGGAATTATATTATGATGTATTTTTTTCAAGGGGCTACAAAAGACTCTTAGAAAGAATATTGCAATATGGGTCATTATTGACTGTCTTACCTAGTCAGCACATTTTCTTGCTATAAGAGAAGATTTACTACATGAAGGTTTAGTAACAATATATATTAATGATGTTGGAAGACCTAATGGTGTACCCCTATCGATTGTTTCTGATCTTGATCCTCATTTTACATCAAGATTCTAGAAATGTATTCAGAAGGCCTTGGATATGGAACGTCGTTTGAGAACTGCCTACCACCCTAAAACTAATAGACAATCAGAACACACTATTCAATCCTTTTAAGACATGTTGTGATCATTCTAACTTGACTTTCATGGAATGTGGGATCAATATTTACCTCTGGTAGAATTTTTCTATAACAATAGCTTCCATTCTAGTATTTAGATGACACCATATGATGTGTTATATGGAACGATATGTCTCCCACCAACTTGTTGTGATGTTATTGGTTAAAGAAAACTCCTAGTCCAAGAACATGTTGAGGAAATAATGGAAAATGTGAAGGTAATCCAAACCCACATCAAAGCATCTGAAAGTAGGAAAAAGATCTATACTGATAATCGAAAGAATGATATGGAATTTCAAGTAGGAGATCATGTTTTCATTAAGTTATATTCATAGAATGGTGTTATACATTTTGGTAAGAAGGGTAAATTGAGTCACAGGTACATTAGACCTTTCAAAATTCTAGAACTAATTGGAGTTGTATCATAACGTTTTGCAAAGACACTAAGTCTCTCCAAAGATCTTGTGTTCCACATATCACTGTTGAGAAAATACATGCATGACCCAATGCATGTACTCACCTATGAAGAAATAGAACTAGAACCTGACCTGTCTTATTACAAAGAGCCTATCATAATTCTTAATACCAGGAAGAAAGTGTTGATAAACCGGATGACTCATCTGGTGAAATTTCTATGGAGAAACCATAATATGGAAGAGACAACATGGGAACCCGAGGAACTTATAAATAAGAACCACCTAAATCATTTTTCACATTAGTATTATAGAAATTCTGAGGATGAAATTATTTTATGGAGGGAAGAATGTTACACCCCAATCTTCCACAGTATGTTTCCCTTTGAATAATGTAATAGCTTGCATTGTACGCAACATGGAGATTTAACACACCCCGACCAATCAAAGTAGATGTTATTAATATTAATACCAAATTTTAGATATTTTATTTTTCAAAATGGAATTAATTTTTGGATTCAAAATATCAAAATTATCTTGGGGATAATTTTTGGTATTTTTCTGAAACCATTCAATTTTTGATGACTAGTGAAAAACATTGTGTTATTGTTTAAAACTGAATCTTTATTTAAATAATTATTTTTTTATTTAAATTTATTTTATGTAAAAATAGATACATAATATCAATATTAGTTCAATGATATTAATTGGAGTAATTATATAATAAAATTATATGTATAAAAGTTTATTGAACTTTTTACAATCTTTTACCCACCTTCTAGATACATTAAATGTTTTTCATAAAACCTAATTTTACCACATCTGTGAATTGAATTTTAGTAATCAAAGAGAAATGGTTTAAATCAGTAAGTAAAATATGGTTCAATAAGGTGAAAATAATTTTTGGTGAATAGTAACTTTTGACGATTATTTACCATTGTTAAAAGAAAATAGGGTAATTAGTTGTAAAAAATGATATTATAATTATCCTAAAAAAGTAAAAATTCTATTGGAAAATGATATTACGACCAAAAACAACCTTATTAATAAAATATGATCCTTTGGATCCACATGGATTAGATTAGGATGTTTATTATTATTTTATTTAACGAATAGTTAAAGGGCTTAAAATTCAAATTTTTATAACTAAAACATTTTTAATATAGGATTGCACATAAGATAAATTAGACTATAAATATTAATTAGAAATATAAAAATATTTCCTACATAATTTTATTTTATTTGTAAATTTTATACATTAAATGATTAAATTTATTTATTACACAATGATGATGCAGTAATTTCCTTATTGATGAAAGATTAAAAAATGATATTATAAATATTCAAATAAATGTAAGTTGATACTTTTGATGAATTAAAAGAATTTTATAGGTTAATATGACATTTTAGAGTTGATTAAATGAATTTTTATCGAAGTTATCAAGTTTTTATGACTTTCACAAAATCAAAATTCCAAATAGTGTCAAAATTGACGTAAATGAGTTTTCAAAACAAATACTATCTAATTAATTGATATAATATTCCAAGAAATATATGTTTTGTAAAAAGGACTTATATAATGATATATATATTAATAAAGAATTACTTGTGGTTTTCATTGATTTTTATAGTATGTTTATTAACCATTTCATACAATAATACAAGAATAATGGTAAAAGTTAAACTAATTGACTAAGAGTTAAATCTAAAAGATAAGGTCAATATGGTGACATAAACCTATCTAAAACCTATCGGATGAGTGTTTATAGACTCATCCCCACATTTTCATAAAAATTAATAATTTTGGATCCATTATGAACCAAATTTTATTGTATTATAAAATAATATTTCTAGATTTTTCTAAAGTGACCCTCGCCAGTCTTATAAAAGGTAATTTCCCCTTCTCTCAAAATCACACATCTATGGACATTTGGTTTGGCCAAACCCAGCCCAAATATCCTACCAAAAACCCTAACATAATCTTATATTCCTTCCATTGAACATAAATCCAACTTAAGGATCCATTTTGATCAAATCTAAAGGATACACCTGAAGAAGAGATAATTATTTCACCACCTATTTCATGTTCTTTTCTTCTTCCACTTCCACATTATTTTTTATTCCCATAGACAAATAAAAAATCCAGTACCGTATAGATAATGTGATGTTATTATAAATATGGTACAACCATATTCATTTTTCTATACATCCTATGAATGACAATGTCCCCATACGTGCGTACGTATAGCTTACCGTCTCCACGTCGTGGTGTACTTTGTTATTCAAAAACATCATTACTTGGATGAGTATAATAATGATTATAAATGATGTCAATAATTAATTTAACATGTTAATTATTATTTATATATTATATACCATTGAATTACATACTAATTCACCATCAATATAATGATATTGTCGCTCGTGTGTAACTACAGATTACAGTCTCCACAAACGTGATTAGATTCATTCCCCATCATAATCATTCAAGAATAAGTATTATTTTATGATTAAAAAGTAATTTTTAAGAACATAATATCATTATGGATATGAATCAAATACAACATATCCATAACAAACATGATTTACGTAACAAGACATATAAAGGAAAACTAATCAGTTAACCACTGAAACGATGATACTACTGAAATATTATTAGTAAATCAATATTAGAAGATCATATATGATATCATATTTATGTATGAGGTTAATTAATACTATAATAACTATTATTTAACTATTATACAATATTTTAACTTACCCTCGACCATGGAAATGTACAAGGTAAGTGTTAATTCCACAATCTCTTCATTATCTGAAGTTATTTATACTTGAGTATCTACAATGACCCCTTTATCATCCTCTTATGTGTTTCATAAAAATGATTTTCGAAACATTATTACTATTTATGAGACTATAGGTTAATTTAATTAATAACCTTTTTTACTTATTATAAAATGGTTTTAAAATTATCTATCCGTCGTTTTCTAAACAAGGTACTTTATGGACTTTTCGACAGATTAAGGTAAGAATGTTTTTTTAACTTATACGGAGGGTGAGGCTATTTTCTGCCATTATAACTCATTCAAGACTTCCCTTACATGATTATAAGACTATTTTGAAAATAAATGTTTTATTTAATAATTATTTTACTTTTAAATGCTTTCAACATAGAAATATACATTTCTCTAAAATCGTTTTGAGTTCACCTGTGTCAACATCCCTTTATTGATTTTACACTTGTTTGAAGTTTATTTATTATGATACAATAATAAAAATTGTATTGAAGTTTTTTTGATATGTTTTACTACGGATGTGTTATTTTTATACCATTTATGGTTTATGGTTAATGTATTAACATTTATAATGCTAATTTTAATATGAATATTTATGTTATGATTCAACCTTTTCATATGTGGAATGCATAGGTCTTTGTTAGTGACGGGTGGAGCCCACTATAGCTCCTCGACACATGAGTAGGTATCATGAGACAAACTTTTGTCTTGGAGGAAGGCCTTGACAGAATATTAATTTTATTCTTGGCACTAGGCCTTGACTATGTGGTTATGATGTCCGTCATTATGCACTCCATCAATTTGAAATTGGCTATTTATATTACATGTAATTATTCGACTAGTATAATATCTATGTGAATAATTAAATGGAATTATATGATTTATCTTTGGAATATTAGGCTGAATTTTTTGTTTAAAAGGCTTGTGTTTTAGTCTTATTCATTGTCTTAGATGTTTATTCATATTTATGAATGATTCTTCTATATCGTTATCCTTACGATGAACCTGAGATCATCCCTTTATATGTTTTATTTTTAGCAGGATGCGAAGAAGTATATTATCAATGAATAGCATGGATAATATAAAGGATATGAATGTGTTAAATGGGACAATGTTGTTATTGTTTTTCATTTTATAATGTAATGTAAAACTTATGTATATCTTCAGTATATCCAATGGTACTAAACCGATCAGTCTTTCTGGATTTGATCCCTAGTGATCAAGCCAATGATATGTAATAATGCATAGATTCGAGGTAACTCTAGTCATGGAATTACAATAAACGGCGCACCATTAGATGGATTGAATTTTATTTCATTCCACCATCATTTAGAGAAAGACCCGCTATCAGAGTTATGAGACAATCCATCCTTCATTGAATTAGTCCTACACAATAACTTTGACGATCCATCTCTCCTTGGTGAAAATAGATTCCTCTTAGAAATAATAATGTAACCCTCATTCTATAACACTTGATATGTTATTATTAATTAACTAACTAATCTATACCATGAATTAAATCAAAGAATGTCATTTATAACATTAAAGGTTCACAAAATAAATGGTAACATAAAATTTCTAGAAAACACATTTCAAATGTTTTATATTAATTGATCCAACTCACAATGGTGTGTCGATGGTCAAAAAAATATCAATTATTTCTATATACAAGATTAATCCATTCACAAAAAGATCATATGAAATTAATGTTGACTCTCTCGTATCAAAAAAAAACTCAAGAAAGGGTAAATGATACCATAATTGTACCTCTAAAATTATACGGTCCTACATCCAAAAATTATAGAGTAGTCTTCATAATTTGACTATGACCTACCCCTCTACCTTGGGATCAATCATGACTCTACTATACTATAAGTCTTAATGGTAATATTGTTTCTATATTGAGAAAATACATTCCCTATTGCAATTATAACAGATTATGGAACGGAAGATACCTTCCCTCTAAGGAGTTCCTAATTCCCTCTGATTATTTGGTACCTGTCCTATTCCCCACCAAAAACTATGTTTCTACATAACCCTAAAAAACCACTATATATTTAAAATCTCATAACATTCATGACACTCCAATGTATGGTATGGAAATTTAGGTCATTTGTTACTTATATTTCCAAAATAAAAGCACTATAATGGAACTTGGTCTTCAGATGAATGGCCACTTCCCTATCTGCTTTGACTATTGTTTCTTTGGAAACAACTATCACAGTGATAATTATATCAACTACATTAAAAAATCATTATCTTACCTTATGAAATATCATGGCCGCTACTCATGGCCTCTCTAATATTCACTTTTATGAAGATTTCCTTATTTATAAAATCTGAAATTTTTTTCTAAAGTAACATTTTCTCAATTAAGATGATCACATCATGAAGACCATCTTGAAAAAAATACGTCCCTATAAATATTATTAGCTTCCAATGATGGTGCAAAGTGCTACAATTCAATGAAACATTCAACAAATTCTAACACTGACCAGACCTCTAGGGTCAGGTGCATGAACTCACTGGATTTCTCATCCCCCAAGGTCTTAGGATTGAAATGGATCATGAATATTTTATCAGTTTACTTCCAAGATAACTCATATTGTTTCCATACCTCCTCCAGAATTTTCCACCAAAGTATGGCTGGTTCAGTACAGATATATTCAAAAATAATCATACACTTATTTGTGGGTGTCTTAAGATTGTTTATAATTTTCTTGACAAACCATATCCAAAACTTGGATTACTAAGGGAGTCCATCCCAAGTAAATGTAGGTAGATGTTCTATATTGAAATATCTCCTCAAATCAGACCATAAAGGCATGGTGTGAATAGTTTCTCTTTCAATAGATCGCATGATCCTTGGGAAGCTATCATGAACTTAACATCAATATAATCTTTAGGAACTACTAGAATCTTTAGTTTATTTTTCTTAAGAGAGTTCTGATTTCCACTCTCCTAGTAATCAACATGAAGATGATGTGGATTAATTTTCTCTAAAACACAAAAACACTCCTTATAATATTTTCTAAAGTGAGTTCAATCACAACATGTGACATTAACGGATAACCACTTCTCCTAGACTCTCCAAACACGGATTACAAGTGTTTTTGAATGATAGAACAGTTTATGTAACACCCCGAGATTTTATGAAAAATATTCTTTTTAAATTCATTAATATCTTGTGTTGTATGCTACACCAAAAGGTGCTTGCACAACACACATCCTTGACTTTCCTTGCATTACACACAATCGCGTCCTTCCTCAATAGCGTGTGTAGTACGCAATACCGAGTTTCACTAAACAACGATACACTATTAAAATATTATTAAAACTAGCTATTATGAATAGTAATAACCACTTTTTGAAATTTTGTAAATTTTATTTTTCAAAATGAACTTCATTTTTGGATTTGGAATATCGAAATTAGCTTAGGGTGAAATTTTGGTACTTTTCGAATAACTTTCATATTCTAATGAATAGTGAAAATTATTAAATTTTAATTAAAAACAATTTTTTTAATCAAAATAATTAATAGTGATAAATTATTCATTTGAGTGGTTTTAAAGTATATTTAGTATATATTTTTACAATTTTATACAATGTTGGTTATTGGATATAATTTCACATTTAAACCAGACATAAACAACTGTCAATCTTTTAATAGTTATTATCTTTTAAGAACACGCTATTTGTTTTGACGACGGGATTTAATTTTTAAATTAATTAATTCAACTGATATGTTTTTAATTTGGTTAAATAGACATCATTTTTGAATTCATAATATCAAATATATCTTAGGCCTAATTTTTTGGTATTTTTCTGGAAACTTTTATTTTTTGATGAATAGTGAAACCACTAAATGGTAGCTAAAAAAATGAATTTTTCATAAAACTTAATTTCACCACTTCTGTGAGTGGAATTTCAAAAATCTGAGAGACACAGTTGATGTCAGTAATTAAATGTGGTTCAATGAGATGAAAATATTTTTTGGTGAATAGTAACTTTTTACTTTTTTTTTTACCACGGTTAAAAGTAAATAGTGTAATTAAGGGTAAACATGATATTAATATTACCCTAAAACATATCCTAATTCTATTGGATAAGTGTAATTCGACCAAAAACAACCTTAGGAATAAAATATGACCATTTAGGCCTACATGGATTAGATTATGACATTTATTATTAATTTATTTAATGAAGAGTTAAAATAGTTAAAATCAATGTTTAATAAGTAAATCATTTTTAATATAGGGTTATAAAAAATATAAATTCGACTATAAATATTCATTATAAAGCTAAAACTATTTCCTACATAATTATAGTTTATTTTTAATTTTTAGACTTTAAATAAGTTAATTTATTTATGACACAAAGATGATGTAGTAATTATCATATTAATGAAATATTGACATTATTGATGTTATAAATACACAAATAAATGTAATTTGAGACTTTTAATGAATTCCACTAATTTTATAGGTTAATATGACATGATAGTATTGATTTAATTAGCTTTTTTTTAACTAATCATTCTGTTATCAGTTTCACAACAATCAATTACTAAATAATGTCAAAATTGACATAAAATAGTTTTTAAAACAAATATTATATTATTAATTTTTATTTTATTCCTAAAAATCTAAGGTTCTTCCAAATGACTTAGATAAGGTTATATATATTAATAATAAACAACTTGGGGTTCTTTTGGATTCTTATAGTACGTTTATTAACCTTATAGTGTAAAAACACAAAAAGACACGGTAAAAGTAAAATTATCTAACATAAAGTTAAATATAAATTATAATGTTACAATAGGAACCTAAACTTGTCTAAATTCTATTGGAAGAGAGTATTTCGACCCATCCCTACCTTAGGTTCGAAATAAATCAATTTGGAGATATTTAAAACTGATTTTGGCATTATAATAAAATAATATTTTAAGTTTTTCCAAAAGAGCCCCTCTCCTCCCTTATAAAAGGGCACCTCCTCCCTCTCTTCCTCACACCACTTTGAGCCTTCAAGATTGGCCAAACCCTGACAAGTTTTCTTCAAAACTTCCCTAGAAACATACCAGGGGTCTTGGTATTCTTCAAAGACCAATTTTAGTTCCCTAAAAGGAGGTCTCAAAGAGGTGCTTCAAAGAAGATGTAATGTCTGTTACCGATTCATTCAACTTTATTTTTTCTTCCAATTCTTCTTCTTAGGTTGTTCCATTATTAAGTAATAACATCAGTATCACTAATATACTGATATGTTATTATAAGTATGAAACAACCCTATTTTACCATCTATCCATCCTACGGAAAACAAAATCACCGCGCGTGTGTACGTACGAAATACCGTCTCCACGCTGTGGGGTAAACTATTTTCCACCACCACCTTACATGGATAGGTATAATGGTGTAAATAATAACTATATATGATTATTGTAAAATGATATTGATTCTGAAATAGTATAAATACACTCCAATACAATTCCATGATCATGAGAACAATATCATCGCTCGTGCGTACGTACGGACTACCGTCTCCACGACGCGATGAGATTCATTCTCCATGTTAACCATTCATGAATGATAATACAGTATATAAAATAAGTAATCATGAAAAAAATTACATAATAATTATACTGGATTTATTTGTATATATATGTAAGTCATCTACTTAATTCCATTCAACTCAATAAGGAAACGAAAACAACGTTCATGCGTACGTACGACCTACCGTCTCCATGAACGGTGTATTTCTATCCATTTACTGATCTATTAAAAATATGTATATTCTGAATATATATTATATATAAATCACATTTTATATTCTATAATTAATTAATCATGAACTAATTAATTATATGAATAATTACAGGTCAAAACATGGACGACAAATGAAACGATTTTACCCAAAACGCTCTTTAACATGGAATTTACAAAAGAACCGGTAAAATAAAGTCATAAGTGAACCATATATAATATCATAACTATGAGTATGATTCTGGAATAAGTCAATAACATTATGTAAATCATTATACAGGAGGTTAGGACACTTACAAAGCAAATCGGACCTATGGTAAGGGAAAATATCACAATCTCATTTTTATCTAAGATTTATTATACTTTGGAATTTACTGGGGTGTATTTTATCATCCACATCCATGTTTCCTCAATATATAATATTATTTCCATCCACCTACAATTTTTTAAATCCAATTTTACCCTTTGGTGAGTTTGTATTAAAAAATATGAAAGGAATCATTTGTCGTTTTTCGTACGAGGTACTTTTTGACTTTTCCGACAAAAGTATGAGAATAATGTTTTTTAACTTATACGGCATGAATGGATTTTAAGAAAATTATTTCTAAGAAGCTTCCTTTAAATGTTTTCAAGTTTATTTTTAATCATCTTCTTTTAGTTTAAAATTGTATGACATGATAAGAATGGAAAAATGTTTTTGAAGTAGAAAGGATATTTTCCTCAAGAATGGAGTTCAAGTGTTTTATCAAAATTATTTTCCATCTAAGATAATAAAGGGTTCTGTTTTTATCCCTATTATTACATTGATTGGATTATGTTGTGATGGAATTATTTTTATGAATTCCTTTATCTTATATGAATTGTTTTATGATGTCACGATGTTTAAGAATCCCATTTTTATTACATAGGTTATGCTATGATGTATTGTTTATGATTTTGTGGCACACATAAGAATGGTATTATTATGAAATGGGTGGGGAATATATCTCCCTCCAATGAATTGGGTAAAGATTTTATATCTCATGAGATAGACATGGCTGGAACGGCAGGTTAAACCGGTTCTGTGAAACAGGACTGAAACGAGGAGTGAACTCTGTTCAGAAAAGGACTTTGTCCACTAAGATAATCTTGGCAATGAGTCTTGACTAATATGAAATGATTCTCTATGATTATGTTTGTATGACACAAAGTTTCATGTTTTATGTTATGATTATTGGGATTACATTTCACTACTATAATTTATCCTATGTTATGATATTATAATCTCTTTTGCAGGTTAAGATTTCCAAAATGTTATGTTCTTATGAATATGATGTGATTGATATTTCATTTGTTTACCCTTACTGAGCATTTGAGCTCACTCTTTTATGTTTTCTTTTACCCAGGATATAAAGATAGGTTTTAGGTTAAAAAAATCTCTTTATGGGAGATGTTGAAGATCTTTCACCACGATTAGAAGATTATATTCCGAGATTCCAAAGACACTAAACTATTACGGTCCTTGTGTGTGTGTTTTTGTTATGTACTAAGTATTCCGCAAAAGTAATGTAATGTCCATGTACGTCAAGCATAGGGTCTCTACAGTTGGTATCAGTGGCAAAGGAGGTAGGAATGTATCTGATCCTTGGGAACTCTCACATGTGAGCGTTGGACGAAGCATGGCTCTCCGCCTAGGGGCTTCATGAGGAAATGGCTGCCAATGGGGATGGTGGTGTGTCCCACTCAGGGGGTGTAGCCACCCATGTAGTGCCCTGATAGGTATCAATTATAGTCCACTAGATGTTATTCTAGACCGCTACAGTTGGTATCAGTGGAAAGGTTGAGTCAACCATTGGAAACAAGGATGCGAAAAAGTTAGTGAGATCCATAGAGATATTTCTAAGGTATGTCTAGGGATGTCCCTAAGGATAAGTATACGTATAGGATATAGTCCAAGAACTATGGTAACGATCTTGGAATTTAACCTAAGATGTTACATATTGAAGGTACTCCCCCTTTTCTATGTTGTTTTATCTAGCATGATTTTTGCCTCTCATAGAATTCTTTTTGTGTTTTAGTTAATGGAGGGAACCAAAAGGAATTCGGTTAACATTGAATCCAATGGACAAATTGGTGACTATGAGAAAAAAAATGTGAAATGCCAAGAGATAAAGGTATTGTGATTATGTTGAATCGGTCATCGCGATATATGATTAACAAGGTGAAATTTAGTGGTATTCATAATTCATCAAAGAAGAGGAAGATAGGCTATTATGCATGTTCGCATGTTGAGGAGCATAAAGAAAGGAAGATTGAGATTTCTAAAGAAGCTAAGAAGAACCTTGAGGAATACCTCAAATGGAGGGACTGATGTTATCTATGTGGAGAAAAGGGTCATAGAGTGATAGACTGTTATGGAGTTCAATGTATTATTTGTGGAGAACATGGGCATTACCCAACTCAATGCCCTGACCCAAAAAGTTACTTCTAAATCAAGGAAGGAATTATTCCAGGACAATAATTGAAGAGAATGGATTGAAGTGTTTATGTATTGGTATTCATGAATAATGTTGTTGAGGTACTTTTATTGTGTATTAGAATATTTTTGTATTATTCTATCGTGGTTTTCAATAATTTTAAGGTACCGGTAACCATGAAAAGTGATTCAAATATTTTGGAAAGCAGATGATACGCGCATATTGAATGGATAAGTACAAAATGAAATGTTTGACAGTATTCATGAGCTCATGATTGATATAAGGACTAAGTGATATAATGGTTTGAGTATATAGAATTTTGAGTATTTTGGTACGTGGAAAGTGTCAACTTTTAACTGCATTCATGTTTTCACTAAGGTTCAATGGGTATTCATTTTTCAAGAGAATACATGATTAAGGCCTTAGAATGGTTGGAATGTGACCAACAAGACATATCTTATGATATATGGGGATCAACTATGGTACTAAATCTCTAGTAATCATTTTCACTATATTATGAGAGTGGACTGCAGTATTATGAATAAGCCTAATGATTGGAATGGATTATGTTGGACATAAGTTAGTATTGTTTAAGGATAGAAGTTTTTTCGATATTATTGATGTGATGTTATAGTAATATATTTTTAGAAAAAGGAAAACCTACAGGACGGGAGACAACCCATCACGTCGGACAAGGCTGTGGGAATCGAACCCACGACGGAAGTGCGCCTGGCCTTTATCGCCTATCACTGGCCTACATGATGTCCCTGTTTAGTATAAACTAGTTTTATTATATTAATAAGTATGATATGTGAAGTATAAGTCCATTTTAGGAACCATATATGATTAATCTCACTATAGATGGACTTATGTATTTTTTTGATAACATTTCTAACCATTTGTTTCAGATAGATGGAATGACCCATCATTCTATCACATGATATGCTAACACATCATGAATGACAAATTCAACTTCATTTATTTAAGGGATGAAGTGGAAATTGTTCAATTCACGAACAACAGTGAGATTGTACCAAAATCATGTATGTATTTCTTTTAATTCATCACCTTTAGGGAAATGATCTTGAAAACTAAAAATGTTGTCCTAGTTCCCTTATATCCGATGAATCAGATGGTACCTTAGATCATCACAAATCTATTGGTTTGAGATTGTTCGCTTTTTCATAGCCATGTTCTCTACCACTCTCCATCATAACATGATGGTTAGGTTTCTCTTCCATATCCATATTTTTACCTATGTTCTCCTATGTGGAAACCCAGTGATGAGTTAATTTGGGTAACTGTTACGTTTCATAAATTTGTTTTTAAAGCCAAGTTCTAGTATTACTTTTTACGATGTGAGTTTCTATTAAAGAAACATTCGAGTTGTAAACCATTTATAACCCCGACGAATTTCGAGGGCAAAATTCATTTTAAGGGGGGTAGAATGTAACACCCCGAGATTTTATGAAAAATATTCTTTTTAATTTCATTAATGTCTTGTGTTGTACGCTACACCAAAAGGAGCTTTCACAACACCCATCCTTGACTTTCCATTCATTACACGCAATCACGACCTTCCTCGATAGTGTGTGTAATACGCAATACCGAGTTTCACTAAACAACGATATGCTATTAAAATATTATTAAAACTAGCTGTTATGAATAGTAATAAGCACTTTTTGAAATTTTGTAAATTTTATTTTTCAAAATAAAATTCATTTTTGGATTCGAAATATCGAAATTAGCTTAGGGTGAAATTTTGGTACTTTTCGGATAACTTTCATATTCTGATGAATAGTGAAAATTATTAAATTTTAATTAAAAACAACTTTTTTAATCCAAATAATTAATAGTGATATATTATTAATTTGAGTGGTTTTAACGTATATTTGGAATATATTTTTACAATTTAATACAATGTTGGTTATTGTATATAATTTCACATTTAAACCAGACATAAACAACTGTCAATCTTTTGATAGTTATTATCTCTTAAGAACACGCTATTTGTTTTGACGATGGGAATTAATTTTTTAATTAATTAATTCAACTGATATGTTTTGAATTTGGTAAAATAGACATCATTTTTGAATTCATAATATCAATTATAGATTAGGCCTAATTTTTGGTATTTTTCTGGAAACTTTCATTTTTTGATGAATAGTGAAACCACTAAGTGGTGGTTAAAAAAATGAATTTTTCATAAAACTTAATTTTACCGCTTCTGTGAGTGGAATTTCAAAAATCCGAGAGACACGGTTGATTTCAGTAATTAAATGTGGTTCAATGAGATGAAAATAATTTTTGGTGAATAGTAACTTTTTACTTTTTTTTACAACGGTTAAAAGTAAATAGGGTAATTAAGGGTAAAAATGATATTATTATTATCCTAACACATGTCCTAATTCTATTGGATAAGTGTAATTCGACCAAAAACAACCTTAGGAATAAAATATGACCATTTAGGCCCACTTGGATTAGATTAGGACATTTATTATTAATTTATTTAAAGAAGGGTTAAAATAGATAAAATCAATGTTTAATAAGTAAATAATTTTTAATATACGGTTACAAAAAATATAAATTAGACTATAAATATTCATTATAAATATAAAAATATTTCCTACATAATTATATTTTATTTGTAATTTTTAGACTTTAAATAAGTTAATTTATTTATGACACAAAGATGATGTAGTAATTATCTTATTAATGAAATATTGACATAATTGATGTTATAAATACCGAAATAAATGTAATTTGAGACTTTTTATGAATTACACTAATTTTATAGGTTAATATGACATGTTATTATTGATTTAATTAACTTTTTTTAACTAATCATTCTGTTATGAGTTTCACAAAAATCAATTACTAAATAATGATAAAATTTACATAAAATAGTTTTTAAAACAAATATTATATTATTAATTTTTATTTTATTCCTAAAAATATATGGTTCGGCCAAATGACATATATAAGGTTATATATATTAATAATAAACAACTTGGGGTTCTTTTGGCTTCTTTTGGTACGTTTATTAACCTTATAGTGTAAGAACACAAAAAGACACTGTAAAAATAAAATTATCTAACTTAATGTTAAATATAAATGATAAGGTTAATATGGGAACCTAAACTTGTCTAAATTATATTGGATGAGAGTATTGTTACCCATCTCTACCTTATCTTATAAATAAATCAATTTGGAGATATTTAAAACCGAATTTGGCTTTATAATAAAATAATATTTTTATTTTTTCCAAAAGAGCCCATCTCCTCCCTTATAAAAGGGTACCTCCTCCCTCTCCTCCTCACACCACATTGAGCCTTCAAGAATTTCCAAACCCTACCAATTTTTCTTATACACTTTCCTAGAAACATACCAGAGGCCTTGGTCTTCTTCAAAGACCAATTTTAGTTCTTTAAAATGAGGTCTCAAAGAGGCGCTTCAAAGAAGAGGTAATGTCCGTTACCGATTCTTTCAACTGTATTTCTTCATCCACTTCTTCTTCTTAGGTTGTTTCATTATGAAGTAACAACATCAGTATCACTCTTATACTGATATGTTATTATATGTATTAAACATCCCTATTTCACCATCTATCCATCCTACGGAAAATGAAATCACCACGTCTGCGTACGTACGAAATACCGTCTCCACACTATGGTGTAATCTATTTTCCACCACCACCATACTTGGATGGGTATAATGGTGTAAATAATAACTATATATTATTATTGTAATGTGATATTTATTCATAAATAGTATACATACACTCCAATACAATTCCATGATCATGAGAACGATATCATCGCTCGTGCGTACGTATGGACTACCGTCTCCACGACGCGATGAGATTCATTCTCCACGTTAACCATTCATGAATGATTATACAGTATATATAATAAGTAATCCTGAAAAAAGTTACATAATAATGATACTATATTTATGTGAATATATATGTAAGTCATCTACTTAATTCCATTCAACTCAATAAGGAAACGAAAACAGCGTTCATGTGTACGTACAGCCTAGCGTCTCCAAGAACGGTGTATTTATTTCCATTTAATGATCTATTATATATATGTATATTCTGAATATATATTATATATAAATCATGTTTTATATTATGGAATTAAGTAATCATGATCTAAGTAATGATATGAATTATTACATGTCAAAACATGGATGACAAATGAAACGATTTTACCCAAAACACTCTTTAACATGGAATTTACAAAAGAACCAGTAAAATAAAGTCATAAGTGAACCATATATGATATAATAACTATGAGTATGATTCTGGAATAAGTAAATAACATTATTTAAATCATTATACAGGAGGTTAGGACACTTACATAGAAAATCGGACCTATGGTAAGGGAAAATATCACAATCTCATTTTTATCCGAGATTTTTTATACATTGGAATTTATTGGGGTGTATTTTATCATCCACATCCATGTTTCCTCAATATGTAATATTATTTCCATCCACCTACAATTGTTTAAATCCAATTTTACCCTTCGGTGAGTTATTAGTAAAAAATATGAAAGGAATCTTTTGTCGTTTTTCGTACGAGGTACTTTTTGACTTTTTCGACAAAAGTACGAGAAAAATGTTTTTTTAACATATATGGAATGAATGGATTTTAAAAAAATTATTTCCAATAAACTTCCTTTACAAGTTTTCAAGTTTATTTTTAATCATATTCTTTTAGTTTAACATTGTATGACATGATAAGAAAGGAAATATTTTTTTGAAGTAGAAAGGATATTTTCCTCAAGAATGGAGTTCAAGTGTTTTATCAAAATTATTTTCCATCTAAGATAATAAAGCATTATTTTTTTTATCCCTATTATTACATTGATTTGATTATGTTGTGATGGAATTATTTTTATGAATTCCTTTATCTTATATGAATTGTTTTATGATGTCACGATGTTTAAGAATCCCATTTTTATTAAATAGGTTATGCTATGATGTATGGTTTATTATTTTGTGGAACACATAAGAATGGTATCATAATGAGATGGGTGGGGCCTATATATCCCTCCAATGCATTGGGTAATGATTTTATATCTCATGAGATAGACATGGCTGGAACGGCAGTTTAAACCGGTTCAGTGAAACAGGACTGAAATGAGGAGTGAACTCGGTTTAGAAATTGACTTTGTACACTAAGATAGTCTTGGATATGAGTCTTGACTAATAAGAAATGATTATCTATGATTATGTGTGTATGCCACAATGTTTCATGTTTTAAGTTATCATTATTGGGATCACATTTAACTACTATTATTTATCCCATGTTATGATATTATAATCTATTTTGCGAGTTATGATTTCCAAAATGATATGTTCTTATGAATATGATGTGATTGATATTTCTTTTATTTACCCTTACTGAGAATTTGAGATCACCATTTTATGTTTTCTTTTCCCCAAGATATAAATAAAGGTTTTAGGTAAAAAAATATGATCTTTATGGGAGATGTTGAAGATCTTTCACCACGATTAGAAGATTATATTTTGAGTTTCCAAAGACACTAAACTATTACGGTCCTTGTGTGTGTGTTTTTGTTATGTACTAAGTATTCCGAAAAAGTAATGTAATTTCCATGTACATCAAGCATAGGGTATCTACAGTTTACCTATCCATTTATCAGATATAATAGGTATCTCATATCACAGTATAACAAAAAATTATATATCCCAGTAAATATATAAATCTCTATAATGATCCTGGCATGTCAATATATATATGTATCACTATATGCATGTTATAATGCATGAATACTCATATTCTACGATACCAAGATATAATTATACATCTAAGGAAGAAAAAATCATTAAATAATATCCTCATAAAGAATTATAATAACACATGGTGAAATAAAATAAGATATAATTAAAAATATCCTAAACAACAGTCCACCTGTGGGAACATGAATCCCCCCCCCATACACTGATTAACTACACTATTGAACGATCTCATTACCATGTCTTGATATATCCTTTTCTTCTTTCAACAATTCTAAAATAGCTATGGAATAGAAAAGAAACCTACTTTGATACCATTTTTTTACAATACCTACCCCCATCACTCTCTCATGTGGTAGAAAATGGTTGTTTATGAGAACTCAAGAATGCCTCTACATATTCTATGGGATTATGACTAGAACTGGGGGTGTAATAAGTATATTGGGGGGGTATTATACCCCCTATATTTAGAGTTTCAACTCATTGGAATAATTAGAATGAATAATAAATAACTATAAAAGAGTGTAAATAATGAAGGAAATACAATACAACAGAAACTAAAAAATTAAAGATAACTAAATAATCCAATAAATAAAAAAGGAATAATTTAATGATATTATGGAATGAAAAAAATGTCATGCTAATGGATATAAAATTAAATTACTTTTGGTCTAAAAAAATGACTCAACATTACCTGGTCCTAGACCCAATGTCTACCCTACCTCTAAAATCTAGACCTTCCAGCAAGAAAAAAATCAGTCTAAATTTTTTTTTCCCTTATCCAAATCTGAATCCATGTAGTTTTCTCTCGTACCAATTGTTGGCCTGAATATGGTTTCAATATAACCTATTATTGCAACACTCTATATCTAAACATAAACATTTTGATGGAATGTGTATGCAATAAGGTAACATAAATTCTTATTGATTAATTAATCAATTAAATTAATACCATATAATTATGGTTTAGTGAAATGATAGAATGTCTTAGATCATGTCTCATAACCATTACATCCATTACCATATTACCATAGTAAATCATAACCTACCTTGGTTCCATTCTGGAATGTCTCAGAGTACATAGAAAAACCGTGCCAACCATAACCTTATAAACAATGTGTATATCGAATAAATCTATTTGAAAATCGATATATAATAATTTCATTATTTAATCATAGCCAAGCCTAACAAATATGAAATTTATCATGTATTAGGGAATATCCCGTTATATAATCATTTCAGCATGACTCCGAGAAAATTGTGGTATATGATCATTTTAGCATGTCTTGGGGAATAGCCTCATATATATGTATTTTAGCTTGCCTCGGGGAATTTCTCAGTATAGAATCATTTCAACATGTTTCGGGGTAAATCCAATCATTGAATAAATTTATATTGTCCCATGGGGTATCCTGATATATATGAATTTTATAATTTCATCTGGGAAAATTCCCAATATATAAGCATTATAGAGTTTATATCAGAACAAATGTCACTATAATATGGGTATCATAATATCACAACATTGGGCTTAATGGTTAACTACGAAAATTACCATTTATCATCCAATTACACATTTCTTTTATCATTAGTTTATAAACAAAACCTACTAGTTATCAAAATAAATAGGTCAATTCATAATGAATCTATAACATGAAATCGCCAAGATCCCATGTCAGGAAAGAAATACATTTATAAAATAAAATTTTTATTATAATAATGAGATTTCTCACCTAAATAATATCCATAATTCATGTCACTACCAATTATATACAATGATACTTTAAGGAATAATCTAGTTCATCATTTAGTTAATTCAAGCCAATGTTATATTGGTATATTTAAAATATTTCACATACTTATAAATTTTCAAACACCAGGGTTAATGTTTAACCCCTACATTTACCTAAAAATAATCCAATGATTCCAATAGTATTCTACAATAAGAATGAATGTGTTTATGATTGACAAAAGGTTCATAGATCATAGCAGATCAAGATCAAAACTAACAATGCATGTAGTCAAGAGATTATACTACAATGATCGTATAATGATAGAAGATGGTAGCAAAACTAATGAAAACCCTCCTAATAAGGAACATATACTTTATTGGGAAGTCTATAAGGGAGTGAAGGATTTAAAAATCACAAGGAAGGTTTCTCTAGGATGATAGGGAGAAGATGATCATGATTTGGAAATAAAATTGAACTGTAGTACATATTTTAAAATGGATGATCCTGAAATTACATGAAATATAATATAGTTACCTGTCATGTAATTGTTTTTTGATCGATGCACTGAAAACCCCTTCTCATTAGATGATTATTTATTCTAATTGAATATTACATGACATTGAATATAGTTATCCAACATTTAACTATTATGAATAATGTTTTCATCCCATTTTCCATATAAAACTCTATCCCCTGATTAGGATTATCAACTTACCATGTACCCATGGTATCCTTCAACAGATTTGTATGAAGACTCTATAAAGGGGAACAACCATAGAGCATTTTCATCATCCCCAATGAAGTTTGTACACATATATAGAATAAATGACCACAAATTTTATATCAAAAACCTCAATGATGGACCTAAATAGAGAAAATATAGTATTTTACAACCTCCCCATCATATAACATCTCATCCTTGAGTATATCTAGGAATCAGTGGGGGTCTCAGTAAACAATTCTGGCCACTATGATCACATAATAGACTCTATCTCCATGGTTTCCTCTTAAACTCACCCATGCAACAACTTCACTTGAAACAATGCTAATGTTCTACCTCCGATATATATCTCACTATGATCCACAACCCATATCATATTCTCCTCAAATGACACATTATAACTAAGATCAATGTATTGTACATTTATCTCAAGGGATGGATCATGATAATATCTATAATGCTGTGACATTTGAATTATATTACACATGTTAACGTAGCATTGTGGAAGTGTTAAAAGGTACAACACATGACTGACTATATCCACATTGTTGAATAGTTTGAAAAACCTAGGCACTAGCTGCCATTGTTTTCTAATATGACATTTCTACAACCTAGGGGACACCTAAATGAAATCATGATGACGATACTATAATTATATCAGTCTTCTATAATGGTTAGTGAATAAATTATTCATTCTCTAAATGATCACCAACTTCAACCCGATCAGCTAAAAATGCTCATAGTTTTCCTACATGAGACTAGGCACATTAAGCACCGACTCACCATCCTCCATCCAATAAAGCAGTGAATGACATGGTCTACCATAACCCCCCCATCCATTATTTCACTCTACAATGAATCAGGGAAGATGTTATTATATTAAAACTCCACGACATCCACATATCATTCCCAAAAACAACTATATGTGAAACATAGGCTCATAACATATCCTCCAGAACCTGAACAGTCTAGTCAGATTAACTGTAAATATAATAATGAATGGTCTCAATTGAAATCGATCATGATCTAAGGTCATTTGGAAGATCCTACTAAAACATGATATGAAATTAAAAATGGTACTTTTCAGAGCACTGTGTAGCCAAAATACATTGTGCACATAACGACTGGAAATAATATCAGTTGAAATGGTCTCCCAGATAATAATGTAGTGCGAATCCTTAATAATTTGATCTAATATCCTCCATATAAAATCCTAAGTATGGGTGGTACTAGGAAATCATGTTATGAGATCAATAGTAACATCATAATATTTCCCCTATAGAATGGGAAAATGTTGAAGGATCCCTGCTGGCCACTATTGATTTCCCTTCATCGGCTGATAAGTGAAACATCTCTCCAAAAATACTTCTACATATTTAATCATTCCTAATTAGAAATATTTTATACATTAATAATGATACATCATGTCAAACTAGGTTGAAACTCTCATAGAGAATCATAAACCTCGCCCATTTTATCCCCATGTAAGCAATTATGAAACCATACTTGTCCAAAGAAAACAAGACAATTTCTGCTACTAGGAAAACATTCTGATTGGATACCCCCTCCATATAAGTTGTCTATCTAAACTATTACATCAGGAATAGATAACTACTCAATAATTATCTGGCCCAAATGAATGGTTATAATTGGAGTTGAGATTAGAGGTACTCATCTATGGGACACCTGAACATCTATATGAATTTATTCAAAGATGTTCATTACCCACCACTCATAAAAAAACTCCTTTAATTCCTCTATCAGGATATTTTTAAATAATTAATTGAAAATTCTGTTTCCCATATCTAGTTTATAAGTCAAATAGATGTCATATAACTATATATATATTCAACCTACCATTTCTTTAAAATCTACAGGTCCCATTGAGAAATGATGTAGTTGAGGAAGTTGTGGTTCATGTATACCACAAACCTATCACCCATGTGATAATTAATTCATCATTTTTCTGAATGCACCAATTCTTCTAAAACCTTATTTTGAGTATGGTAATTCCTCTCTTGTGGTCTCCACTATATATGTAACACCCCAGGTAAATAAAGAATATGACATTTTTATTTTTATCCATATTTGTGAATGAAATATTAATATGACTTTAAAGGGGATGCTATGATCAATGGCGTACCCAACACAAAACAACGAGTTTCTTGGGAATCTTATGTTGCAATCTAATAATAAAATAATATTATTTTAAATGGTAGTTAACATGTAGCTGTTGTATTGGCGGGAATGGATAGAAATAACTAAAATATGATTATATATGTTTTTAAATGTTTTTACATTTATCCAATAAAAGATAAAGGCTTAAAATATGGAAAGAATTCAATTTTAGGCTTTTATACCCTAATTTTCACTAAAGGTTCACTTATCGCCTTTTGAAAGAAAACTATCATTAAATATAGTTTTTATCACACTTATAAAATCTTTTGGACCAAATAAAATGCTTCTTTAGAATCGGGACATCAAATTTTACTTTGTGTAATTTTTTGGTATTTTTCCGATAAAGTTCATTTTTTAATGAATAGTGTAAAATGTTGTGTTTTAATTCAAAACCTCTTTTTAATATAATTTATTTATATGATTAGATAATCTTTTGAATTGTTTTTAAAGTGAAATTAGAAAATATTTTTACCATTAAATCCAATAGTGGTCATTGGAATTAATTTCACTTTTAAATCGGACTTAAACTAGTATCAATCTTTTGATACTTATTGTTTCTTAAAGACACACTATTTGTTTTGACAGCGGGAGTTATTTACTAAATTAATTAATTCTACTTATATTCATTTAATTAGGTAATATAAACATCATTTTTGAATTCGAAATATCAAATATAGCTTAGGGTGAATTTTTGGTAATTTTCTGAAAAACTCCAATTTTTGATGAATAGTGAAACCACTAAGTGGTAATCAAGCAAACTAATTTTTCAGTTAAATGAATGTTTACCACTAATGTGTATTGAATTTTGAAAATACTACATACATGTTTGTCATTAGTATGTAAAATTTGGTTCAATGGGATGAAAATAATTTTTTGGTGAATAGTAACTTTTTTTCATTAATCGCGATTAGAGGTAATTAGTGTAATTTAAGGTAAAAATGATATTATAAAAATATGAAAACACCATGACAATTTTACTAATCCTATTTGATGAGCCACGGCCGACCAAGACAACCCATGGGTCAACTTGGGGACCCCATGGAGCCACTTTGGCTGGAAAATGACATTAATATATATTTATTTAATGTTAAAATTAAATTGACACAAACATGAGTTGTTTTACTAAAACAGTTTTTAAGTGGGGCTACACAAGTCCAAATTTTGACTATAAATATTCATTAGAAATATAAAAAGATTTCCTACATCATAGTATTTTTTTATAATTTTTAGATATTAAATAAATTAATTTAATTACGACATCATGATGATGCAACGATGACCTCATTAGTTAACGATTTAAATAAAATGGAAAGATAATGTAATATCTAAAACCTACACTTGTCCAAAAACTATTGTATGGGAATATTTCGAAGCCTTATCATCTTATCTTTGAAATATATCAATGTGGGACCTTATAAATTTGAAACACTTTTGAAAATAAAATAATAGTTTCATGATTTCCAAAAGTGCCCCTCCTCTCCTCTTATAAAAGGCCCCCACCTCTACCTCATTTCATACTCTCCTCAAGACTTTGGCTCGGCCATACCATGCCCATTTACTCTATCCACATACCTATCCTCATCCTATAGGATTCCCTTTGGGCAGAATCCTTTCAAAGGAAGCCTTTATGCTCAAATCAAAAGGAGTTACACTTTTAAAGGTTATTCATTCTCTCATTTTCATTTGTTTTATTTTGCTTCTCCAACCCCCAAAAATCTTTTTATTTACTTCTTTTGTAACAAAACCAGTATCTTCAATATACTAGGATGTTGTTAAATGATTTATTAGAGCTACACTCTCACACAACTACATCAAATGGTTAAAGAACATACAGTTTCCATGGATGGCGAAATTGTGCCTCCCGAAAAGATGATTGTTCAATACTCATCTAACACCTTCAAAGGTGGCCATTATGATGTCACTATTTTTATATATGATATATAATATGTTTATTAATTACTTAAGCTTCTGTATTTTTGATTTATGGCTTACCTTTATGGCTTCCATTATTGGTATGCGCGATATCTTCATTTTAGGAAGTGCGGACTACCGCCCCCAGAAAGTGATTTGATTCGTTAATACCATATGTGGGTTGTGTAAAGGATAAAGTTAATGATATTATATATGTTATTATACTGGAATTATAATATACTCTTATATCATTATGATTCCATTCCATAAAATACGAAATAGAAATGGAAGTAGCGTTCATGCGTACGTACGACTTACCGTCTCCATGAACGGTGCATTTCATTTCTTACCTCTAAATGTGATGTAATATTATAAATACAGGTATATGCTGAATATATATGATATATATGTTATCAAAATCATTAATATAATTCTGTATATAATGAAACTTTGACCAAATTAACAACATGTAAGTGTAAGGAGTCTATTTTTGACTTAAGAACCAAATACCGACAAAATGAACATTATTAACTTAAATGATTACATGATGTTCATAACATGGTATAAAAAGGGATAATTAACTTGAAAAAGGTTCATAAGCAAGTAGAGATTAACTCAAGCTTATTATTCAGGAGATTAAAGAGCGTTCAGGTCAAGTCGGATACGAGGTAAGGGATCCTACTCCTCTCTTTCTTTTTAAGTACACTCTTTTATGTCATTCCCTCTAAAGCTAATCTTTCTTGTTATTGGGATGTTATTTTATATTAAACATACTGTAATATTTATTTTCATGTGATTAGAGACCCTATTCTCTCCCATCAATCCATTTTGGAAGTTTTGAGTGGCGCCGTTAGGCTGCCGAATTTTCGTAAGAGATCTAACCTCTCTGTTTCTTTTTAAGTACTCTCATTTTTATCACTTCTTTTAAGCACATATTTGTTATGATGGGGGATGTTCTTTTATATTCTTCTTTATGTAAACTTTATATGATTATAGACCCTATTTTATGTCATCAATCCATTTTTTGTAAGTTCTATGTGGCGCCGTTAGGCTGTCGAGTTTTCGTAAGGGATTTTTCATCTCACTTTTATTCCCGTGAGATTTATGCTACATTTGCCACAATTTCCATTGAGTGGTGTATGTACTGCCAATTATTCTACTCTTTGTGTAATATAATTTCGTTTATGAGTATTTACATCAATGATTTATTGTCCTTCTTCCATGGGGTGTATGTTTTGAAAGATACCCATGTCGGTAAGGGAACCTTTCACCCTCCTCTTTTTAAAAGACTTCTTTTGTTGGGTCTTTTAATTTACCTATTGTTATGTTGGGATATGTTCTTATATATCCTTATTGATGTAACATTTATGTCCAAGTGATGAGATACACTTTTTATCTCTCATAAACTCATTTTGATGTGACGCCGTTAGGTTGTCAAGAGAACTTCTTAACCCAATTTCGATTTCTTTGGGTTCAACATGTAGTTATTGAATATGTCATCCTTTGAATATCTGTGAATGACCTTTTATTGTTTTACACTTAATATCCACTTATATTGGGTGTATTTATATTTTTAACACATAATTATGAGATTGATTTATCCTTAATTTAAGGATACCTTCTTTATAAGGGATTTCATCACATTTGACATTTCTATTGAAACCTCATTGTTGTTATGCACCAATTCACTATTAAATGGTGTGTATACTGTCCGTTGACATATTATATCATGAATCCCTTTATTCTCATTATATTATAAAGTTTGGATTAAATGTTATTCCGCAATTATTTGTATTCAATAGTCTCTATTTTTGTTAAAAATCTCTTTAACAAAAATATCATTTTAAATGTTTTAAAGATTTATTATTCTAAATCTTTATATTTAATGTCCATGTTTTCAAAATGGTTTTCAGTATTTATTTATATGGAAATTAATGTTATAAAATAATAATTCCATTAAAAGCTTCAAAGTGGTATGTGACACTTTGATTCAAAAATCTATTTTAAATGGTTTTTGAAAATGGATTGATTAATTCAATTTCTAGGAATTACTTATTGTGATTGCAAAGGAAATGTTGTTATTGAAATGTTTATATTTTCAATATTTTATGTGTAATAATGGTACTTGGACATTATGATGTGTGGTTCCGTGAATACCAGGACGGGTGGTTATGTTATAACCTCCAATGCATTGGGTATGGAAGTCGGCCGTAAGGCTATTCCATAAAGTATTTATGGAAATTGGCCGTATGGCTATTCCATTAAGTGATATGTGTGGAGTCAACCGTATGGTTATTCCACTTAAGTATGTTTATGTCCCAAGTTAACTTTATATATGTTATGTGTTCTTTATATGGGTTTTATGGTAATCCTTTGGTTACAAGAAGGTAAGTAATGATAATTTATTCAGTGAAGAGTTTTTACTACTTCATGAAGGTGAAGGTATTACTTTGGTAGAGTATACTTGGTTTACTTGATGTTTGAAAAACTAAAAGTTTTCATTCTTTGTGTATCCCTTACTGAGCTTTTTTTGCTCATCCCAAGTTTTTGGAATGTTTTTCACAGGTCACAGGGAAGGTACATGATAAGATGATAGAGTCAAGGATGTGTCAATAAAGAATCCATGTTTTATTATAAATATGTTTCTGTTGATGGGAAGAATGACTCCTGTCTTTTATGTAACCACTTTGTTTAAAGGTGGAATGTAATTCAAGTTTCATGATCTAATTCTCTAAAACTCTAAACCTAAAAAGATCCTCAACGTGTAATATTGCGATAACTCAAGATTATGTAAGGTATAAGGATGGGGCCTTATAGTTGGTATCAAAGGTCGGTTTAGATAACTTTAGAGGTTAGGTTATTCTCTAAGCACAAGTGACATTACCATAATGGTAATGATTTCAGAAAGAGTCCTAGTTTTAGATAAAGTGAATGAGTAAGTGTATCTTAGTGTTTACCTTCCTCATTAGTACATGATGGTTTTATTGAAATACTCACACTGACATTTCTGTTTTAAGTGAATGGATGGATCTAGCAGGCACCAAAGAGACAACATGTTTGAAGGAAACTGTGGTGGTTCTCTGATTAAGATACTAGATAAAATGGAGGATTCAATGAGGAAACTTTTGGTTGTCCTAAACCAAATATCAAGGAGTCATGATCAACCACTTGAACCTTGGTATGTTCTGTAATGCATCATGTATGAGATGAACAATTGATGTGGATGTTCAGGTAATAATTATAAAGGTAGCCATTAGAGTTTATATGATCCTTACTTTTGAGGTAATTATGGGTTATTATATGATATGCTGGAAAATGAAAGGCATGAGATAAACTTAAGGTTAAAATATGTAATGATAATTTTTGAGGATTTTATCCCTTTTTGGGGGAATGATTTGAGAATTATATAGTTTTTGAAAAAGGACAACACGCAGACCGTGTGACTACCCGTCGCGTCGGACAAAGCTGCGGGAATCGAACCCACAACCAAAGTGCGACTGGTATTTAACGCCTATCACTGGACTACGTGAAGTCCCTGGTTAGTTTGACTGATTCTTTTTAGTTATATTATTTTATGAATTAAGAGTAAGTTTATTTTGGGTTATTTATGAAAATTATTAACCTATCATGGAGGATATGTGATTAGGTTAATTTCTTTTCAAAACGAGACTTTAGGAGCAACAGATGTTGTTTGGAGATAAATGTTACGATTTAAGTTGGAAGACTATGTGAATAAATCCTTCAAACATTTGGGTTTCAATCTTAGATTAGTTTACTTTGATTAATTTTATGGACAAATTTTTTATCGAATGATCCTTGTTGAACTTTGCGTTTTGTTTCACAAATTTTGGAGATTAAGAATAGATTTTGTTTTTATAAAGGGTTATCCCTTTCTGGATTATCTGACCTTGTACTAACCTTTTTGGTTTTAGTTTTGGTTAAGGTTTGAAGACATGGTAAATGTATAGTTTTTTTTGTGGATTAGGTGGTTCTCTAGAAGTTGATTATAGTACTCTTAATGCGAACAAGTCTCCCTAAATACTCGTCTTTTGGAAAGAAAATATGAGTTTGACTAAGGAATCTAGTAAAAGTTGAAAGTCAACATGATAAGTGATTATGTTTCCTTATGATTAAATTCCTCAACAAAAATTAACTTAAAACAAAAATTTTGTCTATTAACTTTTCCTACTGGGGAATCGAATACCGTTTAACCCATCACAAGTTTGTGATTTTCTTATTGTTAACTTTCTCGTAAACATGTTTTCTATCACTCTCCATCAGAACATGACCCTATGTTTTCTCCTCCATTTCCATGTTTTCCTAAATGGATTCCTAGTATGGGATAACTCGGGTGACCTCTGTACTTTTCTTTCTTTATTTTAAAGTGATTGTTTTACCGACTCTTGTTCCGATGTGGGACTTTCAAGGATATTTCCAAGCCCATTTTTAAAATTGCGAGGACGCAATTTCCAAAAGGGGGGAAGGATGTAACACCCCAGGTAAATAAAGAATATGACATTTTTATTTTTATCCATATTTTTGAATGAAATATTAATATGACTTTAAAGGGGACGCTATGCTCAATGGAATACCCAACACGCAACAATGAGTTTCTTGGGAATCTTATGTTGCAATCTAATAATAAAATAATATTATTTTAAATGGTAGTTAACATGTAGCTGTTGTATTGGAGGGAATGGATAGAAATAACTAAAATATTATTATATATGTTTTTTAAATGTTTTTACATTTATCCAATAAAAGATAAAGGCTTAAAATACGGAAAGAATTCAATTTTAGGCCTTTATACCCCAAATTTCACTAAAGGATCACTTATCACCTTTTGATGGAGAACTGTCATTAAATATAGTTTTGATCACTCTTATACATTCTTTTGGACCAAATAAAACTCTTCTTTAGAATCGGGACATCAAATTTTACTTTGTGTAATTTTTTGGTATTTTTCTGATAAAGTTCATTTTTTAATGAATAGTGTAAAATGTTGTGTTTTAATTCGAAACCTCTTTTTAATATAATTTATTTATATGATTAGATAATCTTTTTAATTGGTTTTAAAGTGAAATTAGAATACATTTTTACCATTAAATCCAATAGTGGTCGTTGGAATTAATTTCACTTTCTAATCGGACTTAAACTAGTATCAATCTTTTGATACTTATTGTTTCTTAAAAACACGCTATTTGTTTTGACAGCGGGAGTTATTTATTAAATTAGTTAATTATACTTATATTCTTTGAATTAGGTAATATAAACATCATTTTTGAATTCGGAATATCAAACATAGCTTAGGGTGAATTTTTGGTAATTTTCTGAAAAACTCCAATTTTTGATGAATAGTGAAACCACTAAGTGGTAATCAAGCAAACTGATTTTTCAGTTAAATGAAAGTTTACCACTAATGTGTATTGAATTTTGAAAATCCGACATACATGGTTGTCATTAGTATGTAAAATGTGGTTCAATGGGATGAAAATAATGTTTTGATGAATAGTAACTTTTTTTCATTAATCGCGATTAGAGGTAATTAGTATAATTTAAGGTAAAAATAATATTATAAAAATATGAAAACACCATGACACTTGTCCTACTCATATTGGATGAGTCATGGCCGACCAAGACAACCCATGTGTCAACTTGGGGACCCCATGGAGCCACTTTGGTTGGAAAATGACATTAATATATATTTATTTAATGTTAAAATTAAATTGACACAAACATGAGTTGTTTTACCAAAATAGTTTTTAAGTGGGGCTAAACAAGTCCAAATTTTGACTATAAATATTCATTAGAAATCTAAAACTCTTTCCTAAATCATAGTATTTTTTTTATAATTTTTAGATATTAAATAAATTAATTTAATTACGACATCATGATGATGCAACAATGACCTCATTATTTAACGATTTAAATAAAATGGAAAGATAATGTAATATCTAAAACCTACACATGTCCAAAACTATTTGATGGGAATATTTCTAAGCATTATCATCTTATCTTAGAAATATATCAATGTGCGACCTTAGAAATTCGAAACACTTTTGAAAATAAAATAATAGTATCATGATTTCCAAAAGTGCCCCTCCTCTCCTCTTATAAAAGGCCCCCAACTCTACCTCATTTCACACACTCCTCAAGCATTTTTCTCGGCCATACCCTGCCCATTTACTCTTTACACATCCCTCTCCTCATCCTAGAGGATTACCTTTGGGCAGAATCCTTTCAAAGGAAGCCTTTAGGCTCAAATCAAAAGGAGTTACACTTTTAAAGGTAATTCATTCTCTCAAGTTCATTTGTTTTATTTTGCTTCTCCAACCCCCAAAACTATTTTTATTTACTTCTTTTGTAACAACAAAAGTATCTTCAATATACTAGGATGTTGTTAAATGATTTATTCGAGCTACAGTCTCACACAACTACATCAAATGGTTAAAGAACATACGGTTTCTGTGGATGGCGAAATTGTGCCTCCCGAAACGATTATTGTTCAATACTCATCTAACACCTTCAAAGGTGGCCATTATGATGTAACTATTTTTATATATGATATATAATATTTTTATTCTTTACTTAAGCTTCTGTATTTTTCATTTGTGTCTTACCATTATGGCTTCCATTATGGGTATACGCGATATCTTCATTTTAGGAAGTGCGGACTACCGCCCCCTGAAAGTGATTTGATTCGTTAATACCATATGTGGGATGTGTAAAAGATAAAGTTAATGATATTATATATGCTATTATACTGGAATTATAATATACTCTTATATCATTATGATTCCATTCTAGAAAATACAAAATAGGAATGGAAGTAGCGTTCATGCGTACGTACGGCTTACCGTCTCCATGAACGGTGCATTTCAGTTCTTAACTCTAAATGTGATGTAATATTATAAATAAAGGTATATGATGAATATATATGATATATATGTTATCCAAATCATTAATATAGTTCTGGATATAATGAACTTTTGACCAAATTAACAACATGTAAGTGTAAGAAGTCTATTTTTGACTTAAGAACCAAATACCGACAAAATGAACATTATTAACTTAAACGATTACATGATGTTCATAAAATGGTATAAAAATGGATAATTAACTTGAAAAAGGTTCTTAAGAAAGTAAAGATTATCTCATGTTTATTATTCAGGAGATTAAAGAACGGTTGGGTCAAGTCGGATACGAGGTAAGGGATCCTACTCCTCTCTTTCTTTTTAAGTACACTCTTTAATGTCATTCCCTCTAAAGATCATATTTCTTGTTATTTGGATGTTATTTTATATTAATCTTACTGTAATTTATATTTTCATGTAATGAGAGACCATATTCTCTCCCATCAATCCATTTTGGAAGTTTTGAGTGGCGCCGTTAGGCTCCCGAATTTTCGTAAGAGATCTAACCTCTCTCTTTCTTTTTAAGTACCCTCCTTTTTGTCACTTATTTTAAGCTCCTCTTTGTTATGATGTGGGATGTTCTTTTATATTCCTCTTTCTGTAAACTTTATATGATGATATTCCCTATTTGATCTCATCAATCCATTTTTTGTAAGTTCTATGTGGCACCGTTAGGCTGCCGAGTTTTCGTAAGGGATTTTTCATCTCAGTTTTATTCCCGTGAGATTTATGCAACATTTGCCACAATTTCCTTTGAGTGGTGTATGTACTTCCCATTATTCTACTCTTTGTGTAATATAATTTCGTTTATGAGTATTTACATCAATGATTTATTGTCCTTCTTTCATGGGGTGTTTGTTTTGAAAGATACCCAAGTCGGTAAGGGAACCTTTCACCCTCCTCTTTTTAAAAGACATATTTTGTTGGGTCTTTTAATTTACCTATTGTTATGTTGGGATATCTTCTCATATATTCTTATTGATGTAAATTTTATGTCCAAGTGATGAGATACACTTTTTATCTCTCATAAACTCATTTTTATGTGACGCTGTTAGGCTGTCAATAGAACTTCTTAACCCAATTTCGATTTCTTTGGGTTCAACATGTAGTTATTGAATATGTCATCATTTGTATATGTGTGAATGACCTTTTATTGTTTTACACTTAATATCCACTTATATTGGGTGTATTTATATTTTTCACACATAATTATGAGATTTATTTATCCTTAATTTAAGGATACCTTCTTTATAAGGGATTTCATCACATTTGACATTTCTATTGAGACTTCATTGTTGTTATGCACCAATTCACTATTAAATGGTGTGTATACTATCCTTTGACATATTATATCATGAATCCCTTTATTCTCATTATATTATAAAGTTCGGATTAAATGTTATTCCACAATTATTTGTATTCAAGAGTCTCTCTTTTTGTTAAAAAGTTCGTTAACAAAAATATCGTTTTAAATGTTTTAAAGATTTTTTATTCCAAATATTTATATTTAATGTCCATGTTTTAAAAATGGTTTTCAGTATTTATTTATATGTACATTAATGTTTTAAAATTATAATTCCATTAAAAGCTTCAAAGTGGTATGGGACACTTTGATTCAAAAATCTATTTTAAATGGTTTTTGAAAATGGATTGATTAATTCAATATCTGGGAATTACTTATTGTGATTGCAAAAGAAATGTTGTTATTGAAATGTTTATATTTTAAATATTTTATGTGTAATAATGGTACTTGGACATTATGACGGGTGGTGCCGTGAATACCAGGACGGGTGGTTACATTATAACCTCTAAGGCATTTGGTATGGAAGTCGGCCGTAAGGATATTCCATTAAGTATGTATGGAAATTGGTCGTATGGCTATTCCATTAAGTGATATGTGTGGAGTCGACCGTATGGTTATTCCACTTAAGTATGTTTATGTCCCAAGTTACCTTTATATATGTTATGTATTCTTTATATGGGTTTTATGGTAATCCTTTGGTAACAAAAAGGTAAGTAATGATACTTTATTCAGTGAAGAGTTTTTACTACTTCATGAAGGTGAAGGTATTACTTTGGTAGAGTATACTTGGTTTACTTGATGTTTGAAAAACTAACAGTTTTCATTCTTTGTGTATCCCTTACTGAGCTTTTTATGCTCATCCCATGTTTTTGAAATGTTTTTCACAGGTCACGGGGAAGGTATATGATAAGATGATAGAGTCAAGGATGTGTCAAGAAAGATTCCAAGTTTTATTTTAAATATGATTCCGTTGATGGGAAGAATGAATCCTGTCTTTTATGTAACCACTTTGTTAAAAGGTGGAATGTAATGCATGTTTCATGATCTAATTCTCTAAAACTCTAAACATGAAAAGATCCTCAACGTGTAATCTTGCGATAACTCAAGATTATGTAAGGTATAAGGTTGGGGCCTTATAATATAGAACCATAAGAAACCACTCAATACTCCAGCATCCAAACTGTTTTGAGTGAAACCATAACTGTGTCACATTACCCAATAAATGATTGAGCAAGTATATGAAATATTTGGATATTTTATGATGTAATCATTACATTCATCACCTAAAATATATTTTTTAATAATCATACTATAAAAAAATCACCCCCATTTCGTTCATCCATGACAACAGTGCTTCTAAAAAGGAAAGGTCATGTATAAGGAACTGATAATAACATTTAAACATCAGAAATATCTGAATCTCTATGATAGTATTGTTATATTCCCATGATTCCACGGTTTAATCTTTATCTAGGTACAATAACACTCATACCCTTGAGATAACTGGGCTCAGTAATGGAACTTTATCAATCTTGAAACTGAATTGGGTTAGCATTGCATAAATTCAATTCTCTCTCAACTTACTCAAGAATAGGTCTTGATTTTTGGTATGCTTGTCTGCTAACTACATGTACACTAATATTTAAATGAAAAAAACCATCAAAAAGAATTAAAAAAATTATGAATGATCATATTAATCATGTTCATGAAAAACAATGGTGCATTGGTCAATCCAAATGATGTCAATTTGAATTTATACAAAACATATCTTCTCTTGATAGTAGTCTGAAGTACAATTGATGGTCTAACCTTCAACCTATGTTATCCCGGTCTGAAATTTATCATGGAATTTTTATTCTAACCTCTTGGTAGATAAAATCTATCATTTTTGTGTGGAATAAGTTACTTGTTCTTTACCATCATATTAGTCAATTTACAATAATCCACACATAACCCAACAAACCTATCTACTTTCTTTGTGAGTATAACTAGATAACCTCAAGGATTGGTACACGACCATATGAAACAATTAGATTTATGATCATCTCAATGCATTTCATATTAAATTCTGTATGGTGTGATTGAAAATATATCTTCTCCCATAACAAAATTTATCATAAAGTCATTCTCTCACTCGGGTGTTAAGTCATAGAATTTTTCAGGAGAATGATCTCCAAAATGATCTACCACTGGATGAAAAGAATCGTGTTCCCTTCCACTATTATCTATAGTTAGATAATATATCTATACCAGGATAAAATAAAATAAAAACATAATTGGTCTTGCACAACTAGCCTAACAATCTCACTCACCTTGGGAAAATGGATTCTTCCTTCTAGATGAAGAATGGTAACTCTCTTATAGTAATAGTCGGAATGAACCTGGAATACAACTAACCAATCCATTCCAAGATTCCAACTGAATCCAATCGTTTATTTCACTAATAATTCTCAATAAAATGGTAACCTCCAATATCTATAAAACATGCCTTCAATCTTTTGATATTCCATAATCACACACCCAACGTTACGTAAATGGTAAAAAATCGTTAAATATCCCCCACATTAATTCCAAAGGCACTCTCAAAAAAACATATAAAATGTGACGTGATACACCTAAAAATATACATGAGAAATGGGAGATGATTCAAGAATATTACCTCTTATAGTAGAAGATCCTCCATCCACACTAGTGGGAGTATTCTATATAATTTTTGGATTATAATCTCCTCTACCCTGGGCTCCATCCGGACTCCCCTGAGCTATACCCTCTTTCTGGTACTTCCATTCATGTACGGGGTACCACATCCTCTACCTCTACATGAACATATTGTAAAACTCTAGATTCATAGATACTAAGTATTAGTTGAGTCCTTCATAGACTCTAGTACCTCTCTTATTCCTCTACAACATCTCTTCTACTGAATTCCCATATAAAACATCTATAGGATTATTATCCTACCACATGAATGACACTCTAATGTAGGGTATAGACTCTGATATAATTTTTGATTCCTCTTACCACACTAGTAGAACTAAAATGTAACACTATCCTGACAATTTATCACACTTCCATGAATACTCTACCAATTGTTCTCATGGAAAAACTATCACAGAGTCTATTATTACTACTTTGAGAATAGAACACAGTTTTCCTTTCAAAAACAGATTTCTAATGAACATGGACTCTCTCATTTTCCCTTTCATAATGACTGCCTCATTTATCATAAATATAAATAATTTTAAAAGTAACATGTTCAAATGTGACATGATATGATAGTGAATACCAACATGAATGCAAATCTCCCTGGAGATCTCATAAGCTATCAGAGATGGAACAAGGATTTTTATGTTAGTAAAATTTTCTACATAGTCCAAAATTATCATGCCCTCCTGTGTCAATTTCAGGAAATAATGGGCCCTATAATCCCTCAATGTCTCAGGAAAAAAATATTGAATGACATTTTCACAAATTCCACCAAATATAACACATCCTTCTATAAAATCATATGTATAATGTCTCACCATTGGGAGGATGGTCCATGAAGAAAATATGAAAAAAATAGTTGACCTCCAATCTATAGGTGTCTCAAGACGGTTAACGATTTTCTAGAAAGTCTAAACCTATATCTCAGATTCTCAGAGTCATCCCTCCCCTAAAGCTTTAGGAAGATCTTGTAGCTAGAAATCCCTTGTTCTCTCTAACATCAAAGGCACAATGTGAACATTAATTATTTAATGGGATATCATTAACCACAGAAAGCTGTCACAAAACCGAAAAACCATTTGATCCTATAGAACTATATGAATATTTGGATCAAAATTGTTTGGATCTTAATGATTTCCACTACTCTGATGTTTAACTTGATGATGAAGAATTTAATATCTCTACAATAAAAACATTCTCATTTGAAAATTTTATAAAGTGTGGTAAAACTCATGAAGTGACATCGATAGAGATTCACTACTCTAGGTCTCCCGAAACAAGTCTTAAAATTGTTTTAAGAATGATATATTATTTTATTTATTCCATTTATCATATATATAATTTATTTCATAACATATTTCAACATGAAACTATATATCAGATGAAATAGATATATCGTTATCATGAAAAATGAAAGTCAGTAAATATCCATATAGGCCAATTCTAATGCATGCATTCTCATCCTGCGCTATAACAGACCATGCCTATAAGTCTCAATAACAAATAAAATAATTATATAATAAACTCACACACAATGTGTATAAAATAAGTGGAAATAAAATCAAATGTATCAAGAAAATAGTATAAAAAGTTCCACCCTTGGGCCCTCAGATTTTTTCCCGTATATCAGTAATCTACTATAATGAAATATATAATTACCCTGACTCAACAAAAAATTGTATCCTTTAAAACTTCCCCAAATTTTAATGAAATAAAAAACCTCCTTTAATACCACTTTTTAACATCTCCTATGACATTACTCTCTCAATTACCTGAAATGGTGTGGTTATGAGAACTCAAAGTTACCTTTCCATATGACAGAAGCTACTGAGAAGAATCAGGAGTGTGATATGTATAGTGGAGAGAGTATTTAAACTAGTTAGATAGATAAATCATAGTGGAATATTTTATAATAATAATATATAAATTTTAGATATCATAAATAATGGAAATAATATAATACTGTAGAAAACTAACAATAAAAGCCGACTAAATTGACCGATAAATAAAAAATGAATATCATAATTTCATGATGGAATGTAAATAAATGTCATTATATATTAAAAACGTAAAATATTATAACGTTAAAATAAATACTCAACGGTCCTCAGTCTCTAAACCAATACATTCCAATCGAGGTAGAAAACAATCAACATCGTGGTAATTTTCCATTTTCCAATCCTCCATTAATGTAATCTACTCTGGTACCAAATGGTGGCCTAAATAGGATTTGAGTATAATTCAATAGTTCAACACCATCATCTGTAATCATAACCAGTCTGATAAAAAATTGTTTGAAATAAAACATTAAATAGAAATATTAATTAGGTAAATTAATACCAAATCACCCTACTTCAACACCATTATAGAATATCTCTGAGAATGCCTCCATTTCATGCCAACCATAATAATATACACATAAAAAAACATAACATAGCACCATTCTAGAAAATATTTGAGTGTGACTCACAACCATTCCATCTATAACCTTATAAAAATTGTGTAAATCAAAAAAAAAAGCCGAGTCAAAACTTACTATGTAATAATTTCCACATATTATAGTGGGAAAGGATGATATATAATAATTTCATCACATATAATGGAAATGCTTAGTTTTTAATAATTTTACCATCTCATGGGCATAATCTATATATATAAGCATTTTATCATGTCTTAGGACAAAACCCGATATATAAGAATTTAAACATGTCTCAAGGAATAGGTTGACTTATAATAATTTTCTAAAGTCTTAGGGAATATCTTGGTATATAATAATTTTAGCATGTCTCGTAGACTAGACTTGTATATATAATTTCATCATTTAGGATTTTCAATATCCCTTATATAAGAATTACAGTGTTTACATCACAACACATGTCAGAGCAATAAGGATTTCACAATACCACAACATCCAGATTATTGGATAATTATTAAAATTACAATTTATCTTCCAATTACACATATCATTTATCAATTTTTTAAAACCAAAAAATATTCTAGTTATATCAACTAAAATTCCAGGTCAAGGTGAATCCATATCAAGAAATCACCCAAATCACATGTCATGCTATACAAACATTTTTCCATTAAACAATTCCATTGTAATATTTGGTTCTCTAAAACAAATGGTCTCAGTAATCTAGGTCGATAGAAATTAGATCCAATGTAATTCCAGGGAATATGGTAGTTCATTATTTAATTAATACAAGCATAGGGTATGTTGGTATAAGGGAAATTTTTCACATACTTGACAATTATCAAACAATAGGGTTGTAGTTTTGACCCCTAACTGAAATAGTCAATCAACTAATGATTTCAATAGGATTATAAAAAATTAAAGAAGGTGAAAATGTTCACAATAAGGTTCCTATATCATAACTGATCAATATAAAAACCAAAAATACACACAGGAAACAGATTATAATTTGACAATTAGAGAACTATTTAAGAGAAGAAGAAAACTTAATCAAAAAAACTTACTATGGATCATAAGAATGATTGGTACAAATGAAGTGATTTTAGGCATCTAAAATCACCTATAAAGTCACCCTAGGTTGAGTGGAATATGATTCTCATGAGTTTGAAATAAAATTCAACCCTATGAAAAGAATTAAAATAATAAGTCGGTTACACAACCTGTAATATAGTTTCTCATCATATAATTATTTTTTGAGGGATATGCTGAATAAAATATCCTCTCATATTATGAATTATTCTAATTGAGTATTACATGATGTGAAATATTGTTTCTTTACATGTAACTAATATATGAAATGTATTTCATCTCAATTTCCTAATAAAACCCAAACCCCGTTTAAGTCTTCTCAACTTATCAAGAACCCATGGTATCAGTCAACCCATTTATAACCAGTACACATTAATTTGAAAAACCATATATCCTCAAACCTTAGGTATTTTCCCCAAAAAATATTCTCATTATCCAAACAATACTCAGGAACCAATCCTCAAATAAAACACTCAAATATGGGCGTACTTGGATGAAGGAATGACCTATATATGGGAGAATGACTTCTTTACCACAATATGTATATTATAGTGCCCCTTAAACACTATTCACGAATAAATTGAAGTTCAAATAAACTATTCATCACATGTATAATCTATTACATGATATAATATTTTCCTTTAATGAATCCTCAATAAAACAAAATAACTTTCATTACTTCTCTTTATTTCTACTTGGGTCATGATTTCCTCCCGTAATCTTGTATGATTTTCCAATATTTTTTAGGGTAATCATCGAGTGATAGACCATTCATCTAATTCATTCCTACTACTTATGGTCCCACCTTAAATAGTTTTAACTATTTAATTCTTACTTTCAAAACACCCAAAGGCAGCTACACTTCATCAATCACCTTTCACTCTAAATATCATTGAAAACAAATATTAATTTTTTTGCAAAAAAATCATCATCACCATATGGTAGGATCTTATTTTTTTTACACACAGATTCCAACTAAATGAGTTGAAAGTGGTAAAATTTTAATCGTACATATCATACATATCTTTGAATCAAACATGATTCAAATACAGTTTAACTTCATCTAGAAACATGAAACCTTATCACTAACCGTTTACTATCACTATTTGAACCATACAAATTTATACAATAAGAATTTCTCTTATAATTAGCTCTAACAACTTGTATAAAAAAATTCACACATGGATCAACCCCCCTTAAATCTCTCACTTTAGAATAAAATATAATGATTCACATCCATTCCTCCATTATCTCTTATTAGGATAATTATATTCCTCAAAATTTCCTTACAGCTTTATGTTCGCACACTATGATCTTAATCATCCCATCCAAAAAAAGGAAATGAATCGCCTTAGAATATCAAAAACTACAACCATTATTAGAATATATATAATGTTACAAGGTCCTTCTATAAATCATTTATCCAATACTCCATCCATAAAAATCTTCGAAAAAAGATACAACATCATCTTAATAAAATTCACCCCTGAGTAAAACGGTGTTCATTTTTTATGTGAATCGAACTTTGAAAAAAAAGTACTAAATAATTTCTCATCTATAAGAGATCTTGTAATAGTCCTTTAAGATAGATCTTATCCATTATATCTTCCATTATATTAATTCACTCTACATTCGTTTTCAAGAGTTTAAATACCATTTGAATATTTGAAATTCAACTCCCCATCATTCCTCCAAAATTGAACACATATCAGAATTTCTTTTTCTAAGAGTCCCCATATACACCAGAGTAGAAGTGGGAATACCATTTTAATAACACATCTATTCTTAATGAAATTTTAATGATTTTATAACATTTTATGTGAAATTTAATTAAATTCATGAACTCTCAATTATATCCTTCATGATTAAATATGTAAATGCTATTGAGGACGAATTCATATTAAATATTTTGTTTACAATAAACCATGGAATATATTAATCTTCCAAATATTGATCTATAGGAAATATTTTACTTGTACTCTACCCTAGCATTTTTTGTGGTGAATTCTCCCTGGTCCACATGAATTTTCAATCATGGGGTGTTCATCAATTTTTCCTCTCACTTGTCACAGTATTCTATAACATTCTTAATGTTGTAAAACTAGCTCAGGTATGAAGTACTGAATCATATATCCATTAAAATATGCATTCCCAACATATATATAGAAATTATAAGATCATTCATATCATACTTTGGGAAGTCCAACCTTTATCTCATCAGTCATTTCCTTCACTATAGTGAAAATAATCATATCCTGAATGTAACAAATAAAATAATGAAACTCCCATCATTGAATATCATTCGGTAATAGTATTGATCCCCATTGACCAAGAGGAACTTTCTCCCCTTAATTAAGGTAATGAAATTCTAATTCCACTTCCATATGGGTCACTTAAAAAAATATGGTCTTCTACTCATCTATCACATAAGGACCATGTTCTGATGCACCTCTAAATCTGATTGTTTTAGATGAAAACACTTAAATGAAATAAAACGGAGTATTGTCTGGGTTGTTTTATATTTTACTACTACTAAAATGATTTTAAAAAATACAGACCCTCCAATTATCAAAACCCTTTCATGACTATTAATTCCATGTACATCTCTCGACCATCTACTTCCTCCTTTATTCGATACATAATTTTTTTGTAAACAAAATTATTCCAAATAGTCCTTTTCAGGAACTCTAATGTTCTAGACACATTGATGGAATAAAATTAATATCTCTTGTAAATTCCTAACTCATTCATGTATTTAATATTCCTAACAACTTCAAGGATCTCAGGATCTGAAAAATCTATTAGAAGAGAGTAATTTAGATTAATCTCATACCTCTACACTTGGATCCTAACTCAGTTATAATTGTAAGACTCACTTTATCGATATAAATTTTTTTAGTAAATATGGACATGTATCTTCTAGAGAACATTATTTTTAAACATTGACCTAATAATCCATGCTCCTAGATACTTTTGGTATTTCGGGCCTTATCAAAACCAGCAAAATAATAATCCCATTCTAAATAACATTTTAATATTCTAGTGTCCCTAGTACAAATATATTTTATAAATTAAATGAATCATTTATAACATTCATATATACATTAAGTTATAATTTTTCCTCTGATGGTGCAATTAAATCATCATTATTCATTTCTATGTCATATTTCATCCTCATGATCTATTCATTCCAGATAAAATTTCAACTTATTTCCAATATTCAATGGTTCTCCCCCAGATTAAAAAACCAATTCTTCTTTTATATATCATACAGAGTACACCTTTTGTTTGTTTTCATCAATATAGAATATGTATTCATATTGATCGAGTTTTCTCTATATTTCAATATTTCCAAAAAGATAACACATTTTGGAAATCCATGTAAAAATTTATATGCCTACTTTTTTTAACTAAGGTCTAGTATATCCTCCATGTGACTATATTATGTTATGTACAACTTGGTTGGGTCTTATCCCCCTGTATTACATTCTACTAATTACATCACTTGAATTATCTTCTTCTATAATCCCTTCCATTATCACACCTCTAGAATAATTTCTCATAACAAGCATCTTGTTCCATAATATATCTCCATCATATGATGGTTCCAAATTCATTTAAAAAATTCATGAGAAGGAAATCATACGAATAATTTGTCCCATTTTTAGTAAAGGATACATTGAATAATATCCCTCCCAAAAAATGAATAGGAGATGCTCCATATATGCTTGTATGAACCTACTCTAGCTTATGGTTAATTGGTTAATTAACTTTAGTACGGAATAAACACATTTTTCTTTCTATATATACAGTCATTAACTATCTCAAACCCCAAGATTCAAATATTTTGAATACCCTTAGAAGCATCGAATTTCATCCCCAGCTCACTCATATTACCCTGATGGGCATACAATAATTTTGTGGAAGTTGATTCTATGAAATCCATCATAAATTTCAATACACATATGAGGTAAGATGTCTCATCCCTAACTCCATTTTCCACAACCATGGTAGCATTAAAAATCAATCTTGAACTATCTATTAAAATTTAATTGAATATTGCATTATCTATCTACCTAATTGATACTATGTTATTCTTTATTCCAGATATTTTTCTCACACACTTCAATTCCGAAAAATACTTTTTACATTTACAAAAAGAGATTTCACTAGTTCAATTAATATTATTATATTAATTCTCTAAAATATGACCCATTTTTAACCTTTTATAAATAAAATTCATCATCCTTCCCTCTACCTGTATTATATTAAATGAATCTACATTTTCATTAATCTATGAATCCTGAAACTAGTGGACATAAAAATTAAACCAATATTATATTATTATAGATGATTCATATATCAAAATTTATAAGTTAACCCTCTATATTTCACTCTCCACCCATTAAAATCCTTATTTCTGTAGCCTTTCATCCTAAAATTCCAAAACAATGGACTACGTTCTATTGAGCTTATCAGGAACCAAATACTTCTTCATTTACCTTTTACAAAACCATTCTATTCTATGAGACATACTCTTGTATATGTACTATAATACTTACATAATTGTTTTCATCTAATTATCAATAATTTCCTCATTAATGATTTGGTCCTTAATATTAGAAAACGCTATAATGGTATTACCACATGATTTTCCCATTGTTTTAACCATCACATAATAAGGCTCGGGGGGAGAATAAAAGTAATTCCCTGTCACCATATCTAATGTTGAAATTCAATGAATCCAACTGAATCCTTATAATGTTGATTTAATTTATCTTATCATCCTTTTTTTAACATCATATAACATTTTTTAAAAACCGCCGCAAATGGAAGAAATTATAAATTTTGATTTGATTCTAATACATATCAATGATGGTCTGCATATATTTTTAGGTAGTTATATCTTCTCGAATAATATTATACATGTATGGGGATACTAGTAACCATACGAATCCTAATGCTTAATATATGTAAATTTCCATTTTCACTTACTTTTCTCTTTCATCATGGTATCATTTAACGTTAGATCATTATAATCGTATAGCACGAAATCCTCCATATGTATTCTCTAATAAAAAAATATGTTTCATAGAACATATCCATGTATTCCATAACCTTATCCAATGTGATTTCTCATTATTTTAATGAGATCTGACTAAATTCTATAATTAATAAGAGGGATCAAAAAATATATTCCAAAAAATATCTTAACAGGAAAAGGGAAAATAATAAAGTTCAACTGAGCTCTCAATCACCTTCATCAAGGTTTAACTATAATATATCATCTAACATAATATTTCAATCCAACATTCAGGATTATTTATATCATCTCGAAACTAAACTAGATGATGCTGAGTTAAAATTATGATATTGAATCAAAGTAAAATATGTTTAAACTACATTATTAGATACATTAAATAAAATAAAACTCACATAAATCAACATATTAAAAATAAAAACACATAGAGATTATAATTAACTAAATTTAATGATCTAAATAATGTAATTCAAATGAATACAACAATTTTTTATTGTTTTGAAGTTAATCATAGGTCATGGGGGGGTGCTGACTAGTTGAAGTTAATAAATACTTATATGATTACAATTTCATGCTTCTTTTCATTGAATTATTCAAACCACAAATAACATTCACAACCATCTATTGAAATTGGTTACACTATCTTTTGATATCTTCTGGGAGTGATTACACATAGCTCTTTCCAAGGAAACTATCTTCCTATTCATTCAACGGGTCCCACTACCTCAACTCTTTAATCTGGTATACTTTGATCCCTTCCAATAACATGAAAGAAAATCATAAATTTTCCCATAGTTATCAATAAATAAGTACTGTTTTTCACACAAATTCAAATTATCTGAGTTGATAGTGTGTACCATTAAATAATGCATACTAGTTCTACATTATGATAATTCAGACTATAAATTTCAATTTTCAATCAAATAGACACCTAAACTTTTTACACTGTCACTCCACCTTGGTAATATAAACAATCAGAAAAAAATACATGAAATTATCCTTTGAAAAGATCTAATGGAATAATCAGATGATGATTTTCACATATGGTTGAAAATACAACAGAAATAAACATTACAATAATATATATCAATTATATTCAGCATCATAATGAATTAGTTAAATCCATGTTAGTGGAAAATGAATTTAAAACTTTATAAATAACACTTTTAGCATAGTTGGGTGATTCCATCCCAGTCTTTACGAATTTATCGATTATATATTCATATTGAAAATATAAATGAAAACACTACAACTATTAGAGAACATAGTCATGATAATAAAATATTAATGGATTATTTTTTTAGAATAATAAAATGGAAAGCATAACTAAGAAAACAAATTCCTTTTTATGAATTAGTCAATTAAAGAAGTCACAAATTAAATGAAGGATGTGATATGTATTCAAAAATATTTTTCTGTTTATGTTTGACCACATTATCTGAAAATTTGGAATTAAAAATATTCTTATCCCCTTGATATTGGATTTTTGGCATGATACATTTTTTGATGATAAAAACCATTCATTATTTTATGAGGTGAATATGGTTATTATAAATCCTAGACTCAATTATAGGAATCTACAAACATGTCAAAAAAATTGTATGTTATACGAGTGATACTACTCTAACATTGAAGAGTGAAAAATAGGGTGCACATCAAGATCAACATAAAATAATAATAATGATGGTTAGAATCAATGTACTACCACTAATAAATATGAAAAGATAACTCAAAGAAATGTTTGAAATTACTTTTCTTTAAAACTATTATTGTGATGATTGTTTATTCCATATATAATTAAAAACATATGAAGTGGCATGAATTTGAAAAAATAAGAATTTTCTCCGAAAATATAACAATAGATTAAACATTTTAGAATATTTTACAAAAAAAACCATAGTTGTATAGAATAATAATTATAATAGCTTCTCTAAAAACCAAAATTGAGGTTTAAATGAAATTTGATATAATAAAAATTTAGAAATTATAAATATATGTTAAATTAGAGATATGGATTGAAATAAACACATTATATCATATTTTAAAATAAATATTAAATAATAAAATATATTTACCAACTCAAGATAAATAAGTACTTATTTTTCTCAAAAGTTGTATTATGCATCAATAATATGTTTCTGTAAAAGCAAATTCTTGTTGAATTTATTGCATGAACATTATTATTAATTTTTTATATTTTTAGAAACCATTTTTTATAAATTTAATTTAATTTTTTAATTCCATTTATGAAAATGTTATGAGGATTTTTTTATTTTTTGATATATTTTATTTTTTCATGATTTGTGAAAAAATAACAATTTTACAATAATGTAACTTTTACGACGTGATAATTGTATAATAAAATCAAAAAAAATTATTAAACATTATATTAGAATATATATATATATATATATTAAATAATTCATATAGTACAAATAAAAAATAAATTTTGAACTACGAAATTTATTCTTAACATGTTGGTAGAGTAAATGATGTTTTTTTTCAAATAAAAACTCTATGAAATTATTTTATCTTGACCATTTATATACCAGGTTTATTTTTATATATTTGTTTAAATAAAAATATTTCACCTTTAACTTGATATAATTGAACTGAACTAATTTTATCAAATATTATAATTTATTTTTTTTAAATCCTTTTTATGCTTAAATTGACCATTTTTATAAAAATGTATTTAATTATCTATTATGCACTTATATTATATTTATTTTTTTAATATTATAATAATTGATTATTTTAAATTGGATTCCAGATTAGTAATCAGATTAATTAATATTATTGAATAATGTACACTTAATTTTTCATCATAATTAAAAGAATAAAATGTAAAAAAACATCAATGGTTAATGTAAAAACTAGTTTATCAAAGTAGATAAACAATGTGGTAAGGGTTTGATTGATCTATGGACATAGATATATTATTATTTATTAAATAAATTTATACCATATATTATATTCTATCAAATTATTTTTAATTTATATGAAGTAAACATGATATATGAATTAATTATTTTTAAATCTCATAAGTAATTATATGTGTTTCTTCTCCCAAAATAATAAAAGACCACCTCCCCTCCTCCATCATTAACAATTTTTTATACTAATATATTGGAAAATTAGTAACATAATACCTTATTAGATTCAATCCCTTCATCATAGATCCACTTTTCATCCCATAATACTAATATTTCATGGAATAATGTTTAAGATAAAGGTTATTTCTCAAGGAATGTGTGATCATCTTTTTTGACTCCTTTAAGAATATTTCTTAGACTACTACATTGAAATGTATTTTTACCCTAATATAATATTTAACAATGTGATATAAATATACATATATTTTATTATGATTATGTTAAAACCATTTAAAAAATATTTTACATCCTATGTATAGTGAAAACAATGCTCCAGAATATGTATGGCCTACCATCACTATGATGAAAAGCCCATACTTTTTCATGAACACATTACATTGATGGTTATAAAGATATAAATAGTTTATATATATATTAATATTGTCTAATAAATATTATTTTTATAATAAAATTCTTTTTACACTGCCAACAATTAAAAAATGATAATGTCACTCGTGCGTACATGAAGACTACTATTTCCAAGAAGAGATGTTATTAATTTTTCTAATCCTCCATGCATAGTTTATTATAAATATGTATATAATGAATATATATGATATTTATATCATTATTTAAATTTTAGATAATACAGAACAATGATAAACATGTACACACTAGAACTACAAAACTGAAACATAAATGAAAAATGAAATAGTTAACACAAAGAAAAAATAATTTATTAACAATTTTTTATAAAACAGAGTTAAAATGTTATAATGAGATAATATATGATATTATAGGTATGTATATGATTATTTACTATAATTATAATTAATCTAAATACATTATATATAGTTTTAATGCAACTTACGAAGTAAGATAGACCTAAGGTATTGGTTTATTTCAAAATCTCATCTTATTAGAGATTATTTATTTTTATGATTCCATTGTAAGAATAATATGATATTTTTATATAAAACCCCATAAATTTTATATAAATATATTTATTTCTGAGAATTAAATATTTTCTATTCATTTTTCACTCTCTATATAGTCTAAATTTAGAAAAAATTAATTAATCAAAACTGACTTTTTTTCAATTCATTCCAAAATATTTTTCATCCATGCCTATATATTCCTAAAAAAATCAAATTATATTTTACTATACTATAATGATTTTAACACTAATTTTTACCAAATGATGAAAATTATTTTTATATAGGAACTTTTTTACACGGTTGGGAACGGAATCTTCATTTTAACATCCACCACATGAACAGATTATCCCACAATAATTTCTAATTTATTTCTTGAAGCTTACCTTACATATTTTTATAGTTTATTTCAAAGAAAATAAATTATATAATATTAGGAAATTATTTTATTTTAATATAAGTTATTTGAAAATTATAGTGTTATTTTCATCAAAAAAACCTCTAGTGATCATTTGAAAAAAACTTCATACATGTAAATATCCATTGATGAAACTTTTTATTTATTGAGGATATAATCCAATGTTATCATCCATCATATTTATTTGTATGACTTATGATCATATTTTAGTGAACTTATTTCAATTATATGTACACGTGTTTCTTATATGGATAGTTATTGATTGTTATGTAATTTTAATTATGTTATTTTTTAAACCATATGATGAAGTAATTGGACTGATTGGGTTATGGGTGTGGCCTTTAATTACATAGACCATTGATACATCAGTTGGTCTCTTGATCCGAAAGAGGTAAGTAATTTGGGATATTCCATACTCATTGACATAATATTCCATGTATAAAGCCCCCAACACCATGGTTAAGATGTTTGAAATTATGATTTACATCAATATGAAATCAGTTATTGACTACCTTGTGATTATTCGATTATTTATGTTATCCATGGAAAATATTAAACATCATTTTGTTTTTATTTGTAATTATTTGATCCCCATTTATTACAATCATATTATATCTTTTAGATGTGTGGGAGTACAATTAAATTTAAACACACACTCACACAACTCACACAGAAGCTGGAATGGCCTGCCATATCCCCCCAGGGGATAGCCCACCAATCAAGCCTTATTAATTTAGTACATGTACAATAGGCCCAGTAGGCATAAATACCATAAGATGGAATATAGCCCCAATGGGAAGAAAGACCATTACATAGCCTTGAAGGACAATGTTTTTTACCAAATCACTCTATAGTGAATAGGGTTGTTGTAGAACCTGATCATCTACAGTTCTTCTTCCACTAAAGATCCTTCTTCAATGACCTCCACTAATTCAGTATTGATAGTCAATAATTCCACTACTCGTACATTACCATGTAAACAATTGGTTTTAAACCCCAATTATTGATGTAGTATTACGAGGTTCTTACCACTAATCCAATTCCCAACTAATAATATTTAGTACTTAGGGGTTGATTAGCCAATTCCTTCATTACTATTCAAGACTTATTTATTCCGTAATTTCATCACTTGTAAGTATTCCATTATTGATAATCTAATATTACCGTATTATTTTGTATCTTTTTCATAGTTTTCCAAGATGTGTACTATGATGTAAATTCAGAAATATTGTACAGGGAAATTTTTTTTTGTAAAAACATAAACATTTATAAATGAAATTACCTTTTTAAATTAATAAACACATTATTAACTAATGATGAGATAGAAAATACATGCACTGTATTTGTTGTTTTATACCTCTATACCCTATTCGATTAAAAATAACTCTAAGAATTGCAACCACTAAAAAAATTTCATTTTAAAGAGACTTGTAAGATTATTATATATAATGATTTATAATAAATTCAAATTAAAATATGTTGATGATGTGATAGCCTCAACTAGTAAGATCGTACCATATAAAGTCCATCTGTTGGAGCACCCAAGGGTATTTTCCTTACCCTAATACAAAGATGATATTCAATAAATAAAGCTCGATAGAAACCATTTATTTGATAACCCTAGTCATATTCGAATCAAAACCAAAATGAAGTTTTCTTACCACCCCAAGAATGCACCACCATAAGACACCATACCCTTAGAGAGCACACTAGTGTAATTACCAGTCTTCTATCTAGACCCCAGTACTATTAATTTTTATATTTTATTTTAATTTAAACAATGAATATATGTATCCATTTTCCATTCTAGATATTATATTATTATATAATGAGAATGAAAAATATATATATTTTTATATGAATAAATCAAAATTTGATTTTTATGAATTATGTAATTTAAATTAATAAACACTTTAGATTAATTATAGAATTTTATAAATAAGTTATATTTTCAAAATTTATACTTATTTGACAACAAAAATTACAAATAAATGTTTATTTAAATTAATGATGTTCATCAAAATTTATATTAGGTTCATAATGTTTTCAATATCATAAAAAACAAGTATTTTTCAATAAATAATTATTTTTTATTTTAGAGGGACAATTTTACTATATTGGAAATTAATTATAAAAATATAAAAATTTAATAATAACAATGAAATTATCCTTTGGTGAATTTTCATAATTTTTTGATAGTGTCGAATATTTTGGTAAAAAATAAATACATTGTGAATATATGTTCTAAATCATGGTATCATGATATCCCGAATGTTATGTAATGAATATAGTAAATGAAATAAATGACCAAATATATATTTCCCCTTAAAAATATTATCTTTAAAATGTTATTTTTTTAATTCTATAATCCATTGATGAAACCTCCAAAACATATATTATATTTTAATGGTTAAAAATCAGTTCATTATAGATATAGATCACCTTTCCATCAACAAGGGTATTATTTAAATGGGTTAATTATTTCTATTATAAAATATTTAAAATACAATACTTCTTTTGTGGAAATCATGCATTCGAACCATAATAATTGTTTTCTTTTATTGTTTTATCATATAGTGTCCAAAATATATGTTTATAAATTACTAAAAAATTGACCTCTCCCTATTAATACCCAACCATCCTCCCACTAATCATCACTAGAAACCAATTGATAATGAATTTACTCTCCTTATACATTAAAAAATCACTCCCAGGGTGTTTCCATGCTCTTATGATTCTCCTTCAAGTCATTTATAATCGCCCTCTCATTGTTATGGGATTCTATCCTCCTCTTTATTCAAGAGAATTCGTTGTGTTGTACCTTTCAATTCTACATTGTACATGTTGGAGTATTTTTCTATTACATCCAATAAATTTTATTATAATTCCCATGTAATAAGGTATAACCATTAACTAAAATTAAATCCTTTCAAGAAACTTTTTGTAGGCTCGTTAGGCTGTCGAAATTATCATGTGATTTTCTACATATATTAATTTTATAGTGACTATCCTTCCCCATTTCTCCTAAATGTTATTAAACAAGATATAAATATATATCATTGATTTATTAATTCTATATATTTAATCCACACTCTTTAATCCATTGATTAAATATGATGAAATATTCCCTTATGGTGTATGATCTATGTGATATACAAATGAATGTACATGAAAAGAATGTGATGGGTGGGACTAGAATTATACATCCATCTAATTCATTTAGTAATTTTTTAATCTCATGGGATACCCTGAGTGGTGAATAGGGTATTATCTTATGTAAACTATGTTATGAAGTCACAATGTTTATAAATTACTTATGATTATGATTTAATATTTTTTGTGGTTTCCACATTCCAATGTTTCCAGGATTTTATCTTATCATATCATGGTTTGATGATAATGTTCATGATTCTCTGAAATTTTATGTCACTATGATATAACTCTTATGTTACATGTTTTTTTTAATGAAGATATTATTTGATTATTTCTTTACTAGGCTTTATAGCTCTCCCTTTCTTATGAATGTCCATATCTAGGTTATCTCTTCAATTATTATGTGATCTGAGTAATGTAAGGAATTTTTTTTGAAGATTTTACATAATTTTGTCATACCCATATTTCATTATATTATATTATATATCTAATTAGACAAATACATTATGTCCCACAGTCATTTTGGATTGTATCATGTGTTATATTTTGTAATAATTCATCAATTATTGTGTATTAAAAATATATGATTTCCTAGTCTCTATCATTATAAGGTTAATATTTTTCAAGTAATGTTATTATAATACATTAGTAAAAGATATAGGTATAACACAAAACATTTCAAATTATACCTAAATTAATATAAACAATATAGTAATTGGTTTCCAGGAAATAAAATTCCTGGTTGGATACTACTTGTGGGTGTGTCTCTAAAACAAATTTTCTGATGGGTAAAAACAATGAATAGTGAATCATGGAAATTTGCATGATCATCACATGGTGAATAAATATGTGGCCCTTTCATTCAACTATTTTTGAACTCTGTAGGGATATTCATTTTTAAATTCACAAGATCTTTACAAACCATTGTGATGGGAAAAAATTACCAACAAATTTTATGTTTTGAAATAAACCATGGATAACATATATTGAAATAAATAAATTCACAGTTTATAGAATTTATTTAATTTATGATTTATCTATTAAATGTTAAAATTTTCAATTTTATGTGTTTAGAAGTTTGACACTTATGCACCCTGAATATATTTTTGATGAAGAAAATGAATATATCTATAGTCAAATAGTGAAAGTTCGTCTTATATTCCATTTAAGAACTTCAAGTTTCCTATGTGTATATTTATATATTCATTCTTTCATATCACAAAAAAATAGAATAACTATTCATATTCCACTACAAAACATGGAAGTGGATATATCAGGGAAAATAGAAAATTGGTAAATTATTTAATCCCAAGTATGTAGCCTCTCCAATATCCATATTTTCATGAAAATTATAGAAGTTAACCTTTTGATACTACCTTTTGTAACACCCCAAGATTTAATAATATGTTATTTTCATTAAAGTAATTCAATATCTTGCTCTACATCCAAAACCATGTTCGAGCACACCACGACTTACCAAACAAGCCATTTAAAAGTGTTTATGAATAGTATTAACTGAATTTTGAATTTTATATACTCAATATAATTTTAGAATCCATATTATGTGTTTCTTAGACATAATATAAGAACCAATTCATTTTTTTCATATAAAAGAAGTATTTTTCAAATAAATGAAATTGTACCACCTTTTAATAGAAACCCATATTTAAAACCAATATTTGACACTTTTATATATTAAATATAATGAAATTACATTTCTCTTTATAATCAGGAGATATACAATGTATATTGGATAAATTTTTGGTATATTTTTAATAACGTTTATATTTTAATGACTACTGAAAAATAGTAAATTTTAATTGAATTTTTTTTAATCAAAATTATTTATAGTGTTAAATCATGTATTTGAATGTGTTGGAAGTATAATTAGATTATATTTTTTATCATTTAATACAATGTAGGTGATTATCAGTAATTTTGCATTTAAATATGACATAAACACATGTCGATCTTTTAATAGTTTTAACTTTTTAAAAAACCCACTTTTTGGTTTTGATAATGGAAATTAATTTATATTAATTAATGTAACTTTAATGTTTTTAATATGGTAAAATATGAATTTATTTTTGAATTTGGAGTATCAAAATTAGCTTAGGATAAATTTTTGGTAATTTTTTTAAAACATTCAATCTTTGATTAATAGTGAAAAACTCTGCTTTATATTTTAAAATAGACATTTTATTTAAATTTTTTTATGTAAAAATATATGTGTAATACTTATATAAGTTCCATGTAATTCATTTGTGTAAATTTATAATAAAATTAGATGTATAAAATTTTATTGAACATTTTACCATCTTTTACACACCTCCTGTGAGAATTTTCAAATTTACATAAAATATTATTTTACCACATCTATGAGTTGAATATAAAAAATCCGAGGGACATGGTTTATATCATTAAGTAAAATGTTTTTCAATGAGATGAAAATTATTTTTGGTGTATAGTAACTTTTTTACTTTTATTTACCAGGGTTAAAAGTAAATAGCGTAGTATAGGGTAAAAATGATATTATAATTACGGTAACACATGTCCTAATTCTATTGGATAAGTGTAATTCGAAGAAACCAACCATATGAATAAAATATGATCCTTTAGGTCCACTTGGATTAGATTAGGAAATTTATTAATATTTTATTTAAAGAAGATTTAAAAGATTTAAAATCAAATTTTAATAACTAAAACATGTTTAATATAGGGTTATACATATGATAAATTTGAATATAAATATTCAATATAAATATAAAAATATGTCGTAATAAAGGTATTTTATTTATTTTTTTAGACATTAGATAATTTAATTTATTAATGACATAATGATGATGCAGAAATTACCTAATTAATGAAATGTTATAAGAATTGATATTATAAATATCCAAATAAATGTAATATGATACTTTTTATGAATTACAATAATTTTATAGGTTAATATGATATGTTAGGGTTGGTTAAATTAATTTATTCCGTGTAATAATGATGTTATGAATTTTATAAAAACAAAATACAAAATAGTGTCAAAATTGACATAAAAGTGTTTTAAAAAATATTATATTATTAATTGATATTCTATTTTTAAAACTCTAAGGTTAAGCCAATGGTCTTAAATAATATTATATATGTCATTAATGAACAACTTAAGGATCTCTTGGAAGTTTATTTTTAGTTTATTAACCATATAATATAAAAATACAAAGAGACATGGTAAATATCAAACTATTTAACAAAGAGTTAAATATAATAGATCAAGTAAATATAGTAACACAAACCTATATAAAACCTATTGTTTTAGTGGTGTTATACACATACCATATTTATCCTTTAAATAATTCATTTTTGAGCAATTAGAAACCGAAAATGATTTTATTATAAAATAATATTTCTAGCTTTTCCTAAGGTCCCCCTCACCCCTCTTATAAAAGGGAAGTTCCCCTTCTCTATAATTAAAACCTTCAAAGCCATTTAGTTTGGTCATACCCTACCCAAATACCCTCTCAACTGTCCTCCTTGAATCCTAGAGGCATTCCGTTTGTTAGAAATCCATCTTATGGTTTCCTTTTGATCAAATCCAAAGGATGAACCCAAAGAAAAGGTAAATATTTCATCACCTCTTTCAAGTTCCTTTCTTCTTCCAATTCCACATTCTTTGTTGTTTCCATTCTAAAATAATAACCCCGGTATCTTCAATATACTGTGATGTTATTATAAATATGGTAAAACCATATTCATTATTCTATCCATCCGTTGCATGAGATGTCACCATACGTGCATACGTATGGCATACCGTCTCCACGTAGTGGTGTGATTTTTATTTAATACATTGTTATTTGGATGGGTATAATAATGATGTATAATTGATGTAAATAATAAATATAACATGATAATGATTCTGTATATATTATATACCATCTAATTATATATTATTTTAATATCAAAAAAATGATATTTTCGCTCGTGTGTACGTATAGATTACAGTCTCCATGAACGCGATTAGATCCATTTCCCATAGTATCCATTCAAGTCAAATTTTCATTATATGATTAAAAATAATGATTTAAGACTTAATATCATACTTTATATTAATAAGATACATATTATCCTTATCAAACTTTACTTATGTAACAAATCATATGTAGGAAAAAAATCAGTTAACACGTGAAACGACGATAATAATAAAATATTATTAACAAAGAAATATTAAAAGATCATATATGATATCATATTAATTTATATGATTCATGTATAATTAAATAACAATTATTTAACGATTATACATGTGTTCAACCCACCCTCAACCAAGGAAAAGTACATGGTAAGTGGTTTCTTATCTCACTTTTAATTCCGTGAGATTTCCATTATTCACCAATTATTTATTGCATGTGGTGTATTGGGTACTACCATTTGATATATATTATCATGATACTCTTTATATTCAAGGTATTATTTGATTCATTTGGTGTTTATTAACTTTTGTTCATACGACTCTATTGATTACAATGAATTGAAGGATTTTCATGTCACTTTTATTCCTGTGAGATTAATGCTATATTGGCCACTATTTCCATTTGTGCTGAGTATATACTGCCATTGATTTTATTATTTTTGAAATATAATTTAATAAATGGGTATTTAAATTTTCATTTTATGATAATTCTTTCATGGGGTGTATGTTTCATAAGTTACCTAATCACTAAGGGAATTTCAAATTTCAATTTCCACTCAGTGGGATTTACACATACTACATTGATTTTTTTACTCCAAGATTATGTGTGGAATCACTATTTATTATTTATGTAGTAATTTCAACTCTACCTTGTGTTGATATAATTTTTATATACATAATCACTCCATTGATAATTTCTCATTTCATTGATATAAACATGATCTTAACTCATTTTACATTCATTCAGTTAAACATCCGAGTCATTGGTGTTGTTTTTACAAGAATATGTGTGATTGTCCTATGATTGATTTCCACTAAATATCCAATCATATTTATTGTATTTATATTTTTCACATATAATTATGTCATTTATTTATCCTTTACCTATGGATACTGTCTTTATAAGGGATTTCATCTTAATTTACATTCCTTTGAGACTTCTTTATTATTATGGACCAATTCACTTTTATATGGTGTATACACTATCCTTTGACATAGTATATAAGGAATTTTTTTATTCTCATGGTATTATAATGTTTTGATTACCTCAATTTTTTGTATTCAATCATCTCTCATTTGGATTTTAACTCTAAAAAAATACCATTTTTTATGTTTTAAAAATTTATGCTTCTAAATCATTCTCATTAATATCCATGTTTTTAAAATGGTTTTTTGTTTTTTTATATGGAAATTAATGATTTAAGATTAAAATTCCATTTAAAATTTTCAAAGATGTATGGGACACTTTTATTAAAAAATCTAATTTTTAAATGGATTCTTGACAAATAATGTGACTTTTAAATGTATTCCAGAAAATGGGGGATATTTCTCTCAAATATTTTTGATGATTATTTCCTTCTATGTAAATATCCTTCATTATTCTCTATTGAGGTTAATATGTTACAATAAATTCTTCCATATTGTATTGAATGAGTTTGACTGTGGATGATCTATTTTTATAACATTCATCATTTTTGGATAACATATTGACATTTTTTATGCTAGTTTTAATATGGATGTTTAGGTTATTTTTCAAACTTTTAATATGAGGAATGCATAGGACATAGAATGTGACAGCTGGAGCTTGCTATTAATCCTCGATGCATCGGTAGGTCTCATGATACAAACTAGTTTCTTGGCATAAGGCCTTGACAAAATCTTATTTTCAGTCTTGGCACAAGGTCTTGACTATGTGGTTATGAATGTCTGGCATTATGCATTCAATCATTATGTATTTGGCTATTGATATTTCATGTGATTATTCGACTAGTCGAATATCCATGTGAATATGTAAATGGGATTATTTGATTTTATCTTTTCAATGTAATGCTGAAGTTAATGTTTAAAAGGATTTTTATAGTCTTATACATTTTTATAAATGTTTAAGATTATTTATGAAAGTTTCCGCTATATTGTTATCCTTACTGAGAATCTGAGATCACCCATTTCAATGATTTATTTTTTCCAGGATGCGAAGAAGTATATTATGACTAACATGCAGGAATAGTATATGGGATCTAAGCATTGTATATGAAAGAAATATTGTTGTAGTTTTGCATTTTATGATATAATGTAAACCTTATGAATGTATCTAGTACTTCCAATGCTACAAAACTAATTGGTCTTTTGAGACTTGATCTTTTGTGGTCCTGTCAGTGATACATAATAATGCACCGACTATGGTATTCTGGGTTCGGGGAGTTACAATTAATATCAAAGGAAGTTTAGTACAAACCAGGGAAACTAGATTTAGATAAACTCTGATTATAGAACATATCCCAAATATAGACTTTGGGGATTAGTATAGACGAACTTCCAGGAATTTTGGTATTGTAGAGATGTTGTGAGCTTTCCAAGAAATACAACCCTTCCTGGATATGAGCAGGTTGAGGAGGCTATGGAACAGATGAACCTAGGGGTAAAACCCAAAAAACACCTATTTGAGATAGACTCAAACGGGAACTGGTGCACGACAAAGGGTCTTGCTGCACTCTTGGTTACGACACTCCTGGGGTATATGCTTTGGAGAATTCACATTTTAATTACAAAATGATCTGAATGATTTTTATATAAGATGATAATAAATAACCATCGATAATTTTAAAGTTTTTTAGATTTAAAATAAGGTGTTATGATATTCTCTAAATGATTTTATGACTCACACTATGATTTCTTATGTTAGTCAATGGCTGGATTCCAAGGAAGTCATAGTAATATTGAACACGATGTACAAGGTGGGAATGGTGGACGAAATTAGCAACATGATTGAATGTTGATAGGTTTAATAGATATAATGTTCATGCCAAATCATTTTTCAAAAAATATAGTCAACATCATATATATTAAACAACACTCAGAATCAACAAAGAAGAGAAAGGCGGTAAATGATAAGATCTCCAGTAGTGGAGACCATGGTGAAATGAAAGCTCAATTTCCATAATGTAGGAAATTTGGAAGGAGACACCTAGGGAAGTGTCTCAATGGAACAATGAAATGATTTATGCATGGGAAATAATGACATAAATTAAATAATTGTTGAGGAAAAATGAAGTCTATTATAGAAGAAAATAAAAATTATCTGAAGAATCCAATTGAATTCATTTTCCATAAATATAGAGGACCTAGGAATTAACTGAGTGGATGACATATTCTATTGGATAACCCACTGGTCAAGGAAGAACTTATGTGTAAATAAATGGATGGTGAAATGTTTAGAAGTATTAGTGCTCTTTTTTTATGGGATTACTTTGGAAGACTTTTCTCTTCTGTGTAACCATACAGTTTATTATGAGAAAATTCTATTTTAGGAAGAATTGTGTTTTCTATTGTTTATATAGTTATAAATAACCATTTGGGTTTATATGATCCTTTAAATTGATGAAATTACAAGCTATTAAATTTTTGGATGAAAAAGCGATGTATGAGATAACATTTGTAGTGAAATTATGTTATAGTTATTTTGAGTAATTTATCTCATTTTGGAAACCTTGTAAAATAAAACAGAAAGACCGTGTGACAAAATATTGCATCAGACAAAGCTGTAAGAATTAAACCCACAACCATTGTGTGATTGGGAGTTATCACCCACCACTGGACTACGTGAAGTCCCTAGTTAGTGTGATATAATCTTTATAGTTAAATGATTTTATCGATCAATAATAAGTTGACTTTGGATCTCATGTCTTATCAAATGGATATCATTAATATTGGAAAATGATTTGAGGATTAAGTGATAAATGTTAATTTGGAAGATGTTCACTCTGTTGGGAATACTATATGACTAAAGAAAATAGAATACTATGGGATTTCATTTGAAGAGTAATGGTGGACTTTTATCTATGTTTATATTTTGTATTTATAGAGATTTTTGTTAGTTATGGAAATGATTATCCTATCATAGAAAATATGTGATTAGGTTAATTACATTCAAGTATGTGACTTTAAGAGTAATTGATGTTTTTTGGAAATACAATTTAACGTAGAAAACTGTGTAATGAAATTCTTCTATGTTTTGGGTTTCAATATTAGTTTGGATTACATTGATAGATATTAAGGAAATTTTTTTATTTAATGGTATTTATTCAACTTTGTGTATTGTTGGATTAATTTTATAAATTAAGATAGGTATTTCATTATCTAAAGGATTTTCATTTTTGGGGAACATATGATCGTGTACTAACCATTTTAGTATTGGTTATTCACTAAAGACAAGGAAAATATATATATAGTTTATACTTTTTGGATTATGTGATTCTATAGAAGTTGATTATATCACCACATGTGTGACCAATACATCCTAAATACTCACCGTTTGAAAAAAAATGAGTTAGTGGTATAAATTTATTAAATGATTAAACTCTACATAAAAAGTGAGTATATCTCTTTCTATTCTCAGTAAATATAATAAATAAATTCCTCAACTTTATGAAATAAAACATAAAACAAAAAAAATTATCCATTTACTTTTTCTACAAGGAAACTAATGAACATTTATCTCAAAAATATTTTGGGTTTACTTGTTGTTAACTTTCTCCTAATTATGTTTTCTCTCACACTCCACCAGAACTGGATAGTTATTTTATCTTCCATATCCATGTTTTCTTACTTGGAATCTTAGTGTGGATTATCTCGGGTGACCTCTATACATCACTTTCATTCTTTTAAAGAGATTGTTTTATTGACACTTTCACTAATGTGGGACTTTCAATAAAGTTCCCAGGCTCAATTTTAAAATTTTTAGGATGCAATTTCTAGAAGGGGGAAGAATGTAACACCCCAAGATTTCATAATAAGTTATTTTATTTATAGTAATTCAATTTCTTGTGCTACACGAAACACTGAGTTAGAGCGCACCACGACTTACCAAAATAGTTGTTCAAAAGAATTTATGAATAGTATTAACTGATTTTTGAATTTTATATACTAAATATAATTTTATAATCCTTATTTTTTTTATTAGTCATAATATAAGAACAAATTCATTTTTTTCATATAAAAGAAGTATTTTTCAAAAAATTAAATTTTAACACTATTTATTGGAAAACCCTTTTTCAAACCAATATTTGACACTTTTATATATTAAATTAAATGAAATTAAATTCATCTTTATAAGTGGGACATAAAAATTTATTTTGAATAAATTGTTGGTACTGTTCTAATAACATTTATATTTTGATGAATACTGAAAAAGACTAAATTTTAATTGAAAACAACTTTTTTAATAGAGATAATTTATAATGTTAAATTTTGTATTTTAATGGTTTGGAAGTATATTTAGATTATATTTTTTCAGTTAATAAAATTTATGTGATTATATATAATTTCACCTTTAAATTTTACATAAACATATGTCAATCTTTAGATAGTTTATACGTTTTTAAAAAAACCGCATTTCTGTTTTGATAGTGGGAATTAATATAAAATTAAATAATGGAACATCTTTGTTTTGAATTTGTTAAAATATAATTCATTTACTAATTTGGAAAATCAAAATTATCTTCGGGTAAATTTTTGGTATTTTGCTGAAAACATTCAATTTTGATGAATAGTGAAAACACAACGTTATAGTTTAAAACTGAATTTTTATTTAAATAAGTATTTATTTTATTTAAATTTATTTTAATTCGATGTAGATGTACAATACCTATATATGTTAAATCTAATTCATTGTTTTCATTTTATAATAAAATTAGGTGTATAATATATTATTGAACTTTTTATCGTCTTTTACCCACCTCCTAGGAGCATTTGCAGATTTAAATAAAAGATAATTTTACCGCTTCTGGGAGTTGAATTTCAAAAATATGAGATAAATAGTTGATATAAGTATGTAAAATGTGGTTCAATAAGTTGAAAATAATTTTTGGGGAATAATTTTTTTTACTCTTATTTACCACGGTTAAATGTAAATTTGGTAATTAAGGGTAAAAATTATATTATTATTACCCTAACACATGTCCTAATTCTATTGGATAAGTTTAATTTGACCAAAAACAAACATAGGAATAAAATATGATCCTTTAGGTCCCCATGTATTAGATTATGACATTTATTATTATTTTATTTAAAGAAGAGTTAAATGTGTTAAGATCAGTATTTAATAACTAAAACATTTTTAATATAATGTTATACAAAAGATGAATTTGACTATAAATATTTTTTTTGAAATATAAAAGGATTTACTACATAATGGTAGTTTATTTATATTTTTAGACATTAAATAATTTAATTTATTTATGACACAATGATGATGCAGTAATTACATAATTAATGATATATTAAAATAATTGATGTTATAAATATCCATGTAAATGTAATTTGAGACTTTTTATAAATTAAACTAATTTTCTAGGTTAATATGAAAATTTAGGGTTGGTCAGATAAATTTTATTCGAATTAATAATGTTTTAATGAATTTTGCAAAAACAATATACCAAATAGTGTCAAAAATTAAAAAAATAGTTTTTAAAAACATATTATATTATTAATTGATATTCTATTCTTAAAAATCTAAGATTCGGCCAAAGGTATTAAATAATATTATATATGTCATTAATGAACCACTTGATGTTCTCTTGGATGTTTATAGTATGTTTATTAACCATATAATATAAAAATAAAAGAGACATGGTAAATGTCAAACTATTTAACTAAGAATTAAATCTAAAAGTTAAAGTCATTATACTAACCCAAACCTGTATAAAATCTATTGGTTGAGTTGTTTTTGACCCTTAACCACCTTATACTTTAAAAAATTCATTTTGGAGCCATTAGAAACTAAAAATGATTTCATTATAAAATAATATTTCTAGATTTTTCTAAGGTGCCCCTCACCCCTCTTATAAAAAGGCACTTCCCCTTCTCTATAATTAACACCTTCAGAGCAATTTGGCTTGAACAACCCATACCAAAATACCCTATCAAATGTCCTACCTTAATTCTAGAGTCCTTACTTTAGTTGGGGGGCCAACGTATGGTTCCCTTTTGATTAAATCAAAAGGAAGAACACGGTGAGGAGATAATATTCCATCACCTCTTTCAAGTTCGGTTCTTCTTCCAATTCCTCTTTCTTTATTGTTTCCATTCTAAAATAATAACCCTAGTATATTCTATATACTATGACGTTATTATAAATATGGTCCAACCATATTCATTATTCTATTTGTTCTTGGAATGACATGTCACCATACGTGAGTACGTATGGTTTACCATCTTCACGTCATGTTGTAATTGTTATTTAATACATTATTATTTGTATGGGTGCAATAATTATGTATAATTGATGTAAATAATAAATTTAACATGATAATTATTCTCTATATATTATATACCATCCATTTATATATTATTTTAATATCAAAAAATTATATTGTCGCTTGTGCGTACTTATAGATTACCGTCTCCACAAACGTGATGGGATTCATTCCCCATCATATCCATTCAAGACTAATTTTCATTATATTTTTAAAAATAATGTTTAAAGACTTATTATAATTCTGAATATTAATAAGATAAATCCTATCCATAAAATAATTACTTACATAACAATGAATATAATGGAAAATGGATCAATTAACACTTGAAACAACGATAATAATAACATATTATTAACAAAGCAATATTGAAAGATCATATATGAGATCATATTAATTTCTATGATTCATGTATAGTTTAATAAAAAATATTTCACCATTCCACAGGATGTTAACCTACCCTCGACCAAGGAAAAGTACAAGGTAAGGGTTTTTTATCTCACTTTTAATTCTGTGGGATTACCATTGTTCGCCATTTATTTGTTACATGTGGTGTATTATATACTACCATTTGATATATATTATCATTATTATATTTATATTCAATTTATTCTGTGATTCATTTGGTGTTTATTAAATTTTGTTCATACAACTTGATTGATTACAATGAAGTAAGTGTTTTTCACCTCACTTTTATTCCAGTGAGATTCATGCTATATTGTCCACTATTTCCTTTTGTGTGGATCATGTACTTCCCATGATTTAATTGTTTTTGTAATATACCTCAATTTAAGGATATTTAAATCTTCATTGTATGAAACTTATTTCATGGGGTGTATATTTCATATGTTACCAAATCAGTAAGGGAATTTCAAATTTCAATTTCCACTCAGTGGGCTTTACGCATACTTCCTGGATTATTTTAATCCAAGATTATGTTTGGAATCACTTTTTATTATTTATGTAGTAATTTACACTCCCCTTTATGTGGATATATGTTTTATACACATAATCACTCCATTGATAAATTCTTATGTCATTGATATAAAATTGATATTAACTCAATTTCCATTCATTAAGATAAACATCCAAGTCATTGGTGTTGTTTTTAAGAGAATATGTGTGAATGTCCTCTGATTGATTTACACAGAATATCCAATCATATTGAGTGTATTTTTTTTCACACATAATTATTTCATTTATTTATCCTTCACCTATGTATATTGTCTATATAAGATATTTCATCTCAATTTACATTCTTTTGAGTCTTCTTTTTGTTATGCACCAATTCACTTTTATATGGTGTATATATTGTCCTTTGACATAGTATATCATGAAATCATTTATTCTCAATATATTATAAAGTTTCTATTACATTAATTATTTGTATTTAAGAGTCACTCCGTTGGTTAAAAACTCTAAATAAAATATCAATTTTAATGTTATAAAAATTCATTCTTGTAAATCTTTAACATTAATGTCCACGTTCTAAAATTGGTTTTAAGGATTTATTTATATGGAGATTAATGTTTTACAATTAATATTCCATTTAAATGTTTCAAAGTGGTATGGGAAACATTGATTTATAAATCTATTTTTCAATGGCTTCTTGAAAAATAGTGTGACTCTTAAATGATTTCAAGAAAAAGGGTGATATTTCTCTCAAATAGTATTCATGATTATTTGCATATATGTAATTATCCTTCATTATTCTCGAATTTGGTTAATCTATTACAATAAAATATTCCATATTTTATGGAATTAGTTATGTTTGACTATGGATGTGATATTTTTATACCATTCATGATTTGTGGATAAAGTATTGAAATTTCATATGCTAGTTTTAATATGAATGATTATGTTATGTTTCAAACATTTAATTTAAGGAATTCATTGGACTTAGTGACCGATGGGTGGAGCCTGCTATAGCTCCTTGATGCATTGGTAGGCTCATGAGACAAATTAGTGTCTTGGCACAAGGCCTTGACAAAATCTTATTTTTAGTCCTAGAACAAGGCCTTGACTATGTGGTTATGGAAGTCTGTAATTATACATTCCATAATTATGAAAGTGGCTATTGATATTGAATATGATTATTAAACTAGTAGAATTTATATATAAATAAGTAAATGACATTATTTGATTTTAGCATTGTCATGTTTTGCTGAAGTTCATGTTTAAAAGGATTTTGATTTAGTCTTACTCATTTCCTTAAAATTTTGTGCTTATTTATGAAAGTTTCCGCTATATTGTTATCCTTATTGAGCATCTGAGGTCACTCATTTTTTTAATTTTCCCAAGATGCGAAGAAGTATATTATGAAAGACCTGAAGGGATACTCTAAGGGATCTTAGTGTTGTCTATGGAGACATTGTTGTTTTAGTTTTCCATTTTGTTATGTAATGTAAACCGTATTAATGTATCTAGTACATCCAAGGCTACTAAACTAATCGGCCAGTCAAGAAATGATCTTTTTTTATCATGCCAATGATACGTAATAATGCACCGACTTTGGGCATTTGGGGTTGGGTTGTTAGAACATTAATGAATCTAAATTCATTTATGATTATATATATTCTTTCCTTATATAGAGGAAAAAACTTTTGATGACAGAATAAAATCACACTCCATAAAATGAATCACCCTACAATTCTATACAAGTACAAGGATGAAGATGAAACACCTTTTTATCATCATCTAAAGAACTGATATTATTTAATTATAAATATTAGTATCTAAATTAATTAATTGAGACTATAGAAAATATTTCCCTTAATAATGTGGCCATAGTGATGGAATAGTCTAATGTGCTTCCCATATAATTTTATGGTATTCCTTTCAGCCGAGTGGTTGAGTTCACAATAAAACTTATACCATGACAATAGCCAATATCGATGACTCCATATAGAATGTCCACTATTTAACATAAATATTTTTAAAGTAAATTATATATGAACCTAGATAAAGTGTTTATAAGCCCATGAACATCACCATGTGGTGCACCAATCCTCGTAATGCAAAAGGAAGATGGGCCACTGTGCCTATTCATTAATTTTAAGAAGATATATAATATTCTAATAAAAAACATGAATCCTTTTCCAAAAAGTTAGGACTTATTCAATCAAAAAAAATTATCCATGTACATTTCTACGGTGGATCTTTGGTCAGGATATCATCATGCAATGGTGATGAAGGATCATATCCCCAAGTATACCTTTCATAGAATGTACAGGCACTATGATCCAATAGTGATACTATTGGGAGTCATTAATTATCCAGTAATATTAATGGACTTAATGAGTATAATCTTTAATGATTACTATGAAATGATTTTGTTCAAAATTATTTATGATATTATATTATGCTAAAAAAGTAATAATTAAAATGAGGATGACTTGAAAGTTTTACTAAAACCATTTTTAAAGGAAAATATTTTTTATAAGTATAATAAGTGGTCATTTTCAGTTGAATAAAATTACATTCATGGGGCATGTTATCCCCAAAAATTGATATATTGTTTATACCTCATATTGAATTCATTTGTAGAATTTTCCCAAACCTTTATATGTGATAGAGATATATAGTTTCCTTGGATTAGTTGGGTATAATCATTGATTTTTTAGAGAAGTCTCCTGATTTTCAAGTCCACTGACCAAACTGACATAGAAGGTGGTGATTTTTGTCTTGAATGGGGAATGCTAAGTGATATTTAAACTGTTAATGTATTGTTTAATCACTGAATATCTGCTCAAATTACCCACAAGTGGGGAATCATGTATAATCAACATTTATTCTTCTAAACATTGGTTGGGATGAGTACACATGTACGAAAAAAATTATGCTTCCAACAAATTAATGATTCATGAGAAGTACCACTAATTCATGATTTGTAATTAGTTGTAGTGATATTTACACTGATGATTTGGACCCATTATCTCAATTGGGGAATGTGTGACATATATACAGAATGTAAAATACATTATTATATATTACACCAAAGGATATAAATGTGTTAACATTAATATATCTATATAAGATAATGGATTATTATTTCTCAATCCATTACCATCCAACGATGGTGAAAAATGTTCCAGATACTCTGAGTATAAAGGATCCTACATCTCATCAATGATAAGGATTTAATGGGATCCTATAACCATGGACATGAATATAATGGATGTTGGGAACATAAAATGAATTTCATACTACATTAATCAAATAACTGACTAACCATCCATTAATAAGTGGATCAATAAGGCCAAATAAGATAATGACGTGTTATAGAAAAAAATTTGAGAATATTTTGAATTATAACTTCTCTAATGAAAGGGTTAGAAGGATTGGAACCTAGAAATGTGTCCCATCAAAACCATAATTTATAAGTGAAATTTTGGAATAGTCACATACTCCATCCTTCCCTATTAATGAAAAATGTACAAATATGTAAATAGATTTAATGAAAAAAATGGGTTAATATGAAGCGGAATGGTTAAAAATTTATATCTTTATGTATGGTATGCCAAAAATTCATGGATGAATAGAAGAAATAAAATGGTATGATGAAAATATTTCCTATACTATTGTGTAAATTAGAAAACATAAACATGGATTTCATCATCAGACTCCATCATACATCTAAGGGTAATAACACTATATGGGTTGTAGTTTATCTCTATGAAAAGTTTGCATATTTCATTATGATTATGGAATATTTTAGCTTTATAAACATGAATAGATATAAAAAATTGATGTAGTAAAAGTAATTAAATTACAACTCTATACAGGATGGTATGTAGATTCAAGGATTACCTCGATGTTTCTAGATAGTAAACAATGGATATAGTGTTGTGTTTTAGTTATGCTTATCACCCTTGGATGGATGGTCAGTTAGATATAAACATTCAAACACTATAAGATATATTGATATCATATTAAATGTATTTTTATGGATTTTGGGATCATAAATATCCACTATTGGAGTTCCCAAATTACAACATTTTCCATTATAGTATAGAAATGTTACCTTTTAAGGATCTATATGGTCATAGGTTCTGTAATACAATATGATAGGATCAAATTATAGAGAATATTTTTATGCGACTTGATCTTTTCCAAGAACTTTGAAAGAGTGTTTAAACCATACAAAATCATATGAATTCTACCAAATGTTGACATAAAATAAATGCATGAAATCATCGATGATTCCTGATGTTTGAGGTTGATGATATGATGTCCCTTCATATATTTACATGGAAGAAAGTCATGACGGTTGAGAAGAAGAAAATGGTTCTTCCAAGATATATCTACTACTTATATATACTTGATCACATAAATGTAATTTCATATTGACAATATATCAAACCTAACCAATATTTAGTATATGATTCATTTCTGATAACCCTCTTGAGTAAGTACATACCATACCCCTCACATGAAATGAATAAAGATGTGGTTCCCTTGGATAATGACAGTATCTACAGAAGAATCTAAATCATAAATACCATGTTTTTCTAAATAAGACAATATTTTTGGTAAAACTATTGTAGAAGAATCATATGTTTGTGGAAGAATCATGTGGACTATAATATGTGTGGAAATAGAATTAAGCTCATAAATCTTAGGGTATGTAATTAAATTTAAAGAGAAATTTTTTTAAGGTGCGGTGAATGTAATTTCCTGAACACTCATATGTGACATTCCAATTAAAAAACTTCTATTAATAAATGTAGTTATTGAAAAGGAATGAACTACTTTTGTTATTTTGGACTAATAGAGACTATTAGATATAAAATACCATTGAGAAACATAACCATTAAAAATATTGTTATTGTATATTGACCATTGATACTATAATATATGAAGGGTTATGATAAATTCAAATTCACATTGATAGAAGATGTGATGGTCATGACTAGTAGGATCATACCCTTTAAATCCCATCTATAGGATCATCTGAGACCGATGGATTTAAACATAATATACCTTGACTAATAAAAATATGAGATTAAAAAATAGTGTTTCGATGAAATCATCGATAATATAATTTAAAGATTATCATGATCACGACCCAAACTATGCATGTTGAACCACTTCCAAGAAAACACCCAATCAATCTAAAATCCCTTTGGGAATACAGTGGTGTAAGAATTGGTTTTGTATCTATAAAATAGTAGAGATAATTTTAATATTTTATGTTAATAAAATAGATATTATATTTATATATTTTTATTATTACATTATCAATGATGATATAATTAATTTGATAATGATTAGATTTTAAAACAAAGAAATATACATTTTTTTGTAGAAAACATATAGTTTTAATTAAGAAACAATTTAGATAAATTAAAGAGTTTTTTAAATAAATGATAGTTTAATAAAATATAATTATTATGTAATAATTATTTTAATATAAAAAATTACATAATTTAATGAATTCCAACATAACTTTAATAAGGTTCATAACGTAGTCAATTTCATAAAAACAAGTATTTTTTAAAAAATAAATTTTTTATTCAATATTGAATATTACCATATTTTTTAGATTATTTAGATAAATTTTATATTAATTTTTAAATTCAATACGTCTTAATTATCCCGTAGCTAATTTTTCATAATTTTTTAATACTCTTGGATTTTTGAGTAAAAATAAAATATGGTATAAATTTACAGTCATTAGTATGACATCATAATAACGTAAATGTTACATGATAAATGATGTAAAATTCATAAGTTATCAAATATTGATTTTTGAAAACTTATGTGTGTATTATAAGTTATTTTGTGAATTTTATAAACCATTAATGAATCATCCAAAACCTATATAACATTTTAAATTTTGAAAATCATTTTCATCATAAACATGACTCACATCCACATCCCCAGGGTATAATTTTACTATTTTTGTTTCATAGACATAATAAATATTTAATACCACTCCAATATATAAGAAAATATTTTAATAAATCATGGGATTGTGTTTTGTTTGGATTATTTTTTAATATAGAGTCCAAAACTTATGTTTATAATTGAATAATGAAATATCTAGTACTTCTCTATAAAAACCCACTCAACCTCTAACTCCTATACACTCAAAATCTATTAATAATAATTTTTTTCTCCCTATACCTCTCTAAATCCATCCAAATTACTTCCCATTAACTTAATATGATCTTAAAAATCTTTTAGAATCACCCACATCAAGGTTAGTTTATACTCTCCTCCTATTTATTCAAAATCAATATTTGGGTTATGCCTTTTAATTTTTAATATTTCTTGTAGGAATATTTTTTCCACATACTGTTACTATCCTTATTGTTACAAATTATTGATATACCACCTTGTATTATCATTAAACCATTCAATGGTTTCTTATGTATACATATTATTCAGCTGAAATTATCCGACAATTTTTTATGCCTAATATTTCGGTGGTGAATACCCATCCCCATTTCTACAATAACTTATGTACCTAGGTTTATCGATCCTTAATTTATTTGGAAATTACATTTATATAACGCTCACTCCTTAATAATTGGATTGAATTTGATGAAATATACACTTATTATATATGACCTTTTTGGAACACTAATTCAGGTACTTTTTACTAATATATGGGTTGGCCTAGATTTATATTTCCTTCTATACATTGGGTAATATTTTTATCACATTATATACCATGTGTGATTTATGGTATATTATCCTATGAATATTATTTTATAATATCATGGTTTTTATCCTTGACAAATTCTTATGATGGGATGTTTTATGTTATTTTTTCACTATTATGTTGACTTGATTCTATCATGTTATTTCATGAAATGATGTTTATGATTATGAATATCAAAATTTAATGTTATTATGATATGACTTATTACTAAAATTTATTTTCTTGTCATGTAATTATGTAATTATTCAATTACCTAGATTTATATCTTACCACTTTCTAATTTACATTCCTAGTAAATCCTTTATAGTATTATAATATCATTGGAATATAAGGGAGTGTTTTGAGGTTTTTAAATAATGTTATTATACCAATGTATCATGTTATTTTGTTATGTATCTAATTATCTAATTCCAGTAGGCCTCATGATCTTTTTGGATTGTGTCTTGTGTAACATTATGAAATAAATCATCAATTAAGGTGTTTCAAAGTTATGTGTTGTAAAATATATTATCAACAAAAATAATATATTGTTTTTTATTTTTTCAAATTTAATGTGGGATTAGACCATGTATCTTTTTTTCCATGAATATTAATCTATTTGATCCCCTGAGATGTAATATCTTATTTCTAGTCAATTTTATTTAACTCGTCACTTGTCTGATTCTACATTAGTTGGGGTAGTTATAGTTGGTAATGGAGATGTTTTGATTGGACCCTATGGAACTATATTTTGGAAAATATATATTATTCAACACAACCCTATTATAGATTATATGGCTTATTTTAAGTATATGATAATATAATGAGGTTTTGTTGAAGGTTATCTCGTTATATATGTAAATACATCCTTATATAGATATTAACATGTGAATGAAGTTGTGGAACTGATGTTCTTTTTGGTAACATGTGGTGGATATGATATTAAATTGGCCATCATTGATCTAAATTAAATTGGACTAAGATAGCCTAATAAAATAGACACTCTGAGGGGATAAGATTTGGTCCATTCAAATTCTCTTCGTGGACTATTATAAATTTTTTTAAAATATTTTTATGATTTAATGATATTCCCAAATAAACAATTATTATGATTACGAGATTAGTTATACACAAAATTTCAACATATATTATGTATTTTACTTGAACAAGAATCATATATTATGATAGAAAAATTTATAAACTAATCTAGTATATTCTATAATTTATAAATGGAACCTAATTGAAAGAATGGAAAACATATCAAAACATGTGATCTAGGTAAATATTTACATCCTAGTATATTTTAAATAAAATCATGAAATATTATGACCTGTAATATTTTCCATATAGAGTAACATGTTTATTAAAGGCATAATTATATGATTCTGGAATATTTTATAGTATCAAACACTCGATAGTTTATTATATCTAATAATTTATTAATTGATTAACAGTGGAACAACTCCCTTGAAATAACATTTCATATTCTAGGATGAAATTAATGTGAAGATTTTATTTTGGTTGTGTTTTTTTATATAGACATGATAATTAATGGTGGACGTTGATTCAAAACAATAATGAGGATAGAAGAAATGTGGGGTATTGAATGGTATAATTTTAAGCCTTTTCAATTGGAAATTATATATTCCTCATGATAATAAAATTTATTTTGAACGGAGTTATTAAAATTTGGGACAAGCTAAAGGGAATGTGTTTCTAAGTATGAATCAAAATTTTCATAATTAGGAAGAATTTTGTGAAATACATACATAATCCAGGGGTAAGATTTATTATTATTTTTTGGTATAAATCCAATCTATTTAATGGGGTGAATTTCTCAAAGCAATTCATCATATGATGATATGGTATCATGTCCCCACAAGGGAGAGAAAGAACTACGCATGCCTAATATTTTCAATGGAAATCTAGAGAAAAATAGAATGGATCACCATTATTCCATGGGAAATGTGGAAGAAATGAAAAAATGGACGAACGTAATGTTTAATATATAATAATTGTGGAATTAATCAGCTGAGTACTTTTTTAAATGGAGTGGTACTTTTATTCATGTGTAGAGAGAAAATGCATCAGACAAGTGAGTGTTTTGGAAAAATCAAGCCCCCAATATCTAGCGTCTCAACTATTAGTAGGTGGATCAATACACAAACTAATTCCATAAGAATCAAGGGAATTTACCCCAAAAACAGATAAAGGATAAATTACATGGTTATAAAATTTATATATATAAATTGTTTATTTCCTATGTTGTGATAGAAGTTACGTTGATCACAATCATAATGTTAGCAATTTTTGCAATTAATTTAGGATCTTATAGGTTTTTATATATACATAGAATATTATATCATCCCTTAATAATATTTGAAATGATATTCCAATCTAAACACATATTGGGAATCTGGTTGTAATGAGAATATAAGGGGTGGTCTCTTATAAGGTGAATAAATATTCAACAATAGTCTATAAATTTGAAATAAAATTGTTAGACATTTATATAATTAGTATATTTGTGTTTACTTAGTATTTTGGATTTATGATGTAGTATATGAAGCATAAAATAATCTCTAATAAACAATTGGTATTATAAGTTAATGACCAAATTATTAGAGCATTTATACTGGGGTTATTATTGATGTCTTCAAAATTGTTATATTACTTATCTATAAAAATGCACATTTGTATTATGGATTATATTAAAATGATCTTATCATTTTTTAGAAAGTTGAAATAAATTTTCTTCATATCAGGTATCTTATAATCTATTTAAGGTTTATTTTTTCATCATGATTTAAAAATTCCCCATTTTCATTAAATTTTAAAATATGATGTGGAAACTAATTAAAATATTTAATCAAAAAATTGATGGTCTTTTTATCCTTGAATAATTTATATTTCAGTTTTCATTTACATTCCCAATATCATGTTTTCTATCAGGCTATTATATTTCCTAGATTACATTAATTATCCTAAATATACATATTTCCAATTACCATTGATGTTCTCCTTATTTGGGATCCAAAATATGTGTTGTTTTGGATATGTTTTACATTTCCTACATTCCCTTTTCAAAGAAAGATACATTATTCCAATGGATGTTGTAGTTTTTCAAAAATATTATTCTTAAATTCTGAATTATCAATTACATAGATATATATATTTTTGATAAAATAATTTATTTAATGTGGGAGAATGTAAAACCCAAAAAATATGTTTGGAAAATAGTAAGCTTGATAGACTTCTTAACATACATCAATGATCCTTAAAAGAACAAAAATATAATATAAATACAACTATTATATCATAGCCATGAAATTAGAACATTGAATTATAATTACTATATTATGAAACAAAAACAAATTCATTTTATCTAATTATAATGTATGGGTTATTTATAAATATAAAATTACTGAATTTTTTGTAAATCTATTTTATTCTTTAATAATATTTTTTTATAAAAAATTCATTTTTTTAAATATTTGTTTGAATAAAATATAATTAAAATCTAAAAAACTAATAAAACTTGTTTTCTTAATTTAATTTCAATTATTAAATCATTATTTCAAAATTATCTTAATAATAATTTGTGGAATATTTCAAAAATAGCTTTTTTTCTAGTGAGTAATGAAAGAATAACAATTTTTTTAAAACATTAACTTTTATAATGATATTATGAGGTAATATTAAAATTATCATTTAGAAAACCATTATTATTGAAAAAAATTATATATTATAATAAATAAAATTCATAAAAAATAATTTTGAAACTAAAAATATAGGTTTAATATTTTGAGAAATCTAAATTGTTTTTTCCATCAAATAAAAATTATTTTTTGTTTATTTAACATAATAATGTATATAAAAGGTTATTTTTTATTTTAGTTTTAATTTATAGAATTATATGATTCCATCTATTTACAATAATCAATTTAATTCCATGGGAACCAACATTATGCTACTTTTTTTTTCAAATGAATCATTTTTTTGAAATATATTTTTTTTCTAAAAATTGTTTTCATTTTGTTTTGAGAACTCCTAATAATATTGATTTATAATAGTATAAATAATTTATTATTAAAAAATGGATACAATAATTTTCTTCATAATAATTAATATTATTTAAAATTTTCAACTTAATTTTTTTAATTAATTTTAAAAACCGTAAAAATAAGTTTCTATAGTTAAGGGAAAAAAGGTTTTATGGTGGTAAATCTATGAAATTTGAATAATAATGACACATATAAATGTATAATTATTATTTTAAGAATACATATACATTTTATATTATCTATCATTAAGTAATAATTAATTTTGAAAAAATATACAGGAGAATCACATTTATTAAATTTAAATTGTTTAATTACTTCCATTTGTGCCCTCTCACTCTCTTGTGAAAGGCCAATACTCTACCCTAATTCAAAATGTGTTATCTGTATATATCATGAAATAAATTACATAATAACGTATTTTATTCATTTACTTCATCCATGATCCCATGGTCTTATCCTAAAACCAATGTTTTGAGGCTTATGGCTTAAGCCAAAGGAGTCCTCTCAAATAAGAGGTAATCGTCTTTTCCAACACTTTCAATTTTATATCTTATTATACTTCCTATTACATATATTTTGAACAAAAAAAATTAATTAATATGGTATCATTAACAAATTTATGTTCAATTATGATTATTTTAAAACCATTTTCCAATTTTTTACATCTTACGGAAATCAAAATCATTTCTCATGCCTATATTTGATCTTTCATCACCATGTAACTATGTAATTAGTTTTAATCACCTATATAGATGGATGGTTATAAATAACAAATAAATAATAAAAAATATATTTCTAAAATAATTTTTTTCTTGGAAATATATTATATCATTTAACTTCTTACTCTTCAAGCCATTAAATAATGATTACATCGTCTATGCTTATGTGTTGACAACCGCCTCCATAGAGTAATGTCAGCCATTTTTTATGTCCAAATTTGATGTATGAATATATATATATATATATATTATAAATTATATTTATATCATGACTAAATTTTTTAATATTGTCGAACAATGAGAAATATCAAAGGATGGAAACATTGAGACGAAAACATAAATTAAAAACCAAACAGTTAGCAATCAGAAAAGTTGATTTAAAAACATTACTAATAAATGAGTGATGAAATGTTACAAGTTGATATTATATGTTATTATAAGTATGTATATGGTTTTGTAATATAATTATGATAAATTTAGAATCATTTTATAGGGGGTTAAGATCATTTACAAATAACTATGGGCACGAGGTGAGGGTTTATTTCACAATCTCAACCTTTTCTTGTTTTTTTACATTTATATTTTGGTCAAAGTAATTATATGATAATTATATTTTAAACCACATAAATTTTACCTTCCTCTAGTTATATCTTTAAATTAAATTTTATTATTCATCCTCTAATTAATAATTAATCAAAATAAAAAATAATGGTTTTATAGTAAACCGACATTTTTTTATATTCAGTCTGTAATATTTTTCTTCCATGTCTATATTTTATATAAAATTTTAAAAATAATTTTTTTAATATAATGTAATGATTTATTAAATACATTTTTATGCATGTATTAATATCTACAAACTGATTTAAAATTATTATTACTCTAGTTTTCCGAATGATTCACTTTTAATGAGGTTTTGAATAGAATCATTGCTTTAACAAACAAGATAAAAAAACAATTTCCCAACCACAATGACTCATATTTTATTTCACACTTCATTTACCTGTTTCAAAATATCATTTAAATGAAATTAACTTTTCCTAATATTCTTAAATTTTTTTATTTTAATATATGTTATTTAAAATTGTAATGATTATTTTTTCAAAACATATTCCCCCATATATATTAAATGAATTTTCAGTTATTTCAACATCTCATCATGAATAGTATAATTAATATAGGACATACAAAAAATGATATCATCCACCATTTTTATTTGGATGGATTAATATCTTTTTTACTTTGTAATGTATTGGAATTCTATATGTTTGTTCTTCCATTATAGATTGTTATTTATTATAAAGCCATGTTGACTTTCTTTTTTTATTTATTAATATAATGAATGTATTATAATTAGTATGTTTTAGGTGGGGACCAAACTTATATATCCCCAAACTCCTTTAGTAGTTCTTTTGAGACAACAATAGGTTGTGTATTTGGCATACTCCCCACCTATTTTGGTCATATTTCTTGGTACAAGGAACCATTTCGATGTTTAATATTTTCAATATTATGAATTCTATCATTATTAAATCAATTGTTGATCTCCAGGTGATTATTTAAATAGTTGTGTTTTTATGGATATTTTTTTAGGATATGTGATTATTTATATTAATTTATTTTATTTTCAATTATCCCTTCCATATTACTCATCCCTTTTTTATTATATTATAAATTCTATTATATAAATTATTTTACCTGGAATTAAAGATTTAACTTTTATTTTTATTTCTTTCCACATGATTATAGTGACTTTAATATGATTGATATGTAATTATAATATATATGGAAAACTATGTAACTAAAATAAAATAATTTGTTTCATTTTATATTATAAATTTTAATGTGGTATTCAAGTATTAACTTATTTTCTATAATTAATAAGTTATTTGATCCCTCGAGATGCGATTTATTTTATGTAGTAAAAATGTATCAAATTAACCGGTAGATCTGGGATTCTAGAGTCATAAAATGTTATAGAATACCTTCTATTCATTTTATTTTTATTTCTCATATGATCCTATAAATTTTTCATCTAGATATCATATTGATGAATTAAATACTGTTGGGAATTAAGTATTAGTTATTACATATGACTACTTATCTTGATCCCTTATAATTTACCTTCCTAGATGTGTATTCAAGAAACTCATTCATCGTATCAATGATAATTCTAGGAATAAAATTCCTTAAAATAATGTTGATGTGTTTTCTTAACATTTTATCCATGAATCACAGGATTTATGATATGATAATGGAAAAATATATGACGAATGTACTATGAAAATTTTAAAAATTCGTATTTCACTAATATTTACTATTAGTTACTTTTCTAAACAATTTAATTCTTTAGGCTGGAACACACAATTCTTTGTATTATCTTGTTTTTTACTAATATTTCGAGCAATAATGGATTAATTATAAAAAAATTGTTTTTTGTGTTTCGTCATAGATTATATGATTCAACTCACTGATCTCAGTTTAATATATCATGGTTCAGTTGAAAAATATATTATAGAAATATATTAATGTTTTTAATATGGTCATATATGTCACCATAATTATCAAAAAAAAATTAGGGGTATTAGTAATTACATTGATTAAAATTAATGTATAATTTTTTTCTATCCTTTGGATACTATGTGAATATATTAATGTATGAAAATGAGAATATTTTTCTATATTTTATATTGGGAATTCAATTTTTTTACCTCACAATCTTTATGTTACAAACATTTATAATAATGTGGATGATAATTTTTATTACATAATTACTGAAGTTTATTATAAATACAAGTATCATCTAAATACTCATAAGGACATAGAATAACTTATTATCAAAAATGTAATTTGGGGAAATGAGAGTGTCATTTTTAAAATAAATATTTTTGCAATGAAAAATAATTAAAAAAATATTTTCCCTCAATATTTATAAAATATGAAATTCAGGATGATTATTCAACTGACAATTCAATATTTGTTGATTTATGCCATACAAAATTAAATGGATTGAAAAGTTATGAATCACATATTTTTTGGGATAGGTACCTTTGGAATGTAATAATTTTTTAATAGAAAAAATAATTTCAGATATAATTGACCTTTTCCCATTGTTTAGATGTTCCTGTAAACACCACAAGCCCAATTGAGCTAAATAATATTTCAGAAGGAATTACACAAAAAATTCATTATTTTTTGACAATATTTCCCCATTAAAATTTCAATATAATGATGTAGTTGGATTTTTATATATTTGAGGAATCTACATTTGGATGACATATACATTATCAATGTATGTATCCCATTTAGATGTACTTTATTATAATTTCCTTAAATTTAATGAATTCAAATTTTCAAATACAATACTTATATAGTTTATTAAATAATTTTATACATTATGTATTGGTTATCTTGGTATAATGAAGTCATATTTAACCAATAATTCTCAGCTAAAAGTTTTTATTATTGAAAGCTAAATTTCTTAAAAATTATTAACCTTCTACTTGAGTAATTTTGATTTGATAAACACAATATTTATGTGTGTAAGATATGTTGATGAAAATAAAATTCACTCATAGGTTGACAATGAATAATCTATCTTTTCAAATTAAAGTCTTCAATATATAGAAGTCTATTTATTTTCATAGAAAAATTTATATATAGACAAGTACACAAATATGTTTTACATAATAATGGTATTTATCACACATATATTGAAACATTGAGGGCATAAAAAATGTGTATCGGGATAAAATATCAAAATAAGGAATAAATAAAAAATTCATTACCAAAGTTTTTTTATGTTTCGTAGAATTTTATAATTTATTACTCTAAAACATAATTTTAATTTATATATATATATTTTATTTATCAAATTTATTTAACAATATTTTATATCAATGTTGTATAGGTAATCGTGGATGATAATCGATCTGAACTACAAGAATATTTGTAATTTTTATATTTATCTTTTATGAAGAATACTAGGAGATTAAATTATTACAATATTATTAATTTCATGTTTTTCATTGAAGATCATGATTATGGTTTTGATAATGGGAAAATGTATAATGAAACAATTGAAGGTTACTGTAGAATGTTTCTTGGTATAATGATGTTAGATATTTGTGGGAAATTTTTATATTGTTACTCATGTAATGGCCATAGTATTTTTAAATAATATAATAGTATCATGTTTAATTAATATTAAATTTATAAATTTATATTTATTTAAAAAAGATCAAGGATGTTAGTAGATTATTCACTCCCTCATACCTCCTCTATGATGATGATATCCTCCTCCTTGGATAGGCTACCAAAATAATGACGTATTCCATCAAACCCATCATTAATCACTATAATGATGGATCCGATAATTCACGAGCTCTCCTCAACTCGGATTGATTAGATTCAAATCCAGGCGTCTTCGATTTCAATCCCTAAATGGCCCGGACGAAGCAAACCGCTCGAAAATCAACCGGCGGGAAGGCACCGAGGAAGCAGCTCGCCACCAAGGCCGCCCGGAAGTCCGCTCCGGCCACCGGTGGCGTCAAGAAGCCTCACCGTTTCCGTCCCGGCACCGTCGCACTCCGGGAGATCCGCAAATACCAGAAGAGCACGGAGCTTCTCCTTCGCAAGCTTCCTTTTCAGCGACTCGTCCGTGAAATCGCCCAGGATTTCAAGACGGATCTGAGGTTCCAGAGCTCTGCGGTGGCGGCGCTTCAGGAGGCGGCGGAGGCGTACTTGGTGGGACTGTTCGAGGACACCAACCTGTGTGCCATCCACGCGAAGAGGGTGACGATTATGCCCAAGGACATTCAGCTGGCGAGGAGGATTCGGGGCGAGAGGGCTTGAATGTTCCGTGGCGGTCCTTCGTGTACTTCGATTTGTTCTCATTATCTGTTTGAACTGTTCTACTCTTACTATGTGTTCCGAAAGGGATTCGTATGATTTTCCTGTTAACCATTAGGGGATGACTTGCAGTGTCCTGAGTTCTACTCTTGTGAAGCGTTTTATGCATTGACTATAATGATGGATCGGATCAATTTAACTACTATAAAAGTCCAATAATATCAATGCACTTATAATCCATATCACCAGTAAAAATATTATTCTCATTACTCTTCATGTGAAATGGGTTTCACTTTGTATTAATTAACATGGGGTCCCCCACTTTTTTGGAAATTTAATAAGCTAGTATCTTGAGAGTATTTATACCATCCTAGTTAATCAATTGTATAGTTGTAGTGGAAAATCTATATCTAAGGTTGATATATTTTCATTGTTAATTTAATGGTCCCATCTCAATTGGTTAATTACTTTTTTATTTAAAAATTTTCAAGAAGTCTCATTAATATAATATGATAAATGATCATGAATTTCGTATAGATAGAATCTATATATGAAATGAAGCTTACCGCTATTTTGTGGAGAGAATATATAACATCCATTTATATAAGAGTGTTATGAATTTAATATATAATGTTAATTAATGAACACTTCAACAAATATTCAATTGGAATATAATTACATGTGATGATATCTCTTTAGATTCTTTACCAAACATGTTTATTCCTAAGCTGGTGGATGGGTACCCTAATTATATTACCACAATTATTTATCCTTCCATTATAAATTTTTTCAAATAAATTATATCCAACATCAAATGGATTCTATGAAAGTTGTACAATTAGAAATTTTTTGACACTCCTTGGATTGAAACACCTCTTGTTGTTTGCAGGATGTTCCCTCAAGACGTGGAAAATGAAAATGTTCAAATTATTAAACGACAAAAATAAATCAATGAGTTAGTCCCATACCAATCCTCCCATGGGATGAAATGGGTTTTTTCTGAATGATACATGCTTATATAGAAACCAAATAGAAATCACATCTTTAGAAAAATAGTAAAAGATAAAGTGTGAAGGCAGAAAAAAAGATGCACCATGGATAATAATGTACAAAAATAAATTCATTCAACACTCAAGGTGGATTGTTATCTATAAGATATAGTGGGATAATATACTAAATAATGACTTAAAATTGGAAATGGTATACGTATAGCCTCAGGATATCATTTTGTTCTTATAAATGATGAAAATTTACAACATGTCTTCATTGGTAATCATTTTTTATCTAGTAATTGGATCCACTAGCATGAAATCTTTGACATTACCACATATATTGAAAATAATGTGGGAGATCTAATTCTCCCCATATATAATTATTAAAATTGTTGAAATTTTCTTTGTATTCCACTTACATTTTTTCATACACTCATGTCCTACATCTGGAACTCCAAGAATTCTCTTTTATTTTAATATATTAACCCATACATTCATGATCTAATTTTGGCCATGAAAAATATTTGTTCACAAAATATTACATGATAATAGTTATAATTATAAAAACAAAATTAATTGAAAATATTTTTTTTGGGTGTAAATGTGATGCCTAAAAATCCCCTAGTCCAAATATATAATCAATGGATTCACACTATCACTTCATGGATCAAGTATAATGAAATTGGTGTAGCCTCAAGAATGGTATGGCCCTTTGAATGTGGAGGAGACTTCCATACCCACCATTGATTAATCAAAATATTCTATTTAAAGAATATTGGAATGAGTATATTGGAATGGAATTTTAGATGAGGATGAATTTTTGTAATAATTTATGACATAAAACATATCATCCATCTTATATAGAATGTTCGTTAGATTTAGTTTGATTCAATGGTTGTTGTACAATCCCTAAACACCAAAACTAGGAGTTTCCTATGGGGTTTTCTACCACAATAGATATAATTTCATAAATCTAATAATCACCTAAAATTGGTTATCTCACATTCGTATAGGGATTATAATTATGTTGTGGGTGCTTTATCAAAGAATGTGATTACGAACATGTGTGAGATATTTCCATTTTGGACACTGAATTTTTAAAAACAAGGTGTTGATATAGACATGTGGGGTGAGATTCATTCCGATTTATTATAAGACCCCATATCAGTCCCTAGATTATTTATGTTTCTTATAATAAATTCTAGGATAAATATTTATCATATCCTAAACCCTTTTGATTAATAGTTTGTATTCAAATTGAATTATACATCCCATTATTTTATTTTTATCTAAAAATACATATAACATTATTGGAATCTATCTAATGTTTGTTATATGATAAGATACCCAAAATATAATAATAAAATCATTCATTTATCATAAATTACTATTTATATCAAGATAAATATGAGATCATTTGGTGGTGATGATACAGTGCTTACACAACATTAGAAATGTAATAATGGGTACCTTTGAAATAATATTTATAAACAAAAAGGACTATGTTTCTCTTTAATGACAAATATTATCCCTAATAAATGATAATGATGTATAAATATGATTTTCATGATTATGTTGCAAGTTCATTATCCAAATTATTACCTATCATTTATGGCAGGTAAGAGAAGACATAAAAATTATCATAAAATCATTATCATGAAATTTTTTTAATAAATAATATTATTAATGTTTTTATATTATAGTATAGGTTAATAAAATATTTTATTTATTCTATTAGAATATTTTAAATATTAAATAACAGTATATTTATTCAAAATTTAAATGCAATTTTGATAGAAATCTTATCCAAGCATGAGAATAGTAAATGATTATAGTCATAAAATATATAATATTATATGGTTAGGATTAAATATAGTGTTTATATATTTTTTGGTAAAATTATGATATGTTTTAAATTATATAAATGTTTATATTTTTTGACCCTGGCCCCATTTGTCTGATGTTGGTTTCAGCTTTATTTTATTAACGTTTTATATAATTAATGACATCCTGATGGACCTAATAGTTTAATAGTGTTGTTAATCTAAAGACATAATTTAAATATTCATGATATTGTAAGACTTAAAATATTAATAAAATATATTTTAAAATTCCATCATTCCCCTTACTATATCTTTTCATATAATTAGCAGAAAAATTTCTCTTATCCAATGGGAAAATAAAAAATTTAAAGGTGTGAGATTATATTCTCTCTATGTGTATATGTACAATATAATCAATGAATAAATAAGGAATAATCATAATATAAAGGTAAATAACTAAAAAAGAAAATTAAATTAATAACATTAATAAAATATTGATGGAATAAAATGTGATCAAGTAATTTTATATAAATAATCACATTACCATAAAACATTACCATGGGTATTCTAAATAATCAAATAATGAAATGGAATATCAATGAATAAATTCATAAGGATTGAATGCATAATGTTGGATATCAAAAACATACAATCCGGTCTTCATTCCAGGAAATCTAATTTCATTGACGCTTCAATCGAGGACATCTAATACAGTCGGGAATTATTTCCAAGAAATCTAATAAATGGATAAAGAATCATCTAGACCCATATCTAATTTGTCTCTTTAAACCTACTAATACATATTGGGCCATTTATATTGGGCCTCACCCATCATATACAGAGTTCAATGCATTCAACATATGAACGTTTCAAGGAATAATCAACATAAATATTCATATTAATAACTATTATATGTGATGTGAATACTTCCCCCAATCAACAACAATAACTATATATTATCCTTAGTAATGTGATATGTATCAATATAGTAGATCCCCAGTCAAACATACCCAATAAAATAGAAATAAAATATTGAGGATGATAAAATCACAACATATACAAATTTTATTATCATTAAAGGGTTGTTCTCATTCATTAAGAGATACATGTTATTTAAAAATAACCATGTAAAATTATAGTGGAATAAGTAAGGAATTGATGGTCATATCGGTGGATAATTTCATGATTGTCATACAATTTAAAAAGAATACTTGTTCATTGTAAAAATAATATAAAAATTATTTGATTAGAAAATGATATGAATATTCCACTTAAAAAATTATTGAAAAGAAAAAATAGGGATAAAATTGTTTAATAAATCATTTTTAAAAGGTCAAAAATATTTTTTAAACATTATTAGAAATCATGATTTTGGTGGAAAACAAATTTCTGACATTAGTGAGTAATGATGTTAGATTTCTATAAGATAATTCTCAATTATTTTAAGTAAAAAATTGTATAAAATGGAAATATCAATATAATATATCATGATGAATCATAAAATAAGAAAATATATTTATTTCAATATGTAAATATCAAATATTTCCCTCAAGGGTGACATAAACAGAAACCTTCTTGAATAATGATGAGATTAAGAATTAAACTCAGACCATGTTGGTAAATTTTGTATCCTATGACCCATAAAAAAATAAGTTAAAATGGAACCTTAAATATCATTATAATAAATTAAATAATGATATATCATACAAAAATTTCATTATATACACAGCACAAAATAAATAAGTTGTGAATATGGTGTCTTTCTCATGGAAGTAAAATTGAGAAGGGAAACCCTTACCTCACGATTCATTCTGATTTAATATTATTTAACCTTCAGTATATTGGATTTAAAATTTTGATAAACATAAATCATAACTGTAATAATATTTTAAATATTATATATTATCTTTTTTAACATATTATTACCTATTCATTAATAATCTTTCCTTGTTTTCAATTTTTCAGGTGTTCATTACATTTTTTTCTCTTTCATGTTTCATCACGAATGCACCGATTATTGAACATATATTACAGTTTTATTATATAAATAAAATAATGATGACATAATTATCATATTTATACATAAATTATATTTTATGATCAATTAGGGATGATGGAAATTAAAAATGAATTATGTTACAATCAGGGAGACTTTAGGTTTTATGTAAGCATGATTAACATTTCCATTTTCCACCAATCATTATGTAAATGGCTTAACTAATATATTACCTTTTAAGAATTAAAATAAATTATTTAAAATGGTATTATATAATTTTAAATTTTATCTATGTGGTTTGGTGATGAAAAGTGGGTCGCATCGCTTTGTGAGGTCCGTAGTCCATACGTACTCAAGCAATGATTTCATCGTTACATGAGTGAAATTGAATGAAAGAAATTATTATATATTATATATAAAAATTTATATATATCATTAATATAATAAATATTCCATTCATATTACATATAATCATTAAATTCATATTTATAACCATATATATGAAGCATTAGTGAAAGATTAACAACATCACTTCTTGATGCGGTAGTTTGTCGTACACACGACATATGTAGTCATACCTCTAATGGATTGGAATTAAAAAAATTATATTTAAAATATAGTTTTAGTATAAGTATAAATATGTTATAAATATCATATATAAACATATTATCTATAATCTTAACCAACCTTGAGAGGTGGAAATTAAAAAATGAACGACATCAGTTCATGAGGAGGTAATCTTCCTTTTATGCAAATGATGATTTCGTAAACTAATTTATAGAGGTTGATATGGTTTTAGGTAAATATGAATTTATTAATACATAACATAATTTGTACTGTAATGAGGTTATTATAAATTCAGGGTTTAATAAAAATCAGTGGAGGTGAATAATGAAGTAAAATATGGAAGCTCGTTTTAGAACCAAACCTATTCTTTGGGTTTCCTCCGTATGTTTTCTCCAAATCTTTCCTATGATGAATTTATTCTAAAAATGTGGATTATATAATTAGGTTATGGAAGATGTGAGTTATTTTGGGAAATAATTTGATGATCCAAATTTTTTGATAGGTGTAAAGGGGTGAGGGGAGTAAGTATCAATTTATTGTCATGGGGCTAAGGCTCTATTGAAAATACCCAAACGTATTCACTATTGGGAGGTCAATATTACCTTGAGATGATCCAATATTTAAAATTAATGGGGTTTATGTATTATATTTTCTATCCACATCTCTAACACACATTGAAACACCAGTTTTAAACATTTTTTCTTTAACTTCTATGTTATATAATTTTTAACATTTCTCGTTTTTCACTATAAGGTAACTATTTTTCTAAACTAGGTAAATTAATAATTAAGAATTAATAAAAGTGACTATTATTAGATGATTTAGAAACACTGATTTTTTTAATTAAATCAAACTAATAAATTAAAATTCCTATTTGTGCGGAAATTTTATTCGTAACAAAAGCACATGTAACCCTATAAAACACTACATTAACCATAATTACACTACCACGGTTTTCAAAATAGGATTAAATATGTTCATTATAAAATAATATCATGGTACATTAATCCAACATAGATAATATATATGTCCATTTAAAATTGAATTGCAAGAATATAATATTTTTATAAATTTTAAATCATTTTATAAAATATAATTTATTATAGAATACCATCAATAGAATTTTTTACATTATTAATTAAAATTGAATTTAAAAATATCATGACAATTATTAAATTCAAATATATTAATTTCACATATTAAAATCATGATATATTCATCTAAAATATTTATGGAATGTAATAATTCCATCAATTTACATCACTTTTAATATTTTGAGTTGAAGTTATTTTATTTTTTATTAACTAAATAATTTTGGAGTTATCATTTCATAAGAATTTTACGTAAATAATCCATATTTAAAAATTATAGATAGATAATTATGATAAAACCTAAATTATGAAACAAAATAATATTTATAACTTAACCAATGTTGTTTTATATGATCCAAATTCTAAATAAACATTAAATGGAAGAAAAGTATATTTTTGGTCTTTTTCATTACATAACATATTATATGTGTAATATTGGATGGAATATTGAAAGGAATTACCATATTACAGTTAATCATATGGAAAAGAAAAAATTAGTGTCATTAAATAAACATTATATTTTATTTTAGGTCATTTTTACTCCCATCATTCATGTTTTATCCCTAGGTAAAAACATGTTTATCTTAACCATGGTAATTTTTTTCTCTTGCATTCACTATTCATTTTGGTAAAAACTATGTAGACCATATAAAAATTAATATATTATTCTGATAATAAATATATAATCCCCTTTTTTAAAATCAACTAATATATTTTTTCAGAATTGATTTAAAATTTAGCATGTTGATGTGACCATAAATCGGGTTTTTAAAGTGAAAATGTTTAAAAGTTAGAAAACTATTTTATATCTAAAATAAACAAGAAAATTAATCCAATTACTAAAATTAGAATAAATTATTTCTTAATTATCTAACTTTAATTTATATACACTTCATCATATAATTTAATATTGTAAATTATCTAAATGAAAAGGTGGATTTTAATAAAAATTCATTATTTTTCACTATTCATTAGAAAATGAAATTTATAACAGATATCAAGAAAAATCTCCCTAAGGTAATTATTATAAATAAATTTCATAAATTAAAATTATATTATCAAATAAATTTTCTAAAATTTTTAAAATTATATATTAAATTAGGTGCCTCAAGCCCAACTTAACCATCATCTAGGATAATATGGATATTCCAAAAACATTTCTTTTTTATTTTAAATTATTCATTTTATTGTTTATAATCAATAGATAAAATATAAATTTGATAAAAATATATATTTTCAAGATTTAGTTTATCTTATTCATATCCTCTATTGCAATGGTTATGGGATTACTATCATATTAAATAATAATATTAATAGTATATTATTGTTAGGTAAACAATGTCTTTCGTGTAACAAAAGAAATCTGATAAACTCGTTATTTCATGAAATTCAATATAAAAACAATTTATCCTTAATTAATAAAAAAGTAAATGTTTTTTATATATATTATATTATAATATGTTATTCATTTATAATTTATGGGTGTTATATTCTCCCCATATTAATGAAATTGTGTCCTCTCAAATTAATATTAATATCTTGTATAAAAGGATTAAAATTTTAAACTTCGTCTAATGAAAAAAAACCCACATTGTAAAAGTTTTAGTAAATCCTCTTAATATGAGTGCAAGGGAAATATAATTTTCATCTGGAATAATCATATAACTGGGTTCCCAAGTTGGAGAATGCATGTGGGAAATGAAAACATGGAATTGGAATAGAAAAACAACAACAAAATACTGATGGATAGGGATAGAAAACCTTTAATACAAGAGAGTGGGTGATCTAGAGAAGATTGAAGACAAATAAATAAGAAATTGATTTTGTGAAAAATATCATTTATATAATCATATATTATGGAAATCAGACAACATTTTACATCATAATAATTTCTTCTTTAATTTAAAAAATCCTTTAACATTCTAGGAATAAATAGAAATATACTTACTAGTTGCATTCCTTTTTCATTTGAACAATTTCAGATTTGGTTATGATTTTTTCATTTTTTTATTCATCTATTACTCACAAATATTTAATATCAATAAATTAATTTATTATTTTTTAAGAACTGAAATTCATATTTAGCAGAACATATCGTCCACAAAATAGTTACAAGTCCTTCCATCTATCCCTATCTATTTTGTAGAAAAATATACTTAGTAGAAGTTATCCAATATAATAAATAAATCTCTAATTTCCTTCAAAAAGATCGACTAAAACAATTTTATTAATATTTATCATTTTTAACCTTAAAAATTCTATTTCCATAACTTTAGAAATAATGTTACTAAATTTAGAAAATGAACATATCATTAATCTATTCCAAAGTAGTTTATACTATCTAATTTAATAAAACCATATCAATCAGATAATTACCCCAATATAATTATAAAAAAATTAGGAAACAATTAGTGGATATGTTCCCTCAATCATGTGTTTATCATGATTTTTTACATGGCACTAAATCATTTTTCTTCTTCATTGCTACTATTCAACATAAGCATTCAAAAAGATAGCAAAAAATTATTGCATTATAGTACATATATATTTCATAATTTCTATAACATGTACCTCATTGATAAAAAACTCAAATAATGTATTTTTTTATCCAAAAATGATAACATTAATCATTCATCATCATATATGGTAATCACATAAGATTGAACATGATCTTTTTTCTATATTATGTTATAGTACATTGGATCGTGGGGAAATTTTGTGCATAGTACCCCATTTCCTTATAGTTGAAGCATTTAACATTATGAACCTTTTTAATCAATTCAAATAAATATAATGGTGTATTTTTTATCCGCATTTTGATAAAACTCATTTTCCTTTATTCATATACCAATTCTTTTCCACCCACACCTATCACATGTTGGAGAATATTTCATTATCTTCTTCACTTTATCATATATTTTCCTTGACTTACTCTTCTTCCATTCCTATCATTCAAAGGTGTAGAAAATAGAGAGTTCATCCAATATCTTATTTTCATATGATATTATATCCTAATTTGATGAGAATGTTTTGGGGAATAGTTCCCGTTCAAATATTGGTTCAAAACAATAATGTATTTGATCATTATTACTCATTGGATCATGTGAATTGGTGAGGTTACCATTCATTTTTCTATGCACCATTTCAATATAATTACATAAACAAGCTTACATCATATCATTATAAAAGATATTGTATAATACAAAAACTAGTTAAATACATCAGATAAATTGAAAACATTATTCTTAGATATTATCATAATCATAAACATTGTATCTTTAGGGATATCTCTTTTCATATCATTCATAAAAATTTGTAAATTAAATTTGAATTACCCTAATAATATAAGCCAGTACTAAAAAACCATATATACAATAAGGCCTATTTCTATACTAAGTACTTCTCAAGTCTAGTCTAACAAACCTTTTTTGGATTTATTAAAACTAGGTACATCTACCCAAGAACCAAATAAAAAGGTAGTTTTGAGACAAGGATGTATTGTGGGGAATGCTCACACAATCTCAACATTATTAAATCAATAGGATGTTCTTATACACATATCCACAATTTCATTCATAGGGGTATGTTCCCTAATCTGTGATTTTCAAAATCTAGTTTACTATGTTCTTACTAAACTTCCTCTAACACAACAGTTGTAAGATTGACACAAGTAGCCTAGAACTGTTTCTTTCATTATTACATTATAATGTCATATAAATAACCATTATTGAATGATAAAATTCTTTAGATGTATTGTTACACCAGATACATAATATAAATATCAATTACATCTTATAACATAAAATACAAAATAATTTTCTTTTGGAATTCAAATATTCCCCTTAGTGTATCCCTACATATCAGTAGAAAAATAGATTCTCATGTCTTGGGGAAAATAAAACATCTTAAACAGGTGAGCTATGATGATCATTATGAATAAGTGTACAATGTAATCTATAAATAAATAATACATAATCAAAATGTAAATGAAAATTACTAAAAACCCATTCCATTAAATTAATATCTTGATCGTAATAATATATGAATAAATGGAGATCTAATAATTCTATATATATAATCACATGAGGAAGAAAATGAACCACAGAAATTCTAACTAATCTAATAGTCATGTGTAACATCAATAACTATGTTCATAATGATGAAATGAATATTTATGGATATTTAAAACATACCTTCAAGGAATCATTACACGATATACAATACCTTCGATTATTCAATAAAATATATCTAATAACATCCATGTTTCATTCCAAGAAATTCAACAAATGGATAAGGCCTCTTCCAAAACGTTGTCTAGTTATTATCCTCAAAACTACTAATGAATCAATTAGATATCTATACCATTCCCAGTAGCTACATATTGTGTCCAATTCACTTCTCATATGAAAGGGGTCCAACATAATCAACATAAACATTAATATTTAAAAATATCATAAGAATTGTAAAATCATTTCGGAATCGATAAACATAATCATATACCAAACAGAGTAATGTTAATTATATCAAAATAGTACATTCCCATCCAAAAACATCATAAACCATCTGGAAAAAGTATTTTAGATGATATCATTACATCATATACCCATTGGAGAAAGGATAATGGTGTGTTCTTGTTTATGAATATAAATACCATTAAAATATCATTAAAATTATTCTTGAAAAAATAACCATTTTATTTTTAAAACATCATTTAAATTCCTATAAAATTTTGAAAATCATTTTCTTTTAAAAGAACTTTTAAAAACTAAAAATATATAAAATATAAGGAAAAATTAGTAACATTTAGACCCAGATTCCACTAAATGGTTTCCCAAACCATTTGGACACATGGACTCATGATCATCCCCCAAACACCCATGTATTCTGACTATCAACATTGCCCTAGGGTTTGTATGTGGGGAGACTACACCCTCATTTCAGAGTGTAACCTGGTGGTATTAATCATACATATCAATAGTGGAAGCATTATTGAATTGAATAATCTATTAGAAGTGACATTATGACCACTATACTAGTAACCCATCATAGTGAAATCACAATAATAACTCAACATGAGATAAACATCCAAAAGAATGATATATATAAAAACATATATGTAAAATCATATACAAAATGATATATCAATTCGTGTGTCTAAAAGCATCCAAAATAGGTATATAGGAATCAGTACAGTACATGTTTCATAATTATAAAAAGGGACTACCCCAGATAGCATATGATCCTCAGCTAATTCATATGCACCCATGTTCCAAATCATCTAAGATATCAAGAATATAACTATGGTTCATTTCCTTGTTCAATACCTACATCCATATAGTCTCTTCAGGTACCCAATAGTGGGTAGAGATAGGGTGTAATTTACAATCTTAGTAGGGAACCACAATAGTTTCTATTCAATAAAATATGTGCAGTACATGTTAAAAAATGTGAAATATGTATCACAGGAATAGAAAAAAATGAATCAATTTCCCATTGAATACATTCAAAAAGAAAAGTGATATTGTAAAACCACACAAGGATCCCTACAAACAATTGTCATGATGTATTAACATGCCATCAGTAAATAATATATAAATAAATACCACATCCATTTTGTATACACAATATATCACATTATCAATGTCCTTGTAGTATAAGTTGTATATCAAATCGTCCATTGCCACATCATATAATCGATCATGTCACAATTTCCCATGGCCGATTTGTATAATTAGATGTTTCAGACCCCATCAAGACTTATCCAATGTATAGTGAACCATGTAATCCTTGTTAAGTCCTAAGATATTCTCGATGGAAACTCAATTTGTCTTGAATCGATCTTCAATGAGCATTTCAACAGACTATATCCACTGCGAGCCCAAAAAAGCTAGATCTCAGGTGTAGTAAGCCCCAAGGAATCCCACAGAGTCAAGACCTGTAGGGAAATATCATCCATGGAATCTACTACCTCTATCATGACCTAATTTTATAGAACACCCACAGAGTCCTATGTAAACATTCATCATCCTATTCAACTATCATTTTTAATCCATGAATTATCCCACTCATATAACAATACCATTTAAACAATTAAAATAATCTGACATCATATATCACATGGAAAAGGATGAAAACCATCTCCCAACCATCTTAATCAATTAAATTAATTTATAATCGGTAAAAAGCTTACTAGGAAAGAATATGATACCCTCATGGGTGGTTCAAAAATAGGAAAATGCAACGTCACACCTCATTGTGGCTGAGATCAAAGAAATAACCTCCAAATATATCTATAAATCTAGGGGAATCCCTAGTGGGTTTCAATTCATTTAATTAATTCATTGAATTAATAATCAATGTATCTCGGGAAGATATTCTGTCTGGATCAATGAAGACTAGCTCTATAAATCACCAAACCACATGGAAATGTTATATACCAACCACCTTTGGTTTTTAATATAGTAATCGTCCATTATGAAGCTTAGATACTGTGAAAATCAAGAGAAACATGATGGAACAATAAAAATCCTGAAATATATGGAATATTATCTTACACCAATATAACATATTTTATATAAATACTAATGAAGAACAGGTAATGGTGATTGAAGAAAACAACAAATCTATTCTAATGAGATTGGTGGAATTCAAATCCGATTTCAGATGGATGAACCACACTAAAGTCTATTATTTGGATTTCAACATTGTTACCAGGAAAGTGATGTTGTCAAAAAGAAGAGAATGAAATTATATTTAGTTTTTAATATGTTTTAATGGATATTTGGTATTTTTTATGAAAATAATATACTATAGGGTTTGGTCCCACTATTGACCAAATAGTATGCCAGTAATGTTCCCTTCACTGTATAAAGGTAACACTACTCGATTAGTGTGCATGGTTTTCCAAAGTTTGTACAATCCATTCCTCATCCCACTATTAAAAACTTTATAGGCCATTGTATGGGTTTCAACCTCCATCCAAATGGTTTCCTAAAAATAGGTGTCCTCTTTGATCCCTCTATGTAGACCTCACATGGTTAGAAAAATTGTGTGGCATGCCCCGCACATTTTTTACTAACCATTCAGTCTACCCTGTTTCCCCAAAATGATGGATTTAGGTCTCTAAATGTTCTATATACACCACAAAAACTCTTGTGAACTAAACTATAACACTCATTAGTCTATAAATTAGCATTTATAATTACAAACAATGAATTTTAATCATTGAAAAACTCATGATCTTACTATATTAACCCTTAAGGAAAATCATCAAAAAATTTACATCCCCAGGGTGGTAAAGATTTTACTATAAATAAATCCATTTAAAAATCATGTACATCGGCCTCCATCTCCAATGAATCATCCTATAAATGGATTTGGAACCATAACTCCCATACTAGAGAAGGTGAACGACCATGGAGAAGCTTTGTGCACTAGTAAATGATACTATTAGGATGCCCATATAAGGATACATAAACTTGTAACTCAACCTCATACTTCTGTAGCATGTGAGATGGGTTACAGTTATAATAGTGCAGCTGAGATACTTGTAAGATGTAATCCATATCTCAATTCTTATAAAGTAACCTCGAGTGATAGGATATCGGCCCAACTCTCTCTTGAATCCTAAACGGCACGACATATCGTATAAAAATATTAACTTGATCAAAATTCAACTATTTCCCTACCTTGGTAAGATATATAAAAGACCTTATCCTAGACCACTTACCCAGCATGACTTTTGTAGTGATAGGATTTTAATTTATTTTGTGACTATGTTGTATCCATAGTTTCTAAATCAAATACACCTACATAAATTACTCATACATGAGATGTGATCCAAGTAATGCTACCTCATCTTCCAAAAACAAGAACATGGGAAATCACAATGGAATACCATTAAAATCCATATAAGTTTCTATTTTTATTTTAACCTTATAACTATTGTTGTAGGTGACCTCAACTAGGGGTATTTTCCTCTCCCAGGAGCCCCCAAAATCTTGGAAATTTGATCACTGCCTGTCCCCAAGAACTTCACTCAAATTATTTTACTTGACATCTGTCTAGGAGTTGTAGGTCAGGCTCAAAAGAACCTATGTATCCATTTCACTCTATAAAATCTACTAGAAACAATTCATCAACTGGAAGCCCAATATAAAATGATAGAATCATGGACCCTATAAAGTCATAATATCACAGGAATATACAACATTATAATCTCATACATTGAGATGATCTCCCGAATGGGTAAGAAATAATAATCCCTCATGATATTGAAAAAAAAGACACATAAAATCCCTACCTTATGATGACCTTATAAATCTAGTCATAAAATCCAACACGACATCATCTTACTTTCACTTAGGAATGGGTAACTAATATAAAATTATGGATGGTCACTGATGTTATCACTTCACCTGCATATAGTTGGAACACCTGGTGATAAAACAAGATACCTCACGTTTCCTCCTTGACCACTAGTACTGATGGAGCATGTCACAAAACATATAGGTGATGTCGGGATGCACTTCCCAAACTGAGTAATAAAACTCCAACATCATCCCCTTGGGTGTGTCAACTAGAACCCAAACATGATCATGGATACTAATGATCTCATACTCACCCAAATTCCAAACAGGAGGTGGGTCCTCAAATACCATACACTCTAATGGGTCAATACCCTATAAATAAGATAGGTTCCCTATCCCTACTCTATTCTTAAGGTTAGAGTTCATAGTTTATGATGGAATAAAATTCTCCCCTACGATGTCATACACCGCCAAGTTCAGCTTTCAGAACAAGGACATATGATATAACTTCTTCTATATAATATATCCTAATAGTGAAACAAAAACAACATTCCCCATTCCATGTGTGTAGGAAAGATTAAAATCAAGTGACTATATGTACTCAACAGACCATTTTACTTCAAATTAGATCATGATATGTAAATAAGAAAATGGGTCCATTTCTATCTGTAATAACCACAGAATTTTCACCTAGAATATAGTGTCTCAAACAGTGAAAATCATGAACAACTGTAACTAACTCAAGACTATGTTTTCAATAATTACTCTCATGTGGCCTCTCAACTGATGAGACCCTTATTCTTTGAATTTGTCTCAAGCAACATAAATTCTCCTAACTTGATACCTGGTGTATCATAATACATAGTGTATCTTCTACTTGATCTATAATAATAAGGATGGGTTCTAAATTCAATATCAATTATTTCTCTTGAAATTTCTCCTCACAAGTATATAACCATATAAACATTACACATTTCTTAGTAAAGCCCATAAATAATGCGTCTAATATTGATAAGTCATGTATGAAATTCTTTTCTTATCCATCTATCCCCAAGATACTCCATATATCAAATTTATTATTGGGTTTTTGAAATGGAAATAAATTTCTCACCATTTATGGGTCTTCCAATACTCATATATGAGAAAATATGACCTTTAAAGTCAATTTTATCCATCCACAATTGGTATTTTGTGAGATATAAAAATAACCCATTACCCATTAGTGTATAGAATATGATATCAAGATTTTTGGAATGGTTTTGTCAATTAGGACGATATACCATGATATAATCCATGAAAACCAAAACAAACGAATCTAGATTGGGATGGAAAACTAGTTCATTATCACCATAATTAATGGTAAAATGTTCGTGTGACTAAATGGCATAACCTGATACTCAAAAAGACCACACCATCTATGAATGGATTTATGAGGTTTGTATGTAGGTGAAATATACACCTGAAGTTATCATGATCTCAAATCTATCTTTGATAATTCTAGACCTCCTCAAAGCAAATGAAAAATGAAAGCTATCTTTAAAAAGGTATATCAGTTATTAACCATCAACTACTTCAATTTCTGGTAATCCATTCATATCCTATGAGTATCATCCCCATTTTTTACAAAAAGTTCTAGAGAATACAATAGATAATTATTGGGTCATATAAACCCATTTGCCTCCATGTCTTCTAAATGCCTCTTGATATCCTCCAACTCTATTGTCTACATCATATAAGTAGGAATAGAAACCAGTGTTACTCATTGATCTAGCTCAATTGAAAATTCCACCTCTTTCTCAAGAGGTAAACTAGAAATTTTTCCCATGAAAACATCCCTAAAATGATCATCCAATAGAATAAATTTCACCTAAAATTCTCCATGTTCATCTAGATACCAACATTAAATTTGTTCTATCGTCCCACCCATCCCATAATGTTCTGTTCCATCACAACATGCATGGATATCCCATTCTACATTGTGATTAATAACTCCTTCGTATAGTGTTGTGAATTTAACCCTCCAGTTATAGAAATAATTATAGACATGATAAGAAACTAGTTAGTATATTTTGAGTATGGCATACAAATGTCTAATCTTGAGGGAAAAATGATCCCATACAACGTGAAACCAACCAATATCCTTGGAACTCCTAGAACTAGCGTAAATCCTTTATTATAATCCCTAATTTAGTGTAAAGTGTCTTTACGCCATCAGAAAATTGAATAATAAACCCAAGCCTCTCCACATTAGGCACAAAATTGAAACTATTCGATGCACTTATGCCCAAAAGAGAAGATACAATATTATAGGCTACTGTGATCTTACATCTCTCCGTAGATAACTCAGTGATATTCTCCTATAGGATTTATAGTTTATATCTATCCTAACTCATTTCCTAGTGATACAACCTAACTATTTAGATCAAACCAATCTACCATGTAGGTTCAACTAGTTCTTGACTACCTTAGCCACAACCCCCCCCCCCCCCCCGACCAAAAATATTGATAATACCCCAACACCCAGCGTGATGCAGAGTTATTCAACCCACTCTGTAACATGGTGTCTGAGGTGGCTGCATTCCTCTATCTACAAGAGGGAAGGTCCTATTAAAATATTTTGTGTTCCCCATCCTCCCACAATCATGGAAATCAATTGGGTCTTGATCATAATGATTCTTCATGTGTCATTATCTTAGGAACTCCTGGTAGAAAACCACACTATTATCACTAATATCCTATTATGTATTCACCTCATGAGAGGCTCAAAAAATGAAACTTCCAAGTATAATATGCTTATCCACTCAGTTGAGGGGTTTAACTACACTACTCTACACCCATAGCTTTTCCTAGGTTATTCTCTGTATTCATCACATGAATCACTATGTCAGTAATAACAATCAACCTAAAACCATTGATGTGATAAAAAATGGCATGTGTGAGGCCTTACTTAAAGAGACATTATATAGACTCCACATCAGTATGATATTTCATTGAAAAGGCTAAATCTATGTAAAGCATGATAAATATTCCATAGCTATCATGGCGCCATTCTCGAGACACCTGAACTCTCTAAACCTCCCTACTATCAGAGTCTTGGGAAAAAATTATCAATAGAACATAGTTTCCAACTCATACTAAACCATATCTCGTAGACTTTTATCATTATTCAAAAAATACCATAAGAACATCTATGATCCCTAATGCATAAATACAATGAGATACATGATCCTCCCTAGAGGTGAATTTAGATTTTAAAAAATAGTAAATGTAGTCTCAATCCATATCTCACTGGCATGTGGACTTCCATACCCCAAAAGGTTGGGAGGACTCTACTATTTGAAAACATGCATGAGATCTTCCATATACAAGGAATGCTATGGTGACCCCTAAAAATTTTCCATAGAGTGTAGAAACAACTAACAGAAAGGTGCATTGGTACCTATTTCTAGTACAACTAATGATTCATCATTAGGGTCTAATGCAAAACCCACTAGAATCCCATGGATCACCACCAATAAATCATGGTCTTCAACATCCTTTGAGCATTTTACCTAATGAAGTCATAGAGTAATGTCTCTAAAATAAACTAGACATGACTTTGAAATGATCGATGATAAGAAGTTCATAGATAAATGAATATGAAAGGTCATATATTTCCTATAAACAAGTCTTACACCACCTCCTACTCCTAAATCCAATACTGTGAGACAGAATCAGTCCTAAAATGTACTAGGGACACTACTTACATTCCACAAAAAAGATGGGTCTGGGTCATGTTCTATGATTTCAACATTCGCTTCTGATTTTAATTCACATTTATATCAAACTTTTATGCCAATGGATGAATTAAATGTTTCATCGATTCTGATCCATAAGGTCACATACACCTCATGAAACAAATATGGCATCTAATTAATCTATACCGTAACATTTTCTAGTTTATGCGACCAATGGTCCATGAATGAATGTGTCATTGGTGACCGCTTATGGTGTCTGTTATAGAAAAAGAAGGTCATCGTATATGGCATGGTATAATGCATGGAACATGAAATCTATTAGGTTCCTAAAATAATTATTGAGATGCAAACCTTCGCCTCATTGAGAAATAGTAAAATATGACCCTCAATCATATCAATAAGAATAACATAATTCTTTTTCATCACACAATGGTGGAATCAAATAAACTATAATATTCAAAATCTAAAAACATCAATTTTCATTCTAGAAAATTTGAATTTTTCACATATGTGGGATACCTACACCCCAGAATATATCATTAAAAAATCTTGTTCCATTGAAATTACCATTATATTATCTTATAATATAAATTCATGAAAACAAACACATTTTATACCAAATTGTAACATCCCAACCCGGTTTCCAGTAAAAGGTACCCCATGCTGGTGGGTCACATGGCCTGAAGTGAATATCCCCAATCAAAATATGTTATAAACTAGTTGCGAGGTCCTGAATTGTGTGATTGGGGAAATAATTCCCCCATTTTAGAGTGTAACACATTGGTATCAACTATAAAAATAAATAGATGATGTGTTATAATATTTGATAAGTTGTGGAATACACGCTATGACCACTGGATCTATAACCTACCATAGTGGAAGTACAATGATAAATGAACATGTGATATACATCCAAAACATAGATATATATAATAAATCACAACATAAAATCATATACATAATTATACTTCAGGTCATGTTTCTAAAAATAATACAAAATAGGTATATATTCATCATCCATGTGCATGTATTATAATACCAAAAAGAAACTGATAGCATAATAAGCCTCAGCTTGATCTTACGATCCCCTAATCCTATGAATATAAAATATCATGTGCCATCATATGGGGTATTTCCTTGGTCCCTTATTGAATTCATACAGTCTATCAGGGTACACAATGACTACCCAAGACAGGGTGTGAGATAAAATCCTTTTAGGCCACCACCATCGGTGTATATAAAATATAGGTTGTGAAATACAAGATATGAAGTGTGATCTTTGTATCGCATGTATAGAATAAATGAAAAATGGTACCATGGAATACATTTATAATGTTATATTGTACAACCAAAAAAGGACCCCTAAAAACATTGGTGAATCTCCTATAACAAGGTAATAAAAAAAATTAACCACCACTGCAACACAACATACAAAATATCCCATATCATCCATCAACACACCGTATTACTTTTTTATCATATCGCCCAAGGCTAGTCTATATAATCATTATTATAACAGTTTTATATGGTTGATCCGTATAACCAAAAGTAGCATACCCCATGGGGCTAGATCCAAGGTATAGTGAACCGTGGAAACCTTGTCAAGTCCCAAGAGCATGTTGATAGAAACTCGGTTAGGCTTGAATTGGGGTATAAAGAGCATGTAAATAGATAATTTCTACTAAGATTCCAAAAAATCCATCTCCATGGGGTATCAAATCCCAAATAATATCATAGAATCAATACCCATGGAGAAATCTCATCTAAGGAAACAACTACTGCTATCGTGGCCCGTGGTATATTACAAACATGGTGTCCTATGCAAAAATACATCTTTCAATTCAATTATCATTTACATTCCATTATTTTTTTCACTCATATAAACAATTAAAAATTACAACATCATTTACCACATGGAAAATGAGAAAATTTATCACCTAATAATCTCAACAGCTCTATTCATGTATAAATAAGATTACTCTAACTAGGGAAGAAAAAATGCACCCAATGGGTACTATAACAATAGGAAAAAGTAAAGGCACGTCCCATGGGTGGACAGTGAGGGGAAAAGGCCTCCAAAAAATCTCTTTTTAAATATAGGGAATACCTAATAGGATACAATTCAGTTAATTCATCCATTCAATTAATTATCAAGGCACTGTCAGGAGATTTAGGGAAACACGATTTATAAAGCACCAACCAATAAGGGGAAGGTATATACCACCTCATATAGGTCTATATTAGAGAACTCATTTATTATCAATCTCTAATTTAGTCGATAATTAGATTAAAATAATGAATGGATAAATTTTTTAAAAATTTAGAATATTGTCATGCACCCAAATTAATGCATAGATACCAAGAAGAATGGTGAACGACTCAAGATAAATTAAGAACTCGCTAGAATGAATCCAATGAGATTCATGACATTCAATTACGAGTTAATATGGAGGATCCACACAAAATAATATGATTTGGATGTTAAGGGAGATTTCATGGGTGTGTTATTGTCAAACAGTGGAGAATGAAAATGATTTTATGTTTAAATAGGTTTTAAGGGAATTTTTTTCATTTTTCCTTAAAATATTAGGCCATAGTGTTTGGACACATGGTTTCTCAAACTATGTTCCAATTTTGAATCATTCACTACTTATATGGATACCCTCCATGGTTAGTGTGAATAGTTTCCCTAACCGTACACAAATAATTTCTCATCCTACTGATAGAAACTGCAGAAGCCATCACATGGCCATCTGACTCCTTCTCCATGGTTCCCTAAAACATTGTGGGCTCAATCATCCCTCATTATAAGCCAAGAAAGGTAAGAAAACCCATATGGTATTCCCCCACATGGTTTCTACAAACAATGTAACCAAGCATATTTTTTCAAAAAAACTAGTTTCTTTTATCCAAACATGCCCCAGACACCCCAAAAAAACTGGTGACCAGAACAAGCATTCAAATTAGGAAATAAAAAAAGTATAATGAGAAAATTGATATGTACCTCATATAAAACTCGATATCATTAAATTTTATTTAAAATAATAAATCTAAAATTTTATTTTAATCTCTAATAAAATGATGGTCATGTTGGGAAGAAATTTTTTACAGGTGCTACAAGATTAGAAAAACATTCCATTTTCCCTATAGAAGCATATAAATGTGACTTGATCCAAAAAATAATAGAATATTCCTTTAAAATAAGTTGAAAATATAAAATGGGTAAATTATTTTTAAGAAATTATTTTGAAAAGGATAAATATAAATTTTAAAACACATTTAGAGAACATGGTTTTGGAAGAAAATTTATTTACGTCTAATGATTGATATAATGTTGTTTTCTGTTAAATAAAATATCATTTATTTTATATAATAAAGAGTTGAAAAAAGTTACTATTAATTTAAAATATTATGAATAACCATATCATAATAAAATATATTGATTTTGATATGTAAATTTCAATTAATTTCCCTAAAGGAGATGTAACCATAATCAATATTTAATAATGATGTGTTTGTAAATAAAACACTCATAACATTTGTAAATGTTGTATCTTATTCCCTAGAAAAACAAATAACATAAAATAGAATATTAAATTTATTGGTGATAAATTAATTAAATATATATCATATAAAAAGTTGAGTATATACACCACACTATAGAAATAAGTGATGAAAATGGTGTAAGTCTTATGGAAGTAAAAGTGAGACGAAAGACCTAACCTCATGCTTCATTCTGAATCAATGTTCTTTATCCTCATGTATATTGATCTTAAACATGTTACTAACTTTAAAAGACACCATAATAATGTATATATTATTATGTATGATCCTTTTATAACATCATATTAAATGTTTGTTAATAATCATTCATTATTTTACTTGTATTGTCTGTTAAATTCCCTATTTAATATTATGTGTTTTGTCACAGTATGAATTTATTACTGATATCTAGTCATTTATACCATTTGGACTTGGGTTTTTCTAATATTTTTTAGTGTGACGGGTTTAAATTTTGGGATTTGTGATGTTTTTCTCTTGGCACATGGTCTATGCATGGTTTGTGAAAACTATGTTACCTGCTCGGGGAAACCATGAATGACTTGGATTGATTCTGTATTAGGGTGTACGACCCATGAATGAGTTTTCAAACCATGAATAAATCATGTGTGGAGTCACTATCTAATCAAAAAAACATTCCAAACACTTGACCCATTGTTTGCAAATCGTACGCCCAAAACCTACAGGTTCCCAAGTGTGTCATGTAAGGGGCACACAGTTAGTGCATGGTTTGGTAAACAATGAAGAAAAACAATGTAAGTTGTCCAGATCATAAAATTTATGAAATTACAACTCTAACATAATTATATTTTAATTCCATAATACCTTTTTTCCTCTCCCCCAGGTTCAACAACCCAAATGACACACCTCACATCATCTCCAAGTATCCACTTATCCTTCTATAATAGATCTAACTTTTGTAATCCTGTTTCGGGTATATTTCACAAGGTTACCCTCTTATCTCTTCTCCATCGTCCTCTTCAATTCATTTTCTATTAATGTCTCGTCTTTCCCAGATCATGTGGATATAGAGGTCATGTTTCCCATTATCTATGTTGGTGATTTTCTGTTTAAGGTTCCGCTTGGTAGATAATTGGTCATGGAACCCCATTAATGTTGTTATGGGTGTACATTAATGAATTATTTGGGGTTCAGGGTAGGATTCCCTTTTCACTATCCTTTTTAATCTTGGATTTATCGGTTTCATATTTATCACAACTTCCATGAATATTAAATACTTTTCGGTGATCCTTTGAATAATATTTCAATGATCAATTTGTTGATTTATTCCTTGCATTTAGATAAATGGAATTTTTTGTGAAATGATACATTCAAAGTGTTTTATAAAATGCATTGTAGGATTTTGTGAGTATTTTTTGTGTTCAAAACCAGGTTTTTATGTAACTGTTTTTGAGACATCATGATTGTGGTTTTGTGTTCTTCAAATGGGTTTATGAATTCATTTGGTTTTGAAAGTTGTGTGTGTATGTTTCTTAAAATTGAAATGGCATGTGATTATAATATATGGAATCATTGGGACATAGTGAAAATGGTTTTTTTTATATATGTTGTGTGGGTACAAAAAATAGGGTTTTATAAATTATTTTGAAATGAAAAATATTGTGTTACACCCTTTTAGAAAGCAGGATATGGTTATTTTAAAGTAATGGGTATGTGAATATATCATAAAGGCCTATTGGGAAAAAAATTTAAAATGTTGAATGTGTTTATTTTGAAAAATCTCCTTAGATAAATATCTTGAAATGTTCATTTTAAAATGGGTGGGATTTCCTCTCAATGGAATCCTCATGACCTAATACTTTGTCCAGAAATAGAGATACTCGGTATTGACTCCCTTGGTATAGTTTTTTATTCTTATGGAAATTGATTGATCCTTAGGTTGTCTTCGGTTATTCCTACTATGTAAATTGTTATATATGTGTATGTGATTTGGTGTTCAGTTGGCATTTTTTGTCTCTCCGTCTTCTATACACATGATATGGAGAACCTATAGTAGCTATTAAATTGTATGAGAATTATTGAATGACTAGTTATATTAGGCACTAGATAGTGGCTTATAGATAGGGGTATTTAATATTATTGATATGGGTTATACCCCTAGGACAGTTCCACGTGGGATGTGGATGTGTGTGTTTAGTCTTTTTTATTTCATCCAGTGCAAAATTATTCTCAGGATGAGTCATCATGTATTAGTATGTTTGGGATTATTCATGAGATCCTAGCTTACTCCCATGTCTATTATCACTTTTTTAATTACCATGGATGATTGAGTTTCATGATTGGGTGGATACTGTTACATGATATTTTTATATTTCCCTTGTTGTTTACATGTTTTCTTGTTTTTTGAAATGTCTTTCACCTTACTAGAAATGACGAATTGGTTTAACAATGATTATGGATTTTTTTTGGAAAATCATTAACACATTCTCTGACACTTTCACTTGAAATACTAATGGTTCCTTCTTGGAATTATGATGTACATTCTAATAGAAAAAGTTATATGGACAATGATTTTTTTAAAAGTGGGAAAGTGTGTGAGAAAATCTTAATTTTGAATATTGTACTTCAAATTTGATGTTGATGTTTCATTGATTTTAATGGAAGTTCATTGTGAATAGAATATTTGGGCACACCTACTGAGTTTTAATATTCACACATATAACTCTATTGGGTTTTAGCATTCAGTGTAGGTTTCAGCTTGGTATCGATCACCTTGGGTGAAGGTTGGAATTTGTATCCGAGAGTGACCATTATGGTAACATAGAGATGTGTGTTCATCAAGTGCAGTTTGAGTTTTGTTGTATAGTTTGATTTATTTTCCATTTCTTGAAAAATATTTTCATTTAGGATATTTTTATATTATCTGGGCTACTTTTTTATCTTTTCATTGTTCAATATAATTATATATATTGGGATAAATCACTCCTTTGCCTCAATTTGATTCCTAGAACAAGTTTACAGCCCGTGGGGATCGAGATTTCCCTTTGGTCCTTCTCTTGGATCAGCTCGGGTGATCGGTTTAGGGATGGACCAGGATGGTTCATAAAAAAATGGTATTAGAGTAGGTTCCCTTGGAGGATCTAACATTCATATGGCCCTTTGTTACTTGGGGATTTCATGGTAGACAGAGATGGAAAGTCGAAACATGGTGTGAAGGTCTTAGGGGATTTTCTGGAAAACACATCCTAGATTTAACCTTGAGTATCCATGGAAAGTTAGGTTTTATTGGTAGCTTTATTTCTTATTGGTTTTTGGTGTTTGGGACACAAAATGTGAGTTGGACTTGGGGTCACCGTGATCTAATAGGGCATGGAATGCCTTGTGGAGCCAGGTTTAGGGACCTAGAATACTCTTCTTGATGGTGGTGTGATTGGAATATTGTCCCCAATGTAATGCCCTAACCCCAGTTACCCATAGTTGGTTAATTATTACATAAATTGGCATGATATAATGAATCATGTCCCAAAATACTGATCAGTTTAGGAGCCCTAGAAATACTAGATACATTCATAAGTTTTTCACTACATCATGAAATAAAAACAAAAACAAAATTTTTACCCTTTTGAACACACTTAAATCCTTATCATATCCCTACAGGTCAACCATAAAATACTTCTTCATATCCTAGGAAAAATAAAACATAGAAAGGTGTGAGCTCAGATGCTCAGTAAGGATAACAATATAGCACAAACATTCATAAATAAGAATAAACATTTAAGGAAATGTATTAGACTAAAACAAAGCCTTTTAAACATAATCATAAGACTAATATGGAAAAGATCAATTCATATAATGTCATTTACTTACTCTCATTTATATTCTACTAGTCGATTAATTACATGATATATCAGTAACCACTTTCATAATGATGGAATGCATAATGCTTGACTTCATAACCACATAGTCAAGGCTCTGTTACAAGAACACAAATAAAATTTTGTAAAGTACATGTGCCAAGACACTAGTTTGTCTCATGGGACCTATTGATGCATCATGGAGGTATAGCGGGCTCCACCCATCACTTACTAAGTCCAATACATTCATCGTATGAAAAGGTATAAACATAGAATAAACATTCATATTAAAACTAACATAAAAAATGTCAATAATTTATCCATAAACCATTAATGGAGTAAAAAAACACATCTATAGTCAATAATATCACAAAACCTTCAATACAATATGTATGTTTTGTATCATAATAAATAAACATCAAACAAGCATAAAATCCCTCAAATCATTTGGACATAGATGAAATCAAAACTTTTTTTAGAGAAATATATCTTTCTATTTTGATAAGATTTAAATTTAAAATAATTATAAAAGAAAACATTTATTTAGAAAATATTTTTTTATGCTTTTATGGGAATCTTTGATGATGTTAGAATGGAAAAAAATAGTCGAACCCACTGTATAAGTTAAAAAAAGAAATTTTTACCTTAATTTTGTCGAAATGGTCATAAAGTACCTTGTTTGAAAAATGATGGAATGATTTCTTTAAAAATATATAAGGTCAAATAATGGTATAAATAAATTTACCCCAATTTTTTTAGTAAATATGTTTTTAAAATAATATTTTTTTTGAAAACACAGATGTTGATGATAAAGATGTCCTAGCAGATTCTTAAGTGAAAACAACCTCAGATAATAAAGAGATTGTGAAACTAACCCTTAAATTTTACTTTTCCTGAGTTGATGGTATGTTAAAATCCTATATAATAGTTAATTTTTTTATTAAATTATACATGAACTATATAAATAAATATGATATCATATATGATCTTAAAATATTATATTGTTAATAATATTTTAGTAGTAACATCATTTCGGGTGTTAAATGATTCGTTTTTCATTATATCCTTGGTTACGTAAGCCATGTTTATTATGGATAAGATGTTTTTGATTCATATACATAATTATATTATGTTCATAAACATTATTTTTAATCATAAAATGAAAATTATTCTTGACAGATTACGATGGGGAATTAATCTCATCGCGTTCGTGGAGATGGTAATTCTACGTATCAAGGAGAGACAATATCATTATATTGATGGAGAAATCATATGTAATTTGATGTTATATAATATATAAATAATAATTAACATGTTATATTTATCATTTACATTAGTTATACTCATTATTATACCAATACAAATAATGAAGTGTGTGAATAACAATCTAAACCATGACGTGGAGATGGTAATATGTACGTACACACATATGGTGAATTTGTTATTTATAGGATGGATTGAATAATGAATATGGGTGAAAATTTTTATTATAACATCAAATTATATTGAATATACCAGAGTTATTATTTTATAATTGAAACAACAAAGAAATAGGAAGTGGAAGAAGAAAAGAACTTGGAAGAGGTGATGAAATATTTACCTCTTCTTCGGGTTCTTCCTTCTGATTTGATCAAAAGTGATCCTTAGGATGGATTTTTGACCAATGAAAGGTCTTTAGGATTAAGGGAGGAAATTTGTGAGGATATTTGAGCAGGGTTTTTCTTAGCCAAAAGGTATTGGATGTGTGAAATTAAATGAAGGGGAACTGGTCTTTTATAAGAGATATGAGGGAAACTTTTGGAAAAGCTTGAAATATTATTTTATAATAAAATAATTATCTGTTTATAATGGCACCAAAATGAGTTATTTAATAGATAAGGTTTGATTGGTTCAAAAACCTCTCAACCAATAGGCTTTGGACAGTTTTAGTTTGTCATATTAACCTTGTCTTTTAGATTTAACTCTTTGTTAAATAGTTAGACATTTACCATGTCTCTTTGTATTTTTATATTATATGGTTAACAAACCTACTATAAAAATCATAGAGAACACCATGTGGTTCATTATTAATATATATGTATATCCTTATCTAACTCCTTTTCCTCAATCATGTATTTTTACGAATATTATATCCATTAATAATATAATATTTGATTAAAAACACAACTATGTCAATTTTGACTCTATTTACTATTTGATTTTTATCAAAGACATAAAAACATTGTCACTTAGAATAAAAATTATTTAACCAATCTTAACATGTCATATTAACCTAAAAAATTATTGGAATTCATCAGAAGATCCAATTTAAATTTATTTGGATATATATAATATCAATTATTTTAATATTTCATTAATAAGGTAATTATTGAATCATCATTGTGTCATAAATAAATTAAATTATATAATGTCTAAAAAGTATAAATAATATACCATTATGTAGGAAATATTTTAATATTTATAATGAATATTTATAGTTGAATTTATATTATGTGTAACCATAAATTAAAAATGGTCTAGATTTTAAACTATTAATTAAATTCATTTTACTCTTCTTTAAATATAATAATAATAAATGTCCTAATCTAATCAATGTGTAACAAATAGGATCGTATTTTATTCCTAAGGTTGTTTTTGGTTGAATTATAATTATCTAATCGAACTAGGACATATGTTAAGGTGATTATGATATCATTTTTACCCTTAATTACCCTATTTACTTTTAACTGTGGTAAATAAATGTCAAAAGTTATTGTTCACGAAAAATTATTTTCATCTTATTGAACTACATTTTACTTAATTATATTAACCATGTCTCTAAGAGTTTTTAAATTCAACTCATATAAGCAGTAAGATTATGTTTTATACAAATTTTCAAATGCTCCTAGGAGGTGGGTAAAAGACGGTAAAAAGATCGATAAAATTTTATATATCTAAGCTTATTATAAAATGACTCCAATAAATAATGTTGAAAATATATCAGTATTATGTATCTATTTTGACCTTAAATAAATTAAAATAAATAACTAATTATTTAAATAAAAATTCAGTTTTAACCAATAACACTGTGTTTTTTAATAATTTGTCCAAAATAGAATGTTTTCAGAAAAATACCAAAAATTCACCCTAAGCTAATTTTGATATTCTGAATCCAAAAATTATGTCCATATTGAAAGATAAAATTTATAAAATTTCATGAAGTGGTTATTACTATTCATAACAGCTAGTTTGATTGGTCGTAGTGTGTTAGAATCTCGAAGTTGCGTACAATGCAATCTATTTCATTATTCAAAGGGAAACATACCACAGAGGGTTGTGGTTACATTATTATATCCTTTATATAATTTTGTCCTCAAAATTTCTATAAAACTACGACGCCAAATGATTTTTGTGGTTCTTCATCATAAGTTCTTATGGTTCCCACATTTCATCTTCCATCTTATGGTTTCTCCATAGAAATTTGACTAGATGAGTTTCCCGGTTTCTCAGCACTTCTTCCCTTGTATTAGGAATATTGATTGGCTCTTCACAATTAGACAAGACAGGTTCTAGTTCAATTTCCTCATAGGTGAGTACATTTATTGGGCCAGGAATTTATTTTCCCAAGACTGATACATGGAACACATAATGAAATTTGGAGAGACTTGGAGATATTTCTGACCAATAATCTACAACGCCAATTCGTTCTATAATTTCAAAAGGTCTGATGTACTTGGGACTCAATATACCCTTCCTATAGAAATAGATAACACCATTCCATGGAGATACCTTACCAGAAACATAATCTCATACCTGAAATTCCAAATCCTTCCTTCAGTTATTGACATAGCTCCTTTGCCTACTTTGAGCTGCTTTGATGTGGGTTTGGATAACCTTCATTTTTTCCATTGTTTCCTCAACAACTTTGAGGCCTATGAGTTTTCATTCACCAACATCATCCCAACAAGTTTGTGTTCAACATATCTTTCCATATAATGCTTCATATGGTGCTATCTGAATACATGAATGAATGCTATTTTTAAAGGAAAATTCTACCAGAGGTAAATATTGATCCGACATACCGTGAAAGTCAAGTGAGAAAAATATCAACATTTCTTCTAAGGTTTGAATAGTCTGTTCTGATTTTCAATCTGTTTCAGGGTGGTAGGTAGTCCTCAAATGAAGTTTAGTATCCATGGACTTCAGAATACTTTCCGATAATATTGATGTTAAAAGGGATCAGAATAGGAAAAAATATGTAGGGGTACTCTATGAAGTCTTACAACTTAATTAATATATATTATTTCCATACATTCATGTGGTAAATCTTATCACATAGAAAGAAAATGTGCTGGCTTGGTAAGACGATAAACAATGACCCATATTGCATCTTTCCATCTAAGAGACTTTGATAGCCCCATAACAAATTCCATAGTAATATTATCCAACTTCCACTCTTGATTTGGATGAGGATACATGACTCCATTGGGTTGTTTCCTTCCAGCTCTCACATGTTAATAAACCATATATCTCCACACAAAATCAGCAATCTCCCTCTTCATGTTGTCCCATCAAAAATAGTCTTTCAAATCGTTATACATCTTAGTGCTACCTTGGTTTGTAGAGAAATTAGAGCAATGTGCATCATCAAACAATTCCCTTTTTAGATCAAGTATATCAAGAACACAAAGTATCTTCCCAAATTTCAAAATACTATCTTTATATAAAAATTAGATCAATATCCCATTGTTGACAGCTTTAATTTTATTTTGAAATTCTTCATAATAATTATGAGAACTTTTTATTCTTTCTAGTAATGATTTTTTGGAAACCATTTGAAAAAGAATTGATGTTTCACCTTCCATGTTTATTCCCATATCCATCTTTATTAGATCCATGAAAATAAGATCCTTTTCACCTCTCATCTTGTTCAAAACTACATGATCCTTTCTACTCAAAGAATATGCCACCCTATTTTCCTTCCCTGGGTGGTAGTGTATAGTGAAATCATAATCCTTGAGTAGTTCAAGCCATCTACTTTCCTGCATGTTATGTTTTTTTTGTGAGAAAATATACTTCAAACATTGGTGATCAGTATAAATCTCACATTTTTCACCATTGAGATAGTGTCTCCTTATCTTAAAAGAAAATATTAGAGCTGCTAACTCAAGATCATGAGTGGGATAGTTTTTTTATGAATTTTTTGTTGTCGTGATGCATAGACAACAACTATATCATTTATTATAATGACACAACCAATTCCTTTCATTGAAGGGTCACTATAAATAACAAACCCATCGTTCCCTGGTGGTATTGTCAATATAGAAGCATTAACTAATCTTCTCTTCAGTTATTTAATAAATTCTTAACACTCTTTTTTCCAAAGAAAATTAACCCTTTTACGAGTTATCTTGGTTAATTGTATAGCCAATCAGGAAAAATTCGGGACAAAATGCTGATAATAACTTGCTAAACCAATAAAATTGTGTACCTCAGTCATACTCGTTGGTGATTTCCATCCTTGGATTGCCTTTGTCTTTGAAGGATTAACAGAGATTCCATACATAGAGACAATATGACCATGAAAATAAATCAATAGAATATAGAATTCATACTAGTTAAACTTGCCATATAATTATTTTATTCTAAGAGTCCTTAGGATAATGCACATGTGATTTTCTTGATCTTCATAGATTTTTTAGTATACCAAGATATAATCAATAAATACCAGTACAAGTCGTTATGATATTCCTTGAAAACCATGTTCATTAAATCCAAGAAAAAATAGGGTGCATTATTCATCCCAAGAGGAATTACCGTAAACTCTTACATCCCATACCTCATTTGAAATATTGTTTTCAGAATGTCTTCCTTCTTCACACACAACTGAAGGTATCCATATCAAAGTTTAATCTTTCAAAAATATAGATCTCCATGAAGTTGTTTGAATAAATAATCAGTGAGAGGTAGTGGATAATTTTTCTTTATTGTTATATCATTGCTCTTTCTCTAGTCAATGAACAACCTCATAGATATGTCTTTCTTCTTAATGAAAAGGATTGGGGATCCCCATGGAGAAACACTAAGGAAAATAAAACCCTTATTATGCAATTTCTCTAGTTGTTTCTTTAGTTCCACTAATTCCATTGTGTCCATTCTATAAGGGGTCTTCGATATGGGCCTTGAACCAATAATTAAATCCATGGAAAACTCAATTTCTCGTTCTATAGGTTGTCCAGGTAAATCCTATGGACAAAATATGTATGTCATCTATTCGAACAATCTATTCCTCACCCATAATTATTTCATTCTCTTCCTCCCAAATAATTTAAATTAGTAGAGCTACTAGGGGTGGATCTAGATATGAATGGGGTGGTGTCGTTCCTTATCTAAAGATAAGGTACTCCTTATAATCATCGATAATTGTAACCTCCTTCTTCTTACAAAACTTTTTTCATCATGGTCGGAAATCCAATCCATTCGGAGGATTATATCAAATTCAATCATGGGTATGATGATGAGATCTTTAGATAATGAACTTTTATATGACCAAATGGGAACAAATTCACAAAACATTATTGCGATGATACATCCCCTTAGGTGTTTTTACTGAAAACTGTCTTATTAAGTCAAACTGATAATATCTAATTTTCATAGAAAACTAGGAAGATACAAAACAATTTCATGATCCATAGTTAAATAAATAATTTTCTAAAATTCATGAAACCATTAAATTACCTACAACCATGTCTTTTAGAGATTCAAACTCATAAGTAGGGATCACATAAGCTTGACCATGCTCCCTTGGACTATTCTATGCTATGTTCCATTGGCTCTTAGGAAATTCATTTTCATAATTTCAGTTTTTCTCTTCAATTTTAGAATTCATCACCTTCTTTATTCCCCTTAAAATCATGATCTTGGGGGCCTTTTTCACCACACTTGTAACAGACACCCATTCCATTCAAGAAAGTACCTGGGTGTTTCTTCCCACCTTTACCACAAGATGGATATTCAACATTTCCCTTATTCCTCTTATTTCCACTTCCTCAGTTTTTAGTAGATCTCTTATTCTCTAGATTTGCTTTAAAACAATAAGACATAGATAAAACTTTTTCTGTCTTGATAGCACATGAGACAATATCTCTGTATGATAAGATGGATTGTAAGACTAATTCTTGCCAAAGAAATGGTTTTAACCCATAAAAGAATTGATAAATCTTACTTCTTGGGTTATGTATATAATTTGAAGCATGGATTTCTAGCCTTGTAATGTTAGCCTCATATTTTGTGACATTCTCATCCTCTTTTTGCCTTAGACTCAGAAATTTCCTTTCCATATCCGCTCGATGGTCATGAGAATAGTATTTTTATAAAAAAAGTGATTCAAACTCCATCCATTCCATATTTTATACTTCATAACCATTCTTTTTGTTTTGAATCAATGACCACCATTGATCTGCATCACCCGTGAGGTGATGAACTGCCATGAAAACTATTTACCTTTTGCTACTCCTCAAAGCGTGAAATATTTTCTCTAAGGAAATTATCCATTGCTAATATACTAATGTATTTTTACTCCCATTAAATGATTTTGGTTGTTACATCATGAAGCGATCTACTATTGATCATCTACATTGTGGATCAGGGTACTCCATATGGGTATGGTTATTAGTCATAATCTGAGTGAGTTGTCCCAGTATGGTGATAAGTTGATCAGCACAAGTTTCATCACCAGCTCCACTATAGTTATCTTGAGTAGGAGTGAAATCTATACATGGATTTTGTGTGTTGATATTGTTTCCATTCCTTCCACTAGGCTCCATTTCTAAACAATTGCATACACTTGATTAGTTTATGAATCAAAATACATAATTCAAAACATATAAAACACTTAACATAAATTGAACAGTTTATGGATATAATCCAAAATCATAAAAAAAATTATTTGAGGAAGTATATATTCATAAACCATTCATAACAGTTATTAATGAAAAGGAATATTAGTTAAAGTATATCCCCCGAGAGTGTCCTAACAAAGAGTGAAACAAGGCTCATTATCATGCTCTATTTCCCATTCGAGTCTAGTTCAAAGTGGTATTTTTGGGTTTTACCCCAATGTACATCAGTTCTAGATCCACCTCTACATACTCGTATCCAAACATGGATGTATTTCTTGTAAATCACAAAAAATCTCTACAGTACCAAAATTCTAGGCAGATCTTCTATAATAATCCTTAAAGTCTATCTTAGGGTAGTGTTCCCTAGTTAATGTTTTTCTAAATCTAGTTTCAATGGTTTGTCTTAAACATCCTCTGATACCTACTGGTAAGCCCTACCCCAGTTACCCAGAGTCGGTGAATTATTACATAACATTGGTATTATATAAGGAATTATGTCCTGAATGACCGATTGGTTTAGTAGTCTTGGAAGTACTTTATACATTCACATGTTTTAAATTACATCATGAAATAAAAACAATGTCAACATTTTTCCCCTTTTGAACACACTTATATCCTTATCCAATCCCGATTGGTCAACCATAAAATACTACTTCACATCTTGGAAAAATAAAACATAGAAAGGGGTGAGCTCAGAAGCTCATTAAGGATAAATATATAGCCAAAACATTCATAAATAAGAATAAGCATTTAAGGAAATGTATTAGACTAAAACAAAATCCTTTTAAACATAAACATAAGAAAAATTTGGAAAAGATAAAATTAAATAATTAAATTTACTTATTATCATAGATATTCAACTAGTCAAATAATCACATGCTATATCAATAGCCACATTCATAATGATAAAATGCATAATGACGGACTTCATAACAACAATGACAATGCCTTCTTCCAAGACAACAAATATGATTTTTTCGAGGCCTTGTGCCAATACACTATTTTTTTCATGAGACCTAACGATGCATCGAGAAGCAATAGCAGGCTCCACCATTCACTTACTAAGTCCAATGCATTCCTCATATAAAAAGTTTCAAACAAAACAAAAACATATGTAGTTAAACTAGCATATGAAATTTCGATTCATTATTTACAATCCATTAATGGAGTAAATATAAATCATCAATATTCAAAAATATCACAAAATGTTCAATAAAATATGGATGTTTTTTATGATAATAAATAAACTTCAGACAAACATAAAATCCATCAATGGATGTAGACATAGATGAAATCAAATCCTTTTTTACATAAATATCAATTTTTAATTTGAAATAATTTAAAAGTTATATAATTATAAAATAAAACATTTATTTTGAAAATATTCTTATAATCTTGTATGGGAAGCTTCGACGATGTTATAATGGTGGAAAATATTTTCCCCCACCATATAAGTTTAAAAAAACACATTCTTACCTTAATTTTGAATAAAAGGTCATAGAGTACCTTGTTTGGAAAATGAGGGAAAGATTTATTTCAAAACATATAATGTAAAATAAGAGTATAAATGGATGTAAGCCATTGTCTATTAAATTTTGTTTGATATAAATTTTTATGGAAACACGAATGTGGATGATAATTATGTCCCATTACGTACTTACATGAAAACAACCTCGGATAATAAAGAGATTCTGAAATTAAACCTATCCTTGTACTTTTCTTTAGTCAATGGTATATTAACATCCTTTATCATTGTTAAAACATTGTTATAAATTATACAACAACTATATACATAAATATGATATCATATATGAATTATAATATTTCAGTGTTAATAATATTTTATTAGTATAATCGTTTTTGGTGTTAACAGATTCATTTTCCTTTATATGCTTGGTTACGTAAGACATGTTTTTTATGGAAGTTATGTGTTTTATTCATATGTATAATGTTATTATGTTCATAAAAATTATTTCTAAACATAAAATAAAAATTATTCTTGAATTATTATGATGGGGAATGATTCTCATCGCGTTCGTGGAGACGGTAATCCTTACGTATGCATGAGAAATAATATCATTATATTGATGGAGAAATACTATGTAATTGGATGATATATAATATATACATAGTATCTAAAATGATTTATTTATTATTTACATCAGTTATAAACATTATTATACCAATCCAAATAATGAAGTGTTTGAATAATAAACTACACCATGACATAGAGATGGTAATCTGTATGTACGCATGTATAGAGACATTGTCATTTATTGGATTGATAGAATAATGAATATGGTTGTGGAGTTTTAATAATAACATCACAGTATATATAAAATACTGGAGTTATCATTTTAGAATAGAAACAACAAAGAAGGAGGAAGTGGAAGAAGAAAAGAACTTGTAAAAGGTGATGAAATATTTACCTCTTCTTCGGGTTCTTCCTTTTGATTTGATCAAAAGGGATCCATAGGTTGGATTTTTGACCAATGGAAGGCCTCTAGGATTACAGGAGTAAAGTTGGGAAGATATTTGGTCAGGGGTTGGTCGAGCCAAAAGGCTTTGGATTTGTGAAATTAAGAGAAGGGGAGTTCCCATTTATAAGAGAGGTGAGAGTAACATTTGAAAAAACATGAAATAGTATTTTATAATAAAATTATTTTCGTTTTATAATGGCCCCATGAAGAATTATTTAAAGGATAAAGTTATTATGGTTCGAAAACCTCTCATCTAATAGTTTTTAGACATGTTTAGGACATCATATTAACCTTATCTTTTAGATTTAACTCTTAGTTAAGTAGTTTGAAAATTACCATGTCTTGTTGTATTTTTATATTGTATGGTTAATAAACATAATATAACAAGCCTAAAAAACCGAATGTCCTTAATTATAAATATATATAACTTTATGTTATTCATTTTGTCTATCTTTATATTTTTATGAATATTATATCAATTAATAATATAATATTTTTTAAAAAACTCAATTATGTCAATTTTGACACTATTTAGTATTTGATTTTTTTGAAAGCCATAAAAACATTATCACTTTTAATAAAATTTATTTAACCAACCATAACATGTCATATTAACCGAGAAAATTATTTTATTTCATCAGAAGTCTCAATTTATATTTATTTTCATATTTATAATTTTAATTATTTTAATATTTTATTAATAAGTTAATTACTGCAACATAATTATGTCAGAAATAAATTACATTATATAATTTCTAAAAATTATAAATAAAATACCATTGTTTAGGAAATATTCTTATATTTAATATTAACATTTTGTGTTGAATTTATATTTTGTGTAACCCTATGTTAAAAATGGTTTAGTTATTAAACTTTGAATTTACCTCTTTTAACTCTTCTTTAAATAAAATAATAATAAATGTGATAATCTAATAAAATTGGACAAAAGAAGATCATATTATATTCCTATGGTTTTTTCTGGTCTAATTATTCTTATCCAATAGAATTAGAACATGTGTTAGTGTTATAATCATATCATTTTTACCCTTAATTACCCAATTTACTTTTAACCGTGTTAAATAAAATTCAAAAGTTATTAATCACGAAAAATTATTTTAATCTTACTGAACCACATTTTAATAACTTATATTAACCATGTCTTTTGGAATTTTGAAATTCAACTCACAGAAGTAGTAAAAAAATGTTTTGCACAAATTTACAAATTCTCCTAGGAGGTGGGTAAAAGATAGTAAAAATTTTGATAAAATTTTATATATCTAAGATTATTATAAAATGACTCCAGTGAATTAAGATGAACATATCTTGGTAATATGTATCTACTTTTACCAAAAATAAATTAAAATATAACTACTAATTATTTTAATAAAAATCGGTTTTAACCAATAATACAGTGTTTTTCACTATTCATTAAAAATAGAATGTTTACAGAAAAATAATAGAAATTCAACCTAAGATAATTTTGATATTCCGAATCCAAAATTGAAGTCCATTTTTAAAGATAAAATTTATAAAATTTCAAAAATATTGTATTAATATTTATAATGGCTATTTTGATTGGTTGTGATTTGTTAGAATCTCGAAGTTGCGTACAATGCAAGCTATTGAATTATTCAAAGGGAAATATAACATGGATTATTGGGGTGTTACAACCAACAATATGGAAAAATCCTTAATGATTCTAGTTACACTCATAAATTGATATGGGTCTTCTTCTAAAATAAAATTTATTTTTAGAACACTTGTATTTAAATTGTTAATACTATATTTTTTATTAGAAATAGTTTGGTTTTTGGAAGACATGAAATGAATTTTATGATTCATTATAATGAAGGAATTAGAAAATGAATTTTTATAAAGTGATTATGAGAGAATTGGGATTAATTCAATAAGATTTAATCTTCAATAATCAAAACATGGGGTTTATAAATGATTTTTATTTAAAAGTGGGTTTATATTATGAATATGTGTTTCAAAAACATGTTATAACTGAGATTAAATGGGATTTTAATCAAATGAACATTTTATTCAATGATATTTCTTGAGCTACTACCATATTTTTTGAGTGAATTGAAATGAGTTCTTTTATTGAAACCCAAGGGATTCTATTTTTGAGCACTAGGTAGTGGATTAAAATGTGTAATTTGAAAATAGTTTTTAATTGATGGTAAGTGATCCTTAAAAGGTTCCATTAATTTGAATTGGGTTGATCAATTTGTTTTGTAAAATAGGAATTTTTTGTTCTGTCCATTGGTGTATTCCATGAGTAAACACATGCAATGAAATGAATGGAAAGTGTTGGATAATTATTTAGGTGGAGAGTGCATGGTTGATGTGTTCCTAGTATGGTATGAGTTTTTAGGTACCCAGATTGGCATGGGAATGATCATATAAGTGAGACTATATAGAATACCATTTGTCAGTGTAAAAATTAATGAGTCTTATTTTGTTTTTAAAACGTTTTTTAGGAGAAATATTGTGGTGCTTCAAGATCAATATTTTTATGTCTTATTATCATATGTTTTGGGGATTGTTTCCTATGTGCTCTGTTTCCTCATGATTTATAAGTGATGTCAATAATTTTTCTGAGTTGAAATCATGTTGTTAATTTAGTATTGAATCAGTGTTTACTGTGATTTTATAGATATTTTGGGAAATCATTGAGCTGGTTTTCTCCTATGATTCCATGTGTTTAAGGTGAGTTTTGGTTAGTGGGATGGTCTTGATAGATTTATTCATTTTATTGTAGCCTTGTGTAAACCCCCATATAGATTATTAGGATATTTATATTGAAGCTTCAATGGATTCCCAATTTTAAGGATTTCCAATTGATTGACATAACTTTTTATTTCATGAGTTTCAAATGTTAAATCCAACACTTCAAAGGAAGCCACAAATCAATTGTAAGACTGGGGTGATCTTTAGGCCCTATTTGAAATCTCATTCTGTTGTAATGTTTCTTTATATTATGTAAGTTATTCCTAAAGTCATTCTATTGGGTCCAAAATGTTAGGGGATGTTGTGTGGACCTCCTAAGGACTCCTATTTTAAAGAAAGTGTTTTTTATTTTGGAAATCCTAAATTCATCCATTCTATGTGATGGTGTGTTTCACCATGTACCTTGTTAATTCTTCACTTTGTTCAGAGTGAGATATAATGGTGTTTTGTATCTTTTATTTCCCTGTTTCTCTAAAAGCTCATTCTTTATTAAAGTAGTTTTCCTGGTGTTTTAGGATCCTCTAGTTTTACTTGGGTGTTGTGTGGCCTCTTGTGGACCCAAAAGATGTAGGTCCCAATTGGGGATCATTATTTATCGACTATACTGTAGCAGATTCTCCAAACATCAGTTCACTAGTCATAGGACTCAGAATGAATGTTTTCATGCTATCAATAAATCACCAGGGGTGTAGGGTTTTTTGGTCAGATCGTGTCTCCAACATTGCAGTGAGGTTGTTTTTATGTTCTTATTATGGTATCAATGTTGTTTAGAATCCCATATTCTTCCAATAAGCATGGTGGACTTATCCCTCTTGAAATTCATGTGATTTTTCCTTCTAGGAGGCATCATTCTATTTAGTATTCCTTTGGTGGACATCATGTGTGAATATGGTGTTTTTTATGTTTATGTCAATCATGAGGTGACGATTAGTGGGTTAGTTACTATTTGGATCAGTGTTCCTTTCATTGGGCCACTCTCCTACCCTCCAATTATATTGGTGGGTTTTTTCCCATGTGGGGGTAGTTTCTACTTGGTTATAAATGGTCGGAAGACCAACTATGTTTCTTGTAAAATTTCTCCTAGAGTGGATCAGTTCCAGTGGTTTCATATGGTGGGGAGTCAGTTCTAGCATCCCATGTTGATAATTTAGTTTTGATATAAAAAGTGGTCCGTTAAGAAGTGGCATTATATTTGAATTTGTTTTATTTTGAATAATTTTTTGTTTTAGATAACATTGGGTTTTTTTTGGGAGAGTGCTCAACTATTTTTTTGAGGAATGGTTATAGATATCGTGGTTACATTTCCTTTTAATTCTCAGGGAATGTCCTCAGATGATATTTATAGAATGATGAATATGTTATATTTACCTATAATTTAGATAATCTTGATAGGAGGTTGTAACAATGTTGTTGTAAGATCATTAGTCATTAAACGATCAACTTGATGATTTTTTTGTCTTCATGGGGGGTAGAATGTTTTAATTGGTAGGATAATTATCACACTCATATTTTTAGATTTGAACTTTTATCTAGTTTACCTTTGGTAATTTGGTTTTTATCTGGATTATAAGGTCTTACGAGTTAAAATTTTGAGTTTTGTTGTGTCTCTCTCTAGGAACATGTTTTTGGTAAATAGTGTGACATGCTGTTGGAAACCATGATAGCCTTGGAGTTATTTTGGTTGAGGATTCAATGTCCTTATACTGTTACCCACACCATGATTAAATAATCCAAGGTTCCTGTGACATGGCATAGAAACATTCCACACATCTGGTTCAAATTTTGAAAACCATCGTGGTTCTTAGGTGTGTCCAGTGAGAGGAACATGATTGGAACATGTTTTGGTAAATCATAACATCAACCAATGTGTGTCACACAGACAATAAATTTTTTTGAAATTCAAACTCTACCATTATGGCATTTTAACACTAAAATATTGATTTTCCTCTCCACCCTTATTTGGGCATCTCAGTAGAGGCTCCTCCCTCCTTCTCCAAATATCTACTCCACTATAAATGGTATATATAAAGTGATTCATATGGTTTGGGGCTATATTTACAAAGGTATACCTATGATATCTTCTCATTCTTCTTATTTAATTCATTTAATCTTGGGATCTTCTCATTCCTATGTCTTGTGGATCTAGGTTCAAGTTTACATTGATTTATGTTGATGGTTTTTTAGTTTAAGGTTTATCTTGGTAGATTGTTGATCCAATAACCTCATCATGGTTGTTTGATGTTTGAATTTTTGAAGCGCTTTTGGTTTGAGGTAGGTTTCTATGTTCACATTCTTTTTTAATAAAAAATTCGTCGGTCTCATAATTTTATCGCCTTCAATGATAATTAAATAGTGATGTGTCATCATTGTAATAATTGTTTTTGGTAATGTGGTGATTGATTATTTATTTGGAAATAAATGGAATTGTTTTGTTAATTTTTTCCCACCAACTATTTTATGAAATGGATGGTTGGATTTTTTGAGAATTTTGGTTCATTTAAAAAATGGTTTGGCTTGTAATTGATGTGTTTACTTGTTTCAGGAGATATTAGGTTCCTCAAAAGGGTTTATGAAAGGTTTTGGATATGAATGTGGTGTTCGTTTGGTTCATTAAAAGTAAAATGGTATGTGATGATAATATTTGGCCTAATTGGATGTTTTTTAAAATGTTTTTGGTCTACACATGTGTTGTGGGTACAAAAATGGGGTTTTCCTAAATGATTGAGAATTTTTTTGTTGAAATATTTTTAGAAAGGTGTATTCGGTTCTTTTAAAGTGATGGTTTTGTGAAGAATTCATAAAGGCCTATTTTTCAACTTTAGGAAAATCTTGAATGTTGTTTTTTTAAAACACTCCATAGAGAATTTCCTTTCCAACACAATTTTAAAATCGATGGAATTTCATAACTGTGTATTCCTCATGACCCATTAATTTGTGTATAAATATAGATCCTTGGTAATGACTCCTTTGATATATATATATATATTCATATGGACACAGATTGATCCTTAGGGGGACTCATGTAATTCTTATTGTGTAATTTATTATATATGTTTATGTTATTGGTTATATAGTTGAAATAGTTTGGATCACCCCCTCTATACTCTTAATATAGAAAACCGATCATGGCTGTTGAATTTTTTGAGAATAATTGATGCACTAGTTAGGTTACACACTATCTAGTGGCCAATATAATGAGGATATTTGTTATTATTACTATGGAATTGTTCCCCTAATTCTATTACATTTGGGGTGTGGTCGATCATGTTACGGGAATTTGATTTCATCTTGTGGGTAATGCTTTCTGAAATGAGTTAACATGTATTAGTATGTTTTGTATTATTCACAATCCCCTAAGATCCTCTAATTAATATTATCAATAAGTTACTTATGATGGATCATTGAGATGCATGATTGTTTTTCTACTCATATGTGATATATTTCCATTTCCATTTTTCATTATTTTTGTTCATATTTTATTGAAGGTTTCTTCTTCTTACTAAATGTGAAAAATTATTTATCTATTGTTTATGATTTTTTTGGAAAACTCTCTACACATTAATTCATCATTTCTATTGAAATACCAGTGGATCCTTCATGAAAAAATAATGTACATTCTAATAGAAAAAGGTTAATGGAAAATTTTTTATTTTAATGTGGATATGTGTGTATAAAAATATTACCTTAATATTCTATACATCAAACTTGAATTTTTTGTTTCCTTTATTTTTAAGGATGTGCATTGGGGATAGATGGTACGAGCACGCCTACCGAGTTTTAATACTAATTCCTATAGTACTTCATGTTTTTAGCATGTGATGTAGGTTTTAATATGGTATTGATCACCTTGGGAAATCATTCGTCATGTTATTATAGATGAACCTCAGTGTAACATAGTGATGTGTGGTCATCAGGTGCATTTAGAGTTTTTTTGTAAAGTTTATTGTATTTTTAGTTTTGTTGTAAATGATGTTCAGTTTTGATATTCATATATTATTTGGGATGGTTTGTTTATCATTTTTACGTTCAATTTAATTATTTATATTGGTTTATATAATTAACTTCTCACTCTATTGATGCCCAGTGCTATATTATATCCCTGGGGGATCATGAATGCCCATCAGGCCCTATCTCGTATCAGCTCAGGTAACAAGTTTATGGTTGAACTAGTTTGGTTCATGATAGATTTCTTCCTAAAAGATTTGTGTTTTGAAAATATTATATATTTATATAATCTCTAGAGTAATAATAATGAAATAATTACAATTTTTTTATAGAAATTGATATTTTATTATCAATCAATAATGATGGTAATGAAAAGTGATGAATGATATGATCATGGAGACCGTTGGATATAGGTATGCATGAGTAACATATACATTTTTAACCGATCATTATGAAAAGGTGGTAAGAAATATTTTATCTTCAAATAAAAATAATAATATCATTAATAACATATTATATACTTATATATTTTTTCCATGTGTTCTGGTGATGAAAAGTGAGTCACATTGCTTTGTGAAGGCGGTAGTACGCATGTATATGAATGATGTAATCATACATAGGTTTGTGAAAAGGAATGAAATACAATAATATATATTATCTCTCCATGTTATTAAATATTTCATGAATTTCATAATTATTTCATGTATATCACATATAATATTTAAACATATATTTATCATTATCCATGTGAAGCGTTAGTGAAATACAAATCAGATCGCTTCACGATGTGGTAGTCCACCATACACACAAGAGACATTATAGTGTCTCCTATAGAATGGAGGGTAGAAATATATATTTGGTATAGTTTACCCAAATGTATAATTATATTATAAATATCATATATATAATTTTTATCCATCCCTATACCAACCTTTGAGGTGTGGAAATGGAAAAATTAATGACATTAGTTCGTAGGGCTGTTGTCCTTCGTTCACTAGAATGATGAATTCATTGCCTGTTTAATGGAAGTGGATATATTTTAGGTCATAAAAATATTAATGAAACATCCCATTAGATTTATTATAATAATTTTCCTATATCATCATGGTTTAAGAAAAAAGTTGTAAGTGAAGAAATAAGTCAACAAATGATTCCCATTGATGAACAATACCTATTCTTCAGGTATCCTCCATAGGTTTACTCTAAATAATTCCTTGGTTAGATTTTAGATAAAATAAGGCTTCTTGTATGAGTTTATAGAAGTAGAGAGTATATTTAGTAGGAGATTATATGAGAAAAATGGATTGATATGTCTTAAAAACATAGGGGACTGGGTGCCATTACATAGTAGAGAAGGATTAACATTATTTAATATACCCCAAAGTGTTCACTCTTGGGAGGAAAATATTACCTCAAGTTGATCCAAGGATTATAATTAAATGTTTTTAAGGAAGATATAGTCGATTCACCTCTCAAACACACATTAAAACTTATTTTAAAAATAATTTATTCATTAAATTCTATGTTTCCTTATTTTTACCATTTTGGGGTTTCAATAACATAACTAGTTCTATAAGATAGGTGATTTATCCATTAAGACTAAATTAATGTTATATATAATATATATTTTGGACCCACCTAATGTTTCATTTAAATAAATTTTATCAATTAAAATTCATTTGTGTGTTGAAATTTCATTTTAACAAAAACACATGTAACATGTAAAAATACCACCTTAACCATAATTACACTAACCTTTTCTAGTATTTATGGGCCAATATTATAATTACAAAAGAATAATATTCCCATTAATAGAACAAAGATAATACATATTACCATTTAAAATCATGTGGATGAATATATAATTTTTGGGAACCAAAAATCATTTAATAAATTATAATATACCATAATATAACATTAATTTCAATGTTGAAATTTTTCGTATATATTGAATATAAGAATATAAATACAATGAAAAAATTAGAATATATTATGTTCACACCTATATTTAATGATATATTAATATACTAAATTAATGTATGATTATAATTCATTTAATTTACTTTCCTTTTAAATTTTTTATTATCAGTAAGTTAATTTTCTACAATCAAAATAATTATTGTATTTTCATATCTTATGCATAGTATATAAATATTTCATTCATAAAAACGAATTTTTAATTAATATGATAACTAAAACTTATTTTTATTTTGAAATAATATTTATAACAAATATAATGTTTCTTATCGATCTCAAATAATAATAAATATTAAAAGGAACAAAACTATCTTTTTTTCATTTTCTTTACATAAATTATTCTCTAGGTCATATTAAATGTAAAGTGGAAATAAATTACCATGATTTAAAAAATTTGACGTAAAATTTATATATAAACTAATAAAAAACATTAAAATTATATTTTAAGTCATTTACAATCTTATAATTCCACTTTAACACTATGGTGAATTCAGTTTTAACTTAACTATGGTAATTAATTTTTCATATAATTACTTTTAATTTTGGTAAATATTTAATTTGACCTTATTGGAAATTATAAATTATTATTCTTCAATATATGGAATCAATTTCAATAAATAAAATTAACATAAGTGTTAGAAATTAATTTATAATTATTCACGTATATGTGATTAGAATGATGGTTTTTAAAGTGAAAACTTTCAAAACATTACAAAGTTTTTATTTCAAAATTCAATATGAAAAGAAATATAATAAAAAAATTAATTAATTTATGTATAATTAAACTATTTTATTATTAAAAAAATTACAAATAAAATTTACAATTATAATTGTTTTAAATGAAAATGATTTTTTCAATTATAATCCACTATTTTTCATTATTCATTGAAAAATTAAATTTCTTTTAAATATCACAAAACATAACCCTATCCTAATTATGATATTTTGATTTTTAAAATGAATAAAATTTTTTCAAATGAATTTTCAATATGTTCTGAAAATTAATATTTAATTACGTGTGACTAGCATGACTAAACCATATTTTATTAAAATATTATTTTCTTAAAAACATTTTTTTTATTTTACATGATAATTATTATTTTTTTATAATCAATGGATTACCAATAAATGTGTTTGGAATTTTTATTTTTATAATTTAGAAAATATTATTCGAACTCTAAAATCCAACCTCTAGTAAAAAACTAACATTTTAAATTATAATATATTTGCTATATTGTTGTTCGGTAAAAAACTGGATTACATGTAATTTATGCAATCAAAGAAACCAATTGTTTCATGTAACAGATGATATGCACTTTGTTATTTACATTGAAAAATTAAATAATATCTTTTATTACATATTATTTTTAATAAAATGTTGTTCTTTTATAATTTTGGTTTGTTACAACAAATTTAATTCCATAGTTTTGTGTAAATATTCAAAGCCTACTTACAATTACATCCCTAAAATTACTTCAATGTGTATTTAATGTAATTTTTTAAAAAAAATTAATAAAAATTAATAAAAAATTATCTTGATTCATGTTTGTATAATTGATAGTCAATCATTTCAACTATATTCCATTATTTAAAAAATACATTATTGACCATTAAAGAATAAAAATTTTCAAAAACACCATCTTCTTTTACCTATAAAATGGGAGACATTATACCATTTCTAGAAAACATATAATATTTAGTTTTATCTCTATATTATATAGAAATAAATATGTATAAATATTATTACAAATTCATAAGGGTTTGTTCTAGCCAAAATTACTTTCTCTAAAGGCTGAAGACATAATCTAAGGGAGGTGATTCAAAGAGAAATGTAAGGGTTCTTAATATGATATTTCCTTTTTATATAAAATTCATCCTCCTAAAAAATATTTTAAACATTTTACTATTTAACTAATATTATTCCATTAAAATTTTGTTTTCATACTTTATATCGATCAATTATGATAGATCACCAATTACTACACATAGAACTCTTATTATAAACCATTAATATATGAAAATAACATTTTTTTCAAAAGTTGTGCCTATTTATTTCAATTATCCTCAAAATAATTTTGATAACATAACAAATCATTAAAAACCATAAAATTTTAGTTTATTTATAATCAACTGTTTTATAAATGTCAAATATTTATTGGGATTTCCCTTTAGGTTACCTTATGATGATGGGGATGTATTATGTATTGTTTCATTTGTTTTGAAAAATTCAGTGCGTTTTTTTAGGGAAATGTTTCAGAAGGATGTTCTAGAATACATTATTCTATAAAAATATATATTTTATATTGGATTCAATAAAATTGGGAACATCACAGTGGCATGTTTGGAAGATGACATTATTGATGCCTACCAAATGAGTATAAAAAAATCCACATTGGAAGAAATACCTGAATATGGGTATTATTTTTCCAAAAAAAACAATGGAATAATAATGTTTTCAAGATCACTTGGATTGAGTGACCCCCCCCCCCAAATAAATGTGATCATATGATATTTGGAAGTTCTTTAGCAGTGCATAACCTACGGTAAGCCCCATGAAGTCCATTTGAAAAGTGATTTTTCTGTTGCGAAAGCACCCCAGATAACTAGTGACCACATAGAGGCAGCCTCTTATTTCCATAGAACTCATGTGATGTATCACAAGTGTAGAGAGTGATTTTATTAAATAATAATAAAAAACACATGAGACCATTGTCCTTTCTAAAATAAAGAAAGTTAATTAGAAGGTATAGGATGTGGGAGCCTCTTTCCATCATAAAAATCATGTGGCATGCTTTTGGTGGTCCACAGTGAACCTAAAGTCCCTAGTGATGTGTCCTCCTAATCTCATAAATGCCTTCCAACAAGTAATTATCAACAAGTGAAGATCATATGATATGTCCAAGAGACCTGATTCTCCCCATTTGTATCCATAAGTACTAACATATGGAATTTTACAGGAAGTGCTCATAAGAACTTTAATTGGACACATGGAGAATAACTGATATGTAAATATATTTTCTTTAAAAATTCACATTCACAATTTTGAGATGAAAAAACATTGTAAAATAATTCTGGGAAATAAAAAAGGAAACACAGTAGAACCCTCTCTCAAACACAAAATGTATTCATCACATCTAGTATTCCTGAATAAATATTTTCGCTAGACCCCTTGATGAATAAAACTTATTTCATGAGGTCTCATTAATATTACATCTTTGTCTGAAAAAATGTTCCATCAATGTTTCTTAGTATCATGAAATACCCTTCCAACGGGGGCCCTGATCTCATGAAGGCTCTTGGGTATATTAAAATGATAATTTGGAAGTCCCTGAGAATGTCTACATGGATCAACTAGTGCTCATTACATGTTGTTAATAAAATAATTTTAGAATTGATTTGATGATCTCTTGATCACTAAAAGTCATTTGATTCCCCCAACTGATTTATGTTAGGAACTCAAGGAGTTAATGACATAAATTCTAATCTGGATTTTTTTTTAATTGTTCAACGGAAAGTGGTGAATGACTATGGTTGTGAGGCATAAAAAACCCCCCACTCCAACATAAAAAATGGTAGGAATACATTAAATTATAGATGATAAATACTTGGAACCTCACCCTAGCTCTCCCATACACCATATTAGATTTCTCAGAGTGGCTAATCTCACTTCTAGAGAATCATTAAGCAAGGTAATATTTGGGGAACAACCGAAGCGATCATGTGGAATGTGTAAAGAACATCATGTGATCATTCATAGATCATGAGAATGAATTCTAGTAGTACATGTTAAAAATGTCATACATATATTCTATCTCACAAAATATATAAAACAAGCTAATACTAAATAAATCTAAGACATTTTCAATAAAAGAATAGCTAAATGACTATGGTTGGAGACTTATGTAAAGAACATATATAATTATCATAATTTCACAGAACCAGCCAAGACAATTGAAGACACCAGGACATGTGGCCAAGATCTTTCAATTCTCAGTTGGTATATTATTTTCATACTTATAAGTCCCCTAAACATGTCAAATCAAGTCACATAGACCCCATGGGAAATCCTCCCCAGTCTCACAAATCTCTCTAGGCTCTCCATCCAATCATCATGATTTCCTTCAGACATCTCTCCCTACTCATATGGATTCACGAATACAAGTTATCTATGTATCACAGTAGCACTCAATCAAGGGAGTTTGATCTTTTGATGCCCTCTATGAATTCTAATTAGGTCGCACAATGTCCTCCTAACTTGTCGACCGAGATCATGTGTCACCCTCCAAATGTGTCACATTGACTCTCATAATTCCATCCTTGTGTGGAATCCATATTTTGTGATGACACCAAAGCCTATCAGAAGATCCTGCAATGACATCAGGACATTTCATCCAACATAATGAAATGGTTTCCATGTTCAACTTTCTAGGACATCTGATGTGCATCGGATGTGTCAGTGTGACGAAACTTATACATTCCTGCCAGGATACCCAACATCCCTTGTAAAATTCAACGGGATCATGTGTTCATCTATATACATGTATAAAATATAAATAGACAAGTCAGGAAATCCTCTAACATGTGTAAGAATAAAATCAAGGCATGTCAATAAGAAATTAAACCATGTCAGCAGGCACTAGAAATGAAAAAAGTGAATCCAAGGATATGGTAACCATGTCCATATTTAGTGTGTAATCCCTGATCAAAAGGGAATCCCGTATTTGACAATCTTTTCATCACTCAGTTTATATGACATGGTCAGAAGGGAATTGTTAGTGTGTAAGACCTGAATAGTGTCATAACATTATATGCACTATATAAATGGGAAAATTAGGTGTTTAATTCCAAAATTAAAGAACATTGACAACTCTAATTCTTTTAATAACCATTATATGTTGGATACCTCTCTATGTCATGAGCTACATATTAATCATCCAAAGGTTTTTCCTAGTTCATAAGTCTTGTATCCATATGTAGTGAGACTAATCAGTTTCCATCCCTTGTTTCTCACACATAGAATATCCCATGTTGGTTTAGGGAGTTTAAATGATAATATCATTTCCATCATAAGTATCCACAAAGACAAGGGCAACATCGGTGTGTAATCCCCAACCAGCATCATTGCATAATATTCTCTGTATACATGGGAAACATCAGTGTGTTAGCCCTAACCAATTGAACTATAATGACTATGATTACTTCCATAACCAAGATATGTAGGACTCCCCCCTAATGCTAGAGTTCCATATTAAACATCCCAAGGGTTGTCCAAGAACATTTTTCTTGCATCCATATACAATGAGGCCAATCACCTTGCATCCCTTCTTTCTCACATTGAGCATAGCTGACATGGGATTATGGAGTCACAATACACACATCAACTGTGTCATGAATATCCACCAGACATAGAAATATTACTATATAGGCCTTGATTAGTGGCATGTTATTAAAATCAATATATAATCGAATATACCTTGGGTTTAGTCCCAATGGCGTGATCAAACTACGATAACTCTAATTCCTTCTATAATTAAGATACATAGGATGCATCCTCAAGACTGAACCTCAAATAACCTTTTCTTAATTTCCATAATATATACCATTTTTTATGAAGCTAAAATTCATGGGATTAACACAATATTTTTTTATTCATATAATAACCACAATACATACGATGCCTCATAATGGCTCAATAACCTCCCTGGAATATAAATGGAATCCCTACATGGAAGCCCATTCTGATGTATTAAGTTATATATAATCATCATATAACAATATTCCCATTACTGAGAAATGATTCACAAACCTAAGATACATATTTATAGATTCAAAAATTAGATCACCTTCCCATTACATAAAATAGACTTAACTTGTAAATGATTTTTAGGGTAACTAATCCTATATCTGGATTTCGAAGAGATTCATGAACATATCTTGAATCTATATAAATGTCCTAAAAAAGGAAAATTTCCACCCAAAAGGAACCATGAGTTGGACCCCCCGCTCACTCGACTAATGTGAGTCCCTAGGAATAATTGGGCCTGAATCCCCAATTGACCACCTGCCACTGGAGTGATTTTTTTACCCAGTTATGGATGAGGAAAGCATTGGGAGTTTCCATTATTAATGAAAATGGTGACCTATTGTTAGTGATTATGAATTAAATAAACCCCTAAAAATAAACCATTGGTCCAAACTAAACCCACCTCAATAGAGGTTCCCAATCATCTCTTACCGATAAAAAAAATTGTGAACCCAATATGAATCTATAATAACATAGTGATTCCCTATTCAATTACACCCTTACACCGACATTTTAAACTAGTTTTGTAATGAATATTCCAAATATAATAATAAATTGAACTTCATGTTTAATTCAATGAATTGATTTTTATCACTTTTTAATAGGGAAATTTTATTTGTTTCGATTTTTAAATTATTGGAGGAGGTGATTTGGAGAGCCTGCTGTGGAATTCAAGAAAATTAGGACAAAATGCATGAGATCCCTAGCATGTATCTGGAAAATAATATATATTTTGGAAAATCCATGATTCCAATTGGTCTAAAAATTTGTGTACATATTTAAAACAATGTGGGACACACTATTCTGGAAGATCCTGATGCCCAATTCATACATATGGAGGCCCAAAATAGTCCCACAATGTGAAGAATGTTTTGGTGGCCTGGATTGGACTGCCCTTATTTATTTGGGCCATATCATGGGCCACATAGATCCAATTGGGTAGATTCCACCTCCCCTCGATAGATATCTCCATGGTCCGACTATCCAATGAATTTCAAGTCATTTTCTCACTTTTTGTTCCATCAACCATTCAGATTAATATGGAGTAAAAATACTTCCTTAAAAATTCACCTATCCCTTTAGATACTTGACCACGTTTTGTGGGAATTTTGATGAAATTGCTCATAAAATCACTCCTTCCCCTCATTCAATTTGGGGGAACGTCCAGTGATAGGGGTGAGTCGAACATGAGATCTCTCCTCACACATTTTAGTTCTCTCCTCCCTCATGTACTTCTAAACCTCTTAATGATCAATTTGGGGGGTTTCCATTATTGTAATCCCATTATCCACACTTTTAATCTTCATAAGGTAATTAAATGTCCAGGTTTCTGTCAATTTTTCTTCATTTCTACATTATTAATTTGTGTTCGTTTTTTTACAATCACATAAAAATAAATGGAAAATTAATCATCATTCTTCCATGCGTAACCGAGATCTTATGATGATTGGAGTGCAGTTGCCACTTTTCCTACCCATTCCCTTTCATGAGTGTGTTAATGGATAATGTCAATTGAAAAATTCTAGTAGCAGAAACCAATGAATATTCATGTTCTGGTCTTGTGGAATATTTTTTGATTGACATAATCTGGTCATCTCATCATGTTGTTGATGTGATGCCTTCATTTGGTTCTGTTTTTACATCTATTCAAGTTTATTGATTTTTGAGCAGTCACAGATAATCAATATTTTTGATTGATCAAATCTCGGGTGGTAACCTAGTTATAGCTCACATTTCGTACTAGATTTATTATGTATTACTAAATTTATCATTGATTCTTCCCATTCCCATGATATTGATGATGGATTGATAATCAAGGGATACTTACCTAGTTTGATCATGATTTCTGTGTATAGTTGTAACACACCAAATTTCTATGATACGCTTCTCTTTGAAAAATACAGTAGAGTGTGTTGTACACAACTTTGAGTTCAAACACATACCACGACCAATCAAAGTATCCATTATTAATAGTAATACCCAATTTTTGAAATTTTATAAATTTTATTTCTCAAAATGGAATTTATTTATGGATTTTGAATATTGAAATTAGCCTAGGGTGAAATTTTGGTACTTTTCTGATAACTCTCATATGTTAATGAATAGTGAAAAATACTAAATGTAAATTACAAAAAACTTTTTTAATCAAAATAATTAGTAGTGATAAATTATGAATTTGAGTGGTTTTAATGTATATTTAGAATATATTTTTAGCATTTAATAAAATTTTGGTCATTGGACATAATTTCACAATTAAACCAGACATAATCAATTATCAATCTGTTGATATTTATTATATCTTAAAAACACGCTTTTTGTTTTGACAGCGGGAATTAATTTTAATTTAATTTCTGCCACTTAGGTGTTTTGAATTTGGAAAAATGTATTCCATTTTGGAATCAGTATGTCCAAATTGTGCAAAAAGGTAAAATTTATTTTTAGACATTTTGAATAATTGCTGCGGTAAATATATTATTTACCATGGTTAAAGGATAAAATCCTGTAAATAAGGGTTAAAATTAATATTATAATAATACTAAATTACTCTAAAAAGTGTCCTAACATTATTGGTGGATACATTTCCGACCATGGGAATCTTTGGGTCTATTTTGGGACCCCATGGAGCCACTTGTAGGTGATAGGGACACTTTATTTTAATTAAGTTAAAATAAACACAAAAAAGACATAAGCATATATATTTTTGGAAAACAATTATTACATAGAGTTATATAGGTTGTATTTTCAACTATAAATATTAATTATAAAGCTAAATATATTTCATACATAATGGTATTTTATTTATAATTTTTAGACATTATATAATTTAATTTATTTAAGACACAACGGTGATACAGTAATTATCTAATAAATGAAAAATTAGAATAATTGATATTATAAATACCCAAATAAGTGTAATTTGAGACTTTTTATAAATAAAAATAATTTTATAGTATAATATTACATGTTAGGATTGATTTAATTAACATTTTTATAAGTAATCATTCTGTTATGATTTTTACAAAAATCAATTATTGAATATTGCTAAAATAGACATAAAATAGTTTTTAAAACAAATGTTATATTATTAATTGATTTTAAATTCCTAAAAATATAAGGTTCGTCCAATAGACTTATATAATGATATTTGTATCAATAATGGACCACTTGGGGGTCGGTTGGATGTATACAGTAAGTTTATTAACAATATAATATAATAATACAAAGAGACATTGTAAAAGTGAAACTAATTAACTAAGAGTTAATTTTGAACGATAAGGTTAATATAATGAACCAAACCTGTATAATTTCGATTGGTTGATTGGTTTGTGACCCATAACCACATTAGGCTTTGAATAATCCACTTTGGTGCCATTATAAATCTAATATGAATTTATTATAAATTAATACTTTAAGTTATTCATAAAGAGCCTCTCCCCCCCTTATAAAAGGACACCACTTCTAACCAATTCCTCATACCTTTCAAGCCTTTTGGATCGTCCAACCTCTCCCCAATTAATCTCCCTACATCCTTCTCCTTCTCTTAGAAGCCTTACCTTTGGAAGAAGACACTTCAAGAGTTTTTTTTTGTTCAAACCAACGAGAGTTACCCAAATTAAAGGTAACGATTTCTCTTAGCTTCGTTTCATTTATTTTACATCTCCAACCCCTAAACTCTTCTTACTATTTTCTTTTGTAACAAAAACAGTATCCTAAATATACTAATATATTGTTATTATAAGTATTATAAATACACTTACACACAAACCCATCTAATGGGTGAAGAACACAATGTTTCTGTGGATGGCAACCAAATGCCTCACAAAGCGATGATTGTTCAATTATCTCCTACCACCTCTCATGGTGTCCATTATGATGGAACTATAATTGAATATGATATTAATGATATTTAATTTATATATAATCTTCTGTAATTCCATTTTATATCATACCATTATTCATTTCATGTTCTATATATATACGATAATTTAATTTGAGGAAGTGCGGACTATCGCCCCCTCAAAGTGATATGACTCGTTCATACTATAAATGGAACGTATAAAAAATGGTGTTAATGAACATAAGTAACACATATAAGATATTATATTATACTATAATAATTATATAAATATTTATAATTTGTTTTTGATTCCTTATAAAATGAAAAATGAAATGGAAGTAGCGTTCGTGCGTAAGTAAGGATTACCGTCTCCACGAACGCGATGTGATTCATCTCCCCATAATATCCATTCAAGAATAATTATCATTTGATGATTAAAAGTAATGTTTAAGGACGTGATATCATTTGGGATATGAATATGATACAACCTATCCATAACAATCACGACTTACGTAACAAAGCATATAAAGGAAAACGAATTGGTTAACACATGAAACGATGATAATACTAAAATTTTATTAACAAAGTAATACTAAAAGATCATATATGATATCATATTTATATATATGATTCATGTATAATTTAATAACAATTATTTAGTTATTATACAAGATTTTAACATACCCTTGACCAAGGAAAAGTACAAGGTAAGGGGTTTTCATCTCACTCCTTATTCCTGTGAGATTCATGCCATATTGCCACTATTACCTTTTGTGTGGTGTATGTACTGCCCATAATTGTATTCTTTATGTAATAAACTTTAATGTATGTGTAATTACATATTCATTGTATGATACCTCTTTCATGGGGTGTATGTTTCGTAAGTTACCAAATTGGTAAGGGGTTTTCATCTCACTCCTTATTCCCGTGAGATTCATGCCATATTGCCACTATTTCCTTTTGTGTGGTGTATATACTTACTATAATTTTATTATTTGTGTAAAACACAATAATTTATGTGTATTTAAATATTCATTATATGATACCTCTTTCATGGGTTGTATGTTTCGTAAGTTCCCAATTTGGTAAGTGTTAATTTCACAATCACTTTATTATCTGAGGTTGGTTTTACGTAAGTATCTACTGGGACATATTTATTATCCATGTCCATGTTTAATGAAAGAGTTTTCAAATGAATTATTTTTAGGGACTTTTTACTAAAACATCATTTCAAATGTTTTGAATATTTATTCTTCTAAATCTTTCTCTTTAATGACCATGTCTTCAAAATGGTTTTTATGGATTTATTTATATTTACATGAATGTTTTTAAAATGTTAATTCTTTTCAGAAGTTTCAAAGTGGTATGGGACACATTAATTCAAAAATGTCTTTAAATGACTTATTTTCTAAATTTTGTTACTTTTAAATGTTTTCATGAAAAAGGGGTATTTCATTCAAAGTGTTTTACAAATCATTTTCATCTATGTCAAAATTCATTAACGGATTTTAAACTTGTTTTGAAATTGATTAATCATGATACAAATCTTCCATATTGTGTTGAAGATTTTGTGATATGTTTGACTATGGATGTGTTATATCTATACCATTCATAGTTTTTGGAGAAAGTATTGACATTTCGTATGCTCGTTTTATTATGAATGTTTATGTTATATTTCATACACTTCTGAAGATGAATGTGTTGGACTAGTATGCTCCGGGTTGGGGTCCGGTTACAATAGACCCTCCGGGTTGGTGTCCGGTTATTAGAGTCACTCCGGGTTGGTGTCTGGTTATTAGAGGCACTCTTGGTTGGTGTTTGGTTATTAGAGGCACTTCGGGTTGGTGTACAGTTATTAGAGGCACTCCGGGTTGGTGTCCGGTTATTAGAGGCACTTTGGGTTGGTGTCCGCTTATTAGCGACACTCTAGGTTGGAGTCCAGTTACAGAGGCTCTCCGGGTTGGGTTCCAGTTACAGTTATCCCTTACGTCTTGGCATGAGGCCTTGACACAGAAATTAATGTTCGGAATTATGCATTCCATCATTACGAAAGTGGTTAGTGATATTACATGTGATTATTCGACTAGTAGAATGTCCTTGTAAATAAGTAAATGGAATTACTTCATTTTATTTTTTCCATATTATGCTGAAGTTCAAGTTTAAAAGGATTTGGTTTTAGTTATACATATTATTAAATTTTTGTGCTTATTTATAAAAGTTTTCATTGTATTTTTATCCTTACTGATCATCTGGGCTCACCCCTTTCTATGATTTATTTTTCCCGGGATTCCGAGAAGTGTATAGTGATTGATATGCAGGGTTAAGCCAAGGGAATAATGGAATTCGTAAAGGATTATTTATGTTGTTTTTTATGTTATGAAGTGTAATGTAATATTCATGTATGTAAAATATTTTACAAGACTGCTAAACCGATCTGTCCTTCGGGACTTGGTTCCTTGTAATAATGAAAATGTATTAAAATAACGCACCGACTCTGGGTAACTGGGGTCGGGGCATTACAGTTGGTATCAGTGGAAGTTAATCAATAACCTTGGAAACTAGATTTAGATAAACTTTGATTAGAGCACATAGCCCTAAAATAGACTTTGAGGATTTGTATAGAAGAACTTCCTAGAATTTTGGTTTTGTAGAGATTTTGTGGGTTTTCCGAGCAATACATCCATGTCTGGATACGAGCAGGTATAGGCAGCTCTGGCACAGATGTACCTAGGGGTAAAACCCAAAAACACCGCTTTGAGCTAGACTCGAACGGTAACTGGTGCACGACAATGGGCCTTGCTGCACTCTTGGTTATGACACTCCCAGAGGATATGCTTAGGATAATTCTCATTTTCTTTACAAACCATTATGAATAGCTTAGGAGTGTACACTTACTCAAAGTAATTTTTGTTATGATTATGGATTATATCCATAAACTGTTTAATTTATGTTAAGTGTTTTAAAAGTTTGTAATTAGGTGTGGCTATTCATAAACTAATCTAGTGAATTCCATTGTTTACAAATGGCTCCCCGTAGAAGGAATGAGAACTCCAGCAATACGCATGATCCAATGAGTAAGAAGGATCATATCGGTCATGGTCCTAAGCTAGAATTTAGAGGTGAAATAGTCTCCCACGTATTATCATCATATAAAGAAATAGTATAATGTGTTGATAAGATAAGTAATGAATTATCAGATTCCTATGGCTTTGAAGGTAATCCAGAGAAGGAAAGGATGGTAGAGATAAGAACAGATAAAGGGAATAAGGTAAAGAAGGATTTTCCCATATGTGATAACTATAGAAAGAATCACCTTGGAAAATGATTGAAGGGAATGGGAGTATGTTATAAGTGTAGAGAAAAAGGACACCAAGTATGTGACTGAAAGGGTAATAAAAAGGTTTTAAATGTACAATGATTCATCTGCAAGGAGTTTGGACACAACGAGAACCAATGTCCCAGTCATCAGACTATGGCGCAAAAGATGCTATTGGATAATTATCATGTTATTATACGACCACAAATGAAGAGGAATGACTAGTGTTCTTATGTTGTTATTTTGGAATTATTTCATTTAAGTGTTGTATCAATGATGTTGTATAAATAAATATGGATTGTACTACATTACTATTTCATTGAGGATTTGCGATTTTATAGTACTATGAAAAGTGACTCTATAGTGAGTTAAACTTTTTGGAAATTACATGGAAAAAAGGATCTTCATTGTTTTTAACATCCTTATAAATTTTGGACTGTGAATGTGGATAGTAGTATTTTGGATAAGTCTATTGGTTGTAATGGATTATGTTTGAAAGGTTATTTTTGGATTTTTTATAAAAGGACAACACGCAGACCGTGTGATGACCCGTCGCCTCGGACAAAGCTGCGGGAATTGAACCCACAACTATAGTGCGATTGGGAATTATCGCCTACCACTAGACTACATGAATTCGCTGGATTGTATAATGTAATTTCTTATTTTAATGGGTCTGATATGTGAATTATAAATTCATTATATTTGGAAACCTATATGATTAGGATATATAGAGTATTTTTGTGTTTTCTTATGTTTTGTAGTGAAAGATGAGTTTGTGGTAGAAATTTATTAATGGATAACAATATAATTATAAAGTAAGTATATCTCCTTATGATCTTATCCAATATCATAAATAAATTCATCAACATTAAGAAAAGGAACTTAGAACAAAAATGTTTTCCTAGATGGTACCTTAGATAATCACAAATTAATGGCTTTGGGATTGTTGGCCTTTTCATATCCATGTAATCTAACACTCTCTATCTGATATTAATGGTTATATTTCTCTTCCATATCCACATTTTTCTACATGGAACCCTATTATGTGTTATTTTTGGTAACCTTCATACTTACCACTCTTTATTTTCAATAGAGGCCTCATTAATCAATTTTTTGATGTGGGATTTCAACTATGATATTTTGAAATGTCAACCCCAAGTTTACAATACCGAGTATAAATTATGAGGTAGCAATTTATTGAAGGAGGGGAGAATGTGACACCCCACGATTCTATGATACACTTCTCTTTGAATAATACAGTAGCGTGTGTTGTACGTAACTTCGAGTTCTAACACACACCACGACCAACCAAAGTAGCCGTTATTAATAGTAATACCCAATTTTTGAAATTTTATAAATTTTATTTCTCAAAATAGACTTCATTTATGGATTTTAATATCTAAATTATCCTTGGGTGAAATTTTTGAACTTTTCTGATAACTCTCATATATTCATGAATAATGAAAATTATTAAATTTTATTTAAAAAACAACTTTTTTAATCAAAATAATTAGTAGTGATAAATTATGAATTGGAGTGGTTTTAAATTATATTTAGAATATATTTTTACCATTTAATACAATTTTGGTCATTGTACATAATTTCACAATCAAACCGAACTTAAACAACTATCAATCTTTTGATAGTTATTATATCATGAAAACACGCTTTTTGTCTTGACAGCGGGAATTAATTTTAAATTAATTTTTTCCACTTCTGTGTATTGAATTTGGTAAAATGGATTCCATATTTGGAATCAGGAGGTCCAAATTGTGTAAAAATGTAACTTTTATTTTTAGACATTTTGAATAATTACTTCGATAAATATTTTATCTACCATGGGTAAAGGGTAAATCCGGTAAATAAAGGTTAACAAAAAATATTATAATAGTTCTAAAATACCCTAAAACGTGTCCTAACCTTATTGTTGGATACATTTACTACCATGGGAATTGTTGGTTCTATTTTGGGACCCCATGGATCCACTTGTAGGTGATAGGGACACTTTATTTTAATTAAGTTAAAATAAATACAAAAAAGACATAAGCATATATCTTTTAGCAAAATAATTCTTTACATACGGTCATATATGTTTTATTTTCGACTATAAATATTAATTAGAAAGATAAAACTATTCCCAACATAATGGTATTTTATTTATAATTTTTAGAAATTATATATGTTAATTTATTTATGACACAGTGGTGATGCAGTAATTACCTAGTTAATAAAAAATTAGAATAATTGATATTATAAATACCCAAATAAATGTAATTTGAGACTTTTTATAAATACCAATAATTTTATAGGTTAATATGACATGTTAGTATTTATTTAATTAACTTTTTTTGAAGTAATAATTCTATTATAAGTTTTAGAAAAATCAATTATTGAATAGTGTTAAAATTGACATAAAATATTTTTTAAAACAAATATTATATTATTAATTGATATTAAATTCCTAAAAATATAAGGTTTGGCCACAAAACTTATATAATGATAGGTGTATCATTAATAGACTACATGGGGGTCACTTTGATGTATATAGTATGTTTATTAATCATATAATATAAAAATACAAAGAGACATTGTAAAAGTGAAACTAATTAACTAATAGTTAATACTAAAAGATAAGGTTAATATAATGACCCAAAAATGTCTAAATTATATTTTTTGAGTGTTTTGAGATCCTTCCCCACCGTAGGCTTTGAATAATACACTTTGGAGGCATTAGAAATCAAATACGAATTTATTATAAATTAATACTTTAAGTTATTCCAAAAGAGCCTCTCCTCCTCCTTAAAAAAGGACACCACTTATAACCAATTCCTCACACTTTTAAAGCCTTTTAAGTCATCCAAACTCTACCCAATTAATATCCCTACATTACTCTACTCCTCTTAGAAGACTTAACTTAGACATAAGGCACTTCAAGAGTCATTTTTGGTTCAAACCAAAGGGAGTTTCCCAAATTAAAGGTAACGATTTCTCTTAGCTTCTTTTATTTTATTTTACTTCTCCAACCCCTAAACTCTTCCAATTATTTTCTTTTGTAAAAAAAACATTAAAATAAATATACTAAGATATTTTTATTATATTTATTATAACTACACTTACAAACACATCCCTTTAATGGGTGAAGAACATAATGTTTCTGTGTATGGAAACCAAATGCCTCACGAAGCGATGATTGTTCAATTATCTCCTACCACCTCTCATGGTGTCCATTATGATGGAACTATTATTAAATATGATATTAATGATATTTACTTTATATATAATCTTATTTAATTCAATTTTATATCATACCATTATTTGTTTCATGTTGTATATATATACCATAATTTAATTTGAGGAAATGCGGACTACTGCCCCCTCAAAGTGATATGACTCGTTCATACCATAATTGGAACGTATAAATGATGGTGTTAATGAACATAAGTAACACATAAAAAATATTATATTATACTGGAATAATTATATACCTATTTATAATTTGGTTTTTATTCCTTTTAAAATGAAAAATGAAATGGAAGAAGCGTTCATGCGTACGTACGGATTACCATCTCCACAATCACGATGAGATTAATTTCTCCATCATATCCATTGAAGAATTATTATTATTTGATTATTAAAAGTAATTTTTAAGGACTTGATATAATTATGGATATGAATAATATACAACCTATCCATAACAAACACGGCTTACATAACAACACATATAAAGGAAAACTAATCAGTTAACACCCGAAACGACGATAATACTAAAATATTATTAACAAAGCAATATTAAAAGATCATATATGATATAATATTTGTGTATATGATTCTTGTATAATTTAATAACAATGATTTAACTATTATACAAGATTTCAACCTACCCTCAACCATGGAAAAGTACAAGGTAAGGGGTTTTCATCTCACTCCTTATTCCCGTGAGATTCATGCCATATTTCCATTATTACCTTTTGTGTGGTGTATGTACTACCCATAATTGTATTATTTATGTAATAAACTTTAATTTATCTGTATTTACATATTCATTGTATGATACCTCTTTCATGGGGTGTATGTTTCATATATTTCCAAATTGGTAATGGGTTTTCATGTCACTCCTTATTCCTATGAGATTCATGCCATATTGCCATTATTACCTTTTGTGTGGTGTATGTACTGCCAATAATTGTATTCTTTGTGTAATACACATTAATTTATGTTTATTTAAATATTCATTATATGATACAAATTTCATGGGTTTTATTTTTCGTAAGTTACTAAATTGGTAAGTGTTAATTTCACAATCTCTTTATTATCTGAGGTTGTTTTTACGTATGTACCTACTGGGAAATATTTATTATCCATTTCCATGTTTTATGAAAGAGTTATCAAAGGAATTATTTTTAGGAACATTTTACTAAAACATCATTTCAAATGTTTTGAATATTTATTTGTCTAAATATTTCTCTTTAATGTCAATGTCTTCAAAATGGTTTTTAAGGATTTATTTATATTTGCATGAATGTTTTTAAAATGTTAATTCCTTTCAAAACATTCAAAGTGTTATGGGACACATTGATTCAAAAATGTCTTTAAATAAATTTCTTTCTCACTTTTGTGACATTTAAATGTTTTCATGAAAAAGGGGTATTTCTCTCAAAGGGTTTTACAAATCATTTTCATCTATTTCAAAATTCTTTAATAGTTTTTAAACTTGTTTTGAAGTTGATTTATCATGACATAAATCTTCTATATCGTGTTGAAGATTTTGTTATATGTTTGACTATGGATGTGTTATTTTTATACCATTCATATTTTATAGAGAAAGTATTGACATTTAGTATGCTAGTTTTAATATGAATGTTTATGTTATATTTCATCCTCTTATTAAGATGAATGTGTTGGACTAGTGTGCTCTGGGTTGGGGTCCGGTTATAGAAGAACCTCCGGGTTGGTGTCTTGTTATTAGAGGCACTTCGGGTTGGTGTCCGGTTCTTAGAGGCACTCCAGGTTGGTTTTCAGTTATTAGAGGCACTCCGGGTTGGTGTCCAGTTATTAGAGGCACTTCGGGATGGTGTCCTGTTATTAGAGGAACTTCAGGTTGGTGTCCGGTTATTAGTGGCACTCCGGGTTGGAGTCTGGTTACAGAGGCTCTCCGGGTTGGGTTCCGGTTATAGTTATCCCTTAGGTCTTGGCATGAGGCCTTGATACAGATATTAAAGTTTGGAATTAAGCATTCCATCATTATGAAAGTGGTTAGTGATATTGCATGTGATTATTCGACTAGTAGAATGTCTATCTGAATAAGTAAATGGAATTACTTCATTTTATTTTTTCCATATTTTGTTGAAGTTCACGTTTAAAAAGATTTTGTTTTAGTTATACATTTCCTTAAAAGTTTATGCTTATTTATAAAAGTTTTCATTGTATTTTTATCCTTACTGAGAATATGATCTCACCCATTTCTATGTTTTATTTCATCTAGGATTCCAAGAAGTGTATAGTGATTGATATGTAGGTTTAAGCCAAGGGAATAATGGAATTTGTGAAGGATTATTTATGTTGTTTTGTATGTTATGAAGTGTAATGTAACATTCATGTATGTAATCTATTTTACAAGACTGCTAAACCGATCGGTCCTTTGGGACTTGATTCCTTGTAATCATGCCAATTTATTAAAATAACGCACCGACTATGGGTAACCAGGGTCGGAGCATTACAGTTGGATTCCGAGGAAGTTTAGCAATAACCTTGAAAAATAGATTTAGATAAACTCTGATTAGATCACATATCCCTAAAATAGGCTTTGAGGATTAGTAAAGAAGAACTTCCAAGACTTTTTTTATTGTAGAGATTTTGTGAGTTTTCCGAGCAATACATCACTGTTTGGATACGAGTTGGTATAGGCGGCTCTGGCACAGATGTACCTAGAGGTAAAACCTGAAAACACCGCTGTGAGCTAGACTCGAATGGGAACGGGTGCACGACAACTGGCCTTGCTGCACTCTTGGTTATGACACTCCTAGAGTATATGCTTAGGATAATTCTAATTTTCTTTACAAACCATTATGAAGGGATTTTGAGTATATAATTACTCAAAGAAAACATTTTTCTGATTATGGATTATATCCATAAACTATTTAATTTATGTTAAGTGTTTTACAAGTTCAGGATTAGGTATTTCTATTCATAAACTAATCTAGTGAATGCCATTGTCTAGAAATGGCGCCCAGTAGAAGAAATGAAAACTCCAGCAATACACAAGATCCAAAGAGTAAGAAGGATCATATCTTTCATGGTCCGAAGCCAGAATTTTGAAGGGAAATAGTCTCCCACGTATTATAATCATATGAAGAAATAGTATCATGTGTTGATAAGATAAGTAATGAATTCTCAGAGTCCTATGGCTTTGAAAGGAAGCCAGACAAGGAAAGGATGGTAGAGAGAATAACAGATAAAGGGAATATGGTAAAGACTAATTTTCCAATATGTGATAATTGTAGAAAGAATCACCTTGGAAAATGCTTGTTGGGAATGGCAGTATGCAATAAGTGTGGAGAAAAAGGACACCAAGTACGTGACTACAAGGGTAAGAAAACGGTTTCAAATGTACAATGCTTCATCTGCAAGGAATTTGTACAGTACACGAACCAATGTCCCAGTCATTAGACTATGCCGTAAATGATTCTATTGGATAATAATCAAGTTATGATACTACCACAAATGAAGAGGAATTACTAGTGTTATTATGTTGTTATCTTCGAATTATTTTATTTATGTGTTGTATCAATGATGTTCTAGAAATATATAAGGATTTTACTATAGTACTATTTCATTCAGGATTTGAGATTTTATAGTACTAAGAAAAGTGACTCTACAACGAGTTAATATTTTTGGAAATTACATGGTAAAAAGGATATTCATTGTGTTTAACATACTTATAAATTTTGGACTTTGATTTTGGATAGTAGTATTTTGGATAAGCCTATAGGTTGTAATGTATTACATTTGAAAGGTTATTTTTGGATTTTTTATAAAAGGACAACACGCAGACCGTGTGATAACTCGTCGCGTTGGACAAAGCTGTGGGAATTGAACCCACAACTATAGTGCGATTAGGATTTATCACCAACCACTAGACTATGTGAAATCCCTGGATTGTATAATGTAACTTTTTTAGTGGTTCTGATTTGTGAATTATACATTCATTATATTTGGAACCCTATATGATTAGGATAAATAGAGTATTTTTGAGATGTCTTATGTTTTGTAGTGAATGATGAGTTTGTGGTAGAAATTTATTACTGGATAAAAATATAATTATAAAGTAATTATATCTCCTTATGATCTTTTCCAATCTCAAAAATAAATTCCTCAACATTAAGAAAAGTAACTTAGAACAAAAATGTTATCCTAGACGGTACCTTAGATAATCACAAATTTATGGCTTTGAGATTGTTGGCCTATTAATATCCATGTTCCCTAACTCTCTCCATCAGATATTAATGGTTATATTTCTCTTCCATATCCATATTTTCCTACATGGAACCCTATTATGTGTTATTTTCGGTAACCTTCATACTTACCACTCTTTATTTTCAATAGAGGCCTCATTAATCCATTTTTCGATGTGGGATTTGGACTAATATATTTTGAAATGTCAACCCAAGTTTCAAATACTGAGTATAAATTGCAAGGACACAATTTATTGAAGTAGGGGAGAATGTAACACCCCAAGATGCTATGATACACTTCTCTTTTAATAATACAGTAGCATGTGTTGTAGGCAACTTCAAGTTCTAACACACACAATGACCAATCAATGTAGCCGTTATGAATATTAATACCCACTTTTAGAAACGTTATTTATCAAAATGGACTTCATTTTTGGATTCGGAATATCAAAATTATCCATGGGTGAAATTTTCGTACTTTTCTGATCACTCTCATATTTTGATGAATAGTGAAAATTACTAGATTTTAATTAAAAACTACTTTTTAATAAAAATAATTGGTAGTGATAAATTATGAATTTGAGTGGTTATAAAGTATATTTAGAATATATTTTTACCATTTAATTCAATTTTGGTCATTGGACATCATTTCACAATTAAACCGGACATAAACAAGTGTCAATCTTTTGATAGTTATTATATCTTAAAAACACGCTTTTTGTTTTGACAGCGGGAATTAATTTTAAATTAAATTCTGCCTATTCTGTGTTTTGAATTTGGAAAAATGTATTCCATATTTGGAATCAGTATTTCCAAATAGTGTAATAAGGTAACTTTTATTTTTATACATTTTGAATAATTACTTCGGTAAATATTTTATTTACAATGGTTAGAGGGTAAATCTGGTAAATAAGGTTTAAAAAATAATATTATAATAATACTAAATTACCCTAAAACATGTACAAACCATATTGGTGGATACATGTCCGACGATGGTTATATAGGGGTCTATTTTGGGACTCCATGGAGCCACTTATTGGTGATAGGGACACTTTATTTTAATTAAGTTAAAATAAATACAAAAATTACATAAGCATATATCTTTTAGAAAAAAAAATTTAAATAGGGTTATATATGTTGGACTATAGACTATAAATATTCATTAGAAATCTGAAAAATATTTCCTACAGAATGGTATTTTATTTATAATTTTTAGACAGTAAATAATTTAATTTATTTATCACACAACTGTGATGCAGTAATTACATAATTAATGAAAAATTAAAAAATTGATATTATCCATACCAAAAATATGTAATTTGAGACTTTTTATAAATAAAAATAATTTTATAGGATACTATGACATGTTATTATTGATTTAATTAACTTTTTTTGAAGTAATAATTTTTTTATGAATTTTAAAAAAATCATTTTTTGAATAGTGTTAAAATTGACATAAAAGTGTTTTTAAAACAAATATAATATTATTAATTGATATTAAATTCCTAAAAATCTAAGGTTTGGCCAAGAGACTTATATCATGATAGGTGTTTCATTAATGGACCTCTTTGGGGTCTCTTCTATGTATATAGTATGTTGATTAACCATATAATATAAAAATAAAAAAAGACATTGTAAAAGTGAAACTAATTAACTAAGAGTTAATATTAAAAGATAAGGTTAATATAATGACCCAAACCTGTCTAAATTCTATTGGTTGAGTGGTTTGGGACCCATCCCCACTTTTGTCATTGAATAATCTGCTTTGGAGACATTAGAAATCTAATATTAATTTATTATAAATGCATACTTTAAGTTATTCCTAAAGAGCCCCTCCTCCCCCTTATAAAAGGATACCAATTCTAACCAATTCCTCACACCATTCAAGCCTTTTGGATCGTCCAACCTCTACCCAATTAACCTCCCTGCATCCCTCTCCTCATCTTAGAATCCTTACCTTAGGCATAAGGCACTTCAAGAGTTCTTTTTGGTTCAAACCAAAGGGAGTTACCCAAATTAAAGGTAACGATTTCTCTTAGCTTCTTTTCTTTTATTTTAATTCTCCAACCCCTAAACTCTTCTTATTATTTTCTTTTGTAACAAAAAAAGTATCCTAAATATATTAGGATAGTTTTATTATATTCATTAGAACTAAATTTACACACACATCCTTCTAATGGGTGAAGAACACAATGTTTCTGTGGATGGAAACCAAATGCCTCACGAAGCGATGATTGTTCAATTATCTCCTACCACCTCTCATAGTGGCCATTATGATGGAACTATAATTAAATATGATATTTATGATATTTATTTTATTTATAATCTTGTATAATTCCATTTTATATCATACCATTATTCGTTTCATGTTATATATATATATATATATGATAATTTAATTTGAGGAAGTGCGGACTACTGCCCCTCAAAGTGATATGACTTGGTCATACCATAAATGGAACGTATAAAAGATGGTGTTAATGAACATAAGTAACACATATAAGATATTATATTATACTGTAATAACTATATACCTATGTATAATTTGGTTTTGATTCCTTTTAAAATGAAAAATGAAATGGATGTAGCGTTCGTGCGTACGTACAGATTACCGTCTCAACGAACACGATGAGATTCATTTCCCCATCATATCAATTCAAGAATAATTATTATTTTATGATTAAAAGTAATGTTTATGAATTCGATATCATTCTGGATATGAATAATATAAAACCTATCCATAACAAACATGGCTTATGTAACGAAGCATATAAAGGAAAACGAATCAGTTAACACCCGAAACGACGATAATACTAAAATATTATTAACAAGAAATATTAAAAGATTATATATGATATCATATTTATGTATATGATTATTTTATAATTTAATAACAATGATTTAACTGTTATACAGGATGTTAACCTACCCTCGAAAAAGGAAAAGTACAAGGTAAGGGGTTTTCATCTCACTCCTTATTCCTGTGAGATTCATGCCATATTGCCACTATTACCTTTTGTGTGGTGTATGTACTGCCCATAATTGTATTCTTCATGTAATACACATTAACTTATGTGTATTCACATATTCATTGTATGATACCTCTTTCATGGAGTTTATGTATCGTAATTCACCAAATTCGTAAGGGGTTTTCATCTCACTCCTTATTCCCATGAGAATCATGACATATTACCACTATTAACTATTGTGTGGTGTATGTACTGCCTATAATTGTATTCTTTGTGTAATAAACATTTATTTATTTGTATTTAAATATTCATTTTATGATACCTCTTTCATGGGTTGTATGATTCATATGTTACCAAATTGGTAAGTGTTAATTTCACAATCTCTTTATTATCCGAGGTTGTTTTTACGTAAGTATCTACTGGGACATATTTATTATCCATGTGCATGTTTTATGAAAGAGTTATCAGATGAATTCTTTTTAGGTAATTTTTACTAAAACATCATTTCAAATTTTTTGAATATTTATTCTTCTAAATCATTCTCTTTAATGTCTATGTCTTCAAAATGGTTTTTAAGGATTTATTTATATTTACATGAATGTTTTTCAAATATTAATTCCTTTAAAAAGATTCAAAGTGGTAAGGGAAAATTTGATTCAAAAATGTCTTTAAATTACTTCTTTTCTATATTGTGTGACTTTTAAAAGTTTTCATGAAAAAGGGGTATTTCTATCAAGGAGTTTTACAAATCATTTTCATATATGAACAAATTCTTTAATGTATTTTAAACTTGTTTTGAAGTTGATTTATCATGGTACAAATCTTCTATATTGTGTTGAAGATTTTTTGATATGTTTGACTGTGGATGTGTTTTTTTATACCATTCATAGTTTATGGAGAAAGTATTGACATTTCTTATGTTAGTTTCAATATGAAGTTTTATGTTATTTTTCGACCTCTTCTTAAGATGAATGTGTTGGACTAGTATGCTCCGAGTTGGGGTCTGGTTACAACAGACCCTCCGAGTTGGTGTCCGGTTATTAGAGGCACTCCATGTTGGTGTCCGGTTATTAGAGGCACTCCAGTATGGTGTCCGATTGTTAGAGGCACTCCGGGTTGGAGTCCGGTTTTTAGTGGCACTCCGGGTTGCTGTCCAGTTATTAGAGACACTCCAGGTTGGTGTCCGGTTATTAGAGGCACTTCGAGTTGGTGTCTGGTTATTAGCGGCACTCCGGGTTGGAGTCCGGTTATATAGGCTCTCCGGGTTTGGTTCCTGTTAGAGTTATCCCTTAAGTCTTGGCACGAGGTTTTGAAATAGAAATTAGTGTTAGGCATTATGCATTCCATCATTATGAAAGTGGTTAGTGATATTTCATGTGATTATTCGACTAGTAGAATGTCCATGTAAATAAGTAAATGGAATTAATTCATTTTATTTTTTCCATATTATGCTGAAGTTCAAGATTAAAAAGATTTTGTTTTAGTTATACATTTCCTTAAATGTTTATGCTTATTTATAAAAATTTTCATTGTATTTTTATCCTTACTGAGTATCTGAGCTCACCCCTTTCTATGTTTTATTTTTCCTAGGATTCCCAGAAGTGTATAGTGATTGATATGCAGGGTTAAGCCAAGGGAATAATGGCATTCGTGAAGGATTATTTATGTTGTTTTTTATGTTATGAAGTTTAATGTAACATTCATGTATGTAATCTATTTCCCAAGACTTCTAAACTGATCGGTCCTCCGAGACTTGATTCCATGTAATCAGGCCAATGTATTAAAATTATGCAACGACTCTAGGTAACTGGGGTCGGGGCGTTACATCGTTCAGTCACTTATTATTATAGTTTCAATTTATGTTTTAAAATCAAAAAAACCCAAGTTTTATAAATCCTAAATCCTCATTTATTTTCATAATTTTAACCTTCTTTTGAAATTAATGATCTATGTCTCCATCAAGAGAGGCCTAGGGTTGTTTCTATTTGCAGAAACTCTAGCTAAAAATAAACATCAAATTTGAGACGCTCGACAACACGATCAAATTATAGTGCTATTGAATGGGAGCCAAGATCATTTTTTATCTTCTTTATTTCCCATTATTTATTTATTTTACATCTAAATTATAAATCCTTTCAATATCCCACCTCCGTTTGATTGTTTCTTTGGGATTTTATTGATTTTTTGGTTTGTTTTATTTTGTGTTTTCTCTCTCTCTCTCTCTCTATAATTCTGTAGTATAACATTCTCTTATTTCTTCTCCATTCATTAATTAATATTTATATTTTATTCATATTCTATAAAATAATTAAAAAAACTACCAACAATCAATCAATCAAACATGAGATAATTATTGCCTCATAAGATCTATTAAAGAAACACTACTTGAATTTGACCCTGAAATTGAAAATGAGTCCACTAAAAAATCAATGAATCTAGAGGAGGTCAATCATGTAACTTTGATTAACCCCTTGTGGAACCTCTATGGTTCTTTAACAAATATAAAATTTAACCTAATCAAGCCCAAGAAAAATGGTTGCAAATAACTAATCCTTAAAATAATTGACCACCCCTGATGTGGAATACCAACTTGCATACATCCTATATCCTGAGGAAACATCCAACATTGAGCTGAGATTGGGACTCATCCACCTACTTCCCAAATTCCATGGACTTCGTAGGGATGACCTGATGCACTACTATTCATAAGGCATTTCCACTTGGTTTAATATCTTTAAAATGGTTTTTGTGGATGGTTTTTGCATGGATTTTACATGTTTGATATTCCTTAATAGTTTTTTCAGTCAACAAAGGATGAAGTAGGAAGTCACGGAATTTTGGAGATTCAGAAGGGAATTGGAGGCTTTTGGACCCTTTTCCCCTGACTATGCCGGATTGGAGACACTCGGATCAAGCACCGAGACATGAAGGATGGTCGATTTCCAGAATTTCAAAAAAGAAAGGTAACCTGCATGACCACCACATGATAATTCAAACCATGTTCAAACCATATGGAAGATGATTCCATTAACAGAGAGGTCTTCATGGTTGGAACCCATCTTACCAAAACTGTGCGGCCTTTTAGAGAAACCGTGTGAGACATGCACATATGGACAGAGACATCCACATGGTTGGTGTACGGCTTACCCAAACCATTTCAACCATCCATGAAAATCAGGAAGCCTTACAGAATGGAGATAGATACTTCCACATGGTTACCGCATGACCTACCAAAATGTACACCAAAAAATTGTGTTGACAACTACAACCTTCTCTTTTTAGCCTTTTCACTTTTCACCGAAAACTTGACCTGAGGTTCCCATTTCAACCTGCTTTTGGGAAACTTGAAAAATTTCCTTTCTAATTATGAAGCCCCTGGGGGTGAGCCTGGATAAGGACAAGATTCTTGAAAGGAGAAGAGAGGGGCTGGGAACTATGTTTTTGGTGAGATGAAGGTTTTGGAGCACTTGTTGTCTATATTTTTGTTATGCTACAGATTCTTCTATTTTCTGTTGTAATGAACACTCTCAAGAATTTTAGTAAGTTTCTTATCATTTTCTTCATGAGTAGCTAAACCACCCTTTTTTTGGGGCTGAAAAAAATGGGGGCTCGTTAGAAACCAGTTTCTCTATTCTTGTGTTTGTTTATCATCTCTCTCCTAATTCTCCCATCTTCCATGTCTTATATCACTGGAAAACCCTTATCAGACCAAGAATGGAGTTCCCAGCGATCTTTGGGTGAATTAAAACAAGGGTATCCATGAACATTGGATATACTTGTCATTTCTATAGGGAATTTCTTAAATTAAGAGTCAATAGAAATCAATTCCTATACAAAGGGATTGATTTCTACAGACTTAATCAGAACTCAACGGACCAAGGGAGTTCTAACACAAATGAAACCCAATAATGTGGGTTATTATGAACAAAAAAACACAATAGGGAATTAGGTTTAACTTTCCCCATAAATGACTAGCCCTGACACATTTTAATCATTATCCATTAAATTATTGTTTTATTCCATCTCCTATTTTGATGTTAATTAGTAGTTAGTTAGAGAAGGCCACGTAATTAGTTCTCTTTCGAGATCCATCATTATGAACCAAAAAATCGTATTTAAATTCATTATCATCACCTAAGCAATTTCAAATCACGAGACATAAATGGAAACATGGTTTCTCGGTGGACGGACCTTATACCTGCACACTATGCTAGTTAAAAGTTAGGGAAAATAATTTGGTGCTGCAAAAAAAAAACACTTTGTAAAAATGACAACCCAAATTTTGGAATTTTTTTTCAGGGAAGCATTCATTTTTTTAATTGAATTGGATTGATTGAAAACCAAAAATAAAAATTTATAAAAAATATTTGCTTCATCTCATTCTGTTTTTCATTATTTTTTCCCTTTTACGCTGGGTGTGTTGTTTGTTTTGTGTAGGACCATAGGTATATGAGTGGATGGGACACTCATTCCCAGATTTTCGAGTCATCAGAGTTACACCAGATAAATACAGAAATTGAAAGAATGTTGTCCAGGCGACGACATGCACTTATGGGTGATCACAATGAAAATGATCATGTGGCACATCAGGAGGATGAACCGAGGTCTACCTAATGAGTCAGGAAACTATTTTCTGTTGAAGTATATCCACCACTGGGTTTCAAGGAAGATCGACATCTGAATCCACTGATAGCATACATGGAATACATGGCGAGGAACCAACTGAGGCCACCAACTCAATTTGTGTTGGGGTTCGAGCAGCCATAGCTGAGGCAATATATTCTGCAACAGAATCCATTCTATTTTCCTTAGAATCAACAGGCTTATTATCCTAAAGAGAAACAAATTTTCATTCCCCAAGCACCTCAGAAACTAATTCTTCCATGCCATACTCTTATAGAATATAGATTACCCTCCATTCTAGGAGTGGAAACTAGAATAGTAAGACCATCGGTGCTGGTGCAACATTTTAAGATCATGCCGGTGATAATTCATTTAATTCAAAATATAGTTTTGTTCAGTGGCCTTCCAAGTGAAGACCCAAATTCTCAACTATTCCACTTTTTAGAGATATGTGATTCTTTATGGTACCACAGAATGTCAGAGGATGCAATCTGCCTTAGGTTGTTTCCCTTATCATTAAGGGGTAAGGTGAAGGATTGGATCAAGGGGTTACCATAGAGATCTATTCGTACCTTGGAGGAATTGACCCAAGCCTTTTTATCGAAATACTTCTCTCCCTCGAAGACATACACCTTCTGAAATGAAATCCATAAGATCCAACAGCATGACTCAAAATATTTATATGAGCCATGGGATCCATTTAAAGAGATGTTGAGGAAATGACCACACCTCAAACTGCCATTGTGGAGGAAATTATATGCTGTATACAGAGGACTAACAACTAATAAAAAGTTTGTGGTTGATGCAGTTGTTGGAGGGATAGTCATGGGGAAGTCCCCTGAAGAGATTTTTGAATTTTTGGAAGACATGTCAGCTAATAGTTTTCAGTGGAATTCTAAAAGGGAAACTCAGAAAAGGGACATGAATAATATTGATGCAACCACCATTCTTGAATCTCAACTCAATGCCATCTCAAAGAAGATAGATTCTATAAATCTAATATGTCCATCTCAAGTTCAATCTGTCAGTCATCAAATATGTAGTGAATGCGGTGACACCCATGCTATGGGAGAGTGCCTAGGGGCACGTGTGGGAACCTCTACGAGTAAGGTATATTATGTTTCACAGAATAGGTGACCCAACAACTACCCTCAGTACCAAAACTAGGGGTGAAAAGAGACTCAAAATATAGGACGGGGGCAACAACATTAAAATCCTCAGCCCTGACCAGAAAGACCATCAGGTTACAATCAACAATAGATTCGGATTCCGTATCTGAAGCATCAACATGGTAACAAATTTCAGCAAGCCGAATATCAACTGTAGCAATATAAAAACCCTCATCCAGCTTAAACATTGTGACAGCCACCTCCCAACAAGTATCCCAAAAATCTCAGTAGTAACCTCCATCAATGCTGGAGGAAATGATGTCTGAATTTATAACAATTACTGAAAAAATATTTCAAAACTAGGAGGCGTCAACTAGAATCCTCAAGTACAAGATTGGGAATCTTTCAAAGCAGCTCTGTCACGGACATCCCTATACACTATCAGGAAATACTGAGAAAAATATAAGCAAGGTGGCTAATTCTGTTATTTTACATAGCAGGAATGAGTTAACACTAAAGGTATCTATGAGTTAGGGTGCTACACTATCAAAGCAGTCCACATTCTCCTCAGGTGGAGAATTCATAGGTGCAGAATCATCATCAAAATATTAGATGGATAAAATACTATAAGTCCCATAGGATAAGGGAAATGATGTTTTTAATGTGTACGAACCTCACTGGCCATTTCCAGCATGGATGAATCAATGGAATCTGGACCAGAAATTTTCCAGGTTCATAGAAGTCTTCCAGAAACTTCACATCAACATTCCCTTTGTAGAGGCATTGATTCAAATGCCCACATATACGAAGTTAATGAATGAGATCCTTTCAAATAAAAGGAATATGGAGGACTTGGGCACCATTCCCCTAACAAAGGAATGCTCAGTGGTAGTCCAACTCACACTCTCTCCTAGGCTCCATGATCTAGGATGCTTTACTAACCCATGCACTATCGGAACTTCTGATCTTGGAAAATACCTTCATGATTTGTGGGCGAGTGTTAAATTAATGCCCTTTGGGATATTAAAGAAGTTAGGGATGAATGATCTGAATACAACCATAGTGGCACTCCAACTGGATGATCATTCTATTAAATACCATAGGGGGATACTGGAAGACATGTTGGTGAATATGGGGAAATTAATTTTGCCAGCTAATTTCATTATTATGGATATGGAAGAAGGGAAAGAGGCATATTTGATTCTTGGAGAACCTTTCAGGCTACCAAGAAGGTTTTAATTCATGTGTAACAAGGCTAGATAATCTTTTGTGTGGGTGATGGGAAGTATTCCTACAATGTCTTCATGGAAGGGAAACATGTTTCACTGATAGAGCAAGAGGATTGTTGTTCCTTGACAACAACAACTGACTACATTGGCCTAGAGGAAGATGATATGCAATATTATTCATTCAGAAATGTACCCGTTCTGGAGGATGACCATCTTGAAGAAAACATAGAGGAATTAAGCTTTATTGTATGCCAATTTGTCCATTACTGAAAGAGGGAAGTTATTCCAGATTTATTAGAGCGAGTCAAAGTTGATCTGATCGTACCTTCCATTTTGAAGTCTCCCCAACTCGATTTAAATACTCTCCCTTCATCATTGAAATATGGATAAATGGAAGAGGAACATATAATGTCGGTGATCCTAAATGCCTCACTCTAAAAAGATCAATAAGGGGCTCTTCTGCAAGTCCTCCGAAGGCAGAAACATACCATTGGCTCGACAGTCGCTGACCTTATGGGTATACGCCCTATGGTCTGCACCCACAAGGTACTTATGAAAGAAGTGTAAAAAGCATCTTGCTAACCACATTGAAGACTGAAAACCCTTGAAAATAGTGGTAAAGAAAAAGGGTATCAAATTACTCAATGCTGGAATTATATACCACATCTCTGACTTCCCGTGGGTGAGTCCTCTCCAGGTGGTGCCTAAAAAGGGAGGAATCACGGTGGTGACCAATGAAAAGAATGAGCTCATCCCGACCCGCAAAGTTATGGGATGGTGGCTCTGTGTCGATTACAGGAATTTGAATGATGCAACCCAGAAAGATCATTTCCCTCTTCCATTATTGTATCAAATACTGGAAATATTGGTAGGGCCTGAATTTTACTGTTTCTTAGACGGTTATTCAGGATATTACCAAATCTCTATCACCCCGAAGGATAAAAAAGAGTAACTTTACTTGTCTTTATGGAACCTTTTCCTACTAATGAATGTCATTCGGGATGTTCAACGCTTCTGTCACCATTAAGAGGTTCATGTTATCCATATTCTATGATATGGAAGAGCATATTCTAGAGGCTTTCATGGATAACTTCTCGGTATACGGGAAGTTATTCAATACTTGTTTGACGAATCTGGAGCTGGTTCTTGAACGATGTGAACATACAAATATGGTTCTCAATTGGGAGAAGTGCCATTTTACGGTGAAACACGGAATCACATTAGTCCATAAGATCTCAATGAAATGAATTTATGTGGATCTGCTAAAAATTAAACTTCTCTCACAGCTTCCCATTCCCACTTATTTCTCAGCAATTCAGAGATTCTTGGGGCATGTGGGTTTTTATCGAAGATTCGTCCGTGAATTCTCCACAATCTCTAATCCCTTAACCAATATACTATCCAAGGATGAAATTTTTGAGTTTGATTGTAAATGTATCACAACCATCCAAATTTTGAGGGAAAAACTGGTCGTTGCACCCATAGTGATCGCTCCAAATTGGGAGGAGCAGTTTGAACTTATGTGCGATGTGAGCGATTATGCCTGGGGAAGTTCTTGGATAGTGGCTGGACCATATTTTCAGACGGAACTATTATGCCAGTCAAGCATTAAATGAAGTCTAGCATAATTACACTCCCATAGAGAAATAAAATATAGTTGTGGTTGTTGTGTTTGAAAATTTCTTCACATACATAGTTCTTTTTAAAGATGTAGTCTACACTGATCATGCTGCACTTAGGTATATTCTAAACAAGAAGGACCCAAAACCGGGGCTCATATGTTTGGTTCTCCTCTTCTAGGTGTTTGATTTATAGATTAAGGATAATAAGTGAAGGGAGATTGTGGTGGCTAATTATCTCTCCCAACTAAAGCTACCTCATTTAGAGAGATAAAAAGACCAAATGATCAAGGAAGGATTTCTCGATGAGTATCTATCTTCAATTAAAGTACCACCTCGGCCATTGTTCACCGACCGTGGAAAATACTTAGCCATAGATGTTGTCCACCAGAACATATCATTTCAGCAGAGGAAGAATATTTTTTCAGAGTTAAATAGGTATTTCTGGGATGACCCCATGCTCTTTCACTCATGGGGCGATGGGGTAATCTATTGTTGTGTCCCAGATAAAGAGATTCAAAGTATTTGAGAATTCTGTAACTCTTCATCGGTTGGAGGAGATCATGGGCCAGATAGATTAGTAAGAAAGGTTTTACACTCAAGATTTTTTGGCCATCCATGCATAAGGACAACCGTCATTTTGTCTCCTGTTATGATTGGTTCCAGCGGACGAGAAATGTGGGTTGTCGTGCCAAGATACCGCAAAACCCGATACTTGTGGTTGATGTTTTTGATGTGTGGGGAATCAACTTCATGGGTCCTTTTCCCTCATCCTTTAGGCACATGTCCATTCTTGTATGTGTCTATAATGTTTATAAGTTGGTAGAAGAGGTGGAAACGACTCATAATACAGCAAAGTTCATCATCACATTTCTAATGAAAAATAATTTCAGTCGGTTTGGGACCCCGCAGGTCTTGATTAGAGACTTCAGTACACATTTTGACAACACTCTCTTGAAAAATGTGCACTTAAAGTATGGGATCAAGTAAAAACAAGGGACACCATACCACCATCAATCCAGTGGTTAGGTGGAGGTGTCAAACCATCAGTTAAAGAAAATATTGGACAAAATGGTAGGTGCATCAAGAAAGGATTGGTCCAAGAAATTAGATGATGTGTTATGGGCCTACCAGATAGCCTTCAAAACACCATTGGGTGTGTAACATTACTAGTTGACCTATGAGAAAGTCTTCCACTTTCCAGTGGAGATGGATCACTTGGCTTATTTGGCCGTTAAGGCCCTGAATTATGATCTCTAGGATATTGAAGAAAAGTGGAAATTCTATTTAACCGAGCTTTACGAGATAAGGCTTGAGGCCATTGAGAATGCAAAACATTATAAAGAGAAGACGAAGCCAGCCCATGACTGCATTATCTCCCAGAAATCCTTCCTGCTAGGTGATAATGTCTTACTTATTAATTCTTGTATGATGTTTTTTCCTATAAATTTGAAGTCCCAGTGGTTGGGACAATTTACAGTGATTACCGTTATTCTCCATGGCGCGGTGGAAGTGGTCGGCGTGCGTGATTGAACATTCAAGGTCTATGGAAGTTACTAAAGCCTTAAATTATCATGGAAGACATGGTGGGAATAGTTTCTACAATGATTTTAGGGTAGCTCATGGCCTAGTTAAGTCGTGCTTGAGATTATAAACGTTGCACTGACCGGGAGGTAACCCGACATTGTAAGATATTTTCTGTTCACAAGATTTGTCTGTTTGACTATTCCTAGGACTGCATGATAGTGTTCTTTTCTATTCTTGTTTGTTATAGTGTATAATTATCACCACAAGTCAAGATATATCATTGAATTTCTATAATTCATGTCTTACAATTCTTGTAGAAAATCTCAGGATATTTTATCTCATTCGAGGGGAGAAAATGATTTTAATAAAAATGGTGTGTTTTCCATTAAAAAAGGGATATGTTTCAAAATTTCATCATTTAGAACAAACCACACGGTTTGCGCATAGTTTTCCAATCGGTGCGCGGACCATGAACCTTGTACCACCCAACACAGAACTAGCACACGGTTGGCACACAGTTATCCAAACTGTGTGTTGCCTGTGCACCTCGAACCCCTCACTCCAGTAGCTTCCTCATGGTTGGCATATGGTTTGATAAATCATGCACCCTAGACCGTGCAACAATGTAAAAACCAAAATTTAATAAAAACTCGGGATTCCCCTCCTCCTTTTTCAAATCTGTGTGGCTTCCTCTAGCTCAGGCCCTGTGCGGCCCAGACTTGTCCCTCTTCTTCATCTTCCTCTTCCAGCCAGTTCCTTTTTCTCTCTCTCCCTCTAAGGTATTTTTCCTCTCTTCTTATTAATTACATCATTCTCTTCCATTTTCTTTTCTTTTTCCATCTCTCCATAGGTTACTTCCATATCCCCCTCCCCCCAATCCCATACTCCTTTTTGTTTCTTCTTCTTCCTTCTTGGTCGTCCATTCCCCTTCTCTTATTTTTTTTTCTAATATTTCTTCACCACCCACATGTGCACCGATGATTTCCCAATGAACATGTATTTTCAAAACCTTCATTTCCAAATTAGGTATATTACTTATGAATATTTTATGTTTTTCATTTCAGAAATTTCATTTTCTATCCATACATGTAGTGATTGGTTGAAATTATTTTATGTTGTTTTTTTTTCAGTAGGTGACCAAAACCCAACCCTAACCTATCATGTCTACATTCAAAAGAGCCCAGGGCTCCATCATTGGCTCTTCCCATGGCCCTCATGCCATTTTTAAAATGAAAGTGGAACTCATGCGATACCTCAGCCTTTTGAACAACAAAATAAGTCCCCATCATGAGTTCACATTAGAAAATCAATACTCTATGGGAATTACTGATGAGATCTATATGCATATTGCTTGGGGAAATCTCACCATCGATTTAGTGGTCCACCATCCAATTTATAAAGAGATTATCTTATAATTTGGGGCTACATATCACTGCCACTAGAGATACAATGAGGACGAGCATGGCTTTACAATTGATGTTGTCGATGATCTCACTTTCTGCTTGATGAACCAGCGGCACAGCCTCCGGCTAAGTGAGTTTTCCACATACATTGGCCTATATGAAATCAAGTATGTGCAGAGTGACACTTATTTTCTAGCACCATTCAAGTGGGATCTACCCCTGACCAGGCCTTTCTAGTCCACAATTTCCACAGGGGCCCCATACGTACCGCACACAACCAAAGCATCAAGATTCATTAACTCCATCCACCAAGTCCTTCATTGGATTATTAACAACTTCTTTAAAGCCTGGTCGGATAGCGAAGGCACTATTAGAAATCCGTACATAATGATTTTGAACTCCATGGTTACAAGCCTCGGGGTCAATCTCCCTTACCTCTTCATTCAGTATTTGAAGCTAATGTTTTCCAAGCCAATGTGTGGTGTTTTTAGTGGACCATTTATCACTCTTCTGGAGGATCGACTATAAATTGAGTATGATGTTGTGGAATTTGTGGAGTTACTGGTGGAACCATTATTTAATATAATTCTCTTCCATCGGATGCAGATCCTGGAGATAAAAGATAACAGATTACGACTGTAGGGTGTTCCCAAGGCTTCCCCAGCTGCACCTCCACTGCTAGGCCCAGCTGTAGAAGAGCGTCCTACCGATCCTGTTGTTTCCCACCACTCCACATCCCAGGGGACCCTTGATTCTCATACATCCACCTCTCACCCATCTGTTCCCCCATCATTTTACCTTCCTTATCCATACTACCCCACCATAACGGGAACACTGTATAATGACCCCAACCTCTTCTGGAAGTGGAAATCGGACCAGTACTCTATGTTCTACTGGCATCTTGAGCGAAAACGCATGGATATGAAGGGACTTAGTTAGGCTGATCGTCAGCCTCCCACCCTATATGAAGTTTTGACCAACCAACCTCCCTCATACTGTAAGTTATGAGTCGGAACCTCGATGGGAAAGCCTTCTCCTACCTATGCTTTCGCTGATCCCATGGAATTTCCTTCGCCATCTGACGATCCAACGTGGGATGCAGTCATTGGGGCCTTCATTTTCGATCCATCTGATCCCTCGGCGGGAGTTCATTGAGTGCTTTGTTACTTATTTCTTTTTATGTGTCATTTGTACTATCATGTACTATAACCTCTTGTGTGGTGTGATGTGTTGACTACATTGTTGTGATTTGTTTTTTGTGTTTTTGTTTCCCTGCTACATGTTTTGATTTTTCATGTTTTACATGTATTGTTCTTGTGTCTCACTAGTAGGGGATTTTATCTATTCCATGCTATCCACCTTTCCACTCATCAGGCTCTCGCAACCCATCTATTTTTCACACTTGACCGAAATTCATGGGATATTTTCACTTTTTCACTATTTTCTATTCATTTATTTCTTCCCACCCTTTTCATGAGTCTTGTCCGAACCATCTTTACTTTATTACCTTCATGGGGGACTCTGTTCAGTTTTAAGAGTGGGGGGGTGGGGTTCCCTTAATTGGAACCCCATTTGGATTGATTTCTTTCCCATGTACATAAGGTTTCATGTTTTCTTAGGTGTGACTAAAGGGTTTTTATAGCTGTAATGTGTTTATATCAATTAGAAAAAAAATGATTTTTTTATATTATATTTGAAAATGGCTCATATGTCCTTATTTTCGAACCTAGTTTCTGATGTGAATAATCCCTCTAATATTAAAATGGAACATTTATCCATTAATTTATAAAAAGAGTTTGTTTAAAATGATTTTTTGATGGGGTAATTCGAATTTGAAAAACCCTTAAAATGGAAGTCAAATTGGGCATAAGGAGAGGTGAGGTTTCGAGAATTGTTGTTGCCACACTAATGGATATTATACGGTCTAAATTTCATGAACTCTTGACTTGCTAAAACATTCTCATCATGTGTTGAAATGAGAAAATTAGAAAAAATATGCTGCTAGTATCTCACCCCACAATAAAGAAAAAAAATAAATTTGGAGATATGCAAAGGCAGGCCCAATAATTTTGATGACCTTTCATCATGTTCCGAATAATGCAAGTCAATGAGGGTGTGTGACCTATAAAAGTGATATTCCGCCCATTGGTGTCAACGAAAATGGGAGTTAACTAATCTGAGTTTATAATGAGATAAAAATGGAGGTAGGAAATTTCATTGAATGAATAATGGCTAACTCAGTTTTAGAAAAAATTGATTTATGAATGAATGGTTGACTATTTTGGATTAAGCCTAATTTGTTAGCTAATCTCATAGACTTGGGGAAACATGAAGTATGAATGTTGTAATTTTTAACGGTGATTATTTCAATTTTCATATTCATCTAACTGGTATAATTTGAAATTTTTCTACCTGTCTCTTTGGTGACTCATTGGAAATGACTGTCTGTGCCTTTGTTTGAGGACAAACAACCAATCAAGTGTGGGGGAGTTTGATGAACTATTGTGAATAAGCCATTTACACAAGGTTTAATATCTGTAAAATGGTTTATTTGGATTTTATTTTAATTTATTTCACAAGTTTTATGTTACTTAATAGGTTTTTAGTCACTAGAGTATGAAGTTTGATGTCTAGGAATTTTGGAGATTCAGAAGGGAATTGGAGTGTTTTGGACCCTTTTCCCCAGACTATGCCAGATTGGAGTCACCCAGATCAAGCACTGAGATATTAATGACAGAAAATTTCATCAATTTCAAAGAGAATTGCAACCCACATGACCGCTGAATGGTTATAAAAACCATGTTCAAACCATGCGAGAGAAGATTCCATTTATCGAGAGGTCTGCACGGTTGGCACATGGCTTACCAAAATCATGTTGCCCTTATGATAAACCGTGCGAGACATGCACATATGGATAGAGACATCTGTACGGTTGGCGCACGACTTAACCAAACTATGTGGCCCATCCATAAAAACCATGCGGCCTTAAGGATTTGAGATAGAGACTTCCACATTGTTGGTGCACGCCCTACCAAACTGAGCGGCCAAAACCTTGTGTACAATTGAATCCTTATCATTTTATCTTATTCACTTTTCACCAAATCCTTGACCCGGGGTTCCGTTTATATCTTCATTTTAAAAACTAGAAAAATGACACTTCTGACTGAGAAGACCCAGGGTTGAGCCTGGATAAAGAGAGGATTTGATAAAGGAGAAGACTGGGGTAGGGAACTGTGTTTTTTATCAGAGGAAGGATTTGGAGCACTAATTCTCTTTATTTTTTCGGGCTTCTGATTCTTCTATTTTCTTTTGTAATGAATTCTCATATTAATTTTATTAACTTTCTTATCATTTTCATCATGAGTAGATAAACCCCCCTTATGTTGGGGCTATAAAAATTTGGGTTCGTTAGAACCAATTTCTTTATTCTTGTTTTGTTCATCATCACTCGCCTAATTCTCCCATCTTATGTGTCTTATTTTGCTGGAAACCCCATATCAAAAAAAGAATGGAGCTTCCATATATATTTTGGAGAATTACGACAAGGATATCCATGAACATTGGACATACTTGTCATTTCTAGAGGAAATTTCCTAAATTAAGAGTCAGTAGAAATCAATTTCCAGACCAAGGGATTGATTTCTAACGACTTTATCGGAACTCACCGGACCAAGGGAGTTCCGACACAAATGAAAACCATAAATGAGGGTTATTATGAAAAACACAACACAATTGGGAATAAGGTTTAATTTTCCACATAAATGTCAAGCCCTAACACATTTTTGTCATCATCCATTAAAATCAAGTATTATGTAATCTTTGATTATGAAGATAATCCATAGTGAGTTAAAGAAGGCCAAAATTTTAGTTCCCTTTTGAGATCCATCATTATGAAACAAAAAATCGTATTTAAATTCAGAATCTTAACTTGGGAAATTTCAAATCATGAGATATAAACGCCAACATGGTTTCCCTATGGATCGACGCCATACATTCACACTATGATAGTTACATGTTAGGGAAATTAATTTGATGATGAAAACAACACTTCATAATAACAAAACAATAAATTTTGGCATGTTTATTGGGAAAGAAGTCATTTTTTAATTGAATTGGATTCATTGAGTGAAAAAAAATAAAAAAATCCTAAAAATACTATTCTTCACCATATTTATATTTTTTATTATTTTTTCCATTTTACATTGGGTGTGTTGTTTGTGTTTTGCAGGCTTGTAGGTAGATGAGTGGTCAGGTCATTCATTCCCAGATTTTAGTTTCATCAGAGTTACACCTAATAGATCCATAAATCAAAATATCGTTGTCATTGACACGTCATGCACTTATGGGTAATCACAACGCAAATGTTCATGTGGCGCATGAGGAAGAAGAACCGGGGGATGTCCAATGATATGGGAATCCATTTGTTAAAGAAATCCACCATGGGGTTTCGCGGAAGAGCAGAATATGAATCCACTGGGGGATTACATGGAATACCTACTGAGGAACCAAAAGAGGCCATCGACTCAATTTCTTTCAGGGTTCTAACAGCCACAACCAAGGATATATATTCCACGGGAGCAGCCTCCCTATTATCCTTAGAAACATCAGGCCTATTATCCTCCAGAGCAACAACAGTTCTTTCCCCAACCACCTCAGGAACCAATGCTGCCACACCGCACTCTTATGGAATATAAATTACCCTCCATTCAGGGAGCGGAAACTAGATTAGTAAGGCCACTGGTGCATGACCATCATTTTGAGATCAAGCTAGTGATAATACAGTTAATTCAAAATATAGTTCAGTTTGGTGGCTTTCCAAGTGAAGACCCAAATGCTCACCTATTTATCGTTTTGGAGATATGTGACACTTTCTCATACCACAGAGTGTCAGAGGATGCAATCTAGCTTAGGTGGTTTCCTTTATCATTAGGGGATAATGAGAGAGAATGGATCCAGGGGTTACTAAAGATAGCTATTTTTACCTGGGAGGAATTGTCCCAAGAATTTTTGAAGAAATAATTCCCACCTTAGAAGGTGGTCACCTTAAGGAATGAAATCCATAACTTCCAACAGAATGACATAGAATATTTATATGAGTCGTGGGAATAATTTAAGAATATGGTGAGGAAATGATCACACCATGGACTGCCATTGTAGATGCAAGTCCAGACATTATACGGATGTCTAACATCATATACAATGTCTGTAGTTGAAGCAGCTGCTGGAGGGATAGTCATGAAGAAGTCCCCTGAATAGATTTTTTAATTGTTGGAAGATATGTTAGCTAATAGTTTTCAGTGGAATTTTAAATGGGGCACTCAAAAAAGGGGCATGAATAATATGGATTCCACCACCATTCCTACGGATCGACTCGATGTCATCTCAATGAATATCGATGCTCATAATCTAAAACATCCATCTCATGTTCAAGCTGTCAGTCAACTAGCATGTATTTATTGTGGTGACAACCATGCTTTGGGAGATTTCACAGGGGCAAGTGCGGGAGCCTCTACAAGTGAGGTAAATTATGTTACACAGAATAGAGAATCCACCATCTCCCATCAGTATTAAAACCAGGAGTTGAAAGAGACTCAAAATCGAGTTTGGGGGTAGAAACATCAAAATCCTCAGCCCCGACCACAAGGACCACCTTGTTACAGTCAACAATAGTTTCAGACTCTATATCTGAGTCATCAATAGGGTAACCAATTTCAGCAAGGATGATATCAGCAGCAAGGTAATCAAAACACTCATCCTTTTCAACTATTACGATAGCCACCTCTACAACAAGTAGCCCAATAACATCTGTAGGAACCTCCCTCAAAGCTGGAAAAAATGATGTCTAAATTTATAACTACTGCTGAAACAAGATTTCAAAACTACGAGGCTTCAATTGGAGCCTTGAGAACCATATTGGGTATATTGAAGATCATCTCTCTCCTAGAAAACCTAGTACAGTACTAGGATATACTGAGAAAAATCCAAGGGAGGAGGCTAATTTTGTTATTTTACATAGCGGTAAGGAGCTGACACCGAAGGTAACTATGAGTCAAGGGGCTACACCATCAAAGTAGTCCACATTCTCCATAGGTGGAGAATTCATAGGTTGGTAATCTTCTCTAAATCATTATCTAGATAAATAATTGGAAGTCCAATCAGATTAAGGAAAAGAATTGGTTAAATCATATGAACCTCTCTTGCCATTTCGAGCAAGGTTGAAATAACAGAAGATGGACTAGCAATTGTCCAATTTAATGGATGTCTTCTCAAAGCATAACATCAACATTCCCTTTGAAGAGGCATTTATTCAAATGCACAAATATACAATGTTCATGAAAGATATACATTCAAATAAAAGGAAGATTGAAGACTTGGGCACTATTCACCTAACCAAGGAATGCTCGGTGGTAGTCCAACACACTCTCCCTCCTATGCACCAGGATTCTGTAGGATTTACAATCCCATGCATTATCGGAAATTTTGAGTTTGGAAAACCCATTCTTGATTTGAGGGAGAGTGTTAATTTAATGCCCTTTGGAGTATTCAAGAAGTTAGGGTTGAACGGTCTCAAGCCAACATGAGTGGAACTCCATCTGGCTGATCGTTTTATTAAATACCCTAGGGGGCTATTGGAATATGTGTTGGTCAATGTGGGAAAATTAATTTTGTCGGCGGATTTCATTATCATTGACCTGGAAGAAGCAAAAGAGGAATCTTTGATTCATGGAGACCATTCAGGGTATGGGGAAGGTTTTAATTGGTGTTCACCAAGGCAATCTGATCTTCCATGTGGGTGATGGGATGTATTCCTACAACATCCTCAATGCATAGAAATGAGTTTCACTGGTGGAGAAAGAGGATTGTTTTTCCTTGACAACAATGGATGACTGCATAGGCCTAGTGGATGATGATATGCAATATTATTCATTCAGCAATGTACCAGTTTTGGAGGACGACCAGCTTGAAGAAAACTATAAGGAATTAAGTTTTATAATAGGCCAAGGCAACCATTACTGGTAGAGGGCAGTTGTTCTAGATTTATTAGAGTGAGTCAAGGTCGAGCCGATCATACATTCCATTCTAAAGGCTCCCCAGATCGAGTTGTAACCTATTCCTTCCTCATTGAAATATGGCTATTTTGGAGAGGAACATAGACTTATGGTGATCCTAAATGCCTCACTGTCAAAAGATCAAGAAGTGACTATTATGCATGTCCTCCGAAGGCGGAAATAGGCCATTGGTTGGACGGTCGCTGAACTTAAGGGTATAATCCCTATGGTCCTCACCCATTGGGTACTTATGAAAGAAGGGGAAAAAGAATCTCGCCAACCACAATAAAGCCCGAACCCCCCTTGAAAGAAGTGGTAATGGAGGGTATCAAATTACTCGTTGCTGGAATTATATAACCTATCTCCGACAGCCTGTGGGTGAGTCCACTCGAGGTGGTGCCTAAAAAGGGAGGTATCACGGTGGTGACCAATGAAAAGAATGAGCTCATCTCGACCCGCACAATTATGGGATGGCAGGTCTGTGTTGATTGTAGGATGTTGAATGATGCAACCCGGAAAGGTCATTTTCCTCTTTCATTAATGTATCGACTGCTGGAATGTTTGGCGGGACATGAATTTTACTGTTTCATAGACGGTTATTTGGGATATAACCAAATCTCTATCACCCTGAAGGATCCAGAAAAGTGTACCTTTAGTTGTCCTTATAGAACCTTTACCCACTGTCGAATGTCATTCGAAACATGAAACACTTTATCCACCTTTCATTGGTGCATGTTATCCATATTCTATGATATAGAGGATCATATTCTAGAGGTTTTCATGGATGACTTCTCGTTAGATGGGATGTTATTCAATAATTTCTTGACAAATCTGTTGTTGGTTCCTGAACGATGTGAGCATACAAATCTGGTTCTCAATTGGGAGAATTTCCATTTTATGGTGCAACATGGAATTGTATTTGTCCATAAGATCTTAATGAATTAAATTGAGCTGGATCTGGTAAAAAATTGAAGTTATCTCACATCTTCTCATTCCCACATCAGTCTAAGCAATTCAAGTCTTTTTGGGGCATGGGGGTTTTATCAATTCTTCATTTGTGACTTCTCCAAAAACACTCATCCCTTAAACAATATACTATCCATGATGCAGTTTTTTATTTTGATGATAAATGTATCATAGCCTTCAAATTCTGATGGAAAAAACTGGCGACACACCTATAATGATCTCTCCAAATATAGAGGAGCAGCTTGAACTTATTAGAGATGTAAGCGATTATGTCTTGGGGGCAGTTCTTGGGTAGGGACTACATTGTATTTTCAGATCGATATATTTTTCCATCTGAGTATTAAATTAATCATAGCATAATTACACCACCATAGAGAATGAAATACTAGACATGGTTTTCTGCATTTGACAGATTCTGCTCCTACTTAATGCTTTCTAAAGTTTTTGTCTACACAGATCATGTCGCACATAAGTATTTGCTGAACAAGAAGGACACCAAATTACGGCTCATCCATTGGGTTCTCCTCTCCTAGGAGGATGATTTGGAGATACTGGATAAAAACGGTAGAGGTAATGTGGTGGATGATCATCTCTCCCAGCTGGAACAAACCCATTTAGAGAGAAAATGGTAGGCGCATCAAGAAAACTTTTGAAAAAAATCTCTTGAAAAATGTGCACTTAAAATATGGGTTCAAGTACAAACAATAGACACCATACCACCCTCAATCTAGTTGTTAGGTAGAGGTGCCAAACTGTGATTTCAAGAAAATATTGGAGAAAACAGTAGGGGCATCAAGAAAGGATTGGTCCAAGAAATTAGATGATTCATTTTGGGACTCCATGACATCCTTAAAAACACCATTGGGTATGTTGCCTTTATGGTTGTTCTATGGGAACCCCAGCCACTTGCTGGTAGAGATGGAACACAAGGCTTATTGGGCAGTCAAGGCCCTGAATTATGAACTCAAGGCTTCAAAATAAAAGAGGAAATTATATTTAACCGAGCTTGATGAGATAAGGAGGGAGGCCTATGAGAATGCGAGACTTTATAAAGAGAAGATGATGGTGGTCCATTACTGCATGATCTTCCAAAAATCATTCCATCCAGGTGATAAAGTATCACTTTTAAATTCTCGTCTGATGTTTTTTCCTGATAAGATAATGTCCTAGTGGTCAGGACCCTTTACGGAGACTTTGATTTTCTGCCATGGTGCAGTGGAAGTGGCTGGCGCAGATGATTGAACATTCAAGGTAAATGGAAAGTTCCTGAATCCTTACTTTAGCATGGAAAACATGGTGGGAATAGTTTCCACCATGCAATTGGGGTAGCTCAAGGCCTGGGTATGTCGATCTCGAGACTTTAAACGTAATAATTACCAGGATGTAACCCAACATTCTAAATTGTTTTTGTTCAAATGAATTTTTTTTGTTTGAGTGTTCATTGGACTACATGATAGGGTGATTTTCTTTTTTGGTGTGTTATACTGTAGAATTCTCACCACAAGTTTGGGTATCTTATTGAATTTATATAATGAAATTCTTACACTTCTCATGGAAAATCTCATGTTATATTATTTCATTCGATGGGAGCCAAAGATGTTATCCCAATGGTGGAGTTTTTGGTTCAAAAAGTAAAATTTTTGAAATTTCTTCATGAAAAACCGACCACTCAGTTTTCACGTGGGTTTCCAAACCATGAGCAGACCGTGCTCATTGGACCTCCCAACACAATACCAGTGCACGGTTGGCTCACATTAATCCAAACTACGTGTTTCCCATGCTCCTCGAACCCCTAACTCAAGTAGCATCTGCATAGTTGGCGCATATTTTGATAAACTGTGCACTATAGGCCTTACATCCACTTAAAATAGTAAATTTTATAAAAACCAATGACTCTCCCCCCTTTCCAATCTATGCGTCTTCCTCCTGCTCAGCCCGTGAGCACCCAGGCTTCTCCCCTTTCTTCTTCTTCCTCATCCAGCCAGTTCCTTTTTCTCTCTCTCCCTCTAAGGTATTTTTCCTCTCTTCCTCTTCCTCTTATTTCCTTATTTCTCTTTATTTTTAATTTATTTTCACCCTCTCCCTAGGCTTCGGCCGCATTTCCCCCCTAATACTATACTCCATTTTGTTTCTTATTATTCATTCATGGTCATCCATTCCCCTTATATTCTTGTGTTTTTCCACTATTTCTTCATCACCCACATGCAGACCAATGATATTCCAATGAAAACATATTTTCAAAATAGTCATTTCAAAATATTGTATTTTCCTTAAAAATATTTACATTTTTTCATTTCTGAAATTTCATTTTCTATCCATACATGTAGAGACTGTATGATGTTGTTTTATGTTGTTTTTTTCTATATCTGCCTAAAACCCAACCCTAACCTATCATGTCTACCTCCAAAAGAGCCCAGGGCTCCAGCTCAGGCTCCGCCCATGGCCCGCAGGTCATGTTTATTAAGAAAGATGAAAATCATGCGATACCGCACCCTTTTGAACCATGTAATCAGTCTCCATCATGACTTTTCTTTATAAAACCTTGCATCATTGGGCATTAATGATGAGATCTAGATGTATATTTGTTGAATCAATCTCACCCTTGCTTTAGCGGTACACCAACCAATTTATAAAGAGATTGTCTTAGAATTTTTGGAAGCCATTCACTATTGCATGACATAAAATGAGGATGAGAAGAGATTTACAATTGAAGAAGCTCATGATGTCACTTTCTGCTTGATAATACAGGGACAAAGCCTCTGACTGAGTGAGTTCACCACCAGAATTGGCCTGTATGATAGTGAGTTTGTACAGAGTGACACATATTTTCTGGAACCATTCGAGGGGGATCCAGCACCGAACCAGCTTTTATTGTCCACCATTTCCACTAGGGCCCCATATGTACCACATACATCAAATGCTTCAAGATTCATTAACCCCATACACTGGGTCTTTCATCGGATTATTACCACATTCTTTACAACTCGGACAGATAGTGAAGGCATGGTTAGAAATCAAAACCAAATTATTTTAAACTTTGTGGTTATAGGCATCAAGGTCAATCGTGACTACCTCTTCACCCAATATTTGATGATAAGTTTTACAAGCCAAAGAGTGATGTTTTTGGTGGACCATTTATCTCTCTTCTGAAGGATCAGTTGTACGTTGAGTATAATGCCACATAATTTGTGGAGCTACCAGCTGCACCATTCTTTGATATCAATCTTATCCACTAGATGCAGATGCTAGATCCAGACGGTGTCAAATTACAACTACAGTGTGTTCCTGGGGCTATCCCAGATATACCTCCACCAGCAGGCCTAGCTGTAGAGGAGTGCCATGCCGATCATGTTGTTTCCCACCACTCCACATCCCATGGGACCCCTGATTCTCCTACTTCCACCTCTCACCCATCTGTGCCCCAAACATTTTACCTACACTATCCATACTACCGTGCCATGTAGGGAACAACGTACGATGACCCCAACCTCTTCTAGACGTGGCAGCTGGATTGGTACTCTATATTCCACTGGAAGATTGAGCAGATGCACATGGAGGTGGAGGGCCATAGCTTGGCCATTCTTCAGCCTCCCATCCTATATGATGTTGTTTCCAACCATCAGCCCTCCTATAATATTTCAGGAGCCAGCGCCTTAATGGGAAATCCATATTCTACCTATGCATCCGCTGATCCCGTGGACTTACCTCCACCTACAACCGATACAACTTTGGATGCAGTCCCTCGGGCCTTCCTTTTTGATCCATCTAATACCTCGGCAGGAGGGCGTTGAGTTCTTTGTTACTTATTTATTTTTATGTGAAATTTTACCTTTCCTATATTGTACCCTTTTTTGGTGTGATGTTTTGAATGCATTGTTGTGATTGTGTGTTGTGCTTTTCTTTCCCTACTACTTATTTTTCTTCTTCTTGCTTCACTTATAAGATTCTTGTGTCTCTCTAGAAGAGGCTTTCATCTATTCTATGCCAGCCACCATTCCTCTCTTTGGGATCTTTCACACCGCCTAATTTCCACACATGACCGACATTCAGGGGAGCTTTTCACTATTTCACTATTTTCTATTCTTTACTTCTTTCCCTCCGTTTTCATGCTTCCTTTCTCACCCGTCTCTACTTTATTAACTTCACGGGGGACCATTATCAGTTTTAAGAGTGGCAGAGGGTGCCCCTAACTGGCACCCCATTTTGATTGATTGCTTCCCCAAGTACATAGGGTAGCATGATTTTATAGGTGTGTATAATGGGCTGTTATAGATTTCATGGGTTTATATCAATTAGATAAAAATGAGTTTTGTAAATAATCTCTGAAAATTCCTCAGAGGTCCGGATTGTCTAACCTAGATTGGGATGTTAATAAACCTTGTAATATGTAAATAGGAACATTTAGACATTCATTTAGAAAAATAGTTTGTTTTAAAATGATTTTTATGATGGATTAATTCGAATTGAGGATCCCCTTAAAATGGAAGTCAAGTTGTCCATAAGGGGATGTGAGGTTTTGGGAATTTTTGTTGGTGCACTAGTGGCTATGACGTGGTCTTAATTTCATGAACTCTTGACTTGATAAAACATTCTCATCATGTGTTAACATGAAGATATTTTGAATAATTTTGAGACAGTATATCACCCCACTTCAATGAATTTTTTTGAGATATTCAATGGAATGAACAATAATTTTGATGACCATTCATCATGTTCCAAATAATGAAAGTCAATGAGGGTGTGTGACCAATAAAAGTGATATCCCGCTATTTGGTAATGATGAAACATGGGCTTAACGAATCTGAGTGTATAATGAGATGAAAATAGAGGTTTTCACTTTCTTTGAATGATGAATGGAAATCTTAGTTTTAACCAAAATTGATTTATGAATGAATTGGTGATTTTTTTTATTAATCCTACTTTGTTAGCTAACCTCATAGACTTTGGGAACCATGAATTACGAAAGGTGTAATTTTTAACTATAATTAATTCAATGTTCATATTCATCTAATTGGTATAATAAGTAATGTTTCTAACTTTATCTTTTGTAACTCTATGGAAATGATGATTTATCCCTTTGTTTGAGGACAAACAGCCATTAAAGTGTGGGGTAGTTTGATGCACTATTGTGCATAAGGCATTTATACATGGTTTATTATCTATAAAATGGTTTTTTTGGATGGTTTATTCAGGGATTTCACAAGTTTGATGTTATTTAATAGGGGTTTCAGTCACCATAGGATTATGTTGGAGGTCTATGAATTTTGGAGATTCAGAAGGGAACTGGTGGTTTCTGGACACTTCTCTCATGACTATGCCGGATTGGAGTCAACCGGGTCAAGCACAGAGGCATAAACGACAAGTGATTTCAAGAATTTCAAATAGAAAGGAAACCTGCATGACTGCTACATTTTTATCAAAACCATGTTCAAACCGTGCGAGAGAAGATGCCATTGACAGAGAGGTCTGTGCATTTGGTTTATGGCTTACCCAAACTGTGCATCCCTTCAGAGAAACCATGAATGATATGCACATATGGAAAGAGACATCTGCACTGTAGGCACATGACTTATCCAAACATTGCAGCCCATCCAGGAAAATTGTGTGACCTTAAGGATTTGAGACAGAGACATCGGCATGGTTGGCGCATGACCTAACAAACTGAGCACTCCAAAATGTGCTGACAATTGTAGCCTTCTTCTTTTTATCTTTTTCACTTTTCCCCTAATCCTTTACCCGAAGTTCCCCTTTCTACGTACTTTTGGACAACTAATAAAAGGTCCTTTCGGACTATGAAGACCCTAGGGGGTGGGCCTGGATCTGGAGAGGATTCGAGAAAGGAGAAGAGAGGTGCTGGGAACAATGTTTTTTGTGAGATGAAGGTTTTGGAGCACTTGTTCTCTATATTTTTGTCGTGCTTCTGATTCTTATATTTTCTATTGTAACAAAATATCGTATGAATTTTTGTATGTTTATTATCCATTTCATCATGAGTCGCTAAACCCCCTGGTTTTGGGGTTGGAAAAATTTGGGTTCAATAGAGCCATTTATCTATTCTTGTGTTTGTTCATCGTCTCTCACCTAATTCTCCCAACATCTGCATCTTATTTTTCTAGAAAAACCATATTGGACAAAGAATGGAGTTTCTAGGGGTATTTGGCAGAATTACGACAAGGATACCCATGACCATTGGATATAATTGTAATGTCTAGTGGGCAGTTCCTAAATTAAGAGTCAATAGAAATCAATTTCAAGACCAAGGGATTGATCTCTACCGACTTAATCAGAACTCATTATACCAAGGGTGTTACGACACAAATGAAACTGTAAAATGTGGGTTATTATGAACAACACAACACAATAGGGAATAAGGTTTAACATCCCACATAAATGTCCATCCCCGACAAATTTTTATCATTATCCATTAAAATGCAGTTTAAGTAAGCTTTGATTTTGAAGTTAATTCATATTGAGTTAAAGAAGGGCATGCAATTAATTCTCTTTAAAGATACATCATTTTGAACCAAAAAAACCATATTTAAATTCAGCATCTTCACTTGAGAAATTTCAAATCAAGAGACATAAAAACCAACATGTTTTCCCTGTGGACTGACCTCGTACTTTCACACCATGCTAGTAACAAGTTAGGGAAATTAATTTGGTGCTGAAAACAACACTTCATAAAAATGAAACCCCAGGACCCTCACAAACATCACAAAGAATTTCGCATAGTGTGCTCCACCATGAAACCGAAAAATGTATCTGATGACCTAATTACGTTTAGGACCTTTCCTTTCACTCGGGATGGTGTATCCAAAGACTATCTATAATATCATTCTACCATAATTGGGGGATGGAAAGACCATAAAAAATCATTCTTGATGTGTTATTACTTTCCACTTGAATTGCATCAATTGGGAAAGAAATATGTTGTATTAGTCAATCACTTTGAGACACCCTTCATGAATAATAGGAGAGATTAAAAAGAATTTTCTCAAGCTACCCCCACCTCTAAATTAGTGAAAAATTGTTAATCTAATACTTCTATGTGGGACTTATCCCCATGTATCATAGAATGATTGATGCTGGAGTTTGTGGTTCCCTAGTTAATAAAACATCTTCTGCCTCTCATGACTTAATAGCCTACATGGCTCAAAATGAATAAAAAACTTTTAGATGAAAAATTGCACCAACCTGAGGATTTCATGAGTTATTTCATTCATCCCTAGAACAAAAGGTATATAATATACTTTATGAGATTCATAACTTATAAGGAAATTAGCTCAAGCCTAAGAGAACTCTAACTCTTATTATGTTCCATTACGTTGTGGTATTTGTTCTAACAATACTCATTCTTCTAACCAGTTCCCACAACATTATGATTCCCTGAGACATGTGTGAAATTTTGTTCCCATTGTGTCTATTCCAACTAGCACCTCCCATCAAGCAAGAACCAATCCAGCCAAATCAACACCCTAGGTGGAAAGCACAACCCCAGTAACAACAAGGGGGAAACTCAAGCTACTCTTAGATGAATTTGTATAAAAAATGCTTAGGTATGAATCTTTCTTAAAATTCAACTTCTCATAACAATAATCCCCCCCTCCCAAATATGTACTATACCTCAATGATATGGTTAATGAAATGGAATCCCAGAATCTAAAATTATAACAAACCACGCAATTAGCTGTTAAAGACCTATGAACTCAAGTGGGGAAATTGGAAAACCACATCAGTGAGATGTTGATGCATGGTTTTGAATAACAACCATCCCAACCCATTTACAATCCAAAGGGCATAGTTAATGTATGTAAAATTACACTTGGTAGTGGTAAAGATGTTTCTCTTTCTACCGATTCAATATAGCATGTATGTCCCCCTCATGAAAACACTCGTTATCATCCCATAAAATATTCCAATGAAAAAAAATATAATGTGTAATAAAATTATCATTGATGGTATAAATGAACAATACATTCATCCTTCTCTCCCCAAAAGACTCTCTAAATCTAGGAAGAATTTTGATAGGGATAGTGATAATGAAATAATTGATACATTTAAAATTTTTCAAGTAAACATTTCATTACTGGATGTAGTAAAACAAATCCATCAATATAGAAAATTTCATAACGATATTTCCACCTATATAAGGATGATGGAGGCGAATGAGAGAGTCAACTTCAGAAGAAACCTCTCTACCTTGATTCAATAAGAAATGGAAACCAAATGCAAGGATCTAAAAATATTCCCAATACTATACACCATAGGGGATACCTTTATTCTAATGATATGATAGATTTAGGTGCTTCCATTAATGTAATTACTCACTCTGTGTATACTTCTCCACAGGTTGGAGAGCTTCAACCAACAGGAACTATCATGAAACTTTCCAACAAGAGTATTATGCATCCCACATTAGCGATTGAGGATTTTCTTGTAAGAGTGAATAATCTCATAATCCTTTCTGACTTCTACATTATTGATATGGAGGATACCTAATCCTAGAGACATTCCCTTCTCGTCATTGGGAGGCCATTCCTCAAAAAAATGTAGTCATCAATGTTAACAATGGTGCACTGTCCATGGAGTTCTGAGGAGAAAAAGTAAGTTTTAATATACTTGGGTAAATTAAAAACCCATTTTAGAGAACTCCAATATTTATTCATATTCAATGTATGTTCTCTAAAATGACACACACACACAAAACTCTCTCCTCACCCCATACTCTAACTCATTTTCATCTTCTTCTCCCTTGGAATATTTGAGTATTGATTCACGTTTTGATTGTTGTGTGGGTACTGAAAAATGTAAATTTTGTTCTTTGATTGATGAGTGTGTTCATTCTGAGGTACCCATGACTGTCAATGATTCTCCAAATCTCAATTCCATGTATTCTCTTTCCATAGAGAATAAACATGAGCAGATAGACTATTTCATGGACCTCACTCCGCCTAAACCACCCCCCCGAATCCAAAAACCAATATTGATGGAACTTAATCAACATCCTTCTAATTTAAAATATGTATATCTTGAGGGTATTGACCAATTTCCCATCGTTATTGCCAACTACCTCTCTCTAAAAAGGAATCAAAATTTCTCAAGCTTTTGAGAGAGTATAAAAAGTTGATATGATAGACATAGGATGATATTACAAAGATAAGCCTATCTATTTGTATGCACCATATAGTTTTGGATGATGAGGATAATCCCATAAGACAATATCAACACCGATTTAATCTCAGTCTTCATGAAGAGGAAAAATTGGAAGTTCATAAATGACATGTTGAGGGGATCATTTATCATATATCTGATAGTAAATGGATTACTCCAATAAAAATTGTACCAAAAAAATTGTAATAACAGTTGTGTCAAATAAAAGGAATGAATTGGTTCCAACATGTGTGCAAAATAGTTGGTAAGTATGTATTGACTATCATCGACTGAATCAAGCCACATAGAAGGAAAATTTTCTTCTATATTTCATGGACCAAATGTTATAATGATTGGCTGGTAAGTCCCATTATTTTTTCCTTGATGGATATTCATGTTATTTACAAACCCATATAGCCCATGAGGATCAAGTAATGAAACATTTACCTATCGATTCAATACATTTGCACACATAACAATGTCTTTTGGTCTATTTAATGCTCCTGGTACTTTTTAGTGATGTATGTTCAGTATTTTTTATGATTACCTTGATAGTTTTATGGAAGTATTTATGGAAGATTTCATGGTATATGGTTCTTATTTTGATGATTGTTTGGAACACCTAGGTTCTATCCTCCGTCGGAACACTGAAAATATCTTTTATAAAATTATAAGAGATTACATTTCATGGTTGAGTGGTGGATAGTTCTTTGGAATGTCATTTCAAATACAAAAATTCTAGTTGATAAATATAAAATTGAATTAGTTTCATCCCTTCCATATCCAAAATGTGTTCTTGAGGTGCGACCTTTTTTGGGTCATGCAGGTTTTTACCACCGATTCATTAAATAATTTATTAAGATAGAAACTTCCATTGCCCAAGTTATTATAAAATGATTCTATGTTTTTGTTTGATAATAAATGGTAGAAACCATTCAATTCAATAAAATGGTGTCTCACATAACCTCCTTTAATCCAACCACAAAGGTAAGATCTCCCCATCAAACTTATTTGTGATTACTCTAACTTTTCAATTGGGGCGGTTTTATAAAAAATGGTTGATAATGCTCCTCATGTCTTTGTGTATTCCTCGCTTACCCTTTACCCTTCATAGGTAAACTATAAAACAATTGAAACATAACTTATTTATATTGTATTTTCTTTGGAAAATTTTTGTTCATATCTTCATGGGTCAAAATTCATTGTCTTTTAAAATAATGTTGCCCTTCGTTTTCTACTAAACAAACCTAAAGCTAATCCCCACCTCATACAGTAGATGCTCCTTACCCAATAGTTTTACATTTATATTACAGATAATATGGGAGTAGAAAATGTTGTAGATGACCCCATTATTATGATTTATCGACCACTGGACTGCCATGTTAACTCATCCCTCCCAATTGGAGAATTCATTCCTCATGACAACCTTTATGATATTGTGGACCTTACCCCCTGGTATGAAGAAATTATGAATTTTATAGTTACATCTAGGGTCCCCACTGATTTCAAAACTTCCCAATACAAGAGTCTTAAACATTATTCTTGGTGGCACATTTGAGATGTCCCATATTTTTCGAGATTTTTTGGGGACCAAGTAGTTTGTCGATGTGTCCCTGACAACGAGTTCACATTTTTTTAACCTTTTTCCACATTTTGGTATATGGGGGACACTTTTCCCCTTAACTTATAAAACAAGGATCCTTGACTCATGAATTCATTTGCAAACATTGTGTAGGTATTCCCATATATTTTTCAAGCCATGTAGTCGTTATCAATTCACAGGGAATATCTCTTAGAGGATTGAAATGAACTAATAGCCAATTTTATTCTGGAAATTTTTGATACATGGGGCATTGAAATCATGGGTCTTTTTCCTAATTTATTTTTTGTTCAATACATATTATTGTTTGTGGAAAATGTCTCTAAATTGGTTGTATCAAAGTCCACTATGACCGATGACTCTCTAGTAGTTGTTGATTTTGTGTGGTCCCAAATTCTTAGTCAGTTTGTTTTGCTGAGATTCATCATGAGTAATCAGACTTCACATTTTTAAAATCGCAACATGAAAAATTTGCTTCATTAGTATGGAGTTGATTATAGAGTCTCTACTTTATATCACCCAAAAAAAAAATAAATGAAAAAATCCAGAATAATGAAGTTAACAGAATCATGGAAAAAATGGTAAAACACAATAGGAATGATTGGAGTCTATGCTTAGATGAGGAACTTTTAGAATACAATACAGATTTTAAAACCCCAATAGGAATTACACTATACAGAATTGTGTTTGGAAATGAATTTCCCCTCCTGGTGGATGTAGAACACTGTGCATATTGGGCTACTAAAAAATTTAATATGAACCTTTCAGATGAAAGTGATAATAAGAAGCTGTAAATTAACAAGTTGAATGAAATTAGACATGATGAATATGAGAACTCCCGAATCAATAAAGAAAAGAAAAAGTCTATCCATGATATCCTAATTCTTCATCAGATGTTACATATTGGTGAGAAGGACTCCATGTAAAATTGAAGACCAAATATCCACCCATGTAAGCTTTGTTCTCAATGGATTAGTCCATGTACTGTTCCTAATGTTTACCCTTTTGGTGCCATAAATATTTTTCTAGAGTAGAGTGTATGATGTCTTACAAACAATGGTAAGGGACATAAATATATCTATTAGGATTTCCCAAGGAATCCATTAGAGTAAATCCACATTTTAGAAGCAACATACTAGTGAAATGCACCAGGTTTTATCCTTCCTTCTCACATTCTCAATTATTACTGTGAGGACACTGCACATTCTAGGTGTGTGGGGGGGGGGATAAATTCTTACGTTTATTAGGATTTTCATCGTCGTTATTATTTATTTATTTTTCACCTTCTTTATGGTATTTTCACTTTTCCCCATCTTGTTGAGTTAATTTGGTTTTTCATTATCTTTCTTCTTTCTTCTCTTTTTTGACTTCGTTATGGTTTTTTTACTACCCCCTATGGTCTCCAAATCATGGAAATTACTGAAAATTCATGTTTATATTTTTTATTCCATGTTTCTTTAAAAATTGATGAATACTTATCCCTATTATGGAATGTATGTTTTTATGAATTTAACATCAGGGATTTATATCTAGTGAATTTGATTTTTATAAATGATATAAATGGTTGTATCTCTGTGAATCCTTTGTAGTGATTTATTCCCCTTGTGTGAGTCATTTTTGGTAATAATGTGTCACTAATATCTCCACAAATTTTTGCACCAAACCAAAATGTGTGAATATTTCTTAATTTATTGAAGGTAAATATCTGTTAGGTTAGTGTTGTTCAGCTTAAAATGGTATTTATATATGTTCATTCCTTAATTTATTTGTTTGGATGTTGTACCAGACTAACCTATGCATGTGTACCTAATATCCGACTATTGCATGCCCTTAACAAATAGGTTGTGTCTTGGGCAGGTCAAAAATCACTTATCCTTAACCTTTGATCTTGTTATAAGTATTACAAATAGTTTCAAGAGGATATCAAACATGGATTGTAAGATGAGTGTGTGAGTTATTCCAAATGAAACATCTAATAATAATAATAATAATAATAAATGAGTAGAATGATGAAATGTGAAACATATGTGAATATCTACGTCGATAGATTATGGTTTGACTTCTGATAATGCTTATGTGAGTGGGTCATGAAATTTTATTTCAAAGGATGGCGGGAAGGTTCGGTGGACAAAATCATTTATGCAGAAAAATGTTAAAATAAACTATATTTATTTGATAGAAAGTGGAAATAATATCATGGAATGGTTTTCACACACACATGGAAAGTTAGTGGCATGGTTGACATTTGAATTCCTTTCTCAATTTGGTATCATGAATCTCTCAGACTTTTATTGTGATATAATTTATGCAACATATTTTTCCATTTTCAATAGGAAGAACACCTTTGTGTGGTTCATAAATTGATCACATTACTTTGGTGAATTAAAATTACGACAAATTTTAAATCTTAATGATATTGTGAATATATACATGCATCATTTTTTTAGATATGTGACTTTTCCTTGGAGTGAAAATGTTTTGGAGTGGGGGTGTGATCATATAGCGATTCACTATTCACTTCCACCCTTACATCGTTATTTAATATACGGTTTGTAATGAATTTTCCAAATATAATAATAAATTTTCCTTCTCCTTTTATTCAATGAATTAAAATTTATCATAGATTAGTAGGTAAATTTTACTTGTTTCCTTGTTTACATTTTAGGAGGAGGTGATTTCGAGAGCTTGTGATGGATTTCGAACAAAATTGGACAAACTACGTGAGAGCCCAAGCATGAATGTGGACATTAATATGTATTGTAGATAATACGTGCATCATATTAGGCTGAAAATGGTTATATGAATGCAAAAAAAATGTGGGAAACATTTCTCTATAATATCATGGAACCCGTTTCGTCTATTTGCAGGCCCAAAATAAGCCCACAGTGTGAGGATATTCTGGACGGGCGAGAATGGACTGCCATTATGTATTTGTTCCATAACTCGATCCTCGGAGATCCAATTGTGCTGATTTTACATCCCATGTATATCTAACTCGATGTTCCCCCACTTAACTGAATCTCACATCATTTTAACTATTTTTTGTTAGTCAACCTATCATATGAAAATAGAGTAAAAATTCTTCCTTGAATAGTCACCTAGCCCTTTAAATACTTGACCACATTTTGTAAAAATTTTGATGTAATTTCTTATAAAATTACTCCTATTTATAATTCATTCAGTTGTAAAGACCAAGGGAAAGGGTTAGTCTAACTTAAGAGCTCTCTTCACCCATTTTAGTTCTCTTCTCCCTCGTGTACTTCCAAACCTCTTAGTGGTCAATCTGGGGGGTGTCTTTTGTTGTAATCCCGAGCTCCACGCTTGTAATATTCTTAATGTAATTGAATTTCTAGGTTTTATTGTCAATTTTTCATCATTTATTACTTCTTAAATTTTTTTATTCCGGTATGATCAAATACAAATCAATTGAATGAGAATTCCCATACTTCCATGCTTAACCCAGATCTTTTGATGATTTGAGTGTGGCTGCCTCTTTTCTTACTCTTTCCCTTTCATGAGTGTGGAAATGGATTATGTCATTTGATATATTCCATGATCTTGAACCCATGAATACGAATGTTCATCTATTGTGGAATATTTTATCATTGATACAAATCTAGTCATCTCATCCTTTTGTTCATGTGATTCCTGATTGAGTTCCATTTTTACATCGATTCGAGTTTGTTGATTTTGAGCAGTGGTCGATAATCAATATCGTTGACCGATAAAACCCATGGGGGTAACCTAGTAATAACTCACATACCATATTGGTTTTAGTGTGTATAAATCACAGAATCAGTTATCCTTACCATTCCCTTGAGAGCGATGATATATTGAGTATTAATGGATACTTATTGGTGTAGATAAAGATATCTATATCTAGTTCTCTCACTTAGTTAATAGTTTCATTTTTTAAAAAAATCATCAAACACCAATATTTATAAATCCCCATACCTATTTTATTTTTATAATCTTAACCTTATTTTCGAATTAATTATCTAAGGCTCCATGTAAAGACGAACTAGGGTTGTTATTATGATGGTGAAATTATTGTTAAAAATAAACATCTAATTAAATGTTCACAACAACGTGATCAATCTCTCAAATAAAAGAATGATTGGGTTATTATCTGTCAGTTATTTTTTTCATAGTAAATGAAATAATAATAGTGAACCTGATGTGGATCTCTCAAATAATAGAATGATCATTTAATCACGTGTTAGGAAATTTTTTTCATTTCATACTCAATGCAAGCAACGATATCATCATAAAACCCTGAAATAGTTTGATGGTTCATTTACTATGTTCTAGGAAACCTTTTTTCATTTTGAAAATATTGATAATACCAACATAAATCTTATAGTTTATCCCCAAAAACCTAGGTTCCTCTGAAATAATCTTATCCTACTATTGGCAAGTCCAAACGGGAAGAATGGTCAGTTGAATAATTAAAGGACAATTTTTCAAAACCATGTATATCTAACTGAGTACCCATCATGCCGATAATATTTCCCTCATTGGTGACCTTGTTCTTTTTTTATTCATGACTATAGTAGAAACCCTCATCAATATCATCCAAATATGATATATCTGTCAACATCAAGTGACTATTTTGGAATGTTATTTGAGGCTAATACCCCCACCGGTTGAAAAATGTTCTCACCTTCTCAACGAATTAAACATCAAGTGGAGAACATGATGTTATGGGAGTACCATCAATGTGGAACAATACCCACCCTCAAATATTCACATGAGGTTCTTGGAGTTATGAAACTGTAGATTCATCATCATCCAGGGAGATTTGTAGAAAATCTAGTGGTCGTCACTTCCATGGAAAACTTCTTCATGAGATTATACTCAAAGTGCGACTAAATCCAACTTTAGTCTCTTATAATGGTGTATCAGGTAGTAAAATACAACTTCCTTGTGATTCATAGGTTGAAGAGGAGGTATCTTTTTCACTATAATCATTATCACCATCTCACTAGTACCCATCTGTTACCTACCAAGGGTATAACCAGACATATTTCCATGCCTAATTCCCTTGCATGGGAAACAAGGAAGAAACATCAGTCAAGGAATTCACTAGATATCATACAGTGGGATCATATCCCTACTCCTACTCCTAATTTAATCAAACATATATTAGTATTGACCATTGAGTAGGCTCATATCCCTTCTCACTCGGAATAATTAAATTGCTAAGTCCCAACATATATCATTGGGGAGTCACATATCCCTACCCTCAAGAATGAATCCCATTAGAATATTTCAGTGAATAAAAAAGTAAATAGGTCGGGGTCATACCCCTTATTCAATAAAATATATCAACCAGTACATAATGGAGACAAAAAATGTTTAGCCTTATATCCCCACACACACTTTTCTAAAATTACATTACAGATTTGTAGGTACTGTATAACTCCACCAAAATATTCTGAATGTAGCACAGATAATGGGACATTTGCATATTCATGTCCATGTAGTTAGGGAAACAAAACACACTAGAAATTATAGAAAATTGGTTTCTTTGGAGAAATTACACATTATTTCTCCTATCGGAATATCCCAATAAAGTATGAGTCATCATATTGGGATCATACTCCCATTCCAATAGGGGCAAAATAGTTTAGAGTGGAACATGCCTTAGAACTGGGGAACATTCCTCTCAAAATAATCTGGAGGTATATTCAAATGGGCCATGATCAAGCTCATATCCTCGTTCTAGATATTTCTCACCAAGCGCGATAGGAAAATTCCTTGGGATAAGCCCTTATTTATGTTGAATAAGACTAGTGGAAAACTCCAAAGGCCCATGATTGAGCTTATATCCCCATTCTAGACTGAGATCCCCATTAAAGAATAGAACATGCCTTAGGATATGCTCATATTCCAATCAGTGAATCTCTCATTCTAATTCCAACAGATCACCGATGCCAGGTGCATATTCCTACTTCCTCCAATGATTGATTTCACAAGCATAATTATAAGGAAATATTGTAGGATTCCCATATATACCTTCTCTCATTATGGAAGTTCATTGGACTATTCTGGTGGGGATTGAATATGAAAACTATGATCATATTCCTATTCCAACTGGGAGTCACCAAGTGATAGCAATGCATGGATCAAATGAGGCTTATATTCCTACCACAAAAGAGCTGATGAATATTTCAATGGCTCATGATTGGTCTCATACTCCCATTCTCACTCAGGATCACCACGTTAGAATATAACATGCATTGGGATATGCTTTCATTCATATCAACAATGGGTAAGCTCATTGGCATATTCCAAGTGATTCTCAGTAGTGGGATCATACTCATGTAGAATTATATTATTATAAAAGGAACAATGAACTTTTATATAGTAGTGTAATAACCTAACATAACTCCAAAATATAGGTCGTAATATTCCAACCATGATGTATAATAAGACTCCTAATCCTAATATTCTCAATTTCACTGCCTTTCATATTGTCCAATGCACATTCACAACACCCCATGCGTCTGTAAACTCTTCCACTGATGATGTAGAATATGATCATTATCACGAAATTCCTCCTCATGGTAGTATGGATAAGGATTCTAGGGACTCTAATCCTAACATCCTCTATGGAAAACTTCCCCACAGATATATCTCATATAGACAAATATATTTACCACTTTCATAGACACCTCTGTATAGAATGGTTTTCAAATCTAAAATTCCTTCATATAGAGAGGTTCTGAAAACATCAAATTCAAAAAAAATATTGTTCCCTTTCCAAATTTAATTGCACTACACTCTATTCTGTAGGTGAAACTCAAAAGCATCATCTATGGTCTGAATGGATGGAGGTGTTCCCGTCTTATGAAGATGAGGTTGATGTCAAAATGGGGATAGAGTTGGCTAGAAAAAACCTCCCCATAATTTTTTATCCCCCTTCCACTTCAAACTATGAAATCATTGTTGAGATTTAAAGGAAGTGTATACCTTTTCTCAAAAAAACATGTGGGATACTCATTGGAAACTGATGTCTAGACATCTCCCCAGTCCATGGTATGAGAATCACCATCAGCTCATCAATAAACAATATTATCTACAAGATATTGATTCATTTTCCGTGGATCAAAACCTTAAAGTGGTAGATCCCGAAAAGACATTTTGCATAGTTTTTCACCACATCGTGATAATATTTGTCGACTAATTTCATGATCTTCAAAAGATACGTGTATATGAGGATGGGTGAAATATGGATAATTACACTTTATTATGTTCCCTAAACAGTAAAACACTTTAGAGAATACAATATTTAATGTAATAACCTCCAGAAAAATAAAGGGGATTGGGTAATGACTGATCTATTTTCTCACTATAATAGAATTCTCCCACTTTAATGATTCTTTGAATTCATGAATAGAGGGAGAGGATAGCTAACATGAATTTAAACATGGCCTTTCAAAGAAAAAGGAATTCATTTCAGACATTGAAGATGATGTTGTGACCAACCAAACAATATCCCATGGAAAATGATTCCCATAATTGGCTGCAAACGGATATAGATCCTACATGAGCATAGCTACACCACATAAAATGGTACATATTATTAGTTTTCATGGAAACTATCAAGGATCAAATGAAACAGGATGGTTTGGGGGAATATCTACCACCACATCCACCTATCAGATCATCAATTCCAAATAAGATTCTAGATATTTCCTCATTAGCTACATGAAAATTCAATTGCACTAGGCTGGGGAATTTATATATCAATCACCATCACCAGGTTCATCATCCCATGAAAGGGTGATGCACATCTATCATGGGTCATGGAAATAGAAATATAATTTATCTAGTGCATCATTGTGGCTGACCAAGGTCATATCACTTGATGAGAATTTAAATTTGTCCACCTACATTATCTAAATCACCTGATTAGTTTTTTTTGTAATTTTTTATGTAATGAAAAAAAATTATTTTTTGGGTTTTTTATTACATTTCTAATGAAATGAAATATGAAAATTTAATCTAACATTTAAACTGGACTGGATGAGTTGAGGAAAAAAATGAACACGATATTAGGTTTAGTTTAAGATTCAATTATTGTTATCCATTATGTATCTGATTTCAATTTTATAATCCAATCATGAAATATCATGTCTGAATTATTATTATTTATTTAATAATTTTCTAATATTATGGAATGTCTAAGAACTCTTAATTCCACCTCATAATTTAATTATGGTTGATGAAACTCCTTGGTCAAGGAGGTGTCATCTTCTAAGGCCCAGATCAATTAATGTAGTTTCATCCATTTAGTATCCAAAATCCTAACATATGACGAAATAACTAATGTAGAGAGGGTAAGGGGATTAAATTAAACAAAAAAGATAGACTGTGTAGCATGTCACTGGGAGTAGATTCCAAATTGAGGACTTTTTCTTTACCGACGAATGATACTCAATTCTATATACAATCATAAAATTAAACATTAATGAAAATTTAGGAACACCATGAACTCCCCCCAATCCAAACCTTGAAATCAGTATCTTATTTGTTGGAGTTAGAGATAAAATATTTTTGTGTGGATGTAAGAAGAGAAGGAGAAATAGAATAAAATAAAAAAATTAAAAAGAATGGGATGAGAACATAAAAAAAATTAAAAAGATAGATTTCTGATGTGTGAGAGAATGAAATAAAATAAAGTTGAATAAGGATGAAGAAAATAAGAAATAAAATAAAAAAATAAATTTTTATATTTTTCAAGTGTTAAGGTAATAGTAATTATTATTATTATTATTATTATTATTATTATATTGAAGAGAATATTTTTTGAAAAAGATTAATAAAATAAGAGAAAAAATTTAAAATAATACTCTTAAAAAGATATTAAGAGTAATAAAAAATAAAAATATTTATAATAAAAATAATGATGATTGTTATAATTTAAGAAGAATGAATAAAAGAAGAAAAATAAAAAATTAAATGGTGGAAATAAGATTAAAAAAATAACTGAATTTATTTATTTAAAACTATAAAATTAATTATAATGAAATTACAACAAAAATTATAACTAATATAAAATAGTATAAATAAATATACAAATGAAAAGGAACAAGGGGGAGTTTTGGATTGAATTTGGCCTGAGCTCCATCCAGTGGATTTCTTCCATGGCTGTTGAGCTCCATCAATTGTGTAAAATAATGGTTTTTAGGTAGTATCGAACACTTTTTATAGGCAAGGTGGGAGGGGCTCATGGACTCACCCTCCTTCAATGATCCCCCACATCTCTAGGGATCATTATTTGAAAATACAACTGTGTGATCTGTAGGTGTTTTTAATATGTTCATGGAATAGTTCACTTATTTTTGAATGGGTATATTCATGTAGTGTAGGTAGTGGAGGTAGTTGGATTCTTCAGGTTGAACGAGGTACAATGCAGCCGAACACACATGGAAGCAGGGGAGAAGGGCTTTAGAAAGGTTTCATTAGTGAGCAAGGATCTTCTATTCTCCTCCAGCATTCATAGTAGCTGGAGGAGGCTCATGATTCAGGTGAATCGATATTGGAGATCGATCTTTGGATTAAGGGGTGGCTTCCATTGGGGTTTTTAGATAGATGTTGTGGTTGGAAATGTTATATGGAGATATTGCAGTTGTGATGATGGTGAGGGGAGGTGAGATAATGTAGAGATCGGAGGTAGTGGTGGAGTGCTGGAGGAGCTATAGTGGATCAGTAGAAGACATGAGACTCTTATCCTCTTTCATTATTAGTGGACTTAAGAGGTCAATGGTGGTAGAGGTGGAAATTTCAGGTAGAATAGTGCATGTAATTGGTTAGAAGATGATGATAGTGCATGAGTGATCGATCACGATAGAGTGTAGTGGTAGATAGACATAGAGGAGCATAGTGGAGCTCACATCCCACATCTAAATAGGATGATCCTTGTTAGTATTTATAAGAATGGGAGTGGGATCCACTCAGTAGTGATGTCAGTTGGGTGCTAGGGGATGCTAGCTACCCTCTTGGACTACCTCATCCCAATGAGCTTCTCTTCCAATCTCCATGGGGGCCTGACCGAATCATTTGGGAATGATTTCATTGGATTCGATTGACTTATGTATTATGAGGTTTGATCACCCCTGGGTCGTTCATGGGATTGATTCCCCTGTACAGCCAACATCTTGGGTTGTCCCTATAGAGGGTTTAACATAGTAAGGTCACAACCTGTGGGTCACCTATGTGGTGTGTGGGGACATTGGTAAAAGGATTTCCCAAGTGTCTATCTATTTATAAAAACTTCTCTAAAAAGGAGATAATAAAAATTTCAAAATACTATCCACATAATCAATGTTCAAAAATAAGGTTAAAATTATAAAACACCAACATTACAATATTTCATTTTAAACCATTCCAATTCTAGATTTCAATTTAGCATATATTTAAAAAAATAGTGAAAATAAAGGGTTTTAAATTTGAAAAAATTCAAATAAATGATTGAAATTTGATTAAATATATGAACATAATTTTATTCTATCATAGGGTCCTTGGGAAATCAATATTGATTCTAGATTAACCATAGCCTACTAGGATGTGGGTATTTGTAGCTCAATGTCCATCCTAGGAATTATAAAATACCCAACTAGAATAATTGGATCCTCAACAAAAGGATCAATTAAGGTAAATTGTGGCCCAGAATAACCCAAGTCTGTAGGTTTGGGGGAATTTTCATTATAATCATCATAATAACAAAAGGAACCACTCTTCTATAGGTTGGGAGGTAAATATAAATGGTCAAAATCAAATATATTCATCCAACCATAAGACAACACTATATAATTTGGGGCCCATTCAAAAAAATGACTAAAAACTACATCAAAGACATTATTTATTAACCAAAATAAGAGGAACATATAACGAATGTTATCAAACCATGTCGGGGTCAAAATATAAAACAACCCAATATGGTTAAGGGAGTGAACAACAACCCTTATTAATTTAGTGGAGATTCATCATGTTGGATTGAATTTAGTGGAACAATAACCATTTCCCCATATGCCTATGTAAATTTGATCTCTTTCAACATGATAGAAATTTTGCAATAAAGATGAATATGAAGAGGGTTGAAACAAGGAAAAACCTACCCCAAGAAGATGGTAATCTGAATGCACCAACCAATGTTACACACACCTGAAACCAAAAGGGGAATCAAGATTTGATACATTTTATAATTGTGTTTCAATCACTATGGTGGAATCCTACTAAATAAAAAGGGAAACATGTAGAATCTTCCCATTCCACACCCAGAATAATTGAAGTTTCTTCTATGGAGGAACGGTTTTCATCATATGAGAGTGACATACAAACTCTTTGAAAACATAATGTGGAGCTACTCATGGAAAATATTCCCACTTGGTATCATATTTAGACAGAGATGAGTATTATCCCTCCCATATCCAATCCATCATCATGATTGGTATCTAAGCATCAAACTGGCTCTGAATGTAGTAAGTAGGTCAACATCAATGAGGAACATAAAAAGTATTAGGTTATCCCTCTGTTTTGGTGAAAACCCCACCCTCACTAGGGTAATAATTAATTTATATGAAGAATCAACAATCAGTAGGAGACAATGGTGGTCCACCTCATCAACCCCACCGACTCTCTACAGATTAGAGGTAGCTTGGAAATCAGCTCCCTCAGAGATTCTTCATGTGATCTATTCTTTGGATACTTGAATGGGAGCCTTAGAATTGTGACACACACCAATGTATCATGAGGGTATGTGATATCCTGATTGGATGGATGACACTTTTTCCCCACCCAATTTCACGAAACCCACCTTATCCACCTTCAGTGGTGCATAAAACATCTAATACCATCTCACACACTTCATATCCAGATTGGGACCCATGATGTTCCCATAATATCAATTGCAGGTGACCAAGATGTGGTGCTTGTTATAAAATCAGATTGTTCCATCCATTTGTTGGTAAATTATTTTACCATTAGGCTCTATTGTAGGATGGCAAGACCTTCAACATCAATTTATTTATTAGTTTAGCTCCATACTGAGGAAAATGACAATTTTCAACCTAATAAACTATAAGAAACATGAAATTAATAGAGTTTATAGATTAATATATTGGTGAAAGGTTTTAACCTATTATATCATCATACCTCTCTCATTAGAACAATTGTTGGAATTCTGTGTGAAAAATCATCATGATGATCTACACACACCTCGAATCCCAAGAAAGTATCCAGGTGGTTTCTTTGAGTTTTCAGAAATAGGTTAAAAAATTTGGACTTTATACAGTAAACCTAATCCGAGTCTCAACCCTATCCTTTATCATAAGGGAAATGTAAAGGCAATGTAAAAGCTAATATTATCACTCTCGAGCCAACAGTAGTGCCTATACAATCACCCAGGAAGGTATCAAAGCACCCTACGCTTCTTGTCGAGTAGAAAAAACCAAAAAATCTCCCTTTACAGGAATCAATTAAAATCATGGTCTCCTGATATTATTAGAATTTAATAATAAATAATACTCCTTCAAAAATGAAGAAGTCCCTAGTTATTTCTAGGCATCCATTGATGATAACCTGCTATGGATATCGCAACCTATAAATCCTGATGAGGTCAACCTCACCAATCATCCTAACTTCTACTCATTCCATAGAAGTATGGATCATAATATGTAGGATTACATCATATTCAATCATATCCATCAAGACATATTCAATTCATGACAGGTGTTTTTAGATAACTCTTTAGAGAAGATTTCATTCTTAATTGTCACCCTATCCTAAGAAGAGGGTGGTAGGATGAAAGTTCCAACCATGCCTGAATGAATGTTCGACATCTAGATGATTGAGAAAACTACTGATCAAAATCGTACCACCATTAGAGCACAACATTACATACCCAAAACACCTCCACCACCTTATGATGTGGCATTGGATTCACTTTCCAACGGTTGGTACACTAATCAGATGTTGGAAGAGATATAAGAGTAAAATTCATATTATTCTCTAATGAAATCTCTCACTCTTACATATTTCCTCCTTGACACATCTGATGTAGGGGAATTGACCCATGAAATGTAACCCTAATTTTAATAATGATCATCATTGCTTCTTTCAAAATGATAGACTTAGAATACCACTTCTCTAATGATAAATAGGACTCATAATATGAGTTTCACATACATAATAGGTTAAAGAGACAATGCATGCACATGAACTGAGGATATAGGGTATTTCACGGGTATGGTCGGATCCAATATTTTGGTCATGTCCTCACAGAGGACATATATGCTTTTAAGACCAATAGTCAAGCACTCCAACATGCCCAAAAGAGGCTTAGAGGTTTTCTAGAACACTCTAGTGGTCACCCTGACCAATTTTTCTTATATGACCACCTAGTGGGGGTGTGGTTATCCGATAATCATAGAAAATAATGAAGGCCATAACTACCCATCCCAGTGACAAAATATTCTCCCATAACCTCTTCACAAGCACAATTATAGTCCATCTATAATGACTCTATTCTTAGGCCACATGTCAAGGATAATCCCTACATCAAGAAGTTTTGACCTCTAGCACAAATGTATTCCATTATCAAAAATAACAAGTGGTTGTACCGTCAATGCTATCAATCCTTTGTTGGCTCAAAATATTATAAAATCCTCAAACAATGACTTATTAAATCCCCCCAAATCCCATAGTTATTTGAGGAAGATGTTTTAACAACTAATGTCTATCGAATGGAGGCAATGTTAGTATAATTTCATTTTTCTATCATATTTAGAGAACATAATCGTGACGAGGTCATCAAAGGACATAGTAGACCTGTATAGGTTTCAGGCTGAATTGATAATGTGAACATATAATGGTCTCTAATTGAAAATACATCAGGGATCAATCTCATCCATATTTGAAACCTCTGATGTTTGGGATATAGTGAAAGGGATTTTTCAACTATAAAGCTGACCAATCCTGGGTGTGATAAGCATGTAAAAAGAATTATCAGGAAGATCAAATGAAAAACTCAGTTTGAGGATCTCACATTTGAAGCTATGTATATGGTTATCTAGTAAGTCACCACATACTATATCCTACTTGGAACACCCTGGCTCTATAGCCACATGGTGGTACCTTAAATATTCCATCAATGTCTAAAATTCCCCATTGATGGAATTTTCAACCGGCTACGTGGTGATAGTTCCCCCATTGATACCCATGAATTTACATATACTAGTAGATGATTCTATAAGAGGAGAGGAAGATAACAAATGGTGGATTATGATATACAAGTTATAGATGCCAACTGATTAGGGAATTCAACTACAAATCCATTAAATATTTTAAATAGTGATTATGTGATCCACATAAATATTTTTTAGGTGATTTACTTAGTCCTAAAGGTATGATCTAATCCTATCCCTAGAGGTAGGGTGAAATAAAATAAACTCCAGAATCACTGTATAACATCCCAGGATATATGCGTGGTTATACTTCTTCATATGGCGTCTCTAACCTCGATAGTGATAGAGAAGCCCCCTGATTTCCAACACCATATAAATGTGTATCCAAAGACTCAAATGTGAAAAAGTATGTGGATATATTCAATAAATGCTCTCCCACATTTGAGGAAGGAACCTCCACCACCATTGATGATCATAGATAGATAAATTTGGGAATAAAAGAATACCCCAAGCCTACACTAATTGGTATTGTCATGCCCCGAGATGAGTGAGATATGTACATCACATTTATAAAGAAACATCCATATGAGTTCTCTTAGATCTATACCAAAATTTCTAGGCTAAATCTAGATGTGGATACTTACTATACTGTCTTAACTAATGAGAATCGAGGATTCGAGAAGTTTACCAGGAGGATTCACCCCTCTCATGCCACCATTGTAGAGGGGGAATTTGATAAATTGAACAAATAAAACATTGATAGAGAGGTTAAACATCCAATATGCCTTGCCAAGATCATACCTATTATGTAAAATAATGGGACTATTATGGTCCTCAATTATTTTAGAGGCCTTAATTGGTATTTCAAAAAGAACTATTTCCCATTTCCAATCAGAGAACTCATAATTGATGAAACTACTGGTTTCCAAGCCCTTCGCTTCCTGGACGGGTATTGAGGGTACACTCAAATAAATATGGACCCAGAAGATAAAAAATCCACCACCTTCAAACCACCCCAATGGATATTTATCTATCATATCATTCCATTTGTCTTAAAGAATGTTGTCACCATATATGAAAATGTTATACATCATATCTTTAATCCATTCCTAAGAAGGATAGAAAAATTTTACATCCATGACCTATTATTAAAAAACAAAAAATGATGTGATCACTTAAATGATCATCAAAAAATATTTGAAAAGCTAAGTAAAAACATTTTAAACATGAATACCCAAAAATTCACTTCTCCGGTAATGTCCTGGAAGTTATGTTTTATATTGTTTTTTCATTGTGGAATCGAGGTCGACCTAGAGTATAGTAGTGTTATTTTCAAATCTCACCCCTCATAAATATCAATTACCTAAGGGGATACGATATAATGTCACCAAAATATAGTGTTTCATATCCTAATAGTCCAGAAAATCTCCCCCCTTCAATTTGCTAATGAATAATGGGATCACCTATCCATTGGATGATGATTTTTAGGGAGCCTTCAAAAGTCTCAATAATTACCAACAAGACCCACCAATTCGGATGACTCTAATTGAAGGGAGGCCACACATGTATTATGTGTCTACTATGGAATTCTCATTTGGAATCCACCTCACATATAAAATCAATATAGTAATATAGAAATAATCTCTACTACCGAATCAAAAACGATACTAGCTATGAGACACAATAGTATAATGTTGAGAAGAACTACCTCGCACTCATTTAACATTGAAAAATATGAGACATTAATTGTAGAAATAAAAAGTCCATATGTTATCTCATATATAACCACATAAGTACATCCTTGGTCTTCCTATGTTGAACAGGTACTTGGCTCGACTATTAGTCATTCAGTAGCAATGTATAATTCAGTTTGTATCATAGAAATCGGTGAAAATGAATGAACTAGCAGATTTCCTTGCAGCACATCCTACCATAGAGAATACACTGGTGGAAACCAAACATCAAAATGAGAAGGTCTTCTATTCCCATAATAATCCCTTTACATGGGAGATGTATTATGATAGTGGCTCATGAATTTATATCAGCAAAAGGATGGAAAAATATATTCTCAATAATGTTGGACTATGGATTGTATTTGGATCTCTAGAAAAAATATATTAGTTATACCCTAATCATTATCACTATATGAGGGATTAAAAAATAACGAGTCTAAAAACCAAGACCTCATCACTATCTTGGACTATCATTATAGCCGTATATATCGTACTTGAATATGAAAGGGGATTCAAAACTTTTCTTAAAGCAAATAAATGGATAATATACTATAAAAAATGATTAATTTTCCCCTATCAATGTCTATGTCACATGGCTAATGAACATTTTCCCTTTTAATATTATATTAAATTATATTTCCTAATCACAATGTTCTAACACTGACTTGTTTCCTAATTCATCCACAGTTTTGGCTGACCCTGGCTAGGAAGAAGAAATATTTTGTATCATGCATTGATGAGTGGTCTTATTAATCATTATCTGTGAGATGGAAGGTATCATAGTGATCAATACCACACTAGAGAATGGTGATCCATAATCCACCCCTAGATGGATTTATACTATAATTTTTTATCTACAAAAGTGTATCTTCTGATATACTGAGATGGGAGTGAACAAATTCGACACTGTGAAGAAAACGTTTCCTTACAGGCATGCCTAAATGTACAAAAATATTTCTAAAATTATGTATTTTAAAGAATCCTCCTCATATTCATAGAATATTGAGAGATTCATTCTTTCATGGAGGAATACTATGCATGCTACTTAAACAGTCATCAATATGTGACCATTAACTCTCAAAAAATCATGAGGCTAGGTTATTACCAAAAACCATGATATAGGTTAGTGTTGAAATCACCAAAAAAATTCATGCCTATCAGATCCATGAAAACAAAATCCATCATTCCCAATACATTTACATACGGATAAATATTCCTATCCAGTTTCCATTTAGATAATAGATATTTTGGGGCCATATCCCCTAGACAATGCTATGGAGTTAAAGTAAATCCTTATTTCTAACCACTAATTTTCTAAATTGTATGAGAAAACAACAGTCAAGAATGTTGGGATGAATAATATCATCACATTTGTAAATTCCCATGTCATCACCAGGTTTGGAGTCCCTCTCACTATATTTATGGACAATAGAACCCACATATGTTCTATAGAGCTGAATAAAATATGTCAAGAGTATAATATTGGGTCCACCCACTTTCCTAACTATAATACAGTGGAATTGTACATATAGAGGCCTTCAATTTTACTCTATCAAATATACCATAGATGATGGTGAATAAGGATAAGAAGTCCTATCTGGGTAAAATCAGCCATGTTTTATGGGCTTATTGTACCACCATACACACTTATACATAAGGAACATCATATTCATTGGTGAATAGGACCATGTAAGTGTTACCCATATAATTCTAGTTGCATTCAATCCAACTACCCATTTATAGAAATATCTTAGATGATGAGAAATCACAAATGTGAGTAGATGAATTTGAATAGCTTGATGAAAACAGGTTGAAAACATTGACAAAACATGAATTTCATCATAATCAGATTTCAATAGACATTAGTGACACGGTTTTCCAATTTTTATTCCTACAATGACACCTGTATTTCTCCCTCAGGGCCCCAATGATACCATTCAAGAAGCCTCCAACATTGTAACACAAATATAAAAGACATTATATCACACATAAGGTCTATCAAAATGAAGATTACTTACTAGCCACAATGGATGGGGAGGGTGTCACACCCCCCACCAATGAAGGGTTTCTCATTAAATACATTGTATAGATGTCATCCCACACTAGGTCTTAACAAGAAGACTTTAAACTACACAATATCTATAATGTATATCACATGATCTTAAATTGTACAAATTTCATCATAACCACATGATATTAAACTGTATGGATAATGTCCTAAACACATGATGATAAACTATGCGAAGGTGTCTTCTTTGAATGAGGATAAACTACACAAGATTGTCATAATAGAAAGATGTTAAACTAACAAACATCTCTCATCATGGTAGAAATATATTAAACTACACATAATCTCTCATCCTGATTGCATCATGTTAAAATCCACAATATCCTTCACAACACATGGTTTCAAAGTAAACATGAATCATGATATGAATAACAAATCAACGCACATGAGAGATATCCATGTAAAGTAATGATGATACTCCCGAGTCCCCATGTGAGAGTTATCACCTCAATGGGTATAACATCATCCAATTACTAGGCTTGTCCTGGATCCTTCCATCATAGGATATGTAGTGGCACTCGAACCTCTAGTCTTGTGCCTAGACACAATATATCTTTTTCTTAATGTCTTGTTACCAACAACCTTACTGCATGGCATTATACCTCACGAACAATTTTATTACTATATTATATTAAACTGCATGGGATTATAGAATAATATATTGCATGATTCTCATTTTCAAAGAGATGCATAGGGACTCATTAACCCTATATCTGGTTCCATTCACCACATGATACAAAATTCCACTTTTGTGTCCTTATTTTCATCTTCATGGTGATAGGAACCATCTCCATTCCTTGTTTATCACACCAAGGGTAGTTCATGTCAGCTTAAGAATTCAAGTAAATGATTTCCAACACAAAAAAAGCATGACATCTCATGTCATTATCCTCACAGTCCAGAATGAATGACCATAAAATATATTCCATAAGTCCTCACTTCGTGACATTAAATTGAATTGTTGAGGACCTTTTCCTAACATAAAACTAAACATCCAATGGACCTAGACCAAGAGGACCACTATTGTTTATGTTGGTCTCCTACCACACCTCAATCTTCAATAACTATGTGTGACCTGATTCCTGACATCTTTGAGTATTTATTGATGCCTAGATATTCAATCATGGGTCCATCCACAATAAATATAAAATTTCCCCGTCTCTCTGTATAGTACATACTTGATCTGGGAGGCCGTTCTATATGATCTATATATGGATTGATTATTATTACCAAAGGATACATATTAATGACAATATTTCCATCCTTAGGTCCATCCATAATACGCTTTTTTACATTGGAAAGAAACATTTCATTATCATAAGATGTTAAATACATGGTTCCAAAATAACTACTTGTGTCTTTAGTCTTATAATCATAGGATATGTGGTGACACCTAGATCTCCTAACAAGATCCAAACTTCAACAATCAACAAACAAATGACCACCTATACCTATTGGTTAGACCTGATCAAGTTTCCCTTTTATGAACTACATGTGTCTATATTATTTTAATCATAGGATATGTTGTGTCACCTAGATCTCCAATCACAGACCTCTCTACAAAATCAAATAAAAAATGCTCCCCAATTGGGTATGGTTTATTCCAGAAATGATAGTTTTTTCTAAATATGATTCAGATATACAGGCAACCTTCCTTTACTTGTAATATCATCCACAATTTTTCGCTTTGGTTCCCACATCCTTGAAAAATGATTTTAAACAATGAGGAAAATGTTTGGGTTTCATGACATTAAAATTTTCAGCATATAATTCCTCATTTTATGACAATAAACAATAAGAAAAAAATATGCCTTTACCACATGATGTTATAGTGCAATGAAAATATCTATACCACATCACATTAAACAACATTGAGGTATATGTCACTACTACACGACATTAAACTATCTAATCTGTCATCCATTATCTTCCCTTATCAAAGGAACACTTGACCATTACCCTAGATAGCCATAGTAAAGGGTTTTTCCTCCATCCCAAAAATCACGTCGATCTATAAATAATAACTCCTATCTTAAGTTCCTCGGGATTCCAAAAACCTATGTGTCCCTTGGAATGGAAGTAAAATTCAATATATACTTTTTCGGAAATTTCATGTATGTCTATGGCTCATTTATATGTGGAAATGGTCATCAACTAAATGAATCACTCTCCAGAAAGTGTTTTTAAATCCTAGTGAGACTTTAAATCACCATGGAAGTGCTTAGAACCATAGTTTTTTGAGCCATCCCGAGTATGAATGTCTAATATAATTAATAAAAAACATATAATATCATAATAATATTTAAAAAATTTCAATCTTCTACTCAGTAGGATGTTGAATCACTCTTGGCCTTGGGTATCATAATTGGGCTCTTATGTATCACCCCCATATTATGTCCATGTGCATCACAACCATAAGAAATCTTGCTACCTTGTTAAATATTAATTATGTTAAATTCTAGCCTATTAATGCCTAAATTTCAAGACCATTAATTTTTAGTGAAAAAGAAAAATCTTTTTTAGGTCAAAACAAAAAAAGTTTGACCTAAACAATTAAGGTCTTTTCTCACTCATCTCTTCATCTCAACAGTTTAGGAAAAAACTAGGGCATAAATAAATAAGGCTTAAGGATTAGAGGTTATAAACTATAGGCCTAATAAAATACATGAAATGCTCAGTAGATCCTATAGTTCATGAAGATGTTAGAGTAATGGATTATCACATCTCCTCTCATTGATTACATGTTCGTTAGACAGTGAGAAAATGATTAGGTTTCTCGAACACATCATGGATATTACAGTGTCTGTAAATAAAACTTCATGAAATAGAACCTAATATCACTGTAAACCTTCCATGCCCCAAGGAAAAGGATACCTAGCTTCAAAGGACCCTTTTCATGACTATTCATCTATACCGATAGCTCCAACATATGTTCCTTGGGACATCGACGAAATGATTCACTCTGCAAAAATGGTTTTTGGATGTATATGAGCATTGACATCACCATGGATGAACTAAGCATCTTGGTGTGTTCTAGGACATTCCTGATATGATTTTCCCAGATCATCCTCCCAACCTAAGCACAATGGACCATGATTTACAACCCCATACAAAACTATTCAAATGGATTTGAAATCCTTGATGTTACATCATTTTTTTTTGAATCCTTTCTCAAATAAGGAATGTGACACTCTATTTCAAACCATTTAGTTCCAAAATCTCATGATTTGGAACCACATGGCATAGGTATAGAGATTCAAGATTAAGATCTGAACTACCCTAGGGTGCTAGAACTATTCTATGGTAGATTTCCTCACATATCTAACCTCATCATTTAGATGATTAAGACTTCCCAATACATTCATAGACCCCAAAAATAAGTGTAGATCATCATTCCTTGAACATTATATTGAAACATAAGGGATTTGAGCTACCATCTAAAGGTATCTACTCCTTGTATTAAAGGAAATTTAATCCATGTGAACCTTGGAAACACCATGGAAGAACCTAGAATATTAGGGTCTTATATGTCATCATTGACTTGTATTCACCATTCCATGCTCATTGGCACAAACTAATGGGGAATGATATATATCATCCATACTCTAACTATCCAGGTAGAACTAGAATATATGGTATTTCTCCCCCAACCAATATTATCCTAGTAAATATTTTATGAACCTTGGAAAAGAGTGACGACATGTTGATTTTACAATTCTACCATTATATAAGGGGTTTTAACTACCAACAAAATGCATATCCTCCTTGCAATAAAGGACCTATGATCCCTGTGATCCTCAACAACACAATGAAAAATCCTATCATATTATTATGTTTTGGGTCATTTCTATCATGTATTCACTATATCCCATAGTCCTTGATTATGTCTGAGATAGAAGACCCTAAACTAATGAGATATAAGGTATCAGCAAAAATAACCTAAACTAATGTGATTGGAGGTCAAATATAAATGTCTATAAACTATAGTGATTGATGGTATGAGCTAAAAGTCCCCAAAAAACATTGATAGAATATCCATGATACAAGACCCTCAAATATTGTGATATAAGGGTAGAGCAAAAAGACCCTAAACTACCATGGTAGAATGATTTGGTTAAAAGACACTAAATATAATGCAATGTAAGGTAATAGTTAAAACATCCGAAAATAGAACATTTCCTTGATTCAGTCTATAAGAATGAAACAAACATGTATTTCCAACCATATATCCATAGAAAAAATCAATATTATATCACCAAGCCTAACTTCCTTGGTAAAATATAGACCACTATCCCCAGGGGACATATATTCTTCAAAAAAATTTATTTTTTTAGAGCATGTACTCTTAAGATTAATGGAGTAGATACACCTTTAAATATTATCCTGTTAGTGGGAATTCATGATCACTTTATGAGAATAATAAATTAGAGATATTACATTAGGATCGTGAAATTATGGTTTACATTATATTATGTAAAGGATGGGTATTTTTGGTTATTCATATAAAATTAGATCATAGATATATCATGAATGAAATAATGATTGGATAACAACATGAAATATTCATAAAATTCATTCATTAATAATTTGAAATAGGAGGATACCCGTTATTTCAAAATCTCTATAAGAATATCATCAAATTTATTTGTCAAACTATAATATTATTGAATCATCTAATCTTGTCAGGTTCTTAGGAGTATGGTGAGAAGCATATAATTGAAATTTTATGCACATCACCCCACTTCTTCTTGAACCACAATAGGATAGATATTATCAAATAAATTAGTCAGCTATATAACTCTCTTTAAATCAATTTCCTATGATATTGTTGATGTTAAATTATCATAACTTATGTGAGTTATCATTTCCTCTTATTTTGCATATTTTTATTGTCCATTGCTTTCATATATGTTTGAAATATTGAAAATAAAGCTATAGGATCTACTACAGTTCCACCAATTTCTACTTAATCTTTTCCGAAAGTGGATACTCATCTTCGAGATCATGAAATCCCTTCTCATTGGTGGATAAATTTTTTGAGTCTGAATAATTTGTTTCATGATTTCATACAATGGGTTTTTATCAAGCCCACCCTCCCACATGTCATTAAATAGCTGATGAAGGTGTTCCCCCTAATCATGGAATGGTTTCAATGGAGTCTCAATAATAAATGTTTGAATGTGTTTCCAAATAATCCTACACCTTGTATGACCTTTTGTGGCTGATTGAACAGGCACACCAAAAGGTGGAATATCTAGTTTTTTTCGTAAAGAGATAATACAGGAGACTCCATATATACTTACCCCAATAGTGGAATCACCCATCCATTGTTCTAGAGTTATTAATTCCCTGATAGAATAGGTATCACTATCAGTATGTACATCAAAAAGATGAGAATGATTCTTCAATGTATTTCTAAATTATTCTATCAACTCCATAATTTCCATGGACAATAGGGTTGGGGAGGAAGATGTCTTGTCCACATGGAATAATAGCCATCCTAACACACCACCCAGATAGGATGCTACCCAATCATGGAAATAATCCTTATTAAGAAATGTGGGTGAATCAGTGGGTGGAAAAATGTTCTCAACACCTGTGTCTTATCACTCCCACATCATCCAAACCTTGTAAATGACTGTGGGATATTGCTCTTCATACACAAAAGCTGAAGGAAGAGGAGAGTCTTTGGATGCATCCAAACTGATGAGAAAAATTATAAGGTGTATATGGATTATGTTCAATCAACCCATCAACCCTAGTTTTAATAACCCCATCTAAAAGAGAGATTAAATATGACCTTTCTTCAAGGAATTGTTTTTCATTGTCAATTATCAGCTAAGAAATGCATGAAAATGGATAAAATAAAATCTATCATATTTAATTAGTGCATCTATAACCTCATTAATGAGTAAATACATATCCCTTTACCAATTGTATTTTTAGCAACAGAGGATTAGAGAGGGAATTAATGATCCTGGTGGAATTGTAGTATTCGTAGATATGGAAATGATCCTATATCTAGGGAAATAGAAACTAAATGGGACCACTAATACTATAGGGGTTGCTTCCTTGTTGAATGAGGCACAAGAGATGGCGAAGGCGTGAAAGGGTCAACATTTCCAAATTAAGGTGTCTTCACTCTTATATCCACAATACAATTACCTATATACTGACCCTGATCAATGTACATAGATCCCTGATTATAAAAATCCATACTTTCAAGAACAGAGATTTAAAGCCCTCCAGTTGAAGGCTTGGAGGGATCTATAACATCATTTGATATACCCATTAATTCTAATATCCAGCTTATAAAATGGTATAATATAAGCAACAACTATCCCAAACTTACTGAGAATGGAAATGGTGGGGGTGGATGACAGTTGTCCTAACTCCTCTACGATAAAGGAAAATATTCATCTAGTATTTGAAGGAGATAAGATAGAGCATGGTCATATCATTCCTTATCTTCTCTTTCATAGTTATTATGAAGTCCCTCGCCAATACTGGAGTCTACAAAGGGTAATCCTTGGTATCCACAGTAGGAAGGAACTCATTGTATATCTCATCAAGAGGGGGGATCCCGCCCAGTTAGTATATATCCCATAGGATGATTCCCACCGCATCGTGGGATAGAATAAATGAGTTGTTTCCATGGAACCAATGGATGGTCATTTATCAACGAGTATTATGATGGATGTATACAATAAATTGGGAAATTCATACTAATTCATAATATGGACTCTATAAAACTATTTAACAAACTCTATGTAGATTTACCTGACGCTGAATAGCCACACCCATACATCTGAGAAATTAACACTATGATGGAGATCCAATCTATTGCTCCATCCACCACCCAAATTGTTAAGATAAGAGAAAAATATAATTTTCTATCACTAATAAATATTTTGACTAGAAAAATCATTTCCATCCCGACCCAAGGAAGAGTTTGTAAACATGTAATACAACCCCTAGGATTGAGCAATGATCAGCTGGCTATAATCAACCATTGACTTCTGATTTTTTTAAGAAGAACTTGACACTCATTTATAATGAACATTGAATTCAAAATGAGGAATGAAAACATCTCCCTACAATACTAACTCGTATAGAGGAAGCCATTGAGATAAATGAAATGTTTGTAGTTCAAATGGGATAATCCATTTCAGAATATCATTGTTATAATTCATGTCGTATTAGGGATCAACAACTTTGTTTCTATAGATCATGGACCATTGATTAGCAATAATAGAGATAAATTTACAATAACCAGAATCTATCTGATTAAATGTAAGTGGTATATGTTCTAAAGATAAAATAAATGCTTCTTAAAAGAAACTCCCAAACTGAAAACATTATACACATCGCATGAATCAACAAAATCATTTGATAATTTCATAAGGGACTCATGAATCTACTAACCCCTAAAAACCTTTCATATTTTATAAACAATGAATGCATTGTGCTAAATTCATATCCCCACAAAAGACTCAAAATCTCTTCGCCTTGACATGGACATGTAAGCCATGAAATTGATAAAATTTTATGGGATCAAACAAGTAGGATCCACAAAACACCCAATATAATCGATCAGCACCACAACATAAGATCATAAAATTATCAAAGTATAGTTCATATTTTGTTCGGGAAGGATCCAAGGTAAAAGCAATATTTTAAAAGATTTCTCATGAAATAGGCTCATGATGATGTATTGTAGTCTGATCTCAGATAACGGTGTTGTGATTATTTTATGTGATAGAATAATGAAGAGAGAGTTATGGTGAATAAAGAATCTTATGAATGAACCACTATTTAATCCCCAATTTATACGTCATCATTCAGAATACAAAATCTCTCTTAGTAGACAAATAATCTACCAAGACAATGATTAAGGATAACACTACAACCTTTGGTAGGAATTTAAATACCTCACAATCGAGCACCTGTCAACGTAGATGTCTCTCCTGAGGGGGGGGGGAATTTTGATTCCCACCAAATAAGCATTGACATATCCAAAATTTATGAAATCCCAGAATATGCGTATTATTTCCCCACAAAGAAAAGGAAGAATAAGGTGGTTGAGATAACACAGATCTTGTGATCCCCATGATGGAACGAGATTGTATGACCTTTAAAAGGACATACATAGAACAAAACCTATGGAAGGCCCTAAGATGTCCTTTCTACAAGTCCTTTGATCTTGTAAATTTTCCCCAGATAACTAGTGATCACGCGGTGAATACATGATATGTTCCACTGACCATGCAGCTTTTCAACCAGTGGGTGCCCAATAAACCATAGAGAATTCCATCTAAAATAGGAGAAAAAATATCCAAAACATGGTATACTCTTTGGGTCATAAAACTCACGTGACATATCATTGAATGAGAGACTGATTGGCTTATAATTCACTCATGAAAACTCATGAGACCCCATGACTTTGTAAAATAAACCAGTGGGAAAAAAAGGAAAGAAGGTGAGAGCCTCTTGCAGTCAAAAAAGTCTTGGGATATGACCCTAGCAGATCACAAGCCACCACATGTATCAAGTGATGTGTATACCATATATCAATAAATCCCAACATCATTTAATTCCTTCCACACAAAGATCCTTAGACATTTTCATGTGACCTCAGTCTCCCGCTTTGTATTTATAAGGAAAGAAATGTAGAAATTTCCATGAAGTTCTCATAGGAACCTTCATTGTTCATGTAACTCATCTCCAAGAGGTAAATAGATTATCTTCAAAAATTATAATGCAACCACGTGAGATCCCCGAACATTGTACGATAATATTATGAAATAAAAAGGAAAAAATGGTGGAGCCTCTCACTTTTTTAAAACTCATGCAACACGTCTTGGCTTCCGACAATGTGATATTGTACGACCCCTTGAAAATTCATCCATATTTCAAAAAGGCTCCCTGAGAATCTATCCCCGTCTCACAATAATTTCCAGATACGTCACCTGAAATCAATTGGAGTCCTTTTGATGTTATCTATAGTCTCATGAACTCCCTTTGACATGTTGATATGACAATATGGAAACCCCCCTATCATGTATACATGGTTCAAAAAGACAACATTAATTAGAAATAATCAAATAAAGAAGGATTCCAAGGGATGATCATGTGGTTGCAAAAAATCATGTGATGCCCCCAAAATGATTTATAGTGGGAACACACATAGCACATGATAATATTTACAACTTGGAATTGGGAGATACCTCAAATTCAATGAATTGAATTTGTAGGGTGTTGAGGCCTATAAATCCCCCAACCACCAAGAAAAATGAATGGAATACACACAAATATGGTTGATAAATCCTTTGAACCTTGCACTGGAGTACCCTTGAACTAGGAAGGATTTCTTTGAGAATCTAATCTCATATCTAGAAAATCATCCCATCAGGTAGGATCTGGGGAATAACTAGAGAGATCATGCATCATTAACAATGAAATTAAGGCGATCAATGATAATTCACACAAAGGACCTCTTCTAGGACACATAAAGAACATTGTACATATTTGATGAATCACTCGATACTTGATACAAGATAATACTTCAAAATATAAAGAATTTTTGATAAGGTGTTGGAATAAAGACTAATGTGGGTAACTTATGTGAAGATAAATTCCCCGATCCTCATGATCTTCATGTGAACCACCAAGGACATGTGATAACACCAGGACATGTCACCCAAATCTCATGAAGCTACTTTGGTATACTATTTAGATAACGGGAAGCCCTCTGAAAATGTCAATGCATGTCACATGGCACCCCCCAGGAATGCCACCCAAATCTCATGTTGCACTCTTAGCTTTCCATCCAATCCATGCGGTATAATTATGAAATCTTTTTATACTCATATATAATCCCCAATACATGTCATTGAGTCTTATGGTATCATTTGGGAATATGAAAAATATCTTGTGATTCCCTTCAGGCATTCCAACCTTGTATCATGATTTCCTCCACACATGTCATCTTGGATGAAGCATCACCCTATAAAAATGTCTCATTGACTCTCATGATGCCCCATGTGTGTTAGTTTTCTTTTGCGATGAAACCAAGGTATATCACCAGGATCATGTGACAACCACTGAACATGTCAACCATGATCACAAAATAATTTCCTAGATCATTCATCCAAGTCTCACGATGTCCCTCAGGTTAGTCATCCTTGATCAAGTGATGACCATCAAACATTTCATCCATGATACACAATGTCCATTGGAAAATTCAACTGGATCATGTGATTGATTTTTAACATGTCCATAATATAAAAATTCATGTCCCAACATCATCCAACATGTCAATGTAGATAATCAAGTCATGTCATGCATCGATTCATGCATCTCATGTAGGTATGAATTCCATCTCAAAAGCGTTCCCCATGAATTGATCCATGTCCATCCTCAGTGTGTAATCACGAATCAAAAGGGAATCTCTGGATTTGATAACCTTTTTCATCCTCAATGTGTATGCACCAATCACAAGGAAAACCTCAATGTGTAATCCACGAACTGTTGCATAACCTAATATTATATTCAAATAATGGAAACATCATTGTGTAATATCCATCCATAATAACTTCAATGACATTGATTCTAGCTATAACTAGGATATGTAGTAAACCTCTCCAAGGCATGAGATCTATATTAAAACTCAAAAGTTTTTTCATAGATCATAATTATCACATCCATATGAATTGAGAACGGTCATCTTTTATCCCTTGTTTCTCACATTTATCAAAGATCACATGGGTTTGGGAGTTGGAATGATCATATAATTCTTATCATAAGTACCGAAAAAGAGAAATGCAATGTCTATGTGTAAGACTCAACCAAAATCATAACATAATATGATCTTCATATAAGTGAAACAATAGTGTATAAGCCATATCTAATTGAACTATTATTACTATGATTTGTGATATATCAATGATATGTAGGATGCCTCCCTACAGCCCGAACATCACATTAAACATCCCACAGGTTTCCCCAATGTAGAATTCTCTCATCCAAATGGAATGAGGATGATCGCATGATATCCATTGTCTCTCACACCAAGCATAGGTCATGTTGGAATAGGGAGTAATAATAAACACATCATTGGCTTCCTTAATCTCCACCATTCCGGGAAATATTAGCATGTATTCATGGATGAGTTTCATGATATAAGAAACCCCCATATAATGGAATCTAACTTGGGGTATGTCCCAATGGTGTGAATAATGTCCTATAAATATAATTTTGTACACAAAAAGATACATTAAATGTATCATTAAGAATCGGTCTCGATTAGTTGATGCATATATGCACAAATATATGTCCATTCCTTAAGATGTCAAACTGTAAGGGTCTGAAAAAGCTACATGCATTTTCATTATTTTAATAACCAATATATGTAGGACGCCTCATAATAGATCAATCGCCTTCTTGGAATATTATCTTCATTCCTATAAGAAGTAAAATTTCGAAGTAATCGGTCTTACAACATCAAAATATAAGAAAATTTATCATCAATGGGAAATAGATGAACAACCTCATATAAATATAGAAAGATTCGATATTCTGATCCCCTTTTCCTTCACATAAAATATACATATGATATAATTGTTTTTCTACGGAAACTTATCCCATATTTTTAATAGGAAGATATTCTTGAACTTATATTAAATATATAAGATTGTCCCATAGTAGGAAACAATTACCCATAATAGGGTGAAATGAATCTAACATCTCATCCTCTTGACTAATGTGAGTCCCTAAGAATCATTGGTTATGATACCCCAATTGACCACCTTCCTTTGGAAAGAAGGTTTGTACCCAATTGTAGATGTGGGTATTTTTGGTATTTTCCATTAATAAAGAAAATGGTAACCTGGTGTAAATGATTGTACAGGAAATGGACCCCTCATAATAAAACATCGGCTCAAATTGAATCATCCTATAAAGGAGTTCTCATCCATCTCTTCCCTATCGAAATTGACACCTTCTGATTAAATTCTAATAAAAACTTATATCTCTGAAAATAAAGAAGAAAATTGTACTTATTTATACTACTATGTAAAGGATAAAAACCTGTAATTTTTTATATCATGCAGTAGTAACTTACATAAGATGAGTTTTTGAGTTGAACCTAAAAAACTTATAAATTATTAAAGGATAAAGAAGAATTATCATCATAATTTTTTGTTGAAAAATAAAGTACTATTATATGGGGAGATTGAATACCATGATGAGGAGATTGGATGAATTATCTATTGTTGGAAAATATATTTTCATTGGACAAATATTTTTGAGTTCACTAGTATTTGTTTTATTAATACACTAGAATAATATTTTTTATAACTAGGTATATTTTGTGGATGTGATGTTGTGATACATATGGATGAATATTAAACTGATAGATGAAATATTTGAAGGAACAAAATGGTTAGTTGAAGAATGTAAACCTAGAGGTAAAACCATCAAAAGATATGTAGTGAAGAAAGGAGATACCAGGATGATAAGAAGGTTAAACTTCATTAAAAAATAAAATAGTTCACTCTGATTGATTATCAAGAAAAGTATGTTTCCTTTTACATGATAGAGATAGTTACGACCAAAAATATGAAAAAGGAATTATGTGAATCACTATTGAAGGAAATAATGAACATATTATATTAAATGATATTAATAGGATTATAATATAGTGAATGTTATGAATCCTTAACTACTAAAGTGTTAGGATGTCTATAAGGAGATTATCAAATGATATTCCTCAATGAGATTCAATAAATATTTTTTTAATTCACCAATGTTAAATGTTTTATTATTATAATCATAAATATGAATTTTTCTAGATCTGATGTTAATAAAACAAGATGAGGGACCCGAATCAAAAAAAAGTTTCAGAAGGACAATGACATATGTTACAAAATTTCTCATTCATTGAAAGAACATAAATTAAGGGGAAGGCTGACAATGATCCATAAAATGATGAATTTACAATTGATTGATCATCATACGTTTTGATGCATGGAAATAATAATTAGGGTTTGATGTTACTAAACATGGATTATTAAATTAATAAATAATAAAGAACCAAAATAACAAGGAGGATCCAATGAAGAGACTTGAGTAATGAATGATTAGGAGGTGGAAAACTGAATCTAAGCATGACTGTAGGTAAAAGAAATATAAATCAAAAATTTATTTATACTGATAATCATTGGTTGTTGTTAATTTTATATATCATAGGTAATTAAATTAAAATATTTTTGATCCAATGTATGGAGCTAAGGAATAATAGACTAATTGAAGAAAAAATTATCATATATTAAAGTCTAATTTGATTGGATAATGATATATTAAATTGATTATGATGTCGTGATATAATAATTCAACAAATTATTGGATGTTAGAGGATGATTTGATTAGAATAAAGAAGATTTATTGGTCACCACAATATAAATGAAATGATAAATCATGACTAAATACTAGGTGAATAATATTTGGAATATATATTTTATGATGAAGGAATCAGAGTTCATGGTTTATATGATCAAATTATGAATCTTATGAAAAAAATCTTATAAAGTCTATATATATGGATGTTTAGACCATTAAACGCTGGAATTAATTGAAATTATGATTGGAGAATGAGTCAATCAGAATAAGAATCTCCAAGATTATTTCAAACAGAATTACGATTTATCATATGGATACCACCATAAGAACATGAATTTCAATGAAGTATTTTTCTGTGTAAAAAAAGCTACATATGAGTGATTTTATTTAAAGTAAAGGAAAAACCAAAAGGATCCATGTCGAGTTTATGGAATAAAATTTACTAAAATATTATTGAAAGAATTTAAATTATTATAATGTCAATAATGTTATTGATATTGAGTTGGACATTCAATGTGATATATGCATATAATTAAAGATCATGGTTGAAGATAAGTTATGATAAAGAAATTAATATTGTTAAAACCAGGTCTTGTGAGAGTTCTAATTATGTCAAAGAAAATCATTGAAATTTATTAAAAGTGTAAAATTAAATATATTAAACTATAAAAATTTAAAATTGAATATTTGACATTCCTAAAATTTATTATTAGATGATTGTATTTATAAATGTGTAACAACACTTGAGTTAAAGAAGTAAAAAAAGGTATAATATCTGATTATAATGAAACATAATCATAAGAAGTAGCTGACCAAATGAACTCATGAATATCTGTTTGTTCTTGGTTTGATAAGACCATTACATAATGTTATGATGTATTGAGTGGTTTCTTTAGATTCATAAGAATGAATGTTGGAAACCTATAATTAATTCATGTATCAATTTTTGAATGTTCCAAACATCAATGTTCAAGATGGTGAGATATCTGGAAGATCATTCTACTGGATGAAGGATAACATGACATGCATTTTATGTATAGTGTGTGAAAAAAGGTTGTCAACGATTTAACCTTGAGTACTTCTAATTATAATGCTTGAAGATTTGTGGTTCTCGTATAATCAATTTCACACACCTATCAATTGATAGGAGACACATTTAAGAGAAAGCGCAACTAGTGGGATGGTGGTATAACGATTTAGTCGAGATATTTTATGTACATGATTTATAGAAGATTTACCATAATAAATTCACACACCACTTATCATTTATTTATAATATTATTTGAGGAAAAAATATGAATCAATATGATTTTATAGGACAATGAGTTGGTACTCACATAGAGTTAAAACCATGTAATAATTTGTCTCTACTATTTACATAACATCATCTACATAAAATAAGGGAAAATGGTGTGGGATTAATCTTAATATAAATACATCAAAATTTATGAATTAAGGTCAGTCAAGTTAAGTAAAATAATAATAGAAGTATCACTTAATCCAAAAAATTTGTCACCCTACATTTACCCCCCATCCACTTAGGGTGACTGTCTATTCCCTTCGGACTCTAATTTTGTATAAGAGGATAATTTCTCTTTTCTGGGTCTATAAGTTTTTGTTTTAATTTTTCAATAATTTATATTATGTGTTTGTGTTAGAAAGTTGAAGAATAAAATAAGAAAGTTATGAATAATATAATTTTAAAGGAAGATATTTTATATTATGGCAACATTGATGTATCATCCAAATCTCTAGAAAATATAAGAACAAGGAATTCGAAAAGTTAATAAATTTAGCCTCTCCAGTTCTATAGAAAAAAGATCCACTACTTCCAAAACAAAAAAGGGTGACAATTTTATTGAAAAATATACTAATTTTGATCTGTTGTAAGAATAGGTTTATGTTGTGATGAGTATGAATACATTAAAAGTATTAAACATTTTTAATCTCAAATTGAGGTACATATAAATGATTTAGAATATATTCAATTATAATGATATTTTTATCTATAAAAGGTAATAATAATGAAAATTACACTTTTGGAAGGATGTTGATCAAATATATGAATCATTGGATAAGAAAATATGTACGTGTAAAAATATCACTAAAATCACTGAAGGCATATAATAAATTATATTATATTCTTAAAAAAAGTAAAATATAGTGGAAGAATAATTTCCTAGTATTATTTGTGATAGTACATCTATGAATGATGTTACCAAGGAAGAATTCCATGCATTGAATAATACTTGTAACGAAATAGTAGAGGACAATATTTAGTCATTAATAATAAATTCTAGAATAATAAAATAACATGATAGGTCTCTAAAATAAAAAAGGATGTTGCATGAAGGATAATTTGGAAACCTCAAATAATATTTTGAGAGGTGTTACAAATTCTTGAGTATTAAAACAACAACATAAATTTAATGTGTCTTGAGCTAGATATTATGTTATGGATCATTTATAAACTCACGTTCAATATTCAGAGGCATTTTATGTATACAAATATTAATTAATTTTTCATAAGATATTATTACTAGGAGATTTTAAAACGAATCATAAGTATAACCTTACTATATGAGAAATAAAAAGATAAAACCACAATTTTAAAATTGAATAATTATTAATTTTGATGCTTTGAATGGTATAAGAAAAATTTTCTTTTTTTAAATAAATATGGATAATTAAATTTGAAGAGGAAAATAATTACTAAAGGCGGAATAAATATTTAATGTATGATTTTTTCCTCTAAAGGGGTTTGAAATAATTTTATTTTTAACAGTATAGAGGAATATCCCTCCCCCATTTCAAATTACACTCAATAGAATATAGGTAGATATCTTGAAAACTGTTGATGTTGTGGATAGTTTATACATTTTACTATTTATTATTAGAATAATTGGTAAATTACCAATAGTTTCATTCATATATATTACTTCCTTTTATATAAATATTCATTATATTATACAGACACATGATTGAGGATCGTTATGTTACAACACCTTTGGAAACATGTACACATAAAAAACTGGTCCATATGTGATCTACATCATCTCCCACTATGTTATTCATAAATACAACCCTTCTTTGATATATGATACATAATATCTTTCATCATAAATTGGGGAAAGGGAACATATGAACGGGTGAGGTAAATAGTCTAGTAAGGGTAAATAGGGGTAATATCAACATATCATGAGCCTAGTTGTATGCTAAAATGATAATAACATTTGAAAACCAAAACATCTATATCAAATATCATAAAAATAAATCATTATATGAATCTTGCAGTTTCATGAGTTATTAATTATAATTGACTAAAATAATATATATCATGAGATCATTACATTATAATTAGATATATTTTATGAAATAAATAATAAAATAAAATCATTTCCTCAATAGTTCAAGGTTCATTTCTATGAATATTAGAGTAGATTGGGTTTACTCCCCAAAAAATAATAGTAGTCAAGGTTTACTCCCAAGACAATCATAGTGGAAGGATTCCCTTACAAAACTAGTTCCATGACCAATTCATGTCCTATTTATCTTAGGAGATATCAATCATTACTATATTCATTGTAGGGAGATATAGGTTCCACCTGTCACATAATGAAAATATTACATATAAGTGTCAAAATATCATAAAAAATCATATTAAAACCCATGAAATGAAAATATTTTTACAAAAATTTATCATAACATATCTTATGTAAATAAAATATTTTTCATAATCATTTAATTATTTCATCAAAGCATAATCCATTAAGAATGTTGTAGGTTTCATCAGGTGTTATCATGTTATAACTTATACGGGAGTAATGGGATTCATAATCTTCTCATAACCATAAATATAAACCAATAAAATAAATAATAAGAATAGTTTCCTTGGTTCATATACATTATAATGAATAAGGAACATAAAATTATTTCATATTATATGGAAAATTATTTTCAAGGAAAAATACCAATAAGCGATTCTAAAAGAAAATATCCTTCCATTGAAAATAATGATTCTTAAAATTAAACATTAACTAAAAAATTTAGAAATAATTTTACTTGATAATTATCATGAAAGAAAAAAATAATTATTCTAATAAAATAATGGTCATGATTTCAGGAAATTTCAATTCATGTCGTACACATTAAAATAATATGTCTTTCACATTTTCAGTAAAAGACAAGCATGCCTTCTTTTGAAAATTACAAGAAGATTCTTTTCAAAAAAAATTACAATGTAAAACATGGATAAAAATATGTGCAATGATTCAATTTGTTAATTTTGAAAACCATTTTTTAATTTTTGTGGAAACATGTTTACAAAACATGTTTTTATAATGAAAATGGATTTCGAAATGGTTGTGTAATAAAGATGAATTTTATAAAAACATAATTTTGAAATATTGAGTAAATAAAGAGATAAAAACGATGGCTAACCATGTATTCTACAGAAATAAAAGTGTATATAAAGATAAATAGTTTTATTGTGAGATAGATCATATTATTTCATCATTGGAGGAATAATCCTGATCAATCCTAGTAAATAAAGAGATTTTATCATAAAACCCTTAGCACTTGGGTTACATAGAATCCTACGACCCATGAAATAATAATATTAAATTACACTTATAATTTAATGGCAGTAAATAAATTCATTATATTACATGTTAAATGTGTTTTATATACATCACATCAAATAAGATAGGTGCCTAACATAACCAATGTCTCAAAGAAGGCCAATTTGAGAGAAAAATCAATTACCTTATGTCTTGATTTCCATAATATATGTCAAAAACACATGCATAATAAATATATTTTTATTATAAATAATTTATATAACCATAATAACATATAACAAACAATTTATGATTTACTAATAACCTTTTATTTCCCGTTTATTAAATATTCAATGTTAATGTCACCATTTGGGAAAAAACCTTATTATTTTTCATGTACACTTTGTTATGTTTTTTATTTGGTCCTCATAATTTTACTAGTGTTCCATATTTTCCATAATTTGAAACAATATCTATATATATTATATATTATATATATATTCACTGATTTTATTATATAAATTTTATAGGTTGAAAATGAAATACACTATTTATAGAGAAGATTGGCCGTACACATGAATGAATGTCGTTTCCATTTTCTTCATGGATTGAAATAAATAAAGGTAAATAATAAATATACATTCCTGAATAATATTTATTTCATATGTATATCATATTATAATAAAACTCATCCTTTTAAAAGTCCATGTAATGTTTGAACAAATAACATTACTTTGTATGGTGGTAGTCCTCCATACACATGAGAAACCTTATCCTATTCCCATATAAAGAAAAGTAAGAATTTATATTTGAAATAATAATTCCATAATTATAATAGTATCATAAATTCCTAATATAATCATCTAATCCGTCATTATGTCCACCCTTGATAGGTGGTGATGGAAAGCTAATAACATCGGTCCACGATGTAGTAGTATGTCACACATATGAATGATGATTTCATATCCCGTTTGTTAGATCTGGAGATAGTTGTATTTAATTAACTTAAAATTTAACAATATATGTTCATATATGATAAATAGGACAATATATATTCATATTTTAATACCAATTGAAGGAGGTAGAAGAAGAAATAATACAAAAATTACCATTGAATAATGTTACATATCCCTTGGGTAACCTCTCTAATATTGCACCAAAACTCATCCTAGGATGTATTTACAAAATATATAATTCTTAAAGAAGGATATTTTATATTTAAAAATTATTATTTCATATTTTTTATGAAAATTTGGGTTTTATTATTTTGAATAGGGAAGCTAAATGGGGGAACAATTTTAAGTGGACTGAGTGGAAGACTTGCACATTATGGAAATAAAATTGTGTACTAAGGTTTTTAAAATTCCATATGTCTCAAAATAGGATCTTTATAGAGAATTAAACATTATAATGTCCAAATAAGTTCATAAAGTGGGTTTATTTATATTTTATGATCATATTATTCCAATAATTTTTATTTTAAACCATTGGAAAACTCATTTGTACCATAAGCACTGTATGATGTTTTTTTATTTATTTTAAAATTCATTATGGTAAAAAATTATGTTTACCATATTAAATAATATATGTTGTTTTGAAAAAAAATCTAGAGTATATTCTCTAAAATTCAATTCATATAAGTGGAAAATTTTAATGTCAAATTAAACCTACAAACATGATGAGAAATCAGATTTCCGAAGAAAAAATGTTCAAAAGTATAACACATTTGTATATAAAAATTCAATATGAAAATATTTAAAATTAGATAAAATAGATAAATAGATATATAATCGAAGTAATTTTACATTCAAAACCATTTTAAAATAAAAATGGACCTTAAAAATCCTTCAAACATAAAGGTAGTTTTTATTAAAAAACAATATGTTTTACTATTCATAGGAAAATTAATCTTTTTATGATAATCCAAAAAATAAACATATTCTAATTTTGAAATAATTATTTCAAAAAAAAATCTCATTTTATCAAAATATTTTTCTAAAATTATCAAAATCTTTTTTTATTGTTCTTAAAAATAAATAATTTTTTCAAGAAATATTATTTTTGAAACATATAATGACATTACCAGAAATTATAAATTTTAATCGATATTTTTTATTTATATAAAACCATTATAGTTAAGATTGAAATTGTTGTTATTCCGATAAATTCTTCCATGTTTAACCTCTAGGAAAAAATCTTCTTTCTTAAAAAAAATAGAAAAAGTTTATCATAGTTTATTAGAACTCGGTATTGGGTATATTAAAAGCTATCAAAGAAAATTATTTTATTCAAAAATAATAATAAATTATTTGTATTTTACATTCTACCCCCTTAAAATGAGTTTTTGATTCAAAATTTTTTCACACTAATAAAAACATATGATGATGCTTCTACCTCATCATATACCCATGTTCCCGCATAACTTCCTCAAAATGGTGGTTTCTTAATAAAACTCAGACCACGTGAGTGGTGTTGTTTGGTAGAACATTATCTTTGTAATAAAAAATCTCAACCAATTTTTACTAATAAGAAATATAATTAACTAGTACTATAACTAACGAGTTCATTACATATGATTGACTAGTTATGTACTTCTTAATGATATGTTTGTGGAACACATCATGAACATAATGGAGATTTCCTGGAAGATATAACTAATAAGATTTTATCCCAACACAATCAATAATTTCAAAGGGATCAATTTACCTAGGTATTTCCTTTCACATATTTCCAAATATTATTATTTTATTCTATATAATGATATTTGAAACACCTCATTGTCAACAAAAAATTTCATATCACATTAACCATTATCATAATAAATTTTCAGTCAATTTTTTCCACCCTAATGATTTATTGATTTTAATTACAATTATATTCCATTTCCACTATTTTTTCATGTTCTAATAGCTTCCATACTCAAACTTGTTTATTTCATGTTAGATAAATTCGCTCATTTCTATAATGATATTCACTAAAAGTTATCTAAATTCTTCAGTGAATGATATTGTTGTAAGAGAAATCAACAAGAAGAATGTGTTCATCCAAACTAAAATTAGAAAAAATAATTATACCTCAAAATATCCTCCATGGTTTGAATTTTTCTCTCAGACTCATCATATTATGGAGTACGATGTGTAGTTTTGTAACTATACTCTGTAATATGATCTTACTATATACTTCTCCAAAACATTTAGAAAATACTTGGATCCTGATCACATACAATTGAATGTGGTAATCTGTGAAAAATTAATATATCCTTAATTAATATCATGAAAATATTATCTATGGAAAAATCTTCTCCATCAGCGGTGATTTCTTTTAAATTTTTAAGACGGATGCCTAAAAACCATATAGAGTTAATACCTTATGATGTTTTGGGGAGTCCAAAAAAAATCAATGGCGATGTTCCTCCATTCCATTTTGAAATATGTAAAATATGTAACATCCCCTTTAATATTTTTCACTCAACATTACCTTACTATAATACCATGCACTGGGATACAAACTATACAATATATCTCTTCATGTCATCCCTCCATAAATACTCATTCAGATCTCTATACATACTTATAGTTCCTGAAAAAATAGTGAATGATGAACTAGGATTTTCCTCTAACTACTCCTTCAAATATTGTATGAAAAGTCAACATAAATCATACATGATATTTATCATTCCATCATGATCAAGGTTAAACTAATAACATTTCTAACCTTATATTAAAGCTTTGTATCTTCATTTTATGCCTCTTTAATCTTCACTTAGATATATGGTTTACCATTAAATTGGGAAAGAAAACATTTACCACATTTATTTATGATTTCTATATCCATCTTTCTCAAACATAAAAATATTGGATATATTATGATCCTGTCCATGGATAAGATAGAATGGTCCTTTTGACCCAATGAATTGGTCTCCATGTTCACATTCCCTAGGTGGTAAAATATTGAGTAGTCATAATCATTAATCATCTCTAACCATCATATCTAGTGCATATTTAACTCCTTCTGTGTGAATATATACTTTTAGAAAACTTATCAGTATATATATTTCAATTCAATTACTAATGATAATGCCTCAATATCTTTAGTAAAAACATTACTAAAGAAACCTCAAATCATGAATTGGGAAATTTTCTCATGAACCTTCATTTATCATACGACAAAATTTATAAACATGTAATTATACATAAAAATTAATCCCAACCCCTTCTTGGATGAATCATAATATATTATATAACATTATCCACTACAAGGTAATGTAAGAAAATATTCTCTGACTAATATTCACTTCAGTTCATTGAAATCTTCCTCACATTCATCTATCTAGAGGATCATGGATCCTTTCTGAGTTATCCTGGTGAGTATAATAGATATTCATGTAAAATTATCCACAAACCATCGATAATATCTATCTAAACAAAGAAAACTATGGGTCTCATTCATCTTTTTTGGTTTGGTAAAATTTTTAAGAGTATCTATATTTGATGGCTCCTTTGATATACTATATCATGAGATTATATGACCAGAAAATGAAAAAAAATCATCCCAAATTCACATTTTTAAAATTTTCATTTATTTTATCTTTTATTAGGGTCTTTAGTTCAATTCCTGAGTTAACTTCATGATCTTCCTTTCACATTTAATAGATAAGAATATCATCATTAGAGATGACAGCAAATTAATCATGGGTATATCTAATGAATTTATTCATTAAATCCATAAAGATATAGGGGGTTAGTAAGAACATATAGCGTTACTATATATTCATAGTGGTTATACCATGTGTGTTTTGTTATTTTAGGAATATCATTCTTCTTTACCCACAATTGATGATATCCAGAATGAAGTTAAATCTTGGAAAAGTATTGGTCTCTACACATTTGATAAAATAGTTCATAAATACATGGTAAAGGATATTAATTCTTGATTATGACCATTTTAGCTCCCAATAATAATTTCCGTCTCACACTAAACCATCTTTATTTTTAACAAAAAGTCTAACCTCTCTATAAGGTGACACTCTTGACTAAATAAATACCTTTTAAATGTTCTTCTAAAGATATATCATTAATTATTGCACCTCATGCGGGACCATTCTATAGGGATTATTTGATTTTTTTTGTAATCATGTTTGAGTTCTATCAAATTCTCTACTTCATGAATCAAATTAATACTATTCAAATATTCTAGAAATAAGAAAACAAATTTCTGCACAATATTTATATCATTGATGTCAGTGTTTTCCCCAACAATATTTGATAAACACCCCTTGTTTATTGAAATAAGGCCCATACAATTGATTTTATCTTGGATGTTCATACTTGACATCAAATGTAGAGATGTGTTTTAAGACATGATTCCCTAGAAATAACTTTATTAGTACATTTCTATTACCTTGTCATGTATACAGCGAGTTATTCTTGAATTCGGCTTACCTTTATTATGTACATATTTTGAAAACCAATATTAAAATTGAAATATCCATAGATTATTCGTTATATCAAAATTATATATCAGTTCACATGCTATAATGAGAACCTAGTGATACTGGGACATTAATCTTAATTAAATGTCATATATTATAGATACATGTTATTTATTAAACCTAGTGGATGTTTAACTACATGGTGTTGGGTTCTCATAAGCATTGATATTACTATCATGAAGTTTACACATGGGGATTCTTAGTAGATGGGATCATGAGGTAAGACCCATCAATCAGAACCCCAATTGCTTCAGGTCTCATTTGATATTCCTAACTATGAACATGCATTTTGGTCTTCTAAATTGATATTCTTATCAATGTTTACAATATGACCTTGTAATTTTTTTCAATACAATAACCATTAAATTTAATGAATAGTGATGTATAAAATGTTGGGTGCTTCATTGCTGGTATGACATTGGTTAAACGGTCAATAGAGAATTTGGAGCTTCCAATTTGAAGAAGTAAAATCTTGTCACTAGTTCATCATGATGGTACTACCTACATAAATCCATGAAGAATGTAGTAATAGATATTTCTATCATGTTGGATCAAAATATAATAATGTGAGAAATGAATTTGACACAAATTTGTATCATATTTTATGAGATATATAAAGACAAAGAGATTATCATCCAAATATATTCTTTGTTGGATGGTTATTGTTTCTATGACTATTCCTTATCTCTTTGGGGGCCTTGATGGGTGGCTAAACACCACTATTGGTATTTAAATTGTTTTCAATGCTATTGAGATAAGGCCCAAGAATGCCATAGAGAATAATATATTCAATAATCATCCATATTTTGGGGTATCGGAATATAGAACATGGTTGGCCGCACTATAGGGTCAGAGTTTTTTCCATGTCTTATCGATCACAATAAAATAATTAAATTCATTCTTATTAAAGTATAGAATTATTGGTTTGAATTTATATACTATAATTATTCACAAGTTATTTATTGAATAGATTAAAACTTTTATACAAATGAACATTATTTTAATATTAAATTTTCATTTAATATAGTTGGAATTATGAGTCTAGTTAATTACTCTGGTTTTTCATGTACTATATTTATAATGTATTAAAATTATGTGATAAAGTATAAATAATATTTATGAAACCATTATTCATTAAAACTTTTTATTTATTAATTATTTAGTGGGTGTCATGATTTTGGGGGACTAGGAACGCTCTCAGGGTATTTGATCATCTGCTATTTGAAGTAGGAGACAAACTGATTCCATCAACTATTAATTCATTCAGAATGGGAAATTCTATCTCTTCCTGCATTTGATAGAGGTAAATTATCTCTCTATGTGATTGATAAAAGAATAAAATCAATGGATCAAAGTGATGGGATCAAGGTGATTGTCGAAATGTTAAAGGATTTATTTGATCTATGTGCAAGCACTAGAAATTTGACGAATAGTGAACTAACGGATTCATAAAGCACATATGAACAATATATGGTGGTTAAACATAAGATACCTAATGAAATGATCAACAGTGACTTGATACATTATAATTAACCAATTACTTTAATGACATATTCATTTATTTACTTTTGTTAATATTAAATTAATATAACATCTTTAATCCTCTACCAAGACATATATAACCAGAGATGAAAACATTTCTTCAATCTAGTGTTAAAAAATTCAAATTTGTAGCTCTACGAGTTCCATTTTGTAAAAACCCTGGTTTTTTGGAATTTTTTTGAATAAAATAAATTTTTATTTATTTATTGAAATTAACTAACTCAGATATTCCTTTCACATGACAATCACTTAGCGTACGCTAAAGCAACAACGATGTTTCCACAAAAAAATCATTTTATTGTTATAATTATTTGAAATAAATAATTATAAACAATCCAATAAACTATTTAATATGAATATAATTAAATAATTTTGAAATATATTTTATAATTTTTCTATAAATAAAACATTTTGATAATGAATGATATTATTTTTTTTTCAACTCCTTTTATGTTTAAATATATAATCTTCTCAAATAAACATCTTCTAACGTCCTTTTATAAAAAATAATAAAAATAATTTTATAAATATTGATAAATTTAATTTTATAAAATATTTTTTTTTTGAATTTATATTTTTTAAATTAACTCAGGGTGAATATTTGGGATTTTTCTAAGAAACTCCATTTTTTGGATGAATAGTGAAATATACAAGATTTTAATTCAACTATACTTTTTAATGGAATATATTTATATGCATAAAATATATTTTAATTTTTTTTTAAATTAAAAATATATAATATTTTTATAAATTAATAAAATGTTTGAAATTGTAACCAATTTCACCTTAAAATTGGCCATAAAAACATTACAAACATTTGATCTTTTTTACTTTAAAAACCCACATTATTTACCAAAATCCATGATTAATTTTAAATTAATTTCATCCTCATATATTTTTTGAATTTGATAAAATTGATTCCATATTTATAATAAGAATTATTTTTAAATTACAACAAGTTCAAATTAGTTTTTTTCCAAAAACTATAGTGAAATTAATTAAAATCAATTACACCGATTAAAGAAAAATAAAGCATTACTAAAGACTAGAAATTATATTTAATATCCAAAACAACTATGAAACTTGTACAACACCAAATATATGGTTATGAATCGTCCATTAACCTTAAATTATTTAATTTGTTTGGTTTATTATGTTTTTGTAGGTAAAACATGGGTAAACACAACTTGTTTTCATAAATACCAAGTGGGTCCATTTCCATTCCTATAAAAGGACATTGCATCTCTCAATAATTTATACCAATGAAATATATTAGTTTTGTCCAAAACCAACCCAATAAACCTCCAATAAATACTCCCTTACTCTTATAATCCTTCACTTGAGCATAAGGCAATCCATGTAAGCCTTTCGTCACAAACCTAAAGGAATTACCTAATTAAGAGGTAACATCTTCTATTGTCTCCTTTTTTTATTTTCTTTATCCACACACAATAATTTCTTTATTCCATGGTTATATAGAAAAAATGTATCCAAAATATACTATAATTTTATTTTGATAATGTTCCAACAAATACTTACACACACCTCTATCTAATGAATAATTAACATATTGTTTATGTGTACAACAAACTTCCCCCTCACAAAACAATAATTGTTCCATTTTCCTTATCGCCTCTCGTGGTGGAAAATATGATGGAAGCAATATTTAAATAATTTATATATTATACTTATTATTTATTTAAGATTTATTATTACTTTTACAACACATATCTTTTCACTTTCCATTTGGTGTTAATATGAAAGTTTTGTATGAGGAATTGTGGACTATCGCACCATTAAAGTGATATGATTCATTCATACACTAAATGGATGGTTTTAAGGATGGTTTTACTGAATATATAATAAATATATCATATAAAAAAATTTATTTAATGATTATATATATATATATATAAACATATATATCTATTACATTCTTTCTTTCAACGTGACAATTAAACGGAATTAGCATTCATGTGTACGTACGGCCTACCGTCTCCATGAATGGTGTATTCTATATCATTCGTATAAATTATATATGTTATTATAATAAATATTTAATGTAAATAAATTATATTTATATCATGTTTTTAATTATGGAAAGAATTATATAATATATAAATACCAATGATATAAAAAATTAAGACACATAAAATGAATAAAGTTAATAATACCTGAAGTGAAACGTTAACATATGATTATTAACAAGAGGGTAATATAAGGTCATGATAAATAAATATATGGTTTTATATATAAAAATATGGTTCTTTAAAATATTTATAATAATTTCATATTAATTATACATGTGGTTTGAATCAGTATGATAAGTGTCAAGAAACATTGTAAGGGCATTTCATCTCAATATTTATTTCTGTGAGATACATGCAATGTTCGCCATTCGTTCCTTTTGTGTGGTTTATATACATACCATAATTTTATTATATTTATATTATAATTAAATTTATGTGTATTAAAATATCAATTTTATGACCTCTCTTTTATATTGATTATGTTTCAAAAGTTACCAAATCGGTAAAATAGTTTTCTCTTTATTTGCCTTCTTTGTGACTCATGATTTTTTATCCACATTAATTATATTTCAAGGTGTATATAATTACATTTTTAATTTTATATCATGAAATTAATTATTTTAATTATTTTATATGCTTCATGTAAATTTCTTTTATTAAATGGATTTTATTATCACAAGTTACCAAGTTATACTAGTTTATTGAGACAATCTAATAGTTTTTCAAGATTTTTTTTGATTGTGCTTATTTTAATTAAATATTGTAATCTATAGCATATGAAAACTCATTAGTTTACTAGTAATTTTTTTATTCAATATATATCCTTGTATTGTAACCACTTTCACTGTTTGGTTCTTCAGATAATGTTTTAAGTAAAATTTAATTATCCCTCTCTTTGGTCAGAAATCTATTTTATTCAAAAACCATTTATTCATAAATATTTTCAGTTTTTTCTAAAGAATATAATTGAAGATTGATTTTATGGAAAAATTAATTTAAACACATTTATGGTTTTCAATGCTTTCTGCAAAATTTTTCAAATCTATTTTCAAAGAAAATGGTTCTCAAAAGGTTTTATGTTTCAAAAAGTGTTTTCAAAATAAAACTGATATATTACTCAAGAAATGATTTTAAAATATAAATCAAATTTATTTTCCATCTAAGATAACATCCATTGGTATTAATAATTCTTTTCTAGGGAAATTATTCAATTTTTCCATTCATATTATTTATTTGATTGTATTATTCATTGATGGAATGATGCTAATGAAACCAATTTCACATTCACGGGTTATATTGCTTTGAAACCCACTTATTTTCAGGGGTTATTTTTATGATGAAATGTTTTTTAAATCTATATTTCTCCATAGGTTATTATATGATTACATGTTTATAATATCCATTTAATTTCTTAGGTTATGATATGATTTTTCATTATCTTTTGGAACATGTATGTATGATTTCATTATGAGACGGGTGGGACCTATACCTACCATCAATGCATTATGTAATGATTTATATCTCATCAGATAGAATATGATAGTATTGGGAATTAAGTTTGACTAATAAGATAGTCATAGGAGTGAACCGTGATTACACATATAATATGGGGAGTGAAACTGTTCTACTAATATTGACATGGGTGTGAACCATGACTACCAAGATGTAATGAGGAGTGAAATCATGATTTTAATATGGACATAGAAGTGAAACATGAATAATAAGATGGTATGGGTAGTGAAACCATAATACTAATATGGTTTTGGGAGAGACTCCTATTCTTTTGTGGAATCATTTAAAATTATTATGTTTCATCCACAACTTCATGTTTTTTCTTATGTTAGGATTTCATGGCCTTTGATCTTTATTTCTAATTTATTCATGTCTTATAAACTTCTGAAATTTAGGGTATGATTTATTTATATGAACTTTGATATGAAGTGTATGATATTATATTTTTATGATTGTGTTCTCATACACTTATTATCATTGTTATTATTATTATTATTATATACCTACCTTTTTTACCCTTACTGGTAATTTGAACTCACCCCTTTTTATGTTTCCTTCCCTAGTTTATGAAGATATATATTTTGTTTCATGTGTATAACATGTGTTCTAGTCAAGAATAACCTAGTGTGTGGTAATGTATCTCGCTTTTATACCATTTTTATGATTCCAGGTTTCCAAAGTCACTATACTTATATGACCTTCATTTTTCTATTTGGAAAATGTTTAATATATTCCACAAATTATTATTAATGTTAATTTATGTCAAGATTTAATCACTATTGTTTGTATTATAGGAAATTTTTAGGTATCCTTTGGATTATATGATGATAAAACCATATTTATAACCATAAGGGTATGTCTATGGATAAGTCTAAGGATAAAGATAAGTTTAGGAAAATGTCTAGGAATTTTATTAAAGGATAGAGTGACTTGTTTCCTTGAAACACATTTATATCAAGATATTACACGTGTCTAAGGCTCAGGAACAGTTGGACCTAGGGGTCGAAACACAAATAAGATGTTCCATACATGACATTGGGTAATCTGGTACATGACAATGGGGCTTAATACAAAACTGGATTGACACCCCCATGGGATATGATTTGGTAATTCATAAACTCTTCCTGAAGCATCGTGATTTATTTAAAAATAATTTAGAGATGATTAACTTAGGATAAACCAATAGTGTAAAATATTAATGAAGGTTTCATAACCTTGACATCCTATAAGTTAATTTTCATTATTATTTTTTTCTTCACTTTAATATATTTTTTAATTTATGATATAGTTTTTGTTAAATGGATAGAACCTAATGGAAATAAGTTATTGGTGATTGATATGTACAACACAATGATTTTCCTCCTGAAAAACCAAATTAAATGTCATATGGAATGAAAAAAATCATTTTTATGATCACATATCCTTCTCAAGCTATTAATGATGGTGGAATTCCAAATGAGAAAAGAGGAAAACAACATTCTCTTGAGTCTTTCATGATCTAGCATCCACATTCATTCAGGGAATCTTTTGATTGACTTTTTTCTAAAAAATGATTCATTACTACTAAAAATATATTCCCCATTCTCCAGAGTTCAGAGCATGAGAAATTAATTCTAGTTTCCTATCAGTTATAATGAGATGTAGACCTGTTATGGACACTAACTAAGAATATGAGGCAACAATATAATATTGAACCCATGGATTGGGATGAGTTCATCATAATATTTTTTTAATAAGTACGTTGATCAGATTCACCATACCAAAATGGATTAAGATATCCTATATTTGAAGAAAATGGATGATGAATCTATTGGTGCCTATTATTCTAATATCGTGAGACTTTAGAGGTATGCTTTAGGAATTATCATCCAACCCAAAAGTAAAGTTTATAAGACCTTTAGTGGCATAAAACGATGTCTCAAAAGGGTGTTTTCCATAACAGACATCAGTAGCTACGATGAGATTATTTTTTGTGAAATCAAGGTTGAAATAGAGGTTATAGTCACGTATCAATCTCACGGTTTAAACAAGAGGATGTAGATAGAGTTTATAGGAAAATATAAAAACCATGATGAGAAGAAGATGATCTTCGTTTAATGCTCTATGTGTGATAATAAGCATAGAGGAAATATCCTCAAGTGGTCCAATAAATGTTTTACGTGTGGAAGGGAATTCCATTAATAATTTTATTTCTATACTGAAGGTATGAAGTTATCTAACATTTTTAATGAGGGAAATGGCATATAATGAACCTCCCATGATTCAGTTCTACAAGTGTATGTAAAACTGGAAATATTTTATCCACTTCCCAAACCAATGGTATGGTGATGATGATCCATGTAAACAACCTCTTAAGTCAAGGTATAAGATGTAATCTCATGAAATAACTATTTATGATGAGGTGTGTGATAATTACAAGATGAAAGGTATACTAATCACCCACTCTATAACTGCATATGTTATATTTTGTTCTGGATCTACCCACTCTTTCATATCTAAAGATTTTTCTTAGGATGATCAGATTCCACCAAAATAATTATATGTGAAATTATTAGTGAAAACCTATAATTTTACAAGGATTTCATCTCAAGTACATGATTCCTCTCTGGTTGAAGCATTTGGGAATGTGATTCCTACAAATATTTACATTATTCCTTTGGTTGAATTTGATGTCATATTTAGAATGGATTGGATTTGTTTTCATAAACCCCACATCAATTTCCAAGGAAGGGAAGTCAATTTTTATATACCAAAACATCCTATGATTATCCATCAATGTATTGATAGTCATGAACATCATGTGGAGATTACATCTAGTGTATGTGTGTTAACTCCAATTCAAAAGGGTTGTTTATCTCAAATGTTTGGGGAGAGAATCGATATGGATGATGTGCCTATTTTCCAAAACACAAATTGGATGAGTTTATAGAAGAGTTTCAAATTATTCCACCAAAATAGGAAGTTGAGTTCTCAATATAACTTATACATAGATCCAAATCAATTTCAATGACTAATTATAGAATTTCTCTGATTGAGTTGCAGGAATTGAAGAAAAAAATCTAAGAGAACCTTGAAAAGGGATTCATTCATCCAATCGTGTCACCATTCGGTGCACCAATTCATTTTTTGAAAAAGAAATATGGATCAATGTGACTATTCATTGATTATTTAGAGTTGAAAAAGATCATGATCCAGAAAAAAGTACCCTCTTTCTCCATATTGATGTGTTTTTTGATCAATTGTGCAGATCTCAAAACTTTTCCATTATTTACCTTCATTTTGGATATCATCAATTGAGGGTCAAGAAGGTGGATATACCCTAGATGGAATTCTATACAAGATATAGACACTATGAATACATATCGATGACATTTGGTCTTATTAATTCCCCAACTATCTTCATGGATTTAATAGTCATTAGAGACTTCCTCAATCAGTTTGTGGTAGCATTTATATATTTTATTCTTATATATTTAATGATCAAGGGAGAGCGTGAAGATAACTTATGGATTTTAATAAATACCCTAAGGAAAGGGAAGCTATATTCAAAATTTATAAAGTAAAAAATTTTGGATGAAAAATGATTCATTTTTAGGTCACATAATCTTGATATATGGTATAACAGTAGATCCATCAAAGAAAAGAGATATTGAATTCTATCCTAGAACCAGATTGGTGACTAAGATTCATAGATTTCATGGTTTATATGGATATTATTGAACATTTTTGGATAATTTCTCTTGAAAATCTAATCCTCTAAATAATCTAAGTCGGAATGGTTTAAAGTTACTCTGGACATATACATGTGGGGAAAATATCAAGGAACTGAAGAAAAGGGTAGTCTGTTCACTTGTTCTTTCCAAAACCTATAGTAGAGAAGAGTTTATAATCTATAGTTATGCATCAAATAAGGTATTGAGATTTGATATTATTCCAAATAAAATGGATATCCCTTATACCTCACATAAGTTGATGATTCAACAGAAAAATTACCCAAATCATGATTTGGAGTTTGTAATGATTATTTAGGCATTAAATATTTGGAGAAATTATCCTTTCGGAGATAATTGTGATATAAATACTAGTCATAGAAGTCTAAAAAAATTATTCACACCAAATGAGTTGAACATGCATCAAAGAAGATGGTTAGAGTTGATAAAGGATTATGGTTCCCCAATAAATTAACATCATAGGAATGTGAATAAGGTGGATGATTCTTTGAGTCAACAGGATAATTCTATCTTATCCTTTATAAAGATCACAAAAGATCAAATACTTATGGATTTACATGTGTTTGATATAGTAATTTGGAAGGAATGGAACAAATAAATACTTTATCAGATGAATGTTCAACCCTCCATCCATGTAAATATTTTGAGAATCAAAAGGAATATAAAGAGATAAAAAATAAAGTTAGAAATGTTCCAGAGATTAACCATGATTTTGATGGAATTATAAGGTTCAAAAACTATGTATATTTTCCTTCCATAACATATTTGAAGAATGATCTGTTATAGGAAGCTCATAGTTCATCATTCCTTATTCATCGTGGATGTATGAAGATATATAGTGACATGAAAGAGAACATTTAGTGAGATGGAATGAATAGAGATACTGTAGAGTTTTCATATCTGTGCTTAGTATTCAAACAAGCTAATGATGAAAGGCCAAATTCAAAGAGGTCATTGCATCTGATACCTATACTAGAATGGGTATGGGAGAAAATCACTATGTATTTTGTCATTGGATTACCCAAAACCTCTAAAGGTTTTAAATCTATATGTGTGGCAGTCAATCACATTGCCAATTCATCAAACTTTATCAATTTCAGAGAATACTTATCTTTATATTAGCTTGTTAGGATATACATTAAATAAGTGGTAAGTTTTCATGGAGTACCACAATATATTGTATCAGATTGTGATCTAAGGTTTACCTCAACGATCTGTAAAATTATATAGATATTTCATGATACAAAATTGAGTTTTAGTACTGCTTATCATCCAAAAATGGATGGTCAGTATTAAATAAAAATTCAAACACAAGAAGATATGTTGAGATCATTTTCTATATATTTAAAAGGTGGTTAGGATCCACACCTGACACTAGTTGAGTTTTCTTACAATAGTAGATTCCACTCAAGTATTCATATGGAACCTTTTGTAGCCCTTTATGAGATGAAATGTATATCTCCAACGTGTTGGGATAAATTTGGAGAAATAAAGTTATTGGGACCTAAGATTTCTCATGAATTAGTGAGATGGTAAGAACAATTTAGTACCATATCAAAGAAGCTCAAAATCAGTAGAAATGTTACACTAATAAACATTGACACGATCTGGAATTTAAAGGTGGTGAAAAGGAGTTTCTACGAATCTCTCCCAAGAAGAAGGTTATGAGATTTGAGGTGAAATGAAAACTAAGCCATAGAAATATTAGACCATTAAAGATTATTGATCATATCAGGATAGAAGTCAATCACATGGAACTAATGCCAAATATCTCCCAATTCAATGATGTGTTCCATGTATCTATCCAGAGGAAGTACATAACTGGTCCTTCACATGTACTAAACTCATAGGGCATACCACTATAGAAGGATAATTTTTATGAGAAGTTACCAATTGATGTTATGGAACTAACAAAGAATGTTCTACGAAACAGTAGCAGTCACATAATAAAATTTTTGTAGGCAAATCATCAGTTAAATGATGAATCGTGTTAACATGAGGATATGATGAAGCATAAATATCCTCTCTTTTTTTACCCGAGTGACAAATTTCAAGAGAGAAATTAATTTTATGGGGGTATAATGTAACAACATGATTTCATGGTTACCTTTTTTTAATAAATTAAATTTTCATTTTGTGTATTTATATGCACTATGTAAAATATTCCTTTCACATGGCACTGAATTGGGGTATGTTACACCCAACACAGATGATTCTACGAAACATGATTATATTGTTATAATTATTTAAATGATATAATTATAAGATATCCATTAAAAATAGTAATATGAATAGTAATACTAAATTGAAAAATAATTTTTATAATTTTTTATATTAAAAAAATATATATGATGAAAGATATGAATTTTGATAAAATCCTTTTATGTTTTAAAATACCATTTTCTCGAATAAAATTGTTTTAATATCCTTTTATATAAAATAATAAACTTAATTTTAAATTTATTTATAAATTCAGTTTTTTAAAATAGACTTCATTTTATAATTTATAATTTCCAAATTTTCTTAGGTGTATTTTTATTACTTTGAGAAAATTTATTTTTAGGATAAGTAATGAACAATACCATATTTTAATTCAAAAATGATTTTTCATCTAATTAATTGGTAAGGTCAAATTAAATTTTAAATTAGTTATAAATTTTAATGACATAATATTTTTATCAGTTAATCCTATGTGGGTTATTGGAACAAATTTCACAATGAAATTAAAAATAAAAACATAGAATCTTTTTTCCTTGTTTTACATTAAAACCCCGCACTATCGACCCAGTTGTGGAAATAATTTAAATTCAATTTTAGCCACATGACCATTTAGAATATATATAAATAGATTTAATATTTGGAATAAAAAAAATTTATAATATCTAATAAGTTCAACAAATTTTTTTACAAAAAATATTAGGGATGGTAATTAAAATTAATTACATACATTAAGCCTAAATTCATCTTAACTAAGGAATAAAGCTTAAATTAATGACCCAGAAGGACATAGAAACTTTTCCAACACTGATTTTATAAATTTATTTGTCCATGAACCTTCCATTAATGAAATTGGTTAGTTTTTTATTTCTTTTTTTCAGTAAATACATGGTTAAACCTAAATTGTTTTCAAAAAAACAGGTGATGCATTTCACTTCCCTATAAAAGGCCACCACCTCACACACTTCTTCACACCTATCAAACAAATTAATATCATAAAATACCTTCCGAATAAACTTCCAAGAAATCATTGGTTACACCATGAATCCATACCTTGGGAAATAGTCAATCCAAGGAAGTCTTTTGGATCAAACCAAAATGATTTACCCAATTATGAGGTAGCGTCTTCTATCGAGACCTATATTTTATTTTCTTTCTCCATCCCCTCCACATTTTTTTCAATTATTTTATAACAAAACCAGTACTCTCAATAAATTTTTTTTATAATGATATGGATTCAACCTACACTTATAAACATTACCATCTAATGGATAACATACACTTTTTCTATGTGTACAGTAAACTACCACCATAATAAACGATGATTGTTCAATTTTTCCTACCACCTCTCATGATAGAAATAATGTTGTAAAAATTGTTTATATATATAATATATAATATTTATTATTAAATTAATCTTATATTTTCCTTTTATAACTCATATCCTTCTACTTTCCATATAGTGTTAATATGATAATTTTGTTTGATGAACTGTGGACTATCTCCCTTCAAAGTGATGTGATTCATTCATACACTACATTGATGGTTTTAATGATTGTTTTAGTGAATTTATAAGAAATATTTTAAATCATAAATATAGTTTAATAATTATATATATATATATACATATATTTATTTAACTTTCATTCTTTCTACATGGAAATTAAACACAAATAGTGTTCATACATACGTACGGCCTACCATCTCCATGAATATTGTATTCCATTTCAAACATATATTTTATATAGATTATTATAATAAATATATAATATATATAAATTATATTTATATAATGTTTTAAATTTTTTAAATCATGATTAAATTATTAATACAAATGATATAACAAATTAAGACACATTTAAAGAATAAATTGAATAATCCCCGAACTCAAACCTTAATGTAGAAATATTAACAAGCAGGTAATATAAGGTAACGATAAAAAATATATGTTATTATATATGAAAATATAATTTATAAAAATGTGTATAATAAAATTATATTTATTATACAGTTGGATTGAATGAGTATGACGATAGTCAAGATACAAGGTAAGGGGAATTCATCTCACTTTTTATGTTAGTGAGATACATGTTATGTTATCTGCTCTTTCCTTTTTTGTTTTTTATGTACTTACCATGATTGTATTATATGTATCTAATAATTATACTTATGGGTATTCACATATCCATTTTATTACCTTTCTTTCATGGGGTTTAATTTTAAAGTTTTACCAAATGGGAAAAATAGTTTTATCTCAATGTTCCATCTTTGAGACTCCTATTTTTTTTTCCACCTGAACTCTCTTTTGAGGTCTATATACTTCCGATTATATGTTATATCTTGAAAGTAATTTTTTTCATAATTCTTTAATTTTCATGATATTTATTTTTCATACATGGAGTGTATGATCTAGTGTGGCCAAGTATTATGGGTTTTTCGAGATAATCATAACACATTTTTGATATAGTTTATGTTTATGCTTTCATTGATGAAATATTATGATCCATCACTTAAAAAATATCATTATTTTTCTCATCATATATTTATTCAAGATATACCACTGTATTTATAAAATTTTTACACACATTTAATGTTAGGAGAATGTTTTATGTAAAATCTGATCGTCCCTCTCTTTAGTCGGAGAACAATTGTATTCAAAAAACATGTTTTCAAAAATGTTTTAAAAAATACTTTCAAAAGATATTCATAGGCCATTTTAAAATAAAAGTTATATTAAAAAAATTATCATTTTCAATGATTCCTTTATAAATTTTCAATGTTATTTTAAAATGAAATATTTTTCAAAAATGTTTTAGGTTTTTAACAGTGTTTTTATACAGAAAGGATATTTTTCTCAATAGAGGATTTTAAAAGACCGTTCAAAAAAATTCCCATCTATGAAAACATCAATTGGTATACTCATGCCTTTACTAAAAAATTGGTCAATGTTTTCATTCATATTCTATCTCTGAATGGATAATGGTTTGATGGCATGATGTTGTCAAAACCTATTTCTCTTTCATGGGTTATATTATTTTAAATTCTCCTTCTTTTCACGTGTCATTTTTAGGATAAAATGATTATGAAACATGTATTTTTCCATAGTTTATTATATGAATACATATTTATAATACCAATTTCATTTAATTGGTTAAGATATTATTATCTTTTATATTCTGGCACATGTTTGTATGATTTCATTATTAGATGGGTGGGACCAATATATACCTCCGATGAATTACCTAAAGATTTATATCTCAAGAGATACACTAACATGGTATCAGGAATGAACCTTTAATACTAAGTTGACCATGGTAGTGAACCATGACTACCAATATAGTATGATGAGTGAACTGATGCATCTAAGATGATCATAGGAGTGAACAATGATTACTAAGATGGTATGAGGAGTTAACTAATGATACTAAGATGGCCATGGGAGTGAACAACAACTACCAAGAAGGTATGGAGAGTGAACCCATAATACCAAGACAGTCCTATTTGTGATGGCTTGGCTACTATGGATATCATATTATTTTCTTATGTGTCTTCTATTATTATATGTTTTATTCCTCTATTATTATATAATAGATTATGTTATTTATTTTATTATGATTCTTGTCTTGTGAACTGAAAATATTTATTCCATGATTCATTTATATGAACATTGATATAAAGGGTGGGATCTTTTATTTTCATGATCGTGTTCTCATACCTGTATGCTCATGATTTTGCTCACATATCTCGTTTGTTTTCCCTTACTAATAATTTGATCTGACCCCTTTTATGTTTCCTTCACTAGGTTATGAAGATATGTATTATGTTTGATGTGTCTAAGATGGGTTATTTTAAATAAGAACATAGTGGGATATAATGTAGCTCACTTATGTAACATTGTTTATGTTTCCTTATTTCCTATGGCAGTAGACTAGTACGGTATTCATGCATCTTTTTGCTTAATGTTTTATATATTACACAAAATTTGTGCTACATAAATGTATTTCAAGACTGGGTCACTATACATTATGATCCCTGGTAACAAATTTTTTTATCAGAGATATCATGTGAATTATCTAAGCTAAAAAAATAATATAAATAAAATTATTTTGAGGATTTAAATTCATTCTTGTTGAAATATACCATGAATTTATCTAATATCAGATATCCAAATTATGGTTGTCAAAAAAAATTAATATGGATCATTTTCGGGTTTAGGATAATAAAATTGATGGAAAATATACACACAGACACACACAGACACGCACATATAAATATATATATATTCACTCTGTTTTTGGTTCGAAAATGGTGTTTTACAAATAATTACACTAAATACCAGTTTCCTACTGGAATAGTATTTTCTAACTAAACTTATATTCAACTGATAATGGGGTTTTCCACAAATGAAAAAAATTACATTAGAGTGGAAGGTCACTATAATTCCTTACTTTTCTACTAAAAAACAATAGATAAAAAGGTGGGGTAATTAGATGGTGGGTCAAAAAAATAAGAATATATTTTTGTTTCTAATCGAGTATGATCAGCCGACCCCCATTCTCTATCTCCTCCATCTCTCAGGGAGATCCCTCCTACAATAGATCCCAAATAGTAGGTGATCTACCATCATCTGGCTATAATGGGATCACATCCCTTATCCACGTTTGTTGCATCCATCCCCACCCTTTATTTCCCTTGGACACCGCACCTCCAGCGCACCCAGTCACTACCTCACAATGCCAACACCACCCACAACCCTCGACCCTCTTCCACTACAAAGTCATTTCTCAACCTCCACTTTTGCTGCAAAACCCAACCCACCACAGATTTATCCATTACCTCCCACAAAACCACATCCCTATGTTGTACCGAGATCCCCAGATCCTAGCATTGATGTTCTCTCCCATCCATATTCTAATTATCCTTAATTGAAACCCCTATCATCCATCCCTATATCCCAATGTCGGACCACACACAAGCTGGGAACCTTGTCGAGGTACCCATGACAATTCATTTGACTCACAATGATTATGTTTGTATTTTCTTTTTAGGATCCCCTTGTATTAAACATGGGCGGGTATTTCTGACCTGAAAAGGCTCAGGTGTGGCCTTCCTAGATCAAAACACCCTTGAACGATGTTTACCCATCCTTATGCTATATTTTATCTAATTATTTAATTTTGATAGATACATGTAATTATATTTTAAATAAGACGACCTCTCCATTGTCAATTTTACTATATTAATATTTATAGGGGTCTAAAAACCTGGTTAAAAGTGATTTATTTTTTACTTCTAACTCTGAAGATCCCATTTCCAGCAAGTGAGTATTTTTGTTATGTGACAACCCTGCTTTTTATTACAACTTAAACATGCTTTATTACATAAAACTTCACTTGATACAATAAAGAAGATCGAGAGGTTTAGTGTCTTTGGGGCTTAGGATCATTACATAATAACTTTAAACATGAAATACAACATCCTTATTGAAAACTTCCTTTACATGACCACTACATTCCTTCGTACTTAGCATTGCATGGGATAGCCTGAGGACATGCATAAGAAAAGGGTGAGCTATAAAGCCCACTAAGGGAGTACATAATGAATAACATGAGGAGTACAATACATGTTAGGCAATAGGCATATCAATAGAGCATAAGAGAGACATGAACATAAAGGCATGATAAAGCATGATAATCATAACATGGAAATGTGGCAACAACACTTAACATTGAATTAGCATGAGCCAAGGCTCATTGCACATGGAGCATGAGTAAACCCTCATTGCACTTGAAGCACGAGTAAAACCTCGTTGCACTTGATTTAGCATGAGTCAACACTCATTGCACATGACGTATCATGATACTATACTTTACCCAATGCATTGGAGCGCTATAAAGGGCGCACCCTTCTTAAACATTTCATTTCATGCATAAGTGTGCCACATGGATCATAAAACATGGATTCATAAAACATAATAATTTCTTCCACGATAAAGGAAAGTGGAATTCATACATGAAACTTTACAATCAATAAGTAAATGTGCATAAAGGTGAATACCCTTGATGGAGAAATGGGCATGGTATTCACTACACAATGACATTGGCTTAGAAAATCGGTGCGATTTCGGCAGCGTAACGGCGTGACATAAGAACTCATAAAAAAGGTTGATGAGAGAGAAAGGGGTTCCTCATCATATTTACATGTAATGGACAGTAAGGAGGTCATATAGATACATGTCCCAACAATTGAAAAGGAATTTAGATTCATGATACAAAAGTATTGCTTGAATATAGAAGAGGAGAAAAAGGTTCCTTTCGGAATTTCAGCATAGTAACGGGTGTACATGGGAGGCATTTAATGAGAGAGAAAGGGGTCTCCCATCATTCAAACAATAAGAGGGCAGTATGGGAGAGGTGCGAAACCATACCCCAACATTCATAAATGAAATGAAAAGGGCAATACAACTTAAAGAAAATTGACAAAAATGAGAAAGGAAGAAAAACCCTTACTTGGAAGTGTGCTTCCAAAGGCTAGAGAGAGGCTTGTGAGAGGCTTCTTGGGAGCTTGGGGCACCTTGAGAGGATTCTAGAGAGAGTAGGGCAGAGTTTGGACGAACTTCAAGGGCTTTGAGTGAGGAGGAAGTGGGAGCTTGGGTGGGTTTATATAGGAAAGGTGAGAGAATTCTTTATTATTTAGGTTTGGGACCCCTTATATTAAAATAATCCAAACCACAAACCATCCCATGGTATTTGCCCATGGTTTCTGGAAAAGGGAAGAGGAAAACAATATTTTACAAGGCCAAGGTCCGAACTTATTAAAAAATTAGGGTTGATTAAGTGGAGGTGAGTCACACTCCCATGGAAATTAATTTAAAAAGGCAAAGTGTTGAATAAGTCTTGAGGGCTCCATTAATGCTTTAAAAAGTGATTCAAACAAACCCAAAACCTCATTATTTTAATGATAAAACACATATTGGCCGAACATAAGGATTATGGTATTTTATTACATCACCATTGGGTCATTATGATGTCATAAAACACATTATATATTTAAATGGTATTTAATTTTTACCCAAAAATTTGACTGTCTCAGAAAATTATGAAAAATTCACCGTTGGATAATTTCGACGTCCTGATTCCAAAAATAATATTTATTTTATCTAAATAATTTTCTAAATATGTGAATTTTCACTTTTAAAATAAAAACCGACATTTATAAAAAATTCACGAGTTTTGACAGAAATGGCTTTCAAACCTTAATAAAAATTTTAATTGCATAAAATTATAAGATCATTTATATTTAATAAAAATTAATTTAATATTAATAATAATATTTTATTAAAATATTATTTAATTCAAAAATCCTTTAATTTAATAAAATATAGTTCTTAATTAAATAATAACTAAAAACATCATTTGTACTTTAAAAACTAATTACAATGCATCAAAAATGACTAGAAATTATATTCATTATTATATACAAAAATAATGTACATGAACATGGTGCTACTTATTTGTTACATAACCCCTTAAAATAGCCGCATAAGACCTAAGGGTAAGGTGTGAGATGGTGACCGACTCTTGGGGTTGCTCGGATAACATCGCTCGAGTGGTGATCTCTATCAACTTCCATTTTTCCCGTAGACGATCACGTTCGAGCTTGACTTGATGAAGCTCAGCTTGGGCTTGGTCAAGGGCAAAGCCCAAAGACGCCACCTCCTTTCCGAGCTCCGACAAATGGGCTTCGTAAGGGGCAATTCTACTGGATGAGGCCATCGCTTCCTTTGTCTGAGTAGAAAATTGGTTCGTTAAAGCCTCATATTTAAACTACCCAGATGATCACTGTTCAACGGCTATAAAAGTAACGGTCACAAATCTTAACGTTAAACTAAAGAAGTTGACATCATATAAAAACATAAAGAAACCTTTAACTGGATCAAGAGGGATTTTCCATTAATGAAATTTTGGGTCGTTACAACATTCCCCCCTTAAGAAATTTCGCCCTCGAAATTTTCCTTTTCCCACACTAAAACAAATGTGGGTAACTTAGCTTCATCATATCCTCCGACTCCCAAGTTGCTTCTTCAAACTTGTGGTTTCTCCACAACACCTTGACGAGGGGCATTGTCTTATTTCGTAGAACTTTTTCTCTATGATCTAAGATCTTCACTGGTTGCTCCTCATAAGAAAGATCGTCTTCTAATTGTACCACCTCGGAAGAGAGTACATGTGAAGGGTCTGGTATGTACTTCCTTAAGAGGGATACATGGAAGACATCATGAACCTTGGCCATAGTAGGTGGAAGTGCTAGTCGATAGGCCACAGCCCCAACACGATCAAGAATCTCGAATGGGCCGATGTACCTTGGACTTAACTTCCCTTTCTTTCCAAACCTCATGACCTTCTTCCACGGAGATATGCGTAAAAACACCATGTCTCCGACTTTAAACTCAAGGTCTCGTCGACGATTATCCGCATAACTCTTCTGTCGACTTTGGGCTGCCTTGATATGCTGCTGAATGGTTTTCACCTTCTCCACCATTTCATCGACCATTTCTGGTCCAAGCAGCTTACGTTCACCGACCTCATCCCAACATGCCGGTGTTCTACACCTTTTCCCATACAGGGCTTCATATGGTGCTATTTGGATGCTCGAGTGGAAACTATTATTATAAGAGAACTCAACTAGGGGAAGATGTTGATCCCATCCTCCTTTAAAGTCCATTGAGCACGCTCTCAACATATCCTCAAGTGTTTGGATAGTCCGCTCGGATTGGCCATCAGTTTGAGGATGATAGGCCGTACTGAAGTTCAGTTCAGTATTCAGAGCATGTTGAAGACTCTTCCAAAACTTAGAGGTAAATCTTGGATCTCGGTCCGACACAATAGATAGTGGTACTCCATGCAACCGTACCACTTCCCTGATATATATCTGTGCCAGTTGATCCAAAGAGAAATCCTCTCGAATAGCAATGAAGTGTGCAGTCTTTGTAAGACGATCCACAATAACCCAGATTGCATTGTTGCTTTTGGATGTCCTTGGAAGTCCAGTGACGAAGTCCATGGTGATGTTCTCCCATTTCCATTCTGGTATGGGCAATGGTTGCATCATCCCCTTAGACTTCTGCCTCTCTGCCTTCACTTGCTGACACACCAGGCACTTTGATGTATATTCGGCGATCTCCTTCTTCATATTATCCCACCAAAAGTTTTCTCGGAGATCTCGATACATCTTTGTGCTCCCTGGGTGAATAGAGAAATTTGAACTATGTGCATCATCCAAAAGTTCCTTCTTCAGCTCCGAACTTGATGGGACACATAGTCTTTTCCCAAACCGCACAATTCCTTCTTCATTAACATTAAACTCTGAGGATTTTCCCTTTTTGATAGCTTCCACTTTTTCTTGGATTCTCGCATCATCCTTTTGAGCATCCTTTAACCTTTCCAAAAGAGATGGTTGGGCAATCATTTGTGAAAGGATTGATGATGTTCCCTTCTTTATGATTCCCACGTCCATCTTCATCAAGTCTAAGAAGATTGGATCCTTCTCAATTCTCATCATTGATAGAATTGCTGGATCCTTTCTACTTAGGGCATCCGCCACCTTGTTCGCCTTCCCAGGGTGGTAATGTATTGAACAGTCATAATCCTTGATGAGCTCTATCCATCTTCTCTGGTGCATATTAAGATCTTTCTGTGTGAATATATATTTAAGACTCTTGTGGTCAGTATATATCTCACATTTCTCCCCATAGAGATAATGCCGCCAGATTTTCAAGGCGAAGATCACCGCCGCCAACTCCAGATCATGCGTTGGATAGTTTCTCTCATGGATTTTCAACTGTCTTGAGGCATAGGATATCACTTTATCATTCTGCATCAGCACACATCCTAAGCCCTTCTTCGAAGCATCACTGAATACCACAAAAAGCTCCCCACTTGTGGGTAAAGTGAGCACAGGTGCAGTGATAAGCCTCCTTTTCAACTCCTTGAAGCTTTCTTCGCATTCATCACTCCAAGCAAACTTTACTCCCTTTCGAGTTATCTTGGTAAGAGGGTTGGAAAATCGTGAGAAGTTTCTCACAAATCGTCGATAATATCCAGCTAACCCCAAGAAGCTACGGATATCAGTTACCGATGTTGGCCTCGGCCATCCCTCAATTGCATCTATTTTGGAGGGGTCCACAGATATCCCATTGCTTGTGATGATATGGCCCAAGAATGAGACCTCCTTCAACCAGAACTCACACTTGCTGTACTTGGCATAGAGCTTCTCCTTGCGCAAAGTCTCCAGTACAGTTCTTAAATGCTCCTCATGGTCCTCCTTGGTTTTGGAGTATATCAGAATATCATCTATAAAGACTACCACAAATTTATCTAGGTAATATCTAAAGACTCTATTCATCAAGTCCATGTATATTGCTGGAGCATTGGTGAGTCCAAAAGGCATTACTATGAATTCATAGTGCCCGTACCTTGTACGAAAAGCAGTCTTGGGGATATCTTCCTTCTTCACCCTTACTTGATAATATCCCGACCGCAAGTCGACCTTGGAGAAGTATTGAGCTCCACGCAGCTGATCAAACAAGTCATCGATTCTTGGGAGAGGATACTTGTTCTTTATCGTGATTTTGTTAAGTTCACGATAATCGATGCAAAGCCGCATTGACCCATCCTTCTTCTTGACGAAGAGGACTGGTGCACCCCATGGTGATGCACTTGGGCGTATAAACCCTTTATCCAGATTCTCCTGTAGTTGTTTCTTCAGTTCTTCATGCTCAACCACAGCCATTCTATATGGAGTCTTGGATATTGGTAGCGCCCCAGGTATAAGTTCAATTGAGAACTCAACATCTCTTCTTGGAGGAAGACCAGGAAGTTCCTCGGGAAATACTTCAGCGAATTCCCTCACAATAGGCATTTCTTCAAGGGTGGTTTCTTCCTTGGACTCAATCATCTGAGCCAGATATGCGTGCTCATAAGGCAGTAATATCCATGCTTGAGATTATGGAGCTAAAGGAGATTCATCTTCCTCCTGACACTTGTAAAGAATCGGGGGTCGATTCTCCATATGGAGTGTGATTTCCCTCTCCTGACAATTTATGTTGGCTCTATATAAGGAAAGCCAATCCATGCCAAGAATTGCATCAAATTCCACCAAAGGGAGTATGACGAGGTTCGCCGGGAAATTCAATCCACAGATTATAACAGGGGAGGACTTATACTCATGGGATGCAATGATTGCCCCATTTGCCGTACTCACCGACATCTTTACTTCCATGACTTGTGGTGGTGCATGGATTATTCTACTAAACTTTTGAGATATAAAAGAATGCGTAGAACCTGAATCAAAAAGTACGTTCGCTATTCTTGAATGAATAACTAGCGTACCTGTCACCACTTCGTTGTCGGGGTTCACTTCGGCAGAAGTGATGGCAAAAGCTCTTCCTTGCTGTCTTGGAGGTTGTTGATTGCCTCCGATAACCCTTGGATTAGGGCACTGATTCGCAAAATGACCTGGTTCTTTGAATTTGAAGCATTGAACAACGCGTTGAGGTTCGAACGGAGCGTTCCTCCCCTCCGTCGCAGCCGCGGGTCCTTCTTGCTGACAGTTAACAGCTAGGTGCCCTTCTCTTCCACATTTGAAGCATTTTCTTGTCCCCCTAAGGCAATTTCCAGGGTGCTTCTTTCCACACTTTTGGCAAGTGGGGTGCTGGAATTTCTTAGCGCCGTTGGATTTATCCATCGGACCACCAGCATTGAAGTCCACCTTCCGCTTCTTGTCCCCATGATACCCCTGTGATTCTCCGATCTCCATTTCAACCTTTAGGGCACATCGGACAATTTCCTCATAGCTGTCGAAGTCACGGATCGCTAATGCTTTCCGCAAGCTAGGCTTCAGCCCACCAAAGAAGCGGTCAACCTTGCATTCGGGGGTAACGACAAAGCCGGAAGCGTATCGTGCAAGCCTTGTGAAGTTTGCCTCGTACGCTCCCACAGATTCCTCATCTTTCTGCTTGAGGGAAAGGAAGTCCCTTTCCATCTTAAGACGGAGGGTGCGTGGAAAATATTTATCGAAAAACATCTTCCGGAATACCTTCCATTCCAAAGCCTCGATCTCCTCCTCAGGCTTCGTATTTTTGATCAACGTCCACCATTGATCAGCTTCACCCTCCATACGATAAGCCGCCAGGAGAACCTTCTCTTTTTCAGAGCATTGGAGGATGGAGAATATCCTTTCAATGGAGTTGATCCATTGTTCAGCAATCGTGGGATCGGATGATCCACTAAAAGTAGGAGGCCTTTGTCTCATGAAGCTTTCAATAGCGACTTGTTCTTTCTTAGGGGGGGTTGAACGTTCCTCTTGACCAGTGTTTCTATTCAAAACTTGAGTTAGCTGAGAGAGAAGCGTGACAAAGTTCGCGATTCCCGCTCCCATTGGATTGGGCATCTCATTGGTACAATCATCACACTGATCTTCACAACGGTTGTTAGCCCGAGTTCTCCTATTACCGGCCATTGGCTGGAATAAAAGGAAAGTTAGGGGTAACACATAGAGGGTAATCCAAAGACAAAAGTTGTTGACTTATAAATAAACTTTAATCTCTTCAACTCATGAGTCTATAAGATTCAATCCAGGCTTTTCATGATCTTCCTTCTAACATATATTCTTAGGGGCATTTTTCCCTTAATAAGGGTTCATACTAAGATTGTAAATTTATCAAAACATATCCCCCGTGAGTGTCGTAACCAAGAGTGCAGCAAGGCCCGTTGTCGTGCACCAGTTCCCGTTCGAGTCTAGCTCAAAGCGGTGTTTTCGGGTTTTACCCCTAGGATACATCTGTGCCAGAGCCGCCTCTACCTGCTCGTATCCAGACAGGGATGTATTTGTTTGATAAACCACTTACTTAGTATTTACCAAAATTTAGGGATGTTTTTATTATGCTTAGTCTTGTATCTAAGGCTTTACTAGGGTTTCCTAATCCCAAAAATAACTAAACCTATCCTCTGATACCAACTGTGACAACCCTGCTTTTTATTACAACTTAAACATGCTTTATTACATAAAACTTCACTTGATACAATAAAGAAGATCGAGAGGTTTAGTGTCTTTGGGGCTTAGGATCATTACATAAAAACTTTAAACATGAAATACAACATCCTTATTGAAAACTTCCTTTACATGACCACTACATTCCTTCGTACTTAGCATTGCATGGGATAACCTGAGGACATGCATAAGAAAAGGGTGAGCTATAAAGCCCAGTAAGGGGGTACATAATGAATAACATGAGGAGTACAATACATGTTAGGCAATAGGCATATCAATAGAGAATAAGAGAGACATGAACATAAAGGCATGATAAAGCATGATAATCATAACATGGAAATGTGGCAACAACACTTAACATTGAATTAGCATGAGCCAAGGCTCATTGCACATGGAGCATGAGTAAACCCTCATTGCACTTGAAGCACGAGTAAACCCTCGTTGCACTTGATTTAGCATGAGTCAACACTCATTGCACATGACGTATCATGATACTATACTTTACCCAATGCATTGGAGCGCTATAAAGGGCGCACCCTTCTTAAACATTTCATTTCATGCATAAGTGTGCCACATGGATCATAAAACATGGATTCATAAAACATAATAATTTCTTCCAAGATAAAGGAAAGTGGAATTAATACATGAAACTTTACAATCAATAAGTAAATGTGCATAAAGGTGAATACCCTTGATGGAGAAATGGGCATGGTATTCACTACACAATGACATTGGCTTAGAAAATCGGTGCGATTTCGGCAGCGTAACGGCGTGACATAAGAACTCATAAAAAAGGTTGATGAGAGAGAAAGGGGTTCCTCATCATATTTACATGTAATGGACAGTAAGGAGGTCATATAGATACATGTCCCAACAATTGAAAAGTAATTTAGATTCATGATACAAAAGTATTGCTTGAATATAGAAGAGGAGAAAAAGGTTCCTTTCGGAATTTCGGCATAGTAACGGGTGTACATGGGAGGCATTTAATGAGAGAGAAAGGGGTCTCCCATCATTCAAACAATAAGAGGGCAGTATGGGAGAGGTGAGAAACCATACCCCAACATTCATAAATGAAATGAAAAGGGAAATACAACTTAAAGAAAATTGACAAAAATGAGAAAGGAAGAAAAACCCTTACTTGGAAGTGTGCTTCCAAAGGCTAGAGAGAGGCTTGTGAGAGGCTTCTTGGGAGCTTGGGGCACCTTGAAAGGATTCTAGAGAGAGTAGGGCAGAGTTTGGACGAACTTCAAGGGCTTTGAGTGAGGAGGAAGTGGGAGCTTGGGTGGGTTTATATAGGAAAGGTGAGAGAATTCTTTATTATTTAGGTTTGGGACCCCTTATATTAAAATAATCCAAACCACAAACCATCCCATGGTATTTGCCCATGGTTTCTGGAAAAAGGGAAGAGGAAAACAATATTTTACAAGGCCAAGGTCCGAACTTATTAAAAAATTAGGGTTGCTTAAGTGGAGGTGAGTCACACTCCCATGGAAATTAATTTAAAAAGGCAAAGTGTTGAATAAGTCTTGAGGGCTCCATTAATGCTTTGAAAAGTGATTCAAACAAACCCAAAACCTCATTATTTTAATGATAAAACACATATTGGCCGAACATAAGGATTATGGTATTTTATTACATCACCATTGGGTCATTATGATGTCATTAAACACATTATATATTTAAATGGTATTTAATTTTTACCCAAAAATTTGACTGTCTCAGAAAATTATGAAAAATTCACCGTTGGATAATTTCGACGTCCTGATTCCAAAAATAATATTTATTTTATCTAAATAATTTTCTAAATATGTGAATTTTCACTTTTAAAATAAAAACCGACATTTATAAAAAATTCACGAGTTTTGACAGAAATGGCTTTCAAACCTTAATAAAAATTTTAATTGCATAAAATTATAAGATCATTTATATTTAATAAAAATTAATTTAATATTAATAATAATATTTTATTAAAATATTATTTAATTCAAAAATCCTTTAATTTAATAAAATATAGTTCTTAATTAAATAATAACTAAAAACATCATTTGTACTTTAAAAACTAATTACAATGCATCAAAAATGACTAGAAATTATATTCATTATTATATACAAAAATAATGTACATGAACATGGTGCTACTTATTTGTTACATAACCCCTTAAAATAGCCGCATAAGACCTAAGGGTAAGGTGTGCGATGGTGACCGACTCTTGGGGTTGCTCGGATAACATCGCTCGAGTGGTGATCTCTATCAACTTCCATTTTTCCCGTAGACGATCACGTTCGAGCTTGACTTGATGAAGCTCAGCTTGGGCTTGGTCAAGGGCAAAGCCCAAAGACGCCACCTCCTTTCCGAGCTCCGACAAATGGGCTTCGTAAGGGGAAATTCTACTGGATGAGGCCATCGCTTCCTTTGTTTGAGTAGAAAATTGGTTCGTTAAAGCCTCATATTTAAACTACCCAGATGATCACTGTTCAACGGCTATAAAAGTAACGGTCACAAATCTTAACGTTAAACTAAAGAAGTTGACATCATATAAAAACATAAAGAAACCATTAACTGGATCAAGAGGGATTTTCCATTAATGAAATTTTGGGTCGTTACATGTTATATGATGAGGATGTTGTAAGTCATGGACCCCGCCAAGTTGAGGAAAATATAAATGATAAATAGATTCACTCGATGGTAAAGAGCTACATCATGATTCAAGACATGACTCTTGTATGATTCCCATGGATCATGGTTGACCATATAAGTTTAAATGGGTCCACCAATCATATATGCTAAAGACCAGTTGGGTTTTTTCCCATTATCCAGTGTTTGTTGCTTTATTCATTTTCATGGAAGTGGGAAACCCATAAAATCAAAAATAGAAAAATGCATAAATATGGGATGAATATATTATTATTACTTTCTTGTTACGAGAAAGGAAACACAATATGAATGTATTAATAGAAAAATATTACATCTATTGAATATAATTAAAATCCCTCAATGAAATATTATTTCAAAAATGCATACCATCGTTTAAATTTCATCAAAACTAGGTGAATGGGGTTGTTTTTAACTAGTGTTCAGGGTCCATATGACAACCAATGTGTTCTTATGAGATTTATGTGTTAACTTAACTGATTTTGAAAATATCTAAGTTATTAAATATAGTCGGCTACAAAACCATATGAAATATTTAAGTAAATCATTTTATGATTTTAGAAATTGGGACATCACTCAAAAGATAAATGATCTTATAGTTAATGTGGTTACCCATTAAAAACAATACCTTGATATTTCTAAGTAGTGTAATAGTAAATATTTGTAGACAATAAGTATAATTTCAAATGATATTTACCTCTAGAATCTTCAGGTGACAGAATATTACGACTCTAGTATAGAGGGATTATAGACTTTGATAAAATATTGGGAAATTTTTGTTTATTTATTTAATTTTTAATGTCTAAAGAGTTTGTAACACCCCAAGATTTCATAGTATGTTATGACTTCAAATTAATTCAATAACATGTGCTACACACAACAACTTGTTCATGTGCACCACGACTTACCAAACTAGCCATTCAAAAAGCGGTTATGAATTGTATTAAATGCATTTTGAATTTTAACATTTATATTTTTTTCTTATATATATTATATGAACAAATACTTTTTTCACATAAAAGAAGGATTTTTCAGAAAATTCAATTTTATCACTTTTTAATGGAGAACCCTTTTTAAGTCCAATATTTTAAACTTATATATATTCAATTTTAAAAAATAAACTTCTTCTTTATAATTGGGACATAAGAATTTATTTTTGATGATTTTTGGGGCTTTTCTGACAACTTTCATATTTGGGTGAATAGTGAAAATACTAAATTTAAATTGAAAACAACTTTTTTATTTAAAATACCTCATAGTGTTCAATTTTACATTTGAATTTTTTGGGAGTATAATTAGATTATATTTTTTATCATTTAATACAATTTAAGTCATTATAAGTAATTTCACATTTAAATTTGACATAAACACATGTCAATCTTTTGATAATTTTTTCTTTTTAAAAACCTGTTTTTTGGTTTTGCAAATTGTAATAAATTTTACAGTCATAAATGTGAATTATATGTTTTGAATTTGGTAAAATAGACTTAATTTTTGATTAATAATATAAAATTTATCTTAGGTTATGTTATTGGTATTTTTTTGAAAACATTCAATTTTTTATGAATAGTGAAAAATATTGCGTTATTATTTAAAACCGAGTATTTATTTTAATAATTATTTATTTTATTTTAATTTACATTATGTAAAAATATATACATAATACCTATATATGTTCAATATAATTCATAAAATTAATTTTAATAAAATTTTGATATATAAAATTTTATTGATCTTTTTACCCTCTTTAACCCACCTTCTAGGAGCATTTACAAAATTGCATAAAACATAATTTTATCCCTTCTGTGGGTATAATTTAAAAAATCAGAGAAACATAGATTACATCATTATGTAAAATTTGGTTCAATAATATGAAAAAAATTTGTGAATAGTTACATTTGACTTTTATTTACCACAGTTAAAAGTAAATATGGTAATTAAGCATAAAAATGATTTTATAATTACCCTAAAACTTATCCTAATTCTATTGGATATGTGTATTACGAAAACACAAACCTTAGGAATAAAATATGATCCTTTTGGTCTACTTGGATTTGATTTTTATATTTATTATTATTTTATTTAAAGAAGAGTTAAAAGTGTAAAAATTCAACGTTTAATAACTAAACAATTTTTAATATAGGGTTATATATAATATAAATTAGACTATAAATATTATGTATAAATCTAAAAAGGTTTATTACTTCATGGCATTTTATTTATAATTTTTAGACATTAAATAACTAAATTTATTTATGACATAATGATGATGCAGTAATTACCATATTAATGAATGAATCAAATAAATGGTATTATAAATATTAAAATATGTATAATTTCAACGTTTTTATGACATAAAATAATTTTTTAGGTGAATATGACATTTTTTGGTTGATTCAATGTATATTTTTTTAAGTATTCAAGTTGTGATGACTTTCACAAAAACCAAGTACTAAATATTGTCGAAATTGACCTAAATATGTTTTTAAAACAAATATTATATTTCTAAATTAAATAATATTCCTCATAATCCAATGATCATCCAAATTGATCAAATAATATTATATAGTTCATTAATTATCCACTTGAGGTTATCTTGGATGTTTATAGTATGTTTATTAACCTTATTCGGTAAGAATACAAGAAGGCACGGTAAAAGTAAAACTATTTAACTAAGAGTAAAATATAAATGATATGGTTAATATGGTGACCTCAACCTGTCTAAAACCTTTTGGTTGAGTGGTTTTAGACCCATCACCGTTTTATACTAGAGATAAATCATTTTTGATCCATTAGAAACTGAAATTGATTTTATTATAAAATAATATTTCATGCTTTTTCTAAAGTGACTCTCACCTCTCTTATAAAAGGATACTTACCCTTATCTCAAAATCACACCTCCAAAGACCTTTTACTCAACCAAACCCTACCCAAATATCCTCCCAACATCACTAACTTCAAACTATAGTCCTTAAATAAATTATGAAGGAATACTAATGGGACCTTTTGATCAACTCAAAAGGAACAACCCGAAGAAGAGGTAATAATTTCACCACCCTCTTTCAAGTTATTATCTTCTTCCACTTCCTCTTTCTTTGTTGTTTCCATAAAAAAAATATAGTACCTCCAATATACATTTATGTTATTATAAATATATTACAACCATATTCATTGTTCTATTCATCCTTTATATGACAAAGTCACCATACGGGCGTACGTACGACTTACTATCTCCACATCGTGGTGTAGTGGGTTATTCGAACACTTCATTGTATGGATAGGTATAATAATGAGTATAACTAATGTAAATAATAAATATAACATGTTAATTATTATTTATATATGTTATAACATCCAATTCCATACGATTTCACCATCAATATAATGATATTGTCACTCGTGCGTACGTACGGATTACCATCTCCACGATGTGATGAGATTCATTTCCAAATTCACTATTCAATGATGATTATAAAAATATATATTAATAATAATTATGTAATGTATGACTTATTAATTCTACTTAATATATATATGTATGTATGTATGTAATTACATATATCTTATTAACTCACTTTCATTCAATATGATATGGAAACAGAAACAACATTTATGCGTACGTATGACCTACCATCCCCATAAACCGTGTTTTCCATTTCATATATCTATATATTATATATATTTATATTATAAATATATATGATATATAAATCATGTGTTATATTCTAGAAGTATTTAAATCATGATCTAAATCATGTGATCAATAATAACAAGTTAAAACATGTTCGATAAAGAAAATGATTATTACCTAAAATGATAATTTAATATGGAAATAATTATTGAATGGGTTGTATAATGTCATAAATAAATCACTTATGATATAATAAACTTGAATATGGTTCTGGTATAATTTAATAATGTAAAATGGTCATTCTATAGGTGGTTAAATGTACCCTCAACCAAAGGAAAGTGCAAGGCAAGGGTTAATTCGTCAATCTCATTATTATTCAAGATTGTTTATGTGCATGTTTTAACTGGGACATATTTATTATCCATGTATAGATTTCATAAATTGTTTTCAAAGGGATTTTTTTAAGGGGAAAGTTTACTAAAACATCATTTTAAATTTTTTAAAGATTTATTTTTCTAAACCATTCTCATTAATGTCCATGTTTTCAAAATGGTTTTAAGGATTTATATATATGGAAATGAATATTTAAAAATGATAATTAATTTCAAATGATTCAAATTGTTATGGGAATATTTATTCAAAATTATCTTTTAAATTACTTCCTTTATAAATTTTCTGATTTTTAAAATTTTTCATGAAAATGGATATTTTTTTCAATGATTTTTACTAATCATTTTTAACTATGTCAACATCCTTTACAGGATATTATTATTGATCGAGGTTTATTTATTATAATAAAATATTTCATATTGTATTGAATGTGTTATGATATACTTGACTATGGATGTGTTATTTTAAAACCATTCATGGTTTATGGTAAAATTATTAAGATTTTGTATGATAGTTTTAATACTAATGTTTATGTTATGTATACACCTTTTCATATGAGGAATGCATTGGACATAGTAAGTGATGGGTGGAGCCTGCTATAGCTCCTCAATGCATTGGTATGTCTCATGAGAAAAACTAGTGTCTTGTCACAAGGCCTTGAAGAAAATATTATTTATAGTATTGGAACAAGGACTTGACTATGTGGTTATGAAGTCTAGCATTAAAATTTCCATCATTATGAAATTGGCTATTGATATTTCATGTGGTTATTCGAATAGTATAATATAAATGTGAATAAGTAGATGGAATTATTTGATTTATATTGGCCATATTAGGACGAATTTTTTGTTTAAAAGGCTTATGTTTAAGTCATATACATTGCATTAAATGATTATTCTTATTTAAGAAAGTTTCTGCTATATTGTTATACCTACTGATAATTTGAGCTAACCCCTTTCTTATGTTTTATTTTCCCAAGATTCCAAGAAGTGATTTATGATTGATATGTAGTGTAAAGATAAGGGATTAATGGTGTTCTCAAAATGATCATTTATGTTGTGTTTTATTTTATAATGTGTAATGTAACATTCTTGTGTGTAATCAATTTTCCAGGACTGCTAAATTGATTGTTCCTTCATTACTTGATTCCATCTAATCATGCTAATGTATTAAAATAGTGCACCGAATCTAGGTAACTGGGTTCAAGGCGTTACATAGATAATCAAGATAAAATTACAATCTGATTGATTTTTTGTAGAAAATGGAAAGTAATACCACAAATAAGAAATGGATATTATTTGGAAAATTCCATTTCTTTTCCAATAAGAGATTCAAATATTATTAAAGGGACTTGCACAAAGTACTGAAACATCATAAATTCAAGGTGTTGGTGTCCCAGATACATTTTAATCCACAACATTAAATATGCACACAAGTGACTCATGGATGAGGTGTGTGATGGTTATGTCATAATTCTATGCTTAAGATCTTATGTGAGTACTGGATACAACATCATGAAATGGATGATATTACATGTGTCCTCATCTCTGAGAAATAGATGAGGAGAAAGGAAATAGAAGATATAAATGAATTATTATTTCACATGATATGTGTAAATGAATGGAGGAGCGTCATCTTTCAAGACATCTCGTTCTTATATCTTTTTCAACTTGTTGCTACAGTTTCATTTATTATTACAAAGTGTACTATAAAAAGAAATTCATTTGTAATATTTTGAGTAAGGTTCTCAAAGAAATAAAAACATCAATGATATATTCAAATTTAATTCTTATCGCAATCAAGTTGAAAGACATGAAAAAAGTATAATGGAATTTGGAATGAAAATGGAACCTTATTAATATCTTTTAAATTAAATAACTATTATATAGGAGATTATTTCCTTCACATGTCCGGACATGAATATATTTAAGATTACGTTCTATAATATTAATTAAATAATTTTATAATTTATTATTCATTGTGTGTAATCATCTATTGTATATTTTGTTTCTATTATAATTTGTGGGTATTAAATAAAATATGCCTATTAAATATGTTTATTTTAATATTGTGACCATGTAAGTATTGGGACCTTACTATAAGTAAGTGTGTTATCCAAGAGGCTGAGAAAGGTGTGTTTCCTAATTTAGGACTCATAAATACACAACCTATAATTACCATGGTTAATGGTTCTAGTTCTACTTTTCATATGTATTATTAAAAAAATATGTCATGTGTCATTTGGACATAAGGATAAATTATTCTAGTTTTTAAATGAATATTTATTTGTGCTTAATACTCAACCAATAGTTCAATAAATATTGAATCATTAGCAATATGAGATGAATATAAAATGAATGACCAATATATATAGTTGTTGGAATATAATACTTTTTCATGAAAAAATATGTTGAATTAAATAATATTACTTGTATAATTTTAAAGTGTTTATATTTTAATACCTAAGGTATTATAAAAACCTGTATGTGCTTATTTTTGGAGAAATAAACCATTAGAAAAAAAGGTTCTCTAAAAAACATCGAAAAATACTTCTGCTAGATAGAATAACGTATCCCACTGAGAATCTATAGTTATATTCCAGAACATCATAGGATACCTTTTTTATTTTTATGGATTGGGAATGTTATGTATGGTATTAACATGGTCAGAAAATGTGAGTTGTTTTAGGCTGGTGTACAAAAGAATATCTTGATCAGGATTCCATCGATCATTATAATGTAGCACAGATTAATTACTAAACAAACATTACCATATCCACATTAATGTTATAATTCTTATAAAGAGAATCAAATAAGACTCTATCATTTAATACTTGATAAAAAAATTAGAATATATTAATTCATAAATTAAAACTTCCTTGTACACATTAGAGTCATAATGTATGTAAAAGGATCATCAATTTTAAAAGTCATTCATTGTAAATACTTCTATTTTTCAAGACATTCATAAAAAATAATTACTTTATCCCTAAAAAATGTCAACTATTTACAAAAATTGATATTATATGAGTTATGGTATGATATAAATCCATTATGTCAAATGAACAAGTGTTAAATGAAAATTGTTTGTTAAGGATATGAAAAAAATTCCATCAAGAAAAACAAAATGTGAATATATTGTAAATATCATATTTTGTATACAGAAATTAAAGAAAAATATGATATAAAAAAGTTATTGTAAATATAATAGACTATATTTCTATATAAGGGTGCATATCTATATTTTAGATATTGGTAGAATGATTGAATTGGGTTTTGTTAATGCCAGATATGCACAACATGTTTTCATAAGAATGAGTTCCACTAGAGGCGTGGAAGAGAGTGTTCTAGATATTTATATTATGTGGGAAGGTTAAAATCATTATGAGGGTTTCATATTCATTGTTTCTAGTGATACCATATTGATTGGGACCAAAAATTACTATTTTAAGTAGATGGAAATTATATAATATTGAATATATCAATTTAAATTCAATAATGGATTCCATGAATCAATGTACATGGGAATTATTTTTTGAATATTGTTGTGGTGTATTCAGGTGAAATGATACTTAGATAGTACAAGTGTTGTACCAATAAGGATCTATTGGTAATAATAAGTCATTATATTTAAAGCCATTATAATTTTACTGTTCATATCTACATTCTATGATTGTTTTATTAAGCATTGGATGTCAAGACAACCAATAATGGAGGGTGTCAATACGATGAAACCATTATGGTATGGTGATATCATATAATCCCTGTAAGGTGTGAAAGTTAATGAATTCCATTTTTGTATTAAAGTGACCAATAATATTATATAATATTCATTTTTAATGAATCTTTTCCATGTTTCTTCTGATGATTATTGGGAGAAATATTATTTTTAACATAATATATGATTGATAACATATGGAAAACAGTAATTTGGCATACAGTTACATGGGACTAGGATAAAAAACCCATAGATTAACTTAAAGAAAAAACCTATATTAAAAGGAACATGATGTACTAAGGTATATCTAACGTTTTCTTAGATGTGTTCAATCGTATATATAATGAAAATGAATTGAAAAATACAAGATGCGATAATTCAAGGGATATTATTTCCTAATTTCACATGGAAAAAATCTCTCCAAGGAGACATGTACGATAAATATGAGGATATTAATTTGGGAATTTGAAATACATACAAATATATGATGTATCAATCAAGAATTCCCTAATATGTATAATACATTATATTTCGAACATATTCTTTTTAGTTGAAAAAATAACTTTTAAATCTAGAATAATGATAAGTGATGCAATAAGAACTATTCATTTACACTTGAAGAAGTACAATGGATATGTTACTAATATGGGGAGTGGAATGGATACGTCTTTTTAAGGGACAAAAACTAGTGTTCTTGGGATACATGTGACCTAATATCATAGTTATGTTACAATAATGATCCATAAAATATCATTTTGTATTTTTGTAGTCATATCTATAAATACTGAGAATCTTTCATCTTTTATTGACACTTAATAACTTGTGTATATTATGAAATAATTTGTTTCTAGTTCATGGGATCTCACCTAGTAAGTAATTTTTAGTCAAAATGATAATTTTTTAACTACTAGTATCCATGATTTCATATTTGGATTGTTGATAAAATGATATAAACATGGTGTTTCCATCATTTTTTGAGACTTACGCAATGTGGTTTTATCACACATATCAAAATAGCCATGCAGTAGAGAAATCATGGATGCAAAAATTAAATCCATGACTCATCTGAATCATGATCTTATTTATTTGAGAGCTAACAAGGTTTGTCAGCGTGTGGGATCTAGTGCAACTGAGAGTGTTATTAATGTAGGTTTTGTAGAACCAACATTATCAGTTTTGTATTACCATTCCATGTATATAGTGATTTATTCATGATTTACACTTTCCATTATATTGTAGATATTTCTACATCAACTATTTAAATGGTAATGAACGTATATTTTTCTCATGTCAAACATTTATAGCAATTCATATGCTATAATTATAACCTTGGGATATTATGAAATTAATCGTAAACATATGTATTATGGTCCAGATATATCATACTGACTGGATACAGTTCATGTCATACTATCAGGTTTTGGGGGAACATAATATTGATACATCTTCTCATGAAGATCTCACTTGGTTATCTATTGTAGATAAGACCATGAGGCTATACCCTCCAATAAGAACACCACATTTTTTATGGTTTATTGGTTGACCCCTTATGAGAACATATTTATTATTCTTCAGACTGGATATCATTATCAATATATACCATTTTATTTTATACATTGATGCAAGAAAACAATTGTGACATTGAAGTCAGGGAGAGGTAGATTATGTTGGGTGCATTGTTGGTGGAATGGAATTTATTGAATGTTCTTTATAAATTTTTTTGTAATTAGGTGTTGTGGGTGTAATATATCAATACTAGTTGGTCATGATGGTAGTTCATTCATAAATCATTTTCCAAGGTAGTTAAAGTCATGTAAGTATAGTTATATCATATAATAATAAATAATGTATGATGAAGCAAGTGTGAGTCATGATTTATGATATATCCAAAGATAATGTGATTACTTTAAATGGTGTGTTTTTGTATGAAGGTTTTTGTTTCTATGAGTATTCCATGTCTTTTTAGGGGCTTCATGGGTTTATGGACTCCACTCATAACATATGAGTGGTATTGACTGCTTTCATGATAAGGGCCTAGAGTATCAAACACAATAATGTATTCAAGAATCTCTATATGCTAATGAATAAAAATATATGACATATTGGGCCCCACAATGTGGTCTAAGAGTATTCGAACTATTATCAACCACCAATGAATAAATAAATTCTTAATTATTCAAGTATTGAATAATTGGGTTAAAAATATTTATTAAAAGTATTCACAAGGTACATAGTGACTACATGAATAATATTATACAAATGAATATTATAATAATATTCAAGGTTCATTTAAAATTGTAAGAACAATGAGCCGAGTTAATGACTTAGGTTTGTCACATGATATCTTCAATAAATATTAAAATTATGTGATAAAATATATATAATTTTTATGACATGATTAGTTCATCATAACTATATATTTAATTCTTATTTAGTTCCCATTTTAAATCTGGGCCATGTGGACCACCTTATTGGTATCTCAACATCCACTATTTAAAGCATGAGATAAAATTATTCCAATTTTTATTCATTCATTTGAGATGAGATATTCTCTATCCTCCAACATTCTAGAGAGAGAAACCCATTCTCTGATAAACCAATCAATGAATATTTTCGAATGATCTATCGGATGGGATCATGCTAACTGTCTAGATGATGAAAGATTCAACGGAGCATAAAGACAGCACACAAAATTTTATGAACAGTGAGTGTTGAGATTCCTAGAGCATGTTTGGAAGATCTAGATTGATTCGTCTATGGATACATTGAGCAGTGATCCTTGGAAAATTTATATCATTAAATACACCATATAATTGAATGAGGTACTAGTTTATTTATTTAGTTCTTTTTAGATCTATAAAGATCATCAGACCTTTATATGGGAAAGGATCACCAGTAACAACATGTTTCATCACTCTAGTGGTGACATTTTTTATATTCCTAACCCACCAGCTTATACTGCATGCCCTGATACCAACATGACAATCAATGGTTGGATTGGAATATCAAATGTCACTTACCTTCCTTGAAAATTGGTGTGGAAAATATGTTGAGAAAGATAATCCATTCCCATGTTAACATCAAATTCAACCATATGAAGAATGAACATATTTTTAGAATGCACATTCAAATAAATTTTAACCAGAGATTAATTGTAACGACCCAAAATTTTTGAATAGTATATTAATTTATTCTTTACGATTTAATAGAGATGCTAATGGTTAATGAAGAAAAAATAGTCGATGTCTTCATCCAATAGACTCGAACCATATAAAGGATACTTATCAGAGCTTGGGATGGATGTGGCATCTTTGGGCTTCGCTTGGGACCAAGCCCAAGCCGAACTCCAGCGTGTCAAGCTTGAATGGAATCACCTAAGGGAGAAGATCAGGTTAGTGGAGATTACTACTTGGGAAATATTATTCAAGCCTCCATTAGAGTCTCTCAACATAGCACACCTTACACTTACGTGTTATTCTGGTGTAATAAGGGATTATGTAATGAGACTGTAGCTACTTTTTGATATCCTTTGAGATAACTAAAATTATGATTTCTTCATATGGTGAAGATTGTGATTTTTCAGATTTCAGAATAATAATAGGATGTATATTATGGATGAATTTTCAAAAAAGGGAATTTTTAAAATATTTATGTAAACCTTAAATAAAGAATGATATGTACGGATTTTCAAAAAATGGCCTTTTGCAAATGTGTTCAGTATGAAATTTAGAGCCTCATAAGATCAACATAATTTTTGGTGAATAGTAAATTATGAATAGTAATTTTACGCTTATAATTATTATTCTTACCAAATGGATTAGTAATTTCACTTAAATAAAGTATTAATATAATTTAAGAACCTTGATTAAGTAATGTGATTCAATAAAATAGGTAACAAACTATTTCAGAAATTATTAGTTAAGTATTAGTTTTTTTATGGTGAATAGTGTTTTTTATTTAAAAATTAAATTAAAATTATTTATGAAATTATTTTAATAAAATTGAGTTCATTTTTGAATTCAGATCATTGATATTATGTTAAGGTGAATTTTTGATATTTTTCTTAAAAAGTTGAATTTTCGGTGAATAATGAATTTCCAGTTTAGAGTTTCAGATGTTTAATGACATCATTAAGGATGTAATAATAATTTTATAACTCTCATAAAATTATGAATAGTAAGATAAGGTATGATATGTCCCATGTGTCCAATACCATGGGAAAATACCATGGGAAATACCATGGTTTTTCCAAGACCACCAATGAGGTGTCCCTTGGCCAATAATGCATTGTCCGTACACTTCCCCTATAAATACAAATACATTATCTCATAATTTCCATTCCAAAATCATCCTCAACTAATTTCTGGTCTCCTTACCTCCCATGGAGTCCTAACAAGGTTCCCTAAATCCTCCCATGGTCCCAAACTTCATGATTTAGAAATTACTCTTCAAGGTAAGGGATTCTTTCACTCTTCCCATTTTCAAATTTCTACTTTCATGTCAAGTCTTTCAAGTCAATTTTTTCTATGATTGGGTTTGATTTCTATATTCATCATTCTTTCTCTTTATTTTAACATGATGAGAGACTCTATGTAATATCATCAACTCATTTTTTTGATGTTTTAAGTGACGCTGTTAGGCTGTCGAATTCTTTATAAGTGAAATCTTATTTTTGTCATCCTTTCATGTTTTTCATTTCATATGGTATGTCCATAAAATTTCATTACCATGTTCTTATATCCTATATATTATGTCCCTATACTATTTCATGGATCATTTGTGAGTGGGTGACCCATGTCCCCTCTCTTTTCAATGTTTTCTAAAACCCTATAACATAGCCGTTTTGCTGCAGAATTTTCGTCTCAAAATGTCTCTCTCTTTTTTATCAAATTCATTTATTTTATTAATTTAATACTCAATGCTCTTTGTTCGACAGGGTTATTCACATATATATCAAAAATTTCTATTTTAATTATGGGATTTACATACATGAAACCCTCTTTCATTTTTTCGTGGGTTTAAAATGACATACAGGTCATGTCTTAAAAGCAGTTTTTAAAACATTATGATTATGAAATGAAACCCATTTCTTTTATGCAATATAGGTTATTTATGAAATTTTTAATGATGATATATGTTGGTCACATGATAATAAAGACAAATTAACGGTGTTCCCTAATATCGCTACAATGCATTGGACAAAGACTTAATCTCTAGAGATGACCATTTTAACGATACCTTGGTGAATAACTGTGGTCATTTTTTAATGACACCTTGGGGATGGACCTTGGTGATACGGAAATAATTGTCTAAGTTAAATGTTATAACCACATAATCATGTTATGAAACACATTATTTTTATTATGATATGCATCATGATCTCTTTCTCATGCCTTAATGTTATTTATCATGACTTTATTGTTGTATCTCAAGTTCAAATGTAAAATGTTTCTCATGTTTCCTTTACTAGGCTTTCTGCTCACCCTTTCCTTTGATGTATGCTCCTAGGTTATGATATGCTTCAATGAACTTAGGTTGAACAATGAAGAAGCCTTTCAAGTGTTTAAGAATTTTTTTTTCATGTATTATGTTCCTAGTTTCCAAGACACTAAACCTTAAAGGTCCTCGGTTTTGTAAAATGTAAAAAAAAGTCATGTTAAAAAAAGGCGGGATGCTATAGTTGGTATCAAATTATGGTTTAGTTATTTATGGAAATTAGTATATGAAAATTTTAGGAAGAACCCTATAGAAAATTTTAAATATATAGGAAACATCCTGGTATTTTGGTGAGTATTGAGTAAGTGGTTTATCAAAACAATACATCCCTGTCTTGATACGAGTTGGTAGATGTGGCTATGGCACAGATGTAAATTGGGGTAAAACCCAAAAACACTACTTTGTGATAGACTCGAGCGGGAACTAGTGCACAATAAAAGGCCTTGTTGCACTTTTTGTTATGACACTCCTGGGGGATATGATTGGTTAATTGAAATCTTTTTATGAATCATTATGAAGGAATTATAGTGAAATATAGTTTATTAGGCATGATGTTTTAAGATTTAGAATCCTTTATAGTTAAAATATTCGTAAATGAAATAAGTTTCTCACTAAGATTTTATTCTTTTAGAAAATGGCAGTCAATAGGAGGAAACATGAAAATAGTGACCGCAATGGACCATGCACTGACGACCCTTCGATGGAAGCCGGAATGGAAACATTCATGCGAATGATGAACCAACTGACTCAAGTTATGAGTAATAACTTGAATCAAGATGAGAGGCCGATCTCACCACTAAGGGAAAAACATTCTGTTGATTCCTTCATGTGTCGACGACCACCAAAATTCAGTGGATCTAGTGACCCATTGGTTATAGAAAAATGGATAAGATCCATTGAAAAGATGTTTTTTATACTTAATTGTTCAGAAAAAGAAAAAGTCACCCTTTGTATTTACCGCCTAGAGGAAGAAGCTGATCAGTGGTGGTCACTGATCAAAAACACGAAGCCAAGAGGAGAGATGGAAGCTATGTAGTGAGAAGAGTTCTGGGGAATATTCTTCAAAGTATTACCCTCGTTCAATGAGAATGAGAAAGGAGAAATAATTTATCGAGCTGAAGAAGGAGAATGAACCAATTAGATCTACAAGATGAACATCACAAGGCATTCTTGTTTTACCTCAATATTTGTCATGGACCCTAATGGGAAGGTTGATAGATTATTTAGTGGACTACGACCTCATCTGTGGAAGAATCTAGCCAACAGGGACTATGATAGGTATGAAGAAATAGTTCTAAGTGCTATGAAAGTTGAACTGGAGTTTGGTGAGACACTGTGGTCTCACAAATATAATGAGAATAAGAGAGCTCTAGAACCAATCCTTGGAAGAATATTTGATCAGGAAAGAGGTGGAATGAAAATGAAACTTGCCACATGCAATAAATGTGGGAAGAAGCATTCAGGGAACTGCTTGATCTGAAGTGGAAAGTGCTACAAGTGTGGAAGAGAAGGCCATATTTCTCAAAATTGTCATAGTGAGGTGATTAATAAACTCCCAAACACTACCGACAGAGGAAATATGGTTTTGGACCTACCCAAAGTCCAATGCTTCATGTGTGGATAGCTTGGTCACATTGCTAATCCATGTCCAAATCCAAGGGAAGTGAAGGGGAATCACCAACAACCTCAGCAAAGGCCAAGGGAGCAAGGTTGTGCTTTTTCTATCACAACAATTGATGTTGAATCTCATAATGATGCAGTAGCAGGTACTCCTGTTGTCCTCTCAATACTAGCAAGTACTTTGTTTCATTCTGGCTCTATGCATTCCTTTATTTCCTCCATGTTCGCAAAGAATATATAATCAATCCTCAAACTGCTAGAGGTAGAGTTGTCAGTCAAGACTCCAAGTGGGATTATCCATGTATCAACAATGTTTAGAGACTATAGTGTTTACTTTAGTGAGAACAGTCTTATCAAAAATCTAGTAGTCGGTCCCATGATGGAATTAGACGTTATACTAGTGATGGACTGGCTCCTAAAGTATAATGCTATGATCAAATTTAGAAGTAAGGAAATCTCAGAAGTCTTGAATGAAAGAACTAAAATTATCTTCCAATGAGAGATATCCCGACCTGATCCTTGTCTAGAGGCACCTCCTATATCATTCCTTATAGAGTTAATCGGTGAGGATGAAGAAGTAAAAGGGAGTATACAAATAGAAGAAGTTCCGATTGTTCATGAATACAAGGATGTATATCCTAAGGAGTTACCTGTGCCTCCCCTAGAAAGAGAGGTAGAGTTTTCCATTGAACTCATACCTGGATCTCAACCGGTATCAAATACCCCGTATATAATGGAAAATGTGGAGCTATAGGAGTTAAAGTAACAACTCCAAGACTTGTTGAAGAGGTTGTTTATCCGACTGACTCTGTCTCCTTTGGGAGCACCAGTTCACTTTGTGAAGAATAAGGATCATTCAATATGGCTATGCATTGATTATAGAGAACTGGACGGGATCACGGTGAAGAACAAATACCCTCTTCCAAGAATTGATGATTTATTTGACCAACTTCGTGGGGGTCAATTCTTCTCCAAGATTGATCTTCGATCTAGTATATCATCAACTGAGGGTGAACAAGGAAGATATTCCAAAGACTGCCTTTTGGTCAAGATATGGGTATTATGTGTTTACTGTTATGCCCTTCAGTTTGACTAATTCTCCTCCTATTTTCATGGATTTAATGAATAGAGTCTTTAAGGACTACCTTGATAACATTGTGATAGTTTTTATTGATGATATTTTGATATATTCAAAAAGTCGTGAGGACCATGAAGATCATCTGAGGGTCATTTTGAAATCTTTGTGAAAGGAGAGTCTCTTTGTAATGTTCAACATGTGTGAGTTTTGGTTACAACAAGTGGCTTTCCTCGGGAACATCGTAACCAATGAAGGAATCTTGGTTGACCCTGCAAGGAAAATGGTTGTGGAGGAGTGTCCTCAACCCACAACAGTCACTGAGATTCGTAGTTTCAATGGTTTAGTAGGATATTATAGGAGATTTGTTAAAAACTTTTCATGGATTTCTAATCCACTAACCAAGTTGACTCGAAAAGGGGTTACGTTTATCTGGACAAAGGAATGTGAGGAACGTTTCCAACATCTGAAGAAGATACTGGTTACTGCATCTGTGTTAACACTACCCTCTATCGGAGAATGATTCATTATTTTTAGCGATTCATATCTGAAAGGTCTTGGGTATGTACTCATGAAAAATGACACGGTATTTTCATATTCATCTCATCATCTAAAGAAACATGAGCATAATTATCATACGCATGATCTAGAGCTGGTGGTAGTTTCTTTTTCTCTAAAGATATTCAGGCACTTTCTTTATGGGGAGAAATATGATATATACCCCAACCACCAATGTTTAATGTATATTTTCATGTAGAAATAATTTAACATGATACAAAGGAGATGGTGGAGCTTATTAAAGACTGTGATTGTTCAATTTATTATCACCCTGGAAGAGAAAACAAATTTGTGGATGCATTAAGCAGGAAAGACCCTGTTGTTCTGGAAACAATGAGGATCCTAGGATATCCAATGATTAAGGAACTAATAAAACTGTACATTGGAATTTTAAGATATGGGAAATCATCAACCCTATCCCAAATTATTTCCCAACCTTCATTACTAGAGAAGATCAAGAAGGCTCAAAAAAATCTTTTGTTGCAGTAAAAGTTTGAGGCCATGAAAGCTGGGATGTTTCTTGATTTCAATATTGATCACAAAGGTGTATTGAAATTTCATACTAGACTATGTGTTCCATATATTCCATAGATAATGAAATAACTGATGGATGAAGCCCATAGCTATACTTTCTCTATACATTTGGGAATCACGAAAATGTATAGAGACCATCGTGATCATTATTGGTGGGATAACATGAAGAGGGAGATTGCTGATTACAATACAAGGTACCTGGTGTGTCATCATGTAAAGGAAGAAAGACAACTTCCCAAGGTGGTATTACCACTGCTACCCATACCAGCATGGAAGTGGGATAATATCACTATGGGCTCTCTCACTGGTCTCCTGAAAACTTCCAAAGGGAACAATGCGATATGGGTTATAGTGGACCATCTCACCATGACCGGCCATTTTATCTCTTTTTGGGATGATTTCTCTCTAGATCAACATGACAAGATATACATAAAGGAAGTGGTAAGGATGAATGGGGTACCACTATCCATCGTATCTGATCGTGATCCTAGATTCATATCAGAATTCTGGAGAAGTCTTCAACATGATCTAAATACTGAATTGAATTTTATTATAGCCTTTCATCCTCAAACCAAGGGCCAATCTGAAAGGACTATTCAGACACTTGAGGACATGCTGGTATTATGATCAATGGAATTTAAAGGCGGATGGGATGAACACCTCCCATTAGTTGAGTTCTCATACAAAAACAGCTTCGATTCAAGTATTCAGATGGCACCCTATGAAGCTCTGTATGGAAACAGATTTAGAACACCAACTTTTTGGGATGAAGCCAGTGAGAGAAAGATTCTTGGGCCAGATCTTTTTCAAGAGATGATGGAAAAGGTTCATTCCATCCAAATATACATAAAGGCTGCTCAAAGTCGGTAGAAGAGCTATGTTGACAACCATCGAAGGGACTTGGAGTTTGGTGTTGTCGACAAGGTCTTCCTTCGAATTTCTCCATGGAATAGAGTCATGAGGTTTGGGAACAAAGGGAGGATTTGCCCTTGGTACATTGGCCCCTATGAAATCTTTGATCGCATAGGAGCAGTGGAATATATTCTAGCACTTCCACCTAACCTATAACAATTTCATGATGTATTCCATATATCTCTCTTGCGGAAGTACATACCCGACCCTTCGCATGTATTGAACCCAGAGGTGGTACGACGGGAACATGGCATCTCTTATGAGGAGCATCCAGTGGAGATCATAGACCGAAGAGACAATGTTCTACGCAACAATACTACCCACCGAGTGAAAGTGTTGTGGAGGAATCATTAGTATGAAGAAGCGAAGTGGGAGCATGAGGAAACAATGAAGAAAAAGTACCCTCACTTTTTCGACTATGCCTTTTGTTTAAAATTTCATGGAAAAAATTTCTTAAGGGGGGAAGAATGTATCGACCCAAATTTTTTTAATAGTATATTAATTTACTCTCAACGATTTAATAGAGATGTTAATGGTTAATGAAGAAAGAGGAATTTATGGCTTCATCCAGTAGACTTGAACCATTAGAAGCCCACATATCAGTGCTTGGGAAGGAGGTGGCATATTTGGGCTTCACTTTGGACCAATCCCAAGCCAAACTTCAGCGTTTCAAGCTAGAACGGAATCGCCTATGGGAGAAGTTCAGGTTAGTGGAGATTAATTCTAGGGAAATGTTATCAAAACATCCAGTAGATTCTCTCACCTTAGGAAACCTTACACTTAGGTCATATGCTGGTATTATAAGGGGCTATGTTACGAGACCGTAGCTACTTTGTGTAGTCCTTTGAGATAAATAAAATAGTGATTTATTCCTATGGTGAAGTTTGTGATTATTCAGATGTCCGGATAAAAATAAGATGTATATTATGGATGAATTTTGAAAAAAAGGATATTTTAATATATTTATTTAAACCATAAATAATTAATGATTTGTAAGGATTTTCAAAAAATGGGCTTCTGCAAATGTGTTCAGTATGAAATTTAGAGTCTAATAAGATCAACTTAAATTTTTATTAATACTAAATTATGAATAGTGATTTTATGATTTGGATTAGTAATGTGACCAAATGGATTAGTCATCTCAATTAATGAATGTATTAATATAATTTAGGCACCTTTATTAAGTAATGTTATTCAATAAAATAGGTAAAAAACTATTTCAGAAACTATTAGTTATGTATTAGTTTTTTCAGGTGAATAGTGTTTTAAAATAAAAATTAAATTAAAATTATTTAGAAAATTATTTTTAAAAAATGGAGTTCATTTTTGAATTCAGAGCATCGATATTATGTTATGGTGATGTTTTGGGATTTTTCTGAAAAAGTTGAATTTTTGTGAATAGTGAATTTTCAGTTTACAGTTTCGGGTGTTTAATGACATCATTAAGGATGTAATAATTATGTAATAATTCTGGTCGAATTATGAATAGTAAGATAAGGTATTAGGTGTCCCATGTGGCCAATACCATGGGAAAATACCATGGGCAAGCCCATGGTTTTTCCAATACCACCAATGAGGTGTCCCTTGGCCATTAATGCCATGTCCACTCACTTCCCCAATAAATACCTAGGCATTATCTCATCCTTTCCATTCCAAAATCCCTCTAAACTAATTTCTGGTCTCCATACCTCCCAAGGAGTCCTCCCAAGGTCCCCTAAAGCCTCACAATGTCCCAAAATTCTTGATTTCAAAATTACTCTTCAATGTAAGGGATTCTTTCACTCATCCCATTTTCAAAGTTCTACCTTCATGTCAATTCATTCAAGTTACTTTTTTCCATGTTGGGGTATGATCTATATATTCATCATACTGTAATTTTTTTTTCACATGATATGAGAACCTATTTAATCTCATCAATTCATTTTTTTTGAGGTTTTAAGTGACTTCGTTTGGCTGCCGAATTCTTCATAAGAGAAATCTTATTTTTGTCTTCCTTTCAAGTTTTTCATTTCATATGGTATGTCCTTAAAATTAAATTACCGTGTTCTTATATAATTTATATTCTATTCATATACTATTTTATGGGTAATTTATGAGTTGGTGTCCCATTTCCCCTCTCTTTTCAATGTTTTCTAAAACCCTGTAACATAGCCGTTATGCTGCATAATTTTCGTCTCAAAATGACTCTCTCTTTTTTTCTCAAATTCTTTTATTTTATTAAGTGAATAATCAAATATCTTTATTATACAGGGGTATTCAAATATATATAAAAAAATTATTTTAATTATGGGATTTACATACATGAAACCCACTTTCTTTTATCCATGGGTTGGAAATGACATAAAGATCCTGTCTTAAAAATAGTTTTTAAAAAGTTACGATTATGAAATGAAACCCATTTCTTTTATTCTATTTGGGTTATTTATGAAATGTTTGATGATGATATATATTGGGCCACATGATAATAAATACAAATTAAGGTTACTCCCTTATATCGCTCCAATGCATTGGGTAAAGTCTTAATATCTAGAGATGACTATTTTAATGATACCTTGGTGAATAACCTTGGTATTTTTTTAATGACACCTTGGGGATGGACCTTGGTCATACGGAGATTGTCTAAGTTAAATGTTGTATCCACATATTCGAGTTATGAAACACGTTATATTTATTATGATATGCCTCGTGATCTCTTTCTCATTCTTTAATGTTATTCATCATGACTTTATTGATGTATCTCAAGTTCACATGTAAAATGCTTCTCTTGTTTCCCTTACTAGGCCTTCTGCTCACCCTTTACTTTGATGAATCCTCCCAGGTAATGAGATTCTATAATGAACATAGGATGAACAATGAAGAAGCCTTTCAATTGTTTAAGAAGAATGTTTTATGTCGTCATGTATTAAGTTCTAGTTTTCTAAGACACTACACCTTCAAGATCCACAGTTTTGTAAAATGTAATGAAAGGTTATGTTATAAAAAGGTGGGATGATAGATTAATCATATACATGAGATGAAATAATCATAAAATTAGTGGTTTTCATTACTAATGGTATATCTATTAATTTGGTTGGGAACTTGACACCCTTATAAAATTATTCAATTACAAAAATATGGGGTTTTCCATAGTAAAATAAGACATTATGAGTTCTAGAGTTGAGGGTAATTATACCTTTCACTACATAATTATCTCACTCCACCTCAGAAATAGTGATCAAATGTTATTTCCCATTATCTTGTGGCATAAGTGGTTGCTGAAATTTTTCATCATCATTAACCTTGTAATTTTTTCATTGAATAGAATATTTTTCATACTCTTTTAATATGAAACATATGAGCGTTGGTCGTGAATTATACATAGTTTTATCTTTATTCTCATTAATAGCTAACTTATTCCCATCAAATCAGAAATAAATTTCATGGAGACCTTACTAACCACACATAAATAATTTACTAGTCCCCTTAGGATAATTTTCCACATGTTTCCTTCCATACATTGACCATGGATGAATGACAGTCTTCTTATCTCCATTGTATTTATAGTTTCCTTTGACCTTTATCCTCCCTTTCTGGTCAAAATCGTGATATAGATGGGTAACTCTTATCAAAATTTATACGTTTAGAGAACATCAAATGACTTCTTCTCAGTTAAGGAATTCCATTATGGATAAAACACTTCAGATAAATGGTTTCAATTCACTAAATAATTTATCAACCAATCCTTCATGTTGGATGATAATGTCAAACGCATACCTCAGAATCCTTGTAAAATTTTCCTCATAAGCACCAATAGATTCATCATCTTTATGATTTTTCTCTAGTACCTACTTCTTATATTTTTATGAAGGATAAAAGGTAAGTACGTATTGAAAAATAATATCATAAACTCATCCCACTCCATGGATTAAATTTTATCTAGTTCCCATATATTCTTAAGGAGAGTCCACCATTGATCTGTAAAACCTTCCAAATGATAGACCAACAAATTGAATTTTTCATTTTCCAAACATTAGAGAATATAAAATATTTTTTTATTGGTATTGATCAATTGTTTATAAATTATACAATCATTGAAACCAACAAAATAATAATGAAACTACCACAAGAATTAATATATATAAATTTCATCCATCCATAGATCACTAGGAAGCTCAACATGATTAATAGATTCAAAAAATTTTGTAGGCATAGAAATGAGATTTTTCATATCATATCCTTTAATGTTCTGATTCCCCAAAATAAAATCATTTCATATTCCATTTCACTCAATATTACTGCGATTTTTTTATGTTCCATCCATTGAATAAAAAAATAGAATAATAAATAATAATCATAGAGGTGGCCACATGGTGATAAAAAATATCTTATATGATTTATAAATAAGATAACCATATTTTTAACATGTGAAATAATAGTTTTATCCCCTATCAATCATAGTCTACATTTATTTAAATCCATCATAATTGTTCATAAATATTATGTGAATTTACAATGTATATTCATTGGGAGTGTCAAACCATGTTAGCAACTTGGACCATTTCCCAGTAGCAGGTGACAATCGAGTCTATTTTAACAAGCCCCTTTTGAATTTATTTCCCCTATGTAACTCTATAACAGAGCCACATCTAAATGTAGTTTCCAGAAGAGGATCTAGTTTATGGGAACCACTCTCTCTATCATTTACCAAATTTTTAGTAAATTTTCTATTCTAAGAATCTTCCTTAGACATATCTTCAGCCATTTCCATAGACATATCACTATATTTCTCACTAAATTTTTCACATATGAGTTTCAAAAGATTAAAAAACCTATAATTAAACATCTATTGTAAATAATCATACTTCTTATATATAGGTATTAAATCATTTTAGATAAATATTCTACTCATTAGATAAAAATAGTCCAAAATAATATTTAAGATATAGTGCATTCAAAAACATGGACATATAAACAACTATTCTATAATTAAGCTACATTATCTTACACTATATTGTTAATAACTATCAGCCTTATTATAAATACCATACATAAAAACATTCATCATAACCAAGGGGAACATAAACATAGGAAATGGTTATTTAAAATGCTTAGTAAGGTTAAATAAGGGATATATTAAAACGAAACGAGTATAAGGGTATTATAACATGATAATAACATCTAAAAACGATACCATGCAGATCAAAGATCATAAACATGAATCAATTAATAAATATTAGAAGTTAATAAAAATTTATTCGTTATAAAATCAATGTTCATGAAACCTTAGAGCATAACATTGTCATAATACATATTTTTTTAGTAATAATAAAAATATAAAATATTTTCATTAATAATTCAGGGATCATTTCGAATAATATCATAGTGTAACTGGTTCACACTTTCAATTATTATAGTAATAAATGTTCAACACCATGACTATCATATTGGGTAGGTTACCTTACTGAATTGGGATCAATTCCCATTGAAATCCCGTTAATCTCGTGAGATATCAATCATTAAACAGTTAATTAGAGGGAGATATATGCCCCACACATTTCAAAATAAAAATTATACATTTCTATTAAAAAATATCCAAAATAATTCATCTATCATAACCCATTAAATAAAATTGGGTTTATAAACATTTCATCATAACATTACATTTCAAAAAATTAGGATTCATAAACATTTCATCATTTTATAAAGCATAACTTATACATAATGAAGCAGGTTTCATAAGAATTTTATCATCGCATATCTCATGAAAGAGAAAATGGTTTCAGAAAAATTATATCATCATATCCTTTAACTATTCAGATAAAGAATGAGGATGATATCCCTTAATAATTCACAAGTAACATTAGTGGATTTCATCTTATATGGAACATTATTTTGAAATTAAAAAAAACAAGGAATGTTTCTTGAGAAAAATATCCCTTCACTAAAAATAAACTTTTTAAAATTAAAAATAATACAATATTATAGAAACTAATTTCGTTGAAAATGATCTTGAATAAATATAAATTAATCTTCCAAGAAAATAATTTCTTTGATTTTTTAAAATTTCAATTTACATTATACATTAAAAAACAATTGTTCCATTCACATTTTTGGTAAAACCCACAAAGGCCTTATTTAGAGAATTGCAGGAACATTCCTTTAAAAATATTTTAAAAAAAGTCCTTCATGTGTTAAAATATATTTAGTAAATCATATGAATAATTTTTTAAACGTATTTTGAAACCATTTTTAGAAACTTTATTTTGGGAGAAAAAGTGTTTTTGACCGATGAGAGAAATAATGATGGTTTTTCTTAAAAACATAATGCTCAAATATTGTGTATATAAAGATATGAAAATTAAATGAAAACCTGAATTTTCTAGAAATAATGTGAGGATAAAAATATATTATTTTATTTAGTGATAGATCATAATTTTTTATCGTTGGAAGCATAATCATAATCATTCCTGATAAATAATGAGATTGTAACATAAAACCATATCCACATTTTAAAATATGAATCATAAACTCCATTAAATAATAATAATTAATGAAACATATACTATCATGATAGTAAATAAATTTATTATATTATATGTCAATGGGGAATTGTATATTCCTTATAAACTAATATTGATGCAAAACATAATATTTTTCTCATTGAAAGAAAATTGATAAAAAATACCTAACCTTATGTAATTAATTCCATCATAAATGTTTGAAACTTTTTTATAATAAATATAATATTATTGTAAATATATTATTAAAAAAATACACACATATATATATATACTGTCATATATGATTTACTATTTAACTTTTATTACTTGTTTATTTAGAATTACAATTTAATGTCACGTTATGGGAAATAACTTCATAGTTGTTCATATATTTTTTATTATTTATAATTTTTTTATAATATTAATTTGATCATGGTTATATAATCTATATATCATTAATTATTTTTTAAATTTAATATAATTTTAGTATATATGTATTTATAGTAATCTATAAATTTTGTGCTAGAAAATGAAATACACTGTTTATTCTAATGGTAGGTTGTACAAACGCATGAAATTTTATTCAATTTTCTCAAAGGATTAAAGAATATAAATTTAGATATTATATTAATATTATAGAATCATTTTTTATATGCATCATATATTTTGATTAACCACACCCTTATTATATTCTTTGTAATGTATGAACAAATCACATCACTTTGTGAGGATATAGTCTTTTATAAACATAAACGGTGTTATTGTATTACCAAAAAATTGAAATTAAAACGGTATAAGTGATAAAATAATTTAATAGGTATAATAATTTAATAAATATAACATATTATCATTTTATCATTTTATCTTGATGTGATATGTAGTAATGATAAATGATAATATTGGTTAATGAGGATCTAATCTACTGTAAACACAAATAGTGACTTTATATCCCATTGGATAGAAGTGGATTTGGTTTTATGTCATAAAATTAAAAAAAACGTCTCAGTATATGTAAGATACTAATAGAATTATGTCATCATTGTTTAATAAAAATTGAATGATTTGGAGGAAGAAAAAAAAATCACTCATTGAAGAATGTTACATCATCTTTAGGTAGTGTTCTTAGGATTACACCAAAAGAATTAGTAGGTTGCCTTTATAATCCAAACAATGATTCTAAAATTAGGGTAGGTAAGTAAGAAAGATATTTGTCTAGGGATAATAAAATTCACATGGTTCTGGTAGTGTCAAGATGCAACATCCCTCAATCTGGGAGTCTCTCACATGGCAAGAAAGGGTTGGTTATGTGACCTCTAACACACCTCCCTCTATTCCAGAGGATGATGACTATAAGCGATAGTCTAATAAGTATAATGGGAAGAAAATACCTCCTAGTATAGAGTTAAAATAATTATGAATAAACTATATAAATAAATATTAGTGTAATAGAACACAGCAGAAACAACATATCATATAATTGGGATGTAAAAGGATTTTCAAATGTGTTAATATTATTGAATCGTTCAATGATAAGATGAGATTTATATAAATGTAAAATTAAATATAATACTAACAATTGAATAAAGAGACAAAAAAATAATCCCAAAATTCTCATGTCTTGAACCCCATGTTGGGACCATCTCCGAACACTATCCCATCTAAATATCATCAATCAGCAAAAAGGTCCTTTTCTATTTTTGATACTTGTATCCACATAATATGCTCAGGTACCAAATAGCTACCTAAATTTGGCGTGAGTAAAACTCAGTTGGTTGAAACCCTCACATTTGAGAATAACTATTCTTAAAATATATTTATATGCATTAATGAAGTAAACTGTTTTATTAATTAATCAACTAATATAATACCTAAATCATTAAGCTTCTGCACCATGTCAGAATGTCTCTATGAATGTAGAAAACCCATGAAAACCAAACCATATATAAAAATAACTTACATTGGATTAATTCTGATATATCTATATTCATATAACAAAACCTTTCCATCCATTCCCATATATCTTTGGAAAATATCACATATATTTCTGTTAATACCACTATATAATCATTTCATCTTGGGAGTAGGCATATGCCTCTCAATAAAATCATTACATCATGGGATGGGGAATAACCATATGGATATAAGCATTGAGTTTTGGGCCATGGAGGGTATAACTCAATATAATAATTATAGCATGGGACTAGGTGCGGTGCACTCAATATAATAATTATAACATGGGACTACGAAAATCCCATATAATATAAGCATTACATCATGAGATTAGGAAAAGCCACACAAAATAAGAATTACCACATGGGACTAGGAATGGCCTACTCAATATAAGAGTTACAATATGGGACATGAAAAATAATAATCAATATAAGAATTATAGCATGTGACTGGTCAAATACCTCTCAATATATTCATTACAACATTTGACTGGGAGAACCCAACCCAATATAAGCAACAAAACATCATTCAAACTTGTCATAACAGAAATTATATCAATGTAAAACATTGTAATACAACATGGATAATTATTGAAATTACTATTAATCTTTAAATTACATAATTAATTTATCAATCCATTATTAAACCATTTACATTCAGTCCATTTATTTGCAAAAATCAATTTTTATGTTGAATATATCTTAAGAAATCACCTAAATCTCATGTCATACTAAACACACATTAATACATTATCCAATTCATTGTTAATTAAGGGTTTTCCCAACCAAAGTGTCTCCATATGTTAGGTAACATCAATAATGGAATCCACAGAATACAACCAATATTTCAATCAATGATTTCCCATTATCAAATGAATAAATTAATTAGAGTTCTTGTTACATTGGTGAATTCACAATATTGCATAAAATTCACAATTATACAAACCAAAGTATTATGTCTCAGGAATCCTACCATAATTCATTGATTAAGAAACACCAAAAGACTGGTGAAACCAACGTAAATGAAGGTTATTGATTTTAGAAAATATCCATGTTGAAACAATACCATCTAGTTTCCATGGATTTCCACTATAATGACAGAGAAATAAGGAAGGGTGGGAAAACCCTTAGTAGACCAACTCACCGAGGATATGATGCCATAAAGGACTATCAAAAATGTAGTTAAGGAGCTCAAAATTTATTTCACATCATCCAAGGATTAGATAAGGAATGGATTTACTAAATAAATGAATAAATCATATTCATTTTCCACTGAAAACCGTGGGGTCCAAGGAATACATAGTGTGTAATCCTTTCATGTTGTGTATATCCTAATTTTTTTAAAAAACTGAAAAACCTGTACCCTGTGATTAATATTAATCCTGATAAAAATTTAGTAAAATTTAATTAGGTTCATGGCATACAAAAAATTCATGTCATGAACCTATTCATGACAAGTGCCTCGCAGTAGTTACACATCATGTAACATTTTCACAATGTGTTATTATTTATAGAGAAGTTTCAATCCTAACTTTTATAATAGTTTCTAAACCACCTATTATTCAATCCAAACTCATGGGATACCCACATATTATTGTTTAATATGATAATTCCTAGAATCCATTAATTAAAATAAATTAACATCCCAAAAAATTAGGTTATTTTCCCCAAAAACATTTACTCTTATCTGAATAAGACTCATCCACCGAGGTCCAATGAAAAACTCAATGAGGGACATACCTAGAAAAATATTATATCTTATAACCTCCCCATTGTATAACATCATTTCTTTAAGAGGATCCAAGAATCACTATGGGGCCTCAGAAAACTATTCTTGTCACTATGCTTGTACATCACACTCCTTCTCTCAGGTCTACTCTTAAAAGTGTCCATGCTACCACTATAATTGACCTAGAGGGATAATCCTATCCCCAAGATATTCCACACCATATTCTACAATCTGTGTCAGATGTTTCTCAAAGGACACATCAGCACAAATCTCGATGTCCACATGGTCTACAACATGAGATAGGCTAGGATATTATTTCTAAATATCTAACTTCTAGAACACATCATGCATGGAATTGTGTCATTGTGAAAGGGGTAATAAGTAATCCACTTTACCAAAACTATTGAACTTCTCAAATAGCCTAAAAAACCCTGGAATTATCTTTCCATATTTCCTATTAAGGAAATTCCTCCACCTAGGATATCCCCAATGAAAGACAGAAAAAAAAATTTAAATATTGACGTAATATATAATTTTCAACAAAGGATTTAAGACTACTATGTGCTGTCACCAACCACCTCCTGATTAACTGAACCAACTCAGATGTGTCATGTAGGAGTATATGCCTAACAAGTGAAAACGCACATACCTCTAAACAAAAAATAGGGGTACATAATGGATTTCAGTACAACGCCTCATAATGATCAATCTAGATCGATGCATAGAAGTTATTATTATATGAAAATTCCATGAAATCCTTTTTTCTCTCCCATGAACCACCAAAATCCAAAATACAGGATAATAACATATTCTCCCTCACTGGAATAGTCTTCTCAGATTGACCTTCAGTATGAGGATTATTAGTCATAATTAGAAGAACATACAATCTCATTTCATTATAAATACCCTTATAGAATTGAAAATTGAAATGAATATATTTATCAAAAATAATAAATATCGAACATCGTGTATCCAAAATACCTCATCAACATAAATAATACACAAAACATCAAATCTTAATGCCTTATTTATAGTAAAATTATGGACTAACATTTTTATTTGATCCATGATCAACCATTCAACATAATTTTTGATGTTTTTCCTTGGTAATCCCATAACAAGATCCATTGTGAAATCATCCCATTTCATCTTACGAATTAGTAGAGGCTGCAACAGCCCAGCTGGTCTTTAATGCTCAGCTTTAACCTATATATAGGTGAAAAACTCCGCAAAAATCCTTCTACAACCTTATTTATTACAGACCACCAGTACTATTTACAAATATCATGAAACATCTCTATCAAACCAGGATGTACGAACCATTTAAAATCATTAAAATCGCCCATAAACTCCTCGCACAAAGCCTGTAGGAACCCATACTAAGCTACATAAAAGAAGAGAAATGATGTTTCCACACGACCTTAATGATGGTGTTTCCACACCATATATGTTTTCTATTAAAAATATTCCATACAGTTGAGATAAAATATCTATCCTGTTACTTTCCACATTCACGCGTATAATAGATATTAAAGTCAGAGATACTCATCACTGGGACTTGTGTACATGAAGATATATTTTCAAATAGTTCTATAGTCCTCTTCTCTTAATAAGAAAACCATACTACCTCTATCTACATATCCTATCTTAATTCATTCTCAGTGATGTTTCCCTTTGCAGGAGAATAGGCCAACACATAGTTGAAATAATGTAGATACTTGACCCACTAACTCTATCGAAGGCTTAAGTCCCACTGAAAACATATATACCTAAGGCTCTTGTGGTTTGTTTACACCGAAACCCCCCCATCAATGAGATAATGTACTCATAATCTTATGGAATTTACAACCCTTTCTAACTTCATATCATGAGTAGGTTATTTTCTATCCTACAATCTCAACTATCTGTGTCCATAAGAAACCACTCGATTCTAATGCATCAGAATTTATATGTTTCCAACATAAGATGCATCATTGTACAAGGTATATTCTTGACCCATCATTAGAAAAGTTATTATAAATGATGAGGTTAGACTAACTTCTATCTCCTAAAAAAATATATCTCAATAATTCGACAAAAAAACATCACTCCTTTATTGGTTATCTTAGACATCAGTGATTCCTTACATGAAAAGTATTGGATAATGCGGTGATAATGACCCTACAAACCTAGAAAACAAAGAATATTGAAGACATTATTTGGTTTCAATCAAGATTATGTGCCTACAACCACCTCTGGGTGAACTGAAACTCCTTTATCTAATATTTAATTGACCAGGAAGTACACATTTTCAATCCATAAATTTCATTTAGTTGACATGGTGTAAAGATGACGAACTCTCAATATACTCAAGATGATTTCATGTTACTGGGAATGATCTCATGATGATTTATAATAAAATCAAATGTAATGGAAAAAACCATCTCATATTGGTCCAATAAATTATAAAATATCTAATTAATCATCTCTATGATTAACGCTGGATGGTTTTTCAAACCAAACGATGTCATTATGAACTCATAAAATCCATAAATTCTCATAAAAGTAGTATGAGGTATGTCTGAAGGTATCACCCTCAACAGGTTGTATCATAAAATCAAATATATAATGACAAAGATTCTTTCACCTCTAAAATAATTGAATAGATCATTGATCTGTGTAAGTGGATACCTGTTAGTGAATATCATCTGATTCAATCTCAGATAATCCATACTTAACCTAAATTTATCATCAACCATCTGGGAAAACATAACTAGAAAACCACATGAATATGTACTAGTCTATATAAAACCATTAAATTCAAGATCATACCAATTAATTTTCAACTCATGGAGCTCTTGTGGGGTTATTCTACAATGTGGGATAGAAAAAAGATTGGCTCTTTTCACCAACTCAATTGTGAAATTGATCTCACGCTCAAGTGGAAATCTATATAACTCATTAAAAAATACATCATGATAATGGTCTACCACTGGAAGAAAATAATCCTACTGAATACCACTATAATATTGAGAAATACTACATATCTCTATTGTGAAACAATCTAATCCACATTTAATTAGTCATGCATGACTAGCCTGAATATCCCTTTCACCATGATGATAAAGATTTACCTCCTTCTATCGATTGGAAGGAAATTACCTAACTGTAAAATTCAACATGATCCTAGTATTGGACTTACTAATCTATGTCAAGAATTAAATTTAATGCTTTAATTTCTAGCACAACTGTTTCCCATAAAAAATAATAACCACCAATCCCTATATATTAAGCCTTGTAACATTTCATATAATTTTATAGTACTTCTAACATTTTTTCAGTGGTCAAAAAAAATATAAGATTTCCAAATCCAAGATCAAAAAATATTTAAAAATAGTAGATAAAAAGGAATATGATTAATATATATCAAAAAAAAAAAGAATCAGTCAATTATATGGGAATCATTCCTATGATAGTAGATGGTCATATATCCACTATATGTGGAGTAGAATGTATAACATGTATCTAACTAACCAATCTACCCTATAATCCAATATGACTACCCTATGTTTTTTCCTCAACCAAAAACTCATATTCCTACTATGGGGTTCCACATCCACTACTGTGACCTAAATATCCAATGGTACTCGAGATACCATTCTATTGATGGGTAGTTGAGTCCTTCCCGGGCTTTGGAACCTATCTGAATCCCATTACACTACTCTTATGCTACATTTACAATTAAAAACTATTTAGTTGATCCATCGTGCCTCAAGAACAATACCATAAATATGACGATAAACACTGACACAACATGTGTCCCATCATGACACCTTGAAATAACTACAATAGAACATGGTCTTGAAAAGGATTTCCACTACCCAGATTTACCTTTCCTCTATTTACTTAGGAATAACTGTCATAATGGATCTTATTCCCACTTGAAGAAGGAATCCAAATTCCCCTTGTTGCAATAGTTTTTCCACTACTCATGGCCTCTCTCAGATTTCCTTCACTGATGAGTGCTATATTCCTAAAATAAAAATAGAACCTCCGGATAAATTCATTCAATTATGACCTCATTTCATATGGATGACCATCCTGAAAATTTCACACCCTAGAGAACTCATCATCTATTAAATTTGGTGAAAATTCTATAGGTTAGCGAAGCGTTATGTGTAGTCTTGAGTTGACATTCCCTAAAAAGGTGGATTCATAAACCCACAAGGATTCTCTTCCCTTAGAATCTCATGTATGAAGTGTCTCAAGAACGAATCCTTGATGTCCTTCCATAATATCTCCTCCTATGTCCCTACATGATCCATAATATCCCAAAACTTTTTGGTAGGTCTACAATATATATATGTAGTAAGCCTTGGCCTTAAATCATTTGGTTTCTTACGATGCATGATGAATGTTTGGACAAAATCAATCCAGAACTCAGCATCCTAGGGGCCTCCCTCCCTAGTGATCATATGTGATGTAGTTGTAACTCTCTCATCAAACATGTCGTCAAAGGAACAGTATGACTAGTCAACCTTTACATGGATCACATGACACTTAATAATTTATTAGGTACTTGAACATCCTGATTATCCCCCAAATGTATAAGAAGATCTAGTTTAGGTACTTTAGGACCATACTTTATTTCACTCTCCCGAAACTCAACTCAATGATGAGGAAGAGAAATTTTCTCAGCAAGAAAAATACACTCCTCAGAACACTAGTTATAAAAACATGTTCATCCTCAAAAAGTGGAATAAAATGATAACTACTACTCTTGGACACTCTAAAATGGATTACAAGTGTTTTATCCGGGTATATCATTGAATTTTGTTCCATTTATCAGATATAACTAGTATCTCATTTCACATTTAATCAAGGGAAATATATCACAAGAAATTAATATATCCATATAATGAGAATGCAATTAAATATATATCACTATGTCCCTAACATGATTCCTTCATACACATCGCATTCCATACAAATCCATGGGTATAAATATCATGAAGTAATAACATCATAGAACATGAGAATCACCCAAGTAGTAATAAGATCAACTGTAATAGGAAAACATCATGATCAACAATTATATCCCTAGGTACTCAAAATTTCCCTCATTCATAGGTTAGTTACTACCATACAATATCTTATTAGCAAGTTCTAAAAAATCATATCCCCTTTATTCCTTTCCCATATAGTTATGAAAAAAACATGGCTAAGATACCACTTTGTAATGTTCCTAGATCTTGCGCTCTCTCCCAGGGCTACAAAGGGTTTTTTACGGGACCTCAAGAACACATCTTATATTCGGGCTGAATCCAAATAGTAGTGGTGGTGTGATAAGTATAGTGGTTAGAATATACCCCACGGTATAGAGTTATAATATTTCGTAATAAAATATATTTATAAGTATTAGAGAAACAGAACACAATAGAAACAACATATCATACGACTGAGATGTAAAATCGAATTCATATAAAACAATAATAATGAATCATGAAATGAAATTTTTTAAATGTATCTAAATGTTAAGATGAAATTAATATAAATAAAACAATCAACAGACAAAAAATAATCCTAAAATAACTTCTTCTCAAACCTTGTGGTTGTTAGATCTATATACTAAATCCCTTCTAGAAATCATCAATGAGAAACAAAGATGTTTTACCTTGTCCAATCATGCATCCATGTAATCTAGTCGGGTACCAAATGAAAGCCTTAATGGGGTTTGAATAAAACATAGTAGTTCAACACTAGCATGTATGAATATAATCAGTCAGATAATAAGTCTATGAAATATAGCTGTAATCGTGTTTATTAATTAATCAAATATTAAAATACAAAAAACAACCTTATTTGGAACCATGTTGAAATATCTCTGCACATGTAGAGAAAACATTCCAACATAAAAGTTTATTTAATCACCATGCATTGGAACCATGTTGGTGTATCATTGATCATGAAACACAATCATGCCTTCCATAAGCATATTCCTAGGGAGAATATCACACAAATCTATCCCAAGTCATGTATATAACAATTTCAACCTAGGACTGGGCAAAGCCCGATCAATATAAGTATCTAATAATGGGATTGGGAAAAGCACACTAAATATATGAATCACGGCATGGAACTGAGAAATGTCTATTTGATATAAGCATTAAATCAGGGGACTAGGAAAAGTCAACTCAATATATACATTAAACCATGGGACTATGAAAAATCCATCTCATTTAAGAATTACAACATGAGACTGGACAATGAACACTCAATATAAGCATTATAGTAATGGATTGAAAAAACACCAATCAATATAGAGTTACATCAAGGGATAGGGAGAATCTCAATCCATATAAGCATTATAGCTCCTAAGTTGAAAAATACCACTTAATATAATCAATACAACATCAATTAAAGAAGTCATAACAGTAATTATAACACAATATCACATCCTAAGCTTAAATGGTTAATTAGGAAAATTACCATTAGTCTATTAATTACATATTTCATTAATAAATTTTGTATTAAACAATTAACATGATAACCATTTCAAAAAAAAAATCAAATTTAACGGTGAATCTATTTTAAGAAATCATCTCAATCTCATGTCATTCTAAACACACATTAATCCATTGACAAATTCATTATTAATTATGGGTTCCCTCAAATAAAGGTTATTTAAAAGAAATATTACGTAAAAAATGGAATCGAAGTGATCCACCCCACATTCCAATCCATGATTTAGAATTATTCAGTGAGTAAATTAATTAGAGTGAACATTATATTGGCATAATCACAATATTTCTTACACTTGATAGTGACATAGACCATACAGTTAGGTTTCAGACACCCTAAATTAATATTTCAATTAAGATACAAAAAAATGAGTAACAACAATAAAAACTAAGGTGATGGAGATCTAAAAATGACACATAGATCACGTGACATCTAGGTTAAACCAAAAAAATTCATATGAAGGATTAATAATGAATTCAAGTAGAATGATAGTATATGTTGGAAAACCTCATAAAATAAATGCACCAATGATTGGATATAGAAAGGGAATATATGTAACAGAGTTAAGGGACCTAATATAACTTTTTAATAATCCAAGGTCAAAAGTTGGAATGGTTATAATAAAAAATTTAAGAATCAAATGTGCATCTAATATAAAATCATTGGGTAGTTAGTGATTATTGGTGGAAGATATGCATATTCTCAGGTGTTGATTCCCACAGTTGTTGGTAGTCAAATAGGTGTGGCTCGAGGAGGGATACTACCCACCAAAAATTCATTTTCCCTTTTTTTGTTAAAATAAAATATTCTTATTTATATATATCCCAAAAATTGACATATATATTTATATATATGTTTTTTATAAATCTTTATAGTAAATTAATCTACAATTTCCATTTAATTATAAAAATTTATTATGTGTTTGAATAATAAAACATATATATATAAATATATATATATATTTATATATATTAAAGTCATAAATCAATTACTTGTTATAACTTAAAAAATTATTTTACAATCGTTGAAATTTTAGTATTTTTTTATAAAATAAATTAGTATTATTATTAAATAAATGTTTAATTAATGAAATGTTTTGAATTATTCTCATACGTTCATTTTTTAACACTTTGGTTATATATATAGATATATGTATGTATTTGTCTATCAGTGTATCTTAATATTTAATTTATCATTTTAATTATTATGTCACTATTTATTTTCATTTTTTTAATTACCTTAATTTAAAAATAACATTTCTTGTGTCACTATCAGATTTCATCTCCGTCAATCAAAATTCTTACTTTATATTGGCATCATAACCATAATTCTGTCCATGTTGATCAATTATTTATGTAATTTAAAACATGTATAATACTTATAACATTATATATGCACATATACGCACACATATTCATAATACTTCTCTATTTATTCAATTCATGTATCATATCACTTATATTTTGTAAATCAGAGTACTTTTGTTTCACTATATTTTTATAAGGTGTTATTCACCATTTATTAATATTTTATATTTCTAAAGTTATATTATATTATTTATAGGTCATAATAACATTTATTTCACTTTCTGAATTTATAAATGTAAATAAATGTTTTATTTTATAAAATAATTATAGACACATATAATATGAATAATGTAAATAAATATATTCCATAATTTTTAAAGAAAATATTAACTTATATAAAATTAATTCATACAGATATATGGTGATGTTATAAGTGAATTATTTCAATATTCATAATACCTACAGAAGACATAGTCAAGTACATGGTGTTCTGTAATTCCAATGGAGGTGGGATTGATTTTATGTTATTTTAATGGAATTTAGTGATTGATTTTAGCCCAAAGATATTAATAAATAATGAGAATAACATCACAACCCAGTATATAAATCTTATAATAGTAGTGTTCACCCATAATATTTTTATTTATTACCTCCTTAATAAGAGTTTCGTAGTATATAAATACTATAATAGTCACATGTGAGTCTTCTCTCAATGATATCATAATGTGGGGTAGAGGAAATAGTTAGAGTTTGTACAAGACTATGAAAGCAAAATTTTATATACTCTAAGGAAGTTAAATGTGGTTTGTTGATTCCATTAGTAAGTAGACTTGTGTTTAGTTTATGGTGTATTTGTCTGAGAAGTAGTCCTCGAAGAAGACAAATTTCATGGAAGAGGGATCCCTTTCATATCTTAGATTAATAGTGATGGACCCTATTCTTATTCATTGAGTATGGGATTCCATGTTGTGAGAAATATATTATGATATATATTATGACTGAATATCCTTGGTCAATTCGCCAAATGGATTTTATAATGGTTTGGAGCATGTAATCCTCTTTCAAGGGTAGAAAATTTTCCTCACTACATAGTGTGAGGAATTTTTGATGTAGTTTATCACTAACCACTTAGTGATAAATCCATTTGAGTAAAGAATATACCAGGACCCTAGGCTCTAGTATGGTTCCCATGTTTCTTACAATGTTTTTTTCTATTCAGATCATGATGCATCACTTATCCATGGTTAATGGTTAATCACTAGCTTCCGATAAGATTATTTCAACCCCTCGAGTTTCGATAATGGAAGTGGTATGGAATATTAGTAAATCATATCAAGAGAACTGCATATTCTATAATGTTTCTTGATACTATATGATTTTTAATAAACTGTGTAACCTATTCCTATAACTTCTTATCGATTTGGAAGTAGAATTTGATAGATATATTGGGACACTTTTACATGGATGATATCATTTGATTTCGTGGGATAATGTTAATGATTATTTTCTACTCACATTATTGATTTACATCTGATTTATGGAGGATATTTCAAGATGAATTACAGAATAAATAATAGTTTGGTATGCATTTCATCCCTTAGATAGATGACTAGAATGAGCATACCATCTTGATTGTTAATTATGTGTAGAGAGATTGTGTTCTAGATTTTTTCTAGTTCTAAAAATATCACTTAGTTTTTATAGAGTTTACAAAATATATTAGTTAATACTCTATTATTAGTATGAAATATTTGGAGTTCATGTATCAATGTCCTTGCATTTTATCCCTATGATTGATAAATATTGTTGAGTCATCACTTTTGGGGTTGAAGTTATTTTGGTTGATAATGGACAAGGTGAATGTGATCTAGCAGTGGATGGGGAAAAGGTAAATCTATGTGGAATATAGATATTGTATAAAGAAGATTGAGGAGGTGGATCATGTGTTCTTGAAATTATTTCAACAATGCAGATGTGTATATTTATCCAATGGAGAAATAAATCACTCATGCTCATCAAAACATTCCAATTCTTGTTTAGGGTAGAAGAGGTTTCTCATCAAATTTTCCTACCATCACAGTTAGAATGAGTTCACAACATCCTCTATGTGTCATAATAGAGAAGATATGTGCATGATGCATCACACATTATAGACTGCGGTGAACTATACATTGAGGATGATTCTACTTTCATTGAGTATCCAATGGAGATCAAGGAATGGAAGTATATAGCATGTTTGGTTCATTAGATACCATTAGCATTTATTTCTAGATATTATGGGAACCATTAGGGTGGAACATGGGAATGTGATAGTGAAATTTGATTCATGTACCCTCATGTATTTGGGTATGTTATGACTTTTTGGATAAAAATTCATGATGTTGGGGAGGATTTTGGGACCAATAATCCTTTAAATGTTTATGATTAAAATGTACTTTTGTTGTGTGCAATTTTTTTTGTGTGTTGTTGTATATTATAAAATGATTACTATGATATGAATATTCATTGTGCATATACTTAATTTTTTTGCATCTATTTTGTTATGGTACCATTTGTTACATAATGAGTTCCTTATTGTGTTTGGTATAATCTTACATAAGAGGTGTTACACTATGATGATAGGAACTTAACCATGGACTTTATGTAGTTTTGATCAATTAGGCATCAAGGATGAAATATTATATCTCTATATTTATGGGTTGTGTTATTTTTTTATCCTTAAATGACCCGGATGGTACTTCAATCAATGAAGATCACATATTGATTTCTTATTTCCTTCATGGTATGGATTTAGTCATCATTGGTGTACGGATCTGAAGGTAGAACTCATTTCATATCATATTATTCATTATTAAATCATGTTATTATGATTTTGTTTTATAATATTGATTAATGTCACTTCAAATATTATTTATCATTTTACTTTGAAATGGCCTAATCACTTCGATAAAAACTCCCCTTATTGAGAAAACATCCCTTGTGATATATTACTATGTTTTGTAATCAACCTTGTTTTTTATTACTCCTTTGGATTTTCCATTTTATATAATAGTTCAGTTGAAAAAAATTATTCATTCCTAATGAAGGTGAATAGTGGAGTAATATCTAGACAATAGAGGCACAGTATGATAAGGGAAGTGTGGGGGTATGATGACAACAACATCATGATTGTGATGTATTTGGTCACATTGTGTTGTAAAGATTAAACGCATGACACAATGAATGAACTCATAAATATGTCATTTTTGGTAGGGTGAGGCACACAAAAATGCATCAGGTTTCAACATGATTAACTTATCCTAATGATATGACTATTCCATTTTAAGAATCACATCTCTAAGAATGATCTTTTGTGACCTTGGTGTCTATTTAAAATATTATGAGTTTGGTTTTGGGGGTGAATTCGATAATTTTAGAATAAGGAAGTTGATTTTTGTATTACTAATTATTGAATGACTTACTACGAAATTTGGATATTGATGCACCATGATAAAAACTGGTTATGTGATGTTGCATGACAGTACACATTATGTCACAACTAGGTAGAATACCTAAAGGGGACAATCATTTATTCAATCCCTTCATGGTAATTTTCATTTATTTTGCATGTGTATTGAAAATGGGAAAATTAATATCATATCGAATTCATTTTTTCTATATATATCATAGTGGTTTGATTTTTCAGTCCATATACGACTATATTAAGGTTGATTTTTTTGGATTTATATTTAGATCCATGGGGGAAATGACGTAGCCCATTAAAGATGAGTGGAGTGTGAATGGGGTTTTAATAACCCCTAGGTACAATATAATGATAGGGAATGGATCCCCCATATTTATATGTATATTTTTTTTGTACTACACTACATACTCAATGTGTGGTTCCTCTACGGTTTGATCACATGATAGATACTCCCTTGGTCTCAACAAGGTACAGGTCCCCCACATGACTGTTAAATTTGGGATGTCTCCCTATATCAGAGGGGTGGATCCATTTGCTACATATTACAGTAATCTAGCATTCAAAAAGTACTTCTCAATGAGTTTTGATTCAACTATTCATATTTCTACTCCCTCATCTTACATCATTATACATTAATGAGGTATTGGCCCTCCATTATAGTTTTAGAGATGTGGTGTGGTTTTGAAACGTTGGGTAGATAGGTTCATGGTTTTCAAGGGTTGATAGATATTATAATAGTCGATCTTTAAAGATTGATACTCCCTTGTATATTTGGTTGTCTATATTTAAATCATATTTTAGTTATCTTTACCATTTTAGTTCTAAGATGATCTGTCTTTCTATTTATCCATCTTTTTTACGACATCTTGTTGGGAATGTATGTATTCATACCTAAATAGATCCTTCACCAACTCATGTATTGTATTATATATATAGTGGTTTAATAGGGATTATTTTGGCAGAAATAATATTAATAATTATGGTTCGTATTGTTGATCAGAGGTGATGAACACATGACATTGGTCATACTTGGAGTTGTGCATCAAGGAGACTCCATTTCCAATTGCCCTGGGTTGGTTTAATTTTTTTGAGATTGTGATTATTTTCCACCCTTTATATTATGACACATATTTAATCATAATACATGAATTATTTTCATGTATATCTTGTGGGTGTATATATATATATATTAAAATTGGTTTGATTATTCAGATTTCATTATTAGTATGCATTAAGTGGGTATATGTGGTTTTATACAAGTGTATTTGGATAAGGCATCCCCTATTATTTGTTATAAATACATGATGATATTAACCTACCCATGTACTATTAAAGGTGGAATTAGGGTGGTAGATTGGTCTTATAACCAACCCACATCTTATCTTGATATGTTATGTCATGTTAGTGAATTGTTTTTTTAAACCTAGGTTCGGTATAATTTCATGAGTGTATTGATCTCAAATAAGGATTGATGTTGTTAATAGAGTATAAATATAAACATAAAAATATAGTCTACATTTCTATATTCTATAGAAAATTAGAGGAATCTAAAAATATAGGAACCTCGAGATGGGTTAAGGGAACTATTATAAACCTTAGTAAGATTTTAATTGGTGGATTCATCTAGGGAAGTATGGGTTGTAGTTTGAGTTCTTCTAGACCAGGAAATACTTTTATGAAAATATACCAGTGGAGATTAATAGTTCATATGTAAGAACCTAGATCTTTGTTTTAGGTATGTTTTTCCTTTTCTGGTCATTTTTTAGAAAAAGAGGAAAATATGTAAATTTTCAAAATATATGTCATGTACTTTATAAGTACACGCCATGTACTTTGATTACACTCCAAGACGTGTACTGGCCGTGTCCACGCCACACACACGTTGGGTATGGGCGATGTGGAGGCCGCTTAAAGTGGAATATGGAAAGGCCAAGTACACGCCGTGTACCCCAGCAGTACACACCGTGTTGTTTCTTTTTTATCATTAAATGGAACGGCGTTGCGCCTAATCTACGGAAACACCTTCTTCTCCGGGTTCTTCGACTGAGAGTGCCCATATGGCCACAAACATCCTCTGAGCCCCTGAGCCTCCATCTGTTTTCCGAATTGACTTTTGACTATTGTGTTGGAACCGCAGCGGTGAGCTCTTCCTTCTTCTTGAGTCTCATTCCATGATTTTCCCTCTTTCTCTAGATATCGTGGGTTTAACTTTTTTTGTGTTTTCATATATCTACACCATTATAAGGAGAATATAGCCTCTTATTTCTAGTATATTGATCTCCTAGCATCGAGGTAGGTGGTTTGTCCCTTAACTATCGAAGTATTTGAGTTTTATGTGTATATTTCCACCAATACCTGTGAACGGGGTATTGTGTGTCTACCATTTTTTCCATATTGTTTTCATTCCATGGTTGTATGCTTGTGTAGAGGTAATTTGATCATGTTTGTGGATAATTTCTATGCTTGGATGTTTTTCCCATGCCTTGTTCTATTTACGACCTTTGGGAATTGTTAGCCTTTGGTCGTTATACCTGTTTTCCATTCCTTCTGACCGTAGGATAGAATGATAGTCCTGACATGCTTGTTATGCTGTAGAATGGTTAGCCAAGTAGCTCTGTAGGTATACTTTGGACTTATTGCCTTATTATGGACTTACTAGCATGAGACTGTGAGAATCTGGTTCTATAGACTATAAGGGATAGACCGAGTGAGCATTCTAGAGAGTCTTGGATATTATAGGATATACGGGGATAAATCGAGTGAGCTTCCTTAGAGAGCCTTGGACATTATAGACTACAAGGGATAGACCTAGTGAGATTCTCAGAGAGTCTTGGATATTATAGACTACAGGAGGGTAGACTGGATGAGCTTCCTCAGAGAGTCTTTACTTTTTCTGAGTTACATTAAAATTATTCCAGGATACATAAGGAATTGACAGATTGAGCTTCCTTAGAGATTCTGTGATATACCTGAGACTATAGGAGGAATTGACCATGTGATCTTCCTCATAGAGTTTCTAGACCATGGGGATATAAGAGGGTTAGAACGTGTTATCTTCCTCAGAGAGTCCATGAATACCCTTGTCTATAAGGGGAATTGACCGAGCGAGATTCCCCAGAAAGTCTTATAATTTCGTATGACCAAACCCGAGGGGTTAGGATGAGTCCACTACCCAGAGGGCTGTATTTACTTCTTGGATAGGACCAGAGGTGTTGTCTATGATTACTTCCTAGAGGGGTTCCTGATGTGGTCAGTTGTTTGCTTCACTGATGCTTGTTGTTCTATGGATTGATTACTGTTGTATATCATCCTATTACTGCTTACTGTTTACTACTTGTTGTTTACTGTTACTCTTCACTGCATACTGTTCTATTACCTTCCATATACTCACTATCTCTTATGCACAACTCTTCATGTGGTTTCCTACTAGGATTTTAGTCTCACACCCGATTTAGGTCATTCATTTGGTCCCAAACAGACTATGTTGTTGCAGGTATAGACAAGTGAAAGTTCCCTTCGACTTCTGGTACTTGATTGATCTGAAGCAGGAGAGCATGGGAACAAGCTGAGGATTCCGATGCTGAGGGGTTGCTTATTTGTTTTTCTTTTTTACTTGGGTTTAGTATTGTATTCATCATCGTGACTTGATTGGATGCTTTCCTAGACATATGTATCCTACATCATTTCATATATACATTTGTGATTCAATTATTTATTGTTTTAGTCTTCCTCTGTTTATTGTTGTTGGAAATTTACGGCATCTACTATTGTATGATTTGTTTACTTCCACTGTGTACTATCCCAATGAGGGCATTGTTTCCCCACTATCACACCCAAGGCCCTCACTGCTAGTTAGAAGCCTTTGGTGTTTGGGGAAATTCGCTTGAGGCCATGTGACCAACTTGGTACGGGACACCTCTGGGGGGATTCCGGAACAAGGACGTTTAAATGTGGTATAAGAGGAATTATTTTCTCTTGATTTACTATTTGGAGCCTTTATCCAGGGATAGGACGGATTCAGTACTTGGTAATAAGTTGTGCCTGGGAGTAGCTAACCTGTGTACAGGGAAAATCCAATCTACCCCGTTTATTGCATTTTTCTGGTTTTGAGATTTTACAGTTGATATGATTTCACCTAGAGTGATTCACATGACTTGTGTTGTTATTTTTGTGCTATTGTGGTTCAATTTCTATCACAACCCGATGAGATGAGGGTATTCCATATCATTCATCCTATAGGCACTTGTTAGAAATCACATGCCATGCATTCTTTCCATGCCATCTAGGGTGCATTAGCGATTTCATGTTGTTGTGATAGACATTTTGTAGATTATGCATGCTATTGTGATAGGTGATTTGATAGAATCCCTGTAGTTTGATAGAGAAATTGTTTTTGTTTTATTTTTCTTAAATGAACACCAAATTTTGATTCTTGAGGTTTTATGGGCCCTCATGAATCGGATTTTGGTGGATCATTTACCTGTTCCCTTTTATTTTATATATAGGAGATGTCAATATTTGATTCGCGGGGATTATGGGCCCTCATGGATCGGAATTTGGCACCTCTATGTTTTTCTTCAGTGTTTTCTGGGCTTCGGTGTAGTTTCTGAGCTACGGCCCAGAAAAACCCAGAATACACAGCGTGTACTTGACTACATGCTGTGTAGTTTTAACTTGGTTCACTGACTATGTGAGAAGAAACACAAGGTGGTGAAAAGTTTTTCAGGAACACACCATGTAAGGTCATTACACGTCGTGTAGTAGTGAGCTGTGTACCTGGCCGTGTCACTACAACATGGGTCAGGGAAGCTCGTGTAGTACATGCCATGTTTTTTATGAACACACTGTGTAGTCTTGTTCTAGGTACCTGGCCATGTCACGAAGAACGCGAGTCAGTTTTATCTCTCCTATACACACCGTGTTTGTTCGTTACACACCGTGTAAGGGTCAACTGTGTAGCTGGCCGTGTAACTAACAACATGGGTTGCCGAAACCTTGTCTAGTACACGTCGTATCCTTAGTGAACACACCATGTAGTCTATGGATAATAGGACCATGTGGGATAGCCGTGTAAGGAGACTCGGGTAGGGGATTAGAGTTCAAGTACACACTGTGTGTAGTGACAACACAAAATTAAGTCTTGGGTGTTACACAACCATGGGTGGAAGAAGTACATGCCCATGTGAATGGCTTTAAAGAACACGTTGTGTAGTTTTATACACGCTGTGTAGTCATGTTGTGTAAAACTTGTTTGTTCTTCTCTCCTGTTTCTATCGTGACTCTTTTGTTCTCTGTCCTTGAAATTTCGGATCTAAGGTGTTCTTTTGTTCTTTTAGAGCTATGCCACCGAGACGGCCTCCGGTTGTACATTAGGTGCTAGACGGGGACCAAACACTGGATATGGATGATTAGGGACCTCTAATAGATCCTCCTATTATGCCAGCCTTGTCACCAGAAGTTATACACATTTCTGCTACTGATGAACAGTTCAAGGAGGACTTCTTGAGGATAATTCAAACCCTTCCTGGAGTGTCGCCTCCTGCCCCATCGATGGCTGAGTTGACGCATGTTTTCCATCAGCAGCATCCTCCTACTTTCTCAGGGGATGGGGGACCCCAGGATTTAGAGTCATGGTTAGAGGCCACGCTGACGATCTTTGAGCACCTGGAGATTCCTCCATAAAAAGGGTAATGTTTTCTTCTTATATGCTCTGAGACACAGTAAAGAGGTGGTGGGAGGTGATCTCACAGTCAGGGCACTAGTAGAGTATGATTTGGGTTGACTTTCGGTGCATCTTATACGATTAATCTTACCTGGAGACCTTGAGGGCTGACCAATCCCAGTAGTTTATGTGTCTCGAGTATGGTACTCTTTATGTTATGGAGTACTCGTATTGTTTTACTGAGCTTCAGTGTTTCACGCCGATTCCAGCACGTGATGAGTTGTTCATTACTAGGATGTTTGAGGGTGGTCTCAGGTAGGAGATCCATTCCCAGGTGAATATCTTCAGGTTTAATTTGATATCCTCTGTCGTCAACCAGTAACTGATCACTCAGCGCAATCTGAGGGATTTAGGAGGATTGAGCCAGGGCGGTTCGACATCTAGGGTCAATGTTCCTACATATGATAGTAGGAAGCGCCGCAGGGAGCCTGCTCGAGGAGATCTAGGTAGGTGGAATGCATCGTCGGGAAGCCAGGTAGTATGCTACCAATGCGGTAGGAGTGGGAATACAAGGCCTTAGTGCCAGAGTGACCCGAAGGAGTTCCTATATTGTGGAAATATGCGCCACCTTCATCGTTTTTGTCAGATCATTTCACCTACAGTAGGTGGTATGGGTTCTTCTATAACCGCACGTTTAGGTTATGCATCACCAGTTTCTCACCAGTTTGGGAACTGGAGTTCATCTGGCCATTCGGGCCGAGGTGGAGGTCGGGGCCGTGGTTGTCAGTCACCAGGTTACCCACGATAACAGAGTGGATCAGCTTAGAGTGGTCAGCCAAGGGCGTAGGGCCGTGGTACATGCCAGACATTCATTGTGGAGTAGACCCATTAGAATTAGGATCTCGGCCCTTCCACAGTTCGATGTACTGTCTTAGTAGTGTCAATTTTATCTTCAGCTCTTTTCGATACTAGTGCCTCGCATAGCATTATCTCTGTTGCTATTTTGGAGAGCCTTGGGCTCTGTATCCATTCGTATGTAGATATGTTGACTCTTGACACACCATTGGGAACAAGGAAGTCTCGCGTACATCAGTGTAGAGAGTGCCCTCTTGAGGGTGCAGGGTGTCACTTTTTATGGGACCTCTATGTCCTAGAGATGACAAGATATGATGTCATTCTTGGTATGGACTGGTTAGTTCCCTTCCAGGAAGTCTCCAATTGCTGTCGCCTTAGGGCGAGTTTCGTATCACCATAGGGTGGATCATTCGATCATAGAGGTGAGCGGGTTGTCTAGGCAGGTAGAGCTAGACCAGAGCATCATGGTCTATGAGGAGTTACAGCCCATATTTCCAGTCTTTATCTGGATGACCAGGGGACTTCGTAGTTAGACTTTCCTACAGTGGTGGATCGTTTTAGGGATGTATTTCCAGATGAATTTTCATGTTTGTATTCGGAGCGTGAGGTGGACATATCGATTGAGCTCGTACCTGGAGCGACACTGATGTCCATTCCTCCTTATAGGATGGATACACCTAAGTTGTCAGAGCTCAATAAATAGTTGGAGGAGTTATAGAAAAAGGTTTTCATCTGACCTATTACTTCTCCTTGGGGTTCTCTTATCCTGTTTGCGAAGAAGGCAGACGGCACCCTTCGGATTTTCGTGGATTATAGGAAGCTGAGCCAGTTGACGGTCAAGAACTGAAATCCCTTGCCAAGGATCGATGACCTCTTTGATCAGCTTCAAAGAGCCCGAGTGTTATCAAAGATCAATTTGAGGTCCAGTTATCATAAGTGGTGCATTATAAAATTAGATATACCTCTTACAGCCTTCAGGAGTAGGTATGTTCTATACGAGTATACAGTCATGCCATTCGGTCTCATGAATGCGCCAACAGTTTGTATGGAACTGATGAACCGAGTGTTCCATCCATACATGGATTCCTTCATGGTGGTTTTCATGGATGACATCCTGGTGTAATCTCACACTCGACATGACCATGCTACCCATCTTGAGATTGTTCTGTGTACAGTGAGAGAACAACAGTTATATGACAAGCTCTCAAAATTCCACTTTTTCAGGGATCATATTCACTTCTTAGGTCACGTTATCTCAGAGACAGGAGTATCAGTAGTACCCGAGAAAGTGAGAGCTGTAGTTTCTTTGGAGAAGCCGAAAAATGTCATTGAGGTGCAGATTATTCTAGGGCTATATGGATACTACTGGAATTTCATAGAATACTTTTCACACCTAGCATCACCACTGACAGGTCTGACTAATAAAGGGGAGAAGTTCTTGTGGTCGGATTCTTGTGAGATAGCCTTTTAGGAGTTGAAAGGGAGGTTGAAGTCAGCACTGATACTAGTTTGGCTAGAGCCGGGAAAGAGATATTGTAAGGCCCCAGCCTTAGACCTTACTTAATCTTGAGTTATTACAAGATTACACATTGAGGATCTTTTCGGGTTAGAGTTTTAGAGAATTAGATCATAAAACATGCATTACATTCCACATATAAACAAAGTGGTTACATAAAGAGAGTATTATTCATTCCCATTAATGGAAACATATTTAAGATAAAACATGGATTCTTTCTTGACACTTCCTTGACACTATCATCATATCATGTACCTTTCCCTTGACCTGTGAAAATCATTTCAAAAAAACAAGGGATGAGCATAAAAAGCTCAGTATGGGTTATAAAAACATGGAAAGGAAACATGGGTACATATATACATAAGAATGAAATCATACTTTACCCATAAAACATAAGCACTTCGACATACCTCATCAAATCATGAGTAAATCATAGAAATCATAAGACATAAAGGTAACTTGAGGCATTCATAACATTCTTACGTAGGGAGTAACCCTCATGGTTACGTTTGGAATACCCATCACAGTATATTCCCTAAATCTCTTCTGAGAAACCTTAACGCTTCACTCCTTCACGTTACCCAATGCATTGAAGAGATATGTCAGGGTCACCCGCCCTTAGTTTATCACAGAACCACCCGTCTTCATAATAATGCCCAAGAACCATAACATTATCGTATCTCATAAAACATGCATAAAGGAAACATAAAATTTCCACATTTCAATCACGAGATATCAAAACAACACATTGATATAATAAAATCATTATGAAAACCATTTTCAATACCAAAGTAAAACATGGTATTTATTTTCTGTTTAAAAAAATGGTATGGCTTGTAGAGGAAGCCGAAACTCCAATAATGGTCACGGCGGTGGAGAAGTCATTGTCGCCGCATACGTACAACAAAAAACATTCCCTTTTGTCGTTTAGTAAACGCTTCATATAAAAAATATTCCTTTTGGATAAATGTAAAAGTCAAAGGGTTTTATACACCGTATAAAAGAAAGTTGTGTATAAAATAAAATGTGCCTCAATGAAAGGAGATTGAGACGAAGTCCCATACCTCGTATCCAACTTGACTCGATCATTATATAATGTCCTGAATAATAAACTTGATTTAATTTATACATTATTCAGAACATTTTTCAAGTTCATTATTCCTTTCATATCACTTATTTCCATGTCATGAATACTATGTAATTATTTAAGTTAATAACGGTCGTTTTAACGATCATTGGTACTTGAGTCAAAATAAGCCCTTTATAATTACATGTTGTTCGTGTATCCATTATATCCAGTGTTATAATCATGATTTATATATCATATATATCATATATATCAATTATATACGTGCATTTATAATATTACATAATCATTTAGAGGTAAGAAATGAAATGCACCGTTCATGGAGACGGTAAGCCTTACGTACGCATGAACGCTACTTTCATTTCTATTTTGTATTTTATAGAATGGAATCATAATGATATAAAGGTATATTATAATTCCAGTATAATAACATATATAATATCATTAACTTTATCTTTACATATCCCACATATGGTATTAACGTATCAAATCACTTTCAGGGGGCGGTAGTTCGCACTTCCGAAAATGAAGATATCGTGTTTACCCATAATGGAAACAATAATGGTATGCCATAAATGAAAAATATAGAAGCTTAAGGAAATAATAAACATATTATATATCATATATAAAAATAGTGACATCATAATGGCCACCTTTGAAGGTGTTAAATAAGTATTGAACAATCATCGTTTCGGGAGGCAGAATTTCACCATCCACAGAAACCATATGTTCTTTAACCATTTGATGTAGTTGTGTGAGAGTGTAGCTCGAATAAATCTTATAACAACATCCTAGTATATTTAGGATACTGGTGTGGTTACAAAAGAAGGAAATAAAAATATTTTAGGGGGTTGGAGAAGCAAAATAAAACAAATGAACATGAGAGAATGAATTACCTTTAAAAGTGTAACTCCTTTTGATTTGAGACTAAAGGCTTCCTTTGAAAGGATTCTTCCCGAAGGGAATCCTATAGGATGAGGAGAGGGATGTGGAGAGAGTAAATGGGGAGGTTTTGGCCGAGAAAAATTCTTGAAGAGTGTGTGAAATGAGGTAGAGGTGGGGGCCTTTTATAAGAGGAGAGGAGGGGCACTTTTGGAAACCATGAAACTATTATTTTATTTGAAAATATGTTTCGGTTTTAAAAGGTCCCACATTGATATAATTCGTGGATAAGGTGATAAGGGTTCTAAATCCACCCATCCAATAAGTTTTGGACATGTGTAGTTCATAGATATTACATTATCTTTCTATTTTATTTAAATCGTCAAATAATGATGTCATCGCTGCATCATTATTATGTCATAAATAATAAAATATATTTAATATCTAAAAACTATAAAAAAACTACTATGATGTTGGAAATCCTTTTAGCTTTCCAATTAATATTTATAGTCAAAAATCTGACTTTTATAACCCCATATAAAATTTTTTTTAGTAAAACAATTTATGTTAGTGTCATTTTCACCATTATTTTAAAAAATGGCCTTAAAATCATTATCTCACCCATGTTGCTCCGTGGGGTCCCCTAAATCGACCCATGGGTTGTCTTGGTCTGCCATGACTCACCCAATAGGTGTACGACAAGTGTGATGGTGTTTTCACATTTTTATAATATCATTTTTACCTTAAATTACACTAATTACCTCTAATCGCGATTAAAAACTTAATAAGTTACTATTCACCAAAAAATTATTATAATCTCATTGAACCACAGTTTACATCTTAATGACAACCATGTATGTTGGATTTTTGAAATTCAAAACACAAAGATGGAAAAATTTCATTTAAACGAAAAAATCAGTTTTTATAAGTACCACTTAGTGGTTTCACTATTCATCAAAAATCGAAGTTTTTCAGAAAATTACCAAAAATTCACCCTAAGATATATTTGATATTAAAAATTCAAAAATAAAGTCTATTTTACAAAATTAAAAACATATAAGTCAAATTAATTAATTTAATAATTAATTCCCGCTGTCATAGCAAATAGCGTGTTTTTAGGAAACAATAAGTATCAAAAGATTGACACCAGTTTAAGTAAAATTTGAAAGTGAAATTGATTCCAACGACCACTATTGGATTTAATGGTAAAAACATTTTATAATTTAACATTAAAACCAATTCAAAAGATAATATAATCATAAAAATAAATTAGATTAAAATAGGTTTCGAATTAAAATACAGCATTTTTCACTTATTCATAAAAAAATGAACTTTATCGGAAAAATTCCAAAAATTCACAAAAAGTAAATTTTGATGTCCCAATCATAAATAATAATTTTATTTTGACAAACATAGCTTATAAAATTGTCAAAAAATAGATTTAAAAAGGGTTTTCCATCAAAAGGCAGTAAAACACTCTTTTAAGAATATTAGTGTATTCCATGCTTAAGATTGGATTTATTTTCATTTTAAGACTCTAAAACACTATCTAATTCATTAATAGACATAGATAAAAATATCTATTATTCATTACTTACTTGGGATGTTACATCCTTCCCCCCTTTAGAAAATTGCGTCCCCACAATTTATTTACTTATCGAATAAATGAGGTTACTTATCCTTCATTGCATTTTTAGATTCCCATGTTGCCTCTTCAATCATGTGGTTTTTCCACAAAACCTTTACCTGGTGAATCACCTTATTCCGTAACACTTTCTCCCTGTGGTCAAGAATCTGGACCGGTTGTTCCTCATAAGATAGGTTCTCTTCCAGCTGAACTACCTCTTGACTCAAAACATGAGATGGATCTGGCATGTACTTTCTCAACATCGAAACATGAAAAACATTGTGTACCTGAGATAAACTCGGAGGTAAAGCCACCCGGTATGCAACTGATCTAACACTCTACAGAATTTCATATGGTCCAATAAACCTTGGACTCAGATTTCCTTTCTTACCAAATCGCATCACACTTTTCCATGGTGATACTTTGAGAAAAACATGATCACCTACCTCGAAGGATAGATCCTTCCTCCGGTTATCTGCATACCACTTATGCCTACTCTGAGCTGTTCTCATGTGCTTCTGAATCAGCTGAACTTTTTCTACCATATCTTCTACCAATTCTGGTCCCATCAACTTTCTTTCACCCACTTCATCCCAGAATGCTGGAGTTTGACACCGCTTCCCATATAATGCCTGAAATGGTGCCATCTGTATACTGGAATGAAAACTGTTATTATATGAAAATTCAACCAAAGAAAGATGTTGGTCCCAACTTCCCTGATAATCCATCGAACAAGCTCGTAGCATATCCTCCAAGGTCTGAATTGTTCGTTCTGACTACCCATCTGATTGAGGATGAAAAGCTGTACTAAAATTTAATTCAGTACCCAACGACTTCTGAAGGCCTTTCCAAAAGTTAAAAGTAATCCTGGGATCACGATCCGATACAATGGAATGAGGAACTCCATGTAACCTGACTATCTCTTTAAGATACAAACGGGAAAGTTGATCAAGAGATAAAGTATCTCGTATAGCAAGGAAATGAGAAGACTTGGTCAAGCGATCAACAATAATCCAGATTTCATTATTACCTCGAGATGTCTTCGGTAATCCCACAACAAAGTCCATGGATATATTCTCCCATTTCCACTATGGCACTGGTAAAGGCTGAAGCATACCTTTCGGTAACTACCGCTCTGCTTTAACCTATTGACATGTCAAACACTTCACAGTAAAATCAGCAATATCTCTTTTCATTACATCCCACCAGTAATACTTCCACAGATCTCTGTACATCTTAGTACTGCCAGGATGAACTGAAAATGGTGAACTATGAGCTTCACATAACAAATTTCTCTTCAACTGTGAATCACAAGGCACACACAATCTCTTCCCAAATCTCAAAACACAGTCATTATCAATGTTGAATTTAGGCAACTTACCTTTCTGAACCAGCTCTACCTTTTTCTGCAACTCACAGTCTTGCTTCTGTGTTTGCTTGATTCTGCTTGATAGAGAAGATCTCACTGATACCTGAAACAAAAAATAAGGACTTCCTGCACCAACAACTTCTATTACAAAGTTCATCAAATCCTTAACCAAAGGGTGACGTTCCAAACGCAACTTTGTTAATGAAGCATTACTTTTTCGACTCAAAGCATCGTCCACTTTATTTTCTTTTCCCAAATGGCAATGAATTGTACAATCAGAATCCATGATTAAATTCTAGCCATCTCCTTTGTCTCATGTTCAATTCTTTCTGAGTGAATATATACTTTAAACTTTTGTGATCGGTATATATTTCACACTTTACTCCATACAAATGATGCCTCCAAATTTTTAAAGAAAAAACAACAGCAGCTAATTCCAAATCATGTGTAGGGTAATTTACCTCATGAGTTTTCAACTGTCGTGAAGCATAAGCAATTACCTGATCATTCTGCATTTGGACGCAACCAAGTCCTCCCAATGAAGCATCACTTTATATAACAAACTCACCATTCCTAGAAGGTGGTTCCAATACCGAAGCATTCACCAATATTCTTTTCAATTTCTGAAAACAATCATCACATTATTTTGATTAGATAAACATAAAACCATTCCGGGTTATCTAAGTCATTGGACTAGATAATCGTGAAAAATTTCTAACAAACCTTCGGTAATAGCCTGCCAAACCAAGGTATCTACGAATCTCAGTTACATTTGTGGGTCTTGGCCAGTCTTCAACAACTTTTGTTTTTGTAGGATCAACAGTTATCCCATCTTTAGAAACAATGTGACCAAGGAAAGAAATTTGTTGCTACCAAAACTCACACTTGCTGAATTTCCCATACAATTTCTTTTCTTTTAATGTTTGCAAGATAACCCTTAAATGTCTTTCATGCTCCTCTTTACTTTTAGAAAACACCAAAATATCATCAATGAAAACCACCACAAACTTATCCAAGAACTCATGGAAAATTCTATTCATTAAGTCCATGAATACAGTAGGTGCATTGGTTAGCCCAAAAGGCATTACTACAAATTCATAATGGCCATATCTCATACAGAACGCGGTCTTCGGAATATCTGCCACCTTTACCTTCAGCTGATGGTACCCCGATCTCAAGTCAATCTTTGAAAAAAAATGAGCTCCCTGAAGCTGATCAAACAAATTATCGATATGAGGCAAAGGATATTTGTTCTTAATAGTGATATTATTCAAGGCTCTATAATCAATGCAATGTCTCATAGAACCATCTTTCTTTTTAACAAATAAAACAGGAGCACCCCATGGTGATTTTCTAGGTCGAATGAAAACTTTCTCTAATAAATCTTGCAATTGCTCCTTCAACTCTAAAAGTTCAATTTGAGCCATTCGATAAGGGGGTTTTGAAATTGGCTTAGCATCAGGAACTAAGTCAACAGTAAACTCAACTTCCCGATCTGGTATTATTCCAGGCAACTCATCAGGAAAAACATCAGGATACTCATTTACCACTGGCACATCATTAATCTAAACAGTTCCTTTATTTTCAATGATGTCTGCAAGGTAACATTCATTTCCATCTTTTACAAGTTTCTCAGCCTCTTGATAAGTTATCAATCGTAAGGGTTCATTCTTGTACACAAACTGAAAGTCTTTCTAGAAAGACACTTCTTTAGCTCAACAGTCAATCTTCACATGGTAAATAGAGAGCCAATCCATACCCAGGATAACATCAAACTCTACTAGATGTAGAACAATAAGGTTTGCAAGTAGGTTCTTTCCACAGATAAGAATAGGAAGATTCTTATAGATTCTTTTTGCCTCAACATTTCCCCAAGGTGTTTTTGCCACAAGTTCAGGAGTCACCTCTTGAGATGGTATTCCCATTTTACTATAAAAGTTTTCAGAGATGAAAGAATGTGTAGTCCCCGAATCAAACAACACACTGGCATAATATGAAAAAACAAACAAAGTACCTGATACAACTTCATTTGATGGCCCGACGTCTGCCGAAGTAGTTGAAAAAGATTTCACCACCCCTTTCTGCTTGTAGTCTAACTGCTTCCGATCACTCAAGCTCTTTTTCAGACACTCGTTTTCATAGTGACCCATCTCATTGCACTTATAACATTTCACTAACTGTAAATCAAATTTGGTCTAACATTCACCTTGATCCTTTGCAGTGCAATCACGAGCCTTATGTCCCATCTTACCACATCGGTAGCACTTTCCAGAATTCAGAAGACATTCCCCAGCATGCCTTTTTCCACATTTATCACAAACTGGTAACTTAGTTTTCTTACCATCAGACTTTTTTGAAGAATTCTTAACTTTCTCCTGCCACCTCAGTCTCTTCTTCTGTTGGTTGTTATAGAACACTTGGTCATCGGCAAACTCCATTTCCACCTTCTCAGCACATCGAACAAGCATTTCATTACTTATAAACTCACGAGAAGCTAATGCCCTTCGATATTTTGGCTTAAATCCTGAGTAAAAATGATTTATTTTACTATCAAGGTCTCGGATAAAATTTGGAGCATACCTTGACAATCGAGTGAAACTTTCTTCATAGGTAGCCACTGAGTCTTCCTCTTTCCTCAATTCCAAGAATTTCTTTTCCATCCTAATTCAAACAGCCTTAGGAAAATACTTCTCAAGAAACATACCTTTGAATTCATCCCAGTCAAGAGCATCAATCTCATCAGTTCCCCTGATATTTTTAACCATCGACCACCACTGATCTTCCTCACCCTCCAAACTGTAAATAGAAAGACTAACCTTTTGATTGTCTGAACACCCCATGACATCAAAAATCTTCTCTAGTGCTTTAATCCACCCTTCAGCTAACATAGGGTCAGATGATCCTCTAAATGATGGGGGATGTTGCCTCATGAAATGTTCCACCACTGACATATTCCTCTGCGGTTGATCTGGCTGATCTCGTGCATGGATACCACCACCATTTATAGCCTGAGTCAACTATGCCATTACTGCAACAAAATGTTCAGTTCAAATTCCGACCATCTCAGGATGCTGCTTCGGAAGGTTATTTCCTTCTGTATGCCTTCCTAGCACTGCTTTTGTGTTTCCTCTATAGAAAACCATTCTGAACAAACATGTCTTAGATGAAGCAACATGGTAATTTTCAAATGCTATATCATTTCAAAAAAAATATTTTTGGATAATCATCTAATAGAATTCTAACTCCTAAAGTTATCTAAACTGACCTCTGATACCAACTATAAGGCCCCAGCCTTAGACCTTACTTAATCTTGAGTTATTACAAGATTACGCATTGATGATCTTTTCGGGTTTAGAGTTTTAGAGAATTAGATCATAAAACTTTCATTACATTCCACATATAAACAAAGTGGTTACATAAAGATAGTATTCTTCATTCCCATTAATGGAAACATATTTAAGATAAAACATGGATTCTTTCTTGACACTTCCTTGACACTATCATCATATCATGTACCTTTCCCATGACCTGTGAAAATCATTTCAAAAAAAATGTGGGATGAGCATATAATGCTCAATATGGGTTATAAAAACATGGAAAGGAAACATGGGTACATATATACATAAGAATGATATCATACTTTACCCATAAAACATAAGCACTTTGACATACCTCATCAAATCATGAGTAAATCATAGAAATCATTAGACATAAAGGTAACTTGAGGCATTCATAACATTCTTACGTAGGGAGTAACATTCTTGGTTACGTTTGGAATACCCATCACAGTATATTCCCTAAATCCCTTTGGAGAAACCTTAACATTTCACTCCTTCGTGTCACCCAATGCATTGGAGAGCTATGTCGGGCTCACCCGCCCTTAGTTTATCATGGAACCACCCGTCTTCATAATAATGCCCAAGAACCATAACATAATCGTATCTCATAAAACATGTATAAAGGAAACATAAAATTTCCACATTTCAATCATGAGATATAAATACAACACATTGATATAATAAAAACATTATGAAAACCATTTTAAATACCAAAGTAAAACATGGTATTTATTTTTCGTTTAAAAAAAGGGTATGGCTTGTAGAGGAAGCTGAAACTCTAATAATGGTCACGGCGGCGGAGAAGTCATTGTCGCCGCATATGTACAACAAAAAACATTCCCTTTTGTCGTTTAGTAAACGCTTCGTATAAAAAATATTCCTTTTGGATAAACATAAAAGTCAAAGGGTTTTATACACCGTATAAAATAAAGTTGTGTATAAAATAAAATATGCCTCAATGATAGGAGATTGAGACGAAGTCCCATACCTCGTATCTGACTTGACTCGATCGTTCATTAATGTCCTGAATAATAAACTAGAGTTAATTTAAACATTATTAATAACCTTTTTCAAGTTCATTATTCCTATTATATCACTTATTGCCATGTCATGAACACTATGTAATTATTTATGTTAATAACGGTCGTTTTAACGATCATTGGTACTTGAGTTAAAATAAGCCATTTATAATTACATGTTGTTCATGTATCCATTATTTCCAGTTTTATAATCATGATTTATATATCATATATATCATATATATCAATTATATACGTGCATTTATAATATTAAATAATCATTTAGAGGTAAGAAATGAAATACACCGTTCATGGAGACGGTAAGCCGTACGTACGCATGAACGCTACTTTCATTTCTATTTCGTATTTTATAGAATGGAATCATAATGATATAAAGGTATATTATAATTCCAGTATAATAACATATATAATATCATTATCTTTATCCTTTACACATCCCACATATGGTATTAACGAATCAAATCACTTTCAGGGGGCGGTAGTCCGCACTTCCTAAAATGAAGATATCGTGTTTACCCATAATGGAAACAATAATGGTATGCCATAAATGAAAAATACAGAAGATTAAGGAAAGAATAAACATATTATATATCATATATAAAAATAGTGACATCATAATGGCCACCTTTTAAGGTGTTAAATGTGTATTGAACAATCATCGTTTCGGGAGGCAGAATTTCACCATCCACAGAAACCGTATGTTCTTTAACCATTTGATATAGTTGTGTGAGAGTGTAGCTCTAATAAATCTTATAACAACATCATAGTATATTGAAGATACTGGTTTTGTTACAAAAGAAGTAAATAAAAAGAGTTTAGGGGGTTGGAGAAGCAAAATAAAACAAATGAACATGAGAGAATGAATTACCTTTAAAAGTGTAACTCCTTTTGATTTGAGCCTAAAGGCTTCCTTTGAAAAGATTATGCCCAAAGGGAATCCTCTAGGATGAGGAGAGGGATGTGGAGAGTGTAAATGGGTAGGGATTTGCCAAGCCAAAAGCTTGAGAAGTGTGTGAAATGAGGTAGAGGTGGGGGCATTTTATAAGAGGAGAGGAGGGATACTTTTGGAAACAATGAAACAATTATTTTATTTGAAAATGTGTTTCGGTTTTAAAAGGACCCACAATGATATAATTCGTGTATAAGGTGATAAGGGTTCTAAATCCACCCATCCAACAAGTTTTGGACATGTCTAGTTCATATATTTTACATTATCTTTCTATTTTATTTAAATCGTCAAATAATGATGTCATCGTTGCATCATTATTATGTCATAAATAATTTAATTTATTTAATGTCTAAAAATTATAAAAAAAATACTATAATGTAGTAAATCTTTTTATCTTTCCAATAAATATTTATAGTGAAATATCTGACTTGTATAACCCCATATAGAAATTGTTTTAGTAAAACAATTTATGTTAGTGTCATTTTCACCTTTATTTAAAAAAAGGCCTTAAAATCATTATCTCACCCAAGTGGCTCCATGGGGTCCCCAAAATCGACCCATGGGTTGTCTTTGTCGGCCATGACTCACCCAATAGGTGTAGGACAAGTGTCATGGTGTTTTCACATTTTTATAATATCATTTTTACCTTAAATTACACTAATTACCTCTAATCGTGATTAAAAACTTTATAAGTTACTATTCACCAAAAAAATATTATAACCTCATTGAACCACATTTTACTTCTTAATGACAACCATGCATGTAGGATTTTTGAAATTAAAAACACAAAGATGGAAAAATTTCATTTAAATGAAAAAATCAGTTTTTATAAGTACCAGTTAGTGGTTTCACTATTCATCAAAAATTGAAGTTTTTCAGAAAATTACCAAAAATTCACCCTAAGTTATATTTGATATTCCGAATTCAAAAATGAAGTCTATTTTAAAAAATTCAAAACATATAAGTCAAATTAATTAATTTAATAATTAATTTCCGCTGTCATAGCAAATAGCGTGTTTTTAGGAAACAATAAGTATCAAAAGATTGATACCAGTTTAAGTACAATCTGAAAGTGAAATTGATTCCAATGATGACTATTGGATTTAATGGTAAAAATATTTTCTAATTTCACTTTAAAACCAATTCAAAAGATAATCTAATCATACAAATAAATTAGATTAAAAGAGGTTTAGAATTAAAATACAACATTTTTCACTTATTCATAAAAAAATGAACTTTATCGGAAAAATACCAAAAATTCACACAAAGTAAATTTTGATGTCCCAATAATAAATAATAATATTATTTTGACAAAAATTTCTTATAAAATTGTCAAAAATAGATTTAAAAAGGGTTTTCCATCAAAAGGCAGTAAAACAATCTTTTATGAATATTAGTGTATTCCATGCTTAAGATTGGATTTATTTTAATTTTAAGCCTCTAAAACACTATCTAATTGATTAATAGACATAGATAAAAATATCTATTATTCATTACTTACTTGGGATGTTACATCCTTCCACCCTTTAGAAAATTGCGTCCCCATAATTTATTTTCTTATCGAATAAATGGGGGTACTTATCCCTCATTGCATTTTCAGATTCCCATGTTGCCTCTTCAATCATGTGGTTTTTCCACAAAACCTTTACCTGGTGAATCACCTTATTCCGTAACACTTTCTCCCTCTGGTCAAGAATCTGGACCGGTTGTTCCTTATAAGATAAGTTCACTTCCAGCTGAACTACCTCTGGTCTCAAAACATGAGATGTATCTGGCATGTACTTTCTCAACATCAAAACGTGAAAAACATTGTGTACCAGAGATAAACTCGGATGTAAAGCCACCCGGTATACAACTGATCCAACTCTCTCCAGAATTTCATATGGTCTAATAAACCTTGGAATCAGCTTTCCTTTCTTACAAATTGTATCACACTTTTCCATGGTGATACTTTGAGAAAAACATGATCACCTACCTCGAAAGATAGATCCTTCCTCCGGTTATCTGTATAAATCTTCTGCCTGCTCTGAGATGTTCTCATGTGCTTCTGAATCAGCTGAACTTTTTCTGCCATCTCTTCTACCAATTCTGGTCCCATCAACTTCCTCTCACCCACTTCATCCTAGAAAGCTGGAGTTCGACACCGCTTCCCATATAATGCCTGAAATGGTGCCATCTGTATACTGGAATGAAAACTGTTATTATATTAAAATTCAACCAAAGAAAGATGTTGGTCCCAACTTCCCTGATAATCATCGAACAAGCTTGTAACATATCCTCCAAGGTCTGAATTGTTCGTTCTGACTGCTCATCTGATTGAGAATGAAAAGCTGTACTAAAATTTAATTCAGTACCCAACGACTTCTGAAGGCCTTTCCAAAAGTTAGAAGTAAACCTGGGATCACGACCTGGTACAATGGAGAGAGGAAATCCATGTAACCTGAATATCTTTTTAAGATACAAACGAGAATGTTGATCAAGAGAGGAAGTATCTCGAATAGCAAGGAAATGAGCAGACTTGGTCAAGCGATCAACAATAACCCAGATTGCATTATTACCTCGAGATTTCTTCGGTAATCCCACAACAAAGTCCATGGATATATTCTCCCATTTACACTCTGGCACTGGTAAAGGCTGAAGCATCCCTTTCGGTAACTACCGCTCTGCTTTAACCTGTTGACATGTCAAACACTTCACAGTAAAATCAGCAATATCTCTTTTCATTCCATCCCACCAGTAATACTCCCGCAGATCTCTGTACATCTTAGTACTGCCAGGATGAACTGAAAATGGAGAACTATGAGCTTCACATAACAAATCTCTCTTCAACTGTGAACCAGAAGGCACACACAATCTCTTCCCAAATCTCAAAACACAATCATTATCAATGTTGAATTCAGGCAACTTACCTTTCTGAACCAGCTCTACCTTTTTCTGCAACTCACTGTCTTGCTTCTGTGTTTGCTTGATTCTGCCTGATAGAGAAGATCTCACTGATACCTGAAACAAAAGATAAGGACTTCCTGCACCAACAACTTCTATTACAAAGCTCATCAAATCCTTAACCAAAGCATCACGTTCCAAATGCAACATTGCTAATGAAGCATTACTTTTTCGACTCAAAGCATCGACCACTTTATTTGATTTTCCCGGATGGTAAGGAATTGTACAATCATAATCCTTGATTAATTCTAGCCATCTCCTTTGTCTCATGTTCAATTCTTTCTGAGTGAATATATACTTTAAACTTTTGTGATCGGTATATATTTCACACTTTACTCCATACAAATGATGCCTCCAAATTTTTAAAGAAAAAACAACAGCAGCTAATTCCAAATCATGTGTAGGGTAATTTACCTCATGAGTTTTAAACTGTCGTGAAGCATAAGAAATTACCTGATCATTCTGCATTAGGACGCAACCAAGTCCTTTCAATGAAGCATCACTGTATATATAACAAACTCACCATTCCTGTTGGCAGTGCCAAAACTGGATCATTCACCAATCTTCTTTTCAATTCTTGAAAACAATCATCACATTCTTTTTTCCAGATAAACTTAACACCCTTCCGAGTTAGCTTAGTCATTGGACTAGGTAATCGTGAAAAATTTCTAACAAACCTTTGGTAATAGCCTACCAAACCAAGGAAGCTACGAATCTCAGTTACATTTGTGGGTCTTGGCCAGTCTTCAACAACTTTTGTTTTTGCAGGATCAACAGTTATCCCATCTTTAGAAACAATGTGACTAAGGAAAGATATTTGTTGCAACCAAAACTCACACTTGCTGAATTTCCCATACAATTTCTTTTCTTTTAAGGTTTTCAAGATAACCCTTAAATGTCTTTCATGCTCCTCTTTACTTTTATAAAACACCAAAATATCATCAATGAAAACCACCACAAACTTATCCAAGAACTCATGGAAAATTCTATTCATTATGTCCATGAATACAGCAGGTGCATTGGTTAGCCCAAAAGGCATTACTAAAAATTCATAATGGCCATATCTCATACAGAACGCGGTCTTTGGAATATCTGCCTCATTTACCTTCAGCTGATGGTACCCCGATCTCAAGTTAATCTTTGAAAAAAACTGAGCTCCATGGAGCTGATCAAACAAATCATCGATATGAGGAAAAGGATATTTGTTCTTAACAGTGATATTATTCAAGGCTCTATAATCAATGCAAAGTCTCAAAGAACCATCTTCCTTTTTAACAAATAAAACAGGAGCACCCCATGGTGATGTGCTAGGTCGAATGAAACCTTTCTCTAATAAATCTTGCAATTGCTCCTTCAACTCTAAAAGTTCAATTTGAGCCATTCGATAAGGGGGTTTTGAAATTGGCTTAGCATCAGGAACTAAGTCAACAGTAAACTCAACTTCCCGATCTGGTATTATTCCAGGCAACTCATCAGGAAAAACATCAGGATACTCATTTACCACTGGCACATCATTAATCTGAACAGTTCCTTCATTTTCAACGATGTGTGAAAGGTAACATTCATTTCCATCTTTTAAAAGTTTCTCAGCCTCTTGATAAGTTATCAATAGTAAGGGTTCATTCTTGTACACAAACTGAAAGTCTTTCTGAAAAGAAACTTCTTTAGCTCTACAGTCAATCTTAGCATGGTAAATAGAGAGCCAATCCATACCCAGGATAACATCAAACTCTACTAGAGGTAGAACAATAAGGTTTGCAAGTAGGTTCTTTCCACAGATAAGGATAGGAAGTTTCTTATAAATTCTTTTTGCCTCAACATTTCCCCTAGGTGTTTTTGCCACAAGTTCAGGAGTCACTTCTTGATATGGTATTCCAATTTTACTAGAAAAGTTTTCAGAGATGAAAGAATGTGTAGACCCCGAATCAAACAACACACTGGCATAATCTGAACAAACACACAAAGTACCTAATACAACTTCATTTGATGGCCCGACGTCTGCCGAAGTAGTTTCAAAAGATTTCACCACCCCTTTCTTCTTGTAGTCTAACTGCTTCCCATCACTCAAGCTCTTTTTCAGACACTCGTTTGCATAGTGACCCATCTCATTGCACTTATAACATTTCACTAACTGTAAATCAAATTTGGTCTTACCTTCACCTTGATCCTTTTCAGTGAAATCACGAGCCTTATGTCCCATATTACCACATCGGTAGCACTTTCCAGAATTCAGAAGACATTCCCCAGCATGACTTTTTCCACATTTATCACAAACTGGAAACTTAGTTTTCATACCATCAGACTTTTTTGAAGAATTATTAACTTTCTCCTGCCACCTCGGTCTCTTCTTCTGTTGGTTGTTATAGAACACTTGGTCATCGGCAAACTCTATTTCCACCATCTCAGAACATGGAACAAGCTTTTCATAACCTTTAAACTCACGAGAATCTAATGCCCTTCGATATTTTGGATTTAATCCTGAGTAAAAATGATTTATTTTAATATCAAGGTCTCGGATAAAATTTGGAGCATACCTTGCCTATCGAGTGAACTTTTCTTCATAGGTAGCCACTGAGTCTTCCTCTTGCCTCAATTCCAAGAATTTATTTTCCATCCTAAGTCGAACAGCCTTAGGAAAATACTTCTCAAGAAACATACCTTTGAATTCATCCCAGTCGAGAGCATCAATATCATCAGCGTCCCTGATATTTTTAACCATCGACCACCATTGATCTGCCTCACCCTCCAAACGGTAAATAGCAAGACTAACCTTTTGATTGTCTGAACACCCCATGACATAAAAAATCTTCTCCAGTGCTTTAATCCACCATTCAGCAAACACATGGTCAGATGATCCTCTGAATGATGGGAGATTTTGCCTCATGAAATGTTCCACCACTGACACATTCCTCTGCAGTTGATCTGGCTGATCTCATGCATGGATACCACCACTATTTATAGCCTGAGTCAACTGTGTGATCACTGCAAAAAACTGTTCAGTTCCAATTCCGACCATCTCGGGATGCTGACTTGGAAGGTTATTTTCTTCTGTATGCCTTCCTATCACTGCTTCCTTGTTTCCTTTGTGGAAAACCATTCTGAACAAACATGTCTTAGATGAAGCAACATGGTAATCTTCAAATGCTATATCATTTAAAACAAAATATTTTTTGATAATCATTTAATAGAATTCTAACTCCTAAAGTTATCTAAACCGACCTCTGAAACCAACTATAAGGCCCCAGCCTTAGACCTTACTTAATCATGAGTTATTACAAGATTATGCATTGAGGATCTTTTTGGGTTTAGAGTTTTAGAGAATTAGATCATAAAACTTTCATTACATTCCACATATAAACAAAGTGGTTACATAATGATAGTATTATTCATTCCCATTAATGGAAAAATATTTAAGATAAAACATGGATTCTTTCTTGAAACTTCCTTGACACTATCATCATATCATGTACCTTTCCCTTGACCTGTGAAAATCATTTCAAAAAAACATGGGATGAGCATAAAAAGCTCAGTATGGGTTATAAAAACATGGAAAGGAATCATGGGTACATATATAAATAAGAATGAAATCATACTTTACCCATAAAACATAAGCACTTTGACATACCTCATCAAATCATGAGTAAATCATAGAAATCATAAGACATAAAGGTAACTTGAGGCATTCATAACATTCTTACGTAGGGAGTAACCCTCTTGGTTACGTTTGGAATACCCATCACAGTATATTCCCTAAATCTATTGGGAGAAACCTTAACGTTTCACTCCTTCGCGTTACCCAATGCATTGGAGAGCTATGTCGGGCTCACCCGCCCTTAGTTTATCACGGAACCACCCGTCTTCAAAATAATGCCCAAGAACTATAACATAATCGTATCTCATAAAACATGCATAAAGGAAACATAAAATTTCCACATTTCAATGATGACATATCAATACAACACATTGATATAATAAAAAAATTATGAAAACCATTTTCAAAACCAAAGTAAAACATGTTATTTATTTTTCGTTTAAAAAAAAGGGTATGGCTTGTAGAAGAAGCCGAAACTCCAATAATGGTCACGACGGCGGAGAAGTCATTGTCGCCGCATACGTACAACAAAAAACATTCCCTTTTGTCGTTTAGTAAATGCTTCATATAAAAAAGATTCCTTTTGGATAAACATAAAAGTCAAAGGTTTTTATACACCGTATAAAAGAAAGTTGTGTATAAAATAAAATATGCCTCAATGAAAGGAGAATGAGACGAAGTCCCATACCTCGTATCCAACTTGACTCGATCGTTCTTTAATGTCCTGAAAAATAAACTTGAGTTAATTTATGCATTCTTAAGAACCTTTTCAAGTTCATTATTCCTTTTATATCACTTATTGCCATTTCATGAACACTATGTAATTATTTAAGTTAATAACGGTCGTTTTAACGATCATTGGTACTTGAGTCAAAATAAGCCCTTTATAATTACATGTTGTTCATGTATCCATTATATCCAGTATTCTAATCATGATGTATATATCATATATATCATATATATCAATTATATACGTGCATTTATAATATTACATAATCTTTTAGAGGTAAGAAATGAAATGCACCATTCATGGAGACGGTAAGCCATACGTACGCATGAACGCTACTTTCATTTCTATTTCGTATTTTATATAATGGAATCATAATGATATAAAGGTATATTATAATTCCAGTATAATAACATATATAATATCATTAACTTTATCCTTTACAAATCCCGCATATGGTATTAACGAATCAAATCACATTCAGGGGGCGGTAGTCCGCACTTCCTAAAATGAAGATATCGTGCTTACCCATAATAGAAACAATAATGGTATGCCATAAATGAAAAATACAGAAGCTTAAGGAAAGAATAACCATATTATATATCATATATAAAAATAGTTACATCATAATGGCCACCTTTTAAGGTGTTAAATGTGTATTGAACAATCATCGTTTCAGGAGGCAGAATTTCGCCGTCCACAGAAACCGTATGTTCTTTAACCATTTAATGTAGTTTTGTGAGAGTGTAGCTCTAATAAACCTTATAAAACATCATATAATATTGAAGATACTTTTTTTGTTACAAAATAAGTAAATAAAAAGATTTTAGGGGGTTGAAGAAGCAAAATAAAACAAATGAACATGAGAGAATGAATTTCCTTTAAAAGTGTAACTCCTTTTGATTTGAGGCTAAAGGCTTCCTTTGAAAGGCTTCTGCCCAAAGGGAATCCTATAGGATATGGAGAGGGATGCGGAGAGAGTAAATGGTTAGGGTTTGGCCAAGCCAAAGGCTTTAGGAGTGTGTGAAATGAGGTAGAGGTGGGGGCCTTTTATAAGAGGAGAGGAGGGGCACTTCTGGAAACCATAAAACTATTATTTTATTTGAAAATGTGTTTCGGTTTTAAAAGGTCCCACATTGATATAATTCGTGGATAAGGTGATAAGGGTTCTAAATACACCCATCCAACAAGTTTCGTACATGTTTAGTTCATATATTTTACATTATCTTTCTATTTTATTTAAATCGTCAAATAATGATGTCATCGCTGCATCATTATTATGTCATAAATAATTTACTTTATCTAATGTCTAAAAATTATAAAAAAAATATTATGATGTAGGAAATATTTTTAAATTTCCAATGAATATTTATAGTAAAAAATCTGACTTGTATAACCCCATATAAAAATTGTTTTAGTAATACAATTTATGTTAGTGTCATTTTCACCTTTATTTAAAAAAAGGCCTTAAAATCATTATCTCATCCAAGTGGCTCCATGGGGTCCCCTAAATCGACCCATGGGTTGTCTTGGTCGGCCATGACTCACCAAATAGGTGTAGGACAAGTGTCATGGTGTTTTAACACTTTTATAATATCATTTTTACCTTAAATTACACTAATTACCTCTAATCGCGATTAAAAACGTAATAAGTTACTATTCACCAAATAATTATTATAATCTCATTGAACCACATTTTACTTCTTAATGACAACCATGAATGTCGGATTTTTGAAATTCAAAACCCAAAGATGGAAAAATTTCATTTAAACGAAATTATCAGTTTTTATAAGTACCACTTAGTGGTTTCATTATTCATCAAAAATTGATGTTTTTCAGAAAATTACCAAAAATTCACCCTACGCTATATTTGATATTCTGAATTCAAAAATTATGTCTATTTTACAAAATTCAAAACATATAAGTCACATTAATTAATTTAATAATTAATTCCCGCTGTCATAGCAAATAGCGTGTTTTTAGTAAACAATAAGTATCAAAAGATTGACACCAGTTTAAGTCCAATTTCAAAGTGAAATTGATTCCAACGACCACTATTGGATTTAATGGTAAAAATATTTTCTAATTTCACTTTAAAACCAATTCAAAATATAATCTAATCATACAAATAAATTAGATTAAAAGAGGTTTAGAATTAAAATACTACATTTTTCACTAATTCATAAAAAAATGAACTTTATCGGAAAAATACCAAAAATTCACACAAAGTAAATTTAGATGTCACAATCATAAATAATAATTTTATTTTGACAAACATAGCATATAAAATTGTCAAAAAATAGATTTAAAAAGGGTTTTCCATCAAAAGGAAGTAAAATAATCTTTTAAGAATATTAGTGTATTCCATGCTTAAGATTGGATTTATTTTCATTTTAAGCCTCTAAAACACTATCTAATTCATTAATAGACATAGAAAAAAATATCTATTATTCATTACTTACTTGGTATGTTACAGATATATAGTCTATTGTGATTCCTCAGGTGTCAGACTGGGAGCTGTGCTTATGCAGGGAGATGGAGTCGTCGCGTACGGGTCTTGGCCGTTGGAGCCACACGAGAGAAACTACCTGATGCACGATCTGAAGTTGGAAGCTGATTTTCATGCCATACATTTTTGGATACATTACCTTCTGGGAGAGCACCTTGTTGTTTACACCGACCATAAGAGTCTCAACTACATCTTTACTCAGTGTGATCTGAATCTGATACTGCGTAGGTGGGTCAAGTATCTTTAGTCCTTCGACTTTGAGCTTGCCTATAGGTCGAGAAAGGGAAATGCAGTGGCTGAAGTGTTGAGTAGGAGAACTCAAATTCAGGCAGTTCAGGAGGCCAGCAGTGAGTTAAAACTTATGGTTATGTTCTCTAAGATGCATTTAGAGGTTCATGATAGTTAGGGGAAAACGTTTCTTTCTTCTGTGACTATTACCACTACAAATCTCGAACTGGTACGGATGAGGCAGCTATCAGACTCAGAAGGCCTAGTCCTATGGGAGAGTGTGTCAGTAGAGGACCCTCTTCCTAGATGGAAAGTGGGAGATGAGGAGATCTTGTGTTCCAGGGACACGTGTGGGTGCCAGTAGACATACATGAGGTGCTGATGCAATATTTTCATTCCTCGATTTGTGAAGTCCATACTAACGTTACCAAGATGTATTGTGATATACACTGCCAGTACTGGTGGCCATGTATGAAGAGAGATGTTGTTGGGTTCATCATGAGATGTTCTACTTGTCAGCAGGTGATAGGGGAGCATCAACGACCAGTAGGGATTTCACAAAAGTTACCCATTCCTGAGTGGAAGTGGAATGATGTCGTGATGGACTTCATGATTGGGTTACTGAGGTCACCTCGAGGGGGTGATGCTATTTGGGTTATTGTCGACACGATTACGAAGGATTCTCACTTCCTGCAGATGAAGGATACCTTCAGTGTTGATGAGCTAGGTCGGTGGAACATCCGAGAGATTGTACATCTGCATGGAGTTCCACACTTTATTTTTTAGACAGGGATGCTCATTTTATATCTAGGTTCTGGCATGGGATTCAGAAGGCTTTGGGTACATAGGTACTTTTTAGTACAACATTACAAGCCCAAACAGATGGTCAGTCTGAGCGTACGATCCATGTGCTTGAGGATATGCTCAGAGTTTTCATTCTATACATTGGAGGTTCTTGGGAGAATCATATTCCTCTTGTGGAGTTTTCCTATAACAACAGTTTTCAGGTGACTTTTCTAATGGCTCCTTACAAGGCTTTGTAAGGTAGGCCATACCAATCACCTTTGTGATGGATGGAGGCAGGAGAGGTAGTGTTTTTGGGACCTCGTATAGTTCAAGATACCTTAGAGTATATAGAGTTGATTCTGAAGAGGATGGATACAGTATAGTCTCGACAGAAGTCTTATGCTGATCAGCAGAGATGACCTCTGGAGATCGACGTCTGGGATCAGGTTTGCATGCGTTTCGCACTGAGGTTGGGACAAAAAAGGATTTGAGGACAGGGCAAGCTTTCACCATGGAACCTAACGCTGTTTGAGGTGTTAGATAGAGTTGGGCCAGTTGCCTATCGGCTGCAGTTACCTTAGAGGTACCAAGCTAAGCACGAAGTCTTACACGTTTCACAGCTCTAACGTTACTTTTCAGACCCATCGAATTTCTTTCAACCTGAGGAGGATGAGCTTGAAGCGGATGCATCGTTTGAGGAGCATCCTGTCTAGATTGTCGATCACAGTATGAAAGTTCTCCGTGGCTGGTTTGTTCCTCTTGTTCTGGTTCTATGGAAGCACGGGGGAGTACCGGACAAGACCTGGGAGAGGGAGGCTGATGTACGATCACAGTGGCATGTGTTGTTCGGGGATTATAATTAAGAACCTCGCTAGGGAAATTCGTGGAAGTATTTTTTAAGGGGGAAGTTTGTAAGAACAAGGATCTTCATTTCATGTATGTTTTTCCTTTTCTAGTCGTTTTTCTAAAAAAAGAGGAAAATATGGAAATTTTCAAAATACACGTCATGTACTTTATAAGTACACGCCCTGTACTTTGTTGCAGCACCAGGATGTGTGCTAGCCATGTCTCGGACACACACACGGCATGCAGGGGTGATGTGCAGGCTGTTTAAAGCAGAGTACGGAAAGTCCAAGTACACGTCGTGTACCTAGAATTACTCACCATGTAGTTTCTTTTATTCATTAAACGGACCGGGGTCACGGCTAATCGACAGAAACACCTACTTCTCCAGGTTCTTCGACCAAGAGAACCCATATGGCCATGAAATCCTCCGAGCCCCCGAGCCTCCATCTATTTTCCAAATCGACCGTCATCAATTGTGTTGGAACCACATCAGTCATCTCTTCCTTCTTCTTGAGTCTCATTCCATGATATTCCCTCTTTCTCCAGATATTGTGGGTTGAAAATTTTATGTGTTTTCATAGATCTACACCATTATAAGTAGAATCAAGCCCCATGGGTCTAGTATCATGATCTCCTAGAATCGAGGTAGGTGTTTTGTGCCTTACCTTTTGATGTCTTTGAGTTTTATGTGAAAATTTCCACCAATACTCGTGAACGGGGTATTTCGGTTTTACTGTTTTCCACTTTTGTTTTCCTTCCCTTCTTGTATGCCTGTGTAGAGGTAATTTGATCATGTTTGTGGATAATTGCAATTCTTGGATGTTTTTCCCATTACTTATTCTGTTTACGACCCTTGGGTCTTGTTAGCCTTTGGCCATTATACATGTTTTCCATGCATTGTGAACATAGGATTGAATGATAGTCCTTACATGCTTGTTATGCTATAGACTGGTTAGCCATGTAGCTATATAGGTGTATATTGGCCTTATATCAATATTATGAACTAACTGGCAGGGGACGATGAGAACCTGGTGTTATAGACTATAAGGGATAGACTGAGAGAGCTTTCTAGAGAGTCTTGGATATTATAGGCTATACGGGGATAGACCGAGTGAGCTTCCTCAGAGATTCATGAACATTATAGACTATAGGGGATAGACTGAGTGAGCTTCCTAGAGTGTCTTGAATATTATTGTCTACATGAGGGTAGATCGAGTGAGCTTCCTCAGAGAGTCTTTACTTTGTTTGAATTTCATTAAAACGTTTCAGTCTAGAGAAGGAATTGACCGAGTGAGCTTCTGTAATAGACCTGACACTATTGGAGGAATTGACTAAGTGTGCTTCCTCAGAGAGTTTCTAGACCATGGGGACAAAATAGCGTTATACCGTGTGATCTTCCTTAGAGAGTCCCTGACTACCCGAGACTATAAGGGGAATTGGCTGAGCGAGCATCCCCAGAGAGTCTTATAATTTCGTATGACCAATCTAGAGGGGTTAAGCTAAGTGCACTTCCCATAGGGTTTTTGTATCTTCTTGGATAGGACCAGAGGGGTTGCCTACGAGTACTTACCATAGGGGTTCTTGAGGTGGTAAGTTGTTTGCTTCTCTACTACTTGTTGTTATATGGATTGACTACTGTGGTTTATCTTCATGTTACTGCTTACTGTTTACTGCCAGCTGTTAACTGTTACTGTTCACTACATACTATACTATTACCTTCCATATACTCACTGACTGTTAGGAACATATCTTCAGGCGGTTGGCTACTGGGATTTTAGTCTCACACCATGTTTGGGTCATGCTATTGGACCCAAACATACTATTTTTCTGCAGGTATAGACAAGAGAAATCACCCTTAGACTTATGATACTTGATTTCTTTGAAGCAGGAGAGCATGGGACCAAGCCGAGGCTTACGATTCTGAGGAGTTTCTTATTTTTTTTTCTTTTGTACATGGTTTTAGTATTGTATTCATCATTTTTACTTGTTTGGATACTTTCTTAGACATATGTATCATGCATCATTTAATATATACATGTGTGCTTCAGTTGTTTATTATTTTAGTCTTCCTCTCTTTATTTTTGTTGGATATTTACTGCTTCTTCTATTGTATACAATGTTTACTTCCACTGTGTACTCTGCCAGTGGGGGCATAGTTTCCCCACTATCACAACCAAGGCCCTCGCTGCTAGTCAGCAGCCTCTGACATTTGAGGAAATGTGCTTGAGGCCATGTGACCAACTAGGTATGGGGCGCCTCTGGGTGGCTTTCGGTACCGGGACTATACATCATACCGATCCTAAGTAAACCTTTAATGAAAATTATTTCCACTTATATGGACTTTTTCTATTTTTAGTGATTCTTGTAAAGGAATAAATAAAATTGTGTTATTTAGAGAACTTTTAATGAAAAAATAAAGTAATGACACAGATTTTCCATGAATTATATATTACTATTATAAGTATTTTTTTGAGACTAGTGGTTGAGAAAACATGGGATTCAGAGGAATAGTTTACCCGGATGAAATGATTGAAATATATAAAATATTTTAAATAGCATGGGTGTGTAATTTCCCAAAAAGGTATCAAACATCTATGCATTGGAACGCATTAGAAATTTTTGGGAACCATTAAATTTATAATTTCGGGTTTACCCTAGGTATTACTAAACCTTAGTTTTCATAGGTTGTTTGTCAAAAATTCATCATGGGAATGGAAATGATTAAAATAAGTAGACAAATTATTTTATTTCTCATTCATTTAAATAGGAAATGTTGTTTATTTATATATAGTGTTATATTGTAATATAGTATTAGTCGAATAACCCTGTAATAGTTGGTGATCCATTGATGACTGCATTGGAGGATCTCATTCAGAAAAAAGGTTACAATGTCATGGATTGATGATCGAAGTTCAATGGAATCGTAGGATCTCAAAAAAGATCATGGTGAACCTCCACTGTTCATCATTGATTGAAAAAAATTCAAGGTTGGATGGTTTTTTTATTTTGTTTTCATTCCAAATTCTAATTTTCAATAATGAACACAAATCAGTCAATAAATGGATTGGTTCATAGATCGATCATCTTGTGATATGGGTTAATATGTGGGGATTTTATATAGAGAATTTATATTTAATTATTTATTGTTAATTTTTATTCTATCAGATATGGATTGGGGACATCATGATACTTCACAGAGGTACATTCCTTATATTTGTGGTTGTGCTTTTCTACACCCAATTCTTCATTATCCATTGTCATTCTTCTCCTAGACCAGTGTTCAACATTTCTATATGAATTAATCACTATGAACCTATTTATTGGTAAAACAATCCTATAAAATAGATCTAGGATTGGCATGACATGATGGTGGTTTGATGTGAGGAAGGGTGATAGATCAGATGGATTTGGAAACCTGATTTTTGGTTCTTTGGAATACAATAATGAATGACGAATGAGGCTGATTCTCGAAAAAATATAAGGGAAAAATCATACATGTTGATGATGGAAAGGTTTGATTGTTCTTGATTTACTATTTTTTATTAAGGTGTTCATTGGATTGAATATTTGTTTAGAAGATGACAATGCAGATTCTAGATCTAGATTTCTAGAAATATCTGCACTACACAACATATAATGAAAGGCCACATTCCTTATGGGTCCCCTATGAAGCACATATGGTTTCAGAGAAAGATAAGGATACCACAATGTGTGACCCTGTCACATGGCTTGTGACCTATCCCTAGAAAATTTTTAGGTACCACAAAGGGTACATGGACATGGTTTTGGAATATAGGTTAGGGTAAACAAGTTGAGTCATGCTATGTACTCCATTATATAGACATAGCCTAAACAAGTACATAAGATACGACATGTACTGGAACATTGGTAGTGTACAATGGAAACAGACATTCCATGTACTTCTACATGGACATAGACATGGGATGAGACACAGGGATGTATACTCAATAATGACCCATGGTCAATAAAAAAAGTGTTTATCCCTTATACATTACATGTACTTCTTTAAAACACGGATTGAATCACTTTTCATCTATATATTGTACAAGATTTATTTTGTTTTCTTTGCCATACCCATTCCTTAGGGGTTAGTTTCAAATCATCTCCTACATCTAGGAACACTATCACTTTGACATGAATTCTTTGATAGAGTTGTTGGAATCCCTCAGTGAGTCCTGTAATAATATCCTTGATTCACATTATTTCTCTAAGTGGAGTTCATGGTATCTTCCTTACCTACACTACATAGGCATCCAAACTCTACTTATCAGGTAAATCTAGAATGAGTATTTGGTGTACCCCATTACACTAGGTATGATACTCATATGTGTATTTTATTCTGATGTGGCATTATCACGTACTTATAATAGAGATACCTAACAAGAACTACCTCTTAGACAGACATCATCATTGTTATAGGACTAAGGAGTTTGTTCTCCCAAGAAAGTGCATTGTGGAATCATCAAGATAGAATCCTTGGCTAGTATACTCCAGTTTTGACTAACCATTATACCATGTGTCTGTGTTGAATATATTGAAATATTCTACTTTATATGTGTTTTAAACATGTACATGTGTAAAGATGCTTGTATTTCCTTTGTCGTATACATTATAGTCATAGGCTGTCTTACTGGGAATTTTTTTACACACCACTTCATGGGATTCTCCCATGTGTATTGTGTCTTGTGAAGATGATCAAACATTTGACAGAGTACATGATGATAAAGGACCAGAAGATGCATTGTGAGACTAGATAGACAGAGGTTTGTTCATGTGGTATTCTAACTGTAATACCGGTTTCTATTCTTTTGGGACATGTTTGCAGACTATTTTTGGTGGACTTATATTTTTTCGTATTTACATTCTATTACATCTTAATGTAATATATTCTGGGAGATTTACATTAATTCATGCTTGGTTATTCTATTGTATTTACATTTCAACATTTTATATTCTTGGAGATGTCTGCATGTATATGGATACTTAGCCTAAGGCCTCCCATGTCACTAATATGCCTACTGAGAACAAGTCACCAGTGCCTTTCCTATTGATGGTGGGTTTTGGGAGTCACATTATGGTCCCCTTAGGGATGATTCATGATAGAGTGGTATCATAGTGGTCAGTTATACATTAGTACAAGAGTATATAGCATTCATTTTAGGTAATAATGTTAAATTTTTTGAGTTCTGCTTTCGGTCCAAGTCCTCCAGCATTGTTGCTACAGCTATCATATCCATACAGTATGACTTAGATCTCCTACTTTCCAACATGGTAAATGAGGACATTAGTTGCATGGAAAATAGTTGTACATTCATCACATAAGAATATATTTTCGTTTACATGTCCCCTGTGATTCATATCTCCGGGTATACTCATTGGAAATGGTATATCTTGTTTATTTTAGGATTCCTATATGAAGTATTTCTTCTAGGACTTAGCATCATGTTCATGAGGATGATCCACTCAGTGGTAAGAAATTGAAATAGGGACTAGTTCCCAAGATGTTACCTTCACGTGGTGCTCCAGAAATACCACCACATGTAGAGAAGAACATGGTACCTGCAGTACTACTGGATGAGGTGTGTAGAGAATGAAAACATCATGAGTTTCATTGAATGAGACCCATAAGACTATAATGAAAGATCAACCCATAAGAGTATATGAACTAGTTTGAGGTGGTGTCTTGATTTTTCCATCTGGTTAGGACATCGATAGATCAGATGGTAGTCCAGAAGGTGATCCTTATTCATGGATCAATAGGGAGATTGTGGGGGTTAGTGACCCAATCTTATGAAGAGGATACTCTGGAATTGTCATTGTATGAGATTAATTTTGGAGAGGATTTCTCACCAGATACACTAAGTGTTATATATATCCATAAGCTTCCATAACTCCCATAGGGAAGCACGATAGTAGTTGATTACTCATTAAGGTTTACCAACCTCTCTAGGTACTCTATGGATATTGTTCAACATTAGTTATTTAGGGATCATACCTTCGATAAAGTTCTGTGAAGAGACATCCATTCCATTTGTATCCCTTTATGAATTCCTACCTATACTGAAGTTCTAGAGAATTTTTTTTTGGTTGAGAGTTTTTTGGAAAAATAGTTACATTCAGTGGTTATTAGTATATGGAATAAAGGAGGATATACCTTTTTTATAGTGATATGATGTCTGTATTAGGGTCTGGGACATGTGATACTTTTCAGTTGGATGTCCCAAGATAGATGTATTGTAGATCAAGGCTCGTAGAGTTGGTTCATTTAGCTCAGGAAGAGGCAATTCTACTCATGTGACAAAATGGGACATCATGCTTGAGATTGTCGGACCCTTCATATAGCTGATAGAGAGACTGTGGATGGTCCAATGAGGAAGTGGTAGTGGAAGGAGTAGGATGTTTCACAAGGAAAATGATGTGGAAAAGGATCTTGGAGAATAGTAGAAGGTGGTTGACTCTTTGAATTGTTACCAAGATCACCCCCAGGTGGTCCATGCTATGCTCATGGGGCTAGAGGACAAGGGTTTAGACATGTACATGAAGATGAAGCATATAAACTTGTAGCATAGAGATTTATTCATGGTATGACAAATGTCTTTTCTACCTTAGATGGTGTACTAATAATCATAAGTGTTTTCATTCCTTTTATTCCACAAAATCATAGAAGATTATAGATTATGGTTGATCCCCTGGCTGGACCCTTACACTTAGAGAATCATATAGGAGAAGAATAAGTAATCAAACACTTGTGATGATAGAGTGAACTGACATTGGTTGGTGAGATTTTATATTGGGATAACATTGTAGCAGCAATGAGGCCTTATGATATCATCTTAGGTAGGGTATTGTTATCCATGGTTCATGTCTAGATTGACTATTTTAGGAAGATCATATATAGTTTACATAGTAAAAAAATCAGTCATTCTTTGTTAGGGAAAAGAAAACCCATGCAGCATGGGACAGACTCATTAATGGGAGGGTGCAGCCGATTACCCATAAAATGGCTAGCCTAACCCATGTTTCAATGGATGTAATGAATTCCTAGTTTCCTATAGTTAATGAGGATGATGCAAAAATCCTTATAGATGTTTTAGGTTTACCTCCATGTCATTGGATAGAATTGTAAAAGGATCTACACTCTGAAATGACAGTGATATATGTGCCTCCATATGAAATGTATACCATAAATCATCATGAGATGAGGGTACAGTCAGTGGACTTGTAGAGGAAGGGGTTTGTGAGACCTAGTGTTTCACCTTGGGTAGCCCCAGTTTTGTTCTCTATGAAGATGGATGGTATCTTGAGATTGTGTCTTAACTATCGATGCTTGAACTAGGTGACCATGAATAACAACTATCCACTGCCAAGGATTCATGGTCTCTTTTATTAGTAGAGAGGGACTCAATAGTGTTCAAAGAATGACATCAGGTCAGTTTGTCACTAGTTGAATGTATGAGATTAGGATACACTGAAGTTGGAATTATTATACTGTTATGGTCAAAATGAGTACATTTCTATTCCCTTAGGCATGAATCATTCCCTAGTAGTGTTGATGGTACTCATGAACCAAATATGTCATTCCTTCTTAAAATGGTTCATGGTATTCTTCATCGATAATATCCTAGTGTGCTCAACATCCAAGAAGGGAAACACAATATAGTTGTGGATTATTCTAGTCATTATCTAAGAGCACCATATTTACAAAACTATAATGAAGTGTCCATTCAAGATGTAAGAGATCCACTTTTGGGGTCATGTTATCTTAGTAGATGGAGTGGCAGTGGACTCAGCCAAGTTCGAGACAAAGTTTTCTTGGAATCCACCTATGTGCTTGAAGAGGTGTGAAGTTTACATGGATTGGTAAAAAATTATGAGAGATTAAATCATTATTTAACTATGGCATCATCATCCATGATTTATTTTATTCAAAATGGGATGCCTATCATGTGTACAGAGTAATTCCAGTATGATTTTCAGTAGTTGAGGCAGTGTTTGATGAGCTCTCCCATATTGAGGATTCCATAGGAGGGTGTTGAGTACATAGTAATTTGTGATGCATCTGGAACTGGTCTTGTTTGTGTTTTAATGTATAGGTAGGAAGTGATTTCCTATGTTTCATGTTAGTTGAGACCACATGAGTTGAACAACTCAACCCCTGATCTTGGGTTATTAGTTGTATTCTTCCCACTAAAGATATGTAGACACTACTTGACTGGAAAGAGGTTGATCATCTATTGTGATCACAAGAGTTTCAAAAATATATTCTATTAGAATGATCTTAACATGATACCATGGAGATATCTACATTTCCTCTAGGATTACTACCTTGATATTTTCTATACTCTTGTGAAGGGGGATGTAATACAAAATACTCTCAACAGGATATCTTATTCCCAGTTTCATGGTGAGGTGTTGGGGTACTTGTCCCCATTTTAGTTATACTTTGTGTATGGAGATGGAGAATCTTAACTCCAGTCGATTATTGTTACACCTATTCTCTTTAGAGATTCAGGGAAGCATAGTTTTAGGATTCTAATTGTGAGACAATACGTATAAGATATCCACTAGACATGCTCCGGATGGATTTTATGATGGTGGGTAGAATTCCATTCTTTTCAGAGGATGCATAATGGTATCAATGATTTTTTAGGTGCAATTTCAGATACATTTATACATATTCTTTTTTGGTACATCCCTGTGTGGTAATGATGTTACAAGACATTCGACATCGGTTTTGGTGGCAGGGGATGAATAAGGGAGTTGCAGATTTAATCTCCCAATGCCTTACTTTTCCGTAAGTGAAAGCTGAGCAGCCTGTTCCATAAGGATTATTACAATACCTTGATGTATAGAAATTTATATGGTATGGTATATCAATGGGATTTTTTATATTATTTCCAAGTGTTCCTGAGGGACATGATTCGATATGAGTTATCGTAGGCCAACTCACCATGTCAGACCACTTCATTGAAATTCACGAGTGGATTTCAATAGAGATCTTGGGATGCCTCTAAATATATGGTATATATAACTCCATGGAGTTCCATCAATGACCACTTCTGAATGTGATGCTCGCTCTACATCCCTATTGTGGAAGCGATTACAAGAGGCATTTGGTACTCAATCACTCTGGAGCACTACATTTCACCCCCAAATTGATGATGATAGTAAGATAACGATTCTTGTTATGGAGTAAATAATCATTCTTTCATGTTGTACTTTTATCATAATTGAGAGGATCACATACCACTGGTGGAGTTTTTTTACAAAAAAAATCTACATTTCCACCATTGGTGTGGCTCCATTAGAGGCTTTTTTATGGGCGACCCAGTAGGTGTCCACTTTTATAGACTGACACAAGGGAGTCAACAATCATTTGACCAAAGTAGGTGTGAGGTACTACCAATAAGGTTTAGTTCATATTGTAGTAGATGAAGACTATACAAATCTATCATAAGTCTTATGTTGACAGATGAAGGAGGGATTTGGATTTTGAGGAAGGACGCCATATGTTCCAATGGGTTTCATCTTCACATGAAATATTGAGATTTTTACAAGGTGAAAATCATTCTTTGTGTTTCACTGTCACCTTATAGATAGTATGATGAGTTGTAAATCTAGTCTACCACTTAACTCTACCTCCGTAGTGAGATTTGGTAGACGGCGTCTTCAACATGTTTCAATTAATGGGGTATGTGCATGAACCGTCACACATTACCATCTAGTTTCAGCCAGACATCAAGGATGGATCTACCTTTAATGAGTACCCAATAGATATGAAGGATCAATAGGATATTATCCTTCATATTTTATCAATTACTTTTGTTTGTGTATGTTGGTAGCATAGGAATCTCAAGGGTAACACAAGGGATTTGGAAGATGAAATACATTTTCAATACGCACATATCATTGTGTAGCCCATTTTTTAACATTTTCGAATGTAAATCCCCAGGGTGGGGAGAATTTAATGAATCATAATTTCCATGTATTATTTTTGGATATTGCATGTATTATTTCTGTGGCCAAGCAGTGATATGAGGTGTGAATCTATGGATCATTGTGCTAGGATTTTTTCTTGAAAAATGTACTATCTTCTAAATTGAGGACCAGATAAAAAATAAGATGACACCATTGAGCATAGAACAAGTTTTTATCCTTTTTGTGACATAACCTTACTCATTGAAAGATTTAGTTGAAAATTCATCACATGAATGGAATCAAATAAAATAATTATATAATTTCATTTATTTCTTTTTCATTAATGCAATGACTGAATTTTCTATAAATAGATTATTATTTTGGGATAATAGGTTTATCCACATATCCCTAGAACTTTTGGAAAGATATTAGAGAGAGCATTGGAGGATCTCTCTCAGTTGAATGTAAAATGGATCATTGATTGATAATCGACACATAATAATGTCTAATGATCTCTCCAATGATCATGGTAGACCTCCATTCTTCATCATAGATTAATCCAAATCAATGTAGGATCATTGTATGATTTTGTGTTACTTTTTACTTCTTAGTTTCTACAATGAACGTGAATCAATCGACTAACAATTTGATTCTGGGATCAGTCATCTTGTGGTATGGGTTAATTTGTGGGGATTTAATCAGAGGATTTTTTTGGTAATTATCAGTTTTTCATTTTTATTCTAATAGTGACAAATTGTTCCCAAAAAGAACTTTGGATAATGTTGGTTCCTCATGTTTTTGGTTTTTCTTTTCTCCCATAGATTCTTCATTCATTATGGGCATTCATCAATTAGCCCAACGTTTAACATATCCAGATGAATTAATTTTTGTGCACATGTTCCTTGGTGAAATGATCTTATATCATAGATACGGGATTGATATGACATGGTGTTGGTACGATGGTGGGAGTGGTGATGGATTAGATGGTTTTGGATACTGGATTTAATGTTTTTCATATGAAACCATTAATGGAAAATGAGTCCAATTCATGACTAAATCGAAGGGTTGAGTCATGTTATTTGGTGATGGAAATGTTCTTCTGGACTTGATTCTAGATTTTTTGCAATGAAATCTCTCGATTAAAAGTTTATTGAATGGGGATTAATGCGGATTATAGATCTGGATTTCTGATGAAAATATTCACTACACAGAATGTAATGTAGATCCACAGACTATGTGGGCCACCCAATGTAGTGTCTTGGGTTATATAAAAATATAAGGATCAAAATGGGTGTGAACCTATCACATGGCATTTAACCCTATCACATTTCATGTGACCTATCCCTAGTAACATTGAGTGTACCTTGAAGGGTACATGAGCACGAGTTAGCATACATAGGTTGGAGCACATAGTGTACTCCCCTACATATACATGACCTAGATAGGAATATAGGCTGATCCATGTGCTGGAGTTTGGGTAGAGTACATTGGAAGTCAAAAATCCAATTACTTCTACACAAACATAGACACATGATGTGACTTGGGCCATTTACATAAGAAGAACTCGGGGTCAAGGGAAACGACATGTAACCCTTCTACAAACTATGTACATCATTAAAACATGTATTGAAGCCCTTTTCCTAGGTATCATGAACATGTTTTGTTAGGTTGTGTTCCCCATATCAATTCCCTAAGGGTTATTATTGAATTGTATCCTACTGCTAGGATAATGATACCTTCTTCCAGAGTTCCTGGATAGAGTTGTTGTAATCCTTCCATAAGGCTCATAATGAGATAAACTATTCATTTTTGTTCTATATGTGGAGTTCATGGTATCATAGTGACCTAAACTATGTGGGTGAGGATCCTCTAGATAGAATATTAATCTATATTTAGTTATTGGTATACCCCATGGCCTTGGGAGTGATCCTCATTTTTGTATCATATTCTCTTTGAAAAATCAGCATGTGCTCCTAATGGATATACATGATGATAAATACCTCTCTTATGGATTTCATCAATGAAATCTAAATCAAGAGTGTGTTAGTCCAGAAAATTTATTTATGGAATTTTTAAGAAAGAATCCTAGGATGGTATACAATGGTTGTGAATTATCCTTACACTATCTATAATTGTTGACTACATCTGGATATTCTTGTTTAAATGTGTTGAAGACGTATACCTAAGTAAAGTTGGATGTATTTCCTTTGTTATATGATTTATGGTTTTGGGGTTTCTTTCTGGGTATTGTAATACTCACCCTTTCATGGTAATTCCCTCACTTTTCTTGTCTTTTGTAGATGATCATCCATTTGACAGAGACCTTGATAGACCTGGACCAGAAATTGCTCAATTAGACCAGACAAACCAATTTGTGTTCTGGTAGTATTCTAACAGAAGCTCCATTTTTCATTTTAGGTTTGACTTCTGTTCATACTCTTTGTTTTGTGATTTTATTTTTACTTTATCACTTTTATTTACTTATAATCTTACTCTGGTTGTGGGTTTAATATGTATGCATGCATGTTTGTTCATTTTTTTTTACATTTCAACTTTCTACAGGCTTGGAGATGTGTTTATGTTTGCTTGTACATCGGTTAAGGCATCCCATGTCAGTGATATTCCTACTCAATGTTGGCCTCTAGCACCTGGCCTATTTGAGGTGATATTTTTGAGTCACATCATGGATCCTTTCAGGGTGGTTTATGGGAAATAACCCACACGCAGTCGGGTGGATAGTTGACCAAGGGTAATAGAACATATACTAGGAGACTTATTTATGGAGTAAAACATGATATTCAAAGTCAATGTAAAAATATTCATTCTAGTATGTTTTCCTTTCAAGATGGGGTCTGCTTGAGTAATCAATAAGGGTCTTTGTAGAGTAGTAGTATTCCATCAATGTAAGATAAATGACATTTACTATTAGAGATACTAATTTTTATTTCATGTAAATTGGTGCGTCATTTATTTAATGTATGATATTAACAATATTTTTTCACTAAGAAAATTAAGTCTCTTTTGGGATTAAAAGTAGAATAATCCTCTAACTTTATGATATTTTACACTTCATAGAGAACCCGAATAAAGCACATATAAATGCATCTATCCATTAATCATATAATAACCAATTATGGAAATCACCAGGATCTGATTGTTCTCGATATGAAGTCCTTTAATTTTAGTTTGTGTATAGACTAATTAATTCAACTACATGCCTATATTTACTCCTACCAAAGATGGGTTTTATTCTTATCTCTAGATGGTTCTCAATGTACCCTCATTGGAGAATAAGAATTAAAATTAGGTTTTGTATGAATATTTCATGGTTTAATATGATCTATCACCATAGTGATGTATTGGTTTATTCTTAGAAGAGTTGAAGATAATGAGAAATAGTTCTTATCATCACTAGTGGAGGTTTTCCGTGATGTTTTCTCTAAATATTTTTTAGAAATATCTCCTAAGAGAGAATTATAATTTTTTATTAATGTGTTATTTGGAAAGAAATAAATATATATTATTCAATATCACATAGAACTAACTAATCTTTATGAACTATGATATCTTCCCAAATATCTAGTGGTGAAGTGATTTGTATAACATAGCTCTACTCTTTGATGCGTTATGATATGTTCCTCTAGGTAAGCTAATGGAAGCCTACTTTTGTGATTAGGATATTGGAGGTTCAGTTTGGTGACCTTTAAGAACCACTACATGTTTCCAATAGTGGATAAATTATTTGATCAATTAAAATGGGAATTGAGGTATTTAAATATTGACTAGAAATCTGACTATCATAAAATCGGGTTGAAACTTTAGGGCATTATAAAAATTAAATTTATAGTTTGATATAGTTAATTTTATTATCTATTTATGAAATTTATATTTAAAAATTATCCTACTATATTTGACACTATAATATATGATTTTTCATCCATTTTCAGACTCCATCATGGCATTCTTTGTACATTATAATCTTTTTTATTAAATATTATTGTATAATAATGGTAGATATATTAAATTTGTATTATAGACTTTGGGAGAATATTAATTTTTTGATTGACTTTATAAATGATCATTCTAGATTTAATAATTTATGTTCCTTGAGTGCGTGGTTTCTTATTTTGGAATCTTAATAGATCTAGATATGGTTGAAGCTATAATGGCCTGGGTTTTTTCCCATGTGTATCATTGTGACTAAAATTTTTCTATTGATAATAATATATTTCCACAACTTCGCACAAACTATTTACTTTAATGGTACAGTTCATGTGTCCTTGATAAATAATGTATCATGTTTATATGGTCTGGCTAGTGTGAAGAAGCCTTTTGAAAACTAAATATATGTTAAATTACTATATATATTCTGATATTTCCATAATATTTAGAAGTATTCATGATTTATTATGATGAATCTTCAATGGAAATAGGATGTGTTCTTATAATAGATCCTTATTTCATAGCTTATGATACCCAAAAACGTTATCCTCATAAATAAAACTATCTGACCCATAATATGAAATTCTCCACTACTGTCTATATTTGTTAGTATTGTAGTTATTGTGTATTTGGTGGATTATTCATGGAATACATAGAATAAAAATACTCAAATATCTCTTTTATTAGTTATATCAAAATATAATGTAGTGTTAGTGGGTTAAATACCTCTAATTGTTCAATTTTGATCTTCAATATAAACATTATAAGGCCACAGCCTCGAACATTACTTAATCTTGATTTATTTCAAGAATACACATTGTGGGTCTATTTAGGTTTAGATTTTTAGATAATTAGATCATAAATCATGCATTACATTCCACATTTAAACAAATTGGTTACATTAAAGATAGTAGTCATTTTTCCCATTAACGGAAACATATTTAAAGTAAAACATGGATTCTTTCTTGACACTTCCTTGACACTATCATCACATCATGTACCTTTCCCTTGACCTTTTAAAAACATTTCAAAAAACATTGGATGAGCATAAAAAGCTCAGTAAGGGATATAAAAGTACAAAATTAAAACATTAGTACATGTATAAAATCATACTTTACTCATAGAATATAAGCATTTTAACATACCTCATTAAATCATGAATAAATCATAGAAATCATAAGACATAAAGGTAACTTGAGGCATTCATAACATTATTACGTAGGGAGTAACCATTTTGGTTACGTTTGGAATACCCATCACAGTATATTCCCTAAATCTCTTCGGAGAAACCTTAAGGTTTAACACCTTCGTGTTACCCAATGCGTTGGAGAGATATATTGGTCTCACCAGCCCTTAGTTTATCACGAAACCACCCGTCTTCAAAAACAATGCCCAAGAACCATAACATAATCGGAGCACATAAAATAAGAATAAAGGAAATATAACATTCCCAAATTTCAATAACAATATAACATTTTAAGATATTAAAATAATTAATCCATTCTAAATACCATTTTCAAAACCATTAAAAACATTTAATAAAGATATTTTTGAATCAAAGTGTCCCATACAACTTTGAAGATTTTAACATTTTAAAACATTAATATCCATATAAATAAATCCTCAAAACCATTTTGAAAACATGGAAATTAATGAGAAATATTTATGAGAATAAATCATTAAAAACATTTAAAATGATATTTTAGTTAAAGGGTTTTTAACAAAATGTGAGACACTTGAATACAATAATTGAGGAATAACATTTAATCAGAATGAAATAATATCATGAGAATAAAGGGATTCATGATATAATATTTCAAAGGACAGTATATACACCATATAAGAGTGGATGGGTGCATAACATCAATGAAGTCTCTATAGAAATGTAAAATGAGATAAAATATCTTATAAAGAAGGTATCTTTAAATTAAAGATAAGTCATTCTCATAATTATGGTTGAAAAATATAAATACACCCAATATATGTGGATATTAAGTTTAAAACAATAAAAGGTCATTCACACATATTCAAAGGACGACATATTCAATAACAACATGTTGAACCCAAAGAAATCAAATTTGGGATAAGAAGTTCCCTTGGTAAAATTCGACAACCTAACGGTGTCACTTTAAAATTCATAAAATTAGTTGATGAAAGAGAAAATGGTATCTCATCACTTGGAAATAAATTTTACATCAATAATGATATAGAATAACACATCCCAACATAAAAATATTTAATTAAAGGACCTAACAAAAGAAGTCTTTTAAAAAGAGGAGGGTGAAAGGTTCCCTTACCGACTTGGGTAATGTTCGAAACGTACACCCCATGAAAGAAGGACTGTACAACATTTATTTAAATACTCATAAACGAAATTATCTTACACAATGAGTTGAATAATTGGCAGTATGTACACCACTCAACGGAAATGGTGTAAAATGTAGCATAAATCCCATGGGAATAAAAGTGAGACGAAAAATCCCTTACAAAAACTCACTAGCCTAACGACGCTACTTAAAACATCCAAAATGGACTTATGAGATCAAATAGGGTCTCTCATAATATGAACATAAAAATTACAGAATCATTAATATAAAATAACATCCCCAAACACAGGAAATATGAGTTTAAAAGAAATGTCATAAAGGAGAGTACTTAAAAAGAAAGAGAGAGGTTGGATCCCTTACCTCAAGTCCGACTTGTCTTGTTCATTTCTTTATATTCCTGAATAATGAACTTTTTCCAATTTATAATTTCATAAGGACCTATTTTACTATGTATTATTCAATTTATATCACATTTTATAATGTTATAATAATTAGTTAATTATGTGAGTTCATATCAGATTTTTGTCGATGTTTGGTACATGAGTCAAAAATGAACTTGTTTGAAAAAAATTGTCCATGTAGTTATAAGTAAATCATCTTCAGAACAATATTAATGATTTAAATATCATATATATCCTGGAAATATTCATTTTATTCTATTCCATAACATTGGGAGATAAAAAGAAATGAAATGAAATGTTCATGGAGACAGTAGGCCGTACGTACGCATGAACGCTACTTTCATTCCATTGTCATATTAAAATAATAATTGATAGAGATATATATTATAATTACAGTATAATATATATGTTATATAGGTTACATAATTTCATTAATTTCATTCTTTATACATTTCATGTATTGCATGAATGAGTCACATCACTTGAGGGGGCGTTAGTCCACACTTCCTCATATGAAATTATCGCATTTGCACAACATGCAAAGAATAAAGGTATATTTTAAATATAAAATACAGATGCATATAGAAAACCTAAATACCATATATATCATATATAAAATATAGTGACATCATAATGGTCACCTTTAAAGTGTTAAAAGAATATTGAACAATCATTGTTTCGTGAGGCAGTAATTCGCCATCCACAGAAATAGTATGTTCTTTAACCATTGGATGGATGTGTGTGTAAGTGTAGCTAGAATAATTCTTATAAAAACATACTAGTATATTTTATATACTATTATTGTTACAAAATAAAATAATAAAAAGAGTTTAGGTGGTTGGAGAAGAAAAATAAAACAAAAGAAACTAAGAGAAGACATTACCTTTAAATCGGGTAACTCCCTTTGGTTTGAACCAAATGGGTCTCTTGAAGAGCTTTCTGCCTATGGTGAGGCTTCAATGATGAAGAGAGGGATGTGGAGAGAGGAAATGGGCAGGTTCTGGCCAATACAATGGCTTGAGATGTGTGGGTAAGGAAGTATATGTGCGGGCCTTTTATAAGAGGGAGGAGGGGCACTCGTGGAAAGTCAAGAAATGTTACTTTTTTTAAAATTGGGTTTCAGATTTTAAAGGTCCCACGTTGATATATTTTGAGGATAATGTGATAAGGGTTCTGAATATAATCATCCAATAGGTTTTTACCAAGTGTATGTCTTACATTTTACATTATCGTTTCATTTTAGTTAAAATCATTCATTAATGAGGTAATCACTGCATCATCATGGTGTCATAAATAAATAAATTTATTTAATGTCTAATTTTTTTTTAAAAAACTATGATGTAGGAAATATTTTTATCTTTTCAATTAATATTTATAGTCTAATATATAATTTAAAAATACAACACTAAAAATGCATTACTAGGGTGATACATTCATTAGTGATATTCTTCTTTCTTTAAAAATAAAATGATAAAGTGTCACTTTCACCCAAAAGTGATTCCATGGGGTGCCAAAGTTTTCCAAAATCCATCCAATGGTCATCCATGACACAACCAGTAGAATTAAGACACATTTTGGGGTCATTTGTTAATATTATGATATTATTTTTTTATCCTTGACTACCTGATTACTAATTATTCACGATAATTAAAGATAATTTCCGTCATTACTATTCATAATGTCAAAAAATAAGAGTCTGAATTAAATAATTTGGACCTTCTGATTCCAAATATGGAATCCATTTTAACAAATTACAAATACAATAACTGAACTAATTAATTTAAAAATAATTCCCGTTGTCAAAACAAATAGAGGGTTTTTTAAGCAATATCTATAAAACGTTTGACACTTATTTATGTCCATTTTCAAAGTGAAATTAATTCTAATGAACACCACTGAATTAAATGGTAAAAATATATTATAATTACAATTTAAAACCAATTAAAAGGATAATCTAACCATATATTTAAATTAGATGAAAAAGCAGTTTTGATGTAAAATGCAGTATTTTTCAGTATTCATAAAAAAAGAACATTGTCAGAAAAATACCAAAAATTTAACCAAAGTAAATTTCAATGTCAAAATCATAAAGAATAATTTTATTTTGAAAAATAGAGAATATAAAATTTTCAAAATCTGGATTTAAAAAAGGTCGGCATCAAAAGGCGGTAAAACAGACGTTTATTAATATTAGAGTATTTATTCTTAAAATTGGATTCATTTGGATTTTAAGCCTCTAACAGTTATTGGATAAATGTAAAAATATTTACCAAAAATATGGAATCATTTTTTTAGTTATTTCTATTCATTCCCACCAGTACAATGGCTAGGCGTTAACTATTATGATATTATTATATTATTAGTGTGCAACGTAAGATTTCAAAGAAACTCGTTGTTGCATATTGGGTACGCCATCGAGTATAGAATTCCCATTATAGTAATATTAACATTTTATTCAAAAATATTGATAAACATTAGAATTTAATATTATTTATTTACCTAGGATCTTAAATCATTCCCCCTTTTGATAATTGCATCCTCACAATTTCAAAATTGGGCTTGGAATCTTCATTGAATGTCCCACATCGGAACAAGAGTCAGTAAAAGTATCTCTTTAAAAGAAAGGGAGAGAAGTACAAAGGTCACCCGAGTAACCCATTCTAGGATTCAAAGTAGGAAAATATGGATATGGAAGAGAAAACAAAGGGTCATGTTCTGATGGAGAGTGATTGTAAACATGTCTAGGAGAAAGTTAACCACAAGAAAATCACAAACATGTGATGGGTTAAACAGTATTCGATTCCCCAATAGGAAAAGTTAATAGACAACATTTTTCTTTTATGTTAATTTTCATGGAGGAATTTATTTTTGAGCTTACGTAAATCATAAGGAAACTTACTTATATGTCATGTAAACATTAAACATTTACTATATTCTTAACTCAAACTCATATTTTCTCCAAAAGACTAGTTTTTAGGAAGACTTGTTCACATTAAGAGTAATATAATCAACTTCATGAGAATCGCTTAATCCACAAAAGAGATCTATATATTTCCCATGTCTTTAGACCTTAACCAAAACCAAACCAAAAAGTTTAATACAAGATCAGATAATACCCAAAAAGGATAATTTTTTTACAAAAAGAAAAACTACTCTTAATCTCTAAAATTTGCCAAAAAAACCATAGTTCAAAAAATACCATTCAATAAACATATATCTATAAAATTATTCCAAGTAAACCAAATTAAGATTGAAACCCAAATATCTAAATGATTTAATCACATAGTTTCCAAAGATAAATCTTAAGATTTATGTCCAAAATAACATCAGTTACTCTTAATGCCTCATACTGAAAAGTAATTTACCTAATCACATATCCTCCATGATCGGCAAATCATTTCCATAGATAACCCAAAATCAACCTACTCTTGATTCAAAAAATCATCTAACTAAAAAGAATCAGTCAAACTAACTAGGGACTTCATGTAGTCCAGTGGTAGGTGATAAATACCAGTTGCACTTTGATTGTGGGTTCGATTCCCACAACTTCGTCCGACGCGACAGGTTGTCACACGGTCTGTTTCTTGTAATTTTTCCAAAACTATATAATTGTTAAAAAAATTCACAAAAAGAGATAAAATCTTCAAAAATAACCATAACATATTTTAACAACAAATGTTATCTTATAACTTTCATTTTTCAACCCAAAATATATTAATTAGTAATTCATTCAAATTCAAGGACCATATAAACCCAAATGGTTTTTTATGACTATATCCACAAAATAAAGGATAATTATTCCTTGAATAAAATTTTCATATATAAAACATCAGGGTTACATATACAATAAAAAGTTTTCTAATGTAACCCCATTATCAAAAGATACTTAATACATTTAATAATTTCACAATCCTAAAATCTACCATAACACTTCAATCCCTTATATGCTGACTTCTTACTCATTCAAAATTCTTCGTGATCCATTAACCATTCCTTTAAAACTTATTCTGAAATTCTCCTTTCCTAAAAACAAAATCATGAATCTTATCCTAAGATTCTAATTATAGGAAAACATATATTAAGAAATAATCCATACCTTTCATTGGTCATTGTTAGTTTCATCATCCTCAATCGAAATGGAATTAGGTATTGGTAAATGAAAATTTATACGATATAGGTGACCCCATTCCTGAAACTTCTTCACTGGAAAAATGTTGGAATAATGACCATGCACACCACATTTGAAACATTCAATTGATCCTTCAGAAAGAACTCTGTTCCCTTTCCTAGAGTCATCCAGATTCTTCCATTTTCCCTGGAAGGTTCCTAATTTATGACCTTAATTTCCACATCTATAGCATCTTTCTGTCCCTTTGAAACATTTTCTTATTTGTTTCTTTCCACATCTTTGACACATAGGTTTGTGAACATACTTACCTTTATTATTATTACCTGAACTTCCTTAGGGATTTGTTTCTCGCATATACGATGCCTTATAAAAATCACTAAGGTTCAGGTGGTCAATAATGACTCCATATAGTTGGTTGAGGTTGACCACAATAGTTCTCATTGTAGCTCCCATATCATTCAGTTGTTCTTTCATAAAACCATCACAGTTTTCTTCAAATCCACTGTTACTTTGGTGCCTTCTAGATCCAGACATTTCCTAAAATTAAAAAGGTCTGTGTGAGTATATCAGTAAAATAATTATATAATAATGATGAAGATAAACACCAATATATACTTCTCTAAGTTATCTCAAAATCATTATAACTTTCAAAAAAATTGCTCTATCTAATATACTAACCATTGTGTTTATACACAACTTTTCACTTTTGATTAAACAACACTCTAACCTCTAAAGTTATCTAAACCTCCCTACGATACCAACTATAAGGCCACATACTTGAACATTACTTAATCTTGAGTTATTTCAAGAATACACATTGAAGAAATTTTCAGGTTCAGAGTTTTACATAATTAGATCATAAATCATGCATTACATTCCACATTTAAACAAATTGGTTACATAAAAGATAGTACTCGTTTTCCCATTAATAGAAACATATTTAAAGTAAAACATGGATTCATTCTTGAAACTTCCTTGACACTTGAAATGCATGTCTGATTGTCACCTATCGACGGGTCAATGTTCCGGTGCTAAGGTGTACAACAGCACTCGGGTCGAATCCTCAGCGATGATACTTTTTAGTAGTCGTTGGTTTTAAGTTGATTGTATTTTGATTAGGGGGGTTTGTTGCAGAGCATAATTGAAATGATTTATAGGCTATAATTAATTTAAAAAATTGATAAATATTGGGGTGAGTTCATTATTAGAGAGTTAAGCTTGTGATATCCTTGATCTTTTCTTTATATTTCATTTAAATTAACACCCACTTCACAAGTTTACGTCGATTAGAATTCCTAAGTGCTAATGTTTTAATCCAAGCCTTAACATAAATAGGATTCTAAAATCAATTAGTACTTGTTTATGGTAGTGTATTTATGGTTCCAATAATCCATGTAAACCACATGCTAAACAAAAGATGTCATTAATCCATGACATATTAAGTCCAACATACACAATGTTAAATTAATGAATACTCATCGAGCAAATAATCTCAATCATTTAACATCCCTAAATTTTGAATCACCCCAATGAGATATTTACTCAACCGTTTGAGTGTTTAATTTTCTGGTTATTTTAATTATGATGATAAATTAATTATAGTAGAAAAATAAAGGGATTAGAAAATATTGGTATGTCGAACACACACACACACGATCTATGATGATAATTAAAAACAGATTTTTGATTAAAAGAGGAAGCACAATAAGGGAAGGAGATTCAACTGAATTTAAACTATTTTAAGAACACTAATATTAAAATACACAATGTGGAGGATAATAAGAGATATTGAAGATGAAACCTGAATTAAAACAGAATTACAAATGAAAGGACATACAAAAATACAAAAATGAAGAACACAAAAGTAAGTTAAAACAATGAGAGGAGGAAAGGTCTTTCAAGTGAAAACTTTAGTATGTAAGGTCCTCCCAAGCCTTTGTAAAAGCATTGGTCATGCCAATATGATCTCCTCTCTTCTGAAATTCCAACCCTTTTGAAAGGAGAGGAGGGGATGTATTTATAGCCCAAGGTGGTGGACTGTTTACATTCCAGAAATAACCCTCCACTTGGCTCGTATATATGGAAATCAATATAGCCGAATGTCGAGAAATCTCCTGCTTAAAAGTTTTATATAATAACGTTGGATGACTACTCTAAAATTTTGGAGTCATTTGGACTTAAGGGTCAAAAGTTATGGCTGGTTGATTAAACAAAGTAAAACTTTCCATTTCAATCCAGTCTTTTTGACATCTATAATGTGAAAGGGTTTGTGAATATGAATATGCCTTCAAATCCGAATGATTTCTTTAACAAAGGTAGCCGTAAATATCTCCTCTTTTACACTGCAAAAGCTATGCTCGATTGGATGCTTACAACATGAGATATGTCAGGAATAATATACTGATTTTAATTTTCGGCCTGAATGGTGGTCTGGACTTCAAAGCATATGTTGGTCCCCTTTTTTTGGATTTGGGCCTTGAAAATTTTATCCAAGACTACTTACAGTGTCCCCCGAATTATGGTGGAGAATTAATGTTTTTGGACTTCTAGACTGAGCCCAGTAAATCAATCTTCATGGCTGGTCTAGTTTGTTCACAGATTCTTTGGTCTTGTTTGTGAGGACCATATGACCCTTCAAATGGCAGAATTGGATCATGGTACCTTTTAATTATATGTTGTATATTGAATGTATAATCCTACAAAAGAAGAACCACACAATTCGTATTGTTATAGAGATAGTTATTATTAATACATTAAACTGACTCAATTGGACTACTTCTAAAAATGCTCAAAAATTATACTTAATATAAGACATTAATATTTCACACAAATTATGCAAATTTCATATAAAATAAGTAAAGGGAGTATATAATAAGTCATGAAAATATTAATAACATCAACTCCCCCACACTTAGTTTTGTGCATGTCCTCTTGTGCAAAAAATATAAAAACATGACAAAATCATTTTTACTCACCAACAGATATTAAAATTTTGTTTTCTCCAATCAGGGGGGGTTTAGACTATTTCACTCATCCATTTTGAATTCCACCACACGTTGTTACAGAAACAATGTTCCAAAACTAATTCATTTTTTTCATGCTCAAATTTAGAAATGGAAAATGTGGACACTCAAAACTCACACCTCTCAAGATGATAAAATTCATTTGTGGAGGTTCACTCTTTTACCAACCAAAGGTGAAAATTTTAGAGTTTGAAAAGATCTCTCAGATTCCAATCCCTATACAAAGTGAACAATAATCAAGCGGTATTTTTAATGAGTTTTTTTGTGGCTATGGGATGGTAGGAATATAATGTCCAAGAGAGAGAATAAGAGGGTTAAAATACCAACATAGAAAAAGAAAAGCACATTTTTTTTAATAAAACATGGATGGAAATGAAAGCACATATTTACAAGGGAATGATTGTGTGAAGAAAGAAACAATAGAGGATGAAAATAAGAAGGCACTGAGAAGATGAAATATTTACAAAACACAGAACTTCTCCCAATAAGAATATAATGAAAGTGTTATTTTTTTTTCTTCTCATTTTTTTCTTTGTTTTTTCAAAAGTTGAACTTGGAAAAGATCTCACACTCATAACCCAACCCATTATTGATCTCCTCACAACACTAATTGTAATAGTTATAATAAGATCAAAGGTTGAGGAAGAGTGATTTTTGACCTACCCAAGACACAACCATTTTTTCAATTTTTTTTGTTTTATTTTTGATCTTTTTTTGATTTTTTTTTCATCATTTTTTTGAACACTTATCAATAAAATTTACAAAATTACATAAATGGAAGTTCATTACATTCCCCAAAACACACTTAATGAAATCCTCTCCCCCCACAATGAAATGGATGTTTGTCCTCATGTAAATGATAACTTGTTGAAAATCAATAATTGGGTACCCAAACAGTGAAATCCATTCCCCCCCACACTTAAATTTGAAAAAAAAATTAGGCAATGAAAATCCATGTTGATATTGGGTGGGAAAAGTATTGGTCTTGTAATGTGTCTATCAAATAAAAGGTTTTCATAGGCTCGAACGGGCTTTCGAAAAGGAGGATTAATGTAAGGGAAATGGGAGGCTATTTAGCTATTGTGATTCTCATGTGGATCAGAAAATGCCTCTATCATATTAATACACACTAAGGTAGTAAATTTAGCTCGAAGGTACACAATCTCAAGACTCACAAATGGGGGTGAAAAAATACATTTTGAAAAGATGCCCATAGGTGGCCTTGTCATGAAGGCAAATGTTGTTCCTCACAGTTCGAAAAAAGAATTTTCTAAATCAAAAATTCAGCATTAAAAATGTGTTGGTTTTGACACAAAATTCTTTATCCAAAGTCATAATGAAAATACAAAATTTTTGAGATGAAAACATGTCTGTTAACTCCCCAAAATGGTTGTACAAAATTTCAAAACTCGATGGTTAGTAAGCATGACTTTTTAATTTTTTTGTATTTTTTAAGTGATTATTTTCTTGGTTTTTTTTAGTTTTTTAGGTTTTTATATTTTTTGTTTTTTTTTAAAAAATACAGCAACAAAAAATAGAAAGTGAAAAGGAAAGGTTTTGAAAAAGAAAGTGGTAAATAAAATTAATGAGAGAGGAAAAAGAAAAAAGTGGTAGAGAGAGGAAGAGATAGAGATAGTTAAAGGGAAAGAGGTGCCCCTTGGTTTGGATTTGGCGGGTCGCCTTCTCCATCTAGTGGTAGGTCAGATAGAGAAGTTGGGGAACCATTGGAAGTCAATGTTGATCCAGGATAGTGCATCCTCTCATGGTGATGCTCTAACCGATGTCCATTAACCGCGAATGTCCTTTTGGAAGAGGGGTCTTGGACTTTCACTTCACCAAATGGGAAAACGTTAGTAATAACAAAAGGACCTTCCCAACGAGAATTAAGCTTACCTGGGTGAAGTCGAAATCGAGAATTGAAGAGCATTAACTTTTCACCTTCATGAAATACCTTTCTCGGGATGTGTATGCCATGGAGTAATTTAGCCCTCTCTTTCTACAGATTGGAATTCTCATAGGATTTAAGTCGAAGCTCCTCGAGTTCATCCAATTGCAACAATCTTTCTTCACCAGATTTTTCACAATCAAAATTACAGGTTTTCATAGCCAAAAAAGACTTCTATTGGATTTCAAATGGTAAGTGACATGATTTACCAAAAACAAGCCTAAAAGGAGACATCCCAATGGGTGTTTTATAGGCAGTTCGATAAGCCCAAAGGGCTTCACCAAGTCTCTCGGGCCAGTCTTTTCTGGTGGGCTTAACAATTCTCTCAAGTACCCTTTTCACTTCTCTATTAGAGAGTTCTTCCATGCCATTTGTTTGAGTGTGATATGCAGTTGAAGTTTTATGTACAACCCCATTCTTTTTCAGAAGATCTTCCATGGTTCTATTACAAAAATGGGTTCCTAAGTCACTGATCAAGGCATGTGGTGTTCCAAATCTTTGGAAGATGTGGGTCTTTTAGAACTCACTAACAGTATGAGCATCATCCTTCCTAGTGGGTTTGGCCTCAACCCACCTTGAAAAATAATCTACCGCAAGAAGAATGTATGATAATCTATTTGAAGGGGGAAATGGTCCCATGAAATCAATGCCCCAAACATCAAATATTTCACAAAAGATTAAAGGATTTTAGGGAATTTTATTTCTTTTGGAGATTGTTCCAAACTTTTTCCAAGAGGAACATGATTTACAAAACTCATGTGAGTCCTTGAAGAGTGAAGGCCAGAAGAATCCAGAGTCTATGACCTTTTTGAGAGGTCCTTTGTGGTCCAAAGTGGCCAACTCCGGGAAGTGAGTGACATAATTCTAAGATGGAAGAATGCTCATTTTCTTTAACATGTCTCCTAATTACCATGTCATCCCCAATTTTCCAATGTTTATTTTCTTCCCAAAAATAGTATTTTGAATCACTTTTCAACTTCATTTTTTTGTACTTTTGAAAACTTTTCAGGAAAAACACCAGAAACCAAATAATTTACAATTGGGGCATACCATGGTAACTTTGGACTGAGAGACAAAAGGTTCTCAATGGGTAATTCAGGATCAATGATTTTTGAATGAGAGGAATTAGAAATTCTACTCAAGTGATCAGCCACCGGGTTTTCTATTCCAGGTCTATCTTTGATTTCAAGGTCAAACTCTTGGAGCATTAGGATCCATCTTATTATCCTTGGTTTGGAATCACTTTTCATGAGTATGAACATTATAGCAGAATGGTCTGTGAAGATTACGATTTTGGCACCTAAGAGATAGGGCCGGAATTTATCTATGGGAAAACCCACTGATAGAAGATCCTTTTCAGTCACAGTGTAGTGAGATTGAGTTTCATCCAATGTTTTTGAGGCATAATAGATGACATGAGGAATCTTTTCTCTTCTTTGACCAAGAACATCCCCAATAGCTCTATCAGAAGCATCACACATTAACTCAAAGGGTAAGGAACAATCTGGGGGTTATATTATTGGGGCAGATTTTAGAGCAGTTTTGAGTTCAACAAAGGCTCTCTTGCAAACCTCATCGAAATGGAATGTGACATCATTTTGGAGTAACCTAGTGAGTGGGAGGGTAGTCCTACTGATGTTATGGATGAATCTCCGATAGAAACCGTCATGAACGAGGAATGAACAGATGTTTCGAACAGAAGTGGGTTCAGGAAGTGATTGGATCACTTCAATTTTGGCACGATTGACTTCAATACCATCTATTGAAATTATGTGCCCTAGAACAATATCATTTGCAACAATGAAGTGACATTTTTCATAATTTAACACAAGGTTACACTTGACACAATTTTGGAGGACTAGAGAGAGTGAATTCAAAAAAGATTCAAATGAATCACCATAAATGGTGAAGTCATCCATGAAGACTTCCATGAAGTGTTCAATGAATTCAGAAAAGATACTAATCATACATCTCTGGAATGTTGCAGGAGCATTGAAAAGGCCAAAAGGAAATCTTCTATATGCATATGTTCCAAAGGGGCATGTGAAAGTAGTATTTTCTTGGTCCCTAGGTGAGATTGGGATTTGAAAATAGTCGGTGTATCCATCAAGAAAGCAATAGTGTGACTTTCTAGCTAATCTTTCTATAATTGGATCAAGGAATGGTAGAGGGTTGTGAACTTTTCGTGTTTCAGCATTCAATTTTTGATAATCGATGCATACACGCCATTTTTTCTTCACTCGAGTTGTGACTACCTCCCCATGTTCATTTGTGACAGCATTTATCCCACCCTTCTTTGGTACAACCTGAATTGGACTAACCCATTCAGTATCACAAATTGGTTAGATAATACCAGCTTGAAGAAGCTTGGTGATCTCTTCCCTAACAACCTCAAGGATGAGTGGATTGAGTCTTCTTTGTGGTTGTTGAATTGGTTTAGATGATTCTTCAAGATGGATGTGATGCATGTAAAGGACAGGGTTGATTCTTGGTATGTCATCTAGGGTCCAACCTAAGGCCTTTTTGTTTTCCTCTAACACTTTAACAAGTTTGGACTCCTCGGTTTCAGTAAGTGTGGCAGAGATAATGACAGGATATGAGTGATAATGGAAGAGGAATGCATATTTCAGGTGCTTAGGAAGAGGTTTTAGATCAGTATCATCTTTAATTTGTGGTTTAGACATCTCAGGAATGGATGCATGGACTTCAGTTGCTTCAGATTCATTTTCCTTAATACTGTCCATGGTGGAGTAGTAGAGATCAGAGTTGATCTGGGATTCAAGAGAGTTTTCAAGTCCCTCTAGATTTGATGGAGTCTATGATTTAGAGGTCCACATTAACTTCACCATTTATGAATTTTTTATTCATGGTGCATATTTCACAAGATCCATTATCATTATAACATGATGAACATGGTGGATTGTTTTTTGATTGACTCTTAGATGTGTGCTCAAAAACATGGATTGAGAATGCGGAGTGATCCTCAGATGGGTATTGCATGGCTTGGAAAATGTTGAACTTGACCAGTTGGTCACCGAATTCCATGGATAAGATGCCTGAATAGACATCAATCTTGGTTCTCATAGTCATGAGGAATGGTCTTCCTAGAATGTGGGGAGATCGAGAAGAGTTCGTCTCACCTTCCATGTCAAGAACATAGAAATCTGCAGGGAAGATAAGATCATTCACACAAACAAGGACATCTTCAATTATTCCCTTAGGACTGGCTGCCCTTCGATTGTCTAACTGAATGAAAATACCTGTTGGATGTAAGGGACCTAGACCAAGGTTGGAGAATATGGATTTGGTCATGACATTAATTGAGGCTCCTAGGTCTATGAGTGCATCATCAGTGTTGGAACTTCCAATTTGGCATGTAACCATAAATGTACTTGGAACTTTTTACTTTATGGGAATAGACTGCTGGGTGGAAACATTTTCGAAGGTCCTAAGTTGCCTCTTGTGGGTACACAACTCCTTATGAAACTTGGCATACATAGGAATTTGTTTTATGGAATCTAATAGGGGAATGTTGACTTCAACACGTCTAAACATGTCAAGCATTTCAGGATCAGGTTCAAAGGACTTCCTTGTCTTAGAAACAGCTTGAGGAAAAGGAATTGGGTTCCTAAGTGGAATGGAAAGAGGTGATGGAATGGATTCAGATTCCTTTTCAAGTTTCTTTTTATTTTTATTTTCTAGGTCAACATTCAAAGGAGGGCTAGAGGATATATCTTGAGTAATAGAAATGTTCTTTCCCAATCGAAGTGAAATTGCAATTACATTACCATTGGGGTTGGGTAATGGTTGATTTGGGAGTTGGGAAGAATTTGATTGTTGTTGCTAGCTCAGGTGGCATGAAAGATGACCTATTTTAGTTTCAATGTTTTTTAAGGCTAGAACGGGTGAAGGGGGAAAGATCTTCCACTACACTTTCCCACGGTTGCTTGGAAGAAGAGGCTTGTCCCTGGTTGGGATTGCCCTGATTTTGGATCTTGGGAAATCGATTGTATTGGTTTTGGAATTGGGTAGTCTCACTAGGATAATGGAATCCAGGAGGAGGATTGTTCCCTTGAGGTTGAGGAACAAAAGGATACGGTTGATTGAAGATGCCACCACCTTGAACATATTGGAATTGATTTGGGTTTTGAGGAGGGAATTGAAGGGGTGAGATATGGTATTACCATACCAAAGGCCTTGGTTATAGGAAGAAGAGAAGGGCTCAGAGTGAGGTTGGTTAAAGTTTCTAAAAAACTGACCTGATAGTTGAGGATTGGTGTTCCGCTGAGCATATGCAGTAGTATGCTCCATTGGTCCAGATGAATTGGATTGATCCTCTAGAAGTTGTGGACATGTGTCAGTTGAATGAGATGGATAGTTGTAGATTCCATAGTTTTTGATAGGTCAAGGAAACATTGATTATGGAGAAGACGAGGTTGAGGATTTGGTGGCCACAGCTAGCTATCGCACAAGACCGGTATGTTCACTCATCCAATCGGTCATCTTGTTCGGCTCAATTGATTGATTATCTTGGGCTTGTTTAACTTGAGCATGTGCTCGAGTATGGAATTGTTCTGTTTTTGCAGCCATGTTATTTATGAGATCTCTTGCAGTTCTAGGAGTTTTATCAACCAGAGCACCACCACTTGTGGCATCAATGATAGTTCTCTCCATAGCCAATAACCCCTCATAGAAGTATTGGATCATGAGTTGGTCAGGGATTCGATGATGTGGGCAGGTTGCAACAAGATTTTTGAATCTATCTCGGTACACATGGAGTGATTCACTTGTGAACTGACGAATACCACTTATTTCCTTTTAGATAGATGCAGTAAGAGAAGCAGGAAAGAATTTTTCTAAGGAATTCCGCTTCAGGTCATTCCTTGTGGTTATGGAACTATGAGGTAGGTAGTAGAGCCATGACATAGCAGTGTCAGCTAGGGAAAAAGGGAATGCTCAGAGTTTGATTTGTTCTTCAGAGACCCCTTGAGGCTTCATGGTAGAGTATACTACTTGGAACTCTTTAAGGAGAAGATGTGGATCCTCACCAGCTAGCTCGTGAAAATGAGGGAGAAGATGAATCAAACTCGATTTGAGTTCAAATTCAGATTCTATGTTTGGATATTGAATACCGAGAGGTTGGTAATTCGTATCAGGGGTAGTGAATTATTTTAGGGTTAGTTCCCAAGGATTGGCCATTTCAATTTCAACTGGTTGGATGAGGACTGGTTCTTGAATTATTTGAGTATCTCTTATGTTCCTCCTAAGTTGGCGAAGTGTTCACTTAATTTATGGGTCAAAAAAATCCGAGGGATTTTTTAGGAGGCTACGGGGCATTCAGAGATATTTTGGAAGAAAGCGGAAGATGTGTTTTTTTTTGTATTTTTTCAGTTTATGATTTTAAGAGGAAGACGGGTTTCTCTTTGTGTTTTTTTTTCAATTTTATTTTTAAATATGGTTTTTTTGGGTTTTTTTTACAATAACCAGAAACTAATGACTACATAAAGCAACATCACCGGCAACGGTGCCATTTGAAATGCACGGAAAGTTGTCTCCTATCAACTGGTCAATGTTCTGGTGCTCTGCTAATGTGTATAGCAGCACTCGGGTCGAATCCTCAGCGATCATACTTTGTAGTAGTCATTTGTTTTTAGTTGATTGTATTTTGATTAGAGGGGTTTGTTGTAGAGATTAATTGAAATTATTGATTGACTATAATCAATTTTAAAAATTGATAAATATTGGAGAGAGTTCATTAGTAGGGTGTTAAGCTTGTGATATCCTTGATCTTTGATTTATATTGCATTTAAATTAACACCCACTTCAAAAGTTGACGTCGATTAGAATTCCTAAGTTTTAAAGCATTAATCCAAGCCTCAACTTAGATAGGATTCTATAATCAATCAGTAATTGTTTATGGTGGTGTATTTATGGTTCCAATAATCCATGGAAACCACATGCTAAAAAAAGATGTCATTAATCCATGACATATTAAGTCCAACATACACAATGTTAAATTAACGAATACTCATCGAGCAAATACTCTCAATCACTTAACATCCCTAAATTTTGACTCACCCCAATGAGATATTTACTCATACATTTGGGTGTTTAATATTCAGGTTATAATAATTATGATGATAAATTAAGAATAGATGAAAAATAAAGGGATGAGAAAAAAGTGGTACGTCGAACACACACACACACGAACAATGATGATAATTAAAAATGGATTTTTGATTGAATGAGGAAGCACAATAAGGGAAGGAGATTCAACATAATTTAAACTATTTAAATAAAATTAATATTCAAATACAGAAGTTGGAGGATAATAAGAGATATTGAATAAGAAACATGCATTAAAATAGAATTACAAATTAAAGGACTTACAAAATTACAAAAACGAAGAACACAAAAGTAAGTGAAAACAAAGAGAGGAGGAACAATCTATCAAGTGAAAACATGAGTATGAAAGGTCCTCCCAAGCCGTTGAAAAAGCTTTGGTCGTGCCAATATGATCTCCTCTTTTCTGAAATTTCAACCCTATTTAAAGGAGAGGACGGGATGTATTTGTATCCCAAGGTGGTAGACTGTTTACATTCCAGAAATACCCCTCCACTTGGCTCGCCGATATGGACATCAAGACAGACGAATCACGAGCAATATCCTTCTTCATAGTTGTATATAATACAGTTCTCCGACTACTCTCAAAATTTGGAGTCATTTGGACTTAAGGATCAATGGTTATGGCCGGTTGATTAAACAAAGTAAAACTGTCCATTTCAATCCAAGCTTTTTGAAGTCTATAATGTGATAGGGTTTTTGAATATGAATATGCATTCAAATCCGAATGGTTATTTCAACAAAGTTGTCCTCTTATATCTCCTCTTTCACACTGGAAAAGAGAAACTCGATTGGATGATTACATCATGATATATTTCATGCATACTATACTGATTTTAATTCTCGTCCAGAATGGTGTGCTGGACTTCAAATCATATGTTGTACCCCTTGTTTTTGGAGTTGGGCCTTGAAATTTTTATCCAAGACTCCTTACATTGTCCCCCGAATTATGGTGGAGAATTAATGTTTTTGTACTCTTGGACTGAGCCCAGTAAATTAATCTTCATGGCTGGTCTAGTTTGTTCACAGATTCTCTCGTCTTGTTTGTGAGGACCATATGACCCTTCAAATGGCAGAATTGGCTAATGGTACCTTCTAATGAAATGTTTTATATTGAGAGGATAATAATAAAAAAAAATAACCACACAATTTGGATCAGTATTGTGATAGGTATTATTAAAATATTAAACTGGCTCAATTGGACTACTTCTAAAAATGCCCAAAAATTATACTTAATATTAAAACATTAATATTTCAAACAAATTATGCACATTTCATATAAACTAAGTAAATGGAGTACATAATAAGTCATGAAAATATTAATCACATCAACACTATAAAAACATCATTTAACTTTCCCTTAACCTATGAAAAACATTTGAAAAAACCGGGGATGAGCATAAAAAGCTCAGTAAGGGATATAAAAGTACGAAATTAAAACATTAGTCCATGTATGAAATCATACTTTACTCAAAGAACATAAGAATTTTAACATACCTCATTAAAAAATGAATAAATCGTAGAAATAATAAGACATAAAGGTAACTTGAGGCATTCATAACATTCTTACATAGGGAGTAACCCTCATGGTTACGTTTGGAATACCCATCATAGTATATTCCCTTAATCTCTTCTCAGAAACCTTAATGGTTAACCCCTTCGCGTTACCCAATGCTTTAGAGAGCTATATCGGGCTCACCTTCTGGTAGTTAATCATGGAACCACCCATCTTCATAATCAATGCCCAAGAACCATAACATAATCACAGCATGTAACATAATCTTAAAGGAAACATAACATTACCACATTTCAATAACAATATAACATTTTAAGATAATAGAATAATTAATCCATTCTAAAATCCATTTTCAAAACCATTTAAAACATTTAATAAAGAGATTTTTGAATCAAAGTGTCCCATAACACTTTGAAGCTTTTAATATTTTAAACCATTCATATCCATATAAATAAATCCTTAAAACCATTTTGAAAACAAGGATATTAATGAGAAATATTTATAAGAATAAATCATTAAAACATTTAAAATGATATATTAGTTAAAGGGTTTTTAACAAAATGAGAGACACTTGAATACAATAATTGAGGAATAAAATTTAATCAGAACTTTATAATATCATGAGAATAATGGGATTAATGATATAATATTTCAAAGGAAAGTATATACACCATATATGATTGGATTTCTGCATAATAGCAATGAAGTCTCAATAGAAATGTAAAATGAGATGAAATCCCTTATAAAGAAGGTATCCTTAAATTAAGGATAAATCAATATCATAATTATTTGTGAAAAATATAAATACATTCAATATAAGTGGATATTAAGTGTAAAACAATCAAAGATTATTCAAACATATTCAAAAGATGACATATTCAATAACTACATGTTGAACCAAAAGAAATCGAAATTGGGTTAAGAAGTTCCCTTGGTAAAATTCGACATCCTAACGACGTCACATTAAAATTCATTAAATTAGTTGATGAGAGAGAAAATGGTATCTCCTAACTTTGAAATAAAATTTAAATCAATAAAAATATATAAGAATATATCCCAACATAAACGGATGTAAATTAAAAGCCCAAACAAAATAAGTCTTTTAAAAAGAGAAGGGTGAAATGTTCCCTTACTGACTTGGGTAACTTTCGAAACGTACACCCCATGAAATAATAACTATACAACATTGATGTAAATACTCATAAACGAAACTATATTACACAAAGAATAGTTTAATGGGAAGTACATAAACCAATAAAAGGAAATGGTGGAAAATGTAGCATAAATCCCACAGGAATAAAAGTGAGATGAAAAATCCCTTATGAATACTCGCCAGCCTAACGACGCTACATAAAACATCCAAAAATGGATTTATGAGATCAAATAGGGTCTCTCATAATATAAACATAAAAATTATAGAGTGTGTATTATAAAATAACATCACCAAACACAAGAAATATGAGCTTAAAACAATGACATAACCGAGAGTCCATAAAAAGAAAGTGAGAGGTAGGATCCCTTACCTCAAGTCCGACTTGTCTTGTTCTTTTCTTTATATTACTGAATAATAAACTTTTTTCAATTTATAATTTATTAAGGACCACCTTTAAATTTTATTATTCAATTCATATCACATTTTATAATGTTATAATAATTAGTTAATTATGTGAGTTCGTATCAGATGTTTATGTCGATGTTTGGTACACGAGTCAAAAATGAACTTGTTTGAAAAGAAGTGTCTGTATAGTTATAATTACATCATCTCCAGAATTTTATTAATTATTTAAATATCATATATATCCAGTAAATATTCATTTTATACTATTCCATAACAATCTGAGATAAAAATAAATGAAATGCACCGTTCATGGAGACGGTAGGCCGTACGTACGCATGAACGCTACTTTCATTCCTTTGTCATATTAATGGAATAATTGAGAGATATATATATTATAATTTCAGTATAATATATATGTTATATATGTCACATAAGTTCATTAATTTCATTCATTATAAATTCCATTTATTGCAAGAACAAGTCACATCACTTGAGGGGGTGGTAGTCCACACTTCCTCATATGAAATTATCGCATTTGCACAACATTGAAAGAATAAAGGTATGTTTTAAATATAAAATATAGAAGCATATAGAAAACATAAATACCGCATATATAATATATGAAATACAGTGACATGATAATTTCCACCTTTAAAGGTGTTAAATGAATATTGAAAATTCATCGTTTCGTGAGGCAGTAATTCAACATCCACAAGAACAGTATGTTCTTTAACCATTAGACGGATGTGTGTGTACGTTTTGCTCAAATACTTCTTATAAAAACATCCTAGTATATTTAATATACTTTTTTGTTACAAAATAAAGTAACAATCACAATTTAGGGGGTTGTAGAACCAAAATAAAACAAAATAACATAAGAGACGACATTACCTTTAAATCGGGTAACTCCCTTTGGTTTGAACCAAAAGGGTTTCTTGAAGAGCTTTCTGCCAAAGTTGAGTCTTGAATGATTAATAGAGGGATGTGGAGAGATGAAATGGGCAGGGTTTGGCCGAGGCAATGTCTTCAGAGGTGTGGGTAAGGAGGTAGAGTTGGGGGCCTTTTATAAGAGGGAGGAGGGGCACTCTTGGGAAGTAAAGAAATGTTAATTTTTTAAAAAATGAGTTTCTGATTTTAAAGGTCACACATTGATATATTCCAAGAATAAAGTGATAAGGGTATGAATTATACTCATCCAATAGGTTTTCATCTATTTTTAATTCTTATATTATACATTTATCTTTTCATTTTATTTAAATCGTTCATTAATGAGGTAATCGCTGCATCATCATGGTGTCATAAATAAATTAATTTATTTAATTTCTAAAAATTATAAACAAAATACTATGATTTATGAAAACATATTATCTTTTCAATGAATATTTATATTCTAATATTTCATTTACAAAGACAAAACTAAAAATGTTTTAATAGGGTGATACATTCTTTAGTGATATTCTCCTTTCTTTAAAAATAAAATGATAAAGTGTCACCATCACCCAAAAGTGATTCCAAGGGTCCCAAAGTTTGGCACAAGGAATACCATGGCCTTCCATGAAAAAACCACTTAAATTAGGACACATTTTGGGGTAATTTGTTATTATGATGATATTATTTTATTATCCTTAACTACCCGAGAACTAATTATTCACGATAATTAAAGATAATTACCGTCGTTACTATTCATAATGTCAACAAACGAAAGTGTCTGAATTAAATAATTGGTAACTTCTGATTCCAAATATGGAATCCATTTTACCAAATTCCAATCACAGAAATTGCAATAATTAATTTAAAAATTATTCCCATTTTCAAAATAAATAGCCGGTTTTTTGAAGCAATATCTATAACAAGTTTGGCACTTGTTTATGCCCATTTTCAAAGTGAAATTAATTCTAATGACCACCATTGAATTAAATGGAAAAAATATATTATAATTACACTTTAAACCCAGTTAAAAATATAATCTAACCATATATTTAAATTAGATTAAAAATCAATTTTGATGAAAAATGCAGTATTTTTCACTATTCATAAAAAAAAGAACGTTGTCAGAAAAAAACCAAAACCTTAACCAAAGTAAATTTCAATATCACAATCATAAAAATAAGTTTATTTTGAAAAATTGAGCTTATAAAATTGTCAAAATATTTATTTAAAAAAGGTTTTCCATCAAAAGGTGGTAAAACAATATTTTAAAAATATTAGAGTATTTATTCTTAAAATTGGATTCATTTGGATTTTAAGCATCTAATATTTATTAGATAAATGTAAATTTTTTTGAGAAACATATGTAATTATTTTTGTGGTTATTTCTTTTCATTCCCACCATTACAACGGCTAGGCGTTAACAATTATAATATTATTATATTATTAGTGTGCAACGTAAGATTTCAAAGAAACTCGTTGTTGCATATTAGGTACGCCATCGAGCATAGAATTCCATTTAAAGTAATATTATAATTTTATTAACAAATATTAATAAACATTATAATGTAATATTATTTATTTACCTGGGATGTTACAAACATAGTAGGGGAAATGTGGTTTTTGATACTACTAGTAGTAAGCTCTAACTATAGGTGGTGAATGAAGAGTAGAAATAGATATTGTTGGTGGATAAGCATTATGTATTTGTCATTAAGGATTGATATATTATTATCTTATTCTATATTTATCATGAATCATCCATTATAGATTATGTCAATGACTCCAATTTATCTGGAAATGATTATCTCAATATTTATGAAACAATCAACGGTGTAGAGATCCTTCATTGTTAGTCTAATAATTTCATAAATTTCCTCTTTTTTATGTACTGTTTTCTGTTCCTCCTGATATGAGAGAAGAAGTGATAAATAAAAGTCACTAATCTAGGTGTGTTTTTCATATTAGGATTATATTATTGTATTATCATATCCATTACAAATGGCCTTGTATGAAAGGGGAGAATACTGATTTCGTTTCTAGGTATTCTAATTGCAAGTAGGAGATGAAAAACATTGAAGACCTGTGAGTGAATTTCATCTACTCCCTTTACTAGTATGGAAGAGGAATGAAATCACAAATGATTGTGTGACACCCTTTCCAATATCATTATGTGATCATGAAATTATTCGTTCCATATTATATCATATAACAAAGATGAATTTCACTATACCAATCATAGAATCTTCTTTTATCGATAAGATGAAAAAAATAATATATCTAATATATTATGTAGCATCATAGGGTTTCTGGTAGCATCGTCTCTGATCAAGAACTATGTTTCTCATTTTGGTTCTAGATAGGGTTGAATTAGTACCCTGGTATTCAAATAAATGTCAATATATATTATCACTTATAGAATAATGGATAAACTAAATGGAATATTAAAATTCTTAATGATATATTGTGGGATTTAATTATTGAAATTTGAGGTTAATGTAATTATAAACACTTAATTATATAATTTTTCAAAAATAATTGATATCATTTATCTATAAATATGTATTTTTTAGTCTATCTATGATTGGACTTGTAATTCTCATCTTCGTTGATATGAGGTTGGTGTGTCATCTATTATTTGGTCTAGTATAGTTCTGTGGTTGATAGCATAGATAAATTTGATTCAAAAATTATTGATAAATGCTCAAAGAATCTAATATTCATATTCTATGAACATAAGTTAACCCTTGAAATTTTATATCGGTGATCCTATATTTCTCTATGTCTCTAAATTTTTTTACATCAATGGATGGGAAAATAACGATAGGTGTATTTTAGGTTCTTCAAATAATTTTAAATTGAATTGAATATTGGATAAACTATATAGAATATTCGTATACCTAGTAAATTCAATGTTATTCATAATTTCATTCATGATTCATACAATAAGGAAATACATACATTAGACTAAAAATATAAACTTATAATATCATTCATCATTATTAGTTAGTAAATTTGAGTAAATTTGAATATTTTGATTCACAATAGGGTCGGGTTGACCCCATTCTAAAAATTTCAATAAATATCTTTCCACATAATGATTGGTGAGGGTTGCACTAAAAATATATTTTGATCAAAGATCATTCCATATTCATTTAAGGAACCATGGGATTAAGGTAGTAGGTCAATTCATAACCATTGGTATTCGTGCATTGGTTATTTAATGTAGTGTTTTATACATAAGGGTCAAGGGAAGTCACAATGTGGGGAGGGGTATCAATTTATAACTATATGTCTTATGTATTGAATTTTGGAAAATGTAATGACTCTTATGTATGGACACACCATATTTAAGGGTGCACAATATGGGAAATACATATGTGTGAGTATGACATGGTGGAAGAGGGTATCACATCCTTAGAAATATTTATATATGAAGGTCACACCATGGTGAGGGTGTCAACCCATGAAGGTGAAAAATCATTTATTTGGATTTATAAAATATTCTTAGAAATTTCGGCCACTCAATGACACATAGATCCTACCATGATGTATTTACCAATGAGTGGAATTTTTTTGAGGGTCTCATTGTGGGTGTGGAGTCATGGGGCAGTCCACACCGTGAAGGATGAGGCCACATTATAGAGGGAGAGGTCCATACCATGAAGGGGGAGGATATTTCATGAAGGCTTTTTCCATGAGGTTTCTGGTTATTCCTAAGGGAGTTGTGCTATGTTTTGATATGAAGAATCATTCCATGACATATAACTATACAATGACACACTCAATGATCTGTAGGGGAATTCCATGATGGAGTATTTTTTGAAAAAATTAATGTGGGGGAAAATATTTTCAAGGTCTACCCCTCATGTGAATTATGAAAACGAGGAATAAGGATAGGTACATTAAGCTAATTATTAACTTACTCTTCCAAACTTTCATCCCCCGTTGTGAAGGGTACATGGGTGGTGATTCCATGTAGATTTTTGGTGATTTATTCCCTCCATTTCGATAATTTATAACTCCACTTTTTCCCATTATATTTGTGATGATTTTAACTTGGATTTGATAATTATTCCATATGATCATGGTGGAATTATGTTAATATTATGTCTCTCTCTCTCAGATTATCTATAAGATATTATAATAGGATTAACGCATTGGGTTATGTGTTGTTTAATTGGTGTTTCATAACATAGTGATTTTTAGGTGATTATACCTCATTGAATTAAATTAGAAAAATTTCATTAATTTGTACAATTAATTATTTGGATGGGTTGTTTAGAGATACAATCTCAAGTGTTTTTAATAGATTGGTCAAGACAAGGATAATCATTGAAAAGATGGTAACTCCTGGTTTTATGTGGGTAGTATCTATAATACTCAACCATATGAATTTTTTTTCCTGATTAATCATTCATTGAGGAAATTATGTTTTCAGGAAAAAGGAATGGGGACCAAGACTATCATACATAAAAATAGGGTTTCATTCAGCCTCTTAGAGATTGTGGAGTGATCAATTGAACATTGGGTATATTGGAATCTCGCTAAGGCTACATTTTCATGGAGAAAATATATCTGTTGAATTTATGAGATTCTCTAAATAGTTCATGGTCTTGAGATGAGATGTTGGAGAAATTGTGCGGGTTTATAAGATTTGGTATTGTGGGAATGAGAGGCTTAGACCAAGTGGTGATGGGTAACATGGTTGTACATCACATGCATGATGGGTAACTCCCTCTTGAGAATATATTGGGACTTTACCTGAATGATTAGATAGAAAATACATCTAGTTATATATGAGGTGTGATATGGATGGTTTCCCAGGGAATATGGGAATAGGATATCTCTATGTGGAGTTGTGATAAAGGATGCTACCATGGGTCTTGGGTACTACCATGATGCATTGGGATTGATATGATAAGAGGCTTGGAATGAGTTTCTAGGGATATAAAGAGGTTAGCTAGAATAATTTTTGAGGCATAAATTTGAAAATTATTGTAGAAGAACTATTGAGGACTATGTTAGATAGGTCCTAAAGGCTATCAGATCATTGTGGGGTAATGAAAAAAAATTATTATCAATGAGTAGAGACTAGTATGGGTTTGGAGAAACTGGTAAATATTTATATGGGAAGGTTGGTAATATTAATAGGCATCACATTTTGTAATTAGGTTATTGGTATAGTCTTGAGTATGTTAACATGAAGGAATATATGAATGATGATATATGTTTTGAGATTTGGGGATAATTTTGGAGTGACTAACACCTTTTTTGGGAGTTAGTGAGCATGTCATATTTGTTGTGATTCAATGTTAAGTCCTAGGTACATGTAATTATACATGGGACTTAATATGATGGGTAGGTTTAGATTTTTAGATAGATTGGGTATTAATATTTCCTCCTTAGATTATTGAGACTTTTAATATCCATCAGAAAAGATTGGAGCTTGTGTTTTAGCTGTGAGAGGTTGGTTACCGAGATTCCCTATTTATATCACTAAGTTGTGTGTTTTTATGTGAGAAAAATATTATAATGTTTCAATTCATATTTTGTTTATGTTTTTCTAATGTGATACCCTCATTATAAAGTTTTTCTATGATTTATGATACAAAATGGATCCATGGGACCTTACCCTGATTGGACATTTTGACTTTATTAGAGGTTAAATATTTATATGACTTCATATAATAATTTTTTTATGTGATTTGATTGTGATAACCACACTAAATAATAGTGTAGTTGGTTCCCTATTATTTAATTAGGATTTATGTGGTTCTCACCCAATATGATAGGGTTGCAGTATAATTATATTATGAGATCAAGGATTGGTATAAGACCCTAAACTATGATTGAGGGCAGCGGTCGGGATATAGTATGACACAATAACTGAGTATTTAGGTATGGTTAATTATTTGTGGCATGAGGTGACTTCTTCTCTGGTGATGGTTGATCAGGTATGGTCAGGTTTCATGGAGGCCTAGTCACAATATGATTACCCAATGTGCATGATTTTGTGCAATTATTTTCTATTATTTATTTTATTAATACATAAAAACATATATGATTTAATATATAAGGGATCCACGGTGAGTCCCTATAGGAAGGTATTTCTCATGACCTATATGGGAACATTGAGGATTGGGGATTCTAGTCGAGTCACCTTGGTTACTTTAATTTATTTTCCATATTTTGTAAATGTGATTAGTCTGGTGGATGATCATCTAGGATGTTTGAATGTATGATTGTATATGAATTTTATATAGAATGGTTTTTATCATGATTATTTGTACTTTTATAACATATTTTTCATTATTATTATTTAATTTTTTTAGTAATGGTTATGATATTAAGGGAATAATAACCCTAATGTCAAATATATGTCCTCGCAACTAGTTTTCATCCTCTAGTATATGGTTACAAACTCCTAAGATCTTGTGTTGCTCCGGTTAACATATTGTTGATGGATTTTAGCTGAGTCATTATATAGTGGTATTAGAGTGTATTATTATTGTATTTATTTGGGGATTGGTATACCGATATAAGTATATGTTAGCGATTGCGATGCACATCATAATTTTGCAGCATGGGAACATTTTTTTGTGATGTCCAGGTTTCCCGAGTTACAAGATTGTTTTTCTTGGATTATACTGTTATGGTTGAGACATTTTTTCAAATATCCTATTATTATTCAATATCAATATTTTTTGTTTGGAATCATGGTCTACAGGGGTAATTAGAATCTATAAATGCATTATTTTTTTCATTTAGGATTCACATGGAAGGTTTGTGATTGTGTGTGACAGATTACAATGATGGTAGAGGTTCAATTGTTTTATTTTTCATTAATAACTTATATATTGTTTTATTATATAAATGTTTTTGGAATTATACATTAAGGATATATGATTTGGACTTATGATGATCATTTTATGACTATAATGTATTTGAATCCTATAAAGGATCATTTTTTGGGTTTTGATGATACATTCATGAGGTTAATGGTTTTGTATTTCCCATTTATGGGTTGGTTCAAACATTGGGTGACTTTATTTTGGTTTTTTGTATGTGATGAATTCCTAAGATGTGTCATTTTTTATGGGAATGAGATTCCTTAATAATATGGACACACATGAGAAGGTGAATGAAAGGACTGTGGAATTCCATACACAATTATTATGTAACTCAATTGCATTGATTTTTGTATCAAGGTTGGGTTTGTAAGGTGGGACCAATTCGATTCTAGAACATTTTGGTTTTTGTATTTTTCATGGGATAGTATATTTTGAACCTAAAAGGATGGATCTATGATGGGTATAGAATGGAGAGATTTTTCAAGATCTTGGAATGATTCCTAAGTTATAGGTGATCAATTAGTAAGCATTTTCATGATTGAGATATTCCATTGTGTTTTAAAGAATTAATTAGGGTTATTTGGGATATAATATATTGACATTGAAGGGAATCATGGTTGGTTGTATAGGAACCTAATACTAGGTTTTATGAAATGAAAATCATTGGATTTTGGATTGGGTTGTGTGATCTAGTAGTACGTCAATATACACCAATTGGGACTGAATGAAATCATGGTAGATATGGATAAGAGCCTTTGAGAGGGTTCTTGATGGTTTATTCTAATTAGGAATATGAGAGTGATTGTAGGAATTTATTTAAAAAAACCATGTTGTGTGAGGGTAAGTATGTTCTAGCTATGTGTGGTGCCTATTTGGTTTTTGGATTAGTGAGAAGTCATGTGTAAGTGGATGAAAAATGGATTTGATAGGATTCATGAAATTATGGCGGGCTTCCCGTTCGTGATCTCTTATAAATTTAGAAATTTGGTATTATGACTATTGGCAGGAAGTTTGATTTTGGATTTTTTTATGGCTTTTATCTTGCATTGTGTGGGTTTTGGGGTTTGCACTAGACTCGACTACATGGATCAGGCCCTGAAGGATGTTTTAGTGTTGGCGGTTCATCTTTGTAGAGCTTTTCAGATTGGGTTGTTTGAGAGGGTATGGAACTTGCCATCGGATCAGGCCTATGATTTATCATAGGACATTTTCTAGTCGATTAGTCATGCAATGGTGGAGAGATTCATCAAGATCAAATGCTGGGGTAGGGAACCTCCTTGTTGTTAGTCTGGTTTTATTCTCTAAGACTTTCATGTCGTGATATGTTTGATGTTTCTGATGTCTGTTTGGGTTTCCCCCTTCTTCCCTTAAAAGGGGGTATTATTATAATAAAAAAAATTGAAGGTCTTCGGGGGCGTTGGATGGATGGATGTATGAGGCTTATATGATAAAGTGATGAATTGCCTCTGCATCAAGGGGTAACATTATAAAAAGATCAGAGTACTGTGGTATGGTCGACATGATAATTTCATTGATGAGGGTATTCTTGAATGGGATAAATGTGTATCAAAAGGGGAAACATGTGTATCATGTTTGAACCTGTTTGGTAGTACACATGAGAATTATTGTAAGTAAATCCATAGGATTGTGAGTGAACTATTGGCTATTGGAGTGGGTGAAAATCATTTCGAATAAAATATTTGCGAATGTGGAGGCTGACATTCCTCATAAAAAGGGAACAAGATTATATGGTTGTTCCATTTTTTTCCTTTATTTTGAGTATGGAGGACATTTCTAGTCATTACATTTATTATTGGATAGGTCATAGACTGTAGATATTTTCTGTTTTGGTTCAATGGGGAGATGATAAGAAAATGCCTATATGTAGGAGCATCAAATTAGTCATTGATGTAATACTCTTGTGTTGGTTGGGTCATAGATGTTGTGAGATCAATTAGAGGATATTGGATATGAAATTAATATTTTAATGAGTAAATAAATACAAATTTTTTGGTTCCATGTATAATATTATATTTGGGATCTTGATTTTGTGTTAGATGGGGTTCATGTTTCAGAAATTGGGTCAAGAGGGAATTTGGTGTGATTAATGAGTGATTTGGATTGAAGATGCATTGATACTCATAGAAGGATTATGAATGTTGATTTTTGGTCAAGGATCCTACCATAGAGTTACAATTAGTGTTATATTATTCATTTAGTGTATGTTTTTAGACAATCTTCTTATGCCTCTATGAATTAAGGCATCATTATTCAGATATGCGATGATGCATTCACAGGTGAGGCCGATCATTTTCAATGAAATTCATTAAAAAGAATGTAATAATGGTCTTTCATATAATTAGATGTTGTGAGTTGGAAATTACGTTGGGTGGGTCGTGTTGAGTTTGAAATAATTTATTTTTTTATCAAGCAATGGATTTTGGGGAAAATATCATGGATTTTGGATTACTTTATGGATGGTAGAAACAGGTTTGTTTAGTTAAGAATTAGGAATTAAGAGTAATTTTGGATTTAAATAAATGTATTACAATTTAGGAGATATTATTGAGTGGTTCACAAGGTTGATAAGCCTTCTGGTGATGATTCTATAATGATCTACGACATTACTAGTGGTTGAATTTACAGGAAATTTTAATTTTTGGTTTTGGGGAAATGTTGTGGTGACCCCTTTGTATAACATTTCTACAATTGGATTATTACACTGGGAAACTTGTGAGTAATATGGTGATGATGGGGTTTTATTGTAATATGGCATAGCCAAGGGAGGAACCATGGTATGAAGGCAACAGTTCATGTTGAAATCAACGAGCATCACAATGGGGTATATTTTGTGTATATTTTTTATATATAAGGGTTAATAGAAGAAACTTCATAGATATGGGTGTCACATCCTGACTATAAAAGATACATATTTAAATTTTGAAAAATAAATTCTCATATATATGATCACTTCATGGTGAAGGGTGTCACACTGTTTGAAATTCTAATATATAAGGGTCGTGTCATGATGGGGGGAATCCCACTCTGAACAAAACTTTATATATGGTGGTCACACCATGGACAGGGTTGAAAAATATGATGTTGTGAAAATATTATGCATTCCTTTGAGAAATTTCATGATAAGGTTTGTTGTGACCCATATGTTAGTGTGTGATGTCTCTTATGATTGGATACATCACAATGTAGAGTGTGATGGTCACTACAAGAAAGTGGGGTTAGGGAGAGGCCATTTATTAAAGGATGAGGCCATGTAAATGTGATATAAATCCACTCCATTAAGGATTATAGAAATTCCATAGAAGGAGGATTTCAATCCATAAATTTTTCACCATGAGATTGTATGTTTCAGGCATAGCATAAATGCAAAAGAGATAGTTCCCAAAATTAATTTTTTTCATATTCATTGAAAAATTCGGGATCTATTCCATGATGAATGTCGGGATCCATGGAATTTAATCAATTATATATGAAAAAGGAATAGAAACATAGAACAAAGAGATAAGATCCACATATTTTGATTGTAATTTATTTTATTAAATTATAATTACCTCAGAGGTGATTTATTATTTGTTGATGTGTTTATACATATATATGCATGTGTAAATTAATTATGATGTAGAGATAAAGGGTAGATCTCCTCTAGCGGTGACCCAATAATGTTCGACGTATCTTTGGATGTCACCAAAGTATTCTTCAGCAGTTAGCACATAAGATCCTTGTTCTTGGGATGTCTGCCTCCGATAGCCTTGAGAACTCCTCCCAAATCATTCTTCTTTATTCGGTGGAGGATGATCTCTCTTTTTATTGAATGTGTTTTTGGAGAGGGATGAACTCTCTATGCATAGGATCTTTTCTCCAATTCATTGTGCAAAACAATTTGATTGGATAATAAGAGAATAATATAACTGATAATTTATCTAATTAGGGTAATAATAAATAATTTTCACAAGTGCCTTAATTATTTTATTAATCTAGGTAAAACCCCCATGTCAAATAATAACAACATTATTATTATTTCATGACATCTTATTAACTAAAAAGTTTCAATTAAACATTATTCAATAAAATAATATTCGATATTAAAATTTCTCACAAGACCACTAAACATTATCTGCCAATACTCCTCAATATTTATCGCACCATGAATAATGAATATTTAATTTTTAAATAAAAATCACTACATTATTCACCGATAAATAAATAAATATTATATTCACCAAATATTAAATAAATATTTATTAATTATTCATCCCATAATATATTCTCTTGAATAAATAGTGATGGAATAAATTTGATCATTCATACGTGAATAATTATTAAACCACTATTAGGAATAATATTTATTCAAATCGTTAAATGATAAATTATTTAACTGAGATATTTGATATACTTAGTGTGTGACCCTCTAGGCCTCTTTCTCAATGGAATTAGGTGAACATGCCTATAGTCCAAGGTTGGTATCTAGAATCATTCCAAGGAACCCATAAATAAAGAAGTTAATGTTTCAAGGACATGTCATCTCTTACGAACGCTTATTGTGTAATATAGTCACTTTATCATAATATCTCTAATCGAGTAGGTTTCATGCAAGTGAAATCAACCTATATGCTGGATATCAATTTCCTTGAAATTATGTAAATAGAACATACCTATTAATCACTATGTCCATGTATTTATTTAGGCTATATCATTTCCATCATTGGGACTAAGATATTATCATCAATTAAAGAAATTTAGGGATAAATACATTCTTTCATTATTCAATAATGCAATATTACTCATGACGCACCCAACAGATCCTAACACATTGTGAACATCTATCATCAGGGTTTTCTTTAATACATATATGTGTATGACACATAATACTCATTAATAATAATCATAAAGTCAAAGTACAAATAAATACATCCATAGATAGAAACATCCAATGACACATAGAAATGTGGATTTCCTACTGGCGGGTCTTTTTCTCCTAATATCCTCCTATTAATAACCAAGGATGTAATCCATGAGAAGGTAACTCAATGTCTTATGAGTCTCCACCGCTGATAGGCTATACCATTGGTGTACCTCAAATTATATCATCTGGCTATAGAACATATATCAAGAATACTGTCATAGCACTTCTAGGATCTCATCATAGTTGGGATCCCCAATAACCTTATAGTGAGACTATTAATATTAAGACATTATCAAATTTGATGATACATAGAAGAAAATTCCTGATGTTATAAGTAATTTATTAATATTCAATCCCACTAATATATGTTCTCATAAAGTACCAAAAAAATTTGTTTTAGGGAACCAACTCTAAAAAACTATCACTTGCACCAGAGAAAACTGCTAATGACCTTCAATTCACTAGCTCAAACATCACACTCATTATTCTGTTGAGATAGGCCTTTATTCAAGGAGTCTACCACTTTCTCTTCTATGGATACTCTTCTCACTACAAAATCACCAGTTTGATAAAAATTCCTCTTGAGGTGATACTTCTACAGTATGTTATTTTTTAGTTGATGTGATCGTGGATATTTTCAAGAGCCACTATTGTTGTTTTATCACAATACAATATGATAGGGTCTCAATATCTAGGTACCATATCAAGTTCCTAGAAAATGTTCCGAATCTCGAAATTTTTATTAGCTACCTCAAAATCTACAATGTACTCGAACTCCATAGTAGAATCTGCTACAACTTGCTCCGCTAAACTCTTCCATCTGATTGATCCTTTGTTGAGATAGAAAACATATCATGATTGTGACTATAGATTATTTTGATATTTCTGAGAAATAGCATCTGCATACTTGATGATGACAAGCTTCTCATATCCTCCATACAGTAAGAATAAATCCATAGTTTTCATCAAATACATAAGGATATTCTTATCCTATGTCCAATTCTATTCTTTGAGATCATCTTGACTTCTATCTAACACACTCAATGCATAGGAAACATCAATTATAGTAGATAACATGGAATACATAATTGATCATGTTGACAATGTTTATTGGATCTTACTCATTATATATTTCTCATATTGTGTCTAGGGTAACATTTTATTAGAAATATTTAACCCATGTGACATTGGAACAAATCACAACTTGGGTTGTTCCATACTAAATCTTTTTTTTAATTTGGTCAATTTATGTATTTTTTGACTAAGAAGCTTCTAAGATATATTAAGAATGATCTTTTTCCCTAGAATATATGCTTATTTTCCTACCTCATTCATAGATAATCACTTGTTCAACTAATCCCTAAGAGATTATAAGACTTGTATTTCATTTCCAATAATTAATAGGTCCTCAATATATACTACTCGGATAATGAATGCATTATCACTAATCCTTTCATAAACACATTGATCACATTAGTTTTAAATGAAACAAAATTCTTTTATGGGTTCATCGAATCAAATTTCCTTGTCATATATTATGGATTCAATCAATAAATGGATCTCTCAAAGTTGAAAATCCTTTTGGCATCACCTTTTGTCACAAACCCTTCTCGTTATGTCATAAAGACAACCTCCTGAAGGATCCTATTATTGAATGAATTTTTGACATCCTTCTACCAAATCTAATTTTCATAGTATGCTACTATGAAATATATGATTATAATTGATTTAAGCATTGAAAATAGTGAAAAGGTTTCATCATAGTCAATTCCCTGATGTTGTTTGGACCCTTTTGCCATAAGTATTTCCTTATAGGTACGTACTTTTCCTTATATGTTCAGTTTCCTCTTGAATACCCATTTACACCCAATAGGATTTAAATCCACTACAACATTGACTAGAACTCAATCTTGGTTTTGATACATGGAACTCATCTCAAAATTCTTTGCATCTATCCATCATACAGCTTCTGGAGTATCTACTTCCTCCATGTTGGAGAGAGGTTCATCATTGTCCAACAATAATATGAGTCACCTTCCTCGATGACTAGAAAACCATATCTCATTGGTTCCCTTAACAAAATTGAGATCCTACATAGTAAATGTCTTTTAGTAACTACTTCTTCTATAAGGAACATTAAAACATGTTCTGTAATAACTCCTGTATATCTTGAGAATCAACTTCATTGAATTCAATCTTGCACCCACTATCCTTTTTGAGGATGTACCCCCTCTCAAAAAATTCAGATTTTCTAGAAACATTAACATTCTTGTTGGAGGGATTTTATAGGTAGTATCCCTTTATTTATGTGGGATACCATATAAAGATACACTTTATTCACAAAGGTACTAGTTTGTTTTTTGGGAAGCCTTATCAAAATCCTCACATCCCAATACATGTTTATGTAGTAAAATGGGTTTCTTTAGACTCCATAACTCAATAAGAATATCATTATCCTCTTTATTTGGTACTTGGATTAATGTGTACACATAATTTTTTAATGAAAGTCCCTGAAACGATAACGGAACATTTTCTTGACTCATCATCAACCTTACCATGTCCAACAAGGTACAGTTCCTCCTTTCACTAACAACATTCCCCTTTTCTATTTTAGGTGGAGTGAATTGAGATAGAATATGAAAATGTAAAATAAATTTTATGATTGATTTGTTAATATATTCTCCACCTCCATCAAAACAAATATTCTTTATCTTCTTACCCAAATGATTATCTACTTCATTCGTAAATTCCTTGAATTTCTCAAACGACTTGAACTTATACCTCATCATGTAAATATATCCATATCTACTAAATTCATTAGTTAAGGTTATGGCATAATAATATCCACCTATAGGCTCTACTAGAAATGGTCCACACACATCAGTGTGTAAATATCCGATAAGATCTGTGGCCCTTCCACCATGTCCAGCAAATGGTGTTTTGGTCATTTTCCATTGTAAACAAGGGTGACATATATCAAGTGGGTATATCTCAGAAGAGTCTATATATGCATATTGATTGATCATTGTCAAATTATTATCGGTTACATGACCAAGGTAGTGGTGGCACAACTGGGTGTTATATGAGTCGTGTGAACTAGATTCGTTATTGATTTCATACACGTTGTTTTGTAATTTAATACATATATACCATTATTTAAATGTTCCATACCATATCATTTATTATACATATAAAAGAAACAATTTAAATTTCTGAAAATGAATATAAATCCATCTGTATCTAACCATGATACATAAATAATGTTTTTGTAAATAGTAGGTACATAATAACAATCATTTAAAGAAAAAATCATTTCCTTCAGCATTTAAAGTCGGTAGTCACTAATGCAAAGAGCAGCCAACCTCACACAGTTGTAATCTTGCATATCCACCAATCCTCTTGAAATTTTCAGAAATATTCTTGGCTCATGCATTTGAAGACATATATGATCACAAAAATCTATATCTCATACACATTATTTTGAAATGAAAATATTTCACTTGATAACAAATTCTCCTTTGGCTTCCCCTTTCCACTAGGTGTAGTTCATCTTCTAGTAGTCTAACATGAAACATGTAAAACATGTGGACTCTTTTTTCCGTTCCCTACATTTGGATATTCTTATTCTTGGTGGGATGGTTCTCAGGTTATTTATAAAACATAAATTTATTAGGCCCCTTTTCGTTTTCCTCCCACTTCCAATTGACCATAAATAATGTGGGTTTGTCATGCCCCATATCTTTATCCACTTGGGGAATCAAGGCCAGAAGATCTAATAGACTCTTATCATTATTACTCATAATATAATTCACAAAAAAAACAACCAAAGGTCTTGGTAAGTGATTATAGTATGAGATCTATAGGCAACTAATTTGGGAATTTAATCCATCAGTTGTCAAGATGCTCAGTTTAGCTAAGAATATTGACTAGATGAGTCTCAAGTGGCATAGACTCTCAAATATTAGTCATGAATAAAATGTTAGAGATCTCATACCTCTATTATCTCTCCTCCTCTTGATAGGTTTATTGAAGGTTAGAAATCATGTTGTATGCATCCATTTTTTCATTTTCATCAAGATCTAATTGGATATGGTTGATATCATGAAGCACTGAACATTGGTTGAATCATTCAGATGTTTCTCTTATAGAGAGAGCTCTTCGCCACTCTCCTCATTTCTAGGTGCAACATGTATAGATTCTTCCTACATATACAATTTACATTCATGGGGATGAATGAACTGTAGGAACCTTTTCCACTCCTAGAAATTAGTGATGGGGAGAAGGTTTTCCTTCTCGAGTATGGATTGAAATGATATGTCTGATGTCATTTTTTTGATGAGGATTTTACAAATAAAATGAGCATAATTTTATTACTTTATTTTTAAAAACTAGACATATATAAAAATTTTATATTTTTTAGTCTCCAACTATTTTATCAAAACCCAATATCCCTCACCATTGGATTTTGAATATCCTTCTTCTTATATATTCTAGTGTAAAGGATCTATGTTATGTTCTCATTATCCCAAATATAGATGGTCAAATAACCCAAATGGTTTTAGGTTGTCATTCCAAATGTTGATTGCACTAACTCTATAATTCCCCGACCCCAGTTACCCAATGTCAGTGAGTTAATTTTAATACATTGACATGATTACAAGGAATCAAATCCTGAAAGACTGATTAGTTTAGTAGTCTTGGAAACACTAGATATATTCATAAGTCTTACATTACATCATAAAGTAAAAAAACTACAACAACATCTTGTCTTTATATCCCCTCATACTATCCCTATAGGTCATTCATAAATTACTTCTTCACATCCTGGGAAAAATAAAATATTGAAAGGGGTGATCTTAGATGCTCAATAAGGATAAAAATATTGTGGAAGCTTTCATAGATAAGAATAAACATTTAAGGCAATGTATAACTAAAACAAAATCCTTTTAAACTTGAACTTCAGCATAATATGGCAAATAAAAAATGAAATAATTCCATTTACTTATTCACATGGATATTATACTAGTCTAATAATCACATGAAATATCAATAACCACTTTCATAATGATGGAATGCATAATTATTGACTATCATAACCACATAGTCAAGGTCTCGTGCCAAGACTACAAATAAGATTTTGTCGAAGCCTTGTGCCAAGACACTAGTTTTTCTCATGAGACCTACCGATTCATCGAGGAGCTATAGCGGCCTCCACTCGTCACTTATTAAGTCTAATTCATTCCACATATGAAAAGGTCTAAACATAACATAAACATTCGTATTAAAACTAGCATACGAAATGTCAATACTTTACCCATAAACAATGAATGGTATAAAAATAACACATCCACAGTCAAACATATCACAAAACCATAAACACAATATGAAATATTTGTACCATGATAAATCAACTTCCAAATAAGATTAAAATACATAAACGAATTTTGACATATATGAAAATGATTTGTAATACTCTTTGAGAGAGATACACCTTTTCATGAAAACATTTAAAAGTCACACATTTTAGAAAGGAAGAAATTTAAAGAAATTTTTGAATCAATGTGTCCTATACCACTTTGAAACTTTTGAAAGGAATTAACATTTTAAAAACATTCATGTCCATATAAATAAATCCTTAAAAACCATTTTGAAGGAATGGACATTAATGAGAATGATTTAGAAGAATAAATATTTAAAACACTTGAAATTATGTATTAGTAAAAATGTACCTTATAATAATCCCTTTGAATCCTATTTCATGATACATGGACATGGATAATAATTATGTCCTAGTAGATACTTACGTAAAAACAACCTCGGATAATAAAGAGATTGTGAAATTAACCCTTACCAATTTGGTATCTTACGAAACATACAACCCATGAAAGAGGTATCATACAATGAATTTTGTAAATACACATAAATTAAAGTTTATTACCCAAATATTACAATTATGGGAAGTACACACACCACACAAAAGTTAATAGTGTCAATATGGCACGAATCTCATGGGAATAAGGAGTGAGATGAAAACCCCTTACCTTGTACTTTTCCTTGGTCGAGGGTAGTTTAACCTCTTGTATAATAGTTAAATCATTGTTATTAAATTATAAAATAATCATAAATATAAATATGATATCATATATGATCTTTTAATATTGCCTTGTTAATAATATTTTAGTATTATCGTTATTTCGAGTGTTAACTTACTCGTATTATTTTATATGTTTTGTTACATAAGACATGTTTGTTATGGATAGGTTGTATCTTATTCATATCCATAATTATATCAAGTCCTTAAATATTATTTGTAATCATTAAATGCGAATTAAAATTGAATGGATACGATGGGGAATGAATCTCATCACATTCGTGGAGACGGTAGTCCGTACGTACGCACGAACGATACATCCATTTCATTTTTTATTTTAAAAGGAATCAAAACCAAATGATACAAAGGTATGTTATTATTCTAGTATAATATACTATATTATATTTGTTACTTATGTTCATTAACACCTTACTTTTTAAGTTCCATTTATGGTATGAATGAGTCATATCACTTTGAGGGGGCGGTAGTCCGCACTTCCTCAAATAAAATTATCATATATATATATAGAACATGAAAAGAATAATGGTATGCTATAAAATGGAATTAAAATAGATTATATATATAATAAATATCATTAATATCATATTTAATTATATTTCCATCATAATTTCCATCATGAGATGTGGTAGGAGATAATTGAACAATCATCGTTTCATGAGGCGTTTGGCTTCCATCCACAGAAACATTATGTCCATCACCCATTAGATGGAGGTGTGTGTAATTTTAGTTCTAATACTTCTCATAACAATATCCTAGTATATTGAGTATACTTGTGTTGTAACAATAGAAAAGAATAAGAATATTTTATGGGTTAGATAAGTAAAATAAATGAAAATAAGCTAAGAGAAATCGTTACCATTAATTTATGTAACTCCCTTTGGTTTGAACCAAAAAGGACTCTTGAAGTGCCTTATGCCTAAGGTAAGGCTTCTAGGAAGAGGATAGGGATATAGGAAGCTTAATTTGGTAGATTTTTGACAAGACAAAATTCTTGAGAGGTGTGAGTAATTGGTTATAAGTGTTGTCCTTTTATAAGTTGGAGGAGGGGCTCTTTAAGAAAAACTTAAATTATTATTTTATAATAAATTCATATTCGGTTTATAATGGCTCCAAACTGTTTTATTCAATTTATAAATGTGGGGATAGGTCGGAAATACCTCATCTAAAAGGTTTTAGACAGTTTTGGGTCACATTATTAACCATATCTTTTAGTTTTACCTCTTAGTTAATTAGTTTGACACTTACCATGTAACTTTGTATTTTTATATTATATAGTTAATAAACATACTATATACATCCAACAGACCCACAAGTGGTCCATTAATGATCCACTTATCATGATATAAGTATTTTGGCTGAATCATAGATTTTTATGAATATAATATAAATTAATAATATAATATTTGTTTTAAAAACTCATTTATGTCAATTTTGTCACTATTTAATAATTGATTCATTTTAAGTCGTAACAACATTATTAATTTGAATAAATATTTTTTAAGAAATCCGAATATGTAATATTAACCAATAAAATTCTTGGATATAATAAAAAATTTCAAATTATATTTATTTTATCTTTTATAATACCATTTATTTGAAACTTTTATTATTAAGGATAATACTTCATCATTGTTGTGTCATAAATAAATTTAATTATTCAATGTCTAAAAATTATAAATAAATTACCATTATGTAGGAAATATTTTTAGCTTTCTAATTAATATTTATAGTTGAAAATACAACATATATAACCTTATGTAAAAATTGTTTTTCTAAAAGATATATATTTGTTTTCATTTTTGCATTTACTTTAACTTAATTAATATAAAGTGTCATTATCACTTACAAGTAGCTCCATGGGGTCCCAAAATCGTCCCAAAGATTCCCATGGTCGGATATGTATCAAACAATAGATTTAGGACATGTTTTATGGTATCTTAGTATTATTATAATATTATATGTTTACCCTTATTAACCGGATTTACCCTTTAACCATGGTAAATAAAATATTTACGGAAGTAATTATTCAAAATGTCTAAAAATAAAAGATACCTATTTACACAATTTGGACATCCTGATTCTAAATATTTAATCCATTTTTCTAAATTGAAAACACATAAGTGTCAGAAATTAATTTAAAATTAATTCCCATTGTCAAAACAAAAAGTGTGTTTTTAACAAATAAAAAATATCAAAATATTGACACTTTCTTTTGTCCACATTAAATATTAAATTATTTAAAATGACAAAAATTAGATTAAATGGTATAATTATAATCTAATTATACTTTAAAATCACTGAAATTCATAATTTATCACTATTAATTATTTCGATAAAAAAGTTGTTTTTAATTAAAATTTAGTAATTTTCACTATTCATCTAAATATGAAAGTTATCAGAAAAGTTCCAAAATTTCACCCTAAGCTAATTTAGATGTTCCGAATCCAAAAATGAATTCTATTTTACCAAATTCAAAACATAAAAGTTTCATTTATAAATTTAAAATTAATTATCGCTATTAAAATCAAAAGGTGTATTTTTTATATCTATCATAAGTTTGACACTTGTTTATGTCTAATTTCATAGTGAAATTACTTACAATGACCATCATTGGATTAAATGGTCAAAATATAATCTATTTCAACTTCCATATCATTAAAATTTATAATTTATCAATATAAAGTATATTGATTAAAAAAGATTTTTCAGTTAAAATATAGTATTTTTCACTATTCACCCAAATTTGAAAGTTATCAGGAAAACACCAAAACTTTATTGAAACTGAATTCTTAGGTCCTGATTTTAAAGAGGATGTTTATTTTGTAAAATTGAATATATAAAAGTTTCAAATATTGGATTTAAAAAAGGCTTCTCCATTAAAAGGCAGTAAAATTTTATTTTTTGAAAAATACTTCTTTTATATGAAAAAATGTATGTGTTATTACATTATGAATAAGAAACTCATAATATAGGTTTTTAAAATTATAAGGATTATATAAAGTTAAAAATTCAGTTAATACTATTCATAACCAATTTTGAATGTCTTGTTTGGTAATTCAGGGTGTGCTATAACTCAGTGTTGCGTGTAGTGAAAGTTATTTAATTTATTTGAAGAAATAACATACTTCGAAATCTTGGGGTGTTACATTCTTCCCTCCTTAAATAAATTGCTTCCTCATAATTTGAAATTATTTTTTGAAAATAAAAGGTTGAAAATAGAGAATACCTTTGGGAAAACCCACATCAAGAATTAGGTAAAAAAAATTTAGTCTTAATATGAGGAAAAGGGAAATGAAAGGGTCACCACATAATTATGATCTCAATTAGGAGAACATCAGTGGAAATTAGAGACAAATAACGTGAGGGAAAACATAAATATTTATTAGTAGTGATAGATGTCATCAATCACAAAAAATTATAAAATCGAGGGCCTTAAATTCATCAGTCTATGATGATTTAAAATACCATCGATTCAACAAAACATATGGTATTAGGATAACACATTTTTTATTTTAAGATACTTTCACTAAATTATAATAATTAATTTCTTCATTTAATAAGAGAAGAAGAAAAATAAATACTTGACAGGTATATTCCCATCCTTTAACAATGTTCTACCAGAAACACATCTTTCACTCTAAAAGATAATAGAACATAATAATAATATTATATTTATCCTATTCGAATAGGGTTCAAAAAAATGAATTTATAATTCATCAAGCACAACCATTAAAAACTAAATTATTCAATCCAGGACATCACGTGGGTCAGTGGTAGGTGATACACCCTTGTCGCCCTTCGGTTGTGGGTTCAAGTCTCGTGGCCTTGCCAGATGCGACGGGTTGCCGCCTGACCTCCAAAATACCATAATGTTGGTAGGTATATAGAATATTATTATTAAGTTTATAGAAATCCAAAAATAATCTCAAACAAGACTTATCCAAAATACTTCTCTCGAAACTCACTGTCCAGAATTTATAAGGTAGGTAAACACAATGAAGATTTTTTTTCCACGTAATAGCATGTGAACACCTTCATCATGTATTCTTTTAAAACACTACAATATCCTAAAATACCATAAAACCTTATTGATTACATTCATGATCCCTTATTACTTATAGAATACTGGATATACTCCTTCTATCCAAAAATGTTGTAAACTCCAACTATAATAGAATATATGAATCATTAATCAGTTTCAAGGTAGTCAAGAATATCCAATATAATTTATCCAAATCAATCATGTATTATTCAAAAATCACTACCTCAGTATCTGAAACATATTATGGTTTATCATTCTCTCAACCATATATTTTCCAAAAATTTAACCTGCTATTGAGTAACTTTTATTTGTTCTACAAAATCTAAAGTCTTTAATGAAATAGTATTGCAGTACAATCCTTATATACTCCATAATTATTATAACCAGTACATTGTTGATATAACACTCAAATGACATAATTCTATAATAATAACTCTAATCATTCCTTCTCATCTGTGGTTGTGTCATAACTTGATTATTATCGAATAGCATCATTTGGGGCATACTATGATGATTTTGACATTGGTTTGCGTAGTGTCACAACTCCTTACAGATGAAGAATTGTACATTTGATACCTTTTTCTTACCCATGCAGTCAAGTACATGGTGTCCTTTTTTTCCCACACTAAAAACAAACTCTCATTCCTTTCAGGCATCTTCGAGGGTGTTTCTTCACACAGTTATCACATATGGGAAAATTCTTCATTCTTCATTCCCTCTTCCCTTTATCCATCCTTCTATCTTCCATCTTTTTTTTCTCTTGATTCTCTTCAAAGCAATAGGACTCGGAGAATTATTTACTTATCTTATTAACACATGATACTATTCCTTTATATATTGAGAATAAATGGGAGGCTATTTCCCTTATAAATGTTGGCTTAATGCTGTGAAATATATGATTCTTCTTACTCTTTGGATCATACGTATTGTTGGAGTTCACATTCCTTCTGCTCGGCGCCATTTCTATACAATAGCATAAACTAGGTCAGTTTATGAATTGAAATGAATAATTCCGAATATGTAAAATGCCTATCGTAAATTGAACAGTATATGGATGTAATCCTTAATAATAAAAATGTTTTCTTTGAGTATGTATATACTCAAAAACCCCTCATAATGGTTTGTAATGAAAATGATAATTATCCTAATCATATCCCCCAGGAGTGTCATAAGCAAGAGTGCAGCAAGGCCCGCTGTCATGCACCAGTTCCCGTTGGAGTCTAGCTCAAAGCAGTGTTTTCAGGTTTTACCCCTAGGTACATCTATTCCAGAGCCGCCACTACTTCCTTGTATCTATACATGGATGTATTGCTCAAAAAACTCACAAAATCTCTACAATACCAAAATTCGAGGAAGCTCTTCTATACTAATCCTCAAAGTCCATATTAGGTCTATGTTCTCTAATCAGAGTTTATCTAAATCTAGCTTCCATGGTTTGTACTATACTTCCACTAAAACCAACTGTAACACCCTGACCCTGGTTACCCAGTGTCTGTGTGTTATTTTTAATACATTGGCATTTTTACAAGGAATCAAGTCCCGAATGACTGATTAGTTTAGTAGTCTTGGAAAAACTAGATATATTCATAATTCTTACACTACATCATAAATTAAAAAAATCTACAACAACATCTTGTCATCATATCTCCTCATACTATCCCTGCAGGTCATTCATAAATTACTTCTTCACATCCTGGGAAAAATAAAACATTGAAAGGGGTGAGCTCAGATGCTCAGTAAGGATAACTATATAGCGGAAGCTTTCATAGATAAGAATAACCATTTAAGGCAATGCATAATAAAAACTAAAGCCTCTTAAACTTGAACTTCAGAATAATGTAGAAAAGATAAAAAGAAATAATTCCATTTACTTATTCACATGGATATTCTACTAGTTGAATAATAACATGCTATATCAATAATTACTTTATTAATGATGGAATGCATAATGACAGACTATCATAACCACATAGTCAAGGCCTCGTGCCAAGAATACAAATAATATTTTGTCAAGGCCTTGTTCCAAGACACTAGTTTGTCTCATGAGACCTACCGAAAAATCGAGATGCTATAGCGGGCTCCACCCATTATTTATTAAGTCCAATGCATTCCTCATATGAAAAGGTCTAAACATAACATAAACATTCGTATTAAAACTAGCATATAAAATGTCAATGCTTTACCCATAAACCATGAATGGTATAAAAATAACACATCCACAGTCAAACATATCACAAAACCTTCAACACAATATGGAAGATTTTAATCATGATAAATCAATTTCAAAACATCTTTAAAATCTATTAAATAATTTTGACAAAGATGAAAATGATTTGTAAAACTCTTTGAGAGAAATACCCCTTTTTATGATAAGATTTAAAAGTCACAAAATCTAGAAAGGATAAAAATGAAATACATTTTTGAATCAAAGATCCTCATATCACTTTGAAACTTTTGAAAGGAATTAACATTTTAAAAAAATTCATGTCCATATAAATAAATCCTTGAAAACCATTTCGAAGACATGGACATTAATGATAAAGATTTAGAGGAATAAATATTTAAAACTTTTGAAATAATGTTTTAGTTTAAAAAATAATTATAATAATCTCGTTGAAAACTCTTTCATGATACATGGACATGGATAATAAATATGTCCCAGTAGATACTTACGTAAAAACAACCTCAGATAATAAAGAGATTGTGAAATTAACCCTTACCAATTTGGTATCTTAAGAAACATACACCCCATGAAAGTGGTATCATACAATGAATATGTAAATACACATAAATTAAAGTATATTACACATATAATACAATTATGGGCAGTACACACACCACACAAAAGGTAATAGTGGCAATATGGCACGAATCTCACTGGAATAATGAGTGAGATGAAAATCCCTTACCTTGTACATTTCCATGGTAGAGGGTAGGTTAACCTCCTATATAATTGATAAATAATAATTATTAAATTATACAGAAATCATATACATAAATATTATATAATATATATAATCTTTTAATATTTCCTTGTTAATAATATTTTAGTATTATCGTCGTTTTGAGTGTTAACTTACTCATTTTCTTTTATATGTTTTGTTACATAAGACGTGTTTGTTATGAAGAGGTTGTGTATTTTTCATATAAAGAATGATATAAAGTCCTTAAACATTATTTTTAATCATCAAATGATAATTATACTTTAATATATATGACGGGGAATGAATCTGATTGCGTTCATGGAGAAGGTAGTCCGTACGTAAGCACGAATGCTACTTCCATTTCATTTTTTATTTTAAAAGATATAAAAACCAAATGATACATAGGTATATTATTATTCCAGTATAATATATTATCATATATGTGTTAATTAATTTAATTAACTCCTTAATTTATAGGTTCCATGTATGGTATGAATGAGTCATATCACTTTGAGGGGGCGGTAGTCCGCACTTCCTCAAATGAAATTATCGTATATATATACAACCTGAAAAGAATAATGGTATCCTATAAAATAGAATTAAAAAAGCTTATATATAAAATAAATATCATTAATATCATATTTAATTATAGTTCCATCGTAATGGCCCCCATGAGAGGTGGTAGGAGATAATTGATCAATCATCGTTTTGTGAGGTGTTCGGTTTCCATCCACAGAAACATTATGTTCATCACCCATTAGATGGAGGTGTGTGTAAGTGTAGTTTGAATACTTCTCATAAAAATATCATAATATATTTATTATACTGGGTTTGTTACAAAAGAAAAGAATAAGAAGAGTTTAGGGGGTGGAGATGTTAAATAAAAGAAAAGAAGCTAAGAGAAATCCTTACCTTTAATTTGTGTAACTCCCATTGGTTTGAACCAAAAAGGGCTCTTGAAGTGCTTCTTCCTAAGGTAAGGATTATAGGAGGAGGAGAGGGATATAGGTATCTTTATTAGGCAGAGTTTTTATGAGGAAAAAGGCTTTATATGTGTGAGGAATTGGTGAGAAGTGGTTTCCTTTTATTAGGGGGAGGAGGGGCACATTAGAAAAAACATAAAGTATTATTTTTTAATAAATTTAAATTCGGTTTCTAATGACTAAAAAGTAGATTATTAAAATTATAAGGTAGGTATAGGTCGAAAAAAACTCAACCAATAGGTTTTATACAGGTTTGGGTTACTTTATTAACCTTATCATTTAGTTTTAACTCTTTGTTAATTAGTTTGACACTTACAAAGTCACTTTTTATTTTTATATTATATAGTTAATAAACATACTATATACATCCAAGATACCCCCAAGTGGTCCATTAATGATAAACCTATCATGATATAAGTCTTTTGGCCTATCCTTATATTTTTAGGAATATAATATCAATTAATAATATATTATTTGTTTTAAAAATTCATTTATGTCAATTTTAACACTATTTATTAATTGATTTTTTTAAGTCTTAAAAACTTTATTATTTCGAATAAAATTAATTTAAGAAATCCTAATTTGTAATATTAACCAATAATATTCTTTTATGACATCAGAACATTCAAATTATATTTATTTTATCATTTATAATACCATTTATTTGATTCTTTTATTATTAAGGAAAATACTACATCATTATTATGTCATAAATAAATTTAATTATTAAATGTATAAAAATTATAAATAAAATACCATTATGTAAGAAATATTTTAATATTTCTAATTAATATTTATAGTTGAAAATACAACATATATATCCTTATGTAAAAATTGTTTTTCTAAAAGATATATGCTTATGTCATTTTTGCATTTATATTAACTTAATCAATATAAATGGTAATTATCACTTACAAGTGGATCCATGGGGTCCCAAAATAGACCAAAAGATGCCCATGGTCGCACATGTATCTAAAAATATGGTTAGAACACGTTTTAGGGTACCTTATTAATATTATAATATTATTATGTTACCCTTATTTACCGGATTTACCCTTTTACCATGGTAAATAAAATATTTACTGAAGTAATTATTCAAAATGTCTAAAAATAAAAGCCACCTATTTATAAAATTTGGACCTCCATATTCTAAATATAGAATCCATTTTTCTAAATTAAAAACAGATAAGTGGCATAAATTTATTTAAAATTAATTCTTGTTTTCGAAACAAAAATCGTGTTTTTAACAAATAATAACTATCAAAAGATTGACACTTTCTTATGTCCACTTTAAATATGAAATTATGTCCAATGAACAAAATCGGATTAAATGGTGAAGTTATAATCTAATTAGACTTTAAAATCACTTAAATTAATAATTTATCACTATTAATTATTTCTATTAAAAAATATGTTTTCATTAAAGTTTAGTAATTTTCATTATTCATCAAAATATGAATGTTTTCATAAAAGTACCAAAATTTCACCCTAATATAATTTCTATATTATGAATCCAAAAATGAAGTATATTTTAAAAAAATTCAAAACATAAAAGTTTCATTTATTAATTTAAAATTAATTCCCTCTATTAAATCCAAAAGGTCTATTTTTAATAACTATCAAAAGTTTTACATTTTTTTATGTCCAATTTCAAACTGAAATTACATAAAATGACCATCATTGGATTTAATGGTAAAAATATAATCTATATAAACTTAAATACCATTAAAATGGATAATTTAACAATATAAATTATATTGATTTAAAAAGTCGTTTTCAGTTAAAATATAGAATTTTTCAATATTCACCAAAATATGAAAGTTATCAGGAAAACACTAAAACATTATTGAAACTAAATTCTTATGTCCTGATTCTAAATAAGAAGTTTTTTTGGTGAAATGGAAAATATATTAGTTTCAAATATTGTATTTAAAAAGGCTTCACCATTAAAAGGGGGTAAAATTGCATTTTTTTAATAATACTTCTTTTATCAGAATTTTTTTTGTTCTTACATTATTTCTAAGAAACTCATAATATAGATTCTAAAATAATAAGGATTATATAATGATAAAAATTCAGTTAATACATTTCATAACTGCTTTTGAACGACTTTTTTGGTAAGCCATGGTGCGCTAGAACACAATGTTGCGTGTAGTGAAAGTTGTTGAATTACTTTGAAGAAAAAAATGTACTATGAAATCTTGGGGTGTTACAAACTCATAGTTCCTTGATCTATTGATTGGACTCCCCAAACCAAAAATCATTATTTTAGAATTCTGAAACCCTTTCTTCCCAGTTACACAATGTACTTATTTGGTAGTCATCCCTTGAAGTCAACCAAGTTAATTCAACTACAAAACTGAAATTAAAATTCCTCAATAATTGAAATCACCTCTACATTGGCTAGTCATGCACATTGAACTGTGGTTAGATTCTATCCGAATTAATGGAAGGCTATACTAACTTAATATTTTTTTAAAGGATTTTATCTTTTATGCATAAATTTCCAATTATTATCTTTTCACATTCTTTATAATATTACACGGTATTACATAGGTGATTAACCATGTATTTAGATAATATTTAGGTATAATATAGTTTATTTTAGTTCCATCATTCCATTCATATTAATTCATTAATTTTTTGATCATGACAAACATTCATAATGAAATAACCATGAAACTGACATAATTAAAATAATGGGTATGATCATGAGATTGTTCAGATGGTTAGTTCATCTAGCAGTTGAAAATATAACCATTGAACTTGTGGATAAACACCTCAAACCATTTATGGGTTGTGTTTACAGCTTTCCTACAATCCACCTTTGTATCTCCTTGTATTGGCTTCACCTTAGCTCCTAACATGAAGTACCTACACTAGATTGGGATATCTATTCATTACAAATGATTTTACTAACATTCATGTGAGGGGTAAAAGGGGGTTTACCTAAAAGAAATCATGGGAATGAACGCCCTACATATTAATGAGGATAGAAGGAATGGAGGCCAACAATTTAATTTAACAAAAAATTAAATTGAAACCTATAAAATATAATTGTTTTATTTAGATCAAGATCATACACATGCATGCAATGATATAAAATTTTAATAAACCTAGAATTCAGTTATTTAGTCATTATTATTGATGAGAAATCATGCTCAAATCGATTAATTTTTATCTCTAATTAATTATTCATTTTATCTTAGACCTTTTTTAAATTTCCTTGAGATTATCATCCATTATAATTTTAAACAAATTAATAAATATATTTAAATTTTTCAGAGTATATATCTTGTTCCTTGGTGGTAACCAGGTGAGCACCTATCTAAAACTACTCAACATATATTATACTTGTATACATAATATTCATTGTGACATTTAGCACACACATAGAATAATAACTATAATATAACTCATACACGATGTGAAGATCTAGAATATTATGTAGATGTTAATAAAACATTTATATAAATATATATCAAATCCTATAGCATGGAGTGTCCCAACTTTACCCACACATGAAATTACATATCTCAAGGGTTAAATAATATAATAAATTTTAAATATGCATAACTTGTAATATTACATGGTAGGTAGATATGATCTACACGACATGTACATTATTCATCGTATATCCAATGTACACGCCTATAGACTCAAAGTGTTAGGAATACTTTAGAAATTGCGGAGTACAAAACATTTCTAGTGGGAAATATGCCATGTTGACCCCATGTTACACGGTTGCCGGTGGGTTAGGCCATGTATGGAATACACAGCCTAGGCCAAACCTAAAAGGTACTACACACTGTGTTCAGTGTATAAGGCCCCAGCCTTAAACCTTACTTAATCTTGAGTTATTACAAGATTACACATTGAGGATCTTTTCGGGTTTAGAGTTTTAGAGAATTAGATCATAAAACATGCATTACATTCCACATATAAACAAAGTGGTTACATAAATATAGTATTCTTCATTCCCATCAATGGAAACACATTTAAAATAAAACATGGATTATTTATTGACACATCCTTGACTCTATCATCTTATCATGTACCTTTCCCTTGACCTGTGAAAAACATTTCAAAAACTTGGGATGAGCATAAAAACTCAGTATGGGTTATAAAAAAAACATGGAAAGGGAACATGAGTTCATATATACATAAGAATGAAATCATACTTTACCCATAAAACATAGGCACTTTAACATACCTCATAAAATCATGAATAAATCATAGAAATCATAAGACATAAAGGTAACTTGAGGCATTCATAACATTCTTACGTAGGGAGTAACCCTCTTGGTTACGTTTGGAATACCCATCACAGTATATTCCCTAAAATCTTTTCGGAGAAACCTTAACGTTTCACTCCTTAGCATTACCTAATGCACTGGAGAGCTATATCGGGCTCACCCGCCCTTAGTTTATCACGGAACCACCCGTCTTCATAATAATGCCCAAGAACCATAACATAATCGTATCACATAAAACATGCATAAAGGAAACATAACATTTCCACATTTCAATCACAAGATATCAATACAACACAAAAACATTGTGAAAACCATTTTCCATACCAAAATAAAAGAAAAGTAAAACATGGTATTTATTTTTCTTTTAAAAGAAGGTATGGCTTGTAGAGGAAGCCGAAACTCAAATAACGGACACGACGGCGGAGAAGTCGTTGTCGCCGCATACGTATGACAAAAACATTCCTTTTTTTCATTTAGTAAACTCTTCGTAAAAAATATTCCTATTGAATAAACATAAAAGTCAAAGTGGTTTATACACCGTATAAAAGAAAGTTGTGTATAAAATAAAATATGCCTCAACGAAAGGAGATTGAGACGAAGTCCCATACCTCGTATCCGACTTGACCAGACCATTCTTTAATCTCTTGAATAATAAACTTGAGTTAATCTCTACTTGATTATGAATATTTTTCAAGTTCATTATTCCTTTTATACCATGTTATGATCATCATGTAATCAGTTAAGTTAATAATGTTCATTTTGTCGGTATTTGGTTCTTAAGTCAAAAATAGACTTCTTACACATACATGTTGTTAATTTGGTCAAAGGTTCATTATATCCAGAATGGTATTCATGATTTAGATATCATATATGTCATATATATCCAGTACATACTTTCATTTATAATATTACATAATCATTTATAGGTAAGAAATGAAATGCACCGTTCATGGAGACGGTAAGCCGTACGTACGCATGAACGCTACTTTCATTTCTATTTCGTATTTTATAGAATGGAATCATAATTATATACAGGTATATTATAATTCCAGTATAATATCATATATAATATCATATTTCCATCCTTTATATGTCCCACATATGTTATTTAACGAATCAAATCACTTTGAGGGGGCGGTAGTCCGCACTTCCTAAAATGAAGATATCGTGTTTACCCATAATGGAAACCATAAAGATATGCCCAAAATGAAAAAAAACAGAAGCTTAATGAAAACATAAACATATTATATATCATATAAAAATAGTGACATCATAATGGCCACCTTTGAAGGTGTTAAATGAGTGTTGAACAATCATCGTTTCAGGAGGCAGAATTTCGCCATCCACGGAAACCGTATGTTCTTTAACCATTTGATGCAGTTGTGTCAGAGTGTAGCTCAAATAAATCTTATAACAACATCCTAGTATATTTAATATACTGTTTTTGTTACAAAAGAATTAAATAAAAAGAGTTTAGGGGGTTGTAGAAGCAAAATAAAACAAATGAACATGAGAGAATGAAATACCTTTAAAAGTGTAACTCCTTTTGATTTGAGCCTAAAGGCTTCCTTTGAAAGGATTATTCCAAAATGGAATCCTCTAGGATGAGGAGAGGGATGTAGAGAGAGTTAATTGGCAGGGGTTTGCCGAGCCAAAGGCTTTAGAAGTGTGTGAAATGAGGTAGAGGTGGGGGCCTTTTATAAGAGGAGAGGAGGGGCACTTTTGGAAAGTAAAGAAATATTACATTATTTGAAAATGTGTTTCGGTTTTAAAAGGCCCCACATTGATATAATTCGTGGATAAGGTGATAAGGGTTCGAAATACACTCATCCAATTGGTTTTGTCCATGTTTAGTTCATAGATTTTACATTGTCTTTCCATTTTATTTAAATCGTCAAATAATGATGTCATCGCTTCATCATTATTATGTCATAAATAATTTAATTTATTTAATGCCTAAAAATTATAAAAAAAATACTATGATGTAGGAAATCTTTTTTTCTTTCCAATGACTATTTATAATCAAAAATATTATCTTTATAATCCCATGTAAAAATTGTTTTCGTAAAACATCTCTTGTTTGTGTCATTTTTACTTTAACATTTAATAAAAAGTTATTTATGTCATTTCCAAACCAAAGTGTCTCCATGGGGTCCCCAAGTTGACCCATGGCTTGTATGTTTCGGCCATGACACAACCAATAAGGTTGGGACATGTTTCTAGGTCATTTCCTATTATTAAAGCATTATTTATAACTTAAACTACACTAATTACCACTAATCGCGATTAAAAACTTAATAAGTTACTATTCACCAAAAAATTATTATAATCTTATTGAACCAAATTTTACTTCTTAATGACAATCATGTATGTCGGATTTTCAAAATTCAATACACATTAGTTGTAAACTTTCATTTAACTGAAAAATCAGTTTGCTTGATTACCACTTAGTGGTTTCACTATTCATCAAAAATTGAAGTTTTTCAGAAAATTACCAAAACTTCACCCTAAGATATATTTGATATTCCTAATTCAAAAATGAAGTCTATTTTACAAAATTCAAATCATATAAGTCACATTAATTAATTTAATAATTAATTCCCGCTGCCAGAGCAAATAGCGTGTTTTTACAAAACAATAAGTATCAAAAGATTGACACCAGTTTAAGTCTAATTTCAAAGTGAAATTGATTCCAATGACCACCATTGGATAAAATGGTAAAAATATATTTTAATTTCACGTCAAAACCAATTCAAAACATAATCTAATCATATAAATAAATTAGATTAAAAAGTAGTTTTGATGTAAAATGTAGTATTTTTCACTATTCATTAAAAAAATGAACATTGTCAGAAAAATACCAAAAATTCACAAAAGGTAAATTTTGATGTCCCAATCATAAAGAATAAGTTTATTTTGAAAAACATATTTTATAAAATTGTCAAAAGATAGATTCAAAAATGCTTTTCTATCAAAAGGCAGTAAAACAATCTTTTAAGAATATTAGTGTATTCCATGCATAAGATTATATTTTTTTTCATTTTAAGCCTCCATAACACTATCTTAATCATTAAAAGACATAGATAAAAATATCTATTATTCATTACTTACTTGGGATGTTACTTCCTTCCCCCCTTTAGAAAATTGCATCCCCGCAATTTATTTACTTATCAAATAAATGAGGGTACTTACCACACATTGCATTTTGAGATTCCTATGTTGCCTCTTCAATCATGTGGTTTTTCCACAAAACCTTTACCTGCTTAATCACCTTATTCCGTAACACTTGCTCCCTGTGGTCAAGAATCTGGACCGGTTGTTCCTCATAAGATAGGTTCTCTTCCAGCTGAACTACCTCTGGACTCAAAAAATGAGATGGATCTGGCATATACATTCTCAACATCGAAATGTGAAAAACATTGTGTACCTGGGATAAACTCGGAGGTAAAGCCACTCTGTATGCAACTGATCCAACTTTCTCAAGAATTTCGTATGGTCCAATGAACCTTGGACTCAACTTTCCTTTCTTACCAAATCTCATCACACTTTTCCAAGGAGAAACCTTGAGAAAAACATGATCACCTACCTCGAAAGATATATCCTTCCTCCGGTTATCCGCATAACTCTTCTGCCTGCTATGAGCTGTTCTCATGTGTTTCTGAATCAGCTGAACTTTTTCTGCCATCTCTTCTACCAATTTTGGTCCCATCAACTTCCTTTCACCCACTTCATCCCAGAAAGCTGGAGTTCGAAATCGCTTCCCATATAATGCCTGAAATGGTGCCATCTGTATACTGGAATGAAAACTGTTATTATATGAAAACTCAACCAAAGAAAGATGTTGGTCCCAAATTCCCTGATAATCCATAGAACAAGCTCGTAGCATATCCTCCAATGTCTGAATTGTTCGTTCTGACTGCCCATCTGATTGAGGATGAAAAGCTGTACTAAAATTTAATTCAGTACCCAACGAATTCTGAAGGCCTTTCCAAAAGTTAGAAGTAAACCTGAGATCACGATCCGATACAATGGAGAGAGGAACTCCATGTAACCTGACTATATCTTTAAGATACAAACGGGAAAGTTGATCAAGAGAGAAAGTATCTCGTATAGCAAGGAAATGAGCAGATTTGGTCAAGCGATCAACAATAACCCAGATTTCATTATTACCTCGAGATGTCTTCGGTAATCCAACAACAAAGTCCATGGATATATTCTCCCATTTCCACTCTGGCACTGGTAAAGGCTGAAGCATCCCTTTCGGTAACTACCGCTCTGCTTTAACCTGCTGACAAGTCAAACACTTCACAGTAAAATCAGCAATATCTCTTTTCATTCCATCCCACCAGTAATACTCCCGCAGATCTCTATACATCTTAGTACTGCCCGGATGAACTGAAAACGGAGAACTATGAGCTTCACATAACAACTCTCTCTTCAACTGTGCATCACAAGTCACACACAATCTCTTCCCAAATCTCAAAACACAATCACTATCAATGTTGAATTCAGGCAACTTACCTTTCTTAACCAGCTCTACCCTTTTCTGCAACTCACTATCTTGCTTCTGTGCTTGCTTGATTCTATCTGATAGAGATGATCTCACTGATACCTGAAACAAAACCGAAGGACTTCCTGCACCAACAACTTCTATGCCAAAGTTCATCAAATCCTTAACCAAAGGATCATGTTCCAAACGCAACATTGTTAATGAAGCATTACTTTTTTGACTCAAAGCATCAGCCACTTTATTTGCTTTTCCCGGATGGTAATGAATTGTACAATCATAATCCTTGATTAATTCCAGCCATCTCCTTTGTCTCATGTTTAACTCTTTCTGAGTGAATATATACTTTAAACTTTTGTGATCGGTATATATTTCACACTTTACTCCATACAAATGATTCCTCCAAATTTTTAAATCAAAAACAACAGCAGCTAATTCCAAATCATGTGTAGGGTAATTTACCTCATGAGTTTTCAACTATCGTGAAGCATAAGCAATTACCTGATCATTCTGCATTAGTACGCAACCAAGTCCTTTCAATGAAGCATCACTTTATATAACAAACTCACCATTCCTGGAAGGTAGTGCCAAAACTGGAGCATTCACCAATCTTCTTTTCAATTCCTGAAAACAATCATCACATTCTTTGGTCCAGATAATCTTAACACCCTTCCGAGTTAGCTTAGTCATTGGACTAGATAACCGTGAAAAAATTCTAACAAACCTTCGGTAATAGCCCGCCAAAACAAGGAAGCTACGAATCTCGGTTACATTTGTGGGTCTTGGCCATTCTTCCACAAATTTTGTTTTTGCAGGATCAACAGTTATTCCATCTTTAGAAACAATGTGACCAAGGAAAGAAATTTTTTGCAACCAAAACTCACACTTGCTGAATTTCCCATACAGTTTCTTTTCTTTTACGGTTTGCAAGATAACCCTTAAATGTTTTTCATGCTCCTCTTTACTTTTAGAAAACACCAAAATATCATCAATGAAAACCACCACAAACTTATCCAAGAACTCATTGAAAATTCTATTCATTAAGTCCATGAATACAGCAGGTGCATTGGTTATCCCAAAAGGCCTTACTACAAATTCATAATGGCCATATCTCGTACGGAACGCGGTCTTCGGAATATCTGCCTCCTTTACCTTCAGCTGATGGTACCCCGATCTCAAGTCAATCTTTGAAAAAAACTGAGCTCCCTAGAGCTGATACAACTTCATTTGATGGCCCGACATCTGCTGAAGTAGTTGCAAAGGATTTCACCACCCCTTTCTGCTTGTAGTCTAACTGCTTCCCATCACTCAAGCTCTTTGTCGGACACTCGTTTGCATAGTGACCCATCTCATTGCACTTATAACATTTCACTAACTGTAAATCAAATTTGTTCTTACCTTCACCTTGATCCTTTTCAGTGCAATCACGAGCCTTATGTCCCATCTTACCACATCGGTAGCACTTTCCAGAATTCAGAAGACATTCCCCAGCATGCCTTTTTCCACATTTATCACAAACTGGAAACTTAGTTCTCTTACCATCAGACTTTTTTGAAGAATTCTTACCTTTCTCCTGCCACCTCGGTCTCTTCTTCTGCTGGTTGTTATAGAAAACTTGGTCATCAGCAAACTCCATTTCCACCTTCTCAGCACATCGAACAAGCTTTTCATAACTTTTAAACTCACGAGAAGCTAATGCCCTTCGATATTTTGGCTTTAATCCTGAGTAGAAACGATTGATTTTACTATCAAGGTCCCGGATAATATTTGGATCATACCTTGCCAATCGAGTGAACCTTTCTTCATAGGCAGCCACTGAGTCTTCCTCTTGCCTCAATTCCAAGAATTGCTTTTCCATCCTAAGTCGAACAGCCTTAGGAAAATACTTCTCAAGAAACATACCTTTGAATTCATCCCAGTCAAGAGCATCAATCTCATCGGCATCCCTGATATTTTTAACCATAGACCACCACTGATCTGCTTCACCCTCCAAACGGTAAATAGCAAGACTAACCTTTTGATTGTCTGAACACCCCATGACATCAAAAATCTTCTCCAGTGCTTTAATCCACCCTTCAGCTAGCATAGGGTCAGATGATCCTCTGAATGATGGTGGATGATGCCTCATGAAATGTTCCACCACTGACATGTTCCTCTGCGGTTTTTCTGGCTGATCTCGTGCATGGATACCACCGCCATTTATCGCTTGAGTCAACTACGCCATTACCGCAACAAACTGTTCAGTTCCAATTCCAACCATTTCTGGATGCTAATTCGGAAGGTTATTTCCTTCTGTATGCCTTCCTAGCACTGCTTCCCTGTTTCCTCTGCGGAAAACCATTCTGAACAAACATGTCTTAGATGAAGCAACATGGTAATCTTTAAATGCTATATCATTTCGGAAAAAAAAATTTTGGATAATCATTTAATAGAATTCTAACTCCTAAAGTTATCTAAACTGACCCCTGATACCAACTATAAGGCCCCAGCCTTAAACCTTACTTAATCTTGAGTTATTACAAGATTACACATTGAGGATATTTTCGGGTTTAGAGTTTTAGAGAATTAGATCATAAAACTTGCATTACATTCCACATATAAACAAAGTGGTTACATAAAGATAGTATTCTTCATTCCCATCAATGGAAACACATTTAAAATAAAACATGGATTATTTCTTGACACATCCTTGACTCTATCATCTTATCATGTACCTTTCCCTTGACCTGTGAAAAACATTTCAAAAACCTGGGATGAGCATAAAAAATCAGTATGGGTTATAAAAAAAACATGGAAAGGAAACATGAGTTCATATATACATAAGAATGAAATCATACTTTACCCATAAAACATAGGCACTTTAACATACCTCATAAAATCATGAATAAATCATAGAAATCATAAGACATAAAGGTAACTTGAGGCATTCATAACATTCTTACGTAGGGAGTAACCCTCTTGGTTACGTTTGGAATACCCATCACAGTATATTCCCTAAAATCTCTTCGGAGAAACCATAACGTTTCACTCCTTCGCGTTACCCAATGCACTGGAGAGCTATATCGGGCTCACCCACCCTTATTTTATCACGGAACCACCCGTCTTCATAATAATGCCCAAGAACCATAACATAATCGTATCACATAAAACATGCATAAAAGAAACATAACATTTCCACATTTCAATCACAAGATATCAATACAACACAAAAAAATTGTGAAAACCATTTTCCATACCAAAATAAAAGAAAAGTAAAACATGGTATTTATTTTTCTTTTAAAAGAATGTATGGCTTGTAGTGGAAGCCGAAACTCAAATAACGGACACGACGGCCGAGAAGTCGTTGTCGCCGCATACGTACGACAAAAACATTCCTTTTTTTTGATTTAGTAAACTCTTCGTAAAAAAGATTCCTTTTGAATAAACGTAAAAGTCAAAGTGGTTTATACACCATATAAAAGAAAGTTGTGTATAAAATAAAATATGCCTCAACGAAAGGAGATTGAGACGAAGTCCCATACCTCGTATCCGACTTGACCCGACCGTTCTTTAATCTCTTGAATAATAAACTTGAGTTAATCTCTACTTGATTATGAATCTTTTTCAAGTTCATTATTCCTTTTATACCATGTTATGAACATCATGTAATCAGTTAAGTTAATCATGTTCATTTTGTCGGTATTTGGTTCTTAAGTCAAAAATAGACTTCTTACACTTACATGTTGTTAATTTGGTCAAAGGTTCATTATATCCAGAATGGTATTCATGATGTAGATATCATATATGTCATATATATCTAGTACATACTTGCATTTATAATATTACATAATCATTTAGAGGTAAGAAATGAAATGCACCGTTCATGGAGACGGTAAGCCGTACGTACGCATGAACGCTACTTTCATTTCTATTTCGTATTTTATAGAATTGAATCATAATTATATAAAGGTATATTATAATTCCAGTATAAGATCATATATAATATCATATTTCCATCCTTTATATGTCCCACATATGGTATTTAACGAATCAAATCACTTTGAGGGGGCGGTAGTCCGCACTTCCTAAAATGAAGATATCGTGTTTACCCATAATGGAAACCATAAAGGTATGCCCAAAATGAAAAAAAACAGAAGCTTAAGGAAAACATAAACATATTATATGTCATATAAAAATAGTGACATCATAATGGCCACCTTTGAAGGTGTTAAATGAGTGTTGAACAATCATCGTTTCCGGAGGCAGAATTTCGCCATCCAAGGAAACCGTATGTTCTTTAACCATTTGATGCAGTTTTGTGAGAGTGTAGCTCAAATAAATCTTATAACAACATCCTAGTATATTGAAGATATTGGTGTTGTTACAAAATAATTAAATAAAAAGAGTTTAGGGGGTTGGAGAAGAAAAATAAAACAAATGAACATGAGAGAATGAAATACCTTTAAAAGTGTAACTCCTTTTGATTTGAGCCTAAAGGCTTCCTTTGAAAGGATTCTGCCAAAAGGTAATCCTCTAGGATGAGGAGAGGGATGTGGAGAGAGTAAATTGGCAGGGGTTGGCCGAGCCAAAGGCTTTATAAGTGTGTGAAATGAGGTAGAGGTGGGGGCCTTTTATAAGAGGAGAGGAGGGGCACTTTTGTAAAGTAAAGAAATATTACATTATTTGAAAATGTGTTTCGGTTTTAAAAGGTCCCACATTGATATAATTCGTGGATAAGGTGATAAGGGTTCGAAATAAACTCATCCAATTGGTTTTGTCCATGTGTAGTTCATAGATTTTACATTGTCTTTCCATTTTATTTAAATCGTCAAATAATGATGTCATCGCTGCATCATTATTATGTCATAAATAATTTAATTTATTTAATGTCTAAAAATCATAAAAAAATACTATGATGTAGGAAATCATTTTATCTTTCTAATTAATATTTATAATCAAAACTCTGATCTTTATAAGACCATGTAAAAATTGTTTTTGTAAAACATCTCTTGTTTGTGTCATTTTTACTTTAACATTTAATAAAAAGTTATTTATGTCATTTCCAAACCAAAGTGTCTCCATGGGGTCCCCAAGTTGACCCATGGCTTTTATGGGTCGGCCATGACACAACCAATAAGGTTGGGACATGTATCTAGGTCATTTCCTATTATTAAAGCATTATTTATAACTTAAACTACAGTAATTACCACTAATCGCGATTAAAAACTTAATAAGTTACTATTCACCAAAAAATTATTATAATCTCATTGAACCACATTTTACTTCTTAATGACAATCATGTATGTCGGATTTTCAAAATTCAATACACATTAGTTGTAAACATTCATTTAACTGAAAAATCAGTTTGCTTGATTACCACTTAGTGGTTTCACTATTCATCAAAAATTGAAGTTTTTCAGAAAATTACCAAAACTTCACCCTAAGCTATATTTGATATTCCGAATTCAAAAATGAAGTCTATTTTACAAAATTAAAATCATATAAGTCACATTAATTAATTTAATAATTAATTCCCGCTGCCAGAGCAAATAGCGTGTTTTTACAAAACAATAAGTATCAAAAGATTGACACCAGTTTAAGTTTAATTTCAAAGTGAAATTGATTCCAATGACCACCATTGGATAAAATGGTAAAAATATATTTTAATTTCACTTCAAAACCAATTCAAAATAAAATCTAATCATATAAATAAATTAGATTAAAAAGTAGTTTTGATGTAAAATGTAGTATTTTTCACTATTCATTAAAAAATGAACATTGTCAGAAAAATACCAAAAATTCACAAAAGGTAAATTTTGATGTCCCAATCATAAAGAATAAGTTTATTTTGACAAACATATTTTATAAAATTGTCAAAAGATAGATTCAAAAATGGTTTTCCATCAAAAGGCAGTAAAACAATCTTTTAAGAATATTAGTGTATTCCATGCATAAGATTGTATTTATTTTCATTTTAAGCCTCCATAACACTATCTTAATCATTAAAAGACATAGATAAAAATATATATTATTCATTACTTACTTGGGATGTTACACAGTGGGTCACACAGAGTATAGTTTGGATAACCATGCACTAGTCTATCGTAGTCAACACCTAGTATAATAATTAACAACACCTCGTGTCATTAATTCACATGTTTTGAGTAATTTCTGAACTACTCTTGATGCATTGAACACAACTATATGGAGTGTAATTCTAATTACACAGTTTGTACTGCTGTGCTACATATAAAGAATCCTTGACACATCCCAAAGAGGTCCGCAATATAATTTTAATCATAAAAATAATCATTTCTATTAGATCTGTGAGAAACTATAGAAGAAGAAATAGATCATATCATTAAAATTAAAATGGATTGATTAAACATGAATTTTAAAATAAAATTACAAATGAAAAAATCACCAAAAGTTATTAAATAATTATAAATAATAATATTCCAATGTTGATACCACTTGTATGTTTTGGGCGCAATGGAAGCACATGGGTGATGGTGCCAAAATTTAATTTTTTCCATATTCAATGAAAAATCCGGGATCTATGCAATAAAGAATGTCGTGATCCAAAAAATTGAATCAAATAAAAAAAGAAAAAGGAATTGAAACCCAACACAAATATATTGGATCAACATATTTTGTTTATAATTATTTTAATTTAATAAGAAGTACCTATAAGTTTATTCTTTCTTTGTTGATTTATTCCTCTACAAATCTGCAGGTCTACTATCCTTGCCTTTTAGATATAAAGGGTGGATCTACTCTAGTGGTGATAAACACATTATTAATGTATCTTTCGTCATCTGTGAAGTAGCCTCAAGGTGCCGTACTCGAAAATCATTGTGCATGCAATGTCTGTCTTCAATATCCTTGAGAACTGCTTCCAAAGCATTATTCTTGATCATGTGGAGGAGGATCTATCTCGTTCTTGAGAGTGTTCTTGGAGAGGGATGAACTCTCTAGGCTTGAGAGCTTTTCTCCAATTTTTGGTGCACAACCATTCTCTTTTCTTTTGAGAGAATAATATAACAATGAATTTATTTCTCTAGGGTAATAACAAATAACATACAAAATTTACTTAATTATTTTATTAAACCAAGTGAAACCCCCTTTTCAAATAATAACATTAATATTATTATTTATAGATATGTGCTTAACCTGCAAGTTATAATTAGAAATTATTTAATCAAATAATATTCAAATTTATAATTTCTCACTGCAACCTTAAACTCAGTCGATCAATCCTCCTCAATATTTAACATGCCAAGAATAATGAATATTTATTAATTGAATAAATATCAATGCATTATTCAATAATAAATAAATAAATATTATATTCACCAAAGAGTAAATAAATATTTATCAATTATTCTTCCCATAATAAATTTTATTGAATATCTATTGATGTAATAAATACATTCAAGAAAACAGAAATAATTTTTAAACAAAAACTAGGAATAATATTTATTCAACTTGTTAAATAATAAATTATTCAACTGAGATATTGTATACACTTAGTGTGTGGCCCTCTAGGATTCTTTCTCATTTAAATCAGGTGAACCTACCTAAATTCAATGGATAACATATAGAAACATGTCATGGAACCCATAGATAAATAATTTAATGTTTTAATGTCATGCTACCTCATAAGAACACTTACCACATAATATAATACCTTTATCACAAAATATCTAATCTATGAAGTTGCATGCCAGTGCCATCAACCAATATTCTTGATATCTACTTATTTTACATTCCAAAAAATGTATCATTCCTACTGATCTCCATTTAAATTAATATATTTAGGATCGATAATTTCCATGAAAGGGCCTGTGATATAATCTTTAATTAGATAATAGATTTTATAAATCCTTTCTCACATTATTAATTAATGCAATATTACTCATGATGCACCCAACATATCCTACCACGCTACGAACAATTGTCATGATGGTTTCCATTAATGAATCTATGTTCATGACTTAGTATACTCCTAAATAATAATATTATAGTCTACGGACCAATACACTCATCCGAAAATATGAATATCCAATGACTTATGGAAATGTGGATTTCCTACTGGCGGGTCTTGTTAAAATATTATATTCCTGGACATTACTTATAATGTACGCCATTTGAAGGTTCCCCAAAATATTATGAGTCTCTACGTGTGATAGCTTGTATCATTTGTGTCCATCAAATGATATCATATGGATATAAAACATACATTCAATAATAGTGTCATAAAACATCTAGGTTCCCATCATAAAAAGGATATTCCATTTCCTTTTAGTGTGATAGTTACTCTTATGACATTATCACATTCAATTTTTTTATAAGAACAATCATGATGTGATAAGGAATTTATAAGTATTCAAAACCATTAATATAAGTTTTCATAAATTACAAAAGAAGTTGGTTCTACGGAACAAACTCCAATGATGATTTGTTGTTCTTTCTGAGTGATATATGGAACATTGTGACCAGGAGGGTCACATGATAAGGAATTTCTGAAAGAGGAACCATGCCATGTTCCATAGGGGACACACCATACAAGGGTATTTTATATTTTCAAATAATTAGGGCTAGACCCTTATTTTCCATTTTATCTCTTATTTTGATTTAGGGAAATAAGGCATATAGAGATTTCTATTCATCTAAATCTTCCCCTATTTATTTCATTCATTAATCCCCCTTCGTGGTGGGTGTTTTGGCAGTGATTCCACAAAATTTGAAGGTGAGTTATTCCATTTATTTCCTTCTTCCCCCCTTTATTTTCCAAAAATACATTATGATATGATCTATGTTTTTATGATGGTTCCACCAAATCATGGTTGAATCAGACTTAGATGATGGGGTTTTTAATTACATTCCTAAAGGACATCCCATAAGGACGAGCACATAAGTTTTTTTATGGTTTCACTGGTATTATAATGATTATTTTTTATTTTGGTTATTATACCAAAATCCGTTAAAGTGAATAATCAATTATAAATTTATATAATTAATTATTTGGATGTGGTACCTAGAGATTTGGGGTCAGGTGTTGGTATGAGAATGAATGAGGCTTGGATGTTCATCGTAAGGATATGAACTCTGTGTTTACGATGGGTGGTGCTTATAGTAATAAACCATATTCATTTTTATTTATCATTTTCCATACCTACATGAAAATATGTGTTCAGGTAATGTGGATAATGGTCAATAATTTCCTAGTTAATGAAAGTGGTGGCATTATAGAAACTATGGATAGAGTGTGGGATTTGTTGAATGTTTTATTTTTTGGGATCTCCCAATGATTCCATGTATAAGGATGAATTGATTTTGGGTGATTTTATGAGATTCTTGGGATATGTTGTGGGATTTATATTAGAGGTGGATATCAAAGGATGATTTCCCAGTTCATTTTTTCTTTGTTTGAGATCCATAGTCCTAGTGGTGATGGGTGACACAACCATACGTATCACACATGATGAGGAACACCCTCTTGAGGGAGGATTGGGACTTTATATGAAAAAAAGAGTGGATAATACATATAGGTCTATGTGATATGTGACATTTAGGGTTCTTTATAGATGATTGTATTAATATATATCTATAAAGATATATGAGATAATACCTTAGCATGGGTCATGGGTACTGTATTGATGGAAGGTATCATAATTCCTAGATTCATGTTGTGAGCGTCTTTACATATTACCTGATTAGTAGGACCAGGTTACAATACAAATATTGGAATTGGAATGGTCTCATCCTATTCACCCCTAGGTCAGGCAAGCCCTATGGACTATGATATCACAATGGGGTGGTGATAGTATGTTGTCATCAAAGATATGAGACTAGGTTGGATTTGGAGATCGAATATGAATGCTGATACGATAATTTTTTGGGATTATTTGACTGAGATAGTCCTAATTTAGTTTGAACATGGGGATAGATAGATAAAAATATGTGATTTGAGATGTGGGTACAATTCTTGAGTGGAAGATTGGGGTTTGGTGGGCATGTGGGATGGCTGGGGATTCCATTTCATATGTTATGGGAATAAAATTTCCACAGGAAACCTAGTAAGGGTGTTTTTTATCTTATGCATGATGTTTATTATTGATATTCCTTCCTTATATTTTTTCAATTTGTGACTAAATATAGGATATATCCATAGGGGTGGTTTAATTTGTGAAAGAGAATAGATGTTAATATGCCCTCCTTAGGTTAGTGAGATGTTTTATTTTCTAATGGCAATGCATTGATTGGTTGGTTAGCATGTTTGATAGGATGGTTATTGAGATCCCTTCATCAAAGAATTGAGATATGTGATTTAATATGAATCAAACATCGTGATGGTGTGTTTTAAAGTTTGTGATATTTTTTCTATTGGGTTTTTGTCCTAATACATATTTTTATACATGGTGTGATATGATACATGGGCATAAGGTACCTTTATGGGGTGGATTGGTTGTGTGAGCGGTTGTGAATTGAGATTCCACCCTTAGATCGCATATAAGATGAGATGTGATGGTGATACCCACCCCAAATGAGAGTGGAGTGGTTTTTATGTAGCAACATTAAACTGGATTTTGAGATAACCTTATACAAGAGAGAATCATTACAGTTATAGTGTTAGATTGGAGGTGAGATCGAGGATTAGTTTTTGACCCCTCCCTAAGAGAGATAGTAGCAGTCATTAAATTTTATGAAATCCTACCCAAAGTCTTTGGGTCTGAGATAATGTTTGTGTCATGAGGTGACTTCTTCTTTGGCGATTTTTGAGCATGTAGAGTTATGTTTAATAGTGTCCTATATAACACATCAAGATCAGATATATAGGCTTTGGTATAATATTTTTTTCATGTATATAAAAATGTATATGTTTATGTATATTATAAGTAATTTTTAAGACACTACGATATATTTTTCACAATGTTCATGGTCACTCTAATGAGAATTCATACCTTGTGTCTATTATGAGGTTTTAATCATAGGTTGTTTAAAAGACCAGACTACAACAGTTTAACATGTATTAGATATGGGATAAAAGTGAGGCCTGAGTGTTGTAGTAGAGATCCTTTTATAACTTTGTTTCTTTTGTTTATTGTTTATATGGGATAGGTTGGGATGTATCATGGTATATTTTCATTTAAATTTAATATAGATTGGTTTTTTATAGATTATATATACATTGAATACTTAATATGGAAAAGTATTTCTTAATTTTTTATTATTGTTGGTTATGATATCAAGTGAATTGTCTCCCAATGATATTGTATTGGACCTCACCAGTAGTCTAAATCATGTGGCATATGAAAAGGTGACTATGTGGTCATGCAACCCTTTATCTTTGATACTATTGATTCATTTTATCTCGGGAATTAAAAATCTATTTTGGTTATATCAGTAGAGAGATATATGGTTCCTATATGGATCAACCTATTAGTATCATCGATCAAAGTTAAATATTTTCTGAGGTAAATTTATTCCTATTTTTAATGTGTGATGGAAACAAGAAGATTGTAATATGAAAGATATGAATGTGAGATGAAGATTAAAGATCAATAGTTATTCATGTTTTATTTGGTGGGTTTTTATGCTTCATGGGGATGAAAACCCCAATGGTGTGGAATTTATAAAACCCACATTTGGGGGTTAATATTTTTCATTAATTATTATTATTTAAGTGCTAATACAATTTTAATTTTATCATAATAATAATGTTATAATAATAAATGGAATTTGTAAGAAACTAATGATTTTATATGCGATGATTGTGAACCAAGTGATTAGTGGAGTGATACCATATATTGGTTGGTGTCAGGTGGCATGCAGTAACTACTGATGTATACAGCAAGTTCCCAGTAACCATGTGTCATGTACTTTGAATTATTGTAGTTATATTTTAAAAGGAAAGGTAAATATATCCCTTTAAATATAATTTTCAATCCCAACCCCCATTTGGATTAGGATTTATCCCCATTTTAAGTGTGAGAATCCTCTATAAGGATGTTCTATCATCTTATTATTATCTAGGTGGAATCCGTCATTTAATATTCATTGGATCATTTTTTGAGTTACTATGAGATATTTTAATTAAAAACTTAATGGTAGGTAAATCCACCTTTTCCTTATTTTATGTTTCCAATTTATTCATTGAACTTATAGGTAAAAATAGTCTTCTCTAGGTTTTTTATATTTCTATTATCATTATGAATTTCTTCAACAACGGAATTTTAAGAGTTTATTATTGTGGAATCAAATGTATCACCACCTTCATTCTTTTATTATTTATTTTATTCCTCATGAAAGTAGAAAAAAAACATAGATTGGAATACTCTAGGTTTGGTAAAATCTTTGATGTTTATAATACCTTCTTCATTTTAGATCAATTATTAGTGTTTCCATTGTATGATGTAGTTTTTTCCTACTCTCTTCTATGTATCTATAGTGTTCAAGCTAATAGTGTTATAGACCAAAGTGTGAAAAAACTGACATAAATCATATTATGAAAATAAATATTTAATAAAATTATTTATTAACCATTATAGGTGATTTGGGTTTGAAATATATTTCTTACTCCTATAATGACTTATTTTATCTTAAATTCATTATAGATACAAGATTATCCTACTAGTTAAGAGTTTTTAGTCTCTTTTTCATGAAATATACATGATTTATCCTTTTAATTTTGTTTTTCTACATTTTTATTTTAATTTATTCATAATTTTGTTATAGTTATTATTGAATCCATGAACATGAATGTCAATTAATTTTACTTAGAATGAGGAAATGGTTAACTACTATAATATGATGCCTAAGTGGCTATTCGGACTAATGATGAATTGGTTGTGAAAGATAGTATGAGATCATTGTTCCCCAACTATTTAAACTCTTTTCCCTTTTATGAAAGGATGTTCATAAAAGATCCTTGAATCATTATACACTTTACCCATTTCCATAGGATGGGTACAGGGTGCCCTGGCTATCATATATCCTCTTATAATATTCTGGTCAATACTCAAAGCATTTAGGGTTAGTTCCCCTACAAATAAAGAGCTAGGTGTAATCAAATGGAATGGTGAGAGTATATAATATATATTTATTTTTTATATATGTAATTTTTTTTATTATAAATTTTATTTACCCACCTTGACTTGTATAATTATTACATAAATATAGATTTATGGCATAAAATGAAGTGTAGTGTAGTAACCACATACTGGGTATGATGTTCTCACACTCTTAATGTTTTATTCCAAGATTCTAGTAGAAAATATTTTTCTTGATCCAAGAAAGGTAAAATAATTTCAGTTTTTTGGTTCTTAGAATACATTACATGGATTCATGATCGTTAATTTTGGTATTTTTATAGAGGGACCGGATAAGGATAATATGGTATTTTTTTGGCTTCCAAGATGAAACAACTCATGATTGGAGCCCTATGTTATAATATTTTGATATTAGGGGTTATTTATATGCCATTTATGTTATATTAGGATTTATATATGGGTTATGTTATTATGTAGTATTCTGAGTGATTTGAGTAATATTTATATATATATAATATTTTTTATATTTCAACTGAGGTATCCATGAAATATTATTACCCTATGTGGACTGGTTTTAATTTTTAATTTGTCCATAATTTTCTAAATTCATGTGATTTTTTAGTAGGGTGATTTATTTTTTTAGTTAACTAACCAATAAGAAAAATCACTTCCCATTCATTATTTCATTATCCCTCGTCATTTATTCTGTCCTATAGCGATTGTAATTTTTTTTAAAAAGTATTTTTGTGGGACATGTCTAGCCAATAAGTGATATAGGCTAGATCATTATACATGCTCAATATCATGGTTGGATTAGGTTGAGTCCTATAAGTTTCAAGTTAATATTAGTTTGATGAGGTTTATGTTTCATGATGTATTTTTTCATATTAATTCATAATCAATTTAAACACTACACTATAATTTTTATTACTTAAATATAATACATGAAGTAGACAAGATAAAATACCCTATCATAGAAATCCCCCATGGATTTAATAAATTTCCTTTTATTCAAAATTTCAATACTATGATAATATTGCACTATCTTCATGGTAAGATTCTAGTTATAAACTCATGGATTTTGTGGGATTTAATTTTGCAGTGTAATTTTCTAAAATTCCTCATATATATCCTTAAGATGAGTTTTATTTATCTGGTTATATTTACACAGATTATATAATTCAATTATGGGGTTCAATATGAGGTGGTGTAATAAGAGATTTAGGATTTTCATCAAATGATAGAACTAGATATTTAATAGGTTTGGAAAAAAACATTAAACAACTTCAATAAGTAGATATTTCCAAAGTATAAATGTCATATCGCAAATCAAGAGATGGAATATTGGTTAGAAGAGGTTGAGAAAGCATATTAGTATAACTAGATGATATTTGATCACTATTATCCTTCAACACTGAGTTTATTATGAGGTTTGATGTGTCAATATTTTTTGTTATTATTAGTGTATCATGATGTTTCTATAGTCATATAGAAAAAGTTTTCTGAAAATGTTTAGGAAATATTTATTATCAAATACACTATAATTTTAGTGTCTAATGGATATGTTATTATTTTTAGCAAGGTGGTTAAACTTTTTGGGAGTTTTTTGTTAGTTTTATGGAGATGATATTTTATTAACTTATATTCATGACAAGAGTGAAGATTACAGATCGTTATTTTCAAATAGAATTGAGACCTAAGATATAGATTAATTTTAGAATATTTTAAATGAGTTCCTTCACATGGATATTGGAAAAGGATAATATGTTAGAAAATTTATTTATCATGGTGGGTTTTTTCATAGATATTTCTCAAAAAAATCATGATAGTGTTAGAGGTATAATTTTTCGTATTTTCAAAATAATTTAGGTTCCGAATATTTCATGGGATTTAGATACCATCATGATCTCATTTCTAATATATTGTTTTAACATGACCTTTTTTGGATTCCATGGCCTTTAATGTTTCTTATGTGGTCGTATGAGACAACAATGGTGTGTATTAGCATATTTTCAAAGCATCCATAAGATCATGATAAGAGTGAAACTATTGGTAGACTAGATCATCAGTGTTTTTATCCTCCTTAGCAATAAATTCATAAAATAGTAGTACAATATATCATAATTGGGACCATAAACCTAGGGTTGAGCTATGTGACAACATCAAGGAGGATCTCAATATATTTAAGTATATATAACATTCTAGAGTGAAGAAAAAGGTTGAAAACAGAAATTAAAAGTAGTAGGAGTTATTAGTGTGAATGTTAAGGCTATATAAGTACTCAATGTGGTTGGACTGTGGATTGTTTTTAGTATAATATTCGATTACTCAACGCTTTCTTCCTTTTTATTAATAGGGATGTTTTCCTTCATATAATCACACCTTCCCTAATTTTTGGGATTGAAATTATAGTAGTGAAGCCTCCTAATCCATTATTATTTATTTCTCTATTGATAGGGTTGATGAGGTAATTGGTTGTGTACTTTTTTGAACTTATTTTGAACAGGATTTACTATCAACAATTTTTATTACTATTTATGCAATCATATGATCGAAATTTTAGTATCTATTAGTTTTAATTATTAAAATCAGGGGTTGATTTATTTTGATGTTGGGTGATTTTACCTAACATATATGTTAACTGTGTGATATTCAATGTGTAAATAAATATATACTGGGAAAATAGATAGATTAAGCTACATATTATTACATCCCTGGTGGAAAATTTAATTATTTATGTATTTAAGGTTAATATAGTGGATATTACTATATTTTTTAGGGAATATGACAATGTTTTCAAATAATTGGTTATGATTTTACCTTTGAGGAGGATGATTGAGTATATGATATAATTTTATATTGTTGTTTACTATATATCTTTAGTAGATTATCATATGGAACCTATAAGGATTTGAGATTTTAGTATTCAAATTAATGAAACATTTTAATTTATTTTTATTTAATAATGTTTTTTTCATGGCCTATTCAATTTTTTTTAAAGAAAGGGAACACAAGTTTTGTTTCAAGTATAGATTAGCAAGGATATCTAGGTAATAAGGAAGAATTATTATCTTTTATCTTGGAAAAATGATTTTTTATTAGATAAAGGGGAAATTATGTTCTATAATATTGGCCAATGATTTCTATATCACTGGATATGGATTTAATGATGATGAGATCCCTAATATAACTTCTTAATTTCATTATAATAATTTTTTATAATTTATTGATTTTTAAGAGAATTAAAAATTAAATGGAAATTTTTAAATGGATTATAAATTAGATGTTTGAAATTTATATTAATTATATTTTTATATTATTCTATTGATGATATATTTGTCTATTCCAATATGGATGAGGATCAAGTAGGTAATCCTAGTATGGTGTTGTATTTTCTTAGTACTTATCAATTTTATTGGAAAATTTATATGTTTTCTTTGTTGATATACAAGGTTAATATTCTGGGTTATGTTATTTGGAATAACGGTGTAGTAGTAGACCTAATATAGGTTGAGGTAGCTATTAATTGGAAACCACATAATGAATTTTCTAATTTCTAGTGTTTAACTATCTTTGTTTGATATTATAAAATGGTAGTACATATATTTTATAAGATTGAAACTCCATTATAAACTATGAATAGTTATGGAAATGGTTTTACATGAAAATGGGGGTGTTAATATAATTTTTAAATTTAAAAGATATTTTCAAGAGTACTCCAGTAATTCATTTTCTGAATGATTATTTATTAGGAATTATATTTTGATTTATCTCATCTTGTTATTGGATTTGTTTTGATCATAGAGAGTGAAGATTTTTCTTATGCATCTATAAAATTACTCATATAATATTCATTAATGTAAAAACTATAAAGTTGAGGTATTAACAATGTCAAGGATTATCATGGAAAAAACTACATCGTGGTGAATTTCAATATATATGGTTGTTTTCATTAGAGTTCATGCATTATATGATAATATATATTAACTATTTGTTTCTCCATATATAATTTATAGTGGTCTATTAAGAATATCATTTGATGATATTTAAACGATAAAAATATAAAAATTAATTATTTAAAAATTTAACAAGTCATCATAAAATATTTGTTGACGTGAAAAAGAGTTTTAATGTTATGTAACTTTTATGAAATATCCTTTTAATAGAAAAAAATAATTGATAAATTTATGAGATCCAAGGATATTACTTAATGTGTCATTTTAAAGTACTTCATGGTTTTTTAATGGATAAATTGGTGGAGATATGATTAATGTTTGATATGGTTTTAATACTCCAAAATTCAATGATCTAATATCCTCATCCTTTAATGTTATTGTTCCAAAACAACATATATCAAATAAGAATCCTTTTTAAATGTTTATAGATTTAAAATAACCCATGTTATTCCCTTAAAAGAGTGATAAATGTTTCTATAAGGAATATCTATCAATATATTTTAAAAGAAATTAAATATTTTGGATTCAATATAGAAATAAGAAAGTTCTTTATTTATGTTGTATTTAATTCAAATGAATAGTTCAATCTTGTGAATCATAGGTTTTTTGGATTACGTTCATTTTTATTAGAAAAAAACTTCCACCCACTAAAAACATTAAAAAACAACATGATTAAAATAATTAAAATATCAATGATTTGTTATTATGATAATGTTATTTATGATTAATATTTTGAGGTTTTATTTATCTTTTAAACAATTTGTAGTTTATATTAATAATACGAGTTTCAGATATATAAGTTATTATATGAATATTAATTTTTTTAGTGAATATCGGGTGATTTTTGGGATATTTTGTCCTTGAAATCACATATTCCCCTAAAAAGGGTAATATAGTAGCTGATGTCATGTCACGGAAGTCATATGGTATTGTTTCTTTCTAGATGAGTGATGAATTGAAAGCAATGGATTGTTTATCATCTTAATTTTTTTATGATATTGGTGATGGATATTTTCTTATGTAGATGAGGTGAAATCAAAACAAGTGCGATAGATGGCTTCTAAATTGGGATTCCTTAAAGTAGATGTGTGAAGAGATCACATAGTGAATGGTGATACTCTTGATGGATGGATTGAGGATGGTGAAAATTTAGAGTTATTTAATGGGATGTTATGTGTTTCTCAATGTACATAGGATGTGTTTTATTGAAAGTTTCATAATTCATCTCTAGTGGTATATATAGGTGTAACAAAGATTTCCCGTGATTTAAATAAGTTTGTTTAGTGGCATGGTATAATGAAATTCTTGGATGAATTTGAATCAAGATGAATTTTGTTTTACTATGTAAAAGGAAAACATCGGTATTTTGTAATATTATTACACCCTATGAATATTCCTCAATGGACGTTTGGAAGTTATTTAAATTGGCTTTGTTATAATATTACCCTATTCTATCCTAGCGTGTAATGATATATGGTTTTTAATAGATTACATGAAAATCTAATTTCAATTATTAATAATAAAAGAATCTATCTTAGTGTATTGTATAGAAAATATTTATTTAATAGAGGTAGTAAAGATTCAGGAATTTATATGGATGATACTATTTGATTATTTTGATCATATTACATTATATATTTAGAGAGGATAACAAAATGATTTGGGTAATTGTTTTTGTATTATCACTAATTCTATCCACATATTAATGGTGGACCTAATTTTAAAATTCAAACATTAGAGGATATGTTGATGGATTATATCTCGGATTTTGGGGGATCATGGGTAAACCATTTTTCATTGGAATAAATTTTCTATACTTGAAGATATCATTATTCCTATAGTAGAACACCTAATGATGCATTTTTTTGGGTGACTATTTCATTATTCATTATCTTGGGTTGGGATTAATGAGACTTCACTTTTTGGGTTAGATATGATATAGTATATAATGGTATATTTGTAATCCATTTGTTATCATATGAGTACTAATTAAAGAAGAAAGAAATATTATGTAGGATATAAGAGATCATTAGATGTTTTAGTTAATGATCATGAATTCTTATGTGTTTCTATTTATAGTGGATAATGATTTATTGTTAGATATAGTATGTTATCACCTATATTTATCAGTTGGTATAAGGTTTGGTAGTGGGATAGAGAGGTGGCATGTGAATTTGGGCAACCACTATGGTTATAAAAGATTCATGATGTATTCTATATAACTCAACTTCAAAATTAGTATCATAAGAATTCACATATGATTTATTTATCTTATATTTATATTTCTTAGGATGTTTATTTTGTTTAAGATCTAGTTAAAATTTATGATCTTAGAGATTATTTACTATTTTTATAATTTATTACTTCATTGAATATTGTTTTCATACATAATGGTTTTGGAAGATGTCTTGGGAAATGGAAATTTCATATTATAAAAAAATTATAAATTGTTATAAGTTATTATATTTTGTATTTGATTTGGAATATTATAGTATATGAATGTTTAAAAGATGGGAATGACTTTGAGATTAAATACTATTTATTATATTAATGAATCTTTTCAAATATGTAAGGGTTTTCACAGATTTAATAATTTTGAGACCCAAAAAAATTGATGTTTGAGAGTTTATAATAAATTCTTTAGTTATTTCTTCTTTTCTACTATAATGAGTGATTGATTATTTTTTTCCTTGGAACTAAATATGAGTGTGTCATTAGATTCACAGTGTTGTAATTAACTGTAGGTGGTATTTTCATAATTTAATAAGGTCATTGGAATTTTTAGATAATGTTAGGTTTTCGAATATTTAATTAATTTTTGAAATTTATTTTAATGTATTAGTTCGATAATATAGATAGAATTAAATATGTGAGATATTTCATGGGGGGATGACATAAATATATTAATGAATGTGGATAATAAATATTTTATTTAATAAATGACATTAGGTGTTGCCTAATAAATAAATTTATGTTTGTATAATCAAACATAATATTTTATTCTTATTATAGAATGTTTTGATTAACATATTTATAGTAAATTTATATTTGAATCTTATTTTTTCTATATTTCAACTAAATACATCATTCTCATTTTCTCTTTATTCTCTCAATAAATAAAACCATATAAGTTGTCTGACATGTAGGATCTAACATAGAGAACAATAAAGAATTAGAAAATATAACTAATCAATGGGGGTCAAGGATTGATGATGATCATGGAATTAAGGACTTTGAATCAATATTCTAATATTTTATTATTCCTTGTGAATCTATTTTGTTTTTTTTCCTTCAGTGGTGGTTGAATAATTCATGATAATTTGAAAAACATATTATGATAGAAAATTAAAAAATATATATTGTGGAATATTAGATTAATGGGAAAAAATTCAGATTTAATATTTAAAATTATTGTTATTAGGAATATGTGTTAGTAAATGGTGGAAGTGAAATAATATTATTTAAAAGAATAATATTTTATATTAATATATTAAGTGATTTTTTGGGGATAAAAGAGTTGATGAATTTTGATAATGTGACAGATTTAAGTAAAACTCATTGGAGAAATAATATTGATTTTCTTTTTCTAAAAAAATATTAGGTGAATATTGTTTATGAATGATATAAGAATATTTACTTAATATACTAGCATGATTTTATGCCTAAATTGATGGTAATTTTGGGGGAAAAATGAATTCGTGAGGTGATAATTGTTATGAGTTTGGGCATGGGTGATACAAATTCAGCACCGGGGCCATGAAAATTCATGTTTTTTTCGTTATGTGCTGGAATAATGGTGGTTAAATATGTAATAATGACCTACTCACTAGCTTAGATAGGTAAAGTATTTCTATTAATAAACCTGAAATTCAATGGCCTCGGAGAATTATTTATACAATGTCAGGTAGAACCAAATAGTACCACATTTGAGACTAAGCTTGTCCTTGGCTCATCCCAAGGTTTTTCTACTTCATTGGGTCAAGTTGGGCTTCTTGGGATTGGTCATGGACTTGGTCTTATCTGAAATTAATTTTTTATTAAGAAATATTTATAATATTTTAATTAAATCATTATAAAATGAAATTTTTTTAAAGGTATTAACATTGTATAATAGTTGTATCACCTAGATAATTTGGTCTAGGAATATCTTTAAAAGCAATGATTGGTCGTTTTAGACTCCCTTGTCATAGGTTTTCTGAGTTTTTAGGTTTTTATAAGGTCAAATAAAGGTATATGAGAGTTATTATTCCACAAGAATATGGGCTAGCCCATCGATTTAGGATAATGGGTAGACGCTGGACAAAATATAATGGTCTATGTCTATCCCAACGAACACCTAGGCTAAATACTATACCATTCTAGTAAATTTTGTATCTATTCCAAGCCAATATTATAAAAATTATGGGTGGTATTTTGGGACATTGGGTCTTTTATACACTCTTAATAGTGGACGGGGAGGCAATAAGAATAATGGGGTTTCTGACACTCAAGAACAATTGTGTGTCATATTTTAGAGTAAATGAACGTTTTTCCAGTAACATTTATATGGGTGGTGTATATTTCATGCAGGTAATGAAACATAGGAATAGAGGTAATGAATATCAGACATGGGGTCATTAAAAAAGATGATAACCATCCACCATTATCATGATGTATAATATATATTATATAGTGAGTTGATGGTGATAATGATGCATAAATATTTTATGAAACCTCTAATAAACCTCTCTTTTATTATTAGATGGAGGTGTAAATGTTTATAGGGTTGTTAGATAATAAAATATGGTTCTTGTATTTTAGATGGATAGTTAAGTGGTGATGAAACTTATTATGCCTACAATATATGAAATATTTATTATGTAGTGATTTACACCATATGATCTAGTATGTGGTAGACCTATGTGGGGAATTTCTATATTTTCATAGTATAACTACACTACATATTAACTTTATCATAACATTTTAAAATTTAGTTTTTAGTAATTATCCATTATATTTTAAATAAATTTTTTCATTTTCCCTTCATTACCTTTTTGAAATTAACATTTTACATATATCTATAATTTATGATTATTTGTAAAGCCTTGGAAATATATATGAGTGTTGTAGGATTTTCTTTTTAAAATATTGATATTGTTCAATGAATAAAATATTAAACTAGTATCTTAACTATAAATTTTATTAAGAATGAATATTTAAAATTAATTGAATATAATTTTCAAGATATTGAATGTGTTTTTAAAAAGAACATAAACTATTATCCATTAAATATAAATTCCATCATAGAAAAAGTTAAATTTTGTCTGTATATTTTGTATGTAAGAAATAAAATAATTTAACACATAGAATGAACATCAAACATATACGATGTAGAGAATCAATATATATCATGAAATATAAAATCTATATAAATATCCCAATTTTTGGTATAATATATTTTCTACTATTATATGAATATTAGGTATATAATATTTACCCTCATTGAGAGGATTGATCAATATGGTACAAAAATAATCCATCAAACATAACATTCATAATATTGTCATTAAAAAATAGGTTTTTATTACATATATTATTATAAGTAATCAATATGTATAGAATATATATTATAAATTACATATCCATCATGTAAAAATAATTAGCATCTATTAAATAATTAAAAATTCATATGATGTAAAGGTATAATCATTTATCAGAAATGAAATAAATCTTATTAAAAAAAATATTCAATACATTTATTTAAAAGTTAAATTTCACATGTTTAAATTTTTAATTTGATAAAATGGATTGGAAATTTCCAACCATGGAATTAAAATTACATTAAAGGGTTAAAATCATTTTTGGTGAAGGAATAATTTACTAGGATGAATAGTGAAATATATCAATAATTAGACTCAGAATATCAGGAGTCAGGCAAGCCTGCTCCCATTCAAATATAAGAAAATAGTTAATGTACACAAAAGAACAGCACAGAAAGACTCTACAAGGGTGAGTATAGATTTCCCCACCACAATCAGCTTTAGTGAGGCAGTTATAATATTCAAGTAATACAAAAGACCAACTAGAGCTGACATCCAAAATATATCTCTTCGAATGGGAATCTGCAACATGATTGGCCTCCGAATAGAAATGTGTGACTTGTAGGGATAACGATTCCATAATCCTAAGAAAATATCCCTATGCCAATAGCATCATCCATGGAAATTTATCGAATTGATCATTGATAATCTGGACTGCAACAGATGAGTCTGACTTGATCCATAGATCATGCCAACAATAGTGAATGACATACCTGACTACTTTTATCATTTCCCATAGTTCCACTTAAATTGCATATCCATTGCCTATATAATGAAAAAAACATCCTTTAAAAAATCCTCGATATGTATGAAATACACCACCACAGCCAGAAGGACCTGATGCCCCAAAAGATTCCCCATCAACGATAACCTTAAGCCATCGATAGATGGGTGGTATCCATCTAACATATTTCATCATCATTGGATTTTCATCCTTCCTTTTACACCAAGAGATCTTAACAAGACCATATCTGAAACATCATTTCTCATGGACCCAGTCTATAATTTAGAAGCATTTGGAATTGTACGATTCAAGAAAAGAGCTTTTTGTGAAATGATGGCTTGGCATTACTGAATAGAAAGTCATATCTTGCATTCCATATGAAATAAATAACACTGGCCAAAGTAGTATGAAAAAATAACCAGACCAAAATTACCTTCCTAATAAATCTTTATCATGTTTTGAATTTATTTTTTTCAATAAGAAACAATAGGTCCTCCAAATAAGAAATTTTCTCAAATAAAACACAAATATATTATCTATAAATAATAATTATTTTTATTTCATTTCATTTTATCATCACATTATCTTTATTATTAAATATGATTTATAAATTTTATTACATCTAAATTAATTCAATATACATTTTAAATTATGTTGTTATAAAAAATATCTTTATAATCATACTCATCTATTAATTACAACATATTGATTTTTGGATCTGCTTAACAACCTACATAGATGATGCTATAAAATTTTCATCACAGATTATTATGAAACATAAATATTGATAATATATTGTACTAATGGTTAAAATATGTTGTGATTAAAAATTTGGAATGGTATTACATAATAAGTTATTCATTATTAAAAAATGCTTTGTCTTCTAAATTAAATTATTACAAATTAATAATTTGGGGAGATTCTTTAAAAATCATAATAATAACTACCAATACCACAAAACCATAAAAACTAAATAATTTTAATTACTATAAAATGGGTTGACCAGGTTTATTGAGACATGGTACAGGTTTTTGACATAATTTTCATTCATTGAGTGAATCTGTTTCTTCTTTAACAATATTAATATATGTTTGGGAATATTTTAACACCAGATAGTATTATATATCATTTACTCTTTTCATATATGTTTTTATGTTTACATATATTAATCTAATTCTGATGATTTCTTACCCACGAAAATAAGACATTTTAAGGTGAAGTTTCCACTCTTTTCCTTGAATATTTATCCATCATACCAAAAATCATTTCTTACTAAAAATATTTTGTTGTCATATTATAGTAGAAAAATATTAATTTTCATATATACATCACATAGTTCCCATTAATTATAATTATAATAATTTTTTTATCACTTTTATTCGATATACCTTCCTTTTTGTGAAACATGGTAGATCAAATGAAAAAATGATTCCAAAAAAAGTGTAGATAGGATAAAAATAAAGAATCAAAAGAATAAGAGACAATTATTTTTGTGATTGTTGAATAATCTCTACACCCTTAGATAGAAGGAATGCTTTTATTATTTTGGGAATCAAAATATAGGTCTGTCAAGACCTGAAAATTTCAAGGAAACATTTTTTTGTAAATTCTTTGGAATTTTACGAGTACGCAGTTTTTGACGGCACCTAATTCCGAGGCCTGATGTGCCTGGAATAACTTTTTGAAGTTTTTTTAAGCTTAAATTAACGCACATAAGTAGTTTTCCTAAAAAAGTTGAATAACTCTTAAAAGATTACTCAGATCAGAAATCTGAGGGCACCGTTATGATCAGGATGACGGGTTTAACCTAGGTGTGACTTACGTTTAGTCGGCACAGGCCCTCTATGAGAAAACACGAAAATGGAATAACCGTAAATAAAATATTTTATTAAACATATTTTATTTTTAAAATGCTTGTACTCACAAATGGTAACTTGGATTAGAAATCTGAGACCACAACTAAAGTCGTGAGGGTATGCTTTCTTTATGCAGATACTAACTTTGGCCAGCACGGGCCACCTAAGAAAGTTAGTTTTTGGTCGTAAATAAAATAATTAGTGACAATTATTTTATTGTAAAATTCAAAACATCTAAACGGTAAGTCGAATTGAAAATCTGAGAGAACTGTTGAGTTCGTTTGGGCATTTCTCTCCTAGGAAGAGCCTAACCAAGACCGCAGTGGGTCAAGGGTGATTGATAATAATTTTCCAAACTTTTATTCGAGTACGTTCAGTAAACGTACGAGCGGATTTCTCTATCTTTTGAACCAGGGCAGGGAATTGAAATCTGAGGGCACCATTGAACTCGAAACACGTGTTTTCTCTTAAGAAGACTATCTCCTCGATGGTGGAATATCAGGTAAAAAAGTAAGTTTTTGGGGTTTTACATGGGTTAATAAAATAAAATAAGTGAATAATTTATTTTATTTTGTTAAACCTTTGCCGTATAGATAATAGTGGATAGAAGCTCCACATGGTAGTTGGTGGTGGAACCGCCACACCCTAACCGCCCATTTAATGGGGAGGGAGAGAAAACCTCTCAACCCCCCCATCAATTAATTTTATGTGTCGACGTAAAATTATTTGCACTCAATTAATATTATGAGTGGTCATAAAATTAATTGGTATCAGTTAATTTTTAGTGTCGACGTGAAATTAATTGTTGTTAGTTAATTTTATTTGTCGACATGAAATTAGTTGATGTCAATTAATTTTTTGTGTCCACAAAAAATTAATTAGTATCATATGTTTTGACGCAGGCTAGGTGGTGGAAACTTCTTAGCGTCCTCCCCTCTTAAGATGTGCCAACGCACCTCTTAAATTGCGCCAACGCAATTTAATTCACCCGACCCCCTTCTTAAATTAAGTAACCACATCGTTTGAATTTAAGAAGGTTCCAAATATATGAACCATCATAAATTCCATGATGGTTACATAACTCTCCCCCTCTCTTATATATAGGGAGCTTGGGAGAGGTTTTGGAAACGGCTTCACCAAGCGACAAAGCGCAGGTAAAGTATCGCGACGCCCAACACTTGGGGAAATCATATCCTCTCCAATGAAGAACGTGAAGAACGCCAATGAAAATCTTCCACACGATTCTTCTTCGAACTTCCTTCCCCATACACCTATCATCTGCAACATCGTCAATGAACCGACGATGCTCGGAATCGGGGATATGTGGTGGACGCGACGAACGACGGTCTTCATTGTCTTCCTTCCGCGACTCCGCCAACGAGAGACGAGCAAGAGGTAGGGGTTAATTTCGTCGTTCAAGTATTATTTAACGAATTTCGTTGTTAAATGGTTGGATGATTGTTATCAAAATAATTTTAGGAGTTCAGACCGCGCAAACAAGGCCGATCCTCCTCCACTTTTGTTGTTGATCTTCTTCGTGGCTTGAAACGGAGGCGACGTGGTGTCGTCGCACTACGCGGGAATGAGAGAACCGTGGACGGAGCGAGACGCCACGAAGGAGCGATGCGCCGTCGCGCCGCACCGGTGAAGCCGAAGGAGGTCACGACCAAAAGACGGCCACGAAGGATGGGTGCGGCCCCGTCGCGCCCCACCGGAGCACCATGAAGGGCCGCGGCCGGGGCAGGCCGCGGCGGAGGGGCGTGGCACCATCGCGTCACGTCGGACGGGCAGAAGCCGCAGCGATTCAGAGGAGCGGCCGAACGAGGCGTCCGTGTCGGCGGCTTGCACCAGCTAGAGGTGGGACCCCTCATGTCCCACAGGTTCAATTAAGGCTGGCCTTAACGGCCAGAAATTTCTTCCATCATGGGGGGCAGCCCCCCCCCCCCCCGCATCCAGCTGGGCCGAGAGCCGAGCCGCCCGCCACGCAGGGCGAGCCAGCCGCACCGGGCCGGACCCCCGTGTCGTGCCCAAATGGGCCAGACACGGGTCAGGTAGACCCGTTTCGGGCCAACCCATGTGGTCTTGGGCCGGGTCGGACTGGGCCCAAACCCCCCAGTTTTCGGACAGTTCCATTAAAACACCCATAACTTGGGCTATGGACCTCCGATCGATGCACCGTCAGTTATGTTGGAATAATTGGATCATGAAGGTGGTTTCATTATATTATAGTCATGTTTTCAGATAACTTTGGTATGGATGGATTGGTTCGAGCACGAAACCAACCAGGCCCTCGGAGCGAAAATGCTTATAACTTGATCCTCAGACGTCCAATTGACGTGTCGTCAACTTCATTTGTTTCCTCTTAGTAAACTGGTTCTTTTCGATTACTCCACTCAAGGTTTGGATGCATTTGGAGTACAGTCAGGTTGGTTTTAGCTTAAAAACCAACCGGGCCCCTCAGACGAAAAAGTCAATAACTCTCCGACCGAGCGTCTGATTGACGCACCGTCTATCACATTGAGTTCCAATTGACGAGACGGAACTTTGTGATACATCAAATTTGGACTTCGTGATAGTTGATGTATCGACCCCTTTGCTCGTGGAGTGGACCCTCCCGGAATCGAGCATGCTATGTGCGGGAACCCTAGAGCTGGCTGCGTCGAAGATGACGACTTCCGTACAAGTAACCTCAGTGGGTTCGACAAGGTCAACTACCGTACTAGGATGCTTAGTGGGTTCGATGAGGACGACTACCGTACTATGATCCTCAGTGGCTTCAACGAGGACTACTACCGTACTAGGATCCTATTTGGGTTCGACGACGACATATATCATACTAGGATCCTCCGTGGGTTCGACAACGACATCTACCGTGCTGGGAACCTCCATGGGTTTGACGATGATGACTTATGTACTAGGATCCTCTGTAGTTTCAGCAGCATTGTCGACTTTACTTGGATCCTCTGTGGGTTCAGCAGCGATGACTACTATACTTGGATCCTCTGTGGGTTTGATAGTGACGACTACTATACTAGTATCCTACATGGGATCAGTAGAGGAGATGATTTAGAGGCTAAATCCAATCACCTCCACCTCTCTTCAAGAAGTAGTATACATGTGTGAGCTGAGTCTTGATTCTCAATCATTATCATTGATATGGTTGATTTACATTCCTTAGTGGACTAGGTTGTGTTTTTCCTATGTGGACTAAGTTGAGCTATCCTTTTTGGACAGGGTTGTGCTTTCCTTTCTGGACTGCGTGGTGCTTGGAAGATGGAGACAAACTGTAACTAAGGACTTAGGTATATGTATGGGAATATACCTAAGTAGTGTTGTTGATACTTTGTGATTGTATCTTTTTTTTGTGGTTTATACTTCATGGATTCTGAGAGACCTTCGGGGGACTCGGGGTCCCTACTGAGTATCGTATACTCACCACTACACGGGCTATGCCAGCACTACGTGGTGTTGGTTGCAGACGACAGACAACACTGATCAAGGTGGATGATTTTGGAGCAGGACTATACCCGGAGGTGGACCACATGGCGGGACGTACACGGAGCGGACGGCCGGACCGAGGAGCTGTGGAGGCTATCTGTACCCACCCATCCGGTGGGAGTTCCAAAGGACAGCTCAGAGTTGCTACTTTACTTTTCTTCTGCTGTATTTTTCTTTTAGTTGTACTTTACTTTCAGTTGGGTTTGTATTCTGGCCCAATTACTTTCCATCACTTACTTTTGTACTCAGTTTACCTAGAGTTTGCTTTATCTTGTGTACTCTATGGTGTTTTTTTCTCATATAAAGGCAATGCCTCCAATTTTACCATGATTTACGCCATTGGTGTTAGTCTCTAGACCCTGGCCTATGGGAGGCTAGCTTGGGGTAGTCACGACACGGTCCCTGGGGGCGGGTAGTGAAAAATTGGTATCAGAGGAGTCGTTTCTACCGTAGAACCCAGGACTCTGATAATTTCTTCTCTGTGAATCAATAATGTTTAGAGTAATGAGTGTGGTTATCAGTCCAGGGAGTCCAGTGTTGGTGCGGCGACCGACGTATCCATACACCAGGACCCTGACTCCGGATTTCTGACTCAGTAAACGAAAACATTAATTTCATGTGTGTTTCAAAAGTTTTCTTTGTGATTACTTTGTGTCATCTCACCAGGTATATTGTATTGACAGTGGAACACCTGTTTCGTTTTAGGATGGCCCCACGATGGCAGCCAACTAGGGTTCCGAGATTTGTGCGAGATGGCAGCCCACCGAGTGACAAGGCCTCAGTGTAGGGCCCCATTACAGCGGAGGCACTGTCAGTACCTCTACCCACCAAGCCACCAATGCCACTAGCCCCAACAGCTGAGATTGCACGTCGCCTTAGTGCACTACATGAGTTTCAGCACCAAAGACTGCCCAGGTTCCGCGGGGAGACGAACCCTCAGGTAGCCTGAGGATTGGCTGGAGGCTGTTTTTCGAGTCTTCAGATTAATAGGGACACCATCTAACCTCATGCTGATCCTTACGGCGATTCTCTTGTACGCAGCAGTAGTTATATGGTGGAGACTGATGCTCTAGGTGCACGACGAGGCATCTCTTCTATGGACATACTTCGAGAGCCTCTTGTGCTCGGATTTCATTCCAGCCACCCTCCGTGTAGTGCGCATTTAGGAACTACTACATCTACGGAAGGGCATCATGACCGTAGCCCAGTACTTGGAAGGATTTACCGACCTCTCACACTACTCCACAAATATGGTACAATACTCGTTCTTCTGGGGCTGGTCCTTTGAGCATGGATTGAGGCATGAGATTAGGGCTTCTATGATCTCCCTCAACATCCCGACGTAGGAGGGGGTGCTGGAGAGATCCCTTTTAGTTGAGTTTTTTCTCACTGATAAGTCACCATCGGTAAGACCCTCCACAGGATGACCCACATTGGAGTCTTCTGTAGTCTGCAATAGACAAATGACGCAGAGGACCAAGCAAGCCAGACCATCAGATGTGGAATCTCAGGAAACATGTTCGGTTGTGCGGGGCACACGAAACAGAGCCAGCCACACGAGGAGCAGACAGTGCTATGCATGCGGCGGGCAGGGTCACATGGCTCGAGACTGCCCGACCTGCCCTGCAGATGAGTAGCGGGCGGTAGAGGGACCTCCCAAGCAGAGGATCGACCGTGGTGGTCCGCATGGAACAGACAGATGAGGCAGAGGAGCTGGCTGAGCGGCGGGTGGTGGGCGATGCTTCGAGGCCCTACCCCACCATAAAGACCACCCTCACCACAGGGAACGGGTGGACTTGGGGGAGAACAGCTTCAGGAAGCTGGATCATATGACTATGGAGCTCCGAAAGCTGGTGGACAGGAGCGGGACTAGTTCCAGGCATGAAGGCGTTTGTTCTTGGTTCTTCTAGTTTCTGTGTAGTTGTTTTTTTGTGGTTTTCAGGTGTCTTTGAACATTGATTTGTAGTAATAAAAGTCACTTTTCATTGTGAAGTTTATTATCATGTCCTTTTTTGTGGTTGATACTAAGAGGTTCTGGTTAAAACTGCTAAATTTATCCTCACTTGTGAGATTCATAATGGAGGAGACCTAGTAACCACACACCGATGCCGATAGTGTGACTCAACCATTGGAGGCGAGAGTAATGGTTGGATCTCTTGGTAGTAGCGTCGAGGCCTTACGATGTCATCCATGACATGGGTTGTACTGTTCATGTCAGGACTGACTGTATTAGGAAAAGAACGTGGTTCATCCATGGGATGAGACCAGATTTCCCATTTCGGCAAAGGATAAATCTTACCAGCTCTTGTAGAACATAGGCGAGGTGGCTTACCACCTGGCCCTTCAACCTCATTCGCACCGGGTACACGATGTTTCCACATATATCAGCAAAGGGTATGTGTCCACGACTCGTCCCACATCATCAACCATGTGGAGCTAGACATTGATTATGGGGTGACTTTCACGGAGGATCTAGTGGAGATTGAGGATTGACAGGAGAGGTTCCTCCATGGATGATCGATTCCTATGGTGCACATTCACTGACAGCATAGAAACCTCCAGGAGGGTACTTGGGAGTGGGAGGCTCAGATGCGTTCTCGGTACCTCCTTTAGTTTCCCTAGTTTTTCTTGTAGCTTTACGGGGATGTAAATCCCGGAGGTGGGAGTAATTAAAATACCTATAAATTTCAAAGAAATTTTTTTTCTTAAATTCTTTGGAATTTTACGAGTACGCAGTTTCTAACGTCACCAGATTCTGAGGCCCCATGTGCCCTAAATAATTTTCAGAAGTTTTGTTAAGCTTAAATTAACGCCTGTAAGCAGTTTTCCTAAAAAAGTTGATCAACTCTTAATCGGTTACTCGGATGAGAAATCTGAGGTCACTGTTATGCTCAGGATGGCAGTTTTACCCTAGGCATGACTTAAGTTTAATTGGCGCAGGCCTCCTGTGAGAAAACCCGAAAATGGCATCATTGTAAATAAAATAATTAAATAAATTTATTTTATTTTTAAAATGCTTATAACTCATAAATGGTAACTCGGATTAAAAATACAAAACCACCGTCGAACTTGTGAGGGTATGGTTTCTTTATGAAGATACTAACTTTGGCCGATGCGGGCCACCTGAAAAAGTTAGTTTTTGGCTGTAAATAAAATAATTTAGTGACAATTATTTTATTTTAAAATTCATAACTTCTAAAAGATAACTCGAATAGAAAATATGAGAGTACCGTTGAGTTATTTGGGGTGTTTTTCTCCTAGGCATAGCCTAACCTTGACCGTAGTGGGTCGAGGGTGATTGATAATATTTTCCGAACATTTTTTCAGGTACATTCAGTAAACGTATGAGCATATTTTTCTATCTTTTGAACTGGTGCTTGGAATTGAAATCTGAGGGCACCATTGAACTCGAAACGTGGGTTTTCTCTTAACAAGACATTCACGTTGATGGCGGAATATTGGGTATGGAAGTTAGTTTTTGGGGTTTTATGTGGGTTAATAAAATAAAAAAATTGAATAATTTATTTTATTTTGTTAAACACTTTTCATCAAGATAAAAGTGGTTAGAAGCTCCACTTGGTAGTTGGTGGTGGAACCGCTACACCCTAACTTCTCATTTAATGGGGAGGGAGAGGAAAACACTCAACCCCCATCAATTAATTTTATATGTCGACGTAAAATTAATTTCACTCAACTAATTTTATGAGTTGACCTTAAATTAATTGTTGTCAGTTATTTTTATGTGTCGATGTGAAATTAATTCCTGTCAGTTAATTTTATTTGTCGATGTGAAATTAATTTCTGTCAATTAATTTTATGTGTCAACATAAAATTAATTCTTGTCATATGTTTTGATGCAGGCTATATGGGGGAATCTTCTAGGCGTCCTCCCCTCTTAACATGATCCAACACACCTCTTAAATTGCGCCAACGGAATTTAATTCTCCCAACCCCCTTGTTAAATTAATTAACCGCATCATTGGAATTTTGAAAAGATCCAAATAAATGAATCATCATAAATTCCACGGTGGTTACATACCTCTCCCCCTCTCCTATATATAGGGAGCTTGGAAGAATTTTTTTGGACGACTTCACCAAGCGACGAAGCGCTGGTAATGTGTCGCGATGCCCAACACTTGGGGAAATAAAATCCTCTCCAATGAAGAACGCAAAGAACGCCAACGACGATCTTCCACATGATTCTTCTTCGACCTTCCTTCCCCAGACACGTATCCTCCACAACATCATCAACGAACCGATGAAGCTCGGAATTGGGGATGTGTGGTGGACACGACGAATGATGGTCTTCATCATCTTCCTTCCGCAACTCCGCTAATGAGATACGAGCAAGAGGTAGGGGTTAATTTCTTCATTCTAGTATTATTTAATGAACTTCATTGTCAAATGATTGGCCAACTGTTATAAAAATAACGGGAGGAGGTCGGTGTTGGAGTTGTTGGTCTAGAACCAACTACTTTGTACATTATTCATTAAATCAAATCCTTATCACATCTTGATTGTTCTTCTGTGTGAGATGTCATGTGATAATGTCCTAAGGACAGCTGTTGCATTAAAGGGTCATAGCAGATCCCTGCTATGATGAGAAATCGGAAGTTCCATAACACTGTTCTTGAATGTATGTTCTATGGACGGATGATATTATTTGAGGGACACAAATAATAAAGGTCATTAGGGGTGAGGACTCAGAAAACTTTGAGTCACCTTCTCATGGTGTGCGCCCTTGGTAATATCCAGGAGGATATTATGAGAACAAGACCCACCAGTAGGAAATCCACATTTCATAGTATCATTGGATGTTCCTATCTGCGGACGTGTGTACTGGTCCTTATACTTTAAGATTATTATTAATGGGTATTACAACTCGCGCACTTAGATGTATTGACGAAAACTGTGACGACACACTGTTCGCAGCAAGGTAGGATATGTTGGGTGCGTCACAAGTAATATCGCATTAATAGATAATGCAAGAAAGGATTTGTCCCTTCCGTTCCATAATGGAAGTAGATATCTCAGGCCCTTTGATGGAATTGATACAGCCTAAATAAATCCATGGCCATGGTAAGGTATGGGCAAGTTTAATTCTGGGAAGTCAAATAAAGAATAAGAAAGCACATGGGTTGATGGCACTAGCATGCAACCCGCTTGATTGGAGATATCGAGAGAAAGGGATTATATTACACGGTAAGCATTCGTAGGAGGTGACACGTCATTGTGGCGTTAACTTCTTTCTCTATGGGTGCCTTGGCGTGTTTCTAGACGCTAACCTTGGACTTTAGGCAGGCTCAGCCTAATGCCACTGAGAAAGGGGCCAAGAGGTTCACACACTAAGTGTGTCCATGTATCTCAGTTAAATATTAATTTAACAAGTAAAATAAATATTATTCCTAAATGTGGTTTAATAATTATTTAAGGATGTCTGATCGCATTTATTTTGACAGTAGTTATTCGATATAATATATTGTGGAAGAAATAATATATATTTATTAGCAAGTAATGCAGTTACGTTTATTTATGAAATAAATAGTCATTACTCAAGGTCTAATAAATATGGTGGAGAAAAATAAATAAAACTGAAAAATAAAAGTACACGCCATGTATATTTATATATACCCGCTGTGTAGTTTATTTTTTCGGGATTTGTGAGAAAATAATGTTTATTTAATTAAATGATATTAAATGTAATACATTGGATGCATGTCAAGTAAAAATGATGGTCAACTGTCATTATTAAGACATGGGGTATTGCTAAGAATTAAATGAAATGATTAAATGCTTATGAGCAATTAATTTATTTTTTTATTCTAGGTATTATATATCCTAATTACATTATTCTCAAGGGTTATCCATTGTTGTGCACAACGGATTTGGAAATACTCTCAAGCCAAGCGAGAATTCCATCTCCACCAAGAATACCCTCAAGTTAGGAGAGCAAGATCCTCCACCAGATCAAGGCGATCGAAGGCGGACATCGCAATCGAAGGTTCTTCCGTGCTACCACCCGAAGATCCCTTTGGCGACCTCCGGAGATACGTGACACATGTGTGGATCACTGCTAAAGGAATACTACACATGGATTCTACGATGCAATGACGGATCACCTAATCGTGACCGGACACATCAACGAAGAAAAAATTTCAACGAGGTAATTATTATGAATTAATTAAATTAATTATAATCAACATATGATGATCCTCCTCATGGGTTCCGGGACTCTTTTTTTCTTTTTCGTTCTTCGTTCAATTCCGAAGATTCAGCATTTTAAATCGTGACGGATCTCGGATTGAACATTGTTTAACGTTAAAATTAAAGTTGGGAAAACCCACCCAACGCGCTTCTGCTGCGCCCAGAACCTACAAGTGGTGTCAGAGTGAGGTTATATCGTTGATTATAATTATTTTGTTTTTTGTTGGTAATTTACACATTTAATAATTTAGTTATTTCAATTAATGTTTAATCATTATAGAAATCTGAATATCGAGATCCGTTCCTCCTCCCTCATTTCTCGTTCACCTCACAGAAACAAATTTTTCTTTTAATTTTGATTAAAATAAAATAGAAGAACTCATCTGGAGGAGCCAAACGTTTCTGGCCATATAACACCAGAATACACGGTGTGTATTTGGAAGTACACGTTGTGTAGTCTAGGTTCAATTCATTGACCGATCCTCCAAATCAGGTCGTGTATTGAGGTCATTTATGACACCGTGTGTTGACCAGAAACAGGTGGCACATGGTTTCCGGATTACATGCCATGTGGTCCAACTGAACACAGCGTGTAGTCCCTTCAGGTTCGGGTTGGGCCTTGTACCCCGTACATGGCTTGCCCAGCTGGAAACTATGTAACACAGAACCTACACAATGTGTGTCCAAAAGAACACGCCGTGCACTCCGAAAATTTCTGAAGTACATTTACAAGCCATGTCCCCGGGCGTGTACTTCATATGGACGGTGAAGAAAAGTACACGCCGTATAGTCGGAACTACACGCCGTGTACTCACCCAAATTACGCAGATTTATTAAAATTCAATTATTACATTATACAAACCCATGATACGTGTACCATGGTGTATGCATAATGATGAGGCACAACACGTGATAGGTGTTTTAAATATATGTGTTTAATTTAACATCTGCATAATGAATGAGAATTCATCGGGTTTCCTCCAAGGTACAAGTTACGTACAAGGATAATTTTAAATGAATTTATTTGTTTAAAATTATAATGTATGAGAATCTCAAGGAAGTTCAGAAAAGGATTTAAGATAATAGGATTGATTAATTAAATATAATTAATTGATTAGAGCGTGATTTATCTTAAATAAGAACGATTAATGAATTGAATTCTATGATTTATTTATGCGTAAATATCGTTGCATGAATGGTTGATCATGAGCTAGACTGAGACCTTTTTATGTGAGTGGTTTATTTTAATTTATTTATTTAAATTAAATTTGTTGGCATGCGAGCCATCTCCTCATTAATATGTAGGGCTTGCGTGCCCAATGATTCTTTTATGTAAAACCCCCTTTTTTACCCCTCACCTGCGTGTGAGATAAATGCATATGTAATGCATGGAGCTCCCAAGCTAGTGGAGATGACTCAAGACAGGAGCTGAGGTGAAACCAATCCAAGGAGATACAATGGTGGACAGGTGAAAGCTATAAACACAAACCCGCAAGGTTCAAGGTGTTTCTCCACTAGGTCTTGGGTTAGTTTATCAACTGCTAGATAAACTAACCTATAGAACAAGATCATGATCATACCATTTATTTTATTTTTGTCAGTTTCATGGTTTATTTATTGTGGGTGTGTTGTCACGATCACACAATTAATGAATATAACAAGCATGCAAGATAGAACTAAAATAAGACCGGTTTATACATAAATATTATCTTAGACATGGTAAATCACTTAAGTATATCCTACTTAATATTGAAAAGAATGCAATCAAAGATAATAAAATGGCAATTTATGTATAAGGATAAAATCCCAAAAAAATAAATATTATGTCGGCATAGCCTTCCATAATCTTGATTAGAATCGAACCATAGTTCAAAGTGCTTGACCAACCCTAGTTGGGGTAATTTCAATTATCGGGCAATTATAATTCAAGGTTTTGGGTTGACTTGACTTGGTTCGCATCAAGGGTTGACTGCCAAAACAGGACTTTGTGTGACCAAGAGGCAATGGTTGAGGAAATCCAAAAAGGATTTCAGGATTGGGGAGTCCACTCAGCGGATCAGGGAGCTGCGAGTTAATGCAGTTGGCATTTTTAATGCCTACCTAAAACCCTTCAAGTTGCTTGACCAGCCCTATTTGGGGTAATGCGAAGGTCAATGTGGATCCTTTCCACTAGAATATTCACGCAACAGAATATTCCGAAGTCAATGGTGAGGGATATTGGATTTCGATAAAATAGTGGGAGACTAATAAGTATTAATTTATTTATTTGTCTCAATTTTTGTAATAAAGTACTAAACCTTTGCTCATCTTAATTTGTAGAAATAGAAAGAAAATGACTTCAAACATATCATTGCGCACCATACTCGAAAAATAAAACCTTCTCACTGGCACCAATTTCCAAGAGTGGCAGAGGCATTTACGCCTCATCCTTCTCCACGAAAGGAAATTATATGTGCTGGAAGAGCCTATTCCAGTGGTGCCTGGGAAAGAGGCTAGTGATGAGGAATTATCTCTCTACATGAAACACATGGATGATGCCATAGATATCTAGTGATTCATGCTGTTGAACATGTCTAATAAGCTCTTGAAGCAACATGAAAACATGGACGTGTATAGAATGATGTCTCACCTTAAAGATCTCTACCAAGAGAAGGAGAGACAGGAGAGGTATGAGATCTCCAATGCTTTGTTTACCACGAAGCATGGAGAGTCTGTGCCAGCTGGACCTCATGTAGTCAAGATTATTGGCTACATTAAATGCCTGGACATCTTAGGGATTAAATTCCCGGATGAGTTGCGTACAGATCTCATCCTATCATCACTGCCCAAGACCTTCTCTTGCTTCATTATCAACTATAACATGAGAGGCAATGAGAAGAGTCTATTGGAGCTTCCAACCTTGATTCTCCAGGTAGATAAGGACATGGGGCGTGACAAACCCGTGGTACTTATGGTGAATAAGAAAAGTAATGACAAGGAAAAGGGGCCAAAGACTTATAAATGGCCTGAAGCCCCCGAGCACAGTCCCTCCAAGAAGGGGAAGATCCAGAGATAGGGCAAGGAACGGGAAGCGGTGTGTTTTGCATGTGGCAAGCAGGGCCACTGGAAGAGGAACTGCACCCAGAAGCGTGGGGACGCTAAAGGTACGTTCGTTATCGAGTGCAATCCTTCTATTTCTACACATTGGGTATTAGATACATCTTTTGGGGCTCACATCTGTATTCAAATGCAGGAACCAAGTAGATTTAGAAAGATCGCCAGAGGAGAGGTGGATCTTCGAGCCACCAATGGCGCAAGGTTGGTTGCGTTGGCTATTGGAAACTATCACCTTTCATTGCCGACTGGGATGATTTTGGTTTTACATAACTGTTATTATGTGCCTAGTGTTACCATGACCATAATTTCTGTTTCTTGTTTCGATATGGATGGATTTGTTTTCAAATTTGGAAATTAGGGTTGTTTCTTTTATAAGAACAACGTATGTTATGGTATGGAACATTTAAATAATCGTTTGTATGTATTGAATTACAAAAACCAAGTGTTGGAAATCGATAATGAAACAAACTCACATGACTCATACATCACCCAGTTATGGCATCACCGCCTTGGTCATTTGAATGAGATGAGTTTGACAAAGCTCTACCAAGATGTCTATTTGGACTCTACTGAACTAAAACCACTTGATATATGTCATGCTTGTTTACATGGAAAAAATACCAATCCACCTTTTTCTGGACAAGGTGAAAGGGCCACAGAGCTTCTAGGATTGGTACACACGGATGTGTGTGGATCATTTCCAGTAGAAGCTAGAGGCGGATATTCTTACTTCATTACTTTTACTGATGATTTGAGTAGATATGGCTGTGTCTACTTAATGAGGTATAAGTCAGAGTCCTTAGAGAAATTTAAGGAATTTAATAATGAAGTAGAGAATCAGCTTGGTAAGAAGATAAATTAGCTTCGATCAGATCAAGGTGGAGAATATCTGAACCAAGAGTTCATCGATCTTCTACGGAATTCTATGATTCTATCTCAGCTCACTCCTCCTTATACACCACAGTGGTATGGTGTTAGTGAAATGAGGAACCGCATCTTGTTGGAAATGGTGAGGTCGATGATGAGTCATGCAGATCTTCCATTATCCTTTTGGGGATATCCATTACAAACTGCAACATACACATTAAACCGAGTACCAACTATGGAGGCAAATGGAGTTCCATCCGAGTTATGGAATGGAAGGAAACCCAATTTGTCGCACACATGTGTATGGGGATGTGAGGCATTTGTTAAGGCCATCTCAGGCAACAAACTAGCACCCCGGGGCACGAAGTGTATCTTTATAGGATATCCCAAGGAAACGAAAGGATATTACCTATATAACCCTCAAGACAAGAATGTGACTGTCGCTAGACAAGCCGTCTTTCTTGAGAGGGAGCACATCCTCAAGAAGGATAGTGGGAGCAAGATTGACTTCGATGAATTTGATGCTCAAGATACACAGGAGTTGGTACAGGAAAAATTTCCACAAGTCCTGGTGGAAGAGGTTCCAGAAACACAAGTACTGCATAGGAGCTCAAGAGAGGTAAGGGAACCAGAGAGATTTGGTTTCCTAGTCACTGAGGATGGTGAATCATTATTGTTGGACAATGATGAACCTCTATCCTACAAGGAAGCAGTAGAAAGCTCAGAATCTGCAAGATGGCTAGAATATATGAATTCTGAGATGGATTCCATGTATCAGAACAAAGTTTGGGTTCTGGTCGATGAGTGAGTTGATGTAAAGCCTGTTGGATGCAAATGGGTATTCAAAAGAAAGCTGGACATGGAAGGTCAATTTAGCACCTATAATGCAAGGCTAGTGGATAAAGGATTCAGACGGCGTCAAGTAATTGACTATGATGAAACCTTCTTGCCAGTTTCCATGTTTAAATCCATAAGAATCATACTTGCCATAGCAGCTTACCATGACTACGAGATTTGGCAGATGGATGTCAAAACAACATTCCTTAACGGGAACCTTCAGGAAGATGTCTATATGACACAACCAGAAGGGTTTGTGACACCAGGTGAAGCCAAACGGCTTTGCAAGTTGTAGAAATTCATTTATGGATTGAAGAAAGCATCCAGGTCATGGAACATTTGATTTGATGAAGCCATAAAAAATTTTGGTTTTATTAAGAACGAATGTGAGCCATGTGTTTATAGGCGGTTTAATGGGAATGCGGTCGTCTTCCTAGTAGTATATGTTATTGACATATTGCTTATTGGAAATGACATACCTGCCTTACAGTCAGTTAAGGACAGGTTGAACAAGTGTTTCTCCATGAAGGATATAGGAGAAACAGCCTACATTCTAGGGATCAAGATCATTTGTGACAGATCCAAGAGGCTGCTTGGACTAATTCAGGGTACATACATTGACCAAATACTAATGAGATTTAGTATTGAAAAATCCAAGAGGGGATTAGTTCCAGTGTCACATGGCTTACATCTTTCTAAGAAGATGTGTCCCCAGACACAATAGGAGAAAGATAGGATGAGCAAGATCCCATACGCTTCGGCTATAGGATCCATCATGTATTCCATGTTATGTACCAGGCTTGATGTTGCCTATGCATTGAGCATGTTAGGTAGATATCAAGAAGATCTAGGAGAACAACATTGTAATGTAGTTAAGACTATCCTTAAGTATCTGAGAAGAACTAAGGATACGTTCCTGGTGTATGGAGGAGACGAGGATCTTGTCATCAGAGGGTATGCTGATGCTGGTTTTCAAGCAGATCAGAATGATCTGAAGTCGTAATCTGGATATGTTTTCTGTCTCAATGGAGGAGTTGTGAGCTGGAAGAGTTCAAAGCAGCCAGTTGTCGCCGATTCTACAGCGGAGTCCGAATATATAGCGGCTTCTGATGCAGCCAAAGAAGCCATTTGGATTCGGAACATTGTCCAGGATCTTGATGTCGTGGCTAGCAGTAAAGATCCCATTACATTGTATTGTGATAATACTGCAGCGGTGGCTCTTGAAAAAGAACCAAGGTCACATCAACGGACAAATAACATACTCCGTAAGTATCACCTCTTGAGGGATTTCTATCAAAGGGGTGATGTTGTAGTGAGCAGTGTGTCCACAAAAGAGAACGTGGTAGACCCCATGACTAAAGGCCTATCTCAGCAAGAACATGAATATCATGTGAGAGCTAGTAGGTTAAATGTTGTTAGCAGTTGGCTCCAGTTTAAGTGAGAGTCTATTGGAGTTGGTGGTCTAGAACCAACTACTTTTTACTTTATTCATTAAATAAAAACCTTATCACATCTTGATTGTTCTTCTACATGACATGTAATGTGATAATGTCCTAAGGATAGCTGTTGCATTAAAGGGTCGTAGCAGATCCCTGCTATGATTAGAACCCGAAAGTGCCATAACACTGTTCTTGAATGTATGTTCTATGGCCAGATGATATTATTGGAGGGACACAGATAATAAAGGTCATTAGGGGTGTGGACTCATAAAACATTGAGTCACCTTCTCATGGTGTGTGCCCTTGGTAATATCCAGGAGGATATTATGAGAATGAGACCCGCCAGTGGGAAATCCACATTTCATAGTGTCATTGGATGTTCCTATCTGCGGACATGGGAACTGGTCCTTAGACGTTAAGATTTTTATTAATGGGTATTTGAACTCGCGCACATAGATGTATTGAAGAAAACTATGATGACACACTGTTCGCAGCGAGGTAGGATACGTTGGGTGCGTCACGAGTAATATCACATTAATAGATACTGCGAGAAAGGATTTGTCTATTTTGTTCCATAACAGAAGTATATATCTCAGGCCCTTTGATAGAATTGATACAACCTAAATAAATCCATGATCATGGTATGGTATGGGAAAGTTCAATTCTGAGAATTCAAAGAAAGAATAATCAAGCACATGGGTTGATGGCATTAGCATGCAACCCTCTTGATTGTAGATATCGAGACAAAGTGATTATATTACACGATAAGTGTTCGTAGGAGATGACACGTCATTGCGCCATTAACTTCATTATATATGGGTACCTTGGCTTGTTGCTAGACGTTATACTTGGACTTTAGGTAGGCTCAGCCTAATGCCACTGAGAAATAGGCCTAGAGGGTCACACACTAAGTGTGTCCATGTATCTCAGTTAAATAATAATTTTACAAGTTAAATAAATATTATTTCCGACTGTGGTTTAATAATTATTTAAGGATGTCTGATCACATTTATTTTGACACTAGTTATTCAAGATAATATATTGTGGAATAAATAATATATATTTATTAGCGAGTAATTCGGTAACATTTATTTAAGAAATAAATAGCAATTACTCAAGGTCTAATGAATATGGTGTAGAAAAATAAATAAAACTGAAAAATAAAAGTACACACCGTGTACATTTATATATACACGCCGTGTAGTTTATTTGTTCGGTATCCACGAGAAAATACTGTTTATTTAATTAAATGATATTAAATGTAATACATTGGACACATGTCAAGTAATAATGATGGTCAACTGTCATTATTAAGACATGGGGTATTGCTAATAATTACATAAAATAATTAAAGGCTTTTGAGAAATTAATTTATTTTATTATTCTAGGTATTATAAATCCTAATTACATTATTCTCAAGGGTTAGCCATTGTTGTGCATAATGGATTTGGAAATACTCTCATGCTAAGAGAGAATCCCCTTTCCACCAAGAACACCATCATGTTACGCGAGCAAGATCCTCCACCGGATGAAGGCGGTCGAAGGCGGACATCGCAAGCGAAGGTTCTTCCGTGCTAGCACTCGGAGATCCCTTTGGTGACGTTCGGAAATACGTGACACACATGTGGATCACTGCAAGAAGAAACCTACACTTGGATTCTATGACGCAACGATGGATCACAGAATCATGACCGGACACATCAACGAAGAAAGAATTTCAACGAGGTAATTCTTATGAATTAATTAAAATAATTTTAATCAACATATGATGATCCTCCTCATGGGTTCCGAGACACTTCTTTTCTTTTTCATTCTTCGTTCGATTCCGAAGATTAGGCGTTTTAAATCGTGATGGATCTCAGATTGAACGTTGTTTGACGTTAAAATTAATGTTGGGAAAACCCACCCAACGTGCTTCTGCTGCGCCCGAAACCTACAGTCAGACCGCACAAACACAGCCGATCCTCCTCCCCTTTTGTTGTTGATCTTCTTCATGGCTTGAAATGGAGGCGATGTAGTGCCGTCATACCTCGTGGGAACGAGAGAACTATGGTCGGAGCGGGCTGCGGCGAAGGAGCGTCGTGCCGTCGCGCCGCGCCAGTGAAGTCGAAGGAGGCCGCAGCCTAGAGCGGGCCGTGAAGGATGGGCGCGGCTCCATCGCGCCCCACCGGATCACCATGAAGGGCCACGGCCGGGGCGGGCCGCGGCTGAGGGGCCCGGCGTCGTTGCGCCACGCCGGACAGGCCGGAGCCGCGACAGTTCAGAGGAGGGGTCGGTCGTGCCGGCCGCATGTATCAGCTAGAGGCGGGACCCCTTGGGTCCCGTAGGTTCAATTAAGGTCGGCCTTAATGTTCGATCGTTTCTTCAATCAAGGTGGGCAGAACCCCCCCCCCCCCCCCCCCCCCCCCCCCGCATTGGCCGAGCCGCCGGCCATGCGAGCTGGGTCGGGCCAGCTGCACCCAACTAGGCTGGACCCTGACCCAGGTTGGGTAGACTCGGTTCGGGCCGACCCGGGGGTATTGAGCCGGGTCGAACTGGGCCCAAACCCCCTGTTTTCGGACAGTTCCGTTCAAACACCCATAACATGGGCTACAGACCTCCAATCGATGCATCGTCAGTTGCATTGGGATCCTTGGACCAAGACGGTGGTTTCAGAATATTACACTCAAGGTTGTGGAGAGCATTGGGAATGTCCGGGTTTGTTCGAACATGAAACCAACCGGGCCCTCAGAGTGGAAACGCTTATAACTTGAGCCCCGGATGTCCGATTGATGTGCCGTCAACTTCATTGGTTTCCTTTTAGTGAGATAGTTCTTTTGACTTACTCCGCTCGAGGTTTGGATGCATATGGAGTATGGTCGGGTTGGTTTTTGCTTAAAATCCATCCGGGCCCCTTGGACGAAAAAGCCAATAACTCTCAGACCGGGCGTCCGATTGATGCGTCGTCTGTGACGTTGAGTTCCTATTGACGATACAGAACTTTGTGAGACATCAACTTTTGACTTCAGGACAGTTGATGTATCGACCCCTTGGCTCGTGGAGCGGACCCTCCCAGAATCGAGCATGCTGTGTGCGGAAACACTAGAGCTGGCTGCGTCGAATATGACGACTTCCGTACAAGGATCCTCAGTGGGTTCGATGAGGACGACTACCGTACTAGGGTCCCCAATGGGTTCGACGAGGAAGTCTATCGTAGTAGGATCTTCAGTGGGTTCCAAGAGGACGACTACCGTAATAGGATCCTCTGTGGGTTTGATGATGACATCTACTATACTGGGATCCTCCGTGGGTTCGACGATGACGTCTACCTTGCTGGGATCCTCCGTTGGTTCGACGACGATGACTTCTGTACTAGGATCCTATATGGTTTTAGCATCACTGTCGACTTTACTTGGATCCTCCATGGGTTCTGTAGTCATGAATACTATACGTGGATCCTCCGTGGGCTCAGTAGTGACGGATACTGTACTAGGATCCTACGTGGGATCCGCAAAGGAGAAGATTTAGAGGCTACATCTAATCACCTCCACCTCTCTTCAAGAAGTAGTATAACTGTGTGAGCTAAGTCTTGATTCTAAATCATTATCATTGATATGGTTGAATTGCTTTCCTTTTTGGACTGGGTTGTGTTTTTGCTATGTGGAATGATTTGATCTATCCTTTGTGGACTGGGTTGTGCTTTCCTTTGTGGACTGTGTGGTGCTTCGAAGTTGGAGACGAACTGTAACTAAGGACTTAGGTATATGTATGGGAATATACCTAAGTAGTGTTATTGAAACTTCGTGATTGTATCTTTCCTTTGTGGTTTATCATTTGTGGACTATGAGAGACCTTAGGGGGTCTCAGGGTCTCTACTGAGTATCGTATACTCACCACTGCACGGGCTATGCCCGCACTACTTGGTGTTGGATGCATACGACAGACAACACTGATCGAGGTGGAAGTTTGTGGAGTTGGACGGTACCCGGAGGTGGACCACTTGGCGGGATGTACACGGAGTGGACGGCCATACCGAGGAGTTGTGGAGGCTATCTGTACCCACCCTTCAGGTGGGAGTTCCGGAGGACGGCTCGGAGTTGCTGCTTTACTTTTCTACTGCTGTTTTTTTCTTTCAATTGTACTTTACTTTCAGTTGGGTTTGTATTCTGGCCCATTTACTTTCCAGCACTTATTTTTGTACTGAGTTTACTTAGAGTTTTCTTCATCTTGTGTACTCCATGGTGTTTGTTTTCTTATATAAAGGCAATGCCTCCCCTTTTACCAGGATTTACACCTTTGGTGCTAGTCGCCATCCCCTGTCCTATGGGAGGCGGGCTTGTGGTAGTCATGGCACGGGCCCCGAGGATGGGTCGTGACAAGGTCATACATATAGAGTATAGAAACGCTTTCTCAAAATGAGAATATAATGTAACTTGATGTTACATTAACCTTTTTTCTACAGTTACATGATTTTTACAGGAGTCCATGGTCTTATAGTTTCCATTTATGTAAGGTACATTCTATTTTTGTGCCTTTTTAGGTGAAGTCATTCAGTACTTATCCCGACATCATCTGATGTATTATGTTCCAAAATTCAAATAATCTCCCAATTAAAGACAAATCTAGAAAATGAAGCACATCTATTCTCCCAAAGTGTGCGTTTATATTTTACATGTTAACCTTTATTCATCAATGAAGTACAACATTGGTGCAATAATGACCCATTATCTCAAAAACTATATGATCATTCAATATATCAGTTCTATTATTGGTTCATTTATTTTTCTATAATTTCAATAAACAATCCAATTTTAGGGATATAAAAAAGGTATTATTTAGTTAAATATGATTGATCCACGAATGGGAATCTATGTTCTTTATAAGATATATTTCACTTTTATTATCATAATTAAATATCAATTTTTTACTTTTCTATTGGGATCATCTATGATGTTTTTCATCCAAACTATATCTTTCCCATATTATATAATAGAAATTTACTATAACTCTATAGTTGATAGTGATATTATTTTCCACAATTGAGATATCGAACTTAATATAGTTCCATCACAGTTAAACACATAATTTTGGGAACTCTTCCTATTGTCAATATCACCTCTAAGGATTTAATCCAAGAATATCTATAATGAATTTTATTTGACAAAATAATGATATACTTTCCCACCACCATTTTATTAATTTATTATCTAATTCATAGTTTTCTAAAGTTTTTTCCATGGATTATCCTTATATCTACTCACAACTCCCATTATATGAGAAATATCAGATCAGGTGAAAAATATTCAGTACATAAAGCTTCTAACAGATTATACAAAGGAATCATTTTCCATGTACTCAAACAATTCTTCGATATTATCATTATCTCCTTCAAAAAAATATAATTTCCTACTAGGGAAATAAAAACAGGGTTTTATTTTAGTATACTAAACCATATCAAAACCTTTCTAATATAGTCATATTTTTATATAAAAAATGTTATATATACACAATCTCTCTTGATCACCATCCCTAAAATCCACTAATCTTCGCTAAGATCATTTATATTGAAATCCTTGACCAGAATACCCATTAACTCCTTAGTTCTTTTCATGAATGATATATTAATGATCATTTTATATACCTATATAATCAATATAATGTATCAATAAAAAATGACTTTAAATAGAACCATTTTTCCATGACACACCATTTCAAACATTTTTTCTCAAGAATAATTCAAATATATTGCAATAATACATGGATTCATACTTCAACTTTTATAATATTTCGTTATGTTTATGCATCATGTCATTTTTACCATATCAAAAAATCATTATAAATACTCCGTAGAAATTTCATCCACCTAATCTCATTGAAGGAAAGTAATCTCCACATCAAGATTCTCAATATTAAAATCCTTTGATGTAAATATGTTAAGAACCACCTATATTATTGTTATATTTAACAATAGAGAGAAACATTAAGAGAAAAACATAGCATATGTGTATTGAAATCCTTTCACAACCATTATTACCTTTTATATTATCTTACAATTGTAGTATTTTTTGAAACCAGACACATATTTTTATGATATTATTTAATTCCATTTGAGAATGGAGTCTATTCTATAGTATTATTTGAATGGAAGGACAATATATCCCCTTTTATAGACAACACCCACTTTCATAACTTCTTCAACTACTTCACATAGTTAATGAATTCTATGTGTCCACTATAAATAAATAAGAAATATTCTATCAGTTAAGAATCATGTTACATAAGTATTCTCACTATTCTTGATCACTTTAAATCTACATGATGAGTAGGTTGCCCTGGTTTGATGGTCATATGCATAGGTAAACCATCAAAATGTGCTTTATCTTGACACATTGATTCTTTATTCACACTTATAATTTCAATAAAATAATGTTCCTTATATAAAAACCACCAATAAATAACATGTTCTTAATCTTGATGATATTATTTTTCTCATCATCATAGAAGAAATATTCAAACATGTAATGACTTGTAATTTTTTATACAACACATTGGAATATTTTAATGAATATTTATGGAGTTGGGAATGGATTTGGTGTGAAAATATGTGGCCTAAAAAGTCTTAGTGTAGAAACATAAAATATATTAAATTTATTATATCATAATCAAGAATTTTTTATGAAATAATATGGTGTCTCTTGAATGGCTTCACAGATAGAAAATATGATATACCTATTAAATATATAACATGGTTTTGACCATATGTAAGATATTATTTATATTAGTGTCATGAATTATTATAGAGAACTATAATGGGAGAATTAAATTAATTAATGAATTAATTAATTGAATTGACATTTATTTGATAGACACTATTGACACCTATATATGAACCCCAATATGGATAATTCCATAGGGTAAGCTTTATAACCATATAGTAAAAGAGGATGGAGAGATCGGTTGGAACGTTCATTGGAAAATGGTCACAGGATCTAGAATCAAGTATTGTGAGGATCGTGGTCAACAAATATCATGAATCTTGTAAATTATAATTAAGTGTAAATTTTATTCATTAGTGATTTATCTAAAATCATGGTAATGAATATTATGAAATTTTTTTACTACTTCATTATTGTTTTCAATGTGTAACATGAATCAATCCTCAGAAAAATTGATTTGTGGGTTGAATGTTGTTATACTTTTGATGTATTTTTCCCAAAAAATATTAATTTTTTTTTTCATTTCAAATTTCACCTCAATTGAAGTCTCTCCATCAATAAATTGAGTAAAACTAAAAAATCTCTATGGTTAATTCCTCATTTTGTTTCCATAAAATCTACATTAATCTATCATGTGTTCATCATCAGTGTCTCATTTGGTCGTCGGTTTGATAATAATCTAAAACCAATTGTTTCTCATTCATTCATTGGCACAATGGATAATTTCGATGGGTTTGGTATTGAGAAAGAGAAAATTATTGTAGCATGGTGTTGTGTGATGTGATACCATTCATAGGTAATTGATCAGATAGAGGGTTTTCATGAATGGTTTGGATACGTGAAAGTGAGGAATAATGAGGAGTGTTCTTGAGGAGATCAGATGTGTGAAATTCAGCAACCGGAGAAAAATCATGTTAAAAAAACACTAGAATAGAGTCTTGTGATGTTTTGTGTGGTCAGATAAAAGGAGTAATTGGTATGGATGGATATATGTTAAAAATTCATTAATTTCTATAAAATTATAAGCTACACAACATTTTTTATGAATAAACACACACCATTTATCCCCCCCCCCATAGAGTTCTAGTTGGGGTTCACTCTATGTTAAATTTCACATGTCATGTGATGGGCCATCACATCATGTGACACTTAGCCAGCAAGCTTAGTGTGTAAATGGAGTACATTCCCATGAGTATATATGACCCAACATGCCATGTATGTGGGGTCACATGTCATGTCACCCTTGGAGACAAGCATAGTCTGTACAATAAGTACATACCTAGATGCCCATGTGAACCCAAATGTTGTGTGTGTTAGGGAACATGCCATGTACTTTGGAGAGTACAAGGACCATGTAAACTAGAACCCTCCATGTGGTGGAGAGGAACATATGCATCGTGTGTCTTGGAGCACACCCCTAGTACTTCAAAAGTTACTCAGACATAGCAAGTGTACATGGTAACACCATGAGCACATGAGCATGGTCCATAGTATATGAGATAGACTAGGTGGAAAATTGAGTTCCAAACTAAACTCTCAACATTGAGCACCCCTATAGTAAATGATATTTATTTGTAAAAAAAATAGATTATGTGAGACTAAGAGACATAAGATGATCCATGAAAAACGATACACATCATGTACCCCAATCTACACACTGTGTTATTCTTCGATAGAAAGTAGGGACTTTTTATTATTAGTTGATATTTGGTGTGATATTGGTTTTGATCCCTTGAACTTTATATATGTTGGTGTGTTACTTCCTTTTTTATCGATTGTGTTTTGTCATTCAACCTTTTTAAGGGTTCATTGTGCCATTTTTTCTGAGCATTGGACATGATTCTCTCAGGGGAGTAGGGTAAGAATCACTCCATGAGGTTTGGGGTTTTCATCCTCATTCCCATCATCTTGTTCCATAGGTAGGCTTATATAATCTCATGGCTAAAAACATGAGCATGAACCCATGAAAAGTTGGTTATTTTATTTATGGTAAAGTATGCCCCATTAGCCCTTGGTGTGATCCCCTATCTATGTATTGGCATCTGTCGTCTTCCAGTGAGTTGTAGATTGATAAAGTTTGTATCATGGATGAGTGATATCTATTTCCTTGGTACTTTTTCATGGGAATAATCTTGATTATTTTATCTCAGGTGACTGAAATCTATACATAGAGGTCTAATAGGCAGGAACACTCATATGATCACAATCAGTAATAGATAGGATCATGGAGTATGTTCTCCCAAAAGAGAATTAATTTTGAGACTCTAGTTGAATCCTATTCTAAAACCCAAATATTTTAATATATGTATCATTTTGAAATTTAATTTCTTTGACATCATACCTATCATGAAACACTAATCTTTAACGAACTGAGGTGTACTATTAAATATTATTATTTTTACATTAGCCATTATATTGGTGGTTATTCATAGGATTAAATAACTTGTGAAAATAAATTATTGAATTCATTAGTTACCAATTTATTATAAATAGATATAAAACAAAATTTAATATAAATAATATGTTTTTATAAAATCTATTTAAAGGGGCACAAGTGTGTTTTAAATGAATAAAATAAAAAAATAAAAAATTTTGATTTTATTAATGATATATATATATTAAATATAATTTTTAAAAATAATTCTATATTTTTTCAAGACATGATATATGAAAAATTTAAATTCTAAGTATAAAATATTTATTTTTATAAAAATATGGTTTTACCACCTTTTGATGGTGTACTTGTTTTAAATAATGTTTTTGAAACTATTATATATTCTATTTTTCAAAATATAAATCTTAATTGTAATAGAGGTGTCAAAATTTAATTTGGATTAATTTTTTGTATTTTTCTGATAAGATTCATTTTTTGATGATTAGTGAAAAACATAATGTATTTTAATTGAATACTTATTTTTCATCATATTTTTTTATATTGTTATATTATATTTTAGATTCATTTTAAAATATAATTAAATCAAAATTTGATCAATTAATACATTTTTGTTCATTTGACTAATTTTTTCATTGAATTTGGATATAAATTCATTTCAATCTTTTGGACATTTATACATTAAAAACATTATTCCTCGATCTGTTAATGGGATTGATTTCTAATTAAATTTTCTAAATTTTTTTATTTTAATTTTTTCAAAAGGATTTGATTATTTTAATCTGAAGGTAAAAACATTAAAAAATGGGCCTATTTTTTATAGATAATACATGAATACTGACTTTGTAAAATTTTATTACCACAGTTTATGGTAAATAAGGTAATTGAGGATAAATCGGTTAATTAGTGGTTAAAATAATACTATAAAAGTTATAAAGTTACCCTAAAAATTGTCCTAATTTTATTGAATGGTTTTATTTCTACCCTAGTTATTAATGTATCGGTTATGAGACATTTTATGGCCTTTTGGAGGAGAATATAACCTTTATAGTATTATATTCATAGGAAATTCAATTTAGTCGTTCTTTTGTTTTTAGAAGAGAAATATTTTTAATGTGGGGGTATATATGTGATATGTTCGACTATAAATATTATATAAAATAAAAAATATTTATCAATATTATGGTAATTTATTTATAATTTTTCGTAGAAAAATATTTACCTTAAAAGTTGACATAATAATGAAGCAATAATTGTATTAATATTGATCAAATCAAATAAAAGATATTAATAATATTAAAATATATATAATTTGATATAAGTAATTTCTTCCAAAAATTTTATGGATGACTGTGAAATTTTATTGATGATTTAAAATATTTGGTTCGAATATATATTATTGTTATGATATTTTTAAAAAGTGATGTTATTAATTGTGTCAAAATTAACATTAATGATATTCTAAAATAAAAAATAATTTACAAAATTATATAAAGTTCATAAAGATTTAAAATATCGTGAACTGGTTGGTATAGGTATTAAATTTTCAAAAATTACTATTTTATTGGTTTTTTATAAAAGTATTATAATTATATTAACCATCAAAGTGTAATGTAAGTGATATCGCTATAAAAATTGAAAAGGTTAAATAGGGGTTAAAAAAAGATAAAGATTAAAAAATGTTAAAAACATATATAATATTTGTTGGGGGATATAATTTGGACCACATATCATCCAATTTTCTTAATGAATAATTTGTAATTCATTTGAAAAATAAAATTAACTCATATAAATTTAAAAATTTTAAGATTTCCAAGTGTGCCCCTCCCCTTTCTTCTAAAAGGGAACCTTTTATTATCTATTCATTAAACATAAAACCCCATTTTTTAGAAACATTTATACCCAAATACCTTCCTATAATCACTTACCACATTCTAGAGGCATTATTTTAGATAGAGACCCCTTTTTAGCATTGGTAAGGTGTTAATTAATGGAGACTGTCTGAAGAAATGGTATTATTTCAAATTATGTATTTCTATTTTTTTCATATTCCACTTGCTTCAAATATAATTCAACCATTATTAAATAATAAATCCAGTATACTCAATATAATAATATGCTATTATTTTAATATTTTCATGTTAATCCATCTCCACTTCCATTAAATTTGAAAAGAGTTATTGTTCGTGCGTACAGTGAACTACCGACTCGTGAACCAATATAATTCATTTTCCACCACCATCTCTCAAGGATAGTTATAATTATGTAATTAAAGTTTACAGATGGTATTAATGATTTATTTATCATTATGAAAAGATAATTTAGTATTTACATTCTTATCTTACCATGCACGTAAAAAACGACAACATCATTTGTGCGTACATGTGAGAGGTCACAGCCACGAAGCAATGTGATTCATTTTACATCCCCACATCACATGGATGATATATATAAGTATATTTAAAATATAAATATGATATTAATTATTTTATTAGAATTATATAAAGATGAAATAGTACTTTCATTTATTCTATAATGATCACTGAAAGATGGAAATGTTACTCATTCGTACGTACGGCTTACCATCACCATGATTGTAATTTAGTTAATTTTTCATATACATATGTAATGGATGTATTTAAAATTATATTTTAGGTATAAAACTAATTAATATTTAATGAATATTGTTATTTATATGATGTAATAATGTCCAATTTAATTATTCATATCATAATAAAGTCTTTTTTGTCTCAAGTACGGAATATCTTCAAAACATCTGATGTGAACTTAAAAAATTAAGTAATTGTTATAAAATGGTAACATGATATATAGAAGGAATATTGGGCATTAAAAAGATCTTAAATTTAGTTAAAAATTAACCTAAGATTGTATATATTTATGATATATATTGCATGTGGTGATTCAAACTCAAGTTAAGGGACTTTATCTATATCAACATTCATTGAGGCATAATTTGACGATATAAACCTTCATTCATTTATGAGGTTTATATACAGACCCCTCGACTTATCATGTCATTAATTTATTTATTATCATGTTATTTAATGTTTTTTAATTTTACTATTTCCTGGGTATTATTATTTAGAAATTCAAAGTGGTATAAGACACCTTGAATGTTTACATATTTATTTATCAAATATTTTTCTCATTATTGTTATTATTTTTTATATATATTTATAAAAATTATTATAAATAATTATTTTTTTATATTTTGAATTTAATTCAAAGGTATTAAAAATTAAAATTTTTAAATACTTTATACAGAATGTTTTTACGAATGAAAAAATGAGTGTTCTATTATTAACGTATATTGTAACGATGGCTTTCCTATCATGATGGACATTATTTTATTTTCATATTCCTTTTCAATATTTCAGGATTAATTAAATGAAAACCCATATTTATATTTCTCATTATTATTTTTATGTTGTTTTTTTAAATGAAAAACCTTGTTTCGGTATTGAAGATTGGTTCTTAAAAGAAAAGGCTATTTTAATAAGAAAGTGTTTTTAATATGTGTTTAATAAGTAAATAACCTTAATAATTTTCCAGTGATCTCAATTGAAGTATTTTAATATTTATCAAAATACATTGTTGAATCTTATACTTAATTGAGGTTTATTTCTTACGATACCATTTTCCATAAATTTGTTAATGGTTTATGGTTAGCTTTACTGGGGAAGTTTTTATATACCTTTTGACATTTTATTATTGTTGTTAAGAATTACTGATCCAATTACAATATTTTTTTTCAATTGAGGAATTATGTGGACATAGTAAGTAATGAGTTGGTCCCACTATATCCAATAGATGAATAATTAGTCTCTTGAGATGAAATCAGTTGGTGAAAACACATTCATTTTCATTTCCAATAAATTGAAATTTTTTAGGACAAATATTGACACAAATTATATTGGTTTCCTTCTAGAGATTTAAATATTATTGAGGTTAGATATTTATAGTAACTATATTGAGGGTAAATGTTGATAGTGAACACATCCATCATTATGTATTCCATAATTATTATTAATCTATGTGATTATTTGATTAGTTTGGATATCCTTTGTTATGTATTAAGCTCATGTATAAATTGGAGGAATGGGAGTTAACGATGTCAGAATTTTTAATGATGCAATGCTTCAAAAATTTACTTGGAGAATTCAATCTGGTACTGATTATTCTATGGAATTTATAACTAACGGATTTGTTGACAGGTTACATAAGAACCAGAATATGTATTTTAAATCCTCTATTTGGTCATCAGTCAAGAATACATACTCTTACATCATGACACAAGCTAAATGGTCGGTTTGTACAAGTTCTCAACGGAATTGCTGGAACACTCAGTGGAGGTCCTCCCTAATTAAAAATTTTATCAACATTCTATTGTCTTTGAGGATCATGTCTATTTCTAACCTGCAGTGGAATTCAGAGGTGCATGCTATTATACCTACTCACCATTAGATTGAGATGTCCACATATGAATATGTTGACTATGATGTTCTTATATGGAAACTGGCGATTAGTGGATCTTTCTCCAGCTGTGAGATCTATAATCTTCAGTGTGGCAACGCACCTGGAGTACCTTCTTGGATGGAGGGAGTTATAAGACCTTTCATTTAACCATCTGATGCACTTCTGATATGGCGCGTCTGGAAGCAGAGGCTGCCAATATAATCTGATCTGCAACGAACTGGACTGATCATTACCTCAGAATGTTTATTTTGCGTGGTTGTGGATGAATCTATTACTCATATTTTTATTCACTTTCCATTTTCTTCTCAATTATGTTGTTATTTAAAAGGGATATTCAACTATTAATTAAATTCTAGTTAGGTCAGTACACTGTTAACCTACGCTATACAAGCAGATTGCAGGTAGCAGGTTAAATCCATGCTCACTGCTGATGCAGTTTCTCTTGTATCATATATCTGGAAGTCCCTCAACTCTATTGTCTTCAATAACGGTAGGCCCTCTTTCAAGGAGGGTGTTTTGGTGATTCATTAATGCATTAAAATTTCTTCAGAGAATCAATATGAATCTATGTATAACGATTTATTTAACTTCCTTCTCTTGAGAACTCTTGGTGTATGTGGAAGGGGGAGGAAGCCCAAACGGTGAAATATATCAGGTGGATTCCACCTATAAATGATTGGCTACAGGTGAATGTGGATGGGGCAGCCTCCGGTGCGCCTGGTCATGATGGATGTGGTGGATTGTTCAGGACTCATTGAGGCTTTGTCAAAGGATGTGTCTTTAATTATATAGGAAATGGTCATGCAATGGAGGCTGAATTATGGGAAATGATAAAGGCGATAAGGTACGCAACTCGTTATGGTTGGCAGATACTTTGGCTCGAATCAGACTCTTCTGTTTCTGTGTAGATTCTGAAGGACCGGTCCATGAATTTCCCATGTAAGATGCTCTCTGCTTGGATAAATTTTCTGAATCTTGTTGAGATAATCTCTTTGGATGTGTATCATGTGTACAGAGAGGCAAATCATGTGGTAGATTCCCTCTCTCAAAAAGAGAAATTATGGAGGCTAGTTCATGTTGGTCATTTGTACTACTTGATTACTGCAATGGTCTAGTCCACAATGATAGAATTAGCACTGTGCAAACAAGGTTGTGTAAGGATCCCCTTTTCTGAGTTGTTTTGTAATGTTTAAACTTTTTTATATATAATTTTTTGGGAGAAGGTACCCACATGTCCATCGGACCTCTTGGTTATTAAGGTCATGTGATTAATTATATGGTATTATTCGATCATTATTTATTCATTCCATATTTATTTTTCTTTATTAATTCAAGTAATCTCACATTATAGTTTACTCGTACAGATCATTTTACCTCACCCCTTTAATTTCTTTTATTTTTTCAAAGGATTTCAAGAAGTCTATTATGACTTATATGTAGGGATAAGCTATGATGATAATGGTGTTCTCGAAAAAATCTATTTATAGTTTATGTTTAAAATATAATTTTAATTTAAAATATTTATCAATTTTATTAGTACTAAAAACTATTCTATCCATTGAGATGTGATTCATTGTAATTATGCTAATATAATATAATAGGTCAATTGAACCATGCTTCTAGAGTTGAGGGGTTATAGTTGGTATCAAAGAAAGTTTATTAGAAATCTTGGGTTCTAGATTTAGGAAAACATATATTAGAAAATGAATCCCTATGACGAATGTTTTAAATATCCTTAAATAAAATTCTCATATTATTTATATATTACATATACCTAAATTTTTTATTTGGGTTATGTGATTCACTAGTTCTTTTATTATACATTATGTTTCATAATGTTATGATCTAATATAGTGTGTTCTGTTTAATTAGAAATAGATCCTAGTGGAATGAATTTTAATATAATCAATTCATGTAATAAATGTAGGTATTTCCCCCTAATAATGATGATGATTTTGTATTCGGAGAAGAAACTAGTGCTGGAAAATTATATCTATACTGGGAAAAATGACTCAGGTTATGAACAATAACCTTACCCATATGTTGAATCTAGATCCACAATACAGTGGAACATTGATAGAACGCTTCAAAAGAAAACAATCTCCGTCATTTGTTGGGACTAAAAATTCATTTGTATTTGAAAAATTGATATTTTACTTAGAAAATACTTATCTCATTTTGGGAACTAATTAATGGGATAAGTTTGTCATGGAATTTTACCATCACTCGGGATATGCGGATCAATGGTGGTTATTTATTTAAAACACAAAGTTAGGGGAATAAATACAAAACATGGAATGAAAAGAATTTATTGAAATTTTCAAATAAAAATATTTTAATCACAAACAATGAGGGGGTATGGAGAGAAACATTTTAACTATGTAGAAAAAAGGAAGAAGATAATGCTTTTATTTTTGAATAAATCATTATAATATTAGAAAGGAATTCTAAATACTATATAAAGAGCCCAAGAAGTAAGATTGATCATTTATTTGATTTTTTAATACATTCTAATGAAGGGAACTCGTTTCACAATAATTCTTATCATATTAGGATATAGTATCATGTGATATCAAGATAGAGAAAGAATTATAAATGGTTTATGAATTCAAAGGTAAGAAAGAGAAGAAGAGAACAATAGATAAAAATACGGATAAATGGAATAGGAATTTTTCCACATGTGATAATTGTGGAAATAATGACCATGGGAAGTGCTTAAAAGTATTTGGTATTGGATATTAGAACATATAAAATGGTCACAAGGAAAAATAATGAATTGGGGAGAAATAAAATAGTGACAATAATTGTTTTTATAGTAGTCAAATGGGGGACTATAAAAATAAATTTCCCAAGTTTCAAGGAAATATAACTCATAAGAAGTAAATGGATAAAGTTCATACTTATGATGTTACTACATATTAAGTGGAATAATTAATGTATTTGTGTTTTTAGATTCATGATTTATGTATTTAGATTATTTTATCAGTGATACTCAGGTAAAATGGACCCTGATAAATATAAAAATTTAATTGTATTTTTACTTCAATAATGATTTTGAAGCATGTATGTTTTAATTAAGGGTTTTAGGAGATCAAGGTATTCCTATATTAGGTATGTGATATTAAGAGTTATATTATTTTGTTTTTGGAATTTAATTTTTTATATTTAGTCATATGTTTACTAAATGTTTGGAAATTGAATACGGATTGAAGTATTTGGAATCAAACATATATTAACTACAAAAGTAATAGATTGAGTTGAACATTGAATATTATTATTTGAGGATAAATTATGATTTATAGGATGATTTGTGATGGACTTGTTTTTAAAATTTATAGGATGAGGGAAATAATTTCGGACCTTATCATTCATCAAAAGTGCTTTAGAAGAAAAATCATGAATATCTATCTCCAAGTGTACTAGATGAAGTTAAAAATAGATAAAAACAAAACCAAAGGATGACATTGTGACATGGAAAAAAATCCAGTAAGTTGTCCTGTGTTCTTTATCTATATAATAATTGAATCCATAAACATTAGGAAATGTATTTTGAAACAAAACTGTTATCTATTTACTTTTATTTTTTTGAAATCAATGTTATTTTAACCAATCATAATATTTCTCTTTTTTGTGATGTTTCACATTCTAATGACCATATACTATATCACTCTTTATCATAAATTGATAGTTATATTTATATTCCATGTCTATGTTTTCACTTTCCAATAACTATTTCTTATTAAAATTCCTAATTTTTTTGGTGACCTTCACATTTCTCTTTCCCTCTTATTAAGAGGATGTTTTATTAACATTTTTTGGAATTGGGTTTCCCGCAATGAAATTTTCAAGAATCAACCAATTATTTTTGAAGTTAAATATAATATTGTGAGGATGAAATTTATTGAATGATGGTATAATGTAACACCTTATGATTTTATCATATGTTTCTTTTTAAATCTAATCTCTTCAATAGCTTACATTTCACACAACACCGAGCTTAAATGAAATGAGATATAAAATTAAATATTATAATTTTAACTCTAGCCATTAAGTTGGTGGCTATGAATAGGATTTAATAACTTATAAAAAAATATTTTATAATTCATTTGTTACAAATTAATTATAAATAAATATAAAAACTAATTTAAATAAATCAAAAGTCTTTATAAAAACTATTTAAAGGAACACAAGTGTGTTTTATAACAATAAAATAAAAAATTAACACTTCGGGTATTATATTAATGATATATATATATATATTTATATATAATATTCAATATAATTATTAAAAATCATTCTATTTATTTTCTAGAAAGGATATAAGAAAAAATAAAATTTCACATATAAAAAATATATTTTTATAAAAAGACAGTTATTCCAACCTTTGATAGAGAACTTTTTTTAAATATAGTTTCTGACACATTAATAAATTTTATTTGAAATAATAAACTACTTATTTGAAATTAAATTATAAAAATTTTCTTATGTTTATTTTTTTTATTTTTTTGAAACCTTTCATTTTTTGATGGATAGTGAAAAAATAATATTTTTTAATTAAAAACTACTTTTTCATCTGAGTTATTTTTTTTGTTAGATTATATTTTGTATTTGTTTTAAATTATAATTATATTTTTTTTATCATTTAATCAAATTTAGATCATTGGACTAAATGTTTCATCGAATTTGGATATAAAAACGTTTCAGTATTTTAAATGTTTTTTACTTTAAAAACCCATTTTCTCGATTCCTAAATGGAATCATTTTCCAAAATTTTGGATTTTAATTTTTTTTAAATGGATTAAATATTTATAATTATAATTCCATGATTATTAAAAAATGATCCCTTTTTGGAAAAAATATTAATAGTAACTTTGTTAATTTTTAGTTCCATGGTTAAGGGTAAATCGTGTAATTAAGGGTAAAAATAATATTATAAATATTATAAAATTACACTAACACTAGTCCTAATTTTATTAAATGATTAATTTTTATCCCTAACATATAAATTATCTATTATGAGACTATTTATGTACTTTTTTATGAGAATATAACCTTTATAATATTATATTCAGTGGAATGTCAATTTTTCCATAGCTTTGTTTTTAACAAGATATATAATTTTAATATGGGATTATATAAGTTATATGTTAGAATATCAATATTATTTAGAAATATTAAATGTTTATCTACACCATGGGAATTTATTTACAATTTTTAGTTATAAAATACTAACAATAATTGGTGACACAATGATTATTCATTCGTTCTTTAATTAATAGAAGAATGAAATAAATGATATTGAATATTTTAAAATAAATATAATTTGATTTAATTAATTTCATGAAATAATTTTGTCTATGAATTTAAAATATTATGGATGATTTAAAATATATTCTTTTAAGATATCATTCTTTTATGATAATTTTAAAAAGTCAAGTTATGAATAATGTAATAATTGACATTATTCATATTAAAAAATAAAAATATTTTAATAAATGAAAAAAAATTATATATAAATTTTAGTTAAATTACTTTAATATTTCATTATATTTCATAAATAACTCATTTATAGGTCGTTTTTCATTTTATTATAATTATATTATCCATCAATCTATAAATTACATGATAACACGGTTAGAATTACAATGGTTGAATAAGGGTAAATGCTAAAAGATATGGATTAACAAATAGTCCAAATATATCTAATTTTTATTTGATGAATTTATTTGGGCCATAAATAATTCTATATTTTATATTTGTATGCTTGTATATATTTTTATTAAAAAAAATTAGTTATATGAATTTAGTATTTTTCATATTTCCAAGTCTTCCCCTATTCTGTCTTATAAAAGGGAACATCTTCATCTCTAGTAATGACTATTGAAAACCTATTATTTTAGAAAATTTAAATGCTAATAACTCAATATAATACCTAAACACATTTTATAGTCATTATTTTACACATAACACACTCTTTATAGGTGTTAAGTTTTTAATCAAATGAGATTGTCTAAAGAAAAGGTGTCATTTTTAATTTAAGTATTTATATTTTATTTATTATTCCAATTCCTTATAATATTATTCAACAATGGTAAAATAACAAATATATAGTCATTAATATATGGATATGTTATTATTTTAATATAAAAACCAAAATCTATCTCCACATTCATCAAATTTTAAAATAATTATCGTTCTTTTTTACAGCGAACTACTGCCTAACAAACCTATATAATTCATATTCCCTCACCATCTGTAATGTTTGTTTATAGTTATGTAATTATAGTTTTTATATGAATTTATTGACATATTTATCATTATAAGAAAATAATATTTTTTTTTCATACCAATCCATGTTCGGAAAACTGATAACGTCGTTCGTACATGCATATGAGTTATCACCTCCACAAGGTGATGTGCTTTTTTTCATCACCACATCACATGGGTGATATATATATATATTTATTTAAAATATTAATATTATATTAATGATATTATAATAATTTTTTAAATATTATATAATACATACCTTCTTTCTATAATGGTCATTGAATAATGGAAAAGTTACTCATGTGTACCGACGGCTTGATATCTACATGATTGTATTTTAAGTCATTTTTCACATCCATATGTAATGGATGGATTTTAAAGTATAATATATGAATAAAATTGACTATTATGTCATTAATATAATTATTTAGATTATGTAATAATGGCCACTTACACTGTAGACGGCATTCTAAATTCATTTGTTGTCTCAAGTACTGATATATCGTCAAAATGTTTAAAATGAAATTAAATAAGTAATTAATAGTTATAACATGATAATAAGTGATATAGAATGAATAATAAACCAGAAAACGGTCATCATGAAATTAAATAATTAAATAGTGTTTATTATTTAGAAATATTTAGATTGTACATGACCAGTCACACTCATGGCAAGAGACTTCATCTCAATCCTCGTTTATTGTGGCATCGTTTGATGTTATACACCATACTTCTTATATGAGGTTCATATATAGACAATTTTAATTATCATGTCATTAATTAATTTATTATAAATTTATTTAATATTTATATGAATGTTATTCTTTCATGTGGGTTGTTTTTTTAAAATCCAATGTGTTATGGGACACAATGAATGTTTAAATATATAATTATCAAATCATTTTATAATAATTTTTATTATTTTATATATATATTTATATAATATTTATTTTAAAATAAATTTTATTTAAATTTTAAATTTTATTCAATGGTTTTAAAAAAGAAATCTTTTTATGTTTTTTATATGGAACGTTTTGACATATAAGAAAATTAATTTTCTATTCTTAACATATACAATGATCATGAAATTACTGCCACAATGGCCATTATTTTATTTTCAACTTATTTTTCAATATTTCACATTTTATTAAATGAAAAAAAAATATTTATCGTTATTTTATTTTGGTATTTGAAATTTATTTTCAATTAAAATTTTTTCTTTGTATTAAAAATGTGTTCCTAAAAGAATATCGTATTTTTATATAAAATTTTTTCTCATATGGGTTTAATAAGAATGTTTCCTAAATAATAATTAAAGGGTATCATATCATTGATTTTCATCTATGTCAACATACATTTATGAATATTTTACTTAATTGAGTTTTACTTCTTATCATACCATTTTCCATACATTAGTAAATTGTTTATGGTTAGTTTTACTGGGGAATTGTTGATATAGCTTGTGAATAGTTATTTATTGTGTTAAGAAGTAATGATTCTATTGTGTTATTTATTCATGTGAGTAATATTGTGGATTTATTATGTGATGGGTGGTGCCTGATATAGCCCCTTGATGGATCTGTATTCTATCAAGGTGAAATCTGTTGGTGAAAAATCCCTAGGATTTGATTCAAAGAAATTTTAAATTTTCAAGAGGATCGATATTGAAAGAAATCATACGGGTTTTTTCCGAAAAAATTAGTCGTTCTCAAGGATGGATCATGATAATTACTATATTGAGGATAGATCGTGATAGTGAAGATTCCAAACATTATGCATTCCTTCATTATTATTATAGTATTTGATTTATTTATTAGTTAGAATATACATGGTCATGATTGATGGTCATGTGATTATTTATATAGAATTATTTGATTCTCTTTTATTATTTATGTATTTTTTATTCAATATTAATTCATGTTGGAATCCATTTTAGATTACCTATATTAATCATTTTATCTCACCCCATTATTATGTTTTATTTTTTCCAATTATTTGATTAAGTCTATTATGACTGATATATAGGGTTATTCTTTTAGAATAATGGTATTATCAAAGAAAATATTTTTTCATTTTATGTTTAAAATGAAATTTTAATTTAAAATATGTACATATTTTACTAATACTACTAAACTATTCTCTCTTTTGGGATTTCATTCCTTTTAATCATGCCTATGTAATATACTTGGGCCCTGGATCCAGGATTCTCAGTCGGGGTGTTACACTTATGTTTGCAGCAAGGATGTGACCTCACTATGAGACTTGGTTTCTAACATTGAGCATATATAGGTTGTTTTTTTATTATGTCTAATAATATGATTGATATACATTCCCATGGGTGAGTTGAATAATCTCATGATTGTTTATGTTTTTTTATTTTGAGGTGTCCTACAATGTATGTGTACACTCACTCCTTCATGGGATCTGGATGCACATGTTATTTACTAAGAATATGATAGGATTTTATTGATGTCCTAGGTGGACCCGGATGAGATGAATATTTGATGTGCTAAACAGACTTCAAAATGATCTAAGTGTTTCTTTTGACTAGCTTCCCCCTTTTTATCAGTAGGTTATGCTCTATTAAGTTGTTTTGCATTTTATTTGGAACATTATATGTATTCTCTATTTCTATTAGAACTCTATAGTGGGTTATCAGTTATGTATGAATTTATAGCACAATATTTTTACATTTATTCATCTTACAGATGTATAACGATGTTATCATGTGTATATGTAATCTTGGGTAAGGACTCCCATGTGTGAGAATAACCTACTCTATCTTGGTCATTATCCCCTTGCCTATTGGTGGTGGTTTTGGTGTGTTATTATCATCATAACTAAAGCTATGTGGGCCCCAGTGTGTCAAGTCATGACAAAGGTGTGTCAAAGTATTGCATTTTAGGACTAGAATTTGGAGATTTTCTTATTTTGGTATTTGGTTTTGGAACTAGGGAAATAGTGTCAAAGTGTATCAAGTTCATATTTTAATCTACGGAACATATTTTTGGCGTGGTCATCGGCATATCCATTCACGAGAACTCAGATGACCTTCTTTATGACTCAGCACATCTAACCACTGGTTTTAGGTAAAATTATAGAATATGCATCATATAGGAATGGGTTGTGTTAAATTTATTTTCCTAATATAATCCCCTTTCAATATATTTTAACAATGGTTTTTCTAGGATATAATTGCATTCTTCCATGAGGATAGATGTCTTTGATTCTATAGTAGGATTTTGGTTATGATCCAATTAGTTATGATGCTTCTATTGGTGGACCTATGTAAGAGGAGCTTCCTCCGACTAGATAGCAAGTGATGTATTGACCCATTAAATAGTACACCAACCCACCATCAGGGGTTTAAGTGTATTCCCCCATTAGGTCAATAATATGTTGATTCTAGTAGTAATAAAAGTTGAAAATTAGGTTTTGAGTATGATTTAAATTTATAGAGATACATATTTCCCCTATCTTGTGTTGAGAATGTCCCCCTTTTAAGGTGGTAGAGGAATGGAACGAGCCTATGGTGTGAGTTTCCTGCTTAGTTAGGAACTATATTGGTAGTGGTCCTAGAAGCGATACTTCTCCTGGGTGACATGGGGAATCAGTGGATCCATGTGTTGGTAATGTTTTATTTGGATTAAGACACATATATAAGAGGTATAATTACCCCACAAAGATGTGTTCTTGGGATGCGATCTAAAACTATGAGGGAGAGTTAGTTCCTCACAGAGTAGATGGTGCTGAGGTGTGGGTCATGGGTCCCTTTTACTTGTATCTTCGAGGACATTTTGGAGTGCTAAGGTGTCATAGAGATCAATGGATGTGATGAATAGGTGGCCAATAGGAGAATAGATTCATATAGTAGGGGTTTTGGCCAAGAATCATATTTTCTTTTGTTTGAGGTACATCATGAGTAACGCCCCGAAAACTCCACTCTATTAATAATAAAAATACTTTTATAGTGAATAATTAATTATGAACTTGTATAAATTATAAGTACATGGCCATAAACATTAAATCATATTATGTTATGTTATGAATTAACATTGACGATTTTTTTAGGTATAGAGTTTTAGAGAATTAAGGCAAAACTATTATATAATAACTCAAATATTAACAAGCAGAGATTTCTACCCAGAATCCATTTTTTCAAAGGATAAAACTCATTAAAACATTATTTAATTTTTAATGATTGAAATATTAATAAATTTATATTTAATTTTTCCTTTATCTTACCCATAGGTATACCCTATATATGAAATTTTTAAAACATGGGATAAGCACAGAAAAATCTCAGTAAGGGATATGAAATATGTATTGAAATAGTTATTCCATAAATATTTTAAACTCATGAAAACATTTTCACAAAATCATATTTTTCACCCATAATTCAAAATTTCATTAACATACCTAATGAAATCATAATATTCCTAAAAATAATTATTCTCAACAATAAATCACAAAGGTAACTTAAAGAATCCATATCATATATACATTGTAGCTTCTACATCTACATATGGAGTAACCTTCATGGTTACGTTCGGAATACGCATCACAATAAATTCTCTCAATATCTTAGGAGAAACCTTATCCTGTAACTTTTTATCATTAAAAAATTAATTAGAGAGCTATCATAGGATCCCCCACCCTTAGTTTATCAAGTAACCACTCGTAAATATAAGTATCTACCAAAAACCATTACATAATCATAACACATAAAACAAGAAAAAAGAAAAAATAACATTTCCACTTTACAATCACATTTTATTATTACAATGTTGCTCACTCATAAATGAAAATAAATTATTTTTAAATAAAAGTGTAAAAAATTAAAATTATCATCAATACATTAAAAAAATATAAAATTGATATATTTTGTTCATAACGTATATGTTTTAAAAATGTTCCATGTTACTGGAATAATCATGATATTTTTTAAAAACAATTAAAACATTTAGAAAGAAGATTTTTTAATGAAAGTTTCCCAAACCTTATTGAAAAATTTTAAAGGAAATAAAATTTTAAAACATTCGTGTGCATATAAATAAATTCTTATAATCAATTTTAAAATCAAGAAATTAATGAGAAATATTTTTAAGATTACATCTTTAGAACATTTAAAATGTTATTTCAGTTCAAGAGTACCTTTCCACTTGACAAAAACATGAATAAAAATCATTATATATTGACATTAAAAATACATTAAATATTATGATAAAATAGTAATTTGTGATATAACATGTTAAAATGGTTATACATACACATTATATGATAGTAAAGTGGAATAAAATCATAATATTCCTCAATTAAAGGGGATTGAGATGAAGTCCCTTACAAATATGATTTTGTTAATAAAGTAGATAAATTATGTTTCTTTACTATAAAAACACATAAATAAATTCCAAATACCATATAAAATTTCTTAAATTAATTTCTCACATAATCATATCATGACATAAGGAAGATATATAAGTTAAACCCAAAGAATAGAAATTGTGTTAAGAAATACCCTTACCAAGTTCGTATCAATGACATAAGAATTTATCAATGGGGAAATTATGTGTATCCAAAGTATATCCCCATAAAATTAAGTATAAATTACAAAATAAATAAATAAAAAGTGATTCAACACATAATCATGGCATTATATAATCAACAAAAAATGTGTAAACCCCAATGAGTGGAAATTGAGTTGAGGAATTCCCTTACCTCGAGTCTGACATGTCTTGTACTTCCATTATCATCCGAAATAATTAACATAGGATAAACTACCCATTATTTTTTAAGATATACAATTTTATTATTGATTTTATATCCTTTATTAAATTTTTATTACAATTACATAATTATTTATGTTCATGTCGAATGTTTTGTTGATATTTGGTTCTTGAGTTGACAATGAACTTTGTATGATGTCAAAAGTCCATGTGGACATAATTAAATTATATCTGACAAATAAAACATTGTATATATATATATATAATATAATATATTCACAATATATTTATTTATAATAATCTCTTATGGAAATTAAAAACACTGTTCTTGGACACAGTAGGTCGTTCGTACGCATTAACGCTGTTTTCATTTTTCTTATCGTATTCAAAGAGAGAAATTAAATGAAAGGTATGTAAATATGTATAAATATATAATATAGTTACATCAGTAATAATATTTCACTTATATAATATATTTTTACTAAAACAATCCTTAATTCATTCCAAGTGATTTGTGAACGAATCTTGTTTTTTTGAAAAGGTTGTAGTCCACACGTCTGCAAACAAAGTTATCATATAACAACAATATGGAAAGCTGGAAGTTATGTTTAATTTAAAATTTATAGAATATTAAATATGTTATTATATAAATATTAAAATATTTTTTCTCCTGAAATATTGTTTTAATATTTTCTACAAATGTGGTAACGAAAAAGGAACAAAAAAATTATTCATGGAGGTGACTAACCAGCAGAACTTGCACAACAATTTTGTTTCATTGAATAAGAGAGGGTGAGAAATACATTGGATAGAATATATTTCATTAGAAACATAAAACTATAGTGTATACATTATTCTGGATTTATCTTGCATTTATGGATAATTGAGGTGATGATAAAAAAAAGAAATTAAGAGAGGTTCATTGAGAAAATTACCTCATGAATATCCCCTCCATAAAAGACTCTTAAGGAACATGTATTTTGTATTTTTGTGAGACAAAAAGAACTAGAACGTTATTATAATGATTTAGATAGGTTTCATTAGATATTTTATGAGATAAAAGGCTTTGTGGGTTGAAATAGGGTGGTGAAGAGGTGGTATTTATACTTGAGGAGAGGTGGGTTCAAGTGATTAATTTATTGATTATGTTATATTAAAAGATAATGATATAGATATGTAATTAAATTACACAACCATAGATATTAATTAATGTTTTATAGGAGTTTTAAGGTCAAACCACAACTCAAACACACGTTAAATGTTGTTGTTTTTAGCTATGTTAAGATTTTAACTTTTATCTTTAACCCCTGTCAAAGTTTTACTTTTATGAAGGCAAATAAGTTTTTACCATTGTAAAATTTTTATACCTAAAAATTATATTGAAATTAAAACACATTTTGTACCTTATGATTCAAAATATGAAATATATTTTACCAAATTAAAACCACATTTTTGGGAAAATTATATTTAAAATTTATTTCATAGATAAAACAAAAAAGCGGGTTTTCAAAGTGAAACATGCAAAAGATTGAAATGTTTTTATATATAATATCAATTTGAAATTAATTTCAATGACCTAAATTTTATTAAATGATAAAAAAATATCCAAATATACTTTATAACCTATTAAAAGTATATTTTAATAATTGAAATAAATTAGATGAAAATCTAGTTTTGAATTAATACACAGTATTTTTAAGTGTTCATTAAAATTTGAATTTTATGAGAAAAATATCAAATAATTATCCAAAATAAATTTTGATGTAATTTATAAAAATAATAAGTTTATAGATTCAAATATAACTTATTTATGTGTCAAAAAAATGATTTGCAATGGTTTCTCCTTCAAAATGAGGCAAAACATCATTTTTTTAAAACAATTCTTTTATCAAAAAATTTGAATTTCCTATAATATAATATCTAGAAAACATATAATAAAAATTTTAAAAATTAAATTTCGCCTATTACATATATATTTAATTAATAAAATTTATTATGAGTGATTTTATTATTTTATAAACTAACTTTTTTAAATTTATATAATTTTTTAGAAAAACACGTCCTTTATATTAAATTGGTTTTTATTTAATTTCCTAATTAATTGTGGTGACCAATGAATAATTATATAAACATTTTTAAACCATATTTTCATATTTCATTTAATCCATCTTATTCCAACCATTCGAATGGCCAAGTGACAACTATCGTACGATTCATAACCATTTTTTGAACGGCTTGTTTGGTAAGTTGTGGTGCGCTCGAACTCGATCTTGAATGTAGAGCAAGATATTGAATTATTTTCATGAGATAATGTAATATGAAATCTCGGGGTGTTACATTCTCCCATCCTTCAATAAATTGTGTCCTCTCAATTTGAAATTTTTGTTCGAAAATAAAAAGTTAAAAATAGAAAAATACATTTGTGTAAAACCCACATCGGAAATTGGGTTAATACAATTTAGTCTTAATAAGTGGGAAAGGGAATGAAAATGTTACCACCAAATTATGATCTTGATTTAGAGAAAATTGGTGGAAATTAGAGATGCATAATTGGTGGAAAAACATAAATATTTATAGGTAGTGACTGAGGTCATCAATCACAAACTAGTGTCTAATTGAGGGCCTCAAAGCCATCAATCAATGATGATTTAAAATATAATCGGTTCAACAAAACATAAGGTATTAGGATTATAGATTTTTGGTTTTAATATCCCTTATGTAAAGTTTAATAATTAATTTAATCATAGAATAAAATGAGAAAAAAATATTCTTGAAAATTAGAGTTTCATCCATCAACTAATTTCTACCACAAACTCATCTTTCAATCCAATAGAATTCAAAAAATTTCTATTTATTATAATCTTATAGGGTTCCAAAAATGATGAATTTATAATTCATTTGTCAGACAATTTAAAAATACAACATTATAAAAACTAGGACAAGACATTGTCCATTGGTAGGTGATCCACCCTTGTCACCCTTCGGTTGCAGGTTCAGGTCTCGCAGCCTTGGCATGCGCGATGGGTTATCGCCCGACATCCAGGTTATCATTTTTATGATAATCCAAAAATAATCTTAAGAAATTATTTAACCTTAAATATAACATCCAATGTCAATCGTAATCGATTCCAACCTTTAGACTTATCCAAAATACTACTGTCCAAACTCACAGTCCAAAATTTATATGGAAGGTAAACACAATGAATAATTTTTTTCACGTAACAACATGTGAATAACTTCATCATGTATTCTTTTAAAATATGGTAACACCCTGAATTACCATAAAACCTTATTTGTTACATTAATTATCCCATATTACTTATAGAATACAAGATATACTCCTTCTATCCAAAAATTTTGTAAACTCCAATAATTATGGAATATACAAATTATTAATCAGTTTCAAAGTAGTCAAGAATATTCAATATATTTTATCAAAAATAATCCTATATTATTCCGAAATAAATACCTCAGTATCAAAACCATATTATGGTTTATCTTTTTCTCAACCATATATTTTCCAAAAAAATAACATGTTATTGATTAAATTTTCTTGGTTCCATACAATCTCAAGTCCTTAATGAAATATTACTACAGTATAATTTTTATGTACTATATAATTATTATAACATGTATATCATTAATACAATACTCAAATGAATCAATACATTAATAACAATATAAGAACTATAATCATTCCTCTTCATCTTCGGTAGTATCATAACTTTATTATTATCCAATAACATCATTTGGAGTATACTCTGATGATTTATATATTCATTCACGTAATGTCCCAACTCCTTGAAGATGAAGTATTGTACATTAGAAACCTCTTTCTTACCCTTGTAATCACGTACTTGGTGTCCTTTTTCTCCGCACTTATAACAAAACTTATATTCCCTTAAAGCATTTACCAAGGAGATTCTTTCCACAGTTATCTCATGTAGGAAATCATTTTCCCCCTCTTCACTTTATCCATCATTCTCTCCTCCATAATTTTCTTCCCTTTAATCCCTTCAAAGCCACAGGACTCAGAGAATTATTTACTTATCTTATTAACACATCATACTTTTTTTTCATATGATGAGAATACGTGGGGGACTATTTCCCTTCTAAATGTTGGATTAATACCATGAAAGATATGATCCTTCTTAATCTTTCGATCATGCGTATTGCTGGAATTATCATTCCTTCTACTAGGAACCATTTCATAAAAATGGCATAAACTTGTTTAGATTATGAATCAAAATACATAATTACAAAATTTTAAAATACCTAATGTAAATTAAAAAGATTATGCATATAATATATAATCATAAAATGTTTTCTTTGAGGTAATATATACTTTTAAATCCTTCATAATGGCTTGTAATGAAAATGTGAATTTTCTTGAGTATATCCCCTAGGAGTGTCGTAACCAAGAGTGCCGCAAGGACCATTATTTTGTACCAGGATACCCCAGGTCAAGACCGAAACTCCTTGTCGGTGTTTTCACTCCTTGGTACATCTGTTCTAGAGCCACCTCTACCTGGTCGTATACAAATAGGGATGTATTGATTAAAAAATACACAAAATCTCTATATTACCAATATTCTAGGAAATTATTCTATACCAATACTCAAAGTCTATATTATGATAATTTTTTATAATAAGAGTTTATCTAAATATATATAAATTTTTTTTGTTAAACTTCCTCTGATACCAATTGTAAATCCCCGATCCCAGAAGACCAGAGTTGATGCATTATTTTAATACATTGGCATGATTACAAGGAATTAAGTCCCGATTGACCGATCTTTTTAGCAGTCTTGGAAAAAATATTACATACATTAACCACACATTTCGATTTCAATCAAAAACCTCAACATAGATATTTCTTTGAGAACACCATTATTACCTTTATATTAAACCTTCATATCCTTCATAATACACTACTTGTAATCCTAGTAAAATAGAACATAAGGGGTGAGTTCATATGCTCAGTACGGGTAAATAATTTAGGAGAATCTAAAAACATTTAGGGAAAGATGTGGAATAAAAATAACAGACATTTTAATCATAATCATGAACATAAGATGGAAAAATTAATTCTAACATCACCATATAAACATGCACATGCATATTTTACTTGTCGAATAATCTCTTGTAATAACTAATTTCATAATGAGGAAATGCCTAAAGTCTGACATCATTACAATATAGTCAAGTCCTTGTGCAAAGACTACAAATAAATGTTTTTTCAAGGCCTTAAGGAAAGACACTATTTTGTCTCATTAGACCTACCGATGCATCGAGGAGCTATAGAGGGCTCCACCCGTCACTTGTTAAGTCCACTACATTCCTTATATAAAAAAGTTGAAACATTACATAAACATTCATATCAAAACTAGAATAAGAAATGTCATTACATTAACCATAATCCATAAATGGTATAAAAATATAACATTCAAATAAAAATATATCATAACTTATTCAATAAAATATGTAAGATTTTATTATAAAAAATCAACATCAATTAAGAATAATATCCAGTAAAGAAATCTCACATAGTTGTAAATGATCAGCAAAACTTTTTGAGAGAAATATCCCTTTTTGTGTAATCATTTAAATGTCACGAATTTATAAAGGAGACAATTTAAAAGAAATTTTTTAATCAAAGTTTTTTATACCACTTTGAAACATTTGAAATGATTTATCATTTCAAAACATTCATATCCATATTAATAACTCCTTAAAATCATTTTGAAAACATGGACTTTAATTAAAAGGAATTTGAAAGATAAATCATTAAAACATTTAAAATGATGATCAAGTTAAATAGACCCTCCCATAAAACCTTAAAATATTCCTTTGGAAAAAAATTTATAAAATATGGTCAATTATTATAAATATTTCCCAATAAATACTTACACCCAATCAATCTCAGACAATAATGATATTGAGGAAATAACCCTTACCTTGCACTTTCTTTTGGTAAAGAGTACATTTAACCTCTTGTATAATGACCATATTATGTTATTAAATTATAAAAAAACCAAATTCATATTTATTATATAATACATTATTAATTTATGACTCTATACTACCCATTTAATAATTATTTCCATGTTATATTAACATTTCGGTTAATAATCGCTTTCATTATCGTACGTGTTTTAACTTGTTATTCTTGATCAAATCATCTAGATCATGATTTAAAAACATCAATAATATAACACATTATTTATATATCATATATATTTAGAATATAAATATGTATAATAGATAGAAATATTAATTGGACAACACTGTTTTTAGAGATGGTAGGTCGTACGCACGCATAAACGTTGTTTCTGTTTTCATATCGTATAGAATGGAAGTAAACGAATAAGATATATGTAAGTAAATACATACATATATATATATATATGTGTCAATTAAGTATAATTATTATGTCATATATTACATACTTATTAATAATATATATTTTTATAATCATCATTGAATGGTGAATGTGGAAAAAATCTCATTGCGTCTTGGAGACGGTAATCCGTACGTACGCACGAGTGACAATATCATTATATTGGTGGAGAAACTGTATGAAATTGGATGTTATATCAAATATAAAGATTCATTAACATCTTATATTTATTATTGAAATAAGTTATACTTATTATTATACCCATACGAACAATAGAGTGTTTGAATAACAAACTACACCACGACATGGAGACGGTAAGCCATACGTACGCACGTATGGTGACATTGCCATTTATAGGATTGATATAATAATTAATAAGGTTTTAACATCTTTATAATAACATCAAAGTACGTATGAGGTAATGGATTTAATATTTTGGTATGGAAACAACAAAGAAAAGGGAAGTGGAAGAAGAAAAGAACTTGAAAGTGGGTGGTGAAATTATTTACTCTTCTTCAGGTGTTTCCTTTTGGGTTAATCAAAAGGGCTCCATAGGTTTCCATTATGTTCAGATTAATGACTCTAGGTTGATTTGGGGGAAGTTTGGAGGATATTTGTGTAGGGTTTGGCTGAGAAAAATAGCATTGGAGGTGTGATTTGGATAGATGTGGAAGTGCCCTTTTATAAGAGGGGTGATGGTCACTTTAGGAAAAGATTGAAAAATTAATTTATTATACAATCATATTAGGTTTATAATTCCTCAAAATGAATTTATTTAAAGAATTAGGTGGTTATTGGTCTAAACCATTCAACCAATAGGTTTTAGACAAGTTTAGTTTACTATTTAACTTTACCTTTTAGATCTTACTCTTAGTTATATAGTTTAACTTTTATTGTGTCTTCTTTATTCTTACACTCTATGGTTAATAAACTTACTCTAAACATAAAAGAGAACCTAAAGTGGTTCATTAATGACAGATATAATATTATTTTTAGACGTTTGGTCTAACCTTATATTTTTAGGAATATTATATCAACCAATAATACAATATTTATTTTAAAAATTAATTTATGTCAATTTTGACACTATTTGTTTTTATAAGTCATAACAACATTATCACTTCAAAAAAAAATTCTAATCAATCAAAAAATGTCATATTAACCTATAAAATACGTTTATGTCATCAAAACCTTTTAATTATATTTAATTTAATATTTATAATACCATTTATTTGATTCGATCATTAATAATGTAATTATTGCATCATCATTATGTCATAAATAAATTTAATTATTTATTGTATAAAAATTATAAATAAAATAACATGAGGTAGGAAATATTTTTAGCCTTCTAATTAATATTTATAGTCAAATCTATCTTATGTATAACCCTATATTAAAAATGGTTTAGTTAATAAATTTGAATTTAACATGATTAACTCTTCCTTATATAAAATAATAATAAATTTCCAAGTCTAATAAAAGTGGACCCAAAGGATCATATTTTATTCATAAGGATGTTATTGGTCTAATTAAACTTATCTAATAGAATTATTACATGTGTTAGGGTAATTATAATATCAATTTTACCTTTAATTACTCTATTTACTTTTAACCGTGGTAAATAAAAGTCAAAAGTTACTATTCACCAAAAAATTTCATCTTATTAAATGACATTTTACTTAATTATATTAATTGTGTCTCTCAGATTTTTGAAATTCAACTCACAGATGTGGTAAAATTATGTTTTATGAAAATTTTCAAATGCACATAGAAGGTGCGTAAAAGACGGTAAAAAAATTAGTGAAATTTTATATATCTAAACCTATTATAAAATGACTCCAATGAATTATATTGAACATATATAAGGATTATGTATTCATTTTGAGCTAAACTAAAATAATATAAAATAACTAATTATTTAAATAAAAGTAGGTTTTAAACAGTAATGCAATGTTTTTCACTATTCATCAAAAATTGAATGTTTTCAAAAAAATACCAAAAACTCATCCTAAGCTAATTTTGATATTAAAATTAAAAAATGAAATATATTTTAACAAATTCAAAACATAGGGGTTTGATTTATTTATTTAAAATTAATTCTCGTTGTTAAAACCAAAAGGCGGGTTTTTAAAAAGTAAAAACTTTTAAAAGATTGAGAAGTGTTTATGTCAAATTTAAAAGTAAAATTACATATAATGACCTGAATAGTATTAAATGATAAAAATATAATCTAATTATACTTCAAAACCATTCACATGAATAATTTAACACCATAAATTATTTCAATTAAAAACATTGTTTTCAATTAAAACATGGTATTTTTCAAAATATGAATGTTATCAGTAAAGTGAAAAAAATTTATCAAAACTAAATTTTTATGTCCCGATTATAACGGAGAATTTAATTTCATTAAATTGAATATATAAAGGTGTCAAAAATTGTATTTAAAAAGGGTTATCCATTAAAATCCGGTAAAATTTCATTTTTTGAAAAATAATTCTTTTATCTGAGAAAATGAATTTGTTCTTATATAATGTCTAAGAAACACATAATATGGATGTTAAAATTATATATAATTTATAAGACACAAAATGAAGTTAATACTATTCCTAACACCTTTTTGAACGGCTTGTTTGGTAAGTTGTGGTGTGCTCGAACTTGGTGTTGCATGTAGCACAAGCTATTGAATTACATTAATGATATAATGTACTATGAAATCATGGGGTGTAACATTACACACTGTGAATATCATATCACACATTGTGTAACCCATTTCAAATGGTTCAACATGTAAAAGGAGTACATACCAAGGCATATAATTCCATGTTTCTTAGGGAACACATCATTTACATAATAGATTACAGGGTCTTAGGAACGTTGAACATTCAATGTTTTATCCAGGACCCAAACCACTGTGTCACTTATAGTTCACCATGTGTACACTAGAAGATACATTGAAATGACCAGTGTACATAGGAATAGGCTATAGTACTTGGGCTGACCAAAAGGCATGCTGAGTTCTAAACTAGCCTCTACCCATAATATAACCCTAGTGGCCACACAATGTATTTTTATAAAAACATATCATGTGAGATAGTAATACATTTGTAGTTCCAGAATCAATGAAATATTTCGTGTATCCAAACGTACATTTATTGTACTTATTCAAGAGAATGTAGAGTTATTTCTCCTCTTAGTTCATCTCTAGTGAGATATTGGGTGTGTTCCCCTGATCTATATCTATGTGGGTGTATTACATCATTATGTCATTTTGGAGTTTGTTTTATCAATCTAAATACATTATAGTTTACAGTGAAGTGTTTTATAGTGCATTGGAAGAGATTCCTTTAAGGGCCTAGAGTAATAATCCCTTTGTGAGGACCTAGGGGTTCATCCTCATTCCCATCATCTTGTTCCCTAGGTAATTTTTTAGGAATCATATGACCATATTTCTGGGCATGATACCCTATCTGGAGGTCCATTCAAGTAAGATTCAATTATTCCCCATAGTCACAAAGTGTACTACCCTACATGTGTATCAACATATTTGTTTCTTCCAATGAGTTTTAGTCTGATCTACTATGTATCTTGTAATTCCCCAAACCCAATTACACAGAGTCTGTGCACTATTACACAATATTTTCATGATCAGAAAAGATCAAGTCTCGAATGACCAATTAATTTAGTATCGTTGGAAATACTAGATACATTCATATGGTTTACATTAAATCATAAAATGAAAAAATACAACAAATTTTTTTCCATATACCACACTCATATCCCCTCAGACTGTCCCTGCAGGTCAGTCATAAAATACATCATCGCATCCTAGTAAAAATAAAACATAGAAAGGGGTGAGCTTAGATACTCAGTAAAGATAACTATATAACGAAGAATTTCATATATAATAATAATCATTTAAGGCAATGTATATGACTAAAACAAAGTCCTTTACACATGATCTTTAGCATAATATTCCCAAGATAAAATCAAAATAGTTCCATTTACTTACTCACATTGATATTCTACTAGTCGAATAATCACATGCAATATCAATATCCACTTTCATAATGATAGAATGCATAATGACAGACTTTCATAACTACATAGTCAAGGCCTTGTTCCAAGACTACAAATAAATTTTTTTCAAGGCCTTGTTCCAAGATAATAGGTTGTCTCATGAGACCTACTGATGCATCAAGGATCTATAGCGGGCTCCACCCGTCACATACTATGTTCAACGCATTCTTCATTTGAAAAGGTATAAAAATAATATAAACATTCATATTAAAACTAGAATACGAAATGTAAATACATTATCCATATACAATAAATGGTATAAAAATAACACATCCACAGTCAAACACATCACAAAACCTTAAATACAATATGGATTTTTTGTATCATAATAGATCAACTTCAAATAAATATAAAATCCATCAATGGACGTTGACATAGATGAAATCAAAACTTTTTTAGGGAAATAACTCACTGTATTTTGAGATAATTTTAATGTAACATAATTATAAAAGAAAACATTTATATTTGATAATAATATTAAAATCTTGTATGGGAAGCTTCAATGAGGTTATTATGGCGGAAAATAGCCACACCCATCGTAAAAGTTAAAAAACATTTGTACCTTAATTCTATCGAAAAGGTTGTAAAAACCATGTTTGGAAAACGGCAAAAACATTAATTTATAAACATATTATAAAATGTAAAACAAGGGTAAAAATAACATTAACCCATAGTATATAAAATAGTAATAATTTTATGTAATATATTTTTAAGAAACATGGATGTGGATGATAAATAAGTCCTAGTAGATACTAACGTAAAACCAACCTCTAATAATAAAGAGATTGTGAAATTAACGCTTACCTAGTAATATTCTTTAGTTGAGGGTAGGTTAATCTTTAGTATAATGGTGAAATAATTGTTATTAAATTATCAATGATTCATATAAATTAATATGATATCATATATGAACTTTTAGTATTTCTTTGTTAATAATATCTTTGTATTATCACTGTTTCAGGTGTTAATGGATTGGTTTTTCTTTATATTATTTGTTATGTCAGTAATATTTGTTATGGATGGGATGTATCGTATTTATATTCAGAATGATATAATGTCTATAAACATTATTTTTAATCATCTAATGAAAGTTAGTTTTTAATGGATACGACGGGGAATTAATCTCATCGCGTTCGTGGAGACGGTAATCCGTACGTACGCACGAGCGACAATATAATTGTATTGATATTAAAATAATATATAATTGGATGTTTTATAATATATAAAGAATAATTATAATGTTATATTTTTTATTTACATCAATTACACATCATTATTATACCCATCCAAATAATAATGTATTGGATAAAAATTACACCACAACGTGGAGACGGTAAGTCGTACGTACGCACGTATGGTGACATGTAATTCATAGGATAGATAGAATAATGAATATGGTTTTAACATATTTATAATAACATCACATTATGTATAAGATACTGGATTTATTATATTATAATGGAAATAAAAAAGAAAGATGAAGTGGAAGAAGAAAGGAACTTGAAAGAGGTGATGAAATATTTACCTATTCTTCGGGTTCTCCCTTTTAATTTGATCAAAAGGGCTACATACGTTGCCTTTCTGACTAAAGTAAGTCCCCTAGGATGAAGGTTGGAAATATTATAGGGTATTTGAGTAGGGTTTGGCCAAGACAAATGGATTTGGTGGTGTGAATTTGAGATAAGGGGAAGTGCCTTTTTATAAGAGGGGTGAGGGGCATCTTAGGAAATGCTACAAATATTATTTTATAATAAAATCATTTTCGGTTTCTAATGGCTCAAAAATAAATTATATAAAATCTAGGGTGGTTATGGGTCTAAAAACACCAAACAAATGAGTTTAATATAGGTTTGGGTCATTATATTAACTTTATCTTTTAGATTTAACTCTTAGTTATATAGTTTGAAATTTACCATGTATCTTTGTATTTATATATTATATTGTTAATAAAAATACAATATACTTCCAATAGAATCCCAAGTGGTTCATTAATGATAAACCTATCATTATATAAGTGTTTTGGCTGAACCTTATATTTTTAGGAATAGAATATCAATTAATAATTTAATATTTGTTTTAAAAACTCTTTTATGTCAATTTTGACCCTACTTGGTATTTTTTTTCTAATTTCATAACAGCATTATTACTTAGAAAAAAATTCATCTAAACAGCCCTAATATGTCACATTAACCTAGAAAATTAGTGTAATTCTAAAAAAAATCTAAAATTACATTTATTTTGATATTCATAATATCATTTATTTTAGTATTTCATTAATTAGGTAATTAATGCATCATCATTGTGTCATAAATAAATTAAATTATTTAATTTTGAAAAATATATATAAAATACCCTTATATCGGAAATATTCTTATCTTTCTAATGAATATTTATAGTCGAATGTAACTTATGTATAACCCTATATTAAAAATGGTTTAGTTATTAAACAATGAATTTAACACTTTAAACTCTTCTTTGAATTAAATAATAATAAATTTCCAAATCTAATCCAAGTGGACATAAAAGATCATATTTTATTCCTAAGGTTTTTTTTGGTATAATTAAACTTATCCAACAGAATTAGGACTTGGGTTAATGTAATAATTGTCACGACCCGAACTCGGGGCCCGTGCCGTGACTACCCCAAGCCCGCCTTCCAGAGGCCAGGGGCTGGCGACTAGCACCAAGGCGTAAAATCCCGGTAAACAGGGAAGGCATTGCCTTTATAAGTAACAACCACCACAGAGTCAGCAAGCGGAAAGTAACTACAAAGTGCAGAAAAGTAAAGGGGGCCGGAAATACAAGCCCAACTGTAAAGTACAACTGAAAAAGTAAAGGACAGCAACTGAAGAAAAGACGGCGGCCTCGTGTCGTCCACTGGCAATCCCACCTGAAGGGTGGGTACAGATAGCCTCCAGGCTCCTCGGGTCCCACGTCCCCTCCGAGCACGTCCCGCCCAGTGGTCCACCTCCAGGTACCGTCCTGCCCCACGCCCCAACCGTGATCAGCGCTGTCCGTCGTCTGCATCCAACACAACAAGGTGCGGGCATAGCCCGTGCAGGAGTGAGTATAAGCTACTCAGTAAGGACCCCGAGACCCCTGTAGGTCTCCCGAAATCCACAAAGGATATAGCACAAAAGAAAGATGCAATCACGAAGTAACATCTGACTCGACTTAGGTATATGCCCATGCATATACCTAAGTCCCCAATTCTAGCTCTGCTCACGAGCTCAAGAACAACTCAATCCACAAAGGAAAGAAAGACTCAAATCCATAAGGAGAGTAAACAGTAAATCCACAAAGGATAGTTCAACACAATCCACAAAGGAGAGTAACATAAGATTCAGCTCAACCAGGTATACTTTTTCAGATGACGTCAAAGATGATCACTGATCCATCTAAGTCGTCGGACCCACGAAGGATCGATAGGTACTAACCCCCGCAAAAGACCCACATAGGATCGGTCTCACACAGAACCTGTAGGCAGTGGCTCACACAGAACCGGTAGTAAGGACCCACATAGGATCGGGCTCACACAGAACCTGTAGCACTGATCCACGTAGGATCGCTGAGTGCAGTAGTCGACGCAGTCCACTGAGGATCTCTGCACAGTCGTCGCCGCAGTCCACGAAGGATCTCTGCTCTGCCGTCGTCGCAGTCCACGGAGGATCTCTGCTCTGCCGTCGTCGCAGTCCACGGAGGATCTCTGCTCTGCCGTCGTCGCAGTCCACGGAGGATCTCTGCTCTGTCGTCGAAGTCACAGCCAGCGCTAGGGTTCCCGCACATAGCGAGCTCGTTTAGGAGGGTCCGCTCCACGAGCCGAGAGGCTGATACATCAACTGACACGTAGTCCGAAATTGATGTATCCAAAAGTTCCGTAACGACAACAGGATCTCTACGCAACAGACGGCGCGTCAATCGGACGCCCGGTCTGAGAGTTATTGGCATTTTCGTCCCAGGGGCCCGGTTGGTTTTTAGGGCAAAACCAACCCGACCGTACTCCGCCTGTGTCCGATCCTCGGGCGGAGTATGCCAAAAGTTCCGTCTCACTTAGAGGAAACAACCACAGCTGACGGTACGTCGATCGGACGTCCGTAGCTCAAGTTATGAGCGTTTCCGCTCCGAGGGCCCGGTTGGTTTCGTGTACGAACCAACCCGGCCGAACCCAAAGTCTTCCGAAACCTTGAGTATAATATACCGAAACGACCGTATCGATCCAAGGATCGCGTAGCCGCTGACGGTTCGTCAATTGGAGGTCCCAGGCCCAAGATATGGGCAAAAGACCGAAGAAGGCCCGAAAACGGGGGTTCTGGGTCCGGGGCGACCAGGCCCGAACCACCCCTGGGTCGGCCGAACCGGGTCGGCCTGGGCGCGGCCCGGCCGACCGGACCGGCCGGCTCGGCTTCGGCCGAGCGGCCGAAGCAACCGCCGCGGGTTTGACCCGCGACTTGGAGGAAAACGCGGCCCCGCGGGGGGCCGCCTGTCACGCGGACGCGGCCGGGCCGCCGCGTCCCTCCCCGGTTCCGCGCGGCCGCGGAACCGGCCGCCGCCGCCACCGCCGTCTTCCGCGGGCCGCCGGAGTTGCTCCGGTGGCCCGTTTGGCCTCCCGTCTGCGCCGTTTCTCCTCCAGGGGGCCGATCTTCACTGCGGGATCAACGGATCGCCCTTGCCGCACGGTTCATCGTCGTCCGCCAAATCCGCACAACAAAAGATGGGCGGAGGGTTGCCGGGTCTTGTTCGTTAGACCCGCACCCTCCGCGTTAGTCATAAACAACGGGAGGAATAGAAACAACCAATCACCAATTTTAAATGAATTTAAAATTGTTCCGAGATCGGGTTCTTTATTTTAAAAGAATAAACACGGGAAATAAAAAAATATTCCAATCAACCCTTACCTTGTCGTCGTCAGACGGGGGATCGTCGCGGGATTGCTCGTCGCGGAAGAAGGGGGATCGTCGCGTCGTCGCGGTATCCGGCGTCGCGTCGCCAATCTCCGGATCAAGATCAAACAGATTTAATTAATTAAATCCGTTGTTATTGAAAATTAAAAAGGGAGAATTTAGAAGATTCGATTCTCACCTTTAACCGCCGATCGTAGGTTTTGCCGCGGAAGAAGAGGTGCCGAAGAAGAAGAAAGTCGCGGAAAAGCTTGTCGACGTCGCGGATCACGGCGTGCGTCGTTGAATTCCGGTCGCCGGCGTTCTTCGCGTTCTTCGCGTTCTTCGCGAAGAGGGGAGATGAAGAAACAAAGGTTCTCTCAAATCCTTTCAAAGGATTTTTAGGTTGGTCTTATTTTATAAACATGCCAACAAACGCAAAAGCGTAAGTAACGACCCATCAGTTCGTTGAATTAATTCAACGAGCGAAACAGCCCATTTAATTCACGAAATAAACCACTCAATTAAATGGTCTGTTAAGAATTTAAGAAAACGCGTCGGTTGACTTTTCAGTTACTTTGACGGGTTTTCGCGGGTGCGTTACTTAGCGAAAGAAACGGCGGGGCTCGTGCGGGCCCCACCTCACAAATATCCTACCAAGGGGGTAGGATATTTCTGGATAGCATCCTATCCAGTTCAACTCAGATCAAGCCGCCTTTAAGTGGCTTCAAGTGGCTTCCAAGCAGCTTAAGTGAAATAAAATAAAGTTGTCGCACAAATTTATTTTATTTCTGACTTAAAGCCCCGAAATTTAAAAACCACGTCTGAGCAAACGCAACTCCGGAAGAGGCGTTTCTAACAAATACCGGCGCTGCGATTTCATCGGTGCCCTCAGAATTCGATTCCGGGCACCGGTTCAAAAGATAGAAAAACCCGCTCGTCCGTTCACTGAACGTACCCGAGCCAAACTTCGGAAATTGATTCCGGGCACACCGGGCCTCGGAATCAGGTGTCGTCTGAAACTGCGCTCTTGTAAAATTCCAAAGAAAATTAAGAAAAAAAATTTCCTTGAAATTTGCGGGTCTTTACATTACTCCCACCTCAGGGATTTACGTCCCCGTAAAGATACATCAAAAACTAGGGGAACAAATGGGGGTACTGAGCACGCATCTGAGCCTCCCGCTCCCAAGTGCTCTCCTGGAGGTTCCCGTGCTGCCATCTGACGCGCACAAGAGGAATCGACCGCCCACGTAGGACCCGCTCCTGTCAATCCTCGATCTCCACTGGGACCTCCGCAAAAGTCGCCCCATCGTCCACGTCCAGCTCCCCAAAGTCGATGATGTGCGTCGGGTCGTGCAAGTATCTCCTCAGCTGAGACACGTGGAAGACGTCGTGCACCCGGTGCAACTGAGGTGGTAGAGCCAGGCGATAAGCCACCTCTCCTATCCTGCCGAGGACCTGGAAAGGCCCGATGAAGCGTGGAGACAACTTGCCGCCTCGGCCAAATCTCTGTAAACCACGTCGAGGTGAGACACCCAAAAAGACGTGTTCGCCATCCTCGAACTCCAGTGGCCTCCGCCTCCTGTCAGCATATGACTTCTGCCGGCTCTGAGCTGTCCTCATCCTCTCCTGGATGATCTGGACCTTCTCTGTCGTGGCTCGGACCATCTCTGGTCCCACGAGTGCTGACTCCCCAGTGTCTGTCCAGCACAACGGTGATCTGCAGGGTCTGCCGTACAACGCCTCGTATGGTGCCATCCCGATGGTGGAGTGGTAGCTGTTGTTGTACGTGAACTCCACCAAGGGTAGGTGGTCCTCCCAGCTGCGACCAAAGTCAAGAACACATGCACGAAGCATGTCCTCGAGTGTCTGTATGGTCCTCTCAGTCTGACCATCCGTCTGAGGGTGGAAGGCTGTGCTCAGATGGAGCCGCGTCCCGAACGCCTCCTGCAACCCCTTCCAAATCCGGGAAGTGAAACGAGCATCTCGATCGGAGACGATAGATGATGGCACCCCGTTAAGCCGTACGATCTCCTGGACGTAAAGACGTCCCAAGCTCTCTACTGATCCCTGCTCTCTGATGGGTAAGAAGTGTGACGACTTGGTGAGTCGGTCGACAATCACCCAAATGGAGTCGTGACCTCTGGAAGTGCGTGGATGTACAGTCACGAAGTCCATAGATATGCCGTCCCACTTCCACTACGGGACCTCTAAGGGCTATACCAAGCCTGCTGGTACCTGATGCTCTGCCTTCACCTGCTGGCAGGTGAGGCATCGTGAAACGAACTCTGCCACAGCTTTCTTCATGCCCGGCCACCAGTGCTGTCGCCTGAGATCCTGGTACATCTTCGCCACTCCGGGATGCACCGCCAAGGGAGAAGTGTGAAACTCTCTCAGCACCTCCTCTCGTAAAGCGACTGGTACGAAGGTACGTCCTCTGAAAAGGATGTCGTGCTCTTCTCCAAGGGAGAAACCATCAGGCGCCTGACCTGAGGATATCAGTGCACGCCGGGTCTCACAGTCAGCGTCCCCACGCTGAGCCCCTCTGACCCGCTGTAGAAGTGGAGGAGAGACTGTGAGAGACTGAAGAAAGGCTGCTCCGTCTCTATCCACGAAGGATATCTGCAAGGAGGCTAGCTGCTCCGTCGCCTCCTCAAGTAGCTGAATGCCCGTCCTCCTGCTGAGGGCATCGGCTACCACGTTCCCCTTCCCAGGAGTATAGACTATCTCAAAGTCATAGTCCTGGAGGAACTCAAGCCATCTCCGCTGTCTCAGGTTCAGGTCCTTCTGAGAGAAGATATACCTGAGACTCTGGTGGTCAGAAAAGACTGTGAAGCGCTCGCCCATCAGATAGTGCCGCCAAGTCTTCAGAGCGAAGACCACTGCTGCTAACTCCAGGTCATGAGTGGCGTAGTTCTGCTCATGCGGCCTCAACTGACGTGATCCGTAGGCGATCACGGCCCGCTCCTGCATCAGGACGCACCCGAGTCCAGTCCCTGACGCATCGCAGTAAACTACGTATCCAACTCCCTCCTCAGGCAAACTCAAGATAGGTGCGCTGGTCAATCTCTGTCTCAGCTCCTGGAAGCTCTGCTGACATCTGTCTGACCACACAAAGGGTTTCCCCTTCTTTTTCAAGGATGAGAGTGGTGCCCCAACTCTGGAGAAGTCCGGCAAAAATCTCCGATAGTATCCGGCTAAGCCCAAGAAACTCCGCACCTCTGTCACGCTCTTGGGTGGCCCCCAAGCTAGCACTGCCTCGATCTTCGCGGGATCCACTGCAACTCCCGCCTCAGAGATGACGTGCCCCAAGAAATGGACCTCACGTAACCAGAACTGGCACTTTGAGAGCTTGCCATAAAGCTGGTGCTCTCGGAGTGTGTCTAGCACAACTCACAGGTGGTAGGCATGCTCCTCCTCAGTTGTCGAGTATACCAAAATGTCGTCAATGAAGACAACGACAAATCGGTCGAGGTATGGCTGGAAGATCCTGTTCATGAGGCTCATGAACACTACTGGAGCATTGGTTATGCCGAACGGCATAACCAAGAACTCATAATGGCCATACCGACACCTGAAGGCCGTCTTCTGCACGTCCTCGTCTCGAACTCTGAGCTGATGATAGCCTGACCGGAGGTCTATTTTCGAGAACCACCGCGCTCCCTTGAGCTGATCGAAGAGGTCATAAATCCGTGGCAGCGGATACTTGTTCCTCACTGTCACCTGGTTCAGGCGACGATAGTCGACACACAGTCGCAAGCTCCCGTCCGCCTTCTTGGCGAACAAAATCAGGGAAGCCCAGGGTGAAACACTGGGTCGGATAAACCCCTTGCTCTGTAAGTCCTCCAACTGTACCCGCAGCTCTCGAAGCTCGGCGGGGGCCATCCGATATGCTGGAGTAGATATCGGGGCTGTCCCGGGGTACAAGTCGATGTAAAAGTCTACATCTCTACGAGGAGGTAGCCCTGGAACGTCGTCGGGAAAGACGTCCACGTACTGGTCCACCACTGCAGGAAAAACTGGACTCCGCACGTCCACTTCTCCTAGGATGAGGCTAGCCAACTGATGAGAGATGGGCTTCACTCTCCTCCGCGGAAGTCCATCCTGTGCTGAAAAGGTTCCCTTCTCGCCGGTGAAGGTAAACCTGCTCCCGTCGGTGCGAACACATCGCACCTTGCGCCTAAAACAGTCGATCTGGGCATGAACCGTGGATAGCCAATCCATGCCCAAGATGACGTCGTAAGGCCTCGACGCCGCTACAAGGAGATCCCAGCCGAAGCTCTCGCCTCCTAGAGTAAGCTCACACTGCCGGCACCAGTGCGTAATCGTCGAGTCTGCTCCCGTAGGAGTCTCTAGCCGTAAGGATCGAGCCAACGGCTCAGTCGGAATCTCCGAGCTCCGAACAAGGGCAGAGGCTATGAAAGAGTGACTCGCTCCTGTGTCTATAAGTACTGCAGCAAGGGTGGAATAGACACAGATCGTACCTCGAATCATCTCTGGAATGTCGGGGTCGTAGGCCTCCACTGCCTGGAGCTGGGCCTGTCCCTGCCCGCCAGCTCCCTGTGGTCGAGGTGGCCCTCCTGGTGGTGGTGGGGGTAGAGCCTGGAAGCATCGCCCACCACCCGCTGCTCGGCCAGCTCCTCTGCCTCGTCCGCCTCCTCCCTGCGGACCGCCACGGTCGACCCTCTGCCTCTGCCTGGGTGGCCCCTCCACCGTCTGCTGCTCCTCTGGTCGGCGAGTCGGGCAGTCACGAGCCATGTGACCCTGCCCGCCGCAGGAGTAGCACAGCCTGCCTCTCGGAAGGCTGGCACTCCGCTGTGTGCCTCGCACTGCTGAGCCGGTGTCCTGAGGCCGTCTGCGTGGGGGTCTGGTCTGCCTGGACCTGAGAGTCATCCGTCGGCTACCTGCTGCCGAAGACTCAGCTACCTGCCGCCTTGCGCTAGGTCTCGCCGCTGAAGAAGGCTCTGCCAGGAAGCTCTCGATCAGGAGGGCTCGCTCCAGCACTCCCGCCTGGGTCGGAATGCTGAGGGAGACCAGCGACGCCCGAATCTCCTGTCGCAAGCCCTGCTCGAAGGTCCGGGCCCGGAAGAAGGGGTCCCGTACCATGTCGGTCGAGTAGCGAGATAGGTCAGTGAACCTCGCCGCGTACTGAGCGACCGTCATGCTGCCCTGGCGCAGCTGGAGAAGCTCTTGGATGCGCACCGCTCGGAGGGTGGCCGGGACGAACTCAGAGCGGAAGAGGCTCTCGAAGTCCGCCCAGAGCAAGGATTCCTCATCGTGAACCTGGAGCATCAAGCTCCACCATCGTCCTGCTGCCGCCTGCAGGAGGCTCGCCGTGAGAATCACCATGAGATCCGCTAGTGACCTCACTAGCCTAAAGATCCATACCACCGCCTCTAGCCAGTCCTCGGCGGCCTGGGGGTCTGCCTCACCGCAAAACCTGGGTGGTCGCTGGCTCTGAAACTCATGCAGTGCCCTGAGGCGACGTGCATCGTCAGCGTCTGGTACTGGTAGCATCGGTGGCTCGGCGGGTAAAACTACCGCCGGTGCCACTGCTGGCAAAGGGCCCTGCACCGAGGCCTCGTCGCTCGGTGGGCTGCCGTCGCGCCCTACACTCGGAACCCTAGCTGGCTGTCGTCGCGGGGCCATCCTGAAAAGGAGAACAAGAGCACCATAGTCAGAACAGTATACCTGGTGAGCTGGCACAAGTAATCACAAGGAAAACTTGAGACTTTCATAAAGCAGATCAGTATACCCGGTGAGCTGACACAAGTAATCACAAAGAAAACTTGGAACACACATGCAATCAATGTTTTCATGCATTAAGTCGGAAATCAGGAGTCAGGGTCCTGGTGTACGGATACATCGGCCACCGCACCAACACTGGGCTCCCTGAACTGATAACCACACTCAATACACTAAACACTATTGCTTCACATAGAAAGAAAAGACGATCAGAGTCTGCGGTAGAACCGACCACCTCTGATACCAATTTGTCACGACCCGACCTCGGGGCCCGTGCCGTGACTACCCCAAGCCCGCCTTCCAGAGGCCAAGGGCTGGCGACTAGCACCAATGCGTAAAATCCTGGTAAACAGGGAAGGCATTGCCTTTATAAGTAACAACCACCACAGAGTCAGCAAGCGGAAAGTAACTACAAAGTGCAGAAAAGTAAAGGGGGCCGGAAATACAAGCCCAACTGTAAAGTACAACTGAAAAAGTAAAGGACAGCAACTGAAGAAAAGACGGCGGCCTCGTGTCGTCCACTGTCAATCCCACCTGAAGGGTGGGTACAGATAGCCTCCAGGCTCCTCGGGTCCCACGTCCCCTCCGAGCACGTCCCGCCCAGTGGTCCACCTCCAGGTACCGTCCTGCCCCACGCCCCAACCGTGATCAGCGCTGTCCGTCGTCTGCATCCAACACAACAAGGTGCGGGCATAGCCCGTGCAGGGGTGAGTATAAGCTACTCAGTAAGGACCCCGAGACCCCTGTAGGTCTCCCGAAATCCACAAAGGATATAGCACAAATGAAAGATGCAATCACGAAGTAACATCTGACTCGACTTAGGTATATGCCCATGCATATACCTAAGTCCCCAATTCTAGCTCTGCTCACGAGCTCAAGAACAACTCAATCCACAAAGGAAAGCAAGACTCAAGTCCATAAGGAGAGTAAACAGTAAATCCACAAAGGATAGTTCAACACAATCCACAAAGGAGAGTAACATAAGATTCAGCTCAACCAGGTATACTTTTTCAGATGACGTCAAAGATGATCACTGATCCATCTAAGTCGTCGGACCCACGAAGGATCGATAGGTACTAACCCCCGCAATAGACCCACATAGGATCGGGCTCACACAGAACCTGTAGGCAGTGGCTCACACAGAACCGGTAGTAAGGACCCACATAGGATCGGGCTCACACAGAACCTGTAGCACTGATCCACGTAGGATCGCTGAGTGCAGTAGTCGACGCAGTCCACTGAGGATCTCTGCACAGTCGTCGCTGCAGTCCACGAAGGATCTCTGCTCTGCCGTCGTCGCAGTCCACGGAGGATCTCTGCTCTGCCGTCGTCGCAGTCCACGGAGGATCTCTGCTCTGCCGTCGTCGCAGTCCACGGAGGATCTCTGCTCTGTCGTCGAAGTCACAGCCAGCGCTAGGGTTCCCGCACATAGCGAGCTCGTTTAGGAGGGTCCGCTCCACGAGCCGAGAGGCTGATACATCAACTGACACGTAGTCCGAAGTTGATGTATCCAAAAGTTCCGTAACGACAACAGGATCTCTACGCAATAGACGGCGCGTCAATCGGACGCCCGGTCTGAGAGTTATTGGCATTTTCGTCCCAGGGGCCCGGTTGGTTTTTAGGGCAAAACCAACCCGACCGTACTCCGCCTGTGTCCGATCCTCGGGAGGAGTATGCCAAATGTTCCGTCTCACTTAGAGGAAACAACCACAGCTGACGGTACGTCGATCGGACGTCCGTAGCTCAAGTTATGAGCGTTTCCGCTCCGAGGGCCCGGTTGGTTTCGTGTACGAACCAACCCGGCCGAACCCAAAGTCTTCCGAAACCTTGAGTATAATATACAGAAACGACCGTATCGATCCAAAGATCGCGTAGCCGCTGACGGTTCGTCAATCGGAGGTCCCAGACCCAAGATATGGGCAAAAGACCGAAGAAGGCCCGAAAACGGGGGTTCTGGGTCCGGGGCGACCAGGCCCGAACCACCCCTGGGTCGGCCGAACCGGGTCGGCCCGAACCGGGTCGGCCTGGGCGCGGCCCGGCCGACCGGACCGGCCGGCTCGGCTTCGGCCGAGCGGCCGAAGCAACCGCCGCGGGTTTGACCCGCGGCTTGGAGGAAAACGCGGCCCCGCGGGGGGCCGCCTGTCACGCGGACGCGGCCGGGCCGCCGCGTCCCTCCCCGGTTCCGCGCGGCCGCGGATCCGGCCACCGCCTCCGCGGCTTCAGCCGCGGCGGAACTCCTCCACGGCGGCGCGCCGGGCGCCACCGCCTCCGGCCGCCGGCGCCGCCGCCTTCTTCCGCGGGCCGCCGGAGTTGCTCCGGTGGCCCGTTTTGCCTCCCGTCTGCGCCGTTGCTCCTCCCGGGGGCCGATCTTCACAGCGGGATCAACGGATCGCCCTTGCCGCACGGTTCGTCGTCGTCCGCCAAATCCGCACAACAAAAGATCGGCGAAGGGTTGCCGGGTCTTGTTCGTTAGACCCGCACCCTCCGCGTTAGTCATAAACAACGGGAGGAATAGAAACAACCAATCAACAATTTTAAATAAATTTAAAATTGTTCCGAGATCGGGTTCTTTATTTTAAAAGAATAAACACGGGAAATAAAAAAATATTCCAATCAACCCTTACCTTGTCGTCGTCGGACGGGGGATCATCGCGGGATTGCTCGTCGCGGAAGAAGGGGGATCGTCGCGTCGTCGCGGTATCCGGCGTCGCGTCGCCAATCTCCGGATCAAGATCAAACGGATTTAATTAATTAAATCCGTTTTTATTGAAAATTAAAGAGGGAGAATTTAGAAGATTCGATTCTCACCTTTAACCGCCGATCGTAGGTTTCGCCGCGGAAGAAGAGGTGCCGAAGAAGAAGAAAGTCGCGGAAAAGCTTGTCGACGTCGCGGATCACGGCGTGCGTCGTTGAATTCCGGTCGCCGGCGTTCTTCGCGTTCTTCGCGTTCTTCGCGTTCTTCGCGTTCTTCGCGTTCTTCGCGAAGAGGGGAGATGAAAAAATAAAGGTCCTCTCAAATCCTTTCAAAGGATTTTTAGGTTGGTCTTATTTTATAAACATGCCAACAAACGCAAAAGCGTAAGTAACGACCCATCAGTTCGTTGAATTAATTCAACGAGCGAAACAGCCCATTTAATTCACGAAATAAACCGCTCAATTAAATGGTCTGTTAAGAATTTAAGAAAACGCGTCGGTTGACTTTTCAGTTACTTTGACGGGTTTTCGCGGGTGCGTTACTTAGCGAAAGAAACGGCGGGGCTCGTGCGGGCCCCACCTCACAAATATCCTACCAAGGGGGTAGGATATTTCTGGATAGCATCCTATCCAGTTCAACTCAGATCAAGCCGCCTTTAAGTGGATTCAAGTGGCTTTCAAGCAGCTTAAGTGAAAAAAAATAAAGTTGTCGCACAAATTTATTTTATTTCTGACTTAAAGCCCCGAAATTTAAAAACCACGTCTGAGCAAACGCAACTCCGGAAGAGGCGTTTCTAAGCAAATACCGGCGCTGCGATTTCATCGGTGCCCTCAGAATTCGATTCCGGGCACCGGTTCAAAAGATAGAAAAACCCGCTCGTCCGTTCACTGAACGTACCCGAGCCAAACTTCGGAAATTGATTCCGGGCACACCGGGCCTCGGAATCAGGTGCCGTCTGAAACTGCGCTCTTGTAAAATTCCAAAGAAAATTAAGAAAAAAAATTTCCTTGAAATTTGCGGGTCTTTACAATAATAATATCATTTTTACCCTTAATTACCTTATTTACTTATAACCGTGGTAAATAAAAGTAAAAAGTTACTATTCCACAAAAACTATTTTCATCTTATTGAATCACATTTTTATTAATGATATCAACCATGTCAATCAGGTATTTGATATTCCACTCATATAAGCAGTAAAATTATGTTTTATTCAAATTTAAAAATTCTCCTAGGAGGTAGGTAAAAGACGGTGAAAATTTTAATAATATTTTTACATATCTAAAATTATTTTAAATTGACACCAATGTATTAAATTGAACCTATATAGGTATAAGGTATCTATTTTTACATAAAAAAAATTTAAATAAAATTAATGATTTTTTATTTAAAAATTCGGTTTTAAATTATAACTCAGTGTCTTTCACTATTCATCAAAAATGGAAAGATTTCAGAAAAATACCAAAAATTCACTCTAAGATAATTTCGATATTCCAAATCCAAAAATGAAGTCCATTTTCAATGATAAAATTTATAAAATTTCAAAAATTGGGTATTACTATTCATAATGGTTAGTTTGAGTGGTTGTGGTGTGTTAAAACTTGAAGTTGCGTACAACACACACTATTGTATAATTCAAAGTGAAGCATACCATAGAATCTTGGGGTGTTACATTCTCCCCTCCTTCAAATAATTTCATCCTCAGAATTTCTATAATATTACTTCATAAAAATACTCAGGTGGTTCTTCATCATAAGTTCCTTAGGTTCCCACGTTGCCTCTTCCATCTTATGGTTTCTCCATAAAACTTTAACCAGACGAGTCATCCAGTTTCATAGCACTTGTTCTCTTATATCAAGAATCTTGACAGGCTCTTCACAATAAGACTGATCGGTTTCCAGTTCTAATTCCTCATAGGTGATTACATGCATTGAGTCATGCATGTATTTTCTCAATAGTGATATGTGGAACACATCGTGAACTTTGGAGAGACTTGGCAGCATTTTCCAAATGGTAAGTTACAGCCCCAATTTGTTCTATAATTTCAAAAGGTCTGATATACCTAGGACAAAATTTACCCTTCTTACCAAAACATATAACAACCATCTGTTGATATACCTACAAGAAAACATGATCTCCTACCTGAAATTCCAAATCCTTCCTTAGGTTATTGGCATAGCTCTTCTGCCCACATTGAGCTGCTTTGAAGTGGATTTGGATTACCTTCATATTTTCCATCATTTCATCAACAAGTTCCGGGCCTATGAGTTTTCTTTCACCAATATCATCCCAATAGGTTGGTGTGCACCATCTCTTTCCATATAACGCTTCATATGGTGCCATCCAAATATTTGAATGGAAGCTGTTGTTATAGGAAAATTCCACTAGAGGTAAATATTGATCGTACATACCATGAAAGTCCTGATAGCAAGATCTCAACATTCAACTAAGGTTTGAATAGTCTATTTTTATTTTCCATCAGTTTGGGGGTGGTAGGCAGTGCTCAAACGATGATCAGTATCCAGGTATTTTTGAAGACTTTTCCAGAATCTTGATGTAAAACGGGGATTACGATAAAAAATAATTGATAGTGGTACTCCATGAAGTCTTAAAACTTCATTAATATATTATATTGATAAATGTTCAATTGTAAAATATTCTCTTATAATAAGAAAATGTGATGACTTGGTAAGATGATCAACAATGACCCATACTTCATCGATCCATCTAGGAGTCTTTGGTAGTTCCATGACAAATTCCATCGTGATATCATCCCATTTCCACTCAGGTATGGGAAGAGGTTTCATGACACCTCCAGGCTGTTGCCTTCCAACTTTCACTTGTTGATAAACCTTACATCAAGACACAAAATCAGCAATATCCCTCTTCATGTTGTCCCACCAAAACTTTTCCTTCAAATCTCTATTAATTTTGGTGCTACCAGGGTGTATAGTGAAATTGGAACTATGAGCATCAACCAAAAATTCCCTTTTTAGATCAGGTATACCGGGAACACAAAGCCTCTTCCCGAATTTCAAAATTTCATCTTCATACACAAAGCCACTCAATCTCCCATCATTCACATATTTAATCTTCTTTTGAAACACTTCATCATTGGTCTAAGAAATCTTTATCCTTTCCAGAAAAGATGTTTTGGTGACCATGTGAAAATTTATTGAGGTTTCCCCTTCCATAGTGATTCCCAAATCCATCTTAACTAGATCCACGTATATAGGATCCTTTTCAACTCTCATTGTAACGCCCCAACCCCAAAATCCCATAGTCGGTTCATTATTATGTATCATTATCGTGATCATAAAAGATCATGTCTCTAAATACTGATTAGTTTAGTAGCCTTGGACGTACTAGATACATTCATAAGGTTTACATTACATCATAAAATGGAAAACAAAAACAACATTGTTTCCATAGACACACTAAGATCCCAAAGACTATCACTGGAGGTCAGTCATAGTATACTTCTTTGCATCCTCGGAAAAGTAAAACATAGAAAGGGGTGAGATCAGATTCTTAGAAAGGATAACAATATAGCGGAAACATTCATAAATAAGCATAAACATTTAAGGCAGTGTATAAAACTAGAACAAAAGCCTTTTAAACGTGAACTTCATCATAATATGGCAAAGATAAAATCAAATAATACAATTTACTTATTCACTTGGATATTATACTAGTTGAATAATCACATGCAATATCAATAGCCACTTTCATAATGATAGAATGCATAATTACGGACTATCATAACCACATAGTCAAGGCCTTGTGCCAAGACTACAAATAATAGTTTTTCAAGGCCTTGTGCCAAGACACTAGTTTGTCTCATGAGACCTATCGATGCATCGAGGATCTATAGTGGGCTCCACCCTTCACTTACTAATTCCAATACATTCCTCATACGAATAGTTTGAAACATAACATAAACATTCTTATTAAAACAAGCATACGAAATGTCAATACTTTCATCACAAAGCATGAATTGTATAAAAATAGAACATCCACAGTCAAACATAACTCATTCAATAAAATGTGGATGATATTATTGTAATAGATTAACCTCAATCTAGAATAATGAAGGATATTGAAATAGATTAAAACAATCATCAAACTATTGAGACAAATATCCCATTTTTCTTGAAAACATTTAAAAGTAGCACTATTTGTCAGGAAGTCGTGTAAAAATAGAATTTTGAATCAAAGTGTCCCATACCACTTCGAAACTTTTGAAAGGAATTTTAATTTTAAAACTTTTATGCCCATATAAATAAATTTTTAAAAACAATTTTAAAACATGGACATTAATTATAAAGATTTAGAATAATAACTCTTTAAAACATTTAAAATGATATTTTAGTTGGATTTCCTTACAAAAAGAGAGACACTTGAATAAAAATAATAAAAATAATAAAAACATTGTAATATCAAGAGAATAAAGTTATTCATGATATACTATGTCAAAGTACATTATATAGAGCATATAAAAGTGAATTGGTGTATAACAAAAATGGAGTCTCAATGGAATGTAAATTGAGATGAAATCTCATACAAAGACAGTATCCTTAGGTTAAGGATAAATCAACAACATAATTATGTGTGAAAAATATAAATACACTCAACATGATTGGATATTCAGTGTAAATCAACTTGAGGAAATTCACACATATTCTTGTAAAAACAACACCACCGAATTGGATATTTAACTCATCAAATGGAGATTGAGTTAAAATTACTCTTATCAACTTCATATAGATGACTTGGGAATTTATCAATGGAGTGATTATGTGTATAAAAAGTATATGCACAAAAAGGGGAGTGGAAATTAGGACATAAGAAAATGAATAGTGATCACACACATAATTTTGGAGTAAAATAATCAATGAAGTATATGTAAAGCCAAATTAGTGGAAATTGAAATTTCAAATTCCCTTATTGATTTCATAACATACGAAAAATACACCCATGAAAGAAGGATCATAAAATGATGATGTAAATATCCATAAATTAAATTATATTACACAATGAATACAATAACGGGCAGTACACGCACCATGTGCAATAAATAAGTGGTGAAAAATTGAAATCTAACAGAATTAAAAGTGAGATAAGAAAACCCCTTACTTTTACTTTTTCCTTGGTAGAGGGTAGATTAACCTCCTATATAATGGTAAAATAATTTTTATTGAATTATACAAGAATCATATACATTAATATGATATATTATATGATCTTTTAACATTTATTTGTTAATAATATCTTAGTATTATCGTGGTTTCCGGTGTTAACAGATTCATTTTCCTTTATATTATTTGTTATGTGAGCCATATTTTTTATGGATGGGATGAATCTTATTCATATACATAATTATATCATGTCTTGAAAAATTATTTTTCATCATCAAATGAAATTTAGTCTCGAATGGATACGATGGGGAATGAATCTTATTGAGTTTGTGGAGACTATAATCCGTATGTACGCACGAGCAACAATATCATTCTTTTGATATTAAAATAATATATAATTTGATGGTATATCATATATAAATAATAATTATCATGTTATATTTTATTATTTACCTGAATTACACATTATTAACATAACCATCCAAATAATAATGTATTGAATAACAATTACACCATGACGTGCAGATGGTAATCCATACGTTCACATGTATGGTGACATTTAATTAAAAGGATGGATGGAATAATGAATATGGATGTACCATATTTATAATAACATCTAATTATATATAATATACTGGAGTTATTAATTTAGAATGGAAATAATAAATAAATAAGAAGTGGGAGTAGAAAATAACTTGAAAGAGGGAGGTGAAATTATTACCTCTTCTTAGGCTTCTTCCTTTTGATTTGATCAAACGGGATCATTAAGTTGGATTTATGACAAAAGAAGGGCCTCTAGAATGAAATTAGGGAAGTTTAGAGGGTATTTGGGTAGGCTTTGGTCGATCCAAAAGGCTTTGAAGGTGTGAATTAGAGATAATTGGGAGTGACCTTTTATTAGAGGGGTGAGAGGAACCTTAGCAAAAGCTAGAAATATTATTTTATAATAAAATAATTTTAGGTTTATAAGGGCTCCAAAATATATTATTTAAAGAATAAGGTGGGTATGGGTCGAAAACCAATCATCCAATAGGTTTTATACAGGTTTGGGTTACTATATTATCCATAACTTTTATATTTAACTCTTAGTTAAATAGTTGGACATTTACCATGTCTATTTGTATTTTTATATAATATGGTTAATAAACTTACTATATACCTCCAAGTGAACCCCAAGTGGTTCATTAATCATAAAAATATCATTATATATGTCTTTTGTCCAAAACATTGATTTTTAGGAAGATAATATCAATTAATAATATAACATTTGTTTTAACAATTCTTTTATGTCAATTTTGACACTATTTAATAATTTATTTATTATAAATTACTAAAAACATTATTAATTCAAACTAAATTCATTTAATCGATAATAACATGTCATAAAAACCTATAAAATTCGTGGATGTCAACAAAGATTTTATATTTTATTTATTTTAACATTTATAATACCATATATTTAATTCATTCATTAATAAGGAAAATACTACATCATTATTGTGTCATAAATAAATTTAATTATTCAATGTCTAAAAATTATAAATAAAATTCCATTATGTAGTAAATCGTATTATATTCATAATTAATATTTATAGTCGAATATATAGCATATATAGCCCTATGTAAAAATTGTTTTTATAAGAGATATATGCTTATGTTATTTTTGTATTTACTTTAACTTAATTAATATAAAGTGTCATTATCACAAACGAGTGGCTCCATGGGTTCCCAAAATTGACCAAAAGATTCCCATGCTTGTAAATGCATCATCCAATAGTATTATGACACATTTTAGGGTAATTTAATATTATTATTATATTATTTTGTTACCCTTATTTAAAAGATTTACCCTTTAACCATAGTAAATAAAATATTTACCAAAGTAATTATTCAAAATGCCTAAATATATAAGTTACCTATTTAAAAAATTTTGACCGCATGATTCAAAATATGGAATACATTTTTCTAAATTCAAAACACAGAAGATGAAGAAATTAATTTAAAATTAATTCTCGTAGTCAAAACAAAGAACGATTTTTTATGAAATAATAACTACCAAAATATTTACATTTGATTATGTCCAACATCAAAGTGAAATTTCTTCAACTGAGGAACATTGGATTAAATGGTAAAAATATAATCTAGTTAAATATACAAACCATTCATATGTATAGTTGAACACTATAAGTTATTTTAATTTAAAAATTAGTTTTTAGTAAAAATATATTATTTTTCACTATTCACCCAAATATGAAAGTTATCAGAAAAACACAAAAAATTTATTCAAACTAAATTATTATGTCCCTATCCCAAAGAATATGTTTATTTAGTCAAATTAAATATATAAAAGTTTCAAATATTGTATTTAAAAAGGGTTCTCCATTAAAAGGTGGTAAAAATTCATTTTTTGAAAAATACTTCCTTTATCTGAAATATGAATTTGTCCTTACATTATGACTAAGATACTCATAACATGGATTATAATATTATAAGGGATATAAAATGTTCAAAATTCTGTTAATAATATTCATAACAACTTTTTAACGGCTCGTTTGGTATGTTGTGGTGCGCTTAAACTCGATGTTGCGTGTAGTGTAAGTTATTGAATTACTTTGAAGAAATAACGTACTATAAAATCATAGGGTATTGCATTCTTACCTCCTTTAATAAATTGTGTCCTCCCAATTTTTTAAAATTTGGCTTGTATATATAATGGAAATTCCCACATCGGAAAAAGAGTCAATAAAACTATCACTTTAAAAAAAAGAGAAGTACAATGGTCTCCCATGATAACCCATACTAGGATTACATGTAGCAACACATGGATATGGAGGATAAAATAAGTGTCAAGTTCTGATGTAGAGGGATAGAAAACATGTTCAGGAGAATGTTCACAACAAAAAAACCACAAACTTGTGATGGGACAAACGGTCATTAGTTTCCCAGTAGGAAAAGTAAACGGACAACAGTTTTTTTGGTTTAAGTTACATTTAATAAAGAAGAGTAATTTAATTATTATATTGACTAAGAACATAAATATATATACTTAATTTTTAATTATATTTTCATTCCTTATTAAATTTCTACCAAAAACCCATTTTTTTAAACGATGGGTATTCAAGAAGACTTATTCACACCAGAAGAGCTAGAATAAACTTCTAGAGAATCACATGATCCACAAAGGATAAACTATATATTTAACTTGTCTTTAAAGATTAATCAAAACCAAAATGGTTAGTACAAGATCTGATGATCCCCCGAAAAGATATTCCTTTAGAAAAAGAAACACTAATCTTCATTTCTAAAATTAAACCAACAATACCCCAAATTTAAATAAATACCATTAGATAAACGGCTATACTTAAAATCCTTCAGTATAATCCAAACTAATAATGAAACCCAAAAACAATGAATAATTTGGTTATGTAGTCTTCCACGTTAAATTGTATCTCTAAATGACATCAACCACTCTTAAAGTCACAAAATTAAATGTAATTTACCTGATCACATATTCACTATTATAGGTTAATAATTTCAATAAATAACCCAAATCACTTTAAATCCACAATAAAAACATAGATAAAAATCTAACATTACTCCTCAAATGAAATCCCATAGAATTATATTTTCCTTGGGCATATAGTGTTCCCAACAAAGAAAACATCTTCCAAAATAACATTTATCACTTAATAACCAAATCATTTTCCTATACTAATGGGATTCATTTGATAAGACATAAGATCCAAAATAAACTTATTTTTTATCAATAAAATCATTTAACTAAAAAGTAATTAGTCACACTAACCAGGGACATCACGTAGTCCAGTGCTAGGCGATAAATCCCAATCGCACTCTGGTTGTGGGTTCAATTCCCATAGCTTTGTCCGATGCGACGAGTTTTCACATGGTCTGCGTGTTTTCCTTATTTAAAAACTATATTTTATAACGTTCCCAAAATGAGATAAATTCCTCAAAATAACCATATCATAATTTAACCACAAAAATTTATCTCATACCTTGAATTTTTATCCCAAAATATAATAACATGTAATTGCCTCAAACCTAATGATCATATAAAACCAAATGGTTATTTATAACTATATCCACAAGAGAAAAGATAGTTCTTCCTAAAATATCATTTTCAGATGAGAATTATAGGGTTAAAAATACAATAGAAAATTATTATAAAGTAATCCCTTCAACAAGTTCCACTAATACTTTTAAACATTTCTCCAACCATTTATACCCACATAGCTACTTCTTTGACCAAGAAAATATCCTATAGAATAGGGAATTCACTCGGGTAATGGCCAGATCCCCTACATTTACGGCAAATGACAGTAAATGGATTCATGGGACCATCTTTATTTTCTTCTATAGTACTATTAATTTTTACTCAGAAATTCTTCACATTATATCCTTCTTTCCCCACATAAAGAATTTCTTTATTCCATTGAGACACTTTCTTGGGTGTCTTCTTCCACGTTTCCTACATGATGGAAATTGAGGATTCTTTTCTCAATGGTCTCCACTGCTGGAGATCTTATCATTAATAACCTTTTTCTTCATTGTTGAGTCTGGGAGTTGGTTAATATATGTTTTGTTGATCATATTTTTAGAAATCTCATTTAGAATGAACACGATATCTTTTACGCCTTTCAACATTCCATTTTTTTTCTCATTTCCACCACTGTTCCCACATTGTACATCATACTCAAAGTTACTATGACATCCTTGGAATCCATCCATTGAATAAAACCCAAAAGCATTGTGTGAGTAACAGTAGTTAAAAAATAATTTAGAGAATATCATGACTCCATATTTTCAATTTGAAACACCTTAGGATTAACCAAGGTCATTTATTCTCATCTTATATTAAAATACATCAAATCGGTCTGTAAATAAAATGTAAATTATCTTAAGCTTATCCCTCAAGAGTGTCATAACCAAGAGTAATGTAAGGCCTTTTTTCGTGCACTAGTTCCCATTCGAGTCTATCTCAAAGCAGTATTTTCTGGTTTTACGCCTTGGTACAACTTGGCCATATCCGCATTTACCTACTCATATCCACATAGGGATGTATTTCTTGGAAAACTCAGAAAAGAACTAAAATACCAAAATCTTAGGAAGTTCCACTATACTAATCCTCAATGTCTATATTAGGTCTATGTGCTCTAATCAGAGTTTATCTAAATCTAGTTTCCAAGGATTGTACTAAACTTCCTCTGATACAAAATATAACTCCCCAACCCCACAATCCCAGAGTCGGTGAATTATTACGTATCATTGGCATGATCATAAAAGATCATGTCTTGAAAGAACTATTATTTTAGTAGCCTTGGACGTACTAGGTACATTCATATGGTTTACATTACATCATAAAATAGAAAAATACAACAAAATTTTTTCCATAGACAACACTGAGATCCCATAGACTATCCTTGGAGGTCTGTCATAATATACTTCTTTCCATCCTGTGAAAAATAAAACATAGAAAGGGGTGAGCTCAGATGCTCAGTAAGGATAACATTATAGCAGAAACTTTCATAAATAAGCATAAAAATTTAAGGCAGTTTATAAAAGTCGAACAAAAGCCTTTTAAACATGAACTTCAGAATAATAAGGCAAAGATAAAATCAAATAACACCATTTACTTATTCACATGAATATTCTACTAGTCGAATAATCACGTGCAATATCAGTAGCCACTTTCATATTGATGGAATGCGAAATTTCATACCATCATAACCACATATTCACGGCCTTGAGCCAAGACTACAAATAAGATTTTTATAAGGCCTTGTGCCAAGACACTAGTTTCTCTCATGAGATCTACTGATGCATCGTGGAGCTATAGCGGGCTCCACCTGTCACTTACTAAGTCCAATTCATTCATCATATGAAAATTTAGAAAAATAACATAAACATTAGAAATAAAACTAGCATAGGAAATGTAAATACATTCCTCACAGACCATGAATGGTATAAAAATAGCACATCCACAGTCAAACATAACTCATTAAATAAAATGTAGAAGATTGTATTGTAATATATTAAACTCAATAGAGAATAATGATGGATATTGACATAGATTAAAATAATCATCAAACTATTGGGGGAAATATCCCCCTTTTCTTGAAAACATTTAAAAGTTGCACTATTTTTCAAGAAGACGTTTAAAAATTGATTTTTGAATCAAAGTGTCCCATATCACTTTGAGAATTTTGAAAGGAATATTAATTTTAAAACATTAATGTCCATATGAAAAAATCCTTAAAACCAATTTTAAAACATGGACATTAATGAGAAATATTTAGAATAATAAATCATTAAAACATTTAAAATGAACTTTTAGTTAGAGTTCCGAACCAAAAGAGAGAAACTTGAATACAAATAATGGAGGTAACCAAAAAATTATAACATCATGAGAATAAAGGGATTCATGATATTATATGACAAAGTACATTATATACACCATATAAAAGTGAGTTGATGTATGACAACAAAGGAGTCTCAATGGAATATAAATTGAAGTGAAATATCTTATAAAGACTGTATCCTTAGGTTAAGGATAAATCAACAACATAATTATGTATAAAAAATATAAATACACTCAATATGATTGGATATTTAGTGTAAATCAATCATAGGACATTCACACGTATTCTTGTAACAACAACACCAATGAATTGGATATTTAACTCAACTAATCGAGATTGAGTAAAAATTTCTCTTAACAAGTTCATATCGATGAATTGAGAATTTATAAATGGAGTGATTATGTGAATCAAATGTATATCCACAGAAAGCTGAGTGGAAATTATGACATATGAAAATGAATAGTGATTCCACACATAATCTTATAGTAAAATAATCAATTAATTATGCGTAAAGCCGAATGAGTGGAAATTGAATTTTCAAATTCCCTTATCGATTTGTTAACTTACGAAACATACACCCATGAAAGAAGGATCATACCATGATGATGTAAATATACATAAATTAAATTATATTACAAAATGAATACAATCATGGTCTGTACACACACCACATGTAAAAAATAAGTGGTGAATAATGGAAATCTCACAGAATTAAAAGTGATATAAGAAACCCCTTAATTTGTACTTTTTCCTTGTTCGAGGGTTGGTTAACCTCCTGTATAGTGGTTAAATAATTGTTATTGAATTATACATGAATAAAATACATTAATATGATATCATATATGATCTTTCAAAATTTATTTGTTATTAATATCTTAGTATTATCGTTATTTTGGGTGTAAACAGATTCGTTTTCGATTATATTCTTTGTTATGTGAGACATATTTTTTACGGATGGGATGTATCTTATTCATATCAAGAATTATTTCATGTCTATAAACATTATTTTTAATCATAAAATTAAATTTAGTATTGAATGGATACGATGGGGAATGAATCTCATCGCGTTCTTGGAGACAGTAATCCGTACGTATGAACGATTGACAATATCATTCTTTTGATATCTAAATAATATATAATTGGATGGTATATCATATATACAGAATCATTATCATGTTATATTTTATTATTTACATGAATTAAACATCATTATTATACCCATCCAAATAATAATGTATTGGATAACAATTACATGATGGCGTGGAGACGATAATCCGTACGTAAGCATGTATGGTGATATGTCATTCAAAGGATGGATATTATAATGAATATGGATGTAACATATTTATAATAATATCACAGTATATATAAGATACTATTATTATTGTTTTATAATAGAAATAACAATGAAACAAGAAGTGGAAGATGAAAAGAACTTGAATGAGGTTGCTGAAATTATTACCTCTTCTTCGGGTTCTTCCTTTTCATTTGATCAAAGGTGATCCTTAAGATGGATTTTTGACCAAATTAGGGCCTCTAGGATTAAGTTAAGGAATTTTATTGGATATTTGAGTAGGGTTTGGCTGAGCTAAAAGGAATAAAAGGTTTGAATTAGAGAGAAGGTGGAGTGCACATTTATAACAGGGGTGATGGGCACCTTTAAAAATCTAGAAATATTATTTTATAATAAAATCATTTTAGGTTTTTAATGGCTCACAAATGGATTATTTATAGTATAAGGTGGGTATGGGTCAAAAACCAATCAAACAATAAGTTCTAGACAGGTTTGGGTCACTATATTAACCTAAATATTTAGATTTAACTCATAGTTAAATTGTTTGACATTTACCATGTCTCTTTATATTTTTATATACTATGGTTAATAAAAATACTATATACCTCCAAGCATACCCCAAGTGGTTCATTAATGATAAAAATATCATAATATAAGTTATTTTGTCAAATCATTGATTTTTAGGAATAGAATATCAATTAATAATATTAAATTTGTTTTTAAAATTCCTTTATGTCAATTTTGACACTATTTAATAATTGATTATTGTTAAAGTACTAACAACTTTATTAATTCGAACTAAATTCATTTAATCAATACTAAAATTTAATATTAACCTATAAAAATAGTGTATGGAAACAGAACATTCAAATTGTATTTATTGTAACATTTATAATACAATTTTTTTATTATTTCATTAATAAAGAAAATACCACATCATTATTGTGTCATAAATAAATTTATTTTTTCAATATATAAAAAATTTAAATATTATACCATTATGTAGTAAATCATCTTAGATTTCTAATGAATATTTATAGTCTAAAGGATAACATATATAACCCTATGTAAAAATTGTTTTTTGAAAGATATATTCTTATGCAATTTTTTATTTATTTTAACTTAATCAATATAATGTGTCATTATCACATAAAAGAGGCTCCATGGGGCCCCAAAATTGACCCAAAGATTCACATGGTAGGAAATGTATCAGAAAATAGGGTTATGACATGTGTTAGTGTAATTTACTATTATTGTAATATTTTTTTACACTTATTTACCGGATTTACCCTTTAACCATTGTAAACAAAATATTTACCGAAATAATTATTCAAAATGTCTAAAAATAAAAGATAACTATTTTAAAAATTTGGACATCCTGATTCTAAATATGGAATCCATTTTTCTAAATTCAAAACATATAAGTGGCAGAAATTAATTTTGAATTAATTCTTGTTATCAAAACAAAGTGCGTTCTTTTTAAGAAATAATAACTACCAAAAGATTGACATTTGTTTATGTCCAATTTCAAAGTGAAATTAGTTCCAATGACCAAAATTTTATTAAATGGTAAAAATTTAATCTAATTATACATCCAAACCATTCATTAGTGTAGTTGAACAATTTATATTATTTTCATCAAAAAAGTTGTTTTCAGTTAAAATATATTATTTTTCACTATTCACCCAAATATGAATGTTAACAGAAAAACACCAAAAATTCATGGAAACTAAATTCTTATGTCCCGATCCCTAAGAAAAGTTTATTTTTTCAAATTGAATATATAAATTTTTCAAATATTGGATTTAAAAAAGGTTCTCCCTTAAATGGCGGTAAAAATTCATTTTTAAAAAAATACTTCTTTTATCTGAAAAAATGAATTTGTCCTTACATTATGTCTAAGAAACACATAACATGGGTTCTAAAATTATATGGGTGATAAAAAGATCAAAATTATGTTAATACTATTCAGAATCACTTTTGAACGACTAGTTTTGTAAGTCGTGGTGCGCTTATACTCGATGTTGCGTGTTGTGTAAGTTATTGAATTACTTTGAAGAACTAATGTACTACGAAATCATGGGATGTTACACTCATCTTGTTCAAAACTCCCTGATCCTTTGTACTCAAAGCATCGGCCACCTTATTTGTCTTCCCCAGGTGGTAATGTATCATGCAATCATAATCCTTCAGTAGTTCAAGCCATCACCTTTGCCTCATGTTGAGTTCTTTTTTGAGAAAATATACTTCTAACTCTTGTGATCGATATATATCTCACATTTTCAACATATATATAGTGTCTCAAAATATTCAAAGAAAATATTACAGTTGGTCACTCAAGATCATGAGTAGGATTGTTTTGCTCATGAATTTTTAGCTGTCATGATGCATAGGCAATAACCCTATCATTCTACATAAGGACACAACCATGTCCTTTCTTTGAAGAATCATTATAAATAAAAAACATATAATTCCCCAATTTTAGAGTCAATATATTAGAATTGACTAATATTCTAATTATTTCTTCAAATCATTCTTCACACACTTTTTTCCAAACAAATTTAACCCCTTTTTGTGTGAGATTTGTCAATGGGTTAGCCAACAAGGATGAATTCTGGATGAAACTTCGTTAATAACCTGCTAAACAAATAAAACTGTGTACCTCAGTTATACTCATCAGTTTTGGATTTTCCTGGATTGTCTTGGTCTTTAAAGGATCAATGAAGATTCCACCCTTAGAGAAACTATGGCCAAGAAAAGAAATCTCATGAAGCCAAAATTCACAATTTCTAAACTTCCAAATAATTCATGTCTTCTAAGAGTCTTTAGGATGATGCACAAGTGATTTTCATGATCTTCGTATATTTTAGAGTATACCAAGATATAATCAATAAATAACACTACAAAATCATCGAGATATTACTTGAAAACTCTATTCATTAGATCCATGAAGAAATAGGGTGCATTAGTCAATCCAAAAGGCATTACTGTAAACTATTAATTCCTATACCTGGTTCGAAATGCTATTTTCGAAATTTATTCCTTCTTCAAACACAACTATTGATATCCAGATCGAAGGTCAATCTTTTAAATTTATTGAGCTCCCTGAAGTTGGTTAAATTAATTATCAATGCGAGGTAGGAGATACTTGTTCTTTATTGTTATAGCATTGATCTCCCTATAGTCAATGCAAAACCTCATATATTCATCTTTCTTCTTAACTGGGAATCTCCATGGAGAAAAACTAGGGAGAATAAATCCTTTATTACTCAATTCCTTTAATTGTTTATTTAGTTCCACTAATTCCATAGAGGTCATTCTATAAGGGGTCTTTGATATGGGCCTTGAACCAGGAATTAAGTCAATGTAAAACTCAATTTCTCATTCTGGAGGATGGCCAGGAAAATCTTCTGGAAACACATCAACATATTCTTTCACAATAGGTACATCTGCTATTTGAACATTCCTTTCATCACCCATAGTCATTTCATTCTCTTCCTCCCTAGTAATTGAATTTAATTGAGATACTGGGGGTGGATCTATATAATAATTAGGTTGTGATATTTCTGCTCTAATGATAAGGTACTTTTTATCACCATCAAAAATTGTAACCTCTTTCTTATTACAATAAATTTTCATATCATGGTCCGAAATCCAATCCATACAGAAGATTATATAAAATTCAATCATGGGTATGATGATGAGATGAGCAGCTAATGAACATTTATATGACTTAATGGGGACTGTTTCAAAAAAAAATATTGCAATGATACTTCCCTTGGGAGTTTTGACTGGAAACTCCCTTGTTAAATAAAATTGAAAATATCTAATTTTCTTAGAATACTGTGAAGATATGAAAAATGCGATGATCCATAATCAAATAAATCATATTATAAACTTGAGAAAACCATGAAATTACCTACCAAAATGTCTTTAGGATTTCAACCTCACCAGTAGTGATAAAATAAGCTTGTCCTTGATCCCTTGTCCTTTTCTGAGTTAAGTTCCCTTGACGCTTAGGACATTAATTTGCATAATTCCCCATTTCCCTATAATTTTAGCATTCAACATCAACAACCTCTTTCTTCCCCTTGCAATCACGAGCTTGGTGGCCCTTTTAACCACACTTGTAACAGACTCTCATTCCTTTTAGGCAAGTACCAGGGTGTTTTTTCGCACATTTATTGCATGATGGATATTCAACTTTTCCCCTCTTCCCCTTATTTCCATTTCTAGAGTGTTCAACAGATCTCCTCTTCTCTTTCTTTGCTTTAAAGTCGTAAGACTTAGAGAATTCTTTTTCTGTCTTGATAGCACAAGAGACAATATCTTCATACGAAGAGAAGGATTATGAGACAAATGCTCGAAGTCGAAATGGTTTTAACCCATAAAAGAAATGATCAATATTGATTCTTGGGTTACGTATATAATATGTTACATGCCTCTATAACCCTGTAATGTTAGCATCATACTTTGCGACATTCTCATCCTCTTTTTTCCTCAAACATAAAAATTCCTTTCCATATCTACTCGATGGTCACGAGGAAATTATTTTTATAAGAAAATATCTTTAAACATCCTCTATTCCATATTTGATACCTCCTCGTCTTACTTTGTGTTTTGAATCAATGACCACCATTGATCGGCATCTCCAGTGAGGCGGTAAACTACCATGACATCTTTTTCCCTTTCGCTATTTCCCAATGCGTGGAATATTTTCTCAATGGAATTTATCCATTACTCAACTACTAGTGGATTTTTACCCCCAATGAATGTTAGTGGTTATTTCCTCATAAAAAGATCTAAAATTGATCCTTTATGCTGTGAATCTGGGTGCTCCATACAGGTAATGTTATTATTCATAACTAGAGTGGGTTGTCCCAGTATGGTGATTAGCTTATCAGCACTAGTTTCATCACCATCTCAACTATAATTATCATGAGTAGGAGGGAAATCCCTGTATGGAGTTCTTGCATTTATATGGTTTGCATTCCTTCCACTAGGAGCCATTTATAAACAATGGTATGAACTAGATTAGTTTAGGAATCGCAATACATAAATCCAAACTTTTAAAACACTTAACATAAATTGAACAGTTAATGGATATAATCCATAATCATAAAATATGTTTTCTTTGAGAATGTATATATTCATAAACTCTTCATAATGTTTTGTAATGAAAATGAGAATTATCCTAAGCATATCCCCTGGGAGTATCGTAACCAAGAGTACAACAATGCCCGTTGTCGTGCACCAGTTCCGGTTCCTGTCTAGCTCAAATTGGTGCTTTTGGGTTTTATGCTTAGGTACATCTGTGACAGATCCATATCTACCTTTTCGTATCTAGACATGGATGTATTTCATGGAGAACTCACAAAATATCTACAATACCAAAATTCTTGGATGTTCTTCTATTCAAATCCTCAGTGTCCATCTTATGGTAATTTTCTCTAATCAGATTTTATCTAAATCTAGATTCCATGGTTTGTACTAAACTACCTCTGATAAAAATTGTAACTCCCTAACCCTAGTTACCCAGAGTCATTGAATTATTACATAACATTGTCATGATCACAAAAGATCGTGTCGCAAAATACTGATAAGTTTAGTAGCCTTGGAAATACTAGATACATTCATAAGGTTTACATTACATCATAAATTGAAAAACTACAACAACATTGTTCCCATAGACCACACTCATATTCCCTTAGACTATCCCTGCAGTTCAGTTATAAAATACTTCATCGCATCCTGGTAAAAATAAAACATAGAAAGGGGCGAGTTTAGATGCTCAGTAAAGATAACAATATAACAGAAACATTCATTAATAAGAATAATCATTTAAGGAAATCTATAAGAATAAAACAAACTCCATTTAAACGTGAACTTCAGCATAATATGGCAAAGATAAAATCAAAATAATTTCATTTACATACTCACATTGATATTCTACTAGTCGAATAATCACATGAAATATCAATAGCCACTTTCGTAATGATGGAATGCATAATGCCAGACATTCATTACCACATTATCAAGGCCTTGTTCGAATGATACAAATAATATTTTTTCAAGGCCATGTGCGAAGACTCTAGTTTGTCTCATGAGACCTACCGATGCATCGAAGAGCTATAGCGGCCTCCACCCATCACTTACTAAGTCCATTACATTCCTCATATGAAAAGTATTAAACATAACAAAAACATTCATATTAAAACTAGAAATAGAATAGTCAATACTTTATCCATAATCCATGAATGGTCTAAAAATAAAACATCCACATTCAAACATATCGCAAATCCTTACATAAAATATAGAAGTTTTCTATCATAATAGATCAACCTAAAATAAACTTAAAATCCATCGATAGATGTTGACATAGATGAAATCCAAACATTTTTGAGAGAAATATCTCCTACTAATTTCGAATCATTTAAAAGTCACATAATTATAAAATAAATCATTTATATTTGATAATATTCTTATAATATTGTAAGGGAATCGTCGATGATGTTCTAATGGTAGAAAATATCCGCACCCTCCATATAAGTTAAACAAACATTCTTACCTTAATTTTGTAGAAAAGGTTATAATTGCCCTTGTTTGGAAAACGATGGAAAGATTCCTTTATAAAAATATTATTAAATGTAAAAAAAGGGTATAAATTACTTTAACCCATATTCTATAAAATAGTTTGAATGATTTTAATATTGTTCTAAGAAAAATAGATGTGGATGATAAAGAGGTCCTAGAAGATACTTACGTAAAAACAACCTCAGATAATAAAGAGAGTGTGAAATTAACTATTACCTTTTACTTTTCCTTGGTCAAGGGTACGTAAAAATACAGTATAATGGTGAAATAATTGTTATTATGTTATAAAATAATAAGATACATTAATTTGATATCATATATGATCTTTTAACATTGCTTTGTTAATGATATCTTTGTATTATCATTGTTTCGGGTGTTAACAGATTCGTTTTCCATTATATTCTTTGTTACGTGAGCCATATTTGTTATGGATGGGGTGTATCTTATTCATATCTAGAATGATATCAAGTCCTTAGAAAATTTCTTAATAATCAAATTGAAGTTATTCTTGAATCGATATGATGGGTAATGAATCTCATCGCGTTCCTGGAGACTGTAATCTGTACGTAAGCACGAGCGAAAATATCATTTTTTTGATATAAAAATAATGTATAATTGGTTTTTATATCATATATACAGAATCATTATCATGTTATATTTAATATTTACATCAATTACACATCATTATTATACCCATCCAAATAATAATGTATTGAATAACAATTACACCACGACGTTGAGAAGGTAAGTCGTACGTATGTATGTATGGTAACATGTCATTTAAAGGATAGATAGAATAATGAATATGGTTGTACCATATTTATAATAACATCACAGTATATATAGTATACTGGATTTATTATTTTATAATAGAAATAACAAAGAAAGGGGAAGTGGAAGAATAAAGGAACATGAAAGAGGTGATGAAATATTTACCTCTTCTTTGGGTTCTTCCTTTTGATTTTATCAAAAGGGCACAATAGGTTGGCTTTATGACTAATTTAATTCCTCTATGATGAAGGTAGGACTGTTAAGAGGGTATTTGGGCAGGGTTTCGTTATGCCAAATGGCTTTGGAGGTGTGAATTTGAGATAAGGGGAAGTGCCCTTTTATAAGAGGGGTGAGGTGCACCTTAGGAAATGCTAGAAATATTATTTTATAATAAAATCATTTTCGGTTTATAATGGCTAAAAAATAAATTATTTAAGTTATAATGTGGGTATGGGTCTAAAACCACTCAATCAATTGGTTTTAGACAGGTTTGTGTCACTATATTAACTTTATATTTTAGATTTTTTTATTAGTTAAATAGTTTGACATTTACCATGTCTATTTGTATTTTTATATTATATGGTTAATAAACATACTATATACTTCCAAGAGAACACCAAGGGATTCATTAATGATACAAATATCAATATATAAGTCTTTTGGCCAATCCTTAGATTTTTAGGAATAGAATATCAATTAATAATTTAATATTTGTTTTAAAAACTCTTTTATGTCAATTTTTACACTATTTGGTATTTTGCTTTTGAAAAATTCAAAAAGCATTATTACTTCAAAAAAATTCATCTAACCAACCCTAAAATTTCATATTAACCAAAAACTTACTGGAATTCAAAAAAGTCTCAAATTACATATTTTTGGATATTCATAATATCAATTATTTTAATATTTCATTAATTACGTAATTAATGTATCATCATTGGGTCATATATAAATTAAATTATTTATTATCTAAAGAAATTAAATAAAATACCATTATGTAGGAAATCTTTTAATATTTATAATGAATATTTATAGTCTATTTTATCTTATTGATAACCCTATATTAAAAATGGGTTAGATATTAGACTTTGAATTTTACACTTTTAACTCTTCATTGAATTAAATAATAATAAATGTCCTAATATAATCCATGTGGACCTAAAGGATCATATTTTATTTCTTATGTCTTTTTGGTCGAATTACATTTATCCAATAGAGTTAGTACATGTGGTAGGGTAATAATAATATCATTTTACCCTTAATTATCCTATTTACTTTTAACCATGGTAAATAAAATTAAAAAGATATTATTCACCAAAAAATATATTCATAATATTGAACCACATTTTTCTTACTAATATCAACCATGTCCTTCAGATTTTTGAAATTCCACTCCCAAAATCGGTAAAATTAAGTTTAATGTGAATTTGAAAATTCTCTTAGGAGGTGGGTAAAAGACGGTGAAAAGTTCAATATAATTTTTATATATCTAAAATTATTATAAATTGATTCCAATTAATTAAATTAAACATATACATGTATTATGTATCTATTTTGACCTAAAATAAATACAAATAAAATATATAATTATTTAAAAAAAATTCAGTTTTAAACTACTACTCAGTGTTTTTCACTATTCATCAAAAATTGAATGTTTTCATAAAAATACCAAAAATTCACGCTAAGCTAATATCGATATTCTGAATTCAAAAATGAAGACCATTTTGAAAGGTAAAATTTATATAATTTCAAAATGTGGGTATTACTATTCATAGTGGTTATTTTGAGTGGTTGTGGTGTGTTAGAACTCGAAGTTTCATACAACACATGTTATTGTATTATTCATAGAGAAGTGTACTGTGGAAGTTTGGGGTGCTACATATCTTGGATGATCCCTATCAATTTTATTAGATATTATTCATATAATGACCCAAAAATTATTTCCTCGTGGATATGATCCATTCCTACGGAATATCCTAACAAGGATTACCTATCAAATGAGTTCCACCACTGTTATCAAGTCTCATGGAGTGGTCTCTTCCCTATGAGCATTACTTTAAAACCCCTAGCAGAATCCATAGCTTGAAGTGAGAAAATGACCTAACATTGATACTTAGTGTATACCATTGAGAATATATAGGTTATTTATTATTATTATAATGTTTCATATTCTGATTGTAATATATTCATGACGATGAGCTGAATACTCTCTTGATGCTTCATTTTTTTGTGATTTTTGGGTGTTTAATTGGGTATGTATATACTCACCACTATATGGGATCTTCCTACAAATGTTGTATCTTATACAGATGAATATCATTTAATATGAGTATATTTATACTAGGAACAGCTGGACATTGGTTATTAGAGATGTACCTTAGATGGATCTAGGAGTATCTATTGGGTAGCTACCCCTGTGTTGTCAGCATTATGGGTTCATTAGAATTTTTGTGGGATTTTATTTAAACCTATATACTTATTCTTTACTTATTAGAGAGATTTGATCTTGGATAGCAGTTATATATTAATTTATAGTATCAAATGTTTTCATTTCATCATGACAATGATGTATATAGATGTGTTTATGCATGTGTACAGGTACTCTAGGCTATCGTCTCCCATGAGTGTGATATGAGTATTCGAAGAAAGTCAGTATCCCAGGACTATTTGAGGTGGGATTGGGGTGTCATTCTCAGGTTGACGTTATCCTGGAGGGCCTCAGGGTTTCTGGTTTGGACAAAACACATCAGCACCATATCCAATAAAAAATTACACTTTGATCATTTTGTCCATTATTCCCATACATCATAAGATATATTTACATCGTCTAGATAATTAATTACCCCAAAATTATAGAGTTTTATCTCCATTATAAACATAAATCCTTTGTAAGTTGTTCTCCCATTGGCCATGATAGTGTTTTATTTGTAATATATGGTTCTATACTCATAGCCTCCACTAGAAAGTCTTCAGTAACCCATACATTGTGTCTTTTTCTGAAAATTTCATCTTCTATATATATAGTTTTTATGAATCACAACACACTCCTTGTTTTACTTACACTTGAGTTTTTTGGTACATTATTTTATACAGACATAACATCTGAATCTCTTATTTTGGTGATCTAATTATAAACCATGTAATTTCAAGAACATCATTATGACACTTTAACTACATCAAATAGAATGTTAAGGATTAATTTTTTATAATAAGTTCTATAAAATACAAAATTTACCCTTAATGGTTCATTACACGAATGATTATAAATTTACACTGATGATTTGTGGAGATAAAGTTGAACATGTACATTTTAAGTCAATATTTTCACCATTATGGTTTATTAAGATCTTCCATTTTTAAAATTATTCAGAGTGTTTTTTAACACTTCTACATATGAGGGAATGGTTTTAAAATAATTATGATTTATTACTGTAATAGTTTAGTTATGATCATTTTTTGTCGATGAGATTCATGGGATAAGAATTTATTTGATTTTGAAATACCAGGTTTCATGAATTACGGGGATAGGATTTTCTACGAATCAGTTGATCTACGACGAGGTTGAAGATAGAGAATTATTCTACTGACATTTAGTGAGGAAGAATAGGTTTGGAATTGTATCTTATAATAATTGGGAATGATAAAGTTATACAGTTTTAGAACATATATCCCTTTGATTGGGTACCCAAATTTTGATTAAAGGATAAGAGTTCCATTGATTGGGGTTGTTGATATCATTTATATAATATATTTTAACAGAGTTTATATATTATCTGCCAGAAATGTGTTACACTATTTTCAGTCTATATTTTTCTTATTCTGATGAGTGTAATTTCCACTGTTATGTGTTTATTTTTAATTTATTTAATTCCTGCTATATTTTTTTAATTATACATTTACTAGGTTGGAATTAAATTTTATTTGACTATATACTATCTTGAGAGGAAAAAATTATATGTCTTATTTAAATTTCAATTCAAATTACTCTTAAAGATTCCATATCTAGGAAAACATTTGGTATCATATTAGGTCACTATTTTATTTTTTCTATTATATTTGGTATTATAACCCTAATCTACATTATTTCCTTTAATTAATGTGTATTAGATGGATTTTTATGTTTTGTATGGATTACAAGTCTGAAAATTAGAGAACCTGAATCTGATTATACCACCTATTTTAGAGGGTGTTGATTATGAGTATTGGATATATAAAATAAAAAAATGTTATTAATAATTAGGTATATATTTATCAGATGATGATTTTAAATTTTAAAACTCTATATAATGGAATTTTTTACTTTACTCATTAGGATAAAACTAAATATCATGATACCTATAAATTCAGTAATACGTTCCATTATTAAATTATGAGGACCATTTATAGTAAGATATATTCTTATTACATTGAAAAATGAATTCAGATAATGTTAATGATTACTTATTTTTTCCTTCAAATATATTTGATTTTGAAAGAGTTATTCTATATATAGATTTATATTATTTTTCATTTCTTTTCAGGGATTCAAATTATCAAATTATTCAGAGATTTATGACTAGTGTAAATGGTTATCAATATATTGGTGAGAGGGAGAATAATGATGAAAAACTATGTGAGAAGATTATTGGTATACTTATTAAGGAGTGAGAGTCTAAAATAATAGTGATTAATGATACAAAAAAACATACTAATATGAGTAGTTCTTACTATATTAGAACATTTATGAAGTATGAGAATAGACTGAAGTAGGATTATAAAATGGGTGAATATAATAATTGTTTAGTTTTTTCTAATACTATTTATGAAGCTTTTAATTATATGCTATATACATTAATGAAGGATTATATATATTTTTCATATAGTGTTAGTTTGGAAATTAGTGAAGGTAGTGTTAACCAATTTACAAGTCGTGCCAATAGGATTTTCAAAATTATTCATTATCATAATGATTATTGAAATGATAAAAGAAATAAACATGAGAAAAATGGGATAAGATGTATGAATAAAGAATCATTCGATGTTATTTTATATGATTTTAATATACCAGGATGTGTTATGAAATATTTTATGAAGTGGAATAAGAAAAATAGAGACTCCATACGATCCTCTAAGCAAAATTGGAATTATGTTATAAAGTGAATAGAAACATGGAATACTAGTGGTGATCATACCTTATAATGATCTATAAAAAGTGATGATATTTGTAAGAAAACAAATTCATTGTAAAATATCCATGGAATGAATCATAATTCTTATCTAAGGTAACTATTTATTCACTTATAAATTTTTCTTTAGACTCTAAGAGACCTTTTTTGGATGATGAAGATTATACTTTACCATTGTATGATATGGATCAATATGTGACTAACCTATTGATGAGATATAGGAATTTAGAGATATAATATGATATTAATAAAATAAATCTTTCTAAGGTAGCTAAAATAATTTCTAAACATGCTTCTATGATGGATGTTATATCTATTTTCATTTCAACATTTAATGAATATTATGAAGTTATAAAATTGAAATATGATGTTTGTAGTCCAAATAAATTTTTTCTACTTTTACATCAAAAAGGAATAATTGTTATAGGATATTATGATAGTTGAATTCATCTAGAATATATTTTTGAGTATGATATCAATGTTTTATAAATTCATGTTCCTAAACCAATTATTTTATTCTCAAGAGTGAACCATTTTGTACTAAATCTCAATGGGAGATAAATAGAATAATTTTTTCCCCATGGATAAGGTTAAATTGTTCAATATTCATTGATATTGTAGTTTTAATGGACTAAAATCTATTAAAAATGTAGGTTTGGATATATGTGGATTATAATGTTTTTCTAATCTAATGTTTCTAGACCCAAATAAGTATGGGTAACAAATTATTTATTTTTTATCAGAAAGGAATTTTTGTACTAACAGTTGAAACACTCAATACTAATTATTTTCTAGATTTTATTTCTAAGATAAATTTCCCATTAATACATTTCATGATGGATTAGATAAAAACATAAATGATGTATAGAACACTAAAAAATTAGTGGGATTTTTTTTCTTTTTTCCTAAAGGAACAACATAATATGATGATGTGATTTATAACATGTTTCTATGGTTTTATCATTTGTATCCTTTTTTATGAAGCATTTATATTCATTAAAAGATGTTATTAATATTAAATTTATCTAAATTAATTGTTATTTAGATTCTATATTTAACAAACCTTTAAATTTTTAAATATTTTTATCCAATAAACAAATTATAGTTATGATCATTATTAAGTGGAAGTTTTCATTTCGAATTTTACATTCCCCAGACAATAAAATTCCTTCAATTGTGGGAGGATATTATTTGTTTATAGATATATGTTTCAACACTTTCTTCAAATACATCATATATTTCAAATGTACATTGAATAGAAATTAGAGGATGTATTTTATACCTCTATTGTAACTACATGTTTTGGGTATATTTTATGATTTTTTTATCCATAATTGTCTTCAGAAAGGTACTTTGTTTGTGTTCTATATAATGTAATTTCTCTTCACTAATCTCTATATTTTATTTCATTACCTCGTACATATTATTAACAATTTTTTAATTTTCTCTTATATATCCTAAGTGATATTTTGATTCACTCTTACACATTATTAATGTTTACTCTTACATGGTCTTGATGAATTTTCATTCACAATTATGAATATTATATTCATTTTTATTTAATCTTAAGTGACATTTATATTACCCATACACATTAGAAGTGAAATTGGATTAATTTTATGTGGTATCTCATTAATAATAATGCTTAAATAATTTGGTTTTATTTTTCAAATCTTTTTTTTCTTTTTTTAATATTATTATTTATAATACCAAAGGAGGAGAAGATTTTTATAATTATTTTCTTTTACTAAGGGAGAAATTACAGGGATAAATGAGAGAGGAATGTTTTAGTGGGTGAAATCTTATCATGGTAAATGGTAATAAAGTAATGGAGAAAGAACCTTTTAAAACAATCGATGAAAATTTTATGGAGGTATATTTTATAGAAGTAGTGGGAGTTTTCTTGTTTTATTCATTTCATTTAAATTTACCTATCTGTGGTGTTTTTTGGTTACCAAAAAGGGGAAGACTATTCAGTCATTTTCCTAAAATAATATATTTTAATTTTTTTGTTTTGATGAATCCCAACACACACCATGTTTTAATTTCAGTTACTGGATGCTTTTTTAGTTCTTTTTTCGACTTAACTTATGAATCACATGTTCTAGTGATCTAAATTCAAACCATGTAATTTTCAAAACATTTTTATGACACCAAAGCTACATCAAATTTAAAATATAATTAAAGATTATTTTTTACATGTCCCAAAGAACATAGAGTTTATCTTTAGATGTTTATAAAATTGTTCTAATAAATTCAATATAATTCTTTAAGTAATGTTAGTTGAACAATTAAGTTTTCAATTGAAAATTTAAAAATCATGGTGCTTAGATAGATTTTATTTGTAATTTTTTTTATAATGTTTCTTAGAGATTTATTTTTTTAGGATCCTATTATGAATTATATAAGATTTATTTTTGTAATAGTTTACTTATGATCATGTATGATTTAATATATTCATGGGATACAAATTTCTGTGCATTAGAATACTTATGTTAAAATAATTGTAAGGATAATAATTATTATCGATCAATTTTTATAAGAGGATATTGTGGATATGACTTTATACTACCAACAAATGTCAAAGTTGTTTATGCTTTGATATTCATCCCCTGATCATCAATATTTGTGAAACTCTAGAGTATAGAAACTTGTTTCCCATAGATCTCGGTACGAATCCTCCTACCAATTTAAATTAAAAGTAAAGAATTCCATTTATTCAACCTATTTATATCATTTATATGATATATTTTAAATGAAATAAATGGATATCCTCTAGAACTCGATTACCTGTATTACCTTCTACATTATTCATATTTTTATTGGTGTACTTACCTCAATTAATTTTTAACTTATGAGTTTTTTAATTTCCATGAAATTTATTACCCATTGTACTCAAATTAGTTCATAATTTCGAACATCAAAAGTATATTCTATCTTGAGTTGATAAAATTTTATGTTATCATTATACTATAATTCACAACCCCCATGTAGCTTCCATATTTAGGACAACACATGAGTGTAACATAATGCTCTTAAAACATTCATTTGATGCCTTGTTCCTTCAATATGCCACATCATTATATTCTGGAGTACTTTGGAATGTATTCTCCATATAAATTACATTATTTGAATAGAATTAACTAAACACCATATTATAATACTTTCAACCATTATTAGATCTCAGTAATATAAATTTTTATCCTAACTCATTCTCTACCAAATTCTTCCACTTTTGAAATTTAGTAAACTCATTATATTATCATTTAAAAAGGAAACTCAAACATAATATATTGATTTATTGATTAATTCAACATAACAATGTTACACCCAAAGGGAATGAACTAGTTCAAGTACACAAAAATAAGTGTTCATTAGGTTTATCTTTCTATCCTCTGGTGTTCTACCTCTATTTTGGGAGGATACCATCTTCTATATTCCATAGGATCAATCATCACACAAGCTTACCACCACTGATATTATCTATATTATCATTCCTGTAATTTCATGACCTTCATTACCTTCTCACTTATGTCTCCAAACATTCAATTCCAAAACCTTTATTCCTCATCAATGTTTATTATTAAAGCCATGTCCATTGAATGGAGTGTCATATTTTCTAGGTTTCTTTTATTCATTCCACAATTTATGACCACAACCCCCATGGTTATTTTCTATGGACCACTAGTGAACATGGTGACAAAACATTAATGATAACAATACCTAACAAAAATAAGATACCTTATTAGCATTGGAATACGTGATTGATTACTTAGAATTAGAAGAATCCCAATTTTATTTTTGACCTTTGTATCAAATTTCTTATAATATATTAGGGTCCATCATGGGTAAGGTGAATATTTAAAAAAATTATAAAGATTATGTGATGATATAGAGCCTAAAATAAATGGATCCATGGGATTCATAACACCTAGAGTAAAATTACTTGAATGGCACATTAGTTGGTGGTTACATAAGGTATTAATCGTGCCTCCCCATATTCCATAAAAATATAACTATCGGTGATAGTCAATAACCATCATCAGGAGACTATTCTCTTAGTACCATCACATAAAACATTATTCAATAATGGAAACATCATATAGAGTTTAAATGTAAATACGTAGAATTGAAACATAGGGTCCACCAAAAAAATAGATTGCATCCGAATGTTATGATAATTATGGTACTAATGTGGATCATATAACAATGATACCCACAAGGATAATCAAATACAAGATATAAAAAAACAAAAATACACTATGGAAATAACTAAAACCCCATTTACCTCCTTATATCTATATACCAAAACATTGTCTGACTATATAGAAAGATCCCCTATACACTGGTCACTTGAAATCCAAAAAGAATATCCACACATTCACTAGGATTCCCATGAAATCTGTGAGACTAAATAATAATAGGGATCCACCAACACATCCCTTGTATATTAAATCTTATATAATGTATCTATTTTTAGAAAATAAATCATGTAGGTGTATATAATGAAATAATAATTATGTTAGGTCATCATATACTAACCAGGACACTGTGATACATAACCATACATACTTCAACTAATGTCAATAATATGTATAATGTAATATTCTATCATATGAATTCCACCAAGGGAAATAAATATATTCCCCAAGCCTTGTGTTAAACCCATGTTTAGTTGTATTCCTCTATTTATTATGTATTTTATGTAATCTGGGGGATTTCATAGTTAAAATGTTGTTCTAGAGGGGACCTTGGTTTGATAGATAAGTTATTGGTTCTCTTGGTTCACCATGGTGTGATAATACCCATGGTGGATTCTTTGATCATGGTCATGTAGTGGATATGGATATGGTGATAGGATATACTGTATGCGGTGGATAACGGGGTGTGAAACTATACATTGGATGGGTGTGGCCTTGGGTGTAGTGCATTGAGACTCTACCTTTGGGAAATGATGACATCACCATGCTTGGGGGTTGATCGTTTTATGATAAGGGTGATTCATCTAGGTGATAGTAATATCATCACGTCAATAGTATCAACATTTTGGTGGGCATGGTCCTTAAGATGTTTTCCTTACATAGAATAGGATGGATAATATTCCATGTTTTTAGGTGTCGTAGTCTTGTTTTTGGGGGAGGTTGAGCTTGGTTTGTGAGTTGGAAATAGTGAATGCATGTGTCCTATAACGAGGTATTGAGTGTGGTTCTAGTGAGGGTGTCCTTATGAGAAATAGTGATCATGAAATGAATATGGGGTAATTGTGGTGGGTTGGGTTGATAAAGGGTTATTCTAGCATCGGTGAGTTGGAAATGGAGGGTTGGGGTCCTCTTTTCTTGGGTCCTCATTGTGTTTAGTCAAAATGTAGAGGGATATATTCCTATTATATAGTGACTGGACATGTTGACTTGTTTAACGTTTAAAAAATACTTACACTATGTCATCGTCTATGATGTGGTGTTTATAAAACTACTTATTAATAAAATTAAAATTTCAACATGGTTTTTAGTTGACATTTACATCATGGAAGGGATTTCATATGCACTATTGTTCTAGCTATTTAATGTTATTTCTTAATAAGTTAACTTTGAGTAAAGATCACAATTCCTCCCCTCCCTAGGGATACCAAATTACATTATTTCTTCAGGTGAGTTGGGTGATTCATTCTCCACAATATCTACATTTTAGAATCTCTTATATAAATGTGGTTGAGGTAGGTTGGTTCTCTATCACTCTCATTTCTCTAATAGATTTACTGTTTATTTTTTTAATTCAAAATACTTAGTATGATTTTTAAAAAAATATTTCATAAACATTTGTGATAAAAAGTATTTTTTTTTGTTTTTATTTAAAGGGGTGATTTTTTCATGTGTTTAAATTGGTTGATGTGAAATTTATGTGGGTGTGTCTATAGCACACACGGTTTGACAAAATCGTTTAGGAAAGGTCCTTCATAATTAGTGGTTTGTGGTGGGTTTTCATATTGTATATGTATGTGGCCTAATTTATTTTGACTTGGTCACCAGTACCGTAAATGGGGATAAATTAGATTGGAATGGGATTCTGTGGGATTAGGATGCATATGTAGGTGGGGCCTTATATATTTATACTTGGATATTGAGTTGAAATTAGGGCACATGGGGTTTTTCCTCCATGTGATGGTTTGGGTATAAGGAATAGGGTTCCACTTGAGATTTTGTATCCATTTTGGGATTTCTGTATTAGTCGGGGATGAATCCATGGGTGTGAGTTCATTTCATTGGTGTGGGAGTTATAGTATGGGTTATTTCGAGTAAATAATGGATTTAAAATAGGTAATTTTAGTTTTTTTAGTCATACATATTCATTTCTTGTATTATTTTTTGTTTTATATTTTTCCCAAATATTATATAAAATGTGAGGTAACTTATTCTTGTTAAAGTATAATATATATGAATTCTTTTAGGTATTGCCTAAAATGTTTGTATAATCACCCCATTTCATATGTCTCTTGGGGAATATGATGTTTTTTTATAATATTAAGATAAGGGGAGGTCTCTCACTTATCTAGTGGAGCATATGGAGGCTATGGTATTCGGTGATAGAGATATGATCATGGATTTGGAAAACTTATAGGGTATGGAAGATTTTCATGTCTTAACTTTTCATTTATTTTACATATTAGGTATTATATTCTTATATGGTCATGTTTTTATACATTGTTTCCCTAATATATATTCTATTATATATTATAGTTTGGTATTTTGTTTATTTATACATCCTATATATATATATTGTTGGTGATTTCTATTAGGGGTTAATGGGATGTAAGTAAAAATAATCCCCATGATTTGGTAACATAATTTGAATTTATTTCCAAATATTTCTGTTTAGGGGGATGTGTTAGTGTCATTTTGGTCCTAATAAAGCTAGTGAGTTAGGGTCAGGATGATACAAATAGTATCCCTTTTTGTATAGTCCATCAATTGGGATAGTCGCATGGAGATAGTTTGAGTTTTTCTATGAAATATGATTTAGGAAATGGGGTATCTAGCCTATTTGTACTGAACATCAAGTTACATGGATGGTTCATAAATAAAAAATTATTTTATGAACATCTAGTTTTACTACTTCCTCATCATTGTGGAATTAGATGATGAGAATTTGGTATCATACATTAGTAACGTGACATTCAACCAGGATTAAAGAATTCACATGGTGGTTTAATGGTTATAGAATTGGTAAATAGTAACATATTTAATTGGAATTCATTAAATGGTTTGTTGTGATTTTTATGAAACCAATATTTTATAAGAAATGTTTTACATGGCATGTTAAATAGGGGTTTATTTTTTGTTGTGTGTTGATTCTTGCTAATGATGAGTTTTTTTATTGATAATTATGTATTAATTTTTCAATGAACTATTTTTCTAGTGTTGAATGGGGTGAAATTTTTTAATGAATTTATCTTGAAGTAATTAATTAAATTATAATTTTAATCCATTCTATTTAAAATTATTATAAAAATTTTCATAATAAGTAGTAAAATTAGGATTATATGTGTACTATCTAACAAACCTAATTGAAGAATCCTTGTTTATACAGTAGATAACCTTTACAAATGTTTTAGTTATTTTATTTTAGCCTTATATATTACATTTTTGTGGAATTACATGTGTTAATTTGAATTTAATGATTTGAATGTTAGTGTAAGATGACTGTAACTGGATAAATTGTTTCTGGATTTTGGACTTTTATTATGTTAATATGAAAACATAATAAATAAATTATGATTCTATAGTTTCATGATATTCATGTAATTAGAAGATCATGTTTATAATAATGATAAGAGAAAAATTAAAATTATAATATGTTAAAAGGTTTTTAATTTTGTAATTTTGAACTACTTTGATATTTTTATAATTGTTATTTTACTATCCATAAAAAATATTAAAATCATTGATATGTTAATGTTCGGTTGTTTTAGTTTTTTAATAATTGTTCATTCATGTTTGGTAAAACCATTATTGCGTACGGCCTTTAAACTTTTAGAATCATGACATGAAATTTGACCATTGAATATGTTTCATAAAAAGTTATTTTCTTCCAAGATTAAAATAAATTAATATGATTCATATCTCTTTTGAACATGATTTAATTGATTTCATTATTATATTTTTTTATTGAACATAATTATCAAATTATTTGGGAAAAATATCATGTATTTTAAATTAATAGTTCATTTTGATCAATTGTTTATTTATAGGTTCTTACATGATTGGTGTGGGAGTGTTTTTACGATCTCCATGAAAAAAATTGCTGATAAAAAATCTAAAAATTATTGAATGATTCAAGAACCTGGTTTTTATTGTTGGTAAATATCCTTTATTTTCTATCAATTAATAGTTTAAATGGTTAATTATAGCCTCATATGAATTCGCTTATAGGTCATGGAGTAATCGAGGGTGTCTTGGGAATGTTTGGATCTCGGAACCCAAGAGTTCAGGTGAAATGACATGGCACACGTTTAGTGAAAACTATGTGGGTTGGGTTGCAAAACTATTTTCCCAGGTCTAAAATCATAATAATGGGGTTTTTCATGTTTTTCCCTTATTTTTCCAAACTATTCGGACAAACCATGTGGTGCCCATTCTCCTATTTCTAACCATGTAGGGTTTCTGCATGATTTTCCTAAGAATATGATTAAACCATGTGATGCATCTATTTTGTGTAAAATGACCATTTCTCTCTTAATTGAAAATCCATTTCAACCAATTATCACTCTTTATTATCCCACATAACATCTTTTTCCTTTTGAGAAACCCTTTGAGGCTATTTACAAAGTTTTGATGCATCCTCCACCCAATCTCTAATTCAACTGTCGTTCATCTCAATGGATTTGTATCAGTGAGTTTTCTGTTACTTTTTAATCATATATCATTATTCTTAGTGTTAGTTTTTCTATTTAGGTGCATACTAATTTTAATTAATATTTCTTTCTTATTCCATTTTTAGATTTTCTATTGATCTCAGCCGAATCATGATCTGATACTAGATTAGTTATCAACTATGGACCTAAGGTAAGTGGTTTTGTTCCTTTCATTAAAAGTTGATGTGTTTATATTTTTATCCATGGTGTTTACCCCATTTCCAAGAAATTCATTTAAATGAAAATAAAACCTAGAACTTATAGGATTGTTCTAGATAATTAAAGACTCTTTTTGATGTTATTTATAGGTTGAATACCATAGATATGGGACCACCCCTTTAGGTTTACTTATTATTTTCGATGGACCACCATGGGTGAGCCTGGTGATTGGATAAATAAGGGTTTTCCCATTCACCACATGTCCTGGGATGAGTGTATTAATGATAAAATTATAGAATTGATTTATAATTATATTTTTACATTGAATTGTAATAAAATTTTTAAATTAAGTGGTATAAGAGAAGGTATGTAATGATAATTTACATTTTTCATTGATATGAGAATTCTAGTTTAATTTTGAATTGCCTTTTATATGTGAATTCCGATGTGAGTCAAATATAGCCTATTCCATGTGACAGGTTTTTTAAGCATGATATGCTAATAATAATGTTTTAACCATGTGAGTACATTAATGGAAATCCTTATCATCTTATCCTAATGAATTAAGTCACCTCTCAAGGAATGTTTGAATTGAATTGGATAGGTTGGTGACCCTTACTACTGGTGAATTTGATAAATGTTATTTAATTGGTTTAATTCTTATTATCCTGGAGTGACACATGGATTCAAATGAATAACTCCCAAGATAGACTTATTTTTCTATTAAATTTTAAAATTGAGTGATACAAGGTTTAACAAGGATGGACTAAAGGGGGCATTGACTGTTATATGTTGAGTGATACTTGGGGTCATTATGGATTTATATAAATGGAATCAAGGGTATTCGATCATTAATTCCATGGATGATACTTGATCACCCTTAGTGGACCCCCAAGTATGGACTCAAGTGGATGAAATTCTATACCACATCTATGGTGATACCTAGGTTCTTGAGGCTCTCCATGGATTGGCTCATAGGGTGTTAGTTCATATTACACCTTGGGTGAGACTTGGATTCCATCTTGGGGATGCTAAGGATGGGCTTTGGTTCTAAATTGAATTAATATTCAAATGGATTATATTTCATCTACCAATGAAAAGAACAATCTTTTATTATTCATCGCTTATTCCTTTTAGAAGTCTTATTTGGCATCTATTGTTATTGTGTTTATACAAGATACATAGGTTTTTCATCTGTTCCCAAGACTTATAAACTGAATGATTTGAGCTGTTCAATTAACTATGTTAAATGAAATAGTCCTGAGTGTTAAATTATAGTACTAAATCAAAAATATATTTCATTCAAGAAATGGATATAAAATGAAAAAATTGTTTTAAAGGTTTTTTACTTTTGGGTACTTCCTTGCATTCTGTATATTCCTTTGTTACAGACATGTGACATGTATCATCCTTTAGTACATGTTATGACTTATTGTATTGTTTATTTATTAGATTTCTATTTTTTACTTACCATTTATTTTATTTAATTATTCTACTTAAAGAATTTTATAGATATTCCGATGCAATACACTATGGTGATGAGGTAATAGTCCCCCCCCCTAACACACCTATGACCTCACTTCTAGTCGACAACCATTGGAATTTTGGGAGATGTGATTGAGGCCATGTGACCTACTGGGCTCAGGGAACTATTGATTGGCATCTGGGATTGGGATTTCAGAAAGTGTTATCAGTGTAATTAATTTTTTTTTTCATTTTTGATTAGAGACAACATAAAGGTATATAAAGTAATTTGGGTTTGGTAATGTTTTATGCCCAAGAGTTGCTACCCTACATATAGGAAAAATCCATATTTCCTTTATTTAAATTTCATTTTTATATATTTTGACTATTATATATAATCTACTTCCATCATTGGGTGATGAACTAGATTAATTCTATTATTATTGATAGGATTAAGGGTTCTATGGTGTTTCAACCTTATGATATTATTGTATTACATCTCATTCATCAAATGTGGGACTTTCTATAAATCTAGATCCTTTCATTATGCAATGCCACATAGTATTTATTAAATATTGAATGATTTCATGATAGGTGATATGATATATATATATATGTGTACTTGGTGTTGTGATCGGTATTTTGGAATGTGTTACAGTATGGATTAGATGGATAATTGGATTTGGTCTTTAGGGAGTGAGTATGGGACATCCATGATTAGAATTTTTTAAATTATTTGTTCATCCTTTTAAATTATGAAGCTATAAAATTAAATGAGAATGAATTCGAATGGAAATGAATATGAGAATTCAAGTGAAATTAATAATGGACACTGAAAACTATACAACAGAGAACTTGAACCAGACCCGACCTTAGTAGTGGGAAGTGGGTAGTATCTATTGATTGTATATGAACTGTACATCGCTTAGGCCTACTTCTAGGAGTAGATAGAGGGGTTTTTTCTTATATAGGAAGTCTTATTCTAGTCATATTTATAAAATTACACTTTTGAGCGGTGAACTTTGATAAAAATATCAATTTGATGTGTGCACTTCGAATTCGGAGAGGAATTACACCACAACATCCTCTAGTAGTATTCTAGGATGGTGGAAATTACTACATTCTATAGGTGGTGGGAAATGGGATACTAGGGGTTCCAATAGTTGTGCCAATTATGGAAACATTTGTTGTATTGGACCTAGGTGTTGAGGCATAGTTCTGTGAGTGGTTCTTTCACATTATGTAGACCGTTTAAGGACCATCGTGACCTACCCTAACTATGGAGAAGTTGACAAGTGAATTTCAGTAGTAAAATCTTCCCATTTTTTGGGGATGGTAGACCATAGGTGGTGGATTCATGGAAATAGGCCACGCTATATATCTTTGAGCACTAAGATATACATCCTGAGAGGTGGGTCAAGCTTAGTAAGTATTTGTTGTTTGATTCTTCAAAGAGATGGTGATATGTGACAATTCATATGAAACATCACTGGGTGATGTCTTGGATTGGTTTTTAAATTACTATCTATGAATTTTTCAATCCTGATATTTTGTGGGATGTTAATTCCTGGGATTTTATGCACCTAGAGCAGGGTGCGTTGTCGGTTATGGATGACTCAACCCGTTTTACTAAGCTCCAGCATTTCACACCTCTTCTAATGGGTGACACTGTATCTAAAGATCAATGATTCGAGGATGCTATTAGGTATGATATTTGATTGTTGGTGAATGTATTTTGGATAACTACAATTTTTAGAATAGCGAATCAAGTGATTTTCTCAGAGTGTTACCTAAGAGTGGTTGGAGGTGAGAGCTATGGCGGTCCATCATCTCAATCTGGTACAACATCGAATGGTAGTAGGAATCCAAATGTAGAGCTTCTACATGATGAAATTAGCAGATAGAGTATACATTCAAGTATCCATGTGAGGTGATACTTGTACGGTAGTTCATTACATATGAGTCCATAGTGTATGAGGGATCCAATGGAGTGTCGATCTTTTGGTATGTTGGGATATATAAAGAGCTTATATAGAACATTTTCAACATCATCTTGTGAGAGTGGGTATTCCCCAAATCCAGAATCAAGATAAGGGTTTGAAGATTCTCATTAGGCATGGCGGTGGTGTAGAGCTAATTAATAAGGTATAGGTGGTGGTTGTGGTGGTGGTGGTCAGACCCCTGTTTCACAGCGACGGCAGGCCGTGCATACTCAGGGTATCTAGGATGAATCCTAGAGACACAGTTCCTCCCATATATATGAAGTGTAACTGACCATTGAGTAGAAGGATACAATAACTTCTACTATCAGAGGTACTATTCTTGTGTATTCTTTTTTAACATATACTCTTATTGATATAGGGGATTGTCATAGCTTTATATTTGTACCCTTTATGGAGGGCCTCCAACTCATTATTTATACCTGTGATGGTTCCCTGATGCCTGACACTCCATTGGGGATTATAATGGAAGGTTTATGTCAGTTCAGGGAGTTCCCTATTGAGATTTGTGGGTGTCATATTGTTTGGGACCTATTTTTCTTTGACATTATTGGCATTGATAAAATTTTTGGGATGAACTAGTTGGGTCAATTTCATGAATTTCTTGTTTTCTATCATTTTAGGGGGATATTTACATCATTAGAGGGAAAAAGTATTATTCACAAAGGTGAATGGGATGTCCATGCAATTCGAGCAAGACCTGATCATCATGGGTTGGGCAGGATGATAGCCTAGGTAGCAAGTTTATATATAGTTGATCATGGAAAAAGTTATATTGATATCACTCCAGTGGTTGATCATTTCAGAGATTCTTTCCCAAATGACATATCAGGGTATCTTTGGTGGGGGAGGTGGAGTTCTTTATCGAGCTAGTGTCAGAAGTTTCACCTGTATCATTCCTCCTTATATGAAGTATACTACTGAGATGTAAGTGCTCAAGAGGAATCTAGAGGATTTAGTGGCAAAGGGTTCCATCTGACCTAATACTTCTCCATTGGGTTTTCTGATCCTTTTGTGAAAAAGGTAAATGTAACATTTAGTCTATGTGTGGATTATCAGAAATTAAACTAGCGAACAACTGAGAATCGGATCCTCTTCCATGGATAGATGCTCTTTTCCACCAGATCTGAGGAGCTCCGATACTCTAAAAGATTAATTTGAGATCTGGATATAATCAATTGTGTGTCATTCAATCGTAAATACCTTTCATATCCTTTCATAGTGGGTATGGTCTATATGTGTATTTAGTTATGTTGTTCATCCTCACAAATGTGCCAATATCCATCACAGAACAAGTGAAATGAGTGTTGCATCCTTATCTTCATTCTTTTTAGTTGTTCTCATGGATTATATCATGGTTTATTCTCATAATTTACCCAACCATTCCAAGAATCTTGAGATCATTCTTAATACACTAAGAAAGCATCAGTTATATTAAAATCTCACAATGTGACACTTCTGGATGGATCAGATTCACTTACTAGGTTACATTATCTTAGTGACTAGAGATTTATTAGAACCATAGAAGTTGAGATTAGTGATTTCCTTGGATAATCCCAAGAAATTAATTAACATAGAGAGTTTCATGGGTCTACCTAGTTACAATCATAATTTCATATAGGACTTCTCAAGATTAGTATCACTATTTAAGGTATTGAATAAGAATGGTGTTATCGTGTATGGACTGATTCCTATGTAATGGATTTTTAGGAATAAAAGCGAGATTTAATTCAGCACCGATGCAGATTTTTCTATATCCATGTAGTTGTTAAAATGTATACTATGAAGCATTAGGTATGGAGCTTGGGAGCATTTATAATGTAGTGATTTAGAGCCGTAGTTTACATCTCTCAATAGTTATGTACACATGAGGGTAATTACAGGATGTATGATCTCGAGTTAGATGTAGTTGTTCACACATTATGCTATAGAAGACATTAGGTACTTGGAGTGAATTTTTTGGTGTACACAGACTACAAAAGCATCAATAACATATTTACATAGCCTAATTTAAATCTGATGTAGTGAAGGTGGGTTGAGTAACTAATGTATTTTGATTTTGATCAAAACGGAACACTTGGTAAAAGTAATGCAGTGGATGATGCATAGAGTAAGAGGAAATGGATTCCATCAGTCAAAATTATAGTAGAATGTAGAAGCTCGTGGATTTGTTTTCTAAGATACACTTGTATGTGCATCCCAATAAGGGGAAGACATATCTATCATCCTTAGTTTTTACCTCTATCTTTCTAGATAGATTGAGGATGAGGCAGCTATAATACCCAGAGGGTCAAGTCCTATTAAAGAGTGTGGTATGTGAGGACCCTCCTCCAAGATTTACCATAGGTGATGATGAGATCTTACAAGTAAATGGTTTGTTATGGGTCTCTTCAGACATGCACGAGGAGATGATGTGATACATTCATGCTTCAGCATAGGCAGTGCATCCTAGCATCAAAATGATTTATCTGGGTTTACATTGACAGTATAGGTGGTTAGGTATGAAATGATATATAGCTAGTTTTCTCAGGATAAGTTCCACCTCTCAGCAGATGATGGAAGAACACCGGCAACCAGATGAAATTTTAAAGAAGCTACCCATTCCCGAGCAGAAATTGAATGACAACATGAAGGATTTCATGATAGGTTTACCAAGGTCAACTTGAGGTAATGATATATATGGGTTTTTTTGATAGGATCACGAAGGTTTCACATTTCTTATAGATCAAGGAAACCTTCAGTGTTGATGAGATGGGAGGGTAATACGTCTTTGAGATCGTACAACTTCTTTTATTGCTAAATACTATAATTTTAGATAGGGATATCCATATAATTTCATGGTTTTGGAATGTTCTATAGAGGGAAATGTGTAAGCATGTGCTTATTAGAACATTATACCACCCCTATATAGATGGTCAGTAAGAGCACATGATTTAGGTTCTTGAGGACATGCCATGATCTTGGCTTCTATATTTCAGGGGATCTTGGTATAGGCATATACCCCTAGTTGAATTCACCTAGAATAGTATCATTCAAGATACTATTCAAAAAGTTCCATATAAGGCTTTTTATGGTAGTCCATGTCGATCAAAACTATATTGGTTTGATGTAGGAGAGGTAGTGATTACTGGCATTGTCATGTTTAGTAGAAAAAACAATTTTAACTGATTCAGAAGTGGATGGTTACTATACAGTATCATCATAAATCATAAGCTGATTGTTGTAGAAGACCTCTAGAGATAGGGAATCCGGATCCAGTTTTCTTGCGTGTTTCTCTAAGGTTGGGATGCATGAGATTCAGAAGACATGGTAATTATTTAGGACATTATATCATGCCATTTGAGATTCTAGAGAGATTCGGGTTGGTAGCCGGTTAGTTTTAGTTACCTTAGAGGCACCAGTCTATGCATGATTACATCCTTATATCTCAGCTGAAACATTATTATTTAAACCTACCTCATTCCTTTCAGCCTGATGAGGCTGAGTTACAATTAGATACGTCCATTGAGGATCATCTAAAATTGATTTTCGATCATAGCACAAAGGTTTTTGAGGCCAATCAATTACTTTAGAATGGGTTTTATCATATCAGATTCACATACAGGATGTGACATGGGAGTGGGTGGATGATGTATGATTGCAGTGGATGAAGTTATTTTTAGACATGCTGGATCACCCTTGAGAATAAACTTTATGGATGAATTTATATAAGGGAAAAGTTAAAATAAGAAATGTCTTTTTTTTGTAAGGATCCATTATTTTTATTCAATTATCTATTTAAATGTTTAATTATAGCCTAATATGAATTCCCATTGAGTTCATGGAGGTATCAGTGGTGTTCAGAGCTAGTTCGAAGATCAAGACCCATGGTTTGGGGTGAAATGACCTAGCACATGGTTAATGAAAACTATGAAGGTTGGGCCACATAATCATGTGAATAGGTCTAAAATCTTGAAATTGGGATTGAAATGGTTTTTCCATGGCCAATCAGACCATGTGGAAAAATCGTGTGTCACCCCTCATACTATGGAAAATATTTCATGGTTTTCACACAATTTGTCTAACCATGACTCTAAACCATGTGACCCAAATTATTTTTAAAAAAATGACCACTTTTTCCTAACTAAAAATCTATTTCAGCCTATTCTCACACCTTCTTCTCCTTCACAATATTTTTTTGTCTTTTTCTCTTCCTTTTCATGTTAATTCCTAGAATTGAGATACATCCCCCATAAAATATCTTATTCAAGCATCGCTTGTCTCATTAGATCAACATTAATGAGTTCTCAGTTCCTATTCAATATTATGTAATTCTTCTTAGTATTGGATGAAATATTTAGGTGAAAACTAATTTACTATATTATTAGTTACATTTTCCCTTCTTAGATTTTCTTCCGATATAAGCCGAATCAGAAGCAGATACTAGATGGGCTACCAACTACAGAACTAAGGCAGGTGGTCTCAATTCATTCTCAAAAATTCAAGGTGTTTATATATTTCTTCATTCCATGGAACGAATTTTTGGGTATCCCATTTAAATGAAATTGAACCCTATAATTTCTTGGATTGTTTTAGGTAGTTAAAGAGGCTTGTTGATGTTTATTATAGGATAAATACATTAAATATGGAACCACCCCTTTGGGGGTGTTAATTAATTATGATAGACCACTTTGGGTGGATTTTGTGGGTAGATACGTTAGGGTGTTCCCATTCACCCCGTGTCATGGGATGTGAGTATTAAATTTATAACATTGGATCAAATTGATTAATTGATTTATGAGTCCATCTTTATACTGAATTGTGATAATAATAGTAAATTTTTTGATTCAAGATATGGTATGGAATGGCCATGGCCCTTTCCCCTTCATATGAAATTTCTATTTTATGTTTGAATTTTATTTTTTATGTGAATGTTCATGTGAGTTGAATAGAGCCTATTCTATGTGATAGGTTGTTTAAGAATGAGATTCCTTGGATAATATTTTGACCATGTGGCTAAATTAAGGGAATTCCTTCTAATATTACACTAATGACTTATGTCACCATTTAAGGTGTGTTTGATTTTAATTATTTATAGTGGGGACCCTTGGTACCAGTGAATTAGTTAAATTTTATTGAATTGGTTTAATTACTATTATCCATGACTAACACATGCATTCAAATGAATAATCCCATGGATGGACTCATTTGTAAAATGACTTTTATGCCCATGTAGTACATGGTTTTCCAAGGAAAAACTCATAGGGGGTTTTACTATTATATGCTAAGTTATTCTTGGAATCTTTATGGATTTATAAGGATGGACATAAGGGTATTTGATTACATATTCCATGGGTTATACTGGGGATCCCTTAGTAGAAAAACAAGGATAGAGTTTAGTGGATGAGACATTATACCATACCTATAGAGATACCTAGGTTCAGGAGGATCTCCATGGAAGGGATCGTAGCATGTTAGTTCATATATCCATGAGAGGGATACTTAGATTCCAACATAGAGATCCCAAGGATAGGCTCATATTATAAATTAAATTAAGAGTGTAATGGATTATGATGTGTCTACCAATCCAAAGATAATAATGGATTTAGTATTGACTTATACCGTTTAGATGGCTTGTTAGGAATATGTTGTGTCTATGGTTATACAGAGGACATGAAGCTTGAACTAGGTCTCGAGGCATATAAAATAAATGATTTGATTTTTTGAATGAAATTAATTAATTTAGAAAGACCTCACTATTAGATACTAGGATCAAATATAAGATATATTTTATTAAAGGAATGGATATAAAATTAAAACTTAGTTTAATAGGTTGCTTACTTTTGGGTACTTCCTTGTATTCTATATCTACCCACACACAGTTGTTCTATATAATCACTGACTGATTGGCATTGACTGTGGGTGGTTTACTATTTGGAAAATATCTCACACCCTATTTGGGCCACATTTAGGGACGCAAATAGATTATATGATTGGAGGTGTTGATAACAAAAATCACCCAAATACAAGTACTTGGTTGTCTCTTAGGAGAAAGGGAGAATAAAACTAAGCTAAGGTTCTCAATACTAGCTAGACACTTTTGGGTTTTTATAATTTTTTTACATGTATAATATATTTTCATTCTTCACATGTTTTGACTTTTTTATTGGAGACATGTGACATGTATCATCATTTTTTATATGTGATAACTTCTGTTATTGTCTATTAATCATTTTTATACTATTTACTTCTTTTATGTATGATTTAATTCTTTTTTTAATTTTATATTGTTGAAATTTTATTGTGATACCCAATGGTGATGAGGGCATAGACTTCCAATTGGAACACTTATTCCCTCACTACTAGTCAGAAGTCTCTATCATTTGGGGAGATGTGCTTGAGGCCATGTGACCTAGTAGGTCCAGTGCACTATTGAGTGGAAACTGGGTTTGGGATTCTGAAAATGTTTTTATCATGTTCTGTATTAGAAAGGTTTAATCATTGTATAATAGTTTTTATTGATATTCAAAAAAATACATTTTTTGAATTTTTTTACCATTTTGTTTATTATAGAATGATTTTTAAAAAGGTTTTTATAAAATTATATGTTTAATGAAAACCTAATCATTGTTTTAGGAACATGGTATTTTTGTGTTTTTTTTTGAGATTGTTATGATATGGTGAATTGATGGTTGGAAACCATATGGTGGCTATATTAAATGGGAATTAGTGAATTATTATACCTAGGAAATATGTTTCTGGATATTTTTATAGAAGGATAATGCAATGATTTTATTTATTATACTAGTTATGATTATAGTTATTGTGATACTTTCGTGTAGTTTTAGTCATTTTACATTTTTTATTGGTAGTTAATGTGTATTTTTTATTATTGTGCTATTAATTTTTGTTATTTTTTTTGTATACATGATAACCTAAGGGGGAATAGGGATTTCATTTGGAAATGATATCTCATGGGATGATCATCAAAAAACCTCATGAGAAACAAGATATACTTAGAATTTAAGTTGGTCACCATCCTCAATTACCATTAACATAGACTAGAATTTATATATTTCACTATTTTAGATGATTCCTTGTTATAATTTGGGGAATTTGGTGGTTGATTGTAGTCATTTTCATATTTATTTATCTATTTTCAAAGTCACTCTCATATATTCTGATGGATTAGTTCATCTTTTTCAATGGGATGTGACATGAATTGGGTATTAGTTTTGTATTTATGTGTATAATTAGTAACTATATCTTTCTAGTCCCCAAATAAACTTTGTGAACTATGGATATGTTTGCACAAATGGGAAAATTGAGTTCCATTAACTTTTCAAAAACCAACCTAGGAAGGATTTCATCGTTAGGTGTGTTTCCTTGGGAGTAGTTTTAGGATGGTAAATCTCCTTTAAATATTTTCATAGTGGGGTGCAGTACATTTTTTTCCATTAGATTTTAAAAAATAATCAATATTTTTCCATATTATGGATGAATGGAATCATTTCTAGATACCTCAATGATACTTACCTGCACTGTATAGTGGGTTATTTTCATAACATTGTTCATGTCTTCTCATGACTAGTCTCACTGAGGAATTCTCTAACTAGGTCTAACATTTCCTGATCTATGGGGTGGTTTATGTATTAACTCACAATAAATTGGGTGAAGGGTGAGTGGAAGTCTACATAGTTGATGATTTATGGGATAAATGTCTAACATGAACTATTTCCATGCAAAAAAGGATCATATCATTGTTTTTCATCAGGTTACTCTCACTCTTGATATGAGAGACAAAGACTTTGGTAGTTAAATGAGTAAATTTTGATTTTATTTACATTATATTAAGACTAATTGGAAGATAAATCAATATATGAGAATATAATTAAAATTATCTCAAGGATTTTTGGGCCCAAATTCTAGTTCTTTCTTTTGTTAGGATAGTTTAATGTGGATTTTCTATTATGATATTTGGATTTTAGTTAACATTGATCACAAACTAGTGGGAATGTTGAGTCTATTTCATATACTATTATATTATTTGGATTACATTAATAGTTCCTTTTTAAATAAATATTCTAAAATTATTCTGAATCATCATTTCATCGAGGTGGTACTTTATCATCTCATTAATTTAATGCAATTTTTTCAATTTTGTGGGTATAAAGTCTTTATAAGATCATGTATTTATGCCTATATGGGAAGTTTTATAGTCACATTGTGTTCTAATTTTTATAGTCACTCATAGATTCCATAGTTTTCATATTGCGTGCTTATCCAATGATAGTTCATATGGACCGATTTGGAGAATTTTACAATCTTCTATGTCAATCTCAAGTTTTACAATCTTGTTTTTAATTTATTCCTTTATTCAAATATGTGAAAAATTATATATTATTTAGATATTCCATGGATTGGGAAAATATAACCTATTAAAAGGAGGGTATTTATCTCTTCAATGTGAGTGTTTTTTATTCAAGTAATTTTTTGGGATCTTTATGGTATTCTATTGTCATTGGAAGTAAGGGATCATCTATTCTTATGGTAATTTTCATGACTAGTGAGTTTCCATCATGAAATAGGAGTAGTTAGTTCCTTATCACTTAGAGAAAATTTTGATTGTTTAGTATATTGGTATGTTTTCTTATCAAAAATGTTACCCTCATATTTTCACTATGTGTAACCATTTCATAAATCTCATCTCCTATGGAATTAAATAGACTCTTCGTGTTGATTTTTTTAATCTAGTTTCTCAATATTCATATGTTCCTCTAGGTTATCATCATGTACTAAATCTTGGAATGGACATGAAAATATTATTCAAGTTCGGAAAGTACCATAGGTACATGTGTTATAATAGTATGATTGGGTATGTGAAGATTCTTGGGAATGGGAACTGTAACACCCTGATATTTTATAATATTATTTTATGTTATATGCAACACCAAAGGAAGCTTTCACTATATGCAACACTAGCTTGGCTTGCATTACAGGCAAGAGTAACCTTCCTCAATAACATGCGTTGTACGCAATACCTTGTTTCACTAAACAATGATATGTTATTAAAATATTATATGAACTAGCCATTATTAATAGTATTAGCTTAATTTTTAATTTTATAACATTATAATTCATCTTACACATTTTTTAGAATGAGGTATGAAAAAAAATCAATTTTTCTGATAAAAGAGTATTTTTAAAAAAATGAAGTTTTACCTCATTTTGATGGAGCACCCAATTTAAATATAATTTTTGACAAGTATATAAGTTCAATTTTATAAAATAAACTTATTTTTTGAACCAGGATTTTAATATTTACATTGGGTAAATTTTTGATACTTTTCTGATAACTTTCATATTTTGATGAATAGTAAAAATAGGATAAATTTTTCCTAAAAACAAATGTTTTTCATCAAGAAATTTTATATGATTAAATGATAAAATTTAATTGTTTTAATGTATAAATATAATATATTTTTACCATTTAATATAATTTACGTACTTTCCATTAATTTTAAATTAAATTTATAGGTAAAAACATTTCAATCTTTGACAATGTTTTAACTTTTAAAACTCGTTTTCTTAACAACATGATTAATTTTAAATTAATTATTGCACCTTATGTATTATGAATTTTGAGAAATGAATTATATATTTGTATTAAGTGGTTCCAAATTATTTTAATAGGTTACTTTAATATTTCTGACATTATGAATAGTAACTAAGGTAATTTCTATTTACTACAGTTAATGGTAAATCGGGAAATTAAGGGTAAAAATAAGATTATAAAATTACCCTACCACCTACCAAAATTCTAGGAATAATGGTCGACCCATATAACATAAGGGTTGGAATAGATTCATTTCATGGACTATTTACCAAGAAAATGATATTATTACTATTAAAACCACAGAAAGTGACAACATGTCACTCTCTCATATCTTATAAGTGTAATAATTTTAATTTAGTGATAAACTCCATAAAACATAGAACGTGAATAGTCTCCAGAAATCTAACAAAATTATCTACATCATGTGAAATTATTTAGAATTTTTAGTGATTAAATATTTATCATTAATGATGACACAATAGTGATGTTGTAATTATTTTATTGACTGAAATATAAAATAAATTGTTTTAAAAATATTAAAATTAATATTATATGAACTATTTAATGTTCTCCATGAATTTTCTAGATATATATGACATGTTATGAATCTATTAAATCTTATATTTTGAACATATATTTTTTTTTAATTTTATTTAAATTAAAATAAATGAATACTGTCAAAATCAATAGTATTGTTATTTTATAAAAATAACATATTATAAAATTGTTTAAAAACCACAAATATATTTAGAAATTATAAATTTAAGTTTATATGGTCTAAAATTCCATAAATTAACCAATTATGGAAAATTAAAAACACATAAGTAATTATTTATAACAAATTAAAATTTATAATATTATTACCACAAATAAAATTAAAAGAATTAAATAAGGATAAATCAATTCGATAAGGATTAAAATAAATTCCCAACATGTATAAATTTGATTGGTTGATTAGATTACAACCCTATATCATCTTATATTAGAATTATGTCATTTTTGGATGTTTTTAAGTGGGGTTTGAATTTATTATGTTTCCAACAGTGCCCCTATCCTCCTTTATAAATTGGCACCTCCTCCCAATCCACATCACAACATTTTGATCCTTCAAGATCAGAAAAACAATGAAAATTTCTCTTCTCCAATTCCATATAAACATTCTATAGGTTCTGGTCTTCTTCAACGACCAACTTTAGTTCCCTAAGAGGAGGTTTAGAAGAGGCGCGTCGAAGTAGAGGTAATATCCTTTACCGATCCTTTCAAATTTATTTCTTCTTCTTCTACTTCTTCTTCTTTATTTGTTTCATCATAAATTTATAACATCAGTATCAATCATATAATGATGTGTTATTATAAATATGAAACAACCATATTTCACCTTCTATCCATCCTTCGGAAAACGAAATCACCGTGCATGCATACGTACGGAATATCATCTCCACGCCATGGTGTAATCTGTTTTCCAACACCACCTTACTTGGATAGGTATAATAGTGTAAATAATAACTATATATGATTATTATAACATGATATTAATTCTGAGATATTCCATCATCCACCCCAATACCATTCAATAATTACGGGAACGATATCATCACTCGTGCGTACGTAGGGCTTACCATCTCCACGTTGCGTTGTGATTCGTTCTACATGATTGTTATTAAACCATGATTATATAAACCAATTGAATGAATAAATCTGATATACATTATTCTAATACCATTCTGTAAATCATGTAGCTATATCCTAAAAAGATGAATAAGAATTTATTCGACAAAACACACATAAGAACATAAAGCAATGAACACCCGAATAACAAGTAGCAATAAAATATTACTCACAAGAATATAATAATATGACCATATATGATATCATAACAATGAAAATTATTCTTCAATAAGTCAATTATATTATTTAAATTATTATTCATGAGGTTAGGATACATACAAAGTATATCAGACCTAAGGTAAGGGAAAATCTCACAATCTCAATTTTTACCCGATATTGTTTATACTTCAGTATTTACTGGGGAATATTTATCATCCACATACATGTTTCCTCAATATGTAATATTATCCCCCTAAAATTGTTTAAATCCAATTTTACCTATTGGTGAATTTTTAGTAAAAGATATAAAAGGAATCTTTTGTTATTTTCAGTACGAGATTCTGTTTTACTATTTGGCCAATGTACCAGAAGAATGTTTTTTAAACTTATACGACCTGAAATGATTTTTATGATTTCATATAACATTATTTACATGAAGATTTTTTTTCATGTTTTCATTTTTATTTTCAATTTACTTCTTTTATTATGGCATTATTAGAAAGGAAAAATGTTTATAAAGTAAAAAGGATATTTTCCCCAAGAATGGAGTTCAAGTGTTTCATCATAATTATTTTCCATCTAAGATAACATAGGTTTCTGTTTCTATACCTATTATTAAAATCATTTTATTATGTAATGATGGAATTATTTTTATGAAGTCCTTTATCGTATATGGGTTATGTTATGATGGAATGATGTTTAAGAATCCCATTTCTATTACATGGGATATGCTATGATGTAGGATGTATGATTTTGTGGCACACATAAGATGGTTTCATTATGAGATGGGTGGGATCTATATCTCCCTCCAATGCATTGGGTAAAGATTTATATCTCATGATATAGAAATGGATGGAATGACAAGTTAATCTGGTTTAGTGATACAGGATTGGAACGAGGAGTGAACTTGGTTCAGTAATGGACTTTATCCACTATGATGGTCTTGGTAATATGTCTTGACTAATATGAAATGATTTTCTATGATTATTTGTGTATGCCACAAAGTTTAATATTTTATGTTATGATTTTTGGGATTACATTTCACTACCATGATTTATCACATGTCATGATATTATGATCTCTTTTTCAGGTTAAGATTTTCAAAATTTTAAATTCTTATGAATATGATATGATTGGTATTTCCTTTTTTAGACTTACTGAACATTTGATCTCATCCTTTTGTATATTTTCTTTTCCCCTGGTCAGGAAGAAGGGTATTAAGTAGGATATTTCAAAAGGGGCACTAGATATGATAAAATAAGAGGGAGAAAATGTAGATGATTTATGAACCAGTTGTTTATGTTTCCCAGTGTCTAAAGATACTATATATATATATTGATTTATCATGGTTTTTTTATATTTTGTAATAATTATGCTTTAATTATGAAGTAATAACAATGTATGTAATGTTTGGGTCGTTATAATTGGTATCAATGGAAGGGTATAGTCATACTTTTGAAACTATGATGTAAAGGCTTAGTAAGAACCCTAAGGATATGTCTAAGCATATAACACAATATTAGTGTTTTAGAAATGGCCATGAATATCCTATGAAAATACCTAAAGTGTGAAATTTTATTCTTGATTATGTGGTTTACTTGTTATGATTACTGTTTCTCATACTAAGATTCTTGGTTTTTGTCAATGTCTGGAACTTGAAGGAACCGTGTTATTTCTGAATGTGACGGTCAATGTAATGATTGTCCCCCAGAGAAACCAATTGTTATGGGAGTTGGAATGAAAAATCTTGTAGCCATGCCCACATAACTTTCTCAAGCTATGAAACATGAAGGACTTCCAAACGAGCAAAGGAAGGGGAAACATTCTGTTGAATCCTTCATGAGGTAGAGTCCACCTTCATTCAACAGGTCTTCTGATCCATTAGTGGATAAAAATGGATTCATACCACTGAAAAGATGTTTTCAGTTCTACAATGTTCTGAACATGATAAAGTCATCTTATCAGTATATCGTTTGGAAGGGGATGTTGATCAATGGTGGAATCTTATCAAGAATATGAGGCAAAGAGATGAGATTGAATCCATGGAATGGGATGAGTTCAAGAACATATATTTCAATAAGTAAATCCCTCATATTCATCGAACAAATGTGGAGAAGGAGTTTGATGAACAAGTGAAAAAGGATGTTGAATCAGTTGGTAGCTACGATGCAAATTTTACAAAACATTCAAGGTACGCTTCTAGAATTAATATCCCACCTGAGAGTAAGATCGATCAATTATTTAGTGGCTTAAAACCAAGTTTTTAAAGGTGTTATCAATAAGGGACTTCAATAGCTACGAGGATATTGTTCGATGTGCTCTCAAGGTTGAGATGGAGAATGGAGTAACCCATAAGTCATATGGGTTTGATAAGAAGAGTAAAATGGAATTCAAATGAAAATATAAAGACCACACTAAAAAGAAGATGAGTTTTCCCTTATGATCAAAGTGTAGAAAGAAAAATTGAGGGAATTGTCTTAAAGTGACAAGTAAATGTTTTAAGTGTGTAAAAGAAGGTTATCAGGCATTTGAATTCTCCAGTGATGGGAAAAACATGTCTAGTGATGCGAACAAAGAAAAAGCTACACAGAATGCACCTCCTACACCTCAATGTTACATGTTCAAGGAAATGGGGTATTATTCCAATCAATGCCCTAATCAAATGGTTGTTGATGATGATCGACGTCAACAAACTCTAACGGGAAAATACAAATGAATGCCACATACAATTTCAATCGGTGATGTGGAGTATGATAATGAAGGGGTGAAAGGTACACTTACCATCCACTCTAATGTATCAAATGTTTTATTTTATTCCAGACCCACACACTCTTTTATTTATTAAGAATTTCCTAATGGTATCTCCATACTACCCAAACGATTAGTTGTTGAGTTAGCTATGACAACTCCTAATGGCACAACAGTCGCATCAAAATTTTACAATTCTTCTACGATTGTAGTTTGTGGGATAGTGCTTTCTATAAACCTTGTCATCCTTCCTATAGTGGATTTTGAGGTGATTTGTGGCATGGATTGGCTTTCTTTATATGGATCTCAATTAAATTTCCAAAGAAGGGAAGTCATATTTCATATTCCTGATCAATCTATGATCATCAATCGATGCAAGGATGAATATAACCTTCTAGTAGAAAGTTCATTAATCTTATGGGTCTTGATTCCAATAAATGATGGTTATTTATCTCAATTGGTTTGATATAAACTCATGATTAGGAATATTCCCATTGTACGAGAGTTTGACGATGTCTTTCTAGAGGAATTTCCAGGTCTTCCACCAAACTGTGAAGTTGAGTTTTTAATAGAACTTATACCAAGTGCTATTACTATTTCAAATACACATTATTAAATGGCCCCAATTGAGTTACAGGAATTGAAGAAACAACTCCAAGAGAATATTAATAAGGGATTCATATCCCCTAGTGAATCACCATCGGAAGCACCTGTTCTGTTTTCTAAGAATAAATATGGATCAATGAGACTCTACATTGATTATCGAGAACTTAAAAAGATCACTATAAAGAACAAATATCTTCCCCCACACATTGATGACTTATTTGACCAACTACACGGAGCTCAATACTTTTCCAAGATTGATCTTCGTTCAGGGTATCATCCATTAATTTTTAAATTGGAGGTTATACCAAAGACGGAGTTCCGTAAAAGGTATGGACACTATGAATTTATAGTGCTGCCATTTGGTATTACTAATGCCCCTGCTATCTTCATGGATCTAATGAATAGAGTCTCTAGAGACTATCTTGATTAGTTTTTTGTAGTCTTTATAGATAATATTATTTTCTATTCAAAGAGCAAGGAAGAACATGAACATCACATGATAATTTTTTTAATGTCCCTAAGAAAGATGGAGATTTATGCCAAAATTACCATGTGTGAATTTTGGCTTCAAAAAGATTCATTTTTGGGTCACATAATCTCCATATAGGGGATATGTGTGGATCCAGAAAAAACAGAGGTTATCGAAATATGGTGGAGACCAACAACAGTAACTGAGATTTGATGTCTTCATGGTTTGGATGGATATTATCAATGGTGTGTGAAATATTTTTCATGATTATCTAATCCACTCACTAGGTTGACTCGAAAAGGAGTTAAGTTTTTTTGGACGGAGGAGTGTGAATATAATTTCAAGGAGTTAAAAGGATGGTTATCCTATGAACCTGTGCTCACACTGCCTTGTAGTGGAGGACGGTTTCTGATCTACAAAGATGCATCCAAGAAGGGATTTGGGTGTGTTCTCATAAAAAATGGTATGGTGATATATTATGCTTAATGATAGTTTAAAATCCAAGAGCAATATTACCCAACTCATGATTTGGAGCTGATTAAGGATTATGACTGCTCAATTCATTATCACCTTTGGAAACCAAACAAGGTGGTAGAAGCATTAACTCGGCAAGACCATGCTAGCTTATCCATGATGAGGATCACAAAATATCCAATATTTATGGATTTACAAAGGATGTATATTTGAATTATAATGGAAGGGGAAAATTCTTATCTTTCTCAAATGAATGGTCAACTATCTATACAAGTGAAGATTAAAGAGGCACAGAACGAAGATGTAGATTTACAAAAGAAGGTGATAAATGTTCCTGAAATCCGCATTGATTGTGATGAAATAATAAGGTTCAGGAATTGGGTTTGTGTTCCTCCCATCCTAGAATTAAAGATGGAAATATTGGATAAGGATCATATTTCGTCATTCTCTATTCACCCTGGAAGCATGAAGATGTATAGGGACCTGAAAGAGTACTTCGGGTGGGATGACATGAAAAGAGATGTTGCTAAATATGTCTCTCGATGCTTGGTTTGACTGCAAGATAAAGCTCAGAGAGAAAAGTTTAAGGGGATGTTGAAACCATTAACTATACGAGAACGGAAATTGGAAAACATTACTATAGAATTTTTCATTGGACTTCCTTAAACATATGATGGCAATAATTATATCTGGGTTATAGTTGATCATCTTACGAAGTTGGCACACTTAATTGCTATTAGAGAGGATTTCTCTCTTGATCAGCTTGTCAGGATATATGTAAAGGAAGTGGTAAGATTAATGGAGTACCACTTTCCCTTATATCTGATCTGGACCTGAGCTTTACCTCGATTTTTGGCGATGTATTCTTCATACTCTAGATACAGAGTTGAGTTTCATCACTGCTTATCATCCTCAGACAGACGGTCAGTCTGAGAGGACAATTCAGACTCTAGAAGACATGTTGAGAGCTTTCTATATGGATTTCAAAGGTGGTTGGGATCCACACCTACCTTTGGTGGAATTATCTTATAATAATATCTTTCAATCCAGTATTCATATGTATCCTTATGAAGCTCTCTATAGAAAGAAATGAAAGGCTCCAACTTGTCGGGATGAAGTTGTATAAAGAAAGTTATTAGGACTTGATCTTTTTGATGAGATGGCAAAAAATGTTAGATGTATTCAACAACAAATAATATCAGCTCAGAGTCGACAAAAAAGTTATGTCGACAACCAAAGAAAGGACCTAGAGTATGAAGTGGGAGATAAAGTGTCTTACGAATATCTCATTGGAAGAGAGTAATGAGATTTGGAATGAAGGGAATGCCAATCCCTAGGTATATTAGTCATTTTTAAACACTTGATCTTATTGGGAAGGTAGATTACTGATTAGCGCTTCCACCAAATCTATCTCAAGTTCATGATGTGTTCCATGTATCTCTAATGAGAAAGTACAATCCCGATCCTTCACATGTACTAAGCTCAGAAGTTGTACCGCTGGAGAAAGATCTTTATTATGAAGAACAACCGATAGAGATTCTGGATCATAGAAAAAATGTTCTACAAAACAAGACAACTCTCTTGGTTAAAGTTGTTTGGAGGAACCACCAATTAGAAGAAGCTACATGGGAACTTGAGGATATGATGCGGGAGAGGTATCCTAATCTGTTTGTTACGAAGTGACGAATTTTGAGGGAGAAATTCATTTAAAGGGGGGTAGAATGTAAAACCCTATGATTTTATGATTTTTCATGTTATATGAAACAACAAAGAAATCTTTCACTACACGAAACCCTGGATTCGCTTACGTTACACGCAAGAGCAACCTTCCTCGATAGCTTGCGTTGTATGCAATACTGAGTTTCACTATACAATGATATGTTATAAAAATATTATATGAACTTGTTTTTGTGAATTTTATAAACTTAATTTTGAATTTAATAACATTATAATTGATCTTACACATTTTTTTAGAATGCATTATGAAAACAAAATCAATTTTTCAGATAAAAGAAGTATTTTTTGAAAAATGCAGTTTTAGCACCTTCTGATTGCGCACCAATTTGAAATATAATTTTTTACAAGTTTATAAGTTAAAATTTACAAAATAAACTTCTTCTTTAGAATCAAGATATAAAAAATTACATTGGATGAATTTTTGATACTTTTTTGATAACTTTCATATTTTGATAAATAGTAAAAATATGCAAAACTTTTCTTAAAAAAACATTTTTCATCAAGATAATTTATATGACTAAATGATAAAATGTAGTGGTTTTAAAGTATAAATTGAACATATTTTTACCATTTATTATAATTTATGTCATTTCAATTAATTTTACATTGAATTCATAGGTTAAAACATTTCAATCTTTGAAAATGTTTTAACTTTTAAAACATGTTTTCTTAACTACTATATTTATTTTCAATTAATTACTGAAACATCTTTGTTTTGAATTTTGAAAAATGGATTCCATTTTTATATTTAGTGGGTCCAAATTATGTTAATAGGTCACTTTTAGTTTTTAGACATTATGAATAGTAACTACAGTAATTTTTATTTTCTACAGTTAAAGGAAAATCAAGTAATTAAGGGTAAAAATAAGATTATAAAATTACCCTACCACATGATGAAATTCTATAAATAATAGATGACCCATATCACCTAAGGGTAGGAATAGATTCATTTCATGGACTTTTGACAATGAAAATGATATAATTAGTATTAAAACCCAAGAAAGTGACAACATGTCACTCTCTCATATTTTATAAGTGTAATAATTTTACATTAGTGATAAACTCCATAAAACATCGAACATAAATTGTCTCCAAAAAGATAATAAAATTATATATATCAAGTGAATTTATTTATAATTTTTAGGGATTAAATATTTGTCATTAATGATGACACAATAGTGATGATGAGATTATTTTGATTGAAATATCAAATAAATGGTTTTAGAAATTTTAAAATAAATATTATATGAACTATTTAATGTACTCCATGAATTTTCTAGATAAATATTACATTTTATGAATCAATTAAATTTTTAGTTTGAACATATATTCTGTTTGGATTTTATTTGAATTCAAATAAATGAATAGTGTCAAAATCGACACTATTGTTATTTTATAAAAATAACATATTATAAAATTGTTTAAAAATCACAAAAATATTTAAAAATTATAAATTGAAATTTATATGGTCAAAAATGTTATAAATTATCCTATTATGGAAAATTTAAAACACATAAGTAATTATTTTTAACAATTTAAAATTAAGAATATTATTACCAAAAATAAAGGAAAATAGATTACATAAGGATAAATCAGTTTGATAAGGTTTGAAATAAATTCCCAACATGTCTAAATTTAATTTTTTGATGATATTTCAACCCTATATCATCTCATATTCTAATTTAGTCATTTTTGGAGGTTTTTATATGGGTTTTGAATTTATTATAAATTAATATTTCTTATGTTTCCAAAGGTTCCCCTCTCCTCCCTTATAAAAGGGCACCTCCTCCCTCTCATCCTCACAAAGTTTTGAGCCTTCAAGCTCATACAAACCCAGCCAATTTCTCTTCTAACATCCCTATAATCATACTATTGGTCCTAGTATTCTTCAAAGACCAGCTTTAATGCCCTAAGAAGAGGTTTAGAAGAGGCGCGTCGAAGAATAGGTAATATCCTTTACTGATCCTTTCAAATTTATTTCTTCTTCTACTTCTTCTTCTTTATATGTTTCATCATAAATTAATAACATCAGTATCACTCATATGTGTATGTGTTATTATATATATGAAACAAACCTCTTTCACCTTCTATCCATCCTACGGAAAACGAAATCACCACGCGTGCGTACGTACGGAATACCGTCTCCACGACATGGTGTAATATATTTTCCACCACCACCTTACTTGGATGGGTATAATGGTAGAAATAATAACTAAATATGATTATTATATAATGATGCTAATTCTGAGATATTCTATCATCCACTCCAATACCATTCAATAATTATGGGAACAATATCGTCCATCATGCGTACATATGGCTTACCCTTTCCACGGTACGATGTGATTCATTCTACATGATATTCATTAAACCATGATTATATAAATGAATTAAATGAATAAATATGATATATATTATACTAATACCATTATGTAAATGGTGTATCTATAACCTAAAAATATGAATAAGAATTTATTCGACAAAACACGCATAAGAACATAAAGCAATGAACACCCGAATAACAAGTAGCAATAAAATATTACTCATAATAATATAATAATATGACCATATATATGATATAATAACAATGAATATGATTCTGTAATAAGTCAATTACATCATTTAAATGATTATACAGGAGGTTAGGATACGTACAAATCATATCGGACCTAAGGTAAGGTATAATCTTGCAATCTCAATTTTTATCCAAGATTGTTTATACTTCGGTATTTACTGGGGCATATTTATCATCCACATAAATGTTTACTCAAAATGTAATATTATCCCCCTAAAATTTTTTAAATCCAATTTTACGTATTGGTGAATTTTTAGTAAAATATATGAAAGTAATCTTTTTTCATTTTCAGTACGAGATGCTTTTTCACTTTTCTGGACAAAGTACGAGAAGAATGTTATTTTAAATTATACGTCATGAACGGATTTTTATGATTTCATAGAACATTATTTCCATGAATATTCCTTTACATGTTTTCAAGTTTATTTTCAATTAACTTCTTTTAGTATGACATGATGAGAAATGAAAAATGTTTATGAAGTAGAAAGGATATTTTCCTCAAGAATGGACTTCTAGTGTTTTATCAAAATTATTTTCCATCTAAGATAATATAGGGTTCTATTTCTCTCTCTATTATTACATTGATTTGATTATTTTATGATGGAATTATTTTTATAAAGTCCTTTATCGTATATCAATTATGTTATGATGGCATGATGTTTAAGAATCCCATTTCTATTACATGGGTTATGCTATGATGTATGATTTATGATTTTGTGGCACACATATGAATGGATTCATTATGATATGGGTGGGACCTATATCTCCATATAATGCTTTGGGTTAACATTTATATCTCATGGTATAGATATGGATAGAACAGTATGTTAATCTGGTTTAGTGATACAAGAATGGAACGAGGAGTGAACTCAGTTCAGTAATGGACATTGTCTACTAGGATGGTCTTGGAAATGAGTCTTGACTAATATGAAATGATTTTATATGATTATGTGTGTATGCCAAAAAGTTTCATGTTTTATGTTATGATTTTTGGGATTACATTTCACTACTATGATTTATCCCATATCATGATATTATGATCTCTTTTTTAGGTTAAGATTTTCAAAATGTTATGTTCTTATGAATAAGTTATGATTGATATTTCCTTTGTTTACCCCTACTAAGAATTTGAGCTCTCCCTTTTGTACGTTTTCTTTTCTCCAGGACAGGAAGAAGAGTATTGAGTAGGATAATCTGAAAGGGGCTCTAGATATGATGAAATAAGCGGGGGATAATGTAGATGATTTATGAACCTATTGTTTATGTTTCCTAATTTCTAAAGACACTAAACCTATACGGTTCTATCATGGTTTTGTTATATGCTGTAATATGTATGCTTCAATTCTGATGTAATAACAATGTATGTAATGTATTGGTCTTTATAGTAACCCTTATGCTTGATTAGTGGTTTGAGCTTTTGTTTATACACCACCCCCCTCCATCATTACGAGTACAGAAATACTGATTTGGGGATAATATGTCACCCCTAGTTTGTGGAATTCCACTTTTTATTATGTATTTTATGTCATTTTATAGTTTTTTGGTTCTCAGATGTCCTGGATAGGGATTTCGTTTGATTGAGAATGTTTTTGGTTCTATAAAATTTACCATAGCGTGGTATTATCCATGGTGGAAGTCATAGTCATGATCATGTTGTTTCTTTTGGTTGTGGTATCAATAAGTAGTGTGTATGGTGGAATATGGGCTGTGAAACAAATGATAGAAAAGGAATATCCTTGGGAATTGTGCACTAGGAGTCTATCTGTGGGAAATGAGGATATCACTAATAAATCGGTTTAGGATTTTTATGTGAATTGGGTATCTTAAATACATGTTTAGTTGATTAGGGTTCAAATAATTGTTGTCCACTGGTTGATATTTTCTTTTAAAGATCTGCTGATTTTACTACTTTCCTAGTGTAGTGAGAAAGTTAATTTACAAGGGAATAGGAAGGGGCCTCAACATTCCCTATTTTTATAGATATGAGTTTATAGTTAAGTGGATGGAAGGTGTTGGATTCTAATTAATAAATATGATCTTATATTATATAGACCATACATAGTGTCATTAAACCTACAAAAAATTCAGACGAAGGGAAGTAAAACTCCATCAAAATCATGTATATGAGTCAACTAATGCTTCACATGGGTAATATAAATCATTGGATTTATTCTAAATTGACAAAATATTGATTAGTGGGTGAAGTTCAAATTTAGGCTGAGACATAAGAAAATAATCGAAAAGAACTAGTTTCCCATGATGTGTAAATTAAATTCAAAAAATTATCCCAAAACTATTAAATTAATCTTGGTATCTTTTTTTTATCTGAATGAATTAGTAAAGATGATCACAAGCGATGTTGAAGGAGAATATGGGAACACAATTTGGGAAGGATAATTCAAGTGAGTATCACATTAACAATTTTATTCAATGAACACACAACTTAAAGACTATCCAAAATGTTGATTGTGGTCACTGTAGAGCACAAAAATCATTGGAGAGGCTCATTTGGTTGGAGGGGATTCTTTTTATGTCACTAGTGAGTGGAAAATGTACATCAAAGGTTCCATGTGGAATCCTTGGATAAAATTTTAGGTAAATTAATGTGTCTTAAACATGGGTCATTAGATGGAATTAATAAATATTTGTTAATTTGAGAGTGTTTGAAGAAGGGGCTAGAGGCTGGAAACATAGTTGAAGAATTACTAAGGAAAGATACTAGAGATCAAAGTATAATGGATACCGAATTTAGCTGGGATGAGGAGATGGTGAAAATTTTCAATGAGATCTTGGGTGGAGTATCATATATATTTATGAAGAACCATAATATTACCCAATTTATTCATTTTCTCTATTAAAATTTCATTTGTATTTATTAAAATATTATGATGGTATATGTATGATCATTGGTTAAGAATAATGAATAGAAAATATATTGAGTTAGTTAATAGTATAATCTCATTAATGTGAAACATATTACTAGAATATAACCTCATATTTATTTCTCAAGTGGTAAATATATCAGAAACATAGGTAACTAGTGAGAACTCATCTCAGTTGAATTTATTTTATCTAAATACTTCATCATCTAAAAATACAACTGAGAAGAGTTTAGATCATCGGGGGTAGCACATAAGGATTAAATGAGAAGTTCAACATGATGTAAAATTATTTTCATCATTGCATGGATGTGTGGATGAAATAGTTTAGTAACAATAGGATTTAGTCACCCATATTTTTTCATTGGAAAGAATTAGTCAGCTTCGTACCATCTAGATCTAGTGATATTCTTTCATAGATGAAAAATGAAAAATGAAAATATTATAAATAAAAGAATGTCCAGCTAATTGAATTCATGTATCTCATATATGGATATTTCCATGTTTTTTATTTGATATGTTCTCTATGTCTCTTATGTTTGGTTTTCGTATTCTTCCTTAGTTACTATTTTCACACAATGTAAACATTGATTTCATTTCTTATTTCCCTTACCATGTTCTTGATTTTCATTTGGGTTTTTACTTGTCTTCTTGGCCACACACTCATAATGAATGTCACTACCAATGGATCAACCCCAATTCATTGAAATTAATAGTTTTTATAGTTTTATTATTAATTAATCTGACCTTGTTCTTTCCAATGGCCATGTTTAAAGAGTGTAAATATTGGATCTATTTTGGGGATGTCACCCATGACCAAGTTGAAAACAATTCTCAATATATATGTGTGTTTGTGTGTTATAAACCCAAAAAATGTAATAAAATTTAAAAAAAAACTATTTTTGTTGGTAGGGTTGAAAACTAGGTCAAATTCTACAAATTTGGAACCCAGGATCCCTAAAATCTCTAAGTACATATGTTTTATAAAACAAAAAGAATAAAATGGAATCAAATATTGTGGATAAAGTCATGAATAACCAAAAAGATAAAAATATCAATCCATAAAAACCTCAAAATGAGATAATAGTGAGAGTTAGGCCTAGGTAATGCCATTTTATTACTATTTGAGGCAATCCATCTTCAATTAAGAAAACCCTAGGTCTTGAAACTATGAGATAAAAAAATCCCACCTTTCAATGTTTTCATCATTCAATGGAATTATAAATTAAGATACACAACAATCTAGTATGGACATATATCATGTGGTCTAGTAGATAATGAAACACCCCAAGCTTCCATGGTACATTTACCTTTGAATAATGAAATACCTAGAAATGTTCGCAACTTCAAGATTCTAACACACCGTGACCAATCAAACTAGAAATTATGAATAGTAATACCCACTTTTTGAAATTTTATATATTTTATTTTTAATAATGGACGTCATTTTTTAATTTGGAATATCAAAATTAGCTTATGGTGAATTCTTGGTATTTTTCTAAAAACATTCAATTTTTGATGAAAAGTGACAAACACTGCATTATTGTTTAAAAACATCTTTTAATTTAAATAATTACTTATTTTATTTAAATATATTTTAAGTCAAAATAAATTAATAATACCAATATAAGTTCAATGTAATTCATTGGAGTCATTTTATTATATGTTTAGATATATAAAGTTTTTTTTGAACTTTTTGCCGTCTTTTACCCACCACCTAGAAGCATTTGAAAATTTTCCCAAAACATAATTTTACTTCTTCTGTGAATTAAATTTCAAAACTCAAAGAGACACGGATAATATTAGTAAGTAAAATTTGGTTCAATTAGATGAAAATAATTTTTGGTGAATAGTAACTTTTGACTTTTATTTACCACGGTTAAAAGTAAACAGGGTAATTAAGGGTAAAAATGATATCATAATTACCCTAACACATTTTCTAATTCTATTGGATAAGTATAATTCAACCAAAAAACCACAGGAATAAAATATGATCCTCTTGGGTCCACTTGGATTTGATTAGGACATTTATTATTATTTTATTTAATAAAGAGTTAAAAGAGTTAAATTTATAGTTTAATAACTAAACCCTTTTTAATATAGAGTTATACATTAGATAAATTTGACTATAAATATTCATTATAAATCTAAAAATCTTTCCTAAATTATGTTATTTTATTTATAATTTTTAGACATTAAATTATTTAATTTATTTATAACACAATGATGTTGTAGTAATTACCTTATTAATGAAAGATTACAATAATTGATGTTATAAATATCCAAATAAATGGAATTTGAGACATTTGATGAATTAAAATAATTTTTTAGGTTAATATGACATGTTATAGTGTAATAAATAATTTTTCCTTGAAATAATCATGCTTTTATGATTTTCTAAAAAACCAAATACTAAAAAGTGTCAAAATTGGCATAATTGAGTTTTTAAAACAAATATGATATTATTAATTAATATAATATTCCTAAAATATAAGGTTCTACAAAATGTCATAGATAAGTTTATATATATTAATAATGAACCACTTGGGGTTCGCTTGACTTGTTATAGTATGTTTATTAATAATATAATATAAAAATACCATGAGACATGGTAAATGTCAAACTATTTAACTATGAGTTAAGTCTAAACGATAAGGTTAATATGGTGATCTAAACATGTATAAAACCTATTTGTTGAGAGGTTTTCGATCCATCCCCACCTTAACCTCCAAATAAATTATTTTGGAGCCATTAGAAACCGAAAATGATTTTATTATAAAATAATATTTTAGGCTTTTCCTAAAGTGACCCTTACCTCTATTATAAAAGGTTACTTCCCCTTATCTTAACGTCACACCTCTAAATCGATTTGGATCAGATAAACCCTGCTTATATATCCTCCAAAATTTCCTACCTTCATCCTATAGGCCTTTTATTGGTTAGAAAGCCAACCTAAGCAGCCCTTTTGATCAAATCCAAAGGAAGAACCCGAAGAAGACGTAAATATTACATATCCTCTTTCACGTTCTTTTCTTCTTCCAATTACTCTTTATTTGTTGTTTCCATTATAAAATAATATCTATCATATGTTTTATATACTTTGATGTTATTATAAAAATGGCACAACCATATTCATTATTCTATCCATCATATGAATGAAAAATTTACCATACATGTGTACGTACGACTTACCGTCTCCACGTCATGGTGTAGTTTGTTATTCAAACACTTCATTATTTGGATGGGTATAATAATCAGTAAAACTATTGTAAGTAATAAATATAACATGTTATTAATTCTATATATATGATATACCGTCAAATTACATACAATTTCTCCATCAATATATTGATATTGTCGCTCATGTGTATGTACGGATTACCGTCTCCACGAACGCGATGAGATTCATTCACCATAGTAATCATTCAAGAATAATTTTCTTTTTATGAATAAAAATAATTTTTATAAACATAATATCATTTTTGATATGAATCTGATCCATAAGAAACAAGGCTTACGTAACCATGCATATAAAAGAAAACAGATCAATTAACACCTGAAACGATGATATTGCTAAAATATTATTAACAAGTCAATATTAGAGGAACATATATGATATAATATTTATGAATATATATTTTTTATAATTTAATAACAACGATTTAAGTATTATACAGGAGGTTAACATACCCTTGACCAAGGAAAATTACAAGGTAAGGGTTAATTTCACAATCCATTTATTATCCGAGGTTGTTTTTAGGTAAGTATCTATTGGGACCTCTTTATCATCCACATCTATGTTTCTTAATAAATGTATTTAAAAACATTTTTACTATTTCCTAGAAAATGGATTAAATTCATTTATACCCTTATTTGACCTTATATGTTTTGAAGGGAATCTTTCCGTTATTTTCCAAACGATGTACTCTATGACCTTTTCTACAAAATTAAGGTAAGAATTTTTTTTAACTTATATGGAGAGTGTTGTTATTTTCTTCTATTATAAAATTGTTGAATCTTCCCATACAATATTATAATAATATTTTTAAAATAAATGTTTTCTTTTTAAATAATTGGACTTATAAATGGTTTCGAAAAAGAAATAGTTATTTCTTTCAAAAAGTTTTCATTTCATCTATGTAAATATCCTTTGATGGATTTTAAACTTGTTTGAAGTTTATTTATTATGATAAAAATATTCCATATTGTATTGAAGGTTTTGTGATATGTCTGACAGTGGATGTGTTAAATTTTTACCATTAATGGTTTATAGATAAGTATTTACATTTCATTTTCTAGTTTTTATATGATTGTTTATGTTATGGTTAAACCTTTTCATATGAGGAATACATTGGACTTAGTAAGTGATGGGTGGAGCCCGCTATAGCTCCAAGTTGCATCGGTAGGTATTATGAGACAAACTTGTGTCTAGGCACAAGGCCTTGACAAAATCCTATTTGTTATCTTGGCACAAGGCCTTGACTCTGTGGTTATGAAGTCTGGCATTATGCATTCTATCATTATGAAAATTTCTATTGTTATTGCATGTGATTATTCCACTTTCTGAATATATATATGAATATGTAAATGGAATTATTTTATTTTATCTTTTCCATATTATTCTAAATTTTATGTTTAAAAGTATTGTGTTTTGGTCTAATATGTTGCCTTAAATTTTTATGCTTATTTATGAAAGTTTCCGCTATATTTTTATACATAATGAGCATCTGAGCTCACCCCTATCTATTTTTATTTTTCCTAGGATATGAAGAAGTATTTTATGGATGACCTTCTGGGACAGGCTAAGGATATAAGTGTGTTCAATTGGGGAAAAATTTTTGTTGATGTTTTTTATTCCATGATGTTATGTAAATCTTATGAATGCATCTAGTACTTCCAAGGCTAATAAATTGATCGGTCTTTCGGAACATGATTCCTTGTATCATTCCAATGTTATGTAATAATGCACTGAATCTTGGTAACTGGGGTTGGGGCATTATAGTTGGTATCAGAGTAAGTTTAGTACATACCTTGGAAAATAGATTTAAAAAACTCTGAGAGAGAACACTACCCTAATATAGAAATTAAGGATTAGTATAGAAAAACTTCCTAGAAGTTTATTACTGTAGAGATTTTGTGTGTTTTCTAAGAAATACATCCCTATCTAGATACATGCAGGTAGAGGAGGCTCTGGCACAAATTAACCTAGGGGTAAAACCAGAAAACACCGAAATGAGAAAGACTCGAACAGGAATGAGTGCACGACAATGGGCCTTGCTGCACTCTTGGTTACAACACTCATGGGGGATATACATAGGATAATTCCTATTTTCATTAAAAACCATTATGATGGGTTTATTAGTATATACTTCCTAAAAGAAAATATTTTTATGATTATTGATTATATCGGTAAGATGTTCAATTTATTTTCATTGTTTTACATGTTCGAAATTATGTATTGTGATTCATTAACTAATCTAATGTATGCTACAGTTATGAAATGGCACCTAGTGGATGGAATTGAAACTGTATCAATGCACATAATCAATGTAGTTATTTTCCTCCTACTTAAGATAATTATAGTGTAGATGGTGATGAAATTGGTGTTGATCATTTTATCACCATACTAGGTCAACTCACTCAGGTTATGAATAATAACCTTAACCTTATGGAGCACTCTGAACTACAATGCGGAGGATAATTGTTAGACCGCTTCATGTGGCAGTAGCAACCAACAATCAATGGGATTACAAATCCTTTAGTAGATGAGAAATGGATAAGTTCCACAGGAAAAATATTTCATGATTTGGGGAGTAGTGAAAGAGAAAAAAGTTTTCATGGAAGTTTATTGCCTCACGGGAGAAGCAGATCAATAGTGGTCGTTGATTCAAAACACAAAGGATGATGAAGAAGTATCAAACATGGAATGGAGGTATTTTAAAGATATTTTTATAGAAAAATACTTTCTTCATGACCATCGAGCAGATATGGGGAGACAATTTCTGAGTCTGAAGAAAAAAGGAGGATTATAATGTCGCAAAATATGAGGCTAACTTTACAAGGTTAGCCAGGCATGCTGCAGATTATATACGTAACCCAATAAGTAAGATTAATCAATTCTTTAATGGGTTGAAACCATTTCTCCAGTGAGAATTTGTCTCCCAATCCTTCTTATCATACGAAGATATTGTCTCATATTCTTTCAAGACAGAAGAAGAAAAGGGGCATTACATGTGTGGTGAAAAAGCCCACTAAGCTCGTGATTGCAAGGGAAAAAAAGATGTCAATGTTTAATTCTACAATTGTAGAGAAAAAGAGAATTATTCAAATGAATGTCCTAAGATCCATGAATAATTAACTTAGAAAAGGCAAAGGGAACAAGGTCAAGCTTATGCGATCACTGCCACTAAGGTTGAAGCTTTGAAAGACGTGGTGGCAGGTAATTTAATGGTTTACTCAAGTTTATCCAATGCTTTATTTGATTTTGGATCATTGGATTATTTCATATCTTTTCAGTTTTCTAAGAAAATTAGATATTTCCAATTTGATTTATCAAGGGTGTTGTTTGTCAAAACTCTTAAGGGAAGTGTCATTCCAACAAAGTTTTGTGAATCATTTCCCATTAGGGAATATAAATGTTCTTTATCTGCTAATATCATCATCATACCCATGATTGAATTTGATATAATCCTTGGTATGGATTGGATTTTAGACAATTATGTAAAAATATTTGCAAGAAGAAGGAGGATACAATTGTCGATGAAGATAAGTATTACCATATCATTAGGGCAGAAACGTCACCATCTAATTCTTATCTAGATCCACCCCTAGTAGCTCTACTAAATTCAATAACTGGGAATGAAGAGAATGAAATAACTATGGGTGAGGAAAATAATGTTCGAATAGAGGATGTACCTATTGTTGTAGAATATATTGATTTTTTTCCATGGGATTTATCTGGACATCTTCCAGAAAAATAAATTTAGTATTCAATTGATTTAATTCCAAGTTCAAGGCCCATATAGAAGACCCCTAAAAGAATGGACACTATGGAATTAGTGGAACTAATGAAAAAACTATATGAATTGAGTAATAAGGGATTTATTTGCCCTAGTGTTTCTCCATGGGGAGACCCTATCTTTTTTGTTAAAAAGAACGATATATCTTTGAGGTTGTCTGTTGACTATATGGAGATCAATGCTATAACAATAATGATCAAGTATCCCCTACCTCACATTGATTATTTATTTGACCAAATTCATGGAGCTCAATAATTTTCAAAGATTGACCCTCAATCTGGATATCATCAGTTGTGTGTAAAGAAGGAATACATTTTCAAAACATCATTTCAAACCAGGTATGAGCATTACAAGTTTACAATAATTCCTTTTAGATTGACTAATGCACCCTCTACCTTCATGGATCTAATGAATCAGGTTTTCTAGGGATATCTTGATGACATTGTAGTGGTATTTATTGATGATATCTTGGTAAACTCCAAAATCAATGATGATCATGAAAATCACATTCACATTATTCTAAAGACTATTAGATGAAATGAATTATATGGGAAGTTTAGCAAGTGTGAATTCTGGATTCAAGAGATTTCTTTTCTTGTCCATATGGAATTTACGGATGTAATATTAGGTAATCTTTCAAAGACCAAGGCAATCGAATAATGTCCAGAACTGATGAGTATAATTGAGGTATGTATTTTTATTGAATTAGCATGTTATTATCAGTGTTTTGTCCAAAATTTTGCCCAATTGGCTAGCCCATTAACCAGGCTCACTCATAAAGGGGTTAAATTTGTTTGAAAAAATGAGTGTGAAGATTATTTTGAAGAACTAAAGATAAGATTAGTTAATTCTCCTATCAAGACTATACCATCAGGGAATATTGGATTTGTTATTTATAGTGATGCTTCAAATAAATGACTTGGTTGTGTCCTTATGCAGAATGATAGAGTTATTTCCTATAAATCACATCCGCTAAAATTTCATGATAAATACTATCCCACTCATGATCTTGAGTTATTAGCTATAAGCTTTGCTCTAAAAATATAGAGACACTATGTCTATGGTGAAAAATGTGTGATTTATACCGAATATAAGAGTTTGAAGTATATTTTCTTATAGAAAGAACTCAACATGAGGAAAATATGATGGCTTGAACTACCCAAGGATTATTATTGCACAATACACTACCACCTCGGGAAGGAAAAAAGGTGACAAATGCTTTGAGCTGAAAGGATCATGGATTTTTGAACAAGATGAGACTTGAAAGGGATCCTATTTGCATGAATCTAGTAAATATTGATATGGGAATAACCCTAGAAGATGAAACATCAATACTTTTTTCAAATGGTTTCTAAACCATATTTACTTGAAATATTAAAAAGTTCTCAGACTGATGAAGAAGAATTTCAAAATAAAATTAAAAATGTGAATGATGGGAGATTCAGTGACTTCATATATGAAGAATGAATTTTGAAATTTGGGAAGAGACATTGTGTTCCTAAAAAAACTGATCTAAAAAGGGAATTGTTGGATGATGCTCCTAGCACCAATTTCTATATACACCCTGGTAGCACCATGATGTATAGAGATTTGAAGGAACATTTTTGGTGGGACAACATGAATAGGGAGATTGCTGATTTTGTGTCAAGATGTATTGTTTTTCAACAAGTGAAAGCTATAAGGAAACAACCTAGAGGATTCAAGAAACCTCTTCCCAAACCTGATGTTGAAATGGGATAATATTATGATGTACTTTTTCATGGTGATACCAAAGACTCCTAAAAGGAATGATGCAATATGGGTCATTGTTGATCATCTTACCAAGTCCACACATTTTCTTGCAATAAGAGAAGATTTACCACTTGATTGTCTTGTAAGACAATATTTTAATAAAGTTGTAAGACTCCATGGTGTACCACTATTGATTGTTTTTTATCTTGATCTCCATTTTACATCAAGATTATGGAAAGGTCTTTAGAAGAACATGGATATGGAACTTCGTTTGAGCACTGCCTACCACCCTCAAATCGATTGACAGTCAGAACGGAATAATAAAACTTTAGAAGACATGTTGAGATCTTACTCACTTGACTTTCAAGTTATGTGGGATAAATATTTACCTTTGGTAGAAATTTCCAATAAAAATAGCTTCAATTAAAGTATTCAGATGGAACCATATGAAGCGTTATATAGAAAGAGATGTCGCACACCAACTTGTTGGGATGATGATGGTGAGAGAAAACTCGTAGGATGAGAACTTGTTGAGGAAACAATGGAAAATGTGAAGATTATCCAAACCCACATTAAATAATCTCAAAGTAGGCAAAAGATATATATCTATAATCGAAGGAATGATTTGGAATTTCAGGTAGGAGATCATATTTTCTTAAAGGTATCTCCCTGGTAGGGTGTTATACGTTTTGGTATGAAGGGTAAATTGAGTACCAAGTATATCATAACTTTTGAAATTCAAGAACGAATAATAGTTGTAGCTTATCATTTTGAAATGCCTCTAAGTCTCTCCGAATTTCATAATGTGTTCCACGTATCACTGTTGAGAAAATACATGTCTGAACCAACACATGTACTCGCCTCTAAGAAAATTGAACAGGAACCAGATCTCTCTTATTGTGAAGTTCCTGCCAAATTCTTGATACAAGAGAACAAGTGATGAGAAATCGGACGAATCGTTTGGTAAAAGTTCTATAGAGAAACCATAAAATGGAAGAGGCAACGTGGGAACCATAGAAACATATGATGAAAATCCACCTGAATCTTTTTGTGTGGTAGTATTATTGAAATTTCAAGTAAAATATTATTTAATGTAGGGAAGAATGTTACACCCCAAGCTTCTACGATATGTTTCCCTGTGAATAATGAAATAGCTTGCATTGTATGCAACATAGAGATTCTAACATAGCACGACCAATCAAACTAGCTGTTATGAATAGTAATGCCCCCTTTTTGAAATTTTATAAATTTTATTTTTTATATTGGACTTAATTTTTGAATATGGAATATCGAATTTGGAATAGGAAGAATTTTTGGAGTATTTCTGAAAACATTCAATTTTTGATGAATAGTAAAAAACATTGTGTTATTCATTAAAACAGACGTTTTATTTAAATAATAATTTATTTTATTTATTTTATTTTATGTCAAAATAGATATATAATACCTATATATGTTCAATTTAATTCATTGGATTCATTTTATAAAAAGTTTAGATACATAAAAATTTTATTGAACTTTTTACCGTCTTTTACACACCTCCTAGGGCCATTTACAAATTTTGGTAAAACATAATTTTACCACTTCTGTGAGTTGAATTTCAAAAATCTGAGAAACATGGTTATTATCAGTAAGTAATATGTGTTTCAATAAGATAAAAATATTTTATGTTGAATAGTAACTTTTGACTTTTATTTACCACGGTTAAAAGTAAATCGGGTAATTAAAGGTCAAAATGATATCATAATTACCCTCAAACATGTACTAATTCTATTGGATATGTATAATTCGATCATATACAACTTTATTAATAAAATATGATCCACTCTGGTCCACTTGGATTACATTATGTATTTTATTAATTTTTTATTTAAAGAAGTGTTAAAAGAGTTAAATTCAATGTTTAATAACTAAAGCATTTTTAATATAGGGTTATAAATTAGATAAATTCGACAATAAATATTCATTAGAAAGATAAAATAATTTCCTACATAATGGTATTATATTTGTAATTTTTATTAATTAAATAATTTAATTTATTGATGAAACAATGATGATGTAGTAATCACATTATTATTTAAATATTAAAATAATTGACAATATAAATATCCAAATAAATGTAATTTGAGACTTTTGATGAATTCCACTAATTTTCTAGGCTAATATTACATGTTAGGGTTTATTAAATAATATTTATCTAAGTAATAATGTTGTTAGGATTTTCAAAAAAAAACCAAATACTAAATAGTGTCAAAATTCACATAATTGAGTTTTTAAAACAAATACTATATTATTAATTGATATTATATTAAATAAAAATCTAAGGATCGGCCAAAGGACTATATAAGGTTATATATATTAATAATAAACCACTTGGGGTTCACTTGACTAGTTATAGTATGTTTATTAACCATATAATATAAAAATACAAAGAGACGTGGGAAATGTCAAACTATTAAACTAAGATTTAAATTTAAAATATAATGTTAATATGATGAAATAAACCGGTATAAAACCTATTTGTTGAGAGGTTTTAGACTCATTCCCACATTATCCTCTAAATAAATTATTTTAGAGCCATTAGAAACCTAAAATGATTATATTATAAAATAATATTTCAGGATTTTCCTAAAGTGACCCTCACCCCTCTTATAACCGATGTAAATAAAAAATACCACATGTTATTGATTCTGGATATATGATATACCATCCAATTAAATACTATTTCACCATCAATATAATGATATTTTCACTTGTACGTACGTACGGATTACTGTCTCCACGAACTCTATAAGATTCATTCCCCATCATAATAATTCAAGAATAATATTCATTTTATGATTTAAAATAATGTTTAAGAACTTAATATCATTATGGATATGAATAAAATACATCCAATCCATAACAAACAATGCTTACATAACCAAGCATATAAAGTAAAACTGATCAGTTAACAACCAAACTGATGATATTACTAAAATATTATTAAAAAAGAAATATTAGAGGATCATATATGATATCATGTTTATGGATATAGTTTTTTTTAAAATTTAATAACTATGATTCAACTATAATATAAGAGGTTAACATACCCTCGACCAAGGGAACGTACAAGGAAATGGTTAATTTCACAATATCTTTATTATCTGAGGTAGTTTTACGTAAGTATCCACTGGAAGCCCTTTATCATCCACATCCATGTTTATTAAAATATTCCTTTAAAAACATTATTACTCTTTACTATACAATGGGTTAAATTCAATTATACCCTTATTTTACCTTATATTTTTTGAAAGGAATATTTCTGTCATTTTCCAAACAAGGTACTTTGTGACATTTTGGAAAAAATTAATTAAGAATGTTTATTTTTATTATATGGAGAGTGTGGCTAGTTTCTGCAGTTATAACATCGTTTAAGCATCCCATAAAATCTTATAGGAATATTTTCAAAATAAATGTTTTCTTCTTTAATTATGTGACTTTTAAATTATTTCAAAATATAAATAAGTATTTCTTTCAAAAAGTCTGCATTTAATTTATGTCATCATCTTTTGATGGATTTTAAATTTTTTTGAAGTTTATTTATTAGGATACAAATCTTCCATATTTATTGAGGGTTTTTTAATATGTTTGACAATGGTTGTGTAATTTTTTTACCATTCATGGTTTATTGATAAACTATGGACATTTCGTATGCTTGTTTTAAAATGAATATTTAAATTATGTTTAAGCCTTTTCATATGAGGAATGAATTGGACTTAGTAAGTTACTGGTGGAGCCCGCTATAGCTTCTTGATGCATCAGTAGGTCTCATGAGGAAAACTAGTGTCTTGGAACAAGGCCTTGACAAAATCTTATTTGTAGTCTTGTTATAAGGCCATGACTTTGTGGTTATGAGGTCTAGCATTATGCATTCCATCATTATGAAAGTGGTTATTAATATTAAATGTGATTATTCGACTACTAGAATATCCATGTGAATAAGTAAGTAGAATTATTTTATTTTATCTTTTCAATATTATGCCTAATTTTATGTTTAAATTTTTTTAGTCTTATACATTACCTTAAATGTTGATTCTTATTTATGAATGTTTCTGCTATATGGTTATCCGTAATGAGAATCTGAGCTCACCCCTTTCTATTTTTTATTTTTCCCAGGATGTGAAGAAGTATTTTATGGATGACCTGAAGGGATAGTCTCTGGATATAGGTGTGTTCAAAAGGGGAAAATATGTCGTTGATTTTTTTATTTTAGGAGGTAATGTAAAACTTATGAATGTATCTAATTCATCCAAGGTTACTAAACTGATGTCTTCGGTACATGATTCCTTCTATCATTCCAATGTTATGTAATAATGCACCGACACTAGGTAATTGGGGTTAGGGTATTATAGATACCCTTGGGAGGATTGAGTGAGTATGAATTAAAACTTAGTGTTTTCTAATTCTATTTGAAGGAAAATATTTATAGTTTGTACTCGAAAATTGATGAATAAATAATCAATACATAGGGACAACTATGTGATATTTTTTTATAGTATTTATGAATTATTATTTAAAAAAGGCATAAAATTTAAATAAGGCATAAAATTGATGAATTTATTCAGGATGAGGGTAAATGATTTCATGAATCTTGGGATAGATATATGGGGTTACTTAGGAAATTCATAAATCACCAATTTATAACTAGATTTTTTTTTGATTTTTTGATGGTGTTATTTCAAAGGAATCCTGGTGATAAAATCCATCATCTATGGGATATTCTAGTGACACACCCTTCAATGTAAATGACATCACAAATAAAATTATTTTTGATGAACTGTCAAAAAAAATTTCAATAGCTCTAGATTCCCAATGAAAATAATCCATAAAAACGTCTAAAAACATAATTATGATGGGTCATCACAGAAAATGTTATTTGTGATGGTGTGTATAATCCATCAAAAATAGATTTGAGATATTATTTTGACAAATAATTGTGATGGATTCAGAAATCCATCACAATTAAATTAATTAATGAATATAAAAAATAGAAATAAAAATTATAAAAATTAATTGTAATTAAAATACACATACCATTATTACTCCATTTCGAACAAAACATGTTTATTGGTACAAAATACATAAAAATTATAAAAATAACTGAGCATCTAATTGTTTTTGGTGGAGGCGGATCACATGAAATATCAGGGGAGGAATAATCGTACCAACACCATGCACAAGATGTCACATATACTCCAACATATACTCATTTCTCAAACACTTATATTTATGCTCTTCTTTATTGTTAATTTTTCCCATGAAATCATCTCATTCTAATCAATAAACCTCTCTTTATACTATGCAGTAGATGATGAAAATAACTCTGTATGAGCTCTATTTGGGCAGACCAATGACACCAAAGATGTACTATAACATCTAGTAAGTTTAATTTATGAACCAATATTAGTTACCAAACATTTCTTGACAATATATATCATCATATGTGTCCAATAGACCTCATCGAAAACTAATTCGGATGTGACACCTTCTTCCCCCATGGCTTGACTCTATCATGAATGAGAACTCACCGTCTCATGCATTTTCTTAAAATTTAATTATAAATATGAATAAAAATAAAATTAATATCGTTAAAATTTTAAAAAAATAACCATATTATGTCATTGATTATTTTCCAAATTTTTTCCTTTTTGTGGGTTACGTTACCCCTTATTGTGAACTTAAAACTTTATAATTTAGGGTTCAATATTGTCCTATAAAATATAACAAACATTTTACATCAAAATTATATATATAAAAATAATATTATCTATCATATTTCATTCACTTATACCAATTTTATGACTTCTGAACCTATGGGTGACCTCTTATATCCCTCAGTTGTAATGCCGAGATGATGAAATCCTCTTAAAATTCCAACATATCTATTATGATCAGTATCCATCACATCTATAAGCTGATATATAGTCAGGTTCATGAGAGAAGAAAGAATATTCTAAAATAGTTACTAAAGCTCTATTCAGGGCTCTCTTTTGTAGGTTGCGTAAAAACATATGAAAACATTCAATTATAAATATATTTCATTCCTTCTGGATCGGAGCTCTCATGCTATCTTCGATCAGAGTCCATAAATTCTACAACAAAATCAAAGTCAACATGTAACTAGTTAAATAAATTTAATATAAAATATATTATTTAATAATGTACAATTTAGTGGTCAAACATATGATGTCGAACAGTAATGGATATTGGATCCAATTACACCCATGGTGGGCATAAATAATTTCTTATAATCATACCATCCTTCCCAATAATGAAAGACAGAAATTTGGGGAAATAAAAAAATCATAATATTATTTAGAAAATGTATACAAAAAAATAATACTAAATATATTAATTAAATCATTGAAAATACCTCAGTAAATTGATATCGAAATCAAGGGATGGATGTCTCACTAAAATGGGGTCTAGAATATCTAATCAAGAGTGGTCTCACCCTCTTCTAATAGGTTGTACTATATCATCATTTTGTGGATCAGATGAATCATGCTCATCGTTAGGAATTTTGACATCATTGATAGAGTAAAAGATATCACCTGAAGCATCTCCATCCATCAGAAATAATAATCCTACCTATAAATAGTTTTAAATGTAAATATAAAATATAAAAGACTAATAAATTCCAAAATATAAAAAATAATTATAAATAAATATGATAATATAATAATATAACCAATAATTTTTTTAAAATATTGATATCAAATAATAAAATATTACCCTGATGAAAATAATATTCTAACATATAAAAAATTGTTAATATTGATATCAAATAGAAAAAAACTAGTAATTGCTTAAATTATTTAAGGAATGAGATAGATCATCAACTCTAGCCATTTGAAACTCACAAACATACATATAACTTATTCTCAATATATATATCAAAATAAAAAATTAATAAATTTATAAATATAGTGAATCATTCCTTATCTTTTTCTCCATCTTCATTAATGAATTTTTTTATCTTCAGCTTCAGCATCGTCAACTTCCATAAGAATTTCAGTTTCCTAATCCCTTATTAATTCATCAAAATTATCAATATCATTATCCCTAAACTGGGGGTTTCTTTATCTTTTTTTATATCTCATTGAGTAAGACATATATTTGGGTATGTTCCTTGAGAATATTTCATATGGTGCTCTTCCACACAACAATATTCATTTTCCAGAAACCAATTTTCATGAGACATCATTTTTATTACACTCCACCTGTCATTTAAATATATGAAAAGTGTACAACAATTAGGATAATAAACATGATGTGTTTGATGTTCCAATGGAAATTGTTCATTTTAGGTAAGAAAACTGCTATATTAAATGTCAACACATCCATGTCGTACATGAAATCGCAACCCTCAATCTGCCAAAACCCAATGGTATTTAAACATTATTACATAATTTTGTCCTAGATAACATAAAAAAATATTTAATCTACAATAAAATCAAAGTAAAAATCACTTTATTTATGATGATATAATTTTATACAAATAACACATTTCAATTATTTATTTGAGTCTGCACATATATGAATATGAAATCAAAATACATTAACCCCATTAATATTAAATGAGTTTAAAATTTTTAATGGAGGGGTTTTTATCACAAATAATTGAATATCAGTTTTACTTTTTATTGTCTTTTTTATGAATAATAAAAATTAAAAATTATATATATCATTACAAAATTGATTTAATGTTCCAACATAAAAAACATTATGTACTAGTCAATGACACAATTATGAAAAATTATATAGATAAGATTCTTTAAGAGTAGTATGTAAATTTTTATAATTTTTTTGATATTATCATAATATAGTCTACAAAAAATTAATCAGTTATAAAAATGTAAAAAAATAATATGATTTCATACTTATTGAAAAACATTTCATTTCATCACAATTCACCAGAACATTTGTATGATCTCTATCATGAACTTCATATGAAATCCATCTCACATGATTCCCACTAAAACCAAGATTCTGATAATTAAAAATGATAATTTATGGTTTTTAAAAACATTGAACTTCACCTCATTTTAACCCATCCCATTGTGTTTTCAAGAATATTCATATTTAAAATTATAAGAGTGAAAATTTAAAATTTTCTCCTATCAGTGAACTTCTTCAATCGACCCTTCAACCAACACACAGTTATAGAATTTCTTCATTAATTCCTTCATTCATCTATAAATAGGGTACATCCAACAGAATTGTACTGGCCCCAACAATTTATAATCATATGGAAAATGAGTTATTAAATGTTTTATTGAGTTAAAGAAGAACGGTGAGTATATTTTCTCTAATTTTTACAAAATTAAATTGACATATTTTTATAGAGTACTCAATGAATCATATTATAATGTTTGTTCAAAAATATCTTGGAGAAAATATGATATTTTGTTATACACATCCCATATTTAATAATTCAACACCCCCTAGAATTTATTGGCATTAGTACAACCATTATGACATGGAATTGATGAAATTTTAACCTGTTAATATGTCCATTTTTGATAAAACAAGAAAAATTATATTCATAACCATTTGGTAACTTCAAATCCCTAGTATATTGAAAGAATAAAAAATTAATTTCATTAGAAAGTGTGTAATCTAGTTTTGGAAATATTAATTTTTTTGATATTTCATAATTACATAATTCATGTTCTGGATGCGTATAAATTTTTTCATGATAAAAAAGGTGCGTTTACATTATCTTTGGTCTTAATAGGTATGTCCAATATGGTATAAAATATGTTATAAAAATTATTATTCTCATTATTAATTAGATCTAACATGTGAAAAACTAACCAATAAAAAAATATAGATGGCCCAAGAAAATACATTAATTAATCCAATTATGATGTCTCCCAAAAAAATATATTTTATCACATATAGTTGGTTTAAAAGTGACATGGTTTAATAAAGAGATGATAGATTTGACCTAAATACTTGAGAGAAATGCTGAATGTGAAACTCCTTCAGTTATTACTTTTGTATTATTATTTATATCCCTTCTAAAAAATTAATTAGTAAGATGAAGTATATGATGTTATTCAAAATAACTATTCCTTCATCCATTAACAAGAAAAAATGATTTTTTTCACAGTTCGGTAGTATAGAAAGGATTTTAGACCATGTTTACTCCATTTATATAACATACCATAATCCTAAAATATTCTACTTTTCCACAACAATGCATCCTTCAGTGTAAAATTATGGACTAAAACATTATCATATGAAGTTACACTACCATTTCGTAATGAAATTGACTCATCATTTTGTAGTTTCAAATAAAAAATGACATTTTTTCTAATATCAGAGAACTAATAGCTACAAATATAAATATATATATACTTCCTTCATCGGCATCCATGGAGGTAAGTAGTATAAAGTTATGAAAAGAGGCCAACTAGAATATTCATAGTCATATTCACAAGATATACAATAAATATAGTATAATGACTCAACTGTATGATATATGTATCTATGTAAAAAAGAATGATTCATATGATCAAACTATTCCCTTCAGTTACCCTATCCTAGATGATTTAAGCATTTACTGCTGGAGATATTTTATTTATTCCATCACATCAATGTATCTATGTTTCAAGATATAAATATACATTTTAAATGAGTTGCAATTTGAAAATATAACAATTGTTTCAATGAAAATATGTACTTTCCTTTGTACACATCCATATACCTCGATTCTCCACATGTTATACAATTAAATAATAATTCATGATCACCATAATATAATATACATCCATTGAAAATTTCATTTATCCTATGATAACTAAGCCCTAAATTATTGACCGACCTCTTAGTTTCATAGAAACTTTCAGGTAATTGTTTTTCATAAAACAGTTATATACCCACAAAAATTCAAAATAAATAAATTACATTCCAAAATTTGACTTAATAGGCATAAATTATGTAATTTCATTATTTTCCCAATCTTTCATCCTAGATATATGGACTCTTAAGTATATTTCATAAAACTATGAAATTGACATTGTCCTAATTAAGGATTTGGAATATCGTTCCATGTTTTTGTTTCCTGAATAGATGGACCAATAGCATCTTGTGTTAAATTCTAAAAATATGGATCTTCAACCAAAAAATTTAATTTTTTTAACTCCATTCCCATTTTTAATAACGAAAAAAATATTCATTCAAAAAACCAAAACATAGTAGAAAATGTAACAATCAACATTTTGGAAAAGACTAAAAAGGGATTGTTTTTGAACTTTTCCAATTAATGAGAGAGTAATTATAAAAAGAGAGTAGCATAATTAAATTATGAGAGTTGGATCACTCATATGTGATTTTTTTTGACTTGGGAGAAACTCTTTGAGTTTCCCTGGGTGGTTTGAGAAGTTTCAAGAGTGCAGGACCGGAAAGATTGAACATTTTCAAGGATAGTAGAGGGTGCAAGGTTAGTTAACCGTATGCTAAACTGTGTGGCCCACTGTAAGTAATTGTGAAGCCTTATTTTTATGGGGGAAGAGTTTTTTCTCATGGGATATGAATGGTTTCACAAATCAGGTTCCAAACTAGTGAAAGAGTAGTTTCCTGACGAGAGGCTATGGCACAGTTTCCACATGGTTCTCCAAACCATTCAGTTAAACAATGTGGATTGATTTATTTCATAAATTTAATTCATTTCAAATAAAAAAAATTAAAATAAAACATAACTCTTCCTAAACCCTCTCCCTCTCTAGTTTGTGTGACACCCCCAAATGGGTTCCCCCTTTTGATGCATGGACCCTCCCCCCTACAACCTCTTCTCCCTCCTTCGATTCTCAATATATTTCATTTATTTCTTCATTTAGTCTCCACGATAATCCTATCCCTTATCCTCCTAGTTTCCAGCAATGCTTCATCATAATCATCAAATGGTGTAACTTTGAGGAAACCCTATAGTTTGGGATAATTGGTTTTTCAGTTTTCTTTGGATCTATGTTGGTGCGAAGGGTCTGTCGAGGCCCCTTTGTGAATGTTCCGACAATCGCTTCCAATGGAGGAGAGGTTCGGGTTGTCTCAGTTCTCCACCAAAAATTTGAGGTAAGGGTTTAATCTATTATTTATTGCTTCTTACTTTATTTAGAGATTTTGAGGTTTATGATTCCATGGTATTTTATTCGTGGTGCATAGATCCTTACCACATTAGTTTTGAAACCCTAATGTTTTTTGTAGTTTATTGGGCCGTCCTTAATGAGGGATTTAGTTTCTAGAGTCTTAGGTGGCTTGTATTCATGTTCATAGATATTTTTTTATATATATGGGTTCCCATTTAACATGTATAAGAATTCATGGTAGTGATTATACATGTATGGGGCTAGGTGTTCCCATGTATACATATATATATATAAATACATGTGTGGGTGGGTGGCGACTCATATATGCCTATAAGAATATAGGTCAGGATCCCCTAGCATATGTTCATGGACATGAGGGTATGTTCATAGGGTATAGATGTCCTGGAATGTCTTTGAAGGTGCATATACCCAGTGGGGGAGCATCATCTTATAGTTTGAAATCTCCAAGATCCAAAGTGGACAGCTTGGTTCCACATTGTTGTAGGATCCCTATACTTCCCCTTTAATAAAACTTTGTTTTATAATGCCTTTTGTGGACTACTTAATTTCACTTTACCATATTTATTGCATCTATCTAACAAGATGTTTGCTATATGTTTACAACAATATTCATAGTTCCTGATTAATGAAGTATGAGTATAATTTTATCATTTCTTGCTTAAAAAGTCTTGGTTTCTCTTTATTCTGTGTGTACAAATTTTCCATGTTGAGGAAACATGAATGAGTTTACTTGATTAGGATGACCAACTGAGATGCGTTGGTGGGGGTGACTCGTATATGAGTAGGATCTCTAATTATGAAAGGCATATTTTCCTCTAAAATTTATTAAATGGTTAATTTTCAAATGAAAAAGATTCAGGTGGAAAGACCACGCCTTGGGTTAATGTAGTAAGAATTTATTATGATAGTGAAATGATTTAATAAGAATTACAACCCTAGGATGGTCTAGTACATTCCAATCTCATATGATTATAAATCACCATATGTTAATGGAAGTGTCTAAATAAATTTGTAAATGTCTTGTGACATGCATGAGTGGCTTTGTCCCATGCTTGGTGATGAGTATGTAACCATGTTTTTATATGTAATTAAGATGTTATGCATTAAGTGAACTTGGGATGAATTGAATATGAACACTATGTTAATGTTTCAATTGAAATACTTAATATGGTTTCTCTTAACTATCAATGTCAATATGTTTGCTTATATGTAATTTAAATGGCCTAATGAAATGGATGATAGGTTAATGCATCATTCTCTATATGGTGAATGGTTACACCATATATAGGTAGGGGATCCAAGGGACTATGAGATCCCTTAGGTAGAAAGACCATGTGACCTTCCATGTTCATCCTCTAGAGACCGTGATAGCTCACGGAATTGATCCAGGGGATAGAGTGGGTGTGCTACCCTTGTTGATAGATGTTTATGTGTTACATCCTGATCCATCCAACATTGATTTCCAGAGGGTAGTGAGAGCCTTTGGTAGGAAGATCATGTGAGCTTCCATGCTGATAATCTAGAGACCGTGGGATCTCATGGAGTTGGGGCAGGGGATAGACTGTGTGTGCTACCCTTGGTGATGGATGTCGGTGTTTTACATCCAAATTCGTCCTGATATAGCATCCTAGGTATATGAAAATTGGGCATCAGTTCAAACATGGTTCATAAAGTAGGATGATACATGTATCAATACTATAGATATATGCATATATATATATATATATTATATTTAAACATGGTGACTTGATAAGACATACAATCCATGGGATGAAGCAGGTATCGACATCACGTGTCCCTTTGAAAACTGGATGGTTGTCAATTATGTATTCAATTCTATCATTAATGCTTTATAATTTCACACTGTTAATTTATATTACACTGTCTGGATAGGGCTAGACACTGATGGTGATAGCCTACTGAGATTTATACTCACACCCTTCTTAGGACTCCATTTCCATGGGGTACCCAGGTGGGCCTTTCTTGTTCACAGGACTGCAGACCTTAGACTTGGCTATTTCTTATATGCTCATACCTAGAGTTAGGAGAAAAGGACTGAGGTGCTTCTCATGATGCTCGTGGAGTTTTCCTTAATAATTTTAAGTTCTTTTCCTTATTCAAGTCCTACAATTTTTTGTTATGAAATGAATTTTGAATGATAACTATTTTCATTTATGTATCATTACCATGTTATTCATGCATTTTGTAAACTGTTTTTTGTCACATTTATTATATTGCCATTATATGTATTCCACTTCTTTATTAACTATTTATAAATTTCTTCCACTATTTCCTTTGTTTTCTGTAAGATAATACCATTGTGAAACTCTTATATGAGGGTATAGTCTCCCCACTATCACCTCCATAGACCCACGCTACAATTCAGAAAACTCTGGCATATAGGGAGACACCCTTGAGGAAATCTGACCAACCAGTCCAGCTACTTGTTTGATGGTTAGTCAGGTCGAAACGTTACATATGAGGTCAAACATTTTTAAAATATTAGATTCTCCTAAGATTGCATTTCTAATATGTACATTTAATTGTTCCTTCTGGAAAAAAAATTTCAATTGGACGATGAAAATGATATAAATCATTCAACACCCTCAATATAGATTGAATTTATAATATATCTATTAGGATTTTTATGATGATTTAACTAATTATGAACTCAAAATAGAAATCAGTGTCTACTTCTTACGTCCATAGTTTTTTATAAAATTATATGATTAATTATTATTACTACTCATTGTGACAAATTAAAAATTATTATAATTTAGTTACTGTTAATGATGACTAATTACCACAAATTCATACTATAATTTTAACTAATTATTGAAAATATTTTTGTCATTTTATTAACTGATACAATTATTTATTATTTAATACTAATTACTTATTAATTATGCATAAATTTAAAAAAATATTTCTAATTTTTTATAACTATTATTATTTCATAATTATTATATAATTTATTATAATTTATCATAATTTATCATAATTTAATATTATATAATAAATATTAATAAATATTAATAATTACTAATAAAATTTACTAATTATTAGTAATAATGAATAATTATATATTAATTAATAATATTTCTCATTGGATCCTTAGTCGAATTGTACATATGTTTGAACCATTTTGATACCCGGGGGAACTAACATGGTCTTAAGCACAATGAGACTAAAAAACCATTCATATTATTAAAAGTGTGATTCAAACCCATTTTCTTAGCTGGGGAATGTGCAGTGCATATTGTTATTGGTTCGGGGCCCCTGCTAAGAGTTGTGTGTTAATCATCACACATTTAATCCCAATGAGACTTTACCCTAGTGGTATAAGCTCCCACTTGTTGTCCATACGATCTATGATTGAATTTTGGAGGGGTGGAATTTTTTTATTTACTATAGAAGTACTGTAGCAATTACAATAGCGGGTAATGTAGCAGTTATTATAGTATATGAACAATTCAACCAATTTTGGCCAACATGCCATAGATTTAGGTCGTCATTCCATAGAGTCTTCATGACACCAAAGGACATTGGGACACTGTTCCATTTGGCCACCACAAAGTAATAGGTTATGCAAAGTGATCGACTGATCAATGAAGCACATCAGGTTGGTAGTGTAACTTGACATTAGATAGAATTATCAAGTTGGTAGCTCAAAAAAGATATTGGTGTATTGGCCCCATTTAAATGGAACTCTATCTTCTTAGGACCGAGGGGCCACTTAAAATGAATTGAAATGAGTAACACATCATGGTGGTTTTTATCTAGGGGTGATGCGTTATATGGATGGTTATGAATAGATAAAAGAAGTGGAACATCATTGCAGGTAGAATTGCATGGGTATATGTTGACGTTGTTGAGTGGGAAACAAGAAAGTGGAATTGGTGCTCTTGAACCAATCATTTGGACCTCTACCAAGATGTGGGTTAAAGAAGTATCTTCAATAATGACTTCATAAAGGGCAGTGCAACAAAATGATGGGGGTAAGCGTAATCTCAATGAGAAGACTGAAATCTTGATGTCAATCATGGATGCTCAACTTGGGATTTTGGGCCATCTCATTCGGCTTTCAAGCCATAGGGCCTTCGGTCCACCAAATTGTAACGTGCCTTTATACCACTGAACCTTCTTTTAATTTAAGGGTTACCTCTAATCCCAGCTAAAAATGCATCTATCTTTACTCAAAAAAGGGGTGTTTCTCCCTCATTATTTTAAAAAAATTAATTATTACAAAATATTTAACTATCATTACTAATTCTTTTAATTGATACTACATTTTTACTAATTATAGATAATTTTTAATAATTTTTAGTATTTTTTATATTTTTTTGAATGTATTAAAAATTTTGACTTATTTTTGATAACTATGTTTTTAGTAAATATTTATTATTTTTAATAGTAACTTTTTTTTCATTAAAAAATTGATATGTTTCTTTAGAAAAGTAATGTTCTTCTTATAAAAACCATTTCGTTAAAATATTTTCTTTAAAATTATTTTCTAATAATTTCAAAAAAACATACATTTTCAATTTATTTCCTATATTATATGTATATATATACATGTATGTATATATATATTCTACGGTTTCTTAATCAAATATGTAAATATCAATTATTTTCTTACATGTTTTCTATACAAATATACATATCAATTCTATACATACTTACAAACATACATGTATATATATAATGTTTTATTCAAAAACTTTCTTTAAAAATATATAAATTTATTTAAAAATATACATTTCAAATATATATAAAAAAAATTCCTTATAAATATATAATTTTTTTAATTATAATGTTTAATTCAAATGTTTTTACTAAAAAAATGTATAACATTTTTTTGAAAAAATATACATATCAAATTGATAAATATATAATGTTTTTCCCAAAATAATTCTTATAAAATAAAATCTGTTCAATTGTTTTCAATAAATTTATTTTCTTATCATTTTTATTAAATGGTCATTTATTATTTATTTCATAGAATATAAATATTTATATATTACAAGATTTAGTAATAAAATATATATACATAAAATATATTTTTGCATATTTTTTTGGAAAAATTGAAAATATAATTTATATATATATACATGCATATATCTATATATATATTTCAAAAAATTTATTTTATAATTTATAACTTTTTTCATAATATATATATGTATATATCATATATTAAGGAATGTTTTTCTTAGGAAAATATAAATAAAATTATAATTTTTTGTTCAAATGTCTTCTCAAATAAAGTATGTTGTTTTTAACAAAAATAAACATAATATATAAAAATATATAATGTTTTTTTATAAAATTTTTATTTCAGATAAAAAATTAAATTTTTAAAAAATTAATTTTCTCATCTTTTTTACAAAATAATTACTTTTTTTATTTTACAATATATATATATCACCCGAGTTATTTATAGAATAATAAATTTTTTAATGTAATATTAATTTATGTTTAAATAGGAAACTATGTATGCAAGCGTACTCAACACACAAAAATGAGTTTCTTTGAAATATTACGTTGCACAAAACACTAAGTTATACCGAAAAATAATACAACAACAATATTATTATTTTAAATGGTAGTTAACGATGAGCAATTGTATTAACCGAAATGAACAGAATTTATTGTATTACTATTTTACATATATTAATAATGTTTGTGAATTTTTTCAATTAATTATTTAGGATTAAAATCATAATGAATCAAATATTAAGCATAAAATACTCTAAGATTATTAGAAGGTTGTTTTACAACCTTTAGATAGAGAACAATTTTTTAAAGTATTTTTGGTCAATTTTACATATCATATATGATAAAATAAACTACTTATTTATAAGTGAGACACTAAAATTAACTTTTAGTATTTTTTGGATAAAATTCATTTTTTAATTAATAGTGAACAAAAAGGTGTTTTTAATTCAAAACTTCCTTTTCATCCAATTTATTCATGTATTTGGGTTATCATTTTAATTGGTTTTAAAGTGTAATTGGATTATTTTTTTATTTTTTAAACCAATTATGGTCATTGGAAGTAATTTTACAATTTAATTGAACATAAACACATGTGAATCTTTTGACAGTTTTTACTTCATAAAAAAATTGTTTTCTGGTTTTGACAACAATAATTTATTTTAAATTAATTTCTTCCTATCCTATGTTTTGAATATGGAAAAGTGGATTTCATATTTGCAATAATATGTTCTAAATTATATAAGTAGGTAAAATTTTTTTTTGAACACTACGAATACTAACATCAATAATTATTTTTATTTACCATGGTTAAAAGGTAAATCAGGTAAATAGGCGTAAAAACTAATATTATAATAATATTAAACTACCCTATAATGTGTTCTAATACTATTGTATGAGATTTTCTAACAAGGAGCATCTTTAGGATTAACCATTGGCAATTGGTAGCCACTTTGGTGTGAAAATGACATTTTATAATATTTAATTTAAAGAAAAGGGAAATATAAAATAAACATGTATATTTTAATTAAAAAAATTAATATTGGGTTATATAACTGATCTATTTGACTATAAATATTTATTTTAAATATAAAAATATTTCATACTTCATGGGTTTTTATTTAAATTTTTTCAGATTAAATAAATAAATGTATATGTGACACAATGATGATGCAGTGATTACCTCTAAATAAAATATTCAAATAAATGATATTTTAATTATTAAATTAATTATAATTTAAAATTTTGATTCCACCCAAGAATTTTTTTTGTTGAATTTAATGTTTTAGGGATGCGTTAAATCATTTTCTTCAGGAATCAATTTTTTATGACTTTAACAAAAATCAATTACTAAATAGTGTCAAAATTTGCATAAATGAGTTTCTTTTAAAAAAATACATTTTTATTAAATGATATAGTAGTCCTAAAATTATAATATTCATTCCAATGACTTCTATAATTATAAAAATCCCATTAATGATCCACTTTGGGTTCTATTTTAATTTTATAGTAACTATTGTAACTATATATTACGATTATACAAGAAGACATGTTAAGATTTAATGCTTTTAACTAGGGGTTTAAGCTAAATGCAATGGTTAGTTTTGTGACCTAAACATTTCTAAAATCTATTGGATAAGAGGATTTAGATCCATCCTAATATTAAAGACTAAATTTATCACTTTTTAACTGTTATATTTCTGAAATTAATTTATAATAAAATAATATTTCAAGACTTTCCTAGAGTGCCCCTCCTCCCTCTTATAAATAGCCATCACCTATAACCACATAGTAACACATATCAAGACAATTGTCTCACCCAAATTATGCTAAAATAATATCCCAATATCCCAAACATCATCCAAGAGGCAACACATTGGGAAAAAATCCATTTTATGGAGACCTTTTTTGAAAATCCAAATGAGATACTCGAAAAAGAGGTATTTGTTTTATCACCTCTTTCATACTTATTTTCTTCTTCAACTTCCTCTTCTTATGTCGTTTCAGTAATAAATTAATAAATATAGTATTTTATACATTATTATATGTTATTATAAATTATTTAAAATCATATACCTCATTTTATCCATCTTATGAATAACAATATCTCCAAACGTGTGTACATACGGCTTACCAACTCCACACCGTGGTGGGATTTTTTATTCAGTATCAAATAATTTGGATGGGTATAATGATTAGTATAATGGATTTAAAAAGTTAATATAACATGATAGTTTTTATTTTTAATTAATATACCATCAAATTCTATACTATTTAACCGTTAAGTGAATGATATCATCACTTGTATATAAGCATGTCCAACCGACTCCACGATGCAATGCGATTAATTGTACATGAACTTCATTAAACCATGATTATAAACATCAATGGAATGAATAAATATGATATATATTATATTTATATTGAAACTATGCATCTTTAATTTTTATTTACAATATACCTTTATGCATTCCATAATGTCTAAATACGATAATTTCATATGAAGAAGTGGGGACTACCAGCCCCTCAATGTGATATTAGTCATTAATTCCATACATGGAACATATAAATAATGGTGTTAAGGAATTATATAACATATATAACATATATATTATACTGGAATTATAATATTCTTATTTATTGTTTTTTCATTCCTTTAATATGACAAAGAAATGAAACTAGCATTCATGTGTACGTACGGCCTACCATCTCCATCAACGGCGTATTTAATTTATTATCTACAAGGTTTATAATCTATTATAAATACATACATGATATAAATATGTTATATTTAAATCATGAATAATATTTTGGAGAAGATGGATTTTTTACCACATGGACAATTTATGTCAAACAAGTTAATTTTCAACTCAAGTACCGAATATCGACAATATGACTAATGTGAACTAAAAAATTTATTTAATTTTCATAACATGGTAATAAGTGATATAAAAGTTATAATAAAATTCTAAAAGGTTATAAATAAATTAGAAATTAACCTATGTTTATTATTCTATATTATAAAAAATGAACGAGATGAGTCTCATTCGAGGTAAGTGAACTCTCAACTCATTCTCCATTCATTGAGTTAAATATAAATGCCATTGTTTTTTTAATATGCGTTTGTTCAACCCTCAATGTAGTGCTTTTCAAGTGGTGAGGAAATGGTCCGATGAGTATCATCAAACATCCTTTTTCTAGGAGATGCTTTCCTATAAATTTCACAATTTATTTTGTTTCGACCCATTCTGCATCATTATCCTTTCAAATAATGTTGGATTAACCCCATGGGGACTGGAAAATTTACCCTTTTCGCATTAATAATGAGGTACCACAGTCAAATGGTACCAGTGGGTGATTGTGTGGTGTCATATACTTGTGAAATTAGTCCTCCTTAGATATAACTTCCTCAGATGATCTCCAACAGGTTTATTTGTGGAGCCAGAAACACCCAATTGACCAGGTATACATGATTCAACAACATTCTTTCCAAATGTAGGAACTCATTTATTGATGATTTATCCAATGATACTTGAGGACTTCATTGGTCGAAAGGATGGTAATTTAGGCTCACCGCACCCTTCTGGGGGAGGATAATATTTTGTTCCGGGACTCTCTTATAGATTTAAGTCATTTTAATATGTTTGGGAATCCTTAGTTTATTAACAAAGAGTGTTTCCATGGGCTACCCTTAGTTTTCATGATCATCGTAGGCATGCATATAGATGATGCTACAGAGGTGATGCTGACTTGAGCTATACAATAAGGTGATCTAGAGTTTATCGTCATCCCTTGGGGTAGATGGTGACTTGATGAATGGATCGGGCCCATAGGATGGGTTTTTTACGTATCCTTGGGAGAGGAATCAGAACCCATGTAGTTTGGATCTACTGGGGCTTATGCATGGAAGCTGCCCATTTGGGGGACATGATTAGGTGGACCCATTTGGATGGACAACCTTTTGTGCTCAAGACTTTCGTTAGATATCCTATATATCCTAGTTCAGTCAGGAATTAGAGTTCTTGTGGTTTATATTTTTGTTGATGTTGTAATCGCCACAAACCCTTTAGCCCACATCAGTCATTCTCAATGTGATAAATAAGAGGATGTAAGGGATTGAACCAACCACATGCTTCTTCTCATATTTGTAGGAGAGGGATAGATTATAGAGGAAGAGGCTGGGGAGACCGTGGGTAAGGGAACCAAGTGATGAGCCTTTGAATGTGAAATAACATTAAATGTCATCCGGTTCGACCATAGAAGATTGGGTACATACCTCAGTGGGATAGACCCGAAATACGTTCAAAGAAAGAGGAGTTTTTTCCTCTTCAAAGGATAAGCGAACATAACTCCTTTGACTGGTCACTATTCCTCATTTAATGGAAATGATAGTGATCACGCTTATTCCCTAGAATGTTTAGGGTCACTTCGACATCCCATGGTTGGACTCTAAGACACCCTGGGATTTTAGACCCACTCACATTTCAGAATCATGATCCATTTTAAGGAGAGCATTCATGAATCCTCTTACCATAGGTATGTAGAATCAAAGAGGAATGCTGATTCCCCTGATGTTCTGGTCATACTGTTCTGGTGGCTTTTGAGGAGGATTTGGACTGATGTCGATTTACTGTTCCCAGACTGATTATGAAGGACTGGTTGGTAACGGATGAGTGAGGTTGGAACCGGAGGAAATAATACATGAAAACACTATATTCTTCATACTAGTTTCTTATGAGGGATGGGAGAGGCTTTGAATACCATAGTGGTATATGGGTAGAGGGGTCATATATGTACCGATGCAGTACATGGTCATGGTTATAGACCTTATTATACCATAGTGGTACGCAGTCCATCATGCCGCTTTGGGTTCCACCCGCATACTGATGTAGTACGCAACACCTGGTTTAGTCTGTGTAGAAATACACTATGTAGAGCACCATATTGTAAGAGGTTCTTGGGAATTACCATTCATAGGAGGTTCACCCATGATATTTATGCATTCCTCGGTTCAATAATTTAGGTTTGTGGTTATCTTTTTATTATAAAGTTTCCCATTTTGTGGTTAATGATCCGTTGTACCAACGAAAAGGGTGGTTCAAATTTCAGGCATCGATGAGGAATCAAGACACAATCCAGAATCATCTCTAAACTCTTACAACCAACCTTTGAGTTCCCTTCAATATTTCATCATCCATCCATCATTGTCTTCTTCTAAATTCATTATGTGATCCTTTTATCGAACATTGGGAAAATCGTATCTATGGGCATGCAGAACCATTTTTTGAGGGCCATGAAGAGATATTCTAACCTGCATATGACATAGTAAATTGGGGTTTGTGGAGGCTTCGGTTCATGATAATGGTTTCCGGAACCCTACTGGAATCATCCATGAATTGATGAGTTCATGGGATGAAATGCAGATGTTCTTTATGTGCATAGTTCCATTAGCGACGTGGTTCATGGACTGCCTTGTTCACAGGCCATCGCTCTATAATACAGTGCCTTGAGGATTGTTATTTAAACCCGGTTGTTCGCAATCCTGGCAGTCTGAAAACCTTTCCTTTTGATGGTATTCCATCCACTTGAAACTCATTACAAACATGAATTAAATAAAGTTTATTCTGAAATCTTCAAATCGATTTGAGTCCATTCACATTTTTAGACTTATTGAAGTACATGCATCCTTCTACAAAGTTATTATAGCAGTATTTTCTTTTCATAGAAAAATTTTTAGGACCCTACAGTGTGAATGACCTCTGATTATTTTACACTGAACATCCACTTATATTTGGTGTATTTATATTTGGCACACATATGTATTTCATTTATTTATCCTTAATCGAATGACCTTATCTTTGTAAGGGACATCATCTCAATCACCTTTCATTGAGGCATATTTTGATTTATATACGACCTTATTTTATATGGTGCATAATTATAATCTTTTTCATTTAATTTTAGTCAATGGTTTTCAGAATGATTATTTTTCTAAGAATTGTTTTACTAAATGACAAATGGAATAATTCTTTTTGACATATGTGGTGACACCGACCTTTCTACCGCAATGACCATTATTTGATATCTGGATTCCTATACAAGAAGTAATGTTCTTAAAAATAAAACTAAATATTGTATTCATTTTTAGGTAATTTGGTATTGAAAATGCTTTTGATAAAGGATTTATTATATCAGTATCATGAAATTATGTCTTATGATTGTAATATAGAAATGTTATTTTTCCTTTATGATTTTTCATGTGTTGTGATAATGTTATAGTTCTTGGGAATTGCTTATGTATATGGGTGGTTTTGTGATAATATGAGTGTGGGTGAGCATGTGATAGATCTCTATTGCATTAGGTAACATGACGTAGGCAAACATTAAGGTTTCTCCTAAGGGATTTATGTAATATACTGTGATTGGTATTCCAAACATAACCATGATGGTTACTCTATATGTGGTTGTGAAAGATACAATGTTAGTTGGTTATGGATTCCATAAGTTACGACTATGATTTATTATTTCTATTATTTATTCATAAATCAAATGATTTCATGAGGTATAAAAAATAGATTGTGTTTCATGAGTTAAAAGTATGATTTCAATGTTTTTATGTATTCATTGACTATTGATTTCATTAATTATTTTATATCCCTTACTAAGATTTTTATATTAATACCATGTTTTTGACATGTTTTCCATGGGGCATAAGGAAGGGTAAGAGGAATAAATTATTCAATAATATTTTTAATAAGAAAATAATTCGTGTTTTTTATGGAGTTTTATTGTTGTGAACAAAATTAGATAGTGTAGAAGTTTCTACATTGTAATATTTGAGATTTAATGTAATATTTATTTCATAATTATCTAAAAATATAAACCTAAAAAGATCCTCCATGTAAAATAAAGTAAATTCTTGATCAAAAATCAAGATTATGTAATGTTTAAGAATGGGGCCTTATAGTTGGAATCAAAGGATGGGTTAGACAACTTTGGAGATTATGATGTTTTATTAGGGGTGAGGGATATCATCATGGGTTTATAATTTTAAGGTATATCTTATGTTCAATGTCATAAAACCCCATTTTGAGGAATTATGATCTGAAATATTAAGGTCACTAATGGTATTTCTAGAGACATTACCCTTTGAGAAAATTATGGGTTATTAGTTTTTGGGATGTAAAATTCGAAGTATGAGATGACCTTTGAGGATAAAATATGTTACAGTTATTTTTGAGGATTTTATCTCATTTTTTGGAATTTTATAAAATTATATAGTGTTTAAAAAATTAAAACATGCAGACCACGTGAAAACCCATCACATTCAAAAATCTTGTGAGAATTGAACCCATAATTGAAGTGCGACTCGGCTTGATCGTCTACCACTAGCCTACGTGAAGTCCCTCATTAGTGTGACTAAATATTTTTAAATAAATGATTTTATAGATTAAAAATAAGTTCATTTTGGGAACTTATGTTTTATCAAATGCATTTACTTAGTTTAAGAAAATTATTTGGTGATTAATTGATAAATTTTATTTTGTAATATGTTCACTCTTTTGGGAACACTATAGGCCTTAAAAATAGAATACTATGGGATTTCAATTTATAAGTAATGGTTAAATTTTATTTTGTAAGAATATATGTTTTTATTGTAAAAATATGGTGACTTGGGTTGTTTGTGTAAATGATTAACCTATAATGAAGAACATGTTATTAGGTTAATTGCTTTTATGTATGAGACTTTAAGAGTAGTCGATGTTATTTGGTGAAAAATGTTATGATTTATCATGGAAAACTATGTGATAAAATCCTTCTGAATTTTGGGTCTCAATATTAGTTTGGATTATTTTGTAGAATTTTATTGACATTTCATTATTGAATGGTATTTGTTGAACATTGAGTATTTTTTTCGAATATTGGAGATTAAGAGAAGTATTTTTTTTATAATGGATTATTCTTTTTGGGGATTATTAGATATTGTACTAACCATTTTGGTTTTGGATAATGTCTAAATATCAGAGAATTATATAGTTTATCTTTTGTGGATTATTTCATTCTTGAGAAGTTGATTTTAGAAATTCAGGTGTGGCCATGTTACCTTGATTACTCATCCTATGAAGAAGATATGAGTTTGTGGTACATATTTATTAAAAGATGAAACACGACTTAATAAGTAAGTATGTTTACTTATGTTCTTAATCAAGCACGTAAATAAATTCTTAATTTTTTTTAAAAGAACCTTAAACCAAAAAGTTTTTCTATTTAATTTTCTTATTGGTAAATCAATGACCGTTTAACCCATTACATTTTTATAGTTTTCAGGTTGTTAACTTTTTCCTAATAATTTTTTTCTATCACTCTCTATCAGAAAAAGACGGTTAGTTTCACTTCCATATCCAGGTTTTCCTATATGGATTCCAATAATGAGTTATCTCAGGTGTCCTATGATATTCTCGTTATTTATTTTAATGTGATAGTTTTATTGACTCTTTTTCCATTTTGGGATTTTCAAAAATGTTTCTGAGCCCAATTTTAAAATTGAATGCAATTTCCAAAAGGGGGAATGGTGTAACATCAGAGGTATTTATAGAAAAATACACTTCCATATTTATTAATATTTTTTAATATAATATTACTATTAGTTTAAAGGGGACACTATGTATGATAGCATACCTAACACGCAACAATAGGTTTCTCTGAAATCATACGATGCACACAACACTGAGTTATACTGAAAAATAATACAACAATAATATTATTATTTTAAATAGTAGTTAACACCTAGATGTTTTATTGGAATTAATGAATATAATTACCTATATTATGATTTTAAGTATTTTTTTAATTTTTATACTTTTATCCAATTAATTTTAGAGGATAAAAATAAAAATAAATCCAATTATAACAAAAAATACTCTAATATTTTTAATAGTTTTTTACGGCCTTTTGTTGGAGAACCCTTTTTTTAAAAAATTTTTTCATTATTATATGTTCTATATTAAAAAAATAAATTATTATTTATAAGCATCACATCAATATTAAATTTTTTTGTTTTTCTGAAAAAATTCATTTTTTTAATGAATAGTGAAAAATATTAGATTTTAATTCAAAACTGCATTTTCATTTAATTTATTTATATAGTTAGATTATAATTTTAATTGGTTTTACTTTGTAGTTGGATTTTTTAATCATTTAATACAATTATGATCATTGGAAGTAATTTTTCATTTTAATTGGATACAAACATATGTCAATATTTTGATAGTTTGTACTTCTTATAAACTCGTTTTTTGGTTTTGACAACGGGAATTAATTTGAAATTAATATATGCCAATTATATGTTTCGAAATGTTAAAATTTGGTTCCATATTTGGAATCCAAAGTTCCAAATTATGTAAATAGTTACCTTTTATTTTCGAACATTATGTATAGTAACATCTGTAATTCTTTTTATTTACCATGGTTAAAGGGTAAATCGGGTAAATAAGGGTAAAAAAATAATATTATACTAATATAAAACTACACTAAAACATGTCCTAATCCAATTGGAATATATATTTATGACCAAGGGCATGCTTAGGAAGAAATTTTGGTATTTGGGAGACAGTTGGGTGTGAATATGAAATTTTATAATATTTAATTTAATGAAAAGTGAAATATAACATAAACAAGTATCTTTTAATTAAACAATTTTAATAAAGTGTTATAAAACCAATCTATTTGACCATAAATATTAATTATAAATATATAAATATATTATATATCATGGTATTTTATTTATAATATTTAGACATTATATAAATAAATTTATTTTTGACACAATGATGATGTAGTGATTGCCTTATTAATGAAAGATTCAAATAAATGATATTATAAATATTAAATAAAAGAAAATATGAAACTTTTGATGCCATCCAATAATTTTTATGGATGAAATTGACATGTTAGGGATTATTTAAAGCCTTTTTCATGAAGAAATAATGTTTCCATGACTTTAAAAAAATTAATTACTAAATAGTGCCAAAAATGACATAATTGAGTTTTTAAAACAAATACTTTTTAATTAAATGATATCATAGTCCTAAAAATATAATATGTGGCCAAATGACTTATAAAATTTTAAAATTTTTATTAATGATCCATTTGTGGTTATATTGGAATTTTATAGTAATTATAGTAACCATATATGATGATGATACAAGAATTCATGATAAAACATAATGTTTATAACTAAGGGTTAAAGCTGAAAGAAAAGATTAATTTTCTAAGCTAAACTTTTCTAAAACCTATTTGGTGAGATGATTTCCACCCATAATTATATTATACTCTAAATGTATAATTTTTGAACCATTATAATAATAAAATCAATTTATAATAAAATAATATTTCCATACTTTCATAAAGTCCCCTCCTCCCTCTTCTAAAAGTTCTCACCTCTACCCACTTACTAACACCTCTCAAGCCCATTCGATCATAAAAATTATGATAAAATAATTTCCCAAAATCCATCCCTTCATCATAGAGGACACACTTTGGTAATATATCCATCCTCTAGATACCATCTGTGAGAATCAGAAGTAGATTCTCAAAAAAGATGTATTTGTTTTATCACCTCTTTAAAATTATTTTCTTCTTCTATTGCCTCTTCTTATTTCGTTTTCGTACTAAAGTAATAAATACAGTGTATTAAAAAAATTATATTTTAATATAATTATCGGAAAAACTTATACCATGTTTTATCCGTCCTACGAATTATAATATCACCATGTATGTGTACGTACGGTTTACCGTCTCTACTCCATGGTGTAATTTTTTATTCAATAAGACTGAATTTGGATGGCTATAATTATAATTGTAATGTATGTAAATAATTAATATAACATGATACGTTCTCTGTATAATTAATATACCATTTAATTCTATATCTTTAACAATTAATTGAACGATATTGCCGCTCGTGCGTACGTACGATCTACCATCTCCACAATGTGATGTGATCCATTCTACATGATATTCATTAAAACATGACTATATACATGAATGGAATGAATAAATATGACATTTATTATATTTATATTGACACTATTATTCTTTAATTTTTATTTGCATCATACCCTTATGCTTTTCATAATGTGTAAAAACAATAATTTCATTTGAGGAAGTGTGGACTATCGACCCCTCAATGTGAAATGAGTCATTCGTGACATATATGTAATGAATAAAGTATGAAGTTAATGAAATTATGTAATGTATATAACATATATATTATACTATAATTATAATATACCTAATTTTAATTTAGTTTTAATTCCATTAATATAATAATGAAATGAAAGTAGCATTCGTGCATATGTACAGCCTACCATCTCCATGAATGGTGAATTTCATTCATTATCTCCAAATGTTATAGACTATTCTAAATACATATATACTAGATATATATAATATATAAATCATGAATAGTATTTTAGAGATGATTTACTTTTGACCTCATGGACCATTTATGTAAGGAACCACCAATTCTCATTGGCTTGAGAGCTCAATGAGTCATTACTAGGCCCTAAACGACATCCCCAAGAAGCCAAAGGCTGGAAATAAATACCAAAGGGTTTGAAAATACAATTTGGGGGACGATTTACCCTTTAATAAATAACCCATAAAAAAACCAAGCATAACCAAACATTTATTATATGATGCATGACCAAATTAAATACCAAATCATGCATTACCAAAAGAGAACTACATTGTTCCACAAACTAATACATAACAAACACAATATCAGAGTACCAAGCGGAAGAACAAACAAAAGACCCAAAACAAGCCAACACACACTCCACAACTCTACATCAAGCTCTATGCACCAATACCCACCACATCTCCCAATCATCACCACAAGCACTAGCAATGAGATGCCTTACCATTACCTATGTATCTAAATATGACATCTGCAAAAGCACCATCGTGCCAAAGCAGGGGTGAGTATAAAACTCAGTCAGTTTTCCACAATGACTTCACAACTCACGCCACTAGGATAGAAGAGTTAGCAACATTTATATAAAAATAGTTTATATCAAACTTTTCTCAAAAGCTGTTTATAACTAAATATAAACTAGTTTCCAAAACCATTCATAACCAAAGGCATTCCAAGATAAATTGAAACAAATTATCCAGTAAGATATTTTTTAGAAAAATAACCAAACAAGATTTAGAAGCATTTCACAATGTCCCTTTTTTGCATACACAACCATTTCCACAAACCCATGCAACCAACCATGCATGCTACCTGGAAGAGGGGAGACCCTCTAACCCTTATCCATCCCAAACATGATGGAGGAGACACCATACCCTTTTTCAACCCCAATGCACATTAATGCTTGACAGGGTAGAGCCCTAACCCTTATCCATCCCAACACTGATGAGGAGACCCCTAACCCTTATCTATCCCAAATGCAATATGAATGTTTAACGGGGGAGATCCCTAACCCTTATACATCCCATAACTGATCAGGGAGACTCCTAACACTTATCCGTACCACATGCCCGTGAACACCCATAACCATCTTATAAAAAATCAAGTGTGTTCAACCAATTCATTCCATTTCAATGCATAACCATTTCAATTCCAAATAATTTCAATAAAACACCATTTCTATTTAAAACCAAATCCATCCACATCATTTCAATATCTAACCATTTCAATAAAAGTACCTTTTTATTGAAACCCCATTTCTCATCAAACCATCTACTATTTTGGAAATTTCATAATTTAAAATCAACATTTTAAATTCAACAAGCCAAATCACTTTGTACAACAATTCACAAAGATTTCACAATCTCATCAAAACCATAAACCATCACTAAATGACATTTATTATTTTCTTTTCACAATCAAATCAATTCAAATAAAACAATTTTAATCTAATCCAATCAATTATATCAAGAGGAGTTGCGAGTGGAGCCTCATAACTCAAAGGTTTTGACAAAAATCCTAACAAATGGAGAAAACACAAGAAAATTGGGCCGATTCACCAAGGATATTCCTTAGATCTCTTGTCCTAACACAACCAAGACAAAATCTCGTCATATTTTTCATCCACACACTTAGATCTACCCATAAAGGGTGTAGATCTATGAAACCGAGAGAATAGGAGAAGTATATCTATGTAGATCTAAGAAACCAAACAAGAACGATCACATACCTCAAGAATCCGACTCTGATTCATCAATAGAAGCCTTCATATCGCCTCTAGAACGATGGGAGAACCCCCTTTGACCTTAGGAAAAGCCAAATATCGAGTTAGGGCTGCGTAGGATGAAACATGCACCACTTAGAGGAAAAAACACGTGAGATACACCTTTATAGGATCTCATTTGAATGACTGCATGGTTAGTCTGCACGGTTTGACGAATCGTGCACCGCCCATGCAAGAGCCACTACCTCCAAGACCAACTACTCATGGTTTTCCCACACAGTTTAGAAAAACTATGTGCCGCCCATATGACTTCTCTATTCACCGCAAAACTCATTCCATGTTCACCTGACTCTCCCATTCATCACCCTTGTCTTTATAACCACTAAAAGAATCAAGAAATGGTTACATACCAAAAACCGGGGGTACTAAATTCTCCCCACCATTGGTCTTTCTATCCTCAGAGTGTAGAAGACCTTCAGCCAACTGAAAGAGTTCCGACCACTACTCCTTTAATTCCTTTTCACGTTCCCAAGTCTCTTCCTGAATCATACCATGCGGCCATAAAACCCACAATAGACTGAGGATTTTTCCATGAATGACTCTCTATTTCCTATCTACAATCCGTACTGGGATATGTATCAATGAAGCATCCAACTCTTGTTCAACATCATCCCATCTGATCACATAGTAAAAATCAGGCTGATACTTTTTCAACTGAGATACATGGAATACATTAGGCACCAAACTGAACTATGGGGCTAATGCCAACCGATATTCCACCTCCCCAACCCGTTCCATTATCTCAAAATGGCCAATATATCTAGGAGATAGTGTGCCCTACTTCCTGAAACGACAATGTACAAGACTTGGAGAGATCCTCATGAAGACATGATCACCCACAACGAATGACAACGGTATTCGACGGTGATCTGTATAAGATATATGATGACTCTGAGCCATCTCCATCCTATTTCTAATAAAATGGATCTTCTCTGTAGTCTCTTGGAAAAGGCTTGGCCCGACTAGTGATGTTTCACCCATTTCCACCCAGCATAGTGGAGAACGACAAGGATGCTCATACAATGCTTCAAACAGAGCCATGTGTATTGAGGTTTGATAGCTGTTATTTTATGATAACTCCACCAAGGGTATATGCTCCTCCCATAAGCCACCAAAATCCATTACACAAGCCTACAACACGTCTTCCATATTTTGTATCATCCACTCAGCTTTCCCATCCATCTGAGAATGATATGCCATGCTTTTAGTCAACAGAGTCCCAAGGGCTTACTGTAATGATTTCCAGAAATGAGATGTGAACCACGGATCTCTATTTGAGAATATATACACGGGTACACCATGCCTCTTTACCACTTCTCAGATATAGATTTTTGAAAGATCATCTACCGTATGAGTTTCATGAATAGGGATGAAAGTGGCCGACTTGGTTAGACGGTCCACTGTCACCCAAATGGAATCGTGTTTTAGGACCGTTCATGGAAGACCTGTAATAGAATCCATTGATATCTAATCCAATTTACACACTATGATAGGTAAAATTGTAACATACCAGCTGGTCTCTGATGCTCTGCTTTAACCTGCTAACAAGTTAAGCATTGCGAGATGAACTCGACCACTTTTCTTTTCATGTCGCTCCAACAAAACTGTGCCTTCAATGCCTTATACATCTTCTGTGTACCAGGATATACATCCCATATTGAATGGTTGTAAGCATTAAGGAGTTGTTCCCGAAAAACCATAGGTACAACCATCCAATCTCTGAAACACAAAACAGAACCCCCATCATGTTTCCCTCCATCAATGGTCTCCCCACCATTGAGTTTGGAAGTTACAACCAGACATTCTGCATCCGATATTTGTGCTTCATTGATCATCTTTAGTAAATAGGGAAAAATTGTAGCTGAAAATAAAATAGCAACATCACCTTGGGCTTCACATTCCACATGCATATCGGCTAAGACCAACATAAACTGCCATTCATCTGAATCTTCTTTCGCTAACTGAACATATGACTTTCTACTAAATGCATCTGCCACCGAATTCCCTTTTCCTGGTGTGTACATCATGTCAAAGTCAAACATCTGGAGATACTCCATCCTCCTCCTTTGCCTCAGATTCAAATATTGCTAAGAGAAAATGTGTTTCAAGCTTCTGTGATCTGTAAACATAGTAAATTTCTCACAAAAGAGATGATGTCTCTAGGTTTTCAAAGCATGGATGACTACAACCTACTCAAATCATGTGTTGTGTAATATTTCTCATGAAACCTCAACTTCCTTGATCTATACACAACCACATGGTCTCATCGCATGAGAACACCACCCAACCCTTTTCCCGAATCATCAAAATATATCACATAACCTTGTCCTGATTTAGGAAAGATCATGATGGGTCCATATGTAAGATGAACCTTCAGTTCCTGGAAAGACTTCTGACATTGTTCTATCCATTGTAATGGAGAATTGTTCTTTTTTAGATCTATAATTGGTGACACTAGTTGTTAGAAATCATGCACAAAGTATTGGTAGTAACCAGCTAGACCAAGAAAACATTGTATCTCGAACACATTCTTCGGTGGTTACCAAGAGATAACGACTTATATCTTCTACGGATCAGCTAAAATTCCTTTCTTAGAAATGACATATCCATGGAAACGTACTTCTTGTATCCAAAAATCACACATTGATAATTTGGCATAAAAATTATGATCTCTCACGATTTGTAAAACTATTTCTAGGTGCACCTCATGTTCATCCATTGTCTTTAAATACACCAAGATATCATCCAAAAATACCACAACAAAAGAATCCAGATATCAATGAAATATCTGATTCATCAAATCTATGAAGATCACCGGTGCATTCGTTATACCGAAAGGCGTCACTACATATTTGTAGTGGCTATATCTACTTCTGAAAGCTGTCTTTAGAATATCCTCCTTCCAAACTCGCAATTGGTGAAATCTTGATCGCAAGTCAATCTTGGAGGACCACTGAGCTCCCCTTAATTGATCAAACATATCATCAATGTGTGGAAATGGATATCTATTCTTTACCGTATCTTTTTTAAGAATGTGATAATCAACACAAAACCGAAGATTTCCATCTACCTTTCTCACGAACAAAACTGGTGTTGCCAACAACGATATACATGGTCGAATGAAACCCTTTCTTTCCAGCTCTTCTAACTGCACTTCCAATTCCCGTAACTCTATTAATGACATCCTATAATATAGAAGGGAAATAGTACTAGTCCCTGGAAGGAGATCAATCGTAAACTCCACATCCCTTAAAGGTGTTAACCCTGAGAAGTTATTTGGAAAGACATCTAGAAATTGATCCACAATAGCTGGAAAACTATTTTCCTCAATCTCTTCCATTAATTCAAAATTCAACGCTTCCAGTTGGTAAGAGATCGTTCCCACCATTGGTGCCAACAATCTCTTTGCATCTTTCATTACCATCCTCTATCCTCTGAAGAGATGGTTCATGCCATCCTCAGTCGTGAATCTAACAGTTCTTCTATAACAGTCGATGTGAGCCTTAAACATTTTCAACCAATCAATAAAAAGGATTACGTCATAGACATCCATATACAACATGGAGAAATCCCATTTCAGCTCAAATCCATCAACAGTTATAGAATATGCTCTACACATAAAGGCTTGAGATTCTCTTTCACCAAGAGGTGTTTTTTAGTTTCCAAATAGAAGGCATCATTTCCAGTTTTAAACATAGGAAGTCAACAGCACTAGAAACAATGATAGAATGCGATGCACCAGTATAAACGAGCACTTTCACAGGGGTAGAATTCAAAATAATTTTACCTCTCACCGTATATGGTCCATCCTTATCATCAAACATCATCTGATCAGCTCCATACAATTGCTTTGTCACTGCACTGTTCATTTTGTTGCCTTGATAAGATTTCCACAGTTGAGAATTCATGGACCTACGAGAATCACCATGGATAGCTCTGTTATGCTGATGAGACTAATTTTGTTATCCATTTCCTGTCAAAGTATATGATTCTTGTGACACCTGAGGAGTGTCCCACGCCCCCGACCTCGGAGCATTCCTACAATAGTACTGTAGATGCCCCATCTGCTTGCAATTGTGACATGATCTAGGTTGCGCCGTAAAATCACACCTTTTGTATTCAAGTAAACCACATTGAAAACAACCTCCATTGCTTTGGAGTCGTGGAGGATGGTTCACTGATCCCACCGTCTGGTTCTGTTTTCCACTTGCACCGTGAAAATAGGTGTCCCTTTTCCTCTTGTTCCCAATGGGTGAGTTCCCAACGTTTCCTGTAGTTATCGACATTCCCCCTCCCATCGATCCCAAGATTTCATGTTTAGCAACAGTCACTTTGTTCCCAATCTCTGTATAATCTATAATTCAGAGCATTGTAATCTTCGATTGAATCTCCTGCCTTAGCCCTGATTCGAAGATGTGTTCCTTCAACGACCCACTTGCCACAACCTCTAGTGAAAAACAAACTAAATTCATGAATTTAGCCGCATAATCTGTGATATAGAGAGTCTCTTGTTTCAGGATGAAGAAGTCTGTCATTTTCTGCATCTTGAACATGTGAGGATAGAATTGTATGTTGAATAATTTTTTCAAAATCCTCCCATGTAAGGCCTTCATCCAATTTAGCCAGCACCGCTAATTCCCACCATTGATGTGAGAGATCCTTAAGCATATATGTCGCCAACATGACCATGAGCTCTGATGGTGTTCTGATGAAATCAAAGATACGATTCATCCTACATAGCCACATGTCCACCTTTTCAGGTTCAACATCACCCCAAAAGTTCGGTGGATTCTGCTTCATGAACTAGATGGTATGATCCACATGAGTTGGTTCATTCCTTCGGTTCACCGTATCCACAGCATGAAAAGCTTAGACAATACTATGAATCAGCTCTTGTTTCACCTATGGTTCAGGTGCAACCACATTTACCACAGCCTCTTTAGGTTGGTTCCAACAATGCCTACCGGGTGCCATTTTCTAAACCAACAACAAACTCCATCAATCCCACTCTCCAGAAACTAATGGATTAGTATTTCAAATTCTATTACATCATCTATCACAACATTGTTCTTCTAAAAACAACCATTTTTCATGATCAACCATTTTTTAAAACATTCAACATACTTTTTGAAAATCAACCCATTTTCAAAATACACTCAGTACCCTGTTTTCAAAGTCATTCACCAGATAACAATTTCTGCATTTTTCAAAAATTGGCACCATGCACAAAATCCTTACTCATTACTCACAATGATATATTCAATACTAGTGGGAATTCATTCCCCTACAATGAATGGCATGCTCCTCTCATTGGATAAAACTATGAAAATGAGATTTCCAACATTCTAAATGTGTATCCAAAAAACATATATACCCAACACATTGGTAACGTGAAGTTCAACATAAATGGGTTAGCTACATCCTTTTATGATATACATTTAAAGATCTGACAATGCAAATACTATCTAATATTTTGACCCAAGGAATATATAAGAATGAATTTCAACTCCAAGACCTAGAACATCGATCACCACTTGTTATGCAAGGACTGAACAAGCTGATACCATTTGTAATGACCCTCAATTCTCATTGGCATGAGATCTCAACGAGTCATTACTAGGCCTAAACTGACATACCCAAGAGGCCAAAGGCTAGAAATAAATGCCCGAGGGATTAAAATACAATTTGGGGGATGATTTACCCTTTAGGAAATGACCCCTAAACCAACCAAGCATAACAAAACATTCATTATATAATGCATGAACGCATGAAAGACCAACTCATGCATTACCAAAAGAGAACTACACTGTTCCACAAACCAATACATAACCAACACAATATCAGAGTATTAAGTAGTAGAATAAAAAAAATACCCAAAACAAGCCAAGACACACTCCATGCCTCCACACTGAGCTCCATGCACCAAGCACCACCACATCTCCCACTTATCACCACGACCAATAGAAATGAGATGCCTTACCTTTACCTGTGTCTCTAAATATGACATCTGCAAAAGAACCAACATGCCAAAGAAGGGATGAGTATAAAACATAGTAGTTTTTACCCAATTACTTCCCTACTAATGCCACTAGGATAGAAGAGTTAGCCACATTTATATAAAAACAGTTTATATCAAACATTTCTCAAAAGTAGTTTATATCTAAATATAAACAAGTTTCAAAAACCATTCATAACCAAAGGCATTCAAAGAGAAATTGAAAAAAAATTCTAGCAAGTTATTTTTCCAGAAAAATAACCAAACAAGCTTTAGAACCATTTCACAATGTCCCTTTTAGGAATACCCACCTATTTCCACAAACCCATGCAACCAACCATGCATGCCACCTAGAAGAGGGGGGAAGCCCTAACACTTATCCATAACAACAATGATGGGGGATAATTTTTACCCTTCTCCAACCAAAATGCTCATGAATTCTTGATGGGGTGATCCCTAACCCTTATCTATCCCAACACTGATGGGGGAGACCCCTAACCCTTATCTGTCCCGAATGCAATATGAATATTTGTTGGGGGAGATCCTTAATTCTTATCCATCCCAACACTGATGGGGGAGACTCCTAACCCTTATCCATCCCACATTCCTATGAACCCCCAAAACTATCATGTCAAAAATCAAGTGTGTTCAACCAATTCAAACCATTTCAATGCTTAACCATTTCAATTCCAAATCATTTCAATAAAACTGCATTTTTATTGAAAACCACATTCATCAATGTCATTTCAATCTCAAACCATTTCAATAAAACACCCTTTTTATTGAAACCCCATTTCTCATCAAACCATCTACAGTTTTAGAAAATTCATAATTTAAAATCAACCTTTTAAATTTAACAATCCAAACCACTTTGCACAACAATTCATCAAGATTTCACAATCTCATCAAAAAAATAAATCATCACTAAAGGAGATTTATTCTATTATTTTCACAATCAAATCAATTAAAATAAACTAATTTAAATCTATTCCAATCAATTCTATCAAGATGAGTTGATAGTGAAGCCTCCTACCTCAAATGTTTTGACGAAAACCCTAACAAAAGGAGAACGCACAAGAAAACCGGATTGATTCACCAAGGATCCTCCTAAGATCTCTTCTACTAACACAACCAAGACCAAATCCTATCTTATTTGGAATCAATACACTTAGATCTACCCATAACGGGCGTAGATATAAGAAACCGGGAGAAGAGGAGAAGTAGATCTAAGTAGATCTAAGATACCAAACAAGAACGATCACATACCTCAAGAATCCAGCTTCGATTCGTCAAGAAAAGCCTTCAAATAGCCAATGGAATGATGGGAGAACCCTCTTTGACCTTAGGAGAAGAAAAATCCCGTGTTAGGGCCACTTAGGAGGAAGAACGAGCCACCTAGAGGAAAAAACGCTTGGATCCACCTTTATAGGATCTCATTTAAGTGGTCACACAGTTTGACAAACCGTGCGCTTAACGTGATTTAGCTACTACCTCGACCAACCTTCTCGCAATGTTTGTATGCACAGTTAGACAAACCGTGTGCCGCCCGTATGGAAGCCACTGCCTCCAAGACCAACTACGCATGGTTTGGCCGCACGATTTGGATAAATCGTGCGCCACCCGTGTGGCTTCCCTTTTTCCCCAAAACTCATTCCAAATTCTCTCAACTCTCCCTTTCGTCACTCATAACATTATAACCATTAAAAGAATCAAGAAAGGGTTACATACTAGAAACCAGGGCTACTACTATTTACATCAAACCTATTCATTTGTGACTCAAGTACTGAATTTTGAAAAAACGACAAATACAAACATAAATAATTATATGATTCTTATAACATGGTAATAAGTGATATAAAAGTTATAGTAAACATGAAAAATGTTCTCAAACAAGTATAAATTTACCTAATTTTATTATTCTGGAATATACAGAATTAAAAATACAAGTCAGATTCAAGGTAATGGAAATATTAACTCAATATCCATTCATTGAGTTAAATATCCATGTCATTGGTTTTTTTTCAAGAATATGTGTGACAGACCTCTGATTTTTTTACACCAAATATCCACATATATTGGGTGTATTTATATTTTTCACACAAACTTATGTAATTTATTTATCCTTAATCTAATTACATGATCTTTCTTAGGGACTTCTCCTCAATCTCCTTTCATTGTGGAATATTTTGATTTATATACGACCTTCTTTTTTAGGGTGTATAATTATACCATTTTTTAAATTTAATTCAATGGTATTCAAAAGTAATCTGTTTCTAATAATAATTTTACTAAATGATAAAAGTAATGTTTCTTTTTAATATACACGGTGACAATGACATTTCTTTCGCCATGAGCATTATTTGATATCTAGATTCCTCTAAAAGTCATAATGTTTTTAAAAATTAAAGTAAATATCATATTATTATTTTTTTGTATTTTTTTATTGAAAATGTTTTTGAAAATGGATTGATTGTATAAATATCTTGAAATGATTTCTTATGATTGCAATGTGGAAATGTTATTTTTCCTTTATGCTTGTACATGTGTTAGGATTATGTTATGGTTCTTGGGAATTACATATGTATACTGGTGGTTCTCTGATAAATTGAGGGTGGGTGAGCCCTTGATATCTCTCCAATGCATTGGGTAACATGATGGAGGTAAGTATTAAGGTTTCTCCTATGATATTTAGGGAGTATATTATAATGGGTCTTCCAAACATAACCATGAAGGTTACTCCTTATCTTGTTGTGAATGCTACAATGTAATTATGTTATTCATAAATATTATGATTTCCTGAGGTATGTTAAAGTGCTTATGTCTTATTAGTAAAACTTATGATTTTATTGATTTGTATGTATTCATGGAATAATGTTTTTTTTCTTATTTTATATCCCTTACTGAGCTTTTTAGGCTTATCCCAAGTTAATGAAATGTTTTTCATAGGGTATAACGAAGGGTAAGAGAATGTAAGAATTCAAGAATATTTTTATCAAAAACAAAATGAATGTCTTTTAAGGAGTTGTATTGTTGTCAAAAAAAATTGGATAGACTAGAAGTGTCTAATTTTTAATATTTTTGATGTAATCTAATAGTTAGGGATTAATTTTATAAAACTCTAAACTTGAAAAGTTTTTCAATGTGAAAAAATCTAAATTCTTGATCAAAAATCAACATTTTGTACTGTTTAATGTTGGGGCCTTAAAATTTATAAATTCATGATTTCTAAATCAAATATATATTTAAAATATATTTTTTACATGTTTTACCATCACGTAATATTAATTTAAAAAAATTTAAGTAAGATTTATCATTTATTAAATTTCCATTATTATTCCTGCTACATTAAAATTATATAGCATCATCAGTATATATATTAAATTGAATAATTTATATTTCATGAAATACCATAAATTTACCAATTAAATATATTAATATAAATTATTTCATCTTTTATATAAATATTAAGAACCACTATAAATAATTTCCATTATAATCATTCTTCCAACATTACCATAAAATTTCAAATTCCAAACAATTTTCATACAGCTAAAAAAATTCACCTTATTGTATGATCATTAATATCAAAAACATATATAATAATAATTTAATATATAATAATTTAATAATCAAATGTCAACCTAATCTATTCAATCACGAATCAAATCCACCATGTTTCCATTTAAAATGTACTCCAAATTTGGCATGATTATATATATACACAAAAAATGGAAAATTATATATATATATATATATGACTAAAAAATAATTCAACGTTTATATATATATATATATATGTGTGTGTGTGTGTTTAAGAGGATTCATTAATTATATATATAACATACAGCATTTTTCAATCATCTATAAATCATATATAAGTATGATTAGATATATTTATATATATGATTATATATGAATATGATATATATATGTGTGTGTGTGTGTGTGTGTGTGATTAGGTATACATAAACATGGACTGTGTGAGATTTATGGTCCATGTGCATCGAGAGTTAGTGGGGAGGCAAAAAACATCAAAATAAACAAATATTAAAAACTCGATAGAAAAATATCATAAATATATTGGTTAAAAATTGTAAAAATTACCTAAATCAATTGGAAGGAACTTGTGCTGGGGAAAATAATTTTTTATTCAATGGTGGACACCCAAACATAGAAGAATAAATTTTCAATCACCCTAAATACCAAATAAACAATAAGAATCAGGTAAATGTTCTGAACAATCATTTGACCAAACGAATTTCTGAATGATTGAATATAAAATTGAAAAAAAATGAAGCATGATAGAATATGAGTTTGTATCTTGATGATTTGAAACAAAATCATCCTGAAATCTAGGGAGGTGGAATATTTTCATGGTGGTCCATTTGAGGTTTTCTAATAGAGGTTGTTGTGTGATATAAGTAAAGAAACTAATTGGTCGATGAGGGGAGCAGGAAGGGTCATCATATATTTAATTAATTATTACTTGTGATGAGTAAATAGTGACAAATTTTTTTTACTAAAAATAATTTTTCAGAACCTTTTGTGATGGATTTTGAAATTTTTATCTATTAGACTTTATATGAAAACTAACAGGGATTGATAACAAAGTCGTTCACTATTGACCATAAAAAAACATTCTTATTGGTGGATACAATTATTAATCACAATAAGTTACATATTCTATGATATTTTTTATGGATAGACATCTTTCGTAAATAAATCATCAAAAATGAACACTTTTCCAGTAGTGATTTAATCCAGAAATTCTTAGTGGAATGTTTTATAATATTCTCACCTCATAAAACCAATCCTTAGTGGATCAATCTTATGGAGGGAACTATAGTGATACAAATTCAAAAGAAATAAAATATATTTTTAGCACCTTTGAAAAAACTTCAAAACATAAGTTTTCTATGAGTTGTACAATTGCTGGGAATGAAAACACATCTACTCCATAAGAAGAATTCCAATTTACTGGTTACTATAAAAAATAAATAAAACAAACTTATGGATAAATTCTACCACTTTGTTATGTTTGTTCACTGAAAATATTGATGCCCTAATTTTGATATTCCATCCCAGTTCTATGTAAATGATAATTTCTTTTGATATAGAGAAATAATTCAACCAAATGATGATCAATTATCCAACACTTTAAAGTTAGTCTACCAAAATTATTTGAATCTTTCTTAGAGAGATAAGGGATTTTGTAGTATTATATATCCCCCTGGTATTCAACAATATCTATGGAAATTATTTTGATATAAATAAAAGGTTGAAACAACTTATTATATAGGTGTATTCATGGTCATGTTTCTAATGTGAAATCAACAAAATTTCACATTGGGATTTGTTTCGAAATAGCCCAATGTGATTTATATAAATAATAAACAGATAGAAGATTCACAAACCTATAGTTATAAAGGGGATGTTGTCTAGATATTTTTTATATATAGATATAGGTAAAATTACATAAACCACAAAAAATAAAATTAGGGAGAATACCATGGTCTTCAAAACTATTATCGGTCTTCAAACTCACCTGAAATCTATGAATTTTCCAAAATATTCCAAAAATGAAAATTGGGATTAAACTAAACCCTAAAATATAGAAATATTACTATATTTAAATATGGAAAACAATCATAAAAACTATTTGATCTCAACTATTTATTGTAATAAACCAAATAAAAAACCCTTGAAACTTGAATAAAATAATTAGAAGAAAATCTTGAAAAAAATTAGGGAATGTCAAAAAATATGAATAATATTCTTAAACCATTATTATCATTGAAAATAATAAAGATTATAATCCTGAAATAGAATTTATAGATTTTCTTAACACTTTTAACTTATTTCATATTTATATGAATTTCATTGAAGTCTTAATTCAAATTACATATTATCTCAAATTAGTAATACTAATTTATTCTAACAAAATACCTTTGTATTTATTTTCAATATAAAATATTATAGTGTGGTGCAGTGTTAACATTAAAAAATGATACCTCCTAACGTTGAGTATCATGGAAGATTTTTCATACCATGTACACTAATGGAAATTGATCTGATATAATATCAATGTAACCTTAGTGAGAGTATCAATCTGGTTCCCTTATCATTATTCTAGCATTTGTGGCTTGAATAAATACATCCCACCATCATTTTCAAGTAGTTAGTTGATTAGTCCATTACTCACACAATTGGGGAAGTTGATGACTTTTTTGTGACAGTATGGAACCTATACATAATAGTTGGTTTTCTCATTATATATATTGAGAGTGATATTGAAGTACCCAATTTTCTATATAGCCCCTTCTTAGGATAGGAGGATCATTAATTTATGTTTCTATAGGAAAATTCAATTTTAATTTTGGAGAGAAAAGAGACGAGTTTAATATCATCAAAAATGACAAGGAACCTTATGTATAAGAGAGTTTTTCAAGAGTTGATTTTATTGAATTAAATGAAACATTTGAACATTTTTAAGTAATTTGATAAGAAATGTATGGATTAAAAAATCCATTTCAACATTGAAAACAAATATTTCCAGTGTGTTGAGATTGTTAAAGATGATATATTGGACATTATTCTAGAGAAATTCAGTAGTTATGTCCTTGTTGTGATGATTTATTTATAAGAATAGTACTACGTATCTATTATTAAAGAATTATTTGTAGGGTTTGATGAACCATTTACTTCTTCAAATGAATAGGAAAACTTTGATGACAATTTGGAAGAATTTATAAAATATATTAAGGATCTTTCCTTTCAATGCATTACAAACATGAACTTAAAATTTTAATATGTGATGTATTTTTCTAGAGATGTAAAAAGGTTTTATATAGTGACATGATTAAGAGGTATTATGTTTATATTTGACCCCCTTTCCCAATGGTCTTCCCTCAAGTCAAAAAGTAATTAATATTGACTCAAACCCCTTATAACTCATTTAAAAAAACACTTCTCGGTTTTATTTCTATATATTTCATGGCGTTATCTCATACAAGTTAAAAGTAATTAAAAAGTATATTCTACTAGTTTCTACGAAAAAGTTTAAATATTTCATTGTCCAGGTGGTTTATGACATTAAAGGTATAATTACATCAACTATATGAATAATATACCAATAGAATTGGATAAAAAACCATGATTAGTGGAGTAGATAAGGTAAAATGCCAACATGAATGAGGTTTTGAGAGAGGATTCTATCAAACTGTTAGATGTAGGAATCATTTAACCAATTTCATATAATCTATGGTTGATCTTTATCTATGTTTTTCCTATGAAAGGGGGTTTTACTATTGTGTCCAAAGAGAACTGTAAGCAGATTCTTGTTAGTAAGGAAACAAAGTGGAGGGACTCTATATATTATAGGAAACACAATAATTCCCCAAACAAATAAAACATCCCAATAAAAAAAATTTGATAAAATATTAATTTGGTTTTCTAGATATAAGTACTTTTATTTTCAAAATGTTTATTTTGATAATAACCTGGTTGTAATATCCCCTAATTACTAGGATAATAAAACTTTTACATGTCAATTTAAGAAATTTTTCAATCAGAAATTACCCTTTGGATCTTTTGTTACGTTATACACTTTTAAAAGATGTTTAATGGTCCTTATCATGGACATTAATGAGGAGATAAGTGATATTCATTGGGATTGTATTTAAATATTTGGAAACACATTTAAAAACCTCTTACAAAACAAGGTAACTTTTTTTAGGGATATATTAAGATAAAATTATAGTTTTAAATGTGGAAAAATTTCAAATCATGGATACATAAAGAAAAAGTATTAGGGAATAAGGTTTCTAAGAGGGGGACTGACTTTTAAAATGTTAAAATTAATGGATCCAAATTATTCCATCACCTAAAAATGATAATGGAATAAGGATTTTCGTATTTCATGTTGGTTTCAATGGGTATTCCCAAATCACAATGCCATTATGATCAGTTTTAGTTAATAATACACTCTTTCTATTAGATTATAATTACATAGATACATTTAATATTCATAAGTAGAAACTCAAATCTTAACTAGTTATTTCAAATATAGATTGGGAGTTTTTATTTGGTGTTATTATTGATTCTCGTGATGTGGTAGTAGGGAAAAGTCTAGGGAAATGGGAGGAGAAGAAACTAAAATTGATTTATCTTACTATTAATATATTGGATACTGACCCAAACAATTACACTACAACTGAAAAGGTTTATTTTGTAATTATGCATTCCCCTTAAAAAATTAAGCAATATATTATTGGGCCTAGGGTCGTAATTTCCAAATACCATTCTTCACTTAAGTATTTCTTATCTATGGAATAATAAAAACCATGACATAGAAGATGAAAATTTCTACTAAAAGAGTTTTATTTGAAAATTAAGAATAGTAAATGATATGTAAATGTAGAAGTTGACCTCTTTTCTTGGATTATCATCCCTCAAGATGAGTGACCATAATATATCTATACTCCATACCCAGTTGAGAAATTGGTTACTCCTTTAGTAAACAAATCTTGTTGGTTTTATGAGTATATAAAATTTGTTGTTTTGGGTTCATTACCAAAACCCATTCACAAAACCAGAGGATAAAATTAATTTCTAAGTCAAATTTAAATTTTTTGGATGATCCCTTCATTTTTAAAAGATTTCCTAATGTTATACAAAATAGCTGTGTGGATAAGAAAGAAATTCTCTAAATACTTGATAACTCTCATTTTTCTCCATAGGGTGTGTTCCATGGGGTGAGAGGACATCGCAAAAGGTATTATATAATGATATCTACTATAAAATCAACATAAAGTTATATAGAGTCTTGTAATTTTCTATAAATTTTTTCAAAGTATGAGACATGTTGCTAAGAAATAGGAGCCTCCTAAAAAAGGGGATTCTTGAGGCATATGTTTTTAAGTTTGATGGATTAGACATAATGGGACCATTCCCATAATCTTATGGGAATGTGTATAGTATGTTATATATTGAAAATTTTTCCAAGTGGGATGAGCCACCTTCCCTCCAAGACAACCATACTTCTAGAGTTTCTAAATTCATCAAGAATAATATTTTCTTAAGATTTTAATTTTTTAATAAATTTAATATAGAAAATGGGAATCATTTCAATAGTTATAAATTAAAATATTTAGTGGATAATATGGATGTGGTAAGAAAATTATAATAAATTACCATCTAAAATATAGTATGTAGGATGAAATTTCTATTAAGGAGATAAACAATTAGTAAATACAATGTCTAGACCTATGAATGATTGGTCAATCAAATAGGGAAAATAATTTTCGGTTAAAATAATTATTAAAATAACCCTATGGAGGTGTCTCTTTACAGTGTTATGTTTGGTAAAACAAGTCAATTGCTTATGGAACATCATCATAAATCTTTTTGGGTTGTGAAATATTTTACTTTGAATTTCATGTTTTCTAGTGAATGAAAGTTGTTGTAACTGAGAGAATTAGAAGAAATTATAAGGGAATCCAATAAAAAAGTTGATATTTTTAAATAGAGAAAAAATACATTCACGAATATATATTTTATATTAATTATTTCTAGGATCTTTACTTAGTCATGTTATTCAATTCTCAGGTGAAGTAGTTTCCATGTAAAATCATGAACAAGTGTTCAGGACCCCTCATCATTCAAAAAGTTCTTTTTAATGGGGTTTTAGAACCTTTATAGAGTAAAAAAATATCATTCATGTGCAATACATAGAGAATAAAGCACTATTTTTAAAATATACCTAATTTATTGGATTACATATTAATGTTCGAAAGCTTATCCATAACATGTTTGAATGAAGGACAAGAAACTCAGTAATTTTGGGGACTTAACAAGTGGTTTTTTATTTTTTATGTCTTTTAATATTTTTATTTATAAAAAACCTCATACTTATATGATACAATACCTTGGGAATAGCTCCTTGAAATAATTTTCTTCTTGTTACCACAACAAGTGATCCCCCCTAATAAATTTTAATTGTTCCCAAAGACACAAGGTGGATACTTATTAGTGATTTTTAGATTAAATTATACAAAAATAAACCCACTAGTTATTTTATTTTTGGAATTTTAAAGGTAGTAATATTATTTTCATATATTATTTATATTGAAATTACATCATTTCTAATATAAAAACTTTATCAAAAAAGTGGTAATAGAATTGAGTGAATTAAAATAATGAAGTCTTTTACATTCGAGGTAGTAATGTTTCAATATATTTATTTAATTTTTTGGGTACTTAATGTGGAATATTTTTTGTGGGGACCTCCACCCTTTCTTTATCAATTTTAATTTAGTTAATTTTTTGTTCTAAAGTAGGGTATTAAGATTTTTATAATAAAAAATTAGGAAAATCATTTGGAACCAAATTTTAATCATTACTACACCCATTTAAATAACTTTAAATCAAATTTTGTTTTACATTACTTTCATCATGAAACATTTTCTGAAAAAATTATAGATTCATGTTTCTCATATTAAAATAAAAAAATTATAAAATCTGTTTTGGATATTTTTCTTGATGAGGAAATCATTTTCAGGATATTATTATACCAATTCAAAGATACTATGAACTAAAAAATTTCATATATATTTTTAATAAAATGGTTTGAAATTTTCTCTCACCATCAGGTTAAATATTTGGGATAAAATTTGGATTTATGTGTGGGGATGATGGATCTTTATCTATTCTTATTTTTTATCCAATGATTTTTCAGTATCAAAAAATTCCTTATTTTTTTTAAATTTGTTTCATTATTCTTACAAATTAGGGATCAGTTAGCAATTAATTTCTTTATAATTCCATCCGTATTAGTGGATACGTTCCCGCTAGTTTCCAATAATCACAATGATTATGAACATATTCGACTTGTAGTAATGTTCAGTGATATTTTGAACTCGTGTTATAGTGAATATATTAAGGAACTAGGCAAGGATGTATGATATAATAAATAATAATAAAATTAAAATTAGATTATGAGGATGTTGAATCATTGAACATGAACCTTTGGGACTAATACTTTTTCAAATATATACCTTACGGAGGAAATAAAAAAGTTAACCATATAGGTTATTTGAAACTATATTAAAATGAGAAATTGGGATCACACATTCAATCCTTCTGATATTAGGTATTCAAAAATCAAATTTGTATATTCAATATGTCAATTTCACAATCATGGTTTCTAAAAAATCAATAAAGTGTCTAATTTTAAAAATTGAGTTCAATAATGTGACGGTAGTATTTAAAAAAATGAATATGGGTTAATATAATTATATGAACATCATTTTAGATTATTCTATTACATTAAAAATGGATCTTGTATGTTTTGAACCTGTGGAATATTGATAATTTATGGTGTCTTTGGTTATGGTTTAATTCCACTTTTATATAACTTTTCTACACTCTTAAAAATTGAACATGAATTTTATTGAAGTACCGAAGTGGGTGATATCTTATAAGAGGCATGAAAAATTCAATGATTATTGATTCTTTTCATTCTTCACATCTGGTATGTATTTGAATATAATAATAAATTAAACTAAAAATACATTGAAAAAATTATCCCATATGAAAATTTCATTCCTTACAGTAAAATGTTTCAACAATATACATTTTGAGATAATATTTGAATTCATGTTTTCTATGTACAACATAAATATATGGATTTTATTTTGAAAAATAAATATTAAGTGTTGGGGAGTTTAATCTAGATTGTTATTTAAAAAATTTACAACATCTATTTAGGATAAATAATGGAGTTATAAATTATAAAATATACTTATGATACAGAATTAGTAATTTTTTAATTATTTTTACTTTAAATAAGAAATTATTTTAATATCATAATTAAAATAAATATTTTTTTATTTATTGGATTATTTTTTCTTAATGAAAATTAACTATTTATATCAAAGGGAAAATATTTTTCTATTTATATTCAAGTGATTTTGATGAGGTTTTGATTCTCAAAATAATTATTTCATAATTCTGTATTTTATATTAAACATATTTTGTGGAATTTATATCTTTTGAAATTTATTTATTTTTCTACTCTTGGTATTTTATATGAATGTTTTGATTTCCCTAATACTAGTTCCTGTGTGTATATAGGGTTTGATGATAGAAATATGCATACCTTCCCATCATCCTTGTGATGAAGTGGTTATGGGGTTGATAAATAAACCAAAAGTTCAATATTTTAAGCTACAAAACAATGAAAAATCCAAAAAGGAAAGTGGATACAAGTTGAATATTCCAATTGACCATATGTGAATTTTGGAGACCAAATAAAGAAGTGATCAAAATTCAGATAAACATAGAAGCTGTATTTTGAAGAAACTAATCTACAATGTTGGTTCACTAAATAAATTCAACATTGGAATTAACCTACAACATATGGGGAATAGAGTGACCAAAAGTGATAAAAATTTCCAAAGTTAAGTAGTTACAAAATTCTTACACTCAACCTACCATATGAAGGAATCTGTGGAATAAATTTTACTTATTACCAATTGATCATTCCTAAATCAAAGAGACTAAAAGAATTTATCATCGACGGTATAGGGAAATTATATTGACCATTATAGAGACCAATTTACCACCAGTGGTATATGGTCAAACAGACTATCAAATAGAATAATATCATGGATAATCAACCATAGATCAAGATAAAATTTTATCTTTTTTTTTATTAAATTAAACATAGTGATGAATGTGATATGGCTGGTGATAAAGGACTTGCATAACCTCGACATACCAAAAGTAGGCAGATTTGATTTTATGGAAAACCAATAATGACCAAACCTCAGAGATGTTTTAGATGATTAATAGATCAACCTTAAATCTAAAGAATAAAAGAATACCATATGATATAAAATTAATGAACTTTTTATGGGAGAAATTGACTCAAATATGTTTTAGATGACTAAAAATATAGAATCTGGGTTTCAAGAACAAATGTTTAAGGTGATATAAACCTGATTGTAAAGGACGACTAACACTGAGGATCAATAGGTTCTCAACAGAATTAAATAATTATTGTAATCATTCATTGAAGCTGAGGGTTGAGTTTCTAGGTGTTTTATGTGTCAGGGATGTATAATGTTGATGTCGAGGAATTAATATTCCTATTTTCACAGTTTTTTATTATTATGGGTGTTTTTGAATATAGTACTTGATGATATGATTGAATGATGTCAAAATCAGAAACTAGTTTATTGAGAAAGATGATATGATGATGGATCTATATTTTGGGACACGTGTTGTTGTCACTAAGGTCATAGCAATTCATATTTAAGTAATTGAAGTCGAGTAGGCTTGAATTAAGATGAAAACAATTCTATGGATTATTTTTAATGAAGAATAATAGTTTTGGGATCTTGTTAAATTTATTAATGATAATAAAAATTGAACTTTTAGGATTTAGGGTATTTCGGGTGTTTTGGGATTCGTAATGAGTTATTAATGAACAAATTTATACTTAGAAATTTGTTTAAATATGATTAAGAGATATATAATTCATGTTCACTTGTTGATATATTTTTGTAGGTTTAATAAATTATTATGAATGAAAGGGTCATTGAGGTGCCTAATTATGTAAGTCAGTTTATGTTTTTTGGAAGATAAAGGGACCTTAATGTTTCCCTATTTTACAGCTATGGGTTTAGATTTTATTTCATTGAAGTTGTTGGGTTCCAATGAGGAAATATGAGCTTAATTTATACAGTTCTTACAAAGTTATATGAAACCAATATAAAAGAAAAATCAAATTCAACTGAACTTTATTAGAATTTATAATTCCAATCAACCAAGCCTTTGAAATAGTAATCTAAAACTTCATACATACTTCAAAATGCCCTAGAAATTTATTAGTGTGTGTGGCCTAAAGATATGTTGAGGCCTATGAAAATAAACTAAAAACATCGAGTTCCCAGGAAGAGTAAAATAAAATTCCCAAAATCAGAGAAGCTCGCACTCAAGTAAAATTCATATATTTTTGTATTCGTCTATCTGAATTAGGAAAGATCACTACAAGAGAATGTAATGGATATTTTGAGAACTAAATCGTGGAAGGGGTATTCATGATACTCTCAATTCATCAATCATCCCCCTAATGTCAACATGTAGAGACCATCCTGAATTTTGAGCATGGGCAAGGTTGGGCATAAAAATATGTGGAAGGAAACATTTAGTTAGAGGGTTTTATTTTCATTTCAATTGTGAGTAGAAATATGTAAAGTGAAAGTTTCATGTGTAGGACATAGTGAAATATTTGGAGGAGCGACTGTGATCTTGATGCAAGGAATTGGATGGAATTATTATTTATTAGAAAATATAATCATGGATAAATATTGGTATGGAAACTAGAAACATATACTAAAAATCACTCTAGGAAGATAGTAGTGATGAAATGAAGTTGGTCCAAGGAGTATGTGACAGAGCACTATTAGATTCGTGTGTAGTATCAATGCTCTCGATAGAGAACAATTATCTCTCCCTACATCTTCATTTTCTCTAAAATTATTATTACTTTTAATTAGTGGAATTAATTTTTTGATATAAATATGATCATTAGATAAAACTAATGTTGTGGAATGATATTGTTATTGTTAAAAATCAAACATCATTCATGTGATAATTATTATTGGAATCTACAATAATGTTAATTTATCATGTTATAAATATTTTGGAAACGTTGAGATCTTGTTAGAACCATTATTGGTTGCATTTATTTTTTATATGTATTTAATAATCAAAGATTCCATCTTAGAAGAGGATATCTCATTGAGGGTAGAACATCAATATTTAATAATAATTTTATTTTGATGTAAAACTAATTTAATCCATATGTTTATAAGTAGATACTATAATTGATGAACCGTATAACTTATTAACCCACAGTTTGACCATTCATAAGAATTGGTTAGATTATTACCATCAAAATATGGTGATATTTTTTCTTAGATGAATTAATAAAATCAAAATCTGAGAAACTAAAATGAAAACATGGTAATTAATTCCCCTATCTCATATCTATATTGTTCCATTTTTTCTCTATGACATGTTTTATATCTCTTTTTTGTATTCTTATTCTTACTTGTATTCTATTTTTCACTCACCATAATTATCATGTATATTTCCCCCTTTAACTTTTCATATGTAACTTTTCATGATAGTTTTTACTAGTCACCCTGGTCAAAAACACATATTGGATTTCCATTCCAGTAGATTGAACCATATTGACTAACTTAACTATATTTTATAGGGTTATAAATAATAAATCGAATATTTTACTTGTCAGTGAACTTGGTTCAGGCATACAGTTGAATTAGTGGGATGGAAACGGTGATCTAGGATCATATATATAATGGTCCTCAATGTGGAAGGTAAAAAATGAAAGGTATATTTATCTATATCATGGTGAGTGACCATGGGGGATTTCTCGGCATTCAATACTCCTTCCACCATGTCATGGTTCAAGGTGTTCTTGAGATATCCCAAGACATATACATTCATATCTGGTTCTAAACATATATTCATTACATATTTTTGTGATACCAATAGAAATGACCAAATATTAACCGTCTATAATTATAAACAAAGCTAGCATTAATTCACATACAAACCCAATGTCTTTAATGATAATAGTTTTAGAGAATTAACAAAAACACTTTACATAATAAAACTCATTTAATTCTCATAAGATGGTCATTTTTCCATTATACTAATATTTTATTATTCCCTTCAAATAATTCAACATCACCCACAATATTATCCGCACATAGTACCCTTCTAGTTGTTTCATACATAATATCATTATTCATACCCATGGGAAATGGAAACATATGAATGAGTGAGATTAGATTCCCAACAGGAGTAAAATTATGAGATATCAAACAATGGTCATAAGTGGTCATATTATAAGAAAAATGGTATGTGAACATAATCATTACTTATGAAACTCATACCCCATCGGTGAAGGATCATTAATCAATAATCATGGAATAAGGTTTTTTTAAATGTCATGATCCATGACAGTATGGAAACATCAATAATAATTCAGACCCATGAAAACATATAATAAGCAAGAAACATAATTTTTTGGAATACACATAAGAATAAAAATATTGATTTCTTATTAAAGGATCACTTCAAAGACTATTACAGCAAAAAAATACCCAATATGGATTAGGTTCACTCCCCAACCTTTTTCCATTCTTGGAAGGGTTTCACTCCCCTATCCGCTTTTCATTCTCGGAATGGGTTCACACCCCCATCCAATTTTATTTCTAGAATGGGTTTAATCCCCATTCAATCATTTCTCTAGTCAAGGTCCACACCCAAGACTATGGTAGTGAACAAAGTCTCTTAGTGAACTACCTTCACTCCCCTTCCATTATATCATATCTTAGGATATATCAATCATTACCCAATTCATTAGAGGGACTTAACGGTCTCACAAATAACATAATGAATTTTGTACATATGTGTTCCACAAGATTAAAATTACACTCATTATATCATCATAGCACAACCTATGAAAATTAAATAGATTTTATAAGAATGTTATAATCAAATAATCATAATTCATACTAAAAATTTAATTTTATGGTATCATAAAAACATTTTACATTTCATCACATTCTAATTAACCATTGGGAAAGAAATAGGTTTATAGAAATCATTCTTAAAACATCATAATTCCATAATCACAGAATTAAACTATGAATAGAAATGGGTTTCACAAAAAAACAATTAAGTTGTCATTATCATAATCCATACTGAGAAATAAAATGGATGGTATGATAGTTTTATATCCTTAGTGAATCATAAAAATCTATAAAGAATATTTACGTATATAAAAAATAACTTTAAAATAACATTTGAACATTAATTTAAAGATAGAGAAAATATAATTTTTTAGGTATATTTAAATTATAAAAAGTGTAAAAATATTAAGAAAATTATTATTTATTAAAATAACAACTAAAAAATTTAATTAATTCTTCCAAAAATTAAACAATCATGAAATAAGGAAAATCTATTCGTGTCGTATATGTTAAAATGTAATATGCTTTCTACAATTTTTGTAAAAATTTAAAAGTGAGGCATATTTAAAATATTTAAATAGATTTATTTTAATTACTTGTAAACAAAGTAAAATATATAAAAAAATAACCTTTCTTAAATGTTTATGTACAGATAAAAACTTTTAGAAGACATTTTAAATAACATAAACAACAAGCATAATGATTACTAAGCCAAAAAGAGGAAATAAGGTTATATTTAATTAAAAAATTCTCATAAAAATTAAGTACCAAAGAGTTTAAAATGGTAAAAATAATTTTAAAATTATATAAATGAAAATATTATGATAAAATAGATTTGATTTAAATAATAAGAATTGTATAATTATCTTTAATGGAATTTAAACCTAGGCAATCCCTAAAAGAAATGAGGTTGTAACATAAACTCTAACCACTTTTGTAGCTTTTTAATCATAACCCTTTGAAAGAAATAAAATTTAATTTAATTTAATATAATATAATATATATATATATATATATATATATATTCATGATATAATATATTAACATCAAGTTTAAACACCTTCTAAATTAAAATAGGTGCATAACATGAAACAAGTATCAATAAAAAAATAATAACATGAAAACCGCTTATGGTTTTTGTAATCTATGAATAAAAACATCATAAAATACATAAACATATATATATTTCAAAATAAAAAACAAATATTTATATAATATTAAAATACCTTCATTTCTAGTATATACACCACATAAACGAAACAAGTTGTGAATATGGCATATATCTCATGAAATTAAAATTGAGATGGGAAAACAATACCTCAGGTCCGGAATTTCCCTGTACATGTTCTTAAAATCATCTAGAATAAGAATATAATTATTATAAATCAATAAAAAATCCATATTTTTTCTTATCATACCAAATATGATTCACTTGTAACATTTTATCCCCTGTTTATTAATTGTTCTTCATTAAAATAATAATTTCAGGTTTTATTGTTCAATTTTTCAAGCATGTTTTGGTACATTGGTTCTTGTATTTGCCCTATGATCAGAGTTTTATCATATATTTATATTTCATAGTGTAAAATGTATAATATTTATTAATTATTTAAACTTCTATATCCATTAATAAAATGGAGGGATGATAAATAAATTGCATCACCTTATGGAGATAATAATCTATACATACACACAATTAAAGTTTTTAATTTTTGATAAATGGAATTAAATAAAGGAAAATATTAATTTCCATTTATATAATAATAATTATATCATATATATCATATATATTCATTAAATATATCTTCATAACCAAACATATAAATATGAAATTGAAAAAAACACATCACTTTGTGGAGGTGGTAATCCAAATGTATTCCCAAGAAACATTATCATCATACAATGAATGGGAGGGTTGGAAATGAGAAAATATTTTATCCTAAAAGAATAATATTAATTTTATAAAATTTTATAAATAATAATTACATTGATCTATATAACAAACCTACAATAGAAATATTGAAAAAAATTATTTCTACCATTGAGACAAAAGTCAGTACATATACACAATGTCATTTTCCTTTTCCATTAGGATGGATGATAAAAATATAATAGTAACTTTATTAACTTAATGACATATCATTAAGCTAATTATACTTATTTCACAATTTTAATATTGTTAAATAACTTTTTGAGGGGGTATAAAAAGAAATAAAATTAATATCATTTAGTGAAGATGATTTCCACTTCATGGAGAATCCTCCTTTAGATCACTTATTACGGACACTTGTATTAGTTTTTTAAGATGATAATCACATATTTAATGTGTTTAAATAATTTTAAAAGTGTTTTCGGTAGGTTTTTATTTAGTTGAGTAGCTCGGGAATGTGTGTGGAGGAGAGGATGGGTTGTGCCATATTATAAATGACATGGGTGGCTATCTTATTAATACAAGAAATAATAATATTAAATATTTTTATATCACATTTAAAATTGAATAAATATTCCATAAATTATAATATAAGGAGGGAATGGTGGAAATAAATTTATGTTCCAAGTGCTACAACGATACCAAGTGCTACAACAGTTCCAAGTGCTACAACGGTTCCAAGTGCTACAACGGTTCCAAGTGCTACAACGGTTTCTTTTATGTTCCAAGTGCTATCTTATTATTACACTGATCTATACGAAATTAGATCTGTTTATAATCAATTTATAATCAGTTTCTTTCATTTTATAATCATTTTTTATGAATGATTTTCCTTTTTTCTTCTTAAAACTCTTTCGGATTTCCTTCATTCTTCTTTGAGGATCTGAGGATCGAATCACTGTAGTTGTGATCCACACTTAATCCTTTGATCTACGACGAATGTGAATTGATTTATAGTTACTAGAACAAAAAAAATTATGGAATTTAATTATTTATTTGGATCATTCATTCATTGGTCTTGAAGTGATATCTCTTCTGTTTCTCATTCTTGGGAGAGAGAGAAGGAGTAACATCCCAAGTAAATAAAGAATATGACATTATTCATATTTATTAATATTTCTAAATTAGAAATTAACTTCACTTTAACTTGGATGCAATGTTTTATGGCATATGTGATATGAAACAATGGGTTTCTTTGAAAACTTATGTTCCACACAACGTTGAGTTATACCGAAAAATAATATAATAATATTATTAATTTAAATGGTTGTTAACACCTAGTTTTTGCAGTTGAGGTAATGTATATAACTAACTAAAATATTATTATATATGTTTGTCAAATGTTTTTACATTTATCTAATAATTTTCGGAGACTTAAAATGTGAATGAATTCAATTAAAATCATTAATAATATAATATTCATTAAAAGGTCTATTTACATCCTTTTAATGGAGAACCCATTTTAAATCAAGTTTTTGTTACTATTATATGTTTTATTTGAAAAAATAAAATTCTTCTTTAGAATCGGAATGTCAAAATTTACATTGGGTATTTTTTTTTTGTATTTTTCAAATAAAGTTCATTTTTAATGAATAGTGAAAATAATGTATTTTAATTCAATGGTTCCTTTTAATCTAATTTATTTACATGGATATATAATATTATTAAATGGTGTTAAAGTGTAATTAGATTATATATTTATCATTTAATCCAATTATGGTCATTTCATTAATTTCAATTTGAAATCAGACATAAACAACTGTCAATCTTTTGATAGTTATTATTTCTTAAAAACCCGCTTTTTGTTTTGACAATAGGCATTATTTGAAATTTAATTTCATCCTCCTATGTAGTTTGAATATGAAAAAATGGATTCTATATTTGACATCCGGATGTCCAAGTTATGTAAATAGGAATATTTTATTTTTAGACATTATGAAAATTTACTTCAGTAAATATTTTATTTACCATGGTTAAAGGGTAAATATGGTAAATAAGAGAAACAAATTTTATTATAATAATAATAAATTACTCTAACATGTTTCCTAATCCTATTGGTTGATAAAGTTTCATCCATGAGAATCCTTGGGTCGATTTTGGGACCCCATGGTGCCCCTTGAGAGTGATAATGACACTTTATATTAATTAATTTAATGTAAAGTCAAGAATGACATAAAATTATATATTTTAGTAAATAAATTTTTACACAGGGTTATAGAAGTTATATCTCCGACTATAAATACTAATTTTAACTCTAAAACAATTTCTTGTATCATGGTATTTTTCTATAATTTTTATACATCAAATATATAAAATTATTTATGACATAACAATGATGTAGTGTTTTCCCCATTAATGAATTATTTAAATAAATATGATTATAAAAATTAAAACAAAATCCAAAACCTTTCCAATTATTATTGGATGATTTTATTTTGAAAAAAAGTCATCTTACCTTCGACTTTAATGAGTTTTGGGCCTCTAGAAACCAAAACCATTATATAATAAAATAATATTGTAAAGACCTGGAAATTTCAAGGAAATTTTTTTCTTAATTTCTTTTAAATTTTACGACTATGCAATTTCTGACGGCGCCTGATTTCGAGGACCAGTTTTCCCAGAATCAATTTCCAAAGTTATGCTCGGGTACGTTTAGTGAACGAACGAGCGGGTTTTTCTAACTTTTAATCCGGTGCTCGGAATTGAAATCTGAGGGCACTGATGAACTCACAACACCAGTAATTTCTTAGGAGCACCTTAATTGAAGGTGCGTTTGCTCAGAAGGAGTTGTTAAAAATTGTGGTTTAAATAAAAAGGTGAATAAAATTTTTGTTACAATTTTATTTCTTGCCTAGTTGGTTTTAACCTATGTGTGCAAGTTGGGGATAAATGAACTAGTTTCTAACTACCTAAGTGAGGTTAAATGTGAGGTGGTACCCACATGAAACCCACACTTTCACATTCCCCATAACTCCTTAAACCGCCCTCTTAAGTTGTATAACTCATCTTAATTGATAACCACCCTCTTATGTTATGTAACTCTCTCGCATTAATTCATGCCAACTAAACATCTAATTAATTAGACAACTTATGTTTAATTAACTGAGCGATTTCTTTTCAAAAATTTGAAATGCATTCCATGCCTTAACAAAATAATAAGAGTCTTATTTTATATGATTGGTTGTTTTGTTGTGTTGTGAATTGAGAGAAATGAATAGTTCTTCTTCTCTTGTGGAACATCATCTTCCCTGGCGAAGAACGTTCTCGACGAAGAACGGCCATAAACTCTTCTTTTCTTCTACGACAAGGGAGAAGACGCCGACCATGGTTATCATCGCCAACGACAACGTTCCTTCCTTCTTCATCTCTGCAACAAGTGAGAAGACGTCATTTCCTCCTTCGACGCACCCCGACGTCCACAGATTCTACGTCTGACCCCCACGATGTCGTTCTCCGTGACACTCGATGTGCAACGTCAAATATCCCAGAAGGGGTTATTTATTTGTTCATGAATTCCTTGCCATTCATCGACTTCTATTTGGGCCGCCAGTTATCATAATAACGGGAGGAGGTCGGACCACAAGAACATAGCCGACACTCCTCCCCCTTTGATGTTGTTTTTGTTGCGGCTTGAATGAAGGCGGCATGGTGCAACGACACCGTGCAGAATCAGGATGGAACACTGAGAAGAAGGGTTGCGCCCTCGCGCCGCGCCGTTGAGGCCGAATGAAACCATGGTCAGAGTTGGGGCCACAGAGGCGATTCGAAGACTCTTCAGTTTGTTTATTGCCGTGCGGATTGGCGGGCGATGACGGAACATGCCGAAATGGTGATTTGAAGACTCCAAAGTGAATTTCGGGTCACTTAAGGACTCTAGGCGTGTACGGTGGGTGAAACGGACCACCGGTACACGTCCGGTGGTCCGTAGAGAGCGGTGGCGGCGGTGCACCGCCGGAGGAGACCATCGCGGGGGAGCCGCGGCGGACCAGAACATATTTTCCATTCCTGGTTTGGGGGAGGTGGTGGCATAATGTCGCGACGTTGTTCAATATAGCCCCCCCCCCCTTTGCGCGTCCATTCGGCCATCGCCGAGCCGACCCCGCTCGGCCAGCGACGAGCCGCCCCGGGCCGGACCGGCCGCCCTAGGCTGGGCAACCCAGGTCGGGCCAGGCCGCCTAGGCCAGGCCGTGCCCATCGGGCCGACCCGGGCCCTATTGATCCGGACCCGGACCCAGTTCGGGCCGACCCAGGGGGTATAGGGCCGGGTCGAACCGGGCCCCAACCCCCTATTCTCAGGAAGTTTCGTTCAAATGCCCATAACATGGGCTACAGACCTCTGATTGGTGCACCGCCAGTTGCGATGCGATCCTTATATCAAGACGGTCGTTTCGATATATTACACTCAAGGTTTCAGAGAACTTTTGGTATGGCCGGGTTGGTTTGAACCCGCAACCAACCGGGACCTCGGAGCGGAAATACTTATAACTTGAGCTCCGGACGTCTGAATGATGTTACGTCAACTTTTTTGGATTCCTTTTGATGAGACAGAACTTTTATTATACTTCACCTGAGGTTTGGACATAGTTGGATAGTGGCCAAGTCGGATTGAGCCTGAAATCAAACCGGGCCCCTTGAACGAAAAAGCTGATAACATTCATACCGGACATCCGTTTGATGAACTGTCAGCGGCGTTGGTGATCACGTTGAGAAGTTGTCCCTATGAGTATACTCTATGACAGTTCGGGGTACTGTTGAGATATGGTCGGGTTGGTTCGTAAATGAAACCAATCAGGCCCCTGGGACAAAAATGCTAATAACTCACAGACCGGGTGTCCGATTGGCGCGTCGTCTGTTGAGTTTAGACCCCTATGACGAGGCGGTCTTTTGAGATACTTCTTAGTGGGACTTTGTAATACTTGGAGTATCGACCTGTTGCTCATAGAGCGGACCCTCCTGGAGACGAGCATACAGAGACCGTGTAGTTGTCTGAGACTTGATGACTGCTTGTCCGATTCGATTCGGAGTGACTTGCATAGCCTAGTGGGGAGAACTACATTGTGAGGTGGCAGACCCATGGAGGAGGAGACCTACTTTGTGAGGTGGTAGACCCGCGGTACTCGATAGGATGAGTACCTCTATAGGCTATGAGGGGGAGCACTACTGTGTGAGGTGGCAGACCCATGGCGGAGGAGCACTACTTTGTGAGGTGGCAGACCTGCGATACTCGACAGGAGAAGTATCTCAACAGTCTAAGGTTATTGAGAAGTACCACGAAGTCGTGACTGGATCATTGTACTCATCATAGACGGAGCTCTTCAGCAGTTACGGTTTCGTTAATGAAAATCATGGTTCGAGCTGTGTCTTTGACCTTTATGTTTTCCTCATAATTGAGATGGGTAACTTGATAACTTAGGTATATGTATGGGAATATACCTAAGTAGAGGTTATCTATTGAGATCTTTCTTTGTGGTTATCCTTGTAGGATTTAGTGATACCTTGAGGTTCTTGAGGTCCCTACTGAGTATCGTTATACTCACCCCTGCACGGGCTATGCCCGCACCTCATTGTGTTGGTTGCAGATGACAGGAAACGCTGACAGAGGCCGAGTGTTTGAGGACTAGACGGTACCCAGAGGTGGACCTCATGACAAGTCAGTATCTGGAGGTGGACTTCACGACGAGACGATACTCGGAGGAGGCTGTTGGGAGAGAGCATTGTGGAGGCTATCTATACCTACCATTCAGGTAGGATCCATGGTGGATGATCTAGGAGCTGCGCTATCTGTACCTACCCTTCAGGTAGGATTTGAGGCGGACAACCTAGGATCTGCTTCTATTCTTCCAGCTGTTTGTATTTTCTATTGTACTTTCATTCAGTTGTAGTTGTACTTTCAGTTGGGTTTTTATTCTGGCCCATTTACATTTTAGCACATTCTTTTATACTTAGTGTATTACTTTTGCTTGTACTCTGTGGTGTTTAGTTTAGTTTTATTAAGGCAATGCCTTCCTAGTTATCGGAATTTACACCTTTGGTGCTAGTCGCCAGCCCCTGGCCTATGGAAGGCGGGCATGGGGTAGTCACGGCACGGGCCCCGAGGATAGGTCGTGACAAATTGGTATCAGAGGAGTCTGTTCTACCGCAGAACTTATAACTCTGATATTTTCTTTCTGTGAAGCAATAGTTTTAAGGGTACCGAGTGTGGTTTTCAGTTCATGGAGTCTAGTGTTGGTGCGAGCGGATGATGTATCCATACACCAGGACCCTGAAAACTGATTTCCGACTTTGTGCATAAAAACACTGATTGCGTGTGTGTTTCCAAAAGTTTTTAAAAAAAAAGTTAGCTCTAACCAGGTCAGCTCACCAGGTATAATTGTTGGACCATGTCACGTTTGTTTCTTTTAGGATGCATCCCCACGGACGACCAGCTAGAGCCCCGAGTGTTTTACGTACTGAAAGCCCCCCGAGCGACGAGGCCTCAGTACAGGGCCCACTTCCAGTTGAGGCACCAGCGGAGGCACCGGCGGTAGTACCATCCGTTGGGCCACCGATGCCACCATCCCCAGTAAGAGAGAGTGCAGGTCGCTTGAGCGCACTGCACGAGTTTCAGCGCTAGAGGCCACCCAGGTTCAGGGGAGAGACAGACCCGTAGGCGGCTGAGGATTGGATGGAGGCTGTGGTGAGATTCTTGAGGCAAGTAGGGACTCCAAAAGACTTCATGGTTATCCTTTTTTCCAGCCTCCTTCAGGTAGCAGTAGGCAGAGGGTGGATCCTGATGCTCCAGATGCATGACGAGGCGACACTTCTGTGGGTAGAATTCGAGAGCCTGTTCCGGGCAGAGTTTATACCAGCCACCCTTCGAGCGGTGCGTATACATGGGCTACTGCATCTACAGCAGGGTAGCATGACGGTGGCACAGTACTCAGTGAGATTCACTGACCTCCCGCGCTACGCCACAGATATGGTACGGGGACCCGTTCTTCAGGGCCCGAACCTTCGAGCAGGGGCTCAGAAGAGAGATTAGAGCTTATGTTGTTTCTCACAGCATCCCAATGCAGACAGGTGTGTTGGAGAGATCCCTCTTAGTGGATAGTTTCCTTGCTGAGCAGTCTCCAGCAGCAGGACCCACCACTAGCTGACATTCGGTAGAGTCTTCTGCAGTGGGAAGTAGACAGATGATGCAGAGGTCTAAGAGAACCAGACCAACAGGTTGTCGACCGCATGACTCAGGGTCGGTAGTGCAAGGCACCAAGGGCAATGACAGAGCTAGACCTACTATGTTGTGTTACACGTGCGGCGGACAGGGTAACATGGCTCGTGACTGTCCGACCCACCGCTCGGATGATCAGAAAATAAATGAAGGACCTCCCAGGCAGAGGCAAGGTTTGATCACGGCGGACCGGAAGGAGTAGAAGACCGAGGTAGTGGAGCTGGCCGTGCAGTTGGAGGTGGACGACGCTTCAAGGTGTTGCCACCACCACCACCAGAAGGACCACCCTGACCGCAGGGAACGGGTGGACATGGGAGAGCTCAGCTTCAGGCAGCAGAAGCATACAACTACGGAGCTCCGGAAGCTGGCGGACAAGAGTAGGACAAGTTCTTGGCATGGGACCTTTGATCTTGGTGCTTCTAGTATCCTTGTTGTCATTGTTGTGTGTCTCTGTACTTCGAGCTATAGTAATAAAAGACAATTGCCTTTATGACATTTTCTTTCTTCTTTTTTGTGTACTGAGAAGTCCCGGTTAAAACTATTGACTTGACCCTCACATTCGAGATTCCTACTGGAGGAGATGCAGTTACCTCACGCTGATGCCGACAGGGTGACTCGACCCTAAGAGGCGAGAGTGACGGTTGGATCTCGTGGTAGTAACGTTGAGGCCTTATGACTTCGTTCATGGCATGAATGCATCATTCATGTTCGAATTGACTATATTAGGCAAAGAACGTGGTTCATCCAGGGGATGAGACTGGATTTATCTTATCGGAAAAGAAGAAATCATAGCAGCTCTTGTGGGACCAGAGATGGTCCAAGCAAAAATAGAGAAAGTCCAGGTCATCCTGGAGCGGATGAGGACAGCTCAGAGCCGACAGAAGTCTTATGCTGATAGGAGGTAGAGACCACTAGAGTTCGAGGATGGCGACCACGTTTTCATACGGGTCTCACCTCGACGTGTAATTACGGAGATTTTTCTGGGGTGACAAGTTATCTCTGCGCTTCATCGGACCATTCCAGGTCCTCATCAGGATAGGTGAGGTGGCTTATCAATTGGTTGTACCACCATAGTTGCACCAGGTGCACGATGACTTCCCTGTATCTCAACTGAGGAGATACTAGCATGAACCTTCGCATATCATAGACCATGGGGAGCTGAACATTGGCAATGGGGTAACTTTGGCAGGGTTCCAGTAGAGGTTGGGGATCGACAAGAACAAGTCCTACGAGGATGATCGATTCCTCTTGTGCGCTTTCCTTGGCAGCACGGGAACCTTTAGGAGAGCACATGGGAGCGGAAGGCACAAGTTTATTCTCAGTATCACTTTTGTATCCTCGGTTTCTGTTAAAGCATTACGGGGATGTAAATCCCTGAGGTGGGAGTAATTTAAAGACCAGGAAATTTCAAGGAAATTTTTTTCTTAATTTCTTTGGAATTTAACGAGTTCGCAGTTTCTGATGGTGCCTGATTCCAAGGCCCGGTGTGCCCGGAATCAATTTCCAAAGTTAAGCTCGAGTAAGTTAGGTGAACGAACGAGTGGGTTTTCTAACTTTTAATATGGTGCTCATAATTGAAATCTGAGGGCATTGATGAACTCGCAGCACAGGTAATTTTTAGGACAATCTTTTCCAAAGGTGCGTTTGCTCGGAAGGAGTTGTTAAAAATTGTGGTTTAAATAAAAATGTGAATAAAATTTGTGTTACAATTTTATTTCTATCCTAGTTGGTTTTCACCTATGTGTGCGAGTTGGGGAGAAATGCACTAGTTTCTAACTACCTAAGTGAGGTTAAATGTGAGGTGGGACCCACACGAAACCCTCCCTTTCACAGTCCCCATAACTCCTTAAACCCCCCTATTATGTTTTATAACTCATCGTAATTGATAACCCCCCTCTTATGTTATGTAACTCTCTCACATTAATTCATTCCCACTAAACATCTAATTAATTAGACAACTTATGTTTAATTAATTAATGGATTGATTTTAAAAAATTTGAAATCCATACCATGCCTTAATAAAATAATAATAGTCTTATTTTATTTTATTGGTTGTTAGGTTGTTTTGTTGTGTTGTGAATTGAGGGAGAGGAATAATTCTTCTTCTCTTGTAGAAATTCATCTCCTTCGGTGAAGAACGTTATCGACGGAGAACGGCCATAAACTCTTCTTTTCCTCCGCGATAAGGGAGAAGATACCGACCACGGTGATCATCACCAACGACAATTTGCCTTCCTTCTTCATCTCTGCAACAAGTGAGGAGACGTCATTTTCTCCTCGAATGCACCCCGACGTCCACGGAATCTATGTCCGACCCCCGTGATTCCGTTCTCCGAGACACCTGACGTGCGACGTCAAATATCCAAGTAGGGGTTATTTATTTGTTCGTGAATTATTTTATGTTCATCGACTTCTATTTGGGCCGCCAATTATCGTAATAACGGGAAGAGTTTGGACCACACAAACACGGCCAACCCTCCTCCCCCCTTCGATGTGGTTTTTGTTGCGGCTCGAACGAAGGAGGCACAGTGTAACAACACCGTGCGGAATCAGGAAGGAACACGGAGAAGAAGCGTGGCGCCGTCGCGCCGCACCGTTGAGGCCGAACAAAACCGTGGTCAGAGTCGGGGCCACAGAGGCGGTTCGAAGACTCCACAGTTTTTTTATTGATGTTTGGATCGACGGGCGATGAGGGAATAGGACGCAATGGTAATTTGAAGACTCCACAGTGAAGTTAGGTTCTCGTAAGGACTCCAGGCATAGACGGCGGGTGAAACAGACCACTGGTGCGTGTCCGGTGGTCTGTAGAGAGCGGTGGCGTCGCACCGCTGGAGGAGACCGTCGGGGCCTAATGTCACACCGTTGTTCAATCAAGGGGGGGGGGGGGGGGAGCCGCTCCCCCCAATGCATTTCCGTTTGGCCAGCGCCGAGTCGACCCTGCTCGGCCCGCGCCGAGCCACCCCGGGCCGAGCCGGCCGCACCAGGCCGGGCCCCCCAGGCCGAGCCGCACCACCCAGGCCCAGCTGGGCCGCTCCTGCTGGGCCGGGTTGTGCCCACCGGGACGGTCCGCGCCCTATTGGGCAGGACCCGGACCCGGGTCCGGTCGACCAGGTTCGGGCCGACCTAGGGGGGTATCGGGCCGGGTCGGACCGGGCCCGAACCCCCTATTCTCGGGCAGTTTCTTTCAAACGCACATAACGTGGGCTACGGACCTCTGATTGACGCACAGTCTGTTGAGATGTGATCCTTGTATCGAGACGGTCTTTTTGGTATATTACACTCAAGGTTTCGGAGAACTTCGGGTACGACCGGGTTGGTCCGAACCTGAAACCAACCGGGCCCTCGGAGCGGAAACGCTTATAACTTGAGCTCCGGATGTCCGATTGACGTGCCGTCGACTTTTTGGATTCCTCTTGATGAGATAGAACTTTTAGCATACTTCACCTGATTTTTGGACGCAGTTGGATTGTGGCCGGGTTGGATTGAACTCGAAATCCAACCGGGCCCCTGGAACGAAAAAGATGATAACTTTCAGACCGGACATCTGTTTGATGAAATTTCAGTGGAATTGGAGATCTCGTCGAGAAATGGTCCCTATGAGTATACCCTATGAGAGTTCAGGTTACAGTTTAGATATGGTCGGGTTGGTTCGTAAACAAAACCAACCGGGCCCCTGGGACGAAAAGGCTAATAACTCACAGATCGGGCATCTGATTGACGTGTCGTCTGTTGCGTTGAGACCCCTATGACGAGGCGGTCCTTTGAGATATTTCTTCATGATACTTTTTGATACTTGTATTATTGACCTGTAGCTCGTGGAGCAGACCCTCCCGGAGATGAAGGTACGGAGTATGGAGACCGTGTAGCTGGCCGAGACCTGATGACTGCTTGTCCTATTCGATTCGGAGTGACTTGCATAGCCCAGTGGGGAGCAATACTTTGTGAGGTGGAAGACCCATGGAAGAAGAGCACTACTTTGTGAGGTGGGAGACCCATGGTACTCGATAGGAGGAGTGCCTCTATAGGCTATGATGGGGAGCACTACTCTGTGAGGTGGCAGACCCTTGGCGTAGGAGCACTATATTGTGAGGTGGAAGACTTGTGGTACTCGATAGGAGGAGTATCTCAGCAGTCTTAGGTTAGTGAGAAGTACCTCGGAGTCGTGACAGGATCACTGTACTCATCAGAGACAGAGCTATTCAGCAGTTACAGTTTTGTTAATGAAAATCCTGGTTTGAGCTGAGTCTTTGACCTTTGTGTTATCCTCATGATTGAGATGGGTTACATGATAACATAGGTATATGTATGGGAATATACCTAAGTAGAGGTTATCTGTTGAGATATTTCTTTGTGGTTATCCTTGTTGGATTTAATAAGACCATGAGGGTCTTGAGGGCCCTACTGAGTATCGTTATACTCACCCCTGCACGGGCTATGCCCGCACCTCATTGTGTTGGTTGCAGATGACGGGAAACACTGACAGAGGCCGAGTGTTCGAGGACTGGACGGTACCCAGAGGTGGACCTCACGACGAGTCAGTATCCGGAGGTGGACTTCACGACGAGATGATAATCGGAGGAGGTTGACGGGCGAGAGCAATTTGGAGGCTATCTATACCTACTCTTCAGGTAGGATCCGTAGTGGATGATCCAGGAGCTGTGTTATCTGTACCTACCCTTCAGGTAGGATTTTTGGTGGACGACCTGGGATCTGCTTCTATTCTTCTAGCTGTTTGTCTTTTCTATTGTACTTTCGTTCAGTTGTAGTTGTACTTTCAGTTGGGTTTGTATTTTGGCCCATTTACTTTTTAGAACTTTCTTTTGTACCTAGTGTATTACATCCGCTTGTAATCTGTGGTGTTTTCTTTTCATTTGTAAAGGCAATTCCTTCCCAGTTATCGAGATTTACGCTTTGGTGCTAGTCGCTATCCCTTGGCATGTGGAAGTCGGGCATGAGGTAGTCAAGGCATGGGCCCCGAGGATGGGTCGTGACAAATATTTTCAAACATTCCTAAAGAGCCCCTCCCCCTTATAAAATGACACCACTTCTAACTCATTTCCCACACATCTCATGCCCCTTCGCTCATCCAACCTCTGCCGAATTAATCTCCCTACATCCCTCTATTCCTCCCATAAGCTTTACCTTAGGCAGATATCACTTCAACTAATCCTTTTGGTTCAAACCTAACAGAGTTACCTGATTTAAATGTAACTTCATCTCTTTAGTTATTTTCTTTTATTTCTGATTCCCCAACCTCCTAAACACTATTTATTCATTCCTTTTATAGTATAACAAGTATAATAAATTTAATTGGTTGTTTTTATGGTAAGGATTCTTACTACACTTCCACACACCTCCATCTAATGGATACAAACATACTATTTCTATGGACGGTGAACTACTACCTCACGAAACGACGATTATTCAAATAACTCCAACTGCCTCTCATGGTGGAAATTATGATGGAAATGTATTTATATTTAAAATATATTATATTTATATTGTCTCTTTTCTTCTGTATTTCTCAATATATCATACCTTTATGGTTTGCATAATGGGTAAATATGATAATTTCATTTGAGGAAGTGCGGACTACCGCCCCCCTCAAAGTGATATGATTCGTTCATTCCATACGTGGGATGTATAAAAGATGGAGTTAATGAAATTATTTGTGATATTATACTAGAATTATAATATACCTATGTTTCATTAATATTTCAATACATTAAAATATGAAATAGAAATGAATGTAGCATTGATGCGTACGTACGGCTTATCGTCTCCATGAATGATGCATTTCATTTCTTATCTCCAAATGTTATGTACTATTATAAGTACATAAATATATAGAATATATATGATTTATATGATATTTAAATCATGAATATTGTTTTGGAGATAATATAATTTTAACCACATGGAAAATTTGTAATTATAACCTGTTCATTTTTTACTCAAGTTCCGAACATCGACAAAATGTCCAATATAAACTCAAATAATTTACTAATTGTAATAAAAAGATAATAAGTGATATAAAAGAAATAATAATACTTGAAAAGGGTTCTCAAGAAAGCAGAAATTAGCATCAGTTTATTACTCATATATGACAAGGAGCATACAAGACAAGTCGGACATGAGGTAAGGGGTTTCTTATCTCACTTTTAATTCCATGAGATTTCCATTGTTCTCCACTTATTTATTTCTTGTGGTGTATTATGTTCTGAAATTGATATATGTTATCATGATTCTATTTATATTCATGGTATTCTGTGATTTATTTAGTGGTTATTGACTTTTGGTCATAAGAAACGATTGATTACAACGAGGTAAGGGGTTTCCCTCTAACTTGTTATTCCCTCCAGATTCATGCTATATTTGACACTATTTTCTTTTGCATGGTGTATGTATTACCAATGATTTTTTTATGTGTTTAACATACTTTAATTTATGGTAATTTTAGTCTTCATTTTATTCTCATTCTTTCTTTTGGTTTATGTTTCGTAAGTTACGAAATCTATAAGGGAACCTTTCACCGTACTCTTTTAGTTAAAGACTTCTTTTATGTCTTTTAAATTTCCATTATCTTATGTTGGGATATATTATTATATATCCTTATTGTAGTAAATTTTATGTCCATGTGATGAGACACCCTTTACTCTCTCATTAACTCATTTTTTGAAGTTTAAAGTGACACCATTATGCTGTCGAATTTCTGTAATGGAGCTTCTTAACCCAATTTCAATAATTTGGGTTACACTTCTACTTCTTGATTTTGTTGTGATATAAAAATGTCTAAATGAACTCAGATTTTTTTACACTTAATATCCACTTATATTTGGTGTATTTATATTTCTCACTCATAATTATGTAATTGATTTATCCTTACTCTAAGGATACCATCTTTATAAGTGATTTCATCTCAATTTACATTCCATTGAGACTTCATTGTTGTTATGCACCAATTCACTTTTATATGGTGTATATACTTTCAGTAGGCATATTTTATCTTGAATCCCTTTATAATCATGAAATTATATTGTTTTTATTAAATGTTATTCCTCAATTATTTGTATTCAAGCATCTCTCATTTGGTTAATAACTCATTAACAAAAATATTATTTTTAAATATTTATTCATATAAATATTTCTCATTAATTTTCATCTTTACAAAATGGTTTTATGGATTTATTTATATGGACATTAATTTTTTTAAATGTTAATACCTTTAAAATCTTTAATGTGGTATGGGACACTTGGATTCAAAAATATCTTAATTAAATGTCTTAAATGGTTTTGATAATGGTTTTGATAAAGGATTGATTATGTCAGTATCTAGAAATGATATTTTGTGATTTGAATGTGGAAATGTTATCTTTTATTCGTGATTGTTTTAAGATTTATAATGGTACTTGTAAATTTTAAGGGTGGTTATGTAATAAACTAAATGACGGTTGGTGTCGTGATAACCAGGATGGGTGGTTACATTATAACCTCTAATGCATTGGGTATGGAAGTCTGCCGTATGGCTATTCCATTTAGGGATATGTGTGGAAGTAGACTGTATGGTTATTCCATCTAATATTTTTATGTCCCAAGTTAACATTATATGTTATATGTGCCTTATAGGGGTTTTATGGTAATATATTGGTTACAAAGTGGTAAGAAGTGATCTTTTATTCAGTGAATAGTATTTACTACTTCATAAAGGTGAAAAGTATTACTTATGATAATGTATTCATGGTTTACTTGTTGTTTTGAAAAACTAACAGTTTCCTTCTTTGTGTATCCCTTACTGAGATTTTTTGTTCATCCCTATTTTTTTATATGTTTTTCACAGGATAGAAACTGAAAGAGGGTCAAGTATGTGATCAAGGAGAAGTCATGTTGTCTATGACATGGAACTTGACATGTTTATTTTTAAGATATTTTATTGTCTGAAAAAAATATATACTTAGTAGAAGTGTCTACATGTAATATTCAAGTTGAAATGTAATAATAATGGCCTAAGTCTATAAAACACTAACCCTGAAGAAATCCTCAATGTGAATTCTTGATTTAACTCAAGATTATATAATGTTTTAAGGCTTCGGCTTTATAGTTGGTATCAATGGTTGGTTTAGACAACTTTACATGTTATGAGTTTCCATTAAATATATGGTTAGTACCTACAACTATTATTTTAGTTTAATCCGTGTTTTATAACTTTTTTAGATCAATTAATGTCTGTTACAAATGTAAGGAGAAGGGCCTTAATTGAAATTCCTATCTCTTCCTGATGACATGCTTGGAATAATCATTAGAATGTTATGTTTACATGATTATGAAACATTTTCTATAGTACAACTCACTTTCAAGAAGTTGTTTGAGATATCAAACACATCCACTATACGTTGATATCATCATGGATTAGTGGTTGTTTTTAATCAAATCCAATTATCTCAGAATTCTTATATTTTCAAAAAGATAAATATTATCAATTAATTTCTAAATATTTCACCACATCACAATATTTTAAGGCATATTATGATTTTGAAAAAGGTTATGAAGATGGAGACCCTTGTGCCACCTATTTATATTTACTTTTATAGTATATTCTCTCAGCACATACCTATGGTATTTTAAAAGTACCATTAATGGAAATATTAAACTCAAACTCATTCTGACTATTTTATAAAAATCATGTTTTATCAGATGTTTTGAAATTATTTCTCATACATGATTATTTTCGGAAACTATTTTTCTATAAACAGAAATATGATCTAAGTTGTACAATGTGTTTTTGGATGAAGGAAAAAAATGATTTTGAATGATCTCTAGTTCATTTTTGCAGTGCATGGACCTTCAACCTACTTGAACAAGAAGATGATGAAACCATATGGACACCCTGATCAAGGTAAGATGTCCTTTGTTTTATTTTATCATATGGAGGTGAAAAAATGAAAATATATAAGATGTTGAGGTCTTAATGTATTGGGATGAAAATAAAAGGTATAATAAAACCTTTGAGGTTAATACATGTTTGGGTTATTTTTGAATTTTATAAAAAGGACAACCCATAAGATGGGTGACAACCCGTTGCATCTAGAAAGGATGTAGAAATCGAACCCACAACCAAATGGCGATAACGGCGCATCTCCTACCACTAGCCTACATGAAGTACCTGGTTAGTATGACTTATTCTTTTTAGTTAAATTATTTTCTGGATCAACAATATGTTTATTTTGGGAACTTATTTTTTGTCTAATGGATATCCTTTATTTAGGAAAATAATTTAGTGATTAAGTGATAATGGTTATTTTAGATATGTTCTCTATTTTGGGGAAACACTATATGCCTATGGGAAATGTAATACTTTGAGGTTTCAATTGACAGGTAATGGTGGAATTTTATTTTTTAAGAATCTATGTTTTTATTGTGGAATTATAAGAGTTTTGTGTTATTTAAGTAAATGATTAACCTATCATAGATAATATGTGACTAGGTTAATTACTTTTCAGTTTGAGACTTTAAGAGTAGTCGATGTTATTTAGAGATAAATTTTATGATTTACTGTGGAAGACTATGCGATTAAATCCTTTTGAGTTTTAGGTTTCAATATTAGTTTGGATTATATTGACGGATTTGAAGGATGACTGTATATTGAATGGACTTTGTTGAAGTTTGGGTATTGATTATTCAATTTTGGAGATTAAGAGTAGTGTTTCTTTTTATAAACGATTATCCTTTTTGGGGATTGTCGGATCTTTTACTGTCCTTTTTGGTTTTGGTTGATGTCCAAATATGGGGAAAGTAAATAGATCATCTTTTGTAGATTATTTGATACTCTAGAAGTTGATTCTACCACATCTGGTGTGACCAAGTCATCTGAAATACTCATCATTTGGATTATATATGAGATTGTGGTAGGAATTTTGTAAAGGGTCAATTTCTACATGAAAAGTAAGTTTGTTTCATTATATTATTAGTTATTATCATAAATAAATTCCTCAAATTTAAGACAATTAACTAAAAACAAAATAGTTTTCCTTTAACATTTCCTTATGGGGAATCAAAGGCCTTTTATCCCATCACATGTTGGTGATTTTCTAGTGGTTAACTTCCTCTTAATCATGTTTTCTATCACTCTCCATCATAACATGACACTTAGTTTCTCCTCCATATCCTTGTTTTCATATAATCATAGATTGGATTATCCTGGGTGACCATTGTACTTGTATTTCTTTCTTTTAAAGTGATTGTTTTATTTACTCTTTTTTGATGTGGGACTTTAAATTAATATTCCAATCCAAATTTTAATATTTCGAGGACCCAATTTCCAAATGGGGGGAAGGATGTAACATCCTAGGTAAATAAAGAATGTTAAATTTTCCTATTTATTAATATTTCTAAATTAAATATTAATTTAACATTAAAGGGGATTCTATGTTCAATGGTGTACCTTATACGTAACAATGGGATTATTTGAAAACTTATGTTACACTCAACATTTAGTTATTCCAAAAAATAATATAATAATATTATTAACATAAATAGTAGTCAACTCATATCCGTTGTATTGGTAGGAATGAAAAAAACTAACTAAAATACGATTATATATGTTTTTTAAATTTTTTTACATTTATCCAACAAATTTCAGAGGCTTAAAAGGTGAATGAATCCAATTTTAAGCATAAATACTCTAATATTCTTTTAAAAGGTCGATTTACCGGATTTTAATGGAGAACCTTTTTAAAACCTAGTTTTTTTACTTTTATATCTTCTGTTTGAAAAAATAAAATTCTTCTTTAGAATTGGAACATCAAAATTATCCTTGGGTAAATATTTGGTATTTTTCTGATAAAGTTCATGTGTTTAATGAATAGTGAAAAACACTGTATTTTAATTCAAAACATCATTTTAATCTAATTTATTTATATTGGTAGATTATATTTTTAAATGCTTTTAAAGTTTAATTAGATTATATTTTTATCATTTAATCAAATTATGTTCATTTTAAGTAATATCTCTTTGAAATTGGACATAAACAAGTGTCAATATTTTGATATTTATTATTTCATACAAACATGCTTTTTATTTTGACAATGAGAATTAATTTTGTTTTAATTTCAGTCACTTATGTGTTTTGAATTTGGAAAAATGGATTCCATTTTTTGAATTAGTATGTCCAAATTATGTAAATATTTGACATTTAGTTTTAGACATTATGAATATTTACTTTAGTAAATATCTTATTTGTCATGGTTAAATGGTAAATCTCGTAAATATGGGTAAACAAATAATATTATAATAATAATAATAAATTACCCTATCACATGTTTTAATCCTATATTTTGATACACTTCTGATCATGGTAATCCTTGGGTCTATTTTGGGACACTATGGAGCCACATGGGAGTGATAATGGCACTTTATATTAATTATTTTAATGTAAAGGAAAAAATAACATAAACATATATCTTTGAGTAAATAATTTTTTAAATGAGGTTATAAAAGTAATATATTTGAATATAAATTATAATTAGAAATATAAAATGATTTATTATATCATCTTATTTTATTTATAATTTTTTGACATCAAATAAATAAAATTATTTATGACACAATAATGATGTAGTTTCTACCTCATTAATAATGATTTAAATAAATATGATTATAAAAATTAAAACATTATCCAAAACCTTTCCAATTCTTATTGAATGATTTTATTTTGAACAATTTTCATCTTATCTTCTACTTTAATTAGTTTTGGACCTTTCAAAATGGAATAAAATTATATAATAAAATAATATTTTCAAACTTTCTTGAAGAGACCCTCCTCCCCCTTATAAAAGGACACCAATTCTAACCCATTCCTTACACTTATCAAGGACCTTGGCTTTTCCAACATCTACTAAATTAATCTCCCTATATCCCTATTTTCCTTTTATAAGCCTTACCTTAGGTAGAAGGCACTTCAAGTAATGATTTTGGTTCAAACCAAAGGGAGTCACCCGATTTAAAGGTAACGTCTTCTCTTAAGTTCTTTTCTATTTGTTTTACTTCTCCAACACCCTATATTATATTTATTCATTTAATTTATAAAAACACCAGTATACTCAATATAATATTTGTTTCTTATGATATGGATTCTAAATACACTTCTACACACCTCCATTCTAGTGGATATGAACATACTTTTTATGTGAATGGCGAACTACTAACTCACGAAACGATGATTGTTCAAATATCTACAGCTTCCTCTCATGGTGGCCATTATGATGGAAATTTATTTATATTTGATATATATTATAGTTATATTTTCTCTTTTATTCTGTGTTTTTCATTATATCATACCTTTATACTGTCCATAATGGGTAAATACGATAATTTCATTTGAGGAAGTGCGGACTACTGCCCCCTCAAAGTGATATCGCTCATTTATTCCATATGTGGTATATATAAAGGATGAAGTACATGAAATTATATAAGATATTATACTGGTATTATAATATACCTATATATCATTAATTTTTCAATACATTAGAATATGAAATAGAAATGAAAGTAGCATTGATGCATACGTAAGGATTACAATCTCCCTAAATGGTGCATTTCATTTTTTATCTCAAAATTCCATGTAATATTATAAATAAATATATATACTGAATATATGTGATATATATGAAATTTAAATCATGAATATGATTCTTTAGATAATATAATTTTGACCACATGGACAACTTGTAATTATCACAAGTTCATTTTTTACTCATGTTCTGAACATCGACAAAATAAAATATATTAACTAAAATAAATAAATTAACGTTATATAAGATAATAAGTAATATAAAAGGAATAGAAAAACTTGAAAATGGTTCTTAATAAATTCTAAATTATCCAAATTTTATTATTCATGGAAAAAAGGAACATACAGTCCAATTCAGACTTGAGGTATGGGGTTTCTTATCTCACTTTTAATTCCATGAGATTTACTTTGTTCACCAAGTATTTATTGCATGTGGTGTATTGTGTACATCCATTGATATATATTTTCATGATTATCTTTATATTAAGGGTATTCTATGATTCATTTGGTGTTTAATAACATTTGGTAATACGTCTCGATTGATTACAATGTGGTAAGGGGTTTTCATCTCATTTTTTATTCCCGTGATATTAATGCTATATTTGACACTATTTCCTTTTGTGTGGTTTATGTACTGACCATGATTGTATTATCTGTTTAATATACTTTAATTTATGGTCATTTAAATCTTCCTTTTATGCTCCTTTTTTCTTGTGGTTTATGTTTCGTATGTTACCAAATCGGTAAGGGAACGTTTCTCCGTAAACTTTTAGTTAAAGACTTTTTTTATGTCTTTTAAATTTATATTTTCATATTTTGGGATTTGTTCATATATATCCTTATTGATATAAATTTTATGTCCATGTGATGAGAGACCCTTTACTCTATCATCAACTCATTTTTTTTTAATTTTATTATGACACCGTTAGGCTATTGAATTTCTGTAAGGGAACTTCTTAACCCAATTTCAGTTATTTGGGAAAAACATTGAATTTTTGATTATGTCATTATATAAATATGTGTGGATGACCTATGATTTTTTTTCACTAAATAACCAATTATATTGGATGTATTTATATTTTTCACACATAATTATGTAATTGATTTATCCTTAATCTAAGGATATCATCTTTATAAGGGATTTCTTCACAATTTACATTCCATTGAGACATCATTGTTTTTATGCACCAATTCATATGTATATTGTGTATATATTGTCCTTTGTATTATTGAATAATTAATCCATTTTTTCTTATGATATTATAATGTTTTCAATAAATTTTATTCCTCAATTATTTGTATTCAAGTATCTCTCATTTGGTTAAGAACTCATTTACTAAAATAATGTTTTTAATGATATATTCTAATAAGTATTTCTCATTAATGTTCATCTTTTCAAAATAGTTTTAAGTATTTATTTTAATGGACATTAATGTTTAAAAATGTTAATACATTTAAAAGTTTCAAAGTGGTATGGGACACTCTGATTAAAAAATATCTTTATTTAATGTTTTAAATCGTTTTGAAAATCATTTTTATAAAGGATTGATTACGTCAATATCTTGAAATGATATATTATGATTGAATTGTGGAAATGTTATCTTTTCATCATGATTGTTTTATGATTTATAACGGTACTTGGACATTTTATGGGTGGATACATTATAAACCAAATGACGGGTGGTTCCATGATAAACCGGGACAGGTGATTACGTTATAACCTCCAATGCATTGGTTATGGAAGTCGGTCGTATGTCTATTCCATTTAGTGATATGTGTGGAAATAGACTGTATGATTATTTCATCTTTGTATGTTTATGTCCCAAGTTACCTTTATATGTTATGTGTGTATTCTATGGGTCTTATGTAATATTTTGGTTACAAAAGGGTAAGCAATGATCTTTTATTTAGTTAAGAGTATTTTCTAATTCATAAAGGTCAAATGTATTACTTATGATAAAGTATTCATGGGTTACTTGTTGTTTTGAAAAACTAAAAGTTGTCCTTATTTGTGTATACCTGAATATGATTTTTCTCTCATCCCATTTTTTTGAAATGTTTTTCATTGGAAATAATGTGGAATAAGTTCAAGTATGGGATCAATGATAAGTCATGCTCTAAAAAACATGGAAATAGAAATGTTTCTTTTTAAGGGTTTTTGTTTTATGAAACAATAGATACTAGGTAGTAGGTTCTACATGTAATATTCATTTTTATATATAATATTTATAGACTAATTATCAAAAACTCTTAACCTGAAAATATCATCAATATAAATTCTTGATTTAAGTCAAAATTATATAATGTTTTAAGGCTGGGGATTTATAGAAGCAGTCAATAGAGAATTTCATTATGCACATAAATTATTTGATTTCATACCACTCTACACAAAAGATATAAATTCCTATTTATAGATATAGGTTTATTGTTAAAAATATTTTTTAATTGTATACCAGCCCTTAAAATAATATTATACTATAAGAAAATCCATGCTTGATAATAATTATATTATTATTATTATTATTATTATTTTATGTTGTGTACCAGTGCATGTAATGATAAATAATATTTACTAGATTGTAAATACATATTTATCAATATATGTTGTCTTTTTTTGTTCATATTCCTTAGAATATATTGAATACATTATTAAATCCTACATTTAAATATTTCATTCATCATTATATATTTGTGATGAAAAAATCATTAATGAAATTATTGACCAGTCTTCAGAAAAATATTTATTCTATTAAAATCAAAATATAATTTGATTTAAATAAATGGAAACATATAGTGTGTATCCATCTAGGATTATTTCTCATCAGAATTATGTGGGTGTTCATAAAGAGAAATATTACTATCTAGTAGTGGGTTAAGTATAAGGCCCCAGCCTTAAACCTTACTTAATAACGAATTAAATGAATAATTCACATAGAGGATATTTTCAGGTTTAGAGTTTTAGAGAATTAGGTCATAACTATTACATCTCAAAATATTACATAGTAGACCCTTCTACTAAGTTTCCATAAAATAATAAAAATACTCTTAAAAAGAAACAAGTCTAGTTCCACGTTTTGGATAGCATGTCTTTCCTTGAACCCATCCTTGACCCTATTCATCTTTTAGTCCTATGGAAAACATTTCAAAAACATGGGATGAGCATAAAAACCACAGTAAAGGATACACAAAGAAGGAAAACTGATAGTTTTTTCAAAACAATAGGTAAACCATGAATACATTACCAAAGTAATACTTTTCACCTTTATGAATTAGTAAAAACTATTCATGGAATAAAAGACCATTACTTACCCTTCTATAACCAAAATATTACCATAAAACCCATATAAAGAACACATAACATATAAAGGTAACTTGGGACATAAACATACTTAAATGAAACAACCATACGGTCGACTTCCACACATACTTAATGGAATATCCATACGGCCAACTTCCATACCCAATAAATTGGAAGTTAAAACATAACCACCCGTTCGGGTATTCACGAAGCCACCCGTCATATGGTTTATCACGTAACCACCAATAAAATGTCCATGTACCATCATTACACATAAAATATTGATAACATAAACATTTTAATAACAACATTTCATTTTCAATCACAGTATGTAATTCCAAGATATTGAATTAATCAATCCATTTTCAAAAACCATTTAAAAGAGTTTTTTGAATCAAAGTGTCCCATACCACCTTGAATATTTTAATGGAATTATAATTTCAAACAATTAATGTCCATATAAATAAATACTGAAAACCATTTTGAAAACATGGACATTAAAGATAAATATTTAGAATAATGAATATTTAAAACATTTAAAATGATATTTTTGTTAAAGAGTTTTTAACAAAATGAGAGACACTTGAATACAAATAATTGCGAAATAAAATTTAATGCAAGCTTTATATTATCATGAGAATAAATGGATTCATGATATAATATGTCAAAGGACAGTATACACACCACATAAGAGTGAATTGGTGAATAAAAACAGTGAAGTCTCAATAGAAATGTAAATTGAGTTGAAATCCATTATAAAGATGGTATCCTTAAATTAAGGATAAATATATCACATAATTATGTCTGAGAAATAAAAATACACCCAATATAATTGGATATTAAGTGTGAAAAAATCAGAGGTCATTCACACATAATCTTGTAAAATCAAAACCAATGACATAGGTATTTAACTCAATGAAATGAGATTGGGTCATTATTTCCCATACAAGTTCGTAAGAATTTATCAATGAGATGATTATATGTAGAAATAGTATATCTACACAAAGGTTTGTGGAAATTAGAACATAGAGAGTCCACAAATAATTTTGGCATAATAAAATCTAGAAGTAGAGGTTTAACCCAAATAATTGAAAGTGGGTTAAGAAGTTCTCTTATAGAAATCCAACAGCCTAACGACATCACTTAAAAATTTAGAAAATGAGTTGATTAGATAGAAAATGGTATCTCATCACTTGGACATAAATTTTACATAAATAATGATATAGAAGAACATATCCCAATATAATAGCATGTGAATTAAAAGACATAACTAAATAAGTCTTTTAAAAAGAGGAGGGTGAAAGGTCCCCTTACTGAGTTGGGTAACTTTCGAATCGTACATCCCATGGAAGAAGGGTCATACAATGAAGATGTAAATACCCATAAATGAAATTATATTACACAAAGAGTATAATAATGGGCAGTACATACACCACTCAAAGGAAATAGTGGCAAACATAGCATAAATGTCACGGGAATAAAAGTGAGATGAAAAATCCCTTACGAAAACTCGGTAGCCTAATGGCGCCACTTAAAACTTCCAATAATGGATTTATAAGATAAAATAGGGTCTCTCATAATATTAACATAAAAATTAAAGTATGAGTAATATAAAATAACATCCCCAAACATAAGAAAGATGAGATTACAAGAAATGACATAATACAGAGTACATAAAAAGAAAGAGAGAGGTTGGATCCCTTACCTCGTGTCTGACATGACTCAATCATTCATTAATATCATGAATAATAAAATTTGTTCAATTTGTAATTTCATAAGTACATCCTTTAAAGATTATTATTCTGTTCATATCACATATTATAATGTTATAATAATTGGTTAATAAATTTAGTTCATATCAGACATTTTTGTCGATGTTCTGTACATGAGTAAAAATTGAACTTGTTGGAAAAGAATTTTCCATGTAGTTAAAGGTACATCATATCCAGAATAGTATTGATGTTTTAAATATCATATATATCCAGTATATATTCATTTTATACTATTCCATAGCATTTGGAAAAAAAAATTAAAAGCACCGTTCAGGGAGACGGTAGGCCGTACATATGCATGAACACTACTTTCATTTTTTGTCATATTAATCGAATTAAAACAAAATGAGAGATATATATATTATAATTCCAGAATGATATCTGTCATTTAGATGTAATATAATACATATATATCCATTATATATATGTACTTATAATAGTACAAAACATTTGAAGATAAGAAATGAAATGTACCGTTCATGGAGATGGTAAGCCGTACGTACGCATGAACGCTACTTTAATTTATATTTTTTGTATTCAATGGAATGAAATAATAATGATATAAAGTTATATAATTCAAGTATGATATCATATGTAATACCATTAATTCCATCCTTTATACGTCCCACATATGGCATTAACGAATCAAATCACTTTGAGGGGGCGGTAGTCCGCACTTCCTAAAATGAAGATATCGCGTTTACCCACAATGGAAACTATAAAGGTATGCCATAAATGAAAAATACATAAGCTTAAGGAGAACATAAACATATTATATATCATATATAAATATAGTGAAATCTTAATGGCCAACTTTGAATGTGTTAAAATAATATTGAACAATCATTGTTTCGTGAGGCAGTAATTCTCCATCCACAGAAACAGTATGTTCTTTAACCATTAGATGAAGGTGTGTGATAGTGTAGCTCTAATACTTATTATAAACAAATACTAATATATTTAAGATACTGTTGTTGTTACAAAAAAAAGTAATAAAAAGATTTTAGTGGTTTGGAGAAGCAAAATAAGACAAAAGAACACAAGGGAAGACATTACCTTTAAATCGGGTAACTCTCTTTGATTTGATCTCAAAGGCTTCCTTGGAAATGAATATGCCAAAATTGAGGCTTCAATGATTAATAGTGGGATGTGGAAAGATGAAATGGGCAGGGTTTGGCCGAGCCAAAGGCCTGAGGGGTGTGTGTAAGGTGGTAGAGGTGAGGGCCTTTTATAAGAGGAGAGGAGGGGCACTCTGGGAAGGTTATAAAATATTACATTATTATAACATGTTTTTCGGATTTAAAAGGTCCCAAAAGGATATATTTCGAGTATAAGGTGCTATGGTTTCTAAATCCACCAATAAAATAGGTTTGTGATAAGTTTATGACTTATATTTTACCTTATCTTCTCATTTTATTTAAATCGTTCATTTATGAGGTAATCACTACATCATCATAGTGTCATAAATAAATTAATTTATATAAAGTCTAAAAATTATAAAAAAATATCATGATGTATGAAATATTTTTATCTTTCTATTGAATATTTATAGTAAACAATATGACTTTTATAACCCCATTTAAAAATTGTTTTAGTAAAACAACTCATGTTTGTGACATTTTTATTTTAACTTTAAATAAAAAAGTAATTTATGTCATTTTCCTAACAAAGTGGCTCAATGGGGTCCCCAAGTTGACCCATGGATTTTCTTGGTTGGCCATGACACATCCAATGAGGGTATGACATGTGTCTAGGTCATTTCATATTATTAAAACATTATTTTTACCTTAAATTACATTAATTACCTTTAATCGCGATTAATAAAACATAAAAGTTACTATTCACCAAAAATTATTTTAATCTCATTGAACCACATTTTACTTATTAATGACAACCATGTATGTCAAATTTAAGAAAATAAAATCACAGAAGTGGAAAATTTTCATTTAAACGAAAAATCAGTTTCTTTAACTACCACTTAGTGGTTTCACTATTCATCTAAAATTGAAGTTTTTCAGAAAAATACCAAAAATTCCCCCTAAGATATATTTGATATTCCAAATTCAAAAATGATGTCTTTTTTAAAAAATTCAAAACATATACGTTACTGTAATTAATATAATAATTAATTCCCGCTGTCAGAGCAAATATCATGTTTTTATTAAACAATAAGTATCAAAAGATTTCCACTAGTTTAAGTCCAATTTCAAGACGAAATTAATTCCAACGACCACTATCAGATTAAAGGGTAAAAATATATTCTAGATTCACATTAAAACCAATTCAAAATATAATCTAATCATATAATTAAATTATATTAAAAATAGGTTTTGAATTAAAAAACAACATTTTTCACTATTCATTAAAAAATGAACTTTATCGGAAAAATACCAAAAACGTACACAAAGTAAATTTTGGTATCCCGATTCTAAAGAAGAATTTTATTATGTCAAATATAACACATAAAATTTTAAAAAACTTGATTTAAAAGAGGTTCGTCATCAAAAGGCGTTTAATCGACCTTTTAATGAATATTAGAATGTTTACGCTTAAAATTGGATTCATTCGCATTTTTATTCCTCTAACATTTATTGTAAAAAGTAAAAATATTTTACAAACATATATAATCATTTTGTAGTTAGTTTTGTTCATTCCCGCCATTACAATGGCTATGCGTCAACTACAATTTATAATAATATTATTTTATTATTAGAGTGCAACGTAAGATTCCCAAGAAACTAGTTGTTGCGTATTGGGTACACCATCGAGCATAGCGTCCCCTTTAAAGTAATATAAATATTTTAATCACAAATATGGATAAATGTGAAAATTTCATATTCTTTATTTACATGGGGTGTGACATCCTTCCCCCCTTTTGGGAATTGTGTCCTCGCAATTTTAAAATTGGGATTGGAAAATTCATTGAAAATCCCACACCGGAAAAAGAGTCAGTAAAATAATCACTTTAAAATAAAGAAATAGAAGTACAAAGGTCACCCGAGTTAACTCATACTAGGATTCCATGTAGGAAAACATGGATATACAAGAAAAAACAATGGGTCATGTTCGAAGGGAGAGTGATATTAAACATGTCTGGGAGAAAGTTAACCATAAGAAAATCACAAACTTGTGATGAGTTAAACGGTATTCGATTCCCAAGTAGGAAAAGATAAAAGAAAACTATTTTGTTTTAAGTTACTCTTAATTCAAGAATTTATTTTTGAGCTTAACAAAATCATAATGAAACATACTTACTTGTCAAATAGACTTTCAACTTTTACTAGATTCCTTAATCGAACTCATATTTTCTCCAAAAGATAAGTATTTAGGAAGACTTGTTCGCATTAAGAGTACTATAATCAACTTCTTGAGAATCACTTAATCCAAAAAAGAGAACTATATATTTCCCATGTCTTTAGACAAAATACCAAACCAAAAATAGTTAGAACAAGATCCAAAAATGAATACTCCATTATAAAAAAGAAAATCTATTCTTAATTTCCAAAATTTGTGCAACAAACCCAATGTTCAACGAAGACCATTAGATAAACAATTTTTACATAAAATTCTTCAAAGTAATCCAAACTAAGATTTAAACCCAAATATTTGACAGATTTAATGACATAGTCTTCCAAGGTAAAAATTAACATTTATCTCCAAATAACTTCAGTTTCTCTTAAAGTATTATATTGAAAAGTAATTAACCTAACCACACATCCTCCACGATAGGTTCATAATTTCCATAGATAACCCAAAATAAACTTACTCTTGATTCCTAAAATCATCTAACTAAAAAGCATTATTCAAAATCACCAAGGACTTCACATTGTCCAATGGTAGGCGATAAATACAAGTCTCACTTTGGTTGTGGGTTCGATTTCCACAGCTTTGTCTGACACGACGGATTGTCACATGGTCTGCGTGTTGTCCTTTTTTCAAAACCACATAATTCTTAAAACATTCCCCAAAATGAGATAAAATCTTAAAAAATAATCATAAAATATTTTAACCTCAAGTTTATCTCATGCCTTTCATTTTCCATCATAACATATAATAACCCATAATTACCTCAAAAGTAAGGATCATATAAACCCTAATGGTTACCTTTATAATTTTTACCTGAATTTCCATATAGATTGGTCATCTCGTACATGGTGCATTATAGAACATACCAAGATACAAGTGGTTGATAATGACTCCTTGATAGTTGGTTTAGAACAACCACGAGTTTCCTCATTGAATCCCCCATTTCATCGAGTCTCTTAATCAGAGAACCACCACAGTTTCCTTCAAACCTATTGTCACTTTGGTGCCTGCTAGATCCATCCATTCAATAAAAACAGAAATGTCAGTGTGAGTGTATCAATAAAACCATCATGTACAAATGATGAAGATAAACACTAAGATATACTTACTCATTCACTTTATCAAAACTAGGACTCTTTCGGAAATCCTAACCGTTATGGTAATGTCACTTATGCTTAGAGGAAACCCTAACCTCTAAAGTTATCTAAACCTACCTTTGATACCAACTATAATTCGCCACCCTTAAACCTTACTTAATCATTAATTAAGTGATTAATTCACATAGTGGATCTTTTCAGGTTTAGAGTTTTAGAGAATTAGGTCATAACTATTACATCTCAAAATATTACATAGTAGACACTTTTACTATGTTACCATAAAATAATAAAAAAACACTTAAAAAAACATGTCTACTTCCATGTTTTGGATAGCATATCTTGCCTTGAACCCATTGTTGACCCTATTCATCTTTAAGTCATGTGGAAAAAATTTAGAAAACTTGGGATGAGAATAAAAATCCCATTAAAGGATACACAAAGAAGGAAAACTATTATTTTTTTCAAAACAATAGGTAAACCATGAATACTTTACCAATGAAATACTTTTGACCTTTTTGAATTAGTAAAAACTATTCATGGAATAAAAGACCATTACATACCGTTTTGTAACAAAAATATTACCATAAAACCCATATAAAGAACACATAACATATAAAGGTAACTTGGGAAATAAACATACTTAAATGGAATAACCATGCAGTCGACTTCCACACATTCTTAATGGAATAGCCATACGGCCAACTTCCATACCCAATGCATTGGAGGTTATAACCTAACCACCCGTCCTGGTTTTCACGGCACCACCCATCATATGGATTATCACGTAACCACCCGTAAAATGTCCAAGTACCATAATTACACGTAAAATATTGAAAACATAATCATTTTAATAACAACATTTAATTTTCAATCACAATAAGTAATTCCAAGATATTGAATTAATCAATCCATTTTCAAAAACCATTTACAAGAGATTTTTGAATCAAAGTGTCCCATACCACCTTGAAGATTTTAATTGAAATATAATTTTAAAACATTAATTTACATATAAATAAATACTGAAAACCATTTTGAAAACATGGACATTAAAGATAGAGATTTAGAATAATGAATCATTAAAACATTTAAAATGATATTTTTGTTAAAGAGTTTTTAACAAAATGAGAGACACTTGAATACAAATAATTGCGGAATAACATTTAACCCGAGCTTTATAATATCATGAGATTAAAGGGATTCAGGATATAACATGTCAAAGTACAGTATACACACCATATAAGAGTGAATTGGCGCATAACAACAATGAAGTCTCAAAGGAAATTAAAATTGAGATGAAATCTATTTTAAAGATGGTATCCTTAAATTATGGATAAATATATCACATAATTATGTGTGTGAAATATAAATACACCCAATATAAGTGGATATTAAGTGTGAAACAATCAGAGGTCTTTCACACATAATCTTGGAAAAACAAAACCAATGACATAGGTATTTAACTCAATGAAATGAGATTGGGTTATTATTTCCCATACAAGTTCATAAGAATTTACCAATGAGATGATTATGTGTAGAAATATTTTATCTACACAAAATTTTGTGGAAATTACAACATAGATATTCCACACATAATCTTGTCATAATAAAATCAATAAGTAGAGGTTTAACCCAATGAATTGAAAGTGGGTTAAGAAGTTCCCTTATAGAAATCCAACAGCCTAACGATGTCACTTTAAAATTCAGAAAATGAGTTGATGAGAGAGAAAATGGTATCTCATCACATAGACATAAAATTTACATAAATAATGATATAGAAGAACATATCCCAACATAATAGTATGTGAATTAAAAGACATAACAAAAGAAGTCTTTTAAAAAGAGGAGGGTGAAAGGTCCCCTTACCGAGTTGCGTAACTTTCGAAACGTACACCCCATGGAAGAAGGGTCATAAAATGAAGATGTAAATACACATAAATGAAATTATATTACACAAAGAGTATAATAATGGGCAGTAAATACACCACTCAGTGGAAATAGTGGCAAACATACCATAAATGTCACGGGAATAAAAGTGAGATGAAAAATCCTTTACGAAAACTCGGAAGCCTAAAGACACCACTTAAAACATCCAAAAATGGATTTATGAGATAAAATAGGGTCTCTAATAATATGAAAATAAAAATAACAGTATGAGGAATATAAAATAACATCCCCAAACATAAGTAATATGAGATTAAAATAAATGACATAAAACAGAGTACTTAAAAAGAAAGAGAGAGGTTGGATCCCTTACCTCGTGTCTGACATGACTCGATCAATCTTTATCCTCCTGAATAGTAAATTTGGTCAATTTATAATTCATAAGGACCTAATATTTATATTATTATTCAGTTCATATCCCATATTATAATGTTTTAATAATTTTTTAATAAAGTGAGTTCATATCAGATGTTTTTGTCGATGTTCTGTACATGAGTAAAAATTGAACTTGTTGGAAGAGAATTTTCCATGTAGTTATAGGTACATCATATCCATAATAGTATTGATGTTTTAAATATCATATATATCCAGTATATATTCATTTTATACTATTCCATAGCATTTGGAAAATAAATTAAAAGCACCGTTCATGGAGACGGTAGGCCGTACGTACGCATGAACGCTACCTTTATTTTCTGCCATATTAATGGAATTAAAAAAAATGACAGATATATATATAATAATTCCAGAATTATATCTATCATTTAGAAGTAATATATTACATATATATCCATTATATATATGTACTTATAATAGTACATAACATTTGGATATAAGAAATGAAATGTACCGTTCATGGAGACGGTAAGCCGTACGTACACATGAATGCTACTTTCATTTCATTTTTTTTGTATTCAATGGAATGAAATAGTAATGATATAAAGGTATATAATTCCAGTAGGATATCATATGTAATACCATTAATTCCATCCTTTATATGTCCCACATATGGCATTAACGATTCAAAACACTTTAAGGGGGCGGTAGTCCTCACTTCCTAAAATGAAGATATCGCGTTTACCCATAATGGAAACCATAAAGGTATGACATAAATTAAAAATACAACAGCTTAAGGAAAACAAATACATATTATATATCATATATAAATATAGTGATATCTTAACGGACACCTTTGAAGGTGTTAAAAGAATATTGAACAATCATCGTTTCGTGAGACAGTAATTCTCCATCCATAGAAACAGTATGTTCTGTAACCATTAGACAAAGGTGTGTGAAAGTGTAGCTCGAATCCTTCTAATAACAACATCCTAGTATATTTAATATACTAGTTTTGTTACAAAAATAAAAATAAAAATTGTTTTGGGGTTTGGATAAGCAAAATAAGACAAAAGAACACAAAGGAAGACATTACCTTTAAATCAGGTAACTCTCTTTGATTTGACCTCAAAGGCTTCCTTGGAAAGGATTCTGCCCAAATTGGGGGTTCAATGATTAAGAGAGGGATATTGAGAGATGAAATGGGGAGGTTTTGTCCGATCCAAAGGATTGAGAGGTGTGTGTAAGGTGTTAGAGTTGGGGGCATTTTATAAGAGGAGAGGAGGGACACTCTTGGAAATTTATAAAATATTACTTTATTATAAAATGTTTTTCTGATTTAAAAGGTCCCAAAAGGAAATATTTCGAGTATAAGGTGATAAGGTTTCTAAATCCACCCATACAATCGGTTTTTGACAAGTGTAAGACTTATATTTCACCCTATATTCTCATTTTATTTAAATCGTTCATTTATGAGGTAATCACGACATCATCACGGTGTCATAAATAAAATATTTTATTTAATATCTAAAAATTATAAAAAAAAATATCATGATGTGGGAAATCATTTTATCTTTCTAATGAATATTTATAGTAAAAATAGGACTTCTATAACCCCATTTAAAAAATTGTTTAGTAAAAAAACCCATGTCTGTGACATTTTTATTTTATCTTTAAATAAAAAGTTATTTATGTCATTTTCATGTCGAAGTGGCTCCATGGGGTCCCCAAGTTGACCCATGGATTTTATTGTTCGGACATGACACATACAATGAGGGTAGGACATGGGTCTAGGTCATTTCTTATTATTAAAACATTATTTTTACCTTAAATTACACTAATTACCTTTAATCACGATTAATACAACTTAAAAGTTACTATTCACCAAAAATTATTTTAATCTCGTGGAACCACATTTTACTTCATAATGACAAACATGTATGTCGGATTTTTGAAAATCAAATCACAGAAGTGGAAAAGTTTCATTTAAATGAAAAATCAGTTTCTTTAACTACCACTTAGTGGTTTCACTATTCAACTAAAATTGATGTTTTTCAGAAAAATACCAAGAATTTCTCCTATGCTATTTTTGATATTCCGAATTCAAAAATGATGTATATTTTACAAAATTCAAAACATATAAGTTACATTTATTAATTTAATAATTAATTCCCGCTGTCAGAGCAAATAGCATGTTTTTATGGAACAATAAGTATCAAAAGATTGACACTAGTTTAAGTCCAATTTCAAGATGAAATTAATTCCAACGATGACTATTGGATTAAATGGTAAAAATATATTCTAGTTTAACTTTAAATCCAATAAAAAAGATAATATAATCATATAAATAAATTAGATTAAAAAGAGGTTTTCAATTAAAATACACCATTTTTCCCTATTCATTAAAAAATGAACTTTATCGGAAAAATACCAAAAATTTACACAAAGTAAATTTTGATGTCCTGATTCTAAAGAAGAATTTTATTTTGTCAAATATAACACATAAAATTGTCAAAAAAGTGGATTTAAAAGAGGTTCGTCATCAAAAGGCGGTTAATCGACCTTTTAAAAAATATTAGAACATTTACGCTTAAAATTGGATTCATTCGCATTTTTAATCCTCTAACATTTATTGTAAAAAGTAAAAATATTTGACAAACATATATAATCATTTTGTAGTTAGTTATATTCATTCCCGCCATTACAATGGCTAGGCATTAACTACAATTTAAAATAACATTATTTTATTATTAGAGTGCAACGTAAGATTCCCAAGAAACTCATTGTTGCGTATTGGGTACGCCATTGAGCATAGAATCCCCTTTAAAGTTATATTAATATTTTAATCACAAATATGGATAAATGTGAAAATGTCATATTCTTTATTTACCTGGGGTGTTACATTAAGGCCCAAAAGAGAAAGAACATAATGATGTAATGATGAAAACCACATTATAACATTCACTATATAATAAATTCTCATTGACACAATAGCTTATCAAGTAGGTTTCACATACATGTCACCAACCTGTATGCTCAAAATATATTCTACTAACTATCTGAAAACAAAATGTGTCCCTAGACCATGGACATAAAATTTAATGTGATGGTTTATTTCCAGTGAATGTGCGGAGATATCAAATTCTTTAAAGATGAATCGGAAAAATATTCCCTCAACATACCCATTAATAACATGTTATTCGTGACACACCCAACATACCCTACTTCATGCTAATGTGTGGCATCATGGTTTTTATCTATAAATCTATATGTTACATTAATTAAATTCTTCTATTATAATCTCAAATTATTAGGACTATTAAACATGCTCATAGATAGGAATATTTGATGAAACCAAAACATACCAAATTCCTACAAACAACTATGTTCTCATAATCTTCTTTAGTGGAGATTGTTGAGTGAAAACTTCATGAGAAGAAGATTCACCCACATATGAGTACTCAAATTTTACATTCACCTTTTATGTTTCCCACCATCTAACATTATCCAAATGCAAAACTATATATAATAATATCATTATAGAACTTCAATATTCTCTTCATAATGGGGAACTATTATGAACTTATTAATGCGATGAATACTCTAGGAAATTTTTACATTAAATTCTTAAAAAATAATGAACAATATATAATAATATATTTTATTTATATTAAAATCTTAAAATATATTTGTAATAAAACTAAAAGATTTTTTTTCTAGGGAACCAACTCCAGCTAACACTCATTGGGACAACAACCAACTGACTATGAATTTATGTTTTCTAGACCTCACATGATAATAATGTTTCTATTGTGTCAATGATTTAGTTAAGGGGTTCACAACATTATCTTCATGGAAATACAACTCACTGAAGCATCAATTATTTTAAAAAAATCCTTAATTGATGTTACTTTGTATTTATTTGATTTGTCAGCTGATGTGGCCACGGTTCTTTTACAAGATGCATCATTGTAGTATTATAATAATATAAATTGTAGGATATTTAATTCTATGTACCAAATCATGATCTTGGAAGAAGTTTCACATATATACTGATTCTTTTTCTACCTCATATGTTACAACATATTCAGATGATGCTATAGAATCTGTGACTATATACATCATTGAGTTCTTACATCTCACAGAACCTCCATTAAATGTGAAGTTGTATCCCATTTGTGATTTCATATTATACTGATCTATTTTGAAACTAGATTTTGTATATCCTCTGGTGAATAGTTCCTTATCTCCATTATAGACCAGGAACCTATCCTTCCTAAATATAAGTTAATTAAGGATAGTCATGACTTCCATCAAATGGAAGTCACCTGGGTTTACTTGATATTTTCCTACTGAAAAAATATATAAGAAAAATCAATCATATAACACAGAATAGCATACATGGCTAACCCAATAACCAACATGTATATAATATTTTCCATTCTTTGTCTTTCCCCATGTGTCTGAAGACCCATTTTCCTATAAAGACGAATTCCATGAAACATCGACAATAATACCACCTTGGATGGTTCCACACTAAACCACTCTAGTAAATTTACAATATCTATAATTTGAATTAGGCTGAGAAACCACTTGGAACTATCATGATGCATCTTGATCCAATTAATATATGACACATTTCTTATGTCCTATATGGTCAATAATTTGTTCAATTGTGCTTTAAAAATCTTAACAAATAATATTTATTTTCCAATAATTAATATTTCATGAACATATACTGTAAACAAAATTACTACACTCTTATAAAACAATTTAGAGACATAATGCTCACATTCAATATTTATGTAACCATGTTTGGTTATAGCTTCGTCAAATTGAATTTTCCCTAAGATAGATGCATGTTTAAATCCATAAATGCATTTTTAAATCTTTATATCTTATTAGAATCATTTGGATTCAAAAACCCTTTAAGTTGTGTCATGTAGACATCATCTTAAAGGATCATGTTAATAAATCCTCTTTTGACGTCCATTTTCAAAATCTCATAATCATGGATGGAAATAATTTCACATAGAATTTTGATAGATTTCATCATTTTAACTGGTAAAAATGATTAATCATAGTCAATACATTGACACTATTTAAAACCTTTTGAAACCAGTTGTGACTTCTAGGAATTGAGTATCCTTTTATGAATAGATTATTTTTCAATACCCATTTTTAACCAACAGGCATTACATTAACTGGAGGCTCTTCTAAAATTCAAGCATGGTTTTGGTATTTTGAATCCATTTTTGAATTCATGGATTAATTAAACTTGGAAACATATGTTTCATGTACTTCTTCGTTATAATTTATAGGATCATTCCTATTAACTAATAATGAATCATCATCCCTTGTTACTAGAAACCCATATTGTTCTTGTCATATTACATTCCTTTTACTCCTATATAGTACTTGTGTTTTTAGAATAGTTTCATCTTCCATGGGGATTTTTGGAATCTATTCTTGTACCAACTCTTGTGAATCATGATTGCTAAATTCATTAAATTCTCTATCAATCCCGTTATAATTTTTTTTCTATGTGATCCCTCTAAAGGAACAAGGAATTACTACCCACTATTACATTTTTTATGAGGGGTTCTATAGGTAATATCCCCATATTTCCTTTAGGTTTCCTATAAAGATACACATTGTGACTTAGGTTTCAAGTTTTTTACCTGAAGATGCATTCATAAATGCTTTTCCCAACCACACATGTAAATTAGATAACATGGATCTTCATCCACTATAATGTTCATATGGAATATCATTATTAGATTTATTTAGTACTTGGTTATGTATACATCATTATATTTATAACATGTATCCATAAAAGGATAATGAAAAAATTTCAAGACTCATCATTAATCTCCCAATGTCCAACAAGGTGTAGTAAATCTTTTCACTTACACCATTCCACTATATTGTGTAAGGAAGAGTGAGTTGAAATAGTTTCCCAAACTCCAATAAATAATCAATGAAGTCTTTATTAAAATATTATTTACCATGGTCTGAGTAGAGTTTTTTAATCTTCATACCATGATAGTTCTCAACTTTATTCATATATTTCCTTGAATTTATCAAATGAATCTGACTCATACTTCATTAACTAAACATATCCTTATATTTTAAAATCATCATTACAAATAATAATGTATCATTACCCTACCCTTATTTCAATAGGTAGAGTTCAACATGAATAAGTATGAACTAATTCAAGAATATCTTTGTCCCTTTCAAAATTTTCACTAAATGGGTATTTTTTTCTTTTTAAATGGTAAACATAAATGAAATATACCGAGTGTTTTTAGTTCAAAATAATTTAAATATCTATCTTGATGTAATTTAATCAATATTTTCTTGTTTACATGACCATGATAGTGATTAAATATTTTTGTGCAGTAGGAGTCATGTGAAGTAGTTTCATTATCAATTTACATTTCTTGGTTCATTTAATCCAAAACATAATGTTTTTTATTTAAATGTGTCTCTCCATAACAAATTCTTTCTTCATAAAAGGATAAATATTTATTACCAAAATTGAAAATTAATCGATAAGTATCAATTCTTAATACATATATAATCTTTTTCGTAACATATTGTATATAATAAAATCCTTTTAAACCCAATATTATTCCAGATGGAAAGATTATGTGGTAGTCACTAATAGATATAGTCATATGTTTATATCTATTTATTTCTCATATATCTACCTCCCCTCAATCAATCTTTTGGAATCTACTCAGTTCCTATATTTGAATAAATATATTAGAACCACAATCTATATCTAATACCCAATTTTTTGAAATAGATAAATTTATCTTGATAAAAAATTCACTTAAAGATTCCCCCTACTTATTTATTTGGGAGGTGTTTTTTACTCAGTGTCCCTTTACTGCACATGAGAAAAAACATAATCCTTATCCAAATAATTACCATTGATATTCCTATTCTTGGAATAGATTTGTGAAGAATCATTGGGCTTAGAGTTATTTTCATGGAAATTAGTTTTATTCACTATAAGGATGGAAGGATTTTCTCACTTAGTATCATTAACTACTTAGTTAATAACTTTTAGAAGAGTATGGAGAGACTTCATAATGTTTTTCATATTAAAATTAATTTCAAAGCTGGAGAAGCTATGAGGGATTGATGCAAGAATTAGATCGGTGCCTAATTCTTTGGTGATTTTAAACACTAAAAAGTCTATATGCTCAATCTAGCCAATGATATTTACTATATGAGGCCCTTTTGGGTCACCCTATCCATCAATCCTCTAAAATACATCCTTGAATATCAAAAACCATTCCAGTCTAACATTCTCCTTGTATAGGGCATGGAGATACTCAAGAATGCAATAAATATCAATGTTTTCATGATAATTCATGATTTCAATAGACATAGATGATATAATAAAAACTTTAAAATCCACCACATCACTCAGATATAATTCACTGATAGAAAACTATTCATCCTTAACCTCTTTAATGTGTAGATCACGAAGTGAGGATTCTAACATGTATGATTTCCAGTCATTACCTGATTGAATCTGAACCACTTTAGGAAGTTACTGCCATTAAGGATATTCTATTTATCCAATATTTATTGAAGGTATAGTGTGGATGATGAACCTTCCATTTTCATTAATTATAAAATATCATATTGTTATTAAATTCTTTAATAAAAAATATTTGATAAATAATGATAATAAATTTTATTAAATTTCATACTATTTTATCAAGTTCTATTATAACTCACCATTAAACTCGGAATTTTTTAGTTTCATTAACATTATAGTGGTAAGGATCCATACTCACATTCTCATAACCAAAATAAGGTCTGGACAATCTACTTGAAGGTATTTTGGAAGTATGTATTTCCCAACTATAGGAATGTAGTTCCTTGAACTATTGAGTGGAGTTTGCAATCCTAAAATCTGAATTTTTTTCCTCAACACATTCCTCCAAATTAAATAAATTATGCCAAGGGATACTCCTATTAATTTAAAATTGTTAGTTCAAAATACACAACTCATCACTGATTAAGGAGTTCCTAGTCATGTAATATGATATAAGACATAACTACTGGTGGGGAATTAACTACATGGTCAAACACTTAGTTCTATTAGTTTCATTTATTATTAATTAATGGAATCCAAAGTTTGACTTAATATATATATTTTTTGGATTTAAATTTATTATAAATAAATTTTATCTTTTTCTATCATTTACATATCTTATTAATATTAAATTCATTTTTTTAATTAATTAAACATGTTCTGGATAAAACATTTATGCATAATCAATTCATTTTAATTTTTTCTTGCACATTAATTTATTTATTTATGTGATTTTAGTCTTGCATCCATATAAATTTTATTTCTTGAGATCAAAATAGGTAAATAATAAATGACTCATTCATGGTATTATAAAATGTTTGATTTATTAAGAAGGAAATAAATTAAAAAATGGCCTAAGGGAAACAACTCATATTTATAGACTTGGAAGGAGTTATAGCATAATACATGTCTACCAGCGTACCTCCTGGGTTGGTATCATTGTGGTTCCATCTTGAACTGCCTCCATGCGAATTAGGAAACTCTATTAATTATAAGTTTTTATAACTCAAAGATAGGTGAGGGGAACCAAAGATTATTTTATAGGGGAATTTAATAAATTACATTTGACACTTATTATATATATATAATAATTGAGAGAGGGATTACCCACAAACCATAAAATTTAATTTAATAGTTAGAATTGAAGAACCAGGAAATCAATTAAATTAAATAATTCCAACCCATACACTGGTCTTAGTCAAGTGCATGATTAGTCGTAAATATGATATTTTTTATCATATAAACTAATTAATTTTTATTAATTCAAATTCATTATTTAATAATATTAAGAACATTCATATTAGTTAAATTAATTATCATATTAATAAATTAATTCCATTTGTCTTACATTCATCAAATCATCCAAAATTTACCCATCTCTTGTGATTTTAAATAAAATAAATTGTTTTATTTTATTTAAAAAAAAAGAAAACTGTACACAAATTTTTACTTGGAATAAACCCATTGATTAAATATCTAAACTACTAAGCTTTGTTTCATTGTAAACAATGTTCTCATACAAAAAAATTACACATCATGTGTCATAATTTCATGATGTATTCTAGAAAACATAATAAACCATGGAACACGTATTCACACTTTGTCTATAGAGGATACACGATGTATATAACAAAACATTTATGAAGTACATAATCTATATAAAGGATACATGACATGTAATTATTTTTACATGATTTCTAGTCTGTACATGTCATGTATTAAATACAAGTGGTGCCTTTATTACATGGAATGGTGTGAATCTATATTTTTATTCTTGAAAATGGATAGACTAAATGTCATGTAGTCAAACTACATGGCATGTACTATTGAAATTTATTTTTCAACTATGGATTTTCTACACATGGTGCATTAATTTCTCATCAACTAAAATTATTACATGATGACCTGAAATCTAAAGAGGCATCCTTATGCAATGAACAAGGGTATATAATGTGTAACAAATAACTAAAAACTTTGTATTCTTATGTCATCCATCCAAGATCCTCGGCACTTATAGATGAGATCTTAATATGTTAACCATGTTAATCATTCACAAGTTTTAGAAATATTTAGGATGAAAAAAACAAAATTAGAATAAGATATTTTCATTATAATTAAATATTGAATTGAAAATTTAAATGTATCATAAATTGTAAATGACAAATAATTGATAGTGAAATAAATAATTGTAAATTTGGTTGTGGCCCCTCTAAAAAACATGTTGGTTCTGGAAAAAATTGAATGAAATTTGGTGGGAATAATACCAAAATATATTTTAACAAAGAGTTTCCCAAAACCCCGAGAGAGAATCGTTCATGATAAATTTTTAATTAAATTATTTTTATCTTGAAAAAATTATTACCTTTTCTTAGGATCACTTTTTAATTGACAATTTTGTTCGTCCAAAAAAACTACTTTTAGTTTGCCTTAGTGTCATAATAATAATCCATGTATTGAATCCCTCTAGTATTTATCCACACATTATCCTTTGATCTCTGAGTAATTCCAATCAATTTTTGGGTGCAAACATGATGAATCAATTTTATTTCACTATAAATATTGATCCTTAATCCATTGGTTTTAAGGAATATATCTCGTGTTCCTCATTCCTGAGAGTGAGAGATAAAGAGGGGTTGAGATATAATTTCAGATGGAACTTTGATTCTCTATTTTCACACCACTCTACTTAATAGACTAATTGGAAATTCATTTTTTTCTCCCAAACCACTTTTCATGGTTTAGGGGAATCCTACATGAGTTCCCCATTTTACATGGGATGTGGTAAACCCAACATATAATAATATAAAAACATCACCCATAATGATTCAACAAATAAAATTCAAACCAAACCAAGGAGCCTTTAAAAACATAAATTCCTGAACTACATCATATATATGCTGATAGGAACCTACAGATCACTACTCATCAATCAAAATATCCCTCCAAAAATTATCCACAAATATGTCTCATCCACCCATTTGCCACGTCAAACCACCACATCCCTCACCTCACATTAAGACATACCACCTCTAACACATCATAACTGACCTTGGACACTATCAAAGAAGAATACCAATGCACACTGTAGCACTGGGGATGGGCCATCAACAACCAAAAACTCAAAGATTAGGACCATTTTTGGAGGAGCCACCAATACCATCCTAAATAACCATGGAAAAATTTGAACTTGACCAGAGTCGGTTTATGAATTTAATAATAGGTGAAAAGGATATATGAAGACCAATGGTGGATATAACCAAGTCTGGGAAAAGAAAAACAACAAAACCACATTGTTCTAGACCATGTTAGAGTAGGGCCCCGAGCAAACAAGATAATACAGTCCCTCAAACTAGGACCATCAAAGGAGTGTGACCGATGGTGGAGGCGTCATCGATAGGGTTCCAAACAAATAACCAAGGGATCACTTAACTATGATGTCGATCTATGTTGACACAAGATTCTAGACATGAAAAATAAAAATAGTCACAATGGAACAAACAGGAAGAATCAGGAAGATAACTGATGAGGAGACACCATAGGCACTATGAATTCCTACATGCACCATCCAAATAAATGTATTGAACTAAGGCGATGGTGAATAAGAACCTACCATGTTCCAACTCCAAAAAATCCAATCATTTGAGGAACTAATAAAGACTTCTTAGCATAAAAAACATTTTCCATAAAATGATCAGGACAAAGGCGATGTAGCTTCTAAGTATCTAGAATCTGGGAAAACATAAAAATGAGATATTTTAGTTAAGTAGATGATATATCACCACTGAGAATGGGATCAGGTTAAAACACTATTGGGAATAAACATCCAGAGAAAATATGATGTCTAGGGAGTATAGTTTCATTCTACACAATAGACATAACCATTTATTTATAGGGATACAATTTTGGTTAAGAAATTTTGTTTAATTGCATGTCATCCATTAAAATAGTATTATATTCTAAAATAATAATATTCCATTTAATAATAATATAATAATAATAATAACTATTATTATTATTATTATTATTATTATTATTTTATGATTTGTGACAATATGTACATTGATAAATAATATTTATGGACTAGTAAATAAATAATTATCAACGGATGTAATCTTGGTACATGGACTAGTAAATAAATATTTATTTTCTTGAGTACAATTTTTATTATATAAAAATAATATTATAATTTAATCAAGGTCAATGGAAACTCTTAGTGTGTGACCCTCTAGGATTCTTTCTCATTGTCATTGGTTGGACTTTCATATAGTATAATATTGTTTGCTAAAATTGGTTCAAGACCCCCAAGATAAAGAACTTAATTTTGGAATGAAAAACAAAACATATTAATGATAATTATGTAATATAATTCCATTTCCAAAATTTCTCACCAAAAAGGATTCACATATTTATCGACAATATATATGTTTCATATGTATTTATTTTACTATATGAAATAAATTAAATTTTTCACTGTGGGCAAGTAATTTAATTTTATGATTCCATTCCAATAAAAGAGATGAGATATAAACATCAATAAATATGGATGGTAAAAATCCTTCCTCGAATTATCTATTAAAAAAATTCATTTATGATGCACCTAACATACACTAATTCCCCAAAATATATGGATAGATCATTTTCATCAGTAAATCTTAGTGAATAATTCATGACATGAATCAATGATAATCATAAATTCTAGGGATCATTAAATAATGTAACATAACTAAATATCTAATGATACAAAAACATGTGAAATTCCTACTGGTCAGTTACTTCTCATAATCTCCTATCATGGAGATTAAAAGGTGTAAAATTCATGAGAAGAAGCCTCATCCATTTATGAGTACACCAACCAGATGGTAAAATTTTATGTGTCCCATCATAGAACAGTATATAACAACAGAACTATGATAAAAAATATTGTCATAGCACAACAATTTTCACATCCTAGAGGAAAACTTCGATGACCTTATCAATCAATGAATACACTATGAAATTATTACATTAAACTTATGCATAATAATGGAAAATATGTGATAAGATTCTTTATTAATATTAAAATAATCAAATATACATGTAATCAATGCTCAAAAATTTGTTTCTAGGACATAAAATCCAATAATAAATTCATAAAATAGTATTAATACTAGTTTAAATGTCGTTTGAAACCTTATATTTCAGTTTAACCCCCTGTTAACCCTTTTATCCATAATCATTATAATATAATATTTTTCCTTTAAGAGTAAACAATCGAATTATAAAAGGTAAATTAGTTCAGAACTGTACAATGGTTGAAATTATAAACTATTTCCCATTCACCTTACATAAGATAACATTTTATGAAAATAAATTAACTAAAGTTGCTTAACATAAAATATCCTTATTGTTATATTCAGAACTATTCAAAAAAATTGACATTAAAAACATAAATATTAAAAATTATTTTGAATTTTAATATTTAAAACATTACATAACATCCCTTTTTCAAAAAAAAATTATTCTGGACCATAAATTATCCAAAACACATCAATTTTTAAATTTTTAAAACTATTTACATTCTTTTTTACCCTCTTTCATAAGCATTGAATCAATAATGCATCTAGGTTTTCAGTTGTTAAACCTTTACCAAAAACTAAAAATATATTACTATTATGAAATAAAATAAAACTCAAAATAAATATTTATTACCTTTAAAAACTACTTTTTAGTCTTATGAAAACAAATTAATGATTTTAAAAGACAGTGAGTGACATTTTTCTAATTATTCATTACTTTAGATGATATAAAGTTCATAATTGTAATAAAGTATAAATAATAACCATATTTTTAAATTTATGATTATTTTTTATGAAATAAATACATTAAATGATATTAAAAAAAGTTTTTATGATATTTTGAAACCAGATCCCGTAATTTTAACCTCATTTAACCAATTTTAAACCCTTTATGGGGGTATTAAACTTTCTCAATGGTAACTATTATTTGTGACCAAGATTTATGTTATAAAATTTAAATAATATTAATTATGAATATTCCAGATATTTAATTCGTTATAAAATATTAAATTACTAGATAAATTAATTCTAATATCCACACACAAATCATGTAAAAAATGTTTATATAAAATGTACATTTAATCATAAAATTGATTTTTTTTCTCCTTACATGACTATTAATAACCATTATATTAATGTCAATATATTTTATTGATTACATGATATAAAAAATACACTAAAATTATTCATCAATAGTGATTAATTTAATTTACTAACATAAAAACACATTTCTCCCAACAATGAAGTTTTCAAAAGAAACATCCATTTTTTACTTTCAAATGAATTTATTTTAATTTAGATCCAATTTATAACCAATGAATTAATATTATACATTTTTAAACAATAATTTTTCATTATATTATCACTCTAAATAGGTTTTTAAAAAATCATAAATGAAAAAACATTGATCATAAGAAAAATATTTCATAATAGTTTTTTAGGATCATTGTCATTTACTATGTGAATATAAAATTATTTTTTGAAATATATATTACATCAAGATACCACATAATATGATTTATTTTATAATTTATAATAATTATTCACATAATTTAATGTTTTTACTTCAAAATATATCACACACACAATCTTTATTAGAGTGAAAATATATTATAAAATGTCAATGTGTTACTTTATACCCCCTAAAAGAAATTGGGTTTTTATAATATTATATTATGTCTAATAAAAAGGGTTTCAAACATTCATAGAATCAATTATATTGAGTGAAAGATAAATATACCTAATTTAAATTAAATAATTTTTAATCTACATTGATTGCATTTTCTTTTGAAAAGGACTTTAATATCTATGTTTAGACTATAAAACTTATCATTTGTTAAATATTTATTAAAGCATGAATTTTCAATTTTGAGACCCGTACTTGTGAATATGTTTCTCAAAACATAACTCCATATATGATAAATATTTAATGTTTATCTTTATTGAAATTTAGAAATTATTTTACAATTCATATAGAAAGTGGGAGAATATATATACAATATTTACTTATTTAATTTTATCCATCAGTTATGTTTATACTTGTTTTCCACATCATCTTTATTCCATACGAAAAATAACCATGAAGAATTTTCTCATGCAAAAAGAACTAAAAATATTCCTCATTTATATACTCATTAACAAAAGAAAAAAATTCTTAGCACATATAATATGATATCCAATATTAATAAACCATTAAAGATCAATCTACAAAACCTCAACAATAGTAACCAAAGAAAAATTAAATCATTCCACAATAATTAACCGAAAAACTCTTCCAAAATATTCTGGTCCAATCTCAAAGTATAAAATCATAAATTTTTTACCACATATTCTTTTGACACCAACATAAAATTTATCCCAAAATTAAATTGATCACTTATAATTTAATATACCATGAATTCATATACAAAAACACTATTTTCTATAAATATACAAATAATTTCCCAAAATAACACAAATTACTATAATACCATATCCAAAAAATGAATATATAAGTTAACTCTATATTAATTACTCAAATACAATTCATTCTAATAAAATAATATTATCTTTTCCTTAAGCATATAATATTTCCAATATAGGAAAATGATTCACAAATGACATTAAATACTTAGTAACTAAATCAATTTTCAATCCCATAATTATCTAAAAAAATATTCCCAAAATATGATAACACATTTATTTCCATAAACTATAATTACCTCATCATCAAATAATGTATTGATTTTAAATATTGTCTTTTTTTCAAAATATGTCTCCAACAAATTCATTCCATATAAATTTACACTAAGTCACTTTTTAACCAAAGGGTTCCATATACCTCAATGATATAATATATCCTAATAAACATTTCCCAAAGATTCATTGTTCACCTTAAAATACCATTATATTAAACCCCAAAACAGTATTTGTTCTATTGTACTTATGTTAATTATTGAACTTATCAACCCATAATGGTTTTCAGAACTCTTAAATTATATTCATCTGATAAATTACTACCCTCTAAATTTTTATAATCTCTTTTATGATACCAACTAAGACAAACCAAAACTCATTCACCCATATTTGGTTCTAAAAACATATTATTTAAATATTAGCTTCATAATAACTTAAATGACTCAATTCTAACAATCAATAATTTTAAAATCAAAATCCAATATTGTGTCACTTACATACCGAAGATATTTTTTGTTTATAGTTTTAAATTATTGCGAAAATATTTTTATATAATAAATCACATGCCTTTATAATCAAATGGTAATTTTTCCCATTATACCCATTTTTTATCATTCCATAAGAAAACTCCAACATCTCCCACAATACTCTCTACACATTATATCCTTCTAGATGTATCATACATAAAATAATTATTCACAACCAAAGGATATAGAAACATATGAAATGGTGAGATTATATGATCAGTAATAGTAAATCTGTGATATATTAATAAATTATCATATTTGTTCATTATATAAGAAAAAAGGAATAATAACCTGATGAAAACATACAAAACTCAAACCTATTTATTCAAATATCACTAATCATGAGTTAAAATATAAGTATCTATCATATAAAAATAAATAAGTATCATGTATAAGGCCCCAACCTTAAACCTTACTTAATCTTGATTTATTACAAGATTACACATTGTGGATCTTTTCAGGTTTAGAGTTTTAGAGAATTAGATCATAAAACTTGCATTATATTCCACATATAAACAAAGTGGTTACATAAATATATTATTCATTTTTCCCATCAACGGAAACATATTTAAAATAAAACATGGATTCTTTCTTGACACTTCCTTGACACTATCATCATATCATGTACCTTTCCCTTGACCTGTGAAAAATTTTTCAAATACATGGGATGAGCATAAAAAGCTCAGTAAGGGATATAAAAATATATGGAAAGGAAGAATGAGTACATGTACACATAAGAATCAATGAAATCATACTTTACTCATAAAACAAAAGCACTTTAACATACCTCATCAAATCATGAATAAATCATAGAAATCATAAGACATAATGGTAACTTGAGGCATTAATAACATTCTTACATAGGGAGTAACCCTCTTGGTTTTTTTTGGAATACCAACCATAGTATATTCCCTAAATATCTTCGGAGAAACCTTAACGTTTCACTCCTTCGCATTACCAAATGCATTGGAGAGTTATATCGGGCTCACCTGCCCTTAGTTTATCATGGAACCACCCGTCTTCATAATAATGCCCAAGAACCATAACATAATCATAGCACATAACTTAATCATAAAGGAAATATAACATTCCCACATTTCAAAAAAAATTATAACATTTTTAGATATTGAAATAATGAATCCATTCTAAAAACCATTTTTAAAACCATTTAAAACATTTAATAAAGAGATTTTTGAATCAAAGTGTCCCATACCACCTTGAAGCTTTTAACATTTTAAACCATTAATATCCATATAAATAAATTCTTAAAACCATTTTGAAAACATGGATATTAATAAGAACAAATCATTAAAACATTTAAAGTGATATTTTGGTTAAAGGGTTTTTACCAAAATTAGAGACACTTGAATACAATAATTGAGGAATAACATTTAATCAGAACTTTATAATATCATGTGAATAAATGGATTCATGATATAATATTCCAAAGGACAGTATATACACCATATAATAGTGAATTGGTGCATAACAACAATGAAGTCTCAATAGAAATGTAAAATGCAATGAAATCCCTTATAATGAAGGTATCCTTAAATTAAGGATAAATCAATCTAAAAATTATGTGTGACAAATATAAATACACCCAATATAAGTGGATATTAAGTGTAAAACAATAAAAGGTCATTCACACATATTCAAAGGATGACATATTCAATATCTACATGTTGAACCCAAACAAATCAAAATTGGGATAAAAAGTTCCCTTGGTAAAATTCGACAGCCTAACGGCGTCACTTCAAAATTCAGAAAATGAGTTGATGAGAGATAAAAAGGGTATCTAATCACATGGACATAAAATTTACATCAATAAGGATATAGAAGAAAATATCCCAACATAATTGTATGTGAATTAAAAGACATAACAAATGAAGTATTTTAAAAGTGGAGGGTGAAAGGTTCCCTTACCGACATGGGTATCTTTCGAAACATACACCCCATGAAAGAATGACAATACAACATTGATGTAAATACTCATAAATGATATTATATTACACAATGAGTAAAATAATGGGCAGTACATACACCACTCAAAGTAATTTGTGGCAAATGTAGCATAAATCTCACGGGAATAAAAAATCCCTTACGAAAACTCGGCAGCCTAACAGCGCCACTTAAAACGTACAAAAATGGATTGATGAGATCAAATAGGGTCTCTCATCATATTAACATAAAGTTTAAATCAAGAGGAATATTAATTAAAATCCCACAACATAGAAAATAGGAGCTTAAAGTAAGTGACATAAAGGAGAGTACTTAAAAAGAAAGAGAGAGGTTAGGTCTCTTATGAAAATTCGGCAGCCTAATGGCACCACTCAAAACATCAAAAATGGATTGATGAGAGAGAATAGGGTCTCTCATCATATGAAAAAAAATTACAGTAACATTAATATAAAATTACATCCCAATCACAAGAAAGTTTAGCTTAAAAGGAATGACATAAAAGAGTGTACTTAAAAAGAAAGAGAGGAGTCGGATCCCTTACATCGAGTCCAACTTGTCTTGTTCGTTTCTTTATATTCCTAAATAATAAACATTGGTCAATTTTTAATTGCTTATGGACCTCCTATAAAGATTATTATTCAGTTAATATCACATATTTTAATGTTATAATAATTGGTTAATAATATGAGTTCATATCATAGGTTTTTGTCGATGTTTGAACATGAGTCAAAAATGAACTCGTTTGAAAACTGATTGTCCATGTAGTTATAAGTAAAAAATTTCCAGAATAGTTTTAATGATTAAAATATCATATATATCCAGTACATATTCATTTTATACTATTCCATATCATTTGGGGATAAAAAACTAAAAGCACCGTTCATGGAGACGGTAGGCCATACGTACGCATGAACGCTACTTTCATTTTTTCTTTGTCATATTAATGGAATTAAAAATAAATGATATATATATATATATATATTATAATTACAGTATAAAATATATGTTATATAGGTCACATATGTTCATTAATTTCATTCTTCATACATTCCATGTATTGCATGTATGAGTAACATCACTTCAGGGGGCGGTAGTCCACACTTCCTCATATGAAATTATCACATTTACATAACATGAAAAGAATAAAGGTTTGGTTTACATATAAAATACAGAAGCATATAGTAAACATAAATACCATATATATCATATATAAAATAAAGTGACCTCATAATGGCCACATTTAAAGGTGTTAAAATAATATTGATCAATCATCGTTTCGTAAGGCAGAAAATTGCCAACCACAGAAACAGTATGTTCTTTAACCATTAGACGAAGGTGTGTGTATGTGTATCTTGAATCCTTCTTATAACAACATCCTAGTATATTTAAGATACTGTAGTTGTCAAAAAAGAAATGAATAAACAGATTTTAGGGGGTTGGAGAAGTAAAATAATACAAAAGGACACAAGTGAAGATATAACATTAAAATCGGGTAACTCCCTTTGGTTTGAGATAAAAGGCTTCCTTGGAAAGACTTCTGCCCAAAGTGAGTCTTCAAGGAGTTAGAGAGGGATTTGGAGAGACAAAATGGGCAGGGGATGGCCGAGCCAAAGGCTTTGGATGTGTGGGTATAGAGGTAGAGGTGGGGGCCTTTTTATAAGAGGAGAGGAGGGGCACTCTTGGAAAGTAAAGAAATGTTACATTATTTTAGAATGAGATTCAGATTTTAATAGTCTCACATTGATGTGTTTCGAGGATAAGGTGATGTGTTAAATAATGAGGTCGTCGCTGCATCATCATGATGTCATAAATAATATAATTTATTTAATATCTAAAAATTATAAAAAAAAACTACTATGATGTAGGAAATCTTTTTAGCTTTCCAGTTACTATTTATAGTAAAAAATCTGACTTGTATAACCCCATGTAAAAATTGTTTTAGTAAAACATATCTTGTTTGTGTCATTTTTAATTTAACATTAAATAAAAAGGTATTTATGTCATTTTCCAACCAAAGTGGCTCCATGGGGTCCCCAAGTTGACCCATGGATTGTCTTGGTTGGCCATTACACATCCAATGAGGGTAGGACATGTGTCTAGGTCATTTCACATTATTAAAACATTATTTTTACCATAAATTACACTAATTACCTCTAATTGCGATTAATAACTTAATAAGTTACTATTCACCAAAAAATTATTTTAATCCCATTGAACCACATTTTTCTTCCTAATGACAACCATGTATGTTGGATTTTTGAAATTCAAAACAAAAATATGGAAAAATTTCATTTAAATGGAAAATCAGTTTTTATAAGTACCACTTAGTGGTTTCACTATTAATCAAAAATTGATGTTTTTCAGAAAATTACCAAAAATTGACCCTAAGATATATTTGATATTCTGAATTAAAAAATGATGTCTATTTTAAAATATTCAAAACATATAAGTTTCATTAATTAATTTAATAATTAATTCCCATTGTCAAAACAAATAGCGTGTTTTTATGAAACAAAATGTATCAAAAGATTGACACTAGTTTAAGTCTGATTTCAAAGTGAAATTAATTCCAACGACCACTATTGGATTAAATGGTAAAAATATATGCTAATTTCACATTAAAACCAATTCAAAATATAATCTAATCATATAAATAAATTATATTAAAAAGTGGTTTTCAATTAAAATACAACATTTTTCACTATTCATTAAAAATTGAACTTTTTCAGAAAAATACCAAAAATTTACACAAATAAATTTTGATGTCCCAATTTTAAATAAGAATTTTATTTTGTCAAATATAACACATAAAATTGTCAAAAAGTGGATTTAAAAGAGGTTCGCCATCAAAAGGCGGTTAATCGACCTTTTAAAGAATATTAGAATGTTTACGCTTAAAATTGGATTCATTCGCATTTTTAATCATATAACGTTTATTGTAAAGAGTAAAAATATTTGACAAACATATATAATCATTTTTTATTTAGTTCTATTCATTCCTTCCATTGCAACGGCTAGGCGTTAACTACCATTTAAAATAATATTATTTTATTATTAGAGTGTAACGCAAGATTCCCAAGAAACTCATTGTTCCATATTGGGTACGCCATCGTGCATAGCGTCCCCTTTAAAGTAATATTAATATTTTATTCACAAATATGGATAAATATAAAAATTTCATATTTTTTATTTACCTGGGGTGTTACATCCTTCCCCCCTTTTTGGAATTACATCCTCGCAATTTTAAAATTGATCTTGGAAACATCCTTGAAAGTTCCACATCGGAACAAGAGTCGGTAAAACAATCAATTTAAAAAAATAAAGAAAGATAAGTACAAAGGTCACCTGAGTTAACCCGTACTAGAATTACAAGTATGAAAATATGGACATGGAGGAGAAAACATATGGTCATGTTCTGATGGAGAGTGATATAAAACATGTTTAGGAGAAAGGTAACCACAAGAAAATCACAAACTTGTGATGGGTTAAATAGTATTTGATTCCCCATTAGGAAAATTTAACAGAAAACATTTTTGTTTTATGTTACTCTTCATTGAGTAATTTATTTTTGATCTTAAGGAAACATACTTACTTGTCATGTTGACTTTCAACTTTTACTATATTTCTTACACAAACTCAAACTTTCCCCAATGGACGAGTATTTAGGAAGACTTTTTCACATTAAGAGTACTATAATAAACTTCTAGAGAATCACCTAATCCACAAAAGAGAACTATATACTTCCAATGTCTTTAGACTTTAACCAATACCAAAACCAAAAAGGGTAGTACAAGATCAGATAATCCATAAAAGGATAACCCTTTATAAAAAGAAAATCTATTCTTAATCTCCAAAATTTGTCAAAAAAAACCCAAAGTTCAACAAGGACCATTCGATAAAATTTTTATCCATATAATTATTCAAAGTAAACCAAACTAAGATTAAAAAACAAATATTTGAAGGATTTAGTTACATAGTCTTCCAATTTAAATCGTAACATTTATCTCCAAACAACATCAGTTGCTCTTAAATTCTCATATTGAAAAGTAATTAACCTAATCACATATCCTCGATGATAGGTTAATCATTTACATAGATAACCCAAAATAAACATACTATTGATTCCTAAAATCATCTAACTAAAAAGAATTAGTCAAACTAACCAGGGACTTCACGTAGTCCAGTGGTAGGCGATAAATACTAGTCGCACTTTGGTTGTGGGTTTGATTCCCGTAGCATTGTCCAATGCGACGGGTTGTCACACGGTCTGCGTGTTGTCCTTTTTCCAAAACTATATAATTCTTAAAACATTCCCCAAAACGAGATAAAATCATCAAAAATAATCATAACATATTTTAAACTCATGTTTATCTCATGCCTTTCATTTTCCATCATAACATATAACAACCCATAATTACCTCAAAAGTAAGGATCATATAAACTCTAATGGTTACCTTTATAATTATTACCTGAAATTCCACATCGATTGGTCATCTCGTACATGATGCATTGTAGATCATACCAAGGTTCAAGTGGTTGATCATGAATCCTTGATAGTTGGCTTAGAACTACCACAAGTTTCCTCATTGAAACCCCCATTTTATCTAATATCTTAATCAGAGAACCCCCACAGTTTCCTTCAAACCTGTTGCCACTTTGGTGCCTTCTAGATCCATCCATTCACTAAAAACAGAAATGTCATTGTGAGTATATCAACAAAACCATCATGTACTAATGAGTAAGGTAAACAATAAGATTTACTTACTCATTCACTTTATCTAAAACTAGGACTCTTTCTGAAATCCTATCCATTATGGTACTATCACTTATGCTTAGAGAATACCATAACCTCTAAAGTTATCTAAACCGACCTCTGATACAAACTATAAGGCCCCAGCCTTAAACCTTACTTAATCTTGAGTTATTACAAGATTACACATTGAGGATCTTTTCAGGTTTAGAGTTTTAGAAAATTAGATCATAAACTTTCATTACATTCCACATTTAAACAAAGTGGTTACATAAAGATAGTATTCATTTTTTCCCATCAATGGAAACTTATTTAAAATAAAACATGGATTCTTTCTTGACACATCCATGACACTATCATCATATCATGTACCTTTCCCTTGACCTGTGAAAAAAATTTCAAAAACTTAGGATGAGCATGAAAAGCTCAGTAAGGGATATAAAAATATATTTAAAGGAAGCATGAGTACATGTACACATAAGAATCAATGAAATCATACTTTACTCATAAAACAAATGCACTTTAACATACCTCATCAAATCATGAATAAATCATAGAAATCATAAGACATAAAGGTAACTTAAGGCATTCAAAACATTCTTACGTAGGGAGTAACCCTCTTGGTTACGTTTGGAATACCCAGCACAGTATATTCCGTAAATCTCTTCGGAGAAACTTTAAAGTTTCACTCCTTCGCGTTACCCAATGCATTGGAGAGCTATATCGGGCTCACCCGCACTTAGTTTATCACGGAACCACCCGTCTTCATAACAATTACCAAGAACCATAACATAATCCTAGCACATAACTTAAGAATAAAGGAAATATAACATTCTCACATTGCAAAAACAATATAAAATTTTATGATATTGACATAATGAATCCATTCTAAAAACCATTTTCAAAACCATTTAAAACATTTAATAAAGATATTTTTGAATCAAAGTGTCCCATACCACCTTGAAGCTTTTAACATTTTAAACCATTAATATCAATATAAATAAATTCTTAAAACCATTTTGAAAACATGGATATTAATAAGAAAAAATCAATAAAACATTTAAAGTGATATTTTGGTTAAAGGGTTTTTACCAAAATTAGAGACACTTGAATACAATAATTGAGGAATAACATTTAATCAGAACTTTATAATATCATGTGAATAAATGGATTAATTATATAATATTCCAAAGGACATTATATACACTATATAATAGTGAATTGGTGCATAACAACAATGAAGTCTCAATAGAAATGTAAAATGCGATGAAATCCCATATAAAGAAGTTATCCTTAAATTAAGGATAAATCAATCTAAAAATTATGTGTGACAAATATAAATACACCCAATATAAGTGGATATTATGTGTAAACCAATAAAAGTTAATTCACACATATTCAAAGTATGACATATTCAATAACTACATGTTGAACCCAAAGAAATCGAAATTGGGTTAAAAAGTTCCCTTGGTAAAATTCGACAGCCTAACGACGTCACTTCAAAATTCAGAAAATGAGTTGATGAGAGATAAAAAGGGTATCTCATCCCTTGTACATAAAATTTACATCAATAAGGATATATAAGAACATATCCCAACATAATAGTATGTGAATTGAAAGACATAACAAAAGAAGCCTTTTAAAAGAGGAGGGTGAAAGGTTCCCTTACCGACATGGGTATCTTTAAAAACATACACCCCGTGAAAGAATGACAATACAACATTGATGTAAATACTCATAAATGAAATTTAATTACACAATGAGTAAAATAATGGGCAGTACATACACCACTCAAAGGAATTTTTGGCAAATGTAGCATAAATCTCACGGGAATAAAAGTGAGATGAAAAATCCCTTACGAAAACTTGGCAGCCTAACGACGCCACTTAAAACTTACAAAAATGGATTGATGAGATCAAATAGGGTCTCTCATCATATTAACATAAATTTCACATCAAGAGGAATATTAAATGACATCCCCCATCATAACAAAGAGGAGCTTAAAATAAGTGACATAAAGGAGAGTTCTTAAAAAGAAAGTGAGAGGTTAGATCTCTTACGAAAATTCGGCAGCCTAATGGCGCCACTCAAAACATCAAAAATGGATTGATGAGAAATAATAGGGTCTCTCATCATATGAAAATAAAAATTACAGTAAGATTAATATAAAATAACATCCCAATCACAAGAAATATGAGCTTAAAAATGATATAAAAGAGTGTACTTAAAAAGAACGAGAGGAGTAGGATCCCTTACATCGAGTCCAAATTGTCTTGTTCGTTTATTTATATTCCTAAATAATAAACTTTGGTCAATTAATAATTGCTAAAGGTACTCCTATAAATATTATTATTCATTTCATATCACATATTTTAATGTTATAATAATTGGTTAATAATATGAGTTCATATCAGACGTTTTTGTCGATGTTTGGTACATGAGTCAAAAATGAACTTGTTTGAAAAATGATTGTCCATGTAGTTATAAGTAAATAATTTCCAGAATAGTATTAATGATTATAATATCATATATATCCAGTACATATTAATTTTATACTATTCCATATCATTTGGAGATAAAAAACGAAAAGCACCGTTCATGGAGACGGTAGGCCGTACGTACGCATGAACGCTACTTTCATTTTTTATTTTTCATATTAATGGAATTAAAAATAAATGATATATATATATATATTATAATTAGAGTATAAAATATATGTTATATAGGTCACATATGTTCATTAATTTCATTCTTTATACATTACATGTATTTCATGTACGAGTCACATCACTTGAGGAGGCGGTAGTCCACACTTCCTCATATGAAATTATCGCATTTACATAACATGAAAAGAATAAAGGTATGGTCTAAATATAAAATACAGAAGCATATAGTAAACATAAATACCATATATATCATATATAAAATACAGTGACATCATAATGGCCACATTTAATAGTGTTAAAATAATATTGAACAATCATCATTTCGTGAGGCATAAAATCGCCAACCACAGAAACAGTATGTTCATTACCATTAGACAAAGGTGTGTGTAAGTGTAGCTCGAATCCTTCTTATAAAAACATCCTAGTATATTTAAGGTACTGGAGTTTTTACAAAAGAAATGAATAAAAAGAGTTTAGGGTGCTGGAGAAGCAAAATAATACAAAAGGACACAAGTGGAGACATTACCTTAAAATCTGGTAAATCCCTTTGGTTTGAGATCAAAGGCTTCCTCGGGAAGACTTCTGCCCAAAGTGAGCCTTCAAGGAGTTAGAGAAGGATTTGGAGAGACAAAATGGGTAGGGGTTGGCTGAGCCAAAGGCTTTGGATGTGTGGGTAAGTAGGTAGAGGTGGGGGCCTTTTTATAAGAGGAGAGGTGGGGCACTCTTGGAAAGGAAAGAAATGTTACTTTATTTTAGAATGAGTTTCGGATTTTAATGGTCCCACATTGATGTGTTTCGAGGATAAGGTGATGTGTTAAATAATGAGGTCATCGCTGCATCATCATGATGTCATAAATAATTTAATTTATTTAATGTCTAAAAATTATGAAAAAACTACTATGATGTAGGAAATCTTTTTAGCATTCCAATTACTATTTATAGTCAAAAATATGACTTGTATAACCCCATGTAAAAATTGTTTTAGTAAAACATCTCATGTTTGTGTCATTTTTACTTTAACATTAAATGAAAAGGTATTTATGTCATTTTCCAACCAAAGTGGCACCATGGGGTCCCCAAGTTGACCCATGGATTGTCTTGGTCAGCCATGACACATCCAATGAGGGTAGGACATGTTTCTAGGTCATTTCACATTATTAAAACATTATTTTTACCTTAAATTACACTAATTACCTCTATTCGTGATTAAAAACTTAATAAGTTACTATTCAACAAAAAATTATTTTAATCCCATTGAACCACGTTTTTATTCCTAATGACAACCATGTATTTCGTATTTTTTAAATTCAAAACACAAATATGGAAAAATTTCATTTAAACGGAAAATCAGTATTGATAAGTACCACTTAGTGGTTTCACTATTAATCAAAAATTGATGTTTTTCAGAAAATTACCAAAAATTCACCCAAAGCTATATTTGATATTCCGAATTCAAAAATGATGTATATTTTACAAAATTCAAAACATATAAGTTTTGTTAATTAATTTAATAATTAATTCCCGCTGTCAAAACAAATAGCATGTTTTTATGAAACCAAATGTATCAAAAGATTGACACTAGTTTAAGTCTGATTTCAAAGTGAAATTAATTCCAACGACCACTATTGGATTAAATGGTAAAAATATATTCTAATTTCACTTTAAACCCAATTCAAAATATAATCTAATCATAGAAATAAATTAGATTAAAAAGTGGTTTTGAATTAAAATACAACATTTTTCACTATTCATTAAAAATTGCTCTTTTTCAGAAAAATACCAAAAACTTACACAAAGAAAATTTTGATGTCCCAATTTTAATGAAGAATTTTATTTTTTCAAATATAACAAATAAAATTGTCAAAAAGTGGATTTAAAAGAGGTTCTCCATCAAAAGGCAGGTAATCAACCTTTTAAAGAATATTAGAATGTTTATGCTTAAAATTGGATTCATTCGCATTTTTAATCCTATAACATTTATTGTAAAGAGTAAAAATATTTGACAAACATATATAATCATTTTTTAGTTAGTTATATTCATTCCTGCCATTACAACGTCTAGGAATTAACTACCATTTAAAATAATATAATTTTATTATTAGAGTGTAACGTAAGATTCCCAAGAAACTCATTGTTGCATATTGGGTACACCATCGTGCATAGCGTCCCCTTTAAAGTAATATTAATATTTTATTCACAAATATGGATAAATATAAAAATGTCATATTCTTTATTTACCTGGGGTGTTACATCAAGACTAAGAAATCTTCAATAATCGGTCATAATCCATGAGAACATATCATAATAATACGATATAAGTTTTTGGAATACACATAAGCATAAAAAATATTTTTTTATTTGAGAGTCAATTATAAAACTATACTAGAATAAAAATTCCCATATTTGATTTAGATCACTCATCAACATCTGTTTATTCTTGGAATTGGTTCAATCACCATCTAATTTTCATTCGTTGAGTGGGTTCACTCCAAATTTCATTATTTCCAAATTCAAGGTTCACTCTCACGAATATGATTGTGGATATATTCTGTTACTGAACTAGGTTCACTCCCCATTCTAGCATATATTCTCTCCTAAGAAATAAAATATTTACCAGATTAATTTATGGGAATTAAAGGACCCACCCATCACATCATTAAAAAAATATATATACATGTGTGTGTGTGTACCAAAATATCATAATAATATTCATCATATCATCATTATAGAACTTATTAATGAAAAACAGGTTTTGTAAGAATCTCATCATGACATACTCATGATAAATACATTTAAATAAAGTGTATGGTATCTCAAAAACATCCATATTTCATGAAATCATAATTAATCATTTATAAGTAAATAAGTTTCATAAAATTACCCTTAAAACATCAAAATTCCAACATTGCTTTATTAATCCGTGAATAGAAATTGGTTTCATAAAAACTCCATTAAAAAACAAACATCATAATACATTTGGAGAAATAAAATAGAACTTATCATGAGATCATACCCCCAATGAATCATAAAAAATTAAATTATGTTTACATAGTTGAAAAATACATTAAAAATTGAATTTAATCATTTCTTTTAAAATAGAAAAAATATCCATTTCATTCAGTGCCTTTAACAAACAAAAAATCCAAGAATATTAAGAAAAAAATTTCTCTAAAAATAACCATGGAAACTTTTATTGTGATATTTAAATAAAATAATTTTAATAATAGTGTTAAAATCCATTCATATCATATACATTAAAATAGAACATTCTTTTGACACTCGTAAAAAATCAACGTGATTATTAAGTAAAAAATTTAAAAGTTTTTTACTACAAAATGTGTTATTAAATTTAGAGGTAATAAAATTAACCTTTATAAAACTTTTATTTATATATAGAAATGTATAGAAATCATTTTTAGGAATATATACAAGGATTAGGCAGATTATGGGCCCAAAAATAAGAAATAAGGTTGACATTACTAAATACAATTTTGAAATCATTTTAAGTAACAAAAAGTGTGAGATGGGGATAATACATTGAAAATAATATAAATAAAAAGGTTAAAATAAAATATATTGGTTTTAAATAATAATTATCATATAATTTTCCTCGATGGAAATTTGACCTAGAAAATTCTGAAATGAAAAAGGGATTGTAACATAAAGTCTTACCACGTAGGTAAAATTTGAATCACAAACCCCTTTAAAGAAATAACATAAAATGAATCTTTAAAAACCATTTATATATAGATATTTATGATATAAAATATCAAAGTGTTGTATATACACCTTATAAACACAAATCAGTTCATAACATGAAATAATTCTCAATGAAACCGTATTGAGATAAAAACCCTTTAATGTTTTGGTAATATTTGAATAAAAATATCATTAAAGAGAGAACCATATATGGAAATTTTAATCCCATATAAATTCATGAAAATAATAATAAAATGAATTCTTAGTATGTATATAATCTACAAAAAATAATAAGGTAGTGAATATTACATTTTTCTCAAAGGAATAAAGGTGAGACGAGAAACCCTTACCTCAAGTCCTGGATTTCAAATTCTACAATATTAACTACAGGTATAATAAATTTCTGTTTATTATAAATAAATATCATAACTATATTCATACTAATAATTCAATATATAATTCACTTATAACTTCTTGTCGCTCATTTATTAATAGTTCGTCATTAAACTCATCACCCACGGTTTAACTGTTCCTTTTTCCATGAATGATTTTGTATGGTGGTTCTGGTAGTAGAACTTTGGTCATGGTATAATAATATAAAGAATTATAATAATTTCCTATGTATAATATTAATTCATTTTATACACTTTTATAATGCTTCATATAATTTTCTTTTCTAGAAATGAATTACATCACTTTGTGGAGACCATTATCTGTATATACGCACGAGCGATGTTTTCACTTTTTGACAGATAAAAATAAATTATGTTAAATAGTAATTAATCATTATAGGATAATAATTATATCATATATATCATATATATTAATTAAATATATCCTTATTACCATCCATATAAATTTTAAATTGAAAACAAATCATATCACTTTAATGATGTGGTAATTTATACATATGCATGAGTGATGTTATCATCTTACAATGGATGGGAGGATCCGAAAATTGACAATATTCTGTCTTTAAATAATCATAAAAACATTATAAAAATCATATATATTAATTAAATCGGCCTATATAACTAACCATGTGAGGCAATAATGAAAAATAAAATATGTCGGTCGTGGAAATGGTAGTCCACACATATGCAAGATGACATTTTTATTTTCCATTGGGATCAATGATAAATAGATAATAATATTTTTAATAGAATAATAAAAATTAAGTAATAAATTTATTATTATTTCACAATGTTAATACAATTAAAGAATATGTGGAGGTGGTTGATGAATAAGTAAACATAGAATCATTCAGTGAATACCACTACCGCTTCTTAGAGAAACCTCCTTTGGATAACTTCTTAAGGACTATTGGGTTGTCTTTTAAGAAGAAACGAGCCTATAAAACAATTATATGTAATTTTATAATAGTTTTTTTACTATTTATTAAGGATATGTGGCCCAGGAATCTATCTATAAGATATGATATGAGGTTTTCTTTTATAAGTGAGGTGGGTGTCAGTCTTGTAATTACATGAAATATTAATATAAAATAAGTGTATAAATCATTTAAAATTGTTAAACAGTTCCATATATTATAATATAATGATGATATGGTCCAAATAAATTATATATGATAATATTTAAATGATTTTTAGTGACATTTTTAACCTTATCTCTTAGTTTACCCCCTTCTCATTAACCCTTTAAACCTTAACCATGGTGATAAAATGCTTAATTTTAAAGGGTTGATAATTTCATTATAAAAGGGAAATTGGATAATAATTGGAAAATGGTTGATATTATCAAATAATTATAATCAATCAGAAAAAATATAATCTTTTTATTAATTTTAAAATATAAATTTTAATATTTTTTAACATGAAATATCCTTAAATGAAATTTTATGACTATTTATATAATTTGATTTTATAATCATCAATATTTACTATTATTTATAATAATAATATTTATAACATTACCTACCCATCATTTGGATCCATAAAAATCATTTAATAATTTATCTTATCCAAATCACATCACATTTATTATTTTTAAAATTTTTTTCTTTAAATATTAACTCATTCCTCAAGCGGTACATCAGTCATGTGTTTGAATTTTAAGTAATTATAATATTAAAAAAAATTAAAAATAAATCAAAAGTGAAGAAATAATTTATTAATATTAAAAATAACCCTTTATAATAACTCATAAGATCTTTTTATTCTTGTTAAAACATATTATAGTAATTAAAAGAAAGAGAGATTTATTTTGTAATTATTCATTACATAAAATAATACACAGTTCATAATTATAAGAAAGACGAATAATTGTCATATTTTGGAATTTATGATAATTATGGATGAAATAACCACATAAAATGCAATTAAGTAATGTTTTTGAGGTCTTTTTAAGCCTTATCCCATAATTTTAACCATGTTTAAACCATTTTACCCTTTATCAAGGTGTTGAACTCTTACAATGAATATTATTCACTATGACCAAATATTAAGCTAGAAATAAAAGATAATATTAATTTTTCTATATTAATATTTGTAATATATTTTATAATATTAAATTCAAATAATTTATAAAAATTAATTCTAATATGCGCACACAAAATGCACAAAACAAATTATATAAATTGTATTTTTAAGCATATAATGATTTTATTTTCATTCCTTTACTAGTAAAAAAATTAGATAAATATTAACATATTTATATAATTCATGATCTAAATAATATATTAATATAATTCATATATTGTTCTTAATTTATTTTACTATTATAGAAAAAACATTGTAGACACCAAAGTAGTTTTTCAAAAAAACTCTTTTTAACTTTCAATTTTTTTTTATTTTCATTTATAACAAATTTGTAACCAAAGAGTTAATTTCCACATGTGTAAAAAATATTTTTCATAAGTTTTAGACTCTAAAATTATTTATATATAAAATATATGAAAATATTAAATGCTCAAAAACAAAACATTTTAAAATAGTTCTTTAGGATCAATAGTATTTACAATGTGAATTATAAATTGTTTTTAGAATTTTATATTGCTTTTAAATTCTATGTAATGTGATTAATATTATAATTTATAATAATTATTCATATCATTTCATGGTTTTTTTCATTAAAATATATCATACACATTGAATTTTAAAATTTAAATTATATTTTAAAATCATAGTGTGTTACAACCACGGTGGTCAAACTCATTTTTAAAATAGATGAAACTGAATTCAATTTATGGTGTAGATATGTTCCTTAGATGGGAATTCATTTGAAATATTTTGCGGGATATTTAATGTAATTTTTTTACTTTTCTAACTCTCATTAAAAAATATTCCTTCCTCTCCTCCAAAGTTCTCTCAATTGAGAATATTTTTATAGGGAACCTCAAGAGATTATTTCTTCAAAATCTCTTTTTATTGGAATCAGTTTTATGAACGTGGTTGAGGTATGTGGATTCATTATCGCATTGATTAATCTAAGAGCCTAATTTCTTGTTTTTTGGTTATAATATTTCCTCTTATTTCGAATGGATATTTTTCATAACCATGGATGACAAAAATGGTTTTATGGTGTTTTGGTTTAAAACGATATTTTAATTGATTGATTTAGTTGGTTGATTTGAAATATGTATGGGTATGTCAGTGGAACTATTTTTTTGATGAAATGGTTTTTTAATATGTGATTTATATATGGTGATATGTGGTTTGTGATTATATTCAATGTGTGTGTGGCCTTGGTTGTTAGAACTTGGATATCATTGCCAAAATGGGGGATGTGTTGGATTACTGTGGAGTTTTATGGGTTCATGATTCATGTGGATTTTGGGAATTATTGATTAAGACCTATATGTTGTTCCAAAATATGGTCACATTGTGTTACTATGTTCAGTGATATCTTGGATTTTGAGGATTAGGGATCCATTCAAGAGATTGGGTATGTTCTCGGCGTTACACACTAAAAAGAAATGTATATAGGGGTGTGAGTTCATGGAAGGGTGTGTGAGTTTTGTTATAGGTTATTTCTAATAAGTAATTTATTAAAAAATTAAATGTATAATTTGGTGTGAGTTATCTATATGGTTTTATTGGATTAATTCTTGTATTTTATTTCTCTCGTGTTTTATATAAAATGTGAGATAACTTCTTCTTATTTGTGAATTGTGTGTTATAAGTATTTTTGGGACTTCCTATTGAGTTTTTATACTCCCAAAATCATAGGAATAATAGTGTGTATATGTTTAATATTTAATGTCAAATAGATAGGAGAGATCAATCACATATCTAGTGGATCGTGTGGATGATATGGTATTCAATGATGGAGATTGGATTTTAGAGTTGTCTATCCTATGGAGCATGGTAACATGTTATTTCATCACTTTTCTTTTCTTTTGTGTATTGTCTCTTGTAGTCTTACTTGGTCAAATTATTTTTGTAAAAGTTTTTTCACTGTTTAGTTTTATGTAATATATTGTATTTTTTTCTTATATTGTTTCATGAATAATATATATATATATATATATTATAATATTCTATTTAAAGTAGTTCATTGAGTAAAACATAAAATAATAGAACTGTAGTTGGGAACATAATGAAATTTATGATCTTCTAACATGACAGTGATCGACCCTGTTCTTAATAGTGATGATATACTAGGTGGTGTAATCTCAAAATCCTAATACCTAGGTTCTATTTCAATCCTCATCCTAGACTACCTCATTGTTTTAAAAACATCATATTAGAATCGGATCATGAGGATGGTACAACATTATCATCCTTTGATACTAAATGAACCACCAACATAAGGTAGGACCCATATATAAACTCATACACAGGAAGTGAATACTAAGGAAAGAAATAATGGAAACCCCCCAACCTAAGTTGAACCATAAATACATTGTAGGTCTCATGGATTGTCTGAAATATCTTAGAACACATCATGGTTAAGAAAATATAATCAATAGTAATGGTAAACATATCATATATCCAATCCCTCAACCGGTTTTATATCCCAACAATATATTAATTAGATGGTTGATTATACAACTCAACATAACCGATTGTTACTAACCTCATCACCTGAAAACATTATACTAACTAAAACTACAGAATCTCTATGATTATCTCATTTTATTAGGACATACTTGCATTAGAACATAAACCTAAGGTCATACTCAGACTATACCCCACTCAATACAACCATTGGTTAAACATATATCACACTAGTAGATCTCTTCCACACCTAAAGGATTCCTTAGGGAAACTTTCTCACCTTTCAAACACTTCCCATACACTAATCCCACTAACCGATTAACCAATACTCTATTACTGTCTACCTATAGTCATCACATGATAATCCATAACCATGCCACATGAGGCTTCCCATTAATATTCAATACTTATTACCTGATCTGACCCAACTTTCTAAGAGATACATGACTACGAAAGACCAAGCATACACTAAAATATTGCTACGTGCCACTAGGCACACTCTAAGAGAGTAAAAAATCTTTCCTATAACTCAATAACATGCTTACCTCAAACCCAACGGTTCTCTATAGTCCACTAAACCCATTACTACATCTTAATAATCTAATCATCAACATATTATGATCCCTGGGGAATTACCCTAGAATTTTCTAGTCAATTCCTAAACCTTGACACCAACTATTATGATCATCAAGGGATAACCACTTGGAAACCTATTATCTGACTCACTAGGGATCATTTTAATCCATTCCCAGTTTAACACACAAGATAATCCCACATAAGTGTCCCTTAAACAATTTTGACATCACTACCCTCAATTTCATTTCCATCAAACATATCACAAATATAAAATTTATGCATAACACACTCAAATAATCACTAAAAACATATTTCATAACTCAAGACTTTTCATCCCTTTTTGAAAAGTTCTAATACATTGATCCTAGACCCTAAAGATTACACATATACTCCACATGTATACATATATATTTTTAAGTATTAAAGGTACCACCTATGTCTAAAATTGAGTAACCATCCTTAATCCATGTTATAGTATGTAATATAATATTTGAGCAAGAACCCCAATGCCACCAAGAACTATATCTTTCCACATGTCCTAAATAATTAATTATAAACATCTAAAATTAATTAACCAAAATAATTAAACACAGAATAGTAACATAAAACATATATAATCGCCCAGAAATTGAAACTAAATCCAATGATTTATTAAATCCTCACATCATGACTTCGAAACCCCTTTAACTGAATAACCCATGAACTAACACCATAACCATTGCTAATTAATAACCAATTTGGTGGAGTCCAAAGAAATAGTTCATTTAGAGACATAACTAAATCAAGATGGTGTGAAAAAAGTTACGTTAATACTATTTGGGTTACCTTGATCCACCATACCATGAATCCCCATAATATTAGTTAGTTTTCACAATGCATAAGTGGAATCCAATATAAATCCTATCTTAAAAAGACCCAAAATAAGAAGAACCACTGTTCAAAAAGTATAGAGTATGAGGGGATAAGATAAACCATGATCTAGTATAAAGAAATAGTCTTCCATCACATTGTATCCTTGGGGGATAAGGGGAGACATGGAGAGGGGAAGAGGGGGACCCTCCGTCTTATTCATCCAACTAGAGTAGAAAACCAATGAAGGTGATGGAATAATGGTTTGGAAATAACCCCATTTCCCATGTTATAAAAATATGAATTAACATAAAAATTACCCATTTAACTCCAGTTGATTACTCAGAAACCCTCAATATACTTTCATTCAATTTCCCACCCCATTATCTAATTGGTACACATCCACTATGTAATCAGTGTGGTATTCATTTCTCTATTGTTACACCAGTATGAAATGGGTACCTAGTGCCTCTAGAAAGGTTTCTAGTGGTTACTATAGTCTTCTATAATTATTCACCATCATTATCCCTAACACCAAAACCCATAAATATTCACTTGAACACCTAAAACCCCTTCAAAATTGACCATAAACACTTTTTAGTGATTTAACAACTCTCATAATTCCAATACAAATATGAATTCTTTAAACCTTCTACTCCGGAGATCAAAATTCAATTTTCCCTTGTAATTATTGACCCATAACAACATTGGTTAAGAAAATCCCCACAATCACAAATTTTTTCCTTGAGAAGCTTTCATAATTATCCCATGTACTCACATTAAAAATTGAAATTGGATTCCATTTCTCGTTCATAATTCCAGCTGGTCGCATATCCACCACGAACATGCCTAATCAGTCCAACCCGGTTGTTCACTAAAATACATGGGTTGGTACCCATCATGCATAAATTATTTCTCAAAAAATTATTTCTATATAAAATAAATGTATTCATATCCAATTATTCACAATAGGAATATGTGGGCTATCGAACACACCAAATATTTCAAAATAACAAGGGCCATCCACTATACTAACTCAAAATCCAAAACAAGATGTGTCATCCAAGAAAATATCATGAAAATCATGAGACCCTCTTATTTTAAAGACCAAAAGATACTCTATATCAACTAAAAAATATAATAACAATGATTTCCACAATAGATAGTACAACGAGCTTAGTATGGCCCTGAAACCAAACACAAAAATACACTCTTTTATCGGCCACACTCGAAATATCCACATATTTTGATGTTGATAACTATCCACTTAATACGAGGGCCACTATAAAATGATCGATATGAATCTACCTTGAATATTATTGTCTATATTTTTTCCCAAAAGTAAAGCCTCACTAGTAAACTAACATCTCAATTAGATCTTCCTCATGTGATTACTTCTCATAAAAACATGAAAACGTTAGCCATGAGCTGCACTCCTGGGTCTTATACTCCTAAGATTCCCCAAAAAAAATAGTTTTTTGAACTGGGATACCCTTAGTCATCATTAAAAATTTATGAATCTCATTAACCCCTAAAGGAAACATTACATTACATACAATGTCAATCCAAACTCATCCTAGTGATACCCAACCATTATTTCATAATTCCTCAACAACACATGTTAATACACTACTTCTCTCTCATGGAGATCCTTGCATGCTCTACCATGTCACAACTTACTCTAGTTTATATTTCCATGTTTTAATCCATCCCAATGACCATGACCTCCCTACTAAACTAGTACATCCCACTATGGATGTATCCATAATCCATTTTAGGCGTCCTGGAATACTCAATGAAACTAGAAGGATTTATATGGACTTATAAACATCACACTTCCCCCATACTCTTCATCAACCCATAACTTTATGTTCAAAAGATTAAAAAATTTTGTTCCTTAGGATATTTTCATGATAGAACTCCCAATCATGGACATTTAAACTATAAATTGATGCTTCTTGAGTGACTACCCATCATAAATCTCTTCTGATTCAAAAACCATTCACTTGATGGTAATTTATAATAACCCATCCAACAATTACACGGTTCCCCAAACCATTATATCCAAAACCATAGTACTTGAATACATGAAATTCTAAGCCTAACACATTACATTATATATCAACTCCACATATCTTACATTAATGTTCAATTCTCTATCAGTCACCATGAACTCCAACCCAATCTAAAAAACATTCTTAGTTTCCAAAACAAAAACAACAAATCAACATTAACCTACCCTACCTAGAAATACCATATACCTCTCAGAAATCATGTTAAAAGTCTTTTTTTCTAACATAACCAAACCAAGGACTGAATATAACCTAACACACAATTACTCATCACACAATAATCTATTCAATAATTATAGAATCTACCCATGATCATATTATCATTGTTTGTATCTTCCCATACACAGAGATCAACAAGAAAATATGTTTATTCATCACTTAGGATAATGTGGATCAATAAACCCACACTATCAAATCCCAACCAACCTACCTATCAAACATAGCCAATAGACATACCACAGTAATAACTTGATCGTCTCATTAAGGGGAATATATCAATATCCCAAGGAAATAAAGCAAACCACATCAACCCACTCAAGGGTCCCTCTCTAGTTAAACATCACATATAGGAATGACTATATGTCATGGGAACCCGTCCTGTGGGATAATACAAGGTATATCATACCTATAATACCAAGTAAGGGGTTATTGTATACCATAATCATAACTAAAGCACTACGTTCTATGTAAAAGACTTGAAAACCTCCCAACAGTTTCAATTAAAAAATGTTACACCAATAAGTTATAAGGGAAAACACTAAATATGTCATCGTTGACATTTTAATTTTTTGAAACTGATTTTCAATAAAATTTTATCCTAGAATTTATTTATGGAATCCCATTTTATCAACCCATTTTTTCCTTTTAAAAAATTCACTTCCACAAATAGTTAGGCATATGTCCAATATTCTGGAATTCTTACGATGATATATGAAAACACACTTTGTTACCTCCTTGGTCCAATAGTAAAAGCAATATATAATAATCTTACACCAAAACATCATAATTGAATCGATACCTAAATTATAATAGTGAAATTCAGTTAACACCAATCCCATCCTCTAGTAACATAGACATTCCTTATAAAGGCGCAAGTATTTCCCATGTATAAGTACCATTTAAGGATCTAATAATATCAATCCCTTAACTACCAATCCTAAATAGTAAAATGTATTTAAATAATTCCTCGATAACATTTTTTAATTAGGTGACTAAAATCACTCAAATGGTACTCTATCTGTTTGTTTCACAAGTCCTCAAGAAAGCCTACTCTTACACTAGAGAGTGTTGACTATCGTTGATATTCTATAACCAATGTGTGGAGAATATATTCCCAATACCATAACTTAAAATATAAAAAATTAATAGAAAAATAATATATAACATTATACTAAAATCACAAAATTATAGTTAAAGCCAAACCAAAATAGCTAATAACATCCAAAAGATTTAACAATAAAGGAACAAATGTTGACCATAAAGAAATGATCACCCTCTAGTTTGATAAAATAAAATATAACAAATAAATATAAACCAGAAATATGACAATAACCTTGAGTCCCTCCTCAGACCTGTCTCTCAACACTCCATCATTCTACAAAGAATGATCCACCATAAAACCTATCTCCTAAAAGGCAAACATGAGGTCTTCATGTGCATGGGGGATTAGAGGAGAGGTATGAGTATAAAATTTAGTCGGTAACCACAGACACATCCCTTATATATGACATAATATATAGTGTATGAATGTATGAAAAATAAATCAATCATTTATATAATACATGTAAACAACAACTTCAGTTCACTGTATCCTAACCATGTCAACACAACACTAGACCCTTCTTTCCTTGACCAATGTTGGCTATATATTTGTTTTATTCTCATATCATATTTTTCCCATTGATAGAAATTCAAAACATCACCATACATGAGAATAAAAAAAAATCGATTACGAGAAATGTAAAATAGATACTAACATGGGAATATAATAATACCATTGATGGGATGGAAAAATATATATAGACACAAGTAAATAAGAATCCCATCAATAGAAAGGAACTAATAGAGCCATGCCAAACACACAAAGTAACTGGGGATCCTCTCACATGTTGGTGATGTACCCACCACTCAGAAATGAATAACACTGAGATGGGGTAACATTCACAACCTGATTCTATGTCTCATTGAAATCCCAATCCCTAACCACCTTATTATCCTTAGTGCATCTTATAAGAAGATGATCCAAAGAAGATAATAATATTGAAAACCTCCAATAGAGTCCAAACCACCAAAAAATGTTAGGTACCAAAGATAATCACTTGCACATGTAGTATATACTAATGAAAGACATAATAAAGACAACCTCCCACATGAGTCGAACCACCAAAATGAGGTAATTCATATCTCTACTCCAAATTATCTCATAACATAGCATAGTTAGTAAATATAATAAAAAATTGAATTTTCAATATACCCAATATCCTATAATAGAACTATATTTATATCCCAAACAAGATATTAGCTAAAGAGTAGTCCTTACATCTTATAATAACCTTATAAGACCAACTTTCTCACAAAAAATCATCATCAAAGTTAAAAATAAAAAACCACCATGATTATCTTAGGACATGGGGCCATAATCAAATCATGAAACATAACTATGGCCATACCAATACAATTCCCATATCAATAAATGCAATATATGGACCTCTAGAACACACCTAAACCCCATGTACCAATAGATGTTTCTCAATGCAAACATTGTTTCCTTTTCAACACTTCACATGCACTATGTGAACACGTGTAATAACTAATACCCAATTAGGATATATCCATAGACATCATGTGATATACATTTTCCAAGGATTCCACCTAGTGGTTTATACTCATCCCATGATCCAACTTTTCTTATGACATAACCAAACTTTCAGGGGCCCTCCTGGTCGGTGGTAAGCTAAGTATGTCGCCCAAGGCCCACCTTCGATAGGCCGAGGACTACTAATTAGCACCAAATATGAAAATCACCCATATGGTGGGTATTATCCTAATTTACCTGTACACATGCAAACATATCTCCATACACACCAAATAAATGTGTAATAGTAAAAAATGGAAAAATAAATAAATGTATAACCTCTAACAATACACAAAAGAGTATGACCAGTCATTCCCAATTTTAATGGGTAAAATATACAGCGATGAATAATAAATTAGGTATAACCTATAAATCAAATAGAGTACACCCTAAAACTATAACCGTAATGGATAAACCATGATCCTCCTACCACTATTACTAAGTACTAGTATGCACACCCTACACTTGATACACCATGATATCTATCAAATAAAAAATAGTGTAAATAATACATGGCATGTTTTAGTAGATCCCACATAGGGGTGTGTATATACATACCCAATAGGACTCACCAAAATCCCCATGATGAAAATAATAAAGTGAGAGTCTTCTCAAAACCATAATAAATGGAGTAGAGAGAGGATAATAACTATGATATGCCAATGGGAGTACTTATACCTCAATGTATGGTCTTAATTTTCATAGTCATCCCATATACTTTAATTTCACAGTATATAATTAAATTTATTTTTCATGTAAAATCATAGTACCTTTTTGTACCAGTAATGCAATATCTCATGATCATTGTATTTTAGGGTGGATTCTGACCCACATTGGAGGATATCACACCCTGCGAGAGCTCATTAGATAGAGGGTACCGACCCCGCATGTAGAGGTTCTCACGCCTTTTAATAGTAAGGTTCATACTGACCCAACCTAATCCATATATAATAGATCATTTGGCCCAATCCAAAGGGGGTATTATTCACCCCACTAATGAATAGTAATTGGAAACATAACCCTGATGGATGTCTATTATCAAGATTAGTTTTTACTCACTATGAATGAAATACAGCTTTAGAAACCTATGTTAATCATACATAAATATTGCAACTACATAGACTAATATTCATTAAAAACACAATGATCCACGATATAATTGTTTAGTTCCAATGCCTTTGAAAAATTAGAACCACAAACAATTTGTCCAAATGTGTGCCACATTATCTCCAACTATTTTCTTTATAACTGAAACCCTTGTTATATAAAAAATACATGATAGATTTCATCATAATCTAGTGAAATAAAACATTATAAAGGATGAGCACACATGCACAATAAGGGTAAAAAAATATATGAACATATCATTAGAAAGAGGGTGTTAGGGAATGATATTAACATTTTAAAACTATATCCCACAAATTGTAGAACACAAGCTTGATTCGTGGAATAAATAAAGACAGTTCAGAAAACATGAATTATATTGGAATCAAAGTACATAATCTATGAGAGCATAAAATTTGAATAATACATATATTTTTTGAATAGACATAAATATAGAAAATTATTTCCTTTTTATTTCAAGGATTATTTACAAGTCTATCATATTTTTTTGGTTTTACACCCAAAATCATAATAGTATTGAAGTTTCACTAACAATACTATCATAATGGACTGATCCCCGTACTAAATTGGGTTCACTCCCCATTCCATTCCCTTTAATATCATGATATATCAATCTTTACCCAATGTATTTGAAGGAGATATTGGTCCTTCCCATAACATGATCCATAATTTTTTGTGCCACAAGATCATAAAACATTAATCATATTAAAACCCATGAAATGAAATGGTTTTCATAATAATTACATAATATCATAAAACATGGAAAATAAATGGGGTTAATTTATATTTCATCATTAAAATAAACCATGGAAAAGAAATGGATTTCATAAAAATATATTCATCATGATCTTAAATCATTAAAATAATAATAATAATGGTTTCCTTAGATTGTATCCCTATTAAAAAAATATATCATCAAAGTATTACATCTTATATGGAAAATTATTTTCAAAGATCATTTCTAACATTTCATGAGGAATATAACCTTTTACATTTAAAAATAAATTTTTATAACTAAAAATTCATCAATCTTTTTCAAAATAATTTTTATTAAAATTAAATTTTAAAAATTATAAATAGAGCTCTGAATCATTGTTCAATCTTGGAAGCGAGAAATACCATTAATATTTTACAAGTCAAAAACAAAGATTCTTTTCTCACTTTTGATAAATTCCAAACAGGCTATTTATTGGAAAAATGCTTGAAGATTAATTTGAAAAAAATATAAAAACTCAAACATGGGTAATAATGACTTCATAAAATCATTTTAGCAATGTGAATAATATTTTTGAAAACATTTTTTGAAAACATGGTTTTTGGGGAAAAAAAGTTTGACTGAAGAGATAAATGAAGATGGTTTTTTCATAAAAATATTATTTTGATCTCTTGAGAAAATAAATTGTGGAAAATGAAGGAAAAACGATTATTATAGTTAAATAATAAGAGGATAATAAATTTTATAAATTTATTAAAATATAAATAATAATATTTTATCATTGGAATCATAATCATAAACAATCACAAAAAATGATGATATTCTAATATAAAACACTTACACCTTTAGTAACTTTAAACCATAATACCCATGAAATAATAACACTAAATTAATGTTAAGATATCATGAGACTATAAAAATTCATGATATTACAAGTCAATGGGTTTTTATATACACCACATAAGTAAATATAGGGTTATAACAAAACGTATGTCTCAAAGAAGGTTAGTTGAGACAAAATATCTTACCATAGGTATTGAATTCCTTTGAAAAAAATTTAAAATTTTTATAATAAATATAATATTATTATAAACATATTATATAGATATAAGTATATATATCAAACCCTATATTATTTAATTATGACCTTCTATTACCAATTTATTAACAATTTCATGTTAAAGTAGTGTTTCGGGCAATAACTTCTTGGTTATTGTGTATGATTTGATTTTTTTTGGTTATATGACTTTGATAATGGTTCCCTAATATAATGAATTTTAATCATGATATAAATATAATTTATATATATTTATAAGAATATATGTATATATATTAATCTATAAAAGAAAAATGAAGAGAATGAAATTCATCATTCATAAAGATGGTAGGTCGTATGTACGCATGAACAATGTTTCCATTTTCATTAAAGATTGAAAAAAATAAGATAAATAATATATTACTATTATAGAATCATTTTTATGTCACATTTATCACATATTTTCTTTAAACCCATCTTTATTACATTCCATGTAATGTGTTAATGAATCACATCGCTTCGTGAGGCAGTAGTCCATCAGGCACATGACCGATGTTATCGAATTCTCGTAGAATATAATGATAGAAGGAATATATGCTATAATAATTCATTAAGTATGATAATATCATAAATATAATATATAAATATTTAATTTGTCTCTTGTTAAACTTTTAGAGGGGTCGATGGAAAACAAATAACAATGATTAGAGAGGTGATACTCCACCATACACATGAATGATGATTTCATATACCATTTGGTGGAAGTGTATATGGTTGTACACCTAGTCCATAAAATAAAAAAATAAAATTATATTTAATATACTGTTGTTATAATATCATCATGGTTTAATAATAATTTTATTTGGGGAGGAACAAATAAAATAAAAATTCTCGTTGAATAATGTTACCTCTTCTCTGAGTTACCTCCTTATGTTTGCACCAAAACCCTTCCAAGTTAGGATTTATGACCCAAAAGGACTTAAAAGATGATAGTGTGGAATTAAGAAAGATATTTGGTAATTTATTTTTTGAACCAATTGTTTTTGTATGTTTTAATAGGAGATGATGTGTGGAGGCATTTTGTAATAAAAGTTAGTGGCACACATTTAATTTTTTAAAATAAAAAGTTGTACCCATGTTTTTCACATGTATAAAGGATAAAAAATTAATCACTATTGAACATTATAGATTATAGGAAATAATTGTTTCAATAAAATTGTTTTTGAACTTTCTTCAGGGTCATTTTACCCTTAATCTGTTTAGTTTAACCCCCGTGTAAACTCATTTTCACCTTAACTGCGGAAATTAATTTTATTGTTTTTCCTTTTAAATATGGTCAAAAATTAAGTTGAACTTATTATATAATAAATTTTATTCTCATTAAAAATATTTAATCAATTTTTTCAAATTCAATTAAAACAATTGTTAGCATTTATGTTAAAATTAAACCTTTAGATGTGCCGAGAAATCAAATTTCCAAATAGAAAATGGTCAAAAGTTTTAAATGTTTATATTTAAAATTTCAATATGAAAATGATTAAAATTACCTAAATTAGATTAATTGATATATAATTTAACTAATTTTACTTTAAACCCCATTTAAAAACTATAATTGACCTATTCATTTATTTAAACGAAAGGCTGCTTTCAATAAAAACCAGAACTATTCATCGAATTAATCTTTTTGGAAAAATAAAAAAAAGAGAATCTATAATAATTTTGAAATTAATAATTCAAAAGTGATGATTATTTTATCAAATTCATTTTCTGCAACTATCATAATTTAAATTTATTATTTTTCAAAAAAATAAATAAAAAATAATTTTTTGGTAGAATAGTATTTTCGAAATACATAGATTTTACTGAAAATTGTGTATTTTTTACCAGTATGTGTTATTATTATAAGACCATTATACATATTATTTGAAATATGTTTATTCATATAAATTAAACCATTTTTAATTAATAGTTTATAATGGTCTTTTTTAAATAAAAATATTTATATTTTGTTGTGCTTCATTAATACTTGGTGTTGTATATAACCCAAACTATCAAATAGATTTAATTTATTTGAGAAATATATCTTTTATAAAATAATAGGTTGTTTCATTATAGATACCATAAAATGAATTTCTAACTTGAAATTATATCACTCTGATTCAAACAGATGAGGATACTTCTACCTCATCAAATCCTTAAGTCCCTACATAGATTCCTTAAACTAGTTGTTTCTCCATAAAAAATTAACTAGGTGAGTGGTATTGTTTCATAAATAATTATCTGAATGATATATGATTTCAACTGGTTATTCCCCATATGAATGATATTACAGTAACAATATGGCCTCTGGTTCCATTATATGTGAATGATCAAGTATGTACTTCCTCGTGAGTGATATGTGGAACATGTCATGAATAAGAGAGAGGTTTGGTGGAATCTCAAACATTTAGGATATAGTCATAATACAATCTTTAATTTCAAAGGTAAAGATATACCTAGGGATTAGTTTTCCCTTTTAATATTACATTTCCTTTTTTCATGGATAAATTCATAGAAACACATTATCACTACATTCAAATTTATGACTACATAAATGATTGTTAGTATAATGTTTCTGTTAAATTTATGCTTTTCATATGTGTTCTTGAATAGATATAACATTATCATCCATTTATTTGTCTTTTTGAGGTCAAAAAAGCATTATTTCTCCATATTTATTCTATCATGTTGGAGTTCGACACTTCTTTCAATATAGGGCTTCATAAGGAGCCATCTAAATTATTGAGTGAAAGCTATTGTTGTAAAAAATATCAAAAGGAGGAAGGTTTTCATCTCAAAAAGTTATATAATCTGGATAATAAGATCTCAAAATATCCTCTAGGGTTTGAATCTTTCTCTTGGACTGGCCATTTATTTGAGGATGATATAAAGGGATGAAACTAAACACTATATCAAGAGTTTGTTGAAGAGTTATCAAGAACATTGGGCTAAAACTAGGATCTTAATTAAACAAAATTTAATGTGGTAATCCATGAAATGTTTCCACATCCAAAATTTATATCCATGAAATCTGATTCATATAGATTTCTTCACCTGCAGTGATTAATTATTCTGAATTTTTATGGTTATTTAATACAGAACATATATTATTACGCCCATTAGATTATTTGGGATTACAATTAATAAATCCATGGTGATGTTTTACCAATTACTATATGTTATAATATCTAGATATAACATCCCCTTATACATTTCTCTCTCTTCAAAAAATTGATGATATATCAAACATTAATATAGAAAATTTTTGATAACACTATTCATTTCATCCGAGAAGAAATAATCATTCAAATACCTATACATTTTTGAACTTCAATGATGAATAGAGATTGATGAACTATGTTCTTCCACTAATAACTCCATCATCGAATCTAGTATGGATGAAAAAAACATGGTTCCTAAACCTTATCATTAAATTATGATCAAGGTTAAACTCAAGAACATCTCTATCCTTATTTTATATCTCTTCATCTCCAATTTTGGCCTATTTAATCTTCCCTTGGATAGATGATTAAACATTCAATTAAGAGAGATAAAATTTATCCCCATTATTCAAGATTTCCATATACATACTTTTCAAATAAATAAATATTGGATCTTTTGTGATCCTCATAGTAGATAATTGAGCACGATCATTTTGACTCAAAATATTGGTCACCATGTTCTCTTTCCTAGGGTGGTAACGTATTGAGAAGTAATAATATTTAGTCCACTGTAACCATCATATTTGTATCATATTCAACTATTTCTAAGTAAATATATACTTGAAAGATTTTTTATCATTATATATTGCGTTTTTATCCATAATGATAATACCTTCATATTGTTAGTTTAAAAAGTATCACATCTAACTACAAATCATATGTTGGGTAATTTTTATCATGAACCATCAATTTTCATGAGGTATAGGTTATGACCATTTCAATCTAAAAAATAAAAAATATAAATCCTTTCTTGGATGCAACACAATAGATTAAAAACCATTCCCCACTACAGGGCAATGTATTCATAAGGGTGATGGCTAATATTCTCATTAGTTCCTTGAAATTTTACTTACATTCAACTATCCAGAGGAACATGGCTCCCTTCAATGTTAATATAATTTTTGGATTATATAGTTTTGATAATTTCTCCAAAAAGCACTGATAATATCCATCTAAACTATGAAAACTATGGATCTCATTTTCCATGGTTGGTTTGGTCCGACATTTAATAATTTGCAGATTTTATAGATCCACCGATATACCATCACTTGAGATTATAAAACCCAAAATTGAATCCTTTTAGAGATTGAAGTCACACTTTGTATGTTATTAATAAATTTTATCCTTATATATGGTATTTAGTACATTTCTCAAGTGATATTCATGCTATACCTTTAACATTGAATAAATAAGAATATTATTTATGAGGACTACCCCAAATTGATCAAGGTATCATCTAAAGAATATATTCATTAAATCCATGAACATAAAATGGGAATTACTAAGACCGAATGGCCTCACTATATAGTTATAGTGTGCATACCTTGTATAGAATGATTTCTTCTATATATTTTCCTTCATGGTCCCCAATTGATGATATCCAGAATTAAGATCAATCATGGAAAAGTATTTTGATCCACACAATTGATCAACTTGGTTATCAATACAAGGAATATCGTACTTGTTCTGTATTATGATCTTTTTTCACTCCCAATTATCAATGTAGAGTATCATCAATACATTTTTATTTTTAACAAAGAAAATAGTTTCACCCACTAGTTACATACTTGGCTAAATGGATCCCTTGTTAGGGTTATCCACGATTTTTTTCATTAATTCCTATAAATAAATAATGACTATTCTATTGGGAGTATTCAATGTAGGAATGGAACCTATTGGCACCGAAATATGTTCCATAGTATTTGTTAAGCAATACACATCTTTTTGTAAACAAATCAGAGCCCAAACAGACCTATAATCACTCCAGTGTTTTTTCATAGCTAATTCCTTTTCAAATAACCTTCCCCCCACTTTGAATGCACGAGACCCAAATCGAATGCTCGACATGTCTGACGGCACTTCACCTCCATGAAATGGGTTGGCAATAGTATTTTTTATTCTGACAGAATTGTGTCCATTCTTGAATCCAACATTTTTTATGTGCACTGCAGCTTCACATCACGAACCCATGAGCCTATAAATTACTAGCTCAATACAACCTCCAATCAACTGCTACCTAATCTTTCAACTTATTATTTCATCATAATTTATGATGCTCCATACAAATCATGATCCAAAAAAAATATCAACCAACCAAGGTATCCTAGATTCATGAATCCCACATTCACATGTTCCTAAATACCTCCACCTAAGGTGGTGATGTCTTTCATGAAGGCCAACATCCATCATGGAGGAATAAGTCCCTTAGGGTTAATTGAGGATACACGAATCATTGATCCTTATGGAATCAATACTTTCCCAAGATAAGACTACATCTTGAGGTAGGATCATTGTGTTTCTTGAGAACCATTCTTCCATGAAGCCCCTGATCTCCATGAATCATCTGATCCTCATAAATCACCATTCTATGTGGCACTCTACTTCAAAAATCCCATATTATGGGGCTTTCCATGTTACCTCCCTTCTATTAAACCCTCTTCTTGATGTTCAAGTTCTATAAGCCTCCATAACCATCTGGTATTGGTTCAGCAACATAGAAAGTCAACATGTGACCAATGTCAACCATTCTTGTGGCCCAATCCATTCAATTATTGGTACAAGACTCCCATTTTCCTTTTTATTTTCAATATAGGTATGGTAAACCTCTTTAATTTTCAGAATAGTGATGCTAACATGGACCTCATTACTATCCACTCCTCTACACCATTACACATTGGCATTGCAAAAAAATTCCCTTCCCAAACATTCATGAGCTGAGGTTATGTAAACGTATGTGGTGAAAAGTGAGTCACCAACATCCATATTTCATGATGTAAAACATCCTAGCATTGAATTCCTCAACATAGGATGTTAAATTGTAGTATCACACCATAAAATGCACATGTTATTCCCCAATGTATGTTCATCATGGGATTCCATCTACTCCCACCACCAATTATAAGTTTCTCATTCTTGGAAACTTCTATGGATAATACTCTCACTTTTTATAGGATTATAAATGTTTGGATCACATAGAAAGAGATCTTCCACATATGGAATTAGATCCTCCTCACATGGAAGGAAATCATTCTTGGGAAGCCTCCATGCATACGCCCCACACCATCACATGCCGGTGCAACTTTTGTGACCTGAGCATCAGGTCTACTTATTCTTCCTACTTCTCACAATGATCATGACTCATGTGGTCTTAGAGGTTAGTAATGACCATGAAATCCAACCACTACTTCGATGGGATTCTTCCATACTTGAGCCCTATCATGTCCAATAAAAATCCCACCAAGTGTAATTCCCGTCATTACCCTCCAAATGATCCTCTTACACACATATAAGCCATCCATATATATTACTTCCATGGGCCACCCTCATAGGTGTAAGCTATAATACCCTTATCTAATTACATGGTCTTTGATTCCCAACCAGTTGAGATACATAGGAAGCCTCTTTGAGGTCCAACCCCAACAAATTCAACACTCTATCCATTCCACCCATCATTCAGACCACATCTATCCTGGTTTTACTAGTGCCCCTATATTCTGGTGCGATCAGGACACCCACCTAAGAAGAACCTATGTGTATGCTACATCCACTTTATCGCTGCTTCTAGTAGAACCTAGGTAGCTCGCATGCTTATGCCCCACAAAATCTAACCATGTAAAATCCTTTTGTGGAAGGAATATCACATGTATAATCCCCACACCATCCATCTAACTACCTTGGTTTGGATCCTCATATTCTATATAGGGTATGTAGGATTCCTCCATGATGTTTAATCAAAACCAATTGTAAACCTTAGTGCCCCCATACTAGGGGTGTACTTATATGACCTGCCTTCAAGGGTGGTCTAATCAGCCTTCATGGTGTGACATCCTCCATTTATGGGGAAAACCTCTTGGATCCATCTCCATGGGGAGTTTTAATCCATCAATCTGGTAAACCTTCTAGGTGTTCCCTATTATGGACATTCCTCCATGATAAACCTCCATGGGGAATTCTAATCATCCTCATTACATCTCTATAAGATGTTAACCTTGCAACCCGTATCATGATGATACCTCTTTCTAAACATGGGATTCTTGAGGTGAACGATTTGGAGGATATTCATCCATGGAATAAACTACCTCATGATATACATGGGATTAAAAACGTGAAGGACTTTTACGATCTACCTTTGGCATCAGATACCTCCTGACTAACACAAGATTCCTCGGGTTTTGTGCCTTAGATGCCTCTATACATGTGACCAGTGTTATATCATCCAAACATGACCATGATGCCCAATGTGAATACTCTCCTAAACAATGTTTTATTCCCATTCATGAACCCTTAACATATCAAAATAAAAGTATCTTAATTAACTGGTGTAAAAAAATATATGGCCCTAGGAATGAGTTTCACAAACACATCATAATCTATTAGGGAGACTCAGACTAGGAGGTGAGTTCCAAGGAGGAATATATAGAAGTAGGAATCCATGGAATTAGAATCTAATATCCCATTATCATGTTTCCATAAAATAGAATACATGACCAATAAGGTGATGAATGTATCCCTTCATTGGAAATCTAGAATGAGGGGGTATCAATGTAATGCCATATTTTCACACTAGTGCATGGTGGTGGGGCACCCCGATAGAAGTATCAGAAATAGAAATGGTCAATGTGATATGAGACACTTATCCTCAACATGGGAGCTGGTAGGATTAGATAAATAAATGAATTAGTATGTCACTAACTCCAACTGCATGGATCCAAGTCTAACTATAAAAATATTGGTCCCAACATAGAACTCACCAGAAATTTGTGCATTTGAACATTTTTCACTATAGACTATGACATTGTCAGCATAGATCTATCTCTCTCTAACAATGGATGATTTGATGATGTTTGGGAATTGGGAATTTATTTCTTGGTATTCATACTAACAGTTGAATATTTATACTTTTCAAGACCTAATAAGTGGGGAACTACCAAACCAATTTACATTGAAGTAAGTGATAGATAACTATCAAGATGGAAATCGCACATAACTCCACCTCTGCCTCGTTGTCAGCTATGCCATTATATGTCAGGTTCACATGCCCCATATCACCATCGGAGGTCATTTAAGGGAAGGTGATTGATTCTCTTGTGTAATGGTACAAGGAATAGTGTTTCATTCAAATGATGGATATAGTTCACTAGGACCTAGGGAAGTTTTCACCTCATCTACACCACCACCACCTAGGGATGCATAGGGAGAAACCTCCCCTCCAATCAATGATGAAATATTGTAGGAGCCTCTCCCTGGAGTGATATTAGGACTCATTACACTATACCGAAGAGGTAAGGGACACTTGAGACACCTAGAAATTACAACCACCTATCATCCCCTGGAAGGGCTCCCACTAGGCCTCGACAATGTGAGCATCGATCTGTTCTTCAGGTCAACAAATAGGTGTAATACACCTGATTAGTCACTAAAAGTGGCTAATATTAATTTTTAATATATTTATATTCATTGTTCCAAAGTCCATAAACATTGTTTTTAGTGCATTACATAAATAGAACTTCATTTCTCATCTAAAATGCAATTCATGTTTAAAATGAAAATTTGGGCTCAATCATTCATTTGTTTGTGGACAAAATTATATGAATTTTATGAATTTAAAATTTTGGTATATGATTTATCACTTAGTTTGGAAAATTTTATCTTTTAGGTCTGATGGATGAATCCCAAATAAAGATGGATAATTTTGCGCCTGAAGGTAGACACTTGCTGGAAAAATCATAATTGGCCTAAGGCCCGTCAAACAAATTTGGGGCTGAGAAACCAAGCCCAATGATGCACAAATTTATACAGTAGAAAGATAAAAATGTGAAGATCATTTTATTAAACTGTGTCCAGATCTAATTCTGATGTTTTCCTGATGATAAAGGGATCTGAAGTTGAGACTTAAATGGTGGACCCGACATTAATGCACATAAATTCGTCCCACCATTTCGACCATAACATCCAAACGGCTGAACCAAAGCTCTTGAACATTTTACAGATCATAGAGGATAGATGAAATACGATATTTCTCTTCTACAAACCCTCTAGATTCTTCCTTATTCAATTGATAATTCACACGTCAATATGGTGGACGAATCTGGACAGGTCTCCGGGTCAAATTCGAAATATCAATTTCCTTTTATTTATTCACCATCCATTTGACTCTATTAATTGTTGGGGGTGAATTAATTGTTTGAGGATGTGCATAAGGCTCTTAATATGCATATATAAGGAGCTAGTGTTGAAGGGAATATGGTGTGGATATTTTTCTTATCATCTTTTGTTTCTTGTTTCATTGTAAGGTTATGCTTCCAAATTTCCTTTGTAATGCTTTCTTTTTCAATGTAAGTTTATTTTTTGTATCTTTATGTTCTTAATCAACTTCTTTCTCTTATATATTTTCCATTTCATTTATTAAAACATTATTATCACAAAGCATAGTGATATCTCTTTGTTGTTGTGAATTAGTTCACACATAGGTGTGAATTTCATTCACACACCCGGAGGAGTGCTCGTTATTTCCACGGTTTTAATTTCTTCTATCCAATTCTTGTTAGCCATCTTCCACCCACCAATGAGAGTATACCATCAATGGAGGGAAAAACATTTAATGGTTTGATCTTAGGAGGATTCAAAGGCTGTATTGAATGTTATTTTAGGAACGAATTTTTATTAATTGGATAATTAATTTAAGACATCCATTCTTCATTAATTTCTACTCATCATCTTTACTGTGTTTGAGCAAACTAAATTCAATTACTAAATGACCATATACCTCGTAGAGATCATGAATTTGGTTCTCTAAGTGTATAAGGGATTATTAATTGTGATTAGTAATCACCAAACCAAAAAATGATGAAGGTAGTGTTATTTTTGAATAATGGATTAATCAAGAATTAATAAAACCAAAATTTTCTAAAGAAGTTAAATTCATTCAATCCACCCTAAGAATAATCCTAAGATCAACCCATTTTCTTTGAATTGAATTCACTTACGTTTCTTAGTTTCCTTTAAACCATCCAAAATCAAACCCAATGTTGGCTACTTCATAGCCCATCCTTCACCAAATCATAGCTTCTCAAGGATACTTCTTCGGTCCCTGTGGATTCAACCCCTACATGTACTACATCGACCGCTTTTACCAGTAGGGTAAATTTGGGTGCAACCAAATTTTGGCATCGTTGCCGGGGACCATGTGAGTCACCTTATAACATCTTTCTATTCTCCATCATTTTCTCTTCTCATCCCAATTTCTATTCTCTTTTCCCCTTTCTATTTTTTTCGACTCCCGAAAATCATGATTCAAAATTTCCAAATGAATCCAATGGAGTATAATCAACAATATCCCATCAAAAAATATGGATGAAGTCAATTTGAAAATTCACATTGGGAATAACCAATTGTTTTTAATTACTTTGATCAACCTTTGAATGAATACACCACACCTGATAACATGAATGATCTTCGTAATGATGAATGTTTAAAAGATCAATTTCCATACCTATCAATAATGTTTGAAAAGATTAATAATTATTAATTCCATGACGTCCAAATATCATTAAATCCTAATCTTGAAACAATTCTTCAAAAATTGTGTGAAAAAATGGAAAAAATGATTTCAGAGGTATCATGTTTTAGACTAGAACTACAAAGCATTAAAAATTGTGTGTACCCCATTCCCACTCAAACCATCCCTTACTCAATATTGATAGAAGAATATTGTAACACAAAAACTCCTCATGCATTTATTGACGAACCAGCCTTAGGATTTGGGATAGTTGGAGAGGATCGAGGAGTTTTTGAAGGCTCTTTAAATCAGGAGGAAATTGACTTTTTGGATTCAAAAGAGAAGAATTTGTCATCATGGATTGAGTCTCCTAAGTATAACTCCATTGATTAATTTTCAAAAACACCAACCATTGAACCATTAGGATAAATCACAAACATCAAATCCATACCCATTCATGAAACTCATCTAGAAAATTTTGGGGATGAATCTTCAATTCAAAGGGAAACAATTGTGTTGGGAAATGTTGAAAATGAAATTGATTTTGATTATAATTCCTTATCTATGTTTGAATGTCCTATCCAACCTGAACTCAAAATCAATGTCCTTACTTCCCTACTGAGGAATACCATCATAGGTGATAACCATGACCTTGAATTAGTCATTCATTCATCTCATAAAACCCACAAAGGGCATTAACCCTTGAAATCTTAGGAAAGACTGTAGAAGAAACTGGATCAAACATTACTGAAATTCCTTGGATTTTCACACTCCTTGTTGAACATGGGTTTTTAAATGACTAAAAATCAATGAAAACAATTAATCTCAATCTTGTGGAAGTGTAGAAAAATGGGGTCCTAAAATTTTTTAAGGTTGGAATTGGATAAGTTGGGGGGTACAAGTCGAGATAATGACGTTAAACAATAGCGCTGCACGGGAGGCAACCCGTGGTTTTCATGTTTCCAATATTTTTGGAATCATAGTTATTTTTCAAATAGGATTAATAAATCATTTTGATATTTTAAAAATATAAAAATAAAAAATAGACTGTTGATCTATTCTTCATTTATGAGTAAGGATTGGTATGAAAGGGGAGCACCGTATTCATCCGTGTCGCGTGGTGTGATCCTTGAGTAATACCTTACCCAGAAAATATAAAGAAGACAATGTATCATCAGTTTATTTTATTTTATTTATGTTTTTGTAGGTTAAAAATAATTATTATACTCTTGACCTATTTTTCTTTTATGAGTATGGATGGGTATGAAAGGGGATCACCGTATTCATCTGTGTCACGTGGTGTGATCCCTGAGTAATACCTTACCCAGAAATTTAAAAGAAGACAATGTATCATTAGTTTGATATAAAAAAAACATGAAAACCCATAAAAATGATGATACTTGGAATTAAATAAAACATTGTGTTGTTTGTTTTATCTGCTTTGTCCTTATTTTTTTAGTTCAGGAACTATTTTGGGTGATACATGTTCAATCAAATAGGTTCCTACATCCCCCAAGAGATCAAAGGAGTAATCTGGAGCATCATGAACTTCAACTTCAAAAACGAGGTGAATTTGTTCGATGTTTATCATTCTCAATTTCAACTTTAAACTCCTATCCTACCCCCTTTTGACTTTTCTTTTCTTTAAACATTAGGGACAGTGTTATTCAACGTTGGGGGGAGATAAAAAATGATTTTTTTATTTTTTTATTTTTTGTGAATAAAAACATGCATGAAAAGAAAAATTCCATTAATCATAAACATGATAACACACATTGCAAACTCTAAAATTGGATATCAAATAAATTTTGCATGCCTTGATTCTAATTTTAATGCAAGTTTAAGTTCATGAGCATAGTTTTTGGAAAGTGCAGTTGTCTGATGTGATTTTTCAAATTTTACATTTTCATCCTCTTAATAAAAATGCCACAATGCACTTCTACTGGATTATGGGTGTAAATTTGAGTTCTCGGGTACCTTTCATTATAGCATAGGGTTCTGGGGTCACTTTTAGTTTAATTTGAGTATCCAAAAAAACAACAAAAAATGAAAAAATAATGACCACATAGAGCAATGTTTTGTCCAAATGTGTGGCATCCGACACTTGGGGATCGCGACTCCATAGTTATCTTTCCCAGAGTTTGGCTTTATATCTCTATTATAGAGCATGAAATTGACAATATGTGTGGCATCCTGCACTTGGGGATCGTGACTCCATAGTTGTCTTTCCCATAGTTAGTCTTTTCATATCTATTGTGGTTAAAAAATAAAATAAAAAAATAAATAAAAATGGATATTCATCTTAAGGTTTAATGTGATTTCCACCTAGCGCTTCCATTTTTCCCCTTGAACAATAAAATGTGCCCCATATCTTTTATGATGCACAACACTTTATCATGATTAATTGGAATTGGATGAAATGTGGCGATGAATTTGAACAAAGGAATGGGCTTGGACTTCGGATATGATTATGGAACTAGCTTGTTTTTAATTATTTTGATGGGGTTTCATAATTTTTTTGGTTTTAGATATTTGGGTGAGTAATGTGTATTAAAATGTTTTTTGGAAAGGGGGATTTGAATTTCATATTTGTAATTTATTATGCTCGGGACTAGCAAAACTCAAGTTGGGTGGTGTGATTAGTCACTGAAAGTGGATAATATTAATTGTTAATATCTTTATATTCATTGTTCCAAAGTCCATAAACATTGTTTTTAGTGCATTACATAAATATAATTTCATTTCTCATCTAAAATGCAATTCATGTTTAAAATGGAAATTTGGGCCCAATCATTCATTTGTTTATGGACAACATTATATTCATTTTATGAATTTCAAATTTTGGGATATTATTAATAAATGTGTTTGGAACATTTTATCTTTTAGGTTTTATGGATGAATCCTAAAGAAAGATGGAGAATTTTGTTCCTGAAGGCAGAAACTTGCTGGAAAAAGCATAATGGGCCTAAGGCCCATCAAACAAATGTGGGGCCCAGAAACCAAGACAAATGAAGCTCAAATTTATCAAGTAGAAAGATAAAAATATGAGTATCATTTTATCCAACTGTGTCCAGAGATAATTATGATGTTTTCATGATGATAAAGGGATCTAAAGTTGAGATTCAAATGGTGGACCCGACATTAATGCACAAAAATCCGTCCCACCATTTCCACAATAACATCCAAACGGAAAATCAAAATTTCCTGAAAGTTTAACAGATCATAGAGGACAGATGAGCGAAGATAGTTCTCTTTTACAACACCTCCAGATTCGGCCTTCTTCAATTGAGAATTCACACGTCAATATGGTGGACGAATCTGGATAGTTTTCTGGGTCAAATTCGAAATATCAATTTTTCATTTGATTATTCACCCTCCATTTGACTCTATTAATTGTTGGGGGTGAATTAATTGTTGGGGGATGTTCATAAGGCTCCTAATATGCCTATATAAGGATCTAGTGGTGAAGGTAATATTGTTTGGATATTTTTTTTATCATCTTTTGTTGCTTGTTTCATTGTAAGGTTATGCATCCAAATTTCCTTTGTAATGTTTTCCATTTCAATGTAAGTTTCTTTTTTGTATCTTTATGTTCTTAATCAACATATTTCTCTTCTATATTTTCCATTTCATTTATTAAAACATTATTATCACAAGGCACAATGATATCTCTGTGTTGTTGTGAATTAGTTCACATATAGGTGGGAATTTCATTCACACACACGGAGGAGTGCTTGTTATTTCCATGGTTTTAATTTCTTCAATCCAATTCTTGTTAGCCATCTTCTGCCCACCATTGAGATTATAATATCAATGGAGGGATAAACCTTTGATGGGTTGATCTTAGGAGGATTCAAAGGCTGGATTGAATGTTATTTTATGAAAGAATTGTTGTTAATTGGATAATTAATTTAAGACATCCATTCTTCATTAATTTCTACTCTTCATCTTTACTGTGTTTGAGCAAACTAAATTCAATTAATAAATTACCCTATACCTCGGATAGATCATGAATTTGGTTATCTATGTGTATATGGGATTAGTAATTGTGATTAATAAGAACCAAACCAGAAAATGATGAAGGTAGTGTTATTTTTTACGAATGGATTAATCAAGAATTAATAAAACCAAAATTGTCTAAAGAAGTAAAATTCATTCAATCCACCCCGATCATAATAATAAGATCAACCCATTTTCTTTGAATTGAATTCACTTTGGTTTCTTAGTGTCCTTTTAACCATCCAAAATCAAACCCAAAGTTGGCTACTTCTTAGCCCATCCTTCACCAAATCATAGCATCTCAAGGTTACTTCTTCAGTCCCTGTGGATTCGACCCCTACATGTACTACATCGACCGCTTTTACCAGTAGGGTAAATTTGGGCGCAACCAATTTTTGGTGTCGTTTCCAGGGACCTTGTAAGTCACCTTAGAACATCTTTCTATTCTCCCTCATTTCTCTTTTCTCATCCCAATTTCTCTTCTCTTTTCCCCTTTCAATTTTTTTTGACTCCCGAAAATCACGATTTAAAATTTCCAAATGAATCCAATAGAGTATAATCAACAATATCCCTTAAAAAAATCCGGATGGAATCAATTTGAAAATCCACATTGGGAATTACCAATTGTTTTTAATTACTTTGATCAACCTTTGAATGAATACACCACACCTGATAACACGAACGATCTTTGTAATGATGAAGGTTTAAAAGATAAATTTCCATACCTATCAAGAATGATTTAAAATATGAATAATGATGAATTCCATGACGTCCAAATATCATTAAATTATAATACTAAAACAATTCTTCAAAAATTTCGTGAACAAATGGAAAAAATCAATTCATAGGTATCAAGTTTTAGACTAGAACTACAAAGCATTAAAACTTGTGTGGACCCCATTCCCACTCAAACCATCCCTTACTCATTATTGATAGAAGAATCATGTAACACAAAAACCCCTCATGCCTTTATTGATAAACCAGCCTTAGGATTTAGGAATGTTGGAGAGGATCGAGGAGTTTTTGAAGGGTCTTTAAATCAAGAAGAAATTTAATTTTTGGATTCAAAAGAGAAGAATTTGTCATCATGGATTGAGTCTCCTAATTATAACTCCATTGATGAATTTTCAAAAACACCAACCATTGAACCATTAAGAGAAATCACAAACATCAAATCCATACCCATTAGTGAAACTCATATAGAAAATTTTGGGGTTGAATCTTCAATTCAAAGGGAACCAATTGTGTTGGGAAATGTTGAAAATGAAATTGATTTTGATTCTAATTCCTTATCTGTGTTTGAATGGCCTATCCAACCTGAACTCAAAATAAATGTCCTTACTTCCTCTCTAAGGCATCCCATAATAGGTGATATCCATGACCTTGAATTAGTCATTCATTCATATCATAAAACCCACAAAGGGGGTTATCCCTTAAAATATTAGGAAAAACTGTAGAAGAAACTGGATCAACTATTACTGAAATTCCTTGGATTTTCACACTCCTTGTTGAACATGGGTTTTTAAATGACAAAAAATCAAAGAAGACTATTAATCTCAATCTTGTGGAAGTGGAGAAAATGGGGTCCTAAAATTTTTTAAGGTTTGAATTGGATAGGTTGGGGGGTACAAGTCGAGCTAACGACGTTAAACAAAAGCGCTGCACGGGAGGAAACCCATGGATTTCAGGTTTCCAATATTTTTGGAATCATAGTTATTTTTTAAAAAGTATTAATAAATCATTTTAATATTTTAAAAATATAAAAATAAAAAATAGATTGTTGACATGTTCTTCTTTTATGAGTAAGGATGGGTATGAAAGGGGAGCACTGTATTCATCAATGTCACGCGGTGTGATCCTTAAGTAATACCTTACCCAGAAAATATAAAGAAGACAATGTATCATCAGTTTATATTATTTTATTTATGTTTTTGTAGGTTAAAAAAATTATTATACTCTTGACCTGTTCTTATTTTATGAGTATGGATGGGTATGAAAGGGGAGCACTGTATTCATCTATGTCACGCGGTGTGATCCCTGAATAATACCTTACCCAGAAATTTAAAATAAGACAATGTATCATTAGTTTGATTTATAAAAAACATGAAAACCCATAAAAATGATGATACTTGGAATTAAATAAATCATTGTGTTGTTTGTTTGGTCTGTTTTGTCCTTCTTTTTATGGATTAGGAACTATTTTGGGTGATACATGTTCAATCAAGGAGATTCCTACATCCCCCAAGAGATCAAAGGAGTAATCTAGAGCATCATGAACTTCAACTTCAAAAACCAGGTGAATTTGTTCCATGTTTATCATTCTCAATTTCATCTTTTAACTCATATCCTAACCCATTTTAACTTTTCTTTCCTTTAGACACTGGAAATAGTGTTATTCTATGTTTGGGGGAGATAAAAAATGAATTTTTCATTTTTTCATTTTTTGTGAATATAAACATGCATGAAAAGAAAAATTCCATTAATCATAAACCTAATAACACACATTACAATCTCTAAAATTGGATATCAAATAAATTTTGCATGCCTTGATTCTGATTTTAATGCAAGTTTATGTTCATGAGAATAGATTTTGGAAAGTACGGTTGTCTGATGTGATTTTTCAAAGTTTAAATTTTCATCCTCTTAATAAAAATGCCACAATGCACGTCTATTGGATTGTGGGTGTAAATTTGAGTTCTCGGGTCCCTTTCATTATAGCATAGGGTTCTTGGGTCACTTTTAGTTTAATTTGAATATCCAAAAAAAACAAAAAAAACAAAAAAAATTGAAAAAATAATGACCACATAGAGCAATGTTTTGTCCAAATTTGTAGCGTCCGACACTTGGGGATCGCGACTCCATAGTTGTCTTGCCCAGAGTTTGGCTTTATATCTCTTTTGTAGAGCATGAAATTGACAATATGTGTGGCGTCCGACACTTGGAGATCATGACTCCATAGTTGTCTTGCCCAGAGTTAGTCTTTTCATATCTATTGTGGTTAAAAAAATGGATACTCATCTTAATGTTTAATGTGATTCCAGCCTAGCGCTTCCATTATTCCCCTTGATCAATAAAATGGGCCCCATATCTTTTATGATGCACAACACTTTATCATGCTTAATTGGAATTGGATGAAATGTGGTGATGAATTTAAACAAAGGAATGGGCTTGGGCTTGGGATATGCTTATGAACCTAGCTTGTTTTTAATGATTTTGATGGGTATTCATAATTTTTTTTGGAATTAGATATTTGGGTGAGCAATGTGTATTAGAATGTTTTTGGAAAAGGGGATTGGAATTTCATATTTGTAATTTATTTTGCTCGGGACTAGAAAAACTCAAGTTGGAGGTGTGATTAGTCACTGAAAGTGGATAATATTAATTGTTAATATCTTTATATTCATTGTTCCAAAGTCCATAAAAATTTTTTTAGTGCATTACATAAATAGAACTTCATTTCTCATCTAAAATTCAATTCATGTTTCAAATGAAAATTTTGGCCAAATCATTCATTTGTTTGCGGACAAAATTATATTCATTTTCTGAATTTAAAATTTTGGGATATAATTTATCACTTTCTATGGAAAATTTTATCTTTTAGGTCCGATGGATTAATCCCAAGGAAAGATAGATAATTTTGCGCCTGAAGGCAGACACTTGCTGGAAAAATCATAATGGGCCTAAGGCCCGTCAAACAAATTTGGGGCTCAGAAACCAAGCCCAATGAACCTCACATTTATACAGTAGAAAGATAAAAATGTGAATATCATTTTATTAAACTGTGTCCGGATCTAATTCTGATGTTTTCATGATGATAAAGGGATCTGAAGTTGAGACTTAAATGGTGGACCTGACATTAATGCACATAAATCCGTCCCACCATTTCGACCATAACGTCCAAACCGCTAAGCCAAATTTTTTGATTGTTTTACAGCTCATATAGGACAGATGTAAGAAGATATTTCTCTTCTACATCCCCTCCTTAATCGGCCTTCTTCAATTGAGAATGCATACGTCAATATGGTGGACAAATCTGGAAAGTTTTCCGAGTCAAATTTGAAATATCAATTTCCTTTTGATTATTCACCCTCCATTTGACCCTATTAATTGGTGGGTTTGAATTAATTGTTGGGGTATGTACATAAGACTACCAATATGCCTATATAAAGAGCTAGTGGTGAAGGTAATATGGTGTGGATATTTTCCTTATCATCTTTTGTTGCTTGTTTCATTGTAAGGTTATGCTTCCAAATTTCCTTTGTAATATTTTCCATTTCAATGTATGTTTCTTTTTTGTATCTTTATTTTCTTAATCAACTTCTTTCCATTCTATATTTTCCATTACATTTATTAAATCTTTATTATCTCAAAGCACAATGATATCTCTGTGTTGTTGTGAATTAGTTCACACATAGGTTTCAATTTCATTCACACAGACGGAGGAGTGCTCCTTATTTCCGCGGTTTTAATTTCTTTAATCCAATTCTTGTTAGCCATATTTCTCCCACCATTGAGAGTATACCATCAATGGAGGGATAACCCTTTAATGGGTTGATCTTAGGAGGATGAAAAGGCAAGATTGAATGTTATTTTATAAACAAATTTTTGTTAATTAGATAATTAATTTAAGACATCCATTCTTCATTAATTTCTACTATTCATCTTTACTGTGTTTGAGAAAACTAAATTCAATTACTAAATGACCATATACCTCGGAGAGATCATGAATTTGCTCCTCTAAGTGTATAGGGGATTAGTAATTTTGATTAGTAAGCACCAAACCAGAAAATTGTGAAGGTAGTGTTATTTTTGAAGAATGGATTAATCAAGAATTAATAAAACCAAAATTGTCTAAAGAAGTAAAATTCATTCAATCCACCCTAAGCATAATCCTAAGATCAACCCATTTTACTTGAACTGAATTCACTTAGGTTTCTTAGTTTTTTTAAACTATCCAAAATCAAATCCAAAGTTGGATACTTCATAGCCCATCCTTCACCAAATCATAGCGTCTCAAGGTTACTTCTTCATTCCCTGTGGATTCGACCCCTACATTTACTACATCGAACGCTTTTACCAGTAGGGTAAATAGGTGGACTACACCCCCAATCTATTGGCCCTAGTCCAAATGTCATGATTCCCACATCAAGTGAACACTCAAGAGGAAGCCTAGTAAGGTGTATTGTCTTCCATAGATATTTTTCCTCCTTTCACCTCAGAATATTATTAGAGGTCCTTATCACTATAGATAAATGGAATGTCAATGACTAGTTGGGATCGAGGCCTCAACTTCCTTATAGAGATATTGGGCTGACTCTGTCATCCTCCTGCACTATCAACAATCATCTAGGACTGGTTCATGATCATGAGATCTATTTTGGAATTACTCCATATAACATCACTAACCAAAGCAGAGGTCCTCCCCACCAACACACTCAATATCGAGGTCTTACCCATGATCCCAGAACCAATCAATGTGGAGGACCTCCCTGCTTCAGTGGAATCCATTATGGGTTCCTCCCCATACTCCTAGTTTCTAACATAGAGGCCCTCCACATTTCACAGACAACCATTTTTAAGGTCCTCATCATGACATTCCATGCCCTAACGGAGTCCCCCCCCCATGTCATAACTGGTTAGGGTGAAGGTCCTCTAGGATTCATCAACATCTTATATGGAGGTCTTACATGTGCAGTAACCCACCATGGTGGAGCACATACTCACTCATTTGATGGAAAACGTGGAGGTCCTATACATGGTCCCCCCATCAAAAATGGACATACTCCCCACATCATTGATGGTCAACAAGGAGGCCCTCACCATGTCTAGTTTGATCAATGTAAAGGTCTTCTTCACACATAAAACCCTCATAGTGGAGGTCCAACCCAATTATTTAGTGGTTAAATAGGATGTCCTACCTGCACCAATGTAAACCAATATAGAGTTCCTCCCCATATCCCAATAAATCAGAGTAGTGGTCCACCTCATGTCATCTTCCACCAACACATAGTTCCTAACCATGTCCCAGAACTTCCCTTCCCTAAAGAGTCATCCCGAGGTATAAGGGGGAACAATCTTTATTGAATACAAAGCTCTAGGAAACACCATGTTTTTGTCAATCTTGTTCACTTCTTGGACTCTGATGTTGAATTTGATTCAATGATGGATCCCTCACAACATTTTTCTTCATCGGATTCTAGGGAAATGACCCAAAAGTTAATTTTTTTCTCCCTGAAGGTGAGGCATAAAAAATTCCCAAATCCCTTCAAATGTACATGTTGGTGGAGAAAAATTTTTCTCCCTTCCAGGGTATTACAGTGCTGTAATCCATGTCATCACCAATTTTATTCTCTATATATACATGAAATCATGGTGAGTGCTTCTGGAATATTATAGACAACGAGCACCCAAAAGTCTCATAGATGACTATTATTTCCCACATGCATAGGCAGTGGTGAGTACCATGTCCTATAGGGATATGATGATGTGGTTGGAACAATATCTAAGAGATAACCCAAAATGAAGTGACCAGTCATATCATGTACTGACTCCTCCACTATTTTTTTCACCACTACATTGATCTACATCTATTTCATTTCTAGTTTCTTAGCCATCACTGATCAGAGCATCAGCCAACAAAGTGCTTTACCCAGCTTGTAAACATGGAAGAATGTGTGAAAATATAGACATTGACCAGTTGTCTATAGTTTTCTAGTTGAATGTGGATCCCAATATTGACATTTTTGAGTCTCTCAATAATGAAAAGTACTCTTTCTTTCACTGGACTATATGGGTGATACACTTTTTTCTATTTGGACATTAGTTGGTCTATCCATTGATCTAGGATAACTTTCACAACATATTTTAGAATTTTTTCATGGTCGAGTTGGAGGCACTACCAATGGCTCAAAATCATGTGTCACAAGGATACCATCGGACCCTTCAATATAAATGTGTCCATAGATTCATAGTTCTCCGTAGAATAATTGAATAAGCATCTTCGCATGTGAAAATTAATGGTTGGAAACATTACGCAACTCTATATTTGATTCCTATCATGTGACATCCTGATTCTCCTAGTGAAATTGATGATACACCCTTAGGTATTCTCATAGTGAATATGGATAATCTCACATTTCCTAAGGATGGGGACACCAGTGTATGAACTAACGAAGAGAACTAGGCTACTAGGGTATAAAAATACTAGATTGAACCTTATTCAGGTGTTCTCACATGCCTGCAATGGCAGTAACTTAGCCTTAGGGAGCCCTCCACATTATTTCCCACAAGTCAGAATCTCAATAATGGAAAGGGACATCTTGAGCCCTCAGATCCATCTGATGTTGCATATAAGATAGAGGTTGATCCCACTATGTCCACCATGTGATAGTAGTTTTCATATCAGAAGAGGATCATCTGTGAGATCTTTTCTGAGTAGAAAGCATGTTATGGTGACCCTCTATAGGATTATTTTATTCCTACATAGTAAAAGTAGGGATATCCATAGTTTATTATTAGCTAGTTACCCCTGTTGAACCTAGTGATCCAGTATATCCAAACAGAGCATAGGCCGGATCTTATTGAATGAAATCATGGTATGTGCCACCCAATCTATTGGAGCAGCATGATAACCTTCTTTAGGATCTAGAATGATCTTCTCTATAACCTTCTCCATAGGTCGTGCCCAATGTTTTTGATCCTGTTTACCGCATTGATGATCCTATCAATACCATTATGGTTAGTAATCCTCTCCAATATAAATATTCCCTCCCGGAATATCTTCTAACTACTCTCACTTATCTCCTTGAATCCCTAGGGACTAGACATGTAGAAATTCCACATATCATAAATCCATATCTATCTTGGGAGGATGATATGCGACCACCACCAAACATTGGTAATCCTAATTTCCTCCCCTTTATCAGGATGGGAAAACCACTACACTATTTTGCACACTTTATCCCAAGGTGAAGACCCATGTTGGGGACCCAAGAGCAATAATAGGCCACCAGGATTTGATGTTTCATTCATAAATTAGAAGGGATTATGTTTGTCAGGTAAAACTAGTTTCCCATGGGGTCTATCATCAGTTTAGAAGACCTTCACATAAATTTTCTCTACCTGTTAATGTTTACCATGTAAAATAAAAGTATTTATGACATATTCAAGGGAAATAAATTATCATATGAGTGCTTCATAGACTTATTCACCAAATTGAAGGAGCCCAAAAACTCACTTGATATCTTTCTGACTCAAGATATGTTGTTCATGATGTGTATGGGGAACATCAACACTTAATAGGTCCCAACCATCATCACTCAGAATTTCCCATGTGGATTTTGGGATTTTTAAGATATGTCTTAGTACCTATAGGAATCCCTGAAGCATGAAAATTAGGGACATCTATTTCATCTTCCATCACCTACAAGAAGAGATTATAAGGAAAAAAGTCGGTTCCACAGTGCATGTGGAGGCCCCAGAGACTGTAGAGTTATTTCTTGGAGATCCTCACCAAGTGTGGCCTCACTGAGGGTAGTAGCCTCCGCAGGATTAGCCTCTTCCATGGTATAATCAGCTAGTGCCTCCCTGTAAATCACTACCACCTAGGAAAGTGAATGTGGCTATATCCCCCTATCAGGATCCTACCCCTTTTTCAGGCTCTAACCCCTGTTCGAGGTCATCCTCTCAGGGGTCCCTTCCTGGATTGGATAAACCAGACCTATACCTTTAGATATGCACAGGACCCTGGTTAATTCTATAGTGCTTCGTAACAGGGGGTCCCGATACTTCCAGAGTGCATGAAACCCCATGAGGTCAAGCTCATTGATCGCCCTGGCCACTTCCCTTACCATAGAATACTTGTAGATACCATCAAGAAATATTTTGTGTTCAAATATTATCTCTAGGAACAAGTGGATAAAGGTGTGGTCATGTTGGGACACATTCCAATGCAGGTAGAACACATCTCCACCAATACAAACAATGATCGTGAGGGTTTTGGTGAATATTAGTAGGATTCCAATCATGGGGATCAAAATTATGATGACTGGTTGGCTGGTAGGGTAGTTAATCTCACCCATTATGTCATCTATTCCACCATTAGCAGACCTGAACCACTTAATGTTATCATGACTTCTCTAACCGATGCCTCCATATCTTCATCACAGACATCTGCTTCTTAGAAGAGTAGGCACCAACAACAAAAGGGAGAAAAAATACCCCCTACAGTTCCAAAACGATCCCACACACTCAATGATTTCATGCCTCTAAAAATGGGTATCACACCTAGGTTATGCCCAACACTATAAGAATCCTCTGATGATAACCAGGAGTACGCATCCCTGAATACCATCAAACAGGTGGATCATTACATGGTCTTCAATGATGAGGATTATCAAGGAAGCCCTTTGAATTCTCTCAAACAACATCATTGAAGAAGAGGTCAAGGGATGTAAAATCACCAGAATTCTCAAACTATTTCTTCAAGCTAGACAATGCAATCAATTGATACCAGATAGGAGGTTCAACATTGTGATCCTAAAGAATAATACTCTCAACTAATTTTTTAGAATAATATTCACCATTAACCATGATAATAAACAACACATATCAATTGTGACTCCACCATGACCGGTCACATCCATTAAATGTTAGGCCTCTACTTACTGACATTCTTCCATTGGTGATTCTAGGTGAGTTGTATGATTAAAATCAATATGTTTCCAGCACGATTTTGAATCTTAGGGTACATCCAGTAGTTCCCCTTATTCCTTATGACCAATATCAACCTTCTTTAGGAATAAATGTGTGCCTATCATGGAATTATGAGGTGTTGAAGCACCTCTATAGCATTTGTTCGAATATTCCAATCATCAAGGCCCTATGGTTGTAGAAAGAAATGTATGAGGACCTCGAAAAGGCCTAGATAATCCAACTATATATTGAAGTAGAGTTAGCAGACACAAATACCTTCAACACTGAGGAGGTAGAGCTAGAAGAATTCCATGCCATTCTTTATTTCTCTAGAGAAGACGAATTATCCCTTATTCTCGGTCGCATATGCACAATACACATCACATTATAGTTCAACGGTGTGGAGGTATTTAACTGTCTAGTTGACAAAATCTTTGGGATAAATCTCATGATGATCCATATTCTCTATAGGCTATGACTATCTATAGAATATTTGAGCCCATCTAGACTAAATATTCTGGGTTACGAGAGGATGGAGTAAATACTGTGTGTTAGTATCCAATTGATGATCCAGTTTGAATATTTGATAGAAAAAATTGAATTCATGGTTGTCCCATAGGAAACATCATAAAACATGTTGATGGGTAGGCCCTGGCTTCATTATTCATCCATTATTTCCCTCCCCATGTCACTAATTCCTTATGTGCTCCCTCAATGGTCTACTAGGTGTGCTCCAAGGTGATTCATCTACCATAGAATCTCATTAATCTTGGTATATAGATTCAGATTATTAAAATAGCATTGAAAATCATGTTAATACCAATGATGTTTATCATGCCTATATCATATCCAACCTATGGATATATTTGGATTACAAATTCATTCTCCCGATTCAATAGTTGTAGTACATGATGCCAAACTTGGGGAATTGATTTCACATTTCAAGGAGAAAATGTGCCACATCCCTATGTTCAAATAAAAAATGTTTATTACCTCATATTATAAATGGTTCGGGCTTGGGTGATACCAGAACCCCCTTCCTATATTAATTATTGAGATTTTTTCCCAATGGAAACCACTGTGTTTCATACCCACTTATTGCTTCGAGTAGGGCTGAACCACAAAAAACCATACCGTTTATATTTCTTTGACATCAATCATGGGTCGCATGGTCAAAGGCTAGATTTAATTGATAAAAATACATCTATTGATATGGTTTTATTATATCATGAGTCTCCTAGTGAATATCACACTGCCACCCAGGTGGTCACAAGTGTTCCTCTAGAATCATTCGGTCAAGAAGAACCATATCCTCTTGCTGACCCCTACCTTAGATGATAAATAGGATAAGGAATGTGCTTTTACCACTATTAAAAATGTTTTCTCCATCACCATGAAATAATTGTTTTAGGTTAACCTTGCTATTGAGGTGGATTTGAGGTCGACACTAATCAGTGCAACCATGCCTACATACGAACAACAGAAATAAGTGGATTTACTAAAGCAACACCATGATGTGTTTTTTGGGAACTATAATAAGATATTAGGGCCAGTCCTTTAGGTATCCATCCACTATATTGATCTCCTAGTGATCCATTTTTTGTTAAAGAAGCCTCCCATGAAATGAACCCTTCTTCCAGTTCCATGGTCGAGCCCAATGTTGACAAGCTAATCAATGCCAGCTCTTTCATAGATTTTTAGTAACCTTTGGGACTAGAAAAGATCATCCCATTTAAGAATAAGAATGAGAAATCATATTCTATATCAACTTCCAAGATCTCAAACATCTCTATCCATATGATGGGTTTTCTAATCCCTTGAACTAGATGTTGATTGATGACGCAATTGGGTTAAAGGATATCTAATTCTTGGATAGATATTCTAGGTTCAATCTGATCCAAATGGTCCTTAAATATGAAGATTATATCACTTTCATAGAGAGGTAATGTACTATATATTATCAATTAATTACTTTCATTCCAAAAAATGTAGGATTCACTAAATTGTTGGTCATTCACCACATCTTCAAACCAATCCTAGGGACATTAGTAAAATGATATGTGGAAGACTTATTGGTCAAATTACACCTGTTTCGGGACCACCTCAGGTATCTTGATAAGATTTTCAGATTCTTCCACTAATTGTATTTTAATATGAAACTCTTTAATTGAGCTTTTTCAGTTTGCTCGTGGAATTTCATTATCTTCACTGTCAGATACAATGGCATCAATATTGTCCTAGAGATGATCAAGGCCATCAACCAGATGAATTTACCATTTAATCTCAGGGATCTCCACGGTGATTAAGTCTAGTTATCCTATATATGTTGGTTCATTATTAACCTAGCTAGAAATTTTAATCCCATATCTAGGCTCATGAAGACTTTTTTTGTCTACCATTGGCCTGAAGAGTTCCATACCGCATTCGAGGAGATCAAGAAGTATCTGCTACAACCTACAATTTTGTGTCACCCATCCCAGGGAAGCCATTATTCTCCAATGTGACCACCCTAGAATGATCCCTCAACACATTTATATAATATAATAACAATTAATGGACAAAGAAAAGTTTATACTATCTTAGTTTCATGCTCTTGAAATATAATCTAGACATTCTCTTATCAAGAATATCTTCTCCACGCTGGTATTCCTAGTGTAGAAGCTAAAAAATTATCTATTCCATCATCAGATATAGTTGGTATCTCGAGAATATCCTCTAAATTATACTGTAAATATCTCATCGATGAAAGGCCGACTAGTATGTTGGGTGGTGATCCTTCAGTCGTTCGACATCAGACTCACCCCGTAGAAGGTCATCAGGGGTCAATCATTGGAGAACTTTCTAGTGTCTCATACATATCTTGAATAATTTATTTTGGGTGTTGATTTTCTTATATGAATATATAGATTCAGTGAGCCAAGCTATTTAATTCTTGTAGATTCATTTAAATGGTACCTCCAAGATCCCAACTGGTAGAAGGATCAATGGTCCCAAACTCAAAAGAGTGTGCATGGGGACTATCTTCATCACACTAGAACAGGTTGTTCCACCCTACTAATTTCTTGTGTCAAAGGGTTTTACCAACAATGATGTATAGTATCAGTCACTCATTACTGTTCTTGAGCTACCTATTATGATTAATGTCCCCCTCTTTCATATAAAGGGAAATTTTGAGTAAGTCGTCATGAAAATAATTGATGATTAAACTTTCAAGAAGCCTATGCTCATTCCATTATTGAAGAACACTCATCATCTGATGGCCCAGTTCCCTTCTCACCCAGAGTTGACTTATGTCCTTCTTTCATAGAATAATCGATCCAACACCTTATCCAATCTAGCCACTTCTCATTCAGATCCTAGTCAGGATGATCTATTCTTTAATGTGGCACATTGGTGATTCAAAGCTCCTGTCACCTCATAATAAGGTGACAACAGTCAATAGGTAAACTACCTGACTCTCATTTCATCCACAATGGGGCCTCCAAATCCTCTTGTAGCTAAGGAAACATCTGATTACACAATCCCTTTTGTTGAGTTTCTCCAGCAATGAACCCTCCCACCAGACCGAGCCAGGAGTGAACAAATCTATTAGCATTTCATGTAGTTTACCCTCCAAAATGGGCCCAACCTCGAGTAGACTCTCTAGATATGTTGGATTAATGGAATTATCTTCCACTACATTAATTTATATGAGATCACATAGGTTATTTAGGAATTTCATGTTGAGCCCTGTGGTGCTCATCAATTATGGTGGAAGCAATTACACCATATTCGAAGGATGGATTCTTCTAGGCCACCATGGTCCATGATTATATTGTGTTATCTAAGAGGCTATATGAATGACATATTCATTCCAATTTTTTTCATAGACTATAAAATCCCCTCCATACTACCATGTACTCTTGTCCCTTTGCAGGTTGGGGACTTGATGTCATGGTATTGCATCCACCATTAACATCTTTCCAGTGTAGGTTCATTCTGACCATGAAGGATTTATTCTCCTATTTAGAAAAAGTTATCCCCTATAAGGAATTAAAGGATTTATCTGTTATTGAATTTTTTTGGTCGAATATCATCCATCGATTCGGAGTCCCTCACACTATTCACATTAACAATGGAACTAACTTCCATGTATCCTTGTTGAAGAAGTTGTATACGAAGTACAATATCTGGTTTGACCATACATCCAACATCCATGAATTATAAAATGGATAGATTTAGGTGTTCAAAAAAACCCTCTCCAATATTTCTTAGAATATGGTGGGCCACAACATGATGATTTGGTCAGAAAATCTCTCCAATACTCTCTAGTCTTATCGGATGATGACCCAAAATTCCACCTAGGTGACTCCATATTCCCTAATGTATGGAACATAGGCAGTCCTTCCCATCAAAATCCTGTTTTCGTCACTCCAAATAGTTTTCTATGACCAGAAGATACCATATAGAATGGTAGATTTCCATATTTCTAAGATAGAACACCACTAAGTGAATAGGATATAGGACTTACATAATATAGAGAGGCACCATAACAAGATAAACCATGTTTTCAACAAGAAATTTCATCTCTACTTTTTACTCTAGAGTGATATAGTGTTGTATCTTAGAATACGGATGATACCTAGAATAAAGCTACCAATGATGGAGCCTATGTGGTAAGGTCCTTACATAATCCTCAAGGTATATTCAAATGCTGTGTATTATTTTATCACAATTGATGAAGAGTGCATCAATCTTTAAACCAATGATAATTTCCTCAAGAGATACATTGCATAGGAAATTCTTCATCATCCTTACCACATGATGTAAAATTTTTCTACCAACATCCTGGTCATACGACAATAAACTGTATAAAATCATCATCTTTTCTATATGATGTTAAATAATGCCACCAATTTCTTCGTCATATGAAAATAAACTCCAAAGAACCAAAATCCTTACAAAATGGTGTTAAATTGTGCTACCAACATGATAGCCATATGAAGGTAAATGGTATTGCATTTTTTCCCCACAACATGATGATAATTTTTGCTTCTATAGTCCAAGATGTGTGAATTTTAACTACATGTATCAATGTTCCAAACACATGATGTTAAACCGGGGGAAAAGTCCAAGCATAATAACTTTAAACTATGGGGGGGGTTCTTCTCAGGATAATGTTTCATGGCTATTTCCCTTCTTTGGCTCCATTGTTGTTTCTTTTTTAATGAATATTTGCTACACATATCCTCTTTAGTAGCCTTACACCCCCTTATGGTCTATTATATATAACCTTAATCTAAATATCTGAGTCCTAGGATAATGAAATTAAGCTATCTACAAGCCTTCCAGGGAATGTTTTGTGTGTAATGGGCCGCAGAGGCCCTCTTTCAATTCAATTTATTTTTTTGTTCCCCACATATCATAGTTTATTGTGTTTTTTCTCTTATAGTATGATATTTATAACATCAAAATAATATCCACAATATGGTCTAAACTTCAAAATCATAAACTAAGAACCTGATTCCTATAAAGAACTACATGTGGCTTTATTCCCATTCTTATTACATATATAGTGTTGCTCCAATTTCCATTATCAGGCCCAGTCACAACATTTATATTCCTTCATGTTGTTTCATCTTCATCCCTACATCATGAAATTAAACTCAATGGGCTTTAAATAATTATATACATCGTGATTCCCATCCTCATGGGATATGTAGTGATGCCCATACATTTCTTCTTTGGGCCCAGCCATTAATTCACTCAACATTTCGGTTGGTTTTCATGATTATCCTTTGAGACTGTATTGTGTGTCATGAGGCCATCTAGGACTTCATTCACCTTAAGTCATAGCGGTTGTTCCATGAACATCACATGGGAACACTTCTTCCCCATCTTCTGATTAAAATGACGTTAAATTGTGCTACCATCGTCCATGACATATAATGAGAAACTTCATAGAACCAATGTTCTGGATGTACAATGATAAGCTACACTATACTATCATCCTATTTTCATGATGTTAAACTCATAACAACCATAGTTCGAATAGAAAAATGATAAACTACATTAAATTATCTCAATATATCTTGAGACAATGTTTCCCTTGGCACCGGTCATCTATCGCACCATGTTCAAGAACTACATCTAGCTTGATTCCCATCGTTATGGGATAAATAGTGGAACCTAGTTTTTTACATCCTGGTCCATCCATCAAAAAATACAACAACAACAACAAGGAAATTCCCCTCTATCTGTGTGGAACAGATCTATGTAAGATGTTTTCATTCAAGAGTTATGTGAGTCTTGATTCCCATACTTATGAGATAAATAATCATTCCTTGAAATTTGGTCTTTAGGACCATCCAAAAATCCTATGAACCTTTATCCCTGTGGCTTCATCTTGGTCCAAAATCTATTATATTAAACTAAGAGCACACGGTCCACGAAACATGACTTTGAACTATTCACACAATAGACCATGTATGATTACATTAAACTGTATGGGAGTTTCCTTCAGGGTGTTTTGTGTGGTATCATGTCTCTTATGTCCTTATTTATTCTGGGCATGTTAAGATTCCTTGTAACACATACCCACTTGTTACATTTTCTTCTTTCTGGTCTAAACTCTATGAGCATAAACTAAGAGTTTATATCCTCAACACACGAGATTAAACTGCAACCCTACCCTGAAAAATATATGGATGCATCATGATTATCATGAGATGCCTCAATCTCCCCACAAGAGATGATTTCCACATAGTAGTGTTGGTCTTCTACCACTCTATGTTCAAGAACTGCATGTATCTTAATTCACATCCTTATTGGATACTTTGTGACACCTATACATTTTTTCTCAGGACTAGAAATTTATTTATCCAACCCTCATCCCCTTTGGCCTCATAGATAGTCCTAGAACATGTCCACAAACTATACGCAACCTATTTCAAATTTTATAGGTGGAACTCAGGCTTTTTTGGATACTTCACATTGGGTTATGCTTCTCTCATTCCCTAAAAGTAACATAGAAATTGGACTCTTTTCAGTCCACATGTCATGACTATAAACTAATTTACCCATTGGTACATAACATAAGATGTGAAAATATGGGCAACTAGAATCAGGATTGCTTCAGGTGATTTAAAGACACCTTAAACATCTTTGAATTCCCCTTTTAACCAGGGTCCATGCAATGAAAACTTAAAAAAATTCAACAGGTACAAGAATTATGACCTTAAACATTTTTTAGTACCTATGATCTGAGTTGTATGACATTTAATTGAATAGAATAATTTCCCTAGTGAGTGATTTTAAATTTCAACCTTATGATTTACAATATTGGGATGCCTCATAAAATAAATATGGGATGAAAATGAAATTTTACCCCATTCCCTAAATGTGGGATTCCACACAATAATCATGGGATGATTCACCTCCCTTGTCTTAAGGATTTTGTTTGTAATTTGAGGCTTTCTTGCCTCATTTTTGTCATGTTTTACCTACCATGTTCCATTTATAAACCATGTAACTAAATCATTCTTCCTATAGTCAAAGTGTCATGAATGTAAACTGTTTTCCATAGTCTAAGAAACAAGAATTTAAAATTTTTGTTATTGTCCAAGAAACATGACTTTAAATTATTTTCTATAGTCCATGAAAAATGAATCTAAAATATTTTTCATAGTCTAGTTAGCATGGAATTAAATTGTTTGTGATGCCTTGGTTTGGATCCTAGTTTTTGATTTCTTCCTTTTTTGACCTCAAGTCTCTCTAGATTCTAATTTCCATCATCCTTCAAGTCTAGACAGGCCCCCAAATGGTTTAGTATCATTCCACATTTTGCTCACTGCGCATCCTAGGCCAATCCAGTATAGCTCCCTAGTGAAAAATTATAGGTCCTGTGTTTCGAACATGTTCAACAGTTTATCTTGCATTTGTTTGTCCCTTTCTTTACTAGTGTGGTTGGGGACCCTGTATTTCGAACAAGTTCAACTATCGATCCCTGCTCACCAGTATCCCCTTTATACAAATATCCAAATCCTCAATTCTCCTCCTTTCCATTTCCTCATATCTTGGTAGAATTCCATTACCCTTGGCGTCATCCCTCTATACTCTCACATGTCAGGAGACACCCAATTTTGTTCCTTGTTTCCTGCACCCAGCATGGATCACGTGATCTTAGGAGTCTGTTATGGTTTGAACTGGCATGGTAACTAGAGTAAATCCTGGTCTAGACTCTATAAACATAAACTAGAAGCACAATCCCATGAAATAATGAATTTAAATTGCATTCAATCCCCTAGGAATGTATGGTGTTTCGATGATACCTCTTTAGCCTCATTCACGCCGGTTTTTCGAGTCTGTCACACTATACATGTCTATTTTGGATATTACCCCCTTTTTCCAAAATCTATTCCCTTAAACACAAATCCTAGAGTCCAAAAATCACGACTTTATTCTATATGTGAGACAGCTCGCCAATATTTGGTGTGATGTGGGGACTTCTTTGGCCTCTTTTACATCATTTTTATCTCTTTTCCACACCACATAAACCCATCATGGGTGTCCTTCTTCCCTAGATCCAAGATCTATGACCCTAAACTAATATCCTATAGTCCAAGTGACATGAATTTAAGCTATTGGAAATGTTCTAGGTGGTACGACCTTAAACTACATGTAATTTCCTTGTTATATGACGTTAAACTATTCAATTTTTTTTCCTTACCACATTAGTTTATACTACATATCCAATGTAATCACCATATGATGTAAAACTAGATGTCTATCATCCATGTCGCATGACATGAAACTTTAATAATGTTTCAGTCCCTCTCATGATAGGTCTTTTACCCCAATACTAGTCATCTATAGTATTGTTATAATTTTTAGTTAGTGCTCAGAATTTGAGATGATACATCCCTCAAAATGGGTTTGATCTTGGTTAAAACTAGAGCACCTGTACCAATGTACTCTAAGTCAAGGTGGTGTAATTTAGAGATTGTTGGGATCCATTTGAACATTTCATCAGTCAATTTCAATACATTTCATACCCCTGGTTTGGATCATCATCATATTCGATGTTTGAAGGGACCCCCTAAAAGCCTGGTCCCATGACACTTTAGATCATCTACCATCTCGGGCCAATGTTCTGAAAGACATAAAAATACATTTTGAAAGAGGTTTCATGTATCAAATAGTTTCAGTGGTCAACCCTCATTTGTTTTTCCCCATTCAAACAAAAAGGTACAGATGTTGTGTTTCGATCACATTCATCAGTCATATGGTATTTCTATGTCATTATACTTATGTTCTGAATGTTCGTAATTGTGATTAAGGCTTCTCATTTTCCATTTTGGGATAGATACTAATTCCCCTTATGTTATCTCATTCATGCACTAGAGAACAGTAGGATAAGAATGTTGGATTCTCTTAGAGCACTGTTCTCCAACCACATCCTCTCTCCATCCCACACTCTCTCAATGGTCAGTCAACAATAGTAGACCTCATGATTTTGATGATTATCTGTAATGCACATACAAAGTGAAAAATTAGGTGCTCATCCCTTATTTATAAAAATGAGAATGACCCACATGAGCTTATGGAATGGTAATTAATTTTCTCATAATTAATATTTAACCATGAAAAATAATGAATGAAATATGTCCATGCACATATATAAACATAAAAGTAGGAATTAATTTTTGACAGTAGTAAGGGACATCCATGCATTAGAGCCTCTTATATATTGTTTCACAATTTCACTAATAGATCTATTGTTGTAATAGATCCTTCCAGCTCTTCTATCCTTCTTCGTGTGACATCCATTTATTTTTTCTACTTATTCAGTTTTGATGCCTCCCTATCGAATTCCACATGGAGTTGGTCAAACCTGATCTATGCCCAATCCTGCTCATCCTAGAGATCATCCACCTGGCGTGTTTCCAAACTTATCTTATCATGGGCCTCTTCCAGCTATGCCTTTAGTTTTATGATGAGTTATGATTGATTGTAAATGAAGTAGGAACTCATTTACAATTGGTCTTATAGGTTTTTGTTCTTTTGGATGACCTTCTGAAGATTTCAGACGATGTTAGATTTCTTCTAGAACTACATAATATCCAAATGTGGGATTCTATCTCACATTATTTTAGTAAGGTAATCAAGGAATAGCATGTGAAGACTTTGATCATACACCCCTCCAACACACAAATTTCATAGACAACAGTGAATGGATCCCATCCATGTCATTATCTACTACTCTAGGGTCTGGTCAATGTAGTGTTGGATGCACTTCCATACCCTACACCAAATTATGGGATTCTCTTCCGCCATATCGATGTCAGATTTATCCACCTATTCAAGATTTGTGGGCCTCTATTCTAGGAAATTTTCAAGAAGCTCAGAATCAGGTTCCTCCTCAGGAATTCTTTTGTATTGTATGGGAACTACATCGTGATTTTGGTCATCATAACTTGATATTTCCTCGATAATATATCCACTACTATCCCTGATTCCTTACCCACTAGTGGCATCAATCATATCCAAAACTGATTATCCATATTGTACCATGTCCTAGTCATCTTGAACTGCCAGTTCCACATGGAAAGGTGTGGCCATTGGTGAAAGACACCAAGTTGTTTTGGCCTCTTCTGAACCAAGGCACACAGTGCCTCCAGTGTTGTTTATAAAATAGATCATCTCACATCAGTCCAATTAGTAAGTGATGAATGTGACTCTCTAAAGACAACAGATATATGATAGATGATTAGTGATGAATCAAACCCCTAAGTCAGTACAATTTTGATTCCATGGTGTGGCCTCCCATAGATGACTAGGACATCTGGAGATTCTGGGATGGTGGTCCAACCTTCCTCAATTTTAGTTATCCCACGAGCCACTTTTATCCTTTTCATAGGCTTTGGATCATACTCCTCTTCACCATCAGTGCATCTCAATCCACCACAGCAGGGGTCCCTTGTTGTATATTCTCCCTCACATGATAGTATTTAGTTATAGGATTGAAGTGTCAACAGATGAAATGTACAACATGGGAAAATGAGTTGGATCTTACTTCTAAGAGTTTTTCTTGTTTATCCATGGATGTTTTAATCTCACCATTCTCTAGTTAGATCTCATGATACATTTCTCCTCCCAAAAATTAATTTATTTTTGAGGTAAGGAAGGATATGTGGATATCTCATCTACTAGAAACTGTAGAGTAGTTTTCATGTCTAATATCACCCTCACCTGGTCAGTCAATAGACATGCCACACCTCAAGAATGCATTTTGACCGCCAGCTCAATCACATATTGCTCCCCCTCTTTTAGTGACATGAGGAAGTCGTCCTCAGAATTTCTAGACCTAGAAAGACACATCCCTCATCTAGTAATATTATGCCACATAGTATTGACATCGAAAAAATACATATATACGTCCCAGTTGTCCCAACTATTGGGAAAGATATCATCATCTAGAATTCCTAAGTGGTGCAACCGCTTACCAAGAGCTAGGATAAATATCTTATGGAACACCTGTATGGATGAACTTCCTATTAGATCTCCCCTTCCTCTCAGGTATTCCATCCAAAGATTATTGTTCTTAGTACTAATGCCTCTCTTTATTCACCACCCCTTGTTTATGCAGGCCCATCAAATATTGGCCTCATTGCTGCTATCATGTATACTAGGATATCCCGTCTTCCATTGTTCCCTCTAGTTGGTACTCTCCCTTGACCCCATGGTGGATGGATCACCCCTTCATCCTCTCTGATAGTCTTTTACCTCTAGATCACACTGGGATATGAAATCAAAAAACTCTGTGCATAATCATGAGTAATCTCTAATCCAGTAGTGGATAGAGGAAACTCATTTTACATCTTCATTTCTTCTTGTGTGAACATATTCCATAATTACTCCATCAAAGAAGGATGGAACTCATGAAGAACCACTAATTAAACCTTCGAGGTCATCCTCTATAGGCACATAAATTTCATCATGAACCAGGGTGGGTTTTATGACTCACATATTAGCTCACATTCCACCCTCTCGACCAGCACCGCTGTAGAGACTCGAAGCTTGACGTACATGGATATTACATTACTTTTGCGGAATACTTAGTACATAACAAAACACACACACAAGGACCGTAATAGTTTAGTGTCTTTGGAAACTCGGAGTATAATCTTCTAATCATGGTGAAAGATCTTCAATATCTCCCATAAAGATCTTTTTTTTCTACCTAAAACCTTTCTTTATATCCTGGGGAAAAGAAAACATAAAAGGGTGAGCTCAAATGCTCAGTAAGGGTAAACAAAAGAAATATCAATCACATAATTTTCATAAGAACATAACATTTTTGGAAATCTTAACCTGCAAAAGAGAGCATAATTTCATAACATGGGGTAAATCATAGTAGTGAAATGTAATCACAATAATCATAACTTAAAACATGAAACATTGTGGCATAAACACATAATCATAGAGAATCATTTCTTGTTAGTCAAGACTCATCGCCAAGACTATCTTAGTGGACAAAGTCCCTTTCTGAACCGAGTCACCCTCGTTTCAGTCCTGTTTCACTGAACCGGTATAACCTACCATTCCAGCCATGTCTATCTCATGAGATATAAAATATTTACCCAATGCATTGGAGGGATATATAGGTCCCACCCATCTCATAATGATACCATTCTTATGTGTGCCACAAAATCATAAACCATACATCATAACATAACCCATGTAATGAAAATGGGAATCTTAAACATCGTGACATCATAAAAACAATTCATATCAGATAAAGGAATTCATAAAAATATTTATATCACAACATAATAAAATCCATGTAATAATAGGGATAGAAACAGAACCCTATATTATCTTAGATGGAAAATAATTTTGATAAAACTCTTGAACTCCATTTGAGGAAAATATCATTTCTGCTTCAAAAACATTTTTCCTTTCTTAACATGTCATACAACTTTAAACTAAAAGAAGTTGATTAAAAATAAACTTGAAAACTTTTAAAGTAATATTCTTGGAAATAATGTTTTAAAAATCCATTCAGGTTGTATAAGTTAAAAAAAACATTCTTTGTACTTTTGTCGGAAAAGTCAAAAAGTACCTCGTACGAAAAATGACAAAAGATTCCTTTCATATCTTTTACTAAAAACTAATCGAAGGGTAAAATTGGATTTAAACAATTGTATAAGTATGGAAATAATATTACATATTGAGGAAACATGGATGTGGATGATAAAATACACCCCAGTAAATGCCAAAGTAAAAACAATCTCGGATAAAAATGAGATTGTGATATTTTCCCTTACCTTAGGTCCGACTTGCTTTGTACGTGTCCGAACCTCCTGTATAATGATTTAAATAATGTTATTGACTTATTACAGAATCATATTAATTGTTATGATATCATATATGGTTCTCTTATGGCTTTATATTACCCGGTCTTTTGTAAATTCATGTTAAAGTAGCATTTTGGGTAAAATCGTCTCATTTTTCGTTCGTGTTTTTAACTTGTAATTATTAATATGATTACTTGGATCATGATTACTTATATCCAGAATGTAAAACATGATTTATATATAATATATATTCAGAATATACATATATATATAATATATAGATAATGGAATGAAATACACCGTTCATGGAGACAGTAGTCCGTACGTACGCATGAACGCTGTTTTCGTTTCCTTATTGAATTGAATGGAATTAAGTAGATGACATACATATAAATATACATAAATCTAGTATCATTATTATTTCATATATTTCATTAGTACTTATTATATATTCTTTATAATCATTCATGAATGGTTAATGTGGAAAATGAATCTCATCGCGTCGTGGAGACAGTAGTCCGTACGTACGCACGAGCGATGATATCGTTCCCATGGTTGTGGAATTGTGTTAAAGTGTATGTATACTATTTCAGTATCAATATAAATTTATAATAATCATATATAGTTACTCATTACACCTTTATACCCATCCAATTAAGGTGGTGGTGGAAAAATAGATTACACCACGGTGTGGAGACGGTATTCCATACGTACGCACGCACGGTGATTTCATTTTTCCGTAAGATGGATAGAAGGTTAATTAGGATTGTTTCATATTTATAATAAAATATCAGTATGTAAGTAATACTGATGTTATTACTTTGTTACGAAACAACTAAAGAAGAAGAAGTTGAAGAAGAAAGAAATTGAAAAGATCGGTAATGGTTATTACCTCTTCTTTGAAACGCCTCTTTGAATCCTCCACTTAGGGAACTAAGATTGGACTTTGAAGAAGACCGGGACCTCTAGAATTATTCTAGGGAAGTGGAGAAGGGATTTTGGAAGGGGTTGGCCGAGCCTGAGTGCTCAAATTGGTGTGAGGAGGAGGGGGAGGAGGTGTCCTTTTATAAGGAAGGAGGGGGGCACCTTAGGAATATCTCAAAATATTATTTTATATTAAAGTCAAAATCGGTTTATAATGGTTCAAAAGGGTATTATTTTGAAGCTAAAGTGGGTATGGGTCTAAATCCTATCAATCAATTTGATTTAGCCAAGTTTAGGGTATTATGTTATCCTTATCAATTAGATTTAACTCTAAGTTAAATAATTTAACTTTTACTGTGTCTTTTTGTTTTCTTTCACTATATGGTTAATACACTTACTATAACATTACAAACGAACCCCAAATTGTTTATTAGTAATATATATATCCTTATATAAGTCATTTGGCCGAACCTTAGATTTTTAGGAATAAAATAACAATTAATAATATAATATTTGATTTAAAAACTATTTAGTGTCAATTTTGACACTATTTTATATATGATTTTTGTGAAAGTCATAACAGAATTATATGTTCAAACCAAGTTGATTAAATCAATACTAATATATCATAGTAACCTATAAAATTAGTGTAATTCATAAAAAGTCTTAAATTACATTTATTTTGGTATTTATAATATCAATTATGTCAATATTTCATTAATAAGATAATTACTGCATCATCTTTGTGTCATAAATAAATTAACTTATTTGATGTCTAAAAATTACAAATAAAATACCATTATGTAGGAAATATTTTTAGATTTCTAATGAATATTTACAATCGAATTTATCTTATGTAAAACCCTATAGTAAAAATGTTTTAGTAAATATACTTTGATTTTAACTCTTTTAACTCTTCTTTGAATTAAATAATAATCAATGTCCTAATCTAATCCAAGTGGGCCTAAATGATAATATTTTACACTTAAGGTTGTTTTTGGTCGAGATACACTTGTCCAATAGAATTAGTACATGTGTTAGGGTAATATTAATATCATTCTTACCCTTAATTACCCTATTTACTTTTAACCGTGGTAAATAAAAGTAAAAAGTTACTATTCACCAAAAATTATTTTCATCTCATTGAACCACATTTTACTTACTGACATCAACCGTGTCTCTCGGATTTTTGAAATTCCATTCACAAAAGCGGTAAAATTATGTTTTATGAAAAATTCAGTTTTTTTAACTACCACTTAGTAGTTTCACTATTCATCAAAATTTGATGTTTTTCAGAATAATGCCAAAATTTCATCCTAAGTGATATTTCATATTCCGAATTCAAAAATGAAGTCTATTTTACCAAATTAATAACATAGAAGTTGCATTAATTAATTTTATAATTAAATCCCACTGTTAAAACAAATAGCGTGTTTTTAAGAAACAATATCTATCAAAAGATTGACACTTGTTTATGTCTGGTTTAAATGTGAAATTACATCCAATGACCAACATTGTATTAAATTGTAAAAATATATTATAAATATACTTTAAAACCACTCAAATTAATAATTTATTAATATTAATTATTTTGATTAAAAAAGTTGTTTTTAATTATAATTTAGTAATTTTCACTATTCATCAGAATATGAAAATTATCCGAAAGGTACCAAAATTTCACCTTAGGATAAATTCGATACTCCGAATCCAAAAATGAAGTCCATTTTGAGAGCTAAAATTTCTAAAATTTTAAAACGTGGTTATTACTATTCATAACGGCTAGTTATAATAATATTTTAATAGCATATCGTTGTTTAGTGAAACTCGGTATTGCGTACTACACACGCTATCGAGGAAGGTCGCGATTGCGTGCAAGGAAAGTCAAAGATGTGTGTTGTGCAAGCTCCTTTTGGTGTAGCGTAAAACACAAGGCATTAATAAAATTAAAAAGAATATTTTTCATAAAATCTCGGGCTGTTACATTCTACCCCTCTTAAAATGAATTTCGCCCCCGAAATTCGTCGGGGTTATAAATGGTTTACTATTCGAAAGTTTCTTTAATAGAAACCCACATCGTAAAAAGGAATAACAAAACTTGGCTTTAAAAACTAAAGTATGAAATGTAACGATTACCCAAATAAACTAATCACTGGGTTTCCACATAGGTGAAAATATGGATATGGAAGAGAAATCTAACCATCATGTTCTGATGGAGAGTGGTAGAGAACATGGCTATGGAAAAGCCAGCAATCACAAAGCCATAAATTTTTGACGATCTAAGGTACAATATGATTCATTAGATATAAGAGCACTAGGACAACATTTTTGGTTTTCAAGATCATTTCCCTAAAGTTGAAAATTGGATTTGAATAAATACTTACTTTATTTTGGTACAATCTCACTGTTGTTCATTCCTTGAACAATTTCCACTTTATCTCTTAAATAAATGAAGTTATTCGTGAAGTGTTAGCAGATCATGTGATAGAATGACGGGTCATTCCATCTGTCTCAAACAAAAGGTTAGCAAAAATTATATACATAAGTTGATCTATTGTGAGATTAATCATATATGGTTCCTAAAATGGACTTATACTTCATATATCGTACTAATTAATAAAATAAAACTAGTTTCTACTAAACAGGGACTTCCTGTAGGCCAGTGGTAGGCGATAAAGGCCAGTCGCACTTCGGTTGTGGGTTCGATTCCCATAGCCTTGTCCGACGCGATGGGTTGTCGCCCGTCCTGTAGGTTGTCCTTTTTCTAAAACTACATTACTATAACATCCCATCAGTAATATCGAAAAAAGAACTTCTATCCTTAAACAATACTATTTTATGTCCAACATAATCCATTCTAGTCTTTAGGCTTATCCATAATACTGCAGTCCACTTTCATAACATAGTGAAAATGATTACCAGAGATTTAATACCATTGTTGAACCCCATATATCATAAGATATGTTTTGTTGGTCACATTCCAAACATTCAAAGTCCTTAATCATGTATTCTCTTGAATACCCATTGAACCTTAGTGAAAACTTGAATGCAGTTAAAAGTTAACACTTTCCACATACCAAAATCCTCAAAATTCTATATACTCAAACCATGATATCACTTAGTCCTTATATCAATCATGAGCTCATGAATACAATCAAACATCTCATTATCTTCTTATCCTTTCATTATGCGCATATCATCTACTTTACAAAAGTATTTGAATAACCTTTCATGGTTACTGGTACCATTCATCATACACTTTCAAAACTTATGGAAAGACAACAGTATAACAATCCTTAGATGTCTCTTTATTCCATGAGATTACTTATACAACATTACACATGATAAACATGTAATCATTCCACTACATTCTTAAACCATTGACCGAGCTTCAACAATTCTTTCATCTCACATATCATTTGTAGTTTCTTCATCATCATCAACATAAATACTTCCCATACGACCATACTGATTCTCTTCATGAGACTTTCCCTTAGGGCATTGGTTTTCATAATGCCCGTACATTCCACATTTAAAGCATTTAACCATTGTTGATGTCGTAGCAATACCATTATCCTCATCCATGGTGTTAACTGAACCTTTTCCTTTGCACTTACTTGCTTTGTGTCCTTCTCTTCCACACCCAAAGCATCTTCCAGTTCCTTTGAAACATTCTCCTTGATTCCTCTTCCCACATGATTTACATAGGGGAAATTGAACTTTCTTTCCTCTATAATCATTATGAAACTCCATCTTTCTCTTATTAGCCGAGTCAGGAAACTTACCAAATTTTACTTTATTGATCATATTATGAGATTGCTGATTCGGCATAATAATGATGTTTGGACTTCCAAATCCCATTTCATTATGAAGAATATCATTCCATTGTCCATCATATCCTCCATTATTGTGAATCATCTTGTTTCCAGCCATTTTCTAAAACCCAAAAAGAATAGTGTGAGAGGCAAAAATCATGCTAGGGAAAACAACATAATAAAGGGGGAGTACCTTAAATATCTAACATCTTAGGTTTAATTCTATGATCGTTAGCGTAATCCTAGTACTATAACCTATACGTATACTTATCCTTAGGGACATCCCTAGACATACCTTAGAAATAACTCTAGGGATCTCACTAAAGTTCTCGCATCCTAGTTTCCAAAGGTTGACTAAACCTTTCCTCTGATACCAAATGTAGAGACTCGAAGCTTGACGTACATGGATATTACATTAATTTTGCGGAATACTTAGTACATAACAAAACACACACACAAGGACCGTAATAGTTTAGTGTCTTTGGAAACTCGGAGTATAATCTTCTAATCGTGGTGAAAGATCTTCAATATCTCCCATAAAGATCTTCTTTTTTTTTCTACCTAAAACCTTTCTTTATATCCTGGGGAAAAGAAAACATAAAAGGGGGATCTCAAATGCTTAGTAAGGGTAAACAAAAGAAATATCAATCACATAATTTTCATAAGAACATAACATTTTTGGAAATCTTAACCTGCAAAAGAGAGCATAATTTCATAACATGGGGTAAATCATAGTAGTGAAATGTAATCACAATAATCATAACTTAAAACATGAAACTTTGTGGCATACACACATAATCATAGAGAATCATTTCTTGTTAGTCAAGACTCATCGCCAAGACTATCTTAGTGGACAAAGTCCCTTTCTGAACCGAGTCACCCTCGTTTCAGTCCTGTTTCACTGAACCGGTATAACCTACCATTCCAGCCATGTCTATCTCATGAGATATAAAATATTTAACCAATGAATTGTAGGGAGATATAGGTCCCACCCATCTCATAATGATACCATTCTTATGTGTGCCACAAAATCATAAACCATAAATCATAACATAACCCATGTAATAAAAATGGGAATCTTAAACATCGTGACATCATAAAAACAATTCATATCAGATAAAGGAATTCATAAAAATATTTCCATCACAACATAATAAAATCCATGTAATAATAGGGATAGAAACAGAACCCTATATTATCTTAGATGGAAAATAATTTTGATAAAACTCTTGAACTCCATTCTTGAGGAAAATATCCTTTCTGCTTCAAAAACAATTTTCCTTTCTTAACATGTCATACAACTTTAAACTAAAAGAATTTGATTAAAAATAAACTTGAAAACTTGTAATGTAAGCTTCTTGGAAATAATGTTTTAAAAATCCATTCAGGTTGTATAAGTTAAAAAAAACATTCTTTGTACTTTTGTCGGAAAAGTCAAAAAGTACCTCGTACGAAAAATGACAAAAGATTCCTTTCACATCTTTTACTAAAAACTCATCAAAGGGTAAAATTGGATTTAAACAATTGTATAACTATGGAAATAATATTACATATTGAGGAAACATGGATGTGGTTGATAAAATACAACCCAGTAAATGCCAAAGTAAAAACAATCTCGGATAAAAATGAGATTGTGATATTTTCCCTTACCTTAGGTCCGACTTGCTTTGTACGTGTCCGAACCTCCTGTATAATGATTTAAATAATGTTATTGACTTATTAAAGAATCATATTCATTGTTATGATATCATATATGGTTCTCTTATGGCTTTATATTACCCCGTCTTTTGTAAATTCATGTTAAAGTAGCATTTTGGGTAAAATCGTCTCATTTTTCGTTCGTGTTTTTAACTTGTAATTATTAATATGATTACTTGGATCATGATTACTTATATCCAGAATGTAAAACATGATTTATATATAATATATATTCAGAATATACATATATATATAATATATAGATAATGGAATGAAATACATCGTTCATGGAGACGGTAGTCCGTACGTACGCATGAACGCTGTTTTCGTTTCCTTATTGAATTGAATGGAATTAAGTAGATGAAATACATATAAATATACATAAATCCAGTATCATTATTATGTCATATATTTCATTAGTACTTATTATATATGCTTTATAATAATTCATGAATGGTTAATGTGGAAAATGAATCTCATCACGTCGCGGAGACGGTAGTCCGTACGTACGCACGAGCGATGATATCGTTCCCATGGTCGTGGAATTGTGTTAAAGTGTATGTATACTATTTCAGTATCAATATAAATTTATAATAATCATATATAGTTACTCATTACACCTTTATACCCATCCAATTAAGGTGGTGGTGGAAAATAGATTACACCACGGTGTGGAGACGGTATTCCGTAAGTACGCACGCGCGGTGATTTCATTTTTCCGTAGGATGGATAGAAGGTTAATTAGGGTTGTTTCATATTTATAATAACTTATCAGTATGTATGTAATACTGATGTTATTACTTTGTTACGAAACAACTAAAGAAGAAGAAGTTGAAGAAGAAAGAAATTGAAAAGATCGGTAATGGTTATTACCTCTTCTTTGAAACGCCTCTTTGAATCCTCCACTTAGGGAACTAAGATTGGTATTTGAAGAAGATCGGGACCTCTAGGATTATTCTAGGGAAGTGTAGAAGGGATTTTGGCAGGGTTTTTCCGAGCTTGAGTGCTCAAATTGGTTTGAGGAGGAGGGGGAGGAGGTGTCCTTTTATAAGGAAGGAGGGGGGCACCTTAGGAATATCTCAAAATATTATTTTATATTAAAGTCAAAATCGGTTTATAATGGTTCCAAAGGGTATTATTTCTAAGATAAAGTGGGTATGGGTCGAAATCCTATCAACCAATAGGATTTATCCAAGTTTAGGGTATTATTTTATCCTTATCAATTAGATTTAACTCTAAGTTAAATAATTTAACTTTTACCGTGTCTTTTTGTTTTCTTTCACTATATGGTTAATACACTTACTATAACATTCCAAACGAACCCCAAATTGTTTATTATTAATATATATATCCTTATCTAAGTCATTTGGCCGAACCATAGATTTCTAGGAGTAAAATAACCATTAAAAATATAATATTTGATTTAAAAACTATTTAGTGTCAATTTTGACACTATTTGATATATGCTTTTTGTGAAAGTCATAACAGAATTATATGTTCGCACCAAGTTGATTAAATCAATACTAATATATCATAGTAACCTATAAAATTAGTTTAATTCATAAAAAGTCTTAAATTACATTTATTTTGGTATTTATAATATCAATTATGTCAATATTTCATTAATAAGATAATTACTGCATCATCTTTGTGTCATAAATAAATTAACTTATTTGATGTCTAAAAATTACAAATAAAATACCATTATGTAGGAAATATTTTTAGATTTCTAATGAATATTTACAATCGAATTTATCTTATGTAAAACCCTATAGTAAAAATGTTTTAGTAAATATACTTTGATTTTAACTCTTTTAACTCTTCTTTGAATTAAATAATAATAAATGTCCTAATCTAATCCAAGTGGGCCTAAATGATAATATTTTACACTTAAGGTTGTTTTTGGTCGAGATACACTTGTCAAATAGAATTAGTACAGGTGTTAGGGTAATATTAATATCATTCTTACCCTTAATTACCCTATTTACTTTTAACCGTGGTAAATAAAAGTAAAAAGTTACTATTCACCAAAAATTATTTTCATCTCATTGAACCACATTTTACTTACTGACATCAACCGTGCCTCTCGGATTTTTGAAATTCCATTCATAGAAGCGGTAAAATTAAGTTTTATGAAAAATTCAGTTTTTTTAACTACCACTTAGTAGTTTCACTATTCATCAAAAATTGATGTTTTTCAGAATAATGCCAAAATTTCATCCTAAGCTATATTTCATATTCCGAATTCAAAAATGAAGTCTATTTTACCAAATTACTAACATATAAGTTGCATTAATTAATTTTATAATTAAATCCCACTGTTAAAACAAATAGCGTGTTTTTAAGAAACAATATCTATCAAAAGATTGACACTTGTTTATGTCTGGTTTAAATGTGAAATTACATCCAATGACCAAAATTGTATTAAATTGTAAAAATATATTATAAATATACTTTAAAATCACTCAAATTAATAATTTATCACTATTAATTATTTTGATTAAAAATGTTGTTTTTAATTATAATTTAGTAATTTTCACTATTCATCAGAATATGAAAGTTATCCGAAAGGTACCAAAATTTCACCTTAGGCTAAATTCGATACTCCGAATCCAAAAATGAAGTCCATTTTGAGAGCTAAAATTTCTAAAATTTTAAAACGTGGTTATTACTATTCATAACGGCTAGTTATAATAATATTTTAATAGCATATCGTTGTTTAGTGAAACTCGGTATTGCGTACTACACACGCTATCGAGGAAGGTCGCGATTGCGTGCAAGGCAAGTCAAAGATGTGTGTTGTGCAAGCTCCTTTTGGTGTAGCATAAAACACAAGGCATTAATAAAATTAAAAACAATATTTTTCATAAAATCTCGGGCTGTTACAACCCCACCTATGAAGGCCATGAGGTATGATATCTTTTAATCGGTCCCTTTTCCATCATCAGCCATCAATAATTTAGGAAAATAAAATTTGAAGATGGTGAAGTGATCTTATAGATCGTCCTTGATCCAAACATATTCCAATCCCAACTTGAAATTAAAACTTCCTACAATGTTTAGTTTCTCTAGGTGGAAGTTTGTTCTAGGTGGGGAGATGGGGTTTCAGTATTCTCATGCCCCCATGTGAGAGGGCACCTAGCTTTATAGGAAGTATAATTGTCGACAGACACATGAATAAAGTATCCCTTTTCTAATGTTCTGTTGTAACATGCATACCTTCTCCAGCCCTAGGATTTCGAGGTTGATGTGATTCCCCATCACCAATATCATTGTCATTATGAAGGTTATTAGTCGAACCCCCATGTGTGCATCCATTACTGGAGAATCTATACATAGATCAGTGTCAAGAGTGATCTATGAAACCAAATTATCAGTTGAGGAATTGTCTTGATGTTGCAGCCCCACTGTTTCCACTATCTAGCTTCTAGGATCGACCAGTAGGATCTCTCCTTGCCCCATTAGTACCCCCATGTACCAGTGTATGGCCTCACCGGTAGTTTATTTTCCACTTCTTCACCCTCATTGATCTCATATACCTGGAAATTCAAGAAATGACTAAACCATTTATTAGCATGGGAATCCCTTATCCCCAACATCCCTTTGTCAGTGCCCTACACTATTTCAAATAGCACCTTCACAAAACGTGGTTTCATTGATAATCTTCCCACACATTCTCTGTGGGGAGAAACTCATCATACATCTCCCCAAAAATCATTACTCTAGAGATCTAATGATGTTCCCAAAGCATAATTCCAACATCACCATGGTGGATATGGGATGTGTATGTCCCCTACAACCACCTACTTAGAATCTCCAACATAAACTCATATGGTTGGTAAAAAAGGAACCGGGAAGCTCATGCTACTTCAGAGAGGCTTTCCTACCTCATCTCTACTCCAAAAATCTATACAGGAAGCACATATCAAGAAAGACTATGGCCATTTAACCAAGAAGTTTCCACCATTTTGAGAATCTATGCTATCAGTACAACATTTCTACAAGTTCCTTAAGTCCTCCTGGATGATCATTTTATACTACAGCGGATACACCTCGCCCTAAAACATCTCCCCATAAACATTATTAAGGTGTTTATAGAGACAGTTTTTTGTGATGGATGATTGAACATTCTTGATGTTGCTATCCACAACCCTATTCCTCTATTATTTCCTTGGTATTCCTCTAAACTAAAAGGTTGGTTCATCACTAATGGTCAATAGAAGGAAGAAAACATCTCTTAAAATAAATCCATACTGCGGAAGCCTCATTAATTGAGGTTACTCTTTTTGGGCCTCTGATAGCATCCTAAGAATTGATTTTTAGTATGAGGTACTTTGATTGTTATCCATTATCATGATGTTATCCATCATTTCCATTCTCTAATAAAAATAAGCAAGGAATCCTCAAGTATCTTTTAGAGTGGCCATTGAGCTTGGGACATAGTTTTCTTTCAAGGAATGGTTCTAAAAGATCATTGAGAAGCTTGTTCATGGATCCTAGTTCATGGAAATCAATATAGAACTATCATAATATCTATGTAGAATTCGTGGAGAAAAGGAAGAAGTCTGGTTCACATATGATGCATTTGTAGAGAAAGTATCATTGAGGTTCTGCGATTCATGAAATGCAATCACTCTGGTTTTTCTTCTATTGAATTCAGGCACCTTAGTGGGACCCAACCTACACTATTTATAGGTGTGTGGTTGATGGTGATTCCTCATCCCTTTTTTTAGTGGTATCTTCATGCCAGTATAATGAGGAAGCACTATGAATGCCTTTCATGAAGGGGATCATATTGTAAAAAAAATTTGTGATTCTCACTCATAATCTATGCCTCATTTTCCCTTTAGCTCCCAATATGAGGGGGATAATTTTATGGCATTAAAATATGTTCCATGAATTTATTTGATGAATACACATCCTTTTAAAACAAAATCAATGACCAAAAAGACCCATAATAACTCTTAATGGGTTACTTTGTGAAGCCCTTTCAGGAAGACCCTTCCCCCACTGCAAATATGTGAGGTCCTGATAGAACGATCCACAAGTCCAATGGTGCTCTATGGCTGCACAACGTGTTGGTGCTAGGATTCATGAGTCACCTATATCCATATCTATTCATGAAGCCCACTTTTAGTCCTTTCACTACATATAGGCATCCTAAACCCCGATGACAATAAATACCCGGCTCATTCTGACCCTTGGATGATGGCTACATGGCCTTTCATCTTATGAATTATTCTAGATTTTTGAAGCATGTTGAGCATCACGATCCAACCCCAATATGGATCATACAAGGTATACTAGCTTCATGTAACACCTTTATCATGTTCTTAAATACCTCTACCTAAGTTGGGGATGAGTTTCTTAAATGAATTTTCCCTTCAGAAAGGAATAAATCTCTTAGGGGTACTTAAAGATACATGAAACATTATTGCCTATTCCTATGCCCTACTCCATTCCTAGTGCAACATTAGAATCCCATTTACCATTTCCTTTTTGTCACAGGTATGATAATTACTTTTTGTTGTCAGCATGGTAAAGCTAACAAGGACCTCATTACTATCCACTTCTCTATATCGTTGCACCTCATCTTTCTTATTCCACACCCCTCCCAAAAGAGCATGATTTTTGGTTATGTAAGAATAGGTGGTGAAGATTGAGTCCCCCATGACCACGCTTCATGCTGTAAAACTATCTTTCACCAACGTCCTTAGCACATGATGTTAAATTTTATTCTAACCCTATGAAAAGCACATGGGATTCCCCATTTATGATCATCATGGGATTCTATCTTCTCCTATCACCCACCATAAGTCTCCTATTCTGGGAACCTTCCTTACGTATTCCCCATTCCATTTATAGGATGATCTATGTATGGATCACATAGAATTAGATCTTCCTCACATGGAATGAGATCCTCCTCACATGGAATGAAATCCTCTTCATATATCTTCCATGTGTAAGCCCCACAACATTGTTTTCCAGTGCATCTTTTGTGACCCATGAATTATGTCTACTTATTAAACTTTTTTCTCACACCGAACATGACTCACATGGCCTTTGAGGATAGTAGTGACCATGAAATATAGCCTCCACTTATATGGGTCGCATCCTTGAATAATCCCCAACATGTCCAATAAGAATCCCACCTAGTGTAAGCCATATCATTCCCCTCTGAATGGGATTCATCCACATGTATTCCCCAACCATATACTCCACTTACACATGTCACCTCATCAATTATAATCCCCAAAACACTTATTGGACTACTTCGTCTTTGATTCCCAAACAATTGGAATACATAGGAAGCCTCTTTGCTGTCCAAATCCAACACACCCAACACTCCTTCCATTTCATCCATTATACCCTACACTTCATTCATATCCATCCTAATTTTACCCAGGCCACCACATCTCTGTGAGATTGTGCCACCCACATGGGAATCTCCTATGTGTATGCCCTATCCACTTCATCACCACTTCTAGTATCACCTGGGTAGCTCACAAGTGTAATCCCCCACATAGTCTAACCCAGAGAAATCCACTTCTATGGGAATATCACGTGTGTAATCCCCACACCATCCATCAAACTACATGGGTTTTCATCTCTATCTTCTATACATAGTATGTAGGTTAAATCCTTGAGGTTCAATCCGAACCAATGGTAAACATTGGTTCCCCCCTCCAAGGGGTGAACATCTCTAGTCCACCTTCAAGACTATTTTGATCAGCCTTCATGGTTTGAAATATTCCCTTAATGGGACACACCTCATGGATTCTCCTCCATGTGGAGTTCTGATCTATCCATCTAGTAAACCTTTTATGTGTGCGCTCCTAGGTATATACCTCCACAATCCTACTCCATATAGAATTTCGATCATCCCCATTCCATCTCTATAAGAAATTAAACTTGTGACTGTTCTCATGATGCTTCATTATGTTAGACATTGGATGCCAGAGGTGAAAGAATTGGCAGAAATGTGACCATGTGGTCAGCTACCTCTTTCTAAATGTGGGATTCCTTAGGTTGAATCCTTGTATGATATGTCATAGACATCAGATACCCCATGATTGACATGGGATGCCTCAGGTTCCACACTTGAGATCCCCCTATAAAGGTGACCAATGTTCCAGCATCCAGACATACCAGTGATTCACAACGTGTCTATTCTCTAGAAGAAAGGTTTCTTCTCTATCAAGACCCCTTCCAATGTCTAGATAGAAGAAGTGTAATTAAATGGAATCCCTAAATATATTCACCATGAATTAGATTCATAAACACATATTAATCTTTGAGGGTTCCTAGAATAAGTGAAGTGCACCGGGGATGAATCCATAGAAGGAGGAAAAGACATCCAATCATCCCATTTCAATAATGTAGAAGACATATCCAATTAAGTGATGAATTTTCACCACTTTTGGAATGTTGGAATGTGGGATAACAATATAATGATAGATTTTCACACCGGAAAACCGAGCTGGGGTGCCCCAATAGAAGCATTAGAAATCGCACCATGTATGAGTTCTATTGAGAACCCAACTTCATATTTTGGTTGAATACTAAGAATTTTTTTTTCAAATTCATAAAAAAACTACCAAAAAATTCGAATAAAATCAATTTTTAGTTTATCCTCCAACCATATGAGATAAACTCTCTACTTGAGTAGGAATCAGAACCCATAAAATGGATGTGATTTACATATGAAGTTCTAATTTATCTCACACTAATAAATGATCATAGGTTTGTTTGGATTTTAAAACCTAAATTCCCTTACATGGAAAATAATGTGAGATTTATTTAGTGAAATCCAATATATTCCGAATATAACATCAAATTCAACCATATTAAGAATTATTGTTTTTTAGAAATTACATTATCACAAACTTCAACTGGAGATGAGTCATATACATGAGATAAAGTCATCATTCTATTAAGAGTTTTCATTAAGTATTATACATCTAATTTTTTGGGTGGAATATTTATACACCTATTAAATTTTTTAGATATGATAATATGGGTAGATAAAATGTCAAATAATACATTAATAGTTCTATATTGGATGGTAAGTGAACCTTTCCCAATTTCATTATCTCACCCCTCATCATAAAAATTTATTGCATGTGATTTCCCCTTATATGTTGTAACGCCCCGAACCCAGTTACCCAGAGTCGGTGAATTATTACATAAAATTGGCATGATCACAAAAAATAAAGTCTCTAAAGACCAATTAGTTTATTAGTCTTAAAAATACTAGATATATTCATAAGTCTTACATTACATCATAAAGTAAAAAAACAACAACAAAATATTGTCTTCATATCCCCTCATACTATCTCTATAGGTCATTCATAAATTAATTCTTCACATCCTGGGAAAAATAAAACATTGAAAGGGGTGAGATTAGATGCTCATTAAGGATAACAATATAGCAGAAACATTCATAGATATGTATAAACATTTAAGGCAATGTATTACTAAAAAAACCTTTTAAACTTGAATTTCATCATAATATGGAAAAGATGAAATGAAATAATGCCATTCACATATTTACATGGATATGATACAAGTTTAATACCCACATGAATGATCAATAACCACTTTCATAATGATGGAATGCATAATTTCAGACTATCATAACCACATAGTCAAGGCCTTATGCCAAGACTACAAATACGATTTTTTCAAGGCCTTGTGCCAAGTCACTAGTTTGTCTCATGAGACCTACCGATGCATCGAGGAGCTATAATGGGCTCCACCAGTCAATTAATAAGTCCAATTCATTCCTCATTTAAAAATTTTGAAACATAACATAAACATTCGTATTAAAACTAGCATACAAAATGTCAATACTTTATCCACAAACCACGAATGGTGTAAAAAAAGCACATCCACAGAAAAAAATAAATCATTAGATACAATATGGAAGATTTTATTGTATCAGATTAACCTCAATCAGGAATAATGAAGGATATTGACATAGATTAAATTAATCATCAAAACTATTAGAGAGAAATATCCCCCTTTTTCTTGAAATCATTTAAAAGTCACATTACATTACAAAGAAGCTGTTCTAAAATGGATTTTTGAATCAAAGTTCCCCATACCACTTTGAAACATTTAAAAGGAATTTTAATTTTAAAACATTAATTTCAATATAAATAAATCCTTAAAACCATTTTTAAAACATGGAAATTAATGAGAATGATTTAGAAGAATAAATCTTTAAAACATTTAAAAATGCCATTTATGTAGTGTTTCTAACCAAAATAGAGACACTTGAATACAAATAATTGAGGTAATAAAAACATTTTAATATCATGATAATAAAGGGATTCATGATATACTATGTCAAAGTACATTATATACACCATATAAAAGTGATTTGGTGTATATCAACAAAGAAGTCTCAATGGAATGTAAATTGAGATGAAATCTCTTATAAAGACTATATACTTAGGTTAAGGATAAATAAATGAAATAATTATGTGAGAAAAATATAAATACACTAAATATGATTGGATATTTAGTGTAAATCAGTCATAGTAAATTCACACATATTCTTGTAAAAACAACACCAATGAATTGGATATTTGACTCAACAAATGGAGATTGAGATAAAATTACTCTTTTCAAGTTCATATTGATGACTTGAAAATTTATCAATGGAGTGATTATGTGTATCAAAATTATATCCAGGGAAAGTTGAGTGGAAATTATGACATAACCAAATAAATAGTGATTCCACACATAATCTTGGAGTAAAATAATCAATGAAGTATGCATAAAGTTGAATGAATTGAAACTGAAATTTCAAATTCCCTTATCGATTTGGTAAATTAAGAAACATACACCCATGAAAGAAGGATAATACAATGATGATGTAAATATCCATAAATTAATGTATATTACACAATGAATACTATCATGGGCATTACACACACCACATGCAATAAATATGTGGTGAACAATGGAAATCTCATGAAATTATACGTGAGATAAGAAACCCCTTACATTGAACATTTTCCATGGACGAGGGTAGGTTATCCTCTTTTATAATGGTTAAATAATTGTTATTTAATTATAAAATAATAATATACATTAATATGATATCATATATGATCTTTTAACATTGATTTATTAATAATATCTTAGTATTATCGTTGCTTTTGGTGTTAACATACTCATTTTATTTTATATGTTTTGTTACATAAGTCATGTTTTTTTTGAATAGGTTGTATATTATTCATATCCAGAATGATATCAAGTCCATAAACCTTATTTTTAATCAAAAAATTAGAATTATACTTGAATTGATATGATGGGGAATGAATCTCATCACATTCGTGGAGACCGTAGTCCGTACGTACAAAAATATATATAATTGGATGGTATATCATATATATAGAATAATTATCATGTTTTATTTATTATTTACATGAATTAAACATCATTATTATACCCATACAAATAATAATGTATTGAATAACAATTACACCACGACGTGGAGACGGTAAGCAGTACGTACGCACGTGTGGTGGCATGTCATTCAAAGGATGGATAGAATACTGAATATGGTTATAACATATTTATAATAACATCAAAATATTTAGAACATACTGGAGTTATTATTTTAGAATGTAAATGACAAATAAATAAAAAGTTGATGAAGAAAGGAACTTGAAAGAGGGTGGTGAAAACATTACCTCTTCTTCAGGTTCTTCCTTTTGATTTGATCAAAAGGGATCCTTAGATCAGCTTTATGATCAAAATAAGGCCTCTATGTTGAATTTAGAGAAGTTGAGAGAATATTTTGGTAGGGTTTGGCCAAACCAAAATTCTTTGAAGGTGTGAATAATTGGTTAGAAGTGGTGTCCTTTTATTAGGGGGGGAGGGGCTCTTTTGGAAAAACATAAAATATTATTTTATAATAAATTCATATTCGGTTTCAAATTGATTCAAAGTGGATTATTAAAATTATAATTTGGTTATGGGTCTAAATACTTTCATCCAATAGATTTTAGATAGTTTTGTTTCATTATATTAACCTTATCTTTTATTTTTCACTCTTAGTTAATTAATTTGACATTTACCATGTCACTTTGTATTTTTATATTATATACTTAATAAACATTCTATATACATCCAAGAGACCCCCAAGTGGTCCATTAATGATACACCTATCGCGATATAAGTCCATTTGTCTGAACCTTAGATTTTTAGGAATAGAATATCAATTAATAATATAATACTTGTTTTAAAAACTCATTTATGTCAATTTGACAATATTCAATAACTTATTTTTGTTATATTCCTAACTAATTTATTAATTGGAAAAAAATAATTTAAGCAATACTAACATGTAATATTAAAAAAAATACTTGGATGTCATCAAAACTTCAAAATTATATTTATTTTAACATTTATAATACCAATTATTTGATTCTTTCATTAATAAGGAAAATATTGCATCATTATTGTGTCATAAATATATTTAATTATTCAATGTCTAAAAATTTTAAATATAACACCATTATGTATTAAACGTTTTATATTTCTAATTAATATTTATAGTCAAAAATATAACAATTATAACCCTATGTAAAAATTTTTTTGCTAAAAGATATATGCTTTTGTCATTTTTTTATTTACTTTAACTTAATTAATATAAGGTTTCATTATCACTTACAAGTGGATCCATGGGGTCCCAAAATAGACCCAAAGATGCCCAAGATATGACATGTATCAACCAATAGTGTTATGACACGTTTTAGGGTAAATTAATATTATTATAATATCATTTTTTAACCTTATTTACCGGATTTACCCATTAACCATTGTGAATAAAATATTTACCGAAGTAATTATTCAAAATGTCTAAAAATAAGAGTTAACTATTTACACAATTTATACATCCTGATTCCAAATATGAAATCCATTTTTCCAATTTCAAAACATATAAGTGGAAGAAATTAATTTAAAAGTAATTCCTGCTGTTAAAAAAAAGCCTGTTTTTAAGAAATAATAACTATCAAAAGATTGACACTTGTTTATGTCTGGTTTAAATGTAAAATTATGTCCAATGACCAAAATTGTATTAAATGGTAAAAATATATTATAAATATACTTTTAAACTATTCAAAATCATAATTTATCACTATTAATAATTTCGATTAAAAAAGTTGTTTTAATTAAAATGTAGATATTTTTTTATTCATCAAAATATGAAAGTTATCAGAAAAGTACCAAAAATTCACCCTAATCTAATTTCGATATTCTGAATCCAAAAAATAATTCCATTTGGAAAGATAAAATTTATAAAATTTCAAAACAGTTTGTATTACTATTTATAACGGCTTGTTTGATTGGTCGTGGTGTGTGTTAGAACTCGAAGTTGTGTATAATACACGCTACTGTATTATTCAAAGAGAAGTGTACCATGGAAGCTTGGGGTGTTACATTGTCCCATACTTCAAATAATTTCATCCTAAAAATTTATAAAATTTGTCTTTGAAATATAATGGAAAGTCCCACATCGAAAAAAGAGTCAATAAAACTATAACTTTAAAAGAAAGAAAGAGAAGTACAAATGTCACCCGAGATAGCCTATACTAGGATTCCATGTAGAAAAACATTGATATGGATGATAAACTAAGTGTCAAGTTTTGATGGAGAGGGATAGAAAACATGATCAGGAGAAAGTTAACAACAAGAAAACCAAAAACTTGTGATGGGACAAATGGTCATTAGTTTCCCAGTAGGAAAAGTAAATGGACAGCATTTTTTTGTTTTAAGGTACATTACATAAAGATAAGTAATTCATTACTGATATTGAATAAGGACATAAATAGATATACTTAATGTTTAAGTATAGTTTCATTCTTTAATAAATTTTTACCACTCACTCATTTTTTTAAACGATGAGTATTCACGAAGAATTGGTCACACTAGAAGAGCTAGAATAATCTTCTAGAGAATCACAAGATCTACAAAGGATAAACTATATATTTAGCTAACCTTTAGAGATTAATAAAAACCAAAATGGTTAGTATAAGATATAAGGATCCCCCAAAAGGATATTCCTTTAGAGAAAGAAACCCTAATATTAATTTCTAAAATTAAACCAACAATACCCCAAAGTTAAATAAATATCATTCAATAAACAATTGTCCTTAAAATCATTCAATATAATCAAAACTATTATTGAAACCCAAAACTTATAAGAATTTGGTTATGTAGTCTTCTACATTAAATTGTGTCTCCAAATGACATCAACTACTATTAAATTCACATACATAAAAGTAATTAACTTTATCACACATTCTCTATTATAGGTTAGTAATTTTCATAAACAACCCAAATCACTATAAATCCACAATAAAAATGTAGATAAAAATCCATCATTACTCCTCACATAAAATCTCATAGTATACTATTTTCCTTGGGCATATAGTGTTCCCAACAAACCTAACATCTTCCAAAATAACATTTATCACTTAATCACCAAATACTTTTCCTATACTAAGGGTATTTATTTCATAAGACATAAGATCCCAAATCAAATTATTATCGATAAATAAAACCATTTAACAAAAAATAATAGTCACACTAACCAAGGACTTCACATAGTCCAGTGGTAGGCAATAAATCCCAATCGCACTTTGGATGTGGGTTCGATTCCTATAACTTTGTTCGACGCGATGGGATTTCACACGGTCTGCATGTTGTCCTTTTTTAAAAAGAACTATATTTTATAAGCTTACCAAAATGAGATAAATTCTTTAAAATAACCATAACATAATTTAACCAAAAATTTTATCTCATACCTTGCATTTTCATCCCAAAATATAATAACTTGTAATTTCCACAAACCCAAAGATCATATAAAACCAAATGGTTATTTATAACTATATCCACAAGAGAAAATATAAGTCTTCCTAAAATATCATTCTCACATGATAAATTACAGGGTTACACATATAAGAGAAAATTCACCCAAAGTAATCTCAACAACAAAGAGCACTAATTCCTTTAAACATGTTTCCATCCATTTATTTCCTCATAGGTTCTTCTTTGACCATGAGGTTATCCTGTAGAATAGGGAATTCACTCGGGTAATGTATAGGTCACTTACATTTACGGAAAATGATTGGAAATGGATTCTTAGGACCATTTTTATTTTCATCCATAGTACTCTTAATTTTTCTTTGGTAATTCTTCACTTTATGTCCTTCTTTCCCACACGTAAAGAATTTATTTGTTCCTTTGAGACACTTTCCTGGGTGTCTCCTTCCACATTTCCTGCATGATGGAAATTTAGGATTCTTTTCTCCATGGTATCCACTGCTGGAGCTCCTATCATTCATCACCTTTCTCTTCTTTCTTGAGTCCAGGAATTGGTTAATATATATATTATTGATCATATTTTTGGAAAACTGATTTGTTGTGAACACGATATCTTTTACGCCTATCAACAATCCATTATTTTGTTATTTCCACCATCGTTCCAACCTTTTACATCATTCTCAAAGTTACTATGACTTCCTTGGACTCCATCTATTTACTAAAACTAGAAAGCATTGTGTGATTAAACGTAGTCACAAAATCATTTAGAGAATATCATGTCCCCATAATCTCAATTTGAAACACATTAGGATTAACCATGGTCATTTACTCTAATATTATATTAAAATACTACAAATTGGATTGTAAAGAAAATGTAAATTCTCCTAAGAATATCCCCCAGGAGTGTTGTAACCATGAGTGGAGCAAGGCTCGGGGTCTTACACTAGTTCCTATTCGAGTCTAGCTCAAATCGATTTTTTAAGGTTTTACCCCTAGGTACATCTGTGCCAGAGCCGCCTCTACCTGGTCGTATCTAGACAGGTAGGTATTTCTTGGAACAATCACAAAATCTATACTATACCAAAATTCTAGGAAGTTCATCTATACTAATCCTCAAAGTCTATCTTAGGGATATGTGCTCTAATCAGAGTTTATCTAAATATAGTTTACAAGGATTGCACTAAACGTCCTCTGATACCAACTGTAATTCCCCGACCCTAATTACCAAGAGTCTGTGCATTATTACATAACATTTTCATGATCACAAAAGATAAAATCTCAAAAGACCGATTAGTTTAGTTTTCGTGGAAATACTAGATATATTCATAAGTATTACACTAAATCATAAAGTAAAAATACTACATCAACATCTTGTCTTCATATCCCCTCATACTATCCCTGTAGGTCATTCATAAATTACTTCTTCACATCTTGGGAAAAATAAAACATTGAAAGGGGTGAGGTCTGATGCTCAGTAAGGAAAACAATATAGCAAAAACATTCATAGATAAGAATAAACAATTAAGGCAATGTATAACTAAAACAAAAGCCTTTTAAACATGAACTTCAGCATAATATGGGAAAGATAAAATTAAATAATTCCATTTACTAATTCACATGGATATACTACTAGTCGAATAACCACATGCAATATCAGTAACCACTATCATAATGATGGGATGCATAATACCAGACTATCATAACCACATTGTCAAGGCCACATGCCATGACTACAAATAATATTTTTCAAGGCCTTGTGCCAAGACAGTAGTTTGTCTAATGAAACCTACCGATGCATCGAGGAGATATAGCGAGCTCCACCTATCACTTACTAAGTCCAATGCATTCAGCATATGAAATGTTTGAAAAATAACATAAACATTTATATTAAAACTATCATACGAAATGTCAATACTTTATCCACAAACCATGAATAGTATAAAAATATCACATCCACAGTCAAACATAACTCATTCGATACAATATGGAAGATTTTATTGTATCATATTAACCTCAATCGCGAATAATGAAGGATATTGACATAGATGAAAATAATCATCAAAACTATTAGAGAGAAATATCCCCCTTTTTCTTCAAATCATTTAAAAGTCACACTACATGTCAAGAAGCTGTTTTAAACTAGATTTTTGAATCAAAGTGTCTCATACCACTTTGAAACTTTTAAAAGGAATTTAAATTTCAAAAAATTAATGTCCATATAAATAAATTCTTATGCCCATTTTTAAAACATAGACATTTTTTAGAAATAATTAGAAGAATAAATCATTAAAACATTTAAAAATGATATTTTAGTTAGAGTTTCTAACCAAAAGAGAGACACTAGAATAAAAATAATTGAGGGAATAAAAAAATTGTAATATCATGAGAATAAAGGGATTCATGATCTACTATGTCAATGTACATTATATACACCATATAAAAGTGATTTTTTTATAACAACAAAGAAGTCTCAATGGAATGCAAATTGAGATGAAATCAATTCTAAAGACCATATCATTAGGTTACGAATAAATCAATGACATAATTTTGTTTGAAAAATATAAATATAATAATTTGATATTTATTGTAAATCAATCAGTGGACATTCACACATATTCTTGTAAAAACAACACCAATGAATTGGATATTTGACTCAACAAATGGAGATTGAGTTAAAATTACTCTTTTCAAGTTCATATCGATGACTTGAGAATTTATCAAAGAAGTGATTATGTGTATCAAAAGTATATCCACAGAAAGGGGAGTGGAAATTAGGACATAAGGAAATAAATAGTGATTCGACACATAATCTTGGAGTAAAATAATCAATGAAGTATGTGTAGAGCCAAATGAATGTAAATTGAAATTCCAAATTCCCTTATCGATTTTGTAACTTACGAAACATACACCCATGAAGGAAGGATAATATAATGATGATATAAATATCCATAAATTAAATTATATTACACAATGAATACAATCATCTGGAGTACACATACGACATGCAATAAATGAGTAGTGAACAATGGAAATCTCACGAAATTAAAAGTGAGATAATAAACCCCTTACTTTGTACGTTTTCCTTGATCAAGGCTAGATTAACCTCCTTTATAATGGTGAAATAATTGTTATTTAATTATGAAAGAATCATATACATTAATATTATTTCATATATGATCTTTTAACATTGATTTATTAATAATATCATATTATTATCGTCTTTTCGGGTGTTAACTTACTCATTTTCTTTTATATGTTTTGTTACATAAGAAATGTTTTTTTACAGATAGGTTATATCTTATTCATATCCAGAATTATATCATGTCCTTAAACATTATTTTTATTCATCAAATGAGATCTCTACTTGAATGGATACGATGGGGAATGAATCTCACCATGTTCGTGGAGACGGTAGTCCGTATGTAAACACGAGCGACAATATCATTATTTTGATATTAAAATAATATATAATTGGATTGTATATCATATATAAATAATCATTATCATGTTATATTGTTTATTTACATGAATTACACATCATTATTATACCCATAAAAATAATAATTTATTGAATAAAAATTACACCATAAAGTGGAGAGGGTAAGTTATACGTACGCAGGTATGATGACATGTCATTCAATGGATAGATAGAATACTGAATATGGTTGTACCATATTTATAATAACGTCACAGTATATATAATATACTAGATTTATTATTTTATAATGGAAATAACAAAGAAATAAGAAGTTGAAGAAGAAAGGAACTTGAATGAGGGTGGTGAAAACATTACCTCTTCTTCGGGTTCTTCCTTTTTATTTGATCAAAAGGGCTGCTTAGGGTGGCTTTCTGATCAAACTAATGACTCTATATTATAGTGAGGGAAGTTGAGAGAATATTTGGGCAGGTTTTGGCTGAACCAAATGGATTTTAAGGTGTGAAGAATTGGTTAGAAGTGGTGTCCTTTTATAAGGGGGACGAGGGGCTATTTAGGAAAAACCTAAAAAGTATTATTTTATAATAAATTTATATTCAGATTCTAATGTCTCCAAAGTAGATTATTAAAAATATAAGGTGTGGATGGGTCTAAATCCTTTCATCCAATATATTTTAGATAGGTTTGGGTCATTATATTAACCCTATCTATTAGTTTTAACTCTTAGATAATTAGTTTGACATTTACCATGTCACTTTGTATTTTTATATTATATAGTTAATAAACGTATTAAATACATTCACGAGACCCCCAAGTGGTCCATTAATGATACAAATATCATTATATAAGTCCTTTTAATTAACCATAGATTTATAGGAATAGAATATCAATTATTAATATAATACTTATTTTAAAAACTAATTTATGTCAATTTTGACACTATTTAATAATTGATTTTTGATAAATTCTTAACAACAATATTAATTAGAAAAAAAATCATTTAAGAAATAATAACATGTCATATTAATCAAAAAAATTCGTGTATTTCATCAAAACTTTAAATTTATATTTATTTTAACAATTATAATACCTATTATTTGATTCATTCATTAATAAGGAAAATACTGCATCATTATTGTGTCATAAATATATTTAATTATTAAATGCCTGAAAATTATAAATAAAATAAAATTATGTAGGAAATCTCATTTTATTTATAATGAATATTTATAGTCAAAAATATAACATATATAACCATATGTAAAATTTTTTTCTAAAAGATATATGTTGATGTCATTTTTGCATTTACTTTAACTAAATTAATATAAATTGTCATTATCACCTACATGTGGATCCACGGGGTCCCAAGATCAACCCAAAGATGCCCATGGTCGTAAATGTACCAACCAATAGGGTTAGGACACGTTTTATGGTAAATTAATATTATTATAATATTATTGTTTTACCCTTATTTACCGGATTTACCCTTTAACCATGGTAAATAAAATATTTACCGAAGTAATTGTTCAAATTTTATAAAAATAAGAGATACCAATTTACAAAATTTAGACATATAGATTCCAAATATGTAATCCATTTTTCCAAAATCAAAACACAGAAGTGCCAGAAATTAATTTTAAATTAATTCCCGTTGTCAAAACAAAAAGTTTGTTTTTAAGAAATAATAAATATCAAAAGATTGACACTTGTTTATGTCCGGTTTAAATGTGAAATTATGTCCAATGACCAACATCGTATTAAATGGTAATAACATATTCTAAATATTTTTTAAAACCACTCAAATTCATAATTTATCACTAATGATAATTTTGATAAAAAAAGTTGAATTTAATTAAAATTTAGAAATTTTCATTATTCATCAAAATATGAAAGTTATCTGAAAAGTACCAAAAATTCACCCTAAGATAATTTTGATATTCCGAATACAAAAATGAAGTCCGTTTTAAAAGATAAAATTTATAAAATTTGAAAAAGTGGGTATTACTATTCATAATAGATAGTTTGATTGGTTGTGGTGTGTGTTAGAACTCGAAGTTGCGTACAATACACGCTACTATATTATTCTAAGAGAAGCATACCATGGAAGCTTGAGGTGTTACATTCTCCCCTCCAAATAATTTCGTCCTTGAAATTTCTAAAATTGGTCTTGGGAATATAATGGAAAGTCCCACATCGGAAAAAGAGTCAATAAAAATATCACTTTAAAAGAAAGAGAAGTACAAATGTCACATGAGATAGCCTATACTAGGATTCCATGAGGATAAACATGGATATAGATGATAAACTAAGTGTCATGTTCTGATGTAGTGGGATAGAAAACAAGATCAAGAGAAAGTTAACAAAAAGAAAACCACAAACTTATGATGGGTCAAACCTTCATTAGTTTCCCAGTATGAAAAGTAAACGGACAACATTTTTTTTGTTTTAAGTTACATTACATAATGATGAAGAATTCATTTCTGATATTGACTATAACATAAAGAGATATACTTACTTTTTAATTAAATTTTCTTTCTTTAATAAATTTCTACAACAAACTCAATTTCTTTAAATGATGAGTATTCAAGAAGACTTGGTCACACAGGAAGAGCTAGAATAATCTTTTACAGAATCAAATGATCCAAAAAGGATAAACTATATATTTACATCATCTTTATAGATTAATCAAAACCAAAACTCTTAGTACAAGATTAGATGATCCCCAAAAAGGATATTACTTTAGAGAAAGAAACACTAATCTTAATTTCTACAATTAAACTAACAATAACCCAAATTTAAAAAAATACCATTCAATAAAAAATTGTCCCTAAAATCCTTCAATATAATCCAAACTGATATTGAAACCCAATACGTATAAGAATTTGGTTATGTAGTCCTCTACGTTAAATTGTATCTCCATATTAAATCAACTACTCTTAAAGTCACATACATAAAAGTAATTAACCTAATCACATATTCTCTATTATAGGTTAATCATTTCCATAGATAGCCCAAATCACTATAAATCCACAATAACAATGTAGATGAAAATATATCATTACTCCTCAAATAAAATCCCATAGTATTCTATTTTCCTTGGGCATATAGTGTTCCCAACAAAGATAACATCTTCCAAAATAACATTTATCACTTAATCACCAAATCATTTTCCTATACAAAGGATATTCATTTGATAATAAATAAGATCCCAAATCAACTTATTTTTTATCAATAAAATAATTTAACTAAAAAAAATAGTGACACTAACCAGGGACTTCACGTAGTCCAGTGGTAGGTGATAATTCCCAATCACACTTTTGTTGTGGGTTTGATTCCCACAGCTTTGTCCGACGCGACGGGTTGTCACACGGTCTGCGTGTTTTCATTTTTCAAAAAACTATATTTTATAACATTACCAAAATGAGATAAATTCCTTAAAATAACCATAACATAATTCAACCACAAATTTTATCTCATACCTTTCATTTTCATCCCAAAATATAATAACTTTTAATTGCCTCAAACACAAAGAACATATAAAAACAAATGGTTATTTATAACTATATCCACAATAGAAAAGATAATTCTACCTCAAATATCATTCTCACATGATAAATTACAGGGTTACACATATAAGAGAATATTCACCCAATGTAATCTCAACAACAAAGTTCACTAATACCTTTAAACATTTTCCATCTATTTATTTCCTCATAGGTTCTTCCTTGACCAAGATGTTATCCTATAGAATAGGGCTTTCACTCGGGTAATGGAAAGGTCCCCAACATTTACATCAAATGACTGTAAATGGATTCTTTGGACCATTTTTATTTTCTTCCATAGTACTCTTCATTTTTCCACAGCAATTCTTCACATTATGTCCTTCCCCGCACGTAAATAATTTCTTTGTTCCGTTGAGACACATTTCTAGGTGTCTCCTTCCACATTTCCTGCATGATGGAAATTTATTATTCTTTTCTCCATGGTCTCCACTGTTGGAGCTCTTATCATTCATCACCTCTCTTATTTGTTGAGTCTGAGAATTGGTTAATATATATATATATATTGTTGAATATATATTTTGAAAACTGATTTGGAATAAACACGATATCTTTTATGATTATCTACATTCAATTTTGTTGCACATTTCCACCATCGTTCCCACCTTGTACATCCTTCTCAACGTTACTATGACTTCCTTGGACTCAAACCATTGACTAAAACCAGAAAACATTGTGTGAGTATCAATAGTCATAAAATCATTTAAGGAATATCATGTCACCATATTCTCAATTTGAAACACATTAGGATTAACCAAGGTCATTTACTCCCATCTTATATTAAAATAATTCAAATTGGTTTGTAAAGAAAATGTAAATTATCTTAAGCATATCCCCCTGAAGTGTCGTAACCAAGAGTGCAGCAAGGCCCGTTGTCGTGCACCAGTTCCAATTCGAGTCTAGATCAAAGCGGGGTTTTCGGGTTTTACCCCTAGGTACATCTGTGCAAAAGCTGCCTCTACATGCTCGTATCGAGACAGGGATGTATTTCTTGGAAAACTCACAAAATATATACAATACCAAAATTCTAGGATGTTCTTCTATACAAATCCTCAAAGTCTATCATAGGGATATGTGTACTAATCAGATTTTATCTAAATCTAGTTTCCAATGTTTTTACAAAACTCTCTTTGATACCAACTGTAACCCCCCGACCCTAGTTACCCAGAGTCGGTGCATTATTACATAACATTGGCATGGTCACAAAAGATCAAGTCTCAAAAGACCGATTAGTTTTGTAATCTTGGAAATACTAGATATATTCATAAGTCCTACATTACATCATAAAGTAAAAAAAACTAAAAAAACAACTTGTCTTCATATCCCCTCATACTATCCCTATAGGTCATTCATAAATTACTTCTTCACATCCTAGGAAAAATAAAACATTGAAAGAGATGAGCTCAGATGATCAGTAAGGATAATAATATACCGGAAACATTCATAGTTAAGCAAAAACATTTAAGGAAATGTATAACTAAAACAAAAGCATATTAAACTTGAACTTCAACATAATATGGAAAAGATAAAATGAAATAATTCCATTTACTTATTCACATTGACATTATACTAGTCTAACAATCACATGAAATATCAATAACCACTTTCATAATGATGGAATGCATAATGCTAGACTATAATAACCACATAGTCAAAGCCTTGTGCCAAGACTACAAATAAGATTTTGTCAAGGCCTTGTTCCAAGACACTAGTTTGTCTCATTAGACCGACCAATGCATCAAGGAGCTATAGCAGGCTCCACCTATCACTTTCTACATCTAATGAATTCCTCATATGAAATGTTTGAAACATAATATAAACATTCGTATTAAAACTACAAAACGAAATGTCAATACATTATCCACAAACCATGAATGGTATAAAAACAGTACATCCACAATCAAACATAACTCACTTGATAAAATATGGAAGATTTTATTGTATCAGATTAACCTCAATTGAGAATAATGAAGGATATTGACATAGATTAAAATAATCATCAAAACTATTTTAGAGAAATATCCCCCTTTTTCATGAAATCATTTAAAAGTCACACTACTTGTCAACAAGACGTTTTAAAATGGATTTTTCAATCAAGGTGTCCCATACCACTTCGAAACATTTAAAAGTAATTTTAATTTTAAAAAATTATTGTCCATATAAATAAATCCTTAAAACCATTTTTAAAACATGGACCTTAATGAGAAAGATTTAGTAGAATAAATCTTTAAAACATTTAAAAATGATATTTTTGTTAGAGTTTCTAACCAAAAGAGAGACACTTGAATACAAATAATTGAGTTAATAAAAACATTGTAATATTATGAGACTAAAGGGATTAATGATATACTATGTCAAAGTACATTATATACACCATATAAAAGTGATTTGGTGTATAACAACAAAGAAGTATCAATGGAATGTAACTTGAGATGGAATCTCTTATAATGACCATATCCTTAGGTTAAGGATAAATCAATGAAATAATTATGTCTGAAAAATATAAATATAATGATTGGATATTCAATGTAAATGAATCAGAGTACATTCACACATATTCTTGTAAAAACAACACCAATGAATTGGATATTTGACTCAACAAATGGATATTGAGTTAGAATAACTCTTTTCAAGTTCATATCGATGACTTGAGAATTTATCAATGGAGTTATTATGTGTATCAAAAGTATATTCACTGAAATAGGAGTGGAAATTATGACATAAGAAAATAAATAGTGATTCGACACATAATATTGGAGTAAAATAATCAATGAAGTATGCGTAAAGTCGAATAAATGGAAATTGAAATTTCAAATTCCCTTATCTATTTGGTAACTTACGAAACATACACCCATGAAATAAGGATAATACAATGATGATGTAAATATCCATAAATTAATGTATATTACACAATTAATACAATCATGGGCAGTACACACACCACATGCAATAAATAAGTTCTGAACAATGGAAATCTCACGAAATTAAAAGTGAGATAAGAAACCTCTTACATTGTATGTTTTCCTAGGTCGAGGGTAGGATACCCTCATGTATAATGGTGAAATTATTGTTATTAAATTATAAAATAATCATATACATTAATATGATATCATATATGATCTTTTAACATTGATTTATTAATAATATCTTAGTATTATCGTCATTTCGGGTGTTAACTTACTCGTTTTCTTTTATATGTTTTGTTGCATAAGCCATTTTTTATGGATTGGTTGTATCTTATTCATATCCAGAATTATATCAAGTCCTTAAACATTATTTTGAATCATCAAATGAGAATTAGACTTGAATGGATATGATGGGGAATGAATCTCATCACGTTCGTGGAGACGGTAGTCCGTACATACGCCCGAGTGACAATATCATTATTTTGATATTAAATTAATATATAATTGGATGGTATATCATATATAGAGAATAATAATAATGTTATATTTATTATTTACTTGAATTACACATCATTATTTTACCGATCAAAATAATAATTTATTGAATAACAATTACACCACGACGTGGAGACGGTAATCCATACTTACGAACATTTGGTGACATGTAATTCAATGGATGGATAGAATATTGAATATGGTTGTACCATATTTACAATAACATCACAGTATATCGAAGATACTAAAGTTATTATTTTAGAATGTAAATAACAAATAAAGAAGAAGTTGAAGAAGAAAGGAACTTAAAAGAGGGTGGTGAAAACATTACCTCTTCTTCAGGTTCTTACTTTTGAATTGATCAAAAGGGATCCTTAGGTTGGATTTATGATCAAAATAAGGCCTATCAGTTGAATTTATAGAAGTTGAGAGAATATTTGGTCATGTTTTGGCCGATCCAAAAGGCTTTGAAGGTGTGAAGAATTCGTTAGAAGTGGTGTCCTTTTATAATGGGGAGGAGAGGCTCTTTAGGGAAAACATAAAGTATTATTTTATAATAAATTCATATTAGGTTTATAATGGTTCCAAAGTAGATTATTCAATGTCTAAGGTTGGGATGGGTATAAATACTTTCATCAAATATATTTTAGATAGGTTTGGGTCATTATATTAACCTTATCTTTTAGTTTTAACTCTTAGTTAATTAGTTTGACATTTACCAAGGAACATTGTATTTTTATATAATATAGTTAATAAACATACTATATACATCGAAAAGACCCCCATGAGGTCTATTAATGATATGCCTATGATGATATAAATCCTTTGACTGAGCCTTAGATTTTTAGGAATAGAATATCAATTAATATTATAATACTTGTTTTAAAAACTCAATTATGTCAATTTTGACACTATTCAATAATTGACTTTTGTTAAAGTCTTAACAACATTATTAATTCGAACCAAATTCATTTAAGCAATAATAACATGTCATATAAACCAAAAAAAATCGTGTATGTTATCAAAACTTTCAAATTATATTTATTCTAACATTTATAATACCAATTTTTTGAATCTTTCATTAATAAGGAAAATAATGCATCATTATTGTGTCATAAATATATTTAATTATTCAATGTCTAAAAATTGTAAATAAAATACCATTATGTATTAAATCTTTTTATATTTCTAATTAATATTTATTGTCGAAACTAGTACATATACAACCTTATGTAAAAAAACATTTCCTAAAAAATATATGCTTATGTCAGTTTTGTATTTACTTTAACTTAATTAATATAAAGTGTCATTATCACTTAGAAGTGGATCCATGGGGTCCAAAAATCGACCCAAATATGCCAATAGTCGGAAATGTATCAACCAATGGGGTTCAGACATGTTTTAGGGTAAATTAATACTATTATAATATTATTTTTTTACCCTTATTTACCGGGTTTACCCTTTTACCACGATAAATAAAATATTTTCCGAAGTAATTATTAAAAATCTATAAAAAAAGAGTTACCCATTTACAAAATTTGGACATCCTAATTACAAATAATGAATACATTTTTCCAAATTCAAAACACAGAAGTGGAAGAAATTAATTTAAAATTAATTCCCATTGTCAAAACAAAAAGCGTGCTGTTAAGAAATAATAACTATCAAAAGATTGACACTTGTTTATGTCCGGTTTAAATGTGAAATTATGTCCAATGACCAAAATTGTATTAAATGGTAAAAATATATTCTAAATATACTTTAAAATCACTAATATTCATAATTTATCACTGATAATAGTTTTGATTAAAAAAGTTGTTTTTAATTAAAATTTAGAAACCTTCACTATTCATCAAAATATGAAAGTTATCAAAAAAGTACCAAAAATTCACCCTAAGCTAATTTCGATATTTTGAATCCATAAATTATGTCCATTTCAAAAGATAAAATTTATAAAATTTCAAAAAGTGGGTATTTATATTCATAATGGCAAGTTTGATTGGTTGTGGTGTGTGTTAGAACTCGAAGTTGCGTACAATACACGCTACTGTATTATTCAAAGAAGAGCATACCATGGAAGCTTAGGGTGTTACATTTGTTGTCTTAAGAGTTTTATAACTTATATCTTAATCATTAACCATCATATTTGGGTTTTCATTTGAAACATTTTAGTGTGGGTGTTGTAATCTAATCATCTTTCTCTCTATTCACTTCATTAGATAAATTTGTACCCTCACTTCATTAATCAATTCCATAATGAATTTATTTCCCACACCTAAAAAAATTACTAATCCACATAAGAAAATTTCCACCATGTTTCCTTCTAAACTCTTATCATGAGGGAAAGTAAAAATTATTCTCTCCATGATTTTTATAGTTTCATTTAAATTATCTCTTCCTTTTCATGTCAAAACCTTGAGATTTAGGATTAACTCTGATCTCTATTTCCACCTTAAGATAACATCCAGAAATTTATTTAAATCAACTAAAGTCTCTTGTGAGACAACAACATTTGGATAATTTGTTTTAATTTAATGATGAATCAATTAACCTTACATTCAGGTTAAATGATAAATCCAGAAGTATACCTCACATGTCCTGTAAAAGAATCTTCATGGGAAACAATATTTTCATCATCCATAGGATTTAGATCAAGGAATTATTTATCCATTTTTATTTATATCATATGAGGTATGTAATTATTGAAAAATAATATCTAAAACTCATCCCACTTCATGGGGTCAATTTCATCATGTTCCCATGTATTCATTATGATATTCTACTTTTGATATTCTTACCTTTCCAAATGAACAAGATCTAGAATGACTCTTCCATTTTCCAAAAACTGTAGAATAGAAAATATCTTTTTAGTGGTAATGATTCACTACTCGTAAATTGGTGGATTAGTAGAAGCACTAAAAGAAGTTGGATATTTCCTCATAAGGGACTTGATAGAACTTTGTTCCCTCTTTTACTCGTTTGGAATATTAGCATGATTCAAAGCTGAAAAAAATTATGTGAGAAAATAATTGATATTTCTCATTCCAACTACAATAAAATTTGATTTATTAGGTATAAAATCATTGAATTTTACTTTTCACTCACCTTTAACATGGTTACTTCATGTTCCAAACATTCACTAAAACCAAAAGAAACATAGAGTAAGAGATAATAATCATATTGGGGAACCACATAATCATAAGAAAATTACATAAAGGATGTAGAAATCTTTACATAGTCTTTTTAATCAATGAAACATTAATCTTATCCTATTTCATTCATTATCATAATAAACATTACAACATCCTTATTCATCCTCAAAAACCAAAACATTTATCAACGATCCTATAACATCTTTTAGACTATGTTATGTATCATTAAATTATTAGTATAGAACTCTATCAAGTGTTTATCTATAAGTGTGAATAGAACCACCACCCACCCTTAGAAGAGGATGATATGATCCCCACCTTTATAGAATCTATTAATAGTGTATTTGGAGGATATTTTATCATGTTAGACATTATAATTAATATATAAAATATGGAATTAGATCACACATTTATGAATCAGAGGGTTCACAACCATCAATCATAGAAATAATGGTGCTCCCACATCTACCTTGGATAATTACAATGAGTCCAACTACTCTAATACCTTTCCTAGAAATTGGGAATGATATTTCCTACTCATAGAATCTTACATATCCTTCCCTTTCCCCGAAGTCTATACTAATTCAAATTCATGGTCTTTTAGGTACTATAAATATTACCTCTATCCCAAATTAAGATATCCCTTAGTAAAAATATACACAAAACAATTTTTTTAGGATAAATAAAATTACTCGCCAAAATATATTAATTCTAAATATTCAAGTAAAACACTACAAATTCTGTCTCTAAGTCATAGTTTACATAGTTATTTTCATTATTTATCAACTATCAAGATCCATCAGTAATCATCACCTCACACAAAATCTACACACACCAAAGCCCAAATCTAGATATGTTAAATAACACAGCGTACTAAACCCCATCTTGTTTAAACAATGATATGGGATAACTTTTCATCCTTGGTTTTAACTTCATAAAAAAATTATTGCACTCTTATAACCATAAAAATGATTCCAGTTTCAATTCAAGGTTGTTAATGGATCTAAAAAACATTAGAAATCTAGTACGACTCTCTAGTAATAGCCATCCTGCCTAAGGAATCTCTACACCTCCATCATTATCTTGGGTGGATCTCAAGATAGCACTAACCTGGTCTTCCTTGTGACCACAAATACCTCATCCTATGAGATAAAATTCCCTAGGATGTAAACTGGTTTAATAAAAAATTTACACTAAGAGAGTTTCATATATATTTTATTCCTTCAATGTACATCATGGTCCATCCTCATATTCTCTTAATGATCTAGCTCTATGGCTGAGTATATAATAATTTCAACAATAATGAACACCACATATCAATCTAGGAATTTTTGTAATATAAGTTTCCAGATTCCCATAAGCATGGTTTTGGTGTTCGTCATTTTGAAAGGCGTCACTATGTACACATAATGACCATAGAGACATAAGAAATTTTTCTTTTTCATATCCTCTACATGAACCCAAATGTATTGATAACCAAACCTGAGGAAAATATTTGAGTACCAAATTGACCCATAAACTGATCGATGAGGTCAATGATACTCAGTAGTGGATAAAACTCTTAATTAACACCGACATCATGTGGCTATAAGCCATACACAACCTCATACTCTCATCTAATTTCTTGGTGAATAATATTGGAGCTACCTTTGGGAATACACTAGGTCTGATACGGACTTTCCTATGAAGATCCTCCAACTACACACTAAGATCTTGAAACATATTTAGATATATACTATATAGTATTGAAGATACCATAGTAGTAAAAGGATGAAAATCAATGACAAAATAAACCTTCTGAAGAAGAGGTAAGCTAGGTACATCCTGAGAGAGAACATTCGGGTACTCCTCTACCACTATTATAATCCAAACATCTTATAATTTTATTGCACCAAGATTTATTCATAAAATACTATAGTAAATTGACTGTAATCACTGGCACAAGATCTCATCCCACTTTTTCTATAATTCCTTATCACCAATAAAGGAAACTCTTGACACGTCATCTTGAGTATACCACATCCTTTCTTGAAATTAATCAATCTAGGTAGGGATGTTAAATAAAGATTCTATACTGACTATGAATACGTCCATTTAGAAGTTATCTCCTCTTATATCCAAGTGACACTTATAGTAGAAAATTATTATTATAAAATCACCTTCATTATGGATCTCCAACCATAGAGGTGATGTCATAGGCTCTGCTAGAATATACAATTCTAAAACAATGGATAAGAAGAAGAAGCAATGGATCACACTTCTGACTATTATAACTAATAATAAAAAATACAAGAAATATATTAAACCGCATGTTTTTTTGGGAGCCTCTTCGTATTAAGCTCATCTACCTATAATTGAACGCATCCCTAGTATTGTGGTCATTGAACCCAACATAGACCACAAAGATGTGGGTATGGTGGTAAAAAGTCCTAATTTCACCCATCTCTAGTAACTATCTCCTCTCCTATTCCATGAAATCCATCCTATGGATCAGCCCACTCATGTAACTACCTTTTTCTCTATGGTTTGTATATTTCTTATCTGTCTCATATCGCATGATATATCAATTATTCAAACATGATGTGACCCTAACCCTTGAGGTGAAGTATTTTCTATCCTCTGAATGACATGATCCACTTTGAGATGTTTATTCTACAGATCACTACTTCTAATCATAAGTATGAAACTTCCATTTACACTATGATCCAAGATCCCTTCATCTTCCAATTTTGGAAGAAGACTCTAATACATAACGACTACAAACCTCACATGTCACCAGCTAGCCTTTAGTGTGAAATCACTCCAATACTAGGAATGTATCATACTCACTGGTGTGTGTAGGGATTTAAAGGGGCACTACTCCAACTTGAATATCTTGGTAAAATCCATGCTCAAACATCTACACACATAATTCTGTATCACAAACCATGTCAATAATATATTTTATGATTTTAGTAAACCTTGATGCATAATCAATGACTGTCATTCATCCCTATTAAAGCATAAAATGCTTTAAGATACACACTAATCATACAGTATCTAGGAAATAATCCAATCAGAAAATATGTCTCATCATGTTTCTGAGTTCCAATATTCACCAACTTCCTACTGATCCATTAAAAGGGGTAGTTGAAATCACAACTATCTTATTAAGTGGGGTATGTACTACAAGGAACACGTGGACCATTGACTCTAGAAACTATTCTATTTACTTTGGATATAGATCTTCCTGGAACATAGGAAGCATATGTGACATATCATCCTAGGTTCCACTGAAGTTTTCATCAAACCTTGTTGTCCACATGACATCAAGCAAGCCTCCACATACGCTAGAGTCTGCTGACTAGTAGAGAGGGCCTAAGGTGTGACTGTGGGGAGACAATTCCCTCATTTTAGAGTAGAGAATAATGGTTATAATAATGGATGGGTAGAAAATAGGGGAAGTAGTATAATAATCAATATGACTAGTAGAGGAAGATAAATATAATAAATCATGTAACAAATAAACATCCCATAAACTAGAAACTATATAAAATACAAAATGATGATGTCATTTTGTAACACCCCGAGCTTTTATGAAAAATATTATTTTAATTTCATTTATGTCTTATGTTGTAAGCTACAAAAATATTGCTTTGCACTATACGCAACACCATATGATCTTGCAGTATACACAACACTATTCTTGGATCATGTTACACACAATTCTAATAGTAGTTATTCAACGAAACATTGAGTGTATATATATATATATATATTCAATGTATAAATTAAATATGGTTGTATTCTGTTATATGAAACAACAAAGGAGTCTCACACAACACATAACCCTAACTTGGCTATCATTACATGCAATCGTGACCTCCCTCGATAGCGTGTGTAGTACGCAATACCGGGTTTCCCTAAACAACGATATATGGTTATAATATTATTATAAACTAGCTGTTATGAATATTATTAACTAAATTTTCAATTATATAACATTATTAATCATCTTACACATTTTCTAGAACATGGTATGAGAACAAAATAAATTTTTTCGGGTAAAATGAGTATTTTTAAAAAAATGCAGTTTTTCCACCTTTTGATGACGCACCCATTTTAAATATAATTTTTGAGAAGTATATAAGATAAATTTTACAAAATAATCTTCTTCTTTTAAATCATGATATAAAAATTTACATTGGATAAAGTTTTGATATTTTTCTGATAACTTTCATATTTTAATGAATAGTAAAAACACGCTATATTTTAATTAAAAATAACTTTTTTCGTCGTAATAATTTATATGGTTAAATTATAATATTTAATGGTTTTAAAGTATAAATATAATATATTTTTACCATTTAATAGTATTTATATCATTATCATTGATTTTACCTTGAATTCGTAGGTTAAATCATTTCAATCTTTTGCTATGTTTTAAACAAAAACCCGTTTTCTTTCGATAATGAGATTAATTTTAATTTAATTTATGCAACATTTTTGTATTGAATTTTTAAAAATGGATTCCATATTTGAAATCAGTGGGTCCAAATTATGTTAATAAGACACTTTTTATTTTTGGGTATTATGAATAGTAACTACAGTAAATTTTATTTACCATAGCTAAAGGTAAATCTGGTAATTAAGGGTAAAAATAAGATAATAAAATTACCCTAACACTTGGAAAAATTATATTTAATGACTAAAAGTAAACCCATATCACCTAAGGGTAGTATTAGAATCATATAATAGACTTTTTGTTTATGAAAATAATTTAAATATTATTAAAACCAATGAAAGTGACAACATGTCACTTTCTTAAATCTTATAAGTATAATAATTTTAATTTAGTGATAAAATTAATGAAATTTGAAACATGAATATTCTAAAGAAATCTAATAAAATTATATACATCATATGAGTTTATTTATAATTTTTATGGATTATATAATTATCATTAATTGTGATACAATAGTGATGGATAAATTGTTTATCTAGTGAAAAATCAAGAATATAGTTTTTATTAAACTAATAGTGATCATAAAAGGCCCAAAACCCTGACCAAAACTCAGTTTTAATGTACTTGTAAACCATAATCATCCAATGGTCGAATATTTGACCATTTTCAGCCTTATAAAAGTGATTATGATACTTATATTATTTTATTTTAAATGATTCCAAAGTTGTCACCTTCATAATTTAATAAATATAACAATTTAAATATTGTAATTTTAAGATGATAAATTAGAGTAAAAGTTTTATTCTGAAAGTTAATAGATTTATCTTCATCATTGGATTTTATTTTTAATTTTTATGCAACAAATAAGTATATTAAATAATTATACAAAAATGTTGTAGTAATTATTTTATGAATAGATAAACCAAAAAATGGTTTTAAAAATAATAAAATAAATATTATATGAACTATTTAATGTGCTCCACTAATTTTCTAGATACATATGACATTTTATTAATCTATTAAAGCTTTTATTTCGAACATATCTTCTTTATATTGTCTATTTAAATTCAAATAAATGAATAGTGTCAAAATTGACACTATTGTTATTTTATAAAAATAACATATTATAAAATTGTTTAAAAATCACAAAAATATTTAAAAATTTATAAATTTAAATTTATATGGTCTAAAATTTAATAATGTGTCAAATTATAGATAATTCACAACAAATAAGTAATTATTTGTAATAATTTAAAATTTTGAATTTTATTACCACAAATAAAATAAAATTGATTAAATAAGGATAAATCAAGTTGATAGTTTTTAAAATAAATTTCTGACATGTCTAAATTTTATTGGTCAATGAGATTACAACACTATATCATCTAAGCTTATAATTGAGTAACTTTTGGAGGTTTTTATGTGGGTTTTGAATTTATATTAATCTAATATTTTTGAGGATTCCAAAGGTGCCCCTCTCCTCCCTTATAAAAGGGCACCTCCTCCCTCTCTTCCTCACACCACTTTGAGCCTTCACACTAGGCCAACCCCTACAAAATTCTCTTCTACACTTCCCTAGAGACATCCTAGAGTTCCTAGTCTACTTCAAATACCAATATTAGTGCCCTAAGAAGAGGTTTCAAAGAGGCGTATCGAAGAAGAGGTAATTTCTTCTACCGATTCTTTCAAGCTTATTTCTTCTTCAACTTCTTCTTCTTCTTTAGTTTTTTCATTATAAAGTAATAACATCAGTATCAATAATATAATTATGTGTTATTATAAGTATGAAACAACCCTATTTCACCATCTATCCATCCTACGGAAGACGAAATCACCGCGCTTGCGTACGTACGGAATACCGTCTCCATGCTGTGGTGTAATCTATTTTCCACCACCACCTTACATGGATGGGTGTAATGGTGTAAATAAATAACTATATATGGTTATTGTAAAGTGATATTAATTATATAATATTATACATTAACTTAAATACAATTTCACGATCATGGGAATGATATCATCGCTCGTGCGTACGTACGGACTACCATCCCCACGAATGCGATGAGATTCATTTTCCATGATTAACCATTCAAGAATGATTATAATGTATATATAATGAATAATAATGAAATATATGACATAATTAAGCTACTGGATTTATGTATACATATATATATATATATATATTTCATCTACTTAATTCCATTCAATTCAATGAGGAAACGAAAATAGCGTTCATGCGTACGTACGGACTACCGTCTCCATGAATGGTGTATTTCTTTCCATTTATTGATCTATTATATATATGTATATTCTGAATATATATTATATATAAATCATGTTTTAAATTATGGATATTATTAATCATGATCTATGTAATCATATGAATAATTACAAGTTAAAACACAAACGACAAATGAAACGATTTTACCCAAAACGCTACTTTAACATGAATTTACAAAAGAACGGGTAATATAAAGTCATAAGTGAACCATATATGATATAATAAAAATGAATATGATTCTGTAATAAGTCAATGACATTATTTAAATCATTATACAGGAGGTATGGATACGTACGAAGCATATCGGACCTAAGGTAAGGGATAATTTTGCAAATCTCATTTTTATCCGAGATTACTTATTCGTAAGTATTTACTGGGGGTTATTTCTATCATCCATGTCCATGTTTTATAAAAGTGTTTTCATGTATTTTAAAAGTCATTTTTACCCATTCATTACTTTTACTACATGGTATTTATGGAATCATTCTTTTACTAGGTACTTTTTTACTTTTCCAGCAAAAGTACGAGAAGAATGTTTTTTTAACTTATACGGCACAAAAGGATTTCTACGGTTCTATAAAGCCCTATTTTAATGAATATTACTCAAAAATATTTCATGAATATTTTCATCAAAATCCTTTTCTTTTAAAGTTGCATTAAATTTTTTGAAATGAAAATGATTTTGAAGAAGAAAGGATATTTTCCTGAAGAATTCATTTCAAGTGTCCTATCAAAACCATTTTCCATCTAAGATGAAATTATTTCATATGTGTATGGTTCAAGTATAGCGTATCTATGATTTACATTGTTTCACTTTTCTAATTATGAAATGATATCAAATTTGTTTGTATGGATTACGTTATGATGGAATGATTTTTATGATACCCATTTTATTCTTGGGTTATGATGAATGATTTATGTTTATATTGTGGAACATGAAATAATGATTTCAATATGATATGGGTGGGACCTATATCTCCCTCCAATGCAATGGGTAAAGATTATATATCTCATGAGATAGAAATGGCTTAAACGGTAAGTTAATCTGGTTTAGTAATACAGGACTGGATTGAGGAGTGAACTCAATTCAGAAATGGAATTTGTCCACTAAGATGGTCTTGGAAGCAATGCCTTGGCTAGTATGGAAATCATAACAAGTTCTGAATGGTTTCCACAATTACATTTTTAATTCCCATGCTATTTTATCGTGATTCATGTTCCTTTATGATAAATTCCTTACTTACTTACACGATTTATGTCATTTCTTGAGGTTTTATGGTTTAGATTTCATGTTAAAGTTATTTCATTCAAATGTTTATGGATTGTTTTATGTTCTCAATGTTTGCCCTTACTGAGAATTTGAGCTCACCCTTTTTATGTTTAATTTTCCCCAAGAAATAACGAAAGGTTTTAGGTAAGGAAACAAAAATGGGAAGATCATTATGGGAGATGTTGAAGATCTTTCAACATGATTAGATGTTTATATTCTGAGTTTCCAAAGACACTAAACTATTACGGTCCTTGTTTTTATGTTTTTGTTATGTATTAAGTATTCTGCAAAAGTAATGTAATGTCCATGTACTTCAAGCTTCGGGTCTCTACAGTTGGTATCAGAGGAAAGGTTTAGTCAACCTTTGGAACTAGGATGCGAAAACGTTAGTGAGATCCCTAGAGATATTTCTAAGCTATGTCTAGGGATGTCCCAAAGGATAAGTATACATATCGGATATAGTCCTAGAACTAAGGTAACGATCTTAGAATTTAACCTATGATGTTAGATATTTAGGGTAATCCCCCTATTACATGTTGTTTTCCCTAGCATGATTTTTTCCTCTTACAGAATTCTTTTTATGTTTTATTCAATGGAGGGAACCAGAAGGAATTCGGTTAACATTGAATCCAATGGATAAATTGGTGACTATGAGCAACGAAATTGCGTAATGCCTAGAGAGAAAGATATTATGATTATGCTGAATCATTCGTTGTGATATATGATTAACAAGGTGAAATTTAGTGGTATTACTAAGTCATCAAATAAATGGAAGATGGAATTTTATGCATGTTCGCATATTGAGGAGCATAGAGAAGGGAAGATTGAGATTTCTAAAGAAGGGAAAAAGAACCTTGAGGAATAACACAAATGGAGGGATGAATGTTATCTGTGTGGAGAAAAGGGTCATAGAGTGACAGACTGTAATGGAGTTCAATTTCTTATTTGTGGAGAACATGGGCATTAACCAACTCAATGCCCTGACCTAAAAAGTTACTTTTAAATCAAGTAAGGACTTATTCCAGGACAATCATTAAAGAGGATGGATTGAATTGTTTATGTATTGGTATTCAAGAATAATGTTGTTGAGGTAATTTTATGGTGTATTAGAATATTTGTGTATTAGTCTATTGTGGTTTTCAATAATTTTATGGTACCGGAAACCATGAAAAGTGATTCAAATATTTTGGAAAGCAGATGATATGCGCATAATGAAGGGATAAGAAGATAATGAAATGTTTTATTGTATTCATGGTCTCATGATTTATATAAGGACTAAGTGATATCATGGTTTGAGTATATAGAATTTTGGAGATTTTGGTATGTGGAAAGTGTAAAATTTTAACTGAATTCATGTTTTCAATAAGGTTCAATGAGTATTCATTCTTCAAGATAATACATGATTAAGGTATTCACATGTTTGTAATTTGACCAACACGTTATATCTTATGATATATGGGGAATAAATGATGGCATTCACGTGATTGTTATGTGACATTTCAAGTAATAATTTTATTTATACTATGAGCTTGGACCGAAGTATTTTAGATAAGCCTAAATACTGGAATGGATTATGTTCTCCATAAGTTAGTATTGTTTAAGGATAGAACTTTTTTCTATATTATTGATGGGATGTTATAGTTATATAATTTTAGAAAAAGGACAACCTGCAGGACGGGCGACAACCCATCGCGTTTGACAAGGTTGTAGGAATTGAACCCACAACCGAAGTGCGAATGGCCTTTATCACATACAAATGGCCTACAGGAAGTCCCTGGTTAGTAGAAACTAGTTTTATTTTATTAAGCATAATAATATATGAAGTATAAGTTCATTTTGGGAATCGTATATGATTAACGTCACCATAGATAGACTTATGTATATTTGATAACTTTTGCAATCATTTTGTTTGAAACGGATGGAATGACTCATCATTCTATCACATGATCTGTTAACACTTCACAAATAACAAATTCAACTTCATTTCTTTAAGAGATGAAGTGGAAATTGTTCAAAGCACGAACAACAGTGACATTGTACCAAAATCAAGTAAGTATTTCTTCTAATTCAAAATTTTCAACTTTAGGGAAATGATATTGAAAACCAAAAATATTTTCTTTGTTCTCTTATATACGATGAATCAGATGGTACCTTAGATCAACACAAATTTAATGTTTGTGATTGTTGGATTTTTCATAGCCATGTTCTCTACCACTCTCCATCAGAACATGATGGATGGATTTTTCTTCCATATCCATATTTTTACCTATGTTCTCTTATATGGAAAGCTAGTGATGAGTTTTTTTGGGTAATCATTACATTTCGTACTTTAGTTTTTAAAATTAGGTTTTAGTATTCCTTTTTACGATGTGGATTTCTAGAAATATTAAATGATTTATAACCCTGATGAATTTTGAGGGCAAAATTCATTTTAAGGGGGTAGAATGTAACACCCCGAGATTTTATGAAAAATATTCTTTTAATTTCATTGATGTCTTGTGTTGTAAGATACAACAAGATTTCCTTGCGCTATACGCAACACCGTATGAGCTTGCAGTTTACACAACACTATTCTTGGATCATGTTACACACAATTTTGATAGTAGTTATTCTACGAAACATTGAGTATGTATATATATATATATATTCAATGTATAAATAAAATAAGGTTGGATTCTATTATATGAAGCTTCAAAGGAGTCTTGCACAACATGTAACCCTAACTTGGCTTTCATTACACGCAATCACGAGCTTCCTCGGTAGCGTGTGTAGTACGCAATACCGGGTTTTACTAAACAACGATATATGGTTATAATATTATTATAAACTAGCTGTTATGAATATTATTAACTAAATTTTTAATTTTATAACATATTTATTCATCTCACACATTTTCTATAACATGGTATGAGAACAAAATAAATGTTTTCTGGTAAAATAAGTATTTTCCAAAAAATGCAGTTTTGCCGCCTTTTGATGGCGCACCGATTTTACATATAATTTTTGAGAACTTTATAAGTTAAATTTTACAAAATAAACTTCTTATTTTGATTCATGATATAAAAATATACATTGGATAAAGTTTTGATAGTTTTCTGATAACTTTCATATTTTAATGAATAGTAAAAACACGCTATATTTTAATTAAAAACAACTTTTTTCATCATAATAATTTATATGGTTAAATTATAATATTGAATGGTTTTAAATTATAAATAGAATATATTTTTACCATTTAATATAATTTATGTCATTAGCATTGATTTTACCTTGAATTCGTAGGTTAAATCAATTCAATCTTTTGTAATGTTTTAAACAAAAACCCGTTTTCTTTCGACAACGAGATTAATTTTAATTTAATTTCTGAAACTTTTGTGTTTTGAATTTAGAAAAATGGATTCCATATTTGAAATCATTGGGTCCAAATTATGTTAATAAGCCACTTTTTATTTTTGGGTATTATGAATAGTAATTACGGTAAATTTTATTTAACATTGTTAAAGGTAAATCAGGTAATTAAGGGTAAAAATAAGATTATAAAATTACCCTAACACTTGGAAAAATCATATTGGATGTCAAAAAGTAGACCCATCTAACTTAAGGGTCGGATTAGAATCATTTAATGAACTTTTTTCCATGAAAATAATTTAATTATTATTAAAACCAAAGAAAGTGACAACATGTCACTTTCTTAAATCTTATAAGTATAATAATTTTAATTTAGTGAAAAATTTTATGAAATTTAAAACATGAATATTCTCCAGAAATATTGTAATATTATCTACATCATATGCATTTATTTATAAGTTTTAGGGATTATATAATTATCATTAATTGTGACACAATAGTGATGCAGAAATTGTTTATCTAGTGAAAAATCAAGAATATATTTTTTATTAAACTAATAGTGATCATAAAAGGCACAAAACCCTGACCAAAACTTATTGGTCATCTACAGTTAAACCATAATCATCCAATGGTCTAATATTTTACCATTTGGAGCCTTATAAAAGCAATTCTGACACTTATATTATTTTATTTTAAATGATGCCAGTGTTGTCACCTTCACAATTTAACAAATATAACAATTTGAATATTGTGATTTTAAGTTGTTAAATTCTAGAAAAATTATTATTTTGAAATTTCATATATTTATCTTTATCATAGGATTTTATTTTTAATTTTTTGCAACAAATAAGTATATTAAATAATTATACCAAAATGTTGTATTAATTTATTTATTAAGAGATAAACCAAATAAATTGTTTTACAAATAATAAAATAAAAATTATATGAACTATTTAATGTTCTCCACTAATTTTATAGATAAATATGACATGTTTTTAATATATTAAAGCTTTTATTTGGAGCATATCTACTGTATATTGTTTATTTAAATTCAAATAAATGAATAGTGTCAAAATTGACACTATTGTTATTTTATAAAAATAACATATTATAAAATTGTTTAAATATCACAAAAATATTTAAAAAATTATAAATTTAAATTTATATGGTCTAAAATGTCATAAAGTTTCAAATTATGGATAATTCACAACATATAAGTAACTATTGGTAATAATTTAGAAGTTAGAATTTTATTACCACAAAAAAATAAAATTGATTAAATAAGGATAAATCAAGTTGATTATGTTTAAAATAAATTCATAACATGTATAAATTTTATTTGATGATGAGATTACAACCCTATCTCATATAATCTTCAAATTGAGTCATTTTTTGAAGTTTTTATGTGGGGTTTGAATTTAAATTAGACTAATATTTTTTAGGATTCCCAGGGTGCCCCTCTCCTCCCTTATAAAAGGGCACCTCCTCCCTCTCTTCCTGACACCACTTTGTGCCTTAAATATTGGCCAAACCCTGCCAAATTATCTTCTCCACTTCCCTAGAAACATCCTAGAGGTCCTAGTGTACTTCAAAGACCAATATTAGTGCCCTAAGAAGAGGTTTCAAAGAGGCATATCAAAGAAGATGTAATTTCCTCTACCGATTCTTTCAAGTTTATTTCATATTCAACTTATTATTCTTTTGTTGTTTCATTATAAAGTAATAACATAAGTTTCACTCATATACTGATATTTTATTATAAGTATTAAAAAACCCTATTTCACCATCTATCCATCCTACGGAAAACGAAATCACCGCACGTGCGTACGTACGGAATAACGTTTCCATGTCGTGGTGTAATCTATTTTCCGCCACCACCTTACATGGATGGGTATAATGGTGTAAATAAATAACTATATATGGTTATTTTAATTTTATACTGATTCTTTAATATTTTACATACACTTAAATACAATTCCACGATCATGGGAATGATATCATCCCTCGTGCGTACGTACGGACTACCGTCTCCACGGATGTGATGGGATTCATTTTCCATGAATAACCATTCAAGAATTATTATAAAGTATATATAAAGAATAATAATGAAATATATGACATAATGAAGCTAATGTATTTATTTATACATATATATATATATATTTCATCTACTTAATTCCATTCAATTCAATAAGGAAACGAAAACAACGTTCGTGCGTACGTACGGACTACCTTCTCCATGAACGGTGTATTTATTTCCATTTAACGATATATAATATATATGTATATTATGAATATATATTATATATAAATCATTTTTTACATTCTGGATATAATTAATCATGATCTATGTAATCATATGAATAATTACAAGTTAAAACACGAACCACAAATGAAACGATTTTACCCAAAATGCTACTTTAACATGAATTTACAAAAGAACGGGTAATATAAATTTATAAGTGAACCATATATGATATAATAAAAATGAATATAATTCTGTAATAAGTCAATGACATTATTTAAATCATTATACCGGAGGTTTGGATACGTACGAAGCATATCAGACCTAAGGTAAGGGATAATTTTGCAAATATCATTTTTATCCGGGATTGCTTATTCGTAAGTATTTACTAGGGGTTATTTATATCATCCATGTCCATGTTTTATAAAAGTGTTTTCATCTATGTTTAAAATAATTTTTACCCATTTTTGACTTTTACTAAATGGTATGTATGGAATCATTCTTTTACGAGGTACTTTTTGACTTTTCAGCCAAAGTACGAGAAGAGTGTTTTTATTAACTTATACGGCACGAACGGATTTTTACAGTTTTATAAAGCCTTATTTTCATGAAGATTCCTTCAAAAGATTTCATGAATTTTTTCATCAAAATCCTTTTATTTTAAAATTGTATGTCATTTTTTTAAATGAAAATGATTTTGAAGAAGAATGGATATTTTCCTCAAGAATTCATTTCAAGTGTTTTATCAAAACCATTTTCCATCTAAGATGAAATTATTTCATATGTGTATGGTTCAAGTATAAAGTCTCTATGATTTACATTGTTTCACTTTTCTAATGATGAAATGAAATCAAATTTTTTTATATGGATTACGTTATGATGGAATGATGTTTATGAAACTCATTTTATTCTTTCTTTATGATGAATGATTTATGTTTATATTGCGGCACATGAAAGAATGATTTCAATATGAGATGGTTGGGACCTATATCTCCCTACAATGCATTGGGTAAAGATTATATATCTCATGAGATAGACATGGCTGAAACAGTTAGTTAATCTGGTCCAGTAATACAGGACTGGATCGAGGAGTGAACTGAATTCAGAAAGAGACTTTGTCCACTAAGATGGTCTTGGAAGCAATGCCTTGGCTAATATGGAAAGCATAACAAGTTCTGAATGGTTTCCACAATTAAATGTTTTATTCTGATGCTATTTTATCGTGATTGATGTTCCTTTATGATAAATTCCTTACTTACTTCCAAGATTTCTGTCTTTTCTTGAGGTTTTAAGGTTTAGATTTCATGTTCATGTTTTTGCTTTCAAATGTTTATGGATTGTTTTATGTTCTCTATGTTTTCCCTTACTGAGCATTTGGGCTCACCCTTTTTATGTTTTATTTTCCCCTGGAAATAAAGAAAGGTTTTAGGTAAGGAAACGAAATGGGGAAGATCATTATGAGAGATGTTGAATATCTTTCAACATGATTAGATGCTTATATTCTGAGTTTCCAAAGACACTAAACTATTACAGTCCTTGTGTGTCTGTTTTTGTTATGTATAAAGTATTCTGCAAAAGTAATGTAATGTCCATGTACTTCAAGTTTCAGGTCTCTACACATTTCATGTCACTAAAAAAGTAAAAATAGGCATACGTGATAGCAGGAATTAAATTCTATTAAAAAGAATCAAAAAGAGAAAAATATGTCTGACTGTCATGAGCATTGGATTAGACATCTTCTAATGATCACCATCCTAAAGTAATAAAGTTGGGTCTTAAAATAAGGACACTTCCCCCTTTCCAAACTTATGATAATATAATCTACTCTGGTGCCTAAAATGGCTAAGATAAGTTGTTAGATAAATCTAAGTTGGCCACCACCAAGGGTATATATAAAATCCAGTCTATGAATATAAACATTACAGCGTGAAGGTATATAATAAAGTAAATTAGTTCAAATAAATATCTCTTACATACTTCAGCCACATCTGAAGTCTAAAAATGTAACCATTTAATTAATTATGATAAATTATATATATATAAATCATATGAAAGTTTCAACTTTTTTAGAATAGATCATTATAATAATAAAGGAGAATCCAAGGTGAAACTAATGAATTCCTGACCATTGGGGTTGGCCAAATAATAGTGGTAACTCATTCAGTTGGGAAATAAGGGGCCTAAGTAAAATATAAATGCATTTACAAAGAAATTACACCATAATAGAGTCTAAACAAGTCTAAGGAACTTGTCTATGGTAATCCTTGGCTATGCTTGACTGGGTCCAATGGGTGAATCCAAGTTATCACATGTCTACAGACCTCAAGATAAATCCTTTGAGTGTATCCAAGGCATTCTAATATCAATAGAGTTAGAGAAGGAATCCTACTAAATCATATTGATTATGTACTAATAGACAAGGACCTTATTCAAATGTGGGTATCTTCTATGGAAATCGACTCCTTTAATTAGAATGGTATCATTTGAGTGCTTATGGAGTTCCCTTGGGAATCCAAGGCTAGCTCAAGTTTTACCATTCTTATAAAGATAAAAATTACCACATGCAACAATAACATTATAATCAATTAATTTATATAAAACCTAATTATCAGCCATGTAATAATCATTCAATTTAATATTTCATTAGGTTCATTCCACTACATTTAATTAACATTATAATGTTAATCAAGGACATACAACCAATTATCATTTAAATTACATAATCATTTATTAATTTCATTTCATACCGTTCATTAAACATAACAAGGAGTAGTGTAAATGAATCTAATGTCAAAATAATTATATAAATAATTTATTAGGTTCATTACATACCTTTTATCTAAGCATTTAAAATTTGGTTGAGGACATGGAACAAATATAATTTCATTTTATCAGTGAACTAGGCCAACTAATATCAGTAATATACTTTCCATTTATCCATTATAAGATTGATAATTTCTGTATGAACACTTACCTTATCGAATATAAGATCATAATGACCCAACCAGTGTTGTAGAGTAACCCAAAATGGGCCACCCATGTATAAAGGAATAAAACATCCTAAATTGGTGTTCCATGTTGAGGTCTCAACCTACATCGATATCAAGTGACATTATTAGGTCCATATATTACAATCTATACAACTAAATTCAAGGTAGATGAATTTATAGGGAACCACCCTATGAAATTGGCGTACACACAATGGAAATAATTAATAGATGGAGACAATTTAAGGGATGAGTCATATATCCCATACCTTATTCTAGATGTACTCTCCACCCCCAGTATCATCCCTTAGTTTGTAATGGATTGGAAGAAATTGGAATAATGGAAAAACACCATGAAAGTATGGAATATGAGCCTAAATCAAAATAAATCTATATAGGGGATGAGAAATAGTGAAATTTGACTCTGTATTGAAGAAATCACAGATATGAATCCAATGAGACAAATGGATATTGATTCTTAGTTTTAATGGTAAAATAATCTCATAACCTAGTTGGATAGGAGGAGGAGATTATGTGGGGGGTAAATAAGCCTCTTGTCTTCTCAAATGAAGAAACGTAGAGGTGGGATAAAAATATAAGAACTTATGGGATAAGAGGTAATTTTAACCAAAATAAAATGGATATATGGTTTGGATGCATGGTTGGCCAAGCCATCTTCAAACTATGTTTAGACCACTATCCAAAGATGGAAATCGCACATTTCATGCTCACAGTTTGGAACACTATGTAAAAACAGCGCAATATTCCTCCATAAAAAATGATAGATAATTTTCATGGGTGTAAGGCCCTAGGTTCATAGTTAAGACAAATCTTGTATCCCACTATGGTCCCCTGAAATACCCCTCATGGTTATGATAAACTATGAAAAATGGTCTATACGATGTCTAATAACCATGTGTCTCAATTGTTTCTTCCACTAGTAGGGTTCTAGGCTATGAACAACCTCAAGACACCCTCATATCCTCCACATCATAATTATGAATTCTTATTAGGTCAAAACCATATATTTAAACTGAACATTAAAGGATCTCTACATCATATGAAAAACTGGTTTCTTATAGTCTTACCCCCTTAATGGAACTCATCCTCGATTTTCCCTTCTAAGGGTGGTGGAATGTTGTCTGAGAACTACTCCTACCACTGAGCATGTAATTCGGCCACCTACTCCCACGTCTCAACATATAAAAAACTATTCTTCCATAGAACCCATACTAAAGAGATATAGAGACCTCATATATCCTTCATGATCTGATCAATGGCTCATATAAGATATTTTTCAAACAAATAATGAACATATAACTAAACCTCCTTTTGATAAAATGTATGAGATGGGTCAGCATGATAATAGTTAAGTTATGAAACAATGAGTAAGTCATGAATGGAATGGTGTTTATGAAGTAATTTAAGCTAATATGATACTAGAATGACTTTATAAATGATCTCAAAATTCCTAAAAAATCTAAGTGACGTCTTCCCTTGCCTCTGTATCCATCTATGCCCAAGCCTTAGTGATACTTGTAGAAAAATATGATCCCAGCCTCAAAATCCAAAGGTTTTATATGGAGATTATCATATGATTTATTTCTATATTGAGTAGTATACATATTATTTCTAACCGACTACACATACTCTAGAGTCTCCTGCATGAGATGGGTAAATTATATCATTGCCTCTTCTGCCTCTAACCAGCATAGGGTTGAACAACATGGATGACCATACAAGGCCTCATATAGTGACATGTAAATCATCTCATGAAAACTATTATTTTAGGATAAATTTATGACAGGGGTATCCCTCTCCCAAGAACTACCAAAATAAGGTACCCATGCTCAAATAATATCCCCCAACACATGTATAGTTTATTCTGACTAGCCTTTGGTCTGAGGGTGAAAATATATTCTCAGAAGCACCTGTATCCAAAAGGATTTCTACAATTATACTGGAACCCCAATGTGAAATGAGAATACGTACCTTGAATGATATAACTAGGGTACCCATTATACATATACTCTCAGGAGTTTGTTATCCTCCCCACTCATCAACTGAGAATGTCTCTCAAATAAGAAGGAACTGGTCTACATTAGTCAGTTGAACTAGGGTCCCATATAGACATTTTATTCACCTCTATTCTTCTATGAGATGTATAAAATTACATTTGAAATTTATATCATGAGAATAATTATTTTCATGATATTTTAATATTCATTTAATGTTATTATTTCTATGGGATTATTATACAAAGTTACCAATGTGGTAACCATTTATTGCTATAATCACTTCTTTTATCGATATTGTTTATGGTTATGCTTCCATTGATGAAATATTAAAATAAATATCTCAATAAAACTAATAAATTTTATTCTTTTATGTTCATCCTTGATATCTCCATGTATTGGTACCATTTTTCCACTCTTTGGTACTTAAGATAATTAAGAAAGTGTTTTTAGGAAAATTATACTTTAATATCTCTTCGGTCGATAATTTTTTTTATTCCCAAAACCATGTTTTCTAAAAAAGTTTTTAGATTTTTTTTAGTGTTATGTGTAATATAAATTTTTACCAATATTTTACATTTTTAATAAAAAAATGTTTTAAGAGGAATGTCCTTGTTGTTTTCTAATCAAGTCACTTTTCTAAAGTTTTTATGGTGAAAAAGTAATGTTCAAAATTTACAAATTTTCCCATCATCATGAATTTCATTTCCTTGATGAATCCTTATAATTTTTATAAGGTTATTTCTAAATAAAATTTTTTTCCTAATATTCGTGAAATTATTAGTTTTAAATTATTTTAAAAAAATGGTTTTATAAAATGAATTATAATTAGAAAGTGTTATAAAATGTGTTTCAAAACTTCCATTATATGATATCAAGGTTATTTTCAATGAAATTTTTTTTCCAAATGATCTATGATTTAAAAATAATTTTTAAAGTGAAAATGTTATTTTCCTCAAGAAATGATTGAAATGTTTTTTAAAAATTACTTTATATGTTTTCAAGAATATTTTTTTAGGGAAATGTATTTTTAAAATAACTTATGATTTTAAATTTTATTTAAAAATAAAGGTTATTTTTAGTAAGAAATGCTTCATGTAATATTTAGAAATACTTCCCCATATACATTGACATACATTGATATATATTATTCTTTACTCGGGATATGATCTAATTACACCATTCTGATAGTTTCATTAAATGGTTAATGTTAAGATGAAACGTTGTTTATGAAACATGATTCTCTTCTACTTGTTATACCATGATAAAATGATTATGAAACCCACATCCTTTCATGGGTTATTCTATGATGGAATTATTATGAAACCAATTACTTTTTTGCAAGATAGTATATAATTAAATGTTTGTAAAACCCATTTAATTTCATAGGTTATGATAAGATGTTTCTGAAATCCACCCTTTTATGGGTTGTGATATGAGGATTGTTTAGTTATCATGTGGAACATGTATTTATGATTTCATTATGTAATGGGTGGGACGTATATCTCCCTCTAATGAATTGGGTAATGATAAATGTTTTATGAGCTCAAAGTGTACATGGGAGGTCATCCCAATCCTAAAATATGAGGGTACATGGGAGGGAATCCCATGCCCGAAACAAGAGGGTACACTAGAGGGCACCCCAAGCATTAAATAAGAGGGTAAATAGGAGGGAATACCAAGACATAAATAAGAGGGTATGTGGTAGGGAATCCCAATCCTAAAACAAGAGGTTAAAATGGAGGGAATCCTAATCCCCAAACAAAAGTGTACATGGGAGGGCATTCCAAACCCAAACAAGAGGGTACATGGGAGGACATATCAATCCTGAAGATGGTACATGAGTGATTAACCCAAGGCTAACATGTTATGAGGGTCCATATAGGTTTCCCTGACATAGTATTTCTTATAAATATGTGTATTCTAAATATTAGGTGTCATATTCTTATATTATGATCTCATAGATTATGCTTTTTATTCTCTAATGATTCATGTTTTATGAAATAGTAATATTTATTTCATGACTCATGTATACAATCTTTTATATGGATGGTATGATCTTGAAATTTTAATTTCATGTTCTCATACCCTTGTACTCATGTTATGATTATATATATCCATTATTTACTATTGTTGATAATATGAGATCACTATTTCTTATGTTTCATTTCCTTAGGTTATGAATAAATGTTTTAAGTTGAAGTGGTAATGGGGAAGATTTTTTTTGGAAACCATTAAGATATTTCACTAAGTTAGAAGATTTTGTTCTATGTTGCTAAAGACACTATAATTTTACGATCCTCATTCTTGTATTTTTATTATTATTATTAATATTAATTTAAAATGGTGTACTTTAAATGTATATTATGCTTGGGTCTCTATAAACCACTTGTTTCCTGATACTCCTGATTCTGAGATAATATAAACCAATAAGTGAACTTTTTTAATCTAGAGGTGGTACTTAGGAAGATTATCATATATCTTATGATCTCTCAATATATTCATAATGATATCATGATGTTTTCCATGTTTCCTATTACTATTAGAGTACACCAATATGTCATCCACAAAAAACATTAAAGAGGAATCCATATATGGGTAGAAACCCAAATTCATCAAAGCCAGAAAACATATTTCACATTCATAAGACTGAATGGAATAACAATATACTTTTATAGACCATACTTATTTTGAAATGCCATACATTCTATGTCTTAAGTCATAACTCACACCTGATGAAAACCCTATCTCAGTTAGATCTTCTAGAACACTCTATCTCTTCATTTCATGTGTAAGAGATAATTTATTTGTGATAGTGAATAATATTTCATAACTATATAATGGTTATACCATTGATATTCCACACATATCACAGGGTCCCCATCCACCTTCTCGTTGAAAATCATGGGTGAAGCCAAATATGAAGTGATGTGTCAGATAAAAACCTTATATTCTAAATCCTACAACTATCTCTTAAGCTCCTTAAGATTGGTATGTTCAATCCTATGTGGAGGTATAGATACTGTAACTTCTCCTAGAATAAGATCAATTCTAACATCTAAATACCTCTTATGAGGTAATCTAGAAAATTCATTGGGAAAAACATCCCTGAAATGATTGACTACCAAAGGAAAATCTGTCAGATGTATTCCATGATCATCCATGTAATGTCTTTAAATTTGGTATTTTAGTTCAACTAGACCATGATGCTCTAGACTAGTTCAATTATCCTATACATCCCACTCACCCTTTTGGCGTAACTTCTTCCCTCTGGTGATGTAATTGATTCCCAATGGTAATAGCAGTTCACATAGTTTTGATAAGAAACAAACCATTCAATCCTAGTAATGAACTTGAATCCCTTCAACTCGAGGATGAATAGGTCCTATGCGAAATGATAACCACCCACCTAAAGGGGACATACTCTTCATTTTTTTATACCATATAAATGTGCACCCAATAGTGTGTCTAGTTTCATCACTCAATTGAATTATTGAATTTCAAACCTAGGACTCCGCACAATCGATAAAAAGATAAAGTAATGAGTGGAACCTATGTCGAATAAGATAGATAAAATATTATAGGATACTAGGATATTACATTACATAATAAATGGTATTGCACTTTGATCCTTAGGTATCATATTTAAATCATGTAATTGGCATGATACATGGACATATGTTATAATTGGACTACCCTTGGAAGGTCCACTATGCTGGAGCTGATAATTTGAAGAATGGATATTTTGTCCATGACCTCCCCCTTGGCCTATTGGACTGGTTCTACACCAATTCCGAGCCTGACATGGGGTAACAGATCCATTCCCTAAAGTTGTATCTAGTGCATATTCTCTTCCACATGAAGCATGTGGAAAGGTCTAACAAAACCAATGAATATGATTGGTACTTCTTCCAGAATGGAACTCAACTGGGTATTTATCACACTTCGGCTTCATATTCCCCATACATTCACACTGATGGAATATAATAGAGCTTCATGTGTTGATACTCTAGGAACCACTAATCTGATAAGAAACCTCAATCTTACACTTCCCACTACCACAAGAACTACTACCCTCTCTCAGCATTGAACCTATGTGACCAATACTGCTGGATAGTCTCAAGATTCTCTTGTTGATAATATCCTCATTTAAGATACCAAAAAATGTAGACAGGAAAATGATATTCACTTATGACTGGATAGAATACTTGAGCTCATCCTTCAAACTTCTCACTTGAGGTAACTCGTTGCTAGCCAAAATCATTATAAAATGTTGCAACTCAATGAAACAAATTGAATATTTCATTATGTACGTATCACCCTAATCTACGTGAAATAACTCCCTATTTTAGTCTTCTCTACGTGTCTAAGGAATAAAGTGATCATAGAAGTAAGTCTGTAAGTGTTCTCAGACCATGCCCTGATAATGATTATCCTGAGTAATCACATACCACCAAAACTTTGCAGAATCATACAACATGTAACTGGGGAGCTTGAACCTCCTCTCTGCAGGCATCATTAGGTTCTTAAATATTGAAATAATATCCCTTAACCATGAATCAGGAACAAGTGTAAACCTATCCCCCATGAGGATAGGAGGATGTTACTGGTTTAACACATGAGTCTGATCATCCATCGTAGGTACAGGTTGTGGATAACCATACAAAGGCTTCATCAGACATTGGAAAATCTCTTGAAATTGGGAAAAAATTTATATTTTAGGAATAATAAGTGGTACCTCAAGTGGAACTCCTAGTGGTATGACCGCTATATTGGGTCCCACCATCCCTATGGCATATTAATCCCAAACCTCCTAGTTCATGACATGAGGACTTCATGGTGGCATAGCTCTACAAATTCCATGTACATGCCTCAGAACAAGATTTTAAATAACAAGGACACACTAGAAGAAGCATAACATAATGAAAGGGGATCACTACCCAGCATACTATCCCATCAACCTACTTATAAGTCATTGGTATTGGTATGTGTTCAAGATCAAGTTATATGGGTTCTATTATATGGTAGGGTCAATTTCAATTTAAGTATGAAAACAATATTTAAATTATAGTTTCTCTCACCATTTATTTTCAACCATTTCATTTATAAGTTCAAATTTACATTTTAATTTTTTATGTACTTTTACGCATATAAAAAGGTTTGATTTAATGGGTCATAATTCCTTGTTAATAAAGGCCCATGAACTTTATAATTAAAATGGACACCCATTTAATTCCAATTTTCCCTTGTACAATCTATCTCATAAATTAATAGGTAAAAGTACAAAGGCTTGAATAATTTAATTACCCTTTCCAATTTATAAATTCCAATACACCTTATAATTGAAATGTTTCTTCATTTGATCATATCCAATCTAAAGCTCATGAAACCAAGGGTACATAGATTTTATGGGTTAAAATGGCTATTAAATATTCTGCCATAAACCTATACCAGAAAAAAACTATTTAGGTTGGTGTTGAAATTTTAAATAATCTATTTCATTTCCATATAAAAATATTTTATTAGAACAATCATATATAACAACCATGGATCAATCAACAATCACAGGAAACATTGTTAATTAAATCAATGAAATTCACCAATATGAAAGGGTGTATGCATCGAATGTGAATTATAGGAACCTATAATGATTCATGGAACAATTATCCTTGTCATACTAGGCCAAGATAAATTATATATAAATAATATAAAATTCCACAATTCATGTGCATCACCCAATGGTGAAAGTAGATCAATTGTAATAGGAAAAATAAAAAATAATATTTTCCCATTCCAAGGAATCTTGGTATTTACCCACAAAGTGGGTTAGCTACTCACAGTAATGGATTATAAACTAGTTCTAACTTGTTCTTAATATTTTGACTATATTCCAAAATATTAAGAAAAAATAAAAGAAAAAACACTTTGATGCCACTTTGTGATGTCCCAACCTTCGTCCCACTAAATGTTCCCCAAATACAGTTGGCCACATGGTGTCAAGCACACCTCTATGTAATCCAGAGGTTACCGAATTGCAGTGAGGGACTAATGCGTGATTGTGGGGAGACTATTCAATCTTGTTAGATGGATAACAGTGGATTTAATAATAAATGGATAAAAAATATTTTAATAAGTATAAAAATTAATAGGAATATAAGTGGAAAATAAAAAAATCAATCATGTAATAAATAAAAATCCCAGTAAAAATTACATCATATATAAATGAAGATATCATGTCATGTATCTACAAAAAATTACCCTCAAGAATTCATGGTAGTTGGAAATACATACTATAAAAATAAAGCTTAAAATATAAACATTTGTCCAATCATCCTGAGTACCGGCCCAGTCATCTGCTACCTAGTTCCATCCTAAATTAAGAAAGGTCAGTTCCAATCCATAATGTTTTTCCTGGTACAAAACTATGATCATATAATAATATCAGCTACTAATTGGGGATCAAGTAGGATGTGATGTAAAACTTAGTTGGACACTACCAACAATGTCTATAGAATCCAGTATTTGAATATAAACTATACATTGTGAAATTATATAATAACATAATGAACTATAAATAAATATATCATAACTTATTTATCATCAGCTACTGTAGAAACAAGTTAACAGTTAATTAATTATGGTTCATTTTATATAGATATATCATATGAAATGGTTAATAGTACTGTAATAGAAAATAATAATAATAATAATGGGGGGTCCAAGTGAAACCAATTCATCCCTGACCTTAGTGGTTGTCCATCTCATAGTAGTAACTCATTTAGTCTAGAAATAAGGGGTTTGAGTGTAATACAATTATATCAACCAATTCATTCCTCATTAAAATACTCAAACTGAGTCTATGTAGCTTGTCCATGGTAATACCAGGCTTATTATGACTTAGCCCAATGGGGAGAATCCATGGCACCTCCAATCTGGAGATATCAATATGAATCCAAGGACTATATCCAAGGAATTATAATATTCAAATTCATAGTGAAGGTATCCTATGACATCATTTTAGGAATCCACTAATACATATTGACTATGTCCCATGGTGGGTATCTCCCTTTTCAATTGATTCATTGAATTGGAATGGCGTCCTCTTAGTGATTAAGTCATTTCCTCAGGAAACTATCGACTGCTCAAGTATAAACATCCCTATGATGGGAAAATGTCCATATGAAAAATTAACCTTATAATTATTTCATTTAAATAATATTTAATAATTTCTATGTATTACTAATGCCATTTAATAAATCATTTGGTTCATTACATTACCTTTCAACAATGTCCAAGGTTTATTGAGGAAATCCTATCATTTATCACATTAATTAAAATATAATTTATTAGTTTCATTCCATACCTTTCATTAAAAATGAAACTTGGTATAGGACATAAAACCAATGTTAAAATAATTACATAAATAATTCATTGGGTTCATTCCATTCCTTTCATCTAACCAGGACATGGTTGGTTAAGTAAATGTAACCAATATCAATTAAACATATAATAAAGCTAGGCAAAGTGATATCAATAATATACATTCCAATTATCCATCAAAATATTTATTAATAATGTGATAACAATTACCTTATCAATGTTCATGTGAAAATCACTGAAACGGTGTCAAAGTAGAAAACAACATGGGTTACTAAGGTAAATTTGAAGAACAATATCTAAATGGGATGTACATATTGTTTACTCAATCTAAATTGGTATTAATTGAAATTCATAGATCCAAAATTAAAGTATAGAAAATTTTGTTTTAGATAGATAAATTTAAAGGTAAATTCTCAGTGTAAGCAGTGTGTGCCTAAGGGAAACAATTCATATACTGAGATAGTTTAATGGATTATTCATAAACCAACTCCCTTATTTCTGTAGTACTCTCCTCATCCAGTATTAGCCATCAATTGATAACAGATTAGAAGAAAATAGATGAAATAACTACACCCTTAAAATTGGTGATATGGTCCATCATCAAAGTAACTCTATTGAGCAGAAGAGAAGCGTAAAAATGAGTCTAACCAATGAAGAACATACAGAGAGGAATACTAAAAAATGAACTAATCTTGATTCCAAGCCTAGATGGTGAAACAATCCAAGAACCTAGGTGGAGAGTTGAGGATTTCTCTAGGAGGAAAATAATCCTCCTATTAGCAAAAATGAAGAAAATGGGAGGTGGGTTGAAAATATAAGAACATAAATGAGAAATGGTTATTTTAACCCAAATCTAGGGGTCATATTGTTTGGATACACATTTTTTTAAATTGTGTGCCAACCATGATTAGCCCACTTTCTAAAGATTGTACCTTCATGGTTCATGCACATGGTTTGAAAAACTATACAAAAACATTGTAATATTCATATATTAAAAATTCTAGAGAATTTTTATAGTTTTGTGGACCTGGGCACATAGTTAAGAAAAATCATGTGGGACAGTTCTTCCCAATGAAACACCTCATGTGGTTAGGTGAAACCATGCAGACCGGTCTACAAGATTTCCAATAACTATATAGCTCATATAGTTATCTTAAACTGATAATGGTTCTGGGATCCTAATAAGACTCATACGCACTTATATCCTCTATCAACTCATTAGGAATTATTAATAGTTCAATACCAAGGATTTAAATTGAAAACTAAAGGATCCATACCTCATAAGAAAAAATGGGTTCTTATGGTTTAGGACTCTAAAACTAAAGAATCTCGCTCATCCTATTCATGTCATCATCCTATACTAATGGAATGATATTCTGAATAATGTAATAAAAACATTGGTATGTTCAATCAGAAGAATGTCTACTCATTTTTCGACAATTGGAAGTACCACTCACTATCCTTTTAGATAAAACACCTCACAAACATGCCCTTAAACTGAGAACTACTCACTAAGGTGAGCATCCCCATGATAATATCATGAACTAGTTGTCTATGAGGAGGTATCCTGAATATGTAATGATATACCATGGTCAATAACATATATTGGAGGATCTCACTCAATAAAGACATGGAATTCACAAACTCATTTCAATATAATGCATGTACAATTTTGTACCCTATAATTGATGTCTCAGTATACGAACTCAGCAAGTTGTTTATTAGTGTCCTAATTAATGGATATGTTGGTCTACACACCATCATTGGTGTTACTAACCTAATATCATAATTCAATACACTTAAACACCATTTCTCTAAATCAAAAAAATCCACACATCTATTTTATCTCTAAATTATACTTGTATAACCATCAATTTTAGGTCATTTAGACAGGAATTGGCCCATTGGGGCCTACCTAGATTGCGGTAAACGGGGCTTTCCACCCTGAAACCACATATAATATGCCAAATGTAAGTGACTATAACCAAGAAGATATATCACACATATGGGAGGCCTTACCCTAATTCACCTACACACATATCCATACAAACTATATTAAGCCAAAATAGTAAACAACTAGAATAATAAATGAATGAACAACTTATAAATACCCACAAAAGAATATGGTAGGTCATAACTAGAGTAAAAAAAGAAAAATACAAGACCAAAAAAATAAATTAGTTCTTACTTGATAATAAAAGAGAATATTTCCACAAACTACAACCTCCAAGGATAAATTACAATCATGCTACCTCTTCAACCATTAAACACTAAGCACCACCCACCCGAGGTCCACCTAGGTAGTCTTTCAAATTAATAAGATATGAAACATTTAGTAAATTCTTATATGGGGTGATTTTATATATTCCTAGGAGGAAACTCTAAAAAAAGATGTAAATTATCAAGGTTGAGTCAACTGAAGACTGTAATTAAGTTTTGACTGATTGAAAAATAACAAACATATTATAAAATAAGTAATCAATCCTTAGAATATTATATCAGCCTTCCAAGTCATCCCACATATTATACATTCTTACCAAGGCATTAAATTTATTTATATCATCAACCCAGTTAACCTATTTATACCTATAATAAAGTATTCCCAAGAATATAATTTTAGGGGGGGTTGAACCCATTGTAGGAACCCATTCCCTACCCAATCACATTAAATAGTGGGGACTCTGTCCCACACATATAGAGGATCCCACGCCCTATAATAGTAGGGGGCATACCAAAAAATTCTGATCTATAGTTAGAGAATCCACCACCCCAATACCGTGGTAGAATTATTGCATCTACGTAATGATGGTAAGAGGAAGTTTCTCACTAATGTAACTCCCATGTTAGGGTGGGTTGACATTCACAATGCTTTCCCAATAGACAACCCTAGTCTTTGTAATAAGGATGTGATATAACATGTTTTCTTATCCTTGATTATCATATTTTTCATCAAAATTGAATCCCCTATCACATTTCAAAAGGAATTACACTAAGAGGGAACTACTTTTAGGCCCTAATCCAAGAAAATGTAACTTACATTATCAGTATATGGGAGTACATATTGTGTCACCCCAATTCGTCTGTCTGGAAATGAAATGATCACCAAAAGGAAATTTAAAATAAAAAATAGAATGAAGAATGAGGTACATGGAATGTGGTTATACATTCGGAACTGGGTGTGTGCCACACTACCCATGTTGAGTATCATCATGGTTATATAGCCTGTGACCCAACATACATTTCATGTGGGATCTAATGGGTTACTGTGCATGTAATCGAATCATACACTGAGTTAAATATTACATGACCATGTGACCCAACACACATGGCATGTGGGATCACATGGGATACTAGAAATGTAACCACATAACACAATGATTTCTTCAGAAGAAATGACTTGGAGTTTAGTACCATCCAAATGGTCTTGTGATATTTAAATCTAACTCTAACCCTAGAGTCATACCAATGGGAAACATGGATTATTTTCTTATAAACTACATGTTTTGAAATCAATTTTTCCCTATAAGCATCATTTTTTCCCATAACCATTACTGCTAGAATTTATTTTTATTAAATTTCTATCATGGAACCTATTACATGTGTTGGTATATATCAAAGACTTGTAGGAAATTGGATTCTGACTATCCTTCATTCTAAAATCGAATTTTCATCACTCTCCCATGTTTCTTAGAAGTAATGGCTCATGAAAAGGACGTCACTAGTCGTCCTTTGATTCCCCATCATCATGAAAATTATTCCACTATGTCATAATCATTGATTTTGAACTCGAAACAATGATCCATGGAATCAACAGTCTATCACACAATGAATTGGTCTATAAAAATGCTTAAAGAATAGGAAAACTAAATTTAGGTGATTAATTCATGAATAATGGAGGTGGATTACATAAACCTAAAATGTGAGAACCAAAAATTACCACAAATGATAAAAAAATCAAATTTTGAGTAATATAAAAAACTAGATAATTAAAGTAGGTTTCAGAATTATTTTTTTTCTAAATAAGAGGTTTAATAAAAACATAAATTAATTGGTATTTTGAACGTTTTATTCTAGGTTAAATTATTAGAGTAATTAATCTATTACAATGATGAAATCAAAAAAGTGATAAATATAAAAAATACCTACAACGATGTGGGATCGAACACTAATGAAAAATTAATATGTATTGATGATGAGGATGTGTTCCATCGATTATGATTACCATTCCACAAACCTTACTCATTCCTTTTTTGATGATTCTCCCAATGGAGATGCTCTCCCCCGCAATTTAAATTCTCAGTGTTATGTTGATAACACAGTAGAATATTCATTGTGGATATTTAATATGTGATATATTAGTTTAACCATTAATTTGAGGAAATAAATTAATTATTTAATTTAATTAATCCAATATATACCATCCAATACACAACAAGCTGGGGTATGATGTGAAATTTTTTTACAAAATTCCAATGGTATATGTTATGTTATGTGTTCAATGGATGTCTAATTTTTCCCAAACGAGACTCTGTTTAGATGTAAATATATTGTTTCAAATAATGTGCTTGTGTGTGACTCAATAAATATAATAATTTAAATCTATATATACTAGGGATCCATAATACATATAACTCCATGCCAACTTCATAAATAGCTCCAAAAAATATTTAATTTTTTTTAAAGGGTTCAATTACCAAAACAAGAGCAGCTACATCTTCCTCAGGATATTTATGATTATGGTAGTCCATGCTCTCACTTTGCTATATTCATGTTCCGCTAATCATACTCTAATAGAGTGAAAACTATATCCCATTACCAAATCACAAAGTGACCTTGAACCTATTTTTTATTTATGGATCACTAAATACAGTCTTGCATATTACTCCTCTCAATAGATGCATCCTAAGATACCTAGGAAATTTCAATATATTTTCCCCTTCAATTCTTAAGCATCAATAACAACTAGTCCATTCCGAAATGTTCAATTTCTTGGAATCCATTTAACATCATTATTAAATCTCATCATAATTCATTACCAATTTACCACACAATCCAATCACACATAGGGGTTCCTTATGAAAGTTTTGAAATCACGCCACCTAGAAGTATAATTTTTAGGGATTTATAAAGCCTTCAACTCAAGCATGACACATTAAAATATTTTCTAAAATTCTAAACCCCATAAAAACTCATAACTCACCTATTACTGACTCTATTAAAATTGTTCCCATACCTATAACATCAACCCAAAGTAACATGAATGAAATGAACATGTATACATGAATATGATTATATTTTAAATGGATCGCAGACCACTGAAATAGAGTTACGATTCTAATGTTATGATCTTCAACACCATTCAATCTCAAATGAATAACTCCCATACTTCCGAGATCAAATCTCATTCAACTTGACCACACAAAATAATTATAATAATTTATAAATAATTATCCAAAATAATAAAATCTGTAATAATCATAGAAAAGTCATCAAGAATCATTAATACATTGAAACCATAACCAATATTATGCAAAAGGCTCATCCATCCCATTGTTAGTCCTATAATTAAAATACCCAAGAACCAATACTCGAACATTCTCTAATTTATAAAAAAAATTATAATACTTAGAAAAAATAAGACATGTGAAATAAATCTATAAAAACATGGAAAAACCAAGGGCATTAAACATATATAGGCATTGTCCGTTCAGTGCACCATGAAACCCAATGTAGTTGTTATAGTTGACCAAGACTCGATGAATTATTATATGAACCCTAGCTTGGAAAAATATAGAATAAAAATAAAATATTTGTGAATAATAATGTAATAATATAGGAGATTAAATTACTCAATTTGTTTTAAAATCAAGTTCAGTTTTCCACAGATACATGGGGGGACAATGAGAGACAATGAGAGGGGGAGAGGGAACCCATCACACTCAATCAGACAACCAAGGGAAAAAATATCCCAAGGGGTAAAATAAGGGTTTGAAAAATTACCCCCTACAATTTGAAAAACTACACCATATCTATTGGGTACATATCCCGCCCCCATTGGGTACCCAAGAACCTCACAGGAACAACACACCACTGGACACCCCTTCGGGTACTCGATACCTTTCCATTAGGTACTTGGTGTAGCCTATTGTTTTCTATAGAACCCCTACCAGGAATTGGGTACCAAGATCCACTTAACTTGGTACCGTGTAGTTATTATTGTTTTTAACAGTTATCCACTTCCCATATCTCTATCACCCAAATTCCCAAACATTCACTCAAACACCTGAACAACCTTCAAAAATGAGATAAAATACCTCTAAGAAATTTCTCAACTCTATAAATTTCAATTAAAATATAAGTTATCAAAATCACTTACTTGATAGATCAAAATCCATAATTCCCTTGGAATTATTAACCCTTAACAACATTTGTTGTTACAAGTGTATCCACACTCAACAACAAAATAACATCAGTTACTTTAGTTTGTATGTTTGTATAACTGAAATAGCATACCTTTTTTTGTATTTATAATCCTTTCTGACATACCCTTTCATCCTAAAACTCTATAAGGTAAAACCAATCCACTTTTCCTTATCTCATCTCTTTCATATTTATTTATATCATCCTCTATGATTATATGATTACATAAGACTACATAATTTTTCTATTTGAGAAGAAAATCCTAGGAATTTTATCAAATCTCTTATTCAAATATCCTCCTTGAGGATTAAATCTAATACATTGTTCAATATCATTTTTTTATTCCCCAAATAACCTCTCACATTTCATTCTATAGCAACCCAATAATCATATAATGAAGATAAAAACCTAGTTTGAAAAAATCATAATCTTGCATAATTATTACTAATGTAAATTAATTTTTCATGGTGTTGATGTCATTAATGTGATAATATTCCCTTAAATAATCTTCAATTTTAATAATGGTCACATCATGTTAAAATTTTTTCACATAGATGGATTCTTTCAAAAAATTGATAATGCTTTCATTAACCCTATTTTTAACCACTCTACTCGGATTTTATATGCAGTTTTATTAAAAATATTCTCTAGATATTTCAAAATTTTAATTATAGAATACCAAGTTATTTACAACTACCTATTTTTTCAATATTCATTTAAATAAATTATAATGATTTTGAAAATACAAATGAATTAATGAATTTGGAAATGTTTTGAAGCATTGTGTTACTTCATGGACTTCATATGATAAATCATCAAGAATTAAATATAAATGATTGTATTAAAGTACCTAGTGATCTTATTTATAGAGGTATAGATAAAGATATACTTTTCTCTTTAGTATAAGTAAAAAATATTATAATTTAGTATATTCAAGGGAGTGAATATAACATCATAAAATATTTTATTAAAATTTTCCCCCTTGTATGTTTATTAAATGTATGTTCATTTCCTTCATTTATATTTTTTTAATTAATAATTAAAATATTTCTATGATTCATAATTATTTCTAATTCCTAAATAAATTATATGTGTTTTTCATGATTTTTTGTTTCTAACAAAAAACTAGGAATTTAAAATAAGTAATAAAATAAATACTTTCACGATCATATTTTTTAAGAAAAAAAATTTAAATTAAATTAATATAATTTTTAAATGATCGAATGTATTTTTTTGAATGAAATACAAATATTATCTAGGTCGTATACATGTAATCCTAGAAAAATATAAATATTATCCTCATCTTTTAGAAGTAATGATGTAAAATGAATTAAATATTTTATCTTTTGAACTGAATAGGAACTTTGTAGGATGTAAAAATCAACATAAATATAGAAATATATAACTTTAATATGAATCGTGAATCTAGTTAAAAGTATAATATTATTATTACATGGAAATTGGTTATATAATATATATATCTATTGTAAAAAATGATTGATATGGTTCCTAGATAAACCATCAAAGGTTGTTGTTATAATATAGTCGTTATAAAATATTTTGGTATTACATATATTATTATAATTGATAAAAATTTTATAAAAATATATTATAAATCATAAATCACATATCGTTCATGTATAAATAAATAATTAACATCCACTAAAAAATTATGGACTGATTATAATTATAGATATAATCGTTCACCGAAAAAGGAATTGTTTTCATTTAGAAAGTGTTTGTCTCTATATTAAAAATTTATATTTATGAATTTAAATTATCATATTTATAATTTTAATTTTGTAAAATAGATTCCAAATTTCAATTTATATCATTAAAATTAGGTAATGTGGTTTATATAAATTTCATGAAAAAAGGTTTATTGGGATGAATACAGAAATATGTATATAAATAGTAAATGTGGAGAATGCTGTAAAAATAATTTATAAAATATTAAATAAATCAAAAAATAGTATAATAAAATTTATTTCATAAATAAAAGAAACATATCTCTTTCGTCCATTTTGATCCACTTTTATCCAAATTTACATTTATTAACATTTAAGAAATCGGTATTTGTAAATATCTTAACCACCTACTTGAATTATTCTACAAAACATTCATCATGGATGATTATGAAAACATGAATATTTTAAATATATTGTATTAATGATGAAATTATGTTTATAGTTATTTAATGGTATTATATAATAATGTATTCTTTATTAAAAATTAATTAACTTCATAGATTCTATAATTGAAAATGAAAAAATCAAATGGGATTCTTTACGAATCATAATCAGAAAATCTATGAAATAATCATGTGACTTTATAAATCCATAAATAATAAAAATTTATTTATGATTATCGTTCTATAGATGGTTAACATATGATAAAATTATGATCACCAAAACCATCATAATAAAACAAACAAAGAGAAATTAGAAACAATTTTCATTTAATAATTTATATAATATTTGAAATACAATTAAATAATAAATAAATGAAAATAATGTGTTAATGTTATGTACATAAAAAGTTCTTAATTATTTAATATGAAAATTATATTTCATTATACAAAGCATTAAATGTGTGGTTGGTCATGTGGAGTTCAGTCAGGGGTATTTTTTGGATCAATCTCCTTTAATTGAGTTATCCTCTTAATATTGGGTATATTTTACCCTTTTATTGTATTATATGATATCTATTATAATTTTTAAAATATTTTATTTTATTTCTCATAAAATATTATTTAATGATAATTTCCTCAAAAATTATTATGTGTTATGGGAAAATATTGCATCTCTATTTTGGATATTTATCTTCCATATTCATCTTTCTTTATTCAACTAATATTTATTTTACTTAATTTTAAATTTAAGTATTTATTGTATTATTTTCGTCACATAATTCAATTTAGTATTTTTTAAAATTATATCCTTTTCTTCATTATTATTACATCAAGACACTATAAAAACGTTAAATATGAATTTCATTCAACATTTATACCATTTCCTATCTTTATCTCTATTTTTATTCTAGTTTAACATAATTTCATTTCAAATATACCTTTTTGGGACATATTACATATAAAATAAAGATTCAAAATGCTTTTTATTACATTTTAAAAATGAGTTTGAATGATAAATATATCTTTTTTTATGATAACATAGTCAAATCCTTAAGAAAACTCTTATCTTGATTTCACATCTATTTTCTACTATTTATATTGAATATTCATCACTTATAGCTATTATATTTCATATTCATTTTGTATCAACCTTTTAATTATCTTTTTAGGTGTTTATTTTAGGTTATTGAATTTTTTTATCATCCACTACAATTTTTAAATCCTTCTATGTGATACTACATGAAAATGTTATATAACTTGTATTATTATCGTGGAAAAATCATGATATGATCTAAATGGATGTATGTTTTTCTATTGCATACATATATATATCGATATATCATTATGTGATGGGTAGGAATATAATTATATTGAAATTAAATTCGTTGGGTTAGGTGTATATCTCATGGGATGAAATTTATGGGATATAGGAGGTTGTCCTTGTCTACTATGTTATTGGACATGTTTTTTAATTATGTGATAATAGTTTAGAATAGAGACTTGATATATGTTTAGATTTTATATGATTATTCATGCGTCACATCCTATTTTATTCCAGAATGGTTGCTAATTATTTTTCTTATATTTCCACACACATATTCCATGGTATATGTTATACTTTCATGTCCATATTTTTACAGTTCTACATTTCTATTACATGATCTATGAGTATGTTATAATTACTCATGATCACTTATTATTATCTCATTGTCACATTTTATTAATCAGTTTATGTCTCCCATGTTAAAGTTTCACACATGTTTATGATTTGATAATAAATCCTCTATGACGTTTTGTTATTGTTTTACCCCTGGTTGAGCTATTTAACTCAATTATTTATTTGTTTATGTATCTTAGCTATATTTTTTATAATGTGATATTTATATAAGGGAAAAATAATTTACATTCTATTTTAATATAATATATATATTTATATTCATAATCTATAAGGACAATAAATATTTTGGTTATTGGATAGTGTTTTATTTTTGAGTGGAATTATAATTTGTTTTAAATTATATAAAATATGTGTATGTCCTGTTTTAGTTTACTCTATTGATATAATATCATGCATGTAAAGTATATATTTATAACATCGTATCAGGAATTCCACCTCATAGTGTTCTTCATTTGTATGAATGGTTAGAATATGTGGAATATAAATTGATGGTGGGGGTCTGTATCCATTTTTTATGTTTTCTAATGTTTTTTAGTTTTTTATATAGTTAAAAAAATTGATGTTAGTGATTTGAGTGCATTTATTATTCCTGATGACGATAATGAAAAGAAGTGGAAGGAGTATGATATGGATAATTACATAAGGTTTGTGTGTGATATGAGGTATTGGTTTGAGATGTGTGGTATGGATGATGTATGATGATGTGGGGGGGCTCGCAAGGGTAAACACTAGGAATATGTGAAAGACATTATATATGGAAAACATCCTTACCATTCAAATGATGTGTATATGTGGTTAAGGTGGAAAGACTCCATGTAAGAATATATTAAAAATAATGAGAGTCCATTTAGGTAGAGAATGTGAAAACCATTGTATATTATAGTTAGGTACCTTTAAGTGGATAATTGTTCATAGTTAGGTCGCTAAGAGAGGAAAACTATTTGGTTTATGGATGTGAAATAGTTGTAGAAATTATTTTCTTAAGGATTATAATGATATATTATTTTTAAAGTAGGTTTCCTATGATACATACTATATATGTCGTTTGGTGGTTGAATTTTGGAATTTATGATTGCTTGCCTTGTTTTTTTACTTCATTAATAAATAAATCAATATTATTATTTGAGTTTTTTTGGGAAAACCCAACTATGTGTATTTATATACTCACCCCAAATTTATATATACTATTTTTTATATTTTATTAATAAAAAATATTTAGTGTCTAGAAACCATTTATCTTCATATATGAGGCATGTGGGAGTGAAAAATTGAATTCTAACTCACTAAATGTATAAATAATTTGATGGGTTTTAAAGTTTTATACCAATTTGTTTTATTTTTTAAGACATGTAATGATTTTTTATACATTATTTATATTCTTTCGTTTTGTAAATATATTAAATTATATATTAAATTATGGTGTTCTTTAAAAAAGGTAAATTATCTTAATATGTGTTTGATTTTTTAAACTTAGTGTTAGTCAACAAATTGTGTGTTATTGAAGGATATATTTGGGGGCTAAACTTAATTTTGTGACCAAATCAAGTGTAATCATAGCCATTTAGGTTCCTAGAAATCCAATTCATCAATCTATTTTTTCTTATTCATTATATTCTATAATTCCATATAATATTTCATGTATTTTTGTGATCCAATTTATGCATAAATTTAAGTTTCATTATCTACACTTAACATAAACCTCCATTTTATTATTAGTTTTATATTTTCAAGTTTTTTTTAAATATTTTTATATTACATTTATTCATTCCTCTTTAAATTCGATCATCCATTTGTGTTATTTTAATTTCATTAGTATACATGATTAGTGTTTGTACAACTCTTTTCTTATATTGTTTACTATTTTTTTAATTTTTTTATTCATTGAAAACATTTCCCAACCTATTAATTAAATTTATAAATGGGTAATAAAATACCATACTGTATTAAAGTGAAAACATAAGGGAATTCTAATCCTAATCATCATGTATAATGGATATTAATTTAATGAAATATTAGTTAAATTACAGTGATATCATTAAATTAATAACTGAATATTGAGAGACACCCAAATCCATATAAAACTATTTCATCAATTACCCTATAAAATTCATTTTACTCAAGCTCTATGAGTATACCCCCTCATCATTTCAGATATAAAAAAATCAAATAGTACATATAGCTTATTACATCTTTGGGAATTCAATTTGTGATCGAGTGTATATATTATAATAGAAAAATGGTTATTTAATGGTTGAAATGAGATAATAAGTTTTATTTATAGAATTCCTTGATTATTATAATCAAATTGTGATCAATATATCAAATAATCACATGCAAAACTCAACTTATGAGCATATTGAAATCAAATATCACTCAAAACTAGTAAAGTTACAAGTGGAAGAACAATGACTGAGCTTATTCCTATATAGAAGAATATTATTATCCTTTTAATGAAAATTTAATCAAAAGACAAATTAAAATAGTTTTTATTGAACATGATTGGATGATACACCTGTCTTACTAGAGGTATAATTATTTGATACCCTTCAATTTATTTTACTTTGGATTATGTTCTCAAAGTTTGAGAATAGAAATAAATATTGTGTGCCTTGAAATTCAAAGATATATTATATGTTTGGAATCCAAAGATATTTTATTATAAATAGTGGGTGTGAAAATATTATTCCAATATATTTTAGAAAATACTAAAATTGAAGAAACTATTTTAATATCCACAAAATAATTATTTCCAAGGGATAAAGATCACTAAAAACAATAAATAATCTAGTGATCTGGTGACATGTTTTTATATTTGAGAAAATAATATAAAATGAGTTATGAACTAATTAATTCAAAACACATATCATTTATTTGATATTCAATAAGAAATTATATTAACCATAGTGTTTCAATATATAGGTAACTGACAAAAATTCTAATGTGGGAGATTAGAGAACCTAGTGAATTGTGAAGATATAGTTTTGGGGATAATGTGGGATCTATTGATTTTTTAATTTCTTTTCTATATCATAAACTACAAATAAATAATTACATAAAAATGGTAATGGATAAATAATTTAAATAATTATTAAATATCTCAATAAATGTGAATATATGAAAGGGACATTAATAAAGGATTTTTTGTCTAAAATATGTGTTTGATTGTTTATTTGAATGAGAAAGGTTTTTATATATATTAGAAATATATTTTTGTAATTTTTTATATGGAATTGATTTAGAATCATTTTTAGTGTATTTTAATTTTTTATATCTCTTACCAAAAAACTCAAAATTTGGAAAATTCAGGGAATTCAAGATTAGTCATGAAGTTTTTATTATAGGCCGTGTAAAAAAACAAGGGGACCATGAATAAGGTAAAGGTGTGATATATAAAACAAACCAGATAAATATAAAGGGTTCAATATTGTCTATATAGAATAAATAAGGTGATCTAGAATGGTTCAATGTCGATTATATAGTTCAATAAGGTGATCATAATGAAAAACAAAGATGCCTTGTATTTTTTACTTATTAATATATTTTATATGAAAACATATATGAAATATAAATATATAAATGATGGTATGTTGTTTTATTATTTCATATTATATAATGATTTACTGAAAATATAATGATAGTATTCAAAAATGATGTTGTTTTGTTGACTATGATACTTTTTAAGATTTATTAAACAAGATAATAGTGATTTGAATAAATATTTTTTATTTACTTATTTGTTTCAAATAAAAAACTACATTTTCAAGATTTAATTAAACCTGTCACATTATGATATTATGAATCAAATCCTAGTGATATTTTTATTGAAACCATTGGGATATTTTAAAATGAATATATTTACAAAGATTTTGAGATATTTATTAATTAGGTAGATTTATCTTCATATAATTATTCCATATAAAATTTATAATTTTTTAATATATTATATTGAAAACTAGATTTAATGATAAATAATTATATAGTACTTGAAGATATGACTAATATATGATATTGAAAATGTTTTTAGATGATATATTAAAGATATTAATCAGAGTGAATTGAATTAAATATATAGATATACAATTTTTCATTAATTTAAATATTAACTAAATGATTGATATTAAGGGTTGATGTTATTGAAATAAAAATTTCAAGAACTTTGTGAGATTATGTGTGCACATATACTAAAATAAGGAGCAGTGAGTACTGTTTGGGAAATATTTTTATTATTGAGAGAACTATAGAACTATTATAGAGTTGTTGTTGAATATATACATGTTTAGGGTATATCAAATACATTGATTTAATTTTCATTCCGGGTTGATCAATGATCATTATCATCCTATGATTTATTATTTTTTGAAAAGCATGTTGGTGAATTAAGGGATATCCTTACTATTGATCAGGAATGAGTCATTTTCTTATATCATTGTAATTAAGTTTATGATATTAGTTTATCTATATGTGACCTTGATAATATCAATCAATATAAGGATATTTCTACCCAAATTGGGGACAAACCATATAAATCATTGGTCATATTTTTTTTGTTTTCTACATACAAAGGTGTGATTTAGTTTTAAAAAAGATGTCCTTAAAACATTAAAAAGTAGTAATAGGTTAATTGATAGAATTATAAAACAATAACCAACACTGAGACATCCCCTCTTAGTATTGGATCCACACCAGATCTTGAGTGTCTCACGAGTGAATTATTTCCTCTCCCTCAACCCACAATGCCTCAATATTGACTTAATTTCTATATCCAAAGGGATACCAACCATTCCAACATTTAAATGTGATAAATTTGGTTCCTATAGAGGAGTGATAATATTATTTTATTTATACATGAAATCATAAACCCTAAAATGGTGAGAGTCTCCATATTATGTTTTGTGTCAGGTTATGGTTCTTTATATTATATAATGGAGTCATAATAAATGAAATGGGTTATCATTAATATTTCAATCATATGATAATTTTGATAGTTAATTTTTCTTATGAAACATCATTTGCTTATTTTTTTTAGGTTTTATTATGATTGAAAAAAAATCATGTAGAGGAAGACATAAAGAAACAAAAAAACAAGATCACCTTACTATAAAGCTGAAACTATGCATAATGAAAATGATGAACATGTGTGACTTACATGGATGAAGGAAAAAGACATATATTAAATCAAATTATTTGATGAATATCACTAATAATAATCCAAATGACTCATTCCTCTATGTTGTATCCATAGGTTAATGAATAAACCAACACTTAGGTGAGATCCTCTTTATAGCCATGAGATTCTTGTATCTCTTGGTGGAAAAGGAAAGAAGAATAAGGGAGCTTCAAGATATTTGAGAGGATGAGGACCACCCATCTGAATGGTTTTAACATATTTATATATAAACATGGCTTTCACCCCCACATATCATGGAATTCACTTGAATATTTTGAAATATTTGAGTAAATTCTTTTAGTTTCATCAACTGTATAACCTCCACTCATCCCATGGATTCATTTAATATTTAAATACATCATTTGACCCTTTATTACATATCATAATTTTAAACATAGATAATAAATGATATATTATATGGAATATAAATAAAAACATTAAAATTTTTAGTTATATATCCATGTTCAATCATCAAATATGTTTCATGTGTATATCATAACACTTATGAAATAACTATACAGTATAAGATTATATAGATATTTAATGTGTTATGATATCACTATATAATCCTTAAAACATTATAATCCATGTTATATGATATTCCATGGATTCATGGATATCTAACTACAAGATATCATATGCCATACAATATGATATATTCCAAAAACATCATATATTTTATAATCTTTAGGTTATATCTCCATAAATCTCATATTTTCACTAAAACCCTATTGATCATTATGTCAATTCAATTTATATCATATCATTAAAAATAAAATGTGAAACCATACCCAAAAAAAATTAATTCCAAAAATATATTGTAATGTTTTTATCAATCATATATTGTATCACATCATATGAAATACCTTGTGAAAATCAATACAAAAATCATATTATAGAGAATCAAAAATACTTTTAGATAAACACTAAAACACTTTTAGAGAGGTTTTATAAGATTAAAAACATTATTATCATTTATTAAAATATAATTTACGGCTCTATAGGACTTTATTGCATTGATAAAAAATATAGATTCTCTAATTAAGAATTTAATCAAATATTCCCTTTAGTAAATCATTAGTGCCTTTCAAGATATAAAGGGATATGGTGAGATATTGATAAAAAATGTGTATCTCTATACCAATGTCAACCAGTTTTATAATCTATAGATAGGAATAATCATATGATCCATTTTTATAATAAATTGAGTAACCATATAACATTGAGTCTATTAATTCCATATAGTCTTTTATATATTCCCAATTATATAAGTATTCACTGCCATTCGAATGAACACACCACATGTAATTCAACTAAATGGAAGAGAACATCACATTACCCTAAAATAGAAGATAATACATCTCATATATCATATCTAGGTGTGTTTGTACACTCCTTAAATTGAGATATGAGATTCCATACTTTTAATAGGAGAGGGTAATCCTATCTTGATTAAACTAAACTCATGACATTATTAGGGATACACCCAACCACACATGATTAGATCATCCATAATGATGTCATAAAATGATATTAATTCATGATTATTCTTAGGCTATATGTCTTTACAAACCTTTTTTTAACGTATAAATCCAAATATAAAACATGAACTAATAGATATACTAAATACATAGTGTATGAAACTCCATGTGGTATACTTCATGGGTGATCCATTCCCCAAAACACAATTTGTGTCTTGTGAGTATATTTAATTACTTAGAAAAAAATAATAATCACACTAAAATATATATTTTATCATAAACTATAATAACACATGATGAAAATCTATTTGGTAACACTCAAATTCATAATTTGACCGGTTAATTATCTATTCACTTTATATATATATTCATCCATCAGAAAAAATGAAAAATGTTGAATAATTTTTTATAATTTTGTACAATTTATATTCTTAAACTCCATTAATAAAACTATAAAAAATAACTTAAGTGATTATCTAATCATAACTTATATGATAAACCACTAAAAATGATTTATGTTTCTTGGAATTCTAGTGTTTTTTAGCTCATTTAATTTTGATTTTTTCACTACCACATATCCACGTTGTCTTCTAAAAAATCCCTCAGACTAAACTCCATTAGTGAGTAACATCTATGAATACAGATTTTCTAAATAATGGTGTGACTTAGGAATCAAATTCCCAATGCTCAACTCTTTGAAAAAGTCTTCAAACATTTTTACTTCATAATAAACAATTTGAAATTGTTAATAACTTTTTATTTTCTACCATGAACTTTTTTTATGTTCATTATTAGAATATTTTGAAACAATTTTTAAAAATGTATCTTTGAGATCATCAGGGTAATAAAAGATAAATATTTACAGATTTATTTACTAATATATCATAAACTCTTATATGGTAAAAATTGAAATTCACTTCATTATAGTAATTATGTATAACGCTTCATATTTCCTTTACTATTATATCCAAAACTAATTTAGGATATAAAGTGAATTTTTATTTTAATTTAAACTATTATAATATTTTATATGTATTATATTAACTTCTCTATGTCTTAAAATACTCCCACTTCTGTCTTGGTCAATATATTCTCTCCATAATATCATTCTATGATATGTAAACTCCTCTATTTTAGTAAAAAACTTCTTTTATTTCTAATAAATATTTAAAAATAAAATATTAACTATAATATATTTTATTTTATTTTAGGTGTTTGAATCATTATTCCAAAATAATGATTTTATTCTTCAAAATATGGCATTGATGTAGGGTGGGAACTCTTCCCTTATATTTTAATATATTTTTTACATGAAAAAAAATATCTTTGATAAAAATCCTTGTATAATTATGTTTTTTAACAATTTAGATAAAATCATGCCAATGTGTATTGAATGGATCATCTAATATTCTTTAGCAAACAACCATTGTTTATAAATATCTCTTTTTCTCTAAGATAAAAAATGATGAGGCTGCATGATCTTTATTCTCAATCCATCCAATATTGGATCTATCCTCTTCATATAACTCCTTGATATAGAAACTCCTTTTCTAGGATTTTAATGTAAAATTGGTGGTTCACTAATTTTTTATTCGATTATAAACTCTTGTATATTTACAAAAATTATAATGTATAGATTTGGTATTATATATCCTTCGAAATAAACAAAACTAATTTCTATAACACTAATACCTATTTTTGACTCTCTATAGAGTCTCTAAATTCTATTAGGTAACCTGAAGAATATTAACCAAAGGAAAAAAATTCACCTTCATAAAACCTCATTTCAGTTCCAATGACCAAGGCTGGAAATTAGACTGTCCAATATTCTTCTTTGAGCTCAAACATGACTAGACATTCAACATAGTTTTAGAGGTCGAACGTCACATCTCATAATGACATATCCTCAAAACACTAAAGAGTTTAACTATGTTTTTGTTAAAATTATTCACATTTTAAAAACTTTTACAATTGAATAAATTCTACACCCATAACCTTATTATAAATCATTATCTTCTATAAGTCATACCCATTCATATTGACTACATGAGAAGAAACTGAATTTTATTAAGAAAATAATTTAATCAATAAATTTAAAATGATATTTGAGTCCCTAAAATCTTATGCATAAATATTTTTATATTAAATGGATTTAATAAAAGTTTTCTTGGGAAGGTGTGTCTACAGTATATATAGCTTCATTTACATTTTAGGAAATGTTATCATGTTTTTATAACAGTCATTTTGGATATTTCTATTAAGTTTTATCCTTCCAAAGGATTTGTTTAAAATTTATTTTTGATGACGATTATTTTATTTATTTATAATATGATATTTTTCAAATGAGTATCTGTTTTTAAATTCATTTAATAAAGAGTGGTATTAAATTTACTCCCACTAAAATGATGAGCCCTTTTAAATTAAATCATAAAAATTAATGGGCCAATGTCCAAATTTCATTAAGTATTTAGTCAACTTTTTTGTTGCTTCTTATGCTTATATATTTTGGTGAGACATTATGACAACCATATCATATATTTATTTTGTAGAGTTTGGTGTGAAACGCTTTTCCCAAATTCATTAAACGGATTATCTCAACTCAATTCTTTTGTTATCTTAACTTATAGGGATTCCCAGTTAAGTGTCTCTCAAATCTCATGGTGGGATTTGGTTACTAAACTCTTAGTCTTATCCATTTTCATTATTCCTTACATGAAATAATCCACGGCCACCCCACTATAGTATAAACATACCTAATTAGATGACTGAGGTATTGACATTTTCTCACTTTTAATTGAATTAAAACTTATTATTTTATAAGGGTTTTTAGATATCTCTAGATATTATCCCATCGATTTACATTACATGTATTCATTCATATAATGATTTTCTTTGTAATCCTATTTCAACCCCCAAATCAATATGTTCAAACTGTATTTTTGTATAAATATTTACACAACTTATAGCTTGTGTTACTACCAAAAATAAAAATCTAACTATATTTAAATAAATAAAAATACATCACATATATAAGGTATTGGAAACCCTTTCAAATAATTATTAGAATCATATTAAATCAAAAAATCCTAGAAGATTAATCTTGGTGTGACATGTAGCTAACCCCCACTCCTCTAGACAGAGCGTAATCTCTTAAGCTAGTGAGTTGTTTGACCCAATGTCCCACTAACCATGGTTCTTTAATAAATATAGGCTTCATTTACATCATAATTATAACAATTAATACATATAAACTATAATAAACCTTAAATTTTATGTTGATAACCTTATTATAAGGAAAAACGTAAGGTTAGAGAAAATTAAACCAATTATCATACCTGGAATGTAACTCTTTAAATGTATGCATGATAAATTATAGAATTGGTTTAACACTACAATCAAATGCATACATCATACAAAATATAATATTTATATTCATGAATAAAATTTTGAATAATATTAAATAATGGAAAATTTCATAAATTTAGAAATGATATAACCATTGATGAAAAAATAAAAAATATAAAACTGTAAACACTTAATAATTTAAATATGCTTAATGGATATTACATAAATAATTAAATATAAAAATTTTAAATTTATTTCTAACTTGAAAGCATTTATATTATCATTTTATATAACATTACATTAATATGCTTTATTTAATATATATATATATATACATATCTTATTACATATTTATTATAAGAGCATTTTACATAATAAATTATCACATTTTTATTATTATTTGAACCATGTCAGTTATCAAAACTCTTTTTGACATCAGTAAAATTGTTTATCAAATAGGGACTTTAATTTGAACATTTGAAATTAAAAATCATTACCAATTCATAATTTAATTTAAACTGTTTTATATTTAGCCTTATTTTTTAATTTATAATCAATTTAAAAAATACCTTATAATTTTAATATAATTACTTTATATCAAAATTATAATTCATTCCATATAAATCATAAGGTACTTTCATATAAACAATTAATATTATAGATATTTATTTAATAAATGTTTCATAAAAAATTAATAGTAAATTATAAAATCATTATAATTATTTAATTTAAAAACACATAATAAATTAAATAAATATCTCATATTGACTATTTTATCATTTTTAAACTATCTAATTCAATTCATAGCTGTAAAATATAAAAATAAAATTTTTATACTATGTCATAATTTATAACTCACATTATGTCATAATACATTATATAGTTCAAAACCATATTGTAATTTATGATTTTTGCGTATTCTATCCTATGATATCACCTTTAGTAGAAGAGGGTCATAATTAACTATACAACCTATATCATAATCTGAAATTTAGTTCAAAACATAAATAATGTTTTATTACTGGAAGTAGTAACCAATGATATCACTTTAAATTTATTATGTATCATATTTTATGATATCTCATATATCATTATGATGAGACAATACAATGTTCTAATACTATATAATTGTAAACAAAATTATTATACATTATGAAAAGCTATATCATATAATACGATATACAAAAAATAAAATATTTACACTCGATCGCATAATATGATATTTCATATCATATGGTGCAGTCTAAACATATATCATGAAATTATTTTCAATAAAAAATAAAATGTTAAAAATAAATATCATACTTTATATAATGTAATATTATATTTATTTTCATCATTTTAAAACTTGATTTCATTAATTATTTGAAGCGTGGAATTTGTGACACTCCTTCGGGGTCACTGGTATGTGTATATTATGATTATTTCATTTAATTATTTTTTCTAGGTCATTTCAAGGTTTGAGGTTTTAATGTAAAAAAATCTAGAATTGGATGTGGTTCATAGTAATTATATGGTTATTTCTAATCATGAACCTAGACTAAGTGAAGGGGGAGGGAGGTTTTTAGTAGAGTATGCATGGTCGACATATTGTTCTATAAATCATGTGACCATGCATGTTATTTAAGATTAGGGTGTGTGGACATGCATGGTAAGTTCTCCTTCAAGGGAAACCATGAGAACTTCCGTTTAATATAGACATTCCTTAATAGTTTCTACCAAAAAGTTAGTGAGAAATTTCATATATCATGTGGAAAAATAGTGCAGATTTTCCCCGAAAATTAAAAATATAAATTTACTTTTTTATCCTATTTAATTTAACCTTGTTTCCCCTTTATTTTCACTCATTTGAATTTTCCAAATGATATTTATTCATTTAATTTCTCCTCTCTCTCTCTTCTCTTGGTCTTAAATACAGGTTGTTCCCATCATAAAATTACCAATTATCTTTAAGTAAGTGATTTATCTCTTCTTACATTAGTGTTTATCTCCCTCCCCCTTGGATTTTTTTCTTTCTATATTGCCATGGTCACCAAGGTTTTATATTCATCAAAATTTTGGGTGGTAATTTTTCCTTTTAAAGGTTTTATCTTTGCTTCTTGGGATCTCATTATAATTATTTTACTAGAAAATAGATAGTGTCAACTGAATTGATTATAAAAATTCATAGGTGGATCCTTATTACATCCCATAGTTATAAACCATGTTTTTCTTATAGTTTTAAATATTTTTTAAGTATATTAATGAATGATTTCGTAAAAACTGAAAACCTATAATGTTAAAAATCATAGTCATGTTTTGTTTCATTATCTCATAGTGAAAGTATTTTTTATAATGTTTATACATACCTTGGTTTTGTTAACTTCAATTAGAGTGTTCGATAAAATGATTCAATGGGATATCCATAATATAATCATAATAACGATGGCCTTTTAATTAAAGTGTATTTTTTAAATGTTTTCATGATTATCTTTTGACTAAAGAGGTGTTTATATGTACACAATGGTGTTATTAAATTTAACTTTAGTTTTTTATATGGAAAAACATCTCTTTTGTATAAACCTATCTATATTTCCAACCCAGCTAGATATGAGTGCCATGTAGGATATGATGCGACTATAGCTAATGGATCCTACATGATTTTGATTATGTCTATGTGTTGTATCTTGGTCACTCCACCTTAGTTACCTATGGATTTCTTTCCATGATATTATATGTATATATGGGATGATTTTCATTCCTTGGTGGTTTTACAATTATTTTTATTTTAAATTTTTTTAAAAAAATTATCATTGTGGTTTGTTTTACTTTAGGTTGAAAATTTGTTTTGTAACTTTTATAGTGTAAACTAGTGATTTATGGTTTATTTCATGAATTTTTAATATGTATTTATTGGAGGTATCCTATTAGTTTATTATTATCACACCACACATACAAACTTTGGGTATATATTGTTCTTGTTTTGATAGATCCAAGTAAAGAAAAATAACTTCATGGAAGCAGTCAATGTTCAGGCTATTTGAATATGGGTTTGGAGGAAGTGACCTTGTGGGAATCATCCCATGTTTCACAATAATATCGGTATAATTTATTATTATTTCTTTGTATTTTTTTATATTATATTTATCATCTTTCATCTCCTTCTAATTATCCCATCATGTTTCCCTTTTTGGCAACATTTTGGATCATTATGCATATATATACTTGAACTTAAGCATATGTTTATATGTTATGGATAACTATTTTGTTATATTTATTGTTATGGATTATTTGAGATTTATTTTAAATTATATCATGTTTATGTTCTTGATTAAGATATTATTTATTTTGGTTTATGAAAAAACTATAAATGTAATGTTCATATCGGGTTCTCGATTAGAACCCTCTCAATAATATATTTTCTATCTCGGAAAATAATTCTGAATGGTGTGTCTATGATTCTCATGCACTACATTCCATCCTATGAGGATTATGAATTACCTTTATTCAATTTCATTATATATCCCATGTACCATTTCTAGGGTATCCTAGGTTATTTCATGCAAAAAATGTGTTAGATCCCAGTTTGGGCCACATTATTTTGTGATGTTAAGGTCGAACGAATATATGATCATCTTGACATGGGGTGGGGTATAATTGAGTATCTAAAAATTAAAAATCATAATGATTATTAATCCTCTGTGTCTATCAATAAGTGTTTATTCTATTTTTTTATTTTATTTTTTTATTTGGGAATTTTAAGTCGGGTAAAGGAGAATATGATATAATTTATAAGGTATGCGATTAAGGTTCACAGGCTGCAGACTATAGAAAAACTATTCAACCCATATGGGAGTAAAATTTCAAGGTTCTCCACACTCTTGTCTAATGGTTTGTAAAACCATTTGGATAAACTATGTAAACAAAATCTAAACCACTTAGTGAGACCCACATAGTTGATGAACAGTTTGGTAGACCTTGTGGTTTAACCATTCAAAGTTGGAATTTTGGTTCTTTTTTTGATTCTAGAAATTAAAATGTTTAATAATTATTATTATAGTTTGTGAATGGATATTTATATTTTAATATTGATTTTATTTACTTTTTTGGATTGTCTATTTCTTCACTATTTGATTTTATATAGTACCAATCCCACTAGAAGACACCCTATGGACCCTCAGGATTGAGTTGTGGATAATTTTTTGCTAAACAATACGGTAGTAGAACTAAATTTTATAAATTATATTGTTTAAGATGTTTAATCCATGAAAAAAGGGATGGTCCTTGGCCTATATTAGGTAGAATAGGTAGTTCTGATTCCATGTAATAATATGGACTGTGCATAGAAATTTATTCACCATCAGCCGCCATCCTTTAAAGGAAGATACAATATTCAATAGTTAGTGGATTTATTGGAAACTGTTGAATGTTTTTTTAATTACTCATGTATTTAGAATCCACAAAAATGAAATGTGTCAGTCTCATGATTTATTTCCCCATTCATAAATTGTTAGAGTCTATCATTCTGGATAATATATTTGAGAACCTAGAGCATATGGACTTCAAGGTCATGTTTAATAAAAAATTATACCCTGACATGATATCCTTAGTGAATATTAGGAGTTTTTATGAATAACATAGGGAAACCATATCATAATGGAATATTAAAATCATATTGATAATCTTGTTCACTTAGAACCCGATATTGTTTTTAATGATTGGTTTAAATCCTAGTGGTTTGACATGGGACACCAAAATAACATTCAAACATTGGTATTCTTATTGAAACTATGTTCCTATAATGAAGTGGTGGATCAATCACTAATAGTAGAAATATAATATGATATTTTTTTCGGATGAATGATTCTACATTTTTCCATGTATAATTGAGGGTTAATTTATCAAAAAGACAAGGAATACTAGTGAATTTAGATGGGGAATTAACCATGGATCGAGGTGTCTTTCCATGTCTATATCACAAAAAGATATGAAAATTGGTTCTATTATACACCATTAATGTCTAAAGTATATGAATAAAAAACCTTTGTGAAAATAATATCAAAAATCTTATCATGATTGTAGGGAATATGCAGATTCATTGAAGGATCCATTGGATGAATCTCATATAGAATAGTGGTGTGGGATCATCAACTCTAATTGGGTCCATAGTTTAGTCTGATTCCTTTAAGGTTGTGGGACCCAAATCTCCTATGAATTAAAGTGGTGTTGGTTCATATTATGGACAAATAAAGCTTGGGGTTGAGCCTTAAACCATTAATATGCCTCATTCTCACCCAAATACCAAGATGTTTCATGCTACAGAGAAGGCTCCCAGGGAATTTAAGGAGAGACTGATGATTTTGAGAGGTACCATTCTTATTATATCATTTATTGATACAATGTTCTTGGATAAAGGTTATTATAATTCATTTTTCTCTTCCCCTATCATAGATCTATTAACCATTACAGATGATCCATTTTCATATATCATAGAAATATTACACTTATAGGGATGAGGAAGAGACATGGATTTTTTATGTCCCTAATGTATTGTCTCCCTATATAACATGGATTTATCATGATACCATCTTATTATCATGATGTAATGGATGGTTTTTTTAAATCCCCTATAAATTTAAATCATTTTTGGGTAACCTTTGTTTCCCCTGATAGAAGTATTCATATATTTTAAGGAAAATGGGGCACAAAGTCTAGACTGTTAAGACATTATGTTCCCAAGTTCAGTAGTTTAAAATATTAGGTATCATATCTTTTGTTAGAGTCTACTGAATAGTATTTCTAGAGTGAGATTCCCCATATGTTAAATAAGTCCATTTAAGTGTTTCCAAATGGCTTCTTGGGGTTTCCTCTAGAATGGGAAGTTGAAATTTTCATAGATTCAGTTCTTGGGATGTAACTAATCTAATTACAATCACATCTCATGGAAAAAATTAAACTTATAGAGTTTAATATTTAGTTGGATGATTTGGAAACCAATGGATTCTTTCAAACCACTGTATGGTCTAAACATGTGCTCTTTGGTAAGAAATAACCCTAAACGCTTCACTTATATATCAACTACAAGAAGTCAAACCAGGTGACTATCAAGAATAAATATCTACTACCTCTCTTTAATGAACTATTTGATGAGATAAATGGTGAGATTTAGTTCTCAATTATCAAACTCCATTAAGGGTATCCTCATCTTAGAGTGAAGGAATATGATATTCCGAAGACAACATTTAGAATCATTTATGATCATTTTGAGTACCTTTTGATGCCTTTCATCTTAACTAATACTCATGTGGTATTCATAAATATTATGATTTAAATATTCCATCGACACCTTTACTACTTTTTAATAGGATTCAAGGATGGAAACTTGTTTTATTATAAAATTGAATAGGTTATTAAGAATCACTTGAGGATTTCATGGGAACCTTTCATAAAGATAACCTCTATGAAAAAATATCGAAGTGTATATTTTGGATCTAGGATGTCAAGTTATCAAGATATATGGTGTTGGAAGAAGAATTTTTTTCCAACCATGGCTAGATTATGTTTTTTATATATTTTTAATAACCAAATATTTTCTTCAATATATGTATCTGTAAAAGGAACCATGTTTTTTCAGACTAGAATTTTGATCATAAATTTGGGTTTTTGACATCATATGCTTGTAAGGGGTAAAATTTTCATTTTGTCCTATTATAATACTTCATATAATTCGTATAACCACTTTTTTAGTCACATAATAGGTTTTTTACACTATGACGGATGTTTGGTATATTTCTGGGCCATTCAAATTTTAACAAGAAATTATATATTTAAAATTTAATAAATTAAAACTTACATTATCCATGCTTGTTTTTTCAGCAATGAATCTTGAAAAAACCAATATATTGATATTTTTTCTTCTTCATTGAGTCTAGAATGAGGATTTTTCGCTATAATGGGCATAAACTCAGATCGGGCATCCAAATCAGGCCTAGACCCCTTTTGTTTTTATTTTCTTTTTCTTTCTTTTTTAATTTTTCATTCATTATTTTCTCCCATGGATTCTCAGACACTCCATCCATGGTGTTACATAATTTTAAAATATATATGTAAGGTAAATAGAGATATATAATGGGGTATAGGGAAATAAAGGTATTGTCGCGGATCATGGGAGGAGATGGATCATCATGTGGTGGTCATGCATTGTAAGAATGGGAAAAGCATCAGCAAATTCCACCAAAAGGTATTACATTTTTATGTTTTTCATAAATAAATATAGTTGTACCATTTTGATTTTTAACACCTTACTAGTATTTTCAAGGACCCCATGGGGTTTTATATGTACCTATTTTTGGGAAAATGGGGGTTTCAGGTGATTTGAGGGGTTTCCCAGTTAGAAATCCTGATCACATGATGTGTAGTTCAGAATCACACACCATGTGTTCATACCATTTCGTAAAGTTGATATTTTTTTAATTACATTCCATGTATTTGGTATACATTCCATGTATTGAGACTTGTCCGAGTAGCTGAGTACCCAGCCAGACAACCCATGTGGGAGAACATGGCCATGTAGTGTAAATGGCTAGACCCTACATGGGTTTTACGACATGTAGAGGTACATGTCTAAGAGACTTACATGGACAGGCCATGTGAGGTACATGGGTTAGTACCCTATATAGGGTACACATCATGTACATGGTAAACACACCAGGTAATATTTATTTTATATTCCATGTTCGGTTGGAGTATACGCCTCAGTAAAGCATTGGGATAGCACACTGTGTACTGGGTATACACTCTATGTTCTTCACCTCCATAACCTTTTGAGGTTTTTTTATATATTTACACCTAGGAGATTTAATTGGGCACATAGGGAGTTCATTTTTATTATCATTCCACGTATACTGTGACAAGGAAACCTTTGAGGTGATTTGAGGACTCCTTGGTGGCGTTTTAGTACTTTTACTAAATCAATAGGTTCTTCCTCTAATAATTGAATTGCGTTGTATCATGAGACTGAGACCTTGATCTGCTATGGTCCATGATACATATCCCATAAACAATTTTTATATCGCCTTCACCTTTAATAAATCTCCCATGAGATATGCTCCCTTACAGACTATAAGGTCGTGAGTTTAGTTATTTCCAAGGATCCCCTATATGATACCTCTACTTACATCTCGACCTAGAGGATACCATGTAGAATGCCTCTATCATCTCATTATTATCAAGGGTCTCTTATAGGATTCCTTTTCTAATTTAATATTTGAGGCTCCCATATAGGATGACACTTCTTAGTTACAATTAGAGGATCCCATGTGGGGTTCCTCCATTTACCTTTGTAGCTGAGGATCTTGAGTAGGATTCCTTTACTTATGATTTGACATGGAGGATACCATAAGGATTCCCCCACTTTATCTTTTCTTTTAAAGACCCCAAGAATTATTCCCTTTCATGGGTTTCTCTTGTGGATCCCAATTGAAATTCCTCTCTTGATGAATGGTCTACGGACCCAGTGGGTTCCCCCATATTTGACTAGCCCTGAGCTAGTGTGTTGGGTTGGGTTAGAGGTGGTATAGGGTTTCACCTTCGAACATATACTAAATTTGGTAACACAATAGGGTATAGTGCTGATGGATGGATTGGGAATTCATCCATCCCCAAACTTCTGTTTACACATTCACGTGGTTATTGATGATACAGTTATGAATTACAGAGGTGTTTCCTGGTTTTAGGCTGATGTACTAGACATGATATGATTCTTAACAGCAACGACTAATAGTATTTCATGGAATTTAACCACTAATCATTGATGATGTGTTATATGATAACATGATATGGAACTGATGATGGGCACATGATATGCCACCAATATGGGGAATCATGAATGTCTTGTATAGATAAGGGAGGGTTTGCATTATATCACTAAAAAACCCTTTGGATTCCTTGAAATTTTATAATCCTTGTGTCTAGTTTATTTAACTCATTTGGATGCCTTGGATATTTCTAGTCCTTCGATATAGTTTTTTTCAATCCTTGGGATGCCCTTAAGATTTTTACTACTTGGATATGGTCTATTTAACATGTTAGAATTCCATGGAAATTTATACTCCAAGGATCCAACTTATTAGGATTCATTATAGATTTCTTCACCGTGGATCTAGAAATCAAGCTTACTAGGACGCCTTTGATATTGATAGTCCTTAAATATGGTTCACTTAGCTTATTTTTATGCCCTAGAAATTTCTACTCCATGGATCTGGGCCATGTTGTCCGGATACATGATACACCTAGAATATTATATAGTTTATGAAGTGCCTTATTTACATGATTGTCCATCAGTATATGGAATCCATTATTATTGTGATTGGAGGTGAGTACGGGTGAACCATGGGCTATCAAATGTATCCCAACTATGGTGACATAGCATACTCAGTGACATTTATGTCATTGGTTGAATTATTTTTTTATTGGGATTACAGACCCGAGCATCAACATAATGATTCATGGATTGAGTGGTATGACATCCATCATAGATCCCTAATCACAATATGTATAGAAGATCAGATCATGGGTTCAAGGATCTATGGTGGATTGAGTTGTTTATTCTTTTTCTCATTCGTATATAATTATTTATAAGAGAACATGCATATATATATTTATGGGGATATATATATTTGATTAGATATACTTATATAATATGGAATTATGTATAGACGATAGGGTTCACAGACCTAAGTACTAGTTTTGGACTTGTTTCTATTATTAATATATATTGCATTTTTCTTTTTAGTTGTGTCTTAGCTAGGATCATAAAATTTCATGATCATGCACTTATGAAAACAAATCTATAGTTTCACAATTAGGGTGGATTATTGATATTATTTCTAACCCATTTACATACACCTTGGTGTGTGTGAATACCATATATATACTTTTTAGGTGAAGTAAATATTGCTTGATGGGTAGGCCTGATGCCCAGAGTTGCATGGCCGAGCGAAGACACATGTGTAGATTCTTATGATTATGTTAATGTAGTTCAATAGTGTCTTGTAGAATAGGTATGTCGTCTATCTCGGAGTTAGTAGTTATACATTTTACATTTATTTTGGTTTCATTAATGTACCTCTATATGTATAGTCATATAGTGGGTTACTAGTGTTTTATATATGTCATGGATGGTTGATATTTTATATAGTTTCATTTACTATTATAGCATGATTCTATTTTAGTTATTTACTGTCTTTGTATACTATTTAATTAATATGTTGGATGATATCTTGTTATTTATCTTTCTATCTACTCTAATATGAGGGAATAGTCTCTCCATAGACACCCCAAGGCCCTCGCTACTAGTCGCTAACCTCGAGCGTACATAGAGGTGTGCTTGATGCCTCGTAACAAACTGGCTTGGGCCCCCAATGTAGTGGAATATAGGTCATGATGTTACGAAGTGGAATAAAATATGTTCATTTCCTATTATATTACTCTTTTAGATACAATAGACCCGAGTATTAGGAAATTGTTGGAACATGCGATGACTATCATACCAGTGTGTTGATAACACTTGTTTTGGTAAGAAGTCTTAGTTACTTTGGTTATGGGATTAATATTTTTAACATGTAATGTTACCATTTTATGTTACTTTATCTTTGAGTGATTCACATGTTGTGTTTCTGTGGTGATTAATTATAGATTTATAGCTCTATGTCTGTAGAGAAGAGGCTAGTTATTAATTTTGACTCATGGACAAAAAAGGAAAGAGGATTTACAAGGATTATAAATAGAACATAGTACTCATTTTTAAGAGGCCTTATTCTATGAGATATTTACTAAAGAAGGAGGCCAATTCTGTATAGTGTTAACAAAACAAAAATTTTGTCTTCTCATATTTTTATTTGGTGGAATTATACTCAACGGTTCCAACATTATATATATTTCTTTCTGATGGAAAACAATGTGGATCTACATTCAGTCTTTAGGTGGTGGGGTTGATAAAGCAGTCCTCGTGAAAGAGAGGTTTTGCGGCCCTAGTAGGTTGATAGGGAACATGATTCCAATTTTTTATACCCCTTGTAGGGATTTTTTTTTTTCAAATTTAGTTATATAATATTTCATAAACAATATAAATATTATTTTTATACATATCGTGGAATTACATTCCACTTAACCAAACATCATTTGTAGTTATCTAGTCTGATTATTTAGTATGATACTAATAGGTACCAAGATGTTTCTAATTAACTGGACCTCAATGTATTATTACCCTAAATGTATACCTAGTGAGAGTTAGTTTAGTATCTCCTCAAAATTAGTATCGTGACCTCCAATAAGAAATTCCTTATTAGGATTATCAAAGAGGATCATGGCCCTTGTAGTCTAATGTAGATAGTTTTGACCCTCAATGTTCATTGTTTTTTTACCTCCATTAGAGAGGTTTTATCATTGGGATAAGTGGCTAGACCTTGATACCTTATTGGGAGACTTATTCAGTAGGGAAAAGTTGGAGACCTAGAGGCCCGTAGTTTTGTCTCCGAACTTTATTGGATGATTTTTTGTTTTGATTGAGGGAAATATATCACAAAGGTTGGCCCAAGTTTATGAATTCCAATTTAGGAAATGTTCATGGTTGTATGATTTTTCTATGATTGATGTATGGTAAATTATTGTATTTTGTGATATAAGAATGTGCATGCCTTGGTATTCTAACGAAGCACCTCAGGTGCTTTGATATCAAGATCGTGTTCACTAGGATGGACTGTTCAGGGGCCTAACCATGTTTACCAGTTTTTTACTATTTCTAGTGTATTCAAAAACTGTGTGGACACTCATAACTAAAATGATTTTTAGTGATGAGCTATCATGGAAAAACTCATGGCACGAGTGAGGTGCTCATTTTTGAAGAGGAGTTCCCAGGGATCCTCTTGTGTGTTGATATTGAAGTTCTATGTAGCACGATCATCCTAGCCTTATAGTGGATGAATCACTAGGGTATTATTCAGGTGATAAGGCACACACTAATTGTGTGTGGTTTGTTTTAAATATTATATTGATTTGTGTCCATATGTGAAATACGGAATGATATTTTAAATACTTTTTTTGGTCATGGTTTCCAAGAATTCATGGTTAAAAGATGATTGAACCCCCACAAAATAGGAGAAATCATAAAAAACACAGGTACTATGAGATAATTAACCCATGTTTATACCTAGGCTTGTATTTTTATGAGACATGGTGTAATTGTTTATTTAAATAAAATTATAGACAAGTTTGATTTGAATGTGTCTTGGATAGATAGCTATACACAAATATCAATGGAATCTTAGTGTACTTCTATTTTGAGATGATCATGCTCAATCTTGATAACTTAAAGATTATGATGGGAGAGATCTGTATTTGTGCTGGTATTATTTTATTTTAAATTTCCCTCCTCATTTGATTAATTAACCTATTGATGTTCTTCTCAAGTAGAGGTATAAGGTAACCCATATTGGGGGAGACCACTATTGGCTGTTTCGGGGTGGTGACACTCATTTTTAGTTGAAATCCAATGTTTTCCATGGAAACTATTCTTAAGAAGTGGTAATGGGTGATTTTCTGAGGTGATGATAAGGATACTCCACTGGTGGGGAGTACAGATAATTCATAGTTAATTGAAATCCATTTAGGATAGTTGTTAATGCTATTAGACTGGTCATTAGATAGTCAAGATTGCAAAGTTGTGCGTATTCTTGGGATGAGATCATGACTTTTAGTTTTACCAGACTGATTCTTAGGCACGACAAGGTTTCTTATGGGAAGACTATAAAGACCAATTTTTTGGAGATGATTTTTGAGAAAAAATTCAAAAAATTGAAATTGGGTACTTGTAAGTGGTAAAATAGTCAGTTTTTCCAAGCTGATGACTACATATAATTATTCTTCCACTCATTTAGTCTCATAATAGTGTTTTTACCCTTGGAAAATAGTTCGATAGAATTATGAGTCTATTTTATTTTAATGGAATAATTAATATGTATTTAATTAAATATTAATTTAGTCGCACTTGTTTGTTCACCTGAATCATTTGAATAGTGAATCAGATTGAGATTCCATATATACAATTGATTCTAGAACATGTAATTTTCCCTATGTAGGGATGAAACACAATTCGTGCAGCAAGGCTGGGCTCGGGCCCCTTATTATTTTTCTTTTCATTTTATTTTTTTGCTTTTTCTTTTTATTTTTTTCTTTTATCCACTATATTCTCATGTGCACTCTATGTGGAGTTAATTTTACATTTAACAGAGAATATAGGGAGAGTTATATAGAAAAATTTGGATAATGGAGAATAATTATTATTGTAGAGCTTGAGAGGATCTGGATCGTCAGCTGGGGGTCATGGATCCAGAAAATGGAAAAACATTTTGTGGATTCTTCCCAACTGTTGTTTATATTTATTTTTACAATAAATCCATAAAGATAAAACATTTTAATTTTTTCACACCTTACTATGATTCCTAAAGACCCCATGGGGTTGATCTTTTTATTTTCTGTAGTAATAGGGGTTTGGGATGATTTGAGTGGTTTCCTATTCAAAAATTTGGATCACATGGCGTGTAGACTAAGAACAAATGTTGTGTGTTTTTCTAGTTTGGGGAAGATGATATTTTTATATGTACATGACTAGAATGGGCTATACATGTTTTTTATTGGGACTTGTTCATGTATCCAAATACCTGGCTAGATATCCCATGCGGGGGAACAAGGTCTTGTAGAGTATATAGCCAGACCCAATTTGGGTTGCATTCCATGTAGAGGTACATGGCTAGGAGATGCATATGGTCAGGCCATATGAGGAACATGGGTAGGTATCTCATGTTCGGAATACACAATGTACATGATCAACACACCGTTTACTTTCTCTTTTTATATTCCAAGTCTAGTTGGTGTACATGCCCAGGTAGAGCATTGGGAGAACACTCTATTTGTTAGGTACCACACCATATATTTCCCCTTTCTACCCTTTTAATGGTTTTTCATATATTTATGACCATTATTCATAATTGGACAAATAGGTTGTCAATTTTGAGTATATTTCCATATAGTTTTTTATGTTGAAACCCATGACGTTATTTGAGGACTTATATGTTGTTTTTTAGGATTTTTAACAAAAAAAGTGGTTCTTCCTTTGAAAATAAAATCCAGTTGCCTCCAAAGAGGGAGACCATAATCTTAGAAGGTCCATGAGACATATCCTATAACCAGTGATTATTTAGTTTTCTCCTTGAGTATATATCCCATGTTATATTTTCCCTTTTTCATTATGAGTCCATGCGATTACTTGTTTTCAAGGATCCCCTACTGGATGCCTCTTCATATGTTTTGACCTAGAGGATCCCATGTAGGATGACACTATATTCTCTTTGTTAATATGGTTCCCATGTAAAACAAATTTCAATATTTACTATCTGAGGATCCCATATTTGATTCTTATATTTAGTTGTTGTTATAGGATCTAATGTGGGATTCCTCCTTTTACCTTCGTAGTTGAGGATCCCATGTTGGATGCCTTCTCTTATGATCAGACCTAGAGGATCCCATGTTAGATGCCTTCACTTTCTATTTTATTTTGAGGATCCCTAAAGGGATTCCCTTTATTGTTTTTTCCCTTGAGGGTCTTAACTAGGATTCCTTATTGTGGAATTATCTATGGACCCTATGGGTTCCCCCCTGTTTGACCAAACCTAATATAGTGTGTTGGCTTTGGTTAGAGATTATATCATGTGTCACCACAAAAATCATTCTAAACATAGTAGCACAATAGGATGTAGATGTAATGGATGGTTTAGGTGTTTTTCAACCATAACTCTTTCATTTACTCCATTATTTGGTTATTAGAGATTTAGTTATGATTCCAAAGGTTCTTCCCAATTTTTGGATGATAGGCCTGATGTGATGCAATTCTTGATAGGAATGCCTAGAGGTACTTCATGGGATTTGGTCACTAATGCTTTATGGGGTTTAGTATGATATTTTAGTATGGAATCGATGATGTAAACAAGATATAAAACTTATATGGGGACTCAAGAAGTGGTTGTGCTGATAAGAGAGTGCTCAGGGTATGGAATTGACAACCCATTTGGATTCCATTGGAATTTATACTCATTGGATATGGTTTATTTAACTCATTTGGATTCATTGGACATGTTTACTCCTTAGATATAGTTTATTTTACTTGATAGGATTTCTTGGAAATTTCTACTCCTTGATTCTGATCTACTTAGCATGTAAGTATGACTTGTACATTTCTTCTACAATGATCTAAATTATTAGGATAGCGTGGACATTTATATGCCTTGGATTTGGCTGCACAGTATACTAGGATGAATTTTACATTTCAACTCTTTAGATCCAATTCACATAGCTTATTTGGATGCCTTTGGCATTTCTACTCTTTGGATCTAGTCCATAATGGTTTGATACTTGATACATCCATCATAGGCTGCAGTTGATGCAATTTCATATTTTCATGATTATCTATTGGTATATGATATCCATTATTATATTAATTAGAGGTGAGTACAGGTGAACCCAGGGCTTGGAAAAGTATCACCCAATAGTGACATAGATTTCTTAAATACATTATATATGTTAGAGGAAGAAAGGATTTTCGATCTGGATTAAGGAACCTATGATCAACTTATTGATACATTGCTTGTGTAGTATGATATCCAACTCAGAGACCTATTCAAATGATGCCCATTTGATCAGATTATTGTTCTAAGGTTCAACTATGGGTTGAGTTTTTTATTATTTTCATCATTTATTATATAAGTGATTATATAAGAATATGTATATATATTTATATATGTGGAGAAATATATATACATGCCTAGATATACTCATATAAGATGGTTTTGTGTCTAGATTATAGGGGTCACAGACCCAAGAATCATTTGTGTAGTTGTTTCCATTGTTTATATCTATTTCTTTAATATTTTTATTAGTGTCTTGGTTTGTGTCTTGGAAAGGATGGGCATATTTCATGATAATGCACTTATGATAGGAAATTTATAGGTTTTCCATTATGGTGGTTTGCTGAGATTATTTCTCACCCATGTACGTGAACCTTGATGTGTATGTAAGCCTTATGTATTTTTTATGTTCATCATAGATTGAACGATGGATAGGGATAAGGCCCATAGTTATATGGTTGATAAGAGCCACACTTATTGATTATTATGGTTTGGATGATGTAGATCAATAGTATCTTGAACACTAGGTATGTTGTTTGGCATAGACTTAGTAGTGGAGCCTTTTACTTTAATATTATATTCTTTTATGTACCCATATAAGTATAGTCGACCCAATAGGTGACCAGTGTTGTATTTATGACATCGATATTCAGTATTTTATATCATTTCATTTATTATTACAACATGCTTCTAATTTTGTTATTTACTTATTATGCAATCTGTTTATTTGATACTTTGGATGATAGCTATTTATTTATGTTTTTTACTTTTATGTGAGGAAATGGTCTCTCCATGGAAAAGACATATACCATCTTTTCTAGTTGGAATCATATGGCGTATCGGGAGGCATTCTTGAGGAATCATAACGTATCATCTTGGGGAATTGGTTTAGTGGCATCTAGGATAGGATCTCATAATATTATTTGTTTTATTGGGTTATTACTAGTAATTTTCAAGGACTTATCTATGATTTCATATATTTTAACTATCCTCAAATGGAAAGGGTTAAAGCCCCTATGAAGTAATAAATGTCAAGACACATTGGATGAGATAAATTTCTGATGGACATCTGCCTCTATCTTAGTTATGATTTAGTTCATATAGGGTTATGTAGTATATTTTAATGTATCTGGTATTGTATTGGGTTTCATGATTATTCAGGGTGATCACATGGTGGTGTGTAGTTCTACCCATATTTTTCCACATGAAAAGAATTACCAAGACCATATCGTTGAACTAGAATTGATTATTCATTATCTAAAATGTGGATCGTGCTATATCTTCAATGAGAAATTCATAGTGTATTATGACAATAAAATATTAAGCTATATCATCCCTCAAAAGTGATTTAGCCTTATGAAAAGTTCAATTTTGGAATATAATAAAAATATTTATTATGACCTAACTTATATATTAGAAATGGGGATTATGGTCAATTATGACCTTAGTAGGATGTTATCATTGTGATCCTTCAAATAATCTAGCAGGGAAAGAAACCTAATGATCATATATACTCAGATGCACTTAGTTTTGAAGGAAGATAATGGGGTCATGTTATTACTATCTTATAGTTTACAACATATCTTCTTTGGCTTACTCATTATATGAAACCATGGGATGAGATGTGTCATCAGATCGATAGAATTATTTATGGTGGGAAGACCATTGGTGAGTGGTGTTTATCTCCAAAGACCATACTTTGTTTCAAAAACTATTACATGATTCCGTCATTTAAAAGGAAGACAGCTATAAAATATTTCCGTCACTCTCAGTGGTTAGTCCATCCTAGTAAACTAAGATATACTATGATAATTATTTCTGATATTGGTGTATAGGTAAGATATGTGATACATCATATTACATGTTTATAGTTTTATACTTATCATTGGGTTAAAGAAGAACATCAAAAACCTACAATTTTACCAAATCCCTATCATATTTCCCCCTAAAAATGAGGAGACATATCAATGGATTTCATTATTGTATTGCCTCACACCCTTCAGGGTAGTAATTATATTTGTGTTGTGATTGAACAATTGATGAAATCCACTCATTTTATTCTTCTTAAGGATAAAAAAAATACGGATGTTATTGTAAATTTGAATGTATAGATGATTATAAAACTACACAGGGTGTCATATACAATAATTTCTTATAGAGATAACCAGTTAAAATATCAATTCAAAAAAATACATTTAATATTTTATGGGATTATAAATGAACTAAAAAATGGTTTATTATTTAAAATAAAATGTGAAGATAAAGTGGGTGAGAAAAATTCTTGAGAAAATGATTTGAGCTTCTATCATAGATTTTAGAGTCTCATTGGTAACCTATATGGAATTAGTTAATTTTTCTAATAAAATGGCTATTTAAACTCCATATGAATTAATCCTTTCAAGGTATTATATGGTCATCCATGATGGTCTCCCCTTTATTAGACTAAGGTAGTAATGAATTCTCTTTTGGGACTGAGTGATTTTCATGAGATGACTAAAAATTTCAAATAATTCAACAGTGACTAGTGATGCATTGAAGCCAAAATAAATCATATCTTAGTCATCATCGACATCATTTGATAGTCTTGTCTGGAGACCTAGTGTTCTTAAAGGTGTCACCTCATTTTGGTCGCTGACATATTGGTAGGAAAGTAAAACTCCTCTAAATGTATGTGGGACCCTTTGAGATCACTAAAAATATTAGTAAGGCTTCATAGAACTTGTAATTACGTCATCTAATGTCATATATTCATAACATCAACCTCTCGACTAAAAAAAGAATCATGTAAATCACTCAGACATGTTGAGCCCAGAAGATCTGGAACTGGATTTGGATGTTTCAGTGATTTAGAAAACAATTAATGTTGTTAACTACTAGAATAAATTATATCTTAGTAAACATATTCCATTAGTTAAGGTATTATAGAAGAATATGGGTGAGTATCATCACACATTGGAGAATTAATATTTTATAAGGGATCAATACCCCCATATCATCTCTTATCATAAAGATTATGGTTGAATTTATAGGGGAATAAAGTGGTATGCTGGGAAGAATTGTGAAACCCCCATGGGGTTACGAGTATATGTTTATTCTAATTATTTTATTTATATATTTTTTTCTTTTTATTTTCAAGAGTTATAGGTTTTAAAACATGATAAATGGGAAATCAAGATAGGGTACATATTTAGTGTTAACTATGAACACAAATCGTGGGAAGGGGGACCTTTCCAATTCAGTATACATCATTGGTCTATATTTCTCTGAAACATGTGTCCATGAATGTTTCAGAAGTGTAGGGAGCATAGTCTCTACTATATTAGTTTTTTGTTAGGTAAAATTGTGCGAACTACCCTTATATATAGTTATTATTTTTTAGTAGATACAACACCATTGGTGCATGTTTTCCTAAACCATGCATCCAAATGGTATAAATGATGAAATATTTTTAAAATGGAATTTATTTCATTAACACCAGTCAATTTAACCTAATTTATTCAATTTTTTATCCCTCGATTAAATGTTTCAAACCATTGGTCATCAAATCCATTACCCCTCTACCTCTCTTGTCTATGGTTGCAAGTGGTATTCTTCATCAAATAACAAATGGTCTTGAAGTAAGTGGTTCGTCTTTATTCCATTATTGATTTTCCTTATCACTTGTATTTATTCTTTACCTACTTCCATGGTGTCCTAAGGTTTAATTTTAGCTTATTTTAAGAATTTTTCCCCTACATGGGTTTTATCTAACCTTTTAATGATCCTTTTCTTATTATTTTCGTACACAAGAGTTAGTGTGAACTAATTTGATTAAAAACCCATTATGTGACTTCTTTTATCTTCCCATAACTGTAAAAAATCTATTTATTGATGTATTCTAATAAAATAAATATATTAAATCATATTTTGAAAATATTTTAAATCACTAGTGTTGATGATTGTAGTCTTGTTATTTCTTAATTTTTTTATAGAATAATTATTTATATGGTGTATATCTATCTTGGTATTATTAACTTCCATTAAAGTGTTAGAAAAAATGTTTCAATAGGTAACCCTTAAAATTTTTTGAATTATTTCATGATAAATATAGGCTTTCATTGTAAATTATTGTAAAAATGAAATCAATTTGAAACTTTTTGACATGATTGGTGTTTATATTATCAGAACAGGGTAATATAATTGAACAAAAATCCCCTATAATGAATAGTATTATAATTTTTAAATGAATCTTGTTGTATTTTTAAAATTATATAGATCCTTATAGTAATACATGGGTACTTATGAATAGACTAGGGATATATATCATATTAGACCTAGGGATATTTCCCTTCCTAGATGATATCGTTTGTCCTGCCTAATATGGTCACACACTAGAATAAGGTATGTTATGGCTAGTGGATACACCAGTCTCTATTGTTATCCCTATCTGATAATATCATGTTTTAGGTAATGATATTACTCTACATAGAAAATCTGGTGTGCTTCTATTTATGTCCTTATGGTGTCTTTGGGTCTCTCCACTTTAGTTACGTATGTATTTTCACATGATATTATATGGATTCTCAGGATACTATTATTTACATGTTTTAATACTATTATTTTTCATTAATAGATTTTTAAAAAGTAGAATTTATCATTATTTATGGTTTTAGTTTAAAATTTAAACGTTAATTTTATAATGTTGTAAGTTCAAACTAGTGATTTGTGGTTTATTTCTTGTGGGACACATATATATTACATGGTTTTATTATACTGATATTTTTATTTTCACCAAACATATAAAAAATTAGAGTGTATATAAACATTATTTTGATTGATTTGAGTAAATAGATACCACCACTAGGATGTAGTTGATGTTCATGTAAGCTGATCTTAGGTTTGTTGGAAGTGACATTGTTGGAGTTATCCCAAAGTTACGCATAGATGGGTTGTAGTTTATTTATTTATTTTTTGTCTTGGTTTTTTAGATTAATTATCCTTTTCTATCACTTTATCATATTCCGATCTTTATTCCATTTTTTATGTTAATATTATATCTTTCAGTGCTTCTGTATTTTACCTCATGAATATTTTTTAATGTTGTGGTTGATTATATTTTGATATTTATTATTATAGATTATTTGATATTTTATTTATTATATTCAATATTAATGTTCTTTATTATGGTATTATTTATCTAGTTGCATGAATCACCAACATATGGTGAAGTCATTAAAGATTATTAGTAAGAAACCTCTCAATGGAGGATTGCTTAGTCAGTAAAAATCATTCCCAAATGTGTTTCACGGATTCTGAAGCCCTAGTTTTCAACCTTTGGTAATTGGTAATACCCTCTGAGCCTTTTCATGGACTATCCTGAGTACCGATTGTAGGGTATACTATAATTATTCATGCTATAATTTCATTGATACCACTATAATGTTTCTAACGATTGAATAACTCCTTTTCAAGAAAAAAATACATCATGGAACAACAAACCAAGATCACCATGCTTTGAAACTAAAAATATGTATTAAAATAATGAATAACATGTGTACATACATTAATGATGTTAAAATAGCCTATCATAATTCATAATATTTGATGAAGCTCAAAAATAATTAGTCAAATTACTCCTTCCTTTAGGGTGTATCCATAGGCTAAAAATCACTCAACGCTTAGGTGGGATCCCATTTATGAACGCAATATTCTAGTTTGTCTTGATGGAAAATGAAGAATGAGAATATAACCACAAAATATTAAAGGGGAAGATCACTGACCATATCAATGGCTTTATCCTATTTATTTAATCCTCAAGAATACTCTCAAATACTTAAAGGTATTTACTTGAATGTTATAAAGTGTCTGAGTAAATGTATTTAGGTACCAAAACATTGTAACCTTTAACCATCCCATTTATACATTTTACCTTTAAAATGATAATTTTAATATCTCATATGATTCATCATAAAAAACATAGATAATCATTGATAGCTTACATGTAATACCTCATGGTTTTAGGAAGCATATTCTTCCAAAAACTATATCTTTTAATTTTTGAACTATTGTTTCACTATTTTATCAAAGTAATTGAAATATATTATGTATTATGTTCTAAAAAATCAGAATTAAAATAAAAAACATTATTCCTTTCGTTTAAAATGTTTCAAAAACTCACATAAAACCAAGTATTGCACATCATGGATTATTAATCACCATGGATTAATACATCCTTTAAAGGTACATAAATTAAAAGAGGATAATAAATAGAGAATAATAAAATCTTTAACACTAGGATATCCCTTTGATCATCATCACCCATTCAGATCACAAAGAGATATGGAAAACCTATAATCAAGAATAACATCATTAAAAGAGAAATAATATTGTGAGATATTAAATGAAAACTATAAAAATGAGATCTGTGATTGAATATGTGAGAATGGAATATAAGATTCTAGCATATCTATATTTTGTAATAAAATATGGTCTTTATAATTATATTCAATAGATATATCGTCATTATAAATATAATCATTGAGAATATGGTTTTTGTAAATACATGTATCCAATAAGGTATATTGAAGTATTATTTTATTAGAAAAAAATTTAAAATAAGTTTACTCAGAGTGAAATAAAAATATAATATTAAAATACTAAATATATAAACAATTGTTATGTATTAATATTAATATTAATAAGACTAAAATATTTATTTATAAAATAAAAATAAAAATTTTAATATCAATGGATTAGTAAAATAAAATTTGAAAATATATATATTAAATTATAATGGTATTTTATTAAATTTATTTTAGTATAAAAGTAATATATTCTTTAAATAACTCTTTTGTTATGTTTTGTATATTTAATACCAATAAATTAAATAAAAAATTTTAAAATTTTATTATATATGAACAGACATATTAATATTATATAAATTAGAAATTGATGTGAAACAATATTATAAATACTTTGTTTTTAAAAATAAAATTTTTCAATAAAAGAAGTTTTTCATTATTTTTTGAATTTTCATTTAAATTTTTTTTTAATTTAACAATTTCAGTTTTAAAAAAATTGAATATTACATTTAGACTTAGAATAAAAATATTATTTTATGATAAATATTTAGAATTTTTCTAAAATAGTCGATTTTTATGGTGTATAGTAAAAAAATATTGTTTTTACCAAAAACTATTATTCTTAAGAAATTTTCATAAGATGATATTATAATGTATATTTATAACACATTTAAGATGAATTTCGGAGAAAATTTTATAAATTTTAGAATATTAAGTTGAATTTATAAATTCAATGATTAAAATAATAAAGACATAGGTTATATTTTCTAATAAAAAAAATTGGTCTTTTATTTTAACTAAATATTATATTGGGAAAAATTTGTTTTTTATTTCTTTTAAATCCAAATAAATATTATTATTTTTTATAATAAACCAATTTATATCGTTAATATAATACTCTATAATGATAAAGGGTTAAAAATAATAAATGATATGACTCTTGTTAATAAGGTAAACCTATCTTTTCAGGAGCCTACCTAATTAGAACCCCACAGTTATGCATGCTTGGCCTGTAGTATTGATCAATATGGGTGACCTTCTAGGAAGTTTCATAAGTTGTCTGAAGGTGAGGAAAAACACACTCAAAAGAACTTGTCTTTGCCTCTGAGAAAAGTCAATAGATTGATGAATCATTCGGACATATAGGTGGGTCTTAGGAAGGATACCATGTATTTTGGGGGAAACTGATGGTACCTGGTGGGCCAGGACCAAACTTCCCTATTAAGGAACGGTGTATGTGGTGTTAGTGGGGCCCATTTGTTATATTGGTATCAGAGAAGGAACCCATCCTTAAGAGAAGTGTCACTACCTACATTGAGATGTAGGGTCCATAAAAAGGGTGGTGTGCTGTAAACGGGGTGAATGTAACACCCCATAATGATAAAGGTTAAAATGAATAAATTATATGACTCATGTCAATATGTTTCTCCTTTCTTTTCTGGAGCCTACCTGATTAAAAGTCTTCCATTAAGGAAGCTTTCTTGGGGGTAGGGATCGGGATGGGTGACCTTCTGGAAATTTTCTCAAAGTGTGTGTGAGTGGGGAAGAAGAACACTGGAAAGGACATATCAACATGGGGGATAATGTACAGCCCAAAAAGATAAAGGGGTAAATGAATAAATGATATGAATCATGTCAAAAAAAGGTGCACTTTTCTTTTTGGGTGCCTACCTGATTATAACACCATAGTTAAGAATGATTGTCCTTGGGTATTTATCAAGATGGTTAACCCTCTAGGATGTTTTACAAGGTGTGTGTTAATGAGGAAAAATCATGTTTGAATGAACATGTGTTGGTCTCGGGCATGTGGGTGGGCCCCAGTGTTGAGAGCATGTGTCTACTGGGAAACTGGTGGCACTTAGTGGGCTAGGACAGGATGACCACATTATGGAATAGGGTTTGTGCTATCAGTGGGGCCCAGTTTTTACTATAAAAATTGAATAGATTGTTAATTTTACCATACACATAATGTTTATGCTTAAAAATACACTATTTTGTAAAAAGAGGTTCCTACATGGTACACATGATAGTGTTAAAATTAATTTTAATTATACATATTAATTACATCTGATAAAATAGTTTTAATTTTTAGAATTATTAAGTAAAAATTATTTAATAAATTAAACATTATATTTATTCATTGAAAATAAATTACTTAGGTAAAAATTAGTTATTAAGGTAAAACCAGAAATTATAGAAGTGGGGATACTAAGATTAAAGAACATTATAAACATGTTTAATACATGTTTGAAAATGAATTTTTGAGGGATTATTGGCCTATCCTCTATCTACATTCTATTGTTGTTAATTTTGGAGTCCTATCAAAATGTGAAACATGTTTTCTCTTTATATAATGTTTAAATATTTACACGAATTTTATTTTAACCACTTATAAAAGTGGCCTCTCACCACCCCTTGATGACCACCGTACAAAATTATTTTCCTCTTTAAAATATTTCATTTTCCATTCCACTAGAATAATATTCATTTTATTTGATCCTATATTTAGAATATATTGTCTTAAGATTTTCATTTTGGAGCAATCTTTCGAGGGAATTCTCAAGTCTGCAATGTGGGTTTTTTCCTTAATATATTTTTTATTTATCAGTTCCCTTAATCTAATTTTAAATTTTATGTATAATGAAGTGAGTATTTTTTTATACTGAATGTTTCATTCTATGTTAATAAATATTAAACACCTTTTACCATTTCTATTATGAAAAAATAACACCTTTTGAGAATTGTGTATATTACCTACTCCACAAAGTACTATATCTCATTTTTCATCTAGTTTTTTTAAAATTATCAAACTATCTTCAAATAAGATTAAATACATTAAAATTGTCTAAATAACATCATTATTCAGCTATAATAATGATATTGTGAAAAAATAAATTACTCACAAACTCATAATCATCCATTAATTATGGTATGTTCTTGTTTTGGTCTGTTTGACCACCTACTTGAACAGTGATGTTAAGTAATATCATTGATGACTGTGAGAACTAAATTAATGATAATATATGATATAAAAAAGTATATAATGATTTTATATATTTTATTTAAAGTTGAAATTGATATTAAACTCATTAATTAATATATCAATATGTTTTCCATAAAAATCACTAAAACTTGTTATTCACTGATTTCATCTTCAATGATCATAACCAAAAATCCAATAGAATTAAATTATAACATCATAAATAATTATAAAACATTAATTCTAGTACCTTTAATAATATTGTAAAGATGAAAATTTTAAAAATAATTAATAACAACATTTTTAATATGAAACTACTACCAAACAATAAAGATTACTCACACCCGATATTGTAAATGAATAGTAAATAACTAATATATATGTAGATAATAATTAAAAATTAATTATATAAAAGAATATGTATATGAAAAAGGTTTTTAATTATGTGATTAAGATATTTATGTTTCTTATAAGAGAACTTATATTTCATTCTATAACATCCTTATATTTTACCATATATGTATTTTAAATAAATTTAATATCTTCGATAGTTTGTGGTGCATGTAAGCATTGCCCTAAATGAATTGTAATATAGTATACCATTATAAAATGGATGTTAAATTTGTGGGTATGGATAGAAATAAATAAATTATAAAAATTATATGGTTTTAACATGTATAAAATATATTTATTGGTTATTAATTGAGTAAAAATTAAAATAAAAAAACATTTAAAAGTAAAAGAAATATTTTTAGGAAAACTGTTTTTATGTGTGTAGTGTATTTTTACAAAAAAAAATACTGTTGAATGATTTTAATAAACAATTTTGTATTCAATAATTCTTTTTTCATTCCTCTAATATTTTTATACATATGATAAGAATAAATATAATTTTAAGTTTGTAATTGTATTTTTTCTAAAAAGAGATATCATCAAGTTTTGCTCACTTATTTTAAAATTAAAATTTTTCAATTCAATAAATTTAAATTTTAAAAATAAATTACTTTTTTAATTAAATGTTTCGAAATTATCTTAGATTTAGCTTTTGATAATTTTCTAAACATATTATTCTTTCGATGAATAGTGACAAAAACTGGTTATTATTGAAAACTGCCATTTTGATTAAAGAATTTACAATGTTCCATTTCATTTTAAAATGATTTTAAAATAAAAATTGTTTCATTTATAATATTATTAATCCAATTTATTTCACTAGAATGATATTAAATTTGAATGTTGATATAAAAAATGTTTTTATTTGTGAAAACTTTTTTTTGGAAAACTGCATTTTCAGCTTGCATATAGTTTTTATTTAAAATTAAATATTACGAATTTATTGAATTTAATTTGAAAAAAATGATTCCACATTTTGAAAAATAATAATTAATATTATATAATAATTTCCTATTAATTTTATTCATAATTATTAGTATAGGCCGTAATTTTATTTAGTGTGACTAAGGATAAAATAGTCTGTTTCTTATTACGTGCGCCAATGTTGAAATTAATTTTCCACAAAAATAGGATTTGTATTTGATAGATTTTATTTAATATTTAAAATCCTTGGTTAAAAATTATCTTAAACCCCTCATTTATTTTATACATAAATGATAAATTATCAATGTGAATATAAAAGACATATTATCATGATGAAAGCTAAAATGGTAAAAGTAAACATAGAGGATAAAGGAATAATATGATTAAAACCTTTTTTTTGAAAGTTTTTATTGATGTTAAATTCATTAAAATACATTACTTATCAATTCTGAAGGTAATTGGGATGATATTGACTTCCAATTATTGAATAGTTTTTTGTATTTACAAAAATTTCTCTCCTCAACAATTATAAAAGGGCACCCTCTCCCCTCACTTATTCACACCTATCAATCCATAAATCTTAACCAAACCCTACAAAAATATATTATAAACATATTTATCTATATTCTATGGCTTATTTTATTTCAAAAATACCAGCCCTATAGTCTTTAATAAGAGATCCAATGGTGGTTTTTCTGAGTGGGGGTAATCATCGTCAATAACCTCCATCTTTTAAATTCTTCTTTGTACACATTTAATTCTTTATAAAAAGATAAAATATAATAACACCAGTATCTCCCATATATTTATATTTTATTATGTTTATTTCATAAAATTTATCTATCTTCTTCTCCATCAAATGAGAAACAAAGTTATAGCTTGTGGGTACGGTGGACTACCACCTTTCAAACCAATGTAATTTGTTTCCCATCACCAACTCACATGGATACTCTTAATGATAGAAATAATGAATATATATGATAAATTTGGAATGATATTAATTATTTAGAATTAATATATCATAAAATTAATTTCCCTTTCTTCCATTAATGGAATGATACTTTTGCTCATGTGTACATACATCCTATCATCTCCACGAAGAGATACGATTCATTTTCTATATAGAACATTCAAGAATGGTTATAAAAAGGTATTTAATGAATAAATTATATATTTATAACATTAATATAATTCATTAGATGATGAATCTATAACTTATTAACTAGAACCTGAACTTCCATGACAATAAGTTGCCTAATAAAATGTAACAATTAACACCCAAAACAATGGTAATATAGAAATATTATTAATAAATAGGTCATAATATGTTTTAAGAAGATCATATATGATATTATAAATATGAATATTGTTCTTTTATAAATTAATAACATGTTTAAGACTATTATATAGTGTGATAGATCATAATAAAATAAAGGGAAATGTGAGGTAAGGAATTATGTCACAATTTCCTTTCAATGGGGCATATTTTAATATTTTTAACCAATTTCTTTTATATTGTGTATGCATTGCTCATTTTATATTTAAAAACATTAATCCCTAATAATTTATTGTATATAATATTTAAATTAATATTATATCATCCGAGGGTATTTTACTTGAATGTTACTATGTGTAATGTCTTTCATAACTCAATTACTTTTCATTGGGTTGTGTTGTATCTTCATTGTCTTTTATTTTCAAAGATTATGTGTGTAATGACTTTTTATTATTTTATCTTTTATTTCAACTTTTTTTGTGTGGATTTAAATTTTATTCACATAATCAATTAATTGATTAATTATAACTTCAATGGTATGGTATTTGTAAGAGATTTCATCTCAATCTTCACTCAATTAAGGTATATTTGGTATTATTCACATATTTATTTTTATGAGGTGTATCTATAGACCCTTTGATATGTTATATAATTAATCTATTAATTTTAATGGAATTTTAATTTTCATTTGAAGTTATTTCTTTCATGGAGATTGTGATTGAAATCATAACAAATCACTAAGGGTTTATAATTCAATCCCATTTTATTTGGGATTATTTATGCTTGAATTTACACAAAAGTAAATTAATTAATAATTGTGTAATAAACCCATTTATTTTTATTAAAATATATTTATTCACTAAATTATCATGTACTAGTGTCATTTTCATCTCTTTGAATCTTGAAATGGTTGAGAAATGTTTTTTGAGAAAAATATAACTTTATTTCTCTTTTCGGTCAAAAATATTTTTTATTCCAAATTCATGTGTTCTAAAAATATATTCAATAATGTTTATAATATTTTCCTATAATTTTAAAAATTCATTTTCACCCATAATTTTATTTTTAAAAAAAATTTATTTTCATCTCATTTCCAGACATCGTACTCTCTTACTTTTCTTACAAAAATGTAAAAGGAATTATCATTTAAATATACATGGAATGAATGGAACTTTCTGGCCATCATGACCAATCATATTTTTGAATCTTCTTTCATAGGTTTCCATGGTTGTTTTCAAATAAAATTTTTCTTCTAATATTAAAAAAATTATTAGATTTTAATGTTTTTTTCAATGTAGAAAAATATATTTTCCTTAAAGATGTTTTTAATGATATTTTATGGTATTTCATTTAATCAACGGCAACGACACTTTATTTTTCTTATACACTAATGTGAAATTTTTTAATTTATACCATCCATATTATTTCTATAATTTTTATGTAATCATTTTGACCAGTGAATGTACTGGTATTAATCTTCTTGGTTAATTGTTTTAGTCATTAAATTTACCTTAAATCATTCACTTTCTGGTGATAATTGTACATTATGTTTCTCTAAAATACCCATATTTTAGTTATCATGGATGATATTTTTAACTTAACTATAAACAATTTTTATATAATGGTGTTTATTATAAAATTTATTTTATTAACATTGGAAAATATTGATAAATCTGTATTCTTTACTCAATATAGATTCTTTTTTATAAGGTATATTGTTCAAAAATGTATTTGATAATTCGATATATATAGATTGAATTGGACATGTAGTGATAGGAAGGGTTTTACGTTATATCTTCCCTCAATGAATTAATAAGTCTCATGATAAAAAACAGTACGATGGAATTAAATGGGTCTTTAACCATGTTTTTAAAAAAACTGGACAAAAGGTATTTTTTATATAAATATTATGTGGTCTAAGATCATGATGTCCAATATTATACATTTTCTTAATTGATAATATTATTATTATAATCCAAGATATTACTTCAATGATCATATATGGATTATCTTCAAGTTCATTTGTTTATTTACATGGAAATATTTTATAATCAATTATTCCTTCTATACTATTCTTCATGATCAAGTTATTTATTAAATAGAATGTGTTTTTCATTATTTACCTTCCCATATTTTTTATGGCTTATAGATTCATGATAAATTCAAATTTATATAACCGTTTTTGATTATATGATCTCACCATTATTTTTTACTTTTACCCTAAATATAAATAAGGAATTATTGAATGATTTTAAGGATGCATAATTTTAACTTTCACTATATTTTTTTAATGTTTTAAAATCTTATTTTAGATTTAATTATGTATCTAGTTTCTCGAAACTACTAAACTATTTGATCCTTCATGTTGTTATCACTTGTATCTTATGAAAATTTTCTATAGTAACCATCAGATATGGGCTATTGGGGTTGGGTCATTAAATTTGGTGTCAAAATAATTTTAGCATAAACCTTGTGAACATTATTTAGGAAAACATAAATTAGAGAACATAACCCTATGATAGAATTTTACAGTAATTATAGAAAAGCATCTTAATATTTTGTTGAGGAAGATATTTTGTGGTTTCCCTGACAAATATATCCCTGTATAAATACTAAAAGTTTATGTGGTTTGAGAAAAAATTTACCTATGGGTAATAACATTGAAAATGTCACATTGGGCTTCTACTCGATCATTACCTAGTGGAAAATAATAGGACATATTGTGAACCTATTTTGACACTCTCAAGGAATATTCTTTGTATAAATTATTTTTTATTTACAAAACATTATATAGAATTTAAATAGATGATTAATATGAATAGCCTTGGTTAAACTTAAGTAGTATTATATTGAAAGTATTTTTTCATGATTTAGACATCCTATAAATTATTACATGGTTTTACACAATGATACATGTTTCCTACTGTAGGATTTTTGGTTTCACTCATTAGATGGAACCCAAAAGAATCATGTTAACATTAAATGTGATAAAACATGTAGGGATTATGATCAAACAAATGGGATGATTATTGAAGTTAAATATGTCATGATTATACCTAATAAATTATACTAATATATGATTAACAACCTATATATTAACCAACTATTGAACTCACCAAAGAAGATAATGATTGAGTCTACTAAGACCTTGAGTGGTGGAGACCATAGATGAAATAAAGATAGACTTCTGTCATGTTTTAAAAGTGAAAGATACACCCTGGAGAATGTATTAAAAGAATAGGAAAAATTATGCATTTAAAATAAGGTAATAGAGTAATGAATTGTTGTAGAAAATTGGGGAGTTCAATGGAGAGAAAGAAATTACATCCTAAAAATCCAATTGTAGTTTTCGATATTAAATGTGTAGAACATGGTCATTATCCAATTAAATTCCATTATTAATGGTTGATAATAATACCAATTAATGACATATGATTAATTAAAAGGTTTTAATTATTTATTTATTTGGATTAAATAGTTATATTTTAGAATTATTTTTATCAATGGTATTTTGGTTAAAAGAATTATAAAACTTCTATGGATTGTGTTAATTTTTTTTAACGAATATATTTCTTTATCTAAGATTAACTCAAGAATTATGGATATCATCATGGGTTTATATGTCTAATGTAAATAATAATTTCAAATTCTTTGAAACCCATTTTGAGTTGTTAGGTGAAGGGATTTTCATCTGATGAATGAAATTCTGAGTGATGATTCATTTGGTTAAGGTATATGCAACCCTAGAGTTCATCATGAAGTAATATTTTTGGAATAATTTTCCCTCCATAAGTTTAAAGGTATTTATAACCCATAGTATTAATATGATCATTGATGTTAAGGTAATAATAATCAATTAAGATTATACTATTTCATGGAAAAATTATTCATATATAAAACTATAATTTTTTAAAAGTGATTTGATGAAAAATATTATATTTTAGAATTTTCATAATAATTTTATTAATGTTATAGGAGTTATATTAATATATCTTTATAAAAAGGAAACTCTTCATGTCATGTGATAATCCATCACATCCAGTGAGGTTAGAGGGATTAACCCCAAAACTGAAGGGTGAAAAGGGTTCAGTGCCTACCACTTGCCTATGTGATGTTCCAATTAATGTGTCATTGTTGTTTTAATGGATTTATGGAGAAATATCATGTTGAACATTAGGTTTTTCTGTTTAGATTTATATATTAATTTATTATATTGGATTACTCGTGCTATCCATGTTGGTTTTAGTAAATATTTATAGACAAGTTTAAGGTCATGAAACTATTTTATGGATATTAAGATCTATTAAAAATTAATTTTAGTTATTTTTTCATAAAAAAATTAAAATTTGTTATTAATTATATAGAGTAAGATGTGATATTTAAATTGATCAAAGGATAACCAAAGGATGAAATTATGCTTTTGAAGTAGAAAGGTATCAAGTATTTAGAATTAATTTTTTTCTTATTATAGGTTGTGAAAGAGTTCCTTAATATTAGGTAAAGGATATTATAATAATAATGATATCATTTTACCTTCATATCTGATAAATGAATGGTTTTTTAAACCATCATAGATATATGGTATTATTGTTTTTAACATTCTCCTGGCCATATTTTATATCAATCTCTATTTTTCTTATGTAGTTATTTTTTTCCTCCATGTCCATATTTTCACTCCCCTCTAATTTTTTTTCTAATTGGAAACCTAGTTATGTGTTTTCTAAATGACCTTCATAATACTCATTCTATCTTATTAATATGATTTTTTGTTAATCCTTTTTATGATGTGGGTTTTTAAAAATGATATTTTCAAATATCAACTCCTTATTTTTTGAGCACAAGTTAATTTTTTGAGGACGAAATTTTATTAATGTGGATAAAACACAAAAGCTTGATATTTTATATTATATTTCATTTATAAAAATTTAAACTCTTTGATAGCTTGACGTACACACAACTCTGAGTCTAAATGAACCATAATATAGTATACCATTCAATCTTAAACATTAATTTGGTTGGTATGAATAATACTAAATAAATTATGAATATAATATGTTTCATACATGTATAAAATAAATTCATTAGTTATCAATTTATTAGAAATAAAAAAATCGTTTGAAAGTAAAGGAAATATTTTCAGGAAAAACTATTTTTTTTAGAGAAATGTGTTTTATCATAATAACATAAATTATTAACTATTGGGGGAATTATTTTAGTAAAATTTATATATTATTTATTCAATAATTAATTTTTTTATCATTATTTTAATATTTTTAGACATGGGGAAAAAATAAATCAACTTTTATTCTAAAAATTGCATTTAAAAAGCTGTTTTGTTGGGTTTTGTGAACTTATTCTAAAATTAATTTCTAATATTTTTATAAACATTTATTTAAAATAATTAAATTCATTTTTGAGGTAACATTTTCAAAACTACATTATTGTTAATTTTTGTTAATTTTATGAAAATAATATTTTTTTGATGAATATTGAAAATATTGATTGTTTTTTAAAAATTAACATTTCATTTATATAATTTACATGATCTAATTTTATTTCAATTTTTTTAATTAGAATTAGTTTATTTATATTTTTATTAATATAATTTTTATAAACATGATCAAATTAAAGTTTAATTTTTATATAAAAACTTTTCGAATTTTAAAAAAGTTTCTTTGGAAAACTACATTTTCATCAGGCTTAAGGGTTTAATTTTAAAATAGATTATACCACTTCTATGGATTGAACATTAAAAAATGGATTAAATATTTTTAATCATCATAATTAATATTATATTAAAATTTCAACTAAATTTTTTTCATAATGATTAGTAAAGACAATAAAATTTATTTAACGTGATTAACATTATAATTGGATTTTTCTAGTTACTTATGCATGTAATAAAATTAATTTAACTGATGTGTAATATTTTTATTTGTTAAATTGGATTTACTATTTAAAATAATTGGATACAAATTATCTAATAAGAATATCTTATTTTTAGCCTCGAATAATAAATTTCCAAGGTAAATAAGGAAATTAATTACTATTGTGAAAACTAAAATGATAAAAGTATGTAAACTTAGAGGAGAAGGGAATAAAAAGTTTAAAATTATTATTTTATGTTATAAAGGTGTTTATTGACCATAAAGTCTATAAATGAAATTATCTATTAATTTTTTAGGGACTTTGGATAAGATTGACATACCATTATTGAATAGTTTTGGTTATTTACAAAAATATCATGCATCCACAATTATAAAATGGAACCCCCTCCCCTTAATTCTTCACACATATAAAGACATATATCTTAACCAAACACTACAAAAATATCTACCTAAATTTTTTATACAAATTATAAATATGTTTTTACTTCCAAAATACCATCCCTAGATTCCTTAATAAGTGATCCAAATGAGGTTTTTCCAAGAGTATGTAATCATCTTCACTAAATCATTTATTTTTAATTCTCTTTTTTCACCTTCAATTATATATTAACAATTAAAATATTATAACACAAGTATTTGCCATATTTTAAGATGATATTATTTTAACTTTATAATATTTACCCATTATCTTCTCCTTCAAATGGGAAATAAATCCATCACTCGTGTGTGCGGTGGACTGCCACCTCGCAAGCTGATGAAATTCGTTTCCCATCATAGAATCAAATGGATAGTCATAATGATGAAAATAATGAATATATATGATACATATATATTAATTAATTAATATAAATAAATTATGCACTTCCATACCCCTTCACCCATAGAGGGAATGATATCGTCACTAATGCTTATGTATGGCATATTTTCTCCACAAAGTGAGGTGATTCATTTTCCATGTACAACATTCATCAATGGATATAAACAGGTATAAAATGAATAAAAATTATATTTATAAATTTAATGTAATTATTTATATTATTTATATATAACCAAGGCCTGATAATCAAAACTTCTACGACAAAACATGTATGAGAAAACGAAGCATTTAACACCCAAAATAATTGTAATAATGAAATATTATTAACAAACTGGTGATATAAGGTATTATAAATATTAAAATTTTTCTATAATTATATAATAACATGTTTAAATCCATTATAAAGGAGGTTAAATAATGATAATCTAATGGGACACATGAGATAAGTTATTTCATCTCTATTTCCTTCCATTGAGGAATATTTTAATGTTATGCACTACTTTCTTTTATATAATTTATACACTACCTGTTTTACATGTTATATCATTAATAATTAATAATTAATTATATTTTATGTCTAAATTCATATTATTTCATACAAATGTATTTGACTTTAAATTTACCAAGCGGTAAGTGTTTCATAACTCTATTTTATTTCATTGGGTAACATTTCTTCTTTATTATCTTTGATATTATAATATTATTTTTTGTAATTAATTTTGAATATTTTATATTTTATATAAAAAATTTTATTTTTATTTAAATTTTAATCACATAAAAAATCATTTATTAATTCCCACATCAATGGTATTATCTTTGTAAGAGATTTCGTCTCAATTTCTGCTCTATTAAGGTAAATTCTCTATTATTCACATATTTATTTTTATAAGTTGAATCTGCTACCCCTTTGATATGTTATATCATGATTAAATTTAAATTAATGGTTTTTAATTTTTAATTTGAAGTTATTTCTTTCATGTTGATTATGACTCAGAAGTAACCAAAGTAGTAAGGTTTTATGCGTAAACCTCATTTTAATTGGGATTATATATGCTTTAATTTTAATTAAAGTAAATTATTTGATCATTATATAAAAAACACATTTTTTTATTAATATATGGGTAATAATTATGTTTTTATCAGTATTACCATTTTTTCCTCTTTGGAACTTAAAATGGTTGAGAAAAATGTTTTAAGAAAAATCTAATTTTATTTCACTGTTTAGTCGAAAACAGTTTTTTTCCACATCCATGTTTTCCAAAAAATATTTCAGTAATTTTTTTTATATTATAATATAATTTTGTATTGTTATGTTTACATTTTATTGTATTATTACATAAAAAAATTAAATTAATCTTCCTATCGTTTCAAAATAATGTTATTTTATAATTTTCTTACAAAAATGTGAAATGAAACATTTTTTTAATATACTCAGCATGAACAGAACTTTACGTTCATCATAACACCTGATTTATTTGAAACATTCTTCACAATTTTCCATGATTACACTCAAAGAAAAAAATTCCAAATATTCTAGAATTTTTTGGTTTTTAAATGTGATTTTCAAATTTAATGGGATATTTTCCTGAAGATTGTTTTTAATGATCTTTTATGGAATTTCTATGAAGAAAAACAACAAACCTTTATGTTAATTAAACACAAATAGGAATATATTATAATCAAATATATTTATTCTTTCACTATATAGTTTATGATCATTTTAACCAAGGATAGTATTGATATTCTTCATCCTGATTAATGTTTGTAATCATTAGCTTTCCCTTGAAACATTCACTTTCTAATAATAATTGTATGTTATATGTCTCCTAAATATAAATATTATTTATATAATGGATACTATTATTTCCTAAACCGTGTACCATTTTTTTATATGGGGTTTTATTAAGAAATTTATTTGATCAACTAGCCCAAACCTTGATAAATCTGTATTCTTTAATCAGTATAGATTTTTGTTGATAAGGAATATTTTTCATAAATTACATTGATCATTCTATAGATATATTAGGATTGTGTAGGTAATAAAGTGATATATGGGTCCTAGAATTATATATCACCTAAATCTATCAATAAGTATAATGAAACAAACTAGCAATCTAATAATAAATGGGTCTTTACCCATAGTTTTAAACTATCTTAGTGGAACATCTTGACGGTATAGATATCATGATGTATGAGATCATGACATCCATCATTAAGAATTTACATCGTTGATAATTTATTTATTATTAACTAGTATATTACTAAGTTGATATTATCCATGTATTAGCTTCAAGAAAATAAAATTATTCATATGGAATTATTTGATCATAATTTATTGTTGTCATGATATTCTTCATGATCAAGTTATTAATAAAATGGAATGTGTTTTCAGTTAGTTATATTTCCATATTTTTTATTCCTAATTGATTTGTGATAGATTCCACTATAAATAACCCTTACTGATCATCTATACTCACCATTATATTGTTTCCTTTCCCCATGATAAGAATAAGGAATCGTTGAATGAGTTCAAGGATGCCAAATTTTTACTATCACTATTTTGTATTTCATGTTTTAAAATTTCATTTGAGATTCAATTATATATATATATTACCAAGACTATTAAAATATATAATCCTTTGGGATGTAATCACTTTTATATAATAACATATTAGTAAATTAACCACCTACTTAGGGCTATTAGGGTCAATGTCCTTACACATTCGACAAAGAGGGGAGACAAGGTAAAGGTTTCGTTTCTCAATTTTTTACCCCTTGATACATATTTTCTATTATACACCATTATTTTTTTTGTTGTGCAGTATCAACTAGCTAATTATTTTTAAAACAAATATTAATTTAATTCATGGGTTTTTAAGATCCATATCATGTTCTCTATTTGCGTGGATTTTGATTCAAAAATACAAATGTTCAAAGGGTTTTTATTAACTCAACTCCCTATATTAAGTTATAATTATTCCTATTAATCATATTTCTTCTAATATTAATTTCATATAAATTTATAGTTTATTTAATAGTTCTTTTTATCTATCTTTGGTAAAAAAATATTTTCTAATTCAGATCTTTTATATTGAAAAAAATTAATTTCTAAAAAAAATATCATTGTTGAGAATAATTCTCATCCTATTTAATAACATATTCACCTCATTGTTCATATTTTCCGTTCCCACTAATGTTCTCCATTATAGTTGATAAAAAATATGTGTTACCTCATGAAACCCCTATATTTTCCATCTCCTATTTTAAAAAAAAGTATGTTTCGATACTCTTTTTATGTTGTGGGTTTTCAATAAAGATATGTCAAAAAAGTGAAAAGGTTTTTCATCCTTTCAAGTCAAATGGTTTATGTTTCTTACCACATTTTTTTGATAAATATATGTATTTAAATTTCTATGTTATTGAATTTTATATTTCAAATTTATATTTTTTCCAAATTTTCACTTCATGTATTTGAAGAAAAAAAATTTCAAAGTGGCATATAACATCACCTTTTTGTGAATGTCTTCTATAATCAATTTTAATGATTTTGTATGTAAACACATGTTTTTACCATGTTTTAATTTTATAGTAAACCTTCTCTATAAATTTTCATTATTCCTAAAATATTTTTTTTTTCATTGTATTTAAAAATGATTCATTAATAATTCTATCATAGGATTAAGGATATTTATTATTTCAAAAGTGATATTTCTAAAACTCCTTGAAATTATTTTTCATCTATGTAATTATCCATCAATATATTTTATTCTTGATTAGGTATGTTTTTGTATGTCATGACCCATCTGCCAAGGCCAATTTTGTGACTACCCCAAGCCCACCATCCATAGGCCAAGGGTTAGCAACTAGCACTGGAAAGGCATATCTCTAAAACGGGAAGGAATTGCCTTTAAACCTATACAAACACAAGGACTAGGTAAACAAAAAATTAAAACACGTAGTAAAACAGATGAAGAAAAAGTGGTTACTAAAATTAAAGGGGTCGGAATACCAGTCCAACTGAAATATAAAACACAACAGAAAATAGAAAACCACTCATGAGATCGTCTGCCAAGGATCCTACCTGAAGGGTATGTACATATTGTCTCCACAATTATCCACATCAACCATCACTACCATCCACCATCAGGTCCTAGATCCTTGAGTCTCATTCAAGGCTTCCCATTGACTGCATAAGACACAACATGGTGCGGGTAAAGCCCGTGCAGGGGTGAGTATAATAATACCCAGTTGGGACACCGAGACCCCCAAAGGAATCTCAGATTTCAACAAAAGAAAACCATAAACTTTGACCTCAATAACAATGAACAAAGAAAAATACTTAGCTCAAACCATGTATAAAATAAGTACAGAAGTACATATGATTAGTCGTAAATCTAGATAATCTTATTCTATTAAGGGTTCTTCTACTAATCCACACAAGATTGCTCGTTGAAGATCAACATAGGATCGCTAGGTGTTGATCGACATAGGATCACTAGGTGTTGATCCACACAGGATCTCTAGGTGCTAATCCACATAGTATCGCTAGGTGCTCCTCCATACAGGATCTCTAGGTGCTGATCCACATAGGATCGCTATTCATTATTCACGTCTTAGCCAACCACTAGATTCCCGTACAAAGAACTCTTGAGTTCCATAGTATCTTTTCCTCAATATATAGGTTGTGTCTCAACATCCATGACATCCCATTAAGATGTAACTCAATGATTTGTTATTTCATAAGGGTTTTAACATAATAGATGGAGCGTCAATCAGATGTTCAGTCTGAGAGTTATAGGCATTTTAGCGTCGAGGGCCCGGTTGAATTTGGGGTACGATCAAACCTGGATGTACTCCAACATTCTACAAAACATAGTTGGAATATATCCAAAGGACTATATCGTTCCATGGATTCTATCCCCATAGACGATTCGCCGAATGGATTTCTGGTTTGTTAGTTATGTCCCTTTTTGAAAAACGGTGCCGAAATGGCCATGGGTCTGGTCTGATACAGTTGGACCAACACAACAAACCCAGTTCAGGTCTGACCCAGCCCAGCCCAATCCGATTGGGCCAGCCCATGCGGCCTGGGCCATGGCGGTCTTGGCTTGCTGGGCCGTGGAACCGGCCAGGCCCGCTAGGCCAGGGGATCGGCTCGTACCGCTGGTTTGGCGTGACCTGCCAGCTGGGTGGCCCACCTAGGTGGCGCAGGTTCGGTCCACTTCCCAAAATGCACAATCCATTCAAGTTATTGAAACTATGGCACCATGTGTTGTCACCCCCTGCTAGTTGGACCCGCAGGCACGGGTCCCCCTCCATTGACCTGGAACGATGTCGCGGTCTGCCTTCTGTGGCACGTGACAGCACGCCGCCCAGCTTCCAACATGACCATCTGACCCCAGTCACCCCATTCTCTTACCTCGATGCCTGCGGGAACTGGTCTTCAACTGAGGGTAGCGGTTTCCGGCCTCCACCCTCATCTGTCGACGCCGGTTGTCGGCACCGCCGCGCTAGTGTCACGCTGGCGCTTCTTCCACGGGGCTCCAGCAACACTCTGGGGCTCCGTTTTCACTCACTTCTACGCCTATGGGCCTCCTAGAATTTCATTGTCATAGAGTGTCCTTTTGATTACTATTTCCATCAAATTAAAAAATCTCCCATGAAGTACATGACAAAAAAAGAAGGGGAAGAGGGTCTGGGCCTTGTTCGTTTAGCTCGTTCCCTCTACGTTAGCATCATATCAAAGAGGGGAGTTGTAAACAATTTTCCAAGGAAAAATAAAACCTCTTTCAAAAACCCAAAAGCATCCCAGAATTCTATAATAATTGTGGATCAACTCATTATGGTTGATCTGCGCTCATCACATTTTCAAGAACGAGGAAAAGAAAAATAATTCACTTGGATTAAAAAAAATCCTCTACTTCAAGAATCATTGGAGGTGTCACGGTTGTGGGTGGATAATCCTTGTTCGTTGAAGTCGTCGGCATTCATTGACACTGGATTGATTCCTCTAATGTTATCATCCAAGTAGTTGTTCTTCATTAGAGGGAAGTTCGTCGGCACGTCATCAGAATTTTCCACCAATTCCCCACACAGTCACCCTTTACCCATGATTTAATAAAACAAATGATGAAATAAAGTCATTAAACCTCCATTCAATTAATGGTTCATTAATTGGTATAATTAATGAACCAATCAAGTAAAAGAGGGGTGGTTACACATCCATTGTCTAATAAGACATTTAATATCCTTCATTAAATGCATGATCACCTCTGTGGTCCCCACCACCACCACTCAAGAAGATCTAGGAAAATAAAATAACATTTTATGATATTTTATTAGTCTTTAAATTGTCCACAAAAACAAAAAATTTCTCTTGACCTACTGCGGTCGAGGTTAAGCCTCCCTTAAACGAACCCTGGCACTACGAGTTCAACGGTTCCCTCATATTTTTAATCTGAGCACATGTTCAAAAGATAGAAAATGTCACCCATGCATTTCCTGAATGTACCTTGAAAAAAGTTCAAAACTACATTCTAGGAACAGCAGGCCTCGGAATCAAGAACCATCAATTATTTCAGACTCAAAATAATTCAAAATAAATTAAAAAAATACATATAATTTTTGGGTCTTTAAATTCTCCCAACCTAAGGGCTTTTCTTCCCCAAAATCTATAAAAAAACTAGGGAAACAAATGGGTCCTCTAAGCACCTATCTGAGCCCCCCACTCCCAGGTTCTATTCTGGAGGTTCTCGTGCTGCCAACGAACTTGCACCAGAGGAATCGACCTCCCACGAAGGACCCTCCTAATTGATCCTCTATCTCCACTGTGAACTCTGCAAATGTCACCACATTATCAATTTCATGCTGGCTCTAGTCGATAACATGTTACGGATCATTCACTAACCTACTAATCTGCGACACATGAAAACCATTATGCACTTAGTGCATCGATGAGGGAAGATCTAGATGGTATGCCACCTAACCTACTCTACTGAGGATCTGGAAAGGTCTGATGAACCTTGGAGATAGCTTGCCACCCTAGCCAAACCTCTATAATCCTCATCGTGGTGAGACCCATAAGAATACATGTTATCCTTTCTTAAACTTCAAGGGTCTTCATCTTTGGTCAGAATAATACTTTTGTCGGCTCTATAAAGTCTTGATCCTCTCCTAGAGGATATAATCCTTCTCCCTTGTAGCATGTACCAACTCTAGACCCGTAAGTGATGACTCCCCTAGGTCTTTCTAATATAGAGGTGATCTCCAAGGTCGCCCGTAAAAGGCATCAAATGGTGCCATGCCTTTGGTGGAGTGACAACTTTTGTAGTAAGAAAACTCCACCAGTGGCAGGTGGTCCTCCCAACTACAGCCAAAATTAAGGACACAAGTACGAAGTATTTTCTTGAGTGTCTGAATGGTCTTCTCTCTCTGACCATCTTTCAGAGGATTAAAGGTGGTTCTCAAGCGTATTTGTGTCCCGAACGCCTCTTGTAATCCTTTACAAAAGAGTGATGTAAGATGAGCATTGCAATCTGATACGATCGTCGATGAAACCCAATGAAAATGTACAATATTATGTACGTAGAGACGCCCCAAGAACTCTACTAATCCTTTCTCTCACATGGGTAGGAATTGGGCCGACATGGTGAGTCAGTCGATGATCACCTAGATGGAATCATGGCTCCTGGACATATGTGATAGCCCCATCACGAAGTGCATGGATATACCATCCCACTTCCACTCGAGTACCTCATGTGGTTGAGCTAACCCTGCTGGTACCTGATGCTCGGTCTTCACTTGCTGACAAGTGAGGCATCATGATACGAACTCTTTCACTTATTTCTTCATCCCTGGCCACTAGTATGGATGCTGGAGGTCCTGGAACATCTTTTCCACTCAAGTATGTACCACCAAAGGGGATGTGTGGAATTCCTTCAACCCCTCCTATCATAGCATCACCAGTACCATGGTGCATCCTCTAAAGAGAACGACATTCTATCGACCTTCATAAAGTCTTTCAGGAGACTATCCTATGGATATCTGGGCATGTCAGGCCTCACAATCAACATCCACAAGCTAAGCCATCCTGAATCACTGAAGGAGTGGAGGAGTAACTATCCTAAACTAGAGGTAAGATGCTCCATCACTATCCATGAAGCACAACTGCAACACGGATAGCTGCTATGTCGCCTCACTCAGCAACTGTAAACCAGACCTCCTAGTGAGTGAATCTACTACTACATTCCCCTTACCATGAGTGTAGACTATCTCAAAGTCATAGTACTGGAGGAACATTATCCATCGCCATTGTCTCAGTTTCGGGTCCTTCTATGAGAAGATATACCTGAGAATCTTATGATCAGAATGGACTATAAAACGTTCACTCATCAAGTAGTGTCGCCACATCTTCCGTGGAAAGTCCACTGCTGCTATCTCCAGGTCATGGGTAACATAGTTCTGTTCATTCTATCTCAAATTCCATGAGACGTAGGCAATCACTGCTCACTTTTTCATCAGGACATAACCTTGCCTGATTCCTCATGTGTCATAGTATATTACAAACCCAACACTCTCTTCTGGTAGCCTCAAGATGGGGTCACTCGTTATCCTCTCCCTCGGCTCCTGAAATCTTTGTTGTCATATCTTTGTCCACACAAAGGGTTGTCCCTTATTTTTCAAAAGTGATAGGGGTGTCGAATCTCTATAAAAGTAAGGTATGAATCTCCGATAGTACCCAGCCAATCCCAGGAAACTCCTCACCTCGGTCACACTCCAAGGTGGCTCCTAAGGAAGCATTGCCTCTATCTTCGTCGGATCCACTACAACTCGACCCTCTGAGATAAAATTCTTAAAGAAGTGGAATTATTGTATACAAAAATGGAAATTCAAGAACTTTTCATAAATCTAGTTCTCTCTTAGTGTATCTAGAACTATCATTAGGTTCATGGCATGCTCCTCCTCCAATACCGAGTATACCAAAATTCCGTCAATGAAGACCACCATGAAGAAATCGAGATAAGGCTGGAAAATCTTTTTCATGAGACCCATATACACTGCAAGAGAGTTTCTCACTCCGAAGGGAATCACCAATATCTTATAATGCCCATACCAACATCTGAAGGCCATCTTTAGTACATCCTCATCCTATACCCAGAGCTAGTGATAGCCTGTTCTGAGCTCTATCTTTGAAAAACATCGAGCTCCCTTTAGTTTAGTGAAGAGATCATCAATCCTAGAGATTGAATACATGTCCTTTACAGTCATTTGGTTAAGGTGCCGATAATCCACACAAATCCTTAGACTCCCATCTTCCTTCTTTGTGAGAAAATTAGGGATTCCCATGGAGAAACCTTGGTCCTTAGGAACCCATTCCTCTGCAAGTCCTCCAATTATACCAGTAACTCACGAAGCTCCATAGGAGCCATATGATATGATGGAGTTGATATCAGTGTTGTCTCAATGTATAGGTCGATGTAGAAGTCTACCTTTCTATGAGGAGGTAGTCCTGATACATCATTAGGAATGACATCAACATACTAGTCCACCACTATAGGATAACTCAGACTCCTCGTGTCAACTACTCCGAGGGTCAGGCCAGTACACACTCATGGACACACTGTACTTTTCATAAATAACAGTCAATCTGAGCATGGAACATGGATAACTAGTCGATACCAATGATGGCATCGTAAGGCCTCAACGTTGATACATGGAGATCCCAGCCAAAGATCTCACCTCCTAGAGTGAGCTCACATTGTCTGCACTAGTGTGTAATCGTCGTTGCATCTCCCATAGGAGTCTCTAATCATAAGGATCAAAAAAATGGATCTGTCTAAATATCCGAGCTATGAACGAGTCTCATGGAAAAAAAAACAAGTGACTGGCACTTCTATATATAAGAACTGCATCTTGGGTGGAATAGACACAGATCATACCTATAATAATCTCTGGAGTGTTGTGGTTGTTGGCCTTTACTGCCTGAAGCTAATCTTTCCCCTCTCCACCTACTCCATGTGCTCGGGGTGGACCACCCAGGGATGGTTGTGGTAGAACCTCAAACCATCTTCCACTACCTACTTCATGACCTCCTCCTCTGCCACGTCTGTCGCCCTACAGACCCCCTCGTATGAAACTCAGCCATAGCCTTGCTGGTCTCTTAGACATCTTATGATCGTCTATGTGGTGGGTTGGACAGTCGTGATCCATGTGTCCATTTCTACTGAAAGAGTAACAGGATTTAGTCATTAGCACACCTCCTCTACCTCGTGAGCTCCACACCTCCAAACCTACGTCTTGGGGTCATCAACGGAAAGGTATGGAATGCTTGGACCTATGAATCATCTACCTACTGCATGTTGAAGATGAAATGGGTACCTGTCGTCCGGTGGTGGATCTCACCATCGGTGCCTGATCACATAAGTAGCTCCCCACAAATAACACACGATCGAGAACTTCATCATGTGTTAGGATATTGAGTGATATCATTGCTGCTCTGATCTCCCATCGGAGACCCTACTAGAAAGTCTAGACCCAAGATAAAGGGTCCCAAACCATGTCAGTGGAGTAACATGATAGTTCAGCAAATCTCACTGAGTACTGGTCCACTAACAAGCTTCCTTATTGTAAGTGGAGAAGCTCCTGGAAACTCACTAAGCTTAAAGTTGATGGTACAAACTCCGCCCTGAAGAGGGTCTCGAAGTCCAACCAAGAGAGTGTCTCCTCCTTATGTGTCTGGAGTGTCAGACTCCACCATCTCTCTATTGTTCCATGGAAGAGGCTAGCAGCTGGGATCACCATTTGATCTGTTGGTGTCTCAACTAAGTGAAACACCTGTGCCACAACCCCTAGTCAGTCCTTAGCTACCTGGGGATCTGTCTCGCCTTGAAACCTCAAAGGCCTATTTCTCTATAACTCTTGCAACACGCTCAGTCATCATGCATGTTCTTCTATTAGGGATAGTAGAAATATCTTCCCTATGAGTTGTGGGGTTGCTCGTACACCACCTAAAGGTTCCAACATAGTAAGAGGGCCATGAACCAAATCCTCGTTACTCAGAGGGCCATCATCATGTACTCTCTCTGGAATCTTGGATGGATATCTACGTGGAGGAATCATGAAAAGAAATAGGTGTTCCATGGTCAAAAAGTTATACCTAGTGAGCTGACTCAAAAGAGAAAAAAAGTAAAATATTTCCAAAACACATGAAATTAAGGTTTTTGTACACTGACTCAGAAATCAGAATTTAGGGTCCAAGTGTGTGGATATGTTGGCCACTGCACCAACACGGACTCCCCAAATAGAAAACCACATTCAAAATACTAAAAATTGTTGCTCCATTGGATAGATAAAAATCTTAGTTCTTTGGTAGAACTGAATCCTCTGATACCAATTTTTCACAACTCATCCCCCGGGGCCCATGCCATGACGACCCAAATCCTGTATTCCATAGGACAGGGGTTGGCGACTAGCACCAAAAAGGAATAACCATAATACATGAAGGCATTTCTTTTATACATGTATGTTGGCGCCAAAATATGGCCCGAAAGAAAGGAACGAAAAAAAAAAAGACGTCGGGCGCGCTGCCACGCGAAGACCCCTCGCAAAGCCCCCTCACGAAGCCCCGCCGCGAAGCGCCCCGACCATCGCGGCCTCGCGAAGCTACAGAGGCGGTAATTCTCCGTGAACGCATTTGACGTTCGCGAGCCGCCGCGAAGCGCCCCGACCATCGCGGCCACGCGAAGCTCCGGAGGCAGTAAAGCTCCGCGAACGCATTTGACGTTCACGAGCCACCGCGAAGCACCCCGACCAACGCGGCCTCGCGAAGATCCGGAGGTGGTAAAGCTCCGCGAACGCATTTGACGTTCGCGAGCCGCCGCGATGCTCCAGAGGTAGTGCCCGCCGTTGATGCCATTGACGTTCACGAGCGCGCCGCGAAGCCCAGGAGGCGGCGCGCGATTTCTACTTCGTGGTGCCCCTTCCCTATAAATACTGGACTCCCCCTGAGTCCTGGGGACAAACAATCCGACCTTTCGGCTTCTCCTCTCCCAAATCGCGAAGAACTCATTGCCCCGGGAATCATGAGCTCTGCGAGGTACTTCTACTTCGCGAGTCGCTTTTGGTTTGTCTCGTTTTGAGCCCCTCTTATGAGAGGGATGCCCTTCGCGAAGCTCAAGGGCCTTCGCGAAGGAAGGGGATTCCCACGGGAACCCGTATAGCCGTGGAGCACTTATGCTTCGCGAAACACCCAACCCCTGCTAGTGATCCTTATGCTAAGGTAGGATCGCTACACATCGCGAAGCACACTGCTTCGCAGGACCATGCTTCGCGAGGCACCCCTTCTTCATGAGGCAGTGCTCCGCGAACATTGTTCCACTTCGTGAAGCACCTTCCACTCACACTCATGCCCCGTGCTAAGGCTAAGGCACTCCACTTTGCGAAGCACACTGCTTCGCAGGACCCTGCTTCGCTACGCACCCCTTCTTCGTGAGGCAGTGCTCCACGAACACTGTTCCACTTCGCGAAGCACCTTCCACTCACACCCATTTCCCATGCTAAGGCCAAGGCACTCCACTTCGCAAAGCAAACTCCTTTGCTTAGCAATTCCCCTTCACGTGCGACCCTCCAGGTTTGCATGATGTGATTTCAAAGTCCCATGGACAATGCCACCTGTAGCTTTGCTTCGCCTAATGCTTCTTCACATAGGCACACTAGTGGCTATTTCTTCTTCGCATAGCCACGCTAATGTGGAACCCTTGATGGTTCGTTCCACAACCCCCCTTGACCATGGCCTTTCTGGTACCTTCCCTTCCCCATGGACTAGAGGGTACCAGCTATGTAAGTCCTAGGGGTGCGGAGTGAACCCCCTTCGTCCGAGATGCAGGACATTAAACTGCCATGCACCACGTCCTCAACACATGACGTTAAACTGTGACCCGACCTCGTGCCTCTCACAAAGGGTCCCCCCAGCTTGAACATTCTTTACACCGCTAGTCTCTTTAGGAATGGAATCACCCATCCACAAGGGATGATATCCTCCTTACTAGAGTGGCGTATGTTCATCGGAGAAGGGCGACCCTAGATCCCCAACGGATGGCTGCACCTCCGCATCTCCGTATTTCCCCACTACCAAGGTCAGTGGAGGGAATGATAGGGAATGAGGCATCTCCCACCATTGGTCCCAAATCCCTCTTCCGCTATGCTTTGTCGTGCAGCTGGGCCTCCATCTTGGAGTAAGTCCCAACCCCATGGGCCGCCTATCGCATAAGACCCTCTTCGTTTCTCACGGACGCATCCTTCGCGACGTGATCATCAGGTCCTTGCAACCTCTTGTTTCTCACACCGAGCATGACTCACGTGGGCTTAGAGTGAGCACTGACCCTGACCCCCACATCCAGCGAACTACAAGGAATTTTATCCATGCCAAGGCATGGTACGTAGGAAGCCTCCATGAGTCTCAAGCACACCCTTCATTTATTCACATCGGGTCTCATTCCCGTCCAGCATGGCGTTCAACTGCACGCCCCATCCAGCATGACGTTAAACTGCACACCCTCGTCCAGCATGACGTTAAACTGTATGCCCTCAACCAGTAAGACGTTAAACTGCACATCCAGCGAACTATGAAGACATTGATCCATGCCAAGGCATGGTACGTAGGAATCCTACATGATGTTCAAGCCCACCCGTCATTCATTCACGTCGGGTCCCATTCCCGTCCAGCACGACATCAAACGGCATTCTGGTCCAATGGTAAGCCGTTGCGACTCATCCCACCTGAACTACGATGTCTTTGATCCATGTCAAGGCATGGTACGTAGGAAGCCTTCCAGAGGTTCAAGCCCACCACTCAGTGGACCAAGGTCCACATTCATGTCAGTTCGCCGACAAAGCCCCATATGAACTACGAGGACTTTGATCCATGTCAAGGCGTGGTAAGTAGGAATCCTCCCAGAGGTTCAAGCCCATATCCTATCAGACCAAGTTCCCTCATCCACATTGGTCCACCGACACCCATCGCCCGTCGTTTATTCACGTCAGGGTTCACTACCGTCCCGCATGACGTTAAACTGTATTTCACCTGACCTGAACTACGAGGACTTTGATCCATGTCAAGGCATCGTACGTAGGAAGCCTCCTGGGGGTTCAAGCCCATCTCTCATCAGACCAAGGTCCACCCTCATGCCTGTTTACTGGCACCATCCCGAACTACGCGGACTTTGATTCCCTGCCACGGGGATACGTAGGAAGCCTCTTCAAGGCTCAAGCCCAACTCCACCGTCGCCCCTGCAATGGTCCCATTTTACTCCCCTCCACTCCATTCACCCACCATCCACCCCGATCCTCAACGTGACTACTCCCCTGACTAAAGGTTGCTGCCCTAACCGGACCCCTAGGAATGTCCCGACAGAAGCAGTGTAATTAACCGGTGTCCATGGAAACATGGAACTGGGAAGAGTTTCATGAACTATGTATTAAATCTATGAGGGAGACCCGGACTAGGTAATGAGCTCCGAGGAGGAATCCATGGAGGGAAGAACCGACATCCCATCATCCAGTTTCGATCAAGGAGCAGACGTACCTGAACAAGGAACGAATCCCGCCCGCCTTTGGAAAGCGGGAATGCGGGGCAAAAAAGCCACACGTCCTCCTCCGTGGAAGGACGGATGCTCACGCGCCCCGGCCAAAGCATCGGAAATAGAAATGGTGAACCCGACGTGAAATTATTCTCCCCAATATAGAGATTAGTAGCGTTCGAGACACCAGTAGATTGACGTGTCACCGGATCCAGATATCCGGTGCCTGGTCCCGCAAAGCAAATATTGGGCCTGTCGTGAAACTCACCGAAAGTCGGGTCAGTGGAACGTGGGGCACTCTGTTCTGCAGCGTGTTGGCGTGGATCCTTCTTACAGACGTGGAGAATGGAAGGACGCTGGGGCACTAACTGTCAATCCTTTTCCTCTCAGTGCTGATGAGTTGATCCCTTCATTTCTCAGGAACCAGGTTGCTGTTATAGAGACGCGATCACCGCCCAATACCCTACGCAGGGGCCGGGGAAACATCGCCACGGCAACCCCACATGGCACTGCTACTGCTACGACGGCTACCACAACGCAGAATACGGGGCTCCCACGTCCCCTTTCCCCATCAGAGATCATCCAACGAAGGGTGATCAACAACCTCGTGCGCAGGTACGAGGATGAAGGGGTCATCCCAACTAGGGATATGGCCCGCCTGGACCTAGAGTCATCCAGGTCCCGCCGTCAACGCCGCCCTAACAGGCCGCACAGGGAGCCCCTGCTCCCCACCCCAACGTTCAACTGTTTCGGGAGCCTTTCCCCGGAACGCCTTGACAACTCCTCGCCTTACGCCGAAGAGGCGGGCGCCGTCCAGCTCAGCCCGCTCAGGGTCCCGACCCAAGGGCTCCAGGCAAGAGCTCCCACCCGGCTGCGTCAGCGTCGCCGTCCGGCTCCGCGGGAAGTGCAGGCAGGCCATGCACCTGCACCACCTGCACCAGCCCGCCTTACCCGAAGTCATCTTCGAGCCCGGGCTGAGGACGCTCGCACAAGCGCGTCGACGTCGATAGCTACAGTGGCCCGAGCCACCACCAACGTGCATCATGAAGCCCCCGCATACACTGAGCAGGGGCACTCCTTCACCCAACCTGGATCGAGACCCCAACCGCCCCACGAACAGGCCGGGTTGACTCTCCGGGTTGCAGGTCCAAGCGATGGTCACCGCGAACTGACCCGCGGCGATGTCACCCTGTACGGAGGTCCTCCCCGTACCACCACTTCACAGAGCCTGGGCCTTCCCCACTCCGAAGTCCATCATGGAGGCATGCCTCGTGCTACCCCCATCCCGAAGGAAGACCTGCCCCGTGGCAGTGACGCTCAGCGCAGAAATCTTTCCTGTGCCCACTTTACAGGGTATGGAGTCCATCCTCCTGCCCCTGACCGCCGATCTGAAGGAGTTGTCCATCCAGTCCTTCTCTAACATGGGGGCCCTCCCTACGTCCTCTCTGCAACCGGCGAAGGTACTCCTCGCCCCAGTAACTCGAGGAGTGAAGGTCAACCTCGCTCCGCCCACAGTGACCATGGAGGTCCTCCCCATGCTCCTTCCAATTCTAGTAGAGGCCCTGCCTACACAGGTGCTGTTCATGGAGGTCCTCCCCATGTACCCTTCGACATTTGCCCTGGTGCCCCTCGCACTTCGGCCATCTCGAGTGGGGGCCCTCTTCGCCACGGCGCCAGCACCGCCCCCAGACTCCATGATAGGGATCAACCCTATCCCGAAGAGCCACCCCGGGGCAGGAGAGCAGGTTGTCGCCGCCACAAGAAGAGTCCTGGGAAAGCCCGGGTGGAGATCAAACCCGCCCGCTTCTCCGACTCTGAATCGGAATGCGATTCAGCTATGGAACCTTCTCCCCGCTCCTCCGTATCAAGGACTGGGGCAAGAACCAGACGTGTTAGCCTCATTCTCCCGGAACATGAGGTCCACCGGATTCCCATCTCTCTCTGCAGGTTCATCCAGGAGGAAGAGATTCTGGGAATTCCACAGGTCTCGAGCGCGCAATCACCACCATCGTCACCGAAAGCGCCCTATACCTCTACCAGAGATCCCGGAGAGCTGTTTTGGGGGCCGGCGACGATACAACGACGACATGACCGGTCACCGGTAGTCGCGACTCCTGTGCCGGAAGCTGTGGCTGTCAGCCCATCATACCGTGACATCGTGGTCAAGTCACCTTGCTCTTCGGAGGATGGCCCGGAATTCGGCGGCCAGTCAGCTCGTTCGTCGTATTATCCACCGCCAAGTTTGCTATCCCAGAGGTCTGCCTCGGTACCGATACCGGTCCCATAGCCGCCCCCGGTTGACGAGTGGGGCAACACAGGGCCAGACCCTGAGTCCGAGCCCAAGAGCTTCTGGAGTATTCTCGTAGTGGATTACTTCCCGGAAAAATTCTGGCCGACGACGGTGCTGAATTTTCGCATACCGGAGTCTCTTACCCCTGAAGAAGTGGGGTACTTTGTCGAACCCTATGGGCGACACACTTCCGCCTCTGTTACAAATGGGTGGTGTACCCCAGAAGTCGAGAGAACTTCGAAGAAATCGGCGAGCAGTGCCGCCTGATCGATGCGGCCACACTCCTTGTGGCCCAGCACCCTGAGTCGCCAGGCCGCCAGAGCGCCCTTCAACGGAAATGCATTCAGAGTTTTAAATGACTCTGCAGAATCATCAGGGAAGCCACCCCCCATGTTCAAGGACGTGGTTGGGGACACTATGCCGCTCTCCTCTTCGACCCTCTCCGACGGCAGCCCGATTCGTTATGCGACATCAAGGACATGCCCTCGAGAGGCGTCGCGGTCCACATGGCCGCCATTGTAGACAAGGAAGACGAGCTCAAACTCCTTGATGGATACTTACCCCTTGAGGGAGTACCGCCACTGCTGGACCCATCGGGGAGAGTTACCCATCAGCAGAGGAACCTGCTAGGCCTCCCCGTACCCACCGAGTCGCCGGTACTCGGTCGAAACACCAGAAAGGGTGAGGAACACGTCGGAACTGTCAGGCACTCCGACCCATCCGCCTCTATGCAGAAAATGGAAGAAGATCCCGAGAAGGCTACGTTACGCCAGAAGCTTGCCGAGAAGAAGAGGCTAATTGACGAACTCTTGGTTGAGCAGGCCGCAGAGCGGCGACCCGACTATGGTAATCCCTGGCCGGGGCAGCAGGGGCAGGAACAACTCCCCCCCGGTGAGATGCCTCTGGGAAACCCTGATCATGCTACTACCACAGAAAGGGCAGAAGCCAGAACATATGGCAAGAGGGCATGCTACGTCTCGCCAAATCCCCCCAAGCAACGGGGCAATTTGAAGAATCCAGTCCGGGTTCCCCCATTCGCCCCGCAGGTCGTCCAGCCAGTTGACCCACGAGCGGCCGAATCCGTCTACCGTGTTGAAGAACCTGGCAATGCACTTGTGGTTAGGGATCCCCGTCAAGACAGGGACCCCCGCCCAGATGATCTTATTGCGGCACTCACAACCCGCCTTGAAGCGTTAGAAACGCGGCAGGTGGCGGTCCCACCGGATGGCAAGCCGTATCCCGCGTGGGTGGATGATATGCCCGCACCTCCGGACTTTGGGAACCCCACTTTCTTTCCCTTCAATGGGACAGGGGACCCACCACAGCACTTGGCACATTTTTCTTCCAGGTGTGGCCCCATGCTGGGGACCCCGGCTCAGCAAGAAGTCGCCAAGCTCTGATTCTTTGTTCAGACATTAGAAGGTACAACATTCGTCTAGTACAGCCAGCTCCCTATAAGATCGGTTACCGGTTGGGAGGATCTCCACCGGCAGTTCTTATACCAGTTCAGCTCCACCACGCGGAAGACCAGCATTGCGGACCTCTTCAAGTGCAAGCAGAGGCCTGATGAGCGAGTCGCAGATTTCATCGCCCGATGGAAGGGACTTACGTATTCTCTCGATATGCCACTGACTCAGGAGAAATTATTGACGATGTGTGTGGGGAACATCAAGACAGAGCTGGTACCCTCCCTAATTACCTAGAACTACCCTGGAGGGTTCAGGTATTTCTCATATAAGGCTCAGCACCTTGAAGAAGCCCTCCAACAGGCTAGTCAGGCACGTTTGTTACCCCCCATGATCCCGGCTAGGAGGACCGCCAGGGCTGAACACGCCACGGTGGCCCAAATAGAAGCCCCGAGGCAGCTGGAGTTACTACCGGCGGAACCACCCCGCAACCCCGCAGAGGTCCTCCACCTCAAGTACAGGCTCCTGCCCAGCAGTGACCGCCTTAGAACCGATAGGTTCCCCCGCGCAATGCGCCACCGCCACCTAGGCGAGACAATCAGGCGCCGCCTCCTCGGCAGGCCCCTCCGGTCCCTTGTCAGGGCCAGGCCCCCAGGGCCCCCTATTCAGAAAGAAGGCACCAGACTTATTCGTTCAACAAAAATCAGGTCCCTGGCTATTTCCGAAGTCCTCTAGAGCAAGGGATCGTGCGCCTACCCGAGTGCAGAAGGCCGGCAGAGGCAAATCTCACCGATCACCTGAAATACTGCCCCTATCATCGGATTCTGGGGCACACCCTCAAGCAATGCTATGTGTTTAAAGACTGACTTCAAGACCAGGTCAATAACAACATAGTCAAGTTGGGCCCGGCACCAGCACAAGTGGCGGGTGTCTTTGCAGGATTAGAGATCGGCAGCGACAGTGAAGGCGAGTGGCAGCAGGTCCCGAGCCGCGGATCCCAATAAATACGATGACTGGATGGCTCAAAAAACCATCGTCCGTGCCCATGGTATCATCCGGGCATGCCTGAAGCAGTTGGAACCTTCAGAAGAAGTAGTCGGTGCCTCCGCATAATCTTCGCAGTCGGCCTCTTCCCAAAAGGGCAAGCAGCGGCGACGTAAGAAGAAGCAACGCGCACCGCCAGTGCCGTCGTCATCCCGCACTCTTGGATACTTTATGCCCCCTAAAATGGGGATTCCTCCCAGAATCCGCCCAGCGGCAGATGACTCCTCGAGCGACAGCCAGGGGTACGTTTCGGTTAACACCGTGGAGCTGGTAAAGCCTTATATGACTCCCGGTGAGGGGGAGTGCCAGGAAACCCCCCCCCCCCAACGTTCCCAACCGACGTCAACGTCAGCGGAATCGTAATCGCACCGGTCATTGAGGTACGTCAACAGGCACTTTTGGCCAAGCCGTGCACGCTACTGAGACTAGGCAGCAGGCTCAGCGCAGATCTCAGCACGCGCAACCCCATCTAATGCTCTCGGCTATACCTCCACCGCCGTTCATGCTACTGGATCGGGGAGAGCCGCCTCGTTCGTATCACAGTCAGTCTTTCCCGGCTACAGGCCAGCCTCCGCCATCCAATCCTAGTCCGGCGACTTTTCTCCAGGCTTCAACTAGTAGGCAGCAGGATGTACCCAGTACTAGCCAATCGCTGGTTCAACCAACTGGACCTGCTGTGCCTCCAAGTGCCGAGCGACCTCCTGTAAGCAGAGGATCGCGTTTGGCACGAAAGTATGATGTCCTAAAGCACCTGGCCGGCATTCTGGCGAGGCTCTCCATCCTTGAGGCCCTTCTCCTATCATCCGAAATGCGCGAGGCACTTGCCGAGGCCCTAAGGATCCCCCTCCAGTTTGAGACAGAGGTAGTAGCTGTAGAAGCCTTCCATACCGAGGCGATTGAAAACGCCTAATGTCAGGCGGTTATCTCGTTCTCTGGTGAAGATGAGGACCCTCCTATACAGGGGCACATTCGCCCGCTGTACATCGCTGGCCACTTCAACGGCGTGGAAGTCTGTTGCTGCCTCGTTGACACGGGTTCTGGAATCAATCTAATTCCGACACGGACTTTGCGAAAGCTGGGTCTGTCCGAAGGTGATTTGACTCCTTCTGACCTCAGGATCAAGGGGTATGATAGGACCGAGCAAACCCCAGTCGGCAAGATCCGCCTGAAGACTCAGTTCGGTGGTTTAATTTCCAGCACCGAGTTCATGGTCGTTTCTCAGAACACCGTCTACAATGCATTGATGGGTAGGTCATGGATCCATATTCATGCAGTGGTCCCTTCATCGTATCACCAGTGCCTCAAGTACTCGCTCAACGGTCGAGTAGGCGTGCTCCAAGGAGATGCGTCCCCTTTCGCTTCCTGTGAGGCCAGCTATCTGGATGCGGGTTATTACAAAAGTAAGGATAAATAGATCCTAGTAAGTGAGGATGAACCCACCCCGGTCACAAGTGATCCATGGGAAAGCATGGATGACGCCTACATCCTCCTGATCCACCGGTTGGAGGCCACGACCCCCGACATGGGGAAATGTTTTGTTGTTTCGGGTACACAAGGAAGGCATGTTCCCGTGTCCAAGTGACGGCGGAAAATCACCTCATACTCCTACATCAACCAGGCTCAGGTCATCCCGGAACCTCCTACCCCTATACGGTACCGGGACGTCAAGCTTATGATGACGGAGGTATGCCATACGTGTCTCTTCCGCCCGGCTGGAATTAACCGACTCAGGCCGACACGTCACCACTGCTTTGATATTATCAAACGTGGCCCCTTAGGTCAAAGGCGAGATGGGATAGGGTCGAATGCCTTCATTGCTATGGTCTCAATGGCAAGTGAGTCTCCCGATGTGATGACCGCTGCTGCCCAAGCTGGCACCAGCTGCCCCTCGGATCTTGATAGTCCAGAGGTGTCTTCCGTCGCGGGAAGTTCCCCCGTGGGTGGGTAGGAAAACCTGGAGGATGCTCCCCCTGCCTTTGAAGAAGGCGTCTCTACCACGGTGGATGAACTGGTACAAGTGAACTTTGGTAGCGAGGCAGATCTGAGACCCACATTGATCAGTGCAGCCATGTCCCCCGAGGAGCGGCAGCAGTACGTAGACTTCCTCAAACAACAACGTGATGTGTTTTCCTGGAGTTACAACGAGATGCCAGGACTAGATCCCCAGGTAGTCGTTCACCGTCTGGGCCTCCCGGCAAAACACCGTGGGTTTAAGCAGCCTCCTAGGAAACTGCAACCTTCTCATGGTGCTATGGTTGAGGTCGAAGTTGATAAGCTTATCAAATCCAACATCATTAAGGAAGTCCAGTACCCCAAGTGGCTTGCCAACATTGTGCCAGTCAGGAAGAAGAATGGGCAGATCAGAGTTTGCATCTACTTCCGCGATCTTAATCGCCACTGCCCAAAGGATGAATTCACACTCCCGGTGACGGAGTTATTGATTGATGCCACAGCCGGGTTCCAAGCCCTCTCTTTCATGGATGGATACTCCAGGTACAACCAGATCTGGATGGCCCCGAAGACGAGGAGTCCACTGCCTTCAGGGCTCCCCAAGGTACCTTTTTCTACCAGGTAATACCATTCGGTTTGAAAAATGCAGGTTCCACTTATCAGAGGGCCATGCATCGCATATTCAAACCGATCCTCGGGACATTGGTGGAATTCTACGTGGATGACCTCGTAGTGAAATCATGTCAGCGCCAGGACCATCTCAAATATCTCAAGAAAGTGTTCGGTTTCCTCCGTTCCCATCACATTAAGATGAACCCGCTGAAGTGTGCCTTTGGGGTCACCTCCGGGAAGTTTCTAGGCTTTGTTTTCAGATACCGAGGTATCGAGATCGACCCAGAGAAGATCAAGGCGATCAGCCAAATTCCTCCCCCGAGCAACATTCGGGAGCTTCGAGGCCTTCAAGGACACATAGCCTATATACTCCGATTCATCACGAATCTGGCCGGCAAGTGTAAGCCCTTTTTCCAGCTCATGAAGAAGGGCGCCGCCTATGAATGGGATGAGGAGTGTCGGACCGCTTTCGAGGAAATCAAGCAGTATCTGCTCCAACCTCCGGTCTTGATGCCACCCGTCTCCGGAAAGCCGTTGGTCCTTTATGTGACAGCCCTAGAGAAATCCCTCGGTGCGCTGCTCACCCAGAAGAATAACGAGGGTACTGAGAACAGTCTCTACTATCTCAGCCGCATGCTTCTCGATACGGAGGTACGATACTCCCCTATCGAAAAGAGGTGCCTTGCGCTCGTATTTGCCGTACAGAAGTTGCGACATTACCTACAGCACCATGAGGTGCATTTGGTCTCCCGAGTAGACCCACTAAAGTACATCCTGAACCGCCCTATGCTGACTGGCCGACTAGCATGGTGGGCGGTGATTCTCCAGCAGTTTGATATCAGGTTCGTGCCTCAGAATTCCATTAAGGGATAGGCGTTGGCAAAATTTTTATCTGCCCATCCAAACTCCGCGGATCAATCCCTGGACCTGGATTTCCCTGACGAGATGATCCTCTCGGTCGATCATGTTGTCCCGTATTGGCCAAATTCATTTCGACGGCGCCTCCCAGAGCCCCACCAGTAGGAGGCTCAATGATCCCAAGCTCAATAGAGTGGGCCTGGGTATTGTCTTCATTACCCCGGCGCAGGCCGTCCTGCCATACTCGTTCCTGTTGTCAGAAGGTTGTACGAACAACGAGGCAGAGTACCAGGCTCTCATCACCGGCCTCGAGTTGTCCCTTGAGATCCATGTGCCCCATCTACATGTGAAGGGAGATTCCGAGCTGGTAATCAAATAGGTTAATGGCGACTACGTCGTCAGGAAGCCGGAGCTTGCACCGTTGCTGGAGTACACCCTCCGCCTAATGGCCCAATTCTCTTCTCAACCAGAGGTTACCCATGTCCCACAGTCGCAGAACGGCCAAGCGGATGCCCTGGCTGGTTTAGCCGCGTCGCTCGCAGAACCCGAGCAAGATGATTTGATCATACATGTGGCACACCGGAGATTCATTGCCCCCATCACCCAAGAGGACAATGATGGCCTGTGGGTAAGTCATCTCACTGCCGGACCCTCTACGTCAGGGGTCCCGATTTCGTCAGACATAGTGATTGAAGCCACTCCCGACTGGAGGGCACCTTTTGTCGAGTATCTCCAAAATGGTCGCCTCCCAGATGACCGGGCTAAGCGCGAGCGAATCCGACGCCGCGCATTAAAATTTACCCTCCAGAGTGGCCCCAGCCTTGAACGAATCCTTTATGATCGGAGTTTCGATGGTGTCCTCCTCCATTGCATCTAAGGAGTAGAGATACCTCAAGTTATGCAAGAGGTTCACGCCGGTTCCTGTGGCACCCATCAAGCTGGGCCGAAGCTGTCCCATCAAATCCGGAGGCTAGGGTACTTTTGGCCCTCTATGATCCATGATTGTATTGGGTATGTCAAGAGATGCGACCTGTGCCAAGTTCACGCCAACTTCCTTTATCGGCCGCCAGAGCCCCTCCACCCCACCAAGTACTATTGGCCATTTGCGGTATGGGGGCTTGATGTAGTGGGACCGTATCCACCGGCAACAGCCCGCCAGTGTAGGTTAATCCTGACTGCTACATATTTCTTCTCCAAGTGGGCAGAGGCAGTTCCGCTCAAAGAGGTCAAGGCCCATTCCATCGTTGACTTTGTGAGCTCCAATATTATCTACCGGTTTGGGGTACCTCACGCCGTCCTCACCGATAATGGCACTAACTTCCGAGCAGCTGAATTAAAGAACTTTTATGCCACGTACAACATCCGGTCGAACCATACCTCCTGCTACCACGCGCAGGAGAATGGATAGATTGAGGCGTTCAACAAGACCCTCTCTAACATTCTGCAAGAGATGGTTGGTCAGAACAAGAAAAGTTGGCCAGACAAGCTCCCCAACGCCCTCTGGGCTTACCGGACGATGACTCGCAACTCTACCCAGGTGACCCCATATTCCCTGGTGTATGGAGATGAGGCCGTCTTACCCATTGTGATTCAGCTATCATCGCTACACACTACAGTTTATGATCACCAGACATCAGATGAGGTAGCCGAGATCCGTCTAGCCAAATTAGAAGCACTGGACGTGAACTGGATTTGTGCCCTGCACAATCTGGAAAGGCATCAGGACAAGATAGCGAGGGCCTTCAACAAGAAGGTTCGTCTCCGCTCTTTTCTACAGGGAGACCTGGTACTGGCTCTTCGAGCGCCAATGATTCCCAGTAGGAAGCCTCCCAAATTAGAACCCAAATGGGAAGGGCCCTATATCATCCATAAGGTTTACCCCAATGGAGCATACTCCTTGGTGACCAAAGATGGAGAGCGTATAACCCCTCCCACCAATGCTAAATTCCTCAAGCGATACTTTTCCTAGGGCCCCAAGAGTCCTGCACGACCCTAAAATGCGAGATGGTCCCGCACAACCTTAAACTGCACCCCCCTCCTTACTGGAAGACGTTAAACTGCAAGCCAGTCAGGCCTTCCTGACCGAGGCCCAGCCTCAGGCCCCTTGGCCTCCTTGGGCACCTGGCCCCCGTCCCTACTGCAAGACGTTAAACTGCAAGCCAGTCAGGCCTTCCTAACCGAGGCTCATCCTCAGGCCCCTTGGCCACCTTGGACCCCTGGCCCCCGTCTTCACCGCGAGACGTTAAACTGCAAGCTGGTCAGGTCTCCCTGACCGCGGTCTGGCCCCAGGCCCCCTCGTTTGTTTCCCTGACTTACCCTCTTACGGGATTGTACGGTATGGTGTGGGACTATTCCCTCATTCATGTCGTATTATTTTATATACCATACATATCCCCAAATGAGATGCCCCTCGTCCTGCATGATGTTAAACTGCATGTCATGAACTACGTGTGGCTTGATTCCCATCTTCATGGGATACGTAGGAACGCTCAGACACCTCGTCTTGAGCCCAGCCCCAAGCATTTCTCTTCCACTATCCCCCCTGGGGGTAGTTTCCTTGGAGGATCTTTGTGCAGCAGGGAGTAGGCTTTCTTAGCCCCGCTCATACAACCCCGCTCGCACATGGATTGTAAGGGTCACACCATGTGCCCACTCCCGTTCTTCTATCCTCCCACGTCCTCACCACATGATGCTAAATTGCATGGCCTTAATGAACTATGTATGGCTTGATTCTCATCCTCATGAGATACGTAGGAACGCCCGGACATTTTGTCCGTTGGCCCAGCCCAAAAGCCAAGATCTTCCCCTCCGGCCAAGATATGGCAGGGTGCACACTTTTTCCCCAACTCAGATCGAGCAAGCCTCGACCCGGCTGTACATCCCCCCTAGAGATGTTTGCCCCTTTCATGGATGGATACAGCTATGCTTTACCCATTCTTTGACTGGGATTCCATAATTTTTCACACCCAGAGGGATCCCCAAGAACGGCCTGGATACAATGCCCAAGGGCTCTCCTACCGATACGGGCCAATGCCCCCAAGGGTTTTCAAGCAACAAGCTGATACAAGTCCCGCATTGCGAATTTGGTCAGCAGTCAACGCTCATTTGTTGCTCCCATATCGGGTCACCATAGGAACGTTGTGTTTCGAACATGGTCAATAGTGTCCTGGATCTTCGGGTCCACCCCGAGATGTCCCAGACATCGAGTGCAGTGATTCATTCTGACCCATCCTGAGGCTGACACACTTCCCCCTAGGTGGTGCTAGCGATCGGGCCCACGACCCTGATTCCCCATAGGGGTGTACGGTGTGATATAGGACTACGTCCTCATTCACGTCGGGATCATGTACCATGTTTTACGCCTTCCCTTCTGAGGCCCAGCCTTAGGCCCCTTGGCCTTCTTGGTTCCCCGACCCCCGTCCTCATGTAAGACGTTAAAATGCAAACCAGTCAGGCCTTCCTGACTGATGCCTGACCTTAGGCCCCAATGCCTTCTCGGGCCCCCCGGCCCAGGTCCTCTCTTACCCAGGGTGTATGGTGTGGTGTAGGACTACGTCCTCATTCACGTCAGGATCATGTACCATGCCGTACACCTTCCCTTTCGAGGCCCAGCCTCAGGCCCCTTGGCCTTATTGGGTCCCCGACCCTTGTCCTCATTGCAAGACATTAAACTACAAGAAGGTCAGGCCTTCCTGACCAATGCCTAACCATCAGGCCCCTTGGCATTTCTGGGCCATGGCCCATGTCCTCTATTATAGGATTGTATGGTGTGGTGTAGGACTACGTCCTCATTCACGTCTGCTTCTTCGCCATACCGTACACCTCCCTTGTTTAGGGGTATATTACTCCCCTTCTCATCCCGTATGACGTTAAACTACATTAGGAGAACTACATGTGGCTTGATTCCCATCCTAATGGGATACGTAGGACCACCCGAATGTCTTGGATTCGGGTCCAGTCCCATCTCTCAGGAATCTTCATCCCATCTTGGACCCTTGGCCTATCCTTCCTCCGTGAGGGGGTTATGTGTTGTGGTGTGGGACCATGTCCTCATTCGCATTGGTCTCGTAATGACCACGCCATGTACCTCTCCCTACTGAGCTTCTTCGTCGATCCCTTTTCGGCGGTTCACCAATGTGCCTAAGAGTACTCTGGTTTATTACCTGGAATGTCAAGCTTTACTCGGACACGTCTACACCCGCTTTCCAGGCTTTGTGTATCCCTGCAGCAGGGCTTCCATCATCTTTCACACCCGGAGGGATCCCCAAGAATGGCCTTGATATAATGCCCAAGGGCTCTCCTATCGTTACGGGCAAACGCTCCCGAGGGTTTTGGACAGCAAATCGATAAAATCCCACGTTGCAAATATGGTCAGCGGTCGATGCTCGTTTGTTGTTCCCACCTCAGGCTAATGCGATGGATGCTGCATTTCCACCATGGTTAACAGTTTTCCTCTCTCGCCACGCCAGTCCATTCGGCCCAAAATGTCGGGTGCAAAATTCACACCCTTCATCACTTCACCGTGTCCAAGTGGAGTCTCGGAACTTTTGGTACTTTTCCTCCGTGCACGTCTGCGCGTTGGGGGAACAAGTCGTGTCGAAGATGTCCTTCGGGGCTCTCTACCAACTCCTGTTTGACTCTCCCCAAGTATTGCGATGAAGATACCCCCCTTGTTTCCCACACCGAGTTTAGCTCACGTGGGCTTATGGATCGGGTGGACATCTGTGCTTACTCGGGAGGTGGTCACCATCCATGGTCCGAGCTCTAAGACCATAAACTAAGATTCCAATCTGGAACTACGCTCGGCTTGATTCCTATCTTGATAGGATACGTAGGAATTCCCAGACCCCTTGTCTCTGGGTCCATCTTGAGTTCAGAAAATTCACCTCTCTGGTCCTGCCTCCAGGACCCCGATTACTGGACCGCATGGCGTAGTGAGGGACTAGGTCCTCATTCACGTCGGGTTTGTAATGGCGGCACCACGCGCACCCCCGTTCTGAGGTTTATCCCTCATATTCCTTGTCTAACACGACATTAAAAGGAACCCTTTAGAACTACGTGTGGCTTGATTCCCATCTTCATGGGATACGTAGGACCGCCTGGACGCCCGGTCATCGGGTACAACCCATTTGGGGAACCAGTCTCCCCCCTGTTTCATCTTTTACCTCTATATAGGCCCCTCAGCCTAAGGTCTCCCTCTTCGAATAGCGTACAGTTTGATGTGGGATCATGTCTCCATCAATTTTGTTTTATAACACTGCGCACATTTCCCACCTAGCATCGTCTCTGCTACGTCTGCACTGCATGACGATAAAATGCATGCTTGGTCCTATCATACGACCCTAAACTGTGACATTATCATCCTGGACGCACGACGAAAAACAGCATTGCATTGTGATGACCTCGTTGTAGAGGACATCACGTTGGGTATTGGTCACGTGCCATGCCATTTGTCAACGCCCATCACGGCTTGATCCTTGTGGCGACATCACGACCTACTATTCTAGGTCTTTCGCTTCACAAAAAAAACTCGTTCACCTTAAAGGATAAACAAGATTACCAAATTCCGCTTCTTTTAGTGCAAGGGCCACGCCCACACTTCCCTTTTCCCCTGGCACTGGTACCTTACCGTGCCACCCTTCAGAACTACGAATGGCTTGATTCTCATTCTTATGAGATACGTAGTAGCGCCCGGGCACTTTCCCGAGGGTCCAGCCTAACCTTTGTGTTCGTTCCTTTGACTCAAGCATTTCCCCAGAGAATGCATGGTAAGTAGGGCTTAGGTCCTTATTCATGTCGGTTTTTGTAACCACCTTGCTATGTATCCCCTGCTCCCCTTACCCATCCATGGTCCGAATTCTACGACCCCAAACTATGATCTCCCTATGGGAAAGGAATCTCCCCTATCTAATACGTCTTGTTGTTGTATTCAGATGTGTTTCGACAAAGAGCCCGAAGTGTGGGATTTTCAGGGGGACATTCCTCTCGTCCCATGACCAAGCTTCATGAACTCGCTATTTGTATCCTCATATTCATCCACATCCAAAAGGACCCTCGAACGACATGGATACTAGGCTTATGTTCTCTCCATGAATGCTGGACCTAAGGGCCCTCCAATCATTTTGGGCCAACGTCCCTACGGATATCTGACAACATTTGTGACATGGTCCCGTGTTTCGAACATGGTCAACGGTCAACCTTCATTTGTCTATCCCCATTGTAGGCTAACGCCACCAGATTCTGTGTTGCGAACATGGTCAGCAGTTGTCCTCCATCGTCACGCCGCCATCATCATGATCTGAATCGCGAGCACTATGATTCTCACATTTCCACTTCCTCATGTTCAAGTGGAATTCCATCATACTCGGCTCTTTCTCTTCGCACATCTAGGTGCGCTAAATGATCGTTCTAGTGTCATTGGGCAGGTATCCACCAAGCATCCCTTTGCCCTAACCTTCCCCTTTTTGTGTCGGGAAATTCCCACCACTACTTCTTGTTTCCCACACTGAGCACGACACACGTGGCCTTAGTAGTTTTGGCAGGATGTGTACCAACGCGGCCAGGCTTCTCATCGTCCCGCATGACGTAAACTGTGCTTCCAGAACTACGTATGGCCTGATTCCCATCCTCATGGGGTACGTCGGAACGCCCGACCACTCTGCTTCGGGCCCAGCCCAATGCTCACTCTTGGCCCCTCGACCTGAAGAGTTTCCTCCGAGGGTATGTGGTATGATTTGGACTCCAAGTCCTCATTCACGTCGGTTTCATATCTACCGCGCCACATGCTCTCTGGGATCTTTACTTTTGCTCCACGTCCTATTGTATGACTTTAAACTACAGGAGTTTTTGTGTCCTCAACGCATGACACTAAACTGCAGTTCTACCCTGAAGAAGTTCAGGATGCCCCAAGATCCCACTGGGAAGTGACAGATCCCCTCGCCAGAGAGTCCCTGTCCCAAAGAAGGAATGATCCATGATCAGACCGATGCGCCCATATGGTGTGCTCCCACCACGGTGGTTTAACTACCTAAGTGTTGGATTATATTCATACAAACCATCACTCCATATTCCACGCTTTACGTACCCCTTATTCGGACCCTCTTCCCCTTTCATGTCTGAAGGAACCCCCCTAACGGCCTGGCCTCATGCCGCATCGACTTGCCTACCATCCTGGGCCAACGTTCCGGAAGACATGTCATGTCTGGAAGGACCCCCTAATAGTATGGATGTCTGACCTATGGTCCGCCAACTGTCATGGGCCAACGTCCCGAAGGATTGATCAACAACATTTGTGACATGGTCTCGTGTTTCGAACATGGTCAATGGTCGGCCCTCATTTGTTGTCCCCATTACAGGCTAACGCAGTAAGGGTACCGCTTCTCCTCCAGGGTTAACGGTTGTCCCTTATTGTCACGCCATCCCCACAGTGTTCTGTATTTTGGGTATCGTGATTCACACTTCCCATTTTCATCTGTTTGGACCAATTTCAGCGCCTCTGGCATTGCCCCGTTCATGCATAAGAGCACGCTGAAGAAACGGTAATTCAACTATCCTGAAAGTTCCTTCTCCGATCAAGCCTCCCCCGTCTTTCAGAAATCCGGACTGGTAATTCGAATCCTAGATGCCCGGAGCATGATCCCCACTCCCATGTTAGGTGGGATGAGAGGGCAACTATCTCCTGTCTCTCACATTGGGCTCGACCCACGGGGGCTTGGGGAATTGTCGCCGAACATCCCGCAAACATTGTAGGGATGTAACAAAGCAATTCAAACAGTGGAAATCGTGCGCGCTACAGCATTCAAAACAAAGAAAGAAAAAAATTGAAGCATGAAAGTACCAATAAAAGGGTTTTGGGTTTGTTACAATACCCAGGGTGGACTCCCCCCATGGACGGGTTGACCCCGTCAAAAGAGCGTTGCAGCTCCGCCACCCGTTGACTTGCGTAATCCATGGCTTGCTGCAGCTGAATCAGCTCCCGCTCCTCCTCAGCAGCGGCGTGGCGCAGTTCGTCAGTCCTGGCTTTGGCCCTCTCTATGCTAGCTTGAACGGCAGCCATCTTTCTAGAGGTCTGCCTCATATACTCTTCTGCCACTGCCAGTTGGGCCTTCAGTCGCAAGACCAGCTCAGATTGTGCATCAAGAGAGGCTAAAAGCTTGTCTGCCCGGGTCTGCATCTGTTGGACCTCGCTTTCAGCCTCCTGGAGCTTCTTCATGCTGGTCTCATTCCTCCGTTGCCAGCCCACGCTGATCCCACGATCATGCTCCCGGATCTTCTTAGCCATAAGATCTCGGATAAGTGCATGAGGACGTTGGGCATCCACTCCCCCATCACACAGTTCGCGCAACCGCGAGCGGATTCTATCCATTTCGACCAGCCATTGCGCTTGGGGGGTGTCCTTGATAAAGCACGTGATCAGCTTCCACGACCGGCGGTGGACTATGCTGCTGTCTTCCTCGTCGGAGGTTGTTTCGTCCCAGTCTGCGCGATTGGAAGGCTCGTACGCGGGATATTCCCGTAAGAAATCCTCAACAGGATCTTCATCTAGTGTTGAATCTGGTACGACACCTGACACCGAAGAAGGCGCGACAGGACTGGGACTGACTGGTTGATCCTCTTCATCAGATCCCACCTCTATGACTTCGGGTATGACCCTGCTGGTGGTCCCGACAGTGATGGTGTGCGTCGCAGCTTGAGGAGATGGGGTGACTATCATCACCATCGTCAGCATGCCCCTAGGAGGGACGCCACCAAACATCCCAACCAGTCTTGCTGCAGCAGCCCACGCCAGTCGGAGAACTGTACGACAGAGAGGGATATAAACGTTGATTGGAATGCATAGTCTACATATGACGACAAGGGAACCGGTGGAGGAGACATACAGAGATCGACCTCCTGGTGCTGCTCTTGAGCTGGTGCTGATGGGACCCCAGGACGAGGCCCTCCGTATACTGTTGGAAGGTCAGAAAATTCCGGAGGAGCCACCTCGGGCGCCATGGTCCCACCAGACGCGTAACTGGACGCAGCCATAGGCGCGGGTTCTGAAGGTCCCGCATCATCACCTGCCAAGATGCGAGAACGAGGCATGTGAACAAGTTCCTCCTGCATGGCTCAAACATTGGTGAGAAGTCTATAGTGACCCAAGAACAGATCGTAAGGAGAGAAGTTCAGAATGCTACCTCGAGAGCCTCTGTGAAGTCGTCGGATTCTGAGCCTCGGTCTCCGACCTCACCCTCCTCCAACGGGCTCCCTCCTCCAGCCTCATCCTTCCAAGAGGAGTCCTCTGATTCCTCCGTCAAGGGGAAGTGCTCCCTCAGATCGGCAGCCGATAACTGTGGGGGGACCGTCTGATTCAACTGTACCCTCACCCGGTCTGTCATTGGGCGAGGGACACCACTGGAGTGGACGTAATCCTCCAGCTCATCTAGGTACTGCTTTGCCTCCACCGGAGACACCATGAATCTAGCCCGAGCTGGGCCTATTCCCGGTAATTCCATCCCTAGGCGATTCAGGTGGGCCCATATCTCGGGTGGGCTGAGGAATTGTCGGTTGACATCCCAAATGTCCCAAGCTTTCGGGAAGATGGAATCCTCTGCCATGTCAATATGACGCAGACGCTTCCCCAGAGCCTGAGTGGATATCCTATGAAATCCCCTTGGTGGCCGCCCCTCTGGATGACCCCGCTCTTACGGAATCACCGGATCCACCGCTGTTGCCATACCCTCGGCCGGTGCGGGTCTCGCCGCCATGGTAGCCCAACTACCGCGAGCGGCCCTAGCTACCCTCCGACCCCGACCTCGAGATAGAGGAGGCCCACCATCACCGACCCAGATAGTTGGTTGCTTCAACATCTCCCCTGGGTAAGCAGCCTCCCAACTGATGGTGTACTCCTTCACCAATCCGAAAGCGGCGGTGGATGGAGGCAGTGCAATCCGCATCTTCCCATCTTCCCGTGTGAACATGAACCATAGCTGCCTCATCACACACGGGTGCTCCTCGTGACGCACCTCCCAGTAGACCTGCGGGGTCAGCCGTTGGAGGCACCGAAACTGCCTCGCAAACCGATGCGGGGTGTACAGTTCACAGATTGGCTCATGATCTATCCGAGCCACCAAAAATCCACCTCAAAAGGCCAGGATGTAGGCCCGATGTTCTTCCGTTCCCCGCCCATCATCAGTAAGTATCCCCGTCAGCAAGGGGAAGGGGTGGAAATTAAACTCGTCCGCCCTCCACACCCGATTCAGTACCATCGGAACGACCAGTTTGAACGGGAAGCTCCCGACCGCATTCCGGATGGAGGGGCGGAAGTTCGATCCCGGCAGCGAAATGGGGTTTGGATACTCGTAAATCCCCCTGATATGTGCTGAGACCCACCCATACAGGAGGTGGTAGGGCCCACATATCCTTGGAGGCTTCTTTCCCTCACTAATGTGCCATAGGATTCTGTACAATTTGGTGAGCATCGGAATCCCCAGATTGATCCGCTGCCCCATGGCCAACATCGACGCCATGATAAACGAGCTGGGCCATACCCCCATGCTTGTATCTCTCACCGGTAGGATCCAACCATAGATGAGAGCCACGATGAATGCCGCCAGCCTGACTATCGGCTGTTGTTCAGTGCTGACACTGAAACCCCAAGTCTTCCATTGGCTGTCCTCCAGGACCTGCCAGTATGAGTGCCCCTTGCCCCGTTGGGCCGCTCTCGGACAAGTTCGAGGCCTCAGAGGGAACTCTCGATTCTCTGGTAAATTCAGGAAGCATTTGAACCATCTCCTAAAATGGACATCCCTCACTGCCTCCTTGTCCTCTCCAGGGACGAGTGCCATCAGCGCTGACGCCAGTCGCGGAATTTGATCCGTATCCTCCCACGCGCTGATGACGGGGAGAAATTCTTCATACATGGCCCCCAAGATCGGAACCCCAGAAATCTGGTGGACATCCCACAGGCTGATGCCCACCTCCATGTGATGCAGGTCAAAAGTGTTGGTCCTAGACGACCATCTGCTCAGCAATTCCGGCATTAGTTGCTTGGGTTGGTAAATGTGAAATTGAGAGGCCCACACCGCCTCATACAACCCCACTCTCCTCATCTCGGCCCCGAACTCCTCGCATGAGGCGCCTACCCAGTAGGCCCAGGCCCAGTCATCAGTAATGTTGCCACCCTGGCGCAAGTCCCACTCATCGGACCATCCCTTCTTTAAATCCTGCAAAGCCGCCTTCAGCATGGTACGGTATAGGGGAGGGGAAGTCTCCGGCTGCAGTGGCTTCCCTTCGATGTCGTTCACATGGTTGTAGAGAGAGTCATCGGTGACTGGTGTGATGTTCTCTTGTGCGTGACCATCGGCCGCCCTGAACCATTGGTGCTGGCCTGGTATGCTCCTGAGCTATCAAGCTGGTTCATCCCTACTCACCTCAGGGATAAAGACGTCATCCCTCCGCCCGAAGCCGTACAATGGAAGATTATTGCATTGCGGATAATCTTTCTCACCCTCCGATAGAAGATCTGTCAAAGAAGTGTGGTCTGAGTGGCTTCGGACCATCTCCCCCAGGCCTAGGCAGTTGGCCATCTCATCCCGATGAGCAGCATCTGCAAGTACCCCCAATACAGCCTCTTGATGGGCCATTTTAACTCTGGCCCTCAGAAAAGAATTTTTTCAGCTGGATTGCAAAGCTCGACCGCAAAGTTGAATCGCGAAGCCGGATCGTGAAGATCGGTCGTGAGACCAAGCCGCAAAGTCTGGCCAAGGCCGACAAGCAGAGGTTCGCTTGGTGCGGACGCGGAGCCGGAGACCCACGGTTCGCCGCGAAGCTCGATTCGCGGAGGGCTGTCACGGAGTACGCGGAGCTTCGTGAAGTTGAGAGCACAAAAAGACAAGGAAGGCACGTGAAGACAAAAGAGGTCGACCCCCATATTTATAGGCGGCAACCCCGGAGCATCGCGCTGCGCGGAGCATCGCGTCGCATCCAGATCCGCAACTCCAGTCAGCATCGCGGGCCCCCCTTCAGGGAGCGGCATCGCGAACCTCCGACAATTTTGGTGATTTTCCCTCAGACTTCGACCCTTCGCCCTCCGTGGCTCCAAGTATGAGGGGGGACATTAGTTGGCACCAAAATATGGCCCGAAAGAAAGGAACGAAAAAAAAGACGTTGGGCGCGCTGCCACGCGAAGACCCATCGCGAAGCCCCCTCGCGAAGCCCCGCCGCAAAGCCCTACCGCGAAGTGCCCCGACCATCGCGGCCTCGCGAAGCTCCAGAGGCAGTAATTCGCCAAGAACACATTTGACGTTCGCGAGCCGCCGCGAAGCGCCCCGACCATCGTGGCCACGCGATGCTCCGGAGGCGGTAAAGCTCCGCGAATGCATTTGACGTTCGCGAGCCGCCGCGAAGCGCCCCGACCAACGTGGCCTCGCGAAGCTCCGGAGGCGGTAAAGCTCCGCGAATGCATTTGACATTCGCGAGCCGCCGCGAAGCTCCAGAGGCGGTGCCCGCCGAGGACACCGTTGACGTTCGCGAGCGCGCCGCCAAGCCCCAGAGGCGGCGCGCGAGTTCCGCTTCGCGGTACCCCTTACCTATAAATACTGGACTCCCCCTGAGTCCCGGGGACGAAAAATCTGACCTTTTGTCTTCTCCTCTACCAAATCGCAAAGAACTCTTTGCCTAGGGAATCATGAGCTCCGCGAGGTACTTCTACTTCGCGAGTCGCTTTTGGTTTGTCTCGTTCTGAGCCCCTCTTCCGAGAGGGATGCCCTTTGCGAACCACAAGGGCCTTCGCGAAGGAAGGGGATTCCCACGGGAACCCAGGCAGCCGCGGAGCACTTATGCTTTGCGAAACACCCAACCCCTGCTAGTGATACTCATACTAAGGCAGGATCACTACACATCGCGAAGCACACTGCTTTGCAGGACCCTGCTTCGCGAGGCACCCCTTCTTCTCGAGGCAGTGCTCCGCGAACACTGTTCCACTTCGTGAAGCAATTCCACTCACACCCATGCCCCTTGCTAAGGCCAAGGCACTCCACCTTGCGAAGAACACTACTTCGCAGGACCTTGCTTCACGAGGCACCCCTTCTTCGCGAGGCAGTGCTCCACGAACACTGTTCCACTTCGCGATGCACCTTCCACTCACACCCATGCCCCGTGCTAAGGCCAAGGCACTCCACTTCGCAAAGAACACTCCTTTTCTTAGAAATTTCTCTTCCCGTGCGACCCTCCAGGTTTGCACGATGTGATTTCAAAGTCCCATGGACAATTCCACCTGTAGCATTGCTTCGCCTAATGCTTCTTCGCATAGGCATGCTAACGACTATTGCTTCTTCGCATAGACTTGCTAACGTGGACCCCTAGATGGTTCGTTCTACAACCCCCCTTGACCATGGCCTTGTTGGTACCTTCCCTTCCCCAAGGACCAGAGGGTACCGGTTATGTATGTCCTAGGGGTGCGGAGTGAACCCCCTTCATCCGAGCTGCAGGGCGTTAAACTGCCAAGCACCACGTCCTCAACACATGACGTTAAACTGTGACCCGACCTCGTGCCTCTCACAAAGGGTCCCCCCAGGTCGAGCATTCTTTACACCGCTAGTCTCTGCAGGAATGGAATCACCCATCCACAAGGGATGATATCCTCCTTACTAGAGTGGCGTATGTTCATGGGAGAAGGACAACCCTAGTTCCCCAACGGAGGGCTGCACCTCTGCATCTCTGTACTTCCCCACTACCAAGGTCAGTGGTGGGTGTGATAAGGAACGAGGTATCTCCAACCATTGTTCCCAATTCCCTCTTCCGCTGTGCTTTGTCGCGTAGTTGGGCCTCCATCCTGGAATAAGTCCCAACACCATGGGCCACCTAACGCGTAAGCCCATCTTTGCTTCTCATGGATGCATCCTTCGCGACGTGATCGTCAGGTCCTTGCAACCTCTTGTTTCTCACACCGAGCATGACTCACGTGGGCTTAGAGTGAGCACTGACCCTGACCCCCACATCCAGCGAACAACGAGGACTTTGATCCATGCCAAGGCATGGTACGTAGGAAGCCTCCATGAGGTTCAAGCCCACCCGTAATTTATTCGCATCGGGTCCCATTCCCGTCCATCATGACGTTAAACTGCACGCCCCGTCCAGCATGACGATAAACTGCACACCCTCGTCCAGCATGATGTTAAACTGTATGCCCCTGTCCAGCATGACGTTAAACTGCACATCCAGCTAACTACGAGGACTTTGATCCATGCCAAGGCATGGTACGTAGGAAGCCTCTATGAGGTTCAAGCCCACCCGTCATTCATTCACGTCGGGTCCCATTCCCGTCCAGCACGATGTCAAACTGCATTCTGGTCCAATGGTAAGCCGTTGCGACTCATCCCACCTAAACTAAGAGGTCTTCGATCCATGTCAAGGCATGGTATGTAGGAAGCCTTCCAAAGGATCAAGCCCACCACTCAGTGGACCAAGGTCCACATTCGCATCGTTTTGCTGACAAAGCCCCATATGAACTACAAGGACATTGATCCATGTCAAGGCGTGGTACGTAGGAATCCTCCCAGAGGTTCAAGCCCATCTCCTATCAGACCAAGGTCCCTCATCCACGTCGGTCCACTGACACCCATCGCCCGTCGTTTATTCACGTCAGGGTTCACTACCGTCCCGCATGACGTTAAACTGTATTTCACCCGACCTGAACTACGAGGACTTTGATCCATGTCAAGGCATGGTACGTAGGAAGCCTTCATGGGGTTCAAGCCCATCTCTCATCGGACCAAGCTCCACCCTCATGCCGGTTTACTGGCACCATCCCGAACTACGCGGACTTTGATTCCCTGCCACGGGGATACATAGGAAGCCTCTTCAAGGCTCAAGCCCAACTCCACCGTCGCCCCTACAATGGTCCCATTTTACTCCCCTCCACTCCATTCACCCACAATCCACCCCGATCCTCACCCAGACCATCATATCCCGGTGAGACTATGTCGGTACGCTCTTCACAGCCGCCCATGGGCTGGCCTCGGTATCGGCATCCCTTCAAGGGGAATCCCTCAATCTGTTCTATCCTAGCTAATGCTCTGATTGGGTTGACCCGTCTCCACTGGACGTGGATGTTAAACTCGCGGCGTACCCTGTGTTAAACATAAGAAGCTGAGGAAAACCTCAGATATGTGCCTGAAATATAATTCCCCGCGCTCGATGTGGGATGCCTCGGGCTTCCACGCCCTCGAGAAGCCCTGTGATCAAGGACAACAGACAGACATGCCTGGTTCCCCAACATCCAGACATGCTACTGATGCCTCAACGTGAATACTCCCCTGACTGAAGTTTGCTGCCCTGATCAGACCCCTTGGAATGTCCCGACAGAAGCAGTGTAATTAACCGGCGTCCATGGAAACATGGCACTGGGAAGAGTTTCACGAACTACGTATTAAATCTATGAGGGAGACCCGGACTAGGTAATGAGCTTCGAGGAGGAATCCAAGGTAGGAAGAACTGGCATCCCATCATCCCGTTTCGATCACGGAGCAGACGTACCTGAATAAGGAATGAATGCCGCCCGCCTTTGGAAAGCGGGAATGCGGGGCAACAAAGCCGCGCGTCTTCCTCCGCGGACGGACGGATGCGTGCGCGCCCCGACAAAAGCGTCGGAAACAATGTACAAACCCATAAATTAGGTACACAAAAAAGTAAACCTCATTGTAAAACATCTGAAGAAAAAGTGTGTAATGAAAGTAAAGGGGGCATAATACAATCCCAACTGAATGATATAATACAATAGAAAATAGAAAGCAACTCTTGTGTTCGTCCACCAAGGATCCTACCTAAAGGGTAGGTACATATTATCTCCACAGATCTCTACATCATCTGTCACTACCATCCAATGTCAGGTCCTAGCTCCCCGAGTCTCTATCGAGGTCGTCCATCGTCTTCACAAGACACAACATGGTGCGGGTGAAGCCCGTGTAGGAGTGAGTATAATAGTAGCCAGTAGGGACCCCGAAACCCCCAAAGGTCACTTAGAATTCTAGGAAGGAAGACCACAAATATTGATCTCAATCATAAATCACAAATAAAATGACTCAACTCAAACCAGGTATAACTTAAGTACATATGTATAGATGATTAGTCATAAAGCTATATAATTTTATTCTGTCAAGCGTTCTGGTGTTGATCCACACAGGATTGCTCAGTGCACATCCACATAGGATCGCTAGGTGTTGATTCACATAGGATCTCTAGGTGTTGATCCAGACAGGATCTCTAGGTTCTGAGCCACACATGATCGCTAAGTGATGATCCATATAGGATCACTAGGTGTTGATCCACATAGGATTGCTATTCATTCTTCACTTCTTAGCCGGCCATTGAATTCTCATAAAAAGCATGCTTGAGTTCAATGGTATCTGATCCTCCAGATATCATCTTGTATCAACTACCACTATTTCATAATAAAATTAACCCAATGATCCATCATCTCATAAGGTTTCTAACTCAATAGACGGCATATCAATCAGACGCCCGGTCTGAGAGTTATAGAGATTTTAGTGTCGAGGCACTGATTGGATTTTGGCACAATCCAACTTGGCCATACTCTAACTTTCTCCAATCCATAGGTGGAGAATCTCAAATAGACCATCTCATTACAAGGATTCTTGTGCAACTGATAGTTCGTCAATGGAACGTCTATTTTGTTAGTTATGTCCCTTTTTGAGAAACATTGTTGAAGTGGGTCTAGGTCTGATTTGACCCGGTCAGACCAACCCGACCTGACCTGGTCCGGTTCCGACCTAGTTCTGACCTATCCCAGCCTGAACCATCTAGGTCAGCCCGTGTGGGCTGGGCACAACCCGGCTGGCCATGAGACCAGCCTGGATCCCTAGCTGAGCATGACACTCCAATTGGGCGGCCTACCTGGGTGGCATGAGGTTAGTCCCCCTCTCTAATGGCACAAGACGTTTGTGTTAGAGAAAAAGGGGCGCCATGTGGCGCCGCCCCCTTCCATTGGGACCTACGGGGGCTGGTCCCCCTCCTCTGTTGCGGCACGATGTCGCGGTATGCCTTATGCAGCATGTGACGGCACACTGCCCTGATGTCAGCTGCCCACTTCTCTCACCATGGTGCCTGCGGGCACTGCTCTTATAATGCCGCTGGCAGTTGCCGGCCACTGCCCTCATCCGTCGGCACCGGTCGTCGGTGCTTCCGTACCAGTGCTTCTTTCGCGTGACTCTAACGACACTCCAAGGATCCGTCTTCACTCCCATCTACACCTACGAGTCTGCTGGAATGCCATCATCCCAGTATGACCCTCTGATTCACATTTCCATAAAATTCAAAATTCTACCATGAAGAACATGACAAAAAATAAAGGGGTAGGGGGTTCGGGCCTTGTTCGTTTAGCATGTTCCCTCTCCATTAGCATCATATCAAATGGGGTGTTGTAAACATCTATCAAAGTAAAAATAAACTCTCATTCAAAAACTTACAACATCCCATAATTCCATACGAATCGAGGATTAACTCTTTTTTGTTGGTCCTTATTTGTCAAAATTTCAGGAATGAGGAAAAGAAAAATAATTCACTTGGATTAAAGAAATAAATCCCATACCTCGAGAATTGTTTTAGGTGTCGCGGTTGTGAGAGGAGAATCCTCTTTCGTTGAAGCCACCGACATTCGTCAATCCTGGATCGATTCCTCCAATGTTGTCATCCAAGCATTCATTATTCATTGGAGGGAAGTTCTTCAGCACTTCATCAGAGTTCTTCCACCAATTCTCCACACAATCTCCCTTTACCCACGATTTAATAAAACAAATGAGGAAATAAAGTGATTAAACCTCCATTCAATTAATGGTTCATTAATTGGTATAATTAATTAACCTATTAATTAAACGAGGGGTGGTTACACATCATTTGTGTAACAAGACATTTAATATCCTTCCTTAAATTCCTGACCACCTTGGTGGTCCCTAACACTGTCACTCAAGAATAGGTAGGAAAATAAAAATACATTTTATGTTATTTTATTATTCCTCAAAAAGTCTGAAAAACTAAATTTTTCTCCCAACCTACTGTGGTCAAAGTTAATCCTCCCTTCAGAATATCCTGGCACTGCGAGTTCAATGGTGCCATCAGATTTTTAATCCAAGCACTGGTTCAAAATATAAAAAATTCCACCTGCATGTTTACTAAATGTACATAAAAAATTCATTATTCCATTCTGGGAACACCGGACCTTGGAATCAAGCACCGTCAATTTTCACAGTCTCAAAATAATCCCAAATAAATTAATAAAAATTACATCAAATTTCTGAGTCTTTACATTTAAATTATATAATCAAATTTATTTCTATGAATGGATTATGAATTATTTATATTATAAAAATAATTCATCACTACCTTTTTCTTTCCTAGTCATTGATGGTTTGAAAACATAATTTTTTATTCACTTCCTTTCCTTTTTGAATACCATATTTTCTATTTCTTTGATTAATGGATGTTCACCTAGATTACATACATTTATTGATTGGGAAAATTATTACCTAAACTATATACCATTTATCTATATGGTACAAATACCATATAAATAATTGAATGGTATTACTGAATATCTTTGCATACCCATTTATATTATGTGGGTTTATCATGTCTATTGATTTAAATTACAAATGTTTTACATATATATTTTAATATAAAAGAGGTATTAAATGCATTTTATTTTGATGGGTTATTTATGATATAATTTTATTTGGAACCCATATGTTTTGATGATAAAGGGTGGGATCACTTATCACCCTAAAATTCATCTGTTAAATTTTATATCTCATGATAAAGTCTAGTGTAAACATAATGATTTTGTTAACAAAGGGGTTGGCATAAATATTTTTTTAACAATGTTTTTACAATTATTTTTGTTGTTCCATATCTCTAATATATTTTCCATAAAATTTCATACTTTTATACTTATTATTAGGCCAATGTTACTCTCTCGTGGATTATGATTATTTGTATCTATTTTAATACTCTTTTTATTAATGTCTTATAATTTAATGATCTATATTCTATGTCTCACGATATTGATCAATGATTTTTTGGGTATTATTTTTTATCTACTTTGATTATGTCAATTTTCTCAACTTATGTGTATACATTGATGCTTATCATTTATGAATTCCATTACTGAGTGTCTGAGCTTTTCCCTTTCTTATGTTTTTATTTCCCTAGGTTTTGAAGGTTTATAATAGATATAATGTGTCAACATGGTTATATTGTGTACATAATTTTTATGATATATTTAATACTTATTATGGATTAAAGTTTTCCTTAAATAGTGTAAAAAATTGTTGGTTGAAAAATAAAAGGGTTTGGTTACTTAATGTTATGTTCTAACTACCTAAAACTCTAATACAAAAAAGGTAATGGGAATATATTATAATGACATTTTTTAGTCATATAATTGGGATAGTCACATCCTTGGGATGTTTTATAACATAGAGGGGAACTGAGAATTAATATTTAATGTTCTACTACTAATTTTAATCATCAAATATGATTCATGCACATATCACAAAAATTGTGATACAAATATATTGTATATTACAATATATGTTTTGGTAGTGGTACATTATAAATATACCAATTCTATTGATAATTTATTCCAAGGTATATGATGTGCCTTGGTTTCTTGGATATCATACCATATAAAATATTTATATTATATAACACAATATATACCAAAAATCTCATTTGATATATTTTTTTAAATCATATATCCATCTATGTAGATTTATTGAATGTTAAAAAAGTATTAAAAGTAACTTAATTAATTAGGTAGTCATTATAAATATTTACAATAGTGGAAAGATAAAAATCTTCCATTATAAAACATATACAATGTTAGAATATAACGAGTTTATTTATTCCATAAAGGAGCTATATTAATTATATTTTTCAGACTTTATTCACATATACTTGTGATTACTCATGAATCCATGATTCTACCTAATCTCTTATCTTCATTTAACACTGTAGGAGAGTTTCTAGCAAAAATTTTAAATAGAAGAGGTATTGTTGAATAATTTTGTGATTTCAATGGCTAATGGATACCTTTAAAGGAAAGGAAACATTGGTTACTACCAAGGGAGATCAATTAAGCTAAATATTGGTGAAAATTTAGTATAGTAGGTTTTATATAATTGTTTGATGTTTTTTAATTTCATTTTATTTATTTTTATCTTAGTAGATATTTTATACAAGTTTTGTTTTTATACCACTTTTTATTTTAACAGAGACATCTTATAAAACCCTTGAAATATCCCATTGTTATTTAATTCTTAGATGAAGCTACTATCACCCTGAGTTTATATAATTTATTATCCCTTAATTATCACTTGACTTAATAACTCACTCATACTAAATTAGCCTCCTATTTTTATCCTATGAAATCTTTACACTAGTCACACCAAGGACGAACTTTGGCTCCATATATTTTATACTTCGTCCCATATCTAATATAGAGAAATCAGGTAGAAAATTAATATGGTCAAAAAATCCAATTTATTTCATTGAATTATTGTAGTTTCAATTATTATATATCATGCCCCATTGGAATTATATTTCAAAATCATTTCAATTAGAACTAAATTCATTTGGTAATTCATGGAAATCAGAATTTTATGGAAAACCCCAATCCAAGTTAACAGGTTGAATGAAATTTAATACCCAAAAAATATATTTAAAAACAATAAACGGTATAAAATATCAACAAATAATAAATAGAATCTATTATGTTTGACTAAAAACTATAATTCTATCGAATTCATTTATTTTTTCTCAAATAGAATCTTATAAAGTCTCACTCTATAAAAATATTGTGAAAAAAAATTATCTAACTCCTCTATTTATAATAATGGTTAAATAATATTAAGGGGTCGATAATGAATTCATGATTTGATACTTCCATATTAGGAATAAAATTATGTTTTAATGAAATAGTTCTATAAAAATTTTATCATGGACTTCTAATCAAAATATGAATCATAAATCCCACATTTCATGGAAATAAACTATAAAAATATCATTATTTCACCATTTAATTTAAAATATATCCCAAAATTATATATTATCAAAAATAGCCTAAAAAATCCACAATAATTAGATAATAAAATGTTAAGAGTTCTATGTTTTCAAAGGCCAAAAAATGTTACATAAGGTGTCACTTTACTTCACCATACAAGATCTGTGAACATTTATTAACATTTTCTTGTTATATAAACCAATTTATCTTTCAAATAGATCTAATCACACAAATTTTTATGATATGAATATTTAATCAACAAATGTGTATAATTCATTGAATTATTTTTAACAATCATGTAAACATATAAATATTCAATGATTCATTAAAAAACAGAGACATGTGACATTCCTTTATCATTAAAATCATTATTTTTATAAAATTGACCCTAATTCCATGCATGATTTTTACTTTTTGTATTAAAAATTAAGGCTTTTAAGATTGTTTTTGAGTTTTGGGATAAAATGAAATAATCCATAACTAAACACGAAGAACTAAAAAACCATGAAAATAATGGAATTAAATATTTCATTGTTTTTTCATTTATATAGGGTAATTAATTGGTTTTACTAAGTATGGTAGTGGGTTGGGTACCCATGAATTTTATGTCACTTGAAACCTAATGCGTTTAATTTTTTAAATCCCCAAACTATTTATAACACATTTATTTTTTTAAACTCATTAACCTAACTCTACATTGTTAAATATTAAAATTATTTTTTATCTACTATAATCTATTTAAATATTCACTTATATTTCTAAATATTCAAAATTCATTTATAAATTTAAATTCAGTTGATATAAATTTAAATAAATAGATTTTATAATTTTATTATCAATTTAGAATTTATATTTAATGAATTTATAAAAATTAATTCAATTATATTCAAATTTATAACTTATTTATAAATCAAAAATGAACTAAATTAAAATAAATAAATCGATTTTAAAGGTTTAATATTATTTAAAAATATTTAATTTATAGTTAATAATAAATAATTTTATCGTATTCAAATATATGATACCAAGGACTACTTCCCTACCCCTACTAAAATATTAAATGGGTTTTGAATTCACCAGCCTATTTCATTAAAAATATTATTGAGAACTAATACTGCTTTGTTTAATATGGTTAGGTAGTGTTAGATTCCTGATTAATGATTGCTCATTCTCATCCCTATATTGTATTGGATACCTGAATAAATGTGGGTGCTTATTCCTACTACCTCACATCTAAGTGTATGTTGTTTTTATTATAATAAATTTTTTAATTTATTTTAACTTTTTAAATATTTTTATAAGGATCATATGATGTTGATGAGTTTAGTTTTATGGTTTCACTAGGGTTTTTTTATTTTTAAATATTATTTTAGAATTTAACATCACTTAAAAGACATTTTTAGTATTACTAACATTATAAATAAAATTTTAAGGGAGGGATTTATATGATTTATGGTGTAATTTATATAAAATAACTGATTTTATTTTACTTATTAATAATTTATGGTAAGGAATTTTCTCATCGATTATACATATAACTGATGTGGAAAATACCTTAACACATAATTTATTTAAAAACCTTTATTGTACAATATTTTCCATGTCATTATTCTAGATAACTGGCATGAAAATTTAATTATTTTTTTTTAAAAATTGTTTTTTTAAAACCATGTAAAATTTTTTGACAATAATAATAGAATATAAGAAACAATAAATAATTATATAACACATTTTCATTTAAAAATATATACATTTTATATGAATATTAAAGTTAATAAAAATACAATTAAAATTACAAATAAAATATAAATGAAAAAAATATTTAATTGTAAGTTTAAAATTGAATCAAACGAGTAAAATAGGTTACCCATAGTCCTCATGGATGGTTTAGGTTTTTTATGGAATATGATTTAGTTTCATCTAAAATATAGAAACATAATTAAAAATACTAACATATGATCAATGAAGTACATTTTATAAAATAAAAATATTGTTATTAGACTAACCTTTTAAACATATATTGTTATTTCATTCATGATTATCTCAAACATAAACCATAAAATATGATAACATCATTCAACTTATATTTTTAAATGAAGAAACAATGGTTTAAAACAAGAATTTGAAAATAAGATATAATATTTTGGAAAAAATTAATAAAAAACATACATCTATATAACTAAAATTATATTTTCCAATTCTTATTCGATAAGTGAATCAAGTGAAAGATCTTCTATTAACTAGTATTTTTTTAATATTATAAAAACATAATAAATATAATAAAATTTAAAATTTAATAACCAATAGAATAATATAAATTTTTTTCCAAAATATCATTAATGATGTCATGAATGTCACATAGTAATTATTATAACCAATAATCTATGAATTCAAATGAATAGAAAACACATAACATTCATTGTCCCATAAAATTGAAAATTTCAGCATGAATAAAAATATATTAAAAGAATTTGTAATTATTGAACCCTTGATATCTATCATTAAAATAAATAAACCTAAAGTGGATATCTTTGATAGTAAATATTTGAGAGAGATATTAAATTATTGTTTTCTTAATCTAAATATTCCATATCTATTGAAATATTTTTTGGATCCATAAATACATAAATGGAAGATGACTCATTTGGAATTAAAATACTGTTAATAGGTCTAATATGATAATAATATGTCAAACAACTATAAATTATATTCAATTTAGGAAATTAAAATTAATATTGGAATTTACATATATAGAAAATACTTACAACACTATTATCATGATCATATCACCAACAAAAAAATCCATGATATCTTGATTAGATATATTTTATGTGTATAAATGGTCATTTAAAACACATAAGGAAATCTCTAAAAAAAAATTATTTACTCATAATTTAACTAGAACATTAAGAAAACGAGTGTCTAAAGGTGATAGATCTTGAGGTCTTCATCTTTGTTGGATTGATTGTTTAGATTTAAAATATTAATAAATAAAGATAAATGTATAAAAACATTTAAATGAATTTTTTTTTAAAAAATGATAATATATAATGACTATGTATACCTCAGTTATAAATTATTTGAAAAGTCTTCCAGATTAGAATAAAAAATGTCTATGCTAACTAGATCAATGGGGAATGGATCTTGATTTAGAGGATTAGGTATATCGTGTATCTTCACTCTATGTTGATATAATATCATATATAGATTATGTATATAATCCCCCATAAATCATGTATTTTATATATCACTCTATGATAATGGGTATTCTCAAAGTGTAAATCCTAGTAGATAGTCAGATATGTACTAAGAGGTGGAGGATCAGGATGCACATGTAGTGTTTGTCTTGAAATATTGATAAAAAAAAACTATACAGATGATATAATATACTATTTTACTAACTATTCCATCTCTTTAAACTAATAATTCAATGAATTTTTTTCATTATTGTATGTATCCTCTCCTAAAGCACTACTAGGATTCCCAAAATCATTCCGAATAACAACACTTACCTTTAATCCTATTATATGGACTAGGTGATCTTGATTTCGTAAATAAAATATAAGAATTTCATCATAACCTTATTGATGAAGGTACCCTATAATGATTTATACTGAAGGAAATACTATAATAAAATATTAAAAATTCAATTTTTTATGATAAATTCATAAAAAATTATTTTATGAAAATAATAAATAATTTCGTACAATATTTTTGGTTACTGTCTTTCATTGATCAGTAAGGTAATTCCTAATTTATTAATTCTCTCCTTGTAATATTTTTAATAGTTATTGAGAGATAAGGTGGGCCACCCTCATTAGTAATACTTTATTTCACTCTCAATTGCTAGATAATTTCTACATTAAATTTCTCATACAGTGACATATACCCTCTACGTGATAAAGTATGAGATTATACATTCTTTAGATAGATCTTCTGATGAGATATATTAGATTCATAATGAATATTAAAAAAAATAAGTACTTATATAATCCCTAAATAATAATAAAAATTATTACTAATAATTAATATAATAGAAGTGTAACATCATGTATTCTATATACAAACTTCTTCCACATATCTTCATCTAAAAACCCATATTTTTAATGAGACGGTATACCCTAAAGCTTTCTTATGTGATTAAATAGAATATTTCATTTCCTATCATATGCATACATTGTATATTAGTCTTAAGGATATGTATTCTTGAATTTATCCTTATGATGATTTTTGAGGATATGCATCCACTAACGTTTACTTAAGAATAATATTGAGATTAAATTGGTATAAATGTATTATGAAATTCAAAAGATAATTACAATGAAGATACATTATCTTAATATAACATTAAGTGATGAAAAATAATTATTATCATTCACATGAATCTTCCATGTAGTCTATCATCTATAAAGGGTCATTACATAATATATAATGGTAAGGGAGATTTATCGATGAATATAATGAATGAGTTAGTCAAAGAATTTACTCATGTGTAACAATATATTACTAAATGTTACAAAAACCAAGGGCAATCTTCAAGGTATCTATAAATACCACTTCAATGTGATTGTAATGTTTTGTTTAATTCACTGTGCTTAATCAAAAATCCATAAAACTTGAATATTTCTTCATCATCCTCCTTACCCTTATGAGGAACTAGCATATTATGGAGGTTAGTGTATTAAACTCATAAGAAGAGATATTTGGGTTTATCCCTTGGAAACATCCATATTTGGAATCCCATTTCACTTCCACTTTATTAAATTTCATCAAAAAAATATAATGAATATGTATGATGACATTTCTAATCAATGTAAGCAACACACACTATTTACTGAGTTCTTCATATTGTAGTTCTTAGCATGGTTTCATTTATCTACCATTTGAGATCTTGGCCTTGTAATTTTAATCAATCTTGTATAATCTATTAAGTGTTAATAAAATCTTACTAAACATAGTATTGGATTAGAGATTACAATACTTTTAGATTCATGAAATCATTTTACTTAGATGAATAATTGTCATCCTAACTATAAAGTGCCAGATTCCAAAAACCCTTCCTTTAAATTTTCATGTGTCTTGGGGTATTGAAAGAGATTTTAAATGATTTTTAGAGAGTATATTTGATTTCAATAGATCTATAGCATCACCACATTATATTAGTGGGTGTGGTTTTAGTTGTTTTGATCTCGTTTAGAAATATTTTCTTGGGGTATCTATTTTGAGATGTCCATTTTGATTCTATGAGTTTTTTGGGCTAGCAAAGTGGTTCTTAGTGAAGCACGATGAGTGAAATGGTTAGGGTTGTGGTTTCTATGTCCATTTTTTTGTGCTAAGCTATTTTTTTCCTCTATATGAATGTAATACTTCTTACCTTTACATGGGTCCCTAGATGCATGATGGAATTCGTGTTTTGGTGTTCTGGGTGCACCATTATGAGAAAAACATATAGGGAGGCTGTTTTAGAAGGCGTGTTTCACGGCGGTTTCATCTATATGAAATAATGATATGGAAAATTCTCAAGGCATTGGTTGTGTTGGAAAATCAAGGGCATGTAAAATCCAATCATATGAGGTAGAGGAAAAAAATGTGTCGGAGATCATCAAACCAAAGATCTAGGTGTGATGAGCTAAAATAGACAAGCACTTGGTGGAAAACCTTGGTAGTGATCAAATGTCATAAGTGATATTCTTAAAATATATTAGAACCATGGTAATAAACTGATTCAAATGTTAAACAAGTGGATTGGTATTTTATAAGAAAACACCACGAGTGTATTGAGATCTATTATTCCTTGGTAGAGGATTTCAATGCTACCTCTATAAATAGGTTATCTCAAATTCTACGGTTTTGATTTTCCTTTAATCCATAAAACCCTAGACGACCCCTTAACCAATCACCACCCTCCATTATCTCCTTTGAAATTATAAAATTTAGTTTCTTTTAAATCAATTTCTATGATCAAGGTACTCTTCCTATTAACCTCTTCTCTTCATTTCATCGGTTCTTCTTCTTTCTAAAGGTTTTTAGTATAAAATTTCATCTTTTTTAGGGAGAAATTTTAACAAGACATAATGTTTCATTGTTATGTATAGGTTCCGGTGGGTCTTACATCTGATTGGTTTGTCTCTCATTTGGTATCGTTTGATCTATTATCATCCATTATTACTTGGATAATGTGGATCTTCCAATTAAGGTATGAGATCTATTACTCTTTCATAGTTTTAATTGCAATTTTGATCGAATTATTTCTATGTTTTTGCTGCCTAAATGGGTGTGATTAACCACTGAATATAATAATCTAATTATATCTCAGGATTAATAACTATTTGTTATAACTAGGAAATTCTTTCACATGCCTTATATATAAATTAAAAATTATTTTTATAATTAATGAAATTAAAGATTTGAAATGGGAATATCACATGATAAAGAAATTAATTTTTCATATTGGGAATTAAATGGATGGTTATATTTGGGATCACATGCGATTTATAGTTTCATGGTGATGCCTATTTTTTCTTTTTAGGTGATCTGATATAATTATATTTGGTAGCATTTCTTTATCATGGATAATTACTAGAAATTGATAAACAATGTTAATTCTGAATTCTGATATTATTCTTAATGAAAGAGGGAAATAAGTTGATAATTATTTTTCATTGAAATATAATTAAATATAGAAGTAATTCATAGAGAATGTTTAGTTTTTTATAGTTATTATTATCTACTTAATATAGGTTTATTGGTTCCAAAACATGTTCACAATAAATTGGGAAATTTTATCTAGAAGTAAAATGGTGTCTTTTTAAAGAATAATTAGTCGGGGTTAAACGATATTGTTCTTATTATGAGATGATTTAATTTTCAATTCCATGGCCATAGATACTTTTCCTATGTACAGAAAATAGTTTTTGAAATATATGTATATTTCAGGGATTTAAATCCTTTATGTGTTATTAATAACCATGATACTGTTAGGAACCCTTGATTAGTAATGGGTTGGGAGCGCGAGTTGTAATAGTTGTTGATGTAGGTGGTCGAGGGACAATTTGTAATTAAGCTCAATGGTGTGGGATTGGGTATCTGTGATCAATATTAGTCTTGAATAGGATTTCTCATTGAAATATTTAATCTTTATTGGTTATTTTTGATGTCCATATATAGAAATTATATTTATATAGTTGGCCTCAATCAGCTCTACACATTTAAACATTATGCATGGATGTGTATGAAAAGACATATACTTTATACACTTTATTTAAATATCATTTTCATTAAGATATACATTACAAAGTCCAAAGATATCAATAGTCCCAGTGTCTTTGTGTAATTATATACATATAACTATAACTTGAAAGAGGGATAAAAATATTATTTAAAAATTCCATAATATTCCCTTCAATCCCATTGATCTTCTAATATCGCATTGGATAACCTGGCTCATACATAAGAATGGGGTGTGATATAAAGACCAGTAAGAAAATAATCAAATAATAGCATAAATTAAAGTAGTTCATGTGATTCCATAGGCATAATATAAAGGTTATAATCATAATCATTATCATCGAATCGTTGCATAAGATGATAACATCAAGGCATCCTAGGATTATGGAAGCAACAAAAAATGTTACATCATAATCATAGGTCAAGGATAACCACCAAAGAATCAAAACATTGTATTATTTGGATAACTACCCATTCACCATAAATGGTTTCTCATGTGAGAAATAAATTAATCAATGCATTCAAGGGCTATAAAATTCTAGGCCCACCCATCAAATTCATATAATGTATATGCATTTCTGTGCAACAAAGATCATTCAACATAATAAAAAATTCCATAACTTTTGATCCCGTGATTATTAAGTGTGGGTTATATACATGGAAGTATCTAATAAATTATGTTACTTACATCTAGCTGTATACCCTTGATTGGAAATGGGGGTGGGTATTCCCAACACAAAATATTGGCAAGAAATATTAAGGGAGAAGTTTGGCTTCATAAGAATTGTACATAATGGTTTTAATAATAGTGAAAGATGGTCTCTCATTAAATGGGAATAAAAAGGAAATTAAAGGGATATGAAAAAAACATTACAACATGAACAATTGGAAACAAATTCTTAGTAAAAAGAAATTACATGTATAAAAAAGAGGAGGATAGAATCCCTTAATTAAATATTATAAAAACATAGGTAGAGGATATAATTATATGGGATAAATAATATCTCATAATTATAATAACAATTATATAGTAAAGAGTTATTTATAAACACATTAAAATAGATCAATTGATATTCAAAAGTAAAAATACAAAGGATGTACTTGAATGAAGAGGATGTGGAAGAGAACCCCTTACCTTGAGAGAGTGATTCGAAATTATTGGTATGGGATTATTAAGAGATTTGTAACACCTTGGGAGGGATTTATAGATGTATATGAAGAGGTAATTCTTTTTAAATGGGTTTTTAGGGGTGATTAAAATAACAAATTATGCTTTTAATAGATAAATATCTAAAACATTTCATAAATACACTCCCAATGAGCGTAAAGGATTAGTTTCTTTTGTTACTAGATCAAAAAAGTTCTTATTTCATAAAGGGTATTCAACATTTTCCATAAAGATATTCCCATTTAGTAATCTTTATATACATACCCTACTTAAACCTTTCATCATATCCTATAGAAAGGAAACATATGAAACGATGAGCTCAGATGCTCAGTAATGGTAAACATAGAAGATATCTATCAATGGTCATATGAAAGCATAAGATAATCACAAGGATATGATACTATAAATATAACTTATAAAGTTTATACCCCATCTATCATGACCTTTAATCATGAGAAATGGAATAAAAAATTATCATTTCAAAATACAATAACTATAAAAGTGAGAAATTGTCATAAATCAATCATGGACTATAATTTCATGTCATATAAGTGTGTCACCATCATATGTATTGAAACAATTTAATATTTTAAGTTTAACATCTAAGAATATTATACCATAATATATTAGGAATCAAAACCTATATCCCAATTCATAATGAATTAGGAATCATTTTTGGTTTCTTATACCAGAGTTAGAACATCAGTATATTTCATATAGTGGATCAAGCACATCAGCTTGTTCCCCTCATCATCGCATGAGATATAATAATTTACCCAATAAATTACAGTGATATATAAGTCTCACTCTTCACATAATCCTTAATTTTTTTTCAAAATATTATAAAACATTCATCATATCATAACCCATTAAAAAGAAGTGGGTATCAAAAACATTTCATTATAACATAACATGTCGAATGAAACGGGTTTCAAAAGTATTCCATCAATTGATCATATCACAACCCATGAAAAAGGAACAAGTTTCACAAAAATATATTCATTATAATCATAAATATAAACCATCAATATAAATAACAAGTATGGAACTGTTATATCGTATCCCCAGTAAAACATATGCAACATCAAAGTTTGTTGTCGTTGATGAATAGAAATTCCATGAAAATATCATTAAATCTTTGTTGAGTAAAATAACCTTACAATTTGAAATCACTTATTTAAAATATAAAATATTTCCTGAATTTTAAGAAAAAAAATATTTCATTGAAAATAACCATTAAAACTTGTAATAGAAGATTCAATGAAATGATTGTTCATGACAGCCAAAAATTATGTCCATTTCATACACGTTAAATCAAAGATTCCTTTCACATTTTCATTAAAAGTCAAAATTTTATTTGTTTTAAAAATGAAAATGACATTAATTTTAAACCATTTTTTGAAAATTTAAAACATGGGTAAAAATTTCTTTAATCAGTCCTTGGATAATTGTGTAAACATTCTTTAAAACAATTTTATAAAACATAGACAAGGAAAAAGGGCTTTCACCAAAGAGAATAATAAATTCAATTTTCCCTTAAAAAATATTTTGTAATACTGAGTACATAAAGAGAGTAAAATTAAATGAAAATATTTATTATTAATAAATAACCATAATATTTGAAAATACATGAGATTAGTTATATGTATATCATAATATTTCATCATCTGAAACTTAATCATAAACAATCGTAATAAAAATGAGATTATAACATAAAAGTTTTACTAATTTGGTAAATTTTGATTCATAACACCATATAGTTATTTATATCACATAATATTAATTTGAATAACAATAAAATAGATTCATGGTAAGTATATATACACCACTCAAAAGAAACAAGTGGTGTGTAAGGCATGTGTCCCATAAAAATAAAAGTGAGACTAAAATCTTTTACCTTAAGTCACGAATATTATTTCATGCATTCATACCTCCTGTATAATAAATAAATGTTTATTAAACATATATTTTATAATGATAATTATATATATCACACCATATTTTATTTACTTATTCCCTTTTATTACCCTTTTAGTAATAATTCATTGTTATAATAATGTTTCAGGTAAAAACTATTTCATTTTTCATGTATATTTTTGTTTGATATTTTTTATATTGATCATGGTTAAAAAATATAAATAATTTTACCCATGATATAAATTTCATATATATTAAATACATATTTATTTAAATTAATCCATAAAATTTAGAGATAGAAAATTAATTACACCGTTCATGGAGAAGATTGGTCATGTGCGTGCAGGAACGTTGTTTCCATTTTCTCAATGAATGGAATGAAAGGTAAATAATATATAACTATTATAGATTTGATATTATTTCATATATATCATATATATTCATTAAATTTATCCTTATTTAATTCCATGTAATTCATATGTGTAAATTAATCACATTGCTTCGTGGGGTGGTAGTCCTTCATACTCATGAGAGATGTTATCGTAATCACAGAAAATGGAAAGTTAGAAGGTATATATGATATTATAGTTAAAGAAGTATAATTATGTTATGGATAATACATATATATATATATATATAATTTAAATCAAACATTATTACCTTTCATGAGAGGTGGTCATGGAAAATGAATTACATCGGTTCGTAAGGCGGTAGTCCATCATACCCATGATTGAAGGATTCATTTACCATTTGATGAAATACGGGATAGATATAGTTTATTAAATTAAAATAAAAAATAATAATTATATCAACAATTTTATACTATATAATCATATTTGAACAAAATTTTAAGGAGGAGGTATAATAAATAAAATGAAAATGCATAGTTAATAATTATACCTCTTCTTCGGATAACTTCATTTGGTTTATAACTAAATCCTTATTATGAGGGTTCCTTAATCAAAATAAGGACACATAGGAGTGGGTAATAAATTAAATAATATATTTGTTCCATTATTGGCCAAAACAAAAGCTTATGTAAGAGTAAATAGGAGAGGATATGAGAGTTACATTTATAAGTGGGGTAAGTAACACACATGGAAACTACTAGGGAATTTCCCAAAAGAATCCAAAAAGACAAAATTGTCCCTAAGAATAATGCTTCAAAATAAACATAGATTAGAACTTATTATATTATATATTATAAATATTTCCATAAATTAGGATTTAGAAAAAATTTATTGGTAAAATTACACTTATCATTTTAGTTTAACCCCTGGTAAACTCGTTTTAACCATAACTACACTAATTAATTTTTACTATGTTTACTATTAATTTTGAAACAAAATAAGTTGAAATTATTATATAATATTAATTATTATGATTCAAAATATTGAATCAATTTTTCCAAAATATATTCACATAAGTTGAAATTTTTAATTTAATATTAAACCCATTGGTTTGATGAATTTGCAGTTTTCCAAAGAAGAGATTTTCATAAGTAAAGAAACTTCTAATATCAAAAAATATATTAAAATGACCTAAATTTGATTAATAATAACATAATTGAACTAATTTTATTTTTAATCCATTTTAATATATATATATATATATATATATAACTTCATAATTGAGTTAAATGAAAAAATAGAAAAAATCTGTATTTTTCACTATTACTTAAAAATTTATACAGATAAACAAATTCACAAAAAATTCACCATAATATAATATTGAAAAATTGATTCAAAAAATAAAGTTAATTTTTTCATGAAAAATTTTTAAAAGTAGAAATATTTTATTTTATTATTTGTTCACAAAAAATAAATAAAAATCATTTTCATAGAAAAAAATATTTTTGAAGCATGTATTCACTTTACTAAAATTTATGTACTTATTTGTAAATATATTTTATTTATCAAAAAAATTACACTTAATTTTTAAAAAAAAACTTACTCCTATTACTACCACCAAATTTAATGTTTATGTTAGAATGGTTAAGTTTAAGTAATCATAATAATAGTATATTGTTGTTTTTAAAAACTTTGTGTTTCATGTAACATAAGATATTGAAGAAATTAAATTTATTCATAAAAATCATAAAATCTCATGTAGTTAAATTATCCACCCCCCCCCCAAAATAATTTTACACTAGAAATTCAACACTCTGACACCAACAAATGAGGATACTTCTGCCTTATCATATCATCTGGTTCCCATGTAGCTTCTTCAAATTGGTTGTTTCACGAAAAAACATTGACAAGGTGAGTGGTATTGTTTCGTTGAACTTTCCCTCTATGATCTGTAATCTCCAACAATATTTCTTCATAAGAATGATCATGTTACAGTGGTATTAGCTCTAAGATAAATACATGTTATGGATAAGGTATGTACTTCCTCAAAAGTGATACATGGAACACATCAAGTAATTGAGAGAGGTTTAGTGGAAGCACTAATCGATAAGATATTATCCCAATATTATAAATAATTTCAAAGGGAATAATATAATCAGGGGTTAGTTTACCCTTATTTCAAATGATTACTACCTTCTTCAATGTAAAAATTATTAGAAACACCTTCTCACTAACATGAAATTCTAGATCACACCAATGATTATCATCATAACTTTTCTATTGACTTTGTACTACCTTTATATGCTTCTAAATGGATTTAACCCTATATATGATTTCATCAGCTACATCATATACTAGTAACTTTCTCTCTCCATCTTCATCCCATATTTTTGGAGTTCTAGAGTTATTTCCGTAGAGGGATTCCTAATTAGTCATCTAAATGCTTGAGTGAAAGAAATTGTTTAAAGAAAACTCAACTAGTGGAAGGTGTTAGTCCTAATCGCCTTTGAAATACAGAGAACAAGATATCATCATATCCTCTATTATTTGGATATTTATTTGAGAGTGACCATATTTTTTGGGATGATACAAAGAGATGAAACTTAACTCAGTACTGGTACTTGTTGAAGACTTCTCCAAAACATTAATTTGAACCTTTCATCTCTATTATATATAATTTAATGTGGTACTCCAGAGAACCTTATAACCTTTTTAATGTATATACTATAAACCTTCATCGAAAGAAAAATATTCTCTAATAGTTAATAATTGTGCTGAATTTATAAGTCAATTGACTATATCCCATGTATAATTTTACCCTTTAGAAGTTTTGGTGAGTCCAATAACAAAATCTGTGGTGATATTTTCCCATTTCCATTCTAGTATGAGTATTGTTTGTAAAATACCATTAGAATTTTTCTCTCTATCTTAAATTGATAACATACCAATCATTGAGAAACAAAGACTATTATATCTCTCTTCATGAAATCCCACCAGAAATAATCTTTCAAATCTCTATACATAAATTTACTTCTAGGATAAACGGAGAATCAAAAACTACGATCCTCCTCTAATAGCACCTTCAAATGCTATATCGATAAAAAATATACATGGTTTCTAGAAATTATATTTCTATTATATTCCATATTGAACTCAGGAATATTTTTTCTATTTCTTTTTTAGCTATATATCATCTTTATGCTCCCCTTTCATCCTCACATAGGTAGATGTTTAAAAACTTCTTTTACAAAGATAGGATTTATCTAATTCCTTCAAGACATCATGAATAATACTATTAAAATCCATAAATATTAGATCATTTTTTATCCTTATCATATATAATCTATCATGATCCTTTTGAATCAAATCATTGGCCACCTATATCTCTTTCCCATTGTGGTAATTTATTAAGCAGTCATAATCTTTAATCATATACAACCTTATTCTCTAGCGTATATTAAACACTTTCTATGTGAATATATACTTCAATATTTTTTTATTAGCATATAATATAACTCCCTGAGTTTTTATGAATTATGTTTTTATAAAAAATTAAATTTCATTTTTGGATTTTGTTACATGAAAACCCAAGTAAATCTTCTCTTATACACAACACCAAGTTAATATTGTGCTATATGCAACACTGGCATAACTTTAGTTACATGAAACACTGAGTTTTAATAAAATCATGATATATTTATTTAAACATGACCATCATAACATAGTCATTAGACTTAAAAATATGAATATTACAAACTACGTTTTAGAAATTAATTATAATTGTATAATATAATAAACAATATTAATAATAAAATACTTAATTTTTTTTGTAAAGTCATTACATGTTTCAAGAACACTATTTTCTCATAAAAATAGTTTTTGATGTATTTTTATAAAAGAAGAAAAAAATTAATTTTTTAATATTATTAAAAATTAATTTTATAATATAAAATTTTTCTAATTCAAAATGTCATAATCATTTTAGGGTGAATTTTTTGGATTTTTCTGAAATGTTTAATTTTTTTATTTAATTGTGTCAAATACTGACAAGAAATGACTTTTTGTTGGTCCGAGTGGATACTCAAGAGGGGGGTGAATTGAGTTCCAATTAAAATTTTTGTTAAAAATATTCTTATTAAAAATCCCCCAAATTGAATAAAAACTTAAACTATAGTGAATTTTTAATATAGTAACGGGTTAGTTGGGTTCTTAAGAGATTTATTAGTTCTCAGTTAATCTAATATGATGATTAGATTAGCATTAAAAACTAACCAAATGGTTAACAATAAATTCAAACACATGCAAGTCTAACTATCAGAGTTACTTTAAAATAGATTTTTATTTCAAAGTACTTAGCAGTGGAATATTCAATATATTTTAAAGAAAATAAAAAAGCACAATGAATTTTAACCAAGTGGTTCAGTCTCAAGATGAGAGTTGTTCCTCTGAAAACAATTTATATAAATTTTGATCCACACCCTAGATCGGGGTTAGAAACAGTACAAAGACTGTCTAGGTCCTATGACCTCTACCAAAGTTCATCGTAGGAAAAACAAAACAATAGCACATAGGCTATCCAAGTCACACTTGACCTATACCACTATCTATAGTGGGATATAAGAGTATAGGGAAAGATTGGGTGAGGATTTATAAATCCTCTAGTTTAGCAGAGGAGACAGTGTGTGTCAAAAAATATAGAGCACACACACCGCTCAAAATGTAAATAAATAAAATACAATAGATCTAAATAGATATAAATGAGTCAATAATTCTCTAATTATTTTGAGTGAAGCTCTCGACTCCTTGTATTGATGCAGATGAGGCTTTGATTTATTCTCTGGTTTTTGTCAACAAACTAAGTGTCATTTTTGTATTTGACATTCAGTGTAGGTGTTTAGCTCGAGTAATAGATTATTTTTTGTAACACTTTAGCTACTTCTTTGAAACTTCTTCATGATGGGTATAACTATTCTTTGAGTTCTTCTTGTGTTCTTCTTTTTGAATTTTAGATCGGTTGTCACACACTTGCACGTGTATTCTCCCCTTTTCTTCATTATCTTGATCTTCATTTTATACCATGAGCTCTGGCAATGGGAATGATTACCTTTTTATATGTATGAGGTACAATTCCTGAAATTACAACCACTATCATTAATTAATTGCAGTTGCATTAAAAACATCAAATGTGACCATTTCTAAATAAAAAAATAGAAATATAATTTAGAGATATGATGATGGGTTTCCATTGGTAGCTCTTAGTATTAGTGAGCATATATCGGTAGCACTTCTGTATCGGTAGCTGTTATCCTTTATAATGGTATCTTGCAGGAATCAGTAGCTTCTCCTATTGGTAGTTGTTATTATTTATAACAGTAGCACTATGTATCGGTAGCTCTTCCCATCGGTAGCTCCTCTTATCAGTAGACTTTGTATTTGTATCGGTGGACTTCCTATCGGTACCTTCCTTTCTATCTATTTGTATCTATAGATAGTATCAGTAACTATATACCAGTGACCTTGTGTCACAGGAATCTTGGTCTATCAGTGACCTTTACCTATCGATAGAATATGTACCGATAGGTCTGTATCAGTCAACTTGTGTATACCGGTAGACTTGTTCGGTTGGTAGCTCTTCTTCTAGCAGTAGTTGTTATGCATATCGATGACCTTATCCATATTAGTAGACTTCTGATATAATAGTAGGTCTGTCGGTTTGTCTGTATCTATAGCTATGTGCATACCGGTGAACTTATGCATATTAGTGGACTAAACACTTATCGGTTCTATGCAAAACATATCCAGATTGAGTTAGAATTATTTCAAGGTATGTATAAACATAGGTAAAAATTGAATAATATATTCCAATGATTATTTAGATATTTTTTTCAACATAATTTATCATATATATAGGATTATAAAGACATATTAAAGCATGATTGGGATTATCAAAACATATTAAAGCATAATTGAGATTATCAAAACAGGTGAGGTCAACAATATCCCCGTTTTTGATAATCACAAATTATGATATTATAATCCAAAATAATCAGTAATGTATTAGTATAAAATAGAGTGGGTTTTATTTCTTAGTGTGAGTAATGACATTTTCACATTTTAGATTTTAAATGTATCAGAGGATATAGTATTAAATTCAATTGTATCAGAGTTAATAAAAAACAATGTACTAGAATTGTAAAACAAATATATCAGAGGTAAAATTTATTATTCTCATAATATTAAGCTCATATTTCTCATATTTCACATATTTCTCCGTATCATTTCTCCCCTATTGTATGATTTTTCTACTATTATATTAGTTCTCCCCCTTTGTGATTAAAAAAAATTGAGGGAGAAAGGATGAGAGAAGTATTGGAAAGGAAGAGAGAATGAAAGAATTTATTTATTAATTTATTCAAAAAATACATAAAAATACAGAAAGCAACCAAAAATAATTCATGTGATTCCTATAAAAGGTCATATCCACTAATCAATCCACCTCTAGAATGTCCACTTTGGATTTGGCATTGGGTTTGGAGGTAGATTCAGGAAGGGTAACTTCAGAAGAAGGCTTGGGAATTCCAGAAATCACTACTAGAGGTTGAGCAACAGAAACTGTTCTTGGCCTGTAGTGGGTAGCCCTTTGTGTGATCATAGGAGTGAGGCTCCGGATAGCTTCGACTGGAGTCATCTGAGGAATAGAGGCAGACTGAGCAGGGGAAGGCAGAGCTAGAGGTGCAATGATTAGAGTACTATCCATATGAAAAAATGGTAGCAACAGATTCCTAAAGTCCATAATGATTCCTTCTCCTCTTTCCATAGTAGAAATGAAGTCATCCTTGTTCTCCATAAATTTCTCTAGAGCAGGAGTCAACTCCTTGAGCTTTCTCGCTTGTTCTTTGAAAGCATGAGTGACTTGGGGTAGCTCCATGTTTTCTAACATAAGATTGAAATGGTTATTGAGCTGATTCTTGGTATAGACCCTTTATATATATTAATCCACTTTGTATTTTACCTCTTTCTGAGAAGCAGTGGCTTCTGTCATAAAATTATGAACAATTTTCCCTATATACCTAGTGGTAGTCAGCACCTAGGTCAAGGTAGTAGAGTCTACAGAGCCACTGGTAGAACACTGTCCAATCTCCACTATCATCACAGTTCGAATCTGATCAATATCCAAAGAAGGCTTGGAAGAACTTAGAGGTGCAATAGTGAAGGATACTATTTCCTTAAACGATTTAGTCATCCCACTTATGACATTTTTCACAAGAGAGTCATGGGTGATGACATGTTGCTCCATGGATTTCTTAAATCCCTCAAAAACATCAACAAATTTCCTTACTACACCTTTAATGTAATTGATATCACTACTCATTTGAGTCTGAGAACTAATCAAGTTAGTTAGAGAAGCAACAAACTACTTCAGGGCAACAACAGCTCTAGTCCAGCTCTCAATATGAGAATGACATACTCTTATCTCATTCATCATTTCTGTCACAGGGCCTGAAACCATACACCCGAGAGAGAGTTCAAAATATTTTTCCATTTTCCTCATCTCTTAAAAAAGATATCTCTTTAAGTATACAACAGATGCAGTCGAGGTCTCCTTCAACTCATCCTTTAAAGATTAAAGATCAGCCTTAGTAACTATATTTTTAGGCACAACTACCAGTGCTCTGTCTGACACAATACTAGCCACAGATTCATTCATAACAGATTGAATGGATGATATTAAATAGTTTTCCATTCTTCGTATATCTTCTATAGACGAGGTCTTAAGATCAGACTTCAACTGGTCTAGATCAGATTTTCTTACTACATCCTAAGGTAAATACTCAGAAGAGATATTATAGTTAACTTCTGGTCTATTCATGGGTGTCTCATCTTCAGAATTAAGGTAGTCCAAACCGCAAACCACAAATCCTGGGTCTTCTACCCAGTCTTCAACTCCATCAGCTACTAAAAAATTTTCATGTCTAGTTGGATGCTCCCCCTTAATTGGTGCATTCTCTTGTATGTATATAGCAACAGCACCCTCAGTAGCTTGGTCTTCCTTAGAAGAGTCTTCCACAACCATCTCCATTTCTCCAATAGCAGGAGGCTCCACAAGAATAGGTGCAGGTCTATCTACATTAACAATTTCCTCAGTGGGTATTGAGGAGTTCCCAATCAGTGGACTAAGACTTAAGCAAGCAGAAGCAGATGATTCAATTTCAGATTCTCATTCTTCTTTCTCATTCTATAGGGAAGGATGGTCTTCCTCATCAATAGGTGCTTCTTCATTGCTTTCTTTTAGAATTGTTTCCTTTCTAGATGACACAATTTCAGCAACAGGACTTTGAGGCAGGTCTGGATCCCTTCCATCTGCTATAGAAGTATCTTCTTCATCTGTATCATCACTATACTGACGTTCCTCTCCATCAGGTCCTAAACATGGATCCCTCACATCTTTAAGCATAAAAGGATGATCCACATGATTAAACTTATCAAACAGCTTCTCATCATCACTGATTCATTCTCTTCTCCACCGATTCAAATTGATCTTCATGTACTTAAAGATAGTTTTGTTAACACAAAAGTGGTCTTTCATAACCACTGTCTCATCCTGAGACTTATCCAAATTGCTTACCTTGATCATCATAGAGATCAGTTTTCCAAAGAATAAAGCATTAGTTTTTGACTTTGTCCTGGTCATATCCTCAATTTGAATCATTAACAGTCTACACAAATTCACCTTAACAACATGCCTTAACAGATGCATCAAATAAATATCTTGGTATTTCAGATTTACAAAGTCCCCTATTCTTAGACTTATCACATGTTGAATGAACATGAACAACAACCAGTTCGCTCCATACATTTCTGTTGAAACTACCTTTATTGGTGTACCATTTCCTGTTAATTCTTCCAAAGCAGCTTCACACTCAATGATGTTACCGATAGGAGGTACTGATTTCGAGAAATATCCAAAAACTCCCTCATGTAGAACTTTCAGGCACTTAGCCCACTCAATAGAAGAAAAAGATATTTCCTTTACATTCACAACTAAAACCATTCTATTCTCAGCTTATAATTTTTAAAAATAAACAAACTCATAGAATTATTTTACCAGCTTCGGATAATATGGGCCATTGTTATTTGAGAATCATTCTACCCATTTCTGGTCCTCCAGCACCTGTAGAACTAAAGACTTACTGGTCATCAACCATTCCATGCATAGCTCTTTCTCAACTACTATCTCCCTTTGAACGAGATACATATTAGTAGGTTTATTCACTTCACTTCCACCACTATACTCTCTTTTGAGTCTCTTTGTATTTGGCTCATCATCCATTCCACTAACTAATAATCTCGTCACTCTTTCCATTTTGTGAATCGCGAGGCTTAGGGTTCGAAGATTTGGGAGCTAAGTCTTGAAGGTAATGGGTTTGAGGTGGATCGAGATGTGTCAAGACTTATGTTTTATCATTTAGGAATCACAAAATAAATAAATAAAACATAATAAGTATAGTATAAATGATACAGATTCCAGCGGCTAAATATATAGAAGTTTAAAAATAGCACAACCTAATGATAACCCATACCGGTGAGGATTCCTACCAGTGAGTTATTCTTATTAGTGAGGTCCACTAGTAGTGAGGTATAATAGTGAGGTTCATACCTGTGAGGTTTCTAATGGTGAGGTTTCTAACGGTGACTTTTCTAACTGTGAGGTTTCTAACGGTGAGGTTTCTAACAGTGAGGTTTCTAATGGTGAGGTTTCTAATGGTGAGGTTTCTAATGGTAAGGTTTCTAACGGTGAGTTTTCTAACGGTGAGGTTTCTAATGGTGAGGTTTCTAATGGTGAGGTTTCTAACATACAATGTTTATCGTTCCTAACGCATGTATAATGTAACTTAACCTATCTAAACATAATGTATTAGTGAATATGTCAGCTAATTGATGTTTAGTACCTATAAATTAAATATTAATATCACCCTTTTGGTAATGATCTCTCAAAAAGTGGTGTCTTACATCAATGTGTTTTGTTCTAGAGTGAGACATGGGATTCTTAGAGATGTTATTTACACTTTTGTTTTCACAGTTTATAGAGACATGTCAAAACTGATATTTGTAGTCCAATAATGTATGTTTCATCCACATAATTTGTGCACAACAACTACCAGCATCAATGTACTGTCCTTTAGCAGTAGACAATGCAACAGTGTTCTTATTTTTACTACACCATCATACCAATTACTTACCTAGAATATGACATGTTCCAGAAGTTCTCTTTATATCTAACTTGCAACCAAAAAAAGGCATCATCTGAATAACTTATTAAATCGAATGATTCTATTATTGGATAAAATAAACCTAAGTTATTTGTTTGTTTAAGATACTTGAAAATTCTTTTAATAGTAATTGTTTCCGACAGTTTCCACCGGGGCGCGCACGCGCATCCGTCATGAAGGGAAGGACACGTGGCTTATTGCCCCGCATTCCCTCTTTCCAAAGGTGGACAGCATCTATTCCTTTTTCCAGGACATTTTCTCCTTGATCGAAACCGGGATGATGGGATGTCGGTTCTTCCTTCCATGGATTCTTCCTCGGATCTCGTCACCGAGTCTGGGTCTCCCTTATAGATTTAAGACAGGTTCATGAATCTCATTCCTGGTGCCATATCTTCATGGACGCTGGTTAATTACACTGCTTCTGTCGAGACGCTCCAAGGGGTCTTGACATGGTAGAAACATTCAGTCAGAGTAGACGGTAACATCAGGAATGTCGGGGCATCTTTGGGTGCTTGTACATTGGGGAACCTGTATTCTTCCTCATAAGAGGGTATCTCAAGGGAGAAGAACTCAAGGCATCCCATGTCGAATGCGAGGAATCGTATGCCATAGGCATTTCTCTGAGGTTTTCCACAGCTTCCCATGTTTAACATAGGGTATGCCGTGAGTTTAATATCTTGCGGAGACGGTTACGCCAAGGGCGTGTCTTCTAAGGTTTTCCTCATATTCCAATGTTTAACAAGGGGTATGTCATGAGTTTAATGTCTTGTGGAGATGGTTACGCCAAGGGTGTGTCTTCTGAGGTTTTCCTCATCTTCCCATGTTTAACACGGGGTATGCCGCAAGTTTAATGTCTTGCGGAGACGGTGACGCCAAGGGCGTGTCTTTGGAGGTTTTCCTCAGCTTCCCATGTTTAACACAGGGTATTCCGCGAGTTTAATGTATTGTGGAAATAGTCACGCCAGGGGTGCGTCCTCTAAGGTTTTCCTCAACTTCCCGTGTTTGACACAGGGTATGCCCCGAGTTTAACGTCTTGCAGAGATGGTTTGAGGGTGATCAGAACATCCCATAGAGACGGATCAGATTGGTACATCCCAAAGAGGGAACACCTGGAAGATTAATGGATCAGAACTCCCGATGAGGATGGATCCAAGGTGGTGCGCCCCATGTAGGGTAGATGTCACACCGTGGCTGATCTGAACACCACTGAGGGTGGATCAGGGAGAGTGCACCCTAAAATGGTGGACACCTGGGATTTTCATTGGATGGGATTGAGCCTCATGGAGGTTTCCTGCATACCTTGTGTAGAAGACAGGTACCAAACCCACGTAGTTTGAAGGGGTGATGATCCGATGTGTACACAAAGGACAGCGACCCAGAGACATGTTGGGGCTTATGCATGGTTAGCTACCAGGGTGCCATAGGGAGCGGCGTTGGAATGAATGTAATGATCTCACTGAGATGTGGTGGCCTGGGTAAGAATCAGGATGGGTGGTATGTGGATCAATGAAATGGAGGGGGGATGAAATGGGACCATCACAAGGGAAACAGTGTAGTTGGGCTTGAGCCTCAAAAAGGCTTCCTATGTATCCCCGTGGCAGGGAATCAAAGTCCACATAGTTCAATGGTATGGGGCTTACGTAAGGGTGTTGCCCGGGTGCTGCTATGTAGCGGAAATGGTGGATGGGGATTACGCTCTGAGGAGGCCCATGGTGGTATTAGGCTTACGCTCTGAGGTGGCCCATGTTTATATGGGGCTTACACTCTGAGGTGGCCCAAGGTGGTGGATGGATTAATTAAATGGATGGAGAATGAAATGGGACTATCGCAAGGGAAATGGTGTGGTTGGGCTTGAGCTTCTAAGAGGCTTCCTATATATCCTCATGGCAGGGAATCAAAGTCAACGTAGTTCGATGGTATGGGGCTTATGCAAGGGTGCTGCCCAAGTGCTGCTATTTAGCGGCAATGGTGGATGGGGCTTACGTTCTGAGGCGGCCCAAGGTGGTATGGGGCTTATGCTCTGAGGCAGCCCATGGTTATATGGGGCTTATGCTCTGAGGAAGCCCAAGGTGGTGGATGGATGGGTCTTATGCAAGGGTGCTTCCCGCGTGCTGCTACGGAGCGGCAATGGTGGATGGGGCTTATGCAAGGGTGCTGTACAAAGTGGTATGGGCCTTACGATATGAGGTGGTCCAAAGTGGTATGGGGCTTATGCTCTGAGGCAGACCAAAGTGGTTGTTGAACCGATGTGAAGAGGTCGGAATGACCGGGTGGGGGGCTTGAACCTTGTGAAGGCTTTCGACGTATCCCCATGGCAGGGAATCAAAGTCCATATAGTTTGGGAAGGTATGGGGCTTACGCATGGGTGTTTCCCGGGTGCTGCTATGTAGCAGAAATGGTGGATGGGGATTACGCTCTGAGGTGGCCCACAATGGATATGGGGCTTATGCTCTGAGGCGTCCCACATTGGATATGGGGCTTATGCTCTGCGGCATCCCACAATGGTTGGTGAACCGACACGAAGAGGTTGGAACGACCGAGTGGTGGGCTTGAACCTCATGGAGACTTTCTACGTATCCCTGTGGCAGGGAATCAAAGTCCACGTAGTTTGGGATGGTATGGGGCTTACGCAAGGGTGCTTCCTGGGTGCCAATATGTAGTGGCAATGGTGGATGGGGATTACGCTCTGAGGCGGCCCACAATGGATATGGGGATTACGCTCTGAGGCGGCCCACAATGGATATGGGGCTTACGCTCTGAGGCGGCCCACAATGGTTGGTGAAACGACGCGAAGAGGTCGAAATGACCGGGTGGTGGGGTTGAACCTCTTGGAGGCTTCCTACTTATCCTCGTGGCAGTGAATAAAAGTCCACGTAGTTCGGGATGGTATGGGGCTTACGCAAGGGTGCTGTCCATGGTGTCTTCCTCAGTTCGGGCCATGAGGGCATCCCAACTCACTGGTGGGTTGAGGTAATCACCTATGCGTTAGTGCACAACAGGGATAATGCCAAGGGCATTGGAATCTATCCGAACAAAAGGAGATGGATAGTTTGAATCACATGCCCAACATTCGGAACGTGGTGAGGGTAGCGTGGTGATGGAGGATAACTATTGACCGTAGTGGAAACACAGCATCTATATCACGTTAGCCAGAAATGCGGAAAAACAAATGAGGGTCGACTGATGACCGTGTTCGAAACACAGGACCTGACTCAAAGGGTTGTCCAAAGTCTTCCGGGGCGTTGGCCCAGGACAGCAGGTGGACCATGGGTCCATCATCCATACTGTTACAGCAGGCGGACCATAGTTCAATCATCCATACTTTTACAGCAGGAGGACCAAAGGTCTATCATCCATACTGTCGCAATAGGCGGACCAAAGGTCTATCATCCACACTGTTAAAACAGGCAGAACAAGGTCTATCATCCATACAGTTACATAAGGCGGACCAAATTCCAATCATCCATACTGTTACAGCAGGCGTACCAAAGGTCTATCATCCATAATGTGACAGCAGGCGGACCAAAGGTCTATTATACATACTGTCGAAATAGGAGGACCAAAGGTCTATCATCCATACTGTGATAGTAGGCAGACTAAAGGTCAATCATCCATACAGTTATAGCAGGCGGAACAAAGTTCTATCATCCATACTATTAGGGGGTCCCTATAGACATGGAAGTGGATGAGGATCCAAATGAAGGACATGCAAAGCGTGAGGTGGAGTGGTGGAATGTTTGAATGGATTCCAATGCTCTTGAAATTATGCCACTATATTTATGGCATTAGGGGTATCATGCTTAGAGCATAAGGCATCTCTTATTTGGAACAAGAGGCATCCTATCATGGAATAATAGGGAGTTCTACAGATTAGAGTCATGTAGAAAGGACTGTTGGCATCTCATGCTTGGAGTATAAGGCGTCTCTTGTTTTGGGGAAGAGGAATCATATTATTGGAACATAGGGAGAACTACAGTTTAGATTCATCCAGATAGGAATATTGGCATCTCATGGTTGGAACATAAGGCATCTCTTATTTGGAGAAAGAGGCATCCATTGTTAGGAACATAGAGATATCACTACAGTTTATAGTCATGTAGGTTGGACTGTTGGGCATCTCAATCTTGGAGCATGAGGCATCTCTTGATTGGAGCAAGAGGCATCCTATGTTAGGAACATAGAGAGATCACTACAATTTATAGTCATCTAGGTCAGACTATTGGGCATCTCATTCTTGGAGCATGAGGCATCTCTTCATTGGAGCAAGAGGCATCCTATGTTAGGAACATAGGGAGATCGCTACAGTTTGTAGTCATGTAGGTAGGACTGTTGGGCATCTCATGCTTGGAGCATGAAGAATCTCTTGATTGGAGCAAGAGGAATCTTATGTTTGGAACATAGGGAGCACTATAGTTTATAGTCATGTTGCTAGGACTATTGGGCATCTCATGCTTGGAGCATGAGGCATCTCTTGATTGGAGCAAGAGGCATCCTATGTTTGGAACATAGGGATTACTACAGTTTAAGGTCATGTAGATAGGACTATTGTTATCTCATGCTTGGAGCATAAGGCATCCCTCTTGTAGTGCAAGAGGCATCCTATGTTTGGAACACAGGGATTACTACAGTTTGAAGTCATGTAGATAGGACTATTGGCATCTCATGCTTGGAGCATAAGGCATCTCTTGTTAGAAGCAAGAGGAATCCTATGTTTGGAACATAGGGATTACTACAGTTTAAAGTCATGTAGATAGGACTATTAGAATCTCTTGATTGGAGAATAAGGCATCTCTTGTTAGAATCAAGAGGCATCTTATGTTTGGAACATAGGGATTACTATAGTTTATAGTCATGTAGATAGGACTGCTGGAATCTTATGCTAAGAGCATAAGGCATCTCTTGTATAGGGAAATAGGCATCCTATATTTTGAACATAAGGATTAATACAGTTTAAAGTCATGTAGATAGGAATGTGTCCATAAGGATAAAAGCCTTGAACGGCTAGAGTTGGGTCTTACGCAAGGGCGGCCCTTTCTAGTTCAACCTCGCATTGGAGCCAAGTGAAAGGGTTTGGAGGAGTTGCCTGAGGAATGGTTCGACTCAAGGTACTCAAGGAATTGATGATGAGAATCTCGACTCACGACACGTGAAAGGGACCAATAGGAATAGGTCAACTCAAGGTTTTCATGGTGTGCTGAGAAGTATCTAAAATCATTCTATTCCATAGGTGGAGAGAGGATCTGCATACGGGTGCAATAGAAAACCCCGACCTCCCAGCCCAAGAAGTTCGTGGTGTGACTCTCCATTTTTCATGGGGGTATGTGATGGTAGCAAAGGTAACGACTCAGAGGGGCGGGACTGCAGCCCTGCAGTGATCCCGAGCGGGGGTGCGGGGGCACATCCCCCGCGGTATGGACCAGTGGGTGCAGGCCTAAACACTGTTGCGTGTAAATAGGGTAGGCACGCACACAATTGGGGTTGTTGCGTAGAAAACACCGGGTCAGCGAGCAATAGGGGCGCGACGTGCACAATAGGTGCGGCGGGCACGAAATAGTTGGCACACGTGCAATACCGGATGCTGATGTGAAATATTAGGTGGCATGCGCAATACCAGATGGGGGCGTGCAATAGGTGGCGGCGCACGCAATACCGAATGTGGGCGCGCAATAGGAGGTGGTGCGCGCAATACCGGATGTAGGTGCACAATAGGAGGCGGGGTGCGCAATACCGGATACGGGCGGGCAATATGACCAGTACTGCAATGGCGTGTGAAAAATCGGGCTCAGCGGCACTGTTTCACGCAAAGATTATGTGTTGTGCGGAAAACTGGGCAGGTTGACCCTTTTCCGCGCAAAACTAATGTTTTGTGCACCGGAGGGGGGTTTTCCACGTGGGCGCGGAAACTCCGGACATACGCGCATCAGAGCGGCAGCCGACCCCCGGGGTTCCTCTTTAAGAAGGTGGGTTCCCTTTTATTTATAGGCGGAAACCCGGGCGTCGGTGCGCGTAAAATTTCACACGAAGGGTTTTCCGCGCTCAAGTCGGCGCACGGAAAATTCTGCGCGCTCATGTCGGCGCGTGTCAAATTTCCCACGCCCAAGGCAGTGTGTGGAGTATTCCATGCTTGCAATGATGGGTGCATAATATTCCGCGCGCGTAAATGGTTTTCCACGCGAAACTCATTTTTTACGCGCAAAACCATACTTGGCCACAAAACCGTCCTGGATGGCCATCCCCAGAATCCCAAATTTAAATAGCCATAACTACTGAGACGTAACTCCGTTTGGGCTCCATGACCAGTCAAATCGAAGCTGGAATAATGATCTACGCTCTCTGATCATCTATGGGAATGTTTGGAAAATTTTGGGGATGCGTTTTCTGGGGTCAACATCAAGAAAGTGTTACTCTTATGGATTAGCTTGAAATCATGAACACAAACACACACTAAAAATAATATCTGGTCGACTAGCAGTAAGGTAGAGTAGGCTCCCAATCATACCTTTGTATTTGGTTTGATTCATTGGTTTTCCAATTTCATCACCATCCAACTTACAATTAGTAATCATAGGTGTATCACTTTCCTTAATACAATCTAAACCAAAACGTTTTAAAAGATATTGACCGATTTACTACAAGGGTCTCTTTTTTCACTTGTGTGTTTATTATGACCACTTCATTTCTTCTTTATCTGATAATGATGCTTTAAATGAAATACAGTGAAGTAAGCAGGCAGACATATAGATATTTACCTGGTTCACCCTCACTGGGCTACGTCCAAGGAGCATACAACGGTGATGTGCCGTTGTACCAAATCCACTAAAGCACACTGTTGTTTACAAGGTTCGGTCTAGATCAGTTCTATGCCTAGGCTCACTGCCTTTACAAAGTTTAGGGTCAGCTCACTGCTTTCTCAAGGGTCACTCCCTGTTTCTCTCTCTCTAGCTCACTGCCGGTGGAGAGGATCACCTTCTTCCTCTTCCTTTGCTCACTGCTCCGGAAAGGATCCACTCACAGTTTATAGACCTATAAGTCTCTACATTATCACTAATGAATGCATCATATGTTTTATGTAGATGCTCTGTTGAAGTCCAACTTTCACCCGTAGATGAATCTCACTTTGCACTGAAGGTATCGAGCAATCTTCTAGCTTTCACGCAGCCCTAAATGACTACCATGAATCACCCTTACCTGGATCACTTTTATAATATGGCTCACATGTATCGGCGCGCAAATTATAACTAGTGTGAAATTCCACCTCAACCACTTGTGTGACACAAGCTTCTGCTACTCCAAACTCGCAACTCACACCCTTTTACGCCCAAACCAATTTTGGCATGCAACCATCAACTGTCACGCTTCTTCAAAATATGGCATGAAAGTCCACCACAACCACTTGCACAACACCTCTTTCTTCAACTCTAAACATGGCCGACTCACTTCCTTTCTCTCCTAGACCACCTTGGGCGTGCAACTATCACATGGCGCACAACTTCTACTTGCGCGACCACACACCACTTGCGCGACCACCACACCTGCGCGATGGGAGCTCTGATTTTTTTAAGTGTTTAAAACTACACCGAATGAGAAGGTTTTGACCTCTATTTATCTTCATTTGGACACCCTGCACGATGGCGCACAAGTCTCCCCTTGGTGCGCAAGTCTCAGCGTGCAAGTCTCTTCCCCTTTTCTTTGTCACGCTAGTCACTTGTGTGACCTAACCCAAAACTTGCGCGAACCATATCCCTTTACCATATTTTGATGTTTCGATCTTCAAAAACATTAGGCGCGCATTTTTCCTCTCCTTCAAATCTACGGTGTGCAAGTCCCTTTGCTAAAAACCACTATTCTTCATTTGTCGATTTTTAGGCCCAAAAATTTGACAAACACTGGAAAATGACACCACCTTGTATCTTCTATTTTTTTACCACCTCCAGGTCATCCATTCCTTTGTCGAAGATCTTGAATCAATCATTGATTGTTAACCATAGCTCTTGAACTTGACATGCCACCATGAAATCCCCTTTGTCAATAAATTTGTATGTCATGGTTTTCTTTTTCAACAATCACAACACAGATGTCCACTTTGTCAACAAACACGATCAACTCAAAAATGCTTCAATGATACCTTGAGGGATTTTTTCCCAACAATCTCCCCCTTTGGGTTTGTTGAAAACTCTTCCATAAAAAGATACATCATTAATTATTCTGCCACCATTCGCCTATTGCGATTCCGATGTCGATCAAGGATTTAATCAACACATACTCTAAGCCCACATGAGAAATTCTTGGTGTGAGAAACAAGAGTAGATGAAAATTTCATCAATGAATCACTTCAACTTTGACACCCACTATTGACACCAAACTGATAACAATTTTTTGGAAATATTCTTTCCGCATTCCAACACCACTCCTCTGCTTTTATCACGATCATCAGCTGTCGTGATATCTATTCTTTGATCGATAACTTCTAGAATCATCAGATTTATACTCTCCATCTTTCTCATTGCTCCCCCTATCTCTCTGCTCCACTTGCCAACATCTCTATATATCTGTCATGATTTGTCAAATAGCCACACTATCTACCCCTTAAACAATCACTATTTTCTCCCCCTTTGTCAATGAACCCAAAGGTTACTCCTTTTCAGTCTATAACAGAGTAGAGAGCACATATCAGCACATTAGGGAAAAAACATCATTCCTCGGGGAGAGGGGGTGATCCACATCCACACTCTTTCAGGTGTGGGGAGTCGATTGAACTCCAAGAGCCAGTCGATGCCTCTCAAAAGATTCCTTGGGTTAGGCCTTTGTCCGAATGTCTTCATCCTATAGCTCTGTAGGAACATACTCCAACATCACAATTCCATGGTAAAATTTCTCCTTAAAAAATGATACTTTATCTCAAAGTTCTTTTTTCCTTGAGTGATGGACCAGATTTTTGTAGAGATTTATAGCACTTGAGTTATCGCACTAGATTATGATCGAAGAATTCACTTCAACTCCCATATCTTCAAGTTGCTACATCATCCACAATAACTGTGTGCATGCTTGAGTGGTAGCAATATACTCAGCTTCCGCAATTCCCAATTAAATGCAATCTAGATTCTTTCTTAGCCAAGAAATACAACATCCATCAAGATAGAATGAACCTCTTGACATTGATTTTCTATCATCTGCTGATTTGGCCCAATCTGCATCTATATATCCCAATAACTCTATCTAATATTTGTCATTATATGTCAAGCCGAAGTCCACCATACCCTTCATATATCAAGTATTCTTTTCACTCTTGGAATTACTCTTATATATCACTGCTTGGCATGTGGCGTAAACAATATCAGGCATTCTTGGAGTCAAGTACAATAAACTACCAAAAATTTGCCTATATTCTGTGATATTAACTGCCTAGCCATCTTCATCTTTGGATAGTTTCATTCGGGTAGCAACTGGAGTATTTATCTCCTTGGAATTTTAAAATCCAAAACTCATCAGAACCTTCTTTTCATATTTCTAAAAACCACCTTCACTATGCTTCATTTGAAACATAGATTCTTCAAATATTGATTCATAATTGAATACCATTCTCTCAGTGCTTGTTTCATCCCATATAATGCATTCTTCAGCCGACAAACCTTGTTCTAATCCTCATGAATGGGAAAACCATCTAATTTCTCGATATACACTCCTTCCTCCAGAATTCAATTCAAGATTTCAGATTTGACATCCATCTGGAAGACTTTGAACTTCCATTGCACTGTAATGCCTAAAAATAATCTGATTGTCTCCAGCCTTGCACCTGATGCAAATGTATCATTAACATCAATACCCTCAATTTGGGAGTATCCTTTTCACACCATTCGTTCTTTGTTTAGAATCACTGTGACATCTTCATTCATATTTTTTTGAAAGACCCATTAAGTATTGATGACGGTCTTATCTTCTAGACTCGAAACAATATCCCACCTCATATTCTTCTCAATCTGATCTAGTTCTTCATTCATGGCCTGAACCCAATATTCCTCTTTAGCTGCATCAGCAAACCATTTCGGCTCAACCTAAGATAGAAAATTTGTCTGTTGTAGTGATTTCATTCTATTTGTCAAAACTACTACTAAATAATCTCCAATGATATTCTGTATGTCAATTTCATCTCGACACATTGGATTTTGTGTAGATAAGGATTTTACATCCTCGTACTCACCATCAGTATCTTATTCTGAATCAACATCAGCCACTTCTACTATCCCTGAGTCTCTTACCACTTCCTTAATTTTAACAAAAAAACATTTCACTATTCCATTGTTCAATGATAACATTTCTTTGAACTTCTTCTCTCAGATTTGTGTTGACACACCTTTGATTTTCTCTCGTAGCTTCTTGGTATCCTGAAAGAAGTCAGCTTGTGATCTTGCATCTGATTAGGAAATAGAGTGCTCCCACTGTGTAATGAAACTCTTCCAGTTGTTAGGCCCAATTGTATGGACCCATAACCATTTTTATCCTCATGAATATTTTATTATCTGGCACTCAACTTTGAGAAATTAACAGAATATCTAAGCCTACTGAGTTAAAACTCAGTGTAGGAAACAAGAGATAAAGTTAATAACACAATCAGTTCCTATTGTGCTCTATTTATCCCTTTCTTCATCAATTCTGGTACCTGATTTGAATCAATTTAAACTCTAGAGCATATCACTTCTCCACTTTGAATCTTCAGATACGACTTCCCCTTGGATCGTATCTCCCTAAAACCCGAAACACTTGAATAATCAGTTAATATGATTTTTATACATATGGAGGGGCTTCTTCTGGAGTCCTCAGGATGAGGATTGTGGTTGATCCTGATGGGTCGACCCTTTGATTCCTTCTTGCAGAGCATCACACTCTTTCTTAGCTTCTTCTAACTGCCTAGCCAATTTTAACTTCTCTGGACATATGACTATGTATTCTTTACTCACATTCTGAGTCTTTTTCTGATATGTGGACTTTGTAGGCTTAGTCATTCTCATAGTTTGGGGTTTAGTCCAACTAGTACAAATTTACTTCATTGGTTTTCCATCAAAATTGCATTTCCCTTGATTCCATCCCTGGGTAGGAATCTTTCTACTTGTCACCTTCGCTTTCTTCTTCCACCATTACCAGGGTAATTCTCTTTCCTCCAATTCTTGCTGCGGAACACTACATGTAAAATTTTCAATGCATTCTTTGCTCATCTTTCTTTTATCATATAACCAAGTCACCACACAATTTTTCATTGGTTGTAGGTCCTCCATTGAACGTACATTCTTCTTACTCATAGAAGTAGAATTTCCTCCTTTTTCATCTAGATTTGTTCATGTTCATTCTTAGAGAGCGGTTTTGAGTGTGACAGAGGAGGTGATCGATGCACCTTTCATTCAGCTCCAAGTGATTCCCCCGAGGTTCTAAGCCTATTTTCTAATTTCCCACTTTGTCTTCCAATGTATGTTTTCTCACTATACACCACTAGAGTCGTGAATATCCTTTCGAGATCAATTACCTTTCCTACATTATTCTTGCTACAATGTCTTTCCAAATGCCCATAATCACAACATATAAAACATTTTCCTTCAAAGGAATACCTCATATAATTATTTATTTATCGAGATGTTGATGCATCGTGAGTTCTTCCTCTAACATTGAGCTCCTGAGCTTCCTGACTCATACTCATGTTGTGTCCCATTCTTCCATAGTAACAACATCTATTAAATGCTTTCCTCTGAGAGACTTTTATTTCAAATTACTCATAACACAAATTCTTATTCTCAGATTTAGTAATCACTCTATTTTCATAGCCCAAAATGTAATCCTCAGCCTCTGAACAGAAGTTTGATGTATGTACATGAATCCCAAAAGAATAGAACATCTCATCACTACATCTTATTACTGTCCTCTTAGGCCTATCTCCAGCACCTATAGGATTTTTTCCATATCTGTAACTGTTCACAGCTCTCTTTTTATCATGCATTGAAGGTGATTTGTCAAATCCAATACCAGTTTTTCCCAAAATGTATGGTATTTCAGCTGAGAAAATTTGTTCTTCCCTCATTTCAGAAATATAAAGTTTTATTTTTCATTTCATCATCACCTGTCGAAGGATAATCAAATACTAAGTGCAAGGAATCCTTCATTTTAGGCTTTCCTCAAGCATTGGATTTCTCCACTTCCTTTATTACAGATTCTAATTGTTCTTCCAACTTCTGAATCATTATATCACTTGATTCAAGTAGGGCATTGAGTTCTCTTCTGAGATTCTTTCCACAAATCATCTCATATTCCAGTTCTCATGTAAGCTTTTCTACCATATCACTTTTCTCCTTTACTTTCAATTTTTCTTGAGAAAAAGATCCAAAGAAAGTTAAATTCTCTTATTTTAGCCCTTGACTCTTCTGAACTAGTTCAGATAGCTGTGTAGAAAGATTATCATTTCTGGATTTCAAATTTTGAATCTCATCTGAGTTCAGATTCATTCCCTTAACATCAACTTTTGATTTTTATACCTTTGTAGATCTCTTTCACAGTTTTTCATCTTGAGAATCATTCTTCTCCCTTAGATCAGTAGCTACATCAATAAGTCAATGATTCAAACCTCTTACCTTGTTGATCTCATTTTTAAGTGCTTGGATCTGAATATCTTTAGATTTAACCTCTTCATCCAACTTATGATCCACTTTCTTTGTTTTATGGACAACTTCCACTTTTTGCCTTCTTGGAGCTTCTTCATCATCAGTAGTTCCAACATCACATGGAATATCAGGTTCTTCACTCATTCCTTCAGTATCATTGAATGAGTACGATTTTTCAGTGTACTCATTATCCAAATCAACATTTGGTTCACTACTATATTCCATTAATTGAATCACACGGTCTCCATAGACACTTCTGCACTGAGTGATACCATCTGAATTCTGTTTCTTCTTTGACGTTCTACCCTTTTCCATGGCACACTAAGATAAGAGTATACTGAATATTTAACCACACAGATCGACTGTACCAAGTCAAATCAAACAAATATGATAAAAGAAACATTCCCTTTGATACCAATTTTTAGGACCAATAGGGGGCCTATATACCCTGAGAGGGGGGTGAATCAGGGTATGGATATTCTTTTTCAAAATTATTCCTTCCCCACTGGATATTGACCTATTTACTACAAGGGTCACTTTGTTTGAACTTGTGTGTTTATTATGACCACTTCATTTCATCTTTATCTGATGATGATGCTTTAAATGAAATATAGTGATGTAAGCAGGCAGACACAGATATTTTTACTTGGTTCACCCTCACTGGGCTATGTCCAAGGAGCATACATCGGTGATGTGTCGTTGTACCAAATCCACTAAAGCACACTACTATTTTCAAGGTTCGGGCTAGATCACATATATGCCCAGGCTCACCGGCTTTACAAAGTTTAGGGTCAGCTCACTGTTTTACCAAGGGTCACTCCCTGTTTCTCTCTCTCTGGATGACTGCCAATGGAGAGGATCACCTTCATCCTCTTCCTTTGCTCACTACTCTAAAAAGCATCTACTAACAGTTTATAGACCTGTAGGTCTCTTAATTATCACTAATGAATGAATCCTCTATTGAATGTAGATGCTCTATTGAAGAAAAACTTTGACATTTAAATGAATCTGACTTTGCACCGAAGGTATCGGGCAATCTTCCAGCTTTCACGCATCCCTGAAAGACTATCGTGAATCAACCTTACCTGGCGCCCTTCTCTAATACGGCGGGCAAGTATCAGTGCACAAGTTATTACTAGAGTGCAAGTATCGGTGCACAAATTATTACTGGTGTGCAAGTCCACCTAAACCACTTGCACGATAGAAGCTTCTACTACTCCAAACTTGCGCGACTCACACCCTTTTATGCCCAAACCAATTTTGGTGTGCAATCATCAACTGTTGTGCTTCTTCAGAATCTAGCGTGAAAGTCCACCTCAACCACTTGCGCGGCACCTCCTTCTTCAACTCTAAACTTGAGAGACTCACTTCTTTTGTCACCCAGACCACCTTGGGCGTGAAACTATCACCTGGCGTGCAACTTCTACTTGGATGACCACACACCACTTGCGCGACCACCACACCTGTACGATGGGAGCTCTGATTTTTCTAAGTTCTGAACTCTGCACCAAATGAGGAGGGTTTGACCTCGATTTATCGGCATTTTGACACCCTGTGTGATGGCGTTCAAGTCTCACCTCGGTGCGCATGTCTCGGAGTGCAAGTCTCTGCCCCTTTTCGTTGCTACGCTAGTCACTTGCGCGACCTAACCCAAAACTTGTGCGACCATTGTTGAAGTTCTTGAATCAAACATTGATCGTTAACCACAGATCTTGAACTTGAAATGCCACCATGAAATCCCATTTGTCAACAAATTTGTATGTTATGGTTTTCTTTGTCAGCAATCACAACACAGATGTCCACTTTGTCAACAAACACAATCACCTCAAAAATTATTCAATGACACCTTGTTGATGCTGATTTCCGTCATGGAGTCTAAAGGACTGAAAAAGGGGAGTAATTTAGCCCAAAATGATTAATCCTTTGAAGAAACATCAAAAATAGACAAAGGCATGAAAAAGGATTTCTTCCCACTTGGTTCATGCATGTTTCCCCATGGTCGCGCAAGTATACTTGTGCGTCGTATAGTGGTCACGCAGGTAACTTGTGCACCCTCTTTGATTCTAGGTCGGCGTCTTCAGCAGCCTATAAATACCCCTGATGGTCCTCCCATTTTAGGGACGAAAAATTCCAGAAACTCAGATTTGAGCTCATGGCGCCCTACTCTCTTCTCAAAGCTTCCGAACACTTCTATGGTAATTTCTTACCTAGAACGGAAGCTCTAATGAGGGGGAACAAGCCTAAGTGTTGAAATTCATCAACACCTGTGTGCCTGAGTGTCTAACCTTTAATGAAAATAAAGACATGTGTGTGCCACCTTACCCTTCAACAAAACCTGTGTGCCACTCTTCTGGAAGCCTCTAGGGATAATACTAAGCGATTGAGCCAAGTCTCGCCCATGTATTACCTTAAGGGTTGACCATCGCGCAAGTACCCATGTGTCGTGCAGGTATACTTGTGTGACCAGGACTTGCACAACCACACAGGACCTGTGCGCCTACTTCTTTTTGGGTGCCCCTCCTGCCTATTTCACCTATCTTATGTCTATCCACCTCTCCTCTTCAAGATTAATCCTTCAGAATTCTCTTCAAATACATTCATGGAATGATTTCTTGGTTGGCTTCCTTATCTGAAATGAATTCTGTGGAAAATCTCTCAAAATATAGTGATTTACATATCTTTATGTCACTAATGTTAGATATTTAATTCATTTAACCTCATCCTTTAAGATGAGAGGATCTTTAAACTGGGCCTCCTTTTCAGGAGTAAGCCTGAGTCAAAATTCTCTTAATTTGGGCATCCTCTTTAGGAGTAAGCCCAAAGTTCCCTAACCTGGGAATCCTCCTTAGGAGTAAGCCCCAAGTTCCTAAATTCTAAATTCCCTTAAACCGGGCCTCCTCCTTAGAAGTAAGCCCTAGTTTTCAAATCCCTTTAACATGGGCCTCCTTTTCAGGAGTAATCCCCAGTTTTCATAATTCCCCTTAACCTGGGCTTTCTTTTCAGGAATAAGCCCCAATTCTCAAGTCCCTTTAACTTGAGCCTCCTTCTCAGGAATTAGCCTCAGTCATAATTTCTCTTAACCAGTCTTAATTTCTTTTGATTTGGACTTCCTTATCAAGAATAAAACACAAATCATAAGTCCCCTTCTAATTTGGGAAACTTCCTCAAGAGTAAGCCCCAAGTTAGAGTATCCAAATCTCCATTAAAACACATATACCTTTAAGGACCCTGTTCCCTGACTTCTTCTCTGAAATATATCCCAATCTCTCTCTATTTGGGTAGTCATACATACATAAACCCCACATCATTTCTTATGATTGCATCTTTCGTGGAATAGTTGTCTGGTTTTACCAATACCTCTTGTTTCTCACACCGAGCATGACTCACGTGAGCTTAGAGTGTAAAAGTAATTATGACATCTTTCATTGAGCCATCAATCATGCATAAACCTCATAATTCTTTAATCTAACTATGTGGGTTCTAAATAATTTTCTAAAAACAAAGGATACGTAGGTAGCCCATCTGCGGGTACGATCCCAACTCTGAAATAATCTATGTCCTTATTAATGATAATAAACTTCTAGTGCCCTGCTGAGTGGCTTTAAAACCAGTATGGTTATCATAATGACCAAGAGATTTCTATATAATGTGTCGAAGGATAGCATTGACTAAGAATCTCTAAACAAATACAGATGATTCTCTATTGATGAATAACCTCAAATACATATAAAAGATTCTCTTAATCTCCTACATACTAATCATTGATTGTCAGATCTAAAGGAAACCTCATTTTCATACTTGGTAATTTAATAAGGATTCATGAACATAACTTATATCTATAATTACAGTCCAGAAGTAGGCAATAATTCCCCTCAAAAAGGTGTGATGAGTCCGACCTCCCATCCTCTTGACCAATGAAAACTCTTATGCCGTATCAGTTCACAAATAATGAGCACCTACCTTTGGAAAGTATGTCTAAATGGATATAGAATCATTATATGTTTCTGGTTCTACGAAAAAACCCATTAGAAACCACTTGGAATGTTTGAACCTTAAACTAATGAGGTCATCCCCATTTCCAAAGGAAACCAAAAATAGTGAACCCAATGTGAATCCTTAACCAAGTTAAAATGATCTTTTACTTATTTGTTAGGCCCCTATTTAAACTCAATGAGAGTTCCAAAAAAACAATTAATAACATATGTTCTCATCCAAAAGAGGTAGTAGCCGAAATTATCTTGATTAAGTCTGTTATATCAAACATGCACTCTTTTCCAAGATCTTCTACATTACAGAAATGTCTTCTCTTAGGTTCACACCTGTAAATACCTCAGCTGTGAATGCCTCTACTGCAACTCCTTTTGGATCGTCATCCGTTTTGAGGATAAAATCACCTACTTAGCATATTCAATGATGCGTATCAAATGCGCAGGCTAAGTAATACATTCAAAACGGTACTATTCCGACTCTGGAGGCCGCTCGATAAGCCCTCCAAGTCAATAATTCACCCTGGTTGTCCGGACAGCGACGATCAGTGATCAAGAAGAAGGTGGTGCCAACCACCATCTCCAACCGTTTCGGGTCGTTATCTCTTGAACGCAATCACTAGTCCCTCCCATATTCTGGGGAGGTGAATGAGCAGGTCCCTCAGGGCCTTAATTAAAGGAGGAAAGAGTCTTTCCCGAGGGCTCCCATCAATAATCGTCACCAGACTCGTGTGGCAGTGAGCCCTCAACATGATGAGGGTATCATCTCCAAGAATTCGGCTCATGTTCCTCGAACCCGAGCTGGAAAGATGAACCTCCAGAGGTGAAATCCGGTCAATAGTGAGCAGGTTCTTATCTCTTCCATCTCTGAAGAAGTCTTCCTACCTAACTTGGTGGCAGGAAACAAGCGGGCACACACACTCATCAGTTTTAATTCTGTTGTCTAGCAGACTCGTCTGGCAGCAGCATGCCAATCCCACCAGGAAATTCTGACGGAGTACTATAGACAGGAACATACACCTGTTTATAAAAAGCCAGCTAGTCAGTAGGCTCGTCTGACTACATACTATGAATCCAACCAACCCAATGTGTTGAAAATTGGTAAACAGGAACATACACCTGATTACACTCATCAATCCTGCCAGCTGCCTCATCTCTCAGTATTGAAGGAAGCTCTTCAACCACGTTCGTCGGAGTGCAATCAGAAGGCACATACACCTGCTATTATTGATCATGCCTACCAATAGTATCGTTTGGTAGCATTCGGAGAAGTCATTTGGAACGATCCGGTGACAAATATGAGGCATACTCAACTCTCTACTCCCACACTTGAGTACTGTCAGAATTCAATGGTAGGAAAAGGAGGATAGGAGCAGGCACATACACCAACTCCAAGCACGGAATGGATGTATATCCCCGTTCCGGAAGCTGAAGTTACCAAGCATATTCTGTCAATGGTGAAGAGGCAGAAGCAAATCCCTGCTCATATTCTGGATGCCTGCCAAGATATTATAACAGCTTCAGCAGCATCTCAGGGAAAGACACATCAATCTATCCCTATCAGCGGTGTGACACATCAACATATCACTCCGAAACAGACACACACCTTTATTCTAATCCAAGAGGGTTGTGGGGAATACTCCTCCGTATCATACAGACAACCAAGTCAGGCACATACACCTGATTTGAGTGGAGATAATCAGCGTAACCTGACCATTTCTCCTAAGCAGGCACATACACCTACCCATAATGACCACCTTCATCAACAAGTGGTTCCTAAAGTGAGTAAGAAGGCATCTAAAAAGAAGACATGACCAGCATAGTCAAGAAATCAAGAGCCAATTTGTAATAAGGCCTTGATCGATGCTGAAGCTATTGAAGCCCTATACAATTATCTGTTGGAATTCCATATTCTACTCCCTCATTTCCCAATAGTGGGAAATTTAATTATGAATGTCTTCATCAGACACCTCCTCATGAAGGCTTGCTTCATGACAATTCGGTCAATCTCAAAGTTTCATCTTTAGATGAGAGATGCAAGAACCCTCTATGTGGCCAGAAGACCAAAAAGCAAAATGTTTCATCTTTTGTTGTAACCCACCATGGTGGACCTCCCCATGACGATGAATTTAGCTGTGAAAGTCCTCTACGTAGTAGTAATTCACATTGCTTGGAAAATGTTCCAATGGACAATGTAGTGACGAGAAAGCCCTCTTATCGTGAGGAACATGAAAATGTGAGGCTAGTAATGTTTGAAGCTTTACTAATAGTAGGTGAAAAACTTTCTCAATCAAAAGATAGCCTAGGGTGTAGGTTATTCTCCGAACCACTCCTGGGTCATTAATCTTCTAGTTTGATCAGTGAATTCTCTACCAATCATATTGAATCCATTGAAGCAACAAAAAAGCACCAGCTCTGGTCTAATTAGGTAGAAGAATCTTCATTGAATGATAAAGAGGAAGTACTAAATATGAGAAAATAACTGGAAAAAGGTGAAGTGCCTATCATGTTTTGGCCTTTGGCTGACTCTCAGAATGAAATTCCAAAGATGTTAATGGAAGATAGAATTCATGATATTTATCTAAACATATGGAAAAATCTTTGTCAGTTGAAAAAAAAATATTATATTATGATGAATATGAAAATCATGTTAAGTTAATAGAATGGTTACAACTCCAAATTGATTTGTCCTCTCTCTCAATTTCTCGATATCCGAAGCCTGAAAAGCAGCAGAGATCCCTTCAGCTTTCATGCCTTGGCACACTAAGAAGATTGCACCAATTAATTGCTAATGACCCATTCAGTATTCATATCAGTGGATGGGGTGTTCATGGATCACTACATTTCACTATACTCTCCAGCCAACAAAGCCCACCGAAAATGGTCTCATGCAATGTTATTTTCCATGGCCATCCACAACAAATTGGCATCGTTTGTAATCAAAGGTTCGCTCAAGAACAGGCCTCAACTAGTTCTTCTCAAAGTCAAGCATAAAGAGAACAAGTTGGTGAATTAATCATTCATCAAGAATACAAGAATATTGAATAGTCTTCTAGTTTAGATCATGCACATCATTAAGTGACATAAGTGTCAAAAATCATCCAACGGACTTTTGAGCTAGGTGATAAAAGTTGATCCAGGTTGATGCATCCAGCCAATTTCCAGACTAAAGTCCGCAAGATCAAGAGTGATTTTAAGAAAGTCTCAGATATAGCATGTCAAGAACCACCCCAGCTTACCAGACTGAGGAATCTATTAACTCAAGCCTTAGAATTAACAAATAGGATTCGAGGAGTTGGGTAGGAACAACAAGAACAGCCCCAGTCCACCGAACTGGGGACTTTTTCAAATCATCAATCACTTCCTCATAGAAAGTCAGTCTTCTCTTGATTAGGGAAGAGTCCACAAGAGGAATGAAGAGACAAATTATCAGGAGATTCCCTCTAAATTACGGTTCATCAAGAAGTTCCTGAGGGATCAAATAGACAAAAGGAAATGTCTCATCAGGGACATGGAAGAAGAAAATATCGCAGAAATGCCGATAGAAGGATGCAATGCATTATGCATCAATTAATGTCATCAATTCCATTGTTACTGATCCTCTAGAACATGAGGCTCACTCAAAGGGATCAGATGAAGAGGTTCCTACTTAATAAGTTGTACGCACAGACACAAATGAAGAAGGTGTGCATACACGAAATCAAAGGCTTGCCTAGAATCTAGGTGTTCCTTCAAATAACCCACTTCCCCCTCTCTGAGTGCGATCCAGAAAGGGGAAAGGAAAGAATCAGGTTGCATACCCTTCATATGGAGAAGGCCAATCTCTCTCTAGAGAAAATATTTTGCACAACAGGAGGAAGAAATAATGGAATTGAGGAGGTCAAATGCAGAACTACTTCAGGGTAGTCTTCCTCCTAAGCATTCTTGAGTCAGTCAGCCAAGGGAATTTGTTGTAGATACTGAGATGGATCAAGAATATACTCTTCTATTAGTACACCCTCACAGGTCTAATCCTACGGGTAATACGTGACAACAATCGGTGGTGCTACTATCAGTAGCATTACCAACCACCATATTCTTCCAAGCTCCAGTTATTTCACCTGCTCAGGACTGAGCTCAGGCGGATGTTTCTCAAAAGTTAATAACTACTATTGAGTCATTAACATATCAGTTGGAAGCTATGGAGGGAAAACAATCTCAAATTCAACCAGAAAAGAGAGCTTACCCTGAATGGGTTGATGCAATTCCTCCCCCATCAAATTTTGAAAGTACCACATTCCCAATCATTAATGGTTCAGAAGATCCATAGAATCACTTAACACATTTTTTTCTCATTGTGATCCCATGATGGGAACCCCTCAGCAATAAGAAGCAGTTATGCTCAGGTTTTTTTTACAGTCATTACAAGGACCTACTTTTCTCTGGTACAAAAGCTTGCAATCCCAGTCAATTACCGGGTGGGAAGATCTCCGCCAACGATTTCTTCTTCAATTCAGCTCAACTTTTCCAAAGAAAATAGATTTTGATCTTACAGATTGTAATAAAAGGGATAATGAAAGGGTTTCAGATTTCATTGCTCGATGGAAGGGATTAACATATTCCCTGAGCTTAGCACTCCCTCAAAAAAAATTGTTTCCAATCTGTGTGGAAAATTTGCGTGATGAATTGCACACACTGTTGATCCCTGTGAAATACATAGGAGGGTTTTAAGACCTTACTTCAATCACTCAATATATTGAAGATCCTCTTATCAAGACTAAGGATAAAACTCATGTAATTCCATCAGCTCTAGGAAGGATAATGGGTAGAGTAGAGACTGCCACAGTTATGCTTAAACAAGCACCTGTACCTACTTCTACTTCAAAACCTTCATCTTCTCTAAGGGATCTACCTCTTGTGCGTCAACAATAGAGGCCGTTTCGCCAAGATGATCAAATATATCAAAGACGGAAACAATTTGAGGATTTGAAGAGTAAAATTTATTCTTTTCGAAATGAACAAGTTCCTGGCTACTTTATTTCAGCTCTGAAGAATAATTTGGTTCAATTGCTAAGGCCCAAGTGGCTAAACAAGTAAGGAGATGAAGACCATCCCAATTACTACCCATTTCATCAGATGTTGGGGCATCCCATTCATGAATGTTTTGTCTTCAAGGACCTCCTGCCAAAAATGGTCAACTCGGGACAAGTAAAATTGAAAGGTTCTTCAGCTCAGATAGCATGTGTTACTGCTATAAATCTAGAGGAAGAAGGTGAGTGGCAGGAAGTCAAAAACAAAAATGCGTCGAAGTATGATGATTGGATGTTCAGAAAAACTATCAACTGAACTCATGCCATTTTGTGAACGCAATTGAAAAAACCAATTGTGTCTTCTTCTATGAATACCACAACAAAACCCCCTTCTTCAAAGGGAAAATCTTCAAAAATGGCATAATTAAAAGAAAGAGGAACAATCAGAAGAGGATGAGATCGTGTCAAAGCCCATGTTTTCTTTGACTCTGGAAGATTTTATGCCATTTACTTCGAATCCACGTGCACCGTCCCACCAAATGGCATAGCCTAAACTAGCTAATCAGGCAGAGTCTTCATCAGACGAAGAGTTGATATTTGGTTATGTTAACATGATTCACTTAACAGATCCTTATGCGAGTCACAATTTTGATTTTGATGAGCCCGAGTTTCCTGTATCAAACAAAAGAATCAGAGGGAGTTCTAGAGGACTGGGATACAGAGGAAGACGAGGATATCCAAGAAGCCACTATTCCAATTCTACCCCTTCTAGAAATATGTTTGCAGCAGAAACTCATGGAATAGCCCTTCAGCGGGCTCAGTAATAACAAGAAAATTCTTCCACCAATAGCAGATTCAGTCCTGGCACAATTACTCAGGAGGATCGGTTAGATGATCAACATTCTTCCTTTTAGCAAGTAAATAGACCTAATCAGTCTAATCTTCCAAATCCAGGAGTATTTCCAACTCCTACCCTGATACAGGAAGCATCTACATCCAAAGCATCAACTTCTATGGTACATGCGAAACCCCATGTTCCAGTTGGGAAACCCAGACCTTTGGATCAAAAGTATGATGTATTGAAACACTTGGCCCATGTACCATCCAATTTATCAATTTTGGATGCCTTGATTTTATCAAAGGATCTTCAAGAGGCACTCATCGAGGCTTTGTCAAGTCCTCTGGAGTTTGAAATTGATATTGATGTAGAGGAAGTCTACCTTGTAGAGAATAATCCTGCAGAATTCCATGCATTGATATCTTTTACTGATGAGGATGAAGATGGTGTCATACATAGACATATTAGACCTTTTTACTTATCTGGAAATGTCAATGGTGTAGACATCCGAAGAGCATTCATTAATAATGGTTCAGGAGTCAACCTCATCCCCATTCGTTCACTTCGTCGATTAGGCCTCACAGAATCTAATTTATCTCCTTCTACTTTGATGTTTCAAGGGTATGATAAAAATGAACAAGAACCATTGGGCGAGATTACACTCAGAACTCAATTATGAGACCTTGTATCCAATTTAGATTTCATGGTTGTTGATCATGATACAGCCTTCAACATCTTTCTTGGAAGTCCTTGGCTACTTCATCATGAAGCTCTCCCTTTTTCATACCATCAATGTCTCAAATATTACTTCGAGGGTCAAATTGGGACATTTTATGGTGATAAATCCCCATTCAAGGCATGTGAATCTCAATACATTGAGGCAGAATTCTATCACATGAAGTGTAAGGAGAAATCCACAACAAAGAAGGTTACCAAGGTTAATGCTCCTTTTGGTTTGGAAAAGAATCCAGTAAATCCATTTACACATTTGAGTACATATTATGTGTTTCCTATCATTCAAATTGAAAAGATAGACCCAAATCGAAATAATCTTATGGAAACTTCCATAACTACATCACGACAATCAATCCAAACAAAATGGGAGAAATTGGCAACTCACCAAGAAATGATGAATGCTCAAACGAAGATGTCTTCATTTCATCTACTAAAATCTTGAAAGTCTATACTTCCCCAACTAGGATAGAAGAAGTTATAGCAATATCAGAGGTGAATTATGATGTCGATTCTCAATTCATCATCTCCTCTTTATTACCCATGGAAGACCATTCATCGTCAATAGGGTCAGAAATGGAAGCCTCTTCTTCAAGATGTTCAAATTTTAACATCTCTCCTGATCATGGAAATTATGCTTCATCATCTACTATGAAAGTTGAAACAGAAGAAATAACGCATGTTGAAGAAGAAAAGGAAGATCTCAGGGATGCTCCTCCAGCTTTTGAAGAGGGTATCTCTACCACTGTGGATGAACTCGGAGAAATAAATATGGGTAAAAAGAAGATCCACGGACCACATTAATTAGTACGGACATGACTCTTTAAAAGTAAGAAATTTATATTTCATTTTTGAAGCAAAATCGAGATATATTTTCTTGGAACTATACAGAGATTCTAGGCCATTATCTTGATGTTGCTACTCATCATTTGGGTTTTCTAGAAGAACATCGAGGATTCAAGAGATCCGCAAGAAGAACACACCCAACTTATGCCTCCAAAATTGAAGCAAAAATGGATAATCTTAATAAATCAAACTTCATCAGAGAAGTTCAATATCCCAAATGGTTGGATAATATTGTCCCTATGAAAATGAAGAACAAAAAAATTAGAGTTTGCGTTGATTTCAGAGATCTTAATCGGTATTTTCCTAAGGATGGATTTCCAGTTCCAATCACAGAACACTTAATTGATGAAACAACTTGTTATGAATCACTTTACCTCATGGATGGATATTCCAGGTATAATAAAATACGAATGTCTCTAGAAGATGAAAAATCTGCAGCCTTCAGATCCCCTCAAGGTGCATTTTTCTATTGGGTAATGCCCTTTGGCTTGAAGAATGCAGGCGCAACATATCAGTGTGTCGTTCATCGTATCTTCAAACCCTTTTTAGGGAAGTTTTTTGAATGTTATATGGATGATTTGGTGGTTAAATCTAGGAAACGTTCTAATCACATGGCTGACTTAGAAGTCATATTCCATGAACTTCGGCAACATAATTTTAAGATGAACCACTTAAAATGTGCTTTTGGGGTAACCTCAGGAAAATTTCTCAGTATTGTTGTACGCCATCGTGGTATTGAAATCAATCCTGAGAAAACAAAGTCAATCATTAGTATGTCACCTCCTCAAAATTTGCATGAATTGAGAGGACATCAAGGACACTTAGCCTATATTCTGCGTTTTATCACCAATTTGGCAGGAAAAAGTTTACCCTTCACCAAATTGATGAAGAAGGGAGTCACTTACCAGTGGACTGAAGAATTTCAAGAAGCATTCGATATTATCAAAAAATATCTCTTGATTCCACCGGTATTAATGCCACCTGTTGAAGGAAGACCACTTATCCTCTACGTGACAGCATTAGAGCAATCATTGGGTTCCTTTCTTGCTCAGAAGAATGATTCTTGTATTGAATGCAGCCTCTACTATCTCAGTCGGACTATTCTTGAAGCAGAAACCCGATATTAAAGTATTCAGAAGTGCTGCCTAGCATTAATCTTTGCAGTTCAGAAGTTGAGACACTACCTGCAACATCATGAGGTCCAATTTGTATCTCGTAATAACCCGCTCAAACTTTTCCTTATTCGTACAATGCTTACAGGATGTCTAGAAAGGTGGTAAATTATTTTTCAGCAATTTGATATCCAGTATGTGTCTCAAAAGGCTATAAAGGGCCATGCTCTGGCTGATTTCCTTGCTGAACATCCTTCATTATAAGATACATCTTCAGATATTGAACTCCCTAATGAGGAAGTCTTCTTTATTCAAGACAGTCCTCAAGTATGGGAAATGTACTTTGATGGTGCTTCCAGAAGTCCAACAGGTAAGAAAATGGAGGATTCTAAATTCAACAAAGTTGGGTTAAGAATTTTTCTCATTTCCCTAGAAAAGGAAGGGTTACCATATTCCTTCTTATTGTGGGAAGGTGGTACCAACAATGAAGCGGAATAACAAGCTCTTATAGCAGGATTGGAGTTGGTACTTCAGGCACAAGTGAATCACATAAAGGTGAAAGGTGATTCAGACCTAGTAATCAAACAATTCAATGGGGATTATGCCATCAGAAAAGAAGAACTAATCTTGTTGTATGATTATGTCAGAGAGTTAGTGGTGGTGTAACGACCCGAAATTTTGAATAAATCTTGTTTCCAAATTTTTTGTGTTATTTAATTTTTTATACTCAACAAAACTCTTTCATTTGATAACATTAGTATAAATAAAATGAGACTGTCGGGTTTTGACTATTATATGACTGTTAGTCAATATGACCGTTGAAAACTAAATGTTGCGACTTTTGTCTCTAAATACAAGTGACCTCGGTTAATTATCATAGAAAGGAGATTCGATGACCTCATCTAGTAGTCTCTGGAAAATCGAAGCCCATCTAACAGAACATGGGAAGGAGGTAGCACCACTGGACTTTGCTCTGGACCAAACCCAAGCCGAACTTCATCGTGTGAAGCTAGAACGGAATCGCCTTCGGGAGAAGTTCAAACTGATAGAAATTACTACTCGTGCGATATTTTCCAAGCCTCCCTCAGATTCTCTCATCTTAGCACACCTTTCACTTAGGTCCTATGCTAGTTTGATAAGGAGATATGTAAGGAGACCATAATTTCCTTGTGTAATCCTTTGTTTTAAATAAAAATTTTGATTTCTTCTTATGATGAAGTTTATGAATTTTCAAATGTCCGGATAAATATAGTATGCATATTTTTTATGAATTTTAGAGAAAGGATATTTTAAAATTTTTTATGTAAACCTTAAATAATTAAAAATGTCTAATGATTTTCAAAAAATGGTCTTCTACAATTATGTTCAGTACGAAATTTAGAGTCTAATAAGATCAACATAATTTTGGATGAATAGTAAATTATGAATAGTTATTTTATGCTTAGGATTAGTAATGTGACAAAATGGATTAGTAATCTCACTAAAAGAAAGTAGTAATTTAATCTAGGCAACTTTATTAAGTAATGTGATTCAATAAAATGGTAAAATAACAGTTTCATAAATTATTAGTCAAGTATTAGTTTTTTCAGGTGAATAGTGTTTTTTAATTAAAAATTAAATTAAAAATATTTAAAAATTATTTTAATAAAATGGATTTCATTTTTGAACTCAGAGTATCGATACTATGTTAAGGTAATTTTTGGTGAATAGTGTATTTAATAAAAAATTAAATTAAAAATATTTCGAAAATTATTTTTATAAAATAGAGTTCATTTTTCAAATCAGAGGATCGATATTTGGTTAATGTGAAATTTTGGGATTTTTCTGAGAAAGATGAATTTTTTGACGAATAGTGAAAATACAGTTTTAGGGTTTCGGTATGTTTAATGACATCATAACTGTGTCATGATGATGTAATGAGATATTTTAAGGGTTTTCCAACCAAAGGTGATGAATTATTGTATGGGGGGTCCCATGTGTCCAATAGCATGCGCAAATACCATGGCCAAGCCCATGGTTTTTCAAAAACCACCAATGATGTGTCTCTTGGCCATTAATGCCTCATCCCCTCACATTCCCTATATATACGAAGCCATCCTCTCATCCATTCGGCTCCCAACTCTCCCCCAACGAAGCTCTGGTCTCATTACCTCCCAAGGGGTCCTCTCAAGGTTCCCCCAAGCCCTCAAGGTCCCAACCTTTGATTTTTAAGAGTTACGTTTTAAGGTAAGGGATCCAACCTCTCTCTTTCTTTTCAAGTAATCTCTTTAAGTCATTTATTTTATTCTCCATGTTCTTATGTTGGAGGATGTTATTTTATATTCCTCTTACTTCCCTTTTAATTTTCATATAATGAGATATCCTCTCTTACTCTCATGATTTAGTTTTATGAATGTTTAAGTGGCACCGTTAGGCTGCCGAAAGTTTTGTAACAGATTCTTTCTCCCTTCTCTTTTTTCAAGATCTATTTTCATGTAATGTCTTTCAAGTTTCTTTTTATTATGTAGGGGTATGATCTCTATATCTATCATACTGATATTTTGTGATCATATGATGAGAGACCACATTTGATCTCTTCAATTCTGTATTTTTGATGTTTTAAGTGGCGTCGTTAGGCTGCCGAATTTTTAAGGGATTCTTTCACCCTTCTCAAGTTCTATATTCATGTCATGTATTTCAAGTTTCTTTTTATTTTTTTGGGGTATGATATATAAATATATCATACTAATCTTTTGTGTTCATATTATGAGATACCCTCTTTTATCTCTTCAATTCAGTATTTTGAAGTTTTAAGTGGCGTCGTTAGGCTGCCGAATTTTTAAGGGATTCTTTCACACTTCTCAAGTTCTACTTTCATGTCAAGTATTTCAAGTTCCTTTTTATTTTTTTAGGGTATGATATCTAAATATATCATACTGATCTTTTAGGTTTATATGATAAGAGACCCTATTTGATCTCATTAATTTAGTATTTTGATGTTTTTAGTGGCGCCGTTAGGCTGCCAAATTTTTATAAGAGAAATCTTATTTTTGTCTTCCTTTCATGTTCTTCATTTAATATGGTATATCTTTCAAATTTCATTACCATGTTCATATATCCTTCATATTCTGTCCCTCTACTGTTTTATGTGTCATTTAATAATGTTTTATCCATGTCCCCTCTCTTTTCAATGTTTTCTAAAACCCCGAAACATAGTCGTTATGCTGCAGAATTTCCGTATCAAAATGTCTCTCTCTCTTGTTCTAAAGTTCCTTTATTTTATTAAGTGAATACTCAAAGATCTCTCTTCTATAGGGGTATTCACATATATACCAAAATATTTTATTTTAAATTCTGTTATTTACATACATGAGACCCACCTTCCTTTTTTGTGGGTTTTAAAGTGACACAAAGATCATGTCTTTAAAGCAGTTTTTAAAACGTTATGATTATGAAATGAAACCCATTTATTTTATGCTATATGGGTTGTTTATGAAATGATTGATGATGATATATGTGGCTCACATGATGATAAAGACAAATTTAATGGTGCGCCCTGATAGCGCTCTAATGCATTGGGTAAAGACTTAATCTCTCCAGATGACCTTTTATACTGATACCTTGGTGAATAACCTTGGTCATTTTTATTGACACCTTGGGGATGGACCTTGGTGAAACAAAAATTATTTCGTTTGTTAAATGTTGTAGCCATGTATTCAAGTTATTAAATACGTTATTTTTATTATGAATTGCCTCATGATTTCATTCTCATGCCTTAATGTTCTTTTCATGACTTTATTGATATATCTGAAGTTCACATGTTAAATGTTTCCCTTGTTTCCCTTTCTGGGCCTTCTGCTCACCCTTTCTTTTAATGTATGTACCCAGGTTATGAGATGCAGTAATGAACCTAGGATGAACATAAGTAGAAGCCTTTAAAGTGTTTAAGAAGAATGTTTTTTTGTTTCATGTATTAAGTTCCCGGTTTCCAAGACACTAACCCTTAAAGATCCTCAGTTTTGTAAAATGTAATGAAAGTTTATGTGATAAAAGGGAGGGATTCCATAGTTGGTATCAAAGGATGGTTTAGTTATTTGTAGAAATTAGTATATGAAAACTTTAGGAAGAACCCTATAAAAAATTTTAAATAAAAGAAATCTTCCTGGTATTTTGGTGAGTATTGAGTAAGGGGTTTCCAAGGAAATACATCCCTATCTGGATACGAGCAGGTAGAGGTGGCTCTAGCACAGATGTACATAGGGGTAAAACTTGAAAACACTGCTTTGAGCTAGACTCGAACGGGAACTGGTACATGACAATGGGCCTTGCTGCACTCTTGGTTACGAAACTTCCATGGGATATGCTTTGGTAAATTCATAAGCTTAGTATGAACCATTATTAAAGGAATGAACATAAAATAAAATAATGATTCACATAAGAATATATGATCATGGATAACCTAGTTTGAAACCTATTGTATCACAAGATAGGGTATACTTTTCTTTTACAAGTTATACTTATATTCTTTAAGTTCCTTTTCATGATTATTGGCTAAGTATTTAAGTCCCTAATTATACTTTTTTTCATAGTTAATGGTGGGAAATGGAAGAACATGTCTCAACAACCAATGTGATAGGAAATGCGATGATTGCTGTATTAATATGACAGAGATGATAATGGGATTAAAAGATGATTATTATATTGGAAGACGTTCACTATTTTGGGGACCCTATATGATCTAGGTAAATAGATTACTACGGTTTTTTCATTGAGGAGTAAAGGTTGACTTATATTTTGAATAATCGATTAATTTGATGTGGACTTATAGTAATTTAGATTACTTATTGAAATGATTAACCTATCTTGGGGAAAATGTGATTAGGTTTTATACTTTTGTTATAAGATGATAAGAGTGGTTTATGTTGTTTGAAGATGAATGATAACGTCTATCTTGGAAGAAAATGTTATGAGATCATTCTTATAATTGGGTTTCATTATTAGATTGGTTTATTTTGAGGAATTTTAAGGACAGTTATTTATGGAATGGTCTATGATGAACTTTGGGTAGTACTGTGGAACTTTGAAGATTTAAAGTAGTTTTCCTTCCTCTAGGGTTCTTTCTTTTGGAAGAGTCGTTTTATCTTACCCTTTCTGTTTTTGGGATTATGTTTAAATATATAAGAAATAGATAGTTAATCTTTGGTGGATTATGGGATTCTCTATAAGATGATTCTTGTGCTTTGATGAGACCAAGTAGTTTTGAATGCTCATCGTTTGGAGAATAGATTATTTTTGGTAGAAACTTATTAAAGGATGAAACTCTACAGGAAGGTAGGTATATTTCCTTATGTTTTTATTCTATGTAGTAAATGAATTCCTCAAAATTATTAAAAGAAACATATAACAAAAACATTGTTAGATTAAGCTTCCTATTGGATAATCAAAGACCATTTACACACATCTTATGTTTGTGATTTTCTTGTGGTTAACTTTCTCATAATCATGTTTTCTATCACTCTACCTCAGAACTTGACCCTTTGTTTTTTCTTCCATATCCATGTTTTCCTACATGGAATCCTAGTATGGGTTAACTCGGGTGGCCTTTGTACTTCCCTTTCTTTATTTTAAAGTAATAGTTTTCTGACTCCTTTTCTAATGTGGGACTTTCAATGAAATTTCAAAACCCAATTTTAAAAATTGTGTGGACGCAATTTCTTAAGGGGGGAAGATTGTAACGACCCAAAATTTTGAATAAATCTTGTTTCCTAATTTTTTGTGTTATTTTATTTCTTATACTCAACAAAACTATTTCATTTGATAACATGAGTATAACTAAAATGAGACTGTTGGATTTTGACTATTATATGACCGTTAGTCAGTATGACCATTGAAAACTGAATGTTGTGACTTTTGTCTCTAAATACAAGTGACCTTGGTTAAATAATATAGAAAGAAGATTTGATGGCCTCATCAATTATTCTCGGGCCAATCGAATCCCATCTAACGAAACTTGGGAAGGAGGTAGCACCACTGGGCTTTGCTCTGGACCAAACCCAAGCCGATCTTCATCGTCTGAAGCTAGAACAGAATCGCCTTCATGAGAAGTTCAAACTAATAGAAATTACTACTCGTGCGATGTTGTCTGAGCCTCCCTTATATTCTCTCACCTTAGCACACCTTACACTTACGTCCTATGCTGGTGTGATAAGGGGCTATGTAAGGAGACTGTAACTGCCTTGTGTAATCCTTTGTTTTAAATAAAAATATTGATTTCTTCTTATGATGAAGTTTATGAATTTTCAAATGTCCGGATAAATATAGTATGCATATTTTTGATGAATTTTAGAGAAATTATATTTTAAAAAAATTTATGTAAACCATAAATAATTAAAAATGTGTAATGATTTTCAAAAAATACTCTTCTACAATTATGTTCAGTACAAAATTTAGAGTCTAATAAGATCAACATAATTTTTGATGAATAGTAAATTATGAATGGTGATTTTATGCTTAGGATTAGTAATGTGACCAAATGGATTAGTAATCTCACTTAAAGAAAGTATTAATATAATCTAGGCACCTTGATTAAGTAATGTGATTCAATAAAATTGTTAAATAATGGTTTCATAAATTATTAGTCAAGTATTAGTTTTTTCAGGTGAATAGTGTTTTTTAATTAAAAATTAAATTAAAAATATTTAAAAAATTATTTTTATAAAATGGATTTCATTTTTGAACTCAGAGCATCGATATTATGTTAAGGTAATTTTTGGGGATTTTTCTGAGAAAAATGAATTTTCGGTGAATAGTTTATTTATTTAAAAATTAAATTAAAAATATTTAGAAAATTATTTTTATAAAATAGATTTCATTTTTGAAATCAGATCATCGATAATTGGTTAAGGTGAAATTTTGAGATTTTTATGAGAAAGTTGAATTTTTCGATGAATAGTGAAAATGCAGTTTTAGGGGTTCGGTATGTTTAATGACATCATAACTGTGTCATGATGATTTCATGAGATATTTTAATGGTTGGACGACCAAAAGTGATGAATTATTGTATGGGGGGACCAATGTGGCCAATACCATGGGCAAATACCATGGGTAAGCCCCTGGTTTTTCCAAAACCACCCATGAGGTGTCTCTTGGCCATTAATGCCTTGTCCCCTAACTTTCCCTATAAATACGAAGCCATCCTCTCATCCATTAGACTCCCAACTCTCCCCCAACGAAGCTCTGGTCCCATTACCTCCCAAGTAGTCCTCCCAAGGTGCCCCCAAGCCCTCAAGGTCCCAACCATTGAGTTTTAAGAGTTACGTTTTAAGGTAAGGGATCTGACCTCTCTCTTTCTTTTCAAGTAATCTCTTTTTAGTCATTTCTTTTATGCTCAATGTTCTTATGTTTGAAGATGTTATTTTATATTCCTCTTACTTTCCTTTTCATGTTCATATAATGATAGATCTCCTCTTACTCTCATTATTTAGTTTTATGAATGTTTAAGTGGCATCGTTAGGCTGCCGAAATTTTTGTAACAGATTCTTTCTCTCTTCTCTTTTTTCAAGATTTATTTTCATGTAAATTCTTTAAAGTTCCTTTTTATTATTTTGTTTTATGTTCTATATATCTACAATACTGATATTTTATGATCATATGATGAGAGAACCCATTTTATCTCTTCAATTCAGTATTTTTGAGGTTTTAAGTGGCGCTGTTAGGCTGCCGAATTTTTAAGGGATTCTTTCACCCTTCTCAAGTTCTACTTTCATGTCAAGTATTTCATGTTCGTTTTTATTTTGTTGGGGTATGATCTCTAAATATATCATAATGATCTTTTATGTTCATATGATGAATGAACCTATTTGATCTCTTCAATTCAGTATTTTGAAGTTTTAAGTGGCGTCGTTAGGCTGCCGAATTTTTAAAGGATTCTTTCACCCTTCTCAAGTTCTAATTTCATGTCAAGTATTTCAAGTTCCTTATTATTTTGTTGTGGTATGATCTCTAAATCTATCATACTGATCTTTTATTTTCATATGATGAGATACCCTAATGTATCTCTTCAATTCAGTATTTTGAAGTTTTAAGTGGCGTCGTTAGGCTGCCGAATTTTTATAAGAGAAATCCTAATTTTGTTCTTCCGTTCATTTTCTTCATTTCATATGGTATATCTTTCAAATTTCATTACCATGTTCATATATCCTTCATATTCTGTCCCTCTACTGTTTTATGGGTCATTTATTAATGTTTGACCCATGTCCCCTCTCTTTTCAATGTTTTCTAAAACCCCGAAACATAGTTATTATGCTGCAGAATTTCCGTCTCAAAATGTCTCTCTCTCTTGTTATAAAGTTCTTTTATTTTATTAAGTGAATACTCAAAGCTCTCTCTTCTATAGGGGTATTCACATACATACCAAAATTTTCTATTTTAAATTTTGTGATTTACATACATGAGACCCACCTTCCATTTTTGTGGGTTTTAAAGTGACACAAAGATCATGTCTTTAAAGCAGTTTTTAAAACGTTATGATTATGAAATGAAACCCGTTTATTTTATGCTATATGGGTTGTTTGTGAAATTATTGATGATGATATATGTGTCTCACATTATGATAAAGACAAATTTAAGGGTGCGCCCTGATAGCACTCCAATTCATTGGGTAACGACTTAATCTCTAGAGATGAACTTTTAAACCGATACCTTGGTGAATAACCTTGGAAATTGTTATTGACACCTTGGGGATGGACCTTGGTTAAACGGAAATGATTGCATTTTTTACATGTTATATCCACATCTTCATGTTATAAAATACGTTATTTTTCTTATGATATGCCTCATGATTTCATTCTCATGCCTTAAAGTTCTTTTCATGACTTTATTGATGTATCTCAAGTTCACATGTTCAATGTTTCCCTTGTTTCCCTTACTGGGACTTCTTCTCACCCTTTCTTTTGATGTATGTACCCAGGTTATGAGATGCAGTAATGAAACTAGAATGAACATAATGAGAACCTTTCAAGTTTTTAAGAAAAATGTTTTTTTGTTTCATGTATTAAGTTCCTGGTTTCCAAGACACTAAACCTTAAAAATCCCCGGTTTTGTAAAATGTAATGAAAGTTTATTTGATAAAAAGTCGGGATTCCATAGGCGGTATTTCCTACAGAACCGACATTTTCTTATATCCCAAGATCTCAAAATACCCAAGCTGATGTACTGGCTAATATAGCCACATCTCTGGCAGATCCAAATTGGGATGAGACAACCATTAGTATTGCCCACCGTCATACAATTTCACCTTATGTTCAAACCAGAACAGAGGAAATCAATGAAATTAGTCCCATCTCTGAACCATATGGTTAGGCTACAGGATGGATGACACCTATCAGGGAATACCTCCAAAATGGAACTCTTCCACCTGATAAAGCTGGGAAAGAACAAGTCCGGTGACGTGTGGTCAATTTTACTCTTTATGATAGCCCAGATCACCTAGAGAAAATTCCCAACAGGCATGGTTTTGATGGAGTTCCTTTCATATGCATTGATGGTGAAGAGACAATGGCTATCATGAAAGAATTACATGCAAGAGTTTGTGGTCCCATCAGTCTGGACATAGACTATCTAATCAAATTTGAAGTCTTGGATACTTTTGGCCTTCAATGATAAAAGATTGTGTTGATTTAACAAAGAAGTGTCATTCATGCCAAGTACATGCCAACTTCATTCATCATCCCCTAGAGTTGCTTTGTACAGCTAAATACTCATGACTATTTGCCACATGGGGAATGGATGTGGGGGGACCTTACCCTTCAGCTACAACCAAGTAGTTTAAGTATATTTTTACCACTACTGACTTCTTTTCCAAATGGGAAGAGGTAATACCTCTCAAGGAGTTAGTTCTAAAAGCATTGTTAGCTTCATCAAGTCTAACATCATCACCAGATTTGGTGTCCCTCAGACCATATTGACATACAATGGCACCAATTTCTGTTCATTCGAGGTAAAGAGGTTGTATCAAGAATACAACATCAAATCAAATCATTCATCTCGGTATCATGCAGTGGCCAGTGGCCAGATAAAAGCCTTAAACACGACTCTTTCAAACATACTGAAAAATATGGTGGATAAATATAAGAATTCATGTCTTGATAAACTCTTTCATGTTTTATGAGCTTATCGAACCACAACCCGCACTGCAACGCGGTCAACTCCATATTCACTGGTATATGGAACGGAAGCAGTCTTTCCCATTGAAGATCAATTACCTTCGCTCAGAGTAGCCATTTTTGATCATTCATCTGTAGATGAAAAATCTTAGAAGCGATTGGATGAATTGAAACGATTAGATGAGAAAAGGTTGTGCAACCTGCATCACTTGGAAGTCTATCGGAATCGAATAACACGAGCTTTCAACAAAAAAGTATGTCTTCGTTCATTCATTCAGGGATAATTGGTATTGGTTCTCATAACTCCAATGATACCAGGAAAGAAACCCCCCAAGCTTTAACCAAAATGGGAAGGACCTTATTCAATAAAAAAGGTCTACTCCAATTGAGCATATTCATTAATCTCAATGGATGGAGAACTCATCACTACTATAACCAATGCCATATTTCTAAAGAAGTATTTTGTATAAACACAAAATACATCAGTTACGGTCCATGCATATGACCTTAAACTATTTGCATTTCTTTTGTCCAACATGATGTTAAACTGTGTTCACGTCCATCATGATGTTAAACTATGCCCCTATATTTGTCCGTACTGCATGAAATTATATTGCACGGTCCTCCTTTCATCCAAAATGACGTTAAACTGTGTCGTCCTTGCACGAAGAATTTAAACTGCATAGTCCCTTATGTCCAGCAAGACGTTAAACTGCAATATCATTGGTCTATGAATATGACCTTAAACTATTCACACCATCGTCCAACATGACGTTAAACTGTGAAAAAGTCTCTAATACATCCAACATGACGTTAAACTATGTCCTCTTTTTTCTTTACATCATAACATTAAACTGAACAGTCCTCCTTTCATCAAACATGACGTTAAACTATATCGTCCTCATCGTCCTAGCTACATAACGCTATACTATACAGAAGTCCCTTAATATGTCATACATGAAGTTAAATTGTATTTTGTCCCTGTTACATGACATTAAACTGTGCAGCACCAATAGTCCTTACTGCAAGACATTAAACTGCATAGTCCCTTCATATGTCCTACATGACATTAAAATGTGCATTGTTAGGGTTGTTTCTACCTCTTGTTTCTCACACTGAGTATGAATCATTTGATATTAGAGTAAACATTAACCATAACACCCTCTCTGGGCCGCTAACCATGCGTAAGTCCGAACACCATTTTTTAGGTCGTTGTTCTCAAAAACAACTTGATCACCAATTCATTCTTCAATTGAACTACGCGGACTTTGATCCTAGCCTTCTAGGCTGGGTAAGTATGCAAACTCTCGAGGTTCAATCCCAAAACCAATTTATTCACATTGGTTCACCTTTGTCCTTTCTATATGATGTTAAACTGTACAGTACTTTTGTCATGTGTGACAATAAAGTACAAAATTCTTTGATGCCTTCACCTGAGAGGGAATCATTATTTACATTGATCTCCAATCATGTTATATTCCAAAGACTACATGCATACATGGAAAGGCCTGAACCTTTTATCTTGGGTCAAACCGTCATTGCACTAAAGTCTCGTTTTCACCCATCACTTGTACGAACCAAATCTATACAGTGGGTATTTCAAGAACTATGTGCGGATTGATTCCCATCCTTATGGGATACGTAGGAACATTCAAGTGTCCCCCGAACCCAACCCCAAGTCTTTGGGCCAAACCCCAAATTCTACTTTTAGTGCCCTGGCTGAAAAGTCTCTATGAAAACACACACTGTGTATTCATTATTATGGTCTGAGCTCTATGACCAGAAACTAAGATTTCCTACACTCTCGTCCCACAAGATGTTAAACTTTATTTCAAGAACTACATATGGCTTGATTCCCATCCTTATGGGATACATAGTGAAGTCCAACATTTCAGTATAGGACCTAGCCACAACATGAATATGGTTAGCATTGGTCTATGTATCTATAAATGCATTGAAAATGCACATTTTTATGTGTCATACTCCTAACCTTAAATACTTCCAGATCTCCATAACCCTTTTCTCGACTTCTGGTCACAAAAATGTCTGATTCTCAAGAGTTATTTTTCTTGATTATACAGCACGTGCCCTTAGGTGGCTTTGCATAAACAGTCTACATAACAGACCTATCAACCAAAAGATACTATTATTTGACTATGCAGCAAATGATCTTAGGTGGCCCTACATAATTAAACCCCCTAACGGGTTTGTTAAATAATGGAAACTTCATTTTTGGGAAGAAAACCTATTTTTTCTTTAGTTGTTTAATGAAAATATTTAGGGATCCGCAAAAATATCTCTCCTTAATATATTTGTCTCATACTCTTTTTCATGATCTGAAAGTATTAAAGTATATGGTTTATATTTCCCTTCCCTACGTTTGGGTTAGACCTTCATAGGAGTGACATTCATCCAGTTCATAGGCAATCTTGATTGGAAATATCTTCTCCATATTCAAGTACCTCTTTCCATACAACAAACTCTACGCTTTGGAAAATATGAATCTCCATAAAATTCCACTGGATTTTTTAGCAATAGAAAAGTAAATTTCTGAGAGTTTTTTTCCTGACTATGTAGAATGTTCCCTTAGGTGGCCATGCATAAGTAGTCTACATAACGGATCTATAATCCAAAATATGCTATTATTTTACTATGTTGCCAATGCCCTTAGGCGGCCCTGCATAATTCAACCCCCTAACAAGTTCGTTAAATAATGGTAACTTCATTATTGGGAACTACTTCTTCTAATACCTTTTACCCCTTTTTCATGTCATCCCTCAGATTCAAAATTTGATAATACATAGTTTACATATATAACCTCATACTTGAGTGTGGTAATATGTTTTCAGAAACATTTTCAAAGAATTGAGTCGATTTTAATTCATTCAGTCAAAGCTATTTCGACCTTAAACATTATCATTTTTATGTCTGACGTGCATAACTTTAAACTACCCACAAAAGACAAGGGAACTCTGAACAAAAGTCAAGTCCCATCTCACTAAACATACATTTCATATGATTTAGGTAACATTGAGAAATTAAAAGATTCAAACATTGTAGGGTTATTTTTATAATCCTAGTAAAAATCAAACTATGATTACTAGGCCCATTGGCTTAGGTAAAAATTTAAAGAAGGTAGCAAAATAGAATGATGGTACAAATGATTGAAGATGAAGGTGTTTTTCATTAATGCACAAGAGTTTGAGGGACATCCATAGACTGGTGTCTCTTCTCTTTTTCAAGAATTACAAAAGGCGTTCAACGTAACTCTTCATTTGATTTACGGCATCCCGAGCTTCATCAGCAGCCACCTAGAATTCATTCATTCAACTGGATACATTAAGAGATTTAGTGATACCAGCTCTTCTTGGAACAATTGTACAAGGATGTTCTTGAGTGCGGTTTGAGAAAATTTTCTACTGATCAAACAGTGACTCTATTTCTATCCAAGAGACTTGGTAGATGGATACATGGATTTGAGAATGGAGCATTGGAAGTAAAGAGCCATTTGGAGAGAGTATTATTTTTAGATATGGTTCTATCTCTCCACCAACCGGCAGCAGAAAGCATTTTAGCCCATGGGTTTTCTATTTTCGTATCTACAAGGAAATGGCATGGAAGAAAAAATTTAAAGTTCACACCATTTTTGTTGCTCTTAATGAACAACATAAACGAAATATAGTAGTAACAGTGCAGTTGCATCTCAGGCAGATAGTTATTTGCATCTAAAATGTTGACTCCTTATAGATGACCATTCCCATACAGAGCCAGGTAGATGCTATGTGGGAAATTAACATGTTATTTATTCAAGTAATTGTCCAAATCTGAGAGAGTGTTGTTGAAGATATCATAGTAATCATGGCCAACAACATTCATCATATCGTCAATCCGTTTGCAAGCCGGTTCATCAGTTGTTCTGATTCTTCTAGGAGCCATTAAATCTACAAAAAGGTCGAATAATTAACTCTTAAGTGAGTTATTTTTTCATAAAATTTGGGAATAAATTCAAATAAATGGATAAGGAATTAAGGCGTGCAAGTCCAAAGTTGGTGCACAAGTGTAATTGGGTCGTGCAGGTTTTGACGCACAGGTATAACTGTGCAGGTCAAAATACCTCTGCAACAGCATGACACGGAACAGAAGCAATGAACAGTGGAAAATCAGCAACCTGCAAGCCAAGAGTATCCTGCATGATGAGAGCTTGAACTATTCAAATCCGGGTGCTTTGTGCACGAATGGCCGCATATATATAGGCCAAGCCGCACCCCTGTGCGGCGATGCCTGCGCGACTCCATCTGTACGCTCAACACTTGTGTGCCGAATGTTCCTTGGATTTATTCTTTACCTCAGAGTCACATCCTCATTTTCTTTCAGATCCAACTCTGAGGGGGGACTTTTTTTTTACTCTCCTTTCCATTACAGAGTCTAAACGACTGAAAAAGGGGATTACCTTAGCCCAAAGTGATTCATCCTTTGAAGAAACAACAAAAATCGATAAAGGCATGAAAAAGGATTTCTTTCCACTTGGGTCGCGCAAGTTTCCTCATGGTAACACAATTATACATGCGCTCCACATAGTGGTCACGCATGTAACTTGTTCAACCTCTTTGATTCTCGCTCGGGGTCTTCAGAAGCCAATAAATACCCCCCGATGGGCCCCCCAATTCAGGGACGAAAAATTCCAGAAACTCAGATTTGATCTCCCAGTGCCCTAGTCTCTTCTAGAAGCTTCCGAACACTTCTATGGTAATTTCTTACCTATAATGGAAACTATAAAGAGGGGGAACAATACCTAAGTGTTGGAATTCATCAACACCTGCGTGGCTATGTGTCTAACCTTTAAGGGAAATGAAAAAACTTGTGCTCCGCCTTACCCCTTCAACAAAACCCATGTGCCACTCTTCTAGAAGCCTCTTGGGATAATACTAAGGTATTGAGCCAAGCCTCTCCCATGTATTACCCTAAGGGTTGACCATCGTGCAAGTAACCATGTGTCACGCAGGTATACGTGCGCAACCAGGACTTCTGCGACCACGCAGGACCTGCCAGTATACTTTTTTTTGGGTGCCCCTCCTACCTATTTCACATCTCTTATGCCTATCCACCTATCCTCTTCAAGATTAAGCCTTCATAATTCTCTTCAAATCCATTCATTGGCATGATTTCATGGTTGAATTCCTTATCTGAAAGGAATTCTGTGGAACATCTCTCGAAATCTAGTGATTTACATATCTTTATGTCACTAAAGTTAGAGATTTCATTCATTCAACCTCATAATTTAAGATGATAGGATTTTTAAACTGGGAATCCTTTTCAAGAGTATGCCCCAGTCCAAATTCTATTAATTTGGGCATCCTTCTTATGAGTAATCCCCAAGTCCCCTAACCTGGGCATCCTCTTTAGGAGTAAGCCCCACGTTCCCAAATTCTGAATTCCCTTAAACTGGGCCTCCTCTTTAGGAGTAAGCCCTGGTTTTCAAATCCATTTAACATGGGCCTCCTTTTCAGGAGTAAGCCCCAGTTTTCATAATTCCTCTTAACATGGGCTTTCTTTTAAAGAATAAGCCCCAATTCTCAAGCTCCATTAGCCTAGGCCTTCTTCTCAAGAATAATCACCAGTCATAATTTCTCTTAACGAGTCTTAATTTCTTTTTATTTGGACGTCCTTATCAAGAATAAAACCTAAATCATAAGTCCTATCCTAATTTGTAAATCTTCCTCAGGAGTAATCCCCAAGTTAGAGTATCCAAATCTATATAAAAACACATATACCTTTATAGCCCATGTTCCTGGACTTCATCTCTGAAATAAGTCCTGATATCTATCTATTTGGGAATTCATATATACATAAGCCTCACATTATATCTTATGATTACATTTTTCTTGGAACAATTGTCGGGTTATACCAATATCTCTTGTTTCTCACACCAAGCATGACTCACATGAGCTTAGAGTGTAAAAATTATTATGACATCTTTATTTGAGCCATCTATCATGCATAAACCTCATAAATCTTTACTCGAACTACATGGGTTCAGATTCCTTTTCTAAAAAATGATACATAGGTAGCCCATCTGCGGGTACAATCCCAACTCTGAAATAATCTATGTCCTTTTGAATGACAATAAACTTCAAGTGCCCTTCTGAGTGGCTTTAAAACCACTATGGTTATCATAATGACCAATAGATTTCTATATAATGTGTTAAAGGATACCATTGACTAAGAATATCTAATCAAATACAGATGATTCTCGATTGATGAAGAACCACAAATACATATAAAAGATTCTCTAAATCTCCTACATACTAATCATTGATTGACAGATCTAAAGGAAAGCTCATTTTCATACTTGGTAATTTAATAAGGATTCATGAACATAACTTAAATCTATAATGAGAGTCCTGGAGTAGACAATAATTCCCCTCAAAAAGGTGTGATGAGTCTAACCTCCCATCCTCTTGACCAATGCAAATTCATAAGCCTTGTCAATTCACAAATAATGAGCACATACCTTTGGAAATTAGGTCCAAATGGATATAGAATCATTGGATGTTTTCGGTTCTATGAACAAACCCCTTAGAACCCACTTGGAATGTTTGAACCTTAAACCAATGAGGTCATCCCAATTTCCAGAGGAAACTCTCCTTTAGGGATTTATTCCCAACAATCTCCCCCTTTGGATTTGTTGAAAAATATTCCATAAAAAGATACGTCATTAATTCTTTAGCCACTATTCGCCTATTTCAATTCATATAGAGATCAAGGATTTACTCAACACATACTCTAATCCCACATGAGAAATTCTCAGTGTGAGAAACAAGAGTAAATAAAATGTTTGTCAATGAATCACTTCAACTTTGACACCCACTGTTGACACCAAACTGATAACAATTTTTTGGAAATATTATTTCCATATTCCAACACCACTCTTCTGCTTTTATCACGATCCTCATCTGTCGTGATATCTATTCCTTGATCGATCACTTCTAGAATCATCAGATTTATACTCTCCGCCTTTATCATTGCTCCCCTTATCTCACTGCTCCACTTTTCAGCTTCTCCCTGTATCTGTCATGATTTCTCAAATAGCCACACTGGGTCCCCCTTGAACAATGAATATTTTCTCCCCCTTTGTCAAAGAACCCAAAGGTTACTCCTTTGCAGTCTATAACATAGTAGCAAACACATATCATCACATTAGGGAAACCACATCATACCTTGGGGAGAGGGGGTGATCCACATCCACCCTTTTTTAGGTGCTGGGAGTCAACTAAACTCCCAGAGCCAGTAGATGCCTCTCAAAATCTTCCTTGGGTAAGGCCTTTGTCAGAATTTCGGTAACCTGTAGCTCTGTAGGCACATACTCCAACTTCATGATTCCCTGCTCAATTATCTCCTTGATAAAATGATACTTTATCTCAATGTTCTTTGTCCTTGAGTGATGGACGGGATTTTTGCTGAGATTTATAACACTTGAGTTATCACACTAGATTCTGATCGGAGACTTCACTTCAAATCCCATATCTTCAAGCTGCTGCATCATCTACAATAAATGTGTCCATGCTTGAGTGGATGAAATATACTCAGCTTCCACAGTGCTCAATTAAATTAAATATTTATTCTTGCTTATCCAAGAAATACACAATCCACCAAGATAGAATGCGCCTCCAGACGTTGATTTTCTGGCATCTGCTAATCCAGCCCAATCTGCATATATATATCCCAAAAACTCTGTCTGATATTTGTCATTATATTTCAAGTTGATGTCCACCGTGCCCTTGATATACCAAAGTATTATTTTCACTACAAGCATGTGGCTTTCCTTGGGATTACTCTGATATTTCGCTGCTTGGAATGTGGCAAAAACAGTAGCAGGCCTTGTTGCAGTCAAGTACAACAAACTTCCAATAATTTTCCTGTATTCTGTGATATTAACTGCCTTGAAATCCTCATATTTGGATAGTTTCATCCGGGTAGCAACCAGAGTCTTCATCTCCTTGGAATTTTAAATTCAAAATCTCATTAGAACCTTCTTTTCATATTTCTAAAAACCACCTTCATTATGCTTCATTTGAAATATAGATTCTTCAAATATTCATCCAGCATTTAATACCATTCTCTCGGTGCTTGTTTCAGCCCATATAACGCCTTCTTCAGCTGAAAATACTTGTTATCATCCTCATGAATAAGAAAACCATATAATTTCTCAATATACACTCCTTCCTCCAGAATCCAATTCAAGAATGCAGATTTGACATCCATATCGAAGACATTGAACTTTCATTGCCCTGCAATGCCTAAAAATAATTTTATTGTCTCCAACCTTGCACTTGATGCAAATGTCTCATCAACTTCAATACCCTCTATTTGGGAGTATCCTTTTCACACCATTCATTCTTTGTTTCGAATCACTATTCCATCTACATTCATCTTGTTTCGAAAGACCCATTTATACCTAATGACGTTCTTATCTTCTAGCCTCGAAATAATCTCCCAAGTCTGATTCTTCTCAATCTGATCTAGTTCTTCATTCATGTCCCAAACCCAGTTTTCATCTATAGATGCATCAGCAAAGCATTTCAGCTCAACCTAAGATAGAAAATTTTTCTGCTGTAGTGATTTTATTCTCTTTGTCTGAACTAGAGATAACTAATCACCAATTATATTCTTCCTGTAAATTTCAGCTCGACTCTTTAGCTTTTGTGCAGATAAGGATTTTACTTCCTCGTACTCACCATCGGTATCTTCTTCTGAATCAATTTCATCCACTTCTACTCTCCCTGAGTCTCTTACCACTTCCTTACTTTTAACAAAAAAACATGTCACTGTTTCATTTTTCAATGATTTCATTTCTTTGAACTTATTCTCTCAGATTTTTGTTGACACACCTTTGATTTTCTCTCACAGCTTCTTGGGATCCTAAAAGAAGTCAGCTTGTGATCTTTCATCAGATTGGGATATAGAATGCCCCCCTGTGTAATGAAGCTCTTCCAGGTGTTAGGCCCAACTGTATGGACCCATAACCATTCTTCTCCCCATGCATCATTTATTATCCAGCACTCATCTTTGAGCCATTAACAGAATATCTAAACCTACTGAGTTGGAACTCGGTGTAGGAAACAAGAGATAATTTTAATAACACAATCACTTCCTATTGTGCTATGTTTCTCCCTTTCTTATTCAATTCTTGTACCTGATTTGAATCAATTGAAACTCTGGAGCATATCACTTCTCCAATTTTCATATTTAGACGCCACTTCCCATTGGATTGTAACTCCCTAAAACAAGAAACACTTGAATAATCGGTTAATATCATTTATATACATAGGGAGTGGGGTTCTTCTAGAATCCTCAGGATGAGGATAGCGGTAGATCCTGATGGGTCAACCCTTTGATTCTTTCTTGTAGAGCATCACACTCTTTTCTTGATTCTTATAATTTCCTAGCCAATTTTAATTGCTCTGGCCATATAACTATGAATTCTTTACTCACATTCTGAGTCTTTTTTTGATATGTGGACTTTGTAGGTTTAGCGTTTCTCACAGTTTGGGGTTTAATCCAACCAGTACACATTTGCTTCTTGATTTTCCACCAAAATTTCATTTCCCTTGATTCCATCCCTGGGTAAGAATCTTTCTACTTGTCACATTTTCTTTCTTCTTCCACTATTGTCGGGGTATTTCTCTTTCCTCCACTTCTTGTTTCTAAACACTACAGGTAAATTTTTCAATGCATTTTTTGTTCATCTTTGTTTTATCAGATATACAAGTCACCACACTATTTTGAATTGGTGGTAGGTCCTCCACTGAACGTACATTCTTATTACTGACAGATTTAGAATTTCCTCCCTTTTTCATCCAGATTTGTTCAAGTTCTTTCTTAGAGAGTGGTTCTGAATGTGACAGAGGAGGTGATTGATACACCTTTCGTTTAGCTCCAAGTGATTCCCTCGAGGCTCTAAGCCTATTTTCCAATTTACCTTTGTCTTCCAGTGTACGATTTCTCACTATACACCGCTGGAGTTTTGAATCTCCTTTCAAGTTCCATTCCCTTTCCTACTTTCTTCTTACTGCAATGTCTTTCCAAATTCCCATAATCAGAACATATAAAACATTTTCCATTAAAGGAATTCCTCATTTCACCATTTCTCTGTGAAGATGTTGATTCATATTGAGTTCTTCCTCTAACATTGATCTCCTGAGCTTCCTGACACATACTCATGGTGTGTCCCATTCATCAATAGTAATAGAATCTAATAAATGCTTTCCTATGAGATACTTTTCTTTCAGATTTCTCATAACACATCTTCTTATTCTCAAATTTAGTAATCACTCTATTTTCACAACCCAAAATGTATTCTTGATCCTCTGAACAGAAAATTGATGTATGTCCATTGAATCCCGCAAAAATAGCACATGTCGTCACTACATCTTGTAACAGTCCTCTTAGGCCTATATCCAGAACCTATAGGATTTTTTCTATATCTGGAACTGTTCACAGCACTCTTTCTATCATGCATGGAAGGTGATTCATCAAATCCAATACCAGTTTTTCCAAAAAGTTATGGTATTTGAGTGGAGAAAATTTGACCTTTCCTCTTTTCAGAAATAGAAAATTTTCTTTTCATTTCATCATCACCTGTAGAAGGATAATCAAATAGTAAGTGCAAGGTATCCATCATTTTAGGCTTTCCTCTAGAATTATATTTCTCCACTTCCTTCTTTTCTGATTCTAGATTTTCTTGAATCTTGTAAATATTCATATCACTTGATTCAAGTTGGGAATTGAGTTCTCTTCTGAGATTCTTTCCACAAATCATCTCATCTTTTAGTTCTCATGTGAGCTTTTCTACCATATCACTTTGCTCCTTTACTTTAAATTTTTCTTGAGAAACAGATTCAGAGACAGATGAATTCTTCTGTTGCAGCCTTTGATTCTTCTGAACTAGTTCAGATAGCAATGTAGAAAGATTATCATTTCTGGATTTCAAATTATGAATCTCATCTGAGTTCAGATTCATTCCCTTGACATCACCTTTTGATTTTTCTACCTTCGTATATCTCTTTTGAAGTTCTTTATCTTGAGAATCATTCTTTTCCCTTAGATCAATAGCTACATCAATAAGCCATTGATTCAAATCACTTAGCTTGTTGATCTCAGTATCTATTTCTTAGATCCGAATATCTTTATATTTAACCTCTTCATCCAACTTACGATCAACTTCCTTTGTTTTATGGACAACTTCCACTTTTCACCTTCTTGGAGCTTCTTCATCATCAGTAGTTCCAACATCAATTGGAATATCAAGTTCTTTACTCATTCCTTTAACATCATTGAATGGGTATGATTTTAACTGTACTCATTATCAAAATCAACATTTCGTTCACTACTATATTCCATTAACTGAATCACATTGTCTCCATAGACACTTCCTCACTGAGGGATACCACTCAACTTTTGCTTCTTCTTTGACGTTCTTCCCTTTTCCGTGGCACACCAATATAATAGTAGACTGAATATTTAACCACACAGATCAACTAAACCATGTTAGAGAAAAAAAATATGATTAAAGGAACCTTCCCTTTGATACCAATTGTTAAGACCAATAGGGGGCCTATATACCCTGAGAGGGGGGTGAATCAGGGTATGGATATTCTATTTCAAAATTATTCCTTCCCCACTGGATCTTGACCACTTTACTACAAGGTTCACTTTGATTGTACTAGTATGTTTATTATGACCACTTCATTATTTCTTTATCTGATGATGATACTTTAAATGTAATACAGGGAAGTAAGCAGGCAGACACGAAGATTTTTACTCGGTTCACCCTCACTGGGATACATCCAAGGAGCATACAACGGCGATGTGTCAATGTACCAAATCCACTAAAGAACACTAATTTTTATAAGGTTTGGGCAAGATCAATTCTATACCCAGTCTCACTGCCTTTACAATGTTTAGGGTCAGCTCACTGCTCTCCCAAGGGTAACTCCGTGTTTCTCTCTCTCTAGCTCACTATCGGTAGATAGGATCACCTTCTTCCTCTTCCTTTGCTCACTGCTCTGGAAGGGATCCACTCAAAGTTTATAGACCTTTAGGTCTCTTCATTATCACTGATGAATGCATCCTCTGTTGTATGTAGATGATCTGTTGAAGTCCAACTTTCACCCATAGATGAATCTCACTTTGCACCGAAGGTATCGGTTAATCTTCCAACTTTCACGTAGCCCTAAATGACTACCATGAATCAACCTGACCTTTCACCCTTCTCTAAGATAGTGCACAAGTATCATCGCACAAGTTATAACTAGTGCACAATTCTACCTCAACCACTTTCGTGACACAAGCTTCTGCTACTCCAAACTTGCTCGACTCACACCATTTTACGCCGAAACAAATTTTGGCAGGCAACCATCAACTATCATGCTTCTTCAAAATCCAGCGTGCAATTCCACCTCAACCACTTGCGTGACACCTCCTTCTTTAACTCTAAACTTGGACGACTCACTTACCTTCTCACCCAGACCACCATGGGTGCACAACTATCACCTGGCATGCAACTTCTACTTGCGCGACCACACACCACTTGTGCGACCACCACACCTGCGCGACGGGAGCTCTGATTTTACTAAGTGTTTAAATCTATACTGAATGAGGAGGGGTTGACCTCAATTTTCTACGAATTTGGACACCCTGCGTGATGGCGCGCAAGTATCCCCTCGGTGCGCAAGTATCGGTGCGCAAGTCTCTGCCCCTTGTCTCTACCGCGATAGTCACTTGCGCAGCCTGACCCAAAACATGCGCGTCCCTTATCCCTTTGCCATATTTTGATGTTCTAATCCTGAAAAACATTAGGTGTGTAAGTTTCCTCTCCTTCAAATATGAGGCACGCAAGTCCCTTTTCCAAAAACCACTTTTCTTCATTTGTCGATTTTCAGTCCCAAAAATTTGGCAAACACTCGAAAACGGCGCCACCATGTATCTACTATTTTTTTACCACCTCCAGATCAACCATTACTTTGTCGAAGTTCTTGAATCAAACATTGATTGCTAACCAAAACTCTTGAACTTGACATTCCACCATGAAATCCCCTTTGTCAACAAATTTGTATGTCATGGTTCTCTTTCTTAACAATCACAACACAGATGTCCACTTTGTCAACAAACACAATCACCTCAAAAATGCTTCAATGATACCTTGAGGGATTTTTGCCCAACATTTACACTGATTTAAAATAATGCCATTTTCATTTTGAAAAACTTTAAATCAAAGAAAATATATGAGTTCTCCCATTAAAATCATTTAAAATTCATTTTGCATAATCTTTGAAAAATCAATACACAAAGTATTTTTAGAAGATTCAAAAATAATATCATCAACATAGATTTGAACTATGAAATTTTTTTTTAGAAATTATATTAATCAAGAGAGTTGGATCAGAAATCCCTTTAGAAAAACCTTTTGAAATAATAAAACTACTAAGTCTATCACACAAAGCTCATGGATCTTATTTTAAACTATATAAATCTTTAGAGAGATTAAAAACATGATTTTGAAAATGAGGATTAGTAAATATAGGTGGTTGTTCAACTAAAACATCTTCAATTATAAAACCATTTAGAAAATCTCTTTTAACATCCATTTGATATAACTCAAAATTCAGATGAGTAGCATAGTTAAGTAGGATCCTAATAGCTTCTAATCTAGCTACAGGTGCAAAGGTTTCCTCATAGTCTATTCCTTCCTCTTAACTATACCCTTGTGCAACTAGCCTTTCTTTATTTCTAACTATATTTCCTAATTCATCAACTTTATTTCTAAAAACCCATTTATTGCTTATGGTCAAAGTGTCATTAGGCCAGTCAACTAATTCCCAGACTTTGTTTGTTTAAAATTGATTTATTTATTCTTGTATATCCATTACCCTCAATTCTTCATTGATTGCGTCATTGATATTTTTATGTTCTAACTGTGAAATAAAGGCTTGATGTTCAACCTAATTTCTTAGAGAAGCTCTAGTTTGTGTCCCTCTATCAAGATTACCAACAACAGAATCCAAAGGATGATTCATTAGAATCCTAGTTGATCTAGTAAAAGTAGGACTAGAAATTTCAGGCTCTTCTCTATGTTTGGGTTCACTAGGAGCAGGTTCTGGAGAATTTCCAAAATGGCTTGGTTTTACATCAGGTTCACTAATTTTATCATTAAGGTCCAGAATAAGAAGATCTTCTTCATGATTTTCAAGAGAAGACTTAGGTTCATGTGGATCAATTTCATCAAATTTGATGTGAACAAATTCTTCCACACATTTGGTTCTTTTGTTAAATAATCTATAATATTTACTGGTTATATAGTAACCTAGAAGGATTCCCTCATCACTTTTAGAAGAAAACATGTCAAGATTATCCTTAATATTTAGAATAAAGACTTTTCAACCAAAAACTATGAAGTAACTAACTTTAGGCTTCCTATTATTCCATAGTTCATATGGGGATTTCATAAGAACAAGTCTAATCAAGACTCTATTTATAATATAACAAGCTGTATTCATAGGTTCAACCCAAAAATAAACAGGTAGGTCATACTCATTATGCATAGTTCTTGAAATTTCTGGAAGGGTTCTATTTCTTCTTTCTATTACACCATTCTATTGAGGTGTCCTAGGGGTAGAGAAGTTGTGACTATAGACATTGCGTGAGCAGTAAGATTCAAACTCATGATTTTCAAACTCACGGCCACGATCACTTCTCAGGGCCTTAATCTTAAGTCCACTAAGGTTCTCTACAAACTTTGAGTATTTAATGAAATAGGAACAAGCTTCACTTTTGTGAGCAGGAAAGTATGCCAAAGTGTATCTAGAAAATTCATCTACTAAGACATAGACATAGTGCTTCCCATTTAAACTAGAAACTCCAGAAGGTCCAAACAATTCCATGTGAACCAACTCGATAGGTTGAGAATTTGAAACTTATTTCTTTTATTTGAATGAAACTTTATATTGCTTTCTCTTTTGATAGGGAGTATAAACTTTGTCTGATGGGAATTTTAGTTGAGGTTGGTCTCTAACTAAGTTCTTTCTAGTCAGTTTCCTAAGTGAGTGAACATTGCAGTGTCCTAATATTCTGTGTCATAGCCAATATTCTTTATGAAAATCATTTAAATAAGTAACCTTGTGTTTGGCTAATGAATTTAAATCTACAACACAAACATTTTCATTTCTTAAGGTAGAAAATACTAAAACATTTTTAGAATTAAAAACATTACATGCATCATTTTCAAATTTATCATTGAAACCATCATCACACAACTAAGAAATTCTTAATAGGTTTTATTTTAATCCATAAACAAATAATACTTTAGAAATTAAAACTGAGTCAGTGTTACCAATCTGGCATAAGTTGATGATTTTTCGTTTTGAATTATCACCAAAGGTGACATGTCCTTCCTCAAAATTGATTGAAATCTTGAAACATGAGTAATCTCCCATCATATGCCTTGAACATCCACTATCCAAGTACCATATCTTCTTATGGGAACTCTTGAAGAAGGTCTCCTACAAAACAAGTTTAAACAGAAAATGATTTTGGTACCCATATTGTCTTGGGTCCAGACAGGTTAGCAAGGAGAACTTTTGGTACCCAGATTTGTCTAATGGGTCTCATATAATCAATAGATTCAAAAAATTTGAAAGATAAACTTTGTTTGATCTATAACCATGTGAATATCTAGTTGAGGCATACAAATTTCCAAAACTAGAACTAGCAGCATTCTGTCCAGATTTAGGAATAAATCTAGTTATAGTAATCTGTCTCTGTCTAGGATGATAGCCTATTCTAGTGGTATATTTTGGTGCAACTTGTTTTCTAAGAATTTGAGTAAGAGAGTTCTTTCCATTTGTGAATTTATCTAAATCTATTCTAAGTTTCTCATTGGATAATTTAAGTTCAGTATTCTCCTTTAACAGTTCATCATTATTTTCCTTTTCTACTTCTAAAGCAGATTGCATAGTGCTAGTTAAAGCATGTTGTTTCTTTAAGGTTTTATACTTATCTTTCAGCTCATTGCAGGTATCCTCTAGCATATTACAATATTAAAATCACTCATATATAGACATATTATCATCACTACTTTCATTCCCATAATAATAATCATTCAGCATAGAGGAAACATGTACCTCAGAAGTATTAGTCATGAAACAAATATTGGCCTGATTATTTTCAGAATCCGAAACCTCATACTCACTTGTGCTGTCTTTTGAAGCACTCCATGTTTATTTTATAGATTTCTTATATTTTTTGTCCTTATAATCATATTTCTTCTTAATCTTTAAATTCAGACAGTCATCTTCCACATGTCCTTTCTTCTTGCATTTGTAACACACTATCTCATCACTTTTATTAGCTTTCTTCTAATCTTTCCTCCAATTACCTCATTGTTCATACTTACCCTTATAATTAGATTTTATAAAATACATCTTCTTTCTATAAAACTTCTTAAATTTCATGGTTATCTGAGCCATCTCTTCATCACTATCAGAATCTGAACCTTCACTTGTTGAGCTTTCAGTAGGTATGTGAACTTTCTCTATGTCCTTTCACTTTTAGGCAGTAGACTTAAATGCCACTGACTTCCTCTTTGGTTCATCATCATCCTCCTTATTTACTTTTATCTCTTCTTCATAAATCATTAACATACCAATCAGCGCTTTAATAGGCAGTGAAATTATATCACACGATTCTCTTATTGAGACTGATGTGCCTCTCCATCTTTCTGGAAGACATCTTAGTATTCTCATAATCTTCTCCTTTTCAAGAACAACTTTTCAAAGTGAGCTCATTGTATTTACAATTTCTTTGAACCTGAGATACATGTCATAAATAGGTTCATCATGCTTCATTTTAACCTTGTCAAATTTAATAGTGTAGGTATTAAATCTCATTTCTCTAACATTGGTTTTTCCCTCATGAAAAATATCCAAAGTGTCCCAAATTTCATAAGCAATTTTACAAGAAGATATTCGATTAAATGCATCATCACCAAAGTACAATACAGAGCATTCATTGCTTTACAATTATTATTGTAAGCAATTTTATTAGGTTTATCCCAAGTGGTCCTTTTAGATTCTAGAATCTTATACAGAGTCTCTATAACAGTCCAAATATCAAATCCCATACTTTCTAAATGAATTTTCATTTTCAGTTTCCATTGGGCATAACTAACACCATTAAAGAATGGTGGCTTGTTGGTAGCAGCACCTTCTAATATATTATCCATAATTCAATTTTAGGAAATATATTTAAAGAGATAAAATTTATACATAAAAAAAATTTAAGATCTTTAAGATACAACTAAAATCACAGTTGAAAAACAGAGTGTTTGAAAATCCTTTATAAATAAAAACCTCTCATACCAAATGTTGGTCGGAGTGGATACTCAAGAAGGGGGTGAATTGAGTTCGAATTAAAATTTCTGTTAAAAATATTCTTATTAAAAATCCTCCAAATTGAATAATAAGCTAAACTGTAGTGAATTTGTAATATATTAAAGGGTCATTTGGGTTCTCAAGAGATTGATTAGTTCTCAATTAATCTAATCTGATGATTAGATTAGCTTTTGAAACTAACCTACTGGTTTACAATGAATAAAAACATATGCAAGTTTAAATATCAGAGTTACTTTAAAATATATTTGTATTTCAAAAGTACTTGGTAGTGGAATATTCAATATAGTTTAAAACAAAATAAAAAAGCACAAAAAATTTTAACCAAGAGGATCAGTCTCAAGCTGAGACTTAGTCCTCTCAAAACAATTTATATAAATTTTTATCCACACCCTGGATTGAGTTTAAAAATAGTACAAAGACTGTCCAGGTCCTATGACCTCTACCACAATTCGTCATGGGAAAAAACAAAACAATATCACAGAGGCTGTCTAGGTCAAACATGACCTCTACCACTATCCACAGTGGGATATATGAGTATAGGGAATGATTGAGTGGGGATTTATAAATCCAATAGTTCAGTACAGGAGATAGTCAGTGTCAAAAAATACAGAGCACACACACTTCTAAAAATGTAAATAAATAAAATAAAATAGATCTAAACAGATATAGATGAGTTTAGAATGGTCTATGTATTTTGAGAGAAGATCTGGACTCCATGGATTGATGTAGATGAGGCTTTGAGTTCTTCTATGGTTTTTGTCAAGAAATAGAGTGTCATTTTTTTTATTTGACTTCTAGTGTAGGTGTTCAGCTTGAGTAAGAGATTATTCGTTGTAACACTTGAGATTATTCTCTAAAACTTATTCTTGATGTGTATGACTATTCTTTGAGTTCTTCTCATGTTCTTCTTTTTTAATTTCAGTTCAGTTTTCACACACCTTCATGTGTATTCTTCCATTTTCTTCATTATCTTGATGTTATTTTTATACCTTGTGCTCCGGTAATGGGAATGATTACCTTTTTACGGTGGCTACGACAGTCTCTGACGATCTCTGGAGACTGGTGTGAAGTTCGGACGGTGAGGTTGCGGTTCTCGACAATGATCTTGACTCCCTGTGGCTCATTTCCCCTCTTACTCTGCCCTGGCTTCGTGTGCCGTCTCTCCTCCCCGGGTTAGTCTGGCGAGATGGTTTCCATAGGAGCATTGGGATGTGCTGTTCGAGGGGATTTAAGAGTTTCAGAAGGCTTGATCCTCAATCGACGGTGTTGACAGTGTCTGTTGCTATTGTTTCTGGTGGCTACGACAGACTCTGTCGGTCTCCGGTGATTGGTGAGGTTTGGTCAGTGACGACAGCGACAATGTTGGTTTTCTATCGGTTCAAAAGTTCTTGATGGGCTCCGCTGCTGGTTGACAACATCAACGGTGGTGATTAGATGGTCACAGTGAAGGTTCCAGTGATGATGTTGGTTAAACATGATAGGATTTTGACTGACGGCATGGTGATGATGTTCTACGTTATGCTTGGTTGGCGACTGGTGTGATGATCTAATTGTATTGGGTTCTGTGTATTGTCTGTTTAATGGGGCATGTTTTGATTTTGTATTCTTTGATTTTGTATCCCACCGGTTACCGCTGTCCATTAAAGTGGCTTCTTAGAAAATCAAATAAAAATCACTTTTCAGTTAGGTATGGTTCCTGAAATGCCAACCACTATCATTAATTAATTGTAGTTGCATTAAAAATATCAAATATGATTGTTGCTAAATAAACAAATAGAAATATAATTTAGAGATATGATGACTAGTTTCCATCGATAGCTATTAGTATCAGTGAGCTCGTATCGGTAGCCCTTCTGTATCAGTAGTTGTTATCCTTTATAATGGTAGCTAGCAGGAATCGGTAGATCCTCCTATTGGTAGCTGTTATTCATTATAATAGTAGCTCTATGTATCAGTAGCTCCTTTTATCGGTAGACTTTGTATTTATATCAGTGGACTTCCTATCGGTAGCTATATGTATGTCTATTTATATAGGTAGCTTGTATAGGTAACTATGTACCAGTGACCCTGTGTCATAGGAAGCTTGGTCTATTAGTGACCTTTACCTATAGGTAGACTATGTGCAGTTAGGTCTGTATCAGTCGACTTGGGCATACCGGTATACTTGTTCTATTGGTAGCTCTTCTTCTATCGGTAGTTTTTATGCATATCGGTGACCTTATCCATATTATTAGACTTCTGATATAACAATAGGTCTATCTGTTTGTCTGTATCAGTAGCTATGTGCATACCCGTGAACTTATGCATATCAGTGGACTAATCACTTATCTGTTCTATGCAAAACATATTCAGATTGAGTTAAAATTATTTCAAGGTATGTATAAACATAGATAAACATTGATTAACATATTCCAATGACAATTTTGATATTCTAGACAACATAATCTAACACATATATATAAGATTATAAACACATATTAAAGCATGATTGGGATTATCAAAAGATATTAAAGCATAATTGAGATTATCAAAACAGGTGAGGTCAACAATTTTTATTATTTAAAATCATACATAGAAACAACCAACCTCTCAAGTGGCTTGAAAGTGATGGATTCTGAGGGAATCTCCCATGATAATGGGTTTACAATCATCCGGTAAGGACCCAACCCCATCATAAATGATGATACTCTTCGCTTGAATCCCTTTGTTAACTAACACATCCATCACGCCATTTCCTTATCCAAAAGTGTGCCTGATTTGGATTCCGTATTGAGAAAAATGTCAAAAATTCTTTATAATGTAATACAGCTTCCAGGTGTAGCTTCCCTACCCTTGGAGTAGTCCCACCAATAGAGCAGAATTGGTTTTGACTTCTCGTGACATCTGCGAGATTAATTTTAAATTATTTTTACCACTTATTTGAATGGAATTTGGAAAATGGATTAAATATTTTTCAATATTCATAATTTCTAATTTCTAATAATTCCAGATTATTTTTTTCAAAAATTAATAGTGAATGCATTAAAAACTATTACCATGGTTAAGGTAAAGATGGGTTTACTGGGGGTAAAATAAAAAGATAATGGTCACATTTACCTATAAACCTATAAATAGAATATTTTCTTCACATATTTAGACCGATAATGTCTAAGGATATAATTTGATCCATTTTGGACTCATTTTCCATTTGAAAAATATGGTAGCACTTATTTCTTTTCAAAAATACCAATTTTCACTTCTCCCACGATTATAAAAGTTCACCCCTCTCCCCTCTTATTCACACATTTAAACCACTTTGTTTCAGCCAATAAATTGCCAAAACACTTCCCAAAATTTCTCCCCTCATCCTATAATCCTTATTTTCTTCAAAAATCCATCCTAGGAATTATTTAGTACATACCTAAGGAAGACACCTAAAGAAGAGGTAACGTTCATTAACAAGCGTTTTATTTTTATTTCTTCCTCCACCCCTAAAATTATTATTATATCATTATTAAATAAAAAATAAGTATATTAAATATAATGATATTTTTTATTTTAAAAAATTTCCAATAACCATATCCACTTCCATCAAAAAATTTATGAAATCATCATTCATGTGTAGTGATGACTTTTACCTTGTGAATCTATATCGTTTGTTTTTCCATTACCACCTCTCAAGGAAAGAAATAATTGTGGATATATTTATTATATAAGATATATATTTTTTTTAGGAATTTATTATTATTCATTAATTATTATTTCACACATACTATCATACTTTCTATTTTGTGGGAATACGATAATGTTGTTTATGTGTACGGCAGACTACTACCTCATGAAGCGATGTGATTCCTTCACGATTTACATGGAATTTATTAAAAATGGTATTAATAAAAATATATTATATATATATAATATGAAATAATATATAATTATAATATAAAACACTTAATTTTCTCTCTTTAAGTCAAATAAGAAAATAAAAATAGCGTTAATGTGTACGTATGAACTTCAATCTCCATGAACAATGTGTTACATTTCCTATCACTATATTTTATAGATTAATATAAATATATATATATATATATGAGTGATATTTATATCATATTTTTCATTATGGTTATTATGTAACCATGATTATAGTAAGAGGACCAAAAATATAACAATTTATAACATAAACGAAAAACAAAGCAGTTATTACCTGAGATGTATCATTAAGAAGAAATCGTTAATAAATGGGTAATAAAAGGTCATAAGAAAATTATATATTATGTTATATATATAAATATTTTTATATAATATTTTAATAATAAAATTACATTTTTTATTGTATTTTTGAGTGATTACAATAGAAGTTGAGACTTAAGGTAAGGGATGTTCGTCTAACTTTTTCATTTTGTGAGACAAATTCCATATTCAACGCCTATTTTTTTATTTTGTGTTTATAAATACCATAAATTTTTTATGATTATTATAATTAACATTATAAGTATTTATATATCAATATTATTACCTCTCTTTCATGGGGATTATGATTTAAACATTACCAAAGCAGTAAGAGATTTTTGTTTTAATTTTCCTTTTTTGAGATGTATGTTATTTTGTTCACCTATATTCATTCACGAGGTACATATATAGAACCTTTGACCTGTAATATCACAAATATATTCATCCTCATGATATTTTAAGCTTCATTTTATGTTATTCTTATGGTTCTTATGAATTAATCAGACCAAAGTGGTAAATATTTTATGTTACAATATCATCATTTGTCAGGATTGTTTATGATTAAGTATCCAATGGTGAAATATCATGATATACCTCTCAATAATTCACATTAATTTTATTATCCCTTATTTATTCATGATATGTAAAACCCCAAGCTTCCACGGTACACTTCTCTTTGAATAATACAGTAATGTGTGTTGTACGCAACTTCGAGTTCTAACACACACCACAACTAATCAAAGTCGTCGTTATGAATAGTAATACCCACTTTTTAAAATTATAGAAATTTTATATTTCAAAATGGAATTCATTTTTGAATTCGTAATATCGAAATTATGAAAAGTTTAATTTTTTGTAATTTTCTGAGAACTTCTAATTTTTTATGAATAGTGAAAAATACTTAAAACAACTTTTCTAATCAAAATAATTTATAGTGATAAGTTATAATACTGAGTGGTTTTAAAGAAAAATTAGAATATATTTTTACCATTTTATCCAATGGTTTTCATTAGAATTAATTTAACTTTGAAATTGGACATAAACAATTGTCAATCTTTTGATATATATATTGTTTCTTAAAAACACGCTATTTGTTGTGACAGCGGGAATTAATTATAAAATTAATTAATGCAATTCATATGTTTGGAATTTTATAAAATAGGTATCATTTTTAAATTCAGAATATCAATTATAGCTTAGGGTTAAATTTTGGCATTGTTCTGAAAAACATCAATTTTTGATGAATAGTGAAACCACTAAGTGGTAGTTAAATAACTGATTTTTCGTTTAAATGGAATATTACCACTTCTGTGATTTGATTTTCAAAAATCCGACATACATGGTTGTAATTAGGATGTAAAATGTGGTTCAATGGGATTAAAATTATTTTTTTGGTGAATAGTAACTTTTAAGTTTAATTAATCGCGATTAGAGGTAATTATTGAAATTTAAGGTAAAAATGATATTATAAAAATATGGAATGACCTTTAAACTTGTCCAACCACTATTGGATGTGTCATGGCCGACCAATACAATCCATGGGTCAACTTGGGGACCCCATGGAGCCACTTTGGTAGGAAAAGGACATAAATAACTTTTTATTTAATGTTAAAATAAAAATGTCACAAACAAGAGTTGTTTTACTAAAACAATTTTTAAATGGAGTTATACAAGCCATATTTTTGACTATAAATGTTCATTATAAAGATAAAAAGATTTCCTAAATAATGATATTTTTTTATTATTTTTAGACATTAAATAAATTAAATTATTTATGACACCATGATGATGCAGCGATTACCTCATTATTTAACGATTTAAATAAAATGAAAAGAAAATGTAAAATTCAAGGCCTACACTTGTCCAAACCCTATTGGATGGGTACATTTAGAACCCTTATCACCTTATCCTAGAATTATATAAGTGTGGGACCTTTAAAATCCGAAACTCATTATATAATAAAGTAACATTTCATTACATTCCAAGAGTGCCCCTCCTCTCCACTTATAAAAGGCCCCCACCACTACCACCTTACTCATGCTTTAAAATCATTTTGGCTCATCCAACTTCTGCCCAAATACTCTCCCAACTTCCCTCCCTTACTTCCAGAAGCATCATTTTGGGCAGAAGTCTTACCAAGGAAGCCTTTGGATCAAATCAAAAAGAGTTACCTGATTTTAAGGTAATGTCTTCACTTATGTTATTTTGTTTTATTTTTCTTATCCAACCCCTAAAATATTTTTCTTCATTTATTTTGTAACACCAGTATCCTCAATATACTAGGATGTTTTTATAAGAAGTATTCTAGCTACACTTACACACACCTACATCTAATGGTTAAAGAACATATTGTTTCTGTGGATGGTGAATTTCTGCCTCACGAAATGATGATTGTTCAACACTCATATAACACCTTCAAAGGTGGATTTTAAGATGTCACTCTATTTATAAATGATATATAATATGTTTATGTTTTACTTAAGGTTCTGTATTTTTCATTTATGGCATACCTTTATTGTTTCCATTATGGGTAAACGCGATATTTTCATTTTAGGAAGTGCGGACTACCGCCCCCTCAAAGTGATTTGAATCGTTAATACCATATGTGGGATATATAATGGACGGAGTAAATGATATTATATATGATATTATACTGGAATTATAATATAACTTTATATCATTATGATGAAAGTAGCGTTCATGCGTACATACGGCTTACCGACTCCATGAACGGTGCATTTCATTTCTTACCTCTAAACGTTATGGAATATTATAAATGCATGTATATACTGGATATATATTAGATATATGATATCTATATCATGAATATAATTCTGGATATAATGGATATATCACCACATGAACAACTTTTAATTATAAGAATTTTATTTTTGACTCAAGTACCTAAGATCGAAAAAATGACCGTTATTAACTTAAATAATTACATAATGTACATAACATGGTAATAAGTGATATAAAATGGGTAATGAACTTGAAAAACATTCTTAATCAATTATAAATTAACTCTAGTTTATTATTTAGGAGGTTAAAGAATGGTCGAGTCAAGACTGGATGGAAGGTAAGGGAACTTCTTAACCCAATTCCCATTGTTTGGGTTAATCTCCTACTTTCAAATTATGTCATGATATTATTATGTCCTATCTTGTATTTATACTTTATTTATGTGTACATATAGTGAATACACATAATAGATATATTTTATTTAAAAATAATCTTTTTAAGGGACTTCGTCTCAATCTCCATTCATTGAGGCATTTTTTGTTTTATACACATATTTCTTTTATACGGTGTATAAACCCCTTTGACTTTTATGTTTTTTCAAAACGAATATTTTTATATGAAGTGTTTTACTAAAAGACAAAATGGAATTTTTTTCTTGTCATACGTATGCGGCGACAATGACTTCTCCGTCGCCGTGACCATTATTTGAGTTTCAGCTTTCTCTACAAGCCATAACTTTTTTTAAATGAAAAATAAATACCAAATTTTATTTTTCTTTTATTTTGGTATTGAAAATGGTTTTATAAGGTTTTTATTATATCAATGTGTTGTATTGATATCTTGTGATTGAAATGTGGAAATATTATGTTTCCTTTATTCACGTTTTATGTGATACGATTATGTTATGGTTAATGATATGTTTAAACCTGTTCATATGAGGAATGCATTGGACTTAATAAGTGACGGATGGGGCCCACTATAGCTCCTCGATGCAGCAGTAGGTCTCATGAGACAAACTAGTGTCTTGGCACGAGGTCTTAACAAAATCTTATTTGTGGTCTTGACACGAGGCCTTGGCTACATGGTTATGATAGTCTGGCATTATGCATTCCATCATTATGAAAGTGGTTATTGATATTGCATGTGATTATTCGACTAGTAGAATATCCATGTGAGTAAGTAAATGGCATTATTTAATTTTATTTTTTCCATATTATGGTAATGTTAAAGTTTAAAAAGGCTTTTGTCTTAGTTATAAATTGCCTTAAATGTTAATGTTTATTTTCGAAATCTTCCGCAATATTTTTATCATTACTGAGCATCTGATCCCACCCCTTTCAATGTTTTAATATTTTCCAGGATGTGAAGAAGTATTCTATGAATGACCTGTAGGGATAGTCAGAAAGGGATATGAGTGTGGACTATGAAGACCATGTTATTGTAGTTTTTTTTACTTTATGATGTAATGAAAGACTTATGAATATATCTAGTGTTTCCAAGGCTAATAAACTAATCGGTCTTTCGAGACTTGATCATTTGTGATCATTCCAATGTTACGAAGTAATGCACCGACTCTTGGTAGTTGGGGTCGGGGCGTTACAGTTGGTATTAGAGGCAGTTTAGTACTAACCTTGGAAGCTAGATTTAGATAAAATCTTATTAAAGCACATACCCCTAAGATAGACTTTGAGGATTAGTATAGAAGATCTTCCTAGAATTTTGGTATTGTAGAGATGTTGTGAGTTTTCCGTGCAATACATCCCTGTCTGGATACGAGCAGGTAGAGGCGGCTCTAGCACAGATGTACCTAGGGGTAAAACCCGAAAACACCGCTTTGAGCTAGACTCGAACGGGAACTGGTGCACGACAACGGGCCTTGCTGCACTCTTGGTTATGACACTCCCGGGGGATATGATTTGGATAATTCTCGTTTTCTTTACAAACCACTATGAAGAGTTATGAGTATATACTTCCTCAAAGAAAACATTTTTATTGATTATATCCATAAATAGTTCAATTTATGTTAAGTATCTTACAACTATGTAATTATGTATTTTGATTCATAAACTAATAGAGTTTATGCCTTTGTTTAGAAATGGCGCCTAGTGGAAGGAATGGAAACCATATCAATGCACGAACTCTGTGTAGGGATTTCCCTCCTGCTCAAGATAATTATTGTGGAGTTGGAGATACAACTGGTGCTGATCAACTTATTACCATACTGGGACAACTCACTCAGGTTATGAATAATAACCTTACTCGTATGGAGCACCCTGATCCGCAATGTGGAGGATCAATGTTAGACCGCTTCATGAGGAAAAAACCACCAAAATTTAATGGGGGTACAAATCCATTAGTAGCTGAGCAATGGATAAACTCCTTAGATGAAATATTCCATGCCTTGGGGAGTAGCGAAAGGGAGAAGGTTGTCATGGCAGTCTACCGCCTCACTGGAGATGCCGATCAGTGGTGGTCGCTGATTCAAAACACAAAGGAAGATGATGAAGTATCTAATATGGAATGGAGGGAGTTCAATGAGCCTTTCTTAGAAAAATATTTTCCTCGTGACCATCGAGCAGATATGGAAAGGCAATTTCTGAGTCTGAGCAAAAGGAGGATGAGCATGTCGCAAAGTATGAGGCCAAATTTACAAGGTTAGCGAGACATGCTGCAGATTATATAAGTAACCCAAGAAGTAATATAGATCGTTTCATTGATGGGTTAAAACCATTTCTCCTTCGATCATTAGTCTCACAAACCTTCTCGTCATACGAAGATATTGTCTCGTGTGGTATCAAGATAGAAAAGGAATTCTCTTAGTCTTATGACTTTAAAGTAAAGCAAGAAAAGAAGAGATCTTCTGATCAATCTGGAAATGGAAATAAGGGGAAGAAGGGAAGAGTTGAATATCAGTCCTACAGTAAATGTGGAAAGAAACACCTCGGTACTTGCTTGAAGGGAATGGGAGTCTGTTACAATTGTGGTGAAAAAGGCCACCAAGCTCATGATTGCAAGGGAAAGAAAGTTGATGTCAATGTGGAATGCTATAATTGTAGAGAGATGGGACATTATTCAAATGAATGTCCTAAGAATCAGCGGAACTTACCTCAGAAGGGGCCAAGGGATCAAGGCCATGCTTATGCTATCACTACTGCTGAGGTTAATGCTCTGAAAGACGTGGTGGCAGGTAATTTAATGGTTTTTTCAAGTTTAGAAAATGCATTATTTGGTTATGGATCATCACATTGTTTCATATATTCCCAGTTTTATAAGAAAATTAGATATTTCCAATTTTATTTGACAAGAGAATTGTCTGTCAAAACTTCTAAGGGAAGTATTATTGCAACAAGGTTTTGTGAATCAGTCCCCATTAGAGCACATAACTGTTCATTATCCACTGATCTCATTGTAATACCTATGATTGAGTTTGATATAATCCTCGGTATGGATTGGCTTTCGGACTATGATGCAAATATTTATTTTAAGAAGAAGGAGTTTACAATTTTTGATGATGATGATAAGGAACACCTTATTTTTAGAGCAGAATCGTCACCACCTAATTATTATTTAGATCCACCCCTAGTAGCTCAACTAAATTCAATTATTGGGGAGGAAGAGAATGAAATAACTGAGGGCGAGGGAAGTAATTATCAAATAAAGGATGTACCTATTGTGAAAGAATATGAAGATGTGTTTCCGGAAGATTTACCTGGACATCCTCCAGAACGAGAAGTTGAGTTTTCCATTGATTTAATTCCTAGATCAAGGCCTATATCAATGACCCCTTATAGGATGTCCACCGTGGAATTAGTTGAACTAAAGAAACAACTAGAGGAATTGAGTAATAATAGATTTATTTGCCCTAGTGTTTCTCCATGGGGATCCCCTGTCCTTTTTGTTAGGAAGAAAGATGGATCTATGAGGTTGTGTGTTGACTACAGGGAGATCAATGCTATAACAATAAAGAACAAGTATCCCCTACCTATCATTGATGATTTATTTGACCAGTTGCATGGAGCTCGATACTTTTCAAAGATTGACCTTCGATATGGATACCGTCAGTTGTGTGTGAAGAAGGAAGACATTCCGAAGACAGCATTTCGAACAAGGTACGGGCATTAAGAGTTTACAGTAATGCCTTTTGGATTGACTAATGCACCTTCTGTATTCATGGATCTAATGAATAGAGTTTTCATGGAATATCTAGATTATTTTTTGGTGGTATTTATTGATGACATCTTGGTGTACTCCAAAAGCTACGAAGATCATGAAAATCACTTGCGCATTATCTTGAAGACTCTTAGAAGGAATGAATTAAATGGGAAGTTTAGCAAGTGTGAATTCTGGCTTCAGGAGATTTATTTTCTTGGCCACATTGTCACTAAGGATAGAATTTCCGTTGATCCTTCTAAGACCAGGGCAATCCAAGAATGGCCAGCACCGACGAGTATAACTGAGGTACGCATCTTTATTGGTTTGGCAGGTTATTATCGACATTTTGTCCAGAATTTTCCCTGATTGGCAAACCCATTGACGAAGCTCAAACGTAAAGGGGTAAAATTTGTCTGGAAAAAAGAGTGTGAAGAATGTTTTGAAGAACTGAAGAGAATTTTAGTCAATGCTCCTATATTGACTCTACCATCAGGGAATTATGGGTTCGTTATTTATAGTGATGCATCAATGAAAGGACTTGGTTGTGTCCTTATGCAGAATGATAGGGTTATTGCCTATGCATCACGACAACTAAAAATTCATGAGAAGAACTATCTTAATAATGATCTTGAGTTAGCTGTTGTAATCGTTTCCCTGAAGATATGGAAACATTATCTCTATGGTGAAAAATGTGAGATATATACCGATCACAAGAGTTTGAAATATATTTTTCTCACAAAAAGAACTCAACATGAGGCAAAGACGATGGCTTGAACTACTCAAGGATTATGATTGCATGATACACTACCACCCAGGGAAGGCAAATAAGGTTGCAGATGCTTTGAGTAGAAAAGATCATGGAGTTTTGAACATGATGAGAGTGGAAAGGGATCCTATTTTCATGGATCTAGTAAAGATGGATATGGGAATCACCATGGAGGGTGAAACATCAAAAAATTTTCAAATGGTTTCCAAACCATCGTTACTAGAAAGGATAAAGAGTTCTCAGTCCGATGATGAAGTGTTGAAAAAGAAGATTAGAGCTGTGAATGATGGGCGGTTGTGTGACTTTGTTTATGAAGATGGAATTTTGAAATTTGGGAGGAGGCTTTGTGTTCCCGATATACCTGATTTAAAGATGGAATTGTTGGATGATTCTCATAGTTCCAATTTCTCTATACACCCTGGGAGAACTAAAATGTATAGATATTTAAAGGGAAATTTTTGGTGGGACAACATGAAAAGGTTGATTGCCGATTTTGTGTCAAAATGTATGGTTTTCCTACAAGTGAAAGCTGGAAGGCGACATCCTGGTGGAGTATTGCAACCTCTTCCCATACCTAAGTGGAAATGGGATAATATTACGAAGTAATTTGTCATGGGACTACCAAAGACCCCTAGAAGGAATGACTCAATATGGGTCATTGTTGATCGTCTCACCAAGTGAGCACATTTTCTTGATATAAGGTAAGATATTCCACTTGAACATCTAGAAAGACTATATATTAATTAAGTTGTAAGACTTCATGGAGTACCCCTTTCGATTGTCTCGAATCGTGATCACCGCTTTACATAAAGATTCTAGAAAAGTCTTCCGAAGGCCTTGGATACTGAACTTCGTTTGAGCACATCTTACCACCCTCAAACAGACGGACAATCAGAAAGAACTATTCAAACCTTAGAAGGCATGTTGAAATCATGCTCACCTGACTTTCAAGGAATGTGAGATCAATATTTACCTCTGCTAGAATTTTCCTATAACAATAGCTTCCATTCAAGTATTCGGATGACACCATATGAAGCGTTATACAGAAAGAGATGTCGCACACCAACTTTTTGGGATGACGTTGGTTAAAGAAAACTTGTAGGCCCAGAACTGGTGGAGGAAAAGAAGGAAAAGGTGAAGGTAATCCAAAACCACATCAAAGCAGCTCAAAGTCGGCAGAAGATCTATGCTGACAATCGAAGGAAGGATTTGGAGTTTTAGGTAGGAGATCATGTTTTCTTGAATATATCACCATGGAAGGGAGTTATACGTTTCGGTAAGAATGGTAAATTGAGTCCTAGGTACATCGGACCCTTCGAAATTCTAGAACGAATTGGGGTTGTAGCTTACCATTTGGCAATGCCGCCAAGTCTCTCCAAAGTTCATGATGTATTCCACATATCACTGTTGAGAAAATACATGCCTGACCCAACGCATGTACTCACCTATGAGGAATTAGAACTGGAACCCGATCTTTCTTATGGTGAAGAGCCCGCCAAGATTCTTGATACAAGAGAACAAGTGATGAGAAACCGGACGACTCGTCTGGTAAAAGTTCTATGGAGAAACCATAAGATGGAGGAGGCAACGTGGGAACCTGAGGAACATATGATGAAGAATCACCCGAGTCTTTTTATACAGTGATATTATATGAAATTTCGAGGACGACATTATTTGAATGAGGGGATAATGTAACACCCCATGCTTCCACGGTACACTTCTCTTTGAATAATAAAGCAGTGTGTGTTGTACGCAACTTCGAGTTCTAACACACACCACAACTAATCAAAGTAGCCATTATGAATAGTAATACCCAATTTTTAAAATGATAGAAATTTTATATTTCAAAAAGGACTTTATTTTTGTATTTGTAATATCAAAATTATGCAAAGTTGAATTTTTTGTAATTTTATGAGAACTTCCAATTTTTTATGAATAGTGAAAAATACTTGAAACAACTTTTTTAATCAAAATAATTTATAGTGATAAGTTATACTACTGAGTGGTTTTAAAGTATAATTAGAATATATTTTTACCATTTTATCCAATGGTGTTCATTAGAATTAATTTCACTTTGAAATTCGACATAAACAATTGTCAATGTTTTGATATATATATTGTTTCTTAAAAACACGCTATTTATTGTGACAGCGTGAATTAATTATAAAATTAATTAATGCAATTTATATGTTTGGAATTTCATAAAATAGGCATCATTTTGGAATTCAGAATATCAATTATAGCTTAGTGTGAAATTTTGGCATTGTTATGAAAAACTTCAAATTTTGATGAATAGTGAAACCACTAAGTGGTAGTTAAATAACTGATTTTTCATTTAAATGAAATATTACCACTTCTGTGATTTGATTTTCAAAAATATGACATACACGGTTGTCATTAGGAAGTAAAATTTGGTTCAATGGGATTAAAATAATTTTTTGGTGAATAGTAACTTTTAAGTTTAATTAATCACGATTAGAGGTAATTAGTGAAATTTAAGGTAAAAATGATAATATAAAAATATTGAATGACCTTTAAACTTGTCCAAACACTATTGGATATGTCATGGACGACCAATACAATCCATGGGTCAACTTGGGGACCCCATGGAGCCACTTTGGTAGGAAAAGGACATAAATAACTTTTTATTTAATGTTAAAATAAAAAGGTCACAAACAAGAGTTGTTTTACTAAAACAATTTTAAATGGGGTTATAAAAGTCATATTTTTTTCTATAAATATTCATTAGAAATATAAAAAGATTTCCTACATCATGATATTTTTTTTATAATTTTTAGACATTAAATAAATTAAATTATTTATGACACCATGATGATGCAGTGATTACCTCATTAATTAACGATTTAAATAAAATGAAATGATAATGTAAAATCCAAGGCTTACACTTGTCCAAAGCCTATTGGATGGGTAGATTTCAAACCCTTATCACCTTATCCTCGCATTATATAATTGTGGGACCTTTAAAATCCGAAACTCATTATATAATAAAATAACATTTCATTACTTTCCAAGAGTGCCCCTCCTCTCCACTTATAAAAGGCCCCCACCACTACCACCTTACTGACACTTTCAATGCCTTTTGGCTCTTCCAAACTCTGTCCAAATACTCTCCCAACATACCTCCCTTACTCCTAGAAGCCTCACTTTGGGTATAAGTCTTCCCAAGGAATCCTTTGGCTCAAATCAAAAAGAGTTACCCGATTTTAAGGTAATGTCTTCGCTTATGTTATTTTGTTTTATTTTGCTTATCCAACCCCCTAAAATATTTTTATTAATTTCTTTTGTAACAACACCAGTATCCTTAATATACTAGGATGTTTTTATAAGAAGTATTTAAGCTACACGTACACACACCTACATCTAATGGTTAAAGAACATACTGTTTCTGTGGATGGCGAATTTCTACCTCACGAAACGATGATTGTTCAAAACTCATATAACACCTTCAAAGGTGTCCATTAAGATGTCACTCTATTTATACATGATATATAATATGTTTATGTTTTACTTAAGGTTCTGTATTTTTCATTTATGGCATACCTTTATTGTTTCCATTATTGGTAAATGCGATATTTTCATTTTAGGAAGTGCGGACTACCGTCCCCTCAAAGTGATTTGAATTGTTTGTACAATATGTGGGATGTATAAAGGATGGAGTAAATGATATTATATATGATATTATACTGGAATTATAATATACCTTTATATCATTATGATGAAAGTAGCATTCATGCGTACGTACGGCTTACCATCTCCATGAACGGTGCATTTCATTTCTTACCTCTAAACGTTATGGAATATTATAAATGCATGTATATAATGGATTTATATGAGATATATGATATCTATATCATGAATATAATTATGGATATAATGGATATATCACCGCCTGAACAACTTGTAATTATATGAATTTTATTTTTGACTCAAGTACCTAAGATCGACAAAATGACCGTTATTAACTTAGATAATTACATAATGTTCATAACATAGTAATAAGTGATATAAAAGGGATAATGAATGTGAAAAATGTTCTTAATCAATTATAAATTAACTCTAGTTTATTATTCAGGAGGTTAAAGAACGGTCGAGTCAAGACAGGACGCAAGGTAAGGGAACTTCTTAACCCAATTCCCATTCTTTGGGTTAATCTCCTACTTTCAAATTATGTCATGATATTATTATGTCCTATCTTGTATTTATAATTTCTTTATGTGTAAATATAGTGAATACACATAATAGATATATTTTATTAAAAATGATCTTTTTAAGGGACTTCATCTCAATCTCCATTCATTGAGGCATATTTTGTTTTATACACATATTTCTTTTATACGGTGTATAAACCCCTTTGAATTTTATGTTTTTTCAAAACGAATATTTTTATACGAAGTGTTTTACTAAAAGAAAAAAAGGAATATTTTTCTTTTCATACGTATGTGGCGACAATGACTTCTCCGCCGTCGTGACCATTATTTGAGTTTCATCTTCCTCTACAAGCCATAACTTTTTTTAAATGAAAAATAAATACCAAGTTTTAATTTTCTTTTATTTTGGTATTGAAATTGGTTTTTATAAGGTTTTTATTATATCAATGTTTTGTATTGATATCTTGTGATTGAAATGTGGAAATATTATGTTTCCTTTATGAAAGTTTTATGTGATACGATTATGTTATGGTTTATGATATGTTTAAACCTGTTCATATGAGTAATGCATTGGACTTAATAAGTGACGGGTGTATCCCGCTATAGCTCTTCGATGCATCGATATGTCTCATGAGACAAACTAGTTTCTTGGCACGAGGCCTTGACAAAATCTTATTTGTGGTCTTGACACGAGGCCTTGGCTACGTGGTTATGATAGTCTGGCATTATGCATTCCATAATTATGAAAGTGGTTATTGATATTGCATGTGATTATTCGACTAGTAGAATATCCATGTGAGTAAGTAAATGAACTTATTTAATTTTATTTTTTTCATATTATGCTAAATTTAAAGTTTAAAAAGGCTTTTGTTTTAGTTATAAATTTCCTTAAATGTTAATGTTTATTTTCGAAAGCTTCTGCAATATTGTTATCCTTACTGAGCATCTGAGCTCACCCCTTTCAATGTTTTAATATTTTCCAGGATGTGAATAAGTATTTTATGAATGACCTACAGGGATCGTCAGAAAGGGATATGAGTGTGTACTATGAAAACCATGCTATTGTATTTTTTTTTACTTTATGATGTAATGAAAGACTTGTGAATGTATCTAGTCTTTCCAAGGCTACTAAACTAATCGGTCTGTAGAGACTTGATCATTTGTGATCATGCCAATGTTACGAAGTAATGCACCGACTCTGGGTAGCTGGGGTCGGGGCGTTACAGTTGGTATCAGAGGCAGTTTAGTACTAACCTTGGAAGCTAGATTTAGATAAAATCTGATTATAGCACATAGCCCGAAGACAGACATTGAGGATTAGTATAGAAGAACATCCTATAATTTTGGTATTCTAGAGATGCTGTGAGTTTTCCGAGCAATACATCTCTGTCTGGATACGAGCAGGTAGAGGCGGCTCTAGCATAGATGTATCTAAGGGTAAAACCCAAAAACACTGCTTTGAGCTGTGCACGACGACGAGCCTTGTTGCACTGTTGGTTACGACACTCCCGGGGGATATACATTGGATAATTCTCATTTTCTTTACAAACCACTATGAAGGGTTATGAGTATATACTTCCTCAAAAAAACATTTTTATGGATTATATCCATAAATAGTTCAATTTATGTTAAGTATATTACAAGTATGGAATTATGTATTTTGATTCATAAACTAATAGAGTTTATGCCATTGTTTAGAAATGGCACCTAGTGGAAGGAATGGAAACCATATCAATGCACGCACTCCGTGTAAGGATTTCCCTCCTGCCCAAGATAATTATTGTGGAGCTAGAGATACAACTAGTGCTGATCAACTTATTACCATACTGGGACAACTCACTCAGGTTATGAATAATAACCTTACTCTTATGGAGCACCCTGATCCGCAACGTGGAGGATCAATGTTAGACCGCTTCATGAGGAAAAAACCACCAAAATTTAATGGGGGTACAAATCCATTAGTATCTGAGCAATAGATAAACTCCTTGGAGAAAATATTCCATGCCTTGGGGAGTAGAAAAAGGGAGAAGGGTGTCATGGCAGTCTACCGCCTCACTGGAGATGCCGATCAGTGGTGGTCGTTGATTCAAAACACAAAGGAAGATGATGAAGTATCGAATATGGAATGGAGGGAGTTCAAAGAGATTTTCTTAGAAAAATATTTTCCTCGTGACCATCGAGCAGATATGGAAAGGCAATTTCTGAGTCTGAGACAAAAGGAGGATGAGCATTTCGCAAAGTATGAGGATAACTTTACAAGGTTAGCGAGACATGCTGCAGATTATATAAGTAACCCAAGAAGTAAGATTGATCGTTTCTTTGATGGGTTAAAACCATTTCTCCATCGAGAATTAGTCTCACAATCCTTCTCATCATATGAAGATATTGTCTCGTGTGGTATCAAGACGGAAAAGGAATTCTCTAAGTCTTATGACTTTAAATCAAAGCAAGAAAAGAAGAGATCTTCCGATCAATCTGGAAATGGAATAAGGGGAAAAGGGAAGAGTTGAATATTAGTCCTGCAGTAAATGTGGAAAGAAACACCCCGGTACTTGCTTGAAGGGAATGTGAGTCTGTTATAATTGTGGTGAAAAAGGCCACCAAGCTCATGATTGCAAGGGAATAAAAGTTTCTGTCAATGTGGAATGCTATAATTGTAGAGAGATGGGACATTATTCAAATGAATGTCCTAAGAATTAGGGGAACTTACCTCAGAAGAGGCCAAGGGATCAAGGCCATGCTTATGCTATCACTACTGCTGAGGTTGAAGCTCCAAAAGACGTGGTGGCAGGTAATTTAATGGTTTCCTCAAGTTTAGAAAATGCATTATTTGATTATGGATCATCACATTGTTTCATATATTCCCAGTTTTCTATGAAAATTAGATATTTCCAATTTTATTTAACAAGAGAATTGTCAGTCAAAACTCTTAAGGGAAGTATTATTGCAACAAGGTTTTGTGAATCAGTCCCCATTAGAGCACATAACTATTCATTATCCTCTGATCTCATTGTCATACCTATGATTGAGTTTGATATAATCCTTGGTATGGATTGGCTTTCGGACTATGATGAAAAGATTTATTGTAAGAAGAAGTAGGTTACGATTTTTGATGATGACGATAAAGAACACCTTATTTTTAGAGCAGAATCATCACCACCTAATTATTATTTAGATCCACCCCCAGTAGCTCAACTAAATTCAATTATTGGGGAGGAATAAAATGAAATAACTGAGGGCGAGGGAAGTAATGTTCAAATAAAGGATGTACCTATTGTGAAAGAATATGAAGATGTGTTTCTGGAAGATTTTCCTGGACATCCACCATAACGAGAAGTTGAGTTTTCCATTGATTTAATTCCTGGATCAAGGCCTATATCAATGACCCCTTATAGGATGGACACCGTGGAATTAGTTGAACTAAAGAAACAACTAGAGGAATTTATTAATAAGTTATTTATTCGCCCAAGTGTTTCTCCATGGGGAGCCCCTGTCCTTTTTGTTAAGAAGAAAGATGGATCTATGAGGTTTTGTGTTGACTACAGGGAGATCAATGCTATAACAATACAGAACAAGTATCCCCTACCTCACATTGATGATTTATTTGACCAATTGCATGGATCTCAATACTTTTCAAAGATTGACCTTCGATCTGGATACCATCAGTTGTGTGTGAAGAAGGAAGACATTCCAAAGACAGCATTTCGAACAAGGTATGGGCATTATGAGTTTACAGTAATGCCTTTTGGATTGACTAATGAACCTTCTTTATTCATGGATCTAATGAATAGAGTTTTCAAGGAATATCAAAATGATTTTTTGGTGGTATTTATTGATGAAATCTTGGTGTACTCCAAAAGCTACGAAGATCATGAAAATCACTTGCGCATTATCTTGAAGACTCTTAGAAGGCCTGAATTATATGGGAGGTTTAGCAAGTGTGAATTCTGTCTTCAGGAGATTTATTTTCTTGGACACATTGTCTCTAATGATGGAATTTACATTTATCCTTCTAAGACCAAGGAAATTCAAGAATGGCCAGCACCGACGAGTATAACTGAGGTACGCAGCTTTATTGGTTTGGCAGGTTATTATCGACGTTTTTTCCAGAATTTTGCCGGATTGGATAACTCATTGTCGAAGCTCACACGTAAAGGGGTTAAATTTGTCTGTAAAAAAGCATGTGAAGAATGTTTTCAAGAACTTAAGAGATGTTTAGTCAATGCTCCTATATTTAATCTACCATCAGGGAATGATGGGTTCGTTATTTATAGTGATGCATCAATGAAAGGACTTGGTTGTGTCCTTATCCAGAATGACAGGGTTATTTCCTATGCATCACGACAGCTAAAAATTCATGAGCAGAACTATCCTACTCATGATCTCGAGTTAGCTGCTGTAATCTTTTCCTTGAATATATGGAGACATTATCTCTATGGTGAAAAATGTGAGATATATACCGATCACAAGAGTTTGAAATATATTTTCTCACAAAAAGAACTCAACATGAGGCAAAGATGATTGATTGAACTACTCAAGGATTATGATTCCACGATACACTACCACCCAGGGAAGGAAAATAAGGTTGCAGATGCTTTGAGTAGAAAAGGTCATGGAGTTTTGAACATGATGAGAGTGGAAAGGGATCCTATTTTCCTGGATCTAGTAAAGATGGATATGGGAATCACCATAGAGGGTGAAACATCAAAACATTTTCACATGGTTTCCAAAACATCTTTACTAGAAAAGATAAACAGTTCTCATTCTGATGATGAAGTGTTGAAAAAGAAGATTAAAGCTGTGAATGATTGGTGGTTGAGTGACTTTTTTTATGAAGATAGAATTTTGAAATTTGGGAGGAGACTTTGTGTTCCCGATATACCTGATTTAAAGATGGAATTGTTGGATGATGCTCATAGTTCCAATTTCTCTATACACTCTGGCAGAACTAAAATGTATAGAGATTTAAAGGGATACTTTTTGTGGGACAATATGAAAAGGGAGATTGCCGATTTTGTGTCAATATGTATGGTTTTCCAACAAGTGAAAGTTGGAAGGCAACATCCTGGTGGAGTATTGCAACCTCTTCCCATACCTGAGTGGAAATGGGATAATATTACGATGGAATTTTTCATGGGACTACCGAAGACCCCTAGAAGGAATGACGCAATATGGGTCATTGTTGATCGTCTCACCAAGACAGCACATTTTCTTGATATAAGGGAAGATCTGCCACTTGAACGTCTAGCAAGACTATATATTAATGACATTGTAAGACTTCATGGAGTACCCATGTCGATTGTCTCGGATCGTGATCACTGCTTTACACCAAGATTCTGGAATAGTCATCAGAAGGCCTTGGATATTGAACTTCGTTTGAGCACTGCTTACCACCCTCAAACAGATGGACAATTAGAAAGAACTATTCAAACCTTAGAAGACATGTTGAGATCATGCTCACTTGACTTTCAAGGAATGTGGGATCAATATTTACCTATGCTAGAATTTTCCTATAACAATAGCTTCCATTCAAATATTCAGATGGCACCATATGAAGCGTTATACGGAAAGAGATGTCGCACACCAACCTGTTGAAATGACGTTAGTGAAAGAAAACTTGTAGGCCCAGAACTGGTGGAGGAAACAATGGAAAAGATGAAGGTAATCCAAAACCACATCATAGCAGCTCAAAGTAGGCAGAGGATCTATTCTGACAATCGAAGGAAGGATTTGGAGTTTTAGGCAGGAGATCATGTTTTCTTAAATGTATCACCATGGAAGCGAGTTATACATTTTGGTAAGAAGGGTAAATTGAGTCCCAGGTACATCAGACCCTTCGAAATTCTAGAACGAATTGGGGTTGTAGCTTACCATTTGGCAATGCCGCCAAGTCTCTCCAAAGTTCATGATGTATTCCACGTATCACTGTTGAGAAAATACATGCCCGACCCAACGCATGTACTCACCTATGAGGAATTAGAACTAGAACCCGATCTGTCTTATGGTGAAGAGCATGTCAGGATTCTTGATAAAAGTGAACAAGTGCTGAGAAACCAGACGACTCGTCTGGTAAAAGTTCTATGGAGAAACCATAAGAGAGAGGACGCAACGTGGGAACCCAAGGAACATATGATGAAGAATCACCCGAGTCTTTTTATACAGTGATATTATATGAAATTTTGAGGATAAAATTATTTGAAGGAGGGGAGAATGTAACACCCCAAGCTTCCACGGTACACTTCTCTTTGAATAATAGAGTAGCGTGTGTTGTATGCAACTTCGAGTTCTAACACACACCACAACTAATCAAAGTAGCCGTTATGAATAGTAATTCCAACTTTTTAAAATTATAGAAATTTTATATTTCAAAATGGACTTCATTTTTGTATTTGTAATATCGAAATTATCCAAAGATGAATTTTTTGTAATTTTCTGAGAACATCCAATTTTTTATGAATAGTGAAAAATACTTAAAAAATTTTTTTAATCAAAATAATTTATAGTGATAAGTTATACTATTGAGTGGTTTTAAAGTATAATTAGAATATATTTTTACCATTTTATCCAATGTTGTTCATTAAAATTAATTTCACTTTGAAATTGGACATAATCAATTGTCAATCTTTTGATATATATATTGTTTCTTAAAAACACGCTATTTGTTGTGACAGCGGGAATTAAGTATAAAATTAATTAATGCAATTTATATTTTTTTAATTTCATAAAATAGGCATCATTTTTGAATTCGGAATATCAATTATAGCTTATGGTGAAATTTTGGCATTGTTATGAAAAACTTCAATTTTTGATGAATAGTGAAACCACTAAGTGGTAGTTAAATAACTGATTTTTCGTTTAAATGAAATATTACCACTTCTGTGATTTGATTTTCAAAAATCTGACATACATGGTTGTCATCAGAAATTAAAATGTGGTTCAATGGGAATAAAATAATTTTTTGGTGAATAGTAACTTTTAAGTTTAATTAATCGCGATTAGAGGTAGTTAGTGATATTTAAGGTAAAAATGATAATATAAAAATATATAATGCCCTTTACACTTGTCCAACCACTATTGGATGTGTCATGGCCGACCAATACAATCCATGGGTCAACTTGGGGACCCCATGGAGCCACTTTGGTAGGAAAAGGACATAAATAACTTTTTATTTAATGTTAACATAAAAATGTCACAAACAAGAGTTGTTTTACTAAAAAAATTAAATGGGGTTATACAAGTCATATTTTTGACTATAAATATTCATTATAAATATAAATATATTTAATACATCATGATATTTTTTTATAATTTTTAGACATTAAATAAATTAAATTATTTGTGACACCATGATGATGCAGCGATTACCTCATTAATTAACGATTTAAATAAAATGAAATGATAATGTAAAATCCAAGGCTTACACTTGTACAAAGCCTATTGGATGGGTAGATATTGAACCCTAATAACCATAGCCTCTAATTATATAAGCGTGGGACCTTTAAAATCCTAAACTCATTATATAATAAAGTAACATTTCATTACTTTCCAAGAGTGCCCCTCCTCTCCACTTATAAATGGCCCCCACAACTACCACCTTACTCACACTTTCAAAGCCTTTTGGCTCGGCCAACCTCTGCCCAAATACTCCCCCAACATCCCTCCCTTACTCATACAAGCATCACTTTGGGTAGAAGTCTTCCCAAGGAAGCCTTTGACTCAAATCAAAAAGAGTTACCCGATTTTAAGGTAATGTCTTCGCTTATGTTATTTTGTTTTATTTTGCATATCCAACCCCCTAAAATATTTTTCTTGATTTCTTTTGTAACAACAACAGTATCCTCAATATACTAGGATGTTGTTATAAGATGTATTTGATCTACACTTACACACACCTACATCTAATGGTTAAAGAACATACTATTTTTGTGGATGGCGAATTTCTGCCTCACGAAACGATGATTGTTCAACACTCATATAACACCTTCAAAGGTGGCCATTAAGATGTCACTCTATTTATAATTGATATATAATATGTTTATGTTTTACTTAATGTTCTGTATTTTTCATTTATGGCATACCTTTATTGTTTCCATTATGGGTAAACGCGATATTTTTATTTTAGGAAGTGCGGACTACTGTCCCCTCAAAGTGATTTGAATTGTTAATACCATATGTGGGATGTATAAAGGATGGAGTAAATTATATTATATATGATATTATACTGGAATTATAAAATACCTTTATATCATTATGATGAATGTAGCGTTCATGCGTACGTACGGCTTACCGTCTCCATGAACGGTGCATTTCATTTCTTACCTCTAAACGTTATAGAATATTATAAATGCATGTATATACTGGATATATATGAGATATATGATATCAATATCATGAATATAATTATGGATATAAATTATATATCACCACATGAACAACTTGTAATTATAATAATTTTATTTTTGACTGAATTACCTTAGATCGACAAAATGACCGTTATTAACTTAAATAATTACATAATGTTCATAACATGGTAATAAGTGATATAAAAGGGATAATGAACTTGAAAAATGTTCTTAATCAATTATAAATTAACTCTAGTTTATTATTCAGGAGGTTAAAGAACGGTCGAGTCAAGACAGGACGCAAGGTAAGGGAACTTCTTAACCCAATTCCCATTCTTTGGGTTAATCTCCTACTTTCAAATTATGTCATGATATTATTATTTCCTATCCTGTATTTATAATTTCTTTATGTGTACATATAGTGAATACACATAATAGATATATTTAATTTAAAAATGATCTTTTTAAGGGACTTCGTCTCAATCTCCATTCATTGAGGCATATTTTGTTTTATACACATATTTCTTTTATACGGTGTATAAACCCCTTTGACTTTTATGTTTTCTCAAAACGAATCTTTTTATATGAAGTGTTTTACTAAAAGACAAAAAATAATGTTTTTCTTGTCATACGTATGCGGCGACAACGACTTCTCTACCGCCGTGACCATTATTTGAGTTTCGACTTCCTTTAGAAGACATAACTTTTTCTAAATGAAAAATATATACCAAGTTTTAATTTTCTTTTATTTTGGTATTGAAAATGGTTTTGATAAGGTTTCTATTATATCAATGTGTTGTATTGATATCTTGTGATTGAAATGTGGAAATATTATGTTTCCTTTATGCATGTTTTATGTGATACGATTATGTTATGGTTTATGATATGTTTAAACCTGTTCATATGATGAATGCATTGGACTTAATAAGTGACGGGTGGAGCCCGCTATAGCTCCTCGATGCATCGGTAGGTCTCATGAGACAAACTAGTATCTTGGAACGAGGCCTTGAAAAAATCTTATTTGTGGTCTTGGCACGAGGCCTTGGCTACGTGGTTATGATATTTTGGTATTATACATTCCATTATTATGAAAGTGGTTATTGATATTGCATGTGATTATTCGACTAGTAGAATATCCATGTGAGTAAGTAAATGGCATTATTTAATTTTATTTTTGCCATATTATGCTAAAGTTAAAGTTTAAAAAGTATTTTGTTTTAGATATACATTGCCTTAAATCTTAATGTTTATTTTCGAAAGCTTCTGCAATATTGTTATCCTTACTGAGCATCTGATCTCACCCCTTTCAATGTTTTATTATTTTCTAGGATGTGAATAAGTATTTTATGAATGACCTGCAGGGAGAGTCAGAAAGGTATATGAGTGTGGACTATGAAGACCATGTTATTGTAGTTTTTTTTTACTTTATGATGTAATGAAAGACTTATGAATGTATCTAGTGTTTCCAAGGCTACTGAACTAATCGGTCTTTCGAGACTTGATCATTTGCGACCATGCCAATTTTACGAAGTAATGCACCAACTCTGGGTAGCTGGGGTCGGGGCGTTTCATGATATCTTCAAGTAACGGTTCCATTTTCCACACTTTGGTACTAAAAATTATTTGGATAATATTTTTAAGAAAATATGACTTTATTTATCTCTTTGGTCAAAAATCTATTTCCTTCCAAAACAATGTTTTATAAATATGTTTTCAAAAATATTTTATTACTATATGATGATTTATAAAAGTTGTATTTACCCATTTTATAATTTTTACTATAAAACTTAAAGGAATTTTCATGTATTTATTCAAATAATGTATCGTTGTATTTTACTGAAAAGAGGAAATGAATATTAATTTTAACATGTACAACATGAATGGAATTTTGAAAAGTCATGACCAAAAATTTCATCAAAGCATAATTTATAATTTTTCATGTCTATTTTCAAATAATTTTTTTTTCCATATTTGTTCTATTTTGAATTTCATTTTTCAAATAAAAGAGGATATTTTCTTCAATAAATGTTTTAATTTATCTTTAAAAATTATTTTTTATCACAGATAAAGTATGTTGGTGTTACTTATGTCTTACTGGGGATAAGATCCAAAGATACCTATCATATAAATTCTATGAATTTTTAATTATTTGATGGAATGATTTTTATGAAACATGTTTCTCTTTCATAGGTTTTACCATAAAGAAATTATTATGAAACCCACTTCTTTTCATGGGTTATTATATGATGAAATAATTATGAAACCTATCTCTTTTCCATAGGTTATGATATGTTAAAATTTTTATAATAAAAATATAATTTCGTGCATGATGATATGATGAATTATTATGATCTTTCGGTACACATAAATATAGTTTTCATTTTGTGATGGATGCGACCGACATCTCCCTCTAATTCATTGGGTAATGATTTATATATCTTGAGATATAAAGGGCTAGAATGGGTAGTGAACCCAATTTAGTAAGATTGGTCCAGAATGGGAAGTGAATCCAGTTTAATAATACAAGTATAGAATAGATATTGAAATTGGTTTAGTATATGAATTTTCCACTATGATGGTTTTTTCATTGATCCATGACTAATATGGATGTGATTTTATATGGTTATGTGTATGCCAAAATTTACATATCTTATGCCAATTTTATGCGCTTATAGATCTTTTTCTTTGACACCCTTTTGATTCATGTATTATGAGATTACATTCCTTATTCCATATATTAAGAGTATGATCTTTAATATGTAGGTTATAATATTTAAATTTTAGGATCATGTTATCATACTTTTATCTTAATGTTATGATTTTGTATCCCACTTGTTTATCCTTAATGAGTATTTATTGTCAGCCATTAGTATGTTTCATTTACACTAGTCATGAAGATATGTATTATTTGTGATTTTTCTAAGAGTGGTTATAATTTTAAAGAATGTATTAAGAGATGAATTAGCTCAATTATAGAGCATTTTTTTTTTCATGCTTTTATATGCCCTAAACCATTATGATCCTCAGTCTTGTATTTATGTAATGTAATTAATATTCATTTAATATTATGTAATAGATATGTATGATAAGTTTGGGTTGCTATATTTGGTATCAAAGGAAAGTTTTATATTACCTTTGGAAACTATGATGATAAAATCTTAGTGATATCCTTAAGGACATGTCTAAGGATAAGTCTAAGGATGACTCAATGTATAGAAAAATGTCCTGGAATATTGGTAAAACATAGAGAGAGTGGTTTCCTAAAAATGTATACCTATCTAAAAAATAAATGTGGATGTGTATCTGGAATAGATGCACCTGGGGATAACCACTTTGAAATCACTATATTGAGATATACTTTCAATCAAGAACTGTTTCATGAAAATGGCCTATGCTACATACTCGATTTGAAATTCTCAAGGGATATGCTCTGTAAGTTAAAAAATACATTATGATCCATCATGAAGGATTTAAATACAATATAATTATGAATGGACTAGATTAAACCTAAGGTGTCATAGATTAAAAATAAGGTTTCTTGATTTAGACATTGTATAAGTGGTTTTCATGATTATGTGGTTCAAAACTATGATTATTGTTTCTTAATAAATTATTTTGGTTTTATTCAATGGGAGGAACCCAAATTAACCATGTTAAAGATGATTGTGATAGACAATGAAATGATTATCTTCTAAAGCATCCAATGTTATGGGATCTATAATGAAAAATATCATTGTTATGATCACAGAAATTTCTCAAGTTATGAATCATGTGAGAATTCAAAATTGAAAAATGAGTGAAAATAATTCTATTGAGTCCTTCATGAGGTAACTTCCACCTTAAATAGTTGGGTCTTTTAATCCAATATTTTTTGAATAATGGATCAGTAAAAACGAAAATATATTTTCCATTATCCAGTGTTCGGAACATGAAAATGTCATTTTGATTGTCTACTATTTGGAAGGTGAAGCAGAGCAATGGTTTAATATTATCAATAATATGAAGAAACGGGATGAAATTGACTATATAGTTTGGTAAAATTTCATGAAATTACTTTTTTAACAAGTACATTTATCGTATTCTTCATAAAAATATGGAGATCGAGTTCCTTGAGATAAAGCAAAAGGATAATGAATTTGTTGGTACCTATGAGGAAAATTCTTCCAGACTTGTATGGTATGCTTCAGGTATTATCATCTAACCTAAAATTAATGTTAATAAATTCTTCAATGGATTAAAACTGATTCTCTAAAGGGAATTTTACACAAGAGACTTCAATATCTATAGAGATATTGTTCGATGTGCTATCAAGGTGGAAATGGATGTTGGGGTTACATATCACTGTCATGGTTTTGAAAAGAAAAGGAAGGTTAAGTTCAATGGAAAATATTGGAACCATTAAAAGAATAATATAATATTTCCTTATGCTCACTATGTGGGAAGAAACATTGATTATATTTCCTTAAGAGGACTTGTAAATATTTTAAGTGTGTAAGGGAAGGTCATTGGGAAATTTATTTCCAAAGTGATGGATAGAAGTCTACTAATGTTGAAAATTGAGATAAAGATATACATAATCCACCACCCACACTTCAATGATTCAAGTGTAAGGTGAATGTGAATTATGCTAACCAGTTCCCAAACCTGAGGGGTAATGATGCCGATCAACGTTAGCAACCACTTAAGCCGATGAACACCGAGAAATCTCATGAGATCGCTATTTCTGATAAATGTTGAAATAAAAATGTAGAGGAAGGTACACATACCATCCAATATATAACTTATAATGTATTATTTGACAATAGATATACTCATTATTGCATATATAAATAAGTTTATATGGGTTACTTCCTATAAATATTTTCATTATTATTATGGTTGAATTTGATTTCATCTTATTCGTTTATTGGATTTCTAAGCACCAATCCCACAAAAATATTTAAGGAATGGATTTTGTGTTTGATATTCCAAACCAACCTATGATCTTTTATCCATGTGACAATAATTATGAGGCTCTAATGGATATTACATCCATTTTATGTTCCTTAATTCCATTCTAGAAGGGATGTTTATCTCATATGGCTTGGTATAATCTTGAATATGCTGATATTCCTATTGTGTGGGAATTTTTTGATGTCTTTCTAATAGAGTTTCTATGTATTCCCCCAAAACATGCAGTTTGGATCTCAATGGAACTCATACATGGTTCAACAAAAATTTCATAGATGACCTATAGAATGGACCCACTTCAGTTATATGAATTGAATAATATACTCTAGTAAAACCTTGAAAAGGGATTCATTTATCCAAGTGTGTTAAATTGGGGTTCACTAGATTTTAAAAAAAAATAAAGATAAATCAATGTAACACTACATTGAATATCAACACCTAAACAAGATCACAATTAATAACAAGTATCATTTCTCCATATTTATGACTTGTTTGAACAAATGCATAGAGATCATTACTTTTCTAATATCGAAATTTATTCTGAATATCATCAATTGAGGGTCAAAGAGGATATACACAAGACAATGTTTTTTACAAGTTATAGACACTAAGAATATATACTGATGCATTTCAGTATTACTAATTCCATTTCTATCTTCATGGATATAATGAATTGATTATTTAGATATTACATTGATTAGTCTATCATAGTCTTTATAGATTATATTCTTATATACTCAAAGAGTAAGTCAGAGCATGAAGACCACCTCGGAATTGTACTGAATACCCTAAAGAGAAACTATATGAAAATATTACAAAGTGTGAATCTTGGATACAATAGGTTTCATATTTTGGTCATATAATCTAAATAGAGTGTATATAAGTTTATCCATAAAAGACAGAAGCAATTGAATGTTGGATTAGACCGACTATAGTGATTGAGATCCATAGTATTCTTCATTAAGTAGAATATTATTGATAGTTTTTTGAGAAATTTTCATGACTATCTCATCCTATGACCAAGTTATCTTAGAAGGAATCCAGGTTACTTTGAGAAGATGAATATGAGTAAAATTTAAAGGAACTAAAGAGAATATTAGTCAGCACACCCATGATTATATTACAATTTAGTGAAAACGGATTTTAAATCTATAGTAATGCATCCAAGAAGGGATAAGGATGTATTCTTATGAATAATAAAATGGTAATAGCATATGCCTCACATCAATTGATGATTCATGATAAAAATTACCCATACCATGATTTGGATTTAGTTATAGTAATTTTTTTATTAAATATATAGAGGAATTAGCTTTATGAGTAAACGTTTGATATATATACTGATAACAAATGGTTAAACTATATATTCACACATAAGTACTTGAATATTATAGAGACCCGAAGCTTAACGTACATGGACATTACATTACATTTGCGGAATACTTAGTACATAACAAAAACACACACATAAGGACCGTAATGGTTTAGTGTCTTTGGAAACATGGAATATAATCTTCTAATTGTGGTGAAATATCTTCAATATCTCCCATAAAGATCTTCCCATTGTTTTTCTTACCTAAAACATTTCTTTATACAGTAGGGAAAAGAAAAAAAAATGGTGAGATCAAATGATCAGTAAGGGTAAATGAAAGAAATATCAATCACATCATATTCATAAGAACATAACAATTTGGAAATATTAACCTGAAAAAGAGATCATAATATCATAACATGGGATAAATAATATTAGTGAAATGTAATCCTAATAATCATAACATAAAACATGAAACTTTGTGGCATAAACACATAATCATAGAAAATCATTTCTTATCAGTCAAGACCCATTGCCAAGACTGTCTTAGTGGACAAATTCCATTTCTGAACCGAGTTCACTCCTCGTTTCAGTCCTGTTTCACTGAACCGGTTTAACCTGTCGTTCCAGCCATGTCTATCTCATGACATATAAAATCTTTACCCAATGAATTGGAGGGAGATATAGGTCCCACCCATCTCATAATGATACCATTCTTATGTGTGCCACAAAATTTATAAACCATACATCATAGCATAACCCTTGTAATAAAAATGGGATTCTTAAACATCACGACATCGTAAAACAATTCATATAAGATAAAGTAATTCATAAAAATAATTCCATAACAACATAATCAAATCAATGTAATAATAGGGATTGAAATAGAACCCTTTATTATCTTAGATGGAAAATAATTTTGACAAAATACTTGAACTCCATTCTTGAAGAAAACATCCTTTCTACTTCAAAAACACTTTTCATTTTTTAACATGTCATACAATTCTAAACTAAAAGAAGTTGGTTAAAAATAAACTTGAAAACTTGTAAAGGAATATTCTTAGAAATAATGTTTTAAAAATCCATTCATTCCGTATAAGTTGAAAAACATTCTTCTTGTACTTATGTCAGAAAAGTCAAAATGTACCTCGTACGAAAAATGACAAAAGATTCCTTTCATATCTATTATTAAAAACTCACCAAAGGGTAAACTTGGATTTAAACAATTGTAGGAGTATGGAAAAAATATTACATATTGAGGAAACATGGATGTGGATGATAAAATACACCCCAGTAAATACCAAAGTATAAACAATCACAGATAAAATGAGATTGTGATATTTTCCCTTACCTTAGGTCCGATTTGCTTCGTAAGTGTCCGAACCTCCTGTATAATGATTTAAATAATGTCATTGACTTATTCAAGAATCATATTCATTGTTATGATATCATATATGGTTCACTTATGACTTTATTTTACCCGTTCTTTTTTAAATTCCATGTTAAAGAGCGTTTTGGGTAAAATCGTTTAATTTGTCGTCCGTGTTTTGACTTGTAATTATTTATATGATTACTTAGATCATGATTACTTAATTCCATTATATAAAAAATGATTTATATATAATATATATTCAGAAGATACATATATATATTAGATCCGTAAATGGAAAGAAATACACCGTTCATGGAGACGGTAGGTCGTACGTACGCATGAACGCTATTTTCGTTTCCTTATTGAGTTCAATGGAATTAAGTAGATGACATACACATAAATACAGTATCATTATTATGTCATATATTTCATGATTACTTATCATATATACTTTATAATCATTCATGAATAGTTAACGTGGAGAATGAATCTCATCGCGTCGTGGAGACGGTAGTCCGTACGTACGCACGAACGATGATATCGTTCTCATGATCGTGTAATTATATTGGAGTGTATGTATACTATTTCAGAATCAATATCAATTTAAAATAATCATATATAGTTATTATTTACACCATTATACCCATCCAAGTAAGGTGGTGGTGGAAAATAGATTACACCATGGCGTGGAGACGGTATTCCATACGTACACACGCGCGGTGATTTCGTTTTCCGTAGGATGTAAAGATGGTGAAATAGGGTTGTTTCATACTTATAATAACATATAAGTATATGATTGATACTGATGTTATTACTTCATAATGAAAAAACCTATGAAGAAGAAGTGGAAGAAGAAATAAAGTTGAAATAATTGGTAATGGACATTAACTCTTCTTTGAAGCGCCTCTTTGAGATCTCCTTTTAGGGAACTAAAATTGGTCTTTGAAGAAGACCAGGACCTCTAGGATGTTTCTAGGGAAGTGGAGAGGAGAAATTTCCAGGTGTTGGCCGAGCTTGAAGGCTTAATGTTGTGTGAGGAAGAGAGGGAGGAGGTGCCCTTTTATAAGGGAGGAGAGGGGATCTTTTGGAAAAACTAAAAATATTATTTTATTATAAAGCCAAATTCGGTTTTAAATAGCTCCAAATGGATTTATTTCGAATCTAAGGTAGGTATGGGTAGAAATAATATCATAAAATAGAATTTAAACAAGTTTAGGTTCCTATTTTGACCTTATCATTTATATTTAACTTTAAGTTAGATAATTTTACTTTTACCGTGTCTTTTTGTGTTCTTACACTATAAGGTTAATAAACTTACTATAAGAAGCCAAAAGAACCCCAAGATGTTTATTATTAATACATATAACCTTATCTAAGTCATTTGGATAAACCTTAGATTTTTAGGAATAAAATAACAATTAATAATATAATATTTGTTTTAAAAACTATTTTATGTCAATTTTGACACTATTTTGTAATTGATTTGTTGGAAAATCATAACAGAATGATTAGTTCTCAAAAATTTACTTAAATAAATAAAAACATTTCATATTAACCTATAAAATTAATGGCGTTCATAAAAAGTCTCAAATTACATTTTTTTGGGTATTTTTAACATCAATTATGTCAATATTTCATTAATAAGATAATTACTACATCATCTTTGTGTCATAAAAAAAATAAATTATTTAATGTCTAAAAATTACAAATAAGCTACAATTATTTAGGAAAGCTTTTTAGATTTCTAATGAATATTTATAGTCGATTTTATCTTATGTATAACACTATATTAAAAATTATCTACTTATAAAACTTTGATTTTAACTATTTTAACACTTCTTTAAATAAATTAATAATAAATGTCCTAATCGAATCCTAGTGGGCCTAAATGTTCATAGTTTATTCCTAAGGTTGTTTTTGGTCGCATTACACTTATCCAATAAAATTAGGACATGTGTTATGGTAATAATAATATCATTTTTACCCTTAATTACCCTATTTACTTTTAACCTCGGTAAAATAAAGTAAAAAGTTACTATTCACCAAAAATTATTTTCATCTCATTGAACCACATTTTACTTACTGAAATCAACCGTGTCTCTCGGATTTTTGAAATTCCACTCACATAAGCGGTAAAATTTTGTTTTATGAAAAATTCATTTTTTTAACTACCACTTAGTGGTTTCACTATTCATCAAAAAATGAAAGTTTCCAGAAAAATATCAAAAATTAGGCCTAAGATATATTTGATATTATGAACTCAAAAATGATGTCTATTTTACCAAATTCAAAACATATCAGTTGCATTACTTAATTTAAAAATTAATTCCCATCGTCAAAACAAATAGCGTGTTCTTAAGAGATAATAACTATCAAAAGATTGACACTTGTTTAAGTCTGGTTTAAATGTGAAATTACATCCAATGACCAAAATTGTATTAAATTGTAAAAATATATTCTAAATATACTTTAAAACCACTCAAATTAATAATTTATCACTATTAATTATTTCGATAAAAAAGGTTGTTTTTAATTAAAATTTATTAATTTTCACTATTCATCAGAAAATGAAAGTTATCAGAAAAGTACCAAAATTTCACCCTAAGATAATTTCGATATTCCGAATCCAAAAATGAAGTCCATTTAAAAATTAAAATTTACAAAATTTCAAAAATTGGTTATTACTATTCATAACGGCTAGTTTTAATAATATTTTGATAGCATATTGTTGTTTAGTGAAATTCGTTATTGCGTACTACACACGCTATCGAGGAGGTCGTGATTGCGTGTAATGCAAGGCAAGTCAAGGATGTGTGTTGTGCAAGCTCCTTTTGGTGTAGCGTACAACATAAGATATTAATGAAATTAAAAAGAATAATTTTTCATAAAATCTCAGGGTGTTACATTCTACCCCCCCTTAAAATGAATTTCACCCTCGAAATTCGTCGGGGTTATAAATGTTTTACTACTCGAAGGTTTCTTTAATAGAAACCCACATCGTAAAAAGGAATACCAAAACCAATCTTTTAAAAAAAGTATGAAACCTAACGGTTACCCAAATAAACTAATCATTGGGTTTCCACATAGGTGAAAATATAGATATGGAAGAGAAATCTAACCATCATGTTCTGATGGAGAGTGGTAGAGAAAATGGCTATGGAAAAGCCAGAAATCACAAAGCCATAAATTTGTGACGATATGAGGTACCATATGATTCATCAGATATAAGAGCACTAGGAAAACATTATTGGTTTTCAATATCATTTCCCTAAAGTTGATGAAATTGGAATTAGAATAAATACATTTGTGATTTTGGTATAGTCTCACCGTTAGTGGTTCTTTGGAAAATTTCCACTTCATCTCTTAAAGAAATGAAGTTGAATTTGTCATTCTTGATGTGTTAGCAGATCATGTGATAGAATGAGGGGTCATTCCATCTGTCTCAAACAAAATGTTAGAAAAGTTATCAAAAAATACGTAAGTCGGTCTATAGTGAGATTAATCATATATGGTTCCAAAAATGGACTTATACTTCCTATATAATACTATTTAATATAATGAAACTAGTTTATACTAAACAGGGACTTCATGTAGGCCAGTGGTAGGCGATAAAGGCCAGTCGCACTTCAGTTGTGGGTTCGATTCCCACAGCCTTGTCCGACGTGATGGGTTGTCACCCGTCCTGCAGGTTGTCCTTTTTTTAAAACTACATTACTATAACATCCCATCAATAATATCGAAAAAAAGTTCTATCCTTAAAAAATACTAACTTATGTCCAAGATAATCCATTCCAATCTTTAGGCTTACTAAAATAATTCGGTCCAAGCTCATAGTATAAAGAAAATGATTACTTGAAATGTCACATAACAATCACGTGAATGCCATCATTTATCCCCCATATATCATAAGATATATCTTGTTGGTCAAATTAGAAACATGTGAATGCCATAATCATGTATTTTCTTGAAGAAGGAATACCCATTGAAAATTAGTGAAAACACGAATTTTGTTAAAAGATAACACTTTCCACATACCAAAATCCTCAAAATTCTATATACTCAAACAATGATATCACTTAGTCCTTATATCAATCATGAGCTCATGAATACAATCAAACATCTCATTATCTTATTATCTCTTCATTATGCGCATATCATCTGCTTACCAAAAATATCTCAATCACTTTCCATGGTTATCAGTACCACAATAGACCAATACATAAATATTCCAATATTCCACGATACTATATACAACATTATTTTGGAATCCCATTACATAAACACTTAATAATTCCACCACATCGTTGTCATATTCATCATCGCCAATAGTGATCACATGTGACTTCCCTTTGTCCTTTTCATTAATTGGGTTCTCATGTCGATCATCACTAACCCTTGGATTAGGGCATTTATTAGCATAATTCCTCATTTCCTTGCACATGAAGCATTGAAGTGTTGGTGGTGAATTCTCTGCAGTCTTTTCTTTATTCACACAATTAGCAACCCTTTTTCCATTACTTCGACACTCAGCTGCTCGATGACCTTCTTTTCCACACTTGAAACATTTTCTAGTCCTTTTAAGACAATCTCCACCATGATTATTTCCACACTTTTAGCATAAGGAAACATTCATCTTCTTTTCACCATTATTCTGAGATTTATACTTGAACTCCATCTTTCGTTTCTTGTCAAAACCCTGAGATGGATATGTAACACCAACTTCTATTTCTACCTTAATAGCACAGCGCATAATTTCTTCATAGCTACTGATGTCTCTTATAGCTAATGCCCTCTAAGATTTGGTTTTAAGCCACTGAAGAATTGATAAACTTTACTTTGAGGTTGGATGATCAATCTAGATGCATACCTTGAAATCCTTGTAAAATTTGCTTCGTATATACCAACAGATTCATCATCTTTTAGCTTTAGTTCAAGAAACTCCTTCTCCATCTTTGTTTGAAGAATACGAGGGATATACTTATTGAAAAATAAGTTCTTGAACTCGTCCCATTCCATGGACTCAATTTCATCTCTTGGCCTCGTATTCTTGATAAGATTCCACCATTGATCAGCTTCACCTTCCAAACTATATACTTCTAAGATGACTTTATCATGTTCATAACATTGAATAACTGAAAATATCTTTTCAGTGGTAATGATCCATTGTTCAGCAACAAGTGGATTGGAAGACCCACTGAAAGAAGGTGTACGTTGCCTCATGGAGGACTCAATAGAATATTGTTCCCTTCTCTGCTCATTTGGAAGTCCAGAATGATTCATAGCTTGTGTAAATATAGAAATAAGATTTTTCACTCCATATCCCATAACATTTTTTTGTTTAGGAGGAAAATCATTGTATTGTCCATTACATTGATCAACATGGTTCCTTCGGGTTCCATCCATCATCTAAAACCCAAAAAGAATAGTGTGAGAGGGAAAAATCATGATAGGGAATACAACACAATAAAGGGTAATTACCATAAATATCTAACATCTTAGGTTAAATTCTAAGATCGTTACCATAGTTCTAGGACTATATCCTATACGTATACTTATCCTTAGGGACATCCCTAGACATACCTTAGAAATATCTCTATGGATCTCACTAACGTTTTCACATCCTAGTTTCCAAAGTTTGACTAAACATTTCCTCTGATACCAACTATAGAGACCCGAAGCTTAACGTACATGGAAATTACATTACTTTTGCAGAATACTTAGTACATAACAAAAACACACACACAAGGACCGTAATAGTTTAGTGTATTTGGAAACTCAGAATATAATCTTCTAATCATGGTGAAATATCTTCAACATCTCCCATAAAGATCTTCCCTTTGTTTTTCTTACCTAAAACCTTTCTTTATATCCTGGGGAAAAGAAAACATAAAAGGGTGAGCTCAAATGCTCAGTAAGGGTAAATGAAAGAAATATCAATCACATCATATTCATAAGAACATAACAATTTGGAAATCTTAACCTCCAAAAGAGATCATAATATCATAACATGGGATAAATCATAGTAGTGAAATGTAATCCCAATAATCATAACTTAAAACATGAAACTTTGTGGCATACACACATAATTATAGAGAATCATTTCTTATCAGTCAAGACTCATTTCCAAGACTATCATAGTGGACAAAGTCCATTTATTAACCGAGTTCACTCCCCATTTCAGTCTTGTTTCACTGTACCGGTTTAACATGACATTCCAGCCATGTCTATCTCATGAGATATAAAATCCTTACCCAATGCATTGGTGGGAGATATAGGTCCCACCCATCCCATAATGATACCATTCTTATGTGTGCCACAAAATCATAAACCATACATCATAGAATAACCCATGTAATAAAAATGGGATTCTTAAACATCGTGACATCATAAAACAATTCATATAAGATAAAGGAATTCAGAAAAATAATCCCATCACAACATAATCAAATAAATTTAATAATAGGGATAGAAACAGAACCCTTTATTATCTTAGATGGAAAATAATTTTGTAAAATACTTGAACTCCATTCTTGAGGAAAATATCCTTTCTAATTCAAAAACACTTTTTATTTCTTAACATGTCATACAATTATAAACTAAAAGAAGTTGATTAAAAATAAACTTGAAAACTTGTATAGGAATCTTCTTGGAAATAATGTTTTAAAAATCCATTCATGCGGTATAAGTTCAAAAAATATTCTTCTTGTACTTTTGTCAGAAAAGTCAAAAAGTACCTCGTACGAAAAACGACAAAACATTCCTTTCATATTTTTTACTAAAAACTCACTGAAGGGTAAAATTGGATTTAAAAAAGTGTAGGTGGATGAAAAAAATATTACATATTGAGGAAACATGGATGTGGATGATAAAATACACCCCAATAAATACCAAAGTATAAACAGTCTCGGATAAAATGAGATTGTGATATTTTCCCTTACCTTAGGTCTGATTTGCTTCGTAAGTGTCCGAACCTCCGGTATAATGATTTAAATAATGTCATTGACTTATTCCAGAATCATACTCATTGTTATGAAATCGTATATGGTTCACTTATGACTTTTTTTTACCCGTTCTTTTGTAAATTCCATGTTAAAGAGCGTTTTGGGTAAAATCGTTTCATTTGTCATCCGTGTTTTGACTTGTAATTATTCATATGATTACTTAGATCATGATTACTTAATTACAGAATATAGAACATGATTTATATATAATATATATTAATAATATACATATATATAATAGATTAGTAAATTGGAAAGAAATACATCGTTCATGGAGACGGTAGGTCGTACGTACGCATGAACGTTGTTTTCGTTTCCTTATTGAGTTGAATGGAATTAAGTAGATGACATACACATAAATACAGTGTCATTATTATGTCATATATTTCATGATTACTTATTATATAGACTTTATAATCATTCATGAATTGTTAACGTGGAGAATGAATCTCATCGTGTCATGGAGTCGGTAGTCCGTACGCACGCACGAACAATGATATCGCTCTCATGATCGTGGAATTGTATTGGAGTGTATTTATACTATTTCAGAATCAATATCACTTTAAAATAATCATATATAGTTATTATTTACACCATTATACCCATCAAAGTAAGGTGGTGGTGGAAAATAGATTACACCACGGTGTGGAGACGGTATTCCATACGTACGCACGTGCGGTGATTTCATTTTCCATAGGATGGATAGATGGTGAAATAGGGTTTTTTCATACTTATAATAACATATCAGTATATTATTGATACTGATTTTATTACTTCATAATGAAACAACCTAATAAGAAGAAGTGGAAGAAGAAATAAATTTGAAAGAATTGGTAACGGACATTACCTCTTCTTTGAAGCGCCTCTTTGAGATCTCCTTTTAGGGCACTATAATTGGTCTTTGAAGAAGACCAGGACCACTAGGATGTTTCTAGTGAAGTGGAGAGGAGAATTAGGTAGGGTTTGGCCAAGGTTGAAGGCTTAAAGTGGTGTGAGGAAGAGAGGGAGGAGGTGCCCTTTTATAAGCAAGGAGAGGGTCTCTTTTGGAAAAACTAAAAATATTATTTTATTATAAAGCCATATTCGATTTTAAATAGCTCTAAATTAATTTATTTTGAATATAAGGTGGTGATGGGTCTAAATCCTCTCATCTAATTGAATTTAGACAAGTTTAGGTTCCTATTTTAACCTTATCATTTATATTTAACTTTAAGGTAGATAATTTTACTTTTATCGTGTCTTTTTGTGTTCTTACACTATAATGTTAATAAACTTACTACAAGAAGCCAAACAAACCCCAAGTTGTTTATTATTAATACATATAACCGTATCTAAGTCATTTGGCTGATCCTTAGATTTTTAGGAATAAAATAACAATTAATAATATAATATTTGTTTTAAAAACTATTTTATGTCAATTTTGACACTATTTTGTAATAGATATTTTTGAAAATCAAAACAGATTGATTAGTTCTAAAAAAGTTACTTAAATAAATACTAACATGTCATATTAACCTATAAAATTAGTGTAATTAATAAAAAGTCTCAAATTACATTTATTTGGGTATTTATAACATCAATTATGTTAATATTTCATTAATAAGATAATTATTGCCTCATCGTTGTGTCATAAATAAATTAAATTATTTAATGTCTAAAAATTACAAATAAAATACCATTATGTATTAAATATTTTTAGATTTCTAATGAATATTTATAGTCTAATTTATCTTATGTATAACCCTATATTAAAAATTATCTACTTATTAAACTTTGATTTTAACTATTTTAACCCTTCTTTAAATAAATTAATAATAAATGTCCTAATCTAATTCAAGTGGGTGTAAATGGTCATATTTTATTCCTAATTTTGTTTTTGGTCGAATTACACTTATCCAATAGAATTAGTACATGTGTTAGGGTAATAATAATATAATTTTTACCCTTAATTACCCTATTTACTTTTAACCATGGTGAAAAAAGTAAAAATTTACTATTCACCAAAAATTATTTTCATCTCATTGAACCACATTTTACTTACTGACATCAACCATGTCTTTCAGATTTTTGAAGTTCCACTTACAGAAGCGGTAAAATTAAGTTTTATGAAAAATTTATTTTTTTTTAACTACCACTTAGTGGTTTCACTATTCATCAAAAAATGAAAGTTTTCAGAAAAATACCAAAAATTAGGCCTAAGATATATTTGATATTATGAACTCAAAAATGATGTCTATTTTACCAAATTCAAAACATATCATTTTCATTACTTAATTTAAAAATTAATTCATGTCGTCAAAACAAATAGCGCGTTCTTAAGAGATAATAACTATCAAAAGATTGACACTTTTTTATGTCTGGTTTAAATGTGAAATTACATCCAATGACAAAAATCGTATTAAATTATAAAAATATATTCTAAATATACTTTAAAACCACTAAAATTAATAATTTATCACTATTAATTATTTCGATTAAAAATTATGTTTTTAATTAAAATTTAGTAATTTAAACTATTCATCAGAAAATGAAATTTATCCGAAAAGTACCAAAATTTCACCCTAAGCTAATTTCGATATTCTAAATCCAAAAATAAAGTCCATTTTGAAAAATAAAATTTACACAATTTAAAACAGTGGTTATTACTATTGATAACGACAAGTTTTAATAATATTTTAATAGCATATTGTTGTTTAGTGAAACTCGTTATTACGTACTACACACGCTATCGAGGAAGGTTATGATTGCGTGTAATGCAAGGAAAGTCAAGGATGCATGTTGGGCAATCTCCTTTTGGTGAAGAGTACAACACAAGACATTAATGAAATTAAAAACAATATTTTTCATAAAATATCGGGGTGTTACAAATATCAACCAAAGAAGATTGTTACATCTGATTAAAGATTATGATTTCCCAATACATTACAATCCTGGGAAATTGAACAAGGTTGATGATTATTTGAGTTGGAAGGATCATGCAATATTATCTATGATGAGGATCATAAAATATCCAATATTTATGGATTTGAAAAGGATGGATCTATAAATCCTGGAGGAAGGGGAAAATATTATCTTACTCAATTGACTGTTCAAACAACTATCCAAGTAAAGAATAAAGTGGCACAAAATGAAGATGTATAGCTACAGAGAAGGTTATAAATGTTCCTGATTTTAACCTTGATCATGATGAAATGATAAGGTTTAGAAACTACGTATGTGTTCCCTCCATAATATATTTTAAATGGGATTTGTTAGAGGAAGATCATATTTATTCAACCTAGAAGTATACAATTGTATAGAGATTTTAATAAATACTTCTAGAGAGATGTAATGAAGAGATATATCAAAAATTTTGTATCGTGGTATTTATTATTGCATTATGTTAAGGGTTGAGAAAAAATTCTCATGGAATTTTTCATCCATTACCCATACCAAAATAGAAATGATAGAACATATCCATGGAGTTTATCATTGGACTCACATAAACTTATAAAGTTCATAATTCTATACAGATTGTAGTTGATCATCTTACTAACTCAACACAATTCATCACTATTAGATAATACTTCTCTCAGGATCATCTTTCCAAAATATACATTAAGGAAGTGGTAAGGTGGTTTGGAGTACCACATTACATTGTATCCTATTAGGATATAGGGTTTACCTCTAATTTATAGTAAATTATTCATCAAACTCTTGATATAGAATTGAGTTCCTTAACTATGTATCATCACAAAATAAATGGTTTGTTTGAAAAAACAATTCAACCCTTTGAGGGTATGTTGAGATCTTGTTCTTTAGATTTCATAGGTGGTTGGGATCAACACCTTACTCTAGTTGAGTTTTCTTACCATATTATATTTCAATCAATAATTTAGGTGTTCTTTATGAATCGCTCTATAGAAAAAACTATAGAGCCTTAATATGCTAGAATGAAGTTATAGAAATAAATATATTAGGACCTTGGAATGATAAATAAATGGCAGAGAAGGTTAAATTTATTCAATAACACATCACGATAGCTTAAAATTAGAAGAATAGTTATACTGAAAATCACTGGAATGATATATAATTTCAAGTTTGGGATAAGGTGATTCTAATAATTTATTAATTTAAGAAGGTTATGGGATTTAAGAAGGAACACTAATCCCTGGGTATATCGAATAATTTTAAATTCTTGATCATATCAAGATGGTAACCTATTTCTTGGAACTGTAACCAGACCTCTATCAATTACAGGATGTGTTTTATGCATCCTTCTAGAGGACTTACATATCATACCCTTCATGTGTACTAAAATCAATGCTCATAACACTAGAGAAATATATTTCTTATGAGGAATATCTAGTGGAGATTCTGGATCATGAAGAGTAAGATCTCTGAAAAAAGACCACTAACCTAGTCAGAGTACAGTGCTGAAACCACCAATTTGAGGAAGCTATATGGGAACTTGAGGATATTATGAGGAAAACTTGTCCAAAATTTTTTGTATCAGAATAATGAATTTTTATGGAGAAATTCATTTTAAGAGGGATAGAATGTAACACCCTAAGTTTTTACGAATTATTTATTTTGAATAAATTAAATTTATTTGATGTATTTCATTACATGAAAAACCATGTTGACATTTATTATATGAAATTACATGTTATGATTATACTACATGAAACATTGGCTTTGCTTGTGTCACATTCAACACTTAGTTTTAACAATACCACAAAAATATTTAACTAAACACGCTTGTTATAAAATATCCATTAAACATTGAAATATGAATATCAATAACTAATTTTTGATATTAAATATAATTATTTTATATAAATAAAACATATTGATAAAAAAATAAATAATTTTTCAGTAAGTTCTTTATATGTTTCAAGAATACTATTTTCTTAAAAAAAGATTTATATATTTTTGTTAACAATAATAAAATTAATTTTTGACATGTTTATAAAAATAATTTGGTAAAATAAAATTTATTTTTGAATTAAAAGTGTCAAAATTATATTAGGGGAATTTTTTTTTATTTTTCTAAAAATTTTCATTTATTGTTGAATATTGAGAAATACTGAATTATAATTAAAAATTTACATTTAACTTAATTTATTTATAAAGATATATTATATATTAGATTAATTTTAAAGATAAATTTTTTCAACTATACATACATTAACCCAATTTATTTCATCTAAATCAATTTAATATTGTATTTTTATAAAAAAACATTGTAAAATTTTGAACTTTTTTACCTTAAAAACACGATTTCCCATTACATCTATAAGATTAATATTAAAATAATTTTTTTTCACTTTTTTGAATTCATTTTAGAACAATTGATTCAAAATTTGGAATCAAAGTAATTTATAAATTCTAATAATAGCAAATTAATTTTTTTCCAAATGTAAAAGTGAATGTAGTAAAAAATATTTACTCCAGTTAAGGTAAAAATGGGTTTATCTAGGGTTAAACTAAAACTAAAATTTTAAAATTAAACTATAGTAAATCCAGTATTTTATGGAAATATTTAGACCATATAATTTATAATTTTATCTACTTTTTACTCTTTTTCCATGTGAAAATTGTGGGTTAAATTATTTATTTTTATAAAAGGACACCCCCTATCCTCTCTACTTTATACAGTCCACCCAATTTTATTCCGATAATAATTACAAAAATTAAGTATAAAAATCCCTCAACTCATCCTATAATACTTTTTTTGGAATAAATATTCCCTATTAAGAATTTTAGTGAAAACCTAAGGAGGATACCCGAAAAAGAGGTAATGTTCGTCAACAAGAAGTTTTATTTTATTTCTTCCTCCAACCCCTTAAATTCTTATTATATAATGATTATATAATAACATAGGTATCATTAATATATTTATATGTTTTTATTTTATTATAATTACCTAGAACAATCCAAACTTCCATCAAATCGGTTACAAAATCATCATTTGTGTGTACGGTGGACTATCGCCTCGAGAACTAATGTTATTAGTTTTTCTATTTCCACCCCTAAAAGTTAGAAGTAATGATTGATATTTTTTTATATTATATATATATATTATTTTTTTATTTTTTTTATTTAATTATTATAATACACATGGCTTATGACTTTGCATTTTTTGGGAATGTGATAATGTCGTTTGTGTGTACTGCCTCATGAAGTGATGTGATTCGTTCATGGATTACATGGATTGTATTAATTATGGGTTTAATAAAAATATGTCATATATATGGAATAAAAAATATTCTGGAATGATAATATTTATAAATTACTTTTCTTTATTTCAATCCAACAAGGAAATAGAAATTGCATTCATGCATACGTACTATCTACTGTGTCTATGAATGGTGTATTTAGTTTTCTATCACTAAATATTATAGATAACTATAAATACATATATAATTAATATATATGATATATATATCATGGTTATAATTCTATAGATTATGAATCCATGATAAAAGTAATAGGGAAAAATATATTACAAATCAAAACATATATGAAAAATAAAGGGGTTATTACTCGAGATGCAACTTTAACAAAAAATCATTAATAAGAAGTCAATAAATGGTTATATGAAAATAATATATGTTATGATATATATATATATATATATATCTTTGAATATTTATATATATATATATGTTAATATGGTTCTTTAATACGTGTATAATAAAATTATATTTATTATATTTGGGATTTTAATGAGTTTGATGGAAGTCAATACTTAAGGTATGGGATTTTTGTCCCCATTTTACTTTATATGAGACAAATTCCATATTCACCGCCTATTTATTTTAAGTGGTGTGTATAATTCCAATTAATTTAATTTTTTATTATTATTATTATTACTAGTATTTAAATATCTATTTTAATATCTCTTTTTTATTGGGTTTATAGTTAAAATGTTACCAAAGTAGTAGGGGATTTTTGTCTCAATTTACCTTCTTTGAGATGTATGTTATATTGTACACTTGTATTTTGTGATGAGGTGTATATACAAACCCATTGACATATAGTATAATGTATTTATTCATCATTATTATATTTTCGGTTTCATTTTATGTTATTCCTTCACAGTTGTTAAGAATCAATGTTACCAAAGTGGAAAATATTTTAGGTTACAATCTCATCATTTATCGGGATTATTTATGATTAAGTCTGTAATGTTGAGATATCATGATCTAACACTCAATAGTTTTCCTAAATTTCCTTATTCAATGTTTTTTCATGATATTTTCAAATAATGGTGCCATTGTTTCACTCTTTGTTACTTAATATTATGAAAACTATTTTTAATAAAATATGACTTAATTTCAATCTTCGACTGGAAATATCTTTCCTTCCTAAACCAAATTTTCTAAAAATTTTGTTAAAAATGTTTTTTGTACTATATTATTATTTTTTAAAGAATATTTACCCATTTTTTAATTTTATTAAAAAAATTAAAGGTATCATTATGTCATTTTCAAACAATTCACATTTTTCTTTTATCAAAAATATGAAAGGAATCTTCATTTTAACATATATGGCCTGAACGATATTTTCTGATGTCATGACCAATAATTGATTAAAATGTTCCATTATAATTTTTTATGGTTACTTTCTAATTTAGAGGTTTTAAAAATGATTTATGTTTTTAAAAGTTTTTTTCAATGTAGAAAGGATAATTCCCTAAAAAAATAAATGACCTTTCAAAATTATTTTCCATCTATGAATACATCCACTAGTTTTACCTATGCCTTAATAGGGATATGATCCAAGGATACCATTCATATTATTTCAATAAATGTTTAATTTCTCCATGTAATTATGTTTATGAACCCTATATTTCTTCCATAGGTTATTCCATGATGATATTATTATGAAACCTGATTCTTTTCATGAGTTATTCTATGATGAAATTATTATTAAACCTCTCTTTTATCTATAGGTTATTATAAGATTAAATTTTTATGATTCCCATTTAATTTCAATGGTTATGATATGATTAATGTTTTTAATCTTGTGGCACCCAAAAATTTGGTATTCATTATGTGACGGGTGAGACCTATATCTCCCTCTAATGAATGGTGTAAACATTTACATCTCATTAGATAAAAACCCGTAATGGGGAGTGAACCTAGTTCACTAAGATAGGTCAGGAATGGGGAGTGATTTTGGTTCCATAATAGAGGGATAGAATTGGGAGTGAAATTTGTTCAATAAAGGACTTTTTCCACTATGATGGTCTTGGAAATGATCCATGACTAATACAGAAACGATTTTTTATACTTATGTTTTTGCTAAAAATAATTTGTCTTATTCCCATGTTATGCTCTAATGTATCATGTTATTTGATTCCCTTATGATTAATGTCTTACGAACTGCCAATATTTATGCCATGTCTCAATATTATGATCTTTGATATGAAGTGTTTGGTTTTCAAATGTTATGCTCATGCTCTTGTACCCTTATGTTCATGTTATGATTATATATCTCTCTAGTTTACCCTTAATAAGAATCTAATCTCACCATTTATTATTTTTCCTTTCCCTAGGTTATGAATATATTTATTATTTGTGGTATTTATAATAAGTGTGATAGTTATGAAGAATTTAGTGGAAGATAACGTAGCTCTCTTATGGAACAGTGTTTATGATTCCATGTTTTTTAAGACACTAAACTATTGTGGTCCTCAGTTATGTGTTTTTCTAATGTAATTAATATTCAAAAAAAATGTTGAAATATATATGTTTGATGATTATGGGTAATTATATATATCACAATATTCTCCATAAAAATATTTGCTCTGTGCTTTTATTAAATCAATTACAATAGCTAACTCCAAGTCATGAGTCGGTCGTTTTTCTGAAGAACCTTTAATTTCTATGATTCATAATCTATAACCATTTCATTATGAATGATAATGCATCCTAATACCATCTTTGATACACTGATGTAGATTAAAAACCCTTCCCCATTACAGGGTAATATAAGAACATGTGTGTTTTTTACTATCCTCTTTAGTTCCTTATTATTTCCCTCACATCCATCCGTATAGAGGAACATGTCTACCTTATAATTTAACATTATTAGTGGATATATAGTAATAATAAATGATCCAAAAACCATCAATAATGTCCAAAAAACAAAAAAAAAACTATGGATCTCAGTCACTGTGATTGGTCAATGCCAATTTTCAATAGCCTGTATCTTTGATGAATCCACTAGTATACACTCTCTTGAGATTATATGACTCAAAAATGAAACCTTTTATAGCCAATATTCACATTTTTTAAATTTTTCATACATTTTATCTTTCCTTAGGTTATTCATCATAATTTTAAAGTGATATTCATCCAATTTATTTTTCTTTATGTAGATAAGAATATCATCTATAAAGACTATCACAAATTGATCATTGTAATGTCTAAATTCTATATACATTGAATCCATTAATATTTTAGGGTAAATAGAATGAAAAATGGATTATTTAAAATTTCATTGTTTCTATACCTTTTATGAAATTAAATCTTTTTTATATACACCTTCTTGACCCAAAATTGATGATTTCCAAAATGAATTTCAATCTTGGAAAAGTAATTAGCTCCATGTAATTGATCAAAAAAGTCATCAATACATGGAAGATGATAAGTTTTTTTTATATTTATCCTGATTGACTCTTTATAATAATTATAGAGTCAAATTTATTTTATTACTTAATTAAAAAAATAGGTGTGCCCCAAGGTGACACACATGTCCAAATGAATCCCTTATCATTATTCTCTTAACATTTCTTCTTTAATTCCGTAAACTTAACTGAGGACTGTATAGGTATTCTTCAAAATATGTGTAGGACCAAGTATATATGTGTTCTATTAAAAACTCAACCTCATGATTCAATATAATACTATGATACTCTTCTAGAATGACACCAACAAACCCCATAAAAATAAGAATATCTTCGATGTTGTGTTTATCCAGATCCATGTGAGATAAACTTCCTTTTTGAATAGGAATCATGACCCATATAATGGATCAAAATTCCATTGTAAATTCTTATTTATCATCACACACATAGAAAATATTAGGTTGTCTTGTAATATCAAACCTCACTTCCGTTCCTAGACAATTGACTTTGGATTTATGTAGAGAACTTCAATCCATGCCTAATATAACATCAAATTCATGTAGAGGGAGATTAAAAATATCTGTATAAAGATAATTCCCACAAACTTTAATCAGAGAAGAATTGTGGACTTGAGATGTGACCATTATTCTATTAGGATATTTCCCTACTAATTCAAGATATAATCATTGATGAAAGGAATTAAAATTCCTAATGACTTTTCATTATATCAATGAATTCATATAACCAAGCTCTGATAGGGTACTTCAGTAGTCAGGATTAAATATTACCATCTCAACTTCATCATTTTATCTTTAATCCACTACTAAAACAAAAATGGTTATCATGACCATCAGGAATATTTTATCAGGATGATCAATCATGAAAAATCATATATATCATGTCTACATCATGGAACCTTATTTTTAATCTATGAAAACTTTAATTTATCTTATGTAATTTTTTTCATTTTTAAAAACCTATATGATGGTTCATAAAGAGTTTGTGAATTCCAAATCATATCCCATAGTAGTGTCAAACTAGGAGTGTAGCAAGGTCCATTTTCATGAACAAGGTGATGATATATTCCATCTTAATAAAGATTTTCAAAGTTATTAACCCAAGGTATAACTGTGACAGAGCCATATTAACATATAGTATTCAGATATAGATTTAATTTATTGGAAACCACTCTCTATATCATTAACCAATGTTCTGTGATATTTTACTACAATGAGACTTATACTTATGGTTCTCGCTTATGTATTATTATCCTAGTTTCTAAAGGTTAACTAGGCGTTTTCTCTGATACTTACTATACCAACCTATGATTTTCATAAATAAATATTTCATCTTAATATATGAATATCAAAAACATTTTATAAATAAATACTCAAGGAATAGAAAGGTTTAGTGTCTATTTATACTAGATACACACTAATCTTTTGCATGAAAGATATGAAATATCTATAATAAATATCTCCCCATTTAGTACTCTTCATAGACATACCCTACTTAAACCTTTCTTCTTAACCTAGGGAAATGATACATAAGATAGGCTGAGATAATATGATCAGTAAGGGTAAACATGAAAGATATAAATCTATTATCATATGATATAATAAGATAATATTCAGGGCATGATATTATAATTATAACTTACAAAGATAATACCCAATCTATCATGGACCATATGAATGATCCATGGAATAAGAAATTTTAATTTCAAAAGACGAGAACCATAAAATTGAAAAATATTAATAAATTAAAAATGAACCATAAGTTCATGTTAAATGAGTTTGGAAGAATTATAAGTATTGAAAAAACTATATATTTCAAGGTAAACATCCAAGACCATCAAATAATAATGAATCAGTAATCATCATCTGTCTTAAATCTCATAACAGGTCAGGAATCATCACTTGTTTACAAATTCATAATGGATCAGGAATCATCACCTATTTCCAATTTCATAAATAATTAGGAATTATCACATGTTCCCCATATTTTATCGATCACATCAACTTGTTTCCAATATAAGATCAAGCACATCTGGTGATTTTCCATTATTATATAATGAGATATAATACTTTACTAAATTCATTAGAGGGAGATAGAGGTCTCACCCCTCATATAATCCAAACATTTTTATTCCATAATATCATAAAATATTCATCATATCATAACCCAGGAAAAAAAGTGGGTATCCTAAAATTTTAATTATGTCAAAACCCATGAAAATAATGGAGTTTCATAATCATTTCATCAATTAATTATATCATAACCCCTGTAAAATGAATGAGTTTCATAAAAATTTTCTCATAAAAATCATAAAAAAAATCCAAATAAATAATAAGGATGGTAATAATGTCTTATATCCCTATTAAAACATACATAACACTAATTCTTTTTGTCATTGATTTATATAAGTTACATGAAATGATTTTTAAGGAATTCTTGAGGAAAATATACTTTCTGATGTAAATCACTTCCTTAAAATATAAAAAATTAACAAAATATTAAGGAAATAATTTTATTTGAAAATGACAATTAAATATTTCAAATAAATATTCAAATAATATATTTTTCATGGTAGTAAAAAAAATTTTCACATTGTACATGTCAAAAAAGATTCATTTTGCATTTTCAATAAAGAGTATAAAGTGCCTTGTTCGGGAAATGGAAATAATATTAATTTTAACTCATTTTTTAAAAAAATTAAAATTTGGGAAAAAATATTAAACATTCACTGTAAAATAGAAAAACATTCATTAAAATATTTTTATAAAAAATATACAATGAAGGGAAAGGGTTTTCAACCAAAGAGAGAAATAAATTTGATTTTATCTTAAAAACATTATCTTTGAATATTTAGTACATAAATAGAGTGAAATTAATGGAAAAAAATATTATCCATAAATAATAATATTATAATAAAATTCATTAATTTCTTCATAGTTATATCATAATAATTCATCATCATAAACTTAATCATAAGCTATCTCAATAAACAATGAGATTGTAATATGAAACTTTTACCAGTTTGGTAACTTTTGAATTGTGATAACTATGAAATAAATAAAATTTTATTTATATTTATACACCATAACTTTATTAATAATAATAATAAAAACATTAATGGTTAGTATATATGCACCACACAAAATAAATAAGTCGTGTATAAGTCATGTGCCTCGTAGAAATAAAACTGAGACGAAAATACTTTACATTAAGTCTCGACTTCCTTAACACACATTACAACTTCATGTATAATAAATATTGGTTTATATAACATATATTAGAAAACCATAAAAATATATATTTTATAATATATTATTTTCTTATTCATTTTTTTACTTGTTTATTAACAATTCCTTGTTGAAATCACATTTTGGGTAATAACTGTTTCGTTTTTCATGTATGTTTTAGTTTAGTATTTTTGGTTATTTTAAATTTATAATTATTAAATAATCCAAAGAATTTTAACCTTGATATAAATATCATATATATTCATTATATGTTTATTTATAGTAATACATAAAATTTAGATATAGAAAGAAATCACATTGTTTATGGAAACAGTAGGTCGTACGTCGAAATGAATGTTTTATCCATTTTTATGATGGATTGAAGTAAAGGAAGGTAAATAATATATCACATTTACAAAATCATCATTATTTAATATATATATATATATATAACATTTATTTATTAAATTTACCCTCATTACCTTCCATGTAAACCATAAGTGAAAGATGAATCACATCACTTCGCAAGGGGGAAGTCCACCTTACACACGAGCGACGTTATCATATTAGCATAGAATGGAAAGTGATAAGTTATATTTTATATTATAATTATATAAGTATAATTATTTTATTAATACTATATATATAATATAAATACATTATTATATCCTTACACGAGAAGCAGTGAAGGAAAATGAAATACATCAATTCACGAGGCAGTAGTCTGTCTTATACATGATCGACAATTTCATTTACTATTTTTTCAATATATATATATATAATGGTTATTAAATTTTCATAATAACCAAAACATATATAGTAAATAATGATGTTATTATATCATCATAGTTGAAAAATATTTTAAGGAAGAGGAAGAAGAAATAAAATGAAAATTCTTCGTTAAGAATTATACCTCTTCTTCGGAAAACCTCTCTAGATTTTTACCAAAATCCTTTTTAGAAGGGTTCCCTAATAAAAATATGTACTCTAGAATGTGTGATGAGATTATGGAAAATATTTTTTTAGGCATTTTATTAACCAAAATTTTTTGGATGTGTGAATAGGAGAGGATAGGAGATAACCTTTTATAAGTAGGGAAAGGTACCCACTTGGAAGCTACTGGGAAATTTCCTAAGAAAAATAAAAAACGATAAAGTCCTTCCCATGAAAAATTATTCCAAATGACCATATATTAAATCTTTTGATATTCTAATGTCTAAATATGGAAATAAAATTGTATGTAGATAATTTTTAATTTTAAACAAATCCTTATATTTTTTGTTTAACCGCCAAGTAAAAATATTTTAACCTTAACCATGGTAATTACTTTTTACTATGTTTACAATTCAATTTGAAAATAAATAGATTGAACTTATTATATAATATTAAAAATTATTATTAAAATATGGAATCAATTCTCCCAAATTTCAATCACATAAGTGCTAATATTTATTTTAAAATTAAATCTGCAATAGTGATGAAAATTGGGTTTTCAAAAGAGAAACTTTTTATACGTATTAAATGTCTTTATATCCAAAATAAATATGAAATTGATTAAAATAAAAAAAATTACTAATAAAAACATAGTTTTACTAATTTTACTTCTTAAACATTTTAAAACCAAATAAAATTTCATAAATTATTTAAATGAATTTTTTTTTCAATAAAAATATGAATCTTTCACTATTCATTAAAAAATTAAACTTTTTTGAAAAAACAAAAAAAATAACAATAATATTATTTTGAAATGTTGATACCAAAAATAAATTTAATTTTTTCAAATATATTTTCTAAAAGTGCACAAAATAATTTTATTATTTTTTCAAAAAATCCAAAAAAACATTTAAAAAAAATTATTTTCAAATCATATAAAGAATTTACAGAATATTAATTACTTATTTATAAATATATTTTAATAATATAAAAAATTTATACTAAATTTTCAAAATTTGTTCATTCCTATTCTTACCTCTATAATTAATGGCTAATTTATAATAATTTGGTTTAAAAAATAATACTAATAGTACATCTTGATTCGTTAAACTTCTGTTTTGAACTCGAATTAATAAAATAATGAGGAATTATTTATTAATTTATAAACTTAGGTTTTGAACTCTAATTAATAAAATAATTCAAACTGAAAACCTTTCTATGGTTTTTACAATATTTTTTACTAAATAAAAGGGGTTTATAATATTTTATTAGGTTAAGAAAAAAAATCCATAAAACAAAAACCATACATTATGTGAAGGTGAGTCATGTTCATAAATGATTTTTTAAAACCTAAAAATATAATATTGGTTTTAGAGGATTCATTATAGGTTTGTAAAATTAAATAAATTTAGAGAAATATTTTTTAAAATGGGAAATATATTTTTCATGGATGAATTTTATAGTATTTATTACATAAATTTTTGGCTATTATGATGTCATGATATATATCATATATTTACACCAAATTTTATTTTTACCTAAAAATCGACTATCATAGAAAATTATAAAAAAATCTCAATTTGGAAATTTCAACATACTGATTTCAAAAACACTATTTATTTTACCAAAATAATTTTCTAAATTTATGAATCTTACCTTTTTAATAAAAAACCATATTTAATGAAAAATAATAATTTTTTTAATGTAAAAAAATTTATCACCCTTATTGAAAATATATGGGACTTCATTAAATCATATAATCATTTGTATATAAATAAATATTATTTAATAAGACTATTCCATGAAGATAAATTTTATTTCAAAATTTTTCATCATTATCATCATCATCATCATCATCATTTTGCTTATAATAAATAAAACAGGGCTATATATTGAAGTACAAGGACAAATAAAGTGAAACTACAGGGGACTAAAGTAATGAAACCCAAGAGAATCCTCTTAGACTAAGCCAACACCATTAAGATAAAAAAGAGACCAAACTATAGAAAAATGTAATAGACTCACCTTGAGAGGCCTTTGATGCTAATAAATCCCCCACATTATTACCCTCATACCAAGTATGAAGGAATTCCATGTAGTTATTAATGAATCTTCCACACTTACAAATATAATAGGAGACCATCTAGGGGTATCGTATTGGATGAGCAAGGAGTTGTATATGATTATGTAATCTATTTCAACTATAGTCAAGATGTTATTATTCTAACTACAAAGTTCAAGGCCTATAAGCAATACCTTAGCTTCTAAGTGAAGGTATTAACTAATACCAACCAAAGTAGGGAATTCTAGAACCATAGATCCCCTAGGATCCTGAACAATACCCCGACCCCACATCACTCTCATGCTATATGAACCATCTGTATTAAGTATAGGCCCACTCTTGTATAGATTCCAATGAACCCACTTCTCTTGGAGACCATCAAGGGAGGGGAGGGGAGTGATGGTCCTCGAGAGAAACCTTAGGGAGGTAGAATCTTTTGATATTTTAAAAAATCTAAGACATATCGTTTAAAAAGGTCTCAGACTTAATGGGGAGATACTTCCTTGATCAAGAGACACCCTCAAACCTTGATTTATTTCATGCCTTCCATGTACACCAACACCTTGTTTCAAAAATGATCATTCTCTCTTTATGATCTACACTATTTATCCCTATACATTGAAACCTAATATCAAAGAATGAAGTTCTCAGGGCGGCCTAAGTAGAAAGACTTGTTAAATCACTAAACATATTCTAGATCATGCCACCTAGTCACTTTTGAAAAAAAAGTGAAGTGAGGACTCCTCCCAAGGATTACCACAACAAATACACCTTGACTCTAGATAAATGACGGTTTCCTTGATATGTTCATTAGTGGATAAATCTTTATTACAAATATTACATACTAAGAAGATGAGTTTTATAGGGATATCCTTACTCCAAATCACATCACCCCATCTATCAAAAATATTGTTTTAATTAAAATTATATATATATATATATCCAAAAAATAAAATTTTTGTTTATTCATATCAAAATGTATTTTTAAAAAAATCATTATAAAATCATGTATATATGTAAATAATTAAAAAAGGGATAAATATAATAAATATTTTGTTAAGATAAAATATAAAATTCTTAATAAGGTGGCCTAGATACATAACCCCTTATTACACCATCATGCGCTCTAAGAGTATGGGGTATGATGGTGATAATTTCTGAGGGTGGTTTAGAATATATGGTTTGGTAGGTGATCTCTATGAGCTTTAAATTTTCTAATAAATATTTCTTCACATTTTTTAGTGGTATAATCTCATCTAGGGATTAGTCAAGGAAAAAAACCTACTGATTCAATCTACCACAAAAGATCCAATAAATTTACCTCTTAGGGTATCATTCTACTAGTCGAGGCCATCACTTATCCCTTCTATTTCAATTAGAACTTATCATAACCCTTAACATATTTGGATCTTAAAATTCAATATAGAATGTATATATTATGAATGTCTATTATTTTTAATGGTGTTTTAATCTTATTAGAAAATTATTAATATATTTTATAATATCCTAGGATAACTAATGGTATATCATGCATATGTTTTCTATAAAAACATTACATAATAAGTCATTTATTCGTTCAGAAGGAAATTTTATTTATAAAAGTTTGGATTGATACATTCTTCCCCTTTCATAAATTTTAGCCTCATAATTTCATTTCATACACAAAAATAGATTAGGGTACTTATATTTCATCAACTTTTTTGGTTCCCATGTTTCCTCCTCAAACTTTTGGTTCTTCCACATTACTATAACCACATGATTCGTCCTATTTTATAGAACTTTGTATCTCTGATATAAGATATTCACTGACTAATCCCCATATAAAAGACCATTCTCTAAAGATATCACCATAGGATTCAATAAATGTGAGGGGTTTTATATATATTTCATTAATAGAGATACATGTAACACATCATATATTAGATATTGGTTAGGTGGGAGTGCCTTTTGAGTGTCCAAAATTTCGATGAAATTAAGGATCTCAAAGGCGCATATGTATCTAGGACTAAGCTTTCTCTTCTCCCAAAACCTCATGAATTTCTTCCAATGTGATATATGACGAAATTCCTTATCTCTGAAATCAAATTCTAGGTCTCATCAATGATTGTCTACAAAGATATTATATTGAATTTTAAAGGATTTAATATGACAATAAAACATTTGAACATTATATTACATATCTTGGATAATATCAAGTCTCATTATATTCCTCTCTATAAATTTGTCTCAAATTATTGTAGTTTGATACATCTTCTCATATAAGGCCTCATAAGGGACCTTTTTAATGCTTTAATGGAAAATGTTGTTATATGATAAATATAATAAGGGGATTTTTTTAGCCCAATATCCATGTAAATAAAATGAATGTTATTTTAGTGTATCCTGTAAAATTTGAATGGTTCTCCTAGAATGACCATCCATATATATGTGATAAGTAGTATTGAAACATATCTCTATAGAAGATTCTTGTTGAAGACTTACCAAGAACCTTGTGGCCAAACACATAATTCTATCATTCAACCTTTATCTATAGATCTTTATCATATTTTTGGGACTCCCTGAACCTCCAAAGAATGGATGGTCAATTATTTATTTGATAAAGGTTGAATAATGTTTATTTTATGATCCTTATGTCAATTATTTAAATGTCCAAGAATATTGGATCTCTTTCAACCCCACCATGGATAGGGTTGTGAGATCAATTATAATTAGATAATTTTCCACTTTATCCACCATTCTAATATGGTAATGGATTGAATAGTCATAATCCTTGATCATCTCCAACCACCTTCATTTCCACGTATTGAGAATATTTTGTGTGAATATATACTTGAGTCTTTTATGCTCTATATATATGTCTCACCTCTCCCTATAGAGATAAGGTCACCAAATATTTATTTTAAAGATCATTCTAGCCAATTGAAAATCATCTATCAGGTATTCATACTCATATATATATAATTGTAGGGAGGCATAGGATAAAATGTTTTCATTTTACATGAGTATACAACCCAAGAATTTTTTGGATGCATAATTTTATATTACAAATCCTTGCCCCTAGTGGGTAATTTGAACATTGGGGAAATGATTATCATCTTGTTTAACTCTTTAATTCTCTCAACATATTCATTGGTCTATAAAAACATCACTAACTTAGGATTTATCATGGTTAGTGGGATTGAGAATTATGAGAAGTTCCTAAAAAATCAATGATTGTACCAAGCTAATCAAAGGAAAATATGGCTCTCCATCATAGATTTTGGTTTGGGTAATCCATTAATTACCTCTATCTTATACGGATCCACATATATATATTTATTAATGATAATATACCCCAGGAATGTTACTGGATTCATCTAAGACTCATATTTACTTTACACCACATGTAACTTATCCATTATCAAGTTATTTCATACAAAATTCAAATTATACTCATGTACATCCATGATTTTTGAGTAGATGATAATATCATTTATAGAGACTACCAAAAATTGTTTAAGGTAATCTCAAAAGACTATTAATTAATCCATGATGATATCAAGAGCATTAATGAGTCAAAACTGAATCACTATGAACACATAGTACTTTCTGGGTACTGTAGCAGGCACTGTAGCAGTACTGTAGAAAGAACTGTAGCAGGAACCATAGTAGGAACTGTGCAGGACTATAGAAGGGACTGTAGCAGAACTATAGCAGGCACTGTTTTTCACTGTAGCAACTATGAATATGCCCCTGTTTGGGCCTTTGGGCCACCGATTTGGTCCCCGGGTCCTTTAAGGCCTTCTGTCCACCCAGGCCTTTAGGCCAGTAAGGCCTTCGGGCCAACTCAAGGCCTTCGGGCCACCTTAAGCGCAGATGAAAACTAGAAAACCTATAATGATCAAACTTCAGAAGGAGGAGGAGCGAAGATGTTTACCATAGAAGAAGTAAAACGGACTGTAAGAATGAGAGGGTATGGCACCTTCCATCGGGACCAGCCTGTGCATGCACGGGAAAGCCTAGCGGAATAGCCATGTAATGGTGGAGAGCTAATTTCATGATGAAGATGCTGGGGAGGAGCAGTTCCAAGTAGTTAGTCTGGGTTGCATGTAATGTTTGAAGACTATGGGCAATGAATTCCACTAAGGCCTATGGTCCATGTAATACTTATGCCTACAGGCCTTTTAAGGGTTCCACCTCACCCCTTTAAATGTGTATTATCAAAAAATAAATAAAAAATGAAGGCCTTCAGGCCATTGGAGGATCAACACATAGTACTCGTACCTCATATAAAAATTATTCTTTGGGATATCTTCCTTCTTTACATTTAAATGATAATATCTCCACCAAATATCCCCCTTAGAAAAGTATTGTGGCACATTTATCTAATCGAACAAGTTGTATATCTATGGTAGATGATAGTTTTCCCATGTCATTATCTTGTTATCATCATGATAATCAATACATAGGTGCATTTAATCATCCTTATTCTTGATGAAAAGTATTGGTGCACCCCCATGGAAACGAACATGGTTATATAAACTCTTAATCTAGATTATCTTGTAATTTATTCCTCACCTATTCAAGTACAATAGTCTCTATTTTATATAGAATCTTGGATTTTGAAAAAGATTATGATATAATTTATATTGAAAACTGAACTTCCCTGATATAATAGAGACCATGCAATTGTTTAGGGATCATATCAATATATTCTTATACAATGGGCATGGAATCGAGGATGATTTGTTCCATAATATCAATCTTTTGAGATATATATGATTAATCATAAGGAAATAATATCCAATCATGGGATGATGATTCCAAAGGATATTTGTCATCCTCCTTACAATTATATATAATTAGAGGAAAATTCATGATACATAGGGTGATTTCCTTCTTTGGGATATTTATGTTGGCTCTGTACAGGGAAAGACAATCCATACCCAGGATAGCATCAAATCCTATTAAATAGGGTATCACAATGTTTTTTGGAAAATTCATCCCAAAAATATTGACATGGGAGAATATATATACATAAGATGAAATAATTGAACCATTTTTCATTTTCAAAGATAGCCCAACTTCCATGTTTTGAGGTCGTGCTTCAATAGTTCAACTAATCTTTTGTGAAATAAAGGAATGCATAGAACTATAATCAAATAGTATGTTTTCTATCCTTGAATGAATAACTAGTGTACCTATCACCACTTTTTTTCCAGATCCACCTTGAATGTTTTAATGCAATATGATTTTCCTTACTCTCTAGTCCTTGTAGTTTATTTTCATTGGTTATCTTCAACAACCCTTAGCATAGTGCATTGGTTCTCATAGTGTCCTTATTCCTAGAATTTCAAAAATTAGAACACCTTCTAAGACCGTAGTTAAAGCTTGGGAACCAATTTCATGGATTAGAAGAACAAGAACCTCCATGGAATGAGGAGGATGAATTGTCATGGGATGAAAGTAATAGTCTACCTTCAGTGGATAACATGGATTGTTGTCAAGGGAAAGGTCCTCACAACCCTCGCTGGAAGAAGGGGAAGAAAAGTATTAAAGACTTGGGAAAATGTATAGTGATTCAGGGGAAAAGGAAAATGGATGAAAGGATTACTCTTACCTGCTAAAACCTATGGAAACTCGATCGGACAAGAAAGGAAGGAACAAAGGAAGGATGGGAGAAGAATGGGAGTGCATGCCACTAATTCTACACTCAAAGTAAGACATTCTTGAGCAATACATATGACCCAATGTCTTAGAAGAGGAACTCAATAGGATTTATGAACGAAGGTTTCAAGTTGATGCTACAAAGGAGAAAAAAGTCTGGGTAGATATGCAAGATAGAATTCTGGCCCGAGGATTTAACTAGAATAAAATCAACTCAGAGTAATTTATTTAGACAATGGAAAGGATGATCTCCCATCTTGAAGATCTCATCAGAGAAGATCCAGGTATCCAGGTTAGTTTGTTGCACTGGAAGCTTTATAGAATAGCTCGGCCAAGTAACATTAGTCTTTTGTTTAACCAGTTTGTGAGTTCTTTCAGCATGTAGTGGTAACTTGTTGTGAACTTCAGTTTCCCATTTTTCCTAAAAATGGTTTTAATAAAAAAATTAAACTTGGATGGATGGAGAACACCTTCAAAGAATTGACTAGAACCTTATTTTAATCTAGAACATTGGTGGGTTTATCCTATCCAAATTCACTATCGAGGATACCCGCATTACCACACCTAAAGAATTTCCTTGTCCCCTTCAATATATTTTCATGATACTTCTTCCTACACTTTCTAAAAGTTGGGTGTTGGAATTTCTTTCAACAATGATATTTCTTCATCTCCCACCCAAAATTAAACTCCACTATACACTTATTATCCCCATTACCATGAGGCCCTTAAGATTCATTCATCTCTATTTTAATATTTAGGGTATATCAGATAATTTTCTCATAGCTTTCAAAGTATTTAATATCTAAATCTTTTCATAGATTCATCTTTATCCCCCCTAAATAAGATTTCAAATTTACTTTTGGAGTCAATTAAAAAGTTGAAGTTGTATTGTTCATGTTTTTAATATTTTTCTCATATTCCCTGATAGATTTATCATCCTTTTTCTTGATTCCAATGAACTCCATATCTATTTCAAGTTAGAGAGTGTGAGGAAAATAATTATCAAAAAATATTTTTCCAAATTCTTTGCATTTAATTTCATTGATCTCTTCCTTGGGCTTTGTGTTTTTTATGAATGTTCACCATTGATTAGTTTTTGTTTCCATATTATTAAAAACTAGCATGAAATTATATTTCTCATGGAACTGAAGGACAAGTAATATAATTCCAATGGAGTTGATCCATCAGTCCTTGATTAAGGGATTGGAATATCCACTAAAAGTCAAAGGCCTTTATCCCATAAAGGTCTCCATTATAACTTTACCTTCATTAGGGGGATGTGCTTATTCCTCCTAATTCAATTTTCTATTTTTTAATTGAGTTATTTGAGTAATTATTATCATAAAAATCCCAACTCCTTCTCTCAATGGGTGTGAAATCTCAACTCTGTAGTCATAAAATTTCTCATCACATTCGTTTCTAGCTCGATTCCACCAATTTTCATTTATTTAAAAAAATAAATGAAATTTGGGGATGATAATTTTCAATCTAAAAAACATATAAAATTGAAAATATAAGAATTTAAGGTATAATTCATAAATGACATGTATCCCTTAACATATGAGTTTCTAGGTTTCAATATAAGTTATCCATTATCTATTTCCTATCATTAAATTTCATAGGCATTTTATTACACTTATAATGGTTCTTAAAGATTTTTTGGATTTTCCAAAACATATCCCCTAGGAGTTTCAAAATATATCCACAATAAGACCTATTTTTTATGCACTTCATATAGGTCATATTAATACCCAACGAACCATTTCTGGGTTTCTACCCCTAGGTAGATCTTTTACAAATCCACATACCCTTGTATTATCTAGATAAGGATTTAGTTTTTTGGAAACCACTTACTCTATACCCAAAATTAGAATTATTTTATTATGGTTAGTCTTTTAGATATGGTTTTCACTAATACTTTCTAATCCAAATCCCTAAAAATTATAGTACCTTTCTCTAATACTAACTTTGAAAATCCATCTATTATATACACATTATTTCATGATCAATTTCAATTAGAAATGTATAACATAATCCTAAAAGATCAAGAGTCCTCGTGTATTTGGTTAATTAGATAAATATCACCATATGTTGAAAATTGGACAAAAACACTATTTTAAAAACTCTATAACATGCCCTTCAATTCCAATAATCTTCTAAAACTATACATGAATATATGGGGTTGTACATAAAGGTATGAGAAATAAATCATGTTAAGGAAATAATTAAAGAATACCATATATTAAAGAAGTATATATGAGTTAATTGGTATTATATAAAGGTTATAATTGTAAGAACCCGGATCTTCTTTTCAGGTACGTTTTCCCTTTTTCTTGAGTTTTTAAGAAAAATGATTTTTCTGGAAATATTCAAAGTACACGCCATGTACTTTCTGAGTACACATTGTGTACTCTTTTTCGGCTTGAAGCCATGTGCTGGTCGTGTCTAGGCCACACACATGGTGTGTAAGGCTGATGTGGAGGCCGGTTAATTCGGAGTACGGAAAAATTGAAGTACACACCGTGTACTCAAGAAGTACATGTCGTGTACTTTTTTTCATTAAACAGACTGGGGTCACGCCTTACCCCCAAAATCATCTTCTTCTCCAAATTTCGTCCCCCCGAAAGTGATCGTACGACCAAAACTTCTCCGAGCTTCCGCCTCGCCGTCCGTTCTCTGATTTGAGCATGGTCGATTGCGTTGGAATCACAGTGGTGAGTTCTTCCTTCTTCTTTAGCATTGTTTCTTGATTCCTCCTCATTTCCAAGTTATTGTGGGATAAATGTTTTGTGTGTTTTCTTAGATCTATGTTGTTCTAAGAGGAATTTGTCGTCATGGTTCACATATATCGATCTCATCGAATCGAGGTAGGTGGTTTGTGCCTTTCTATAGAAAGTTGATGAATATTATGTGCAAATTCCACCAATACCCGTGAACGGGGTGTTGCGTGTTTCCTGTTTTTCCCCTACAGTTTTCATGATTTTCTTGTATTCTTTAGTAGAGGTTATTGCTTGTGGGTAGAGTAATTTATTTTGTGCTCAGATTGCTTTGCCATGCTTTTTTTTCATGTTGGGCATTTTGCCAGTTGCCATGCCTAGTTGTTGGATAGCGGAACTATTGTTTTGTTATTGTTGTTGAGCCCTAGAATGATAGCCATGTAGTTCTTCAGGTTTACTTGGGCGATATACACGTGATGAGCATGTTTAGTTATACTCAGGACTGTGAGAACCTAGAGCAGAAGACCAAAGGGAGAATTGACAGAAGGGCTTCTCCATAGTGTCTTTTAATTACGATGCGATACTATAGGGGGAATTGATGTTGAGTGCTTCCCCAGATAGTCTATAGAACCTCGACGCAGGTCATAGGGGGAATTGACGTTGATTGCTTCCCCAGAGAGCCTTTAGCACGATACGAGACTATAAGGGGAATTGATGGTGAGTGCTTCCCCAGAGAGTCTTCTTAATTACGTAGTTGAACCAGAGGGGTGAGACTGTGTGTGCCTCCCAGAGGGTTTCTAGTACTATAGGTTGAACCATAGGGGTTAGGCTGGGAGTGCTACTAGAGGGTTACCTTTTTTCTTCTTATTGCTGACTGCTTACTTGTGTGCTCTACTTGTTAGAACTGTGGATTGTAGCTGCTTGTGCTTTCCTGTTTACTGCTTCTTTTTTATTTACTACCATGTATTCATTTGACTGTAAGGAAAAAATCTTTGGGTGATTTCCTACTAGGATTGTATCTCGCACCCTATTTGGGACATGATTTTGGGCCCAAGAAGACTATGTTTCTGCAGGTATAGACAAGGGAAAGCGCCCTTCTACTTCAGGATCTTGATTGCACCAAGAGCTGGGGAGCATGGGACCGAGTCGTGGCTCGCGATGCTGAGGAGATTAATTTTTTTATTTTTCACTATTTTTTAGTTTTATTTCATCACGTTGTTGTGTTTTTTGTTTTCCTTTGATACTTGTACCTGCTGCATCATTTTCATCATAGTTATATATCTACATTGCTTCCGCTATTTGGTTTCTGTTGTTATGCATGTCGTTTACTGCTTCCGTTGTTTATTGTTGATTTCTTACCTTGTATACCTTACCGAATGAAGGCAGAGTTTTCCCACTGACTCACCAAGGCCCTTGCTGCTAGTCGGCAGCCTCTAGCGTTCGGGAAAATACGCTTGAGGTCATGTGGCGAACTGGGTACGGGGCACCAGTGGAGGGGCTCCAGACTTGGGTCGTTACAAAGTGGTATCAAAAGGGTTCTTTTCTCTTGCCTTATTTTTTGGAGACTTTATCCAGGGATAGAACGAATTTGGTACTCAGTATTAAGCTACTCCCGGGAGTAGCTAACCCGTGCATAGGGAAAAGCCATACTACCTCGTTAATTACAGTTTTCTGGTTTTGATATTTTATGGTTAGTATGTTTTCACCTAGAGTGATTCGTATGACTTGTGCAGTTATTGTTTTGATATTTTGGTTCTATTTCTATCGCAACCCGATGAGATGAGGGTATTCCATCTCATGCATCAAATAGGCACTTGTAGAAATCACATGTCATGCATTCTTACCATGCCATCTAGGGTGAATTAGCGATTGCATGTTGTTGTGATAGGCTCTATTTAGATTATGCATGCTGTTGTGATAGTTGATTGATAGATTCTCTATTGTTGTGTTAGAAAACTATTATTTTGTTCCTTGTATAAAATGAACGCAAATTTTTGGTTCTTGAGGTGTTATGGGCCCTCCCGGATCAGAATTTGGCATCTTTTCCCTTGTTTTTAGTGTTTCCGGAATTCTGCGCAGTTTCTGAGCTACAGCCTAGAAAAACCCAGAATACAGGGAATGTACTTTTTAGGAACATGTCGTCCAGTTTTCAGGTCGTGTCACTAACCATGTGAGCAGAACACGGTATCGTAGGAGTAACTTTAGGAACATGTTGTGTACCATTGGTACATGTCGTGTGAGTTCAGAACCGTGTACCTGATCGGGTCACTAACAACATGGGCTGGGGAAGCACGGGTAGAACACGTCGTGTCCATAGGGAACACACCCTGTAGTTCTATCCAGGTACGTGGTCGTGTCACGAACAACACGGGCCGGTGTTACCTTCTTTTCCACATGTCGTGTCTACTCGGAACACATTGTGTAGTCTTGCCAGGTACCCGGCCGTGTCACGAACAACATGGGACGGTGTCACCTTCGCCTATGCACGTCGTTCTTTTTCAGAGCACGCCGTGTAAGGTCCAGCCATGTAGATGACCATGTACTCAACAACACGGACCACTGAAGCCTTGTCTAGTTCACGCCGTGTTTGTTTCGAACACGTTGTGTAGTCTCGGGTTAAGTCAAACCGTGTGGGTTAGACGTGTAAGGTGACTTGGGCAGGGGAACAGTTTTCCAGTACACGCAGTGTGTGGGTGAAACACGCCGTGTAGTTGAGGTGTTACACGACTTGTAGGGTGAGAGTACACTAGTGGTTTAAGAAGACATGCCATGTAGTTTTATACACGCCGTGTAGTCGTGTTTTGCAATCTTGTGTGTCTTCTTCCCCTATTTTTGTTTAGTACTCTTGTGTTCTCTATCCTTGTTTTCCTAATCTAAGGTGTGCTTTTGACATTTTAGAGATATGCCTCTGAGTCTTCCTCTGGTCGTACGTCTGTCGTCAGGTAGTGATCAGATGCCAGACAGGGCTGATCAGGGACTTCCTGCCGATCCTCCAGTCGGGCCAGTCTTGGCACCGGCTATTATACCAGTTGCGGGCGCTAATTCACAGTTCTTGGAGGGCTTCATGAGGATTATGTAGGCCTTCTAGGAGCACCACCTCCTTCCTCGTCTATGGCAGACCTGATTCGGATTTTCAAGTAGCAGCATCCTCCCATGTTCTCGGGGGAGGGTGGACCTCAGGCTACAGATTCATGGCTGGAATCCATGTTGACTATATTAGAGAATCTAGAGACGCCTCCAGAGAGGCGGGTCAAGTTTGCCACCTAAATTCTCCGAGACTCTTCCAAGAGGTGGTGGGACGTGGTCTCATAGGTGGGTCAATAGTAGGCTATGACTTTGGAGGAGTTCCAACACGTGTTCTACGACTGCTTCTACCCAGAGACCCTGAGGGCAGATCGAGCCCGCGAGTTCATGATCTTAGAGTAGGGTACTCTATCTTTCATGGAGGATTCCTCTCGTTTCACTGAGCTACATCGTTTTACACCCTTTCGGGATGGGAGTGGGGTGTTCTTGGCGAGGAAGTTTGAGGATGGACTCAGGCAGGAGATCCACTCGCAGGTGAACATCTTCCAGCTGACTTCCATTACTTCCATCGTCAATCAGGCACTAATTGCGGAGTGAAATCTGAGAGACTCTAGAGATGTGAGTCATGGTGGTTCTACTTCCAGAGTTATCTTTCCTCCAGATGATAGCAAGATGTTCCATAGGGAGCCCACACACGGTGATTTGAGGAAGCGAGATGCATCATCAGGCATACAGGTGACATGCTATCAGTGTGGCCGAACAGGGCACACGAGGTCGCAGTGCTAGAGGGACCCCGTGGAGTGCTGATCTTACGGCAAGATGGGTCAACTTCAGCATTTCTACCAGGTTTTCTCACCACCAGCTGGTGACCGGGGTTCTTCCATGACTCCTCATTCAGGAGCAGCCCCACCAGTTTCTCACCATCCGGGAAACTGGAGTTCTTCCAGTCGTTCGGGCCAAGGTAGAGGTCGAGGTTGTGGCAGTTAGCCACCAGTTCCTCAGCACTAGCATGGTGGTTCAGCCCAGAGTGGTCAGCTAGGGGCACAAGGCCGCGACATGGGCCAGTCTTTCACTGTGGAGCAGACTTATCATTAGCAGGATCCCGACCCTTCTACTATTCGAGGTACGATTTTAGTAGCCTCGATTTTATCTTCAGCCCTTTTCGATACTGGTGCTATGCATAGTTTTATCTCTGTTTCCATTGTAGAGATCCTTGGACTCTGCATCCTTTCTTCTGCCGACTTGTTGACACTAGACACACCATTCGGAGCGGGGACATCTAGTGTACGCCAGTGTAGAGAGTGCCCTCTCGAGGTGGCAGGGTATCACTTCTTATGGGATCTCTATGTCCTAGAGATGACAGGTTATGATGTCATCCTTGGCATGGACTGGTTGATTCCCTTCAATTTAGTCGTTGATTGTTATTGCCGTAGAATCAGTTTCATTTCACCAAAGGGTGAATCTTTCCTTCATAGAGGCAAATGGGACGTTCGGGTGAGTCGGGCGGGACTCAAGCATCTTGGGCTTGGAGGGGTGACAACCCAGATTTCTAGCCTTTACCTGGATGATCAGGGGACTTCCCAGTTGGACTTTCATCCAGTGTTGGATCACTTCAGAGATGTCTTTTTAGAGGACTTTTCAGGTTTTCCTCCAGAGTGTGAGGTATAATTTTCAATTTAGCTCATTCCAGGAGCGGCACCATTGTCCATTCCTCCCTATAGGATAGACACACCTCAGTTACAGGAGATCAAGAAGCAGTTGGAGGAGCTACATGCTAAGGGTTTCATCTGACCCATTATTTCTTCTTGGGGTTTGCCTGTTCTGTTTGCGAAGAAGGCAGATGGTACCCATCGGCTTTGTGTGGAATATCAGAATTTGAACCAGTTGACGGTCAAGAACCGATATCCATTGTCAAGGATTGATGACCTTTTCGATCAGCTTTGAGGAGTCCAGGTGTTCTCGACGATTGACTTGAGGTCCAGTTATCATCAGTTGTGCGTTAGACCATCAGATATACCTCTTACAGGCTTCAAGAGCAGGTGTGGTCTTTACGAGTATACAGTCATGCCCTTCGGACACATGAACGCACCTGCAGTTTTCATGGAACTGATGAACCGAGTGTTCCATCCTTACTTGGAATCCTTTGCCGTGGTCTTTGTGGAAGATATCTTTGTGTACTCTCACACTCAACATGACCATGCCACACATCATGATATCATTATGAGTACACTGAGAGAGCATCATCTTTATGCTAATCTCTCGAAGTGACACTTCTAGATGGATCAGATTCACTTCTTGGGTCATGTCATCTCAGATGCAGGAGTATTTGTGGACCCAGAGAAAGTGAGAGCTGTAGTTTCTTGGGAGAATCCGACATTTTTTTTGAGGTACGGAGCTTCCTAGGGCTGGCTGGATACTACAGATGCTTCATTCAAGACTTTTCTCATCTAGAATCACCTTTGACAAGTATGACCAAAAAGGGGGTGAATTTCTTATGGTCAAATTTTATGTGAGTCAGCCTTTCAGGAGCTGAAAGGGAGGTTGATGTCAGCACTGATACTAGTCTTGCCAGAGCCAGGAAAGAGCTGCACTGTATACTAGGATGCTTCGGGTATCGGGCTGGGAGATGTGCTTATGCAGGGAGATGGAGTCGTTGCGTACAGGTCTTGAAAGTTGAGGCCACATGAGAGGAACTACCCTATGCACGATCTGGAGTTGATAGCTCTTGTTCATGCCTTGCGCTATTGGAGACACTATCTTCTAGGAGAGCACTTTGTGGTCTTCACTAACCACAAGAGTCTCAAATATATCTTAACTCAGTGTGATTTGAATTTGAGGCAGTGCAGGTGGGTCGAGTATCTTCAGTCTTTTGATTTAGAGCTTGCCTATACGCAGGGAAAGGGCAACGCCTTGGCAGACGCATCGAGTAGGAGAACTCAGATTCATGCAGTTCAAGAGGCCATTAGTGAGTGGCAGCTGATGGCTTTGTTCTATGAGATGCATCTGGAGGTGTGCGACAGATGGGGACAGACTTTTCTATCTTCTGTAGCTGTTACCTCCACGCTACTTGATCAGGGTCAGATGAGGCAGCTATCAGACTCAGAAGGCTTAGTTCTGTAGGAGAGTGTGTCAGGAGAGGACCCTCTTCCTGGATGGATAGTGGGTGAGTATGAGATCTTGTGTTTCCAAGGATGTGTATGGGTGCCAGCAGACATACGCGAGGAGCTGATGCGGGATTTCCATTCCTTAGTTTGGCCAGTTCATCCTGGCATCACCAAGATGTATCTAGACCTTAATCGTTAGTACAGGTGGCTAGGTATGAAGAAGGATGTTGCGGGTTTTGTCATGAGATGTTCTACTTTTCAGCAGGTGAAAGCAGAGCATCCACGACCAGTGGGGCTCTTACAGCAGTTACCCATTCCGGAGTGGAAGTGGAATGATGTTGCGATAGACTTCGTGACCGGGTTTCCAAGATCACCTTGGGGAAATGATGTTGCTTGGGCTGTAATCGATAGGCTTACGAAGGTTTCTCACTTCTTGCCGAACAAGGAGAGCTTCAGTGTCGATGATCTGGGATTACATTACATCAGGGAGATTTTGCGTCTGCATGGAGTTCCACACTCCATTGTTTCAGACAGGGATGCGCGCTATACCTCTCAGTTCTAGCAGGGGCTTCAGAAGGCCTTGGGTACACAGGTACTTTTGAGTACAACATTCCATCCCTAGACTGATGGCCAGTCCGAGTGCAGGATCCAGATGCTTGACGATATGCTCTAAGCTTGCATTCTAGACTTTAGAGGTTCTTGGGAGAAGCATATCCCTTTGGTGGAGTTCTCCTACAACAACAGTTTCCAGGAAACCATTTAGATGGCGCCATACGAGGCTTTGTTTGGTAGGCCATACCAATCACCCTTATCCTACCTGGAGGTAGGAGAGGTAGCTTTCCTGGGACCTCATCTTGTTCAGGAGACTTCAGAGCAGATAGATCGGATTCGGAAGAGGATGGCTACAGCACAGTCTCGACAGAAGTCTTATGTTGATCAGTGGAGAAGACCTATGGAGTTCGAGGTTGATGATCAAGTTTTCCTGCATGTCACATTGTGGTTGGGACACAAGAGGATTCGGAGACAGGGTAAGCTTTCACCACGGTACGTCGAGCCGTTTGAGGTCTTGGAGAGAGTTGGGCCGGTCGCCTATCGGTTGCAGCAACCTCAGAGGTATCGGGTCATGCACGACTTCTTCCATGTCTCTCAACTCAGACGTTACTTTTCAGACCCGTCTCACATCTTTCAGCATGAGGAAGTTGAGATTGAAGTAGATGCATTGTTTGAGGAGCATCCTATTCGGATTTTCAATCACAGTACGAAGGTTCTCCGCAGGTGGTCTGTTCCTCTGGTACGGGTGCTATGGCAGCACGGGTGAGTACAGGACGAGACCTGGGAGAGGGAGGCTGATGTACGATCGCAATGGCCAGAGCTGTTCGGGGTTTCTTCTTCTCCTTCTCGTTAGGGAAATTCAGGGACAAATTTCTTTAAGGGGGGAAGTTTGTAAGAACCCGGATCTTCTTTTCAGGTACGTTTTCCCTTTTTCTGGAGTTTTTAAGAAAAATGAATTTTTTGGAAATTTTCAACTACACACCGTGTACTTTCTGAGTACAAGCCGTGTACTCTTTTCCAGCTCGAAGCCATGTGCTGGCCGTGTCTGGGCCACACACACGGTGTGTAAGGCTGAGGTGGAGGCCAGTTAATTCGGAGTACGGAAAAATTGAAGTAAACGTCGTGTACTCAAGAAGTACACACCGTGTACTTTTTTTCGTAAAATGGATCGGGGTCGCACCTAACCCCCAAAATCACCTTCTTCTCCAGATTTCTTCTGCCCAGAAGCGACCGTACAGCCTAATCTTCTCCGAGCTTCCACCTCGCCGTCTGTTCTCTGGTTTGAGCACGGTCGATTGCATTGGAATCGCAGCGGTGAGTTCTTCCTTCTGCTTTAGCCTTGTTTCTTGATTCCTCCTCATTTCCAAGTTATCGTGGGATGACGGTTTTGTGCATTTTCTCAGATCTACGTTGTTCTAAGAGGAATCTGTCACTGTGGTTCACATATATCGATCTCCTCAGATCGAGGTAGGTGGTTTGTGCCTTTCTGTAGAAAGTTGATGAATATTATGTGCAAATTCCACCAATACCTGTGAATGGGGTATTGCGTGTTTCGTATTTTTCCACTGCTGTTTGCCTTCTTTACTTTTTTTCTTTAGTAGAGGTTATTTCTTTTGAGTAGAGTAATTTATTTTGTTATCATATTACTTTTCCATGCTTGTTTTGCATGTTGGGCATTTTGCCAGTTGTCATGCCTAGTTGTAGGATAGATGAACTCTTGTTTTGTTATTGATGTTGAGCCGTAGAATGATATCCAAGTAGTTATTGCGGTTTAATTGGACGACATACATGCACTGAGAATTTTTAGTTATACTCAGGACTGTGAGAACCTAGAGTAGTAGACCAAAGGGAGAATTGACAGAAGGGCTTCTCCAGAGTGTCTTTTAATTATGATGTGAGACTATAGGGGGAATTGACGTTGAGTGCTTCCCCAGAGAGTGTGTAGATCCTCGATGTGGGCCACAGGGGGAATTGACATTGAGTGCTTCCCCAGAGAGCCTTTAGCATGATATGAGACTATAGGGGGAATTGACGGTGAGTGCTTCCCCAGAGAGTCTCCTTAATTACGTAGCTGAACCAGAGGGGTGAGACTGTGTGTGCCTCCCAGAGGGTTGCTAGTACTATAGGTTGAACCATAGGGGGTTGGTTGTGAGTGTATAAGTCCAAAACTTGATGTTCATGGACATTACATTACTTTGGCGAAATATCTAATACATAACAAAAACATACACAGAAGGACCGTAATAGTTTAGTGTCTTTGGAAACATGGAATATAAACTTATAATAATGTTAAAAGATATTCAACATCTCCCATAACGATCCTCCCCTTTTTGTTTCCTTACCTAAAGCCTTTATTTTAATCCTAGGGGAAAAGAAAACATAAAAAGGGTGAACCCAAATGCTCAGTAAGGGTAAGCATGGAGAGAATAAAACAAACCATATACATTTGAACTTAAAAACATGAACATAATATTTAAACATCAAAATATTGAGCAATGAAATAAAACATAGAAGTATGTAAGGAATAGATCATAATGGATCATAAATCATGATAAAATAGCATAGGAATAAAGCATGTAATTGTGGAATCCATTAAGCACATGTAATGATTTCCATAGAAGCCAAGGCATTTCTACCAAGACCATCTTAGTGGACAAAGTCCCTTTCTGAATCGAGTTCACTCCTCATTCCAGTCCTGTAATACTGAACCAGATTAACTTACCATTCCAGCCATGTCTATCTCATGAGATATAAAACTTTAACCAATGCATTGGAGGGAGATATAGGTCCCACCCATCTCATAATGAAATCATTCTTACTTTTGCCACAACATAAACTTAAAACAGTCATCATAACCCCAAGAATAAAATGGGTTTCATAAACATCATATCATCATCACATAATCCATATAAAACAAATGGATATTTCATCACAAGAAAAGTGAAAGCATGTAAATCATAGAGACATTATACTTGAAACATACACATATGAATTAATTTCATCTTATATGGAAAATGGTTTTAATAAAACACTTGAAATGAATTCTTGAGGAAAATATCCTTTCTTCTTCAAAATAATTTTCTTTTCACAAAATGACATTCAATTTTAAAAGGAAAGGATTTTGTTGAAAATAATCATAAAATATTGTAGAGTAAGCTTCCTGAAAATGAGGCATTATTAAACCGTAAAAATCCCTTCACTCCGTATAAGTAAAAAAATAACAATTTCCTCGTACTTTTGTCAGAAAATTCAAAAAGTACCTCGTATGGTAAACAAAATAAAGATTCCTTCCATACGATGTGGTAAACGTAAGAAAAGGGTAAAAATGTCTAAAACATACATGGACGTAAAGTAAACATTTTATGAAAACATTTTGAGAGCATATAAACATGGATAATAAACATAACCCCTAGTAAATACTTATGAGTAAACAATCTCGGATAAGAATGAGATTGGAATAATTATCTCTTACCTTAGGTCCGATATGATTCGTATGGATCCAAACCTCTTGAATAATGATTTAAATAATGTCATTGACTTATTACATAGTCATATTCATTGTTATGATATCATATATGGTTCACTTAGGACTTTATATTACCCATTCTTTTGTAAATTAATGTTAATGTAGCTTTTTGGGTAAAATCGTTTCATTTGTCGTTCGTGTTTAAACTTGTAAAAATTCATATGATTACATAGATCATGGTTACTTACATCCAAAATGTAAAACATGATTTATATATAATATATATTCAGAATATAAATATATATAATATATCGATAAATGGAAATAAATACATCGTTCATGGAGACGGTAGGTCGTACGTACGCATGAACGTTGTTTTCATTTCCTTATTGAATTGAATGGAATTAAGTAGATGACATACATATATATATACATAAATCCAGTATCATTATTATGTCATATATTTCATTATTACTTATTATATATACTTTAAAATCATTCATGAATGGTTAATCATTGAGAATGAATCTCATCGCGTCGTGGAGACGGTAGTCCGTACGTACGCACGAGCGATGATATCATTCCCAGGATCGTGGAATTGTATTGAAGTGTATGTATAATATTTAATAATAAATATAACTTTACAATAATCATATATAGTCATTATTTACACCATTATACCCATCCAAGTAAGGTGGTGGTGGAAAATAGATTACACCACAGCGTGGAGATGGTATTCCGTACGTACGCACTTGCGGTGATTTCATTTTTCGTAGGATGGATAAACGGTGAAATAGGGTTGTTTCATACTTATAATAACATATCAGTATATGATTGATACAGATTTTATTACTTAATAATGAAACAACTAAAGAAGAAGAAGTGGAAGAATAAATAAAGTTGAAAGAATCGGTAACGAACATTACCTCTTCTTTGAAGCGCCTCTTTGAGACCTCCTCTTAGGGAACTACAATTGGTCTCTGAAGAAGACCAGGACCTCTAGGATGTTTCTAGTGAAGTGTAGAAGATAATTTTTCAGGTTTTGGCCGAGCTTGAAGGCTCAAATTGGTGTGAGGAAGAGAGGGAGGAGATGCCCTTTTATAAGGGCGGGGAGGGGCACCTTTGGAAGTTTTAAAAATATTAATTTATAATAAATCTAAACCCACTTAAAAACATCCAAAAATGACTCATATTAGAATATTAGATGAGATAGGGTTTTAATCTCATCAACCAATAAAATTTAGACATGTTAGGAAATTATTGTAAACATTATCAACTTGATTTATCCTTACTTAATCAATTAAAATTTATTTGTGGTAATAACATTCTAGAGTTTAAATTATAACAAATAATTACTTATTTGTTATGAATTGTCCATAATTCGATACGTTATAAAATTTTTGACAATATAAATTTAAATTTATATTTTTTATATATTTTTGTGATTTTTAAACAATTTTATAATATGTTATTTTTATAAAATAACAATAGTGTCAATTTTGACACTATTCATTTATTTTAATTTAAATAAAATATATAGAGAAGATATGTTCGAAATAAAATCTTTAATAGATTCATAAACGGTAATATGTATCCATAAAATTAGTGGAGAATATTAAATAGTTCATATAATATTTATTTTATTAATTTTAAGACCATTTATTTGGTTTATCTATTAATAAAATAATTACTACAACGTTTTTGTATAATTATTTAATATACTTATTTGTTGCATAAAAATTAAAAATAAAATTTTATGATGAATATAAATATATTAAATTTTAAAATAATACTTTTACTCGAATTTATCATCTTAAAATCACAATATTTAAATTGTTCTATTTATTAAATTATGAAGGTGACAACTTTGACATCATTTAAAATAAAATAAGATAAGTTTCATAATAAATTTTATAAGACTTAAAACGGTTATATATTAGTCCATTGTATGATTAAGGTGTAGTTATACACTACCAATAAGTTTTGGTCAGATTTGTGGTCTTTTTAATGGGTATTATTATTTCAATAAAAACTATATTACTAATTTTTCAATTAATAAATAATTTCTGCATCATTAATCTATCACCATTAATGAAAAATATTTAATCCCTAAAAATTTTAAATAAATTTCCATGATGTAGATAATTTTATTAGCTTTCTGGATACTATTCATTTTTGAAGTTTTATGATGTTTATCACTAAATTAAAATTATTATACTTATAAGATTTAAGAGAGTGACATGTTGTCACTTTCTTTGGTTTTAATAATAATTAAACTATTTTCATGGTCAAAAGTCCATAAAATGAATCTAAATTGACCCTTAGGTGAAATGGGTATACTTTTAGCCATCCAATAGAATTTTTTCATGTTTTAGGGTAATTTTATATTTACCCTTAATTACTCGATTTACCTTTAACTATGGTAAATAAAATTTACCGTAGTTACTATTCATAATTAAAAAAAATTAAAAGCAGCCTATTAACATAATTTGGACCTACTAATTCCAAATATGGAATCAATATTTCCAAATTCAATACAAAAAAGTTGCAGAAATTAAATTAAAATTAATCCCGTTGTCGAAAGAAAACGTGTTTTTGTTTAAAACATTGCAAAAGATTGAATTGATTTAACCTACGAATTCAAGGTAAAATCAATGCTAATGACATAAATTATATTAAATGGTAAAAATATATTCTACTTATACTTTAAAACCATTCAGTATTATAATTTAACCATATAAATTATTACGATGAAAAAAGTTGTTTTTAATTAAAATATAGTGTTTTTTACTATTCATCAAAATATGAAAGTTATCAAAAAAATATCAAACCATTATCGAATGTAAATTTTTATATCATGATTCAAAAGAATAAGTTTATTTTTTAAAATTTAACTTATAAAATTATCAAAAATTATATTTAAAATGGGTGCGCCATCAAAAGACTGCAAAACTGCATTTTTTGAAAAATACTTATTTTACCTGAAAAAAATTTATTTTGTTCTCATACCATGTTCTAGAAAATGTGTAAGATGAATAATAATGTTATAAAATTCAAAATTTAGTTAATACTATTCGTGACGGCTAGTTTATAATAATATTATAACCATATATCGTTGTTTAGTGAAACCTGGTATTGCGTACTACACACGCTACCGAGGAAGGTCGCGATTGCGTGTAATGAAAGCCATATTAGGATTGAGTGTTGTGCAGGACTCCTTTTTTGTTGCGTATAACAAAATCCAACCATATTTAATTTATACATTGAATATATATATATATACACATGCAATGTTGTGTAGAATGACTATTATCAAACAAACTTGAAATTGTGTATAACACGATCCAAGAATTGTGTTGCATATACTGCAAGCTAATACGATGTTGCGTATAGCACAAGATAATCATAGTGTTTCATAAAACACTTGACATCAAATAAATTAAAAATAATACTTATCATAAAATCTCAGGGTGTTTCAGTGAGAGCTACCCAGAGGGTTACCTGTTTTCTTCTTGTTGCTGACTGCTTACTTGTGTGCTTTACATGTTAGAACTGTGGATTGTAGTTTCTTGTGCTTTCCTATTTACTTATTCTTGTTTATTTACTTCCATGTATTCATTTGAATGTACGACACAAATCTTTGGGTGATTGCCTACTAGTATTGTATCTCACACCCTGTTTGGTCCATGATTATCGGCCCAAGCAGACTATGTTGTTGCAGGTATAGACAAGGGGAAGCGCCCTTCTACTTCAGGATATTTATTGCGCCAGGAGTTGGGGAGAATGGGACCGAGCCGTGGCTCGCGATGATGAGGAGCTTACTTTGTTTTCCTTTGCACTTGGTTTCAGTTGTATTTCAGCACGTTGTTGTGTTTGCTGTTTTCCTTAGATACTTGTACCTTCTGCATCATTGTCATCATAGTTATATTTCTACATTGCTTCTCTTGTTTGGTTTTTGTTGTTATGCATGTTGTTTACTACTTCCGTTGTTTATTGTTGTTTTCTTACCTTATATAACTTACCGAATGAGGGCATAGTTTCCCCACCGACTCACCAAGGCCCTCATTGCTAGTCGCAAGCCTCTGGCATTCGGGGAAATGCGCTTGAGGTCATGTGGAAAACCGGGTACAGGGCACCAGTGGAGGGGCTCCAAACTCAGGTTGTTACACTAATCATAATCTTGAATAGAATCAAGGTATTAGATAATAACATCAATGCATAATAGAAATGTGAAAACGACATAAAACGTGAAATTATAAGCATAATTCAAGGCTAACCACTAAGACATCATAACATAGTGTACTTAGGATAACCTATTATTCAGTATATATGGTATCCAATGAGATAAAAATATTACCCAATTCATTAGAGGGAAATATAATTCTTGTACAACCCATCACTTTAATATTATGTACATGAATTTTCATGCCACATAGATCATACAACATAATAATTTCATTCATTACATTTAATCCCATGATTAAGGAGTGTGGATTACATACATGGACATTCCCAATAAATGATGGATATGTATATCTAGGTTAATATCTTTGATTATAAATGGGTATGAGTATTCCAAACACAAAATTTTGGCATGAAAAATCATGGGATAATATCAGCAGCTTAATGAGTGTACATAAATGTTTTAATGAGAGAGAAAGGTGGCCGCTCATTACTTGTGAATCCTAAGGCAAATAAATTTATATGTAAAATAAAAATTCTTACATGAATAATTTGAAATAAAAATTCCTAGTATAAAAAAAGTACATGAATAAAAAATAAGCTAATTTAATCCCTTACTTCAGTATAGTAGTAGTTTATGTAATGGTTATAATGAGAAGGGATAAATAATCTCTCATTCTTATAACATGAATTATATATTAAATGGATATTTATAAACACATGAATATATAATCAATTGATATTAAAAATTATAAATAAAAAAGAATTATTTTTTTAATGGTGGTGATGAATCCTCTTTTTATTAAACAACGAAAATCCTCTTCTATTTTCCATGGGTGGAGGGAGACCCAAAACATAGACCACAGGCCTTGGCCCATAGGCATGGCCCATTGGCATCGGACCACAGGCCTTCGCCAAAAGGGATTATTACATGGTCCAATGGACTCATTTTCCATAATACAAATGAAACGAGACCTCAGTCACAAATACATAGTCCAAGGAACCAATGTCTGATGTCACAAACACCATCATGTAACCCAATTTGTGCACCTTTATCAACACATCATTCTATTCCTCTAAAACTATCGTCATCCTTCTTTCCATTACATTTTTTTCCTTTAAGAGCTGCTACCATTCCCATAGACCTACCATTCGTCTGACTAACATTAAATCATTTCCCAAAAAAACTCTTCCACCATCTACTAGACCTAATTTTCCCATTTGATCATGTCATATTCCTCACCGCCCAACAAGACCTATTGTTTTTTCACTACCAGCCACCCACAAGCATTCATCAAAACCAAGTCATGTCACTGGTAACCACTAATCTAAAAGACCAATGGAAATAAACTACAACTAGGAGTCCAACCCTGAATTCCTAATACAGTGGTTGTGATTGAGTACCATACATCCATGACATTGGATGCAAATACAATGGAAGTACTTGAATGAAGATGAAGAGGATGATAATCCCTTACCTTGAGAGGGTGCTTCTAAAATCTTGATATGATCTTATTAATATATTGGGAACACCATGGGAAGGATTTATAGAGGTTTAGGGAGAGTATATTCATGTTCAATGGGTTTTTAGTGATGCTTAATGGGAGGTTGGGTGATTATTGATATAATAATAGAGGGGAGTTATTTATTAATTTTGAAGAATAGGTTTTAGACACTAATTAATAAAATAATCAAATCCAAAAACATTCACAAGGATTTTCTATGGTTTCTTCCAAATAGGAGTGTTTTAAAATATTTTATTAGTTTAATAACATAACACAAAAATATAATATCATCCATGATTTGGAGATGATTCATGTTCATAAAGAATTTATTTTAAACCCTTAAAATATAATATAGGTTTTGAAGGATTCCATAGAGGTTTATAAAATTTAAAAAACTATCTTTAGAAACACATAAATTTAAATTAAAAATATATTTTTTGTCTTTGGATGCATTTTATAGTATTTTTTATTTCACTTTTTGTCGATTATGATGTCATAATATATACTATATACATTAATGTATTTTATTTATACCCAAAAAATAGATTATCTTAGAACATTATGAAACATTTGCCACTGAATATTTTAAATATATCAATTTCAAAAATAATATTTTTTTACAAAAATAATCCTTTGAATATAAAAATTTCCACTATTAAAAAAACATTATTTATTGAAAAAAATAATAATTTTTACAACACAAACAACTTAGGTAACCTTATAAAAATTATCTAGGACTTCATTAAATCATCTTAACATTTATATTTAAATAAATATTATATAATAAGAATATTTCAAAAAAATATCATTTATTTCAAAACAAATCATGAATTTATCAAAAAGTGTTTTAAGTGAAACTATATATGTATATATTCCAAAGATATAATTTTGGTTTCATCGTATCAAAATATAATTTAGTGAAAATAATTAAATAATCAGCTATATGTATAAGTTAATAATTAATAGGGTTAAATATAATTATTACATTTTAGAAATAAAATATTAAAATTCATACTACTTACATAACATATTATTACACCATCGTACGCCGTAAGGGTAAATTGTGAGATTGTGGTACTTTATTTAGGTGGTTTGGAAAACATGTTTCAGGAAGTGATCTCTATGAGCTTGAAATTTTCCTATAAATGGTTTTATTCAAGTTTCAATTGTTGAATATCATATTTGGATCAATCGAGGGAAAATAATAGTGATTTCAACTCCCTTGAAATCATTGATAAATGGGATTCATAGGGTATGTTACAACTGGTCAAGGTCATTGCTTCTTCCATATGTTTCAATTATATCTTACCATAAACATTAATATATACTAATAGTAATATTCACTATAGAATGGGTATGTCATCAATGGTTATGATTCATAATGGTCTTTTAATCCCATTAAACAATTATGGATGTGTTTTATAATAGTCAAAAATAAAAATTAAAATATAATGGATGTATTTTCTATAAAAAATATAATAAGAAATTAATTCATTGATAATGGAATTTAATTTATAAAATATTGGTTTGTTACAATTCACATCATTAATGTAGTATCTTAGGCAGAGTCTAAGAGTTATCGAATAATAATGAAATAATAAAAATATTAATTTAAAGAGCATTGGTTCCAATGTTGTGGGTTTATAATATTAAATTATTAATCTTAGAAATAAAAATGAAATAGTATTTATTGATGGATAATACATTAGTTTTTATAGAACTCAATGATTGTGTGCTTTTTGAGACCTAGACCTTAACAGTGGTAGTCTGGGATCATGTGTGACAATAGAAGATGTTGAGTCTAAGGTTAAAGATTTTACATTAGTGTGGATGTGTCTGATATTATTTATATATTCTAATTTCATACACAAATCCACCTGAATTGATAGGGAAAATAACACTGAAATTTTTTGGGGTGTTTTCTCCAATATCCCAAATGGTTATGGAATGAATGGATGACTTATCTATCTCCCCCACTATCCCTTTGGTTGTAGTTATGTGCAACCATATCTCAAGGTATAATGGATTTCATTATTGGGTGAGTTCCTACTCGAGCTATGATGGCTCTTGGTTTTACAATACATTTATATGTGTGTCATACTAACTTTAGGTATAGCACATACAAGTATTAGATCATGGTGGATATGTCTTCCCATGGGTGTACGTGAGTGGTATGTGATTCATTGAAATATAATGAATTTCCATATATTGTAATTGTTTAGAAGAATACACTTAGTTACTATTGTGGATAATCGTGATGAGGTGTCGTGTTGCACAGGATGTAGTCATGGTTATGATATTTATGCATGGGATATATGATGACTTTAATAATGGAAGGGATTATCCCAGGATATAGTTGTTGTGACAAGATAGAAACAAATCAATGGGGAAGTGTATTTCGATTACTTTCATTTATATATACACTTTTTATATAGAATGGTTAACTTCTGTGTGTTGTTTTTGAATTAGCCATGGTGAGGATGGGAAGGAATAGTATACATGTTTAGGTAAAAATATAGTTTCATTTATTTATTCCTTAGGATTTTCTATGCTTATATCATATTTTTAATGAGATATTTTAGGGAGGATCCTATTGAGTACAAATATTATGATCACCATCTATATATTTTTAAATAGTTCTTCAGTTCCCCAAGATCTTGTTAGTGATTGAGTTGTGTATTATAATAATGATGAGTTGTTCAAGAGATATTGGAGCTCCATGGTTACTACTTAATTTTGGTACTCTATAGTTTTCTATTCAGTTGTACCAGTGTTTATATGACATTAAATGTATTGTAAAAAAATCTATATTTATCCACAATGTTGGTTGGTGGTTTCTCCTCCATATATCTTATTACTTAAACTTATGAGGGTAATTCCTCCCATGGTTTTTATTTATATACCCTTGATTTTATTATTTAACTCATGGATTATTGAAGGTGTGATTCAGGGTTTATTATCTCCCTTTACTTATTTTTAACCTATGTGGGGTACTTCTGGAGGGAGGTGGTCATGATAGAGTGGTATCAAAGTTAATGGTTGAGATATATAATAGAGTTTAGAGTTAATAACTAGTGAGGATGCATGGGTTTGTAGGGTAACAATATCAATTAGGATTAACATGTACTGTAAAAATTGGATTCTCTCTTGGATATGAGATTTTATTTCCAATTTTCATCTAATATAAGAGACTTCAAGTTATCTAAATATTCTAATATAATTGATACTTTTTAAACTGTTAAGTACTAGGTAAGTATCATACATCATGGTCTTCTATTCTTATATATGTATTTTGTAGAGAATAGTATGTGGGTTAAAATTAATTTATTAATTAACCTCAAAATGTTATATTTTTCATAGTTTTAGGAGTTGATACCATTATTATTTTTTACATATAGATCATGGTTGACATCATTATTAGGTTCATCCTAAATATTTTTAGTAGGATGTTCTAGATGATCGTCTAAGAGTGGATGTTGAAAACAAAAAAAAATTTGGGGAGGACACATTGAGAGTTTTAGTTCTACAATCTGTAGAATACAAGGGGTCTATTTTAGATTATAAGAAAAAGGATCAGCTAAATGAGGTGTATAGAGCCTTTATTTTGATATGTTCTCAAAAGTATAATTTGGTATATTTAGTTGTTGCAATGTTATATGGGTTAGTTCAGCAGTGTTGGATGTTTTTCCATAGGTATTGTGAGGATTTGGCTATTTTATTGGGAGTGTTTACGGATTCGTTTGAGGCTGGGTTTCTATCTTTTACCACCAAGTAGACATGCTGATAGGAGTTCTTGACCCTTTTATAGGGGAGTTATAAGTTTTAAGAGTTTGGTATACACTAAAATAACTCCATACATTATGATTTAGACTTTATTATTGACGATGATTCAAGGGAGAGTCATTCATCAAAGATTTAATATCAGGATGTACAATGCTATGTCAAATTATTTATGTTTATGTCATATCTTGATGTATAGGATAAGATATAGGTCATCGTGAGAAAATTTTCTAGGACCAAGTTATTATTATATGGGAACCTCCATGTCACGACCCATCCCCCGGGGCCAGTATCGTGACTACCCCAAGCCCGCCTTCCATAGGCCAGGGGCTGGCGTCTTGCACCAAAGGCGTAATTCCCAAAAAACTAGGAAGGCATTGCCTTTATAAAACGTAACACACACAACCAAAGTACAAGAGCAAGCAAAAACTAAGTAAAGTAGTATAACAAGTGTGTTGACAGTACAAAGGGGCAGAAAATACAAGCCCAACAGAAAGGTACAGCTATAACTGAAAGAAAGTACAACTGAATGAAAAATGGCTGGAAGGTGACTAGAAGCTCTTGGATCGTCCGCCATGGATCCTACCTAAAGGGTAGGTACATATGTCCTCCTCATCACTCCGCATCTATCAGTCTGCTTCGTGTACCGGCACGCTGAGTGTCCACCTCAGGGTACCGTCCAGTCCTCGTACACTCTGCCTCTGTCAACATTGTCTGTCGTCTGCATCCAACACAACGAGGTGCGGGCATAGCCCGTGAAGGGGTGAGTATAACGATACACAGTAGGGACCCCGATACCCTCAAGGTCTCACTAAATCCAACAAGGATAAACCACAATGAAAGATCTCAATAGATAACCATTACTGATGTATATGCCCATACATATACCTAAGTTATCAAGTAACCCATCTCAGTCATGAGGAAAACACAAAGGTCATTGACTCATCTCAAACCATGATTTTCATTATCAAAACCACAACTGCTGTATAACTCTTCCTCTATCAATTACAGTGGCCCAATCACGACTCTAAGGCACTACTCACTAAACTTAGATTGGTGAGGTACTCCTCTTGTCGAGTACCACAGGTCTGCTGCCAAATCGGGTGCTCCTCCGCTGTGGGTCTATCGCCAAACCGGGAGCTCCCCCTAATATCCATCAGAAGTACTCCTCATGTCGAGTACCGTGAGTCTGCTTCCAAACTAGGCGCTACGTCCGTCGTGGGTCTGTCACCAAACTGGGTGCTCCATCCACTGGGCTAGTCGAATCACTCCGAGTCGAATCAGTCAAGTAGTGGTCGGGTCTACAGCTACTAGGTCTCTGCACTCTGTCTGCTCGTCTCTAAGAGGATCCGCTCCATGAACTACTGGTCGATACTCCAAGTTTCATGATGTATCATGTAGAAATATCACAAAGGACCACCTCATCATAGGGGTATCAACTCAACATATGGCGTGTCAATCAGACACCTGGTCTGTGAGTTATTAACCTTTTTGTCTCAAGGGCCCGTTTGGTTTCGTGTACGAACCAACCCGACCATATCCGAACTATACCCAGAAATCCCATGGGGTATTTTTGAAGGGACCGATTCTCAAAGAGATTACCAACGCTGCTGACGGTTTATCAAACAGACATCTGGTACCAAAGATATGCCCAACGCAAGAAAAGGGTCAAAAGTGGGCCTAGGCCCGGTCTGACCCGGTCGGACCGACTTGGCCCAACTCAGTATGGGTCGACCTGGTCTAGGTCGACCCGGTCAAACTTGCTAGGTCTGACCCGGCCCGTTGGGCGGTTCAGCCCACTGTGTTAGGCCCAGTCCACTGGGTTCGGCCTAGCAGACTGCGTGGACAATTCGGTCCGAAGTCGCCAGGTGGGAGATTTGGCCCGAAGGCCAGTGGCAGGTCCGGTCGGCACCGCGAGGGGCGTGGCTCAGACGGATCAGCCTGAAAGGACAACGGCGGGCCGCGTGAGGTGCGCCCAGGCCGCTGGTGGACCGGGAAGGGCGCGGGGAGCACCGAGCAGACGGCCCGGGGCACCGGGCAGGCGGCCGGGGCACCGGGGGGCTCCCGGAGGGTGTCGGGCAGGTTCGCAGCGCGCCGGCAGTGTGCGGGGAGGCCGGTTCGGCGTCGCCCAACAGGAAGTGGGGTTCGCGAAGGTTGTGGGAAGCACGACCTCTATTTTCCATCTTCTTCGTTGTCACCACATTGCAATGCTACTGTTACGTTGCCGTTGATCCAAGGTTCCAAAACCATAAAGGTTGCAGAGGGGTCGGGCCATATTCGGGCAGCCCGAACCTTCCACGTTAAAACGATAGCAAGTGGATCAAGAAGTTGATTAAACGAGAGATTATTAAGTGTTAAACAACTTAAAAGACACCCCTACCTCTTTAATTGTTGGGTGTTCATTCGTCACGGGGGAAAAGGATGTTGTCGTCGTTCATCGTACGCTTCCACTTCCGAGCTCATGCATTAGTCCTTTGATGATGAAGAGAAAGGAAGAAGGGTCGTCGGAGAGGTCCCGCGTCGGAAGGGGGTTCCAAGGAAGAAGATGAGGAAGTAGCATCGTCATCAGCATCTTCTCATTCTTCGTTGGAGAAGATAAGTTTCTCCATGTGTTGGGCATCGCGATAATTTACCAGTGCTTCATTGCTTGGTGAAGCCGTCCCAAAACCTTCTCACAAGCTCCCTATATATAAGAGAGGGGGAGAGGTATGTAACCATTTTGGAATTTATGATGGTTCAATTATTAGGAGCCTTCCTAAATTCCAACGATGCAGTTACTTAATTAAAAAGGGTGGGTCAGAGGAATTAAATTGTGTTGGCACAATTTAAGAGGTGTGTTGGCCTAGTTAAAAGGGGAGGATGCCAAGAAGTTTCCCCCACCTAGCCTGTGTTAAAAAAAAGACATGAATTAATTTTTTGTTGACACATATAATTAATTGACAACAATTAATTTTTTTGTCAACACAGAAAATTAATTGAGAGAAATTAATTTCACATTGACACATAAAATTAATTGACAGCAATTAATTTCTCGTCGACACATGAAATTAATTGACAGCAATTAATTTTACGTCATCACATCAAATTAATTGACAGTAATTAATTTCTCCTTGACACATAAAATTAATTGGGAACAATTAAATTAACTTCATCACATAAAATTAATTGACCGCAATTAATTTTACATTGACACATAAAATTAGTTGACAACAATTAATTTTTCATCGACACACAAAATTAACTGATGGAGGTTTGAGATGTTTCTCATCCCTCCCCATTAAATGGGGGGTTAAGCCACGTGTGGACCCCATGTCATAACCTCTCGTGGGACGTTATGCTGCTCGGGTGGTCCCCACCCCAATTATCCTCCCATGGGAGGTTAGGGTGTGGTGGTCCCACCACCAACTTCCAAGTGGAGCATTTAACCAACTAACCGCACACACAACACATGGCAGCTTAAAAATAAAATAAAGTTTTGTACTTTATTTTATTATTATTTTCTTTAATATAAATCCAAAAAATAACTTCCAATCTCTTCAGAACGCAACTGTGGTGAAGGTCTCACTAAGCAATTACTGACGTTGTGAGTTCAACGGTGTCCTCAGATTTCAATTCCGAGCACTGGTTCAAAACATATAAAATCTAGAACGTACGTTTACTGATCGTACCAGAAAAAAAGTTCGGAAAATTATTATCAGTCACCCTTGACTCACGCTGGTCGAGGTTAGGCTCTTCCTAGGTGAAACATGCCTCGACGAACCCAATAGTACTCAAAGATTTTTTAATCTGACTCACCATTTAGAAGTTATGAATTTTAAAATAAAATAATTGTCACTTAATTATTTTATTTTCTGCCAAAAACTAACTTTTTCTGTTGGCCCATCCTGGCCAAAGTTAGTATCTTCTTAAATAAAGCATTCCCTCATGACTTCATCGGTGGTCTCAGATTTTTAGTCTGAGCTACCATTTGTGAGTTATAAGCATTTTAAAGATAAAATAATTTATTTAATTATTTTATTTATGGTTATGCCATTTTTGGGATTTTTCATAGGAGGCTCACGCCGATTAAACTTAAGTCGTGCCTAGGGTAAACCTACCATCCTGATCATAAAGGTACCCACGGATTTCTAAATAAAGTAACAATTTAACAGTTATTCCACTTTTTCAGGAAAACTGCTTACGCGCGTTAATTTAAGATTAACAAAACTTCGAAGGATATTTTCGGGCACTCTGGGCCTCGGAATCAAGTGTTGTCAGAAACTACGAACTTATAAAATTAAAAAGAATTTAAGAAAAAAATTCCCTTGAAATTTCCGGGTCTTTACACTCCATGAATTTATGTGACGTAGACCTATGACTAATTCATATTTTTCTAGTCTGAAGAAGAAGTATTAGTTAGTGGGGAGTAGGTTTTTGCATTCTTTGACTTTAATTTCTAGAGATAGTAGTTCTGAAACCCATCCCAGTGGGTCGGGAAAGGTTTAATATTTTTAAAGATGTCGTGACAATTAGAAACAAGAGTTTTTGACCTTCCTCATCAATCATTGGGTAGTTAGTGTACTGTTTCAGGCCAAACATTTGTAAAAGTTCTTGAAAAGGTAGAATGAGAAAGGATTTACATATTATGGTAAATATATAGGGGATGGTGAAAGAAGATAGCAGCCTCATGATGTCTATAATTCCTCGTTACTTTGAAAACACATAAATATAAGTTTAATGCCAGGGATTTCACATTATTACATTACCATAATCATTTAGGTTTTTTGGGAAGAATTAGGAAAACTTTAAATTAAAAAGTAGACACTTGTAAATTTTGTATATTTTTTCATCAAAAATATGGATTTATGTTTACACACATGTTTTATTCAACACACATTATCTTCATTTAAAATGATTACATAGTGGAATGTTTGACCTTGTTATTTTTTTAATCCTATTTGATATTGTAAAAAAATACTTAAAATATTATATGAGAACAAAAAATATAATTATGTTATATAAAAAGATATTAAACCCATTATTCTAATGAAAAACATAAAAAACAAAGAAATTTATTACCTTTTTATAATAAAACATTGAGAAAACCAATTCAGAATTTTCACATGTAAAAATAATCATTTTATTAAAAACAATATAAACTCATTTAAAAGTATCAAAAAACCATGATCACATCATGAGGAACATGATGAATCATTAAAACATTACTTTGAAAAACAAAACATTAATATTTAAATGTTCATAGTCTGTTCTTAGCTCAGAAGATCAGAAGACTTCCATTCAAACACTTAAAAAGTATAAATTATATATCTTGGAGAAATATATTCATGACCCATTTTCACTCATGCTTAACCTATATCTAAATAAATAAAGTCTATTTAATTCAATATGATAAACATACTTAGTTATCTCCCTGATTTTATACATCGAAGAATAAATCATTACCCAATGCATTGGAGAGCTATATCAATCTCACCCATCATTGTGAGCTATATCAATATCACAAGTCATTATATATATAATTCCAATTTACCAGATCAAGGATACAAAGTTTATAATTTTTTTTCTTTTAGTCCTAAATCCCTTTGAAAAATACTTTGAAGCCCTAAGAAAAATAAATTTCCATTTTTATAGAAATTTCCATTGAAATATACCTTTCTTTTGAAAACACTTAAAAATGATTAATTCAATAGAAGATTGGGTGTAGGATATTCCTCAAAAATCTATATAAACATATAGAGGAAAAATGATAATGAATATGGATATGGAATTTGGAGAAGGTGATTAGGTTATATATATTAAAAAACATTTTTTGAACAATTTATTAAAAAAATAATCAAAATGACCTGTACATTAAACATAAAAAAGACTAGTTTTTAAAAAAAATTATAAAAATTTAAGAGTATTTTAAAATTAAATTTAATATTACATGATGTATAGATATGAAAATTCTTAAAACATGTATAAATACCTTGATTTTGAATAAATAAATTTGAAAATAATACTTTAGAGGAGGGTTTAAAAAAAATTATTGCCTTAAATATCATCTAGCATCGAACATTCTCTAACTCCTAAATTAAAAAAATTATATTTTTTTACTTTTTAAATATATATTTTTTTTTATTATAATTATTCATTTTGTTTCATTTATTATAATATTTTATTTAGTTATTAAATTAGTTAATTTTACGTCGAACATTATAAGGTTGTTTAGTATTAAATTTTTTAAATATCCAATATAGGTTTACTGTGGTAAATGTATTCACGGTAAAATATTCCCGAAAATATTAAAAATGTTATAATTAACCTTTTTTTACATTCAATATACTTTATAACAATCCATGTAAGGAGTTTAGGAAAAACTAATCACATCATTTCATGGAGATGGTAGTCTATACATATGCATGAAAAATGTTTTAATTTTTCCAATATATGAAAAGGAAATAAAATAGATTAAATTTTAAATTTATAGAATCATATTTATGTTAAAATATCAAATTCGTTCATTAAATCTATCATAATGACAACCATGTTAGGTGAAAATGAAAAATGAACCACATCGCTTTATTGAGATGGTAGTCTATAACTACGCACAAGCAATGTTATCAATTTCCAATGGATGGAAGGGGAAGAAGATAGTTATTTTATTATATATAAATTAGAATAATTATTTCATAAATATCATATATATATATATATATTCATATAACATATTAATTATCTATTATAGGTAGTGATGAAAATTGATACACATTGCTTCATGGAGGTGATAGTCCACACATACACACGAAAGATATTTTTGTAAAGCCCCTTACCCTAGTATTGTAGAGTTGATGGTTACTTCATTACATTTACATATGATACAAGTAATATCATCATGAAGGGATGGATATATTAGTATTCTCAATAAACAATATACATACATGAATTTCATATTATAATTGAGAAAATAAAATATAGCATAGTATTTTCTTTGAGTGCCCAATTATTACCCTTAGCATATACCTTCCAATGAAACAAAAAAACACATCCTGGTATCCTTGGGAAAATAAAAATTAATAAATGGGGAGATAATATTCTCATTAAGGGTATTCATATAGTGGAAGTTTTACAGAATAAATAATAATAATCAATATATCAAGGTAAATAATTGAAGTATGTGATATTTAATAAATAACTTGAGCATAATATGGTAAAAATAAATGATAATCAAATAATTACATATAAATAACCACATGAGCTTGAAACATAATAATGGATATTCTAACTAATCAAATAATCCCATGTAATATCAATAATTAATATCATAATGAGGGACTGTATAATGGTGGACATCATAATTGTAGTTCCCCAGCCAGAATTTTCACCCAAACAGTGTTTTATGATCATGTTCCACTAGCCTTAGGTATGCCTCCCCATATGCCAAAGGATGTTGACTAGATATGAGGGTGTAATAAGGGTGATTGTAGGGAGATTATACCCTCAGGTTATGATAATATGACGGTCTGAGTGTATATATATATATATATATTTATGACATGTAGAGGAAATAAAGACTCAGTGGACTCAAACTAGACACGCCAATAGCGGAAGCACATTCAAAATCTGAAAAAATTGGAAGCAGTATACAACATCATCCACAGAAATAAATAAATAATCCAAAAATTTGTTCATAGCTAATCATGCATATGTAATAGGTCATACAATATAATAATCTATAAATGGTTTCCAAAGGGATGACTGTAGTATATACATAGATAACCATGCTAAAATAAAAATAAAAACCAAAAAGGGAACTCTAGTTAAGGATATAATCGATGGTCCCATACCTTCTATCCCTGCCAACTCAACTACTAAGATCCAGCTCCAGATCTTGAAACCTTACCAGAACAAAAAATCATAAAGTCTACATGCATCATGAAGGGACCTTGTAGGGTGAAAGAATGATACTTAGTAGGGTACCACCAAAGTTTGTGTACCTTACATTTATGATTAAGAACATGTGGTATAACCTTGAGGTTCCACCTCTAGTAATTTAATCTAGAACCATGAGCCTTTCGAGACCTCATGTCTAAATCAGGTCACCCATGTCCTAAAGGCACACCCAATCAAATGTATCTGATCACTCATACCCCTACTCAAGAGCACCCATTTTATAAAAGCCCAACGTTTGGAGGCACAACGATATCTATCCTCAAAGTAATATAACCTTGAGCTCATAGAATTACATCTTGATTAATGGTGATGCATGTCCTCTAAAAACAAGTCCTTGTACATTGGCCTCAAATATGGTTACCCACATCCCCAAACCGAAAAACTCAACACTTTCATCTGATGGATCCTTTCCATCCTCATGGCTTACTAAAGTAATCACCCCCAACCTTTTACCTATTTTGTAAATAAAAAGGTTCTCTACACACATGAGTGCTTAAAAACACTTCATCACTAAGTAAGCCTGTGTTCACATGAGTCCAACGACTCTTAGTCCAATCATGGGTGAGAGGAAATCACCACAATAGTACCTAATCCATACCAACCCCATATCATCATGCCCCTATGAACATGTTTCTCAAGTACGATGGCTATTACATCCAATATCATGGGTTATTCCCTCAACCTAGTGGCGATTCATGTTCAACCAATGACTTTTTTTCCAATTCTATGATAACGTCAATCAAGTAACTTAGGCCAAACTCAAAATAACAATCACATTGCCTCAAACAGATATTCATCACAATCTCAATTTGTGGTTCATTCCCTTCAGGATCCCATGTATCTCGGAAATATATCATCAACAATTTAAATTTACACAATTTACTTCAATTTAAATAAAAAAATTTGACACAATTGAATCGAACAACTCAAAATAAATATAACAAAACAATTAAATATAAAGATCACCCCAATACTAACCTCTCAACTAGTCTACGACCTATAACCCATCCTCATACATATACACATGGTTTGTCCATGCCCAACCGAATCCCATAAGGTTTAATTAATTAATTAAAAGGCAACCTTTAATTTAAATGGGTCTTACTCGATCAACATAATGGAGTTATAAAAGTCACACCCCAAGAACACTTAATAAATTAAAAAGGAAAGTGTTCACCACATGCTTTGGAGTTTGTTGGACTCCTCAAATTTTAATCATATTTTAATGATCACAAATCATGTTACTCCTGTTTAATCTATCTCAATTCATAAGTATATATGGTTGGTTTTTTATGCCATAAATAGACTTACCCAAGATCTTAATTCCTATAAATCATGTTTGATAATTTTAATCTATATTTAATTTATTATATAATGATTTTATTTTATGAATTATTAAGTAAAATTCATTTTGTGAATATTACTGCTTAACACTCTATACAAATATTGGGTTAAGTCTGAAAAGCTGTGAGTCTGCCATCGGTTCTGGTTTTCTAGCAAAGGACCCAGGCACTGTGACCCAGACACCATGACCCAGACACCATGACCTAGACAACGTGACCCAGACACCGTGACCTAAACACCATGACCCAGACACCGTGACCCAGAAACCGTGACCCAGACATTGTGACCCAAACACCGTAACCAGTTTTGGATCTCATGAAGTATGTGACATCTATTCCTTGTTAGCATCACTAAGACACTGTTTGATGTTTCTAAAATGACCATACTCTATCATTCAAACACAAGATTTGTGCTTCCAGTTCCTAATCTCAATACAACTATTTCATCATGACTCTCTCACCACTCAATGTCAAAGAAGATTAAACTATTTCCTGGTGACACCATTTCCATGTGATATAAAGACGTATTGAACTTTTGAACATTTTTTCTTAAAAACCCATTTTCTCTCCATGTCTGTAGGATGAGCGTTAAACTTAATTTTCCCACTTATTTGATTTTAATTTTGAAAAACATACATACACAGTTGTAATCTGTAAAATATTTGTGCTCTAATAATATCAAATTATTTTTTAATAAAAAATATTAATGAAAGTGATTAAAATTAATTTTGGTAATTAAGGAAAAAATTAAGCTTAATAAGAGCCTAAACCGTGGTATTAATGGCCAAATGACCAGGTCACTTTTACAAAATCTATTGGATACCAATAGTTCAAACATATCACATATTAGATCTAATTTTATTGTTTATTAGGATAATATTTCATGAATGTTCCTTATATGATTAGTTAAGTAAGGAAAAATTACAAAAAAAAGAACTTTTCTTACCTTTATTATTTATAAAACATTGTGATATGGAAGAAAACATATTTTCAGTCATTAATATCTTTATAAAAAATAAATAGATTATTTTTATCATAAAAATTTATCAGTAATTTTTATAGAAGACTTGGTTACTTAAAACTCTTAAGAAATGACAACATAGTGATTATTTAGTTAATAATTTACTAGAGTAAATGATACTATAAATATTAATAGTGAAGTAAATTGATTGAATTAATATATTTAATTATTTTTGTATATGAATATATCATGTTAAAAAATATTAAAATTGATATATTTAAAATCCAAATTTTTTTGATATTTTTTAAATTAAAATTATATAAATAATTACAAAATTGAAATTAATGTTATTTTAAAATAAATGATATTTTATTAAATGAATTAAGAATAATAAAAATAATATATTTTTTAAATTGATAAGTAAGTTTTAATAAAAAATAAATATGGATTATTAGAGGACCAATTTACCTTATATAATTAACATATTGACCCATAGATTGTAAAAACATTTTTAAAACGGTCCGGATTAAAGGAGTGTTATATCATGTTACATATACTTGTTTTAAAATTAACATCCAACACACATGGTATTTTTATGTTAAAAATTCGATATCATATTTATAATATAGTGGGTCTATTTTTTCTAATAACTATCACTTTAACTTTTTATAAATTGTTAAATTACTTAGGTTAGAAAACTAGATACAACAATAAAAACCAAAATACTAAAATTGGGAAATCTTAGAAGTTAAGGAACCATATTATAAAAAGACACTTAAATTTTTTTTGCGATGGAGGTTTTTATAGACCATGATCTCCCTTTAAACCATTATATGTCCTTCTTGGAGGTACATTAGGTAAATGAGACCTCCAATTAATGTATACCTTTTGGTATTTACAAGAGTTCCACTCCTCTTCCACAATTAAAATTCATTCTCTCCTCCCACTTCCTCACACCTCTCAATCCACTTTGTCTTGACCAAGATCTACCCGAATATCTTCTCAATATCACTCCTTTAATCCTAGAAGCACCAACTTGGTTATAAATCTATCCAAGGAAGCACATTGGTTCAAACTAAAAGGAGTTACCCAATTAAGAGGAATATAAAGACACATGAGACAAATCGAATGTTGTGTTAGGATTTTCATATTACTTTTTACATCTATGTGATAAATGTCTTGTTAACCAATTAATTAATTATTATGGTGAATCAACTGCCCCTTTTGATAAATTATATAATTAATATTTTTATCCCTATGGTATTTAAAACTTTCATTTAATGTTATTCCTTTATAAGGATTATTATTTAAAATGTTTTAAATTTCTATGGGACATAATGGAATTTTTAAAGAATATTTTCCTGAAGAATAAATTTAATAATATTTCAAATGAATTTCTATTTGAGAAAATTATATGTCTATCATTTCATAATCAATTTCATTTTCCTATCCTCTATCTATTTAAGACCTTTTTCAAGTATTAATATCATTTTTATACTCTTTGGTACTCAAAATGTTTTATAACTTTTCTTAAGAAAACACAACTTTATTTATCTCTTTAGTAGGATAACACATATTCTTATAAAACCCACGCTTTATTAAAATCTTTTCAAAAATGTTTTTAATATTTTTAAAATGATTTAGTAAATAAATTTTTACACTTTTTTCTTTTACAAATATTTTCAACGAAATCTTCCTATCTCTTTATAAACATGGAATTTTTTACCCCATTACCGTGAAAAGTAATGTTCTTTCTCCTCATACTTAATGTATGTATTTACCCTCTATAATTTCATTGGATATTCGTTTATGTGATAAAATGTTTCTTTTTAAAGATTTTTTTTTCAAAAGTCCTTTTCACATCAATGTTTTTTCAAATGTTTTTTCAAAAGAAAATGATATTTTCTTCTAGTATATTTTAAAATGATATTTTTATAGTATTTTTATTCATCAATAAAAAAACCCCTTCATTTTTACTCAACTTGGGATCTATTGTATTGAAATCATACTTATTCTTCGTCTAGATGGTTTATGAATTATTTTTTAAAGGATGGTATAGACATTGATTTCATTGAATCATTTTAGTCCCCCTGAAATATCCAATTTCTTATGATCGTTCGACATTGAATTTTCCCTAAATGACCATATCATTTTTTATCAGTAAGATTATTTCCTAAACTATATACAATTTTTTATAAGGTCTACTATTAAATTTATTTTATTATTTGGTGAAATATTGAAAAAACATTATACTTTATAGAACATGGATATTTCATAATGAATATTGTTTATTCGATATGAGGAATGATTTAGATTGGTAAGACATGGTTTCGGGACAGTTTAAGGTAATCCCTATGGGGTTGGAGAGCGGTTAATGAAATCTCCCCGATGCATCTGTAGTCTCATGAGAAGAAATTAGGTTGGAAAAACCATTTTAATTTGTTTCCAGTATCTTATAAACTGCCATGTGAAAGTTATTGATAGTAGAGTTAAGGTTGGGCAAACCAAATTTGTTTGTATATATTATTTTTTTAAACTATCTTGTAAATTTTTTTGACTGCCATGGTTCCATATACCTAAGAAACATGGACTCCAACAATTAAGCATTTCCCTCATTTGGATTCATTTATCACTTATCAATGAGATATTAATTTGATATATTTATGGTTACATATCATTTTCAGTTTATTGATTAAATGGCATGTGATTCAGTTTCTTTTATTTCCATATTTATTTTAACTTATCTAGTTATTTTAATGGAATGTGTTTTCACCTATTTACCTTGAAACTTGATTATTCTGATTGATTCATTATTGCTTCCATTTTACTTAACCTTTCTGAGCATTTGAGCTCACCCTTATTTTGATTCCTTTCTCCAAGAACCCAACAAATAAAAAAGATATGAAAGGATATTCTAGAAGGAATAAAGTTATTATCCTAGAATTTATTTATAAAAAAATTATTTTGAAATTATTTTATTATTTTCTCATATATGTATCAATTTTACCAAGACTAATAAACTCTTGAGTCCTTCAGGATTTTATTCCTTGTAATCATGTCAATGTAATTGATAGGAAACACCAGATCCAGACTTTCTGGGGTCAGTTCGCTATAGTTGGTATCAAATGAAGGTTAATAGAAAACATGGGAACTAGATTTATAAAAACGTAGATTAGAAAACATATCCCAAATGTTGAATTTTAGAATAAGTATATAATAACATATTAATTTTTTGGTTAGATATATATTATACAGTTTCCTATAAATGCATCCTTGTGTGGATTCTACATGTGGACATTGTTCTGGAATAGATGTACCTAGAAGTAACAACTCTCATAAGGTGCATTGGCCATCATGTGGCTTAACCTAGAACCTAACAATGGTACTTACTGAGCACTCTACTTGAAACTCTCAGGGGATATGCTTAAGATAAATCAAATTTTCTTACAAACCATTATGAAGTATTTTGACAATGAATATCCTAAGTTAAACCTATGGTGTCTTGGATTGAAAATAAAGTGTCAAAATTTAGAAATCCTAAAAATGATTATATGTTTTTTCCAATATGATAATTTATTCTCACACTATGGTTTTTGGTTTTATGAAATACCCACTTATATAGGATTAACTCCAAACCAAGGAATAACCTATTGGGAAATAAATGGATGAAGGTTTTTTGTATTAGGGTTGTATTAAAATCCTTTGTTAAAAGGATATTTAGTGATTAACCATATTTCATGGATTTCTATCATATTTATTTTTGAAATTACATTAATTTTGTTTTATGAAAGGACAACTTGTATATTGGGTGAAAACCAATCATGTTCGGTAAGGCCACAGGTTTTGAACCCCTAACCAAAGGATGATAAGGGTTTCGCACCAACCACTGAACTATGCAATGTCTTTGTTAAAATTTCATTGTTTTTAGTTAAAAAACATGATTAATAAATATTAATTATGAACCAGTAATGTAACTTTTGAGGTTTGGAGACTATTGTATTAACTATATCTATTTTGGAAAATAGTTAGAGAAAAATAGTTAGAATTGTCACTCATTTATGGTCCTTAAGATCCATTAAAATTTTATTTTATTACATCATGAATCAAGGTTAATTTTTGGATACCCATTTCATGAATTAAGGTGTGAATTACAATTTTATCTAAGCACAACCAAAAGATTGTATTTTTTAAATGAAATTACAACGTATCATATAGGTATATTTGCTTATATTATTAGGTTGTAATGGAATTTATCAACATTAGAAAAAGGATCTCAATATAAAAAAATTTCCTATTAAATTAATTTTTTTAACCACTTTTCTTCCAAATTATCACATATTTATAACTTTGAGGCCCTAAACATTCCATCAATCATTTAATTTTTGGGATTTTATACCTCAATCACTCCCTGTAAATATTTATGCTTTTCGTCAAAGTACATATCTATAATTTCCAATAATGTTCTCCTACTTATATACCTAGTCATATGTTATTCCATATTACCTTTTCAGTTTTCATTCTATATTTTCTAGAGTATTTTTATAAACCCTTATCATGGTGTGAGATTTAAAACATAAGAAATATCAAACAATCTATCACTATGATCAAGTTTAAATTACAAGGATAACATTTAATTAATGTGGGGTGAATGTAACTCTAGGAAAATAATAATTAGGAACATTTTATTAAATATTTTGTATGATATTCAACAACAAGTTAAGCTTACGCTACAAAAAATACAGAGTTAGCATGCATTACATAAAAAAACTGTGTATTAACACCTTTTAATGGAACACCTATTTTAAAACTAAATTTGGGAAATTTAATAAATTGTATTTTCAAAAAACAAACCTAATTTTTTAATTTGTAATGTGGTAATTATATTAGGATGATTTTTTTAATTTTTCTGGGAAGTTTCATTTGTTTAATGAATAGTTAAAAATACTTAATTTTAGTTTAAAAGTGCATTTTAGTATAAATAGTTATTAATGTTAAATTATATATTAATTTTTTTTTGGTGATAGAATAGGTAAATTATACATATATTAATTCAATTTAGTTCAATATAATCATTTTTATATTGAAAGTTGATATAAATACATATTGAACTTTTTCAATGCTTTAACTTTAAAACCCTGATTTCTCCCCCCATTTGTGAGATTACCGTTAAACATAATTTTCCCACTTATTTGATTTGAATTTTGAATAATGGACATATAAGGTTATAATATTTATATTATTTTTGATCAATTAAGATCAAATTAATTTTTGAACAAAAATATTAATGAAGGTAGTTAGAATTAATTACAGTAATTAAGGTAAAATTAAACATAAAAGGGGACTGAAACTTAATATTAAAGACCAAATAACCTAAATCCCTTTTCTAAAATACATTGGCTACCAATAGTTTGACCATATCTCTTATTGAGTCTAATTTTATGGTTTATTGGGAAAATATTTCATGCAATTCCTTATATGATAAGTTTAGTAAAGAAAAAGACAAAAAGGGAACTTTATTTACCTTTATCATTTATAAAACATTCATATATGGAAAAGACAACATTTTTTGGTAATACATATCCTTTTGCCATAGAAATGGGTTATTTTTATCATATTAATTTTTAGATATGATTTAGTTACTTAAAATTCTTATGAAACGCCAACGTAATGATTTTTTATTTAATAATTATCTAAAATAAATGTTACTATAAATATTAAAAGTGAAGTAAATTAATTAAATTAATGTATTTAATTATTATTTTTGATAAATATATCATGTTAAAAATATTCTCAATTAATATATTTTAAATATAATATTTTTTTGATATTTTTAAATTAAAATGAAATAAACAGTATAACATTGACATTAATGTTACTTTACAATACATGATATATTATTAAATGAATTAAAATTAATAAAAATATATATTTTATAATTTTATAGTTAAGTTTTAATAAATATTAAATATGATCTATTAATGGACCAATTAACCATTTATAATTAACTTAATGGCCCATATATTGTAAAAACAATTTTAGAATTGTCTAGATTAACGTAGTGTTCTTTCACGTTACCTGATATTGGTTTAAAATTAATTTCCAACACACATGGTATTCTTATGTTGCAAATTAGATATCATATTAAAAATATAGTGGTACTATGTTTTATAAAAAATAACACATTAAATTATTTTTAATGGTTAAATTATTTGGTTAGAAAACTAGATACTTTAATAAAAACCAAAATAAAAAAAATAGGTAATATTAATAGTTAAGGAACCAAATTCAATAAATGCACTTATTTTTGTGTGGTGGAGGTTTTTATCAACCATTATTCAACTTTAAACCATTATTTTTCTATTTTTTGTTAACATTAGGTAATATTTACATCCCATTAATGTATATCTTTTTGAATTTTTAAGATAGTCACTCCACTATAAAATTGCCTCCTCTCCTCTCACTTCCTCACACCTCTCACGCCACTTTGACACCACCAAGATCTTCCCAAATATATTATAAACATATATCCCCTCAACCTAGAAGTCTCACCTTGGTGATAAATCCATCCATGTAATCACTTTGGTTCAAACTAAAAATATTTACCATATTAATAAGAAAATAAACACACACGAGACAATTCAGACTCAAGGTATGAATTTTCATCTCACTTTTTACATACATGAGGTAAATATCATGTTCACAAATTAATTATTTCATGTGGTTTACCTACTACCCATTTTGATAAATTATAACATCAATAATTTTATCTTCATGGTATTTAAAACATTCATTTAATATTATTACATTATGAGGATTGTGATTTAAAATGTTTCAAATTTGTATGGGACACGTTCTAATGTTTAAAAATTATTTTACTCAAGAATAATTTTAATAATATTTCAAATGAATTCCATTAAAGGAAATTTTATGACCATTGTTTCATAATAACATTAATTTTTCTATCCTCTAGTGATTCATGAACTTTTTAATATATTATTACCCTTTTTCCACTCTTTGGTACTCAAAATGTTTTCGAAAATGATTTTAAGAAAAGCCTAATTCATTTATATCATTGGTTGAAGAAACCATTTTCATCTAAAAACTATTTTTTATTCAAATGTTCTCAATAATATTTTTAATCTTTTCAAAATTATTTTGTAAATACATTTTTACCTTTTTTTATTTTAGATGTTTTTAAAAATAAATATTCTTTTCTATTTCTCAACATGTCATTGTTTACCCTTTTACCATGCAAATGTAATATTCTTTTACCTCATATGAAATGTAAGAATTTACCCACAATAATTTATTTAAAGCTTACTTTTCCTTTTTAAAAGGTAAATTTTTAAATAAAATGTTTTCAAAAGAGATTTCCAAAGAAATGGTTTTTCAAAAAAATCAAAATAAAATAATATTTTCCTCAAGAATGTTTTTAAATGATCTATTTATAATATATCTATACAATAATGAAAATAACTATTTATTTTTACTCCAGTTTGTATATGTTATATTTATACCAATATTATTTTCCATTTTGATGGTGAATGGTTTATTTTTATAAGGACAGTATTTACATTCACTTCATTGATTTCTTTTAGTCCCCATAAAATAGTGAATTTTTTATAATAATTTTACCTTGAATTTACCCTAAATTACTATAACACTTTTATCAGATATGATTATTGCTTGAACCATATAACATTTTATATATGGAGTTTACTATGAATGTTATTTGATTATTTAAGGAAAAATTGATAAATATGTATACTTTATTCCGTAAGGATATGTGATAAGGTATATTGTTTATTTGATATAATGAATGCTTTGGAAAGGTAAACAACAGGTCGGAGACATTTAAGGTAAGCCCTATGGTTTGGAGACTGATTAATGAAATCCCTTAGATGCATCAGTAGTATAATTTGAAAAAATTATTTTATAAAAACCCTTTGTGTTTGTTTCCATTATGTTATAAACTATCTTCTGAAAGGACATGAAATTACTGTAAAGGTTAGACAAACCAAATTGTTTTGTAACCAGCATGTTTTAAACCATGTTAAAAAATTTCTTGATGGTAATGGTTCCATGTACCTTGGAAACATGGTGTCCAATAATTAATAATTTCCCTCATTTATATTCATTTAATATTTATCCATGATATCTTGTGCTAATATATCTATGGATACATTTCATTTAAATTTTATTGTTAAATGGAATGTGATTTGGTTTCTTTCCTTGCCATATTTATTTTTCCTTATTTAAATTTTTGAATGGAATGTGTTTCTATTTATTTACCTTTCCACTTGATTATTCTAATTTATTAATTATTTCTTCCTCTATAATTACCCTTACTAATCATTTCATCTCACCCTTATTATTCTTCCTTTCCCCATGAATCCAAGAAGTAAGAACGATATGAAAGGATATGCTATAAGGAATAATTTTAATATCCAAAAAGTTATTTAAAAACTATTATGTTGTAATTAGTGTATTATTTTCTCATGTGTGTATATAGTTTACCAATATTACTAAACTATTTAGTCCTTAAGGACTTGATTCCTTATTATCATGTCAATGTAATTGATACAAGACAACATATCTAGGCTTTCTGGAGTCAGGTCACTACAAAATTTGTATTCATACTACCATCAAGTGAATAAGGTTTTATGATATAAAACGATGATTAAGTAAAAAGTATTGGTTTGTGTACTCATACAGAATGATAAATTAATTACATATACCATGGGATAGTTTAATATCCATGTGTAGAACTACCCAATGTAAGATCTAGAGTTAACATCTATGATATTCTATTTTCTGATTTGGAAGAACTACCCCTTTGGTGATAAGTGTTACATATATATAGATCACACTATCCTAAATTATATATTCACACATAACGAGGTCAACATACATCAGTGAAGATGGTTAGAGCTGATCAAGGACTACAATGGATCTATTCACTACTATCATGGGAAGGCCCACAAGCTAACTGGTGCTCTTAGCCAAAAATATCCACCACTCTATCCATGATGCAAATTTAGAAATACCTTATCATTATGTATATTCAAAGGATTGACCTAGAAACCATAAAAGTATGGAATACATCCTACCTTTGCCAAATTATTTCCTAATAATCATTCAAATGGAAGATCAAGGAGGCACAATGGGATTATCTATATCATCAAAATAAGGTGGAAGTAATAATTAGGGGTATCTTTATGAATTTCATATTGATGAATATAGTTTCATTTGGTTTGTAACTCAACATTGTGTCCCTTAATCACCTAAGATAAATAAAGATATTTTGGATAATGCATAGATCTCATCTTTATCTATCCTTTCTGAAAGTAATAATATGTTCCATGATCATTGAGAGAACTTTTGGTGGGATAACATGAAGAAGAATATTAGAGAGTACACCTCAAAGTTCATGGTATGTCAGAAAGTAAAAAATTTGATAGAATTACAATGGGATGATGCAACCATTTCCCATACCCACATGGAAATTAGAGAACATCGCTATAGACTTTTTCAATGGTTGTTTGAAGATGTATAATGGGAGTAATGTGATATATGTTTTGGTAGATACATCACCAAGACCTCCCTATTAATCGTTTTTCATGAAGATTTATCAATTAAACCACTTGTTATGATATATGTAAAGGAATTGATGAGTCTATATGGGGAACTACTTTTGATCATCTCTGATCATGATCTAAGGTTTACTTATAAATTTTGGAGAAGTCTTCTACATGATCTGTATACTAAATAGAATTGTATTATGTCTTATTAAACACAAAATGATGTCCGATCATAAAAGACCATTCAGATACTTGAGGATATACTGAGATCCTTCTCAATGGAATTTAAAAAAGGATGGGATCAACATCTCCCATTAGTTTACTTTTCATACAAAAACTGCTTCCACTCTAGTACTTAAATGGCTCCATATGAAGATATATATGATAATAAATATATAAATTTTACTTGTTAGTATGAAGTTAGAAAATGAAATCTACTTGTCCTTGGTCTTATGGAAGATATAACATAAAAGGTTCAACTCATCCAAAAATATATAAAATCCAATTAGATTTATAAAAATATCCATACTGACAACCATGAAAGGGACTTTTAGTTTGATGTTAACTAAAAAATTTTCCATCAAATATTACCATGGTAGAGATTCCTGTGATTTTGTAATAAATGGAATCTTAGTCCTTAGTACGTTGTCCCATTTGAGATGCTTGATAATAAAGGAGTAGTGTCATATCTGATTGTAATTCCACTAAACACGACTCAAGTTCCTAATGTGTTCTATTTATCTCTTCTAAGGAAGTACATACCAGATCCCTCATGTATAATGAATTCATAAGTGGTACACATAGATAATTACATATATAATGAGGAGAAACTGGTGAAGATCTTCGATTTTAGAGAAATGGTTTTACAAAACAAGTTAAAATACCTTGTCAAAGTGTTTTGGTAGAACCATAAATATAAATAAGTAACATGGGATCCATAGTAAAAACAATAAATAGAAGTAACCTCATTTTTTCTCATTCAAGAACATGAGTTGAAATTTCAGGAATGTAATTTATAAAGTGGAGAATAATTTAATGACCCATAGTTTATAAGTGATATTTTTTCCCGAAATAAATGTGTGATATATTATATTATATAGTATTCTAAGCATACACCACATAGAAAAACAAAAAATGATTTATTTAATTAATAAAGATTTTTATATTAGTTAGTGATCAAATCCATGAAAATTCAAAACATTACAATGGGAAAAAAATATGAAATAATAGAATTAGAATGGGAAAATTGGGATCCCTCTAATCTACTCGAATCATAACCCCACAAAAAACACTATAGAAAGGAAATAGAATATTATCCAACCAATAGATATCTTAATAAAGGAAAATATATAACCTTGGGGGTGATTGTTTTGAAAAATGTATAAAATATTGAAATGGTATTTATAGGACATAATATGTCTATTAAAACAGTAATGTAACCTTAGAATAGTAACGTGATCATTGGAATAGTAACATGACCATTAGGAATAGTAACATGACCATTAAGAATAGTAATTTGACCTAAAAATAATAAAATATAATATAAATGATATTTTCATGATTAATTTTAGAAAATATAAATATTATAAAGTAGTAAAACAAATATCAAAATTAAAAACTCAATGTGAATATAAGCACATTTTATATAAACTTTATTTTGTTATATTTCATAAAAATCAAAATATTTATATTGAAAATTAAAATTACCAATGTTAGAAAACTATTTTAATAAAATTAATATAATTTTTAGAATCATCACATCAAAATATTTAGGATGAATTTTTAGTTTTCAAGGAAATTCACATTTTTATATGAAGATTAAAAATCCTATTATTTAAATGTCGTATGTTTTATAAAATAATGATGATATAATAATGAATAAATAATGTTAAAATAATTATTTTAATCCAAAATCCGTATAATAAGAAAAATATTTAATATAAAAATTATAAACCAAATTTTCCTAACTGAAAAGTATTTTTCAATGTCTAAAGTCAAAAGTATTCAATTAAAATAACATTTTATCTCTTTTTCAACTTATATTTTAATAAACAAGTGAATTAAGTTTATAAAGGGGATTAAAGTCCTAAACCCATTTTATATTGTTGATATATGATTTATAATTTCAAAAAGTCATTATTACAAGATTTAACATATATATAGTATTTTATTCAATATTTTATCTAAAAAATACCCATCTCCTTGTGTATAAATACCCTATATTCCTCCCCTGGGAAAACCACTTATATCTCTATTACTAAATCCAAATATCTTCTAAAAACTCTCTTTTAAACCCCTTATAACCCTTATTTATGTTCTATAGTAATAAATCTCCATTATTTCCAAAAGATAAAGGTCGTAGAAAAGGAACAACTTCAATAAAGGGGTAATGTATTTTCATCCTTTTCTTTCATTTTCATTTTCTAATTTCATATCCTCCTTTTATTTTTTAAAAAAACCTTCTTAAAAAATAAATTTTATGTTGAAATTATCTTAATAATATTAATATACAATATAAATGTTATTTTATATATAATATCATGTTTAATATCATACACCTTCTCTTTTGAAATATCCAATCAATGGTCAGTTAACCGCCCACGAGGACATGGAAAACTCCCTAATTATCACAACCATTATGTATGCTCATAATAAATTATATATAATATATAAATGTATAGATATAGGAATTTATAATATTTCAAAGTTTATATCAAAAATAATAATTATGCAAGAAAATTAAATCAATCAAAGGTGGAATATTTTATGAAAAATATGATATCAAAATGTTTAACCTTTAACAAAAGGAATTGAGGAATATAACTAATTGAATATAATTGTTCAATAGAAAAAAATTAACAAAATCCAATTTGACTTCTATTTTTAAATACCCATAGGTATATTATTCCAGGATGGAAAAGTAATGAAATAAGGTGGGATTTAAGTTAAGGGGATTCTCAAACCCAACTCTATATTTTGGATTATTTCCTAGATCACATTATTTTCTATAGAGGAATTCCCATAATATCCTTAAAATTAATTTTTAATAGTCTTTACCCTATCTTTACAGTGATATTCATGTTTCTACATTGTCAAAATTCAGTTATAATCCATTTGCAAAGCTTTTTAGAAAATAATTTATTTTCCAAAAAATCGCATTGACTCCTCTTGAGTTGTTTTTTATCCAATCAAAAATAGTGATTTTTTATTCCAAAACATGATTTTTATTATTCATTTTCTAACCCCAAGGTCTAATTGGGATTTTATTCTTACTAAGTTTTTATGAATTTTATTTATTTTAATTTTGAATTTCATGACTATGATTTTTTTACGTTCTATGTGGAAAGTATAATTATGAGCATATTATAAAGTAATGGGTGGGTTAAAAATTATATATACCTCCAATGCATTGGGTAATAGGATATATCAATGATATTATATGTATTATGTGTGAACATGATGTTATATTTGTTCACAATTATGATGTTATGATTTATACACATATGTATGTGTTAGAAAAAATGTCTCTTAATGGTCATTTTGGGTTGAATGTGTTTTTTACAAGGTTTGATGTTGTCGATGAAGGATAGTTGTAAAATGAGTCATTAAGAGATGGTGTGAATGTCAAAACTGATCACACCGAGCATGAATTTCAAAACTTATCATGTAGAGAATGTATTTTAGAACTGATCATGCATAGCGTGAATGTCAAAATAGATCATATGGAGGACGAATGTCAGAACTAATCATGTGAATCCCTTTAATATGTTGCATTATTATTATAAATTATAACATTGAGATCATTAGAATCATCTTAATACACAACATCATTGTTATTGAATTACGTGGTGAGATCATGTGAAGAGCATGAAGAAAGAAATAATCGTAATGAATGAGATATCTCACGTTCATTCAAAATCACATGACTATATGATCATTATTGGATCACACAATGAGATCATTTGAAAATTTAGAAGATAGTGGTGCTATCCATATGATAATATTTGGATATCACCATGGGATCACATGAATCCTACATGACTGTCAATTGATCATGGGATGGGATTGTGTGACACACTTTTTACGTGAACTATGTTATTAAGAGAATCCAACACACGAATCATGTTATTATGATTGTGAAGGTAGTGTAATGCATGGGTAAATTTGATTTTTTAAACTTTTGGTGGTATATTTATTCTTATAAATACCCCTTAATCTGTCCTAAAAAATAGAGAAGTTTAATTAAGTTGTTTTATCTAAAGAAAATTATTTCACATGATGTGAAGAAGGTCCTAAGCTATAATCATATGACCCACTTAATCAGAAGAATGTCTCACAATGGAGTCTTATATAAAGATCTCATGAAGTATTCAAGTGAAGTTAAGTATGTGTTAGGTGTTTTCATACATAGGAAGATCCATTGATATCACATGAATCATGTAACCTTAAAAGGATATCATGAAGGAGTAATGAAATACATGAGAATAGAAGAAGGAAATTTGAAGGGATATTGTAAGGCCCCATCCTTAAACATTTCATAATCTTGAATTAAGTTAATAATTCACATTGAGTGTCTTTCATGTTTAGGTCTTCAGAGAATTAGGTCATAACATATACATAACAACTTGAATATTACAAGTAGACACTTCCACTTACTATTCATTTTTTTCATAAAACAAAAACTCTTAAAAAAACGAAACATGTCTAGTTCCAGTTCTTAGAGAGCATGACTTTTCATTAATCTCATCCTTGACCCTATTCATCTTTATGTCCTGTGAAAAAACATTTCAAACATTGGGATGAGCATAAAGAGCTCCGTAAGGGATACATAAATAAGTAAAACTGTTATTTTTTCAAAAAAAACATGAAAAACATGAATACTTTATCATAAAGTAATAATTTTCACCTTATTGAAGTAGTAAAAACACTTCAATGAATATAAGCTCATTTCTTACCCTTTTTTTTATGAGAAGATTACCATAAATGCCATAGAAAGCAACATATAGCATATAAAGTAACATGGGACATAAACATACTTAAATGGAATAACCATACAGTATACTTCCACACATATCACTAAATAGAATAGCCATACATATGAATTCTATACCCAATGCATTTGAAGTTATAACGTAATCACCCGTCCTTGGTTTATCACGGGTCACCCCATCCATTGGTGTATCATGTAACCACCCGCCAAATGTCCAAGTACCATTATATAATCATTACAAATGAAATATTGAAAATATAACTGTTTCACTAATAATATTTCATTTTCATTCACATGAAATTCTTTTAAGATATTTAAATACTCAATCCATTTCCAAAACAATTTAAAACACCAAAAAACAGAATAAGGGGTTTTTTCCTTTAAAAATCATTAAGGCGTATAGTGGAAGCCAAATAACATTTATGGTGGTGGAGAGGTCATTGTCACCACATACATTAAAGAAATTAATTATTTAATTTAGTAAAATGATTTTTAGTTAAAATATTCCCTTTGAATTAAAGTAAAAGTCGAATGGTTTAATTATACACCATGTAAGAGAAAGTGGTGTAAATTATCAAAACATGCCTCAATTAAAAGAGATTGATAAAAAGTACCTTACAAATATGATTTTTTAAGTAAAATAGATATATTATGTGTATTAACTATAAGTAAATATAAAAAATTATAAATTAAAGGAAGTACGTCAAATGTTATTTCTCACATAATCATAACACGCTATATTCAAGAAGTAGAAGATCAACCCAAAGAATAGAAATTGGGTTAAGAAGTTCCCTTACCTCATGTCCGACTTGACTCGTTCATAATTTAATTTCCTGAATAATAAACTTATGTTAATTTATACATGATTCATAACTTTTTTCAAGTTTATTATTCTTTTATATCACTTATTACCTTGCTATTACAATTAGTTAATTATTGGAGTTTATGTCGAATAGTTTGTGGTTGTTCTGAACTTGAGTAAAAAATGAACTTGTTATGATTACAAATTGTCCATGTGGTCAAAATTACATTATATACAGAATTATAATCATGATTTATATATTATATATATCATATATATATATATATATTGTATATATGTATTTATAATATTCCATAGAATATGGATATAAGAAATTAAATGCACCATTCTTGGAGACGGTAAGTCATATGTATGCATGAACGCTACTTTCATTTATTTTTAATTTTTAAAGTTGTTAAAAAAAATTATACATAGGTATATTATAATTAAATTATAATATAACATATATTTTCATTAATTTCATCCTTTATATGTTCCATATAAGGCATGAACGAGTCATATGACTTTTAGTGGGCGGTAGTCTGCACTTCCTTAAATGAAATTATCGTATTTATATAACATGAAAATAATAAATGTATATTCTATATGAGAATTATATAAGAATATAAATAACATAAATATCATATATATCATATATAATTACATTTCCATCATAATGTCCACAATGAAATGTGGTAGGATATAATTGAACAATCATCATTTCGTGAGGCAGTAGTTCATCGCCCACAGAAACAATATGTTCATATCCATTAGATGGAGGTGTATGGAAGTGTAGTTAGAATAATTATCTTAAATAAATAATAATATATTGAGGATATTGTTTTTGTTATGGAAAAAAAGAATAATATTATCATAGGGAGTAGAGAATGAAAATAAAAGAAAATAACTTGAGAAAAGACGTTACCTTTAAATCAGGTAACTCCCTTTGGTTTGAACCAAAAGGCTTTCCTTACTTTATTTATGCCTATGGTAAGGCTTATAAGAGGAATATATGGATTTTTGGAGCTTATTTCATCAGATTCTTGATGATCCAAGGGGCTTGAGATGTGTGAGTAATGGGTTAGGGGTGGTGTCCTTTTATAAGATGGTGGAGGTGCACTATAGGAAAGGTTGAAAGGATTATTTTATTATAAACTAAGTTTCAAATTAAAAAGGTCCAAAACTCATTTAATTCTACTTCAAGGTGATTATAGTTCTAAATACTCTCATAAAATGTGTTTCATACAATTTTAGGGCATAAAAGTAACCTTATCTTTTAGCTTTAACCTTTAGTTAACTAATTTAACTTTTACCATATCCTCTTTTATAATCATACTATATGGGTAATATATTGACTATAAAATTCCAAGAGGCCTAAAAATGGATACCTAATTATATATTTAACATAATATTTGTCATTGTTCTGAATATTATATTTTTTAGGATTATTTTATCATTTAATAAAATAGTATTTATTTTAAAAATGCATTTATGTCAATTTATAAACTATTCATATCCAGACTTTTAAAAAATCTATAACAACTTTATTCTTTGGATAAAACTAAATTAATTCAAATATATAAATTTATAATCATAAATAATATTCTTTTAGGGCATAAAAAGTTTCAAAATGAATGTATTTTAATATTTAAAATCTCATTTATTTAAATCTTTCATTAGTAAGGTAATCACTACATCACCATTGTGGCATATATAATTTTATTTATCTGATGTCTAAGAATTAGAAATAAAATTCAATGATATAGGAAATATTTTAATATTTATATATACTATTTATAGTCAAAACTATCACTTATATTACCCCATATAAAAATTATTTTACTAAAACATATATGTTTATGTTACTTTTTCCTTAAAATTAAATTATTTTTTATAAAATATCATTTTCACATAAAAGTGGCTTCATGGGGTCCCAAAATTAACCCAAGGATTCCCATGGTCAGAAAATTATCTTCCAATAGGGTTAGGACACATGTTAGGGTAATTTAATATTATTATAATATTATATTTTACCCTTATTTACCAGATTTACCCTTTAACCATGGTAAATAAAATATTTACTGAGTTTCTATTCATAATGTATAGAAATAAAATTAAACTATTTATATAATTTTTACCTCATAATTATAAATTTGGAATCCATTTTTTCAAATTAAAAACACAGATGTTTCGTATATTATTTTAATATTAATTCTCATTGTAAAAAAAAAGCGAGTTTTTAAGAAGTAAAAACTACCAAAAGATCGATATGTGTTTATATCGAATTTCAAAGTGAAATTACTTCCAATAACCAAAAATGTGTTAAAAGGTAAAAATATAATCCAATTAAAATTTAAAACCAAGTGAAATTTCAATCTAACTATATAAATAAATTAGATTAAAAGGTAGTTTTGAATTAAAATGTGGTATTTTTCACAACTCATAAAAATGAACTTTATCAAAAAAATACCAAAATTTTACCCAAGGTATATTTTGATGTACCAATTATAAATAAGAAGTTTATTTTGTAAAATGGGTCATATAAAAGTGATAAAAAATATATTTAAAAAGGTTTCTCCCTCAAAATGTGGTAAAACAACATTTTAAAAATATTAGAGTTTTTCATGCTCAAAATTGGATTTATTCTTATTTTAAGCCTATAAAACTTATTGGATTAAATTAACGAAATTTAACAAACATGTGTAATCATATTTTAGTTATTTCTATTCATTACCACTAATAAAATTTCTAGGCATTAACTTCTATTTAAAATATTAATATTATAATATTATTTTCCGGTATAACTCAAAGTTGTGTGCTATGTAAGATATCAAAGAAACCGTTTGTTGCGTTTTGAGTACACTATCATACATAGAATCCCCTTTAAATTGAAACTAAAATTTAATTCCAAAATATTAATAAATTTGAAATTTTCATATTCTTTATTTACCTGGGATGTTAAATCCTTCCCCCCTTTTGGGAATCGCATCCTCACATTTTTAAAATTGGGCTTCATAACTTCATTGAAAGTCCTACATAAGAAAAACACTCAATAAAACTATCACTTTAACCAAATAAAGATAAGTAAAAAAGTTCACCCTAGATAACACATACTAGGATTCCATGAAAACATGTATATGGAGAAGAAACTAAGTGTCGTGTTATGATGGAGAGTGATAGAAAACATGATCAGGAGAAAGTTATCCTCCAAAAAACCAAAAACTTGTGTTAGGTTAAATAGTATTTGATTCCCCAGTAAAGAAAAGTAAATGGAAAACATTTTTTTAATTTTACTTTCACAAAGTTAGATAAATTTATTATTTAGATTGACTAATAACATAAGTAAATATACTTATCGTTCAAGTAGAGTTTCATCCTTTAATAAATTTCTACCACAAACTAGCCTTTTCTCAATAAGATGAGTTTTAATGATGACATAGCCACACTTAAAGTGATAAATTAAACTTCTATAGAATAAAATAATCCAAAAAATATGAAATATATATTTTTCATGTCTTTAGACATTAAAAAACCAAAAATGGTTAGTAAGATATCAGATAACACCCAAAAAGGAAAATCCTTTATAAAAATAAATACTACTCTTAATCTCTAAAATTCATCCATTAGTACCCAAAGATCAATAAAGACCATTCAATAAAAAAAATTCCTTAAATTTATTCAAAATAATTCAAACTATATTTGTAACCCAAAATTCAGAATTATATGATCAAATAGTCTTCCACAAAAATCATAACATTTATCTTCAAATATCATCGATTACTTTTAAAGTCTCATTCTGAAAAGTTGTTAAACTAATCGCATATTCTCTATGCTAGGTTAATAATTTCCATAAATAACCCAAATATCTATATGTACTCAATAAAAAAATATATTCTTCCAAAATAAAATTCCACCATTTCTCCCCAATTAAAATCCCAAATTAATCTATTTTCCTTAGGCATATAGTGCTCCCAAAAGAGAAAACGTCTTCCAAAATAATCTTTTTTACTTAATCACCAAATAATTTTCCTATAATAATGATACCCATTTAGTAAAACATATGTTCCCAAAATCCACTTATTCTTGATCAATAAAATCATTTAACTAAAAATAATAAGTCATACTAACCAGGGACTTCACATAGGCCAATGGTAGGCGATGTGCACTTTTCATCCTTCGGTTGTGAGTTAGATTCACATAGAATTTTCAGATGCGATGGGTTTCCATCCATCCTGTAGGTTTTTCTTTTTCAAAAACCATATCATTCTTATAACATTCTAAAAAATATGATAATTTTCTCAAAATTAGAAGTAACTTATTTTATCCTAAAATGTTATCTTATACATTTCATTTTGCATCCCAAAATGTAAAAACCATTTATCACCTCAAAAAAGATCATATAAACCCCTAAGGATATCGATTATATCCACACAAGAAAATATAATTATTTCTTGAATAACATTTTCACATATCAAACTTTAGGGTTACACATACAAGAGAAAACTCTTATAAAGTAATCTCATCATCAAAAGAGCATTAATACTTTTAATCATTTCATCATCCCACTAGTGCAGAAAAAAAAATTTACGTCACCATTTTTTACATCGGTTATATATAACCGACGTAAAAAATGCGGTGAGTAGATTTTTAACGTCAGTTATTTTAATAACCGACGTTACAAATCGTGCATGTTCTATTTTTACGTCGGTTATCCTATAACCGACGTAAAAAAACCAATGCACGGGGGGGTTTTTACGTCGGTTATTTGGAAACCGACGTAAAACCCGATATCTAAACGTTTTTTAAGTTGGATATCACATAACCGACGTAAAAAACCAATGCGTGGGGTTTTTTACGTCGGTTATTTGGAAACCGATGTAAAAAACCCGATATCTACGGGTTTTTTACATTGGTTATTTTATAACCGACGTAACCCCCCCCCCCTCGTGCTTTGGTTTTTTACGTCGGTTATTTGATAACCAACGTAAAAAACGCATAGATATCAGGTTTTTTACGTCGGTTTCCAAATAACAGATGTAAAAAACCAACGCGCGGAGGCTTTTTTACGTCGGTTTTAAAATAACCGACGTTATAAATTTAATAAATAGTTTATAACGTCGGTTATTATATAACCGACGTTATAAAACTTTTAAAGAAATTAAAGCCCCGTGGACTGTCATTTATGATTTTTCGATTGACAGTCCGTCGGCTCGTCTCTCTCGCGCGGTAAACCCTAATCTTCTCGTCGATCGACCTGCGTTAAACTCATTTTGGCTTCATTGTTTATCTTCTTCACTCCCCTCGGATCTATCATCTCAACTCGCAACATTCAAGTAAGCCTTCCACGAATTTATTTCGTTCGTTTTTTTCACGGATATTCTATAATTATGTTTTGCGATTTTTGTACATTTAATGTAAACAAGATGTAGTGGTTTCCAAGTGTGCACCTCATTATTTTTTGCGATTTTTGTACATTCATGAGATGTATTAGGGAGGATCTTACTATGTATACATGTTATTCCAACCATACATAAATATATACAATTTTTTTGGTTTTTAAAATCATTTTGTAGTTTTTTATAGATGTTAGTAGCATGGAAGTGTTGTGGAGTAGCTTTCATGAGTATATAGAGTTTATTGTTTCTTCCTAGTTTTACTTTTAGTACTAATATTCTTCTTTTTGGTTTATGTACAACAATACATGTATGAATTCATGCATAATTATCTAAATTTATTCATTTCGAACTGAGGAGGGTTACTTTTGGTGGGAGAAGATCCTAAATGGTATGGTATGAATTCATTCTATCATAACCATAAATAAAATATAGTTGTATTTTATTTATCATATACATCAACTTATACTCTTATTTTTCATCACAAACCCTTTGAGAATAAAAAACCAAACTAAGGGCTTTGGTATCCACATTGCCTTTTGTTATATAATATGGGACATCAAAATCAAATGATTGAACATATTCCTCCCAAAAACACTTCCATTGATTTTTATAATTGTGTGAAAATATTTACCAAATAGATTTAGGGTCTACAGAAACCATTAATAACATGTTAAATATGTAGTTTATCTAATATATTAAAACATCAAAATCGCAATCAATATTAAATTATGTAGGCTTCATGGTTTTCTTTGATTCAATGACATTTAAAACTGTTATATCTAACTATATTTTGTTTTATAAATAATATTCAAGGATATTTTTTTAAATACCTATAGATTTGTTTTATATTTTAAATTTTTTTACATTCAAATTATGATTTTTTTCATATAAAAATATAGTTGTCTTATCTTAAAAATATATATTTTTTGTTGATATTTGTTATAGGTAATAATGAGTCGAAGTTGGATTATAGCACATCGAATGAGCAATGAATTTGAGGAAGGTGTTGATGCCTTTTTTGGAATTTTCAAAACAAAATGTTCCACGTAGTGACATTTTTTTTCTGTCCATGCCTGGAATTTTTGAATATGAAGAAGTTGAAAAGTAGAGAGATAAATGATCATCTAATTTGTCATGTTTTTAATCCGAGTTACAACCCTTGGATTTGGCATGGTGAAACTGGACGGAATTTCACTGATGATGATGATTCGCAAGATGGTAATTCTGATGGAATTGAAGAAATGATTCGCGATATTGTAGCAGAACAAATTGAGATAGAACCGACAGTTGCGCATCTATATGGTGATGCTGAAAAACCATTATATCCTGGTTGTACATATTTTACGGTTTTGTCAGCGGTGTTAAGATTGATTAAACTGAAGGTGAAGCATGGATAGAGTGACAGAAGTTTTACAGAGCTGCTACAATTGATGAAAGAAATTCTTCCAAAAGATAATTATCTTCCAGATTCACATTACAAATCCAAGAAAATATTATGCCCGATGGGATTGGGATACAAGAAAATACATGCATGTCCGAATGACTGCATTATATGTAGGAAGGAATATGAATTTCTGTCAGAGTGTCCTAAATGTGGGACATCAGGGTATAAGGTGAACGAAAAATCACAGGCTGATGTAGAGATTACAAAGCTCCCTTCAAATGTATTTTGGTATCTTCCTATAATTAATCGTTTCAAACGTTTATTTGCTAATTCACATGATGCAAAAAGGGTAAGATGGCATGCTAAAGAGCAGTTATGTGATGGAAAAATATGTCATCCAACTGATTGTCCACAATGGAAGAATATTGATGCGCAGTATTCTACATTTGGAAATGAAATTAGAAATCTCAGACTAGGGTTGTGCATAGATGGAATGAATCCATACCGAACACTCAGTAGCACACATAGTTCATGGCCTGTTTTATTGGTAATTTACAACATCTCTCCTGAAGTTTGTATGAAGCGCACATATGTCATGTTGAGTACAAGGATCTCTGGTCAAAAGCAACCCGGTAATGATATTGATGTTTACTTGTCCCCGTTTATTGATGATTTGAAACTGTTATGGGCTGATGGTATTAGGGTGTATGATTCTTATAAAATGGAATATTTTCAACTGCATGCAGTGCTTCTATTCACTATAAATGACTTCCCAGCGTATGGAAATTTGTCTGGATACAGTGTTAAAGGGCATAAAGCATGTCCAATTTGGGAACAACATACGTCATATTGTCAATTGCATCATGGGAGGAAAATAGTGTACATGGGTCATTGAATGTTTTTGCCTATGTAACACCCTTATAGAAGACTAAAAAAGGCATTCAATGGATCACAAGAATTTGATACTGCTCCAAAACCTTTATCCCCTGATCTGTATTTTGAGAGGGTGAAAAACCTTGACGTGACATTGGGAAAGACATAGAAATCTGGTAATGATAGACATATTTGGAAGAAAAGGTCAATTTTTTTGAGCTACCATATTGGAGGTATCATGAAGTTAAACATAATATTGATGTCATGCACGTGGAGAAGAATATCTGTGATTCTTTGATTGAAACATTGTTAGATATTAAAGGAAAGACTAAAGATATGTTGAATGCAAGATTATACTTACTATCAATGGGAATACGTTTGGAGTTAGCTCCCACACCTAAAGGAAGATGAACATTTCTTCCCCCGGCTTTTCATACATTATCAAAGAGGGAGAAAATTAGCTTCTGTCAGTGTCTTCATGATACCAAAGTGCCTCAAGGCTATTCTTCTAATGTAAAAAAATTTTGTCTCATTGAAGGACTTGAAGTTGATAAGTATGAAATCACATGATTGTAACGTCATGATGCAACAAATTCTACCAGTTTCATTGCGTGGAATATTGCCCATTCGTGTCAGAAAGACTATAATGAAGTTGTGTTATTTTTTCAATTCAATTTGTAACAAGGCGATTGATGTGAATGCTTTCAATATTTTGGAAAAGGATGCAATTTTTATACTTTGTCAATTGGATATGTATTTTCCTCCAACTTTTTTTGATATAATGGTGCATTTAATGATTCATCTGGTTTGAGAAATAAAGCTTTTTGGACCTGTATATCTTCGTTGGATGTATGCTTTTGAAAGGTATATGAAAATATTAATGGGGTATGTTAAAAATCTATATCGACCTGAAGCCTCCATTATTGAAAAGTATATTTCTGAGGAGGTAGCAGAGTTTTGTACGAGCTACTTGGCTACGGAGCAACACATAGGTTTGCCTCCATCTCGCCATGAACGAGTTAATAAAGAGGGAAAGGGGATTCACGGCTTGAAAGTCAAATCATTGTCAGCTGAACAGATGAAGAAGTTAGAATCATACATCTTGAATAACATAGCTGATGCTCAACCGTATATCACATTGCATATTAATGAGTTGAAACAATGTCATCCAAAGAAGAAAGAAATGTGGATTTTGAATGAGCAAAACAAAACTTGTTTGTCATGGATTAAAAAGACTTTGCTTGGTAGATCAGATGTATCAGAGACATTAAAATGGATAGTGGGTGGTCCATGTTTAAATGTGATAACTTGGTCCTGTTATGACATTAATGGTTATACATTTCATACAAAATCTCAGGAAAACAGAAGTGCAGTTCAGAATAGTGGTGTATTGGTGTTTGGAGAAGCAATGCATTTTTCGAGTGCTAATGACAAAAACCCAATTTCTGCGTCAAGTGCATATTATTGAGTGATTGAAGACATATGGGAGGCTGATTACTTTAAAATTAAAGCTCCTGTTTTTAACTATAAATGGTTTAACGGTAACAATAGTGTCAGACACGATGAATTTGGAATGACACTTGTTAATCTGAATATATTGGAAGACACAGATGATTCTTTTATAATGGAAACACATGCAAAACAAATTTTCTATGTAGTAGATCAATCAGATATGCAGTGGGCTGTTGTTTTACAAGAAAAAAAACAATATGTTGATGAGGATGAACTTGATGAATATGCTGATTTATGTGAGATCCCTACTTCCATGGAAATATTAATAGAACATAATGATGATCATGTTGAAGACATAGTTTGTTCCATAAGGAACGATCACGACGAAGGAATTTTGGAAAACAATCCATTTGTACATTCCTAAAATTACAGGTAACATATGTTTATTTATTGTTTACATTTATTTTTTCCATAAATGTTAGATATTGTAAGTTTTTTATTTATTAAAACATGTTTTAAAATAAAATAAGTATATGTTTTTGTTTGTTTTATGTTTTTTAGTTTACTTTATCATGTTTATAACCATTACATGAATTTTAAAATGCTTATTTTTGTTCACTGACAATTACTTTACCATGTTTACAATGTTTACTAGGTTTACCATTTTTACCATTTTTACCATCTTGACCATCTTGACCATCTTTGCCATCTTTACCATTGTTTAACATGCTTACCATATTACCAATGTTTACTATTATGTAACTTAGTACACTTTTCTATTTTCTGATTACAATAGTATTAAAATATTTGAATTTGTATATTTGTGAACTGACGTTTGTTTTTTTTTGATTTGAAGGATAATGGTAGATCATTCAGATGATCAACCACATGATTCTGGAGAGGAGCATATTGCTGGTCATACCTCTGGGGATGAACATTCACATGCTCCTATTATGACAAAGAGTTCAAAGGATGATAAACGTGGGTGCACACGTTTACGAAAATTATCACTTGCCCGTACACAGGATCAGAGGATAGTCGTTGAGTTTGATAATGATGATATTCCTGGAGGTCCGAATGCCAAAGATTTTAAGAGTTTTGTTGCAACTCAGGCTAAGACCAAAGTAAGCATTCTGTATGATGATTGGAGAGGTGTGGATAAAGAGATTATCTCTCAGTTGTGGGAGACGATTTTGGTAAGAACTTTTGTCATTGTTTGACAATTATTTTAATCTTTCTAGTATATATAATATGTTTAACCTATTCTTTATCAGATGATATTTGATATTCCTGACACTGGAGGAGTCAGGAAGAAATGCTTATTGTTGGATGCCAGGAGATGAAGGGATTTCAAATCAACCCTCTCATCTGATTTCATTTATGGTCATAGGAGTCATGACAATCCATGTTGTATATATCCTTTTATAGATGCAGACACATGGAGACAGTTTTTTGAAAGTAGAAAAAAAGAGTCATTTCTGGTAAGGGAAATGTAAACTTTTATAAACATTCTTAAATAAATGATTTTATTAATGTTTTGTTAATGATTTCTTATTCTTAAATTATAGCAAACAAGGAAAGATCATCAGGAGATCCAATCTAAAAATTTATACCCTCATAGTTTATCTCGGGGAGGGTATTCATTATTGGAAGAAAAAATGATGGTGGAAAAATTTCAACAACTAAGAGCTAAGTCTTCAAGCTCTGGAGAGGTGGCCCCTCCATCCCCTCCATCTAGACATGAAAAATTGAAGAGAGCTCAGAAGAGAAAAAAGGGCAATATCTTTCGGAAGAATCGAGAATCGTAGCTGAGAGGATTGTAAGATATCTATTTAATTTTTTTAAGTTAACATTTTTCTTCAAATAAGTTTCAATCATTACAGAAATGTTCAATTAATTAATACAGGACTCTCTTGAGGAGCAGAGTTCAGAGGGGACATTTACAGCTAGTGGGAGGGAAGATATTTTATTTGCATCATTTGGAAGGCCCGAACATCCTGGTCGTGTAAGAGGATATCCGGCAGGTGTATCGGTAAGAAAAGTGTTTCCACGTTCTTCAACTTCTAACATTGAGAGGGTTTATAAAAAAAATAGAATCCCTTGAGCCTGAAGTTCAAAATATTAATGCGACGATGGAGGAGAAGATTAGAGAGTCTGTGCAGTCTATGTTTGCAGAAATGTAAAGACAATTTCAGACTGCAGCTCCCACTCCTCCACCTCCCCCTACAGACCCCATTATTAATCCTCCACCTCCGCCAGTAGCTCCCACTCCCCCACCTCAGCCTGCGGACCCCATTTTTTATCCTATGCCTCCATCGCAGCTTCCTACATATTGCGAGTTGTATGTTGATGATTCTCAACATCATATAGTAGCATACGGGTTGGTATATTGTATAGGAGATACAGTTCATAATCAACAATTAGAGGTAGAGAATCAGAGGGTCACTGTACATGATATTATAGATAGATCAGCTAGGGTACCAATACCTACAGATGAGGTGGCGACAGTTGGACAGAGTATCGACCATTTTTTAGTTTGGCCATCCAGAATTCTTAGACTCATTACCATAGAGGTATGAATTTTATATCTTTTATTTTTTTTATTAAAGTTGTTTTATCAGTTGAAAACTACTATATTTTTTAATTTTTTTTCACAGGAATACTTCAAAGGTAAAGAAATGTTGTATAGACAACAATAAAGACAACATGCTATGACATCAGATACAGATTCCAGTGGTCTTGACAGATTGTCAAGATATTCACATTTGTTGTTGGGTTTTTATGAGTTTCCAATGGAATCTCATGTGTTTGGACGTGAAATAAGTGTGGGGATTACAAAAACTGATATCATGGAGCTTGTTACTGGAGATAAGTTGGGCATCAATGTGGTGCAAATTTTTTCCATGTAAGTATTAACACCTTTTCCCTGTGTTATATTTATTAAAAATGTATACTTATGTATGTTTTGTATTAGGTATCTTTATAAAATTTGTGAGAGGAATGAGATGATAGAAGTATATGGATTCATGGACCCGCAATTGATTTCCCCTGAAGCATGTGCATTGAATGAGGAACAAAGAATGGTTTATATTTGTGAAAGATTTGAAAATAATATAATCACACAATGTTGGATGATGCCTTTTTGTGAGAGGTATGAAACACATTTCTCTCAAAGAGTTAATTATATTTTAACATAAAAAACCACTAACATTAAATTTCCTTTTATCAGTGATCATTGGATGTTAGGGATTTTTTGCCCAAGGGAGAAAGCTATTTATTGGATATGCTCTGTTCATGGTGATGTGTGGGGAAGTTTTCAGAATATATTGGAAAAGTAAGTTTCAATTTCTCTATAGTTTTATATATTAACATAAATTTTAAATTTATCCCATTCGTATTATTTTCTAACAGTACATGGGCCTACTTTCGAAAAAACACACAGAAATGAAATGCAAAGATCAAATATGTAAATGCGAAGGTAAATTTCCATTTATAATTTGTACTTTTTGATTTATTACATAAAAATAATATATTGAATTTATACTCATTCAAACAGAATTTTCCTGAACAAAAAGGTGTCATCGAATGCGGATATTATATGTTAAGATTTATGTATGAAATAATAACAACTGGGACAGTTGTGAATTTTGACCTGGTACGATTTCCTCTTAAACTTTTCCATAATATTTCAATTTAATTTATTCATTATACACGTTAACTATCTTCTTTTTTATTTGTAGCTTTTTGATGACCCTCAACCCTATACTTCGGAAGACATTAAACACGTACAAGTGGAGTGGTCAAATTATTTTACAGGTTTGATTGAATTTTAGTTGTTTATAATGTAAAATGTAATTTTGAATATTATTGTTTTAATTGTGTATTTGGTAGTTTTTTAGGTTGGATTTAGTATTTTTTTTTTTTGATGTTGAGAGTGTAAGTTTTGAATGTTATATAAGTGAATGTTTAATTTTTCTCTACTTATTATTTTGGTATACTTTTGATGGTTTTTCTGGTATGGATTTGGGTCTGTGGGGAAGGGGTTCCAAGGGTGTGGGGGTGTGTTCAGTGGGGTTGGGGGGTGTCCAGCGGTCTGAGAGGGTTGTTCGGTGGGGTGGGGGGACAGTCCTGGGGGTGGCAGGGATGTCTAGGGGTGTGGGAAGGCGGTCCAGGGGTGTGGGAGTGTTGTCCAGGGGTGGGGGGTTGTCGAGGGGTGTTTGGGGTTGTCCAGGGGTGTGGTGGGGCTGTCAAGTGGGGTGAGGGGGTGAGGGGGTGTTGTTCAGGCGGGTGGGGGTTTTCGAGAGGTGTTTGGGGGTGTCCGGGGGTCGGGGGGCAGTCCAGGAGTGTGGTGGGGGCTTTAATAGGGTGGGGGAGGGTTGTCCAAGGGGTATACATGAGGGTGGGAGCTCCAACGGGGTGGGGGAGGGCTGTCCAGGGGGTATACATTAGGGTGAGGGCTCCAACGGGGTGGGGAGGGCTGTCCATGGGGTATAAATGAGGGTGGGGGCTGTCTAGGGGGTAAGTTTTATATGTTATCAATGTACATGCTTAATTTTGATCTACTTCTATTTTTGTGGTACGATTTCTTGATTTGTTTTCTGGTTGATTCTGGTGGAGAAAAGATGACTGCATTCTGTTTTAAAAAAAATGGGTTTATCACGTCAGTTATTTAATAACCAACATGATAAAAGGCATGGATAATGGTTTATCACATCGGTTATTCAATTACCGACATGATAAAAGGCCTGGAGAATGGTTTATCACGTCGGTTATTCAATAACCGACGTGATAAAAGTCCTGGAGAATGGTTTATCACGTCGGTTATTGAATAACCGACGTGATAAAAGGCCTGGACAATGGTTTATCACATCGGTTATTCAATAACCAATATGATAAAACTCCTCCTGCCGGTTTATCATGGCGGTTATATAATAACTGACGTGATAAACCCCCCTCCCCCCGGTTTTCCACTTCGGTTTTATAAGAACCGACGTGATAAACCACGCTCACCCTGTTTTATCACGTCGGTTCTTATAGAACCGACCTGATAAACCCCCCTCACCCTGGTTTATCACGTCGGTTCCATATGAACCGATGTGATAAACCACGCTCACCCCGGTTTATCACGTCGGTTCCTATAGAATCGACGTGATAAACCCCCCTCACCCCAGTTTATCACGTCGGTTCTATATGAACCGACCTGATAAACCCCCCTCACCCCTGTTTATCATGTTGGTTGTTTAATAACCGACGTGATAAACCATTTTTCAGGCCTTTTATCACGTCGGTTGTTAAATAACTGACGTGATAAACCCTTCCTATTTTCTTTATCACGTCGGTTCTAAAATAACCGACGTGATAAACATCACGATTTTATGTTTTTGACGTCAGTTTTTAAATAAACGATGTCAAAAACCTTATTTATAATGTCGCACGTATTAACGTCGGCTAGAAACCGACATAAAAATTTAAAAATAACCGACGTAAAAAACGTTTTCTGCACTAGTTTCCTAAAATCTACCATAACATTAGAATCCCTTGTATGTAGACTTTTTACTTGTTAAACGTTATTCATGATCCATTAACCATTATTTTACAACTTATTCAGTAATACTTATTTCCTAAAAACAAAATCATGGATTATATTCTAAGATTAAATAATGTCAAAACATTAGCTAAGAAATAATCCATATATTTCATTGGTCATTTTTAGTTTCATCATCATAAATTTGAATAGAATTAGGTATTGGTAAACATATATTTTTATGGTGATGCTGATCCCATTCATGAACCTTCTTTGTTGGACATCTATTTGTATAAAGACCATTAACGCCACATTTAAAACATTCAATTGATCCCTCTGAATGAACTTCTTTCCATTTCCTAGAGTCAACTGGATGCATCCTTTTTCCATGGTAGTTTCTTGCTTTATTACCTTTATTAAAACATATATATCATATTCCCCTCCCGTTGAATCATTTTACTAGGTTTTTATTTCCACATCATGGACACATAGGTTTTTTAATATACTTACCTTTATTATTATTACCTGAACATCTGTAGGGATTTATTTCTTGCATATACAATGCCTTATAAAAATCATGATGGTTCATATGGTCAATCATGACTCCAAATAAATGGTTTAGAATAACTACAAGAGTTCTCATTGCACCTTCCATTTCATTCTGTTTCTTATTCATAAAATCGTCATAGTTTTCTTCACATCCATTATTACTTTTTTTCCTGCTAGATCTAGTCATTTACTAAAACCAAAAAGGTTAGTGTGAGTATATTAACAAAATCATCATATACTATCATATGAAGAGTTCAAACATTGAGATATACTTATTCATATTATCTTAAAATCATTCGATTTATCTAAAATTACTATAACTCTTTCTAATATACTAACCATTATGGTTATGTCACTTACGCTTAAATAATACCCTAAACTCTAAAGTTATCTAAACTAACTGTTAATACCAACTATAAGGCCCATATCTTAAACATTTCGTAATCTAGAATTAAGTTATTAATTCATATTGAGGATCTTTTTAGGTTTAGATCTTTATAGAATTAGTTCATAACATATACATAACAACTTGAATATTCCAAGTAGATACTTCTACTCACTACTCATTTTTTCATTAAAAAAACTCTTAAAAAAAGAAACATGTTTACTTCCATGTTTTAGATAGCATAACTTTTCTTTAATCCCATCCCTGACCTTATTCATCTTTAAGTCCTGTGAAATTTATTTTCAAAACTTAGGATGAGGATGAAAAGCTCAGTAAGGGATACATAATGAAGTAAAACTGTTAGTTTTTCAAAACAACATGTAAATCAGGAATACTTTATCAAAAAGTAATACTTTTCACCTTAATGAAGTATCAAAAACACTTCACTGAAAATAATATCATTATTTAAACATTTTGTAACCAAAATATTTCCACAAATCCTATAAAAGAAAATATAGCATATAAGGTTACTTGGGACATAAACATACTTAAATGGAATAACCATACGGTCAACTTCCACACATATCACTAAATGGAATAGCCATATGGCCAACTTCCATACCCAATGAATTGTATGTTATAAAGTAACCAATTGTCCTTGGTTTATCATGGGACCACCCATCATTTGGTTTAACACGTAACCACCAGTCAGATGTCCATTATAGAATCATAACACATAAAATATTTAAAATATCAACATTTCACTAATAAAATTTCATTTTCAATCACAAGAAATTAATTTAAGATATTTGAATACTCAATCCATCTCAAAAAACATTTAAAACAACCAAAATAGAAAAAATTGTTTCTTTTTCCTTTTAAAACATTGAGGCTTATAGAGGAAGCCAAATAACAATTATAGAGGCAGAGAGGTCATTGTCACCGCATACATTAAAAACATTCCTTCTTTAATTTATTAAAATGCTTTGTAGATAAAATATTCCCTTTGAATGAAAGTAAAACTCAATGGGGTTTATTCTACACCGTGAAAAAGAAAGAGGTGTAAATTATCAAAACATGCCTTAATGAAAGGAGATTGAGATGAAGTCCCTTAAAAAGATCATTTTACAAATAAAATAGATTGATTATGTGTATTCACTATAATTACACATAAATAAAGTATAAATACAAAGAGTTACATCAAAAGTTCTTTCCCACATAATCATAGCACGACATATTCAAGAAGTAGAAGATCAACCCAAAGAATAGAAATTGGGTTAAGATATTCCCTTACCTCATCTCCGACTTGACTCGTTTGTTATCTAATTTCCTGAATAAAAAACATAAGTTAATTTCTAATTGATTAAAAAAAATTCCAATTTTATTTCTCCCTTTATATCACTTATCAACTTTCAATAACAATTAGTTAATTATTTGAGTTTATATCGGACATTCTGTTGATATTCGGAACTTGAGTCAAAAATACCTTTGTTATAATTACAAATTGTCCATATAGTCAAAATTCCATTAATTTCAGAATAGTATTAATTATTTAGATATCATATATATAATATATATCTAGTATATATGTATTTACAATAGTCTATATCATTTGGATATAATAAATGAAATACACCGTTAATGGAGACGGAATGTCGTACATACACATGGATGCTACTTTCATTTTTTTCATTTTTAAAAGAATGAAAACTAAATGATATATAGTTATATTATAATTCCATTAAAATATCATATATAATTTCATTAAATCCATCCTTTATAAGTTCCATTTATGGAATGAATGAGTCATATCACTTTGAGGGGTCAGTAGTCTGCACTTCCTCAAATGAAATTATCATATTTATACAACAGGAAAATCATAAAGGTATATTCTAAATGATAATTACAGAAGCTTATAGATAAAATAAATGTAATATATATCATATATAATTATAGTTTCATCATAATGGCCTCAATGATAGTTAGTAGGAGGTAATTGAACAATCATCGTTTCATGAGGTAGTAGTTCACTGTCCACAGAAACAGTATATTTGTATCCATTAGATGGAGGTGTGGGGAATTTTAGTTATCATAATTCTCATAAAAAAATACTAGTTTATTGAGGATACTATTTTTTTTATGTAAACAATGAATTATAATATCATAGGGTGTGGAGAAGTAAAATAAAATAAAAGAACTTGAGAGAAGACATTACCTTTAAATCGGGTAACTCCCTTTGGTTTGAACCAAAAGGATTTATTGAATTACCTTATTCATAAGGGAATGATTCTAAAAGTAAGATAGTGATGTTGGGAGATTATTGGATTAGAGTTTTGATGATCCAATATTCTTGAGAGGTGGGAGTAGTGGGCTAGAGATGGTGTCCTTTTATAAGATGGGGGAGAACTTTAGGAAAGTTTGAAATTATTATTTTATTATAAACTTAATTTCTATTTAAAAAGGTCCCAAACTCTTTTAAATATAAGATAAGGTGAGTAATTTTCTAAATAATCTCATCCAATGGGTTTTAGACATGTTTATGGCATAAAATTAACCATATCTTCCACCTTTAACCTTTAGTTAACTAATTTTACATTTACCATGTCCTCTTGTATAATCATACTATATGGTTAATATATTTACTATAAAATTCCAGAAAAAACCCCAAAATGGATAATTGATGACATATTTAAAATCATATATGAAATTTGGCTGAATATTATATTTTCAGGATTATTTTATTATTTAATAAAATAGTATTTGTTTTAAAACACATTTATATCAATTTATAAACAATTCAAATCAAGACTTTTAAAAAATCTATAAAAACATTATTATTTCAAAAAACCTGCATTAATTAAAATATATCAAGTTATAATAATTGATAAAATTCTTTTATGGAATAAAAAGTTTCAAAATATTTTTTTTAATATTTATATTCTCGTTTATTTAAATATCTCATTAATAAGGTAATCACTGCATCACCATTATGTCATAAATAATTTTATTTATTTGATGTCTAAAATTTATAAATAATATACCATTATATAGGAAATATTTTTATATTTATAGTCACTCTTTATAGACAAAAGTATCACCTATATAACCTCATATAAAAAAAATTTACTCAAAGAAATATGTTTATGTTACATTTTCCTAAACATTAAATTAATTTTTATTAAATGTCATTTTTACTTGAAAGTTGATCCATTGGGTCCCAAAGTCGTCCCAAGGATTCACATGGTCGGACATGTATTAGAAAATCGGGTTGGGACATGTGTTAGGATAATTTAATATTATTATAATATTATTTTGTTCCCTTATTTACTATATTTACGCTTTAACCATGGTAAATAAAATATTTACTGAAGTTACTAATCATAATTTCTAAAAATAGAAGTTTTCTATTTACAAAATTTAGACCTCATGATCCCAAATATGGAATTCATTATTTCAAATTCAAAACACAAAAGTTTTAGAGATTAATTTAAAATTAATTCCTGCTGTCAAAACCAAAAAAGCATGTTTTAAGAAGTAAAAACTAACAAAGGATTGACATGTGTTTATTTACAATATCAAAGTGAAATTACTTTTAATGACCAAAATTGGATTAAAAGGTAAAAATATAATCCCATTACCCATTAAAATAAATTTAAATTATAGTCTAACTATAAAAATAAATTATATTAAAAGGCAATTTTGAATTAAAATGTAGTATTTTCACTATTCAAAAAATGAACTTTATCTGAAAAATAACAAAATTTTACCCAAAGTAAATTTTGATGTCCTAATTCTAAAGAAGATGTTTATTTTTTTCAAATAGAGAATATAAAAGTGATGATAACTAGATCTTAAAATTTTTTTCCATCAAAAGGTGGTAAAACAACTTTTTAAAAAAATAGAGTTTTTCATGTTTAAAATTGGATTCATTCTTATTTTAAGCATCTAAAACTTATTGGATAAAAGTAAAAACATTTAACCAACATGTGTAATAATATTGTAGTTAGTTGTTTTCATTCCCACCAATATAATGGCTAGACGTTAACTACCATTTAAAATAATAATAATATTATATTATTATTTAGTATAACTCAAAGTTGTGTGCAATGTAAGATTTCTAAGAAACCCATTGTTGCGTGTTGAGTATGTTATCGGACATATCATCCCCTTTAAATTAAAATTAATATTTAATTAACAAATTTTAATTAATAGGAAAATTTTATATTCTTTATTTACCTGGGATGTTACAGATCTCATGAAGGAGTCTTATGGAGGGGTATCACAGAGGGGTATCATAAAGGGGACTCATGGAGGGTTCTCATGGAGTTATATTTCAGAGAGGTTATATAAAGGCATCTCTTTAATAAAACAATAGCATAAAGGAATGAATAGGTGTGAATAAATTCAGAAATGATTGTAAAAAAGATGCTACTAGGGGATAGGTTTATTCTCTTCAGTAGAGAGAAGGTAGTGATATTTTAAATTTTTAATAGTTTCAGATTAGAGGGATAGTGAGCCCTCTCTGAACCTTGTAATAGTAGTCTGCTTTAGTGGATTTGGTACATCAGCGCATTAGATTTGTATCTTTCTTAGATATGTCCTTTTATGGGTGAAACAAGTAAAATTATCATGTCATTCACATGTTTTAATTGCCATTTATTTTTTGATACAAGTAGGAGAGAGAATATTATTTGTTTAAAAACAAAACAAGATCCAAGGAGATAGTTTATTTAATTTATCATTCCTTAATTAACCCCAAACATCTATCAGGGTATTTAACCTAGTTAAGATAATGAATGGTATCAAAGGGAAGGGTTAAAGCTGGATTTTCTCTCTTAGAAAAAAAATAATGGATGTTTTTAATCACAAAGAGATTATGATCTTCGAAGGAAATGACTTTCAGCTATGGAAAAATCAGATCCATCATTATTTCTGGTAATTAGGTTTGGATGTTTTTATAGTTAGAATTCATGTTATTTATGCTAGCATGGAAATTGGAGTTTCATGTGAAGTAAACCAAAGAGAATTGGATTTTGATATTAGATGACTCAATTCCTTATGAGGATCTTTATCCAATACACTCTATAAGAAGGTGATGTCCTTTAAGTCCTCATATTCCATGTAGGAAAAGATACTAAATATCTTTGAAGGTGATTCAAAATTATTACAAGATAAATTTAATGTTCTAGGAAACAAATATTAAGAATTTATAATTCACCCCAAATGAGTCTCTATATTAATTATTTGACTAGGTAAATGTTGTTGTGGAATACAAGTGTGGTCTCAGAGAAATTATCAAAGATGTAAAGATCTTTAAGAACATATTTATAATACTTCCACCTTGGTTCAACTTAAATTTTTTTTCATTGTATGATAAAGATTCAAAGAAGATGAAATTGGATATCATATATAGTACTCTTGTCACATATTATATGAGAAATTATAATAATGATTCTATGGTAAAAGGTAAGTATAATGAAGTGGCATTAAAATCAAGGAATGAACTCACAATATAAGATAGTCAGGAAGAAGACATTGTGGATGGGGTTATGTCAATTATTTCCTCAAATATATAAAGGGGAAAAAGAAAGTTTAAAGGTAAAAATACTCTTATATGCCTTCATTGTAGAATGATTGTACATATTTAAGAAAATTTTCCTAATAAGTTTCAATATAATGATTAGGATAATGATGAAACTCCCAAGAAGAGGTCACTAGCTTGTGAGAATGGTAAGAAAAATAATAAATGAAATTTCTTTAGAAAGGATTTCATTATTTCCTAGGAAAATTAAATATTTGAATAATATGTGGAAGAAGAGATAGAAGAATACAATAATAATGAAGAAGATGTTATGGTGGCAGTTATGGGTAATTCATAATAAATGGAAAAAAGATAAAGTTATAAAGGAGAAGTAAAAGGAATAGTTGACCTTAAAGTTGAATTAGAAATTGCACTTGAGTGGAAAATTTTTTGGAGAGACAAAGTAAAGAAATATAATATAGTGGTTCATGATACCAAACTCTATATGTAGTATTAGGAAGAAAAGAAGTCTGAGATGAAGGCTAAAATTTAAAATTTTAGATATGAAAATCCAGAAAAATCAAAGAATTTTTTTGAGTTAAAACTCAAGGTTGAAGAATGGTTATTGATAGTTTTTCTAGAATAAAAAATGATCTAGTAAAAGTTTTAAATAACTTGAGAACGATTTTTTAGCCTATTAATTAAGGTAATATATTAAGAGAAAATATTGACCCCTGATATGATACCAATAAATAAGTTCAAAAAGGTGATGGAAAAAGTGAAATTATTGAAAAATAGGAAAATTAATGTCTATTGAAGAAAATGACACATCATAGTGACAAATATGCTATTGATATTGATCACAAAAAAATCATAAATATTTTATGTGAAACTATAATAACCCACTCCAAGGATCAAGATTGATTTGGGTACAAATGAAAATAAAAATATTTGGATATCCCAAGGAAAAATCAGTAGTGAGGTAAGGATAAAAAAGGATACACCATGAATTAGGTGGAAATGTCGTGGAAAGATGGGGTATTCTCAAAATGTTTGTTCCATATCCATGAGATATCAATGGGAATAAGAGAAACCAAGGAATCAAAATAGATTTTAGTATTCTAGGAATGATTATGATGGTATTTTTTTGTTGTGGGGTATTTAGAAACATGGTCATATATTCCTCATTGAGAATGTAGAGTAATGTACCAATATAGACCCAAAGTAGTTGTTTTTAGCATCTCAAAAGATCCTTAAATGAGGTGAAAATGTAGAATCAAATTTAGCATTTCAATATGAGGTTATACCATCATACTCTGAGTAAGACTAATAATATCAGTCAGTATCAAGTATTAAGTCAAATACATTATTCAGAAAAAAAAGAGTAGAGCATGTAGTGGTTATAGATATTTACTTCAAAGAAGTACATCACACTGAAATATGTATTATTTATGGTGGATGCACCTATTATATGATCGGAAATAAGAATCTAGTGAAAAAAATTTGACACGACAAAGAATGCATCATATGACTTGGAAATGATGAAGTCTTGGAGATTATTGGATTTGAAAAAAAAATCCAATTTTGGGGATAAATACATGAGATTTGCAGATGTCTTGGTTATTGAAGGTGTTAGTCACCAGTTTATAAGTTTCAGACAACTATGTAAATCAGTACATGATATAATATTTACCAAGAAACTATGTATCATAATGAAAAAATATGATGAAATTTTTTTTCTCAGAAAGCATGTGATGGGGAATATATATCTTTTTAGTGGAGAAGAAAACATGTGATTTATAGCTAAAGAAGAAGAGAATAGTATTTGGAATAAAAATCTTGGTCTATTAATCAAAACAACCTTGGATAATCTAGTGAAATTAGATAATACTTGATATATATCTAATTTATCACATGATCATACTCATACGTGTGATTCTTTACAATAAGGGAAGATTACTCAAAATACATATAAGGAAAAAACCAAAGGTCAACAAGAGTGCTTAAACTTGTTCATATTGATGTATGTAGACCTATTTCACTAGGATATATTAATGGAAAAAGATATTATGTACTTTTCATTGATTATTTCTTAATATTATAATGGTTTTAAAATATCAACCAAAAGTCTACGGAGTTTAGTTGTATAGCACATTATCATAGGGAAGATGAAAAATTGTATATCAAAAAATATAGAAGTTTTGAACTAATAATGCAATAGAGTTAAAAAAAAATAGACAATTGTATTATTATCTCAAGAAACATGGGATAAGTCACCAAGTTTTAGAAGTTCCCAATTTTCAATAACATGACCATAATTATGAATAACAAGAAATACCGTCTATATAATAATTTTAAATAAGCAATGTTAACACCAATCCACATTTTAATATATCCTTATTGTGTCCAAAGGAAGAGTATACTCCATAAAAGATGTGGTATGGAATGAAATTGCAAATAAAGTACTTTAGAGTCTTTGGGAATAAATATTTCAATATCAATAAGGAAAATTACATAAATTTTATATACCATGTAGATGAAGGGTTATTTCATGGTTACTCAGAAAAAATAAAACAATATAAATGCTTTAATAAGAGTCTAGGAAAATTAATTGATATCAATGATGTTATTATAGTGGAAAATGAGTTGAATATTCAACAAATCATGAAAATACTTAGGATGTATAGTGATGTAAAGTTGAGAAGTTCAAGTGTATTTAAAATTACTGAGTCATACCATAAAACATATTTAGATGATGAGTATAACAAACCTATACAGAAACAAAAGAACCAAGAAGAAATCAAATTGCATGATATCATCAGGGATTAGAAAGTATCATTATAGAAGAGGATGAAGACTCTACAACAAGAATCTTCCTTAACATAGGTAGATCCAAATGGTTTTAAACAAGATTCAATAGATGATAATTGGGTTCAAGATACAAATAAACAGATTAACGAAATTGAAAAGAATCAAATGTTAGTGATTGTTTGGTGACTAATAGACCAGAATGTCTTCAAGACCAAATGGGCTTTCTATATAAATATGTATGAATATGGTACAATAATTAATAATAAATCATGACTTGTGTGTGATAGATACTCTTATATTGAGGGTATTGATGTTGATGAAACATTTTCACATATTTTATGGTTGGAGACAATTTAATTATTCTTATCCACTGAAATATAAAGTAAATTAAAAGTTTTTCAAAGGTATGTGAAGTCATTATTTCAAAATGGGGTGCTAGAATAAAATGTATATATTGAAAAATTATATGGATTTATCATTCATGAAGAAGGTAACCAATTTTTTTGGTTAAAAAGTCTCTATATGGTTTGATGAAGGAGCCAAGAGCATGTTATTCATAACGTGATCAGTATTTGAAGAAGCTAAGTTTCAAATGTGGTGGAGTTGATTAAAATATTTATGTTAATAATGAGAGAAATAAAATGATGTGGGTGCTAGTATATATTGATGATATAATAATTAGTGGATATAATGAATAATATGGTAAAAATTTGGTATAAATCATTAAAAGCAAGTTTGAAATGTCAATGATTAGTAAGCTATCATTTTTTCATGTTTTTCGAGTTACACAAGTAATACATGGAACATTTATATCTCAATAAAAATATAACAAGGATGGTATATGAATATTTTTAATGGAAAATTATAAAGATATGACAACTCCAGTTTCCACTCAGATGAGGTTTTCAAGGGATGATGATGGAAAATCATTCAATATCGTAAAATATAGACAGATCATTGGTAATCTATTTTACTTAACGATGACACAAACCAATATTTTTTACTAGATATAAGGTCAAATGGTATGAATGTGATTCCAAATAAATCTAATTACTTGAAATAAAAATAATACCTCATTATATAAAATGAATTAAGAATTTTTTTTTGCTTTAAAATGAAAAATATTTGCAATAGTTGTTGGATTTTATAGATACAGATTGGGAGAGTTTGTTAGATGGTCAAAATTCAATATGAAGTGATAAATTCTATCTTAGTGGACTGTGTATTTATTATTTTCACAAGAAAAACTATTTTCATTTCATTGAGCATCAAAAAATTTGAATAAATCACGGATACTCAAGCATTCACATAGTTATTGCGGATGAAATAGTAACTTTAATATATGAGAGGTAAAGTGACATCTCAAATCAGAATCCATTGTTATAATTCTACTATTATAGGTAATTGAAAAAAAAATTCCATCACTCATGGAAAAATCACATTGAAATTAAATATCACTTTATCAAGAAAAAATTTATCATGGCCTTGTGATTTGAAGTATGTTCCTAATGACTATAGGTTGAAGACACCCTGATAAAGGCCCTATACAGAGAATCATTTTAATGGAATTTAATGGATCTTGGAGTTCAATAGACTCCTTGCAACTGGATATTATGGATATGGGTCCCCCTCTCCTAGAGGTATGGTATTTTTTCTATGTACTGATATATATTATTTACCATGTTCAAAACCAAAAAGTAGTGACCATTGGGTTCATTGAAAAATAGGGAGAAAATTTCTTAATCAAGATAGGGGGAAGCTAATAGGGGAGTAGTGGAATAGGGGAAGTTTTAAATATAATAATAAAAAATCTGGTCATTAATTGATGAAGAATCACAAAAAAGAGTATCCTTTGGGTTCACGATTTGAGTAGTTGACATTTTTTTGTTTAGAAGTGATCGTAAAGGCTGAGCTTGTTCTATATTTTTCTATCAAGAAGGTTCAAATTTGTGGGCTAGGAGATGAAGTGATTCATCAATGAGAATTGCATAATAATATTTTTTCTCACTCCAATATTGATTCATCTGGTCTTAGTGTATGTGATAAGGAAATCCATTATCACTATTTAGAGTTACAAGATGATAATGGTCTCCATATGCATGAATTTCCAACAATTTGGTTCTTAAAGTTTATATGTGTTGTCAAAAAATCCAAAGTAGGATTTTTAGAAAAAATTCCTCTTGATGGTGATTTTTGGTTAATTATGTTTTTTAAAAAAGGATTTATGTTGTTTAAGGAAAGTAGTTTTCAAAAGAGGCATTCAGATTTCACATGAATGTCATAATAGATCATGTGGAGCACAAATGTCAGAAATGATCACACAAAGTGTCAATGTCAAAAATGATCATGGGGAGCGTGAATGTTAGAACTAATAATTTTGGGAGAGAATTTCAGAACTAGTCATGTAAAGTACTTGAATAAACTGTATGATTTCGAAATGATCTCACATTGAGATCATGAGAATCACCTTAAGACATCACATGATTTTTAGTGGATCATGCAATTAGATCATGTGAAGTGTATGAAGTAAGAAAGTTTAAAAATTATAGGGATATATCATGATTGTTCAAAAACACCTGACTGTGTTATTTTTATCAGATCACATGAAATGTTGGAAGATAATGGAACTATATATTCTTGTGACATACTACATGATGGTTCACATGAAGCCCACATGATTTTCAAATGATTATGTGATGGGATCATATGACATGCTTGTGACATGAAACAGGTTATCACCTGAAGTGATCATGTGAAATGCATAAAGATTATTGTTAAGGTTGTGGAATGGATAACTAACTGTTATTTGGGGAGTTATTGTAGTGGATTATACCTTTAAATACACCATAATCAACCCTCAAGAAGAAGATGAGTTTTTTAAGTGGTTTGATCTGAAGTAAAGTGTCTCTCATAATTTGAATATGGTTTTTTTCCAAAATCACGCAATCTCGATAATCAAAAGAAGGTCTCACAAAGGAGTCTCTTGGTGAAATATCACGAAGGATTCTTGTGAATTTAATTATTCTCAATGTTTTTTCATGAATAGGTATACCCATTTATATCACATAAACAATGTAACCTTAAAAAGGTCTCGAGCTAGAGTCATTCCATTTTTGTGAAAAAAAAAAGAGGACTCACAAATGAATCTCATGAAGGGGTCTTACGGAGGGGTCTTGTAAAGGGGTTTCATATAGGAGTCTCAAATAGGGGTCTCACAAAGGGTTATCTTTACAGGGAATCCCAAAGAGTTATCATGGAGGATTCTTATACATCTATCTCATAGATAGGTCTTGTAAAGGATTCTTGTGTAGGGGTTACACACTCTGAGAAAAAATGTATTGTGCATAGGTGGTTTTCATATATTTGATGAAATAAGAGCATAAAGACACAAAAATGTGTTAATAAACTCAAAAATGATTATAAAAATATTCTACTAGGGGATCAGTGTGTTCACTTGAGTAGAGAGGCAAATTCCCTTTCAAATTATGAATAGTTTTAAAATAATATGGGCAGTGACTCCACTCCAAACCTTGTAATAGTAGTGGATTTTAGAGGATTTGGTACATCAGAACATTGCTTGTGTATTATCTTTAGACATATCTGGATAAGGACGAGCCATACAAAAAATTTGTGCCCTATGTATTTTTTAATTACCATTTATTTTTTGCTAAGGAAAAGAGATATATTACTTTTTTTTTAAATGAAACATGATCTCAGTATTTAGTTGTTTTAATCTATCACACCCTAATTCAAACCACCCCCCCCCCCCCTCATGGTTATTTAACCAAGTTGGGAAACAATTATGCATGAACACGATGTTATAAACTATGTATGGTATTTGACCAATGTGTTATGATGTTTCATTATTATGCATATACCACATTCCATGCCTTTATCAAATGTTTACCTAATGATTATGATTATGATCAAATGATTATGCTTTAATGATGTTGATTATTTACACTGTTGTAGTATTGATTTATATTCATTATTCCTCCCATAATATTTCTCCCCATTCTTGGATTTTATCTCATCCAATTCATTGATGTGTATCATTGGGTAATTACATGTAATAAAGATAACTTGATAGATTTTATGAGGAAAAATAAGGATTTAAATTATGTTTAATTTTTAAAATGTATAAGTGTTGTATGAGCCTAATTTTTCAAAGATACTAATCCTTTGGATCCAGGATTGTATCAATATTATGTTTATTATTTAAAAATGATGTAATAGTCATGTAATAAAAAATTAGGTCACTATATCTTATCTATTTCATATTTAGTTTTTTTTTAATGAATATATACATGAAACTTTTATGGTCAGTATATATTTCATATTTCTCAACAAATAAATTATGTATCTAGGTTTTTAAAGTATAAACTACCACAACCAGTTCAAGGTCTTATATAGGATAATTTAACTAATGGGGTTTCAATTCACATGATTCATATACAATCACTCGATCGTTATTTACCAAAGAAAAACAATGTCCTTTTAATGGAGAATCACAATAAATGAAAAATTCACTATTTCATATTAGAAGGGATACAACTTGAGAATTAAATAATATTATTTTTAATTATTTTAATAATTCATCACATTCTTTCATCCAAAATAATTTAACTCCTTGTCGAGATAACTTGATTAAAGGGATAGATAACAGAGAAAAATTTTCAACAAAACATCAGTATTAACCTATTTGTCCAAGAAACTTCAAATATCACTGAAATTTGTTTCACTTGGACACTATTCAACAACTATAGTTCTAGAAGATTCAATAGTTATTCCATATTTAGAAATAATATACCTATGAGAACCATACTTTTATTACAAACTTAAACATGATTTATTACATAAACTATTCACTTGATACAACATGAAAGATCGAGAGGTATAGTGTCTTTGGGGCTCAGGAACATTACATAACAACTTAAAACATGAAATACAACATCTTTATTGAAAACTTCCTTTACATGACCACTACATTCTCTCATACTTAGCATTGCATGGGATAACCTGAGGACAAGCATAAGAAAAGGGGGGAACTATAAAGCCCAGTAAGGGAATAAACATGGAATACATGAGGAGTAAAATACATTTTAGACAATAGGCATATCAATAGAGCACAAGAGAAACATGAACATAAAGGCATGATAAATCATGATAATCATAACATGGAAATGTGGCAACAACACTTAACATGGAATTAGCATGAGCCAAGGCTCATTGCACATGGAGCATGAGTAAATCCTAATTGTACATGAAACATGAGTAAACCCTCATTGCACTTGAATTAGCATGATTCAACAGTCATTGAACATGAATTATCATGATACAATACTTTACCCAATGCATTGGAGCGCTATAAGGGCGCACCCTTCCTAAACATTTCATTTCATGCATAAGTGTGCCACATGGATCATAAAACATGGATTCATAAAACATAATCATTTATTCCACGACAAAGGAATGTTTAATGAAACATTATAATCAATAATTAAATGTGTATTAAGGTTAAAACCCTTTATGGAGAAATGGGCATGGTATTCACTACACAATGGCATTGGCTTAGAAAATCGGTGCAATTTCGGCAGTGTAACGGCGTGATATAAGAATTCATAAAAAATGGTTGATGAGAGAGAAATGGGTGTCTCATCATATCTACATGAAATGGAAAGTAAGGTGGTTCATATAGATACATGTCCCAACAATTGTAATGGAATTTAGATTCATGATACAAAAGTATTTCTTGAATGTAAATGAGGAGAGAGAAGTTCCTTTTGGAATTTCGGCATAGTAATGGGTGTACATGGGAGGTATTTAATGAGAGAGAAAGGGGTCTCCCATCATTAAAAAAAATAATAGGGAAATATGGGGGAGGTTTGAAACCATATTCCAATATTTATATTTGAAATTAATATGGCACAACAATATTAAGAAAATTCGACAAAAAAGTGAAAGGAAGAAAAACCCTTACTTGGAAGTGTGCTTCCAAAGGCTTGAGAGAGGCTTGAGAGAGGCTTGAGAGAGGTTTATTGGGAGCTTGGGGCACCTTGGGAGGATTCTAGAGAGAGTAGGGAAGATTTTGGATGAACTCCAAAATCTTTGAGTGAGGATGAAGTGGGATCTTGGGTGGGTTTATATAAGAAAGGTGAGTGAATTATTTATTATTTAGGTTTGGGACCCCATATATTAAACAAATCCAAACCACAAATCAGCTCATGGTTTTTTCCCATGGTTTTCGGAAAAGGGGAGAGGAAAAAAATATTTTATAAGGCCAAAGTCCAAACTTCTTAAAATAATGGCGTTGCTTATGTGGAGGTGAGTCACACTCCCATGGAAAATAAATTAAAAAGACAAGATGTTTAATAATTCTTGAGGGGTCCATTAATGATTTGTAAAATAAGTCAAACAAACCCAAAATCACATTATTTTAATGGTAAAACATATATTGGCCGGACATAAAGATTATAGTATTTTATTACATCACTATTGGGTCATTATGATGTCATAAAACACATTATATATTTAAACGGTATTTAATTTTTACCCAAAAATTTGACTGTCTCAGAAAATTATGAAAAATTCACCGTTGGATAATTTCGACGTCCTGATTCCAGAAATAACATTTATTTTATCTAAATAATTTTCTAAATATGTTAATTTTTGACTTTTAAAATAAAAAACCGACATTTATCGAAAATTCACGGGTTTTGAAAAAAATGGATTTCAAACCATAATAAAAAACAATTGCACTCATAAAATTATAAGATCATTTATATCTAATAAAAATTAATTTAATAAAAATAATAATATTTTATTAAATTATTATTTAATTAAAAAAATCACTTAATTTGATAAAATAGAATTCGTAATTAAATAATAACTAAAAACACTATTTGTACTTTAAAAACTATTTACAATGTATCAATAATGACAAGAAAGTATATTTATTATTATATACAAAAAATAATGTACATGAACATAGTACTAGGGATTTGTTACATAACCCCTTAAACCAGCCGTATAAGACCTAAGGTTAAGGTGTGCAATGGTGACAGACTCTTGGGGTGTCTCGGATAACATCGCTCGAGTGGTAATCTCTATCAACTTCTACTTTTCCCATAGACAGTCTCGTTAGAGCTTGACATGATGATGTTCAGCTTGGGCTTGGTCAAGAGCGAAGCCCAAATATGCCACCTCTTTTTCGAGCTTCGACAAATGGGCTTCGTATGGAGAAATTCTATTGGATGAGGCCATTGCTTCCTTTGTCTGAGTAAATTGGGTTTGTTAAAGCCCTATATTTATACTAATCATGTGATCAATGTTCAACAGCTATAACATAAATGGTCACAATTCTTAAAATAAAACCAAAGAAGTTGACATTTTATATAAACATTTTACATAAAGAGACATTTAATTATATCAAGATATATTTTCATTAATGAAACTTTGGGTCGTTACAATACCTAATGAAATAAGTCTTTTTTTACTAATATTAAAATTTACTAAATTTAACATATAATATATTTTATTTTAAAGTCTATAGAAAAATCCTTAGATGCCTTTCATGATTCTCAAAATTTTTAGAAAAAAAATAAAATGTCATCAATGAAAAACACCATAAATTTATCCAAATACTCATAGAAATATCTATTTATAAGATCTATAAATACAGGGAGTGTATTCTTTAACCCAAATTTCATAACCACACACTCATAATGCTCATCCCTAATATAAAATTCAATTCTAATAATGTCATCCTCTTTCACTTTTATCTAGTGATACATAGACCTGAGATTAAAATTTAAAAAAACGATATCCCTATATCAAATCTTGAAATTAATCAATATGAAGTAAAGGATACTTATTACTAATAGTGATGTTATTTAATTCTCTATAATCTCTGAAAATTATTATGGAAAATCCATTTTAAAAAAAATAGGATCACTCCAAGGTGAAGTGTTAACTAAAAGAAACCTTTATCACGAAAATCTTGTAACTACTTTTAAAATTCAAAAATATCTACTACATATATTTGATAATGGAGTTTTTGAAATTATCTAAGAATCAGGAACTAAGTCCAAAGTAAATCCAAACTTTAAATCAAGAATAAAACTATATAGACTATCCAGAAATTTGTATAAATATTCATTTTCTACTAAAACATCACTAAATTTAATAAGTCCTTTCTTTTCAGTAATATCTGAATGATACATTTAATATCCATGTTTAATTTCTTTCTCAACTTCTTTATATGTTATAAATGGTATTAATTTATTCATATATATAAACAAAAAAAAATTAAAAAAATAACTTATTTAGCTCTATGATTTATCTTGGCATGATTAATTGAAATTTGATCTATACTTAAAATAAAATTAAACTCAACAATGGTAAATATGGTAATGTTTTCAAGAAAAACCATTAAAAATATTATAAAAGTAACCGAATAGCTTTTACCAATAGTTCTTACTTCAATTCTTGATATGGTATTTTCCTTTTAAATGAAAATTTTCTATAAATAAAAGAATGTGTAGACCCCAAATCAAAAAATACATTGGAAAAATCATAATAAACAAGTCATGTACCTATCTCCACTTTTTTTAATGGATACGTATTATCCATGAAAGTATAAAAAGATTTTTTGACACTTTTTTTATTTCATTCTTGAGGATTCCCACCTTGAGTAACTAGATATGACAATGAATTTACATAATGTCCCAACTCATTGTAATTAAAACACATCACTTCTAATTAACTATTTATTACCATTATAGATCTAATTAAGACTCTTTTAATTACATTAATGAAACAAATAATCAATATTACTACATCGATAACACTTTCTTGATACTATCAAACATTCCTTAAGATGTATTTCACCACATTTGAAGCATTTTTGGGGATTACCTCTAGATTTATTAGTTGACTTATTCTCTAATGATTTCCACCTAGACTAATTCTTATTCTTGTTTTTATATGGTATATAAGTTTTGAAAAACAATTTATTAACTTTTTTAGTACAATGAGAAATGTCCTCATATCTTTTAAAATCACATGATTCCAATGATCATCATAAAATTAGTTTCAAAACTATCTAATTTCTATCAACTTTATTTTCATAGTCAGAAATGAAATATGATGAATACCTAGAAAACCCGATAAAATTATATTCATAAGAGGCCACAAATTTTTCTTTGTTTTTCTTAAAATATATAAATTTTATTTTTATTCTAATTCAAATGACTTTTGGAAAGTACTTATCAGGAAAAATATCATTAAATATCATCGACTCCATGGGATAAATATATTAATTTTCTTTAGTATTCTTAATCTAAGACCACCATCTTTAATTTTCAACTTAAAAAAGATAAATATAATGAAGTTAATTTTATTTTAATATGCATCCCAAAATATTAAATATCTTATACAATTAATTTATCTATATTCCAACTTACATTGATTTTGATCCACCAAAACATGGAGGGTACAGTTTCATGAGACACTCCACTATAGGATTGTTCCTCAGTAGAGAATTCAATTACTATATTTCATGGGTTCTACCATTGATAGACTATGTAAACTAAGTAAACACCACTAAAAATTGATCTATTACATTCTAGGTTATTTATTTGTAAGGTTATAGTCCTCTTAATGCCTTCCTACTTTATTTATCTTATTTCCTAAAATGGAAACATTATAAACTGACATGGATTTGAAGAACCATCATGAAAATCATCAAATGTTATCTCTAAATAATATAACCATAAATATTAATCTCTTAATAGTTTCTTTTAACATCCTAGTAATCTATAATGTTTTTGTAAATATTTCTATAATACTAAATATAATGCCTCATTACTTTAACAACTGATAAATATGAGTTTAATTTCAAGGATTTCATATACCTATTTCTCCATGATCATTTAGGATTAGATTTTTAGAAAATTATGAAAAACATTACATGAAAAATAAGACACTTCCACAAAATGTACATTTTTTCACAAAAAACATGGCTTTAAGTTTACACCCATATTTCATTCAATATACTTTAGCTTCTTTTAATATGAACTCATAGAAAAACTTTACCTTTTTATAGGTCATAATAATCCATAGATCCTATGATAAATATTTGAAAACATGGTCTAATTATAAAAAGTCTCATAAAGGTATATAACAATATAGTAAACCTATTAGTCTAGTGAGAAACAAAAAAACACATGAAAATGATTACCTTTTTCACAATAAAAATTTTAAAACATAAATAAAACATTTCTATATGTGAAAATCAACCTTTTATCGAATAAGATTTTTTAAACCCATTTTAAATCATAGGAAAAAACATTAATACATCACATAGAACATGATAACTCAAGAAAAAATGTCTTTTAAAAACAAAAATTTCATTTTTAAATGTTCAAAAACTTTTCTTAACTCATGAAATCAAAATATTTCCATTAAAACCCTTAGCAAACATAAATTATGTATCTTAGAGAATCATATTTGTGAATTTTGTTCACTCATGTTTAAATATTCTAACAATATGAGATATATCATGCTCTCCAATCACCATTTTTAAATTTTTGTTCACTCATGTTTAAATATTTCCATTAAAACCCTTAGCAAACATAAATTATGTATCTTAGAGAATCATATTTGTATATTTTGTTCACTCATGTTTAAATAATTTTATATGAGTAACCTACTTAGTTATCACCCTAATTTTTTCCATCAAATACTAAATCATTACCCAATTAATTAGAGATATATATCAGACTCACTCATCATTATGAGATATATCATTCTCTCCAATCACCATATATAATTACTATGTTACATATAATGAAGAAAAAATTAATAATATTTCACTTTCTCATCATAAAAATCTTATAAAACATATTTTATCCCATAAGTAAAAGCACTTTCCATTTTCAAATAATTTTTTTGAGAAATATCCTTTTCTTTTAAAAACACTTAGAAATGAATAATACCCCATATGATTGGTAATTGGATATTATATTGAAAATAATAAAAAAATTTAGGAATATAGATAATTAATAATTACTATGATGGTAGTAAAAGGTTATCATATCTTATATATTAAAAAACATTTTTTTAGTACAGTTGTAAATATAATCAAAATGACACGTGTGGTAAACATTACAAAGATTCCATTTTAATCCTTTTTAAATAAATCAACAAGTAATAAAAAATTAAATTTATAAAATATATGAATTATAAATATAATAATTCTAGAAACATTTTGAAAAACATTTATTTGGATAAAATAGGTTTCAAAGGAATACTTTAAACTTAGGGTTTTGATGGAAATTCCCTTACCTTAAGTCCAATCTATCTTCATCCATTCCCTAAATCTTAAATAAAAAAGTATATTAGTTAATTAATTTATTAAGAAACATTTTAATTTTTATTATATTATCATTACTCCTTTTATTTCATTATTAACATTTTTTATTTATTTAAAAAATCATTTTAGTTTACCTCGGATATTTTAGGGTCGTTCTGTATTTAATTTTTTTAAACAACATTTATAGGTTTATTGTGGTCAAATGTTTCATGGTTACATCAATTAAATAATATAAAAAATATTATAATATTAATTTTTATAAAATAAATATAATTTAGATCCATCCATATAAGGCATTCATGAAAAAATAAGCACATTATATAATGGAGATGGTTGTCCATACGTACACATAAAATACATTTTCATTTTTATATTTCCTAAAAATGAAAAAATTGGAAAAATATTAACATTTAAATAATTATATTTATGTTATAATTATCATATTAATTCATTAAATCTGTCCAAATGCCCATCCATGAGTGGCAGAAATTAAAAACGAATTGTATCTCTTTGTGAATGTGGTAGTCTACACCTATGCACAGGCGATGTTATAAATTTCCAACAGATGGAAATGTAAGAAGTTTGATGTTATATTATATTTATATAAGAATAATTATGTCATAAATATAATATATATTTATTAAATCTATGATAATAACCATCCATGGGATGTAGTGAGGAAAAATGAAACACATCGCTTTGTGGATGTGGTAGTCCATGCGTATGCATGAATGGTGTTTCCATTTCCCATATGATATAAAAATATATGAAAAGGGTTATACCATAAACATGATAAATGTTGAGTACATTAGATATACTAATATTATTATATCATCATGGTTATTATTGGTTTGAAGGAGGTAGAAGAAGAAAAAACAATAAAACACTCACTTAAGAGTTCAAACTCTTCTTTGGAAGACCTCCAATGGATTACACATTAAGTATATTATGTTTGATATTTTGGTGACAACATATATTATAGTACATGCGGATGGAATTTAGAAAGGTATTTTGGTATGTATAATCTGATATATATATATATAGTTCTCAATGTTTTCGAATAACCTAGGAGAGGAGTTATCCTTTTATATGTGAGGGGAGTGGCGCTCTTATAATTATCCAAAGTTATAAAATAATATTAAGTCATTTCTATGGTCATATTGAACATAATAAATATAATAAATAATATAAGGTTATAAATTTATAAAAATATCATAAAAAAATAATTAAGATGAGATTTTCTGACATTCTCACAATGTTTTAATCTTAATTAATCATTTTACCCCTTACTGTAGTGATTACTATTTACCAATGTTACTATTAACTATGACCAAAAATGAAATTGACCTCATTTAAAAATTTGAACCTCAGTATTACAAATATTAAATACATTTTTAAGAGTAAATATTTATAATTAGAACAAAATAATTTTAATAAATGAATACAAAACACAATGAAAAACATTTTTCATCAAAAATACATTTTTAAGCCTAAAAAATAATTTATTCCAAAATAAACCATATATATTATTCATAGATAATTAATTAGATTAATGTTTTTCAAATATAAATAATTTTACTTTAAAAAAATCAAAAACATTTTCGTAATTTTAAAATACTTGAAAATAAATGACATTTTTTATAAAAATTAGTATTTTCACTATTCATCCAAAAATCAATCTTGTTGGAAAATTCTCAAAAATTATTCCTAATAAAAATTTAATGTGATTAATACATAAATTAATTCATTTTTATTGAATTAAAAGTATGAAAAATAGAAATTTAAATTTTAAGTAAAATAATATAATTCAAAGAAAACAATTTAGTTAGAATAAACTATTTATTTTTTTATTGAAAAATTACATAATATAATTAATAAAACACTGATGAATATAAATCCATAAAATTATAAATTATAAAAAATAATATATATTCATTAATTGTATTACCTGGGTTTTCAAAAATATTTCTCAACCTTGGAGATAGTGGTAAGAGAGCAATTTTAGAGGTGGTTTCTATTAGTGCTAAAGTGGTTTTGGATCTGGGCATGATAAGATAAATTATTTATATTTAGCAATTTATAGTGATCCATAATGCATAAAAGGTACTATATTTATTTTTATAATTGTTTTTATGCCTTTTTATATCATACCTATTCCCTCCTTTTTTTCACCCTCTATGGTCCATGTTTTGGGACTTTAAGTGGAGAGGCTTCTGGTGACCTTGGTGTTGACTACACCAGCTAGAGGTCAAGCTAGATTATATGATGTGTATAGAGACTATGATCAGTTTCTATGGAAACACCACTCTTTTAGAGGATTCTTATTTTTACAGATACAACCATACAACGCCATTTTTTCATGGATTTTTAGTATTTATTGTAGGTTATCATTGGTTTCTACAGAAGGTGTGTTATACTCTATGATGATTATGGATATAAGGGAGTTTAATTAATGAATGAGAACCTAGGATGGGTCAAAATTATGTTGATTCTATGTCTTCTTTGATGGTTCATCTAATACTGAGTTCTATAGAGGATCATCTGGTGGTGATTCCCAGGGTTGTTGAAGAGTACCCAGATGTCTTCCCCAAAGATGTTGTGATGTTACCCCCTCAATGAGAGATCAAGATTAGGATAGTGTTAAAACCATGTTTTTCTTTGATATTGATGTCTCTGTATCAGATGTATCGTTTTGAGTTGTGAGTGATGTGAATTCTGGTTTATGATCTCTTGTAGAGAGGATTCATTTGACCTAGTGTCTCACTTTGGGTATCTCCATATCTATTTATAAAGAATAAAGATAAAATTGTGTGGTTTTTTATCAATTAACATCATTTGGATCAAGTGATTGAGATGAAACATTATCCACTCTATTATATTGTTGATTTATTCTATCATGTAAAGTGATCTAGCTAGTTCTCAAAGATTGAATTGTAGTATGGATATCATCATACGCAAGTGAAGGATGACAATATCCAAAATACTAATTTATAATTTCATTAAAGGAATTAAATGTTTTTTATGTTGTTTGGAGTTTTAAATTTCAACCCATGTTCATTACTTGATGAATGTAGAATTTTATGAGTTTCTAGACCAATTCATGGTGGTCATTATCGACATATTTTGTGTTTCTAGGATCAGAGTACGAGAATACCAAGAATATATGGGTAGCATTGGGAGTCCTTAGGTTTCATAAGTTATTTTAGAAGCTTTAAAAGTGTAATTTATGGGATCACGGGGTATGTTTCTTGGGGAATTTCATATCTCAGCATGGATTGGTTGTAAGAACTTTGAATATTGAGGTGATGGTTTCTTGGGTATCCACCAAGAATTTGGTTGAGGTGTGTTGTTTTCTAAGTCTTTCTGGGTGTTATTGTTGATTCATAACTAAATTCTCCTAGATTGTTACCCCTATGAAAATTTTTATCATAAAGGATTAGATGTTTATGTGGACCAATCAATTCTCGGTTTCTTTCAATTGTTTGATAGAAAATCTGGTTAGTGATATGGTTTTTTGTATGTCAGATAAGGATGCTGTGTTCAAGGTTTACTATGATGCTTTAAATCATGGATTGGGTTGTCATTTTATTTAGTATATATAGGTTATCTATTATGGATCTTAGTATTTATATCCCAATTAATGTAACTATTCCATCCATAACCTTTATCTTAAAGAGGTACTATCTTCTTTGAAGCTATAGTGACACTATCATATCGATGAATTTTTTTTGGTCTTCATAGATTACAAGAGTTTGAAGAATTTATTTTTCCGTAGGAACTCTATCAACATTCACTATCATAGATTCAAGTCTTTTTGGTAAAATACATAATTCAATCTCTTTTAATCTTTAAAGACCATAAAATGTTCACCAATAAGATAGTGTCATCATAGCTTCTGAGCAAACACTTCCACATCAAGATAAAGATTATGGGTGGATTAGTTACATTTATGGGGTAATAAATGTTGATAACCATAAGAGATAACCTCACTCTAATACATCAATGCAAAAATAAATCTAATATGTGAATCATCATAGTAAACCTTGAATGCAATTCCCTTTTTTGGTAGATGAAGAACCATAAAACTGACTAGGTTCTCCTTAAAAAACATGAAAGAAATGGAGAACTTATTATTCCACAAGAAAATCGGATCCTTCATGATCAACATTTTTATAGGGATCACAATATAGGAGAAATCAGTTATAAAACTTCTATAATAATTGGAAAGACTATGACAACTTTTCATCGCTACAACATTCTTGGGGGATATCCAAGAAACATTCACATCAATATTTGAAGGAAATATGGATACTAAAAGATGAGTTATGACATTCCCCAAACAAATAGACCTCGTGATATCATAACTTGTGCTTTGATAGCTTTTGAAATGGATGATTAAACTAAAGTATTCCAAACACAGCTCATAAATGTACTACATTCTCCTATTCTAATACTAAAAATAGAAGAATGTTGTTGATAAGGAACACCATGAACTAATTCACAAAATCATGAAACACTACATTCATAGATTCTATAGAAATGGATAGATCATTTCTAAATATATATAAAAATACAATGAACTCTTAATTTACATAATGACATTAGAAATAAGTCTTCATGATATCCTTATCCTTCACTCGCATCTAATGATATCCAGACTAAGATTCAATCTTTGAGAACGAGTTATCTCCCTTCAAATGATCAAGTAAATCATCAATAAACTTTAGTGGATAATGGTTTTTCACCATAACCTAATTCAAATTATATTAATAGACGCAAAACTATGGATTACTATATTTTATCTTTACAAACAGAATTGGAGCTCCCCATGGTGGCACACTAGGTTGATTGAATCCTCTTTACAAGATATCATTAACCTAAATCTTCATCACATGAAACTCATAAAGGTTCATATGATATGAAGACATTAATATCATAGAAACACATAGTTGTCACTCTATATCATACTTGATCACCCATTGAGGGGGTAGCATCACAACCACTTTATGGAAGACATTAGGGCACTCTTTAATAACCCTAAGAAACACTGCTGGATTATCCTCTACAAGAATTAAAACCATGATAACCATCAGTTAATATTGAGACTAAACATGATGCTAAATTATACGGTGGGACTTTCTCGATAATTAAGACTTCCTCATCTCCATAAACATCATAGAATATAACACACCTTCTGATGAAATCCATGATATCCTGTAATGAATATAGCTAATCCATGCCAATGATGATGTCATTTTCTTGTATCTATAAACATAAGATGTCACTCCAATAGTATTACTTCCTTAGAACCATCTCACAGTCTCTTCACACATCGTAAAAACTTGATTGACCTCTAAATGGTATATTCAATGCCAAGGGAACTGAAATCCTATCAACCTCAATTCCCAAAACATCAAGGAGAGGGGGTGAAAAAAATGAGTGCATTGCCCTAAAATTAAACTAGGCATAAAAATAAGTACAAAATAAGCATATGGTACCTCAAACTATGTATCGATCACCTGATACTGGAAAAGAAAGCATGCATCCGGCCATATGTGGCTTTATGGCCTCTCTATCCTTAATGGAAACCACCTCTAGGACAATGCTCTTCCCAACATCCCTATGAATTATGGATATTGTGAAAACCCATGTAATAAAAGTAATGAATCAATATTATTATTTATAAGTAATAATTTTACAGATTTATATTCATCACAGATTTACCAATAATTTTAAGTAAATCTTTACTCAAAAATGAAATGGATTTGTTCTAATAATATAGTTCTCCCTGAATTATATAGTTTTATTTAGATTTAAAATTTCTTAATATTAAAATATGAATTTGATAAAAAGTATTTTATTTTTGGATTCAACCTATAAAATATTTATTAGGGTGAAAATTTTTATTATTTCTAAATATTTATTTTTTTCTAAATCATGATGAATACATATATTTATAAAAATTATCATTTATTTTCAAGAATCTAAAAATTTCCATTGTGTTTTGGATTGGTTTTACAGTAACATTATTACCATTTTAATAAACATAATCCAATTAATAATATAGAAATCAATAATATCGTTTATTTTAGTATAAATTAATTTTTAGGCTTAAAACACATTTTTTTTAAAAAATTAATTTATATTTTTTATTAAAATTAATATCTCACATGTAAATATTTTTTCTTAAAATTTTAATTTCCTAATTTTAATCATGAGGTTGAAATATTTTAACTAGGTCAATTTCATTTTTTTTATAATTAATAATAACCTCGGTAAATAGTAATCACCGTAATAAAGGGTAAACCATGTTAATTAGGGTTAAAAATTGTGACGGTGTCATAAAACATGTTCTTAAGTCTTTTTTTATGATATTATTTTGATCCTTATCACCATAGATTCCAAATTACATTGTGATAAGTTCTAAAACATTGTTATTTCCATTATACCTAGTGAAGGTATTATTGTGGAAGATTCCATGGGAAGGAAGTCATGTGTTGGTGTAGTGCATGATTTTAGAGAGTCTTAGAGAGTGATAGAAGGGTTGGTTGTATTACACATTGATACTAGAGTATTCAATATCAGGGTGGTCTCTATTAGATGATAGTTCATTCATACGTTGTTAATAAAGTGGAGGATTCCTGGATAGGGGGTTATGAGGTGAAGGTTTAATATGATCAAGTTGTTTATAGTGACTCTCCTCAGGGATGGTCTAAGGTTGAAAAACATCAGGCATTGTTCTAAAGGAATATTTTCATTCCTTTAATGATGTGTAAGATTGTTCTCTATGAGCTCCATATTTCACACTTAGTAGTACATATTAGGGAGATGAAGATGTATCATGCTATGATAGAATTGTTTTGGTGGTCAACTTTGAAGTATTAAATTGCTGAATTTTTTATCAATGTTTTGTTTATAAGAGGGTGAAAAATGAGAATTATATTCCCATTTGTTTTCTTCAACTTTTTGATATTACCTAATAGAGATCAAATAAAATATCAATGGAATTTATCACTAGTTTTCCAAGGGTATGGGGTGGTTATGATGATATATGGGTGAATATGGGCATCTTGATGAAGTTATCTCACATCTTAGTGATTAATGAGTTGATCTTAGTGGAGGTTTTGTAAAGGTAGTACCTATAGGATATAGTTATGATTAATGGTGTTTTGAAGATGATCACTTATGATCGTGATACCCATTTTACCTCCAACTTGTGGAGAGGTCATTAGTGTGCTTCTACCTCATGGTATGCCTTTGAACCACTTTTCATCCTTAGATGTATGGTTAGACCTAGTGTATCATCCATAGTTTATAGAAAATTTTTCAAGAATATATTTTGGATTTTAATTGTTCATGGGTGAGGCACCAACCCTTGGTAGAGTTAACTAATAACAAAAACTATCACTCCACTTTTGGTATGAATCTTTTCAAAGTGTTTTATCTTACCATGATAGTTTGCATTATGCTAGACTGAGGTTGTAGATTTATATGTTCATGTACTAAAATCAATGCATCACATGATAGAAAATTAATAGTTGATATATAAGTGAATGAAGACAGTGTATGATCATCATAATTCATATGTTGATCATAGTAGGAAGTCTATAAATTGTTATTTTCGAGAGCAAATGTTCATGAAGGTGTATTCTCATCATGAGTAGTTGAGGTTCGGTCGCGGGTGTAAGTTTTCTCCTATTTTTGTTGGACATTTTGAGGATTTGTCGCAGGTTAGAACTATGCAATATCAGTTAGAACTATCCCTAAAGATGATCTAGATTCATGAAATATTCCATTTGATACATATTTTTTTAAATATTCATGACGGTTATCATGTCATAAATTTGGTTGAGATCATTGTTGGTGATGGGGAAACCTTCAAGGAACATCCAATTAATATTCAGACAGCAAAAGGTTCTTTTTTGGCATGTTATTACCTTATTATGTGCCATGTGGTGGCCTTATAACTTGAAGTAGAGTACTTGGGAGTTGGATTCATAGATGCACACTAAATACCATTGTTTTTTATTCTTTTTTTATCCTTGTATAATTTATCGACTTGAACTCATATTGTTTTATGATATCATTTTCCTCTCTCAATATGTTGTTTTCTTAGGTCCTTACCCTTATCTAAGATTTATCTCCCCCGTGACTGTGTCTTGAGGTGGGTTATTGGTGTTTTATGGATTTTTTCATGTTTACTTTTGTGTTTTGTCTATTTTTTCATATAATTATCATTGAGAGGTATCTCATGGGGTGGTTGTTCTGGCCCCTTTCCTTCTATGAGGTTTTGTTTTAATTCTTAAGGATGATAATTTTTTGATAGCTATCTAATTTAAGGTATCATATTATTAAACCCATTACTTTTCATTTTCCTAGGGATATTAGGTTTTTAGTAGGATCTTGGAGGAATTGTTGAGGATAAAAAGGAGTTATATCCATCGGGAAGGTTACCATGCCATAATAGTAAGTGAGGTGTTGTCTGTTTTGAGCTCATTTGGATTTTTGGGTAGGTTGTAGCCATTTTGAGTTGTTTTTCTTGGGGACTTGGTCATTTTTGGATGGTTAGGTCGTTCTTGGAGCACTATGATAACTGAAATAGTTAGGGTGGTCATTTCACTGGCCCTTTTGAACTATGTTAAGGTAATTTTTTCTTCTATGTAAAGGTAAGAACACTTACCTTTATTCTAGTCACTGTATATATAAAGGAATTGACCATTTGGTTCTAGGGGTGAAGCATGATGAGAAAAATATATAAGGATTCCATTTTAGAAGGAATTTTTCCTAAGGGTTTCACAATATTGAAACTAGGATAAGGGAAACACCCATAGATTTGGGCATGTTTTTTTATGAGGGAGTGGTGAGGTCAAGCATGTAATGCTAAGGAAAATGGTGAGATAGAGCTCAACACACTGTAGTCCTAGGTGTGGTGAGGTAAAACAACCAAAATCTTGGTGTTACACCATGTTGGAGGCCATGGTGGCAGTCATATGTCATAATTGAAAATTTTAAAACACATTAGAATTCAAGGAATAAAGTAATTAAAACACTAAAGAAGTAAACCAGCCTTTGAAAAAATAATTCCAAGAGTGTAGTGAGATATTTTACTTTTTTTGGATGCTTTCAATGATTCTTCTATAATTAATGTGTCTTGGCCTCCATAGTTTGGATTTTCATTTACTATCTTGAACCCTAGCTAACCCCTTAACCATGCACCACCCTCCTGTTTTTTCTTTGAAAGACTAACCTTTGGGTTCATCTATATTGAATTATTAGATCAAGGTACTCTCCCTCTTCTCATATCTTCTTTACATCCCTAATTATGTTTCATTCTATATGTTCATTTTGGGAGATTTCATCCATTTTGGTCAAAAAAATATATCAATACTTGATGGTTCCTTGTTTTGGATAGGTTTTGATGAGTGTTCATTTAGTCTTAGTAGTGTCTCCTTAGGTAGTGATTAATCCGTGATTGGATGTTATTTCTTGGAGAAAATTTACCATTCAATCAAGGTAGGGTATCTTTTATTTCTCATTTATATTAAGTGCGAGTGTTATTGAATCATTCCTAAGATTCCTTTATCTAAATGGGTGAAAATAACTATAAAAAGATAATAATCCAGTTATATTCTATGACGAATGAAAATTTGATAAAACTGGGAAACTATTTCATGTCACTTATATATTAGAAAAGAATTATTTATATAATTATGGAATGTAAAGGATTGAAATGTGAATTATATCATGATGAATATAATAAATATTTCATGTTGGGAATTAAATGAATGGTTGGGTACATGATCGTATGTGATGTATTATTTCATGGTGCTCCCTCTTGTTTTTTATTATGCATTTTCATATAAATATGCTTGGAATAATTTTTTAATGTTTTTTAGCAATATTAATTTTAGAAAATTGAAAAAAAAAATTAATGCTAGAATTATGATATTATGGTTAATTATATAGTCATGTAAATTAGAAAATATTGTTACTTGAATTCCAATTAACCATTAAAGTAATGTATGGAGCATGTTTTTTTTTTGTTTTATAACTATTTATAGCTACTGCCTCTAGATTTCATTGTGTGGAAACCAATTCATAATAAACTAGATAATTAAATATGGAATTAAAATGTGTTTTTTCTAAGGAATGATTATTTAGGGTTGAACGAGCCTATTCTTGGTTGTAATAGGCCTGAATGTCTCGATTCAATTGCCCTAGTAAATTTTATTATGCGTAGAAAATAATTGTTGAAATGTATCTTTTCTCTAGGGATTTAAATACATGATCTATTGTAGATAACATTAATATGGTTGGGAACCATTACTGAGCAATTGTATGGGATATTGGTTTATAATGATTGTCAATGTCGGTGACAGTGGGACAGGTTTTATATATATACAATGGTTTGGGATTAACATCAGGAAGTTATTATGAGTTCAGAGCGGGATTTATCATCAATATAATTAATCCTTATTAATATTTTTAATGGTATGATGGCCAAATTTTATTTATATGAATATTTTCCAACTACTAGACTCTATTTGAATTTATTCATGGATGTGAATCTTTAATGTGGTAGCTTAGGTTAAGTCCTAGAGTGCCTAAATAATGATGACAGGATAAATGGATTAATTTAAATAATGGGGTTGGTTTTTGATGTTATAAAAAATTCCATTCATAAGAATTTAAATAATAACAGTTATGCTACCAAAGGAATGGGATTTTATGATTAAATTATTAATATAATAAATGAAAATTGAATACTATTAATTAATTTATAATGAATTAATTAAAATATAATGTAGTTCTTGTGTTATTGTTTGATATCTAGAAATTAGTAGTGGTAGTTGGATTACTAAGTGAAAATAGTTTAAGATGAGTCTAAGGATAAGTAGTTTCCCTTAGTGGGGTTGAGGGTGATATTATTTATATTTTCTGATTTCATATGCTAACCCACCCATATTGATATGGAAACTAACACCCAAATGTTTTGGGGTGTTTTCTCTAACATCCAGGATTTGGGGGGGGAATGGATAGTTAACTTATGCTTATCCCTTAATCTCAATTAAGTTATAGTTATGTGTAGGCATATCCCAAGCTATAATGGCTTGAAATATTGGGTGAATTCTTACATCAACTCTGATAAGTCTCTATTTTACAATACATTTATGTGCAGGATATAATAGCTTTAGGTATATAACATACTTATACCCATTCATGGTGTCTATGGATTCCCACATGTTTAAATTAATGGGTCGTAATGGATTGATTTATAATTAATTTGCACATATTGTAGTGGCTTTCGAGCATACACTTGGTTACTATTGTGGATGGTGATAGTGAAGTATTCAGTTACAAAAGATGCATAAATTGATATTATTTTTGTGCATGGAATGTGGGATGAATTTACCTATGTAAGGGATGATCACAGGAAATAGTCGTTAAGTAATGATAGTGGCAAACCAATGGGTAAGTGGAAGTTCGACACCTTTTATTATTATTTTTTTGATAGACAATGGTTTTCTTCTCTTCATTATTTGGTGTGTGATTCATGGGGGTGGTAATGAATAGTATAGCTATTTATGTGATGAGTTAGTTTAATTTGTTTATTCACTAGGCTCTAGTATTCTTCTATCACATTTTTCATTGGAGTTATTTGGAAGGATCCTACATAGTATACATTTTATACTCACACTACAAATATATAAACTGTTTTTTAGGTCCACATGAGTTGGTTGGTGATTGATCTAGGTGGTACTCAGTTGAGGAGTTATTTAGGGGAAATTGGATCTTTAGGATCACTGCTGGGGATTTTACTTCTGGTACTCTTTTAATTTATTTTCAATTATATTAGTTTGTATATTACATTACATGTATTGGTATTGCTTATAAATTTATGAATCGTGTTATTTAGTGTTATTTTATATTTATTTCTTGTTCCTTAAACTTATGAAGGAAATACCTCCCATTTGTATGATTTATATACCCTTAGTGATAGTCACCATCCCGTGTCCTCTTAGAGGTGGCATTGTGTGGTCATTATCTATCTTTCTCCATTATCGGCATAGGTGGGGTACCTTCGGAGGGAGGGGGTCATGGCACTAACATTATGTTGCAGTAATATAATCTTGAATGAGCACTATACATTATATTATACATCAATATGATATCAACTAGGGTCCTTTATATTGCATTATGTTGATTACATAATCTCGACTAAGATATTATATTATGTCTTGTGATAAAGTAATCTCTAATGGCGGGTTTTATACTATGTTATGCAACAATGTAGTATGAGTTGTAGTCCTTTGACATTACATTATAAGATAATGCAATATGACATTTAAGGTGAAATGTACATTGTATGATAACATAACCTGTATCCCTTTCCACTAAAATAGAATATCATAAATCCAATACATTACATTATTTTTTGATACAATATAGTGTGTGATACTATTTTTAACATTATGTTGTTCGGCAAAGTAATTTACAATACTTCTCCTCAATAATATGTTATGTGATAATATTGTCTCAAGGGAGTCTTTAATAGTACATTATATGTTAATATAAACTAATTCCTATTATATGGTATGGATTATAATTTTTATATAAAATTTTCATATAGTGGTATTATAACTGTTATCTTAAAAGCTTTTTAAATTAAAAAATAAAGCTCAAATATAATTTTTTTATATTTTATGATTATGAATTTTTCATAATAGTTAATTTTATTTATTAAAAGTAATGTATTTTTTTGGTATGTTATCTCGACCCATAAAAAGTATTTTCATGAGTGATATGATCAAGGTTTAAATAAAGATAAGTATATGGTTTTTAGATTATATCATAAAATTAAATAATATATGTTGAATTATAAAATGTTTATAATTCATAAAATATCATATATTTAAAGTGAATATCATATAATGAATAATATGAGGAGTTCATGTTATGACATGAATATAAAGTGTTTATATTCAAAATTATGGAATGTTATATTAAATAATGGTAAAATAATAAAGTGTTTCTAATTAATATTTTATTTATTAATTATTCATAGATATTTATCTCATGTTTGAATATTAAATCTGTTTATTTATTTAAAGGTTATTACACGCTTTATTAATAGTTACATGTTGTTTATTTTATGAATATGTGTGTGTGAGTGTGGTTTAGATTTTATCATAAATTGATTTGAATATATTTTCAATCCTTATGTTACTTACTAGGTACATCAACATAAGATTCATTTTTATATATATCATGACCTCAGTTTGTAATTATAGTTATTAAATTGAATTTAGTTGTTGAATATATTTTATAAATATTGTGTGTTAGAGTTATGATGAATTTAATTCTCTATTGAGTAAATTTTCCTCAAGGGAGGTACATAGAGTCAGACTTCCCACTTGCTGGGAGTCTATTTTTTGTTCTAAAAGTGTGGGGGTTGTCTATTTGAAACTTTAGGCTAGTTCATATGAATATTTTTTATTGCATATAACTCTAAACATTTACATGAACAGTTCATGTATCTTAGGAATGAGATGCATTTAGATATGTGTAAATAATTTGAATTATATTTTTAGGTGAGTAATAAAAACTATGGGTTTTGTAACTAGTTACACATCAATATTCTTGGAATATATTGATTTTTTGTAGAAAATAGGATTCCAAACTAAATCATTTGAAACATTCATAAATAAAAGGAATAACATGAGATAAAATAGTGAGATTATATAACTTTTAAATAATAAGTGTTGTGTTCCTTATAAAGTATAACTTTTTAGACCTTGATCATTCAGTTTGGGTGACCCAAACTGTTAGCTTCCCATGTATTATCTTCTATAAGGCAAGAAAGTAATGAGGTGATCCAAACCATTAGGTTCATTGTTCTTGGAGTTTTTATGTGTTACACTTAGTTGGTAAACCATAACCATTTGGATACTAGAGGAATATAGTCGAGTTTATATCCAATTAATGGATTTTGGTAAATATTCTTTCATTTGGATATCCATGATTCATATATGATATAATTTACAATAGTTTTATATTAGATATAATCATGGATTATTTAAATTCTTAACCCGGTGTAAGTCAGGATAAAATTTGGATCTTTGTATACTCATAGATATGATGAGTTTAAAAGGGTTCATTGTTCTAGTTGGAGACCATTTAATAAAATCGTTTATTAAATTGTAATAATACATCATACTCATCTCATAAAATCATATATTGTAGATAATATCATCATCAATGTCAAACAAATCTTTCAGATAAAATCTGTAAGAATGAGAAGCTTAATGTGAGAAACTCCTTATACTATAAATTTATTAAAACTTCTTAAATATAAGTTATTTATGTTAGATTAATACCTTCTTAAATAATAAAATGTTGAATATGTTCAATAGGTGAATCTTATTTCTTGTTATAAGCATATAATTATCCATTTATGTTTTTAAAATGAATTAGAGAAAAAAGTGACCTAAATAATTTTAGTCTCACATAAAAAATGATTTTTTATATAAATAATACATAATATGATTGGGTATGTTAATGAATTGGCGACACTATAATTTTCAAATAAGGATTTTTTTGGTTAATGAATTTTTTCAATTTTAATTCATGTAAATATTATTACAAGATTATCATGTTCAAGAAAATTTTACTTGATATTTTAAATTATTGAGAATAAATGAACTAGGCATATCATGACTAATTATAGTGCAATATAGATAGTATAAGTTGGTAATGGTTTAAATCAAGAGAATAAAAAAAAATTGTAGTGTCCAACAAAGTTTCTTCTAGTATCTAGTCATGTTCATTGAAACCTAAATGTGAAATTAGGAAGGAGGGGTAATGATTCTATATGATCGAATTATCAAAAAAAAACATAATGTTATTTTGGAAACTATATGGAATTTCCACACAAAGTATCAATTATACAAAAATAAATTATTCAATTTTGATGGGTATATAATATGAAATATATAATTTACAAGTGTTATAAATTTATAGGAGTTAAAAATCATGGTATGAATTGATAGATCTTGTAGTTTTTATATTGGTGATGAAGAAAAGATTTACAACATCAAAGATTTTAATGTAAATGAACTTTTAAGAAAATATGGATCATATTAGAGGATGTGTACATTTATATCATTTCTCTAACATTATAATATAATTTTTTCTATTAAAAAAATAGTTTTTGTGGAAAAAAATAGATTATTTATTATATACACATGGTTTATGATTCATCGGGTTTTATAACATTTTTTGAAAAGGATACAAGGTAAAAATGTTTTATCTATGATAATGTGTCTATATATGTATTTTTTTAAAATATTAGAGAAGGTGTTACTACCACCCATTAGTGACATATTTTGATAAATACTATTAATTTTATAGGGAAAATATCTTCAAATACTTAGAATACCATAAATGATATATAAATAATGATTATTTGTTAAATAGACCTAATAAAGGGAAGTAAGTGTTATTTCCTAACAAAAATGAATTTTTCATGTCTTATTCTGATATTTTTAAGATAATATAGTGTTTAAGAGGTTATTGGGATTATTTTCGAACATATAAGATTTCTATGTTAATAAATAAATGTTTATACCAATCTGAAGTTAAAGTGATTTCGTTGAATATCATAAAGAGTTTTGGATATTGATAGTGATGAAAAATGTTATAGATATATTTTGTTACTATGTGAAATTAGATATTGTTATTTTCCTAAAGGATTATGCTAGTTTAAAAAATATTGAATTTTAATTTATCCTAAAGGAGTTTAGGATGTGTTTTCTAATGGTTCAGAACCTTCCAGCATGCTCTTTTTCATTATTTGGTATTAATAGTTGTTGTTAGGGATTATGGAGGCATTATAGAAGATAGATATGATTTTTGGCCATTTTTGAATACGCCACACCATAGATCTTTGGATGGTGGTATCCATGGTGAATATCTTATGGATATGTGTGTAGTAGTACTCTAGAATTTTGTATTTAAGTACAAGGCATCTGTTAGTTTGTGGGTTTTGGTGCCCCATGGGGAGTTAAACATCTTGTCTGGATGGTTTGAAAGGTTTTTTTCCTCGGTTGTTTACCCTATTTGAAATGTGGAAGGGCTCCACTCCAAGGTAGAGGGTGTGATATTATTTGGTACCTTAATACATCTCCATTTCAGAAACGAGCATCAGTGAAACACCCATTTTGATGGTCCTTACATATACAAAAGTCTCCCCGATGGAAATAAGGACCATGAAATAACTTTTGGTGGTGTGTGGGGGTGTAAAATTTCATTGAAATAATGTTAATATAATAGAGGAAGAATCAATGAACTATATATCTTCATTCCCTATTCTTGGGCATGGTGGGTCAAAATGGATTGATATTTTCCCCTATGTTATAGTGAGGGGATGTAGTGGTGTATTGGGTGTCTAAAATTCCATAAACCCTATCATAATTCATGGAATGTTTTCGGTAAACATTTTTAAACATTTTTTACAAAATTTACAAAATCCAAGGTATGTGGTCATTTCTAACAGAGGAGAATCTGATATATTATGAATAAGGTGCACCATGGGCATAGTGACAGTCACTTCTCCATGGTGGGGGTTAGTCAAACATCCTTTATAGATTTCATGTTTTCATAACTATTCATTTATTTTTATATAATTTAATCCCTTCCAATTAATAAATTTGAGATGATTTGCATCATTTTTGTATTTTTGGTGAATGTCGGGCTAAATGTGAAAATTACTTAATTATATAATTTTAATATTTTTCTATAACTTCTATATTTAAAGAATAAAATTTTTAATTTTTAATCAATTGGAGTGATTATTTTTTGGTAGGATTTCTTCATTAGTGGTTTTCAACTTATTCTTCTAGACCTATAGATAATTTTTAATCCATAGGACTATATAAATCAATCAATTTTGGATAATATTTCAAACCAATAAAATGGACATCACATCATTAAATGAGGTATATCTTAGATTAAATACCTTAAAATTTGGTTATTTTATCTATATTTGAAAGAGGACTCTAAGACACATTTTAACATTAGGTTTCATGGATATGTTCTTTCATTAAGGCATTCATTTAATGCACCAATGTGGATAATGTTTATGAGCCACTTAATCTATAAAAAGTGTTCTTGAGTAATCTGGGGATAAAATTCTAGTAAACATTACCAATTATTCTGATATTTTTAGGGAGAATGTTAAAAATTACAAGTGAAAACATTAATAAATACAAATTCCTGATAATTTATAATTTACTAGGATAAATAATCTTAAACATTTTGCGTACAGAAACTGGTGGGAAAATTTCCACCCCTCAACCATATAAATATGTGTATCAATATTCATTAAAAATTTTTGAAGAAGGAGAAAGATGGGATGTGATATATAATTTGAACCTTTATGTGTGGTGGATTTTATATTATATCATTTAATAGTTATTTAATTCTATATTCTTCCACCCTTAACTCTATTACCCTTCACATGAATGGGTAAACCTTTTGAGTTATCAGGTAAGGGGGGTTTTCATTTTGTAATTCTAAAGTCTTATTCCATAATTTAAAACTATATTTTTCTATTATATGGTTTCTATTTGAATCAGTTTCTAATTATCTTAATGTGATTGTGTTTTTGTGTTTTAGTGTCATTCATTATTTACTACTTTGGTTAATGTTCTTTAATCTCACACCACCTAGTGAAATTTTTATTGACTGGGAATATTCTGTTAGGTGGTGATTGTCTAGTGATCATTGGAACATTTGTGGAATAATTGAATTGTTTCTAGATTATTAGAGAGAAATAATTATAGATTGTGACTTTCCTTAGTTATTTAGGGATGATTTACTAATTTTCATACACACAAGACTGGTTTCTATTGATTCCTTCAAATAGGGTGATTGAAAACTATATTGAGGATACATTCATTTTATATTAAATAGGAAGATAGAGGGAATGGTTTTATGACCATAATGAAATTGAAAAAGGTGACCCTACCCTTACCCCATAACTTTTTTCATCAATTTTTGTTCAAAAATTATTTTAATTTAGTTCTCTCTTTTTAAAATCTAACAATTTTAAAAAATACCTCCATTAATTTCTCTAATTTCAACTTATAAACATGATTTTTGGGAACTACTCTCTAGAGGAAACATTAGTTAACCACTTTACTATGTTTTTAACTTATGAAATATTTTTTCATTCAAACCCCATGATAGGAACGTGTCAAAACTTGGTGTTTTTTCTAGGGTGGTGGTGCCAAAAAAATCACTTCAGAATTGCATGACTAGAACCACAGATACTGACCATTTCCATTAGGATAATGAAATTTAATTAACCTTGTTCAATAGACTTATAAACCGTAATTTTCAAAATGAATTTTATGAAATTTATCTTGAAGGCTTTGGCTATACATTATGTGTTCACTTTGTGCCTATTATCATGGCTAGAAATCAGAACCAAACCCTTAGAGACCTCTGTGCACCATAATTACTTAATGAAGACAACAAACTGTACAAGCAAGAGTTATAAAATGATTTTCAGATAAAAACTAACATGATTAAACTACTTCAAAAATTTCATGGGTTGGAAGTATAAGACCCAAATAAAAATATTAAAGAGTTCATGTATGTTTTCTCTACTTAGAGACTATGAGGAGTAGTTTAAGAGTAGGTAAAGTGGAATTTATTCCCATTTTTGTTGGAAGTAGATTCCAAAGAATGGTTGTATAGACTAAAACTAGTATATGTTTATGATTTTAATTATTTAGTGAGATAATTCATGAAATTATTCTTCCCTTCCTCTAAAATAACATCCATAAACAAGTAGATTAATTTCATCAGATAGTCATATTGATAAACCACTTATGAGTATTGGGAAATATTTGAGAATCTATATACCAACTTCCCACAAAATGAAATTGAGAAGAATCAATTTCTTTTATTATTTTATCAATTATTACCAGACAATGATATAAACCTTTTGGAAGCATCATCTTTAGGTGCATTTATTAGGATGTCACAAAAATAATCCAAGGACATGATTAATGATATTTCACAGAACTCACAAAAGTTTGGTACAATGGGTGTTGCAATAAGAATTATTCATGAGTTAAGAAATTCTCATCTATCACCATTATTATAAACTAGCATTGAAGGGATAAATGTTTTAGTGAGGTAGGTGGCCTTGAAATAATTGATTGATCAATAAGCATTAGCTATGTTATTTGGTTTATGCTCATCACCTAATCATTTCACTGATTAGTGTGATGAAAAATAAAGAATGGAATGCAATGAATCAGCAGTTTAGTTTGGGTAGTTCCAAAAAAATCAATTATGGAGGGAGACTAACCAAGCATAGAATGGATTTATAAATCAACATAATAAAGTTGTACCCCCATTCCAAAACCAACCCCCATTCCAACAATAATTCCAAAACCCACCACCATTTCAACCAAATAAATCTTATAACCATATTTCTTACCACCAACAAACCACTTTCCAAATAGCCTATGATAAACCATACACCATCATACAACCATTTCCAAAATGGATATAATCCAAAGTTTAGGTCTTATATGATAAGTTTGATAATCTATAAAACATGGTGGGAAGTTTTGTGGAAATCCTATCCAAAAACCCAGGAAATATACCATCTAAAACAGTGCAAACCCAAAAGATAATGTCATCATGATAACAAAAAAATGTAAAAAAAACTCCCACTAATATAAATCCATGAACCTGAAACATGACCACCTGTGCTAAGGGATAATGAAGTTGTGAATTATGGAAATTCAATGAAAATTCACTAACAATGAGAAAGGAAAGAGGAGGAGAAGGATAGGCCGAGGAGTAAGAGACAAGAAACACAATCTCAATGAAAAAAATTGATAATATAGACTTACCCCTACAATTTCCATCAAGGATTGTATAATAAAATATATTGAAATAAGAAACACTTCAAAAAAGAATTTTGGGCATCTTCTAGAAACTGGAAATTAATATCCCCTACTTAAGGAACTAAAAAAATACGAAGTATGCTAAATTTTTTTAGTATATTTTCACAATGAAGAGGACACTTAAAGGGAATGATAGGAATAACTTGGGAATAAGTGTCTGAACCCTTATCACACTATAGTTTCCAACAAAATGTCAAGATCCATGGATGTTTTATATTCCATAAACCATTGTCTATTTAAATTTCTATAATAATTTATGTGAAATTGGTGATTTAATTAATGTTTTTTTCACTAAGTATATACTTCTTTATAGATGGGAGACTTGAAACCCACCTGAGTGGAGGTCCATCTTGCAAATAGATCACTTGCTTTCCCAACAGGAGTTCTAGAGGATGTCCTTGTCCAATTCAAAGATCTTGTATTCCAAACTGTCTTTTATATGCTGAATATGGAAGAATATAAGAGCCCATCACACTAACACATCATTTTGGGGAGACCTTTCTTAAATAAATCCAAAACCATCATCAATTTTAATAAAGGTACACTCGTCGTGGAGTTTGAAGTTAGAATTCTCCAATTTATTTTTTAATCCATGAGGAATCTATCAGATGATCACTCACTATTTGTGCTCTCTCATAAAGTTGTTACTAAAACAAATTAATAATCATATATTTAGCATTAATTCATAGATTTATGAGATAAATTTTACATTGAAAATATCACTAAACATGTGAATTCCCAAAACACTAGAGATTCTAATTTCATGTGGTAAAGAGGTAAAAACTAGTTTCATTGGTGATTTATTAAATGATGAAAAATATGATATGATTTATAATATTTAGGAGGTCCATAATTTGTAAGTGGGAAACCTAAATTTAATTTCATCCCTTGAGCATCCTCTTGATATATAATTAAAACCAATCCCTAGTAATTTAAAATATGTGTTCATTATAGAGGGAGAATAATTTCCAGTGATAATTATTAAAAAGTTATCTGAAAGGAAAGAAAAACATTTTATTTATAATTTTAGAGATAATTTATAAACAATATAGTGTATATTATATGATATCCCATGAATAAACCCCAAAATATTCTCACATACAATTCTTCTTGAGGGAGATTCTAAACCTATTAGATATCCCCAAATGAGGTTGAATCCTACCTTAATGGAGGTTGTAAATAAGGAGATAAATAACCTCTTGGAATATGGGATCATATATCCCAATACATATTCAAAATGGGTTATCCCCATTCATGTAGTCCCAAAAGACATGCCTAACCACTATTTGGAATGAAAATAATGAATTAATCCCTATTAGAATTCAGAATAGCTAGAGATCGTGCATATATTTTAGAATGTTGAATCAAGTCACTTATAAAGATAATTTTTCCATCCCCTTCATTGACTAGATCTTAGAGATATTTATATGGAGAACTCATTATTACTTTTTGGATGAATTTTAATGTTATTTTCATGTACCTATTGCTTCTAATGATCAAGAGAAGACTACCTTTACTTGTCCCTTTAGAACTTCTGAAAATAATAATTCCATTCGAATGATGTAATTATCTAGATAAATTTTAGACGTGTGAGGTAAGTATTTCTTCTAATCACTTTGAATATTTCTTGGAGGTTTTCTTGGATGATTTTATTATATTTGGAAATTATTTTTACCATTATTTGAAAAATTGGGAACAGGTTTTGAAAAGTTGTATTAAAAATAATATTGTTTTAAATTTTGAAAAGTGTAATTCCATGGTTGATAGATGAATTTTACTTGGAAATTTAATTTCACCAAAAGGAATTTAATTGAATGAATCAAAATATGAAATGATAAATTCACTTACTTACCCAACTTCTGTGAATAATGTTCTATAATTTATAGGACATGCAAGATTCTACGGGAAATTTAACAAATAATTTAGAAAGATTTATCTCTTTCTCTCTAGATTACTTTTGAAAGATGATTATTCTGATTTCAATGGTGTGTGTATAGAAGCCTTTGATGATTTTAAGAGGAGATTGATTATACCACTAGTTATACAAACACCAAATTGGGATGAACTATTTGTGCTTCTTTATATTGCTTCCAACCAAGAAGTTGGAGCAGTCCTTTCTTAGAGAATTGAGGGAAGGCCAAAATTTATCACATATTACTTGGGATACTTATATATGGATTAATTCAATTACACAACCATAGTAAAATTGTTTCTTTTGAATTTTTCTTTTCTTTAGAAAGATTCATATCATATCTTCTAGGTACTGAAGTCATTGTGTTTTCTGGTCATACAACTCTTAGGTAATTGATGAAGAAGGATGAAGCTAAACCAAGCCTAGTGAAATGGATGTTACTATTTCTGGAGTTCAACGTATAAATAAAAGACAATAAGGGATTTTAGAACTAATGGGATGATCACTTAAGTAGACCAACACTACTAAATCAAAAATTCCAGACTATGAACCCCTGAATTATAAAATTCTAGGAGAGTAGTTGTACTTGGTTGAAGATAAGTTCATTGTTATGCCAAGATGTTAAATTATTTAGTAACATCTTAAGTCCTTTATAATAAATATTTCCACCAAAATCAAAAACCAAAATCTGAATCTAGATTTTTCATTTGGCATAATTCATTAATTTAGAAGATTTGTATTGACCATGTGAAAATAAAATGTTTTCCAGAAAGTGAAATTGATTCTTTATTTGAGTTTTTTCACACATTATATTATAGAGGCAACTTTGGACCTCAAAGTACTACAAGTATGTATTTTCAATCTAGAAATTATTTTCCCATCCATTTTAAATATTCTCATGAATTTTGAAAAAGGTGTGAAAAATGTCAGTTTTCAGGAAATATTTCAAAGATATAAAAATTACCTAAAATCCAATTAATTTTTGTGAGATTTTTGAAGTCCAAGGGATAGATTTTATAGACCATTTCCCAATTTAATTTTTAAATTATTATATATTACTTCCAATATATTATGTTTCAAAATGGGTGGAAGAAAAATCCACCAGGACGGGCGAGTTCATTTTTTTTTGTCAAGGAAAACATATTTTTTAGGTTTTGAGTTCCCATATCTATCATCAATGATTAGGGGACTCAATTTTTCAATAGGATAATAGAGTATTTGGTAACTATGTATGGGGTGCGTCATAAAAAATCAAATCCCTATCATCCATAGACTAATGATTAAGTAAAAGGTTCTAATAGGGAAATCAAAGGAATTTTAGAAAATACTATTATACTGAATATGAAAGATTAGAGCCAATGGTTGGAAAACACATTATGGTATTATAGGACAGCTTGTAAATCCCCAATAATAATGATTCCATATATGTTGATTTATGTGAAAATCTATCATTTTTCTATTGAATTAAAGCATAAGGAAGATGGGCCATGAGAAAGACGAATTTGGAACTTGAAATAACTAGTAAAGAGAGAAGTTTGTTGTTATAAGTGTTGGGGGAAATTAAAAGTGAAGATTTTGAAAATATTTAGATTTAAAAAGAGGGAGAAATAGTGGTTCATGAAAATCTGATCCAACCAAAAGACTTCTATCCTGGATATATAGTGTTGTTATTCAACTCAAGAACCAAGCTGATGCTAGGTAAACTTCATTCTATATGGGAATTTCCATTTATAGCTACTTAGGTATATACTATAGGTGTTGTATATATTATGAAGGATGGAGAGAAAGATCTATTAACTTTTAATTTAAATAGGCTGATAAAATGGAATGTGACTATACCATTAGAGCCAGTGGAGGAGATCACACTCCACCAACTTTTTTATCAATAAAATACTTCAGGTCATACCTCTCCCTTACAATTCATTTCTTGTTATTATTCAATTTTAGATAGGATTACATATAAAATCTACATTAATTCGTTTTTTAAACATTTTCATTTAAGTGTGGGGGAGATAATCTTTATAGCTTAGGATTTTCATTTTTTTGTTTTTTTATTTTATATTTTGGGAAAACATTTTGTTTTTTTATAATTTTTTCATGTTTCTTTTTCAATTTTACTGTGTTTTGTAAACCAGTGAGATCAAATAATTATCTTTTAAATTTTTAAAACCCATTTCAATGAGTGGACCAATTTATCCAATTAAAATAAGGTTAAATTAATGCTAAAAATTATATTGTTTCAAGTTCAAATATTTGGAAATTTCATGAAAATTAATCTAATTTTTGAATCACATTCCACATCTCACAATCTTTGTCTTTGGAATCACTTTCCTGTGATGATTCTAAACCATTTTCTCATATGCTTTACATTCACCACTCTTCTTCATAGAACCATACCATTATTTTTTAACCATATTTTATTTATTTCTATCAAAACATGAGGGTTATAGGTACTAGTATTTTAAATAATTAAATAAATTTATTTGGTTTTAAATCTACTTTTTAAAGAAAAATCATCTTATTCTGCCCATTCTTGTACATTTAATCCATCTCCCTTATAATCCATGAATATATTGTTAGGATAACCACATTACAAGATTTTTTTCTATCCAACCTTGTCTTGACGTAAAATTTCAGGATCCAGTTGAACATAAGTGTGGGGGGGAAGCTATCTTGTGTTGTGCTACATTATTTGGTCAAATTTTGGTTGTAAAAATGATTTTTAGATGTATTTACTATTGAAAAATTTATTCAATTGAAATTTTTCATTTATGGATCTTTTATGAAAAAATAATTTACACCTTCCTAAAGCTTCTAAAGGATAAACGAATTTATTCCTATCTGGAGAATTCAAGAAAAAAAGGATAAAATGTTATTTTTTCTTCTAAAATTTTGATATTGTGGGGTGTCTATGAGATTTTAAAAGTTTCTTAGAGCTTATTTTCTAATAAGTTGATTGAGGAGGAGACCATGCATGAGGGGAAATTATAATCATGCATTTTTTTAAAAAAAATAACCAAATACACCTTTTTCGGCATCATATTTTTTTACCCCTAAATCATATCAACCAGGATACAACAAAACCATATAATTGATCATGATAAAAACATTTCCTTGAATAACACCAGGTATATATGTTGGAATTGTTAAATCTTATGGTGACTCGTGTGTAATTATAGATTAGAAAACTATTGTTGAAAATTAATAATTGTAAGATGAGAGAAAATTCATGTGAGGTATGTGTTTTTTGTGTTTGGCTGGAGAAATGAAGTGTTGATGGATTAAATGATATGAATGGAGAACTTTAAATAATTTTTTAGGAGGCATGATATCATTTTTTTTCTTCTTGAAAATTTGGTAGATCCCATGGGAATGTGTCTTGAATCTACTTTGATTTGCTTTTGATGCTTACTTATCCAAGATTCAAAGTTCTACGTGTGAGGGGATTGATAGAGATAATTGTTTCACAATTATTCATATATTTTTCAACTATCTAATCCCATCTAATTAATCAATTTTAGCTAATTTTAATTATTTTATTATTTTTGGTGAATTTTGGGCTAAAAGGTGAAAATTACTTAATTCTATAATTTTAATTGTTTTCTATAACTCTTGTATTATGGAATCCATTTAGTGCACCAAAGTGGAGGAAGATGAAGAACCTATTTGGCCATAAAACATATGTTTGAGTAATCATGGGATAATTTTTTTAAACGTATTTATAGATGATTCTATTTTTATTAATCATGAAAAAGATAAATAGTAATAACTTTTATGAAAAAAACTTCCTGAGATTCTCCATATTCCATGGTAAATATGCTTAAAATTTCAGTGTATATAAATTGGAGGGAAACTTTTTCATCCCTCAACCATATAAATATACAAATCCACTTCCATTAAAATGTGTTTAAGAAGAAGAAGTAGGGTTGTTCGAGAGTAATTAGTTTCAAAATTCTCTCTTCACCTCATTCAACTCTCTTAACCTTCACATGGAGGGGTAAAACTTTTGATTGATCGGGGAAGGTGGGGTTCCTTTTGTAATGTCAGAGTATTGAGATTTAATTTGAAGAACTATTTTTATATTAAATGGTTTCTGTTTTCAGTGGTTTCCAATTCAATTAATATTATTTTATTTTGGGTTTTGGTGACATTTATTTTTTACAGATTTGGTCGAAGTTCTTTAATCTCTATCTTCCTATTAAATTTTTTCTTGATCAAGTTGATTAGGTTAGGTAGTGAGTGTATAGTGATTTTTGAAATGTGTGTGGAATAATTTAATTGTTTCAAGATTTATAATGAGAAAAAAATCTCAATTGGGACTTTCCTAAATCGTTTGGTGATGATTTACTGATTTTCATTCACAAAAGAGTGGTTTCCCTTACTTCATTCAACAAAGGGTGATTGAAAACTTGATCGAGGATTATTTCATTTATAATTAAATAGGAAGATAGGGGAATTATTTTTATGGCCATGATGAAATGTAAAAGGATGATCCTACCCTTAACACATAACTCTCTTCGTCAGTTTTTGTTCAATATTTATTTTAATTGCTTTCTTTCTTTTAAAAATAAAATAATTTCAAAAACAATGTCTACTCATTTCTCTAACTTCAAGTGACAAACATGATTGTTTCACACTACCCTATGCATAAAACCATGTCCAACCACATTACTAATTTTTTTAACTTAGGAAATTTTTTTTTTCACACCCCGTGACAGGAACATATCAATCCTATATAAATATAGGGCCATATACTCCTAGTTTTTATTTTTAATCTTTCCCTTAGAAACCAAGTCAAACCCTAACCCTCACAAAATCATCTAGTTGTTACTTCAATGAGTCTAAACCTCTTGGATCATCAAGATCAATACTCTTGGTCCAATACATTCTCTTTTTTCCCTATTTTCCTCTCCTTCCTTGTTCTCTTTTCTTATGGAAGTCCATGTGGTATAGTTTCACTATTTTGTGGAAATTTTTTCACATGTTTTTATGGTAGGTTCCCATGGTTAGGTTTTGGAGAGTTTCCCATTGAATTCAGTGGTGGTTGATCCCCATTTATTTATATCTTTTGAGGTGCTTCTTTTTAGTCTAATATCAAGGTAAGTGGATTAAATAATCTCTCTTTTTTTGGTGAAAATCATGAGATTATATTTATTTTTTTATTTGTGAAATTAATATGAATTAACCTAAAGATGATAAATTACTAAGAAGATGGATAAATGGGAAGAGAAGTCTTGGGTATGTAGTTATATGTATTTTGGTGTTTTTTCTTGAAATTATAATTTTTTTTTCTATTTGATAAATAAATTCACGAATAAATAAAGAATAATATTTTGAAAAAAGTTAAAGAGAACCTATGATAATTATTTTTGGTCTGAACCATAAAAATTAAAGAACATTGAATTTTTTAGGAGTCCCTTTTCAATTTCACATATATTGTTATAAAAAAACTTTCTTATTATAGTATTTAAATACTGGAATAACCATTCATAATTTAATGATAATTAAATATGTTAATAAAAGTTATGGTTGAATATTTTGGTTATAAAATGATGTTTTAGATATCTTATATGTTATATATGCCTAAAAATATAGTTTTTATTTATTATTGTGTGATTGTGGTTATGATATGTGGTTCTAATGTGGTTGTAAATTATGGGTGAGGGTCTGATCATTTTGTTTCTGTTTTATGGATGAGAATGTTTTGGAAGTGATGGTTTGGTTGGTTGAGAAATAAAATCAATATTTTTTGTGTCTGATTAGCATGGTATGTGTGGTAGTTCCATATAATGCAATGTGGGGTGGTAAATATGATATGGATATAAATATCATGAGGATTGTGGTAAGAGATGGTTGTGAATAACCAAGTGGTTTTTATTCAATCTTTGATTGTTGTGTTCTTATGTCCATGTGATGTTTGGATTTTTTATTAATGTTTGATTGTATGGGATAAAATTAACTCATATTGGACATGAAATGTGGGTGTTGGTAAAGAGCTAATGATTTGGTAAATGATTATGAATTAGACTATAATAAATGACAATATAGAACTACAATAGTGTTGGTGTTGTCTTTTAAATGGTTTTCCATTAAATATGCATAGTGAAAGGCCACCAAAACAAAATGCGAAGGGATAAAAGAAAATATGGAATTTATTAAATATATTGTTAACTAATAAATTTTGTTTGGTTATATAGTTTTTTTATTTTTGTTCATGTTTGGTTGGGTTGTAGGGGTAGTAATAGTTATTGATGGGTTGTGGGGATATGATGGTAAAGTTGATGGGTTATTTTCAATTTATTTTTGTACACCCCAAGGTTGGGATATTATGTGTGAATATTTATCCTAGTATTTTCTTTCAATTTTTATATGCACCCCACCTACGTCGAGTAATATTTCTAATTATCAAATTTTTTATATGATCTTCTACTCATCCATTTTTTGTTAGGGGGTGTCTTAATACCCCCTCTCTATTTACCTCCCTTTGATAGTGTTATATAGCATAGTTGGTGGTAATACCTGGTGATGGAATATTTTGTTTCAATTTCTGGTGGTGATGTTATTTAGTGGGTTTCGTTCATAGTAAGTGGAGGGTGTGACGTTTATTTCAATAATATTCATTATACCATAATAATCTATTCTTATGATGTGATTTATAGATATGTTATGGGATTTTGATGATAAAAGAATGATTTTAATGGGTTGAAATCTTTAATATCTAATTAGGATGATGTGATGATTATTTGGAAGGTATGGAAACTTGAGACATTCAACTTTAGAGAGTAAGAGTGTAAAACTTGTGGAGAAATTATTATAGGGTGTCTGTGATTATATTATTCAAATACAATGTTCTTACATTTTGTGTGATGCTTAGTGAGTGGGCATAGGTGAGGCTAGGAATTGATATTTGACCTTGTAAGTTCTTGTTAGTTCTACTACTTGTTCACTGGAACATTAATATACACTTTTCATGCTTTCATGAGAGTTCCTAAGGAAACTCTTTCTGAGTATACATGTTATGCTTAGCTCTATATATATAAATTTATTTTTAGGAAATCCAGAGTGAATTGGTGACCAATCTAGACTATACTATCTTAGAGAGGATAGTTGTTATTAGTGTTTTTACCTAGGGGTCCCCTGGTAATTTATATTGTAAAGACTATTATTTTTATATTATACATTTCAGTATTTTATTATTATAGTATATTGATTTATTTTTATATTAAGTGGTATTGATTTGTGGTTATAATCTTATCTCTTGTACTTTACTTCTTATTTAGGGTAATTCCTCCCATTGTGTGTTTTATGACCTCACTGCCAATTTTCAACATATGGTCTATTTCTGGTGGGATTCAAGAGTTACTTTATCTCTTCATTTTCAGCATGTGGGGTAATAGTATAGGTGGATTCATGAAATAATTTTATCAAAGCTGATGGTTGGGATATAATATGGGTATTAGGGAATATGCACTAGTGAGGACTCTATGGTTTTGTAGGGAAGAAATTTTAATTGATATTAGTACATAATGAATGTGAGTGTGACTATCTAGGACATGATATTTTATATCCCTTCATGATCCAACACAAAGACCATAGGCTTACATAACATACTATGGGAAGGGATATTGATTATGGGGTAGAGACCTGGGATAGGTAAATGCATCATACTTTATTTATCTTGTATTTGAAATAGGGTGTTTTTGGGAAATATGGAATGAATATAAATATATTAAATTGATTAAATCAATCCCATTCCTTTAGGATTTAGAGTTTACCTTTTATTGTAGAAATATCATTTATTCATCATCTTCATATGGTATCCGTTAGTGAGGTTCCCTAGGATGATCTAGTTAAGCATTGCAGGGTCAACCCGGCCACAAATGATGAGTTATGGTATAACACATTACAAGATTTATAGAGTTAGAGTTTAGAAAATTATGAGAAGAGTGTATCTAATTTAGATATAGAATATTGTTTGGAGGATATGAATATTAAATTAATTTTGATCTATTCACAAGTTCAGTCTTGGGTTCTAAAGGAAGTTAGTCTAATGAGAGGAGAATTGCGTCAGTAATGGACGTTGTAACTTGGAGAGTATAAGCAATTAGATATATACTAAACAAATTTTTAAAAGGAGTTTCAGTCAATGTTTCTATCTTTGATGATGAGGGTGAAAAGTTTTATGATTTTCTATCCCTCCTTTTGTGGGTCCTAAACAAGTGATATCTTGGGATTAGTTTTATGGACCTTCTTCATTTTTTTCTAACAACTTTCTTGAATAGGAGTCTAGATATTGGTGTTTTGAGGAGGTATTGTGACCAAATGTAAAATATGTGGTCACTATATTTATGTTTCCTACATAAATAGTGGTATAGAAGAAGGTATATCCGATCAAGATGATGAATTATTAAAGTATTCTAACATATCATTTTGATAGGTATACCTTCTGATGGAGGGCCTCAGAGATGAGGATAGTTGAGGTTCTGGCTGATAGGAAGTCAATACCAGTGCTCTACCTCCCACTTTTCTAGATCTAGTAGTTCTCTCACATATACATAGATCCCCTCATTTTTTTATTTTATTCAGAGAGTACATGGATATTGGTATAGTTTATTCTCATCCATCCAAGGGAGTCAGCTTGGAATGAGTAATCAGCTTCCACATCCACTTCAACAACAGATTTCGCAGAGTTAGTTTTAGCATAATGGACAGCAAGATTATATTCATATGAGAGGGAAAATAGATAATAAGGGTCAACCATGTGATTTATTTCTCCCCTAGGGAACTAGGGAAAATAATTTCCATGGATGTGGATGTCATCAGGGATAGAAAGACTAAGAATATGGGTGTCTTCAGATGCATAACATTAGAGTGTCATCACAAAAGGGGATAGATATCATTAAAGTTTTGATTAGAATTCCATCTATTTAGGTTTCTTCCTTTTTTGATTTTTTGTAATCATGCTCATTCATCTTCCATTCCTTATTCCATTTTTGGGACTAAATATACAGATAGTGTTCCATAACTCATAGTGTTGACTATGCCGTTAGGTGGTCAGTAGAGTTTGTTTGATGGGTGTTAGGGATGTGAATTGATGTTAGGGATGCAACATTCAAATGCTGATTTCTTCCTACTACATATCCAACCATAATATTCCATTATCAATATGTATTATTTATGTTCTAAACCCATAGTTATATATTGTTTCCAAAGAAGGATTATATTTTGTATCATAGAGGGACAATATGTGGTGTTTTTTGGTGATTAAGATTATTGAATGGGTTGTATGTGTTGGGATACCTTGTTATCATAGGTTGAAACTTTATCCTTGGATAATGTATATGATCAAATGGTTGAGTTTCTTGATTGTTTTGAGGAATATCCAAAAAAATATATGATTAATTTTTTCCCCTACCCCCTCAAAGTAGAATCATGTTTGTGATAGTGTTATAGGTGGCTACTTCACTGATTTTAATGGCCCCATATTGTATAGAATATGATGTTCTATAAGAGATGAGGATCCAAGTTGATGATTTGATTACATAAAGAATTCATCTAGGCTAGTGTGGATCCTTTGGGAGATCTGTTGTTGTTTTCTAATATGTTAGATGGTGTTATGCGGATATTTTTGAATTACTAGTGATTGGATCAGGTGAATAACAAGAATTGTGATTCCCTTTGGTAGATAGATAATATGTTTGAGCATTGTTAGGTCTTTGACTAGTTTTTGATTATCGTTCAATGGTTTGGGTGTCATCAGATTAGGGTTATGGAGGAGGACATCCCAAAGACTTCTTTTTTTATTTTTATGGTCACTTTAAGTTTTTTTCATGTCATTCAATGTCATGGACACACCTTTTATGTTCATGGGACTCACAAACACTATATTCCCTGAGTTCCTAGACTAATATTTGGCCATGTTCATCAAAACAATTATTGTATACTTGAAATCGTAAGAGGGGGAATGTGGAACACCTGATAACTGTTCTATAAACTTTTTGAAACAACAATATCTATGGGGATATATATATAAATGTAATTTTTAGACATGCTAGGTTCACATCCTTTCAAATAATTTGTCATATAGAGGATAATTTATAGATCCCTTTAAGGTTTAGGCAGTACTTTCTTGGGAATAATCCAATACTGTGGCATAGGGTCATAGATTCCTAGGTCTGGTGGGATTTATCATAGGTTTGTGTCTGAATTCTCTAGAGTCATAGATCCATTAACAACCCTTGATGTAAAATACATAGACTTCACCTTTACTGATTAGTTTGAGGAATCTTTCAACTACCTAAATATGTAGTTGATCAGTTCTCCCTTTATTTAGATTCTATAGGAAGGAGTGATGTTTAAGATCTTATATAATGCTTTCTGTATGGGTTAGGTTTTTGTTTTGATGAAGTATAAGGAAGTGATATCATATGGTTCTAGGAATTTATGTTAACATGAGCATAATTATTCCAACCATGACCTTGAGTAGGAAACTTTAGTTTTTTCTCCAAATTTTTGGTGAAATTAACTCATTATGAAGCACTTTGTAGTCTACACTGGTTATACGAGATTGAGGTATTTCTTCTCTCAGTGGGACCCGAACCTACACCATCAATGGTGGATAGATTTTCTCTAGGACTATGACTTTTTGATCTTATACACCCCATGTAATGGAAATGTTTTTATTGATGAATAGATATAGAAGTATCAAGGAGATGTTGTTTAGGAGTTTTTGGATTCCTTGAGAGGAAGAGTGGTGATAAAATATATTAACTTTGGTGTAGGGTAGATATATGATAAAGGATGTTTGTATCAAATGGTAGTGGAAAACTTCTTGTTTGAGAAAGTGGATGAGTCTCTGTGGGGAGACTCATAGTTGGGGGTTATGTAAGACCTTGTTACTCATAGTGACTCCTTGAAAGGTTGGTTAGAGGATAAGTAACATTAGATGATGTTTTGGGGGAAAAATATTCATTTTGTAGATTATTTGAGATGTATACCTTCGTGAATTCAATGACTCACCTCTATCATTATATCTAGTTGTCTCTAAGATATATCATGTTTTTAGGAGGTAGGTTTGGCAGATCAGGATAAAGAAGTCAGTAATAGAGTTTTTATCGTGGATCTTGGTTTTATTGTTAGTAATGGATGAGAATTAAGTTCTTAGAGGTTTTTTGTAGGCATTGGATGTTCCTGAGTGGAAATATGAGTACAACATGATGGATTTTTGTCACTAATCTACTATGTTCCACATGGTGATGTGATGATATTTGTATGATCATGGATCAACAGATGAAATCATCTCATTTCCCATAGATTAAGGAATTAGGTAACATATTTTCCTTATCAAGGGTGTGTGTGGATTAGATAGTGTGTCTCCTTAAGCTACCAAGGACCATAAATTCTAATAGGGATCTTTATTTTACCTCATGAGTCAAGGGTTATCTTCAATTTTATTTCAACTCTTTGTTATTCCTTAGCATATATGTTCACTAATAGATGGATAGGAAGACATATTGTACAATCCAAACCTTGTAGGATATGTTTTGGGCTTGTATATTGGATTCCAATAGGTCCTCTGTGAAGCACTTTTCATTGGTGGAGTTCTCTTACAAAAAAAACTACAACTATTCCAATTATATGGATCCTTTTGATGATTTGTATAAGTGATATTTTTTATCCGTATTGTATTATCCCAACATTGGTGTGAAATTTTTCTTGGACTAAATGTAGTAAATAGCATTAAAGATAACGCCCAAGTGATCTAAGTGCAGATGAAAGTGGCATCAGACTATTATAATTCTTAGGCTGATCATAGGTGGATATCTTCAGAGTTTCAATTTGAGGGTCCTATTTTTTTGAATGTTTCTTCTCATCATGGTTCATATTGGTTTATTCATGGGAGAAATATATCTTCCAGTTTCGGTGGACCTTTTGAGTTTTTGGGAATGTTGGAAAGGTGGTGTGCTGACTGGTGGTTCCCCCACAGCTAAAGAGGATCCACAATGTGTTCCGTGTGTCATAGATCTATTGGTATCATCATGGTAATTACCATGTGATTTATTGGTAATATTTTGATATAAAGGGTGATGTAATATTTTTAGAGTTTCCAGTAGAGTTCCAAGATCATCGAGTGAAGGTATTTCATAGGTGATTAATCCCTTTTATTTTCATTCTATAGAGGCACGGTGGCATATCAGAGATTATATAGGAACATGAATCACATTTTAATGCTTAGTATCCTAAGTTGTTTTGAGTTTTTATATAAAATGATGTTAGAGATGGTGGGATTATTTTTGAATGAAATATTTTCATGTGGTTGTTTTTCTTAAATCTATTCACTAGTGTTGTTGTGATATGGTTATTGTGTTCATTTTGTTAGGGTTTCGCGGTGTGGATGGGATCCACCTGACGTTTTATTATGTGTGATTTTTATTGTATGTCATCATAAACATTGGGTTACCATTGTCGCTCTTACCAAATACTCACAATGTTTCCCTCATCCATAACTGGGTAGAGACCAACTATACAAAGGCAGGTGATTACTTGGGGTTTCAGACCTAATGACTCTTGGGGAAATTCATTGTTTGAGAGGATGGGAGTTTGGGCTCATTGCACCCTTTTGGAGGGAATTATTTCCTACTATAGGACTCTCTTATAGATTTAATATATGTTCCTAAATCTCTTACTAATCTTGATAGGGGACCGGTTACCCTAAAAAATGATCATGTGTTGATTCTATTTTAAGTGAAAAAATAATGGGGGCTCTTTAGTGAATTTATTTGTACATATCTAAGTCTCTCCATTATTTTTTAGTAATGGATGGTCACTTGTTTATTGAAGGTGTAAAACCAAGTGCTTCGGAATGTGTTGTCATAAAATGAGGCGTTTGATATTTTGAGAAGGTGATTGATCCATTATAAAAAGTCTTACATATCCTGGTTAATGCTGGAATAAAAACCCTTGTAGTTAATTACACCCATGAAGTTTAATGTCATACTAAGAAGACTTATATTGGTGTTTCGGGACACCAAATGTTCAATATCAAGTCATGTAGAGACATCCTACGTATCCTGATTATGGTGGGAATCAGAGTTGTCATGGTTCATTCATTTGTTTGGGGATTACCCATTGAGGTTTCATTTGTCTTTGTAGAGACTCATGGTGCATATTACATGATTATTGTTGTTCCCTAATCCCATTTGAGCTATGATTGGGGTGAGAATCAAGGGATAGAAATGATCATTTTCATTGCTCATGATGTGGGACATGTGTGATGGGACTACCCTGAGAGGATTTATTATGTAGAACGATCCTTAGAGAGATTCCCAATGTATCTTAGTTATGGCTGGAATTAGTTTCATTGTAGTTCATTTTATTTCTATGTCTGCTGATGGACAAGGTAGAGTAATCAGCCCAAGGGAATGATTGGGTCGCAATGGTCGAAAATGTAATTTTCATAAGGCTTACATCTAAATGGTTGATTATTTGAGATCATTCCTTAGGAATTTTTCCTTCCTATCTAGGTTATTTAATGAATTAGTGTTCTCGTCGTTCAATCATCTAAAACCTACTGATGGTTTTGAGGTACTTAAGGTCATGATTGGGGATTAAACATAAAATTATGCCAATGTATGCCCCACTTCTCATCTGCTAATGGATGGGGGAGAATTTCAGGCCCATGAGAGGATTATTTCCCTAAGTTGGTAATACATGGAATAGGAAGGAACTTACACCAAATTAGATGCTCTTTGTCTCTCAGTCCTTAGGAAGGTGTCCTGCATATACCAATTATGGTGGGAATCAATGTTATAGTAGTTCACTTTTCCCTTAACCCACTGATGGGCTATGGTAGATGATCACACTTGGAGAAATTATCATTATCCCAAGGTATCAGAAATATTAGAGAGATACTCCAAGATTAATATCCTTTTCATTGGGTCTTACACACATAAGATTCCCTTTTTGATTGGGGACATATTATATTATGTTGATTGGGGCTTACAAACTGAGGTTTCCTGTTGATTGGGGATTATGCACTGTTGTTTCCCAATTGGTCAGAGATTATACTATGTGGCTAACTTATTGGTTGGGGATTAATCTATTCGGATTCCCTATCATTGGTGATATATTATATTATGTCTATAATTGGGGAATATGCACTTAGGCTATCCGATTTTTCAGGGATTTCACTCTTAGGCTACCTGATGACACACTCATTCTTTATATTCTAATGGATTAAATAGAGGTGGTAACCATTAAATGTATTTCTGATATCCTGAAATTGGAAGGGTATCAGGAGTGCATAACCCTATTTCATCAAGGATACTTCCCTTATAAAAGGGGGATGCTACTGAAAGATCCTGGTCAGGGTCCATATGGCATGAGTCCAAATGGGTCTGTTGGACAAAGTGGGCATGTCATAAGGGATTTTCTCGACATGCCATGGATTCTTATTGGACATGTCTTGATTGTATGCATGATATGTTGAGGTTTCAATATGTTATGGAAAAAATGTCCAAGGTTTTATTCTTGAAAAGTTCATGATGCTTCGCATGATTTAGCTTGACATGTAACGCCCCGACCCTAGTTACCCAGAGTCGGTGCATTATTACATAACATTGGCATGATCACAAGAAAGATCAAATCCCGAAAGACCGATTGATTTAGTAGCCTTGGAAACACTAGATATATTCATAAGTTTTACATTACATCATAAATTGAAAAACTACTACAACAACATAATGTCTCTACAGTCCACACTATTATCCCCTCATAATATCCCTGCAGGTCATTCATAACTTACTTCTTCACATCCTGGGAAAAATAAAACATAGAAATGGGGTGAGCTCAAATGCCCAGTAAGGATAACAATATAGCGGAACATTCAAAATAAGCATAAACATTTAAGGCAATGTATTACTAAAACAAAAGCCTTTTAAACTTGAACTTCAACATAGTATGGCAAAAGTAAAATGAAATAATGCCATTTACTTATTCACATGGATATTCTACAAATCGAATAATCACATGCAAAAATCAATAACCACTTTCATAATGTTGGAATGCATAATGCCAGACTATCATAACCACATATTCAAGGCCTCGTGCCAAGACTACAAATAACTTTTTTTTTTCAAGGCCTTGTGTCAAGACACTAGTTTGCCTCATGAGACCTACCGATGCATCGAGGAGCTATAGCGGGCTCCACCCGTCACATATTAAGTCCAATGCATTCCCATATGAAAAGATTTAATCATAACATAAACATTCGTATTAAAACTAGCATACGAAGTGTCAATAATTTCACCATAAACTATGAATGGTATAAAAATAGCACATCCACGGTCAAACATATCACAAAACCTTCAATACATTATATAAGTTTTGTATCATAATAAATAAACTTCAAATAAGCGTAAAATCCATTAAAGGATGTTGACATAGATGAAATCAAAACACTTTTTAGAGAAATATCTCTTTCTATTTTTGAAATCATTTAAGGGCCATATAAAATAAAACATTTTCTTGAAAATATTCTTATAAGCTTGTAAGGAAAGCTTTGAAGATTTTATAACGGCGGAAAATAACCGCACCCGCCGTATAAGTTAAAAAAACATTCTTACCTTAATTCTGTCGAAAAGGTTAAAAAGGACCTTGTTTTGAAAACGACGGAAAGATTCCTCTTATAAAAATTCAAACAAGGGTATAAATTACTTTAACCCATATTCTTGTAAATAATAAAAATGTTTTGAAATACATTTTTAAGAAAACAAGGATGTGGATGATAAAGAGATCCCAGTAGATTATTACGTATAAACAACCTCGGATAATGAAGAGATTGTGAAATAACCCTTACCTTGTACTTTTCCTTGGTTGGGGTAGGTTAACCTCCTGTATAATGGTGAAATAATTGTTATTAAATTATACAAGAATCATATACATTAATATTATATCATATATGATCTTTTAATATTGATTTGATAATAATATCTTAGTATTATCGTTGTTTCGGGTGTTAACTTACTTGTTTTCTTTTGTATGTTTTGTTACGTAAGAAATGTTTGTAAAGGATAGGTTGTATATTATTCATATCCAGAATGATATAAAGTCTTTAAACATCATTTTTAAATCATCAAATGATAATTATACTTGAATGGATACGATGGAGAATGAATCTCATCGCGTTCGTGGAGACGGTAGTCCGTACGTACGCACGAGCGACAATATCATTCTTTTGATATTAAAATAATATATAAATGGATGGTATATCATATATACAGAATTATTAACATGTTATATTTATTATTTACATGATTTAAACATCATTATTATACCCATCCAAATAATATTATATTGAATAACAATTACACCACGACGTGGAGACGGTAAGCCGTATGTACGCACGTATGGTGACAAGTTATTCAAAGGGTGGATAGAATACTAAATATGGTTGTACCATATTTATAATAACATCACTGTATATAAATTATACTGTAGTTATTATTTTAGAATGGTAACAACAAAGGGAGAAGAAGTGGAAGAAGAAATGAACTTGGAAAAGGGTGGTGAAATCATTACCTCTTCTTCGGGTTCTTCCTTTTGATTAGATCAAAAGGGATCCTTAGGTTGGCTTTCTGATCAAACTAAGGCCCCTAGGTTGTAGTGAGGAAAGTTGGGAGAGTATTTGGGAAGAGTTTGGCCTAACCAAAAGGCTTTGAAGGTGTGAAGAAATGAGAAGGAGGAGTGCCCTTTTATAAAAGGGGTGAGGGGCACCTTTGGAAAAGCTATAAATATTAATTTATAATAAATTCATATTCGGTTTTTAATGGCTAAAAAGTTGATTATTTAAATGTTATGGTGTGGATGGGTCGAAAACAACTCATCCAATAGAATTTAGACAGTTTTGGGTACTTATATTAACCTTATCTTTAAGTATTAACTCTAAGTTAATTAGTTTCACTTTTACAATGTCTCTTTGTATTTTTATATAATATGGTTAATAAACTTACTATATACATCCAAGCGACCCCAAAGTGGTCCATTAATGATGAACCTATCATTATAAAAGTCTCTTGGCCGAACCTTAGATTTTTAGGAATTTAATATCAATTAATAATATAATATTTTTTTTAAGAACTCTTTTATGTCAATTTTGACGCTATTCAATTGTTGATTTTTGTGAAACTCATAACAGATTGATTACTTCAAACAAAGTCAATTAAATCAATCCTAATATATCATATTATCCTATAAAATTAGTTTAATTCATTAAAAGTTTCATATTATATTTATTTGGGTATTTATAATATCAATTATTTTAATTTTTCACTATTATAGTAATTACTGCATCATCATTGTGTCATAAATAAAATAAATTATTTAATGTATAAAAATTATAAATAAAATATAATTATGTAGGAAATCGTCTTATATTTCTAATGAATATTTATAATCTAAAATCCAACATATATAACCTTATGTAATAATTGTTTTTCTAAAAGATATATGCTTGTGTCATTTTTGTATTCATTTTAACTTAATTAAAATAAAGTGTCATTATCACTTACAAGTGGATCCATGGGGTCCCAAAATCGACCCAAAGATGCCCATGGTCGACCATATATCAACCAATAGGGTTAAGACACGATTTAGGGTAATTTAGTATTATTATAATATTATTTTTTTAACCCTTATTTACCGGATTTACCCTTAACCATGGTAAATAAAATATTTACCGCAGTAATTATTCAAAATGTCTAAAAATAAAAGTTACCTATTTATACAATTTGAACATCCTGATTCCAAATATGGAATCCATTTTCCTAAATTCAAAACACAGAAGTGGCAGAAATTAATTTAAAATTAATTCCCGCTGTCAAAACAAAAAAGCGTGTTTTTAAGAGATAATAACTATCAAAAGATTGACACTTGTTTATGTTCGGTTTAATTGTAAAATTATGTCCAATGACCAACATTATATTAAATGGTAAAAATATATTCTAAATATACTTTAAAACTACTAAAATTCATAATTTATCACTATTAATTATTTTGATTAAAAAAGTTGTTTTTAATTAAAATTTAGTAATTTTCACTATTCATCAAAATATGAAAGTTATCCGAAAAGTACCAAAATTTCACCTTAGGATAAATTCGATATTCCGAATCCAAAAATGAATTCCATTTTAAAATATAAAATATATATAATTTCAAAAATTAGTTATTACTATTCATAACGGCTAGTTTAATTGGTAATGGTGTGTTAGAACTCGGTGTTGCGTACAACACACGCTATCACATTAATCAAAGAGAAGCGTACCGTAGAAGCTTGGGGTGTTACATTCTCCCCTCCTTCAAATAATTTCGTCCTCGAAATTTCTAGAATACTTATCACGTGAAAAGACTCGGGTGGTTCTTTATCATAAGTTCCTCGGGTTCTCACGTTGCCTCTTCCATCTTATGGTTTCTCCACAAAACTTTTACCAGGCGTGTCGTCCGGTTTCTCAGCACTTGTTCTCTTGTATCAAGAATCTTGACAGGATCTTCGCAATAAGACAGATCGGGTTCTAGTTCTAATTCTTCATAGGTGAGTACATGCGTTGGGTCCAGCATGTATTTCCTCAATAGAGATACATGGAACACATCGTGAACTTTGGAGAGACTTGGCGGCATTGCCAATCGGTAAGCTACAGCCCCAATTCATTCTAGAATTTCGAATGGTCCGATGTACCTGGGACTCAATTTACCTTTCTTACCAAAACGTATGACTCCCTTCCACGGAGATACCTTCTTGAAAACATGATCACTGACTTGAAATTCCAAATCCTTCCTTCGATTATCGGCATAGCTCTTCTGCCTACTTTGAGCTGCTTTGATGTGATTTTGGATTACTTTCACCTTTTCCACCATTTCCTCCACCAGTTCTGGGCCTACAAGTTTTCTTTCACCAACGTCATCCCAACAGGTTGGTGTATGACATCTCTTTCCATATAATGCTTCATATGGTGCCATCTGAATACTCGAATGGAAGCTATTGTTATAGAAAAATTCTACCAGTGGTAAATATTGATCCCATATACCCTAAAAATCAAGTGATCAAGATCTCAACATGTCTTCTAAGGTCTGAATAGTCCATTCTGATTGTCCGTCTGTCTGAGGGTGGTATGTAGTGCTCAAATGAAGTTCAGTATCCAGGGATTTCTAAATACTTTTCCAAAATATTGAAGTAAAACGGGGATCACGATCAGAAACAATCGATAAGGGTACTCCATGAAGTCTCACTACTTCATTAATATATAGTCTTGCTAGACGTTCCAGGGGTAGATCTTCTCTTATAGCAAGAAAATGTGCTGACTTGGTAAGACGATCAACAATAACCCATATTGCATCGTTCCTTCTAGGAGTATTTGGTAGCCTCATGACAAATTCCATCGTAATATTGTCCCATTTCCACTCCGGTATGGGAAGAGGTTGCATGACTCCTCCAGGCTGTTGCCTTCCAGCTTTCACCTGTTGACAAACCATACATCTTGACACAAAATCAGCAATCTCCCTCTTCATGTTGTCCCACCAAAAATGTTCCTTCAAATCTCTATACATTTTGGTGCTCCCAGGGTGTATATAGAAATTGGAACAATGAGCATCATCCAGCAATTCCCTTTTTAGATCAGGTAAATCGGGAACACAAAGTCTCTTCCCGAATTTCAAAATTCCATCTTCATACACAAAGTCTCTCAATCTCCCATCATTCACAGCTTTAATCTTCTTTTGAAATTATTCATCATCGGTCTGAGAACTCTTAATCCTTTCTAGTAAAGATGGTTTGGCAACCATTTGAAAAAGCATTGATGTTTCACCTTCCCTGGTTATTCCCATGTCCATCTTCACTAGATCCATGAAAATTGGATCCCTTTCAATTCTCATATTGTTCAAAACTCCATGGTCTTTTCTACTCAAAGCATCTGCTACCTTGTTTGCCTTCCCTGGGTGGTAGTGTATCGTGCAATCATAATCCTTGAGTAATTCAAGCCATCTCCTTTGCCTCATGTTGAGTTCTTTTTGTGAGAAAATATACTTCAGACTCTTGTGATCAGTATAAATCTCACATTTTTTACCATAGAGGTAGTGCCTCCATATCTTCAAAGCAAAGATCACAACTGCTAACTCAAGATCATGAGTAGGATAGTTTTGTTCATGAATTTTCAACTGTCGTGATGCATAGGCAATAACTCTATCATTCTGCATAAGGACACAGCCAAGTCCTTTCTTTGATGCATCACTATAAATAACGAACCCATCATTCCCCGATGGTAGAGTCAATATAGGAGCATTGACTAATCTTCTCTTCAGTTCTTCGAAACATTATTCACATTATTTTGTCCAAACAAATTTAACCCCTTTACGTGTGAGCTTCGTTAATGGGTTAGCCAATCGGGCAAAATTCTGGACGAAACATCGATAATAACCTGCCAAACCAATAAAACTGCGTACCTCAGTTATACTCGTAGGTGCTGGCCATTCTTGGATTGCCTTGGTCTTAGAAGGATCAACAGAGATTCCATCTTTAGAGACAATATGGCCAAGAAAAGAAATCTCCTGAATCCAGAATTCACACTTGCTAAACTTCCCATATAATGCATGCCTCCTCAGAGTCTTCAAGATAATGCGCAAGTGATTTTCATGATCTTCGTAGGTTTTGGAGTATAACAAGATATCATCAATAAATACCACCAAAAATTCATCAAGATACTCCTTGAAAACTCTATTCATCAGATCCATGAATACATATGGTGCATTAGTCAATCCAAACGGCATTATAGTAAACTCGTAATGCCCGTACCTGGTTCGAAATGCTGTTTTCAGAATGTCTTCCTTCTTCACACACAACTGATGGTATCCAGATCGAAGGTCAATCTTTGAAAAGTATTGAGCTCCATGCAGTTGGTCAAATAAATCATCAATACGAGGTAGGGGATACTTGTTCTTTATCGTTATATCATTGATCTCCCTGTAGTCGATACATAACCACATAGATCCATCTTTCTTTTTAACAGAAAGAACAGGGGCTCCCCATGGAGAAACACTAGGGTGAATAAATCCCTTATTACTCAATTCCTCTAGTTGTTTCTTTAGTTCGACTAATTCTACAGTGTCCATTCTATAAGGGGTCTTCGATATAGGCCTTGATCCAGGAATCAAATCAATGGAAAACTCAACTTCTCGTTCTGGAGGATGTCCAGGTAAATCTTCCGGAAATACATCTACAAATTCTTTCACAAAAGGTACATCCTCTATTTGAACATTCCTTTCCTCACCGACAGTTATTTCATTCTCTTCCTCCCCAATAATTGAATTAAGTTGAGCTACTGGGGGTGGATCTAAATAAGAATTAGGTGGTGACGATTCTGCTCTAAAAATAAGGTGTTCCTTATCATTATCATCAAGAATCGTAACCTCTTTCTTCTTACAATAAATCTTCGCATCATAGTCCGAAAGCCAGTCCATACCGAGGATTATATCAAACTCAATCATAGGTATGACGATGAGATCAGCAGATAAAGAAAATTTATGTGCTCTAATGGGGACTGATTCACAAAACTTTGTTGCAATGATACTTCCCTTAGGAGTTTTAACTGACAACTCCCTTATTAAATCAAATTGGAAATATCTAATTTTCTTAGCAAACTGGGAAGATATGAAACAATGCGATGATCCAGAGTCAAATAATGCATTTTCTAAACTTGAGGAAACCATTAAATTACCTGCCACCATGTCTTTCGGAGCTTCTACCTCAGCAGTAGTGATAGCATAAGCCTGGCCTTGATCCCTTGGCCTTTTCTGAGGTAAGTTCTCTTGACGCTTAGGACATGCATTCTCATAATGCCCCATCTCCCTGCAATTGTAGCACTGAACGTTGGTAGCTTCCTTCTTCCCCTTGCAATCACGAGCTTGGTGGCCTTTTTCACCACACTTGTAACAGACTCCCATTCCCTTCAAGCAAGTACCAGGATGTTTCTTCCCGCATTTACCACAAGATGGATATTCAACCTTTTCCTTCTTCCCATTATTTCCATTCCCAGATTGATCAGCAGGTCTCTTCTTCTCTTGCTTTTCTTTAAAGTCATAGGACTTAGAGAATTCTTTTTCGGTCTTGATAGCACATGAGACAATGTCTTTGTACGATGAAAAGGATTGCGAGACTAATGCTCGACGGAGAAATGGTTTTAACCCATCAAAGAAACGATCAATCTTACTTCTGGGGTTGCGAATATAATCTCCAGCATACCTCGCTAACCTTGTAAAGTTAGCCTCATACTTTGTGACATTCTCATCCTCCTTTTGTCTCAGACTCAGAAATTTCCTTTCCATATCTGCTCGATGGTCGCGAGGAAAGTATTTTTCTAAAAACAGATCTTTGAACTCCCTCCATTCCATATTTGATACTTCATCATCTTCCTTCATGTTTTGAATCAATGACCACCATTGATCAGCATCTCCAGTGAGGCGATAAACTTCCATGATAACTTTTTCCCTTTCACTGCTCCCCAAAGCCTGAAATATTTTCTCTAGGGAATTTATCAACTACTCGGCTACTAAAGGATTTGTACTCCCATTGAACGTTGGTGGTTGTTGCCTCATGAATCGGTCTAACATTGATCCTCCACGCTGCGGATCAGGGTGCTCCATACGGGTAAGGTTATTATTCATAACCTGAGTAAGTTGTCCCAGTATGGTGATTAGCTGATCTGCACCAGTTGCATCACCAGCCCCACTATAATTATCTTGAGCAGGAGGGCAATCCCTACATGGAGTGCGTGCATTGATACGGTTTCCATTTCTTCCACTAGGCGCCATTTCTAAACAATGGCATAAACTAGATCAGTTTATGAATCAAAATACATAATCCCATACTTATAAAACATGTAACATAAATTGAACTATTTATGGATATAATCCATAATCATAAAAATGTTTTCTTTGAGGAAGTATATACTCATAAACCCTTCATAATGATTTGTAAAGAAAATGAGAGTTATCCTAAGCATATCCCCCGGGAGTGTCGTAACCAAGAGTGCAGCAAGGCCCATTGTCGTGCACCAGTTCCCGTTCGATTCTAGCTCAAAGCGGTGTTTTCGGGTTTTACCCCTAGGTACATCTGTGCCAGAGCCGCCTCTACCTGATCGTATCCAGACAGGGATGTATTGCTCGGAAAACTCACAAAATCTCTACAATACCAAAATTCTAGAAAGTTCTTCTATACTAATCCTCAAAGTTCATCTTAGGTCTACGTGCTCTAATCAGAGTTTATCTAAATCTAGCTTCCAAGGTTTGTACTAAACTTCCTCTGATACCAACTGTAACGCCCTGACCCTAGTTACCCAGAGTCGGTGCATTATTACATAACATTGGCATGATCACAAGAAAGATCAAATCCCGAACGACCGATTGGTTTAGTAGCCTTGGAAACACTAGATATATTCATAAGTTTTACATTACATCATAAATTGAAAAACTACTACAACAACATAATGTCTCTACAGTCCACACTATTATCCCCTCATAATATCCCTGCAGGTCATTCAGAACTTACTTCTTTACATCCTGGGAAAAATAAAACATAGAAAAGGGGTGAGCTCAAATGCCCAGTAAGGATAACAATATAGCAGAACATTCAAAATAAGCATAAACATTTAAGGCAACGCATTACTAAAACAAAAGCCTTTTAAACATGAACTTAAACATAGTATGGCAAAAGTAAAATGAAATAATGCCATTTACTTATTCACATGGATATTCTACTAATCGAATAATCACATGAAAAAATCAATAACCACTTTCATAATGTTGGAATGCATGATGCCAGACTATCATAACCACATAGTCAAGGCCTCGTGCCAAGACTACAAATAAGATTTTGCCAAGGCCTTGTGCCAAGACACTATTTTGCCTCATGAGACCTACCGATGCATCGAGGAGCTATAGCGGGCTCCACCCATCACATATTAAGTCCAATGCATTCCCATATGAAAAGTTTTAATCATTACATAAACATTCGTATTAAAACTAGCATACGAAATGTCAATAATTTCACCATAAACTATGAATGGTATAAAAATAGCACATCCACAGTAAAACATATCACAAAACCTTCAATACATTATAGAAGTTTTGTATCATAATAAATCAACTTCAAATAAGCGTAAAATCCATTAAAGGATGTTGACAGAGATGAAATCAAAACACCTTTTAGAGAAATATCTCTTTCTATTTTTGAAATCATTTAAGGGCCATATAAAATAAAACATTTTCTTGAAAATATTCTTATAATCTTGTAAGGAAATCTTTGAAGATTTTATAACGGCGGAAAATAACCGCACCCGCCATATAAGTTAAAAAAAACATTCTTACCTTAATTCTATCGAAAAGCTTAAAAAGGACCTTGTTTTGAAAACGACGGAAAGGTTCCTCTTATAAAAATTCAAACAAGGGTATAAATTACTTTAACCCATATTCTTGTAAATAATAAAAATGTTTTGAAATACATTTTTAAGAAAACATGGATGTGGATGATAAAGAGATCCCAGTAGATTATTACGTATAAACAACCTCGGATAATGAAGAGATTGTGAAATAACCCTTACCTTGTACTTTTCCTTGGTTGGGGTAGGTTAACCTCCTGTATAATGGTGAAATAATTGTTATTAAATTATACAAGAATCATATACATTAATATGATATCATATATGATCTTTTAATATTGATTTGATAATAATATCTTAGTATTATCGTTGTTTCGGGTGTTAACTTACTTGTTTTCTTTTGTATGTTTTGTTACGTAAGACATGTTTTTAAAGGATAGGTTGTATATTATTCATATCCAGAATGATATCAAGTCTTTAAACATCATTTTTAAATCATCAAATGATAATTATACTTGAATGGATACGATGGAGAATGAATCTCATCGCATTCGTGGAGACGGTAGTCCGTACGTACGCACGAGCGACAATATCATTCTTTTGATATTAAAATAATATATAAATGGATGGTATATCATATATAAAGAATTATTAACATGTTATATTTATTATTTACCTGATTTAAACATCATTATTATACCCATCCAAATAATATTATATTGAATAACAATTACACCACGACGTGGAGACGGTAAGCCGTACGTACGCACGTATGGTGACATGTTATTCAAAGGGTGGATAGAATACTGAATATGGTTTTACTATATTTATAATAAAATCACAGTATATAAATTATACTGGAGTTATTATTTTTGAATGGTAACAACAAAGGAAGAAGAAGTGGAAGAAGAAATGAACTTGGAAAAGGGTGGTGAAATCATTACCTCTTCTTCGGGTTCTTCCTTTTGATTAGATCAAAAGGGCTCCTTAGGTTGGATTTCTGATCAAACTAAGGCCCCTAGGTTGTAGTGAGGGAAGTTGGGAGAGTATTTGGGCAGAGTTTGGCCGAACCAAAAGGCTTTGAAGGTGTGAAGAAATGAGAAGGAGGAGTGCCCTTTTATAAGAGGGGTGAGGGGCACCTTTGGAAAAGCTAGAAATATTAATTTATAATAAATTCATATTCGGTTTCTAATGGCTCCAAAGTTTATTATTTAAATTTTAAGGTGGGTACGGGTCGAAAACAACTCATCTAATAGAATTTAGACAAGTTTGGGTACTTATATTAACCTTATCTTTAAGTATTAACTCTAAGTTAATTAGTTTCACTTTTACAATGTCTCTCTGTATTTTTATATAATATGGTTAATAAACTTACTATATACATCCAAGAGACCCCCAAGTGGTCCATTAATGAAGAAACTATCATGATACAAGTCTCTTGGCCGAACCTTAGATTTTTATGAATTTAATATCAATTAATAATATAATATTTTTTTTAAGAACTCTTTTATGTCAATTTTGACACTATTCAATTGTTGATTTTTGTGAAACTCATAACAGATTTATTACTTCGAAAAAAGTCAATTAAATCAATCCTAATATATCATATTATCCCTGAAAATTAGTTTAATTCATTAAAAGTTTCATATTATATTTATTTTGGTATTTATAATATCAATTATTGTAATTTTTCACTATTATAGTAATTACTGCATCATCATTGTGTCATAAATAAAATAGATTATTTAATGTCTAAAAATTATATATAAAATATCATTATTTAGGAAATATTTTTATCTTTCTAATAAATATTTATAATCTAAAATCCAACATATATAACCTTATGTAATAATTGTTTTTCTAAAAGATATATGCTTGTGTCATTTTTGTATTCATTTTAACTTAATTAAAATAAAGTGTCATTATCACTTACAAGTGGATCCATGGGGTCCAAAAATCGACCCAAAGATGCCCATGGTCGACCATATATCAAAAAATAGGGTTAAAAAACGTTTTAGGGTAATTTAGTATTATTATAATATTATTTTTTTAACCCTTTTTTACCGGATTTACCCTTAACCATGGTAAATAAAATATTTACCGCAGTAATTATTCAAAATGTCTAAAAATAAAAGTTACCTATTTACACAATTTGAACATCCTGATTCCAAATATGGAATCCATTTTCCTAAATTCAAAACACAGAATTGGCAGAAATTAATTTAAAATTAATTCCCGCTGTCAAAACAAAAAGCGTGTTTTTAAGAGATAATAACTATCAAAAGATTGACACTTGTTTATGTTCGGTTTAATTGTAAAATTATGTCCAATGACCAACATTATATTAAATGGTAAAAATATATTCTAAATATACTTTAAAACTACAAAAATTCATAATTTATCACTATTAATTATTTTGATTAAAAAAGTTGTTTTTAATTAAAATTTAGTAATTTTCACTATTCATCAAAATATGAAAGTTATCCGAAAAGTACCAAAATTTCACCTTAGGATAAATTCGATATTCCGAATCCAAAAATGAAGTCCATTTTAAAATATAAAATATATATAATTTCAAAAATTAGGTATTACTATTCATAACGGCTAGTTTAATTGGTTATGGTGTGTTAGAACTCGGTGTTGCGTACAACACACGCTATCACATTAATCAAAGAGAAGCGTACCGTAGAAGCTTGGGGTGTTACATGACATGTCTATGATCTTTCACATGGTTAAAGTGGACGTATCAAGGAACTTTCTCAGCATCAACTACATTATCTTGGATTTCATCACATGATAGAATCGAACATATCCAAGGTGATTCTCATAACCAAATTGGTCACATCTGGGGTCTTACATACCATCGAAGTAGACATGACCATGCGTTATCACATGATCAACCTCACTCCTTTTCAGACTGTCACCTGACAATGGTGACATGTCGATGGATGATTGCATGATCATTGTGGAATTTATACAATCATTATCAAGATCATATTTACTTGTCTAGATTCTATATTTTGTCAAAGAGAACATGTTTAGGGGTTGTCGCGAGATCAACTCAGCTTGTCTTCAAACCATTACCTACCATTGGTGACATGTCAACCAGCTATCGTGATATTATCCTAACTTGTCCAGAGTCTATATTGTGACATTTCATATATGTTAAAGTGTTTTCACCTAATATACTTGTATTTTCTTCGGAATTTATCATGAGAAGTCCACCAATTCAATGGGAAATTGCATGATCATCCTGACATGTTAAGGACTCATTCACATGACTATGATTGGAAACTCCAAGGTGCTTCACATGATTAATATGACTTGTCTTAGGCTTGTCTCCTGACAATGACAACATGTTAATGGGTTGTTGAGAGGTAATCTCAGATTTTATTTAGGCTTTCGACAAGACCAACTTGGTTCTTCTAAGGTCATATAAGGACATTTCAAGATCAAAGTATATTCTTTCAATCGTGTGTCATTAAATTGTTTAGGTAGTGGGGTCTTGTTGATATGATTAGGTTTTTTGATCCCCTACAAGTGTTGGTGTGCATTTCCAAAGTGGTTCTTCCATAAGTTCAAATGGTCACCAATTTTCCCAAATAGAAGGATGCACAACCAAAGGTCTTATCCAAGCTACACCTCTTGGGGTCTCTCATGATGTCTCCCCATGAAAGTCTCATGGCTCATATTTTCTCAAAATAGGTCTTGATAGGGATGATGTGATCATGCATGGGGGCTATGTATGAGAGTATATGAATGCATGGGTAATTAGTAGACAATGCATGGTGAGGAGGAATGCATGAAAAGATATCCATGGGGATGTTTCATGTTGACGAAACCATTTTTGGGGTGTGTCTGATTATCACAACACCAAGTGTTTACGAAATCACATGAGGGATTTCATGTTTACCAGTTCAAGCTCGTGGACACTGGAATGGGTATCCCTTGTGTCCATGGGCCTTCACCAGATAACCGAATTAAGACATTACAAGATCAATGGATCCTCTATTTCAACTCTGTATGGCCATAAGACACTCATCTGATCTTCATATGCACACCACATGGCAGAGGTCGTACATCCATCATGTGACTGCATGGTATCCAAAGGATCATGTGAGAGGATCTAAAACACATAAAAGGTAAACGTGTTCGCCTACAAGGAAGGGTATATATCTGAGGTTCCTTGTTGGGATCACACCCCCTATGGTCTAATCACTAAGGAGGAGGGTGTGCTCGTGAGTTCAAATGTGCGCCAAGAAGTGTCTGTATGATAATGTTTATTTCCATGTTCGTTTGCCTAAATACTTCATGTAATAGGTATCTTCGCATGATTTTTAAATCATCACATGATCTCATGATCCCAGAGGAATCATGCAAGGAAATATTATGATGGAGCCCATGTAAGATCCCATCATTACCTAATGAAGTGGTCTGAGGGTGCTGATTGATCCCCACTATTTATCTAGAATTCTACTCTATTACCCCTTCTTTTCAGGATCTCTCCTCTATTCCCCCCTCCATGTATCTTTTTATTGAGGGAAGAAGGGTTTTTATAGGTTGTAATAGTTCGATTTAGATGGTGCTTTTCATGGGGATGGTGTCATGTATGGTATATATTTTCTAGATTGACGTCACGTGGCTACGAGGTGGATTTGTATGATCACCATTCCCTCAGTTTCCTTCCTTAACGTAGCATGATTATAAAAATATGAATTAATCTGGATAAATCATTTGTTGTAGGCATAAGGGATCATGGTCATAAAATGATCGTGATTTATTCATAGGTTTTCTCCACTTTGATCACATGATCAAAGGATGATCATGTGATGGATTATGACATTAGTGACATGTCTCATGGCATGCCACTAGAGTTCAGGATTGGATCTTAAAATGGATTATATTGGTTATCTCGGAATCATGTGGGTATCGGTGATGGTCTGGAGATAGCAGTGATGCGACTGATGCCAATTCTCCATGTCGAACCAATAGTGTAGGGGGTGTTGGTTGATCAGGAGGTTAAGGATCAATATCCAATGCTGCGTGGGATATGATTTGAATTTTCATAGTGTGGGATTGAATTACTTTGGGTTCGCAATGTGTGAGATCGAAGCAGATGATTGAGATCATCAGGAGGAATGATCAGATGGTCCAGATTTGATGTGCCCAATCCAACATTGAAACACTTTCCCTACCTCTCTCTAGTATATAAGTCTGAACATGGTTTCCACTTCATCGATCTGAAAATGGGTTCGGCACTTATACCACATGCATCACCTCCACCTGGGATTCTTCCCTATGAGCTTTGCCCCCATGCTATGAATGGTTTTGTCCTCAGTCATAATGGGCCCTATACATGGGCTTGGTCACTTTTTATGGGCTCTACTACCTCCCTACCTTCCACTATATGGATCGATCTAGCTTCCACTAGGCATGGTATACCCTGGTTCTATATGTTTCTGGTGGACAAGCCTTGAATATTTTGGCTTGTGGGAAGGACATAATGTTTTTCCAAATGCATGTGGTACTACTTAGAATAAAATTATAAGATGAGGGCATCAATGGCCCAAGTTATATTCCCTTAAACCAAATCCCAAGCCATCATGTATGTTATTTCCAAGTTCCTCATGCAAATTACTTCAATATTTCTCATGTTATTCACATTCATCAAATCTTTGATAGTAGAGTGTGAAATTCACAAATATGGGTGCAAAAAAAATCCCCCACATAGAATGAGATTCATTTAGAATGAAATTATTCTAATTCTAAGGTAAACATATATCACATTGTGTTATAACTGAATAACTACTGGGATATGATGTTTAAGCCTCATGAGAGGATTTTTCCATAGTGTTTACTGAGGAACTCTCAAGTATCACGAAGATGATACTTCTAGCCACAAATGCACAGATGAATCCAATATATGAAGTAGCTTTGACCTAGGGAATGGATTCCATAAAATTTGAATGTGTATGAATTCCATAATGGAACAAGGATTGGGTGAGTAGGAACTTATGGCTAGATATGAAGTAATGTACTTGTATGTTGCTATGTATCCCAAGAGGATGAGAATCAACCCTTATGTAGTGCTGAACTATATCACTATGAAGATCGAACTCATATATTGAAGTCAAATTTTCATAGATAAATAACTCTATGATGAATGTAGTTACATAGATTAAGCTCATACGTAAGGATAAATTTCACTTTTTTGTGAAGAAATCATGGGTAATGATCCTTGTTTAGGTGAAGATTTTACTCGGATCATACATGATTCCCAATATTTATGTATAATACCAAACAGATCCAATCACCTGGATTTGAGTTCTTTAATTTCAATTGGTTAATCTTTGATAAATATTCATGATTTCCCATGACCTGAAATTCTTCATTGATGCATCTTCTCTAGTAGTCTTAAGATCGTCTAATTTTCTAGGACAATTTGGATATGGTATCCTTCTTGAATGCTCTAACTTTTTCCTAAGTTAGTGAGCATATCCAACATGGATTAATATTTTATAAGGTCATATTATGGGCCCCACAAGTTTTATATCTTTTTATTTGTTTTAACTATCTTTTTCCTAAGCTTAATATGGAAGAAGACATAGTGAGCATAGACATGGATTTTGCTTAGGTCCCCTTTTTATAGGTTTTCAACCTGAAAAGTTTCTATGCCTCATTCAATTTATAAATGATCAATATTTCCTAGATCACACAAAGTGCATGTCTAGTGAGTGAAGACTCGACCTTTACCCTGGATTCCCTTATCAGGTATTCATCTTGGAGTGTATCATGTGTCTTGTTATTTTAATGTCCTACAAACTTAACATTGTTGTGCTCTATTTTAGGTTCTTTGATCTTGGACCATTAGTCTATTGTAATTTAGGTTATTTGATCTTGGACCTTTGGTGTGCTGTAATTTAGGTTCTTTGAACTTGGACTTTTGTTGTGATTTAATTTAGGGTCTTCGAACTTGGACCATTGTTTTTCTGTAATTTAGGGATTTTTATCTTAGACCTTTGGTGTACTATAATTTAGGTTCTTTGAGCTTAAACATTTTATGAATTTTAATTTAGGGTCTTTTCACTTAGACCAAATATTAACAACCATGGAATATAGTGTAGATATTCCAGGAATGAACTAAAACACGTTAATGTTCTAGGTTCTCCTGTGGGGTTGCATAAGCTCACCAGGATTGGAGTTCCTTTATTTAAAGGAGTATGTGCCTTTAGTTGATGGGTTAAATCCCTTCTGCATTGATATCATGGACAAGAAAATATGATCTCCACCCTTTTTCAAGGGTCATATAAGATTTATAGAAGTAATATGGTTGGAGTAGAAATAATAGAGAAGATATTTCCTTATGGGTAGTTGAAATGTGGGCGATGTAAATCATAACTCAAAAGCATGAGTCTATGGATATAGGATGGATAAGACATACTAGGTATTTCCCATAACACATTAAGATGTTTAGTTCTACCTTAGTGTCATGGGGTCTTGTAGGGATTGAAGCTCCTTTCTTGAAAAAAGGATATGCCTTTAGTTGGTGTACCAAAGACCTTATGTGTTGTAATCATGTCCAAGAAAAGAGGATATCCACTTATTTTTTAGGGTCATGAAATATTTTTGAAGAATCAAACATCTAGATGATAAAGTTATTTATATAAATAAGGTTATCCAGGAAAGGTTCTAGAACCCTAGAGAAATTTAGAAATTAATGTGAAGCTCGATCTCTATGCCCTATGGTTTTGAATCATGATCCATGGGACATCAATGGTTTGATAATGGAGTCTTGAATTTAAGCCTAGATAAAGGGTTCAAAACATGGTGACATAATGTCAAGGATGTCAAATCCACTTGATTAGTCTGGTTATAGGAATTGTAATTCATGGACCATGAATATCTTAGTCAACTGTAGAGAATGAAAATCGGGGGTATAGGTAAATTGACCCTCTACTATTCCACAAGGTCAAGATAATAACTCATGGGTTTAAGGGGGGCCTTCCTAGTATCCAATGGTCAGTTCAGCAGAGCAAGTCCCTATTTCCAGTTTGTTACTGGGAGGTTACATCATCCAAGACTTCAAAGGCATAAAATTGGTTTATGAAATTTGTAATATTCAAGAAGGGTTCGAGCACCCTAAAATTTTTTTCACCACCTAGAGAACATATTATCATGGTGAGGATATGTGAGAAATAATTTCTCTAGTTTTCCCCTGGACCAAGTGGTCTAGCAATCATGTCATGGATTTTATTAGGGCCATAGAGTGGATCCTATGATCCTTATTCCTTATTTATTTTCACCCTCATTTTTTCCTTAACTCTGGAGATGAAGAGTTTAGTAATATAATTCTTGACTTTTTCTTAGGTCTCCAATTGTAGGTTTTCAACATGACAAGTTTTGTGTCTCTTTTGATAGAATTTTAAGGTCTACCTATTTGGACCATTATAGGCTAGAGTTTAAGGTCATGCAGCTTTGACGAAAGTGTAAGAAGTTTTTGTTCATGACTCACATGGATCTAATTTTGGAGATGTTACAGAAAAACCTTATTAGGATTCTTAGGGTTAAGATAACTCCAACATCCTTCTGTGTGGGAGATAAAAATGTTGTAAATCAAAGATTGAGGTTCTCAATTCATGAGTAATAATATGACAAATTCATGTTTGAGATGACCTAGAACTCCCTTAGGTGATAGGTTATGCTAATGTGACATCAAGGTTACAAGGATTGAAAATCCCTTTATATTGGGCCAAGATGCCACAAGTTGGTGGGTCTCAATCCCTTTTTCATCGATAGCATGTTCAAATTGAGAGATATATTTTCCTTTACAAGGGATATGAAAGGCTTGCAGCAACCTGAGGTACTCAAGACATGAAGTCTGGCACATAGATTGAGGTAATTTTAAAATACAGAAGAATCACCCTATACTCTGGTTGACTGAGGTAAGTCTCCTATGGTCCTGTGATGAGGACTAAAAAATGGGTGATGGTCGGTAAAATTTATCATCATTTAGTGGGGACATTTTCCGTGTAGTTTTACTTCATGTGGTAAGGACAGTTTCCATGCATTTTATCATCTTATGGTAAGGACGTATTTTTTTAGCAGTTTTAATGTCATGTGACCAAGATTCTTTCCTTGCAGTTTAACATCATATAGTAAAGATGTAATTATTTTTCGTTTATCATCATGTGGTAAGGAATTATTCCCATGTAGTTTAACATCATGAAATAAGGACTTTGGAACCAATCTGAAAGGATGGGATTGTTACGGTTGATCCCGATAGTGGAAGTTTAGGTGTCACTATGTATCTAATGAGTTTGAGAATCAAACCACACATAGTTCTGAGGGATCATTCAGTTTAATGTGATGCAGTTTGTACATGGATCCATTAACAAGAAGTGGTGGTATTGTATTTGGTCCCATGAATGGAATTATGTGTGTTACTACGTATCCCATGCTGATGGGAATCAATCCACACACAGTTCTAAATGAACTTATTTTCGCAGGTCTGATCCATACATAAAAAGGGGGAATTTTTATATTTATTTGTTGTGACAGAGACAGGTTTTGGAAATATGTGCATCACTACATATCCAATGATGATATAAATCTAATCAGACATAGTTCTTGTGTGGGAAATAATCTATTTAGGTCTGACCCATACATAGAGGTGGGAATTATTTTCGTTAATTATTGTAGTTGGGCCCAGGATTGAAGACCCTGGTGTCACTACATATCATGTGATGACATGAATCGATCCACATGTAGTTCTTAAGGATCCATGAAGTTTAAGGTCATGTGGAAAGGCCGAATATAGACTGATGTGAAAAGGTGGTTATGTTGTGAATGGATCCAAGGATAGAAGTCTGGACGTAGCTGTGTATCATATGAAACTGAGAATAAAGATACATATAGTTCTTAAAGAACCGTGAAGTTTAACGTCATGTGGTAGGGATGTAGGATCCTAAACATTAATATGGACAGTGTTTCTATAGGTTTGGTAGAATAACAACACCAACTATAATGGTCCTCTTAGGAAAGGTCTACAAGAGTGTGTGGTTTCATGTCATGCATAGGACATTAACTATTCAATTTAACGTCGTGTAGTGAGGACTCTTGGTATGCCTTTTACATTCTTTCATTTAAGACTAATATAGTCCTATTGAAAGTCTTTATGCCTTATTTATGTGGGGAATATCTTACCAAGACTCCTAATCCCACATGATTTATGCTTGATCTGAGAAACAAGGAACATTATGGGTTCATCTCACCATGTAGAGGCATTTAAGAGTTGGACAGTGGAATTTTGTATCATGTGGTGGATGGAACAAGATACAAGATTAAGGAATCCCAATGTATTTCATTGGACATGATAATAAATTTATATTTTGTTATAGGAAACCTATTCAGTTTAACATCATGTGGTAAGGAAGTGGATGAATTTATATGAATGAAGATGGATATTATAGATCCATGCAGTTTTACATCATGCGGTAAGTATATTGAATCACCTGACATGAAAGGAATGTAATCCTATAGATGGGCCCAATAATAAGGGTTTGGAAATCACAACATAGCATGACATAGCATGAATCAATCCATATATAATTATTAAGTAATCGTTTATTTTGACTTCATACGGCTAGGACGAACTCTGTATAGTTTATCTTCATGTGTTTAGGAAGAATTTGTATAGTTTAATTTCATGTACTCGGGATGTAGGATACCATGAAATTTAAATTCCTTTTTTAGGAATTTATCCATTTAGTTTAACTTCATGTGGTTAGTATGATGGATTACCCAATGTGATGTAGGATAGGGGTTGAGCTTCTGGTTTTCCATATTTGTGTCGACGGAACTCTGGGGTTTCCATAAAAGTACGTATATCATGATTGGAGAGTTTCATGGGAATAGAATACCTCATCATATGTTATATCGGTGTCCTCTAGTGTATTTTCAAGGGTAGGATGTGTTGGGAGGAAATCAGATAGGGCTTGTCCTTTCAATGACTTCTATGTGGATCAATATGAGAGACCAGATGGGCTGCGTGGTTATAAAATCATCTAGAAGACAATTCCCACATCATGAATCATTTTTATGTGTGGTGAGGGATCCCAGTGAGTATTCCATTGTGGACGCATATAAGATAAGTGTCCTCCCTTCTATTGAAGTCATCAAAACCGGTGGGTGCAGCAGGTACTGCTTGAGATTTTCAAAGTATTTTAGGCATGAGAGGGGTGCATCCTCCTGGATTCATGTTTGAATCCTCGAGGATCATTGGGTTGGATGAGATGGTGCATAGACGTATATGGATTCAGTCCAGTAATTTATGTGTAGTTCCAAGTGAACAAATATCAACGTTGCTTTAGAAATGCAATGTATATCTCTTTCTCTTTGAGGGGCATGGAAACACTAATCAGAGTAGGATGCAGGTCTTCTCTTTTCCTAGATATATCTTCATGATATCATCTTTGATGTTGGAGATCCCTTCCTCAAATATGGTAGGGTTGTTCCTAAGATCATCCTCATCTTCCTCTAATTTTTATTCTATGGAGGCATTTTTAGATGAAGCTAGATATTTGAGGGCTTCTCTATCACTATCAGGGTGGGGGAATATATTAAAAGATACATTATCATCACTTTCTATATAAGTCATCATTGAGAGATGTTATAGATGGTTTTATGTTTCAGTGTCACTGAGGAAAGGTGGGTCTTGGACCTCTAGGATTAGATCTGCTACCTCGACCAGATTTATGGGGAGCACATATTTGATGTCGAGCATACCCCACGGATTCACATGGGTGGTCACCAATCCAATATAATATAAAACCTATATATCATCATCTTCCATTATTTTCTTACCTCAATTATTATAGAAATATAATTCAATATATGTGGATCTACAAGTCTTGAAGGGGGTGTTGTCACCATGTAGTATGAAAACTTTTCCATCAATGGGATACTTCAAATATTGATGTAATCTTGAAGGTACCACTAAGTGGCTATGGAGCCAAGGCCTTTGGAGTAGGAAATTATATAAGGTTTCTTACTGAATAAACATGAACTCAGTGTCAGATATGAGTTTCCCAAATTGGGATTTCATTTTGATATTCCCAAGAGGTCTTTTCTCACACTTCTTATACCCTTGATTGGACAGCTTTGTTGGAGATAGGTCCCCTTCACCATATACTAAATGACAGAGGGTTCAAAAAAGCATGGGAATGATCTCAGAACCATTATGAATCAGAAAACATTAAACAATAACATTATTCATATTTCTTGAAACATATAAAGGCATTAAATGTCATTAAAGGACCTCTTCCTAATCCTAGTCAGTGAATGAGATAGAGACAAGACTGAGGACATGGTCTCCACTCGATAGACCTCATCCTTAGTGACTTTTTCCTCAAAATCCTATGGGATTCATAGGTCTTAAAAAAGTTCCTCTTCGTGTTATTTTGAAATATGGAGTGCATCAATGATAGAGAACTTGGCAGGGACAAAAGCTAGATGTTTAAAAATGCAATACTTTTGTGCCAAAGGTCAGCACTTCGCAATATGGAGTTTCTCCTTGGCATGTGGTTTAGGAGCTAAGGCATTTTAGTTGGATGGGCCTAATGATTATTCATAAGTCAAGGGGATATCTGATGTCAGTAGTGAAGGTTTCACCGGCCTACCCTTTTTCTTGGATTGATCGGATTGTACCACTTATAGGTGGTCACACAAGATAATAGGATTTGGTTGAATGATGAAGGGATTTTGGGAACCTCCTTTCCTTTTTTGGACCAATTAATGTGATTTACTAATATTATCAGCTAGTTATATGTCCTTTATGGGGATATGATTGAAATATCAGGTTTGACCGTGTCTGCATTGTACCATGTATCCTCGGTTATGTAGCCTCTCGTTCCCTGGTTATGTATGGTAAATTTATATTTGGGGGAATAATTTTCATTAGAGAAGTTTTCTTCTAAGCGTATCACATTGAAAAAAACAAATATGATCTTTTCATCTGACGAGGATTCTATTTGTTGGGGTGATTACTATACTACGAGTGCCATAGGGAAGAAATATCAAAGGTTCAAAGATTATGTTAGAGAAAAATATGAATCTTTTTATTCTATTTATTCTTCCTTCATGTGATCATGTCCACCTATGAGAGGAATGTTTAATGTTACCTATTTTGGTGGTGGATCTATTGAGATTATTTACAGCTGTGATCTCAGGGTGGCATGAGCTCGATCAACTTTTTTTTGAGTCATCCAGTTGTTTAATTTAATCACACGCCTGGCTAGATAATTCTTCCAACCATCATCTTCTTCTGACTAGATAATGATTATGCATGATACCTACTCTAGAGAGTTATATTACACCACCTATCCAGAATCAGCCATGCCATTAAGGACATTTTTTAAGATGAAGCAGTCCTAGATACTATGACCTAGCCTTCTATGGTATGGAAAGTAGTTGGGACAGTTGGTGAGGTTGACCTCATCAAGCTTTCTAGGATACGGAAGCATGAGAAGGTTATTTTCCATGGCTGTCAAGAAATAGCCAGGGACTTGTTCATTTTAAAGAAGTATACTTTTTCATCCATTCTACAAAATATCAGTTGGCCCTGATTTCTCTATGATTCTGGTTGATTTTGATTATGTAGTTGTCACCAATCGATAGGAGGTGTCGGGCAGTTTGTACCCTTCCTAGGTGAATGGACAGGTACTACTACTGACTTTAGGGTAATAGCTATAGCTTCTACTCTACCTAGAATTTTCCCCTGTGCTGTGGGAGTGAGTCGTGTTTTATACCATGTTCACTGAATATCCTTCTCAAAATTTTGTGTTATTTCAGTGAACTCATAGAAACCACCTAGGTACTTCATGGATATAAGAGGCACCTGCAAATCATTCCTAATATTTTTAGCATAGAGTTATAGCAATTTCTCCTACAATAGATGGATACTAGCCAAATAGTATAAGAATTTTCATCTCACTATGAAATCAAATACCCTCTAGTTCTCGTGTTGTATGTAGTTCATTAGGTCAAAAATCACCATTTTCATAGTGTGGATCTGAACTGATAAGGGAATGGATAATGAAGGTTTTCCCATCTTGAAACATATCCTACTAATAGGATTATGTACCAGAAAAAATGTTGTCCCTCTCAGAGTCTGTATGAAACACATTAGCTTTGTTGCCTACTGTTGATCTCGGGGGGCCCATCATCAACCTACATTTGGATACAAAGAGTATGAGATATTGTTTGAGGTCTCATGAACCATCAAAGGAAGATAAGGAAGGATTTAAAAATTTTGGGGGATGTGGAGTATCATTCACCCATTCAAAATGTGGATTCCTCTTAGGTTGTATAGGTACACATTTCCCTTTTAAGGCTTATATTCAAGTAGCCAGGGACTCGATGATGTTAAGTAACTCGGAGAGAGCTACTTTCAAATTTGTCTCCCATCTATAGGGAGAGGGTAGGGCAGATGAGGTGGTATCGCCTTCATCTCCCACTGATTCTTGATTCTTCCCTGGACTGAATGATTACCCTAGAAATGGATAGGATATTGTTATAGCTGAGGGAAGTCATTGTAATTGTTAACCTCCTCATTTAGGAATATTAGCTATCTAGATCTATAACCAAATTGATTCTTAGATACTTCTCTTACTAGAGGATTGGCTATGGGAGGAAGAATATTTATTTCTACATGAACATGATGCCTAGTGGGAATATTTCCCTTGAGTAGATCCTCATTGAGTTTCTGAGGAGTTTTTATTTCACTCTCATATTGTGACAATTGTTCCTCTGATGAAGGAACTTAAGTTATTATGGGAGTTGATTTAGATTTAGTTATACCTTTACCCATTTCAATTTTCCATTATAGAGTTAGCAACATGATATTGGATAGTTCCATATCTTGGAGCCTCTTTTGGTTTCAGGTGCGTGCAGCCTCATTTGGTGCATCCAAATCACCCTCCTCTTTGGGTAGATTCTTCATATTTCGGCCCTCTTCATTTTAATATTGATCAATGTATTCTATATTTATAGTAACAACATTTATAAAGGAATATCAAGAAAAGGTTTATGTTCTATTACTTTCAACGCAACTGGTTGATTCTACTTTGTGCTCATTAAGGTAATTATTTGAACCCTTGACCAGGATGGTTCATTTCATCTTGTGACCCCGGTGGGGTATGATCACCTTTTCCATAAGTTCATCCTATCATGTCCTATGAGTAATGATATTAATATATTTTCTAGTCATGATTTTTTAACAAGCCCTAACAGTATAGGTTGTCTCAAGGTGGGAGGTATAGATGGGACGCTGATCATTTTCTCCCCAGCCTAGAGAAGATCTATTATCTTTGTGGTGATGATGATGATGAAAATTACTCTAATCCTATGAGGTGTGGGTTATTCAGGGACACAAATAGCATTGATTAGTCCTATTGTTGAGGAACCAATGACTCCAGTCGGGGACTTGATGATTCCTAAGAGGGACATGAAGAAAAAAATTCCCCCATTCCAGTGGGATGGGGGTGATCTAGAGTCACCCCTGATTCTTCCAAGACCCTATCAGGGGATGATGAAACTGGATATGTTTATTGAGGTATAAATTACTCTAGTTATGCGGTCTATGGTTTACTCACCTCTACTATGGATATGTCATGAATCCTCTCATGAATTGAAGATCTTAGAAGTGGAGGTGGTTGTAGATGTTCTCTTGGCCCATGGGGATGGGTCCGCTTCTATATGGCTATTATGGAAGCTACTATTGCAACCCATTTGATGTAGAAAACCTGTGGTCCTGTAGGATCTTGGTACAATGGAAACCCATGATGAGAACCATTCTATACAGAAATTTGTCTAAATGATCTCAGCATCGGTCTCTATGTCCAAAATGCATTCACATTGCTTTGAGGGGCCCATTTTGATTTCCTTTTGGCTATCATATCCATCTATTCATGATTTATAGGAATCATTTAAGTGGAGGAATTCTATTTTATTGACCATCTAGCATAATCATTAAATGGTCCCCTAATTTCTCCCGAGGATATGACATTACAAGATGCCGAATCTTGGGGGTTCTGTTGTTCTATGGGTGTAGAAAATTGTAACTCTCTATAATATTCTCAGCCTCAAATATGGATGCATGATGTGGATTCAGATATTAGTTTTTGATGGTCATGACTCAGTGACAGTAAGCCTATTGCAGATTTGTATTGTGATTTTTTGGTTTTGGATCCTAGTCCGTGGGGATAGATTCTAATTCAAACTGATAAAATAGTATTTTTATTTTCTGAAGGTGACACTCATATCCTAGATAAGTGATACATCAATCATTCAATCACTAATGAGTAGATCACATATTTTTTCATGGATAAGACATGAACTCAGTTTCTAGCTCATTTGGGATATCATATTTAGAAGTAGAGAGGGGCCAGAATGTGATGGGGAGATTATTCCAGCTAACTCTCTCCATATGTCAATGTCGTCCTCCTCCTCAACAGACATACAAGCCTCCATCTGGTTAGACCATAGAATATGACTACGATTGTTACCTGTTGATGGGAGTGGAGTGCTACTAAAAGTTGATGGGTAACCATATATAGTTTAACCTTATGTTTTGAGAACCTCACTATATGAAGACGTTGGAGTTTTGAACGCCTCTCTATATAAAGGTGTCTAGGAAAAGGAAGTATTTTCTTTTACATGGGAGATATCACCATGGGGAGGTTGATCGAGGTGGATTTCAGGAGTAGAGTCCATGTGATCCATCTCCACACTACCACAAGGAGTACTAGTGTGGTAACAAATGTATTTTATTATGCTTCGATTGAAGATTCAACAGACCCTTGTGGTGGTTATAAAGTGTATTTAATGGCCTGATGGACACTAGCATTGAGTATATTAGGAATATGGTCCATGTTATGCATCATGGTTGGAATATTATAACCTAAGTTTTGGGATTTTTAGGGATATGGTCCTATAATGAGAAATTTGATAGTACATGCATATAACTATCTGGTGTTGTGGGAATATGCGCCCACTTCTAATAATATGTTGGAAAATGTTGATGATTTGTCTCATTATTTACATGAATCTTATCCTTTCTAGAGGCATGTGTCATTCTCACTTGGTGATCCTTTGTCTATAGGGGAGTATAAGCCTAGTCCTGATCCTTTGGGATATGTCATTGGTCTTTCTTAGCAAGATTATGAGCCTACCCTAAGGTATGTACCTTTCTCGCTTACTGATCCCTGATTTGAACCAGAGTATGAGCCTGCTCCAAATATGAAATCCCCACCCGAATATATTGGAAGACCTATGGAATGGGATAAGGGATATGAGTCTCCTCCTATATTTCCTTGGAATAATTCTAGATCATTAGTTCCTTGGAAGAAGTAGGAATATGTTTTTGGATTCCATTATCTTCTAGAGTATGCTAGGCAGATTCACTAATAGAAATATGAGCATGTATCAAGGCTTGTTTCATTCTCACTTGGTCAACCACAGTCGGAATAGGGATATATTCCAGATCTTGGGATTTTGGAGTCTATTTCTGGACTTCTTCGACATGAATATGATCTTATCTTGAGTCTTGTTCTTATCTCACATGGTGAGCCCCATCCAGAACTGGGATATGATCTCGATTCAAGGCCTTTGGAATATTCCCCTAGAATTTTTCGATGGGCATGTTCTTCTATCCCGAGGCATGTGCTGCTCTCACTTAGTGATACCTAGTTGGAATGGGAGTATGATCCTGGTCTGATGCCTCATCCTTTATTAGAATATACAGATAATACTATTGAGAAGGATAATGAATTTTTGATTTCTCTGATACAGCCACTTTCTTGCAATGATTAGTGATTTGAATTTTCTTGGATGTAGGGATAGGATTATGCACCAATCCCTTTATCTGTAACTGTGTTATAATATTCCATTGGTGTTCTTCAACTATTACTAAAATATATTGGTATTTTAGAAACGTGTGTCTAGGTATATTAGAATGTACATTTTCCATCTCCATTATACAAAGGTAGATGTCTTCAATTGAAGTTAGAATATATGCCCACTTCTATCCTCCTATTGCCATTGGAATATGTCGATGGTTTTCATGAAAGATGATAAGGATATGCACCACCCCCAAGCCTCCTATGGGAATATTCCCACAGACTTGTTCTGAGTTAGTCGAGATATGATCCTTCTTACTAGTTCTTTATGGAATATACCAGCTTGCATCATCAATAGAAGTGGGGATATGAGCCCTCTATTGGATATCTAGTTCCTTCCACCTCTGATGAACCTTCCTTACTGCATGTGAATGGGCATCATAGGTGGAAGAGTGTCCATTGGTATCCTCAGCAGATGGCTAGTGGGTACTGGTGGGATGGTGTTGATGATGGTGGTTGACAGGTTCCCACCTCGATGGAACCTAAACCAAAAGGGATTCTTATTTGGACTCCTGATTCACCTTTATCTGATACTGAAGATGAAATTTTTCTCACTATGTGGATAAGATCTCTAATATGTTGGTTGTAGAGATAAGGGCTACCGGCTTAATAGCAGTATTTCCTGAATTATGTAGGCTCACCAATTGTCATGCTCGAAGAACCTCACTTGCAGCTTTCATGGTCGGGGTTGTACTATGTCGGCGGTACTCCCAGACTATCATTTTTTCTTCCTGATGTTGTAGTTGTTAAGAAGGTGAGATCACTTTGCAACCCATGAGGGTTACATCCACAAATGATTTATTGGATAGAATGATGGATGGTTAAGATATTGTCTTGAATCGAGATGCTAAGAGCAGTTTCTTCAATTGCACAGCCGATAAAGAACAAGGTAATCGATTATTGAAATATCGTAAGAATAATATTCTCAATTAAATATGTATGGTTAACACAATTGTTCTTTTATCCATGAATCATCCATTATACATTTTTGGACTTACAAAAAGAAGGATGTACTTATGAGAACTCTTGTTTCATAGGATCATCTATAATATCATGCTAGTTTTACTACTTTTTTTGTATAGGGTATCCAAAACAGAGTGTCCTTATAGATTTATGTTGGTCTTGTCTGTTTTATTTTCATATTTGGTACATAAAAAATGTTCTGATGGATTGTAACTGAATAATTCTGTTATTATAGAGATTCACACGGGTTAACCATTTTTATTTCATCGGGGTTTCAAGACATGGATAGGATCCACGCAATGGTTTGATTTTGGGGGATTTGTGTTGTGCACAATCAGGAACATTGGGTTACCATTTTCTCTATTACGGGAAAATCCCAATGGTTCCCTCATCTATAACAGGGTACAAACCTGCTTTCCAAAGGCAAGAAATCACCTAGGTTTTCAATCCCATTGACTCTTGGGGACTCGCATTGGTTGAGAGGATGGGAGGTTGTGCCCATCGCACCCTTTTGGGGCATTATTTCCTACTCTAAGACTCTATTATAGATTTAATATATGTTCTTGAATATCTTCCTAATCCAGATGTGGTACCAGTTACCCTAACAAAATGATCATGGGTTAATTCACTTTTATGTGAAAAGGACTGGGGGATCTTTAGTGAATCCATCTATATGTATCTAAGGTTCTCCATCATTTTTCAGTAATAGGCGGTCTCTTATGTGTTGAAGCCATAAAACAAAGTACTTCATAATGTACTACCATGTAAGGAGTCGGTTAATATTTTGAGAATGGGATTGAACCATTATGAGGCATCCTACGCATCCTGGTTTTTGTAGGAATAAAAACCCATGTAGTTCGTTGGACCTGTTTGTAACACCCCAATATTTCATAGTATGTTATCTCATTAAAGAAATTCAATAGCTTGCGCTACACACAACACTGAGTTTTAGCGCACCACAACTTACCAAACTAGATGTTCAAAAAGTGGTTATGAATACTTTTAAGTGTATTATTAATATTATATACTCTATATAATTTTAACATCCATATTATGTGTTTCCTAGACATAATATAAGAACAAATTCATTTTTTCAAATAAAAGAAGTATTTTTTAAAAAAATGAAATTTTACCGCCTTTTAATGGAGAACCCTTTTTAAAACTAATATTTTAAACTTTTATATATTCAATTTAATGAGATTAAATTCTTCTTTAGAAGCGGGACATAAAATTTTTGTTTTGATAAATTTTTGGTACTTTTCTGAAAACTTTCATATTTTGACGAATAGTGAAAAATACTATGTTTTAATTGAAAACAACTTTTTTAATCGAAATAATTTATAGTGTTAAATAATTAATTTGAATTTTTTTGAAGTATAATTAGATTATATTATTATTATTTAATATAATTTAGGTCATTAAAACTAATTTCACATTTAAATTTGACATAAACACAGGTCAATATTCTAATAGTTTTTACTTTCTGAAAACCCGTTTTTGGTTTTCACAATGGGAATTAATTTTAAATTAAAAAATAAACCTTTTATGTTTTGAATTTGGTAAAATAAACTTCATTTTTTGAATTCAGAATATCAAAATTATCTTGGGGTGAATTTTTGGTATTTTTCTAAAAACATTCAACTTTCGATGAATAGTGAAGAACACTGCGTTATTATTTAAAACCGAATTTTTAATTAAATAATTATTTATTTTATTTAAAATTATATTAAGTAAAAATAGATATATAATACCTATATAAGTTCAATGTAATTCATTGGAGTCATTTTATAATAAAATCAGATGTATAAAAGTTTATTGAACTTTTTAACCTCTTTTACCCACATTCTAGGCACGTTACCAAATTTTCATAAAAACTTAATTTTACCACTTCTGTGAGTTGAATTTAAAAATTATTAGGGAAAAAGTTGACATTAGTTAGTAAAATTTTATTCAATAAGATGAAAATAATTTTTGGTGAATAGAAAATTTTGACTCTTATTTACCATGGTTAAAAGTAAATAGGGTTATTATAGGTAAAAAGGTTATTATAATAACCCAAAAACATGTCCTAATTATATTGGATAAGTTTAATTCAACCAAAAACAACATTAGTAATAAAATATGATCCTTTAGGTCCACATGGATTGGATTAGTACATTTATTATTATTTTATTTAAAGAAGTGTTAAAAGTGTTAAATTCAATGTTTATTAACTAAACCATTTTCAATATAAGGTTATACATAAGATAAATTCGAGAATAAATATTCATTATAAAGATAAAAAATATTTTCTACATAATGGTATTTTATTTATAATTTTTATAGATTAAATAATTAAATTTATTTATGACACAATGATGATGCAGTAATTACCTTCTTAATGAAATATGAAAATAGTTTATATTATAAATATTAAAATAAATAGAATATAAAATTTCTGATGCCATCAACGAATTTTATAGGAAAATATGACATGTTAGGTTTTATTAGATAAATTTTTTCGAAGTGATAAGGTTTTTATGACTTTCACAAAAACAAAATACCAAATAGTGTCAAAATTGAAATAAATTAATTTTTTAAACAAATACAATATTATTGGTTGATATAATATTCCCAAAAATCTAATGTTTGTCCAAAGAGCTTAAATAATATTATATATTTCATTAATGAACCACTTGATGTTCTCTTGGAAGTTTAGAGTAGGTTTATTAACCATATAGAGTAAAAATACAATAAGACACGGTAAAAGTTAAACTATTTAACTATGAGTTAAATGAAAAATATAAGGTCAAAATGATATCCTAAACTTGTATAAAACCTATAGGTTGAAAGGATTTCAACCCATAACCACCTAAGGCTTGAACGAAATTCATTTGGAGCCATTATAAACCGAATATGATTGTATAATTAATTAATATTTTAATCTTTTCCTAAAGTGACCCTCACCCCTCTTATAAAAGGGTGCTTCCCCTTCTCTCAAAATCACACCTCCAAAACCATTTGGCTCGGACAAACCCTTCCCAAATATCCTTCAAAATTCCTTAATATCATCCTAAATTCCTTACTTTTATCATAAATCCAACCTATGGAGCCCTTTTGATCAACTCAAAAGGAAACACCAGAAGAAGAGGTAATAATTTTACCGCCCTTTATCAAGTTCTTTTCTTCTTCCACTTCCTATGTATTGGTTGTTTCTATACCAAAATAATAACTCCAGTACAAAATTATATAGTGAATTTTTTATAAATATGGTACATCCATATTATTTATTATATCCATCCTATAAATGACAAAGTCAACATACGTGTGTGCGTACGACTTACCGTCTCCACGTCGTGGTGTAGTTTGTTATTCAGACACTTCATTATTTGGATGGGTATAAAAATGAATGTAAATAATGTAAATAATAAATATAAAATGTTAGTGATTATTTATATATGATATATCATCCAATTACATATGATTTCACCATCAATATAATTATATTATCGCTCATGCGTATGTATGGATTACTGTCTCCATGATGCGATGAGATTCATTCCAACGTTCACCATTCAATGATGATTATAAAAATATATATTATTAATAAGTATGTAATATATGGAATAATAATGATACTGGAGATATATATATATATATATATATATATATACTTACATATATCTTATTCACTTACTTCCGTTTAATACGATATGAAAACGGAAACAGTGTTTATGAATATGTACGGCCTACCGTCTCCATAAACGGTGCCTTCCGTTTCACATATATATATATTATAAATATATATATTATAAATATATATGACATCTAAATCAAGGTTTATATACTGGAATTATTTATATACTGATCTAAATTATACGATCAATAATAACAAGTTAAAACACAAACGATAAAGAAAGCAATTATTACCCAAAATGATAATTTAACATGGAAATCATTATTAAAACGGTATTATAAAGTCATAAATGGATCATTTATGATATAATAAATATTAATATGGTTCTGTTATATTTTAATAACTTTCTATGGTCATTGTATTAGAGGTTAAACGTACTCTCTACCAATGTAAAGTGAAAGGTAAGGGTTAATTTCACAATCTCTTTATTATCCAAGGTTTTTTTTACATAAGTATCTACTGGGACATATTTATTATCCATTTCCATGTTTCATAAAAGAGTTTTCAAAGGGATTTTTTAAGGGAAGTTTTACTAAAACATAATTTTAAATGTTTTAAATATTTATTCTTCCAAATCATTCTCATTAATGTCCATGTTTTCAAAATGGTTTTAAGGATTTATTTATATGGACATGAATGTGTTAAAATTTTAATTCCTTTCAAATGTTTCAAAGTGTTATGGGACACTTTGATTCAAAACTATCTTTTAAATGGCATCCTTTATATGACTTTTAAATGATTTCATGAAAAAGGGATATTTTGCTAAAATATTTTTACTGATCATATTAAACTATGTCAACATATTTTACTTGATATTATTCTTGATAGAGGTTGATTTATTATGATACAAATCTGCCATATTGTATTGAAGGCTTTGAGATATTTTTTACTGTGGATATGTTATTTTTATACCATTCATGGTTTATGGATATTGTGTTGACATTTTGTATGCTAGTTTTAATACTACTATTTATGTTATGTTTAAACCTTTTCATATGAGGAATGCATTGGACTTAGTAAGAGATGGGTGGAGCCCTCTATAGCTTCGCGATGCATCGGTAGGTCTCAAGAGACAAACTAGTGTCTTGGAACAAGGCCATGACAAAATCTTATTTTTAGTCTTGGCATGAGGCCTTGACTATGTGGTTATGAAGTCTGGCATTATTCATTCCATCATTATGAAATTATCTGTTGATATTACATGTGATTATTCGGCTAGTATAATATCAATGTGAATAAGTAAATAGAATTATTTGATTTATCATTTCCATATTATGATTAAGTTTAAGTTCAAAAGGCTTTTGTTTTAATTTTATACATTTCCATAAATGTTTATTATTATTTATGAAAGTTTATGCTATATTTTTGTCCTTACTGAGCATTTGAGCTCACCACTTTCTATGTTTTATTTTTCCTAAGATGTAAAGAAGTATATTATTACTGACCTGAAGGGATAATCTAAGGGGTATTAATGTGGTCAATGGAGAAAATTTTGTTGTTTTTTTCATTTTATAATGTAATGTAACGTTCATATATGTAATCTATTTTCTAATACTACTAAATTGATCAGTCCTTCAGGACTTGATTCCTTGTAATCATGCCAATGTTTTGTTATAAAGCACAGACTCTAGGTAACTAGGGTCGGGGTGTTACAATTGGTATTAGAGGAAGTTTATCAACAACCATGGAAATATATTTAGATAAAATTTGATTAGAGAACATTACCCTAAGATAGATTTTGAGGATTATTATAGAATAACTTCCTAGAATTTTGGTAATGTAGAGATTTTGTGTATTTTCCAACCAATACATCCTAGTCTGTATATGAGAAGGTAGAGGCAACTCTCACATATATGTACCTAGGAGTGAAAACTCCGACAAGGAGTTTATGTCTTGACTCGGGGTATCCTGGTACACAATAACGGGCCATGGTGCACTCTTCGTTATGACATTCCCAAGGGATATGCTTAGGATAATTCACATTTTCATTACAAGCCATTATGAAGGATTTATGAGTAAATACTTCCTCCATGAAAACATTTTATGATTACAGATTATATGAATAATCTTTTCAATTTAAATTAGGTATTTTACAAGTTTGGAATTATGCATTGTGATTCATAAACTATCCTAGTGTATTCCATTGTTTAGAAATGGCACCTAGTAGAAGGAATGAGAATTCCATCAATACAGTGTGGCCAGGGCAGCTCATCCCGGCAATAGGAGGCTTGGCCGGAAGGGTAGAGACCATGGGGGTGGATTGGCTGGGGTGTCGTGAGGGGGTGCAGCTGGTTCGGCCAGAGGCGGCGTAGAACGCCGTAGGGGAGGTGTGGGTCACAGAGTTCATGGGTGGCGCGGCCATTTCCTACATTGCCTGTGTCTCCATTCTCACCTTCGTCCATTTCAAAGAACACTGCAAAAGATAAGGGAGGAGGGGTAAGGCCATGTTGGTTTGGTCCGCACCCTTTACATTTAGGGTTGTAGCATTTGGCTCACAAGAACAAAGCACAACAAACCTTCCCATAATGATTAATCCCAAAACCCGAAAATGGTAAACATATGCGGATCAACTAGTTATAATTTAATATGCATTCTTTGTTTTAGAAGGAAATAATCAAGGGAAAAATATCATGTTCCAATAAAATCCCTACCTTGTTCGTTGTTTTTCAACAGATTCGTGGGGAAGATGACAGATTTTTCTTCATTCGTCACATCTACCACACACCTCCAATCCTGAGGTCGTGCATCGGTTCGTTGACAACGATGAGTAGGGAAGTTCGGTCGTCGAAGATGTCCCAAATCGGTGGCCTCCACAATGTGCTTCCAAAGAAGAAGTCTCAAATGCTCCTCGCTAGCTTTCTTCATGGAGGAAGTGTTCTTCGTTGGAGAAGTTTTCTCCCAAGAGCACCTCCTCTCCCCAATTCCACCCAAGTGAATTCATAGCCTAAATAATAGATTGAAATATCTATTAAGTCGTTGGAATAAAATTCAAAAAGGTTTCAAAATAATTAATTGATGTGTTAGCTCAATTAATTAATGGGGGGTATTTGGAACAATTGAAATGGTGTGTTGGCACAATTAAAGTCGTTGAGGTGGTCAAGAGGATCTCCCTCTTTTATGAGGGGATTTGAGAGTTTCTCTCAAATAAATGGGGGGTTTAGTCTAGGGTGGTCCCCGCCACCATAACCTTTCATGGGAGGTTAGGTTCGGGTTGGCCCACCATCATAACCTCTCATGGGAGGTTAAGGTTGGGTGGTCCCCACACTTCAACTCCCACATGGGTGGTTATAATAAAATAAAAAAAATTATGAGATTATTTTATTTTATTATTACCATGTAAAACCCAAAAACAAACATCCACCCTCTACCAACTACCATCTAGGTGAATGTATTTGTTTCCGACGCTTCTGCCGGGGCGCACGCGCATCCGTCCGTCCGCGGAGGAGGACGCGCGGCTTTGTTGCCCCGCATTCCCGCTTTCCAAAGGTGGGCGGCATTCATTCCTTGTTCAAGTACATCTGCTCCTTGATCGAAATGGGATGATGGGATGTCGGTTCTTCCCTCCGTGGATTCCTCCTTGGAGCTCATTACCTAGTCCGGGTCTCCCTCATAGATTTAATACGTAGTTCGTGAAACTCTTCCCAGCGCCATTTTTCCATGGATGCCGGTTAATTACACTGCTTCTGTCGGGACATTCCAAAGGGTCCGGTCAGGGTAGCAACCTTCAGTCATGGGAGTAGTCACGTTGAGGCATCAGTAGCGTGTCTGGATGCTGGGGCGCCTGGCATGTCTATCTGTTGTCCCTGGTCACAGGGCTTCTCGAGGGCGTGGAAGCCCGAGGCATCCCACATCGAACGCGGGGAATTATATGCTATAGGCACATATCTGAGGTTTTCCTCAGCTTCCCGTGTTTAACACAGGGTATGCCGCGAGTTTAATGTCCAGCGGGGACGGGTCAGCCCGATCAGAGCATTAGCTAGGATAGATCGGATTGAGGGATTTCTCTTGAAGGGATACCGATACCGGGGCCAGCCCATAGGTGGTTGTGAAGGGTGTAACGACATGGTCTCACCGGGATATGACGGTCCGGGTGAGGATCGGGGTGGATAGTAGATGAATGGAATAGAGGGGAGTGAAATGGGACTATCGCATGGGGTGACGGTGGAGTTGGGCTTGAGCCTTGAAGAGGCTTCCTACGTATCCCTGTGGCAGGTAATCAAAGTCCCCGTAGTTTGGGACAGTGCTGGTAAACCGGCATGAGGGTGGACCTTGGTCCAATGGGCTTTGTCGGCGAACCGACGTGAATGTAGACCTTGGTCCGATGAGAGATGGGCTTGAACCCCAGGGAGGCTTCCTACGTACCATGCCTTGACATGGATCAAAGACCACGTAGTTCAAAGGATTGATGGAATACAGTTTAACGTCATGTGGGACGGTAGTGAACCCTGGCGTGAATAAACGACGGGTGGTGGGTGTCAGCAAACCGACGTAAATGAGGGACCTTGGTCCGATGGGAGATGGGAGTTTGGCACACCGACAAGGAGACGGTTTGGGCCAATGATCATTGGGCTTGAACCTCGAGAATGTTTCCTACATACCATGCCTTGACATGGATCAAAGACCACATATTTCAGGTGGAATACAGTTTAACGTCATACGGGACGGGGGTGAACCGACGTGAATGAGGTTGGAACGACCAGATGGTGGGTTTAAATCTCGTAGAGGCTTCCTACGTACCATGCCTTGACATGGATCGAAGACCTCGTAGTTCAGGTTAGTCACAACGGCTTTCCGTCGAACTAGAATTGCAGTTTAACGTCGTTCTGGACGTAGGTAGAACTCGACGTGAATTGGATGATGGGTGGGCTTGAACCTTGTGGAGGCTTCCTACGTACCACGCCTTTACATGGATCAAAGACCTCGTAGTTCAAATGGGGCTTTGTCGGCGAACCGACGTGAAGGTGGACCTTGGTCCGCTTATGGTGGGCTTGAACCTTGGGAAGGTTTCCTACGTACCATGCCTTGACATGGATCAAAGTCCTCGTAGTTCACTAGGGAATGGGTGTGCAGTTTAATGTCATGCAGGACAAGGAGACATACAGTTTAACGTCATGTTGGACGGGAGTGTGCAGTTTAATGTCATGCAGGACGTGGGTGTGACCCGACGTGAAAGTAGACCCGTGAGTCCACTAGTGGTGGGCTTGAACCTTGGAAAATTTTCCTACGTACCATGCCTTGACATGGATCAAAGTCCTCGTAGTTCAAATGGGATGAGTCGCAACGGCTTTCCATTGGACCGGAATGCATTTTAACGTCGTGCTAGACGGGAATGGGACTTGGCGTGAAATGACGGGTGGGCTTGAACCTCAGGGAGGCATCCTACGTACCATGCCTTGGCATGGATCAAAGTCCTCGTACTTCGCTATGGAATGGGGTCAGGGTCGGTGCTCACTCTAAGACCACGTGAGTCATGCTCGGTGTGAGAAACAAGAGGTTGCAAGGACCCGACGATCACGTCGCGAAGGATGCATCCGTGAGAAGCGAAGATGGGCTTACGCGTTAGGCGGCCCATGGTGCTGGGACTTACTCTAGGATGGAGGCCCATGGTGCGACAAAGCGCGAGAAAGATGGACCTTGGTCCAATGATGGGAGATACCTCCTCCCATATCATGCCCTCCACTGACCTTGGTGGTGGGGAAGTACGGAGATGCAGAGGTGCAGCCATCCATTGGGAAGCTAGGGTCGCCCTTCTCCTACGAACATATGCCACTCCGATAAGGAGGATCTCATTCCATGTGAGGAAGAATTCCATTCCCGTGGAGACGAGTGGTGTAAAGAATGTTCGAGCTGGGGGGACCCTTCGTGAGGGAGATGAGGTTGGGTCACAGTTTAACGTCATGTGTTGAGGACGTGGTGCTTGGCAGTTTAACGTCCTGCAGCTCGGATGAGGTGGGTTCACTCCACACCCCTAGGACTTACATAACTGGTACCCTCTGGTCCTTGGGGAGGGGAAGGTACCAGTAAGGCCATTGTTAAGGGGGTTGTGGAATGAACCATCAAAGGTTCCATGTTAGCATGGCTATGCGAAGAAGCAATATCCGTTAGCGTGCCTATGCGAAGAAGCATTAGGCGAAGCAACGCTACGGGTGGAATTGTCCATGGGACTTTGAAATCACATCGTGCAAACCTGGAGGGTCGCACGGGAAGAGGAATCGCTAATCAAAGGAGTGTGCTTCGCGAAGTGGAGTGCCTTGTCCTTAGCATGGGACATGGGTGTGAATGGGAGGTGCTTCGCGAAGTGGAACAGAGCACTGCCTCGCGAAGGAGGGGTGCCTCGCGAAGCACGGTCCTACAAAGCAGTGTGCTTCGCGATGTGGAGTGATCCTGCCTTATCATAGGGATCACTCGTATGGGTTGGGTGTTTCGTGAAGCACAAGTGTTCTGTGGCTGCCCGGGTTCCCTTGGGAATCCCCTTCCTTCGCGAATGCCCTAGAGCTTCGCGAAGGGCCTCCCTCTCGGAAGAGGGGCTCAAAACGAGACAAAGAAGAGTTGTCTCGCGAAGTAGGAATACCTCGCGGAGCTCATGATTCCCGGGGCAAAGAGTGATTCGCGATTCTGGAGAGGAGAAGCCGAAAGGTCGGATTGTCCGTCCGGGGAACTCAGGGGGAGGTCGGTATTTATAGGGAAGGGGCGCCGCAAAGCATAACTCATGCGCCGCCTCCGGTGCTTCGCGGCGCGCTCACGAACGTCAAAGGCGTTCGCGGAGCATCACCGCCTCGGGAGCTTCGCGGTGGCTCGCGAACGTCAAAGGCATTCGCGGAGAATCACCGCCTCTAGAGCTTCGCAGCGGCTCGCGAACGTCAAATGCGTTCGTGAAGAGTCACCGCCTCTGGAACTTCGCGAGGCCGCGAGGGTCGGAGCGCTTTGCGACGGGGCTTCGCGTGAATGCTTCGCGTCGGGGCTTCGCGAGGCAGCGCGCCTGCATTCCTTTTTGCTCCTTTCTTTCAGGACATATTTTAGCGCCAACAAATTCCCCCCTCATACTTGGAGCCGTGGAGGGCAAGGGTCAAAGTCTGAGGGAAAATCGCCAAAATTGTTGGAGGTTCGCGATGTCGCTCCGCGAAGGGGGCCCGCGATGCTGACTGGGGTCGTGGATCATGCGCCGCGATGCTCCGCGCGGGGGACGCGCCGCGATGCTCCAGGGTTGCCGCCTATAAATAGGGGGGTCGACCTCTTTTGTCTTCACGTGCCTTCTTTGTCTTTTTGTGCTCTCGACTTCGCGAAGCTCCGCGTACTCCGTGACAGCCCTCCGTGAATCGAGCTTTGCGGCGAACCGCGGGTCTCCGACTCCGCGTCTGCGCCAAGCGAACATCTACTTATCGGCCTTGGCCGGGCTTCACGACTTTCTCCCGCGACCGATCTTCGCGATTCAGCTTCGTGATTCAGCTTCGTGATTGATCTTCGTGATCCAGCTGAAAAAATTCTTTTCTGAGGGCCAGAGATAAAAATGGCCCATCAAGAGGCTGTATTGGGGGTATTGGCGGATGCTGCTCGTCGGGATGAGATGGCCAACCGTCCAGGCCTGGGGGAGATGGTTCGAAGCCACTCGGACCATACTTCTTCGACAGAGCTGCTATCAGAGGGTCAGAAGGACTATCCTCAATGCAAGAAACCGCCACTGTACGGCTTCGGGCTGAGGGATGACGTCTTTATCCCTGAGGCGAGTAGGGATGAGCCAGCTTGCTGGTTCAGGAGAATACCATGCCAACACCAATGGTTCAGGGCGGCCGATGGTCACGCAGAAGATAAATTCACACCCGTCACTGCTGACTATCTCTACAACCATGTGAACGACATTGACGGCAGTCCACTGCAACCGGAGACGTCCCCTCCTCTCTACAGCACCATACTGAAGGCGGCTTTGCAGGATTCGAAGAAAAGATGGTCCGATGAGTGGGACCTGCGCCAGGGCGGCAACTTTACCGATGACTGGGCCTGGGCCTACTGGGTAGGCACCTCATGCGAGGAGTTCGGGGCTGAGCTGAGGAGAGTGGGGTTCTATGAGGCGGCGTGGGCCTCCCAATTCCACATTTACCAACCAAAGCAACTGATGCCGGAATTGCTGAGCAGATGGTCGTCCAGGACCAACACTTTCCACCTGCATCATGGGGAGGTGGGCATCATCCTGTGGGATATCCACCAGATTTCGGGGGTCCCGATCTTGGGGGCCATGTATGACGAATTCCTCCCCATGATCAGTGCATGGGAGGATACGGAGCAAATGCCGCGACTGGCGTCGGCGCTGATGGCACTTGTCCCTAGAGAGGACAAGGAGGCAGTGAGGGATGTCCATTTTATGAGATGTTTCAAGCGCTTCCGGAACTTCCCAGAGAATCGAGAGTTCCCTCCGAGGCCTTGAACTTGTCCGAGAGCGGCCCAACGGGGCAAGAAGCACTCGTACTGGCGGGTCTTGGAGGACAGCCAATGGAAGACTTGGGGTTTCAGTGGCAGCACTGAACAACAGCTGATAGTCAGGCTGGCGGCGTTCATCGCGGCTCTCATCTGTGGTTGGATCCTACCGGTGAGAGATACAATCATGGGGTGCGGCCCAGCTCGTTTATCATGGCGTCGATGTTGGCCATGGGGAAACAGATCAATCTGGGGATCCCGATGCTCACCAAATTGTACAGAATGGTGCAGCATGTTAGCGAGGTCAAGAAGCCGCCAAGGATATGCGGGCCCTTCCACCTCCTGTATGGGTGGATGGCAGCGCACATCAGAGGGATTTACGAGTATCCAAACCCCATTTCGCCGCCGGGATAGAACTTCCGCCCCTCCATCCTGAACGCGGTCAGGAGCTTCCCGTTCAAACTAGCTGTTCTGATGGTACTGAATTGGGTGTGGAGGGTGGACGAGTTTATTTTCCACCCCTTCCCCTTTCCAACGGGGATACTTACTGATGACGGGCGGGGAACAGAAGAACATCGGGCTTACCTCCTGGCCTTCCGAGGCAGAGTTTTGGTTGCACGGATAGATCGTGAGCCACTCTACGAACCGTACACCCTGCATCGGTTTGTGAGGCAGTTCCGGTGCCTCCAGCGGTTGACCCCGCAGGTCTACTGGGAGGTGCGTCACGAGGAGCACACGTGCGTGATGAGGCTGTTGTGGCTCATGTTCACATGGGAAGATGGAAAGATTCGGATTTCCTTGCCTCCATCCACCGCTGCTTTCGGATTGGTGAAGGAGTACGCTATCAGTTGGGAGGCTGCATACCCAGGGGAGATGCTGATGCAACCAACTATCCAGGTCAGTGACGGTGGGCCTCCTCTATCTCGAGGTCGGGGTCGGAGGGCAGCCAGAGCCACTCACGGTAGCGGGGCTGTCATGGCGGCGGGACCCGCACCGGCCGAGGATATGGCAGCAGCGGTGGATCCGGTGATTCCGGAAGAGCAGGGTCATCCGGAGGGGCGGCCACCGAGGGGATTTCGCAGGATATCCACTCAGGATACAGGGAAGCACCTACGTCACATTGACATGGCAGAGAATGCCGTCTTCCCAGAAGCCTGGGACATTTGGGATGTCAACCAGAAATTCCTCAGTCCACCCGAGATGTGGGCCCACCTGAATCACCTAGGGATGGAATTACCAGGTATAGGCCCAGTTCGGGCTGGATTCATGGCGTCTCCGGCGGAGGTAGAACAATACCTGGAAGAGCTGGAGGATTACGTCCACTCCAGTGTTGTCCCTCGCCCAATGACAGACCAGGTGAGGGTACTGTTGAATCAGACGGTCCCTCCACAGTTATCGGCTGCCGATCTGAGGGAGCGCTTCCCCTTTCCAGAGGAATCAGAGGACTCCTCTCGGGAGGATGAGGTTGGAGGAGGGAGCCCGTTGGAGGAGGGTGAGGTCGGAGACCAAGGCTCAGAATCCGACGACTTTGCGGAGGCTCTCGAGTTAGCACTCCGAACTTCTCTCCTTACGATCCGTTATTGGGTCACTATGGACTTCCCACCAATGTTTGAGCCATGCAGGAGGAACTTGTCCGCAGGCCTCCTTCTCGCTCCTTGGCGGGTGATGATGCGAGACCTTCAGAACCCGTGCCTATGGCTGCGTCCAGCTCCGCATCTGGTGGGACCAGGGCGCCCGAGGTGGCTCTTTCGGAATCTTCAGACCTTCCAACAGTATACGGAGGGCCTCATCCCGGGGTCCCATCAGCACCAGCTCAAGAGCAGGGCCAGGAGGTCGATCTCCGTAAGTCTCCCCTATCGGTCTCCTCGTTGTCACATGTAGGCCATGCCAACTAATGTTTATGTCCCTCTCTGTCATACAGTTCTTCGACTGGCGTGGGCTGCTGCAGCAAGACTGGTCGGGACGTCTGGTGGCGTCCCTCCTTGGGTCATGCCGGTGATGGTGGCGATTGTCCCCCCATCTCCTCAAGTTGCGACGCACACCATCACTGGAGGGACCATTAGCGGGGCCGTACCCAAAGTCATTGAGGTGGACTCCGAGGAAGAAGATCAACCGGTCGGTCCTCGTCCTGTCGCGCCTGCTTCGGCGTCAGGTGTCGTACCAGATTCAACACCAGATGTGGATCCTGCTGAGGATTTCTTGTGGGATTATCCCGCGTACGAGCCTGCCAATCGCGCGGACTGGGATGAGACGGCCTCCGACGAGGAAGACAGCAGCATAGTCCACCGTCGGTCGTGGAAGCTGATCACACGCTTTATCAAGGACACTCCCCAAGCGCAATGGTTGGCCGAAATGGGTAGACTCCGCTCGAGGTTGCGTGAAATGTGTGCTGGGGGAGTGGATGCCCAACGTCCTCACGTACTCATCCGAGATCTTATGGCTGAGAAGATCCGGGAGCATGATCGGGCGCTCAGCGTGGGCTGGCAGCGGAGGAAGGCGACCAGCATCAAGAAGCTTCAGGACGCTGAAGGCGAGGTCCAACAAATGCAGACCCGGGCAGACTAGCATTCAGCCTGTCTTGATGCATAATCTGAGCTGGTCTCACGACTGAAGGCCCAGCTGGCAGACGCAGAAGGGCAGATGAGACATACCTCTGAAGAGATGGCTGCCGTCCAAGCGGGCATGGAGAGGGCCAAAGCCAGGACTGACGAACTGCGCCCCGCCGCTGCTGAGGAGGAGCGAGAGCTGATTCAGCGGTAGCAAGCCTTGGATGCCACAAGTCAACGGGTGGCGGAGCTGCAACGCTCTTTTGATGGGGTCAACCCGTCCATGGGGGGAGTCAACCCCCGGTTATTGTAACAAACCCAAAAACCTTTTATTGGTTGTGCTTTAATTTTTTCCTTTCTTTTCAATTCCATAGAATGCACGATTTCCACTGTTGAATTGCCTTGTTACATCCCCCCTGTCATCCCTCCGAACATGGGAGTGGGAATCATGCTCCGAGCATCCGGGATCCGGATTACCAGTCCGGATTTCTGAAAGACAAGAGAGGCTTGAACGAAGAAGGAACTTTCAGGATAGCCAAATTACTGTTTTTTCAGCGTGCTCTAATGCACGAATGGGGCAACACCAGGGGCACTGAAATCGGTCCAAACAGATGAAAATGGGGAGTGTGAATCACGATACCCAAGATTCGGAATGCTATGGGGATGGCGTGACAATAAGGGGCAACCGTTAACCTCGGAGGAGAAGCAGTATCCTTACTGCGTTAGCCTGTAATGGGGACAACAAGCGAGGGTCGACCGTTGACCACGTTCGAAACACGGGACCATGTCACAAATGTGGGTGATCAATCCTTTGGGACGTTGGCCCAGGATAGTCGGTGGACCATAGGTCAGACATCCATAATGTTAGGGGGTCCTTCCAGGCATGACCCGTCTTCCGGAACATTGGCCCCGGATGGTAGGTGAGCCGATACGGCAATAGACCAGGCCGTTAGGGGGTTCCTTCAGACATGAAAAGGGGACAAGGGTCCGAATAAGGGGCACGCAAAGCGTGGAATATGGAGTGATGGTTTGTCCGAACAGAATCCAACACTTAGGTAGTTACACCACCGTGGTGGGAGCACACCAGATGGGCGCATCGGTCTGATCATGGATCAGTCCTTCTTTGGGACAGGACCTCTTTGGCGAGGGGATCTGTCACTTCCCAATGAGATCTTGGGGCATCCTGAACTTGTTCTGGGTAGAACCGCAGTTTAGTGTCATGCGTTAAGGACACAACAGACCCCTGTAATGTCATTCGATAGGACGTGGAGCAAGAGAAAAGATACCAGAGAGCATGTGGCATGGTATATATGAAATCGATATGATTGAGGACTTGGAGTCCAAATCATACCACTTACCCCTGGAGGAAACTCTTCAGATCGAGGGACCAAGAGTGAGGATTAGGCTGGGCCCGAAGCAGAGTGGTCGAGCGTTCCTACGTACCCCATGAGGATGGGAATCAAGCCACGCGTAGTTCTTGAAGCGTAGTTTAACGTCATGTGGGACGATGAGAAGCCTGGCAGTGTTGGTACACATCCTTCCAAAACTACTAAGCCCACGTGAGTCATGCTTGGTGTGGGAAACAAGCAGTAGTGGTGGGAATTTCCCGACACAGAAAGGGGCAGGTTAGGGAAAAGGGACACTCGGTGTATACCGGCCCAGTGACACTAACACGATCATTTAGCGCACCTAGATGCGCGAAGAGGAAGAGCCGAGTATGATGGAATTCCACTTGAACATAAGGAAGTGGAAATGTGTGAATCATAGCGCTCGCGATTCAGACCACGATGATGGCGACGTGACGATGGAGGATAACTGCTGACCATGTTCGCAGCACAGCATCCTGTCGCATTGGCCTAGAATGGGGACAGACAAATGAGAGTTGACCATTGACCATGTTCGAAACACGGGACCATGTCGCAAATGCTGTCAAATATCCGTAGGGATGTTGTCCCGAAACGATTGGAGGGCACTTAGGTCCAGCATTCATGGAGAGCCCTTAAGCCTAGTATCCATGTCGTCCGAGGGTCCTTTTGGATGTGGAAGAGGATGAGGATCCAAATAGCGAGCTCACGAAGCATGGTCATGGGATGAGGGGAATGTCCCCATGAAAATCCCACACTTCGGACTCTTTGTCGAAACACATCTAAACACGGCAACGAGACGTATTGGATAGGGGGAGCAGATTCCTTTCCCATGGGGAGATCTTAGTTTAGGGTCGTAGAACTCGGACCATGGATGGGTAAGGGGATTAGGGGATACATGGAAAGGTGGTTACAAAACCTGACGTGAATGAGGACCTAAGCCCAACTTACCATGCATTCTCTGGGGAAGTGCTCGAGTCGTGGGACCGAACACGAAGGCTAGGCTGGGCCCGCGGGAAAGTCTCCGGGCGCTCCTACGTATCTCATAAGGATGAGAATCAAGCCATACGTAGTTCTGGAGGGCGGCACGGTAAGGTTCCAGTACCATGGGAAAAGGGAAGTGTGGGCATGGCCCTTGCACTAAAAGAAGCGGAATTTGATAAATCTTGTTTGTCCTTTAAGGTGGATGGTTTTTTTTGTGAAGCGACAGACCCAGAATAGTATGTCGTGATGTTGCCACAAGGATCAAGCCGGGATGGGCGTTGACAAATGGCATGGCACGTGACCAATACCCAATGTGATGTCCTCTACAACGAGGTCACCACAATGCAGTGTCATTTTTCGTCGTGCAGCCAGGACGATAACGTCACAGTTTAAGGTCTTATGATAGTACCACGAACCACGGGAGCCCTGAAGGACGCCATATTGTAGCTTTATCTCCCTCACATGCAAAGGTGCACTAAGGGATAGCGCCAAAAGTGTCGAGATTCTACCTGGACATGAGGAGGTGGAAGATGATGTGAATCATGCAACCAACATTTGAGGACCGAAGGGGATAGCGTGACGACAGAAGATTACTAATGACCATGTTCGCAACATAGCATCCTGTCGCGTTAGCCTGAAATGGGGACAAACAAATGAGCATCGACCGCTGACCATATTCGCAATGCGGAATTCTATCGATTTGTTCTCTGAAACCCTTGGGGGCATTGGCCCGTAACGGTAGGAGAGCCCTTGGGCATAGTATCCAGGCCGTTATTGGGGGTCCCACCGGGTGTGAAAGGTTATGAAAGCCCGAATGGAGGGGAACACGAAGCTTGATAAGTGGAAGGAACTTGATCAAGTTGAATCTGACATTCTTGGCCCTAGACCAGAGTACTATTAACACATGGGTGAACCACCGCGAGGGGTCAAGAGACTCAACTTGAGGGTAACCAAGAGATGGGGGCTATACCCAAAGCCTTGACATTCAGGTGGTCCTACGTATCCCATGAGGATGGGAATCAAGCCACACGTAATTCTGAAGGGTGCATTTTAATGTCATGCGGGACAAGGAATAGGAGGACTGAACCTCAGAATGGGGGCGTGCGTGGTGTAGCTATTGCAAACCCAACATGAATGAGTACATAATCCCACACCACACCATATAATCCTATCATGAAGGAAGGGTAGTCCAAGGGGCCATGATGGGATGAAGATTCCCGAGGGATGGGGCTGGACCCGAAGCCTAGACGTTCATGTGGTCCTACATATCCCATAAGGATGGGAATCAAGCCACACATAGTTCTCTAGATGTAGTTTAACGTCATACTGGACGAGAAGAGGAGTAATATACCCCTAAACAAGGGAGGTGTACAGTACGGCGAAGAAACTGTCGTGAATGAGGACATATTCCTACACCACACTATACAATCCTATAAGGGAGGACCTGGGTCGTGGCCCGAAAAGGCCAAGGGGCCTAATGGTTAGGCACTGGTCAGGAAGGCCTGACCTAATTGCATTTTAACGTCTTGCAATGAGGACGAGGGTCGGGGACCCGAGAAGGCCAAGGGGCCTGAGGCTGGGCCTCGTAAAGGAGGGCGTACGGCATGGTACATGATCCCGATGTGAATGAGGACATAGTCCCACACCACACCGTACTCCCCGGGTGAAGGATTGGGCAGAGGGGCCCGAGAAGGCCAAGGGGCCTATTGTCAGGCGTCATTCAGGAAGGCCTAACTGGGTTGCAGTTTAACGTCTCACAGTAAGGACGGGGGGCCATGGGCCCGAGGAGGCCAAGGGGCCTGAGGATGGGCCTCGTAAGGGAGGGAGTACGGCATGTTACATGATCCCGACATGAATGAGGACATAGTCCTACACCACAACGTATACCCCTATGGGGAATCAGGGCCGTGGGCCCGATTGCAAGCACCGCGTCGGGGGAAGTTTGTCACCTCGGGATGGGGCAGAATGAATCACTACACTCAATGGCTGGGACATCTCGGGGTGGACCCGAAGATCCAGGACACTGTTGACCATGTTCGAAACACAGGGTTCCTATGGTAACCTAATATGGGATCAACAAGTGAGCGTCGACCACTGACCAAATTCGCAACGCGGGACTTGTATCGGCCTGTTGCTTGAAAACCCTCGGGGGCGTTGGCCCATAACGGTAGGAGAGCCCTTGGACGTTGTATCCAGGCCATTCTTGGGGGTCCCTCTGGGTGTGAAAGACGATGGAATCCCAGTCAAGGAGTGGATGAAACATAGTTGTATCCATCCATGAAAGAGGCAAACATCTCCAGGGGGATGTGCAATCGGGTCAAGGCTTGCTCGATGTGAATTGGGGAAAAAGTGTGCGCCCTGCCATATCTTAACCGGAGGGGAAGATCTTCGATTTTGGGCTGGGCCAACGGACGAAATTCCCTGGCGTTCCTACGTATCCCATGATGATGAGAATCAAGCCATACATAGTTCTTGAAGGCCATGCAGTTTAGCGTCGTGCAGTGAGGACGTGGGAGGATAGAAGAACGGGAGTGGGTACATGGTGTGACCCTTACAATCCTTGTGCAAGCGGGGTTGTATGAATGGGGCTAAAAAAATCTACTCCTGCTGCACAAAGATTCTCCAAGGAAACTACCCCCAGGGGGGATAGTGGAAGAGAAATGCTTGGGGCTGGGCTCAAAACGAGGCGTCCGAGCGTTCCTACGTATCCCATGAAAATGGGAATCAATCCACACGTAGTTCTTGACATGCAGTTTAACGTCATGCGGGACGAGGGGAATCTCATTCGGGGATGTGTACGGTGCGGTAAGTAATCCGATGTGAATGAGGACGTAGTCCTAAACCACACCGTATGATCCCGTAAGAGGGTAAGTCGGGGAAAAACGAGGGGGCCTGGGGCCAGACCGCGGTCAGGGAGACCTGAACAGCTTGTGGTTTAATGTCTCGTGGTGAAGACGGGGGCCAGGGGCCCAAGGAGGCCAAGGGGCCTGAGGCTGAGCCTTGGCCAGGAAGGCCTGACTGGCTTCCAGTTTAACATCGTGCAGTAAGGACGGGGATGCAGTTTAAGGTCGTTCGGGACCATGTCGCAGTTTAGGGTCGTGCAGGACCCTATCGTAGTTTAGGGTCCTGCAGGACCACTTTTTCCCTAGGCAAAGTATCGCTTGAGGAATTTGGCATTGGTGGAAGGGGTTATACGCTCTCCATCTGTGGTCACCAAGGAGTATGCTCCATTGGGGTAAACCTTATGGATGATATAAGGCCCTTCCCATTTGGGTTCTAATTTGGGCGGTTTCCTACCGGGAATCATTGGCGCTCAAAGGGCCAGTACCAGGTCGCCCTGTAGAAAAGAACGGAGACGAACCTTCTTGTCGAAGGCCCTCGCTATCTTGTCCTGATGCCTTTCCAGATTGTGTAGGGCACGAAGTCGGTTCTCTTCCAGTGCTTCCAATTCAGATAGACGGATCTCGGCTACCTCATCTGGTGTTTGGTGATCATAAACTGTAGTGCGTAGCAACGGAAGCTGGATCTCAATGGGTAGGACGGCCTCAGCTCCATACAATAGGGAATATGGGGTCACCTGGGTGGAGTTACGATTCGTCGTCCGGTAAGCCCAGAGGGCGTTGGGGAGCTTGTCCGGCCAACTTTTCTTGTTCTGGCCAACCATCTTCTGTAGAATGTTAGAGAGGGTCTTGTTGAACACCTCGATCTGTCCATTCGCCTGCACGTGGTAGCGAGAGATATGGTTCGATCGGATGTTGTACTTGGCGTACAATTTCTTTAATTCAGCCTCTCAGAAGTTGGTGCCGTTATCGGTGAGAATGGTGTGAGGGACGCCAAACTGGTGGATAATGTTGGAGCTCATGAAGTCAACGATGGAACGGGCCTGGACCTCTTTAAGCAGAACTGCCTCTGCCCACTTGGAGAAGAAATTTGTAGCAGTCAGGATGGACCTACACTGGCGGGCTATTGCCGGTGGATACGGTCCCACTACATCAATCCCCCATACCGCAAATGGCCAAGAGTACTTGGTGGGGTGGAGGGGCTCCGGTGGCCGATGCAAGAAGTTGGCGTGTACTTGGAACGCGTGGCATCTCTTGGCATACCCAATGCAATCGTGGATCATAGAGGGCCAGAAGTACCCTAACCTCCGGATTTGATAGGGCAGCTTTGGCCCAGCTTGATGGGAGCCACAGGAACCGGCGTGAACCTCTTGCATAACTTGAGGTATCTCTACTACTTGGATGCAACGGAGAAGGACACCATCGAAACTACGCTTATAAAGAATCTGTTCAAGACTGGGGCCACTCTGGAGGGTAAATTGCAGTGTGCGGCGTCGGATTCACTCGTGCTCGGCCCGGTCGTTCGGGAGGCGACCATTTTGGAGATACTCAACAAAAGGTGCCCTCCAGTCGGGAGTGGCTTCAATCACTATGTCTGACGAGCCTGGGATCCCTGACGTAGAGGGTCCGGCAGTGAGATAACTTACCTATAGGCCATAATTGTCCTCTTGGGTGACGGGAGCAATAACTCTCCGATGTGCCACATGTATGATCAAATCATCTTGCTCGGGTTCTGCGACCGATGCGGTCAAGCCAACCAGGGCGTCCGCTTGGCCGTTTTGCGACCGTGGGACATGGGTGACCTCTGGTCGAGAAGAGAATTGGGCCATTAGGCGGAGGGTGTACTCCAGCAATGGTGCAAGCTCCGTCTTCCTGACGACGTAGTATCTATTAACCTATTTGATTATCAGCTCATAATCTCCCTTCACATGTAGATGGGGCACATGGATCTCAAGGGCCAACTCGAGGCCAGTAATAAGAGCCTGGTACTCTGCCTCATTGTTCGTACAACCTTCTGACAGCAGGAATGAGTATGGCAGGACGGCCTATGCCGGGGTGATGAAGACAATACCCAAGCCCACTCTGTTGAGCTTGGGATCGTTGAGCCTCCTACCGGTGGGGCTCCGGGAGGCGCCGTCGAAATGCATTTTCCAACACGGGACAGCATGATCGACCGAGAGGATCGTCTCGTCCGGGAAATCCAGGTCCAGGGATTGATCTGTGGAGGTTGGATGGGCAGCTAAAAATTCTGCCAACGCCTATCCTTTAATGGCCTTCTGAGGTATGAACCTGATATCAAACTGCAGGAGAATCACCGCCCACCGTGCGAGTCGACCAGTCAGCATGGGGCGGTTCAGGATGTACTTCAATGGGTCTACCCGGGAGACCAATTGCACCTCATGGTGTTGCAGGTAATGTCGCAACTTCTTCATGGCGAATATGAGCGCAAGGCAGCTCATTTCGATAGGGGATTATCTTACCTCCGTATCGAGAAGCATGCGGCTGAGATAGTAGAGACGGTTCTTAGTACCCTCATTATTCTTCTGGGCGAGCAGCGCACCGAGGGATTTCTCCAGGGCGGTCACATAAAAGACCAGTGGCTTTCTGGAGATGGGTGGCATCAAGACCGGAGGTTGGAGCAGATACTGCTTGATTTCCTCAAAGGCGGTCTGACACTCCTCATCCCATTCGTAGGCGGCGCCTTTCTTCATGAGCCGAGAAAAGGGCTTACACTTGCCAGCCATATTCGCGAGGAATTGGCATATGTAGGCTAAGTGGCCTTGAAGGCCTTGAAGCTCCCCAATGTTTCTTGGGGGAGGAATTTGGCGGATGGCCTTGATCTTCTCTGGGTCGATCTCGATACCTCGGTATCTGACAACAAAGCCCAGGAACTTTCCAGAGGTGACCCCGAAGGCACACTTCAGCGGGTTCATCTTCAGGTGAAGGGAACGGAGGAAACCAGACACTTTCTCGAGGTCTTTGAGATGGTCCTGGTGCTGACATGATTTGACTACGATGTCGTCCACGTAGCACTCCGCCAATGTCCCTAGAATCGGTTTGAATATGCGATGCATGGACCTCTGATAAGTGGCACCTGCATTCTTCAAATCGAATGGCATAACCTGGTAGCAGAATGTACCTTGGGGAGCCCTGAAGGCAGTGGACTCCTCGTCTTCAGGGGCCATCTAGATCTAGTTGTACCCGGAGTATCCATCCATGAAAGAGAGGGCTTGGAACCCGGCTGTGGCGTCAATCAATAACTCTGTCACCGGGAGTGGGAAGTCATCCTTTGGGCAGTGGCGATTAAGATCGTGGAAGTCGATGCAGACTCTGATCTGCCCATTCTTCTTCCTGACTGGCACAATGTTGGCAAGCCATTTGGGGTACTGGACCTCCTTAATGAAGTTGGCTTTGATAAGATTATCAACTTCGGCCTCAACCATGGCACCATGAGAAGGGTTCATTTTCATGGGAGGCTGCTTAAACCCAAGATGTTTTGCCGGGAGGCCCAGACGGTGAACGGATACCTGGGGATCTAGTCCTGGCATCTCGTTGTAACTCTAGGAAAACACATCACGGTGTTGTTTGAGGAAGTCTACGTACTGCTGCCGCTCCTCAAGGGACATGGCTGCACTGATCAATGTGGGTTTCGGATCCTCCTCGCTACCAAGGTTCACTTGTACCAGTTCATCAACCGTGGTGGAGATGCCTTCTTCCAAGGCTAGGGGAGCATCCTCCAGGTCTTCCTCCCCACCCGTGGGGGGGCTTCCCGCGACTGGAGGTACTTCTGGGCCATCAAGATCTGAGGGGCAGCTGGTGCCGTCTTGGGCAGCAGCGGTCATCACATCGGGAGACCCACTTTCCATTAAGACCGTAGCAATGAAGGCATTCGATCCTATCCCATCTGGCCTTCGGCCTAAGGGGCCACGTTTGATAATATCAAAGCAGTGGTGGTGCGTCGGCCTGAGTCGGTGGATTCCAGCCCGACAGAAGAGACACGTATGGCGTACCGCTGTCGTCATAATCTTGACGTCCTGGTACCGTACAGGGGTAGGAGGTTCCTGGTGACCTGAGCCTGGTTGGTGTAGGAGTACGAGGTGATTTTCCGTCGTCGCTTGGACATGGGAACATGCCTTCCTTGCGTACCCGAAACAAAAAAACATTGCCCCATGTCGGGGGTCGTGGCCTCCAACCGGTGGATCGGAAGGACATAGGCGTCATCCATACTTGCCCAAGGATCACCTGTGACCGGGGCGGGTCCATCCTCACTTACCAGGATTTGTTTACCCTTACTTTTGTAATAACCTGCATCTAGATAGCAGGCCTCACAAGAAGCGAAAGGGGACGCATCTCCATGGAGCATGCCAACTCGACCGTTGAGGGAGTACTTGAGGCTCTAGTGATACGACGAAGGGACCGCTGCATGCATATGGAGCCATGGCCTACCCATCAACGCGTTGTAGTTGGTGTCCTGAGAGACGACCATGAACTCGGTGCTGGCAAATAAGCCACCGAACTGAGTCTTCAGGCGGATCTTGCCGACTGGGGTTTGCTCAGTCCTATCATACCCCTGGATCCTGAGGTTAGAGGGAGTCAAATCACCTTCAAACAGACCCATCTTTCGCAACTTCCGGGTCGGAATTAGATTGATTCCAGAACCCGTGTCAACGAGACAGTGGCAGATTTCCACGCCATTAAAATGGCCAGTGATGTACAGCGGGCGAAGGTGCCCTGTATAAGAGGGTCCTCATCTTCACCGGAGAACGAGATAACCGCCTTAAACTCGGCGTTTTCAATCACATTGGTATGGAAGGCTTCTGCAGCTGCTACCTTCGTCTCAAACTGGAGGGGGCTCCTTAAGGCCTCAGCAAGTGCCTCGCGCATTTCGGATGACAGGTGAAGGGCCTCAAGGATGGAGAGCCTTGCCGGAATGCTGGACAGGTGCTTCAGGACATCATACTTTCGTGCCAAGCATGAACCTCTGCTTACAGGAGGTCGCTCGGTACTTGGAGGCACAGCGGGTCCTGCCGGTTGGACCGACGATCAGCTAGTACTGGGCACATCTTTCTGCCTGCTAGTAGAAGCCTGGGGGATAGTCGCTAGACTAGGATTGGATAGCAGAGGTTGGCCTGTAGCTGGGTAGGACTGACTGTCATACGAACGAGGCAGCTCTCCCCGATCCAGTAGCACAAACGGCGGTTGAGGTAGAGCCAAGGGCGTTAGATGGGGTTGTGCGTGCTGAGATCTGCGCTGAGCCTGTTGCCTGGTCTCAGTAGCATGCACGGCTTGGAAAAAAGTGCCTGCTGATGTACCCCGATGACCGGCACGATTGCGATTCCGATGACGTTGACGTCGGCTGGGAACGTTGGGGAGGTCTGCCTGGCGTTCCCTTTCATTGGGGGTCATATAGGGCTTTACCAGCTCCACGGTGTTAACCGAAGCGTACCCTTGACTGTCGCTCGAGGAGTCATCCGCCACTGGGCGGATTCTAGGAGGAATCCCCATTTCAGGGGGCATAAAATCACCAAGAGTGCCGGATGACGATGGCACCGGGGGTGCGCGTTGCTTCTTCTTGCGTCGCCGCTGCTTGCCCTTTTGGGAAGAGGTCGACTGTGAGGATGATGTCAAGGCACTGGCTGCTTCTTTTGAAGGCTCCGACTACTTCAGGCGCACCCAGATGATACTGTGGGCACGGACGATAGTTTTTTCGAGCCATCCAGTCGTCGTATTTCCGGGATCCACGGCTGGGGATCTGCTGCCACTCGCTTTCACTGTCGCTGCCGATCTCTGATCCTGCAAAGACACCTGCCACTTGTGCTCGTGCCGGGCCCAACTTGACTATGTTTTTGTTAACCTAGTCTTGAATCCAGTCTTTGAACACATAGCATTGCTTGAGGGTGTGCCCCAGAATCCGATGATAAGGGCAGTAGTTGGGGTGATCGGTGAGATTTGCCTCTGTCGGCCTTCTGCACTCGGGCAAGCGCACAATCCCTTGCTCTAGAGCACTTCAGAAATAGCTAGGGACCTGATTTTCGTTAAACGAATAAGTCTGGTACCTTCTTTCCGGATAGGGGGCCCTGGGGGCCTGGCCCTGATGAGGGGCCTGGCCCTGATGAGGGGCCAGAGGGGCCTGCCGAAGAGGCGGCACCGAATTGTCCCGCCTAGGTGGCGGTGGCGCATTGCGCGGGGGAACCTGTCGGTTTTGAGGCGGTCTCTGCTGGGCAGGAACTTGTGCTTGAGGTGGAGGACCTCTGCGGGGTTGTGGGGGTGGTGCCGTCGGCAGCAACTCCAGCTGCGTCGGGGCTTCTATTTGGGCCACCGCGATAGGTTCGGCCCTGGTGGCCCTCCTAGCTGGGATCATGGGGGGCAGCAAACGTGCCTGACTAGCCTGTTGCAGGGCTTCCTCGAGGCGCTGAGCCTTATCTGAGAAATACCTGAACCCTCCAGGGTAGTTCTAGGTGATCAGAGAGGGTACCGGCTCTGTCTTTACGTTCCCCACACACATCATCAGTAATTGCTCTTGAGTGAGTGGCATATCGAGGGAATACGTAAGTCCCTTCCACCGGGCGATGAAATCGGCAACCCGCTCATCCGGCCTCTGCTTGCACTTGAAGAGGTCTGCAATGCTGGTCTTCCGCATGGTGGAGCTGAACTGGTACAGGAACTGTTGGTGGAGATCCTCCCAACCAGTCACCGATCCGATAGGGAGCTGGCTGTACCAAACGAATGTCGGACCTTCCAATGTCTGTACGAAACATCGGAGTTTGGCGGCTTCTTGCTGAGCTGGGGTCCCCAGCATGGGGCCACACCTGGAAGAGAAATGAGCCAAGTGCTGGGGCGGGTCCCCTGTCTCATTGAAGGGCGAGAAAGTGGGGTTCCCAAAACTCGAAGGTGCGGGCATATCATCCACCCACGCGGGATAAGGCTTGCCATCCGGTGGGACCGCCACCTGCCGCATTTCTAATGCTTCAATGCAGGCTGTGAGTGCCACAATAATATCATCCGGGCGGGGGTCCCTGTCTTGATGGGGATTCCTAACCACAAGTGCATTTCCAGGTTCTTCAACACGGTAGATGGCTTCGGCCGCTCGTGGGTCAACTGGATGGACGACCTGCGAGGCGACTGGGGGAACCCGGACTGGATTCTTCGGGTTGCCCCATCGCTCAGGGGGGGTTGGAGAAATGTATCGCGCCCTCTTGCCATACGTCCCAGATTCTGTCCTGTCTATGGCAGTAGCATGATCAGGGTTTCCTGAAGGCATCTCACCGGGGGGAAATTTTTCCTGCCCCTGCTGCCCTGGCCTGGGATCACCATAGTCGGGTCGCCGCTCTGCGGCGCACCCAGCCAAAAGTTCGTCAACCAGCCTCTTCTGCTCGGAAAGTTGTTGGTGTAACGCGCCCTTTTCGGGATCTTCATCCGTTTTCTACACAGAGGCGGGCGGGTCAGAGTGCTTGACAGTTCTGACATGCTCCTTACCCTTGCCGGTGTTTCGACTGAGTATCAGCGACTCAGTGGGTACGGGGAGTCCTAGCAGGTTCCTCTGCTGACGGGTAACTCTCCCTGATGGGTCCAGCAGTGACGGCATGCCCTCAAGGGGTAGGTCTCCATCAAGGAGTTCGAGCTCATCTTCCTTGTCAACGATGTCGGTTATGTGGACAGCAATGCCTCTCGAGGGCATGTCCTCGATGTCGCATAGTGAATCGGGCTGCCGTCGGATAGGGTCGAAGAGGAGAGTGGCATAGTGTCCCCAACCACGGACTTGCACATGGGGGGTGGCTTCCCTGATGATTCTGTGGAGTGCTTTAAAACTCTGAATGCATTTCCGTTGAAGGGCGCTCTGGCGGCCTGGCGACTCAGGGTGTTGGGCCACAAGAAGCGTGGCTGCATCGATCAGGCGGCACTGCTCGCCGATTTCTTCGAAGTGCTCCCGACTTCTGGGGTACACTACCCATTCGTAACGGAGGCGGAAGTGCATCACCCATAGGGTTCGACAAAAACACCCCACTTCCTCGGGGGTAAGACACCCCGGTACGCGAAAATTCAGCACTGCCGTTGGCCAAAACTTCTTCGGGAAGTAATCTGCTGCAAGAATACTCCAGAAGCTCGTGGGTTCGGACTCAGGATCTGGCCCTGTGTTGCCCCACTCGTCAACCGGGGGTGACTGAGGGATCGGTAGTGGTACCGAGGCGTACCTCTGGGATAGTAAGCTCGGCGGCGGAGAATACGGAAAATGAGCTGACTGGCCGCCGAACTCCGGGACATCCTCCGAAGAGCGAGGTGACCTGGCCACGATGTCTCGGAACGACGGATTGATAGCCACAGCTTCCGGCACAGGAGTTACGGCTACCTGTGCCTGGTCATGTTGCCGCTCTACCGCCATTGGCCCCCAAAATAGCTCTCCGTGATCTCTGGTAGAGGTAGTGGGCGCTTCTGGTGACGATGGTGGTGATTGCGCAGTCGAGACCTGCGGAGTTCCCAGAATCGCTTCCTCCTGGATGTACCTGCGGAGGGAGATGAGAATCCGGAGGACCTCATGTTCTGGGAGAATGAGGCTAACTCGTCTGGTTCCTGCCCCAGTCCTTGATACGGAGGAGCGGGGAGAAGCCTCCATGGCTGAGTCACTTTCTGCCTTAGAGTCAGAGAAACGGGCGGGTTTGGTCTCCACCCGGGCTTTCCCAGGACTCTTCTTGTGGCGGCGACGACCTGCTCTCCTGCCCCGGGGTGGCTCTTCGGGATAGGGTTGATCCCTATCATGGAGTCCCGGGGCGGCGTTGGCGCCGTGGTGGAGAGGGCCCCCACTCGATATGGCCGAGGTGCGAGGGGCACCGGGGCAAATGTCGAAGGTTACATGGGGAGGACCTCCACGAACAGCACCCGTGTGGGCAGGGCCTCTGTTGGAATTAGCAGGAGCACGGGGAGGACCTCCATGGTCGCTGCGGGCGGAGCGAGGCTGACCTTCACTCCTCAAGTTGCTGGGGTGAGGAGGACCTTCGCCGGTTACAGAGAGGACATAGGGAGGGCCCCCACGTTGGAGAAGGACCGGATGGACGACTCCTTCAGATCGGCGGTCAGGGGCAGGAGAATGGACTCCATACCCTGTAGAGTGGATGCGGGAAAGGTTTTCACGCCGAGCGTCACTGTCGCGGGGTAGGTCTTCCTTCGGGATGGGGGTAGCACAAGGCATGCCTCCATGACGGACCCCGGAGCGGGGAAGGCCCACGCTCTGTGAAGTAGTGGTACGGGGAGAACCTTCGTACGGGGTGACATCACCGCGGGTTAACTCGCGGCGATCACCACTTGGGCCGGCAACCCGGAGAGTCAACCCAGCCTGCCCGTGGGGCGGTCGGGGTCTCGATCCTGGTTGGGTAAAAGAGTGCCCCTGCTCAGTGTACACGGGGGCTTCGTGATTGCAAGTCGGCGGTGGCTCGGGCCACTGTAGCTGTCGACGTCGACGCGCCTAGGCGAGCATCCTCGGCCCGGGCCCGGCGCTGACGTCGGGTCAGGCGAGCTGGTGCAGGTGGCGCAGGGGCATGGCCTACCTGTTCTTCCTGCGGAGCCGGACGGCGGCGCTGACGCGGCCAGGCGGGAGCTCTCGCCTGGAGCCCTTGGGTCGGGACCCTGAGTGGGCTGAGCCGGATGGCGCCCGCCTCTTCGGCGTAAGGAGAGGAGTCGTCAAGGAGTTCCGGGGACAGGCTCTCGAAATGGTTGAACGTTGGGGTGGGGAGTAGGGGCTCCCTGCGCGGCCTGTTAGGGCGGCATTGACGGCGAGGCCTGGACGCTTCCAGGTCCAGGCGGGCCATATCCCTAGTTGGGATGACCCTTCCTCCTCGTACCTTGCGCACGAGGTTGTTGATCACCCTTCACTGGATGACCTTCGATGGGGAAAGGGGATGTGGGCGCTCCGTATTCCGCGATGTGGCAACCGTCGTAGCAGTAGCGACGCCATGTGGGGTGGTCGTGGCGATGTTTCCCCTGCCCCTGCGTAGGCTAGCGGGCGATGATCGCATCTCTGTAACAGCAACCTGGTTCCTGAGAAAGGAAGGGATCAACTCATCAATACTGAGAGGAAGAGGACTGACATTCATTGCCCCAGTGTCCTTCCATTATCCATGTCTATAAGAAGTATCCACGCCAACATGCTGTAGAAAGGAGTGCCCCACGTTCTACTGCCCCGACTTCCGGTGAGTTTCACGATAGGTCCTCTATTTGCATGGCGGGACCAGGTGCCGGATATCTGGATCCGAAGACACGTCAATCTACTGGTGTCTCTAACGCTACTAATCTCCATACTGAGGAGAATAATTTCACGTCGGGTTCACCATTTCTGTTTCCGACGCTTCCGCCGGGGCGCGCGCGCATCTGTCCGTCTGCAGAGGAGGACGCGCGGCTTCGTTGCCCCGCATTCCCGCTTTCCAAAGGCGGGCAGCATTCGTTCCTTGTTCAGGTACGTCTGCTCCTTGATCGAAACGGGATGATGGGATGTCAGTTCTTCCCTCTGTGGATTCCTCCTTGGAGCTCATTACCTAGTCCGGGTCTCCCTCATAGATTTAATACATAGTTCGTGAAACTCTTCCCAGCGCCATGTTTCCATGGACACCGGTTAATTACACTGCTTCTGTCGGGACATTCCAAAGGGTCCAGTCAGGGCAGCAACCTTCAGTCAGGGGAGTAGTCACGTTGAGGCATCAGTAGCGTGTCTGGATGCTGGGGCGCCTGGCATGTCTATCTGTTGTCCCTGGTCACAGGGCTTCTCGAGGGCATGGAAGCCCGAGGAATCCCACATCTAACACAGGGAATTATATGCTATAGGCACATATCTGAGGTTTTCCTCAGCTTCCCGTGTTTAACATAGGGTATGTCGCGAGTTTAACATCCAGCGGGGGCGGGTCAGCCCGATCAGAGCATTAGATAGGATAGATCGGATTGAGGGATTTCTCTTGAAGGGATACCGATACCGGGGCCAGCCCATAGGCAGCTGTAAAGGGTGTAACGACATGGTCTCACCGGGATATGACGGTCCGGGCGAGGATCGGGGTGGATAGTAGATGAATGGAATGGAGGGGATTGAAATGGGACTATCGCATGGGGCGAGGGTGGAGTTGGGCTTGAGCCTTGAAGAGGCTTCCTACGTATCCCCGTGGTAGGGAATCAAAGTCCACGTAGTTCGGGACAGTGCCAGTAAACCAACATGAGGGTGGACCTTGGTCCAATGGGCTTTGTCGGCGAACCGATGTGAATGTAGACCTTGGTCCGATGAGAGATCGGCTTGAACCCCAGGGAGGCTTCCTACGTACCATGCCTTGACATGGATCAAGGACCACGTAGTTCAAAGGATTGATGGAATACAGTTTAACGTCCAGCGGAACGGTAGTGAACCCTGACGTGAATAAACGACGGGCGGTGGGTGTCAGCGAACTGACGTTAATGAGGGACCTTGGTCCGATGGGAGATGGGAGTTTGGCACACCGACAAGGAGACGGTTTGGGCCAATGATCATTGGGCTTGAACCTCGAGAAGGTTTCCTACACACCATGCCTTGACATGGATCAAAGACCACGTAGTTCAGGTGGAATACAGTTTAACGTCATGCGGGACGGGGGTGAACTGACGTGAATGAGTTCGGAACGACCGGATGGTGGGTTTGAACCTCGTATAGGCTTCCTACGTACCATGCCTTGACATGGATCGAAGACCTCGTAGTTCAAGTTAGTCACAAAGGCTTGCCGTCGAACTGGAATTGCAGTTTAACGTCGTGCTGGACATAGGTAGAACTCGACGTGAATTGGATGATGGGTGGGCTTGAACCTCGTGGAGGCTTCCTACGTACCACGCCTTGACATGGATCAAAGACCTCGTAGTTCAAATGGGGCTTTGTCGGCGAACCGATATGAAGGTGGACCTTGGTCCGCTTGTGGTGGGCTTGAACCTTGGGAAGGTTTCCTATGTACCATGCCTTGACATCGATCAAAGTCCTCGTAGTTCACTAGGGAATGGATGTGTAGTTTAATGTCATGCAGGACAAGGAGACATACAGTTTAACGTCATGCTGGACGGGAGTGTTCAGTTTAATGTCATGCAGGATGTGGGTGTGACCCGACGTGAAAGTAGACCCGTGAGTCCACTAGTGGTGGGCTTGAACCTTGGAAAGGTTTCCTACGTACCATGACTTGACATGGATCAAAGTCCTCGTAGTTCAAATGGGATGAGTCGCAACGGCTTTCCATTGGACCGTAATGCAGTTTAACGTCGTGCTGGACGGGAATGGGACCCGACGTGAAATGACGGGTGGGATAGAACCTTAGGGAGGCTTCCTACGTACCATGCCTTGGCATGGATCAAAGTCCTCGTAGTTATCTATGGAATGGGGTCAGGGTCAGTGCTCACTCTAAGCCCACATGAGTCATGCTTGGTGTGAGAAACAAGAGGTTGCAAGGACCTGAAGATCACGTCGCGAAGGATGCGTCCGTGAGAAGCGAAGAGGGGCTTACGCGTTAGGCGGCCCATGGTCCTGGGACATACTCCAGGATGGAGGCCCATGGTGCGACAAAGCGCGAGAAAGATGGACCTTGGTCCAATGATGGGAGATACCTTGTCCCATATCACGCCCTCCACTGACCTTGGTGGTGGGGAAGTATGAAGATGCAGAGGTGCAGCCATCCGTTGGGGAGCTAGGGTCTCCCTTCTCCTACGAACATACTCCACTCCGACAAGGAGGATCTCATTCCATGTGAGGAAGAATTCCATTCCCGTGGAGACGAGTGGTGTAAAGAATGTTCGAACTGGGGGGACCCTTCGTGAGGGAGACGAGGTTGGGTCACAGTTTAACGTCATGTGTTGAGGACGTGGTGCTTGGCAGTTTAACGTCCTGCAGCTCGGACGAGGGGGGTTCACTCCACACCCCTAGGACATACATAACCGGTACCCTCTGGTCCTTGGGGAAGGGAAAGTACCAGTAAGTCCATGGTTAAGGGGGGTTGTGGAACGAACCATCAAAGGGTCCACGTTAGCGTGGCTATGTGAAGAAGCAATAGCCATTAGCGTGCCTATGCGAAGAAGCATTAGGCGAAGCAACGCTACGGGTGGAATTGTCCATGGGACTTTGAAATCACATCGTGCAAACCTGTAGGGTCGCACGGGAAGAGAAATCGCTAAGCAAAGGAGTGTGCTTCGCGAAGTGGAGTTCCATGGCCTTAGCATGGGACATGGGTGTGAATGGGAGGTGCTTCGCGAAGTGGAACAGAGCACTGCCTCGCGAAGGAGGGGTGCCTCGCGAAGCACGGTCCTGCAAAGCAGTGTGCTTCGCGATGTGGAGTGATCCTGCCTTAGCATAGGGATCACTCGTATGGGTTGGGTGTTTCGCGAAGCACAAGTGCTCCACGGCTGCCCGGGTTCCCTTGGAAATCCCCTTCCTTTGTGAATGCCCTTGAGCTTCACGAAGGGCCTCCCTCTCGGAAGAGGGGCTCAAAACGAGACAAAGCAGAGTCGTCTCGCGAAGTAGGAATACCTCGCGGAGCTCATGATTCCCGGGGAAAAGAGTGCTTTGCGATTCAGGAGAGGAGAAGCCGAAAGGATGGATTGTCCATCCGGGGAACTCAGGGGGAGGTCAGTATTTATAGGGAAGGGGCGCCGTGAAGCAGAACTCGCGCGCCGCCTCCAGTGCTTCGCGGCGTGCTCGCGAACGTCAAAGGCGTTCGCAGAGCATCACCGCCTCGGGAGCTTCGCGGCGGCTGGCGAACGTCAAAGCCGTTCGCGGAGAATCACTACCTCTGGAGCTTCGCGGTGGCTCGCGAACATCAAATGCGTTCGCGAAGAATCACCGCCTCCGGAACTTCGCGAGTTCGCGAGGGTCGGGGCGCTTTGCGACGGGGCTTCGCGTGAATGCTTCGCGTCGGGGCTTCACGAGGCAGCGCGCCTGCATTCCTTTTTGATCCTTTCTTTCGGGCCATATTTTGGCGCCAACAGTCTTGTTAAGAGAATACTGGCACTAAGAGTTCAACGGTGTCTTCAGATTTCAATTCCGAGCACTGGTTCAAAAGTTATAAAAACCTGCTCGTACGTTTACTGAACGTACCCAAAAAAATTCAGAAATTCATTCTGGGAACTCCGAGCCTCGGAATCATGCACTTTCTATTTTCGCAGACTCTTAAAATTCCCATATATTTTAAAAAAATTAAATGGAAATTATGGGACTTTACATTCACCCCACCTCAGGCTTTACATCCCCATAATCCACAACTCAAATGAAGGGAACAACTGGGGGTACTGAGCATGCATCTGAGCCTCCCGCTCCCATGTGCTCTCCTGGAGGTTCTTGTGCAGCCAGCGAATGCGCACCATAGGTATCAACCGTCCATGAATGACCTGCTCTTGTCGATCCTCAATATCTACCAGAACCTCCATAAAAGTCTCCCCATCGTCGTCGTCCAGCTCGTCGTGGTTGATGATGTGGGAAGGTTCGTGCACATATCTCCTCCACTGGGATACTTGGAAGACATCATGTACCCCGTGCAACAGATAGGGAAGATCTAAGTGGTATTCCACCTCGAAAACTCTGTTGAGGACCTAAAAAGTTCTGATGAACCTTGGAGATTACTTTTCCCCTCGGCCAAATCTCCATAGACTTCATCGGGGTGAGACTCATAGAAAGACGCGGTCACCATCCTCGAACTACATAGGTCTCCGTCTCTTGTCAGCATATGGCTTCTTCTTACTCTGAGTAGTCTTCATCCGCTCCTGGATGATCTGCACCTTCTATGTGGTATCTTGTACCATCTCTGGTCCCACTAGTGCGGACTCCCCTAGGTCAGTCGAGCACAACGGTGATCTGCCAGGTCTCTCATACAACTCCTGAAATGGTTTCATCCCTATGGTGGAGTGATAGTTGTTGTTGTATGAAAACTCTACCAAAGGCAAGTGATCTTCCCAACTATGACTGAAAACGAGGACACAAGCATGCAGCATGTCCTCGAGGTTCTGAATGGTCCGCTCAGTCTGACCATCCATTTGAGGATTGAAGGCGGTTCTCAAACAAAGTTGCATCCCGAAAGACTCCTCCAACCCCTTCCATAGTCAGGAAGTAAAATGTGTGTCATGATCGGAGACAATAGTCAAAGTTACTCCCTATATTCGCACATTCACCTACACATAGAGGCATCCCAAGCTCTCTATTGAACCCTGCTCTCTAATTAGAAGGAAGTGGGCCGACTTGGTGAGTCAATCGACAATCACCCTGATAGAGTCATGACCCCTAGATGTATGTGGAAGTCCTGTCATGAAGTCCATGGATATTCCATCCCACTTCCACTATGGAACCTATAAAGGTTGAATCAAGCCTTCTGGTACATGTTGATCCACCTTCACTTGCTGAAAAGTGAGGAATCTAGAGACAAACTCTACAACTGCTTTCTTCATTCCCGGCCACCAGTGCTGTCGTCAGAGATCCTAGTACATCTTCACCACTCCTGGATGTACTTCTAGAGGGGATGTGTGGAACTCCCTCAACACTTCCTTCTGAAGTGACACTGGTACCATGGTACATCCTCTAAAGAGGATGAAGTGCCCCCCAACTTCAAAAAATCTATCTGGTGTCTGCCCTGTGGATATCTGAGCACGTCGTGTCCTGTAATCAGTGTCCCCAAGCTACACCTCCATGACTCACTGAAGAAGTGGGGGAGTGACTGTAAGAGACTGAAGAAAAGCTGCTCCATCTCTATCCACAAAGGATATCTTCAAAGTGGCTAGCTGCTCCATCGCTTCACCTAGCATCTTTATACAAGATCTCCTACTAAGTGCATCTGCAACAACATTCCCCATCCCAATAGTATAGACTATCTCAAAGTCCTAGTCCTAGAGGAACTCAAGGCAACGTCACTGTCTCAGGTTCAGGACCTTCTGGGAGAAGATATACCTGAGACTCTTGTGATCAGAGTACATAGTAAAACGCTCGCCCATCAGATAGTATTGACACATCTTCAAAGAAAAGACCATTGTTGCTAACTCCATGTCATGGGTAGCATATTTATGCTCGTGTTGTCTCATTTGTCATGAACCATATGCGATCACTGCTCACTCCTGAATCAAGACAGATCCGAGTGTGGTCCCTGATGCATCATAGTAGACTACATACCCTACGCCTTCATCTGGAAGCCTCGAGATGGGGTCACTAGTCATCCTCTGGCTCTGCTCCTGAAAGCTCTGCTGGAATCTCTCCGACCACACAAATGGCTTCCCCTTCTTCATCAAGGATGATAGCAATGTTGCAACTCTCGGGAAGTCTGGAACAAACCTCTGGTAATTTCCAGCCAAACCCAGGAAACTTCGTACCTCCGTCACACTTCTGGGTGGATCCCAAACAAGTACTGCCTCAATCTTCACTAGATCCACTACAACTCTAGCCTTTGAGATGACATGTCCCAGAAAGTGAACCTCTCGGATCCAGAACTACCACTTTGAGATATTACCATAATGCTGGTGCTCTCGGAGTGTGGCCAGTACTACCCGCAAATGATAGGCATGCTCCTCCTTAGTAGTCGAGTAGATCAGATTGTTTTCGATGAAGACTATGAAAAAGCGATCGAGGTATGGATGAAAGATCATGTTCATGAGTTCCATGAACACTACTGGAGTGTTGGTTACGCCGAACGGAAAAACCAAGAAATCAAAGTTGTGGTACCGACATCTGAAGGTTGTCTTCTGCACATCCTCATCTCGAACTCTGAGCTGGTGATATCTTGATTTTGGGTCTATTTTTGAGAATCACCGTAATCCCTTCAACTAATCAAAGAGGTCATCAATCCTTAGGAGTGGGTACTTGTTCTTCATGGTCACCTGGTTCAGGCGTTGATAGTAAACACAAAGCCTCAAGCTCCCATAACCTTTCTTGGTGAACAGAATCAGGGTTGCCCAAGGTGAAACACTAGGTCAGATGAATCCATTCCCCTGCAAGTCCTCTAGTTGTACCTACAGCTCATGAAGCTCCATGGGAGCCATCCGATATTATTGTGTAGATATCTATATCATACTAGGGTACAAGTCAATGTAAAAGTATAACTCTCTATGAGGGGGTAGACCTGGAACATCATTAGGGAAGACATCCCCATACTAGTCCACCACTAAATGATAGTTCAGACTCTCCACATCAATAGCTCCGAGGGTAAGGCTAGCCAACTGATGAGCGATCAGTTTCACTCTCCTTCCTCTAATTCCATCCTGTGTTTCAAAGGATCCCTTCTCACTGGTGAAGGCAAACCTTGTCCCATCCATGTGGACACACCACACTTTGTGCTTAATAGAGTCAATCTAATCATAGATTGTAGATAACCAGTCCATACCCAAGATGATGTCGTAAGGCCTCGACGCCACTACAAATAGATCTCAGCCGAATATCTCGCCTTCTAAAGTAAGATCAGACATCTAGAACTAGTGAATAATCATCGAATCCAATCCCATAAGAGTCTCTAGCCATAAGGATTGAGCTAACAGCTCCGTCGGAATCTTTGAGCTCTAAACAAGGGCAGTGGCAATGAAAGAGTTATCAACACCTAGGTCTATAAGTACTGTAGCTATGGTGGAGTAGATACATATCGTACCTCAAATCATCTCTGGAGCACCATGATTGTATGCCTTAGCTACCTGGAGCTGAGATCTCCCCTATCCACCTGCTCCCTATGGACCGCCTTGATCAAATCTATGTCTCTTCCTGGGCGGTCTTTCAACCGTTTGTTGATCATCCGAATGGCGGGTCAGGCAGTTACGAACCATGTGACCCTTCCCACCGTATACGTAACATTTCCCGCTCCTAGAATGTTTGTCTCCACTTCAGGTGCCCCGCACAACCTATCCTGAGTCATGTGGTCGTCTACTTATAGTTCTGGTCTTCTTGGAACTCTACGACATCTGTCTACTGCCATCTGAAGAAGACTCTGATACGTGTCAACTGGTGGTGGATCTCGCTATTGGAGATTGGTCAACATCAAAACTCTCTACTAGGACGGCTCTCTCTAACACCCCTGCCTATATCAGGATACTGAGTGAGATCACCGAAGCTCTGATATCATGCATGAGTCCCTTCTTGATAGTTCGGGACCTGAAGAATGGGTCTTATACCATATCGGTGGAGTAGCGTGAGAGGTCTGTGAACCTCACTAAGTAATGAGCCATAGTCATGCTACCCTGCTGCAGATGAAGTAGCTCCTGAAAGTGCACTGCGCAAAGAGTCGTTGGGACAAACTTTGCCTGAAACAGGATCTCGAAGTTTGCCCAGAGAAGCATCATATCATCATGAACCTAGATCATCAAACTCTACCATCTGTCGGCTTCTGCCTATATAATAATGGCAGTAAGAATCTCCATGAGGTCGGCTGGTGTCCCTACTAGTCAGAAAATTCTCACCACAACCTCCAGTCAATCTTCATCTGCCTGCAGGTATGTCTCTCCCCAGAACCTGGCTGGCCTCTGGCGCAGGAACACATGAAACGCGCTAAAAGGCATGAACTGTCTGCTACTAGGGCTGGTGGCATCAGTGGCCCAATGGGGAGTGGTACCACTAGTGCCTCTGCTGGAAACGTTCCCTACACTGAGGCCTCATCGCTCGGTGGGCTATCTATGCATACAACTCTCGGAACTCTAGCCGGCTATCTATAGTTAAAGGTTATACCTAGTGAGCTGACCCGGTTGAGCTGACTTAAAGAAAACTTTTGAAAACACACACACAATCATTTTTTTCATGCACTGAGTTGGAAATCAAGAGTCAGGGTCCTGGTGTATGGAAACTTCGGCCGCCGCACCAACACTGGACTCCCAGAACTGAAAACTACACTCACTACACTTAACATTGTTGCTTCATAGAAAAAAAAAGATCAGAGTCCTAAGTTCTTCCGTAGAACCGACTCATCTGATACCAATTTTTCATGACCCATCCCTTGGGGTCCTTGCCGTAACTACCCCAAGATCACCTTCTATAGGCCAGGGGCTGGAGACTAGAACCAAAGGCGTAATTCCCTAAAACAGGGAAGGAATTGCCTTTATAACCTTTAAATGCACACAACAGAGCACACAGGTGGATACAGAACACTAAGTAAACTGTATAACAAAAGAGTGCTGAAAAGTAAAATGGGTCGGAAATACAAGCCTGACTATAAAGTACAAGGAACTGGAAGTACAAGTACAACTGAAGAAAGGAAAAACAGCTTCTGGTTCATCCTCCAAGACTCCTACATGAAGGGTATGTACAAATAGCCTCTTTATTACTCTACATCTGTTAGTCTCCTCTGTGTACCGACTCATCATAAGGTCCACCTCCGGGTACTATCCAGTCCTGGTACTCTTAGCCTCAGTCTGCATTGCCCGTTGTCTGCCACCAACACAACAAAGTGAGGGCATAGCCTGTGATGCAGTGAGTATAATGATACTCATTAGGGACCCCAAGACCCTCAAGGTCTCAAAAAATCCAACAAGGATAAACCACAAAGTATGAAATCAACAAATAAACTTACTTAGGTATATTACCATACATATACCTATGTTATTAAGTAATTCATCTCAATCATGAGGAAAACACAAAAGTACTGACTCAACTAAACCAGTATTTTATTCATATATCAAAACCTCGGCTGCTGGAGAACTCCTGCTCAAACAAGTACAGTGGGCCTTCCGCGACACCAAGTGTTCTTCCCACTAACCTTGGACTGCTGAGGTTCTCCTCCTTTCGAGTATTATGGGTCTGCTACGTCACACAGAGGCACTCCCCACCGCGAGTCTGCTGCCACACACAGGCGCTTCCCCTCGTAGCCTGCAGAGGTACTCCTCCTGTTGAGTACCATGGGTCTGCCACATCCCACAGATCAAGCTCCTCCAACGTGGGTCTTCCACCACAACCAGGTGCTCCCCACTGGGGTAGTAGAGTCTTTTTGGGACAAACGGTCAGTAGTCATCAGGTCTCAGCCAGCTACTAGGTCTCTTCACTCTGTTCTCTCGTCACTTGAAGGATCTACACCACGAGATACTGGTCGATACTCCAACTTTTACTAAGTCCCATGAAGAAGTATCTCAAAGGTCTGCCACATCATAGGGGTCTCAACACAATAGACAACACGTCAATCGGACGCCAGGTCTGTGAGTTATTAGTATTTTAGTCCCGGGGGTCCCAGTTGAATTTATGCTTGATCCAACCTGACCATTTCCCATCTCAATCCAAAACTCTAGTGGAGTATACTCCAAGGGACCATCTCGCTCCACAATTTCTAGCTCCGTTAATGTTTCGCCAAACAGACATTCGGTGCCAAAGATATGGCCAAAAGAAAGTAAAGGGTCGTAGTGGGCTTGGGTCTGGTCTGACCTGGTCGGCTCGACCCAGCCCGACCCGGTCTGGGCCAACCCAGTTTGGGTTTCCTTGTCCTGATCAGTTGGGTCTGGCCCGGCCTATTGGTTGGGCCCGCCCGTTAGGTTCGGCCCGGCCCACTGGGCTCTGCCTAGCAGGCCGTGGGGGCGCTGACTGGTCAGGAGGGCATGGACCGACCGCGGGTCGGCACGAGGGCGGATTGGACCAGACGGCGTCGCGAGGGTGACTCAGCCTAGAGGGCGCTGTGAGGGGCCAACTCGGGGTGGATCGGCCTAGAGCTGGGATGGTGCGACCAGGGCCAGGAGGCCGGCTCGGTCGGGGTGCCGAGAGGGATGCGGGAGGTCGGCCTGGCCGGGGCGCCATGAGGGCGTGGGAAGTCGGCTCGTCTGGGGTGCTGCGAGGGGCACAAGGGGGTTGGCTCATCCGGGGGGCCATGAGGTGTGCAGGGTTTGGCCGGGGGCACGGGAGGCCGGTGGCTTTCACAGCCGGGGCAGTTCGGAAGGGTGTCACGGGGCCAAGGTGGTTGGGGCCGGTTCAGCCAACGGACGACATGGCCAGGGTAGCTTAGCCTGGCCCAGGGTAGCTCGGTGGGAAGGGTGGAGACCGCGGGGGTGATTTGGCCGAGGCACCGTGAGGGGGTGCAGCCAGTTGGGCCAGCGGCGGTGCGGAACGCCGCGGGGGCGGTGCGGGTCGCGGAGGTCGCAGGTGGCGCAGCCGTTGCCTACGTCATCTTCGTCGACATTGTCACCTTCCTCCATTTTTAAGAACACTGCAAAAGGGAACATCGAAGGGGTAGGGACATGTTGGTTTGGCCCGCACCCGCCGCGTTTAGGGTGGTAGCATTTGGCTCACAAGAACGAAGCACAACAAACCCTCATGCAATGATTAATCCCAAAACCTGCAAAAGGTAAACATATATGCATCGACTAGTTAGAAGTTGATCCGTGTTCTTTGTTTTAGAAGGATAGAATCAAGGGAAAATATCATGTTCATATAAAATCCCTACCTTGTTCGTTGTTCGTCGATGAAGTTATGGGAAAGAAGACAGAGTTGTCGTCATTTATCGCGTCTTCCACAAACCTCCAATCCCGAGCTTGTGTATCGGTTCATTGACAATAATGAGAAGGGAAGGTCAGTCATCGAAGACATTCCACGTCGGTTTCCTCCTTAACGTGCTTCTGAGGAAGAAGTTGAAGGTGCTCCTTGCTGGCGTTCTTCGTGGAGGAATTGTTCTTCGTAGGAGAATTTTTCTCCCAAGAGCTCCTCCTCTACCCAATTCCACCCAAGTGAATTCGTAGCCAAAATAATAGATTGAAATATATATTAAGTTGTTGGCATAAAAATAAAAAAGTTTTAAAATAATTAATTGATGTGTTGGCTCAATTAATTAATTTGGAGGATTTGTCACAATTAAAAAGGTGTGTTAGCACAACTAAAGTCGTGGAGGGGGTCCAGAGGCTCTACCTCATTTATTAGGGGAGTTGATATTTTCTCTCAAATAAATGGGGGGCTTAGTCCTGGGTGGTCCCCACCACCATAACCTCCCATGGGAGGTTAGGTTCATGTGGGACCCACCACCATAAGCTCTCATGGGAGGTTAAGGTCAGGTGGTCCCCACACATCAACTCATACATGGGTGGTTACCAAAAAATAAAATAAAATATGAGCTTACTTTATTTTATTATTTCCATGTAAAACCCAAAAAATAACTTCCACCCTCGACCAAATTTTGTCGAGGTGAAAGTCTTCTTAAGAGAATACTGGCGTTGCGAGTTCAATGGTGTCCTCAGATTTCAATTCCGAGCACCGGTTCAGAAGTTATAAAAACACACCCATACGTTTACTAAACGTACCTGAAAAAAACTTTAGAAATTCATTCTGGCACTCCGGGCCTTCGAATCAAGCGCCGTCAATTTTTGCGAACTCGTAAAATTTCCATATATTTAAAAAAAATTACATTGAAATTTTGGGTCTTTACAATTGCAATAAAAAGAGAAAGTGATGTGAACTTTGTACCCGTTTTGCATTTTCAACGTCATGTGACACACTGCTTAACCATCTTCTCGTTCTCTCAAGTGCTGAACTGATTCTTCTTCAACTAAAATTTCATTTATGAGACGTTCTAATCTAAACTCAATAACCAGTACATGTGCATTAATTTTTATCTTACATTTCATCTGGTTCTGAGTCTGTAACACTACTTTCCATATCTCACAGGCACTCTATTATTTTTTTGTTTATGATTTTTCACACAAAAGCATTATTTGTTATTATTTTTCCTCGGGTTGTGAATCCTAGATTCTAAAGTCAGGATCTTAGGGTTTTGACTCTCTCTTTCTAAAGTCAATACTGTTTGGGTTGTGACTCCTAGAGTCTAAATTCAGGTTGTAAGGTTTGTGACTCCCCACACAAAAGGCAGTGTCGTGGTTATCCCTACCCTAGAAATGAATTTTGTAATTGGATTTTGATTCCACATTAAAAATTATTTTTAATGCACACGTATCTCTCGCCAAGTATAGAGGTATAAGAGTAGAGTAGGCCCACATTGGACCGAAACACTATAAAAATCCTTACGTTATTTACTTTTCCTGCTGCTAATTAACCTTTATAATTAACTTTGATTATTAATTTAATTAATCAATTAATTTGATTAAAATTTTTAATCTGGTCTATTCACCTCCCCCTCCCCCCCCCCCCTCTAGACCATCTGTCATTACCCTGTCTAACCTAACAATTGGTATCAAAAGGTAACCTTCATAAGAATATTTTTTCTCTATCATTATATTTTTTAATACCAATGATTGGTACCGTTGGTTGTTCCTTCAGAAATTTATCCAACCATTTCTTTTTTTAGCATGCTTTTATATTTTATTTTTCTAAAATATTCCCATACATCACAGTATAAGGATAAAGATCTTATAAAATGGAAATATTGAACCCGAATGATACTTGGATTCTTCATAAGCCACCACATTTTGATGGTAATGATTATGGATACTATAGATCCTAAATGGAGGCATACCTCAAATAGTTGAGTATTGAGCATTGGTCTATCATGTCCAAACAATACACACATTTTGAAGCTGACCCAGATAATCTTATAAGAATTGATGCTACTAGATATGTCTTAAATTACAAAGTTGATAACATTTTATATTTTGATATTAACATAAGTGTTTTTAGTCATGTGTCGTCATGGAAGACAGCTTGAGAGATTTTGAATATTTTGCATGTTACTCACCTTGGCTCTGACAAATTGATCTGAACCAAGATTAGAATGCTTCGTGTTGGGTATCAAGACTTCAATATGGGTGAAGATGAAACTATAAACCAAATATTCCATAGATTCACAAGTATTGTGAATGGAATGAATTCACTAGGAGAAGCTCTAGAAAATCCTGTACTTGTTGAAATAATCCTATGAGAATTACCAAAGAAATGGAATTTCAATAAGGCTGTCATTAATGAAAGAAATAACTTCAAAGAGTACACACTTGATGAATTGATTGGATAAATACTCCAATAAGAACAGGAACTGAAGAACATAACTGATGAGGAGAAAACATAAAATAAAAGGTGTATATTTTATGTCTGTAAATGTTATTTCTAATGATTTTTATGATTTTGATCTACAGGATATTGAAAATGAATACATGGCTCAGATTGTAACTGGAGTCTACACAAGAATGAAAAAGAAATCATTCAAAAACTAGTTTAGACAAAACCATCAAAAAGAAAAATATAAGAGAGATAATAAAGGTGATACAAATTACAATTCATCATATGTAACTTGTTATGAGTGTATGAAGAAAGTTCATATCAAACCCAATTGCACTAAACTAAAGAATAAAGACAAATACAAAAAGAATTATAAAAAGGCATTGAAAACCAGATGGAGTTGTACTGAAGAATCTAATTCTAGTGAATAATCAAGAAATGGAAAAAAATATGATAACTTGTGTTTCATGGCATCATTGGATAAGGATAGTAATTCTAGTTATTATTATGAATGTTCTGATTCTGAATATGAATATGAAAATCCCATTGTTTTTTAATTAATGAAATTGAACAATTAAGAAAAGATATTTTCAAAGTTGCGGATTTATATAATAAATGTAAATACAATAATGAAAAACATATTTCAGAAAATAAATTAATTTTACAAGAAAATAAAAAGTTAACAAACACTACTTCTGCTTCTCTTTCAACAGTTTATGATAATTTGAAAACTGCTCAATATTTGAATGATAAATTGAAAAATGAAGTTGAATGTCTTAAAAAATTATCTACTTTTATTCAAGGTCATGAAAAATATCATGTGATAATGTCTTTTTCTAAAACAAATAAAAATAAATATGGTTTTTGTTATGATAAATTATTACCTCCAATGTATAAAAACCATTTTGTTAAAAGTAAAAATGGTTGTACTTAAACGGTTACTTGTTTTAGATGTGGCATGAATGGTCACTAAGCCAATGATTGCTCACTTAGATTTAAACAATCTTTGGGATTTATAAAAAGTAATATTTCTAAATCTTTGTTACTGAGAGTACCTTACAATACATGTTTAAATTCTGTATGGGTACCTCAAAATTGAATTACTAATCCTATTGGACCCAAAGTATCTTGGGTACCAAAATTGTCAATTAATTAATTTTTTTCATAAAAATGCCTTGGATGTCTCAAGAATGACATATGGTACATGGAAAGTGGATGCTCTAGGCCTATGACCAGAGACCGGTCAATTTTTACCTCATAAAATACATGTGATGGAGGCACTGTTACTTTTGGATACAATTCCAAAGGTAAATTAAAAGGTTTTGGTAAAGTTGGTATTCCAATTTCTACATTTATTTTAAAAAAATTATATTTTAAAGGTTTTCAAACATAATTTAATTAGTATATCACAATTATTTTATGATTGAATTGAAGTTAAATTTCAAAATGATAAATGTATAGTTTTTAAAGATGATTCTTTATTATTTTTTTCTAACAAAAAGGATAATATTTATACTATTGATTTTTTTGAACTAATTGTTCAACATGTAAAGTGTTTGAATGTTGTATAGAATGACTACATATTTTGGCACTAACATTTATGTCATGTTAATTTCAGAATGCTTCATATTCTCTCAAAGAATGAGAATGTTTTACAGCTTCTTTCTTTAAAGAAATAACAACTTCATGTTTTTGATGCCTACATGAAAGGGATGCAACAAAAAAATTATTTTAGACCTATTAATCAAATAAGTACTAATAAGTCTTTACAGTTAGTAAATCGTGATTTATTTGGGACAACACAAATTTATAGCCTTGGTGAAAAGTAATATACTTTAGTTATTGTTTATTATTATAGTATATTTACTTGGGTATATTTTCTAGCTTATAAAAATGACACTTTATCTAAATTCCATGCTTTTTGTAAATTGGTTCAAAATGAAAAAGTTTGTATGATTATTTCTATTAATAGTGATAAATGAGGTGAATTTCATAATTTAGATTTTGAAAAATTCTGTGAAAATAATGGATATTTTCATAATTTTTCTTCTCCTAGAACACCACAACAAAATGGTGTTTTAGAACGGAAAAATATAACTCTTATTATAATGGCTCGAACTTTGTTAAGTGAATATAAATTTCCAAGATATTTTTGTGCCATGGCTATTTTTTCTGCATGTTATATTTCAAAAAGAATTCGTATTAGTTCTTTGTTAAAGAAAACTCCTTACGAATTATTCAAAAATAAAAATCTTAAAGTTTGTTATTTTAGAGTTTTTGGCTGTAAAGTTTTTATTCTAAATTCAAAGGATAATATACATAAATTTGATGATAAAAGTGATGAAGGTATTTTTCTTAGTTATTCTAATAATAATAAATCTTAGAGAGTTTATAATAAAATAACGATGATTATTGAATAATCTGTTCATGTTATGTTTGATAAAAATAATGTTAAATTAAATTTTAATTCTAATGTTATTGATGATAAGTTTAGAGATTTTAATTTTAGTGAAGATATTCCTCAAGATAAGACTGAATTAATTTAGGGGGAGCATACTCCTTCTCAACCTGATCTAGGATAATGGAATATTCACAAAGATAATCCTATTGAAAATATAATTGGCAATGTTGATTCTAGTTTCAAAACCAGAAATTCTATTTTAAATTATTCTACCAATTCTGCTTTATATTTCTGATTTTGTTCCTGTTAATATTAATGATTCTTTAAAAGATGCAAACTGGATTGTTTCTATGAAAGATGAATTAAATCATTTTTTTATAAATAATGTTTGTACTTTAGTATAATTTACTGAAGATAAGCAGATAATTGAAACTAAGTGGATCTTGAGAAACAAGATGGATGAATTTGGACAGATTGTCAAAAACAAATCCAAACCTGTTTCTCAAGGATACTCTCAAGAAGAAGTTATAGACTTTGAAGATTAATTTGTACCTGTTTCTAGGTTAGAGGAAATTAGATTTTTTTGGTTTTTGTGTGTTTTCAAGGTTTTAAATTCTATCAAATGGATGTAAAAAGTGTTCTCTTAAATGGTTTTATTATTGAAGAAGTTTATGTTTCACAACCCCTTGGTTTCGAAAATGAAAATTTTTCGAACCATGTTTTTAAATTATCTAAATCTTTATACGATCTCAAACAAGCACCTCATGCTAGTTATGAAAGACTTTCTTTATTTTAATTAAAAAAAGGTTTCAAGAAAGGCAATGATAATCCAACCCTTTTTATTAAAATATCTTCTAATGATATTTTAATTGTTCAAATCTATATTGATGATATAGTTTATGGATCATCTAGTGAAATAATTTGAAATGATTTTTCTTCATTGATGTCTTCTGAATTTTACATGAGTTTAATGGGAGAATTAAAGTTCTTTCTTGGAGATCAAATTTATCAAAGGAAAGATGGAATTTTTCTTAATCAATCTAAGTTTGCTAATGATTTAGTTAAACGATTTGGTCTTGATTCCTCTTAATGCATGAAAACTCATATGGTACTAATTGTAAATTAGATAGTGATGCATATGGTAAATCAGTTGATTTTATAGTTTATAGAGGTATGATAGGTATCTTTCTATATTTAACTGCATCTAGACCCAACAATGTTTTTAGTGTTTTTTTATGTCCTAGACTCCAATCTAATCCTAAAGAAATTCATATTAGAGCTGTAAAAATAATAATTATATATGTTAAATGAACTATTGATTCTTGTTTATTTTATCCAATATATAACTATTTTGATTTAACATATTATTCTGATTTTTATTTTGGAGGTTGTATAACTGACCAAAAAAGCATATCAGGTATGTGTCATTTTCTGGAAAAATGTTTAATTCCCTGTTCACCTAAGAAACAATTATCTATTTTTTTATCTACTGTAGAATCTAAGTTTATCTCTGATACTAGTAGTTGTTCTCAGATTTTATGGATTAAGAAAACCTTATGTGATTTTGTTCTTTATCTTGTTAAACTACCTATTTATTTTAATAATACATCTATAATTTCTATTTCTAAAAACCCCTTACAACATTCTAGAACAAAAAATATTTATTGTAGATTTAATTTTATTTGAGATCATGTGAATAAGGGTGACATTGTTTTAGAATTTATACCTTCTGAAAATAATCTTGCAGATATTTTTACAAAGCCTTTAGACTCTTCTCAGTTTGAGAAAATTAAATTTTCTCATGGTATGTTGGAATTTAAAATTTTCTTTACTGCATTTGTTTAGGGGGAGCATGTTTTCCATCCAACAACCTGAAGGCCTTTAATTTTTTATTTTAAAGAAAGCCCCCTTTTAAGGGAAGAAGTGGGGAACCCTAACAGACATCATCGGCAAAGGAAATATCACAACTTGAAGGTCAAGAAAGACAAACCAAAATGACACCATGGAGATACCCCTCCCTAGCAATTGAACATGAATAAACAATCCACCGTTGCAAGGATGAACATCAAGCAAGTGTCCTATGTCAAAGCACAAGCCCGATCTGATGGTTGATGCCATAACCTCTCAAACATATGAATCTGAAAAGAACTATAATGATGAATGATAGCTAAGGAACCTCCTCTGGTGCCTGATCCACATGGTCGAGTCTGGGTGCATCACCATACCAACAGACCTCGTAGAAGGAACCTTTTCACCATTCTAAAATCACATATCTATAGCGCCTCAATAAGTGACCATCCTGGAAAAGCCACGCTGCCCTCCACATTACACCCCCACAAGAAGAGTCACATAAGCCCGGAAGACAAACCAAAAGGCGCAAGTCCAATCCATTGTCACCTAGGACTGGGTGGCCCAAACCCGCACCAAGGGAAAGCCACTAATGAGAGAGTCTCGGTCGTCCGGAAATATAAATGCCACTCTGGGCATGAATCAGCTCCAATAAGAATCTCAGAACACCCTCACAAAGTTCCAAAACCTCACGGTAACATGCTAGAGGGAATGCACAAAGAAGAACCAACAAGGTTGAACTAAGATAACCAAATCGAAATCCACTGACTGAGTCGAAACAAATCATGCAATACCAGATACACCCAGTAGAATCAAATCATGCATACCAAATAAAATCTGAAGAAACACACATACCAAATAAAACCTAACGAAAACACAGAAGATGCAACCAAGAAACACCTCCCCCTCTGAATCACTGCAAATCAGGGGTTGATCCGCACCTGAACCCACTGGAGACATGCCTGGACTCATCGGAAGCCGAGAAGCCATGGCCGCATTGTCGATGTTGAAATATCTGAGTTCCCTGAACCATGGATCCATGTCGCACCCCACTGGAAGCCGAGAAGCCAAGGCTAACCCGACAAAGTTGGAAATACTGAGCTCATCGAACCGTGGAGACGCACTGAAACGTCAATGGTAGGGGTGAGCCACGCTGGTCCGAGCTCCAACATGCCACCGGGAATCATTGATGCCGACTGCGAATGGGAACACGAAGACGTCGTGCCGATCCAGGACCAGATGCATCAACCAAAAACTGAATCAGGATAGAGGGGGAAGAGGAGACTGCAACCAGAGGAAAACCGTAGCCGCCAAGGGTTGGGAGAGGACGCAGCTCAGAGGCTCTTTAGGGGGATCTTGTTTTCACTTTTTGTTTATTTACAAAATGGGGGAGATGTTTCGAAGAGACATTTTGGGGAGAAATAAGTTGGTTTTGGGGAAAAATAATTTGGTTTTAATCATTTTAAACATTCATATATGGTTTAAATGTTTTGGTTTTGTAATCAAACAAAAAGGGGTAGATTGTTTGTGCATGTGCATATTTCCTTTAATTTGTTATCATATTATTTTGTTTGATTACTTTTCATCTGTATTTTGATGATATCTAATTTATGTTATTTGGGTTTTTTTTGATTCATACCCCACATTACGTTACTGTTCATACACTATGTTATGTTACTATTCATACCCTATGTTACTATTCATTGGAAAGTTATTGTTCAGTCTGAAATTACAGTTTATTCTGAAGTTACTGTTCATTCCAAAGTTATTGTTCTTTCTGAAGTTTCTATTCTTTCCGAGTTACTATTCATTCTGTGTATTTTTTAAAAAATTGATTTTCTGCATTTATATATGTATTATATTTTAAGGATTTTTTTGTGAAAAAATCTCCTTAAATATATGGATCATAATAAAATATTTTTTAATTTTTTTGTGCTATATTTAGAGAGAAAAATTAATAAATTTCTTCAACGTCTTTTACAAATAAATTTGGACATTTCAAAATTTTTTAAATTCAAATGTTTGAATTTAATTTCAGAATATTCTACTAGCTTTTAGGAATTGTTTTGACTACGTTTATAACATTATTAATGGATTTAAAATGATTTTTTAAATCAATAAATGCTTTTATTATTCTATAGATTTTATTGGAAGGCTTATTTAAAATATTTTGAATTCTTTTGTTATATATTTATTCTACAGGAATAAAGAAGCAACGGTGCTGCTATTTTTCTGGAGATATTTATGGGAGCTCTTGACTCAATTAATTTTGAATATCAAAAGGAAGTGGAGTTTCTGCACCTAATATATATTTTATTCTCTATATATATCATTCTCTCAAGTAGGTAAAGAAATACAATTGCAATAAAAAGATAAAGTGCTATGAACTTTGAACCTGATGTGCATTTGCAACATCCTGTGACACTCTTCTTTACCATCTTCTAGTTCTCTCAAGTGCCAAATTAATTCTTCTTCAACTACAGTTGCATTGATGAGACGTTCTGATCTAAACCTCAAGAACAAGTACTGGTGATTTAATTTTTATCTTCTCTTTCATCTGGTTATAGCTCTGTAACACTACTCTCCATCTCTCACATGCACTCAATTTTTTGTTTTATGATTTTTCACACAAAAGCATTATTTTTTATTCTTTTTCCATGACTTCTGAATCCCAGATTCTAAGGTCAGAATCTTTGACTTTTGAATCCTTGTATCTAAAGTCCTAACTATTTGGGTTGTGACTCCCAGTGTCTAATGTCAGGTTGTAAGGGTTGTGACTCCCCACACAAAATTCAGTTTCGTGGTTATCCCTCCACTATAAAAGGAATTTGTAATTGGGTTAAGATTCCCCTTTAAAAATAATTTTTAGTGCACACATATCTCTCGCAGAGTAGAGAGGTATAAGAGTAGTGTATGACCACTTTGGTCCGAACAAATATAAAAAAATCCTTGCGTTATTTAATTTTTCTACTTCTAATTAACCTTTATAATTAACTTTGATAATTAATTTAATTAATCGATTCATTTGATTAAATTTTTTAAATATGGTCTATTCACTCCCCCTCTAGACCATCTGTCATTACCCTTCCTGACTAAACATCAACCAAGGAGACCCTTGGTACTTTATTTTTTGAAGACTAATTTATTTCCATATCATGCATTATGGGATTTTATTATTTTTAGAATTTGTTTTATTTTTATATGATGTATTATTGATTTTTGGTACTCGTCATATCTTTTGTATTTAACTTCTTATTGAGGTTAATTCCACCCATTTGGTATTTTATATCCCCAATGATAGTCTCCAACTTGTATTCTATGGGAGGTGGGCTTTAGGGGTCACACATTCTCTTCATTGAAGTTCCAATAGGGTGTCAGTAGAGGGTGGATTCATTACATACTTGTAAGAAATAATGTAAATAATCGCATTATTTATGAAAATATCTCAAGGAAAAGTTAGATGGAAGGGGTTTCAAGGATGATGAAGTTGAACATTGAAATACTTTTAAGTAAACAATATGAGTTAACATCATAACATCTAATGGTTATGTTAAAGAGTTTGAATATGTTAAAGGAGTTTAACATTAGGAATATGATTTCCAAATCTCCCAATTTTTAAAATTTATTTCTTCATTGGTGTTACTCACTATGGGAGGGTTTTATCAGGTGTTCACAAAGATATGTAACCAAAATTACATATATATATATATGTAATGAATTAAAAAAACCCAAAAATGTGTAGCAAACATAAGGTTTATCTAGCATTTTATCATATATGACATGATAGATAGGTTTTTATATATGTTTTTATTAAGTATTATTAAAAGAGTTTTTAGATTACAAAAATGTGTTATAACAAAAGAAATCTCCACTTTATCATTATTTCATGTTGGATATATATATGTATATATTGATATAAATTTTATGAATTTTAATGATAATTGACCTCTCAAAGTATGAATTTGAGTTTTCTATAACCGATTTTCACCATGGAATGTTATAGGTTATGATGAAATGTTATAGTGAGCATAATTTGGATTCGTATATGTGATGCATAATATGATAATGAGGTATAAAAAGTGATTTTGTACATTGTATGACCAACTATGTATACCCCATGGAGTTTCATACACTATGTCTATGGTATAATAGGGGTTCATGGGTCATATATAAGTCCACATTACATGAGGTTTTGAGATTCCTAGGATGGTAACCTCTATATTTTTATACCAATCTTATGAAAGACATTATGACTTGTCTAATCATGGGGTTATTGGATATGTTTTTTGTCATGTTTTATATTGGAGCTCAACCAAAATTTTATTTTTCCCTCATGTGATGCGCATGAAATCTGGGCCCTTGATTGAAATAGACTAGGAATTGTGTTGTCCTACCGAGATAGTACATATGGTGTGATTATATATTCAGGTGAGGTACATGTGATGTTATCATTAATAAAAGTGAATAACATGTGAAGTATTCATCAACCATGTCAGTCTATAATTGGGAATAGAGAAGGTATGATTTAACCATATGGGATTAAAATTATTCATGTCCTGAGGTCACTCAATCCCTTGGACAAAGAAAGTGTGTGAGAGTGTATGCTAGCATGAGATATGGCTAGTGGACACAATTATAGAGATACATGTGTTTGATGGATTTTGTGCCATATCACTTTGTAGATTGAGTAGCATTGGCACATTTTCATAGGCTTCTCTTTTCTTGCATTTATATATCATGTGATTCATATTTATTTTCAATTCTATAAAGGCATTTAAGGTCACATGTTGAGGTTTATTGAATGGGGATTGATTCTGATTTAGAGAGATGCTCTAAAATTATTTTATAGTTAATCCCAAAGAGTTTTGGATGGGTATTCACAAGGTATTTCATATGATGTGATATGATATGAATTTAATGATATCTTTACAAAATTGTTTTGGAATATATAAAAAAATACTTTTGGATTTTATTTCATGAGTTATTGTATATGATACAATATTATGTGAAATGATAAAAAATATCTTAGTATTTAGTGAAAGTGTGAGACTGAAAGAGTGGTTACTCCCTAAATCCTTTTTTATGTGATGTAATAGCCTATGTGATATCCTATGATATGCATATAATGTGTATTATTCTTAAGGATACATAGTTTCAAATGTGTCCTTAAGAGGAATATTAAGGATATACAATTTCTAATATCTCCTTAAGTATAATCTTGAGAGTACATTAATGGAAATGTTTTGTTATATCCATAAGATACATATCTTGAAGATAAGTTGTCTCAATGTAACATGAGAAACCAAATGATGAAAATTAGAATTCAAATGAATCTTCCATGTAGGATATCATCAAGAAATATCTATTGCATAAGATTTAATGGAAATTGATATTAGGTGTTATAATGAATGAGTAAATTTGATAACACTAAAGTTTTATCCTAAATGGATTTATGAATCCTATTTCTATTAGATGGAATTTTTGGGGTCAGTGTGTCATGCTTGATCAAAACTCTCTAAAACTTTAATCTTTATTCATCTTCTTCATTATCTATATAGGGAACCAACAAGTCATGGGGTTAGAGTATTCTTATTGTACAACAAGTGGTTTAGGTATAGCATGTGGATACCTATGGAGGTGGGAAACCCTTTGGTTGTCTGTTTTTTGGTCTTTATTGACCACAGATAATGAATATGGATATTTTTTTCACTCATCAGAGTAAGGTAAAAAAACTATTTATAAATTTATTTATTACAATATTATTCATGGTTTCATTTATCTATCATGGAGATCTTGAGATTGGGATTTCAATCACTTCTATTGTATCTATTTAGTGTCAATATACTCCTATGGAACCCATTATATTTGACACATGTATTTTTAGTTTTTTTAGTCTAAAAATGTAATACAAAGTAAATGTTTCATTAAAACCTCTCCATATCTCTATCACAAAATAAATTACCACATTATCATATCTTTTATACTAATTCTGTAAAATATAATCTATAGTTGATTAGGAAAAAATGTTGTTTATATTAAATGGTTAAGATTTAAATAATTTCAAAAAAAAATAAATTTGAGAAATTATACCATTATGGACTCCCATAACTAATCGGATGTTTTCTAGTTGATTCTCCTCCAATAAAAATATATGATACTAATTCTACCTCATCCCTAATGTTCTATGAAACTCCTAAATTGATTTACATTTGGGCCTATTGGAATACCATTATCATAACAAACAACAGGAAATGTCATGAACTAGCCCAGATACCCTAGTACCCGAATATCCAAGCTAGCTCTGACATGGCCCAAAGGGTGTTCATGATACCCATGGGTTGGAGACAAGCACCTGGTGTCATATAAGAATCATGTGAGAGTTATTTTTTCATAATAATATAGAATATAAAAGATACAAGTTAGTATTGTAACACCCCAATATTTCATAGTGTGTTATTTCTTCAAAATAATTCAATAACTTTCACTACACGCAACACCGAGTTCAATCGCACCATGACTTACCAAACAAGCCATTCAAAAGAGGTTATGAATAGTATTAACTAAATTTTAAACTTTATATAATCCTTATAATTTTAGAATCCATATTACGAGTTTCTCAGACATAATGTAAGAACAAATTCATTTTCAGTATTTCACTTTTATAAACTTTAAATAGTGAACCCTTTTTAAATACAATATTTTACACTTTTTTACTAAATGGGGATGTCAAAAATTTAAAATTAAACATCCCAAGCTTCCACGGTACACTTTCCTTTGAATAATATAGTAGCGTGTGTTGTACGCAACTTCGAGTTCTAACACACACCACAACCAATCAAACTAGCCGTTATGAATAGTAATACCTACTTTTTGAAATTATATATATTTTATATTTCAAAATGGACTTCATTTTTGGATTCGTAATATCTAATTTATCCTAGGGTGAAATTTTGGAACTTTTCGGATAACTTTAATATTTTGATGAATAGTGAAAATTACTAAATTTTAATTAAAAACAACTTTTTTAATAAAAATAATTAATATTGATAAATTATGAATTTGAGTGGTTTTAAAGTATATTTAGAATATATTTTTACCATTTAATACAATGTTGGTCATTGGACATAATTTTACAATTAAACCAGACATAAACAAGTGTCAATCTTTTGATAGTTATTATCTCTTAAAAACACATTTTTTGTTTTAACAACGGGAATTAATTTTAAATTAATTTCTGCCACTTATGTGTTTTGAATTTGGAAAAATGGATTCCATATTTGGAATCAGGATGTTCAAATTGTGTAAATAGGTAACTTTTATTTTTATACATTTTGAATAATTACTGCGGTAAATATTTTATTTACCATGGTAAAGGGTAAATCTGGTAACCAAGGGTTAAAGAAATAATATTATAATAATATTAAATTACACTAAAACGTGCCTTAACCCTATTGGTTGATACATGGTTGACCATGGGCATCTTTGGGTCGATTTTTCGGACTCCATGGATCCACTTGTAAGTGATAGGGACACTTTATTTTAATTAAGTTAAAATGAATACAAAAATGACACAAGCATATATCTTTTAGAACAACAATTGTTACATAGGGTTATATATGTTGGATTTTAGACTCTAAATATTCATTAGAAATCTAAAAAGATTTCCTACATAATTATATTTTATTTATAATTTTTAGACATTAAATAAGTTAATTTATTTATGACACAATGGTGATGCAGTAATTACCATAATAGTGAAAAATTAGAATAATTGATATTATAAATACCCAAATAAATATAATTTGAGACATTTATTGAATTAAACTAATTTTATAGGTTAATATGACATATTAGGATTGATTTAATTAACTTTGTTCGAAGTAATCATTCTGTTATGTGTTTCTCAAAAATCAACTATTGAATAGTGTCAAAATTGACATAAAGGAGTTTTTAAAACAAATATTATATTATTAATTGATATTAAATTCTTAAAAATCTGCGGTTCGGACAAGAGACTTATATCATGATAGTTGTATCATTAATGTACCACATGGGCGTCTCTTTGATGTATATGGTAAGTTTATTAACCATATAATATAAAAATACAAAGAGACATTGTAAAAGTGAACCTAATTAACTAAGAGTTAATACTTAAAGATAAGGTTAATATAATGACCCAAACCTGTCTAAATTCTATTGTTTGAGAGGTTTTCGACCCATACCCACCTTAACCTTTAAATAATAAACTTTGGAGCTATTAGAAACCGAATATTAATTTATATAAATTAATATTTCTAGCTTTTCAAAAGGTGCCCCTCACCCCTCTTATAAAAGGGCACTCTTCCTTCTCATTTATTCACACCTTCAAAGCCTTTTGGTTCGGCCAACCCCTGCCCAAATACTCTCTCAACTTCCCTAAATACAACCTAGAGGCCTTAGTTTGATCAGAAAGCCAACCTATGGATCCCTTTTGATCAAATCAAAAGGAAGAACCCGAAGAAGAGGTAATGTTTTCACCACCCCTTTTCAAGTTCCTTTCTTTTTCCACTTCTTCTTTATTTGTTATTACCATTATAAAATAATAACTCCAGTATATTTTATATACTGTGATGTTATTATAAATATGGTACAACCATATTCAGTATTCTATCCACCCTTTGAATAACATGTCACCATACGTGTGTATGTACGGCTTACCGTCTCCACGTCGTGGTGTAATTGTTATTCAATATATTATTATTTGGGTGGGTATAATAATGATTTGTAAATCATTTAAATAATAAATATAACATGATAATGATTCTTTATATATGATATAACATCCAATTATATATTATTTTAATATCAAAAGAATTATATTGTCGCTCGTACGTACGTGCGGACTACCGTCTCCACGAACGCGGTGAGATTCATTCTCTATCGTATCCATTCAAGTATAATTATCATTTTCTGATTTAAAAATGATGTTTAAGGACTTGATATCATTATGGATATGAATAATATACAACCTATCCATTACAAACATGGCTTACGTAACAAAACATATAAAATGAAATGAGTAAGTTAACACCCGAAACGACGATAATTCTAAGATATTATTAACAAAGCAATGTTAAAAGATCATATATGATATCATATTAATGTATATGATTATTGAATAATTTAATAAAAATTATTTCACCATTATATATGAGGTTAACCTACCCCAACCAAGGAAAAGTACAAGGTAAGGGTTTATTTCACAATCTCTTCATTATCTGAGGTTGTTTATACGTAATTATCTACTGGGATCTATTTATCATCCACATCCACGTTTCTTAAAAATGAATTTCAAAACATTTTTACTATTTACTAGAATATGTTTTAAAGTAATTTATACCCTTGTTTGACTTTTTATAAGAGGTTTATAAATGAATCTTTCCGTCGTTTTCCAAACAAGGTGCTTTTTAACCTTTTAGACAAAATTAAGGTAAGAATGTTTTTTTAACTTATACAACGGGTGTGGCTATTTACCACCGTTATAAAATTTTCAAGCTTAACATACAAGCTTACAAGGATATTTTCAAATTAAATTTTTTATTTTATAATTATGTAACTTTTAAATGATTTCAAAATGAATATTCTAAGAATTTCGGAAAGGTACTCTTTATCAAAATCAGAATTTTAAATGTTTTAAAGATTTATCTTTCTAAATCTTTTTAATTAATTTCCATGTCTTCAAAATGGTTTTTAAGGATTTATTTATATGGACATTAATGTTTTTAAAATTTAAATTCCATTCAAAAGTTTCATAGTGGTATGGGAAACTTTGATTCAAAAATATCTTTTTAATTACTTCCTTTATAAATGTGTGACTTTTAAATGATTTAAAAAAAGGAGATATTTCTCTCAAATAGTTTTGATTTCATCTATGTCAACATCCTTTGATGGATTTTATGATTATATGAAGTTGATTTATTATGATACAAAAGATCCATAATTTATTGAAGGTTTTGTGATATGTTTGACTGTGGATGTGTTATTTCTATACCATTCATGGTTTATGGAGAAAGTATTGACATTTCGTAGGCTAGTTTTAATATGAATGTTTATGTTATGTTTAAACCTTTTCATATGGGAATACATTGGACTTATTAAGTGATGGGTGGAGCCCGCTATAGCTCCTCGATGCATCGGTAGGTCTCATGAGACAAACTAGTGTCTTGGCACAAGGCCTTGACATAATCTTATTTGTAGTCTTGGCACGAGGCCTTGGCTATGTGGTTATGATAGTCTGGCATTATGCATTCCATCATTATGAAAGTGGTTATTGATATTGCATGTGATTATTAGATTAGTAGAATATCCATGTGAATAAGTAAATGGAATTATTTCATTTTACTTTTGCCATACTATGTTGAAGTTCAAGTTTAAAAGGATATTGTTTTAGTTATACATTGCCTTAAATGTTTATGCTTATTTTGGAAAGTTTCCTCTATGTTGTTATCCTTACTGGGCATTTGAGCTCACCTCTTTTCTATGTTTTATTTTTCACAGGATGTGAAGAAGTAAGTTATGAATGACCTACAGGGATAATAGTGTGGACTATGGAGACATTATGTTGTTGTAGTAGTTTTTCACTTTATGATGTAATGTAAAACTTTATGAATATATCTAGTGCTTCCAAGGATACTAAACCAATCGGTCTTTCGAGATTTGATCTTTCTTGTGATCATGTCAATGTTATGTAATAATGCATCGACTCTGGGTAACTGGGGTCGGGGCGTTACATTTGGTATCAGAGGCAAGTTTAGTACAAACCTTAGAAGCTAGATTTAGATAAAATCTGACTAGAGCACATAGATTTAAGACGGACTTTGAGGATTAGTATAGAATAACTTCCTAGAATTTTGGTATTGTAGAGATTTTGTGAGTTTTCCAAGCAATACATCCCTGCCTGGATACGAGCAGGTAGAGGCGGCTCTGGCACAGATGTACCTAGGGGTAAAACCTGAAAACACTGCTTTGAGCTAGACTCGAACGGGAACTGGTGCACGGCAACGGGCCTTGCTGTACTTTTGGTTACGACACTCCCGGGGGATATGCTTAGGATAATTCTCATCTTCTTTACAAACCATTATGAAGGTTTTATGAGTATATACTTCCTCTAAAGAGGCATTTTTATGATTATGGGTTATATCCATAAACTATTTAATTTATGTTATGTGTTTTACAAGTTTGGGATTAGGTATTGTTATTCATAAACAAATCTAGTGTATGCCATTGTTTAGAAATGGTGCCCAGTAGAAGGAATGAGAACTCCAGCAATGCACATGATACAAAGAGAAAGAAGGATCATATATTTCATGGTCTTAAGCTATAATTTATAAGAGAAATAGTCTCACGTGTATTATCATCATATGAAGAATTAATATCATGTGTTGATAAGATAAGTAAGGATTTTACTGAGTCCTATGGCTTTGAAGGGAAGCAAGAGAAGAAAATAATGGAAGAGAGAAAGATGGATAAAAGGAAGAGGGAAAAGAAGAATTTTCCCATATGTGATAAATGTGGAAAGAAACACCCTGGAACTTGCCTGAAAGGAATGGGAGTTTGTTATAAGTGTGGAGGAAAAGGGCACAAAGTACGTGACTGCAAGGGTAAGAAAATGGTTTCAAATGTACAATGATTCATTTGGAAGGAGTTTGGACACTATGCGAGCCTATGTCTCAGTGATCAGACTACGCAGAAAATGATGCTATTGGATAATAATCAAGTTATGATACTATCACATATGAAGATAAATGATTAGAGTTATTGTGTTGATTATGTCATTTGATTGTTGTATCAACAATGTACTTGTTATAATAATTATGGAGTATATAAGGATTGTATTGCAGTACTATTTTATTATGGACTTGAGATTGTGTGGAACAAAGAAAAGTGACTCAATAGCAGGTCAAATTTTTGGAAAATATATGGTTGAGAGAAAGATAAAAAATAATATGGTTCTGATATAGAGGTAGTGAATTTAGAAAAATATATGATTGTTTTGGATAAATTATATTGGATATTCTTGACTACCTTGAAAATGATTAATGATTTGTATATTCCATCATTGTTGGGGTTTACAACATTTTTGGATTGAAGGAGTATATCTATTATTCTATAAGGAATAAGGGATCATGAATGTAATCAATAAGGTTTTATGATAATTCAGGATGTTGCAGTGTTTTAAAAGAATACATAATGAAGGTGATCACATGTTATTACACAGAAAAAAGGGATCTTCATTATGTTTACCTTCCTTATAAATTTTCGGCTGAAGTATTTTGGATAGTTCTAGTTTGGATTATTTTGGATTGCCATAAAAGGACAACGAGGATGTCGGGCGGCAACCCGTCGGGTCCGGCAAGGCCGCGAGACTTGAACCCACAACTGAAGGGCGACAAGGGTGTATCACCTACCAATAACCCATGTGATGTCCGGGATTAAATAATGTAGTTTTTTTAAAATGATCTGGTAGATGAATTATAAATTCGTTTTTTGGAACCCTATACGAATAGGATAAATAGAATATATTTTTTCATTCTATTATCTTTTAGATTGAAAGATGAGTTTGTGGTAGATATTAGTTAAAGGATGGAACTCTAATTGTCAAGAATATATTTTTCTTCTTCTCTTATTCTATGAAGAAATTAATTCTTATACTTTATTTAAGGAATACTAAAACCAAAAATGTGTTATCCTAATACACTATGTTTTGTTGAACCGATGGTATTTAAAATCATCATAGATTGATGAATTTAAGGACCTCAATTTTACACTTGTTTGTGATTGATGACCTCAATCACTACCTATAAATATTTACGTTTTTCCTCTAATTATTTGTCTCTAATTTCCACCAATGTTCTCCTAATAGAGATAATAATTTGGTGGTGACCCTTTCATTTATCTTTTCCTCATATTAAGACTAAATTTTAGTAACCTAATTTCTGGTGTGGGTTTTCCCACAAAGATATTTTCTATTTTCAACCTTTTATTTTTTTAAGAACAATTTCAAATTGCGAGGACGCAATTTATTGAAGGAGGGGAGAATGTAACACCCCAAGATTTCATAGTGTGTTATTTCTTCAAAATAATTCAATAACTTGCACTACACGCAACACCGAGTTCAATCGCACCATGACTTACCAAAAAAGTCGTTCAAAAGAGGTTATGAATATTATTAACTAAATTTTAAACTTTATCTAATCCTTATAATTTTAGAATCCATATTAAGAGTTTCTCAGACATAATGTAAGAACAAATTCACTTTCAGTATTGCACTTTTATCAACTTTTAATAGTGAACCCTTTTTAAATATAATATTTTAAACTTTTTGACTAAATGGCGACGTCAAAAATTTAAAATGAAACATCCCAAGCTTCCATGGTACGCTTTCCTTTGAATAATACAGTAGCGTGTGTTGTACGCAACTTCGAGTTCTAACACACACCACAACCAATCAAACTAGCCGTTATGAATAGTAATACCTACTTTTTGAAATTATATATATTTTATATTTCAAAATTGACTTCATTTTTTGGATTCGGAATATCGAATTTAGCCTAGGGTGAAATTTTGGAACTTTTCAGATAACTTTAATATTTTGATGAATAGTGAAAATTAATAAATTTTAATTAAAAACAACTTTTTTAATCAAAATAATTAATATTGATAAATTATTAATTTGAGTGGTTTTAAAGTATATTTAAAATATATTTTTACCATTTAATACAATGTTGGTCATTGGACATAATTTTACAATTAAACCAGATATAAAAAAGTGTCAATCTTTTGATAGTTATTATCTCTTAAAAACACGCTTTTTGTTTTAACAACGGGAATTAATTTTAAATTAATTTCTGCCACTTTTGTGTTTTCAATTTGGAAAAATGGATTCCATATTTGGAATCAGGATGTTCAAATTGTGTAAATAGGTAACTTTTATTTTTAGACATTTTGAATAATTATTGCGGTAAATATTTTATTTAACATGGTAAAGGGTAAATCCAGTAAACAAGGGTTAAACAAATAATATTATAATAATACTAAATTACCCTAAAACGTGTCTTAACCCTATTGGTTGATACATGGTCTACCATGGGCATCTTTGGGTCGATTTTGGGACCCCATGGATCCACTTGTAAGTGATAGGGACACTTTATTTTAATTAAGTTAAAATGAATACAAAAATGACACAAGCATATATCTTTTAGAAAAACAATTTTTACATAGGGTTATATATGTTGGATTTTAGAAACTAAATATTAATTAGAAATATAAAATGATTTACTACATAATTATATTTTATTTATAATTTTTAGACATTAAATTGTTAAATTTATTTATGACACAATGGTGATGCAGTCATTACCATAATAGTGAAAAATTAGAATAATTGATATTATAAATACCCAAATAAATATAATTTTAGACTTTTATTGAATTAAACTAATTTTATAGGTTAATATGACATATTAGGGTTTATTTAATTAATTTTTTTCTAACTAATCATTCTTTTATGTGTTTCAAAAAAATCAACTATTGAATAGTGTCAAAATTGACATAAAGGAGTTTTTAAAACAAATATTATATTATTAATTGATATTAAATTCCTAAAAATATAAAGTTCATTCAAAAGACTTATATCATGATAGTTGTATCATTAATGGACCACTTGGGGGTCTCTTGGATGTATATGGTATGTTTATTAACCATATAATATAAAAATACAACGAGACATTGTAAAAGTGAAACTAATTAACTAAGAGTTAATACTTAAAGATAAGGTTAATATAATGACCCAAACCTGTCTAAATTCTATTGTTTGAGTGGTTTTCGACCCATACCCACCTTAAAATTTAAATAATCAACTTTGGAGCTACTAAAAACGGAATATGAATTTATTATAAATTAATATTTCAAGCTTTTCCAAAGGTGCCCCTCACCCCTCTTATAAAAGGGCACTCTACCTTCTCATTTCTTCACACCTTCAAAGCCTTTTGGTTCGGCCAACCCCTGCCCAAATACTCTCTGAACTTCCATCACTACAACCTAGAGGACTTAGTTTGATCATAAAGCCAACCTAAGGAGCCCTTTTGATCAAATCAAAAGGAATAACCCCAAGAAGAGGTAATGTTTTCAGCACCCCTTTTCAAGTTCCTTTCTTCTTCCACTTCTTCTTTATTTTTTATTACGATTCTAAAATAATCAATCCAGTATCTTATATATACTGTGATGTTATTATAAATATGGTACAACCATATTCAGTATTCTATCCACCCTTTGAATAACATGTCACCATACATGCGTACGTATGGCTTACCGTCTCCACGTCGTGGTGTAATTGTTATTCAATATATTATTATTTGGGTGGGTATAATAATGATATGTAACTCGTTTAAATAATAAATATAACATGATAATGATTCTGTATATATGATATACCATCCAATTATATATTATTTTAATATCAAAAGAATGATATTGTCGCTCGTACGTACGTACGGACTACCATCTCCACGAACGCGGTGAGATTCATTCTCCATTGTATCAATTCAAGTATAATTATAATTTTCTGATTTAAAAATGATTTTTAAGGACTTGATATCATTCTGGATATGAATAATATACAACCTATCCATTACAAACATGGCTTACGTAACAAAACATATAAAAGAAAACGAGTAAGTTAACACCCGAAACGACGATAATTCTATGATATTATTAACAAAGCAATGTTAAAAGATCATATATGATATCATATTAATGTATATGATTATTGAATAATTTAATAACAATTATTTCACCATTATACAGGAGGTTAACCTACCCCAACCAAGGAAAATTACAAGGTAAGGGTTTATTTCACAATCTCTTCATTATCCGAGGTTGATTATACGTAATTATCTACTGGGATCTATTTATCATCCACATCCACGTTTCTTAAAAATTAATTTCAAAACATTTTTACTATTTACTAGAATATGGGTTAAAGTCATTTATACCCTTTTTTGAATTTTTATAAGAGGTTTATAAATGAATATTTCCGTCGTTTTCCAAACATGGTGCTTTTTAACCTTTTCGACAAAATTAAGGTGAGAATATTTTTTTAACTTATACGGCGGGTGTGGCTATTTACCGCCGTTATAAAATTTTCAAGCTTACCTTAAAAGATTAAAAGGATATTTTCAAAGTAAATGTTTTATTTTATAATTATGTGACTTTTAAATGATTTCAAAATGAATATTCTAAGAATTTCGGAAAGGTACTCTTTATCAAAATCAGAATTTTAAATGTTTTAAAGATTTATCTTTCTAAATCTTTTTAATTAATATCCATGTCCTCAAAATGGTTTTTAAGTATTTATTTATATGTACATGAATGTTTTTAAAATGTTAATTCCTTTCAAAAGATTCAAAGTGGTATGGGACACTTTGATTCAAAAATATCTTTTTAATTACTTCCTTTATAAATGTGTGACTTTTAAATGATTTAAAAAAAGGAGATATTTCTCTCAAATAGGTTTGATTTCATCTATGTCAACATCATTTGATGGATTTTATGATTATATGAAGTTGATTTATTATGATACAAAAGTTCCATAATGTATTGAATGTTTTGTGATATGTTTGACTGTGGATGTGTTATTTTTACACCATTCTTGGTTTAGGGAGAAAGTATTGACATTCTGTATGCATGTTTTAATACGAATGTTTATGTTATGTTTAAACCTTTTAATATGGGAATGAATTGGACTTATTAAGTGACAGGTGGAGCCTGCTATAGCTCCTCGATGCATCGGTAGGTCTCATGAGACAAACTAGTGTCTTGGAATAAGGCCTTGGCAAAATCTTATTTGTAGTCTTGGCACGAGGCCTTGGATATGTGGTTATGATAGTCTGGCATTATGCATTCCATCATTATGAAAGTGTTTATTGATATTGCATGTGATTATTCGATTAGTAGAATATCCATGTGAATAAGTAAATGGAATTATTTCATTTTACTTTTTCCATACTATGTTGAAGTTCAAGTTTAAAATGATTTTGTTTTAGTTATACATTGCCTTAAATGTTTATTCTTATTTTGGAAAGTTTCCGCTATATTGTTATCCTTACTGGGCATTTGAGCTTACCACTTTTCTATGTTTTATTTTTCCTAGGATGTGAAGAAGTGTTATGAATGACCTGCAGGGATATTATGAGGGGATAATAGTGTGGACTATGGAGACATTATGTTGTTGTAGTAGTTTTTTACTTTATGATGTAATGTAAAACTTTATGAATATATCTAGTGCTTCCAAGGATACTAAACCAATCGGTCTTTTGAGATTTGATCATTCTCGTGATCATGCCAATGTTGTGTAATAATGCATCGTCTCTCGGTAACTGGGGTCGGGGCGTTACAAGTATGCTCAAAACTCCAAAGCAATGAATTACCAGAATCAAATAGGTAATGTTGTACTCAAATAGTACATCATCATAAGACATAGTGTATTCTAAGATAAGGCTCAAAAGGTATACCCATGTTACAAGTGGATCACATCTCCACAAATTACCTTCATCACTCTAGGTTTGAAGGATCATGAATATATACCACCTCCAAGTGTAACATTTTATTTTCTTGGACCTGGCATAAGATAATCAACAAATAGCCAACGGAAAATGTAGGGTGTGAGGTATAAAGCTCAATGGGATCTCATCAAGTGTTCCATAATCAATTACATGACAATTAAACCAAATATGATTTCAATTTTAATAAATAAATTCATCGAATTTAATTTATATATTCTAAAAAAATAGGATTTCAATTCAAAAATATGGAAGATATATCAAAACAGGGTTAAATGAACATTTTACATAAAAAATTTATACAAATCACTTGTCATGAATAAAATAATTCAATAAATAAATAGAATATAATCATAAAATCAAACATTTCATATCACCATGTATCAATACATGTGGTATATTAGTTTCTAGTAATATGATCATCACATTACTCATTAGTGATAATTAATGTGTACACACTTCCCATGACTCAGACCCTCGAGACACAACTCCCCATCAAGAAAAATCATGATACAGTATGTTTATGTCAATGTTTTAATCTTTAATACTATTATAGGGGTTATACCATTGTGTGACTATCCTAATTACCCACTAACTATCCAGGCTTACCTGTTCTTTAGTGAATAAATCAATCAATCATGGGAAAATAAATTAGTTAAAATTAGTTTAAAATATAATTTTCCAAGTTTCAGTTTTCAACATACCTTTATCAATCCAAAACCAAATAATTGGTATTCATAAATTAATTCCTTTTCAAATAACAATTCAATTTAAGAAATATCAAATCATTACATCATATCAATTTTCCAAATCAATCCATAAATTTTCCCAAATCCACCAAATAATTTTAGTTCCATTGAAATTGGGAGTTTTTCAAAATCTCCATGCATTTATTAGAATAATCAATCAATCAACTCAATTATAGGTTTTTATGTCATTTAAAAACTCATTTCAAATCAATCATGAAATTAAAAGCTTAAATTTTAGGGTAAAATAATATAGAACCACCTACCTTTTAGTTATTGGTCAAATCGACACTGGAAATGGGAAAACGCCAATGAGAAATGAAGGAAAAGGAGGAAAACAAGGAAATAATAGATCAAAAATATCAAGATTGATCTTTTATTCAATCAAAAAACATGATATCATACCACTACCAAATAAGGGTATCAGAGAGGTGGATAAAACCATAGTGAGGTAATTCTCTATGGAACAAGCGCCAAACTGAGACATCTGGAAGGGAATAAATAACTTTCCATGAAAGGGAGGAGGACTAGGCTTATTAGGAAGAGCACATGTATAATACCTAATGAAATTAGGTGTTCAAGATAAAAAACTACCGGTAATGAGGAATCAATTTCATAAATAAGGTTTTATTGTGTAAATAGATCAAGTTGTTCATATGATCAAAAGGGCACCGCCTCTGGTCAAAACACATAAAATGTCGAATTTATAGTGTAATTTCATCTTTTATATAAGAAATAATTTTTTATTAAAATAAATTCTCATGACTTGTGACTAGAAAACAATTTACTTCAAAAATAAAGGATTTAGGACATAAGTTTTTTCTAGAACCAGCGCTCAAAAAAAGAAGCCTACAAAAAAACCAAACAACTTCTAATTGACCCCATACCTAAAAAAGGGAACATTCTAAAACCCTTTACACATTCATTCCTGGGATCCATTAATTTAAAAAAACATATAACCCTAAAAGTTAGGACATTTTCCCCAATAAAATCTATCCGTCCTTGAAAATATCAAAATGCACCCAAACAAAAAGTGAATAAAAACAAGAGTCTACAAATACATGAAAGAAGGTAACTGGATATTCCAGGCAACCTTTGCTCCTTCCCCTGATCAGTTGAATGTTTTGGTTAATATGTTATCCTATGTCAACCAAATCTAGGTGTATTATCCTCTCAAGTAAAATAAGTCTTGACTACTAAAAACTCGATTGTAGTGGGCTCTGTAGTCATACAAATAATTTCAACATTGAAAATTTAATTTTAATAAATAAATTTAATTAAAATAGGTTTATTTATATGAATATACACACTCATACCATGTTATATTTTCTTCTATATCCATGTAAATTCATCATATAGTTGAATGTTACTTCAATATAATGAAATTATTTTTATCTATAGTTGAAAAGAATTAAATGATTATTATAATTAAATATTTTATTATTTATAATATAAAGAAAAGCAATAATATTATATTAACCTGAACAGATGAAATATTAAAAAACGTTATGAAACATTTTATATTAATGTTAAATTATTATAGAAACCAAAATATATATTTTATGTTTTTTAATGAAATATTGAAATGCAATATTTACGTAAATAATAAAAAAATTATAACTACGTATAATTTCATTAATTTTATATATATATATATATTATACAGTTTTATCTGTGTAAGGAACCCTAAATTAATATATTTTTTAATTCTTGAACCCATCAAATGATTTCAAATATAGAAGAATAAATTGTAATCTAGAAATAAATAGGTTCTACTATATTCCATTTCAATTTCATTACATTGTAAGGTGATGCATCAAAACTAAAATTTCACCTTGCATCTTAATTAATCTACTATAAAGACTAGTAAAACTAGTTTTTTTCTCAAAATTGATTTTTTAATCTCATGAATCATTTATTGAGTTCAAGCATTAAAATATATATTAATTCAGGTTTCCTCGCCCAAAAAACATAGTAAAATGGATACGGGTAGATGATAATTAATAACTACCATACAGTTATAAAAAATCAATAACTTGTTTAATTGATATAATATTTTTATAGTTATTTCATAAAAAATATTCATAAAATATTTGATATAGGTAGTGTATTGTTCTATCGAAATAAACTGTATAGTTTTTTTCATCATTCAACTACTTTTGTAACATAATTTTAAGATTATTTTGTGTATTAAAAAAATATATAATTAAATTCATCAGTTTTCTAAATAGCACATGCCAATATAAATAATCAGTAGTGAAATTGTTTTATGTAAATCTTCTTCAACAAAAAATGTGCACTTGAAATGTTGAATATAAAATTTAAAAAAAAATTAAAATAATAGTTGAATATCTATACGTATAAATATTGGACTAAAAATTATAAAGTGTAATTATAAGTGTATTTTTTACTAAAAAAAATAAAATTATAAATATTTACCTAAATTATTAATAGGTTAATGTATTTTTTTCTCATATCACTTCTATGTGATTATTTTGAATATCATATACAATTTATGAATCATATTCATTATTATCCCTTGTTAATTGTGTATTATATGAAATAAATATATATAAGTCCACATGTACCACCCCCAGTTTGAGTTATATAGCCTTTTTTATGCCTTTTTGTGTGTTTAAAGTTCTTGGGATTAGTTGTTAAGAGGTTGGGAGAGTTTGGTATGGTTTTGTATAAGTTTGGAGACCTTTTTAAGGCTGTACGGTTTGTGTACGGTTAGGGGAAACCGTGCTTGATTAACCATTTGGGTAGTTGGGTAAAAATAGTTTGCACACGATTTTCCTAACTGTGTGGGTTGGGATGTTTGAGTTTCCCCTTCGAGGTAGAAGTAGGCTCACATTTAGCGCACGGTTTTTCTAACCGTGTGAGCTAACTGTGCGACCCTTTAAAAATAGTGTTTTAAAATTCAAGCTTAGTCGGGATTTACCCTAACTCACCCAAATATTCTCCCATAAAAAACCTACATGGTTTTATTCATCTCAAGTTATATGGGTGCTCTCTCACTCATTTTGGAGGCGATTTGAAGGGGTTTCAAGGGGTTTTGAAGGTGGTTCATCTCGGGTAAGTCTCTTCTCCTGGTCTCTCTTTGGTTTTCTCTAGATCTACTCTTCCCTCTCTCTCAGTTTTCTAGATATAAATCCATTGTGAGTATATATAGGGTTTTTTATCCTAAAGTGATGATTTTAGGGATTTTTATGACATGGAAGAAGATTTAGAGCAGTTTTGGTGGTGCGTTCGCCAGATTTGTGGAGTGATTGATTGTTGATCGATTTCACCAGAACCCTAAAGGTAGGTAGATTCTCTCTTGACTCCACTTGGTTAGAATTAGTGACCTTGGTTTCAATTAATTTTATTTCTTTAAATTAATTGTGATAATGATGTGTGACTCTTGTTGGAAACCAATTTGTTGATGACTTGGGGATTTTGGGGAAAATGGGTTATTGTTCCCAAAAGGGGCTTTGTTTTGTGATTTTAAAATATTGATTTTAAAATCATTAGTGGTTGCTTATGAAAAATGTTTTTTGAGATATGTTTTTCAATAAGGATGTTATTTATTGAAATTTGGTCACGCGTGGAATTTTTTTTAAAGGGTGTTTTCAATAAATGGGTTATTTATTGAAGTGAATTAGCATGTGTTGAAAATGATGGTGTGGTTATTGTGTGGCATTGGTGCTTTGTGATTTTTGGTTGATTAAGTTTTATGGCTTGTGTTGATTGTGTGGAAGTGGGTGGTAATTCTCAATATAAATGTTAATGGATAGTGGAGGGAAGATCCACCATTGTGGATAGTGGTCGGGAAGCAACACTATTTGGAAATATAGTGAAGAGGTTGGATGAAAGCTCCACCATTTTGGTTACCTTGTTGTGTGTTTCTTTGTATGATTGAATTTTTTGTGATAATTTGAAATGGGGAAGTGTATTATGGCATGATTTTTTGGATTTCTCTTGGGTTTCATGGTTTGGGTAGGCTTTCTTGGTAAGGGTATGTTTGGATTATTGGTAATTGTTGAACTATTTAATGTTTTATATAAACTATTTTATATAAATGTTATAATGGTTCTATCCTATTATCATGTGTAGGGAAGTAATTTAAAGAAATCCTACTGATTATTTTTACTCACCCCCTACATTGGCACTTTGGTTCTTTTGAAAATGTTGTATTCCGGGACACAGGTAAGGGTAAAGCCTCCCATTTTTCGTGCAGTTTTTCATGATGCTTTAGTTATATTGTAGTGCATGGAGTATAGAGCTTGGTGGGGAGATATTGATGGTGTCTTATTTCTTTGGGGTCTTTTTGTGTAGTCCAATGCTAGGTACTCTGATTTTTGGTTCGGTATTATTGGAATTGGTAATTGTTATGGATTAGTTTGGTCATCTTTTAGTCATGTATGTGTTGGATTGTTTTGTTGACATGTATCATGTTGCTTTTGGTAATGTAATTTTTGGTTGGTTGATTTTATCTCAAGGTAAAATCATTCCACAATGATTCGTAAATCCCTTGGAATTTATTTCCAGCCTTTGGCACCCTTGGAACATTTCTTAAGGCCAAGTAGCATTCCCTCGCCCTCTAAAGCCAATGGGATTGGGTGGGATCTCACAAGTGGTATCAATTTTTTTAGTCCTTGGCTTTCAAGTGAGATAAGTTGTTTGGTCCTTTGGCATTGATCATTATTCTTGGTGTTGACATTCGTTCTTGGCCTATTCCTTGAGTCAGGATGGTAGTAAGGTGTAGTATTGTCAGAACATCGAACGTATAGCATAAAAGGACATAAATCCCCCTTTTATGTTGAACTTCAAGTTAATAGGGAGTTGTCTACATAAGTGTTTTGGAGACACTTATATGCATTGGATATCTCATTTTCATGTGTGTATCCAGTGAGATTATCATGATATGCATGGTTGAAATGACTTCCCTCTAGGTTGCATATTTCATTAGGGTATAATTATTTATAGTGTGATGTGAATGTGTGGATTTTTGGAAAATCTGAATTGAGTTTCAAAATGGAAGGATTTGAAACATGGAAACTAGTGGTATTTTGAAAATGGGTTGATTTTCAAAACATGGTGTGCTTTTTAGAATAGTGAAATATGGGAAATGTGACCTTGTGGAAAGCCTTGTTGTGATAGTTCTTATGTAAATGAATCTAAAAATTGTATGTATTTTCTACTAAGGGAATGGGACATATGGTTGTTCTTGTATTGATAGAAATGGTACTGGGTAGGCCTCGTAGAGACCAACTAGAGGAATCTGATGAAAATGTGGTTTCCCCTGAGCCCCAGGTGAACCAGAAGCTAGGGTGGAGTATAGTGCAATATTTCCAGACTGTGGAAAGTGGGAATAAATGATGATGAATCATAGCATGTGGATCATGTTGTTCAGTTTCAAAGGTAGAATCCATCCATGTTTTGGGGTGATTTATAGCCAGAAAGGGATGAATCATGGCTAAATAGAATTAATAAGATATTTGACTTCTTGGGAACACCGGAACAACTGAAAGTGAAGTTATCCACATACATGTTAGAAGATATTTCCCTTCAGTGTTGGGAGATGGAGGTCCAAATTGGGATGAACTAAAGTGTGAAATGGGTGGGTTTTGAGGAGTTGTTTAATAAAAAATTCTACCCTCATACTTTTAGAATTTATTGTACAATGGATTACTTCAATTTGAAGTAATGGAACATGGACGTAACGGAATATGCAGCTACGCTTATGAACTTAGTGCAATTTTCACCCGAGGTCATGGGTAGTACATCATTGAAGGAAATAATTTTTGAAGCTAGGTTGAACCAAGAAATTTATTCCAAGATAGTGGTACTATGTATAAATTATTACACAGAAATGGTGAATAGATCTACAATGGGTGTATGGGATCTTGTAGGGACTACATGTGGGGGAAGCATGTTGGTACCCACAGGAAATAGTGGGAACTCAAACTCTGGGTTCAATTGGAAGAGGGACACTTATTTCCAGGGTGGGTGTACGAATCAGAATCTGATGGCAGGATTGGTGAATCTTCCTCTGAAGCCTCAGAGTAAGCCAGGATGTTTTCAACATGGCTCTACGAGCCACATCAATTGATATTTTACAGCACAACCTCAAGTATGTCATTATTGTAAGCAGATGAGGCATATTCAGCATTGTTGTCGGAATTCTCAATGTATTGGTATTCGGGACACATATCAGGGTAGCAAGGGTTTTATGCCTCGACAGGACAAGGGCAGCAGCATACCCCTTTTCAGTGGACCAAAGTGGGTCTTGGTGATTCTCGGAATACAACGACGCCTCAATAGGGAAATAAAGAGAAGATCATGGAAAGGAAGTAGTTGTTTGGAGCTGAGAGGGTTGTAGTGGTTGATCATTCAGGACCATCCACGGTGCGAGGTAAGGTTCTTTTAAATTCCATGAAGATTCAAGATTTGTTTGATAGAGGAGATTCTCATTCTTTTATTGCATCTAGAATTGTTTATATGTTGAGTTTACATGTGGAAATAATGCCTTATGTTTTGGAATTACACACTCCTTTGGGTCAAAGAGAGTGTTGAGCCTTCCTATGTTGAGTGTGTTGTTTAGTTGTGGATGTCATTAAATTAATGTGGGATTTCTTAGTGCTTGAAATGGATGCTTCTGAAATAATCCTAGAAATGGATTGGTTGGTGATTCTTAAGGCCCGCATTGATTTTTATATGTGAATGGTTTTTTTATGATGGAGGATGATGTTGAAAATCTCTTTAGAGGGGAGAGGAAAGAAAACATGTGTGCAATAGATTTTTTGGCACTAGCTATTGGCATGATCTCGTATCAGTTAGTGGTATTTTCATTGGCATCATTGGAAGGTGTTAAGCAGAGTTTTCTTCCAGCAATTGTGGATTATTTTATGGATTTATTTCCCAAAGAATTATCTGGGTTTCACCCATGAGAGAAGTAGAGTTTATGATTGATCTACTTCCAGGGACTAGTTGTGTCTCACTCCCATCTTACCATATGGAACCATAAGAATTGTGGGAATTAAAGGTGTAGTTGGAAGAGTTAGAAAACCAAGAGTTCATTTGTCCTAGCATGTCTCTGTGGGAAGTTCTGGTTTTGTTTGTTAAAAAGGAGAATGAAACTTTGCAACTATGTGTTGATTATCATAGACTTAATCAGGTTATGATAAAGAAATGATATCCAATTCCACTCATTGATGATTTTCTTGACCATTTGAGGGGATGTCATTGGTTCTCCAAGATAGAATTGAGGTCAGGGTATCATCAATTGCTCGTAAAAAGGGAGGATATTCCCAAAAATGATTTTAGAAGTAGATATGGCCATTACGAGTATGTGTTTATTCCCTTTGGTCAAACGAATGCACCATCAATGTTCATGGAATTGATGAATTGGATATTTCAGAGATATATGGATTCTTTTGTGGTGGTATTTATTGATGATATACTGGTGTATTCGAGGACAATGGTAGATCATGAGTAGCACTTTGTGATAGTGTTGGGGATCTTGAGGGATCATCGGTTGTATGCCCAATTGTCAAAGTGTAACTTTTAGATACATGAGGTTTTTTTCCTTGGAGATTTTATTTTTGAGATAGGTGTTTTGGTGGATCTGGAAAAGATATAAGCGATTATCGCCTGAAAATCTCCAAAGAATGTTTTTTAGATACAAAACTTCCTTGGCCTAGCTGGCTTTTATCAACATTTTGTTAATGACTTCTCATTATTTTATTTGATAATTACAGCTTTGACAAGGAAGAATGTCGCATTTAAATGGGATGAGCAGTGTCAGAAATGCTTTTAAGAGCTAAAGAGTCGCCTTACATTATCACCAATCTTGGTCTTTCATGAACCAAGGAAAAGGTACATGGTGTATTAAGACACATAAGAATCAGGTTTGGGGTGTGATATCATGCAGGGGGATCATGTGGTTGTATATGGAATATGGTAGTGGAGGTTTCACGAGAAGAACTACCCAACACAGGATTTGGAGTTGGCATCAGTGATTCATGCTTTAAAAATGTGGCATCATTATCTCTTTGGTGAGAAATTCACGGTGTTTACCAATCATAAGATTTTAAAACATATTTTGTCATAGAGAGATATGAACTTGAGACAAAGGATAAGGATGGAATATCTCCAGATGTTTGATTTTGACTTATTGTTCACACTGGGTAAGCTAAATTCGGTGATCAATGCATTAAGTGGAAAATCATATGCTCAAGTAGTGAAATGGGCATTGGATCAGTGGATGTTGAGGTCGGTCATAGATGATTTATGGTTGGAATGTGAGGATTGGGGTGAAAGAGTAGTCTTCTTTCCAGTTTCATTGGTTCCAGACATGGATGGTTTGGTTAAAGAGGCATAGGCATCTAATTCCAAATGTGTGGCGATGGGGTAAAAACTCAATGTTGGGGAGACCATTGAGAGATGGGAACTTAATGGGAATTCAGTATTGTGATTTCGTAATCGGAGGGTGGTACTAGTGGATTTTCATGAGAAAATTCTCAATGCTTATCATCATTCCAGGTGGGTTGTTCATCCTGGAATTTCAAAAATTTATAGGGCATTAAAAGTGAAGTTTTTTTGGGCTGGTATGAAAAGTTATGTGGTCGAGATTGTCTCAATATGCTTGACATTTCATCAAGTCAAGGTAGAGAATCAACGACCAACAGGCATGTTGTAGTCTTTACCTATCCCAATATAGAAATGGGATCAAATTGTGATGGATTTTGTGATGGGTCTCCCAATAATAGTCAGGAAGCATGATTCTATATGGGTGATAGTGGATCACCTCACAAAGTCAGCCCATTTAATTCTGATTCATGAATCTCATATTGTGGAAGATCTATCCAAAATCAATATCCAGGAAGTGGTAAAGAGACATGGTGTTCGAGTTTTGATTGTATTAGATAGAGATCTGAGGTTCACATCTCATTTTTGTAAATCCTTTCAGCAAGCCCTTAGGACACAGTTGACGATGAGCACGATGTATCATCCTCAGACGGATGTCCAATCTGAGAGGATGATACAAACTTTGGAGGATATGATCAGGGCTTGAGTGATGAATTTTGGTTGTTCATGGGAGGAGCACTTACTATTGGTGGAGTACTCCTATAATAATAGTTATCAGGATTCAATACATATGGCTCTATTTGAGCCATAGTATGGGCATCTGTGTCATTCTCCACTATGTTGGGTGGAAACGGTGAGACTTTAATGATTGGACTGATCCTTATCCAAGAGACTACAGAGAAGATCATGTTGATCTGAAAGAGGATGGATATGGATCAAATTTATCATAAATCATATTAGGAACATCATGGATAAGCTTTTTCATTCAAGGTGGGTGATCATGTGTTTTTTAGAATATCTCCTAGGTTGGGACATCATTGGTTTGGAAAGCAGGGTAAGTTATATCCAAGGTATATTGGGCCTTTTGGGATACTTGATTAGATTATAGAGGTGGCTTATCAGTTTTATTTTCCACCATAGTTTAGCATGGTGCATAATGTGTTTCACGTGTCGCAGTTGAAGAAGTATCAGTCAGATTGTGACCATGTGATTCGTTGGGATCATGTTGAGCTAGAACTGGATGCTTCACTAGTGCATGTGCCAGTGTTGATTGTGGATTGGAATGAGAAATTATTGCATGGTAAAGGCAACGGTTTAGTTTGGGTTTTGTGACAGCATGGTTAGATTTAGGAGTACACTTAGGAGCAGGAGAAAGAGATGGTTGAGTAATGTCCCGAGCTCTTTCAACAACAAGATGGTTCTATACTTTAAGAGGATGAAAAGTTCAATGGTGGGGAGAATGTATCACCCCTGGTTTGAGTTATGTTGCCATTGTTTCCTTTTTATGTGTTTAATGTGCTTGGGATGAGTTGGGAATAGGTTGGGATAGTTTGGTATGGTTTTGAATAAGTTTGGTGAACTTTTTAAGGCCGCATGGTTTGAGAAAGATTAGGGGAAACCGTGCAAGATGAACTGTGCGGGCAGTGGGGTGCACATGGTTTGCCTAACCATGTGGGGTGCTAAGTGTGAGGTGCCCCTTCTATAAAGAAATTGGTATGCGGTTAGCACACAGTTTTTCTAACCATGCGAGCTAACCATGTATCCTTTTAAAAATAGGGTTTTAAAATCCGTTATTAGTAAATATTTTGCATAACTCGCCCAAATCATCTCACAAACAGACCCTAAGAAATATTTCTTCCTCTCAATGTATACGGGTTCTCTCCTACTCATTTTGGAGGAGATTTGAAGGGGGTTGAATGGGTTTTGAAGGTGGTTCATCTCAGGTAAGTCTCTTCTTTTGGTTTCTATTTGGTTTTCTCTAGATCTACTCTTCACTCTCTCTTAGTTTTCTAGATCTACATCCTTTGTGTGTAGATCTAGGGTTTTTGTAGACTAAAGTGATTATTTTAAGGATTTTGATGATAGGTAAGAGGATTTAGAGCAGTTTTTGTGGTGTGCTCGCCCAATTTGTGGTGTGGATGCTTGTGGGTCGATTTCACCGGAACCATAATGGTAGGCGGATTATCTCTTAACTCCACTTTGTTATAATTAGTGACCTTGGTTGAACCTAATTTTTATTCCTTGAAATTAATTATAATAATGAAGTTTGAATCTTTTTGGAAACCCATTTGGTGATGATTTAAGGATTTTGGGGAAAATGGGTTATTATTGAAAAAAGGGGCTTTATTTTGTGATTTTAAAATCATTAGCGGTTAATTATGAAAATGGTTTTATGAAATATGGTTTTCAATAAAGATGTTGTTTATTTAAATGTGATCAAGCATGGAAAGTTGTTTAATGTGTTTTTTCTATAAATGGGTGATTTGTTGAAGTGAGTTGGAATGTGTTGGAAATGATGGTGTGCTTATTGTGTGGACTTGGTTCTTTGTGCTTATTGTTTGATTAAGTGTTATGCCTTGTGTTTATTTTGTGGAAGTGGGTGAGAATTCTCACTATAAAATGTGATAGAGAGTGTATGTAAGATCCACCATTGTGGGTAGTGGTCAGGAAGCACCACTAGTTGAAAATGTAGTTAATGGGTTGGATGGAAGCTCCACTGTTTTGGTTGCCTTGTAGTGTGATTCTTTTCAAGATGAAATTTTTGGTGCTAATTTGAAATGGTGAAGTGTCTTATGGCATGGTTATTTATATTTCCCTTGGTTTTCAAGGTTTGGGTTAGGTGTCCTGGTAAGGGTTTGTTTGGCTTACTGGTAATTTTTTAACTATTTAATGTCTTATATCAACTATTTTATATAAATGTGCTAATGGTTCTATCCTAGTGGAGTGTGTAGGGAAGTCATTTGGGGAAATCCTACTGAGTATTTGTACTCACCACTCAACTTGGAACTTTGGCTCTTTTGCAGATGTTGTATTTTGGTAATTAGGTAAGGGTAAAGCCTCACATTTTGCTAGCAGTTTGGCATGATGCAATGGTGATGATGTGGTTCTTGGAGCATGAAGCTTGGTGGGGAGCTATGGATGGCATACTCGTTCTTTGGGGTCTTGTTTTGTATTCATATTCTTGGTACTCTTATTTTTCATTTGGTGGTATTGGCATTGGGAATTTTAATTGATTAGTTTGGTTTTCTTTTGGTAATGCTTGGGTTGGACTGTTTTGTTGACATGCATCATGTAGCTTTGTTGGTAATAGAATTTTTTGGTAGTTGATTTTATATTAAGGTAAAATCATTCCCCAATGATTCTTGAAGCCATTGGAAATTATTTCCAGGCTTTGGAACCCTGGGAACATCACATAAGTCCAAGTATCATTCCCCCGCCCTCTCAAGCCAATGGGATGGGGCAGGATGCACTACTACAAATACGGCTTTTAACAGTGCTAAAAAAGTCCTTTAATAGCACTAAAAAAGTGCTATTAATGCCAGAGAAGATAAGGGGGGGTCCCCTTTATCAGTGCTCCAGAAAGCGCTGATAAAGGGCCCTTTAATCAGCGCTTTTGTTTAGCGCTGATAAAAGTTAAAAAATTAAAAAAAATTAAAAAAATAAAAATAAAATAAAAAAATTTATAAATCGGAGGGGGATGTTAACAGCACTCCCCCCCCATTTATCAACACCCCCCGCCCCACCCACTCCCCCCACAAGCCCCATCCAATGCCCCGCATTTTATCAGCGCTTTGTATCGCCCCTTTAACAGTGCTATATCCCCCCCCCCCAAATTCACCCACGCGCGCGCCCCTGCCTTCCTCTACAAGGTTTTGAACTCAAGACCTCCCCCCATGCGTGCTAAGCCTTTACTACTCCTTTGATTTGATTTTTTCTCCAAATAGTGATATATATATAGTTATATTTATTCATGTATTAATATAAATTTATATAGTTGTATTAATATATATATATATATATACATATATAGTTATATTTATATATTTATTTGTATATTAATATATATATATATAGTTAGTTGTATTTACATATGTATATTTTTATATTTTTATATATTTATTCGTATATTAATATTATGTTATATCTATTTATTTATATATATTTAGATATATTTTTTTATCCATATATTTATTCGTATATTAATATATATTTATAAGATTAGTTTTCAATACAATTATAAAATATGTTTTGTTTTGTGTGTATATAATTAAATACATATATACAACACACACACACATACATATATATATATATATATGTTTCTATAAGTATAATTATACATATTTATATATATATAAATATATATGCATATATATATGTTAGAATATATATATATATATATATATATATAATATTAGTTTGTTAATATATAGACACACACACATTATATAGGTACACATATAGTTAGATTAATATATAGGTATATAAATATTGATATATTGGTATTTTAAATAAAATGGATATTAGTTATTATTTAGATAAATCTAATATATTTTCAATGTAAATATATTTTATTATTTATATTTATAATTAAATTTTTATTTGTGAAAATATAAAAAATATATAGATATTGTTATATATTTGATTATAAATAGCAGTTCATTATAAAAAAAAGAAATAATTTCAATAACAGAATTTCAATATGAATGTAATACCTTGTAATAAATTCATTCCCCACCAAAAAACCCCAATAATACCCCCTAAAACGAGGCTAAAAATCCACAAAATGTTAAAAAATCGGGGTACCCTGACCGAAAACTCAGTTTTAGAGGCCTTCTGGGCCTCTTTTGGCCTCTAAAAATCCTTGATAGGAGTACCCCAAGTCATAGATATGTAGATATCGTCGAAGGCTTCGATTTGATATGTGGTAGAGCTCAAACGGACACCTGGATCAAAAGTTATGGCCGTTTGAAGTTCGAGTTGTGTTTTCAACATATTTTGAATCTTTTTTTAATTTTTTTTTAATTTTATTAGTCTTCAAATTGTTATTAAATCACTATTACTCCATAATAATTAGAAAATTGTTAATTAACAATATTTTTTTAAATTTTTTTATAAGCCATTTTCACTAAATATCTTATATATTAAGAGTAACTGAATATTTACACTTATCTAAAATATATTTAAAATTATATTTAAAAAATATTTATTATATTTTTATCAATATAACTATATCTAAATATTTAAATATTAATATATATTTTTTAATGATTTTTTTTTAAAGCAGACCCTTTATCAGCGCTTTTAAAAAAAGCGCTGATAAAGACACCCCTTTATCAGCGCTACTAAAAAGCCCTGATAAAGGGGTACCCTTTAACAGCGCTAAAAAAAGTGTTGTTAAAGGAAGTACCTTTATCAGTGCTTTTTCATTAGCGCTGATAAAGGGTGGTGCCGAGAATGCCCAATTTTGTGGTTGTGATGGTCCATGTAACGACCCAAAATTTTGTTAATGAAAATTCATCTTGATCAAATTAAATGTATTATTATGTAAAATGGTAATGTAAAGCTTATAAACTTCCTTGGTTTATTGTTTTTGGATTTCAAAATACCATTAAAAATTTTGATCATTGCAAATATAGTCGTTGAATAGTATTCACATGATTAGTATAAATATAGGACTTTAAAATCCAATTTTCTCAGAAAAAAGAAGTGATGGACTCATCCAGTATAATTTCACCATACGAAGCCCATTTTTTGGAGCTCAAAAATGAGGTGGGTTCACTTGTATTCGATCTTGACAAAGACCAATCTGATCTTCAACACGTTAAGCTCAAACAGAACTGCCTATGGGAGAAGTGTAAGTTAATAGAGATTACCACCTGAGAAATGTTAACTAAGTCACCCCAAGAGTATATCACCATCGTGCACCTTACCCTTAGGTCTTATGCGGGTATTTTAAGGGGTTTGGTAACAATACCCTAGCACTAAGATTATGTACATTATTTTTTAAAAGAATATACATTCTTTTTATCATTGTTACTTTATAAATAGTTTTAAAAGTACAAATAGTATTTTTATTTAATATTCAATTAAGAAATATATTTTGATGAATTAATGGATTTTTGAATTAAATAATATTTTAATAAAATATTATTACTAAATTAATTTTTATTAAATATAAATGATCAAATAATTTTTACGAATACAATTGTAATTTTAATTAAGGCTTGAAAGGTGTTTTTATCAAAACCCATGAATTTTTGATAAATATAAATTTTTATTTAAACATTTAAAATTCACATATTTAGAAAATTATTTAGATAAAATGAATATTCTTTTTGGAATCATGATTTCAAAATTATCCAATGGTGAATTTTTCATAATTTTTTGAGATAGTCGAATTTTTGGGTAAAAATTAAATACCGTTTAAATATATAATGTGTTTTATGACATCATAATGACCCAATAGTTATGTAATAAAAATATATAAATGTTATTTTCGGCCAATATATGTTTTATATTTAAAATAATGTTATTTTAGATTTTTTTGATTAAATTTATGTTGCTTTAGTGGACCCTCTAAGACTTAAAACATTTTAAGATTTTATATTGATTTACTTGAGGGTGTGACTCAACCCCACAAAAGAAAGCCTAATATTTTAATAAGTTAGGCCATTTTACTTATAAAATAATTTTTTCCACTCCAATTTTTTAAAAACCATGTCAAAAAACCATGGTTTGGTTTGTTGTTTTGATTAGTTTAATGTGTGGTTCCCAAAACCTAAATAATAAATAATTCCCTCTCTTTTCCTATATAAACCCACCCAAGCTCCCACTTCCTCTTCACTCAATGCCTTTGGAGCTCGAACAACATCTACCCTCATCTCTCTAGAATCCTCCCAAGGTGCCCCAAGCTTCTAATTACCTCTCTCAATCCTCTCCCAGGCCCTTGGGATCACACTTCCACGTAAGGGATTTCTTCCTCTCTCATTTTTTTTTCAAGTTTATTTATGTTTCTATACCCCTGTATTTTCAATTACAAATGTTGGGGTATGATTTATCACCTCCCCTATACTGATATCTCTATTTTTTAATGATGATATACCTCTTTCTCTCTCATTAATTCCTCCCATGTACACTTGTTACCATTTCAAAATTCCGTAAGCAATTTCTCTCTTCTCAATACATTCAAGAAATTATTTTTTTTTATGAATCTAAATTCCATTACATATGTTGGGACATGCATCCATATAAACCCCTTACTGTAAATTTCATGTAAATATTATGAGACACCCCTTTCTCTCTCATCATCCATTTTTATGAATTCTTATGTCACGTCGTTATGCTGCCGAAATTGCACCATGATTTTCCAAGCCAAAGTCATTGTGTAGTGAATACCATGCCCATTTCTCTAAAAAGGGTATTCAACTTTATGAACATTTACTTATTGATTATATAGTTTCAATTATGAATTCCAAATTCCTTTATCATGGAATAAATGATGATATTTAATGAATCCATGTTATATGATTCATGTGGCACACTTTTGCATGAAATGAAATGATTAAGAAGGGTGCACCTTGAAAACGCTCCAATGCATTGGGTAAATATTAGTATCATGATATGACAAGTGAAATGATGGTTTACTCGTTCTAATTCAAGTGCAATGAGGGTTTACTCATTCTCCATGTTCAATGATTCTTGGATCATTTTAATATCATATTAAATGTTCTTTCCACATTTCCATGTTATGTTAATCATGTTATATCATGCCTTTATGTTCATGTTTATCTTATGATCCATTGATATTCCTATTGCCTAAAATGTATTGTATTCTTCATGTTATGACTTTTTTTCTCCCTTACTGGGCTTTATAGATCACCCTTTTTTATGCATGTCCTTAGTTTATCCAATGAAAAGCTAAGTATGAGGGAATGTAGTGGTCAGGTAAAGGAAGTTTTCAATAAAGATGTTGTGTTTCATGTTTAAAGTCATTATGTAATGTTCCTAAGACCCAAATAAACTCGATCTCTTAGTATTCTATGTTGTATCAAATGAATAGTTTTTGTAATAAATCATGTTTAAGTGTGTACTAAAGAGAAGGGTTCTTATAGTTGGTATCAAAGGGTGGTTTAGTTATTTTTGAGATTAGGATTAGAAAACCCTAGTGAAAGACTTAGGGATAAGACTAAGTATTATAAAAACATCCCTAAATTTTTGTGATTATTGAGTAATATTTTTATCAAGAAAATACATCCATATCTAGATATGAGAAGGTAGAGGTTGCTCTGGCATGGATGTACCTAGGAGTGAAAACTTTGACAAGGAGTTTCGAGTTTGGTCTGGGGTATCCTCATACAAAACAGTGGGCATTGCTGCACTCTTGGTTATGACACTCCTGGGGGATATTATTTGGTAAATTCACAATCTTAGTATGAACCATTATTAATGGAATAAAAAATTTCCCCTAAGAATATATTTTGGGAGGTAGATCGTTGATAACATTGATTGAAGCCTAGGAATTCATAAGTTAAGGAAATAATTGTAATTTATAAGTCATCTATTTTTGTATTCGGATTACCCTTTTTTTGTTACCCCTAACTTTCATTTTATTTCATCTAATGTCCTATAATGGGGGGACTCTGGCTAACAACTGATGAAAAGATCAATATGACGACTATTCTAATGAGATGCCCAATCCGATGGGAGCAGGAGTCTAAAACATTGTCACAATACTCTCTCAGTTAACTCAAGTTTTGAATAGAATATTGGGTCAAGAGGAACATTAACCCCCCCCCCCAAAGAAATAACAAGTCATAATTGAGAGCCTCATGAGACAAAGGCATCCTAATTTTAATGGATCATCTGATCCCTCAATCACTGAACAATGGATCAACTCCATTGAAAAGATCTTATCCATCCTTTAATGCTCTGAACAAGAGAATGTTATTCTAGCTGCTTATTTTATGGAAGGTAAAGCCGATCAATGGTGGATATTTATCAAAAATATGAATCTTGAGGAATATATCGAGGCGTTTGAATGGAAGGATTCATAGAATATGTTTTTTGATAAATATTTTATGCGCACCCTTCAGCTTAAGATGGAAGATACTTTTTCCATAAAGCAAAATAGATGATGAATCTGTCAGAGTATACGAGGAAAACTTCCCATGGCATGCATGATATTCCTCTCGCTTTGTCCTTACCCATGAATTCAAGGTTGACTACTTCTTTGGTGGGCTCTATCCTAACCTATGGAAATACCTAACAATCTATGACATAGAGAACTATGATGAAATTGTCCGGTGTGACATCAAAGTTGAAATAGAGATCAGTGAATATCAAGGGTATCATGGGGATAAGAAGAATAAGTTGGAAATTAATTATGGTGGTCCAATTGATAAATCCAACAGTGCTAACAAAATCTATCACCCCACTTTCCAAAGGTATGGAAAGTTGAACCCCAGAAATTGCCTGAAGGTGACGAGAAAATGCTCTAGGTGTGGAAGAGAAGGACAACTAGCCATTAACTACCGACAAGAAAAAACTCATGGATGTGATAGAGGAGAGGAATGCTCTATTCGGCCCTCAATGCATTGTTCATTTCTTCAACTACAATGAACCACGGCTCCTTGAAATTCAGTTCCCTAAGCCAAGGGTTTTCGGAGGCAACCAACAACCATCAAGGCAGCAAGGGAGAGCTTTTTCCATCACTACCACTAAAGTGAACCCTGTTAAAAAATTGGTGACATGTATGCTAGTTATACATTCAATAATAGAGAAAGTAATTTTTTATTCTGGTTCTACGCATTATTTTAGATCCCAAACGTTTAGTAGAATAATCCCAACACCACCACAAATCATGGAAGTAAAAATTTTATTGAGAACGGAAAATGGGGAAATCATTGCATCACCTGAATATAACTCCTCCCTGGTCAAAATATATGGATTGAACTTTCTAGTGAACCTCATCATACTATCTCTGGTGGAATTTTATGCAATTATCAACATGGATTGGTTTTTCTTATATAGATCTAACATAAATTTCAATGAGAGGGAAATCAATATCTATATGGAGAATCGACCCCAGATTCTATACAAGTGCAAGGAGGAAGATGGATCTTATTTAGCACCATCATCTCAAGCGTGGATATTAATACCCTATGAGCATACGTATTTGGCATTGATGATTGAGTCTAAGGAAGAAACCATCCTTAAAGACATTCCTACTATGAGGGAATTCACTAAAGTGTTTCCCAAGGAATTACATGGTCTTCCGCCTAGAAGAGATGTTGAATTATCAATTGACCTTATACCTAGGGTGTTTACAATATCCAAGAATCCATATATAATGGTTTTTGTGGAGCTTGAGGAGCTGAATAACAACTAAAGGAGAATCTGGATAAAGGGTTTATATGCCCAAGTGCTTCACCATGGGGTGCACTAGTCCTCTTCGTCAATAAAAAGGATGGGTCAATGTGCCTTTTCATTGATTATCACGAGCTCAAAAAAATCATGATAAACAATAAGTATACTATGCCCCGAATTGATGACTTGTTCGATCAATTATGTGGATCACAATACCTCTCTAAGGTGGATTTGCAGTCAGGATATTACCAAGTAATGGTGAAGAAGGAGGATATCCCCAAGACTACTTTTCTTATAAGATATGGTCACTATGAATTCATATTAATGCCTTTTGGACTCACTAATTCTCCATAAATCATCATGGACTTGATGAATAGAGTCTTTAGAGATTACCTCGACAAATTTTGGTTGTATTTATAGACGATATTATAGTATACTCCAAAACCAAGGAGGAACATGAGGAGCACCTAAGCACTGTACTAGAGACCTTGTGAAAGGAGAAGCTCTATTAAAATTATAGAAAGTGTGAGTTTGGGTTGAAGAAGGTCTCATTCTTGGGCCATATCATCACAAGCAATGGGATATATGTGGATCCCTCCAAGGAAACTGTAATTAAGAGATGGTCAAGGCCAACATCGGTAACGAATATCCGTAGATTCCTAGGGTTAACTAGATATTATCGCCGATTTGTAAAAAAATATAATGATTTTCAAACCCTCTTACCAAGCTAAATCAGAAGGGAGTCATGTTTGTTTTGAGTTATGAATGTGAAGACAGCTTCAAGGAGTTGAAAAGGAGACTTATCACTGTGCTTAGGATCACATTACCCATGACTGAAAAACTTTTTGGGTATTTAGTGATGATTTGAAGAAGGGACTAGGTTGTTTGTTGATGAAAAATGTCAAATTGATTACCTATGCATTAAAAAAATTGAAATTTCATAAGAAAAACTATCCAACACAAGATCTGTATTTGGCTGCAGTAATATTCGATTTGAAAATTTGGCGGAATTACCTCTTTCGAAAGAGATGTGAAATAGACACAGATCACAAAATCCTCATGTATATATTCACACAAGAATAGTTGAATATGTGCCAATAAAGAAGGTTAGATCTTATCAAAGACTATGACTACTAAATTCATTACCACCCTAGGAAAGCGAACAAGGTGAAAAACACTCTAAGTAGAAAGGATCCAGAAATTATATCATTGATGATAATTGAAAAGTATCCAATCTTCTTATATTTGATGAAGGTGGACATGGGAATCATAAAAAAGGAAACATCATAAATCATTTCACAAATTATTACTCAACCGTCTCTTTTTTAAAGGTTAAAGGATTCTCAAAAGGATGATGTAGAAATTTAGAAGAAAGTGGAAACTATCATAAAAGGGAAATCCTTAGAGTTAAATGTTAATTGTGAGATTTGGGAAAAGACTATGTGTTCCATCAAGTTCAGATCTGAAGAAATACCTTTTGGATGATGCACATAGTTCGAATTTCTCCATTCACCTAGGAAACACAAAGATGTATTGAGATCTTAGAGAAAATTATTGGGGGGATAACATGAATAAGGAGATCGTTGAGTATACATCAAAGTGTCTGGTATGTCAGCAAGTGAAGGCTGAGAGGTAGAAGTCTAAGGGGATAATGCAACCATTACCCATACCTGCATGGAAATGGGAGAAAATATCCATGGACTTTGTCACTGGACTTATGAAGACATCAAAAGAAAACAATGCTATCTGTGTTATTGTGTATCGTCTTATAAAGACTTCACACTTCATTGAAATTCATGAGGATTTCTCATTGGACCAACTAACATAGATATACATCTGAGATTTGGTAAGGCTTCATGGAGTAACACTATCTATTGTATCTGATCGAGATCCAAGATTCACCTCTATGTTTTGGAAGAGTCTTCAACATGGTCTAAATATTGAGATGAACTTCAGTATAGCTTATCATCCTCAAACTGATGACCAATATGAGCGGACTATCCAAAAACTTGATGACATGTTGAGAGCATGGTCAATGGACTTAAAAGGAGGATGGGATCAAAATCTTCCACTAGTTGAGTTCTCTTACAAAAACGGTTTCCACTCAAGAATCCAAATGGCTCCTTATGAAGCCCTTTGTGGGAAGAGGTGTAGAACACTGACATGTTGGGATGATGTTGGGAGTGAAGACTCCTAGGTATAGAAATGGTTGAATAAATGGTGGAGAAGTTTAAGACCATCTAGCAGCACATTAAAGCTACTCAAATTCGACAATATAGCTATGCTGATAATCGTTGACAATACCTAGAGTTTGATGTTGGAGACATGGTATTCCACCACATATCACCATGGAATAGGGTTATGATATTTTCGAAGAAGGTAAATCTTAGTCCAATGTACGTCATCCCTTTTTGATATCCTTGATCGCATTGGAGCAGTGTCCTATCGACTAGCACTCCCACCAAACTTATCTTGAGTACATGATGTATTCCGTGTTTCACTCTTGAGGATGTACATACCTGACCCATCACATGTACTCAATCTAGATGTGGTACCATTAGAAAATGACCTCTCCTATGAAGAGAATCCAGGGAAGATCTTAGATCGTAGGAAAAAAGTTCTACGATATAAGACAATGCCCCTCATCAAGGTGTTGTGGAAAACCCACAAGTTTGAAGAAGAAACTTGGTAATTGGTGGTAGTTATGAAGTAGAGTTACCTGCATCTGTTTTAGTGTGGGAAAAGGAAATTTCAAGGGAAAAATTTCTTAAGGGGGGAAACATGTAATGAACAAAACTTTTGTTAATGAAAATCCCTCTTGATCCAATTAAATGTATTATTATGTAAAATGGTTATGTAAAACTTATGAACTTCCTTGGATTGATGTTTTTTGATTTCAAAATAACATTAAAAATTTTGAACTTTGCTAATATATCCCTTGAATAGTGATCACATGATTAGTATAAATATCTGGATTTAACATATCTACTTTACTTAGATAAAAGAAGTGATGGCCCCATACAATAGAATTTCCCCATACGAAGCCCATTTTTCGGAGCTCAAAAAGGAGGTGGCATCACTAGGCTTCTCTCTTGACCAAGACCAAGATGAGATTCAACACATTAAGCTCGAACAGAACCGCCCATGGGAGAAGTGGAAGTTAATAGAGATTATCACCCGAGCAATGTTATCAGAGCCACCCCAAGAGTCTGTCACCATCGTGCATCTTACCCTTATTTCTTATTCGGGTGTTTTAGTGGGTTATGTAACAATACCCAAGCACTATGATTATGTACATTATTTGGTATAAATAATATAAAATAATTTTATCATTGTTACTTTGTAAATTGTTTTAAAAGCACAAATACTGTTTTTATTTAATATTCAATTAAGAAATATATTTTGATGAATTAATGGATTTTTGAATTAAATAATATTTTAACAAAATATTATTACGAAATTAATTTTTAAAGAATATAAAGGATCATATAATTTTTACGAATATAATAGTAATTTTTATTAAGCCTTGAAAGTTATTTTTGTCAATACCGATGAATTTTAGATAAATGTCGGGTTTTGTTTTTAAAGTAAAAATTCACATATTTAGAAAATTGTTTAGATAAAATGAATATTCTTTTTGGAATCAGGATGTCTAAATTATCCAATGGTGAATTTTTCATAATTTTCTGAGATAGTCGAATTTTTGGGTAAAAATTAAATACCATTTAAATATATAATGTGTTTTATGAAATCATAATGACTCAATAGTGATGTCATAAAATACTATAAATGTTATGTTAATCAAATATATGTTTTATATTTAAAATAATGTTATTTTAGATTTTTTTTATTAATTTTATGGTTCTTTAGTGAACCCTCCAATACTTTTAAAATATTTTAAAATTTTAAATTGATTTTCTTGAGGGTGTGACTCACCTCAACATAAGAAAGCCTAATATTTTAATAATTTCGTCCATTTTACTTATAAAACAATGTTTTCCACTCCCCTTTGGAAAAACCTTTGGCAAAAACCATGGGTTTGTTTGTGGTTTTGATTAGTTTAATGTGTGGTTCCCAAGACTTAAATAATAAAAAATTCCCACTCCTTTCCTATATAAACCCACCCAAGATCCCACTTCCTCTTCACTCAAATCCTTTGGATCTCGACCAACCTCTTCCATATTCTCCCTAAAATACTCCCAAGGTTCCCCAATCTCCCAAGAATCCTCTTTTCAACCTCTCCCAAGCCCTTGGGATCACAGTTCCATGTAAGGGATTTCTTTATCTCTCATTTTTTTTCATGTTTCGTTATGTTTCTATACCCTTGTATTTCAATTAAAATTGTTAGGGTATGATTTATAACCTCCTCCATACTTTCCTCTTTATGTTTTAATTATTATATACCCCTTTCTCTCCCATTAATTCCCCCCATGTACACCCGTTACCATGTTGAAATTCCTTAAGGAATTTTTCTCTTCTCATTTACATTCAAGCAATTATTTTGTATTATAAATATAAATTTCATTACATATATTAGGACATGTATCCATATGACCCCCTTAACTTCCATTTCATGTACATATGATGATACACCCCTTTATCTCTGATCAACCATTTTTTATGAATTCTTATGTCACGTATTATGCTCCTGAAATTGCACTGCGATTTTCCAAGCCAAAGTCATTGTGTAGTGAATACCATGTCCATTTATCTATCAAGGGTATTCAACTTTATTCACATTTACTTATTGATTATATATTTTAAAGTATTAAATCAATATTCCTTTATCGTGGAATAAATTTTTATGTTTAATGAATCCATGTTATATGATCCATGTGGCACACTTGTGCACGAAATGAAATGATTAAGAAGGGTGCGCCCTTATAGAGCTCCAATGCATTGGGTAAAGATTAGTATCAAGATATGACAGGTTCAATGAGGATTTACTCATGATAATTCAAGTTAAAGTATTATTTACTCATGATCCATGTGCAATGATCCTTGGATCATGCTAATATCATGTTAAATGTTGTTTCCACATTTCCTTATTATGTTAATCATGTTATATCAAGCCTTTATGTTCATGGTTATCTTATGATCCATTGATATGTCTATTGCCTAACATGTATTGTATTCTTTATTTTATTCCTTGTTTATTCCCTTACTAGTCTTTATATATCACCCCTTTGTATGCATGTCCTCATTTTATCCCTTGAAAAGCTAAGTACGAGGGAATGTAGTGGTCATGTAAAGTAAGTTTTCAATAAAGATATTTTGTATCATGTTTTAAGTTATTTTTTAATGTTCCTAAGCCCCAATGAAACTGTACCTCTTGATATTATATGTTGTATCAAGTGAATATTTTATGCAATAAATCATGTTTAAGTGTGTAATAAATATTAGGGTTGTTATATTACCCCACCACGCTATCATTATTATCATCACATAAATATATACTTTTTACATTAAAAAATGTTAAATCATCAACCATTTAATATATCAATAATATAAAAAATATTTTTCTCATGTGCTTTCATGATAAAAATTTCATATTTATATCTAAATATTTTCATATAAATATTTTTAAATCCAAAACCATATGATTTAACATCATTTTCATTGTCAACCTAGTTACACTTATACATTTGTACTAAAAATTTAGTTTATTCAATTTCCCATATATCTTCAAAAACTCAAAAACATAAAATTGATATAGAAATTGGGTTTTTAACTTCTACCCTTAAAATGTATTACTTTATAGATAATAGTTACTCAAATATTTTAAATGGTATTATTACGGTCTCAATATTTTGTTTAAAATATATAACCATTAATGTCATAGTCAGAACATGTTGTCACATTAACTCACTGTTTGTTGGACATACAATAAAATTATATGTAGTTCATGCATATAGAATAAGGATATGTTTCTTCTAGTGTATTCCAAAACAGGTTCCTAAACTTATGTTAGTACCAATGTAATTCAGTATGCATGTAATGGAACCTAGAAATATGTTTCATCCAATATAGTTTGTTCTTAGTGTGTGGCACCACTGCTTCACTCCAAAACAATTTCATCAGTTATAAATCAATGGTTTGGTTCATTCATGGCTTCTGAATTAAATGAATAATTTTAATGAATTATCTAACTTGATGTAATGTATGGGTTCCATAAGATGTATCATGATACATTTTATATATCTGAGACTCTTCATTACATGAATAATGTTGAGGATGGATATATAAAGAGATGTGATCCATATTGTTGGTGTACTAATTTTCATGAAATATTTTCAAGGATTTATTCCTGAATGGACTGCCATTTATCTATAAAAAAGGTGATAGCACACATTTGGTATCCATGGTATCCACATTATATGATTATGGATCCTTTGGTTGATGTAATTTTGCTGGATATAGGAGGGTTTTGTCCACTACTTTATTGATCTATATCAAGTATACAAAGAAGAGTAAAATTTGAATTACACATCACTTCAGGTATTCTTTATTTATATTCTTCAATTATGTGTATTTATACTTTTGGGGAAGGGTAGGGAAAAATTTGGATTTTCTTCCACTGTCAATTTCATTTGATGAGCATTAAAATCCCATCTATGGAATCATATCTTTCTTATTTGATAGTTCAACATGTTTTTTTTCATTATTTAATGATAAACATATTTTATGTAGAATAAAATGGATCTTTCCCACTTTAAATTATGTTAAGTATAAACATAAAATCAAGAGAGTCCATAAGGACATTCTCATGTGATAATGTATCTTGTGTTGTCTCTTTGAAATTAAATTGTTTAGCTAACATATTATGTGTTGGGACTCTAAATTATGTAATGTAGTTAATGTAATGTTTAGTACAAGGTGTGGTGTATGTTAATAATATGAAATATATTTTTATAAATTCTATAAAAAAATAGAGTACCATTTGTTTTATGTTTTATATTACATTGAGTTTCAATATAGTTTTTAGTACTCACCCTATATTACATTGAGTGTCAGCATAATGTGAGGAAATATATTTGGAAGTATGTTGTGTGAAAACATAATGTCAAGTGTAGTGGCCTGAAATTACATTGTGTGACAACATAATATTAATTGAAATATTCACTATGTCACTAGATTATGAGACAATGCATAGTGGGTCACTAACTTGACATTTATTTGAGGTTCAACGTATTGTAAAGTGGTAGTACAAAATAAAATTAATAGAAAAATATATATATAGTTAATTATTATTATATTTTGTATATTATTTATAAATCATAATTGATGGGATTTATAAAATTTGATTTTACCATCCTAAATTAATTATGAACCATTTATTTATGTATATCAAGTTTTTTAAAATAAATAAATTACTTGAAGATTCATGTTTATTAAATGTTTTAAGAAATTTTAGTGTTGAATTTGTAAAAATTTATGCAATAAGTTTATTCAATCTGATAGATCCATGTATTATAAGCTATGTGAGACTCTATAAGATTTAGTTTTTATTTACCTTGACCTCAATTTTATTTTAGAGTTATAATCTTGATAATATGTTTTTAATATAATTTTTGCATATTAGGTGTTAAAGATATTATAAATTAAATTTTCTATTTAGTAAAGTCACTCTTGACCTCCAAATTGAATCATATTAAATCACTTCATATATTTTCTAGTGTATGTTACCTCCCCCAAGATTTAAATAGTATTTTCTTAGGGGATTCCCTTGGGCTCCACCATTAAAAGCCTCATGGAACCTTGTTTTTATGTGGTATTGGAATCTTAATAAAAAATTATATTATATAGATTAAAGACTACATGGTGATAGAGACTTCAGGTTAAACTACCCCCATCCTAGTGAATTATGAATTACTCTAGAAAGGTGAGGTTTGGATATATTTCCCTCCTAGATTAGTCATGTGTAGATTGGTAATCACATATAACTCTATGAATTTACATGAAAAGTGAATATACCTTATGCATGGGAAATATTCAGCAATTTATGGATATCTTTGGATTCTATATTTGGGTAAGTAACAAAAACCTAGGGTATTTGTAAAAAGTAACACATTTGTGTGGTGGGAACATATTAATTTGGTGGATTAAATGGGATTCCAAAACTAAATTGTTAGAAGCATGCATACTCAAAGACAAAATCCATGACATAATAAAAACAATTACATGATATTCAGTGGGTCTAATATGAGTGGGATTTATATTAAAATTATGATTCATTTCAGAAAACCCTTTAAAATACCAAGTGTGAGATTCATTCCAAATCAAAACTTTTCAGGAACATTATCATTCAATATGGTTAATACTAACATTTAGGTGCTCATGAATTATCTTATGTAAGTCAAACAAGTAATATGGAAACCCTAATAGTAGGGTACCTTATTCTTGGGATTTTATTTGGGTTACAATAGATGGGAAACCCTAATGGTTAGGATACCATTGGAATAGATTTGAGAGAATCCATTCAACACATTTAGCTAAATATTTTATCCACTAAACTTTTATAGAATCATATAAGATATGATTAAAAATGTTTTTGTATACCACATATAATTATGGATTATTTGAAAAATCAAACCAATTTATGTCTTGATGAAATTTGAATATTAGGTCCCTAAATAGTTATCATGTATGGGTATATCATTTTAAGAGGAAGTAAATTCATTAAAATTACTTGATGAAAAGATATAATACATGATACTCAACCATAAATATTTCTATGTTATAGGTTATATCTTACTTAATGATAGTAAAATTGAGATCCTTAATAGGTATGACCTATAGTACAGTTCATGATTGGTATCTAAGGTTGAGAAAGTTTCTCTAATTGAAATATTACTAGAATCTTGATGTGAAATTTATATAGATCAAATTCAAAAACTCTGACTCTTGGTTATTATATAATGGGTGTGCATCACACATCTGTGATGACAAACACAGGCTTAAAGAAAAAAGGTAATTGAAAATGGGTAAAGTATATCTTTATCATAGTAATTGAGAAATATTTTTTTCAACATAGGTTTACACTTATGATATGATTTTACCAAGTGGATTAATACTACAATTGGATAACTATTATTTTTTTCCTTACATAAACATAATTTTTTAATCTTGTTTGGATAATAAGGTATTCTAAATCATTGTTAAGAACATCATGTGTTCTATATATTTGAGTGATATGTTTTATAGCATTAGGAACATGATAAAAAGTGTATACATTATAGATATGGGTAATCCTATTTATATGATTTAGATTAAGAAATTTTAGATTGATTCTAATCCCACGTACCTTTGGAAATATTTACTTGGGTGTATAAACAATAACTGTATCCAAGACTCTAGAAAAAGGAGTTGTTGGAAGCATTTTATTATGAATACTTTAAAAAAATGTGAATACTTTTATTATTAAATATGACCAATGAAAAATATATTATAAAATTTAAAAGGGATAGTAGACTAATATATCTTATACATAGTGATGTATATGGACTAATAGTACTCAATAAAGTGGTGAATTTAGGTACTTTTTACCTTTACTAGTGAATTTAGTGAATATGGATATGTTTTTCTAATGATGAAAAATTATGAATATTTTAAAAAAATTAAATAGTTTTAAAATTAATTTCAAAATAAACATTCTAAGAGTATTAAGATTTTCGGATTCGATCATGGTGTTGAAAACTTGAGAAAATAATTCACTGATTTTTTGAGCTATTTTTATAATTTTCCCATACCTCACTCCTACTATAACACCATAGTGGAATGGTGTGTTTTGTAGTATAAATCATACCTTAATAGACATGGTTTGGATGATGATGATTTGGTGTGACCTTCCAATTTCAATATGGGGTTATTCTCTAGAGGTTACTACATTTCTACTAAACTATGTTCCATCTAAAGAAGTCATAAGAATACCATATGAGATATATATAATGAAATTTCCCATAATATTTTTTATAAATATTTTTGGATGTGAAGAATTCAAATGATGTTTGGATTTTGATAATACTGACTCCAAATCTAATAAATTATAATTTTTTATTTATCCTAGGTAAACTATAGGAAACCATTTCTATAATCCTACTAAACAAAAAAAAATTGTGGCCCAAAGTGGTGTTTTTATTGATAATTAATACATAATTTGAGGACTTTGTGGGATGAAAATTTAACTTAGAGAAGTTAAAGACAAAAAAATAGTAAATTTTCTTGAGATGGAGGTTGATCTAGTTCTATAAAGAGTTGTGAATGAATAACTGAATCAAGTTACAAAATAACCTTAAAATTATGGTCAGATTCTTCAATAGATCATGATATATGGATTTCCCATAGATAATTATAATTATATAATGATTATAAGATATGAACCTAAAGCTACCAAAAATCCATAAAAATTTATAATTCTAATGAATTTTTATAATTAAAAAATTTGAAATATAATCAATGTATACTAACCAATTTTTAAACTTGGTGAATGCACCTAAAGGGGTGAGACCTATAGGTTAAAAGTTGTTTTTCCACAAGAAACATAGATGGATAGTAGAGTTTCTTCCTATAAAGTATTCCTAGTTAAAAAGGGTTATAGAAAATTTATGGTATTGACTATAAAGAAACATTTTCAACTGTTGTGATGATAAAGTCCATTCAGATATTCCTATCCAATATAGATTACAATTATTATGATATAAATTAAATGGATATAAAAACCAATTTCCTTAATGATAATTTAATTGGTGATGTGTATACGATATAGCCTAAAGGTTTTGATGTGGAAAATGAAACTTCTAAGCTATATAAGTTACAATGTTCCATTTATGGATTTAACTAAACTTCTTAGAGTCATAATATCTAATTTAATGATTTAAATAAATAGTTTAGTTTCATTAAAAACGTGTATTATTTATATATCTACAATAAAATTATAGGAAGTGATGTAGTATTTCTGATATTTTATATAGATTACATTCTACTTTTCAGAAATTATATCCTGACTCTTCACTTTGTAAGATGTATTTAGGTAAGTTCTTATTGATTAAAGACAGGGGTGGAGCTACCTATATTCTAGGTATGAAGATCTATAAATATAAATCTAATAAGATGATTAAACTCAATTAGGACACAATAATTGGTAGAGTTATAAATTGGTTTATCATGGATAACTGCAAGAATAGATCCTTACTAGTGTCTCATGGAAATAATCTTAGTAAGACTTGTGATTCTTCTAATGATTTATAAAGGTTTTTTATATTTTATTATTTTTCCATAATATGATCTATAATGTATGTTATGTAATGTACGTCACTTGATATCGCATATTCTCTATGTATAACTAGTAAATACAAATACAATCTTGTTGAAAGTCAGTAGATTTTAATTAAGAACATTCTTAAGTACATGGGAAGGATTATAGATGTGTTATTTATCTTTAGAGGATAAGATGATCTCTAATCAAATGGTTACACTGGTTAAAGTTTCTAATATGACTAAGATGATATTAAATCTCAATATACTTTCATGTTTTGCCTAAATGGTGGATCTATCAATTGGAATAGTTGAAAAAAATATGCCATAGAGAAATCAACAATACAGGTATAATATATCATTACATCAGATGTTGTGAAGAATACTTTTAGAATAAGAAGATCATTTCTAAAGTAGAGGTAGTTCATAGAATCAAGGGATTAATCAATATATTATGAAAACAACGGATCTATTTCTCAAACTAAGTAACCCATGTATTACTAAAGTACTAAACATATCCTTCAAAAATACCATATTATATGAGATATTGTGACAAATGCCTATCGTAGGGCATGGAAAAACAATTTTTAAATTTCATAAGTGTAGTATAGTGATTAACCCTAGGCAGTCTCCTAAAGAGGAGTGCAGGCAAAATATTTTATCACTTTAAAGAGAGGGTAAAAATGTTTTGGTTTTGAAAGTAAATTTGAAATTCAAATGATTAAAAAAATATGATATTAAAAGGGTAATTAGGTATGGTTCGGTTTCTTAATTGTAATGTTATCCTTGTTCAATTTAATTCAATCCTCTTCTTCTTAGTTGATTAAAGTGTGTTTCCACAATCGTTTCTTCTCACTTCCTTGGTGAAATTATGATTGTGAGAGAAAACCTTACCAATATCTCAGTTTGGTCAAATCTCCTTCCATGTGCAGAGTATTTGTTTTGAATATCCTTAATTGACATGGGAAATACCCGATTGGGTCTTGTTTATCCCAAAAAATCGAGAACATTCACTACCCCTTTTACACGTACTGACGATCGTCGAGTACATCACCACTAATTCCCAGTCTATTCCATCGTATATAAACCAGAAACTAGTGGAGGGAGATAATGATTATTTTACCAAGAAAAAAATCAATAACGAAATTATAATTCTAGAACAATCACTCATGATAATAAAATCCGCTATAAGAAATTGAAAATAACTTTGAAGAAGAAAGAAATTTCATTCAATTACATCCTAGAACTCAAGCATTACAATGTACCAAACCAACCCTTCCCCAATCACTCAATATGTTTACCCTACCATGGTAAGGGTAATAGAGATTAATGGGGATGAATAAAGCATTACAAAAATATGAAAAATAAAATAAATAAAAGAGAAATCTGAAAAGTTCTCCTCCTTGGTGTCCAATAAGGAATGGGATGGAATGCGAGATGCTTTGAGGGGGAGGATCTCTCTTACTTTTATAGACAGAATTTTTCACCTAAATATTGAAGCATTTTATCCTTTCTTGAATGTTGTTCATAATTATCTTGGGTGTTTCCCTTCAAAATCTCAGTGGATTTGGACAAGTATTCCAAGAGTTATGCTCGTTTTATTATGAGTATTTATTCTGTCCAGTCAAACTCTCCAAAACGCAAATCCCCGGATTATGAAGCTTTAATGGCCCCTTAAACGGCCAGTTAACACAGCTTTTCCTTCATGAAAGATATTACCCAACTCCTTGTCCATCCATCAACCGAATTTAACAACAATTGGCCCCACCAAGAATGAGTCATGGACCCCACACCAAAAATCAGCAGAACTGTAAACAGTTTTCTTGAGACAACTTGTGAGCTTCTTTTGAGCTTCCATATGGTCGATTTAGCTTTTGGTAGAAAAAGATTAAATGAATCCCCGGATGTGTAGAATCTGTAGGAGAAATAATTTATCAATTTGGATTAGTGTATATAATATTATGGCTAAAATATAGAAATAATGTAAAATAGGTAAAAATATGAAATGGGCCATTTTTACTGTTCAGCTCAAAATAACCCCAATATCATAAAAATGAAGCAATTAATCTCAGAGTAACACGTTTTTGGGTTTTAAACAATTAAATTCAATTTAAATTTAATTGAAAATATTTTCTCTATCAATTCCCCCACAGTTAGCACTTGGACTCCTGGACAAGTAAAAATCAAATCAAATCAAATCCAAAACACATACCAATGAGATCTACCAAATCCATACAAAGAAACAAAAAGATATCAGGCCTCATCAAAAACAATTATTTCAAGTTCTCCATTTTAGATTTTAATATATTTCCACTTCATTTCTTATCCCATACACACAAAACACCTACCTCACATGAATTTTTCCTCATCTGACAAATGTAAATGTTGAACAAGGATTTTCTCAACCAAACTCACCCAAGATTCACCATATGTTTGATGAATTACTAATTCTCTACCTGATGTGAGTCAAGGAAATGTGTTTCTCATTAGGACTTTTCAAGGTTGTTCTGTGGCTTCCAGTTGGTAAGATTTAGATGTTAAAAATTCTGAGGCCGAAAAAGGAGGGCTTGGCTCTTTTTGAAGAAAAATTGAAAGATTCTAATTTTTACTCAAATATGGTCTCCTTCTATTCCCCTTTGTAGAAAATAGGATCCATCATCATTAAACCAGCATAGTATTTCAGTATAATAAATTTCAATCTTTTCAAACATGATTTTTTTTAAAACTCCAGATAGGCACAACTTTCTTTTTACATTGGAAGCTTCAGAAAGGCACAACTTCTCTTATCATGAGATCTCCAGAAAAGGCACAAATTTTAACAAAATGAAATATTCAGTAGAAACATCAACTCATCAACATTTTATATTCCACCAAAAGTATCACCAAATGAGGTAGTACACCACAAGACATCTTCCCCCACACTTAAGTTCAACTAGATCATGCAATTTCACTGCAAGAGCAGGTTGGATAGGGAAAATTGGCTTGTAATGTGGATAACCAAACAGGATATCCATGTATACTAGGGGATAAAATTTTTAATATATAAGGTAGGCCATAATGAAAATTATTATTTTTAAAATGGGGCTTCAAACCAAATAAATTCCTCCATCATTTAAAACACACGTACCCCAAACCCTCAAGTTTTGAAAAGAATAAATCAAATTCTGGTTAAAGCAAGCATGGTCTTGTTCTCTCATGAAATGAGGTGAATGAATAGAATATGACACAAATGGTTCATAAGACTCATAATAATTTTATTTCAATGATATATACAGTGAAATATGGCATGAGTTTCAAAAATCAGTGTACTTTTCATGAAATCCCAAAAGATTTGAAATCAAAACAAAGTCATTTCAGCATACATTTAAGCTCATTTTCATGGAATATGTTGGTTCACTCATTGAAATGGGTTTTTAAAATGGTAATTATAATCATTTCAGCTCAAAAGTATCAAAAAAACATGAAAAATTGAAATATAAATATACCAAAATATGAAAACACGCTATTTGTTTTTTGAAAAACAAACACAAAATGAAAATCCTAAACTACAAAGGTTCCCTCCCCCAAACTAAAATGATGTAGTGTACTCAATGAATTAAAGTGGATTTAACATGTAAGAATAATTTTTATTGATTCACAGCAAACAAGTAAGTATAAAGGAGAGGTACAACCTGATTTATTTGCAGCGCAACATTGAGTTATGCTCCTAAGTGTTGCACTCTAAAAACCTAAAAATAAAAAGAAAACATAAGATATTTATTGAAAGAAATAAAAGTATAATTATGATGAGAATATAATTAGAGAACTTGGTTTAATCCCCCAAGTGGGCTTTGGGTTTTGACTGCCTCTAGAGGGACAGTTATAATCTGTTATCCCCAATCTGATGGTGGGTGAGGTTTCTTGCTCATGAACCAACAAAAACTCTTCTTCCCAGCATGCACTTGTTCCTTTTTGTTGAGGACTCCATTGATATAGCATACTAATTCCACCCCTACTGTAATAAGATAAAACATTCATGGTCGGGTTAAGAAAATGTATGAGTCCCCTTCTTTCTTGGGTTCCGCGTGAACAAGATCTTCTTTATTCTTTAGTGGTCACTGAAAGTATGATACATCTATGGAAAAAACAAAGGGAATGTTACAGTTTAATTCTATTTGAAAAAAAATGAAGAATGAAGAATCATTATCAAATTCTTCCCTTTCAAAGTAAGTATCTTGTGTCTCATTTTCCTCCCGAAAATCCACTTTGATCTTCTCATGTACTCCTTCCATTAAATTTTCCACAGGTTTGGGGAGCTCCAGATGTTCCTATATGGAAGAATCTTCTTTTTTATCATCTTCCTCCAAGGAAATTTATGTGATGGAGAATTTGAAAAATTAAAATAAGGGAAGGTAATACTAAATTTAGTTTCAACAAAATCAAAAGATAATGAGTTTATGAAAAGATTAACTCCCTGAGCTTTTTTTTCAATTTCTTTTTCAATGGGTTGTGCCTCTTGGAGTTGAATTTCCCTGGATAGAGGTATGTAGTCAGACTCCTCTATATTCTATTCAAATTCCACTGCTTGGTTGGTTTCTTCCTTCAATGTTGTTGAATCATCTACATTATAAGGAATATATTGATCAAGAGGTTCCTCGCATTCATTCCAGAAGATTTCCAAATCTTTTTGATCTACCATATGTATTTCAATTTATAAATCTTCTTCATCAATCTCCTAAAACATTTATTGAGCTATGCTCAATGGATCTTCCTTTAATTTCATCAAGGCCTCCATGGGTTCTTCAACTTTAATGATTTGTGGGGCTACTTCTCCCATCAATTTTTCTGGTTTTGGTTCTTATTCTGGATCCATTTGTTGATCTTGTGATGCATGTACTTGTTCCGCTATCCACTCTATTGAGGTATCCTGGTTTTGAACTGTTTGACTAATTCTTTTGAATTAGGATTCATGGTCCTTGTGATATTCTTCTTCTTGGTGTTTCACATTGATCATTTCTTGATAAAATTCCAGAAACTACTCCTAAAGTTCAATTAATTCTCTTTACAAACCCTCCAACACTGGGTATTGAAGGTTCACATTAAGGTTTTTAATGAGATCCTTGAATTCATCCTCCATGATGATTTGGATTCGAGATCCCAAAATTTGTTTAGCCAAGAAATAAACTCTATACTCTGTATAATAAGGTGATTAAATAATTATTTCTCGCACTTGTGGGTAATTTTTCCATGAATTAAAGAAATAATCATTTGAAAAGAACAAGGAAAAATATTTTTTTTAACTTTTTTTCAATGTGAAAAAATAAAATATTTACAAAAAAATTAAGGAACTACCTCCCCGAAAACGGCTCCAAGTTTGAATAATGCCTGTCGTAGGGTGTGGAAAAACAATTTTTATATTTCCTAAGTGTAGCTTAGTGATTAACCCAAGGAAGTCTCCTGAAGAGGAGTGCACAAAAAATAGTTGTCACATTAAAGTGAGGGTAAAAATGTTGTGCTTTTGAAAGGAAATTTGAAATTCAAATGATTGAAAAACTATGATATTAAAAGGGCTATTAGGTCATAGTAGGTTTCCTAATTATAATGATATAATTTTTCAAACAAATTATGGCACTACCTCCCCAGAAATCGCCCCAAGTTTGAAGCATGCCTGTCGTAGGGCGTGGGAATTTTTTTTTTTAAATTTCCTAAGTGTAGCTTAGTGATTAACCCTAGAAAGTCTCTTGAAGAGGAGTGCACACAAAATAGTTTGTCACATTAAATCGAGGGTAAAATGGTGTGCTTTTGAAAGTAAATTTGAAATTCAAATGATTGAAAAACTATGATATTAAAAGGGTGACTAGGTCATGGTAGGATTCCTAAGATGTGATTTTTTCACTCATACGAAGAGTAAGAACATTAATCCCTTGACTGAATTAGACTGAGTAAATTTATGGACATTCTTAGTTGAGTCACATGAGATTTTTCAAACAAATTTATTGGGTTCGTGTGATGTACTCATCTACTATATGAATGGCATGTGATGTATTCATTAACCCGGTTAGTATTCTTTTAAGAGTTAAGAAAAGATGAGTTGGACTATACTAGATCGACATGTTCCATGTCTATTTATAGATAAATAGAATGGGAAAAGGTATCATATAGGTATAAATACTATGAATATGAAAAATATTGCGATGGACATATTTATATAGATATAAGAGTACATTTCATCAGGATCACACTAGACCCCTTAGTATCTTGAGTATCACTAGTGATTTTCTTGAGGAAACACTTTTATTCCATCTATATAAAATTGGGATTTCATATTTGTTTTCAAGAAAATAAGGCTTAATGGGTCACATATTTAGTCCTTTGGATAAGGATTATATTTTAGGAAAAAAATTATTTTAAAATGAATAGAGTTAGATAAAACTATATCCAAAATGAATTTTGGATGGATTCATATTGAATTGGGATTTCTTGTATACATTTCTTATGGATTTTAATATAAGTGGGATATTATATTATGTGTACTAAAATTATATGCATGTGACTAATATATCCTAAGGATACATTATTTCCAATATATCCTTAAGTATTAGATTGATCTTATATTGGAACCAACATAATCTAGGGTGCACACAATGGAACCATGGACTAAATTTCATCCAATGTAGTGTGTTCTTAGTGTGTAGTACTGCCACATCACCCCTACATGGCTTAATAAAATATGAACCAATGTATTAGTGCATTCATGGTTTTCTTGTTCATTAAATAATTTTAATGAATGAAATAATAGGATGTAATATACAGGTTCCATGAAATGGAACCCAGTACGTTCGATATAGTCCCCACACTTCAATTCCTTAAGAGTGTATATGGTGGATATATAAATGGATGTGATCACTCCCATTAGTGCAACCTTTTGTATTAAAGATTTATGAAACTCTCTTCCCACTCAAACTTCCATTTATCTTTAAAGAATGTATCATCACTACTTAGGAAGCTATGGGATCCACATGATAAAATCAGGGATTATTAGGCTAGTGTAATCCTCTTAAAGGTAATAATATTTTATCTATTCCTTTAGTGATATTTATAAATAATAAAATGAAGAGTCAAATATGGATTTCAAATCACTTTAAATACACATTACTTATATTATTCATTTATTCATATTGATATAATTGAGGATAGATTGGAAAACAATATGTTTTTTATTATACTATCAAGTTAATTTTATGAAACAATATATATTATGATTATTCCCTAGGTAACTATTACAAATTTTTTAATGTAGGTGAATTAGTTTTGAAATTATCCAAAAACATATAACATATTTCTTTTATTTTTTCAATAATTAACTAAATATCATTTTTCTTTTAATATCATAATTTTGGTCCAATAAGATGTGATTATATATGTTTTAACCTCACTTATGTTTTTTAGAATATATAGATATGATTACAAAATTTCATCATGCACTATAAAAATTACTTTTAAGACAAAAATATTTTTACCTCCAATATTTACTCCCATTTGGTGAGATATAGAGAGACCAATGTGCTCTAATTCAGATAATTGGTCAGTATAGAAATCAAAAACAACCTCTAATATAAATTTTTGATAAATATAGTTTTATGTTTAGTAAATAATTTTAACATATCCCAAAAAAATTATATATCATTCAAAAGGATACATCCAATTTAAATATATTGGTCTATATAGCCTTATCTCTCATACCAAATGAATCATTAGGTGTACCGTTATATTAAAAAATATGGGCGGAAATACAAAATTAGTTGAAAAGTTTTAATTATATATTTATTCTCCAATATATTTAATAAATTTAGATTCATGGATTTTTTATAAATTTAAGGGAAAAGTTAAAAATATTAATGATAGCCTTTTTAAAAAGAATTGAAAATATTCCATGTGATGAAATTGATAGTAATTGTAGTATTAAACCATGACATTAACGATAGTTCACTGTTATTAACTTCAGATCCATTAATGATTCAGAAAAATTATATTTTAATAATACCCATTAGGAACTTTAATATAATATAAACCATGCAAAAAATTAATTTTATCTCTTTTGGAAAACATATGACAATTTTGGGGTAAGTATGTTCTTTTTCCTTTTCATGTAGAAGATAACTCCATAAGTATTCCCAAATATATTATTTCAAATATTACATTCATTCCATGTTTCGTCATTATTTTTATTTCTAAAAATGATCTAATCATATTGTTATATATGTATTCCCAACATGTATAACTTCAATATTATATTTTACCTTTAAAAAAATTTGATAAGGATGATCGAATAATATGGACCATTACTTTCATTTTTTTATTAGTCAATATTTGTGTTTTCAAAAATGTTGCATTGATTTATTTTATCTTGTACTAATATTCATTGATTAAAAAGGGTTTTGGGGTGGATAATACTTATCTAAAATATTAAATTCATTTTTTAATATTCAATAAGGGTGATTCATTCATAAAAATATATGATAAGCCATGCATAATTTCTTTCCCCCATGTCATAGTTAATGATCTGAAGTCATTTCTATATAAAATAGACAACATATATATTCCTTAACACTATATCCAAACAAATTTTCATATGTTAGGAAGTCCTTTATGGTAAAATTTATCATAGCATACAAAACAATAAACTATATTTTGTATTCATCAAACACTATTAGACCATCCGCCCATAAAAATATAAAATTGTCAATAAATGGTGACCTATAAATATCAATACCATTTTTAGGTTTTCATGGTCAATAAATAATCAAGGTCAGTATGACATATTTCCATTTCATACAAATATGTGTGGATAAGTTTTAAACTACCTATATAATTGGCCATGAACTATATTGGCTACTGATTCTTTTATACAGATTCATTCTATTTATGCACAGTCACAATATAAGATTTATAACTATATTTCCAGAACTAAGAAAATTATGATCAAATAACTTCTATTGTGGTGAGTCTAATGGTTGGCATGGTTTTCCATCAAATATTTACTTATTTTAGTGTCATCTCATCCTCTTTCCATCATTTGAATTCTCAAATAAATTCTTCAAACAAAGAATTATAAGAAGATACCAAATTTCCTTAGTAGGAGGCCTGATACTTGGCCTCATAGATGAATTTAAATTGGATCTTTCATTCATTTTATATTATTTTTTCTTACTTTAATACATTTTTAAAAACCTTCATTTTATTTTTTTCACATAACACATTCATTGGGGTGATCATGTATCTTCTTATACACCAATCCCATCAAATCTAATATTTTTTAGCATTATAATTTGAGTAAATTAATTTTTTGTATTATCGAATCATCTCTTTCGAAATATTAATCAATTTGATGAAACTCGTGTCTCTTCATCTATTTCACAGTATTGTGGATAAAATTATAAGTTTGGTACAACCTAAGTAAAATAGTTTTCCACATCACTATAAAATCATTCAATCATTACTATTTTTTCAATGGTTTCAAGTATAACATCATGTATTAATATTTACAAACAAATTATGGCACTACCTCCCCGGAAACGGCTCCAAGTTTGAAGCATGCCTGTCGTAGGGCATGGAAAAACAATTTTTAAATTTCCTAAGTGTAGCTTAGTGATTAACCCTAGGAAGTCTCCTGATGAGGAGGGAACACAAAATAGTTTGTCACTTTAAAGTGAGGGTAAAAATGTTGTGCTTTTGAAAGGAAATTTGAAATTCAAATGATTGAAAAACTATGATATTAAAAGGGTGAATAAGTCATGGTAGGTTTCCTAAGATGTGATTTTTTCACTCATACAAAGAGTAAGAACATTAATCCCTTGACTGAATTAGATTGAGTAAATTTATGGACATTCTTAGTTGAGTCACATGAGATTTTTCAAACTAATTTATCGGGTTCATGTTATGTATTCATTAACCCGGTTAGTCTTCTTTTAGGAGTTAATAAAAGATGAGTTGGTCTATACTAGATCGACATGTTCCATGTCTATTTATAGATAAAGAGAATGGAAAAAGGTATCATATAGGTATACATACGATGAATATAAAAAAACTTGTGATGGACATGTTTATATAGATATAAGAGTACATTTCATCAAGATCACACTAGACCCCTTAGTAGCTTGAATTGTGATGTCTTGTATAATTTCCTTATGGATTTTAATATAATTGGTATATTATATTATGTGTACTAAAATTATATTCATGTGATTAATATATCGTAAGGATACATTATTTTCAATATATTTTTAAGTATTAGATTGATCTTATATTGGTACCAACATAATCTAGGGTGCACACATTGGAACCTTGGACTACATTGCATCCAATGTAGTGTGTTCTTAGTGTGTAGTACTGCCACATCACCCCTACATGGATTAATAAAATATGAACCAAATTATTAGTACATTCATTGTTTTCTTATTCATTAAATAATTTCAATGAATGAAATAATAGGATGTAATATACGGGTTCCATGAAATGGAACCCGATATGTTCGATATAGTCCCCACTCTTCAATACTTTAAGAGTGTATAGGATGGATATATAAATGGATGTGATCACTCCCATTAGTACACCCTTTTATATTAAAGATTTATGAAACTCTCTTCCCACTCAAACTTTCATTTATCTTTAAAGAATGTATCATCACTACTTAGGAAGCTATGGGATCCACATGATAAAATCAGGGATTATTAGGCTAGTGTAATCCTCTTAGAGGTAAGAATATTTTATCTATTCCTTTAGTGATATTTATAAATGATAAAATGAAGAGAAAAATCTGTATTTCAAATCACTTTAAATAAACACTATTTTTATTATTAATTTATTCATATTGATACAATTGAGGATAGATTGGAAAACAATATGTTTTTTCTTATACTATCAAGTTAATTTTATGAAACAATATATATTATGATTACTCCCTAGCTAACTATTACAAATTTTTTAATGTAGGTGAATTAGTTTTGACATTATCCAAAAACATATAACATATTTATTTTATTTTTTTCAATAATTAACTAAATAACATTTTTCTTTTAATATCATAATTTTGGTCCAATAATATGTGATTATATATTTTTTAACCTCCCTTATGTTGTTTAGAATATACAGATATGCTTACATTATTTCATCATGCACTATAAAAATTACTTTAAAGACAAAAATATTTTTACCTCCACTATTTACTCCCATGTGGTGAGATATAGAGAGACCAATGTGCTCTAATTCAGATAATTGGTCAGTATAGAAATAAAAAACAACCTATAATATAAATTTTTGATTAATATAGTTTTAAGTTTAGTAAATAATTTTAACATATCCCAAAAAAATTATATATCATTCAAAAGGATACATCCAATTTAAATATATTGGTCTATATAGCCTTATCTCTCATACCAAATGAATCATTAGGTGTACCGTTATATTAAAAAATATGGGCGGAAATACAAATTTAGTTGAAAAGTTTTAATTATAAATTTATTCTCCAATATATTTAATAAATTTAGATTCATGGATTTTTTATAAATTTAAGGGAAAAGTTAAAAATATTAATGATAGCCTTTTTAAAAAGAATTGAAAATATTCCATGTGATGAAATTGATAGTAATTGTAGTATTAAACCATGACATTAACGATAGTTCACTGGTATTAACTTCAGATCCTTTAATGATTCAGAAAAATTATATTTTAATAATACCCATTAGGAACTTTAATATAATATAAACCATGAAAAAAATTAATTTTATCTCTTTTGGAAAACATATGACAAGTTTGGGGTAAGTATGTTCTTTTTTCTTTTCTTGTAGAAGATAACTCCATAAGTATTCCCAAAGATATTATTTCAAATATTACATTCATTCCATGTTTTGTCATTATTTTTATTTCTAAAAATGATCTAATCATATTGTTATGTATGTATTCCCAACATTTATAAATTCAATATTATATTTTACCTTTAAAAAACTTTGATAAGGATGATCGAATAATATGGACCATTACTTCCATTTTTTTATTACTCAATATTTGTCTTTTCAAAAAAAAATCATTGATTTATTTTATCTTGTACTAATATTCATTGATTAAAAAGGGTTTTGGGGGGGATAATACTTCTCTAAAATATTAAATTCATTTTTTAATATTCAATAAGAGTGATTGATTCATAAAAATATATGATAAGCCATGCATAATTTCTTTCTCTCATGTCATAGTTAATGATATAAAGTCATTTCCGTATAAAATAGACAACATATATATTCCTTAACACTATATCCAAACAAATTTTCATATGTTAGGAAGTCATTTATGGTAAAAATTATCATAGCATACAAAACAATAAACAATATTTTGTATTCATCAAACACTATTAGACCATCCTCCCATAAAAATATAAAATTGTCAATAAATGGTGACCTCTAAATATCAATACCATTTTTAGGTTTTCGTGGTCAATAAATAATCAAGGTCAGTATAACATATTTCCATTTCATACAAATATGTGTGGATAAGTTGTAAACTACCTACTTAATTGGCCATGAACTATATTGGATACTGATTCTTTGATACAGATTCATTCTATTTATGCACTGTCACAATATAAGATTTATAACTACATTTCCAAAACTAAGAAACTTATGTTCAAATTGCTTCTATTGTGGTGAGTCTAATGGTTGGCATGGTTTTCCATCAAATATTTACTTATTTTAATGTCATCTCATCCTCTTTGCATCATTTGAATTCTCAAATATATTCTTCAAACAAAGAATTATAAGAAGATACCAAATTTCCTTAGTAGGAGGCATGCTACATGGCCTCATAGATGAATTTAAATTGGATCTTTCATTTATTTTATATTATTTTTTCTTACTTTAATACATTTTGAAAAACCTTCATTTTATTTTTTTCACATAACACATTCATTGGGGGGATCATGTATCTTCTTATACACCAATCCCATCAAATTTAATTTTTTTAGCATTATAGTTTTAGTAAATTAATTTTTTGTATTATGGGATCATCTCTTTTGAAATATTAAGCATTTTGATGAAACTAGTGTCTCTTCATCTATTTCACGGTATTGTGGATAACATTATAAGTTTTGTACAACCTAGGTAAAATAGTTTTCTACATCACTATACAATCATTCAATCATTACTATTTTTTTAATGGTTTCAAGTCTAACATCATGTATTAATTCAACAATACAATCTAATGTCTCATATTGAAAATAATTATCATCATTGGATCTTGAATTTTATATTATTTTCATGGTGCTAGATCCAATAACTATATCTCATATTAAAACTATAGAAAATTAAATGATCTTCTATTTTTATGGATCCTAACATTCTCATATTTAAACACTTCAAGCATGGATAGTAAAACAGGTATCTAATTTCAAAATTTCATTTATAATATTCCAAAAAATCATCAACCCCTTTCTCATAGGCATTAATTATTCTATAATAATTTTTTCATTTATAATCCATTAATTACTAGAAAATTTTAAACTGTATATTACAAAAATTTTGAAACCATTAATTAAAATTGACTTTTAAAAATATTATAAAAATATTTTAATTTCAAATAAATAACCATAAAGGGTTATTTACTATAAACTATTCAGTTGATCCTCCCTCTATAAGAAATGTATGAATCCATCACTTTTACGGCATTGTTAACATGAACATAGTGAAATATTCCATATATAAAAGCATATTTATATCATTTGGTGGAACAATAACACTAGTTAATAGTGTCTTGGCATCCATTTCCATGCATGTACTCTCTTTTATAAAGGTATTGAAAACAATGATCAAAATGATTAAAGTAATATTGAATTATTTTATATTGTACTCTCACTAAGAGGGGAGATTTAGGTGGGTGAGATAGATGAGATTGAAAAATCCACTCAAAAAGGGGGTATTAACTTGAAGAGCCTTTAAATCACCATAAAATGTTTCAAGATGAGCTTTCATGGGATTCTTTGGATGGGAAATAACTTTGGGATGATTATTTTATTTTTTAGTATAGATATCATGACTTTCTCATGGGTGAGGTGAAGTATAATACGCACTTCTCTATTGTAACTTCAAAATCTCTCTTAAGACTCTTTATAATCATTTTAGGTGGATTTTGGGCAAATGTGACATTGGATTTTGGCTTGAAAATTGGTATGGTTCCCATTTATTTTTTCCAGGATGTTCATCTGGGGAAATATATTTTCATGAGGTTAGTAATCACCTTCACTTCATCACTAGTGTACTATATAATGACTAAAAGGAACGATTCTATTGTGTCCAACTCTTAGAAAAATATGTCTGGTGTTCCTTCACACCATCTAGTACTAGATATTTCAATATTTTTTAGCTTTAAAAAATGATTCATTTTTAAAAAGATACTATCTCTTGGAGTGTGCTGCTATAGTGTAAAGTGATTCCAATGAAATATAATTTTTTGGCATGGTGGGTGTGAAACTGAAAGAACTGTAGATTGGAAAACTATTCTTGTAATCTTAATTCTCAAATCAATCAATTGAATTATAAGGATATGGAGTAAAACTACAAAAAGAAGAAGAAAATAGAAGTATGGATGTGAGTTTCTCTATTAGTTGTCCCTTCAAAGATCCAAGTCCACAGCCCCCTCTAGAAAATTTTATCCTAGATAGAATAATTCTCGCCTCCCTCTTCAACCGAAAAACCAAATATAGGTATAACTAACTGAAGAAAATTACATGTTTTCCCTTAATTATTTAGTAACAGAATATTTTCTTCTAGAATAGGTCTTGATTGGATGGGAATTTGAACCCCCGTCCACAACCACTCTATCAACTCCCACCTCCTAAAGATTCACCATGTCCCTAAGTTGAAAATAAGGGAACTAATCCCAAATCAAATGATAATCCTCCCAATTAGCCTCCTCAAATGGACGACCACACCATTGAATCAACCAATACTACTCAAATTCACAACCATGAAAATCCAATATACTTTTGGGAATATCTTTATCAGAGGTTTTATCTAAAAATTACTTTGGGAGAGCTGTAGAAATTGAATCTCCAAAAACTAGTTTGAGATGAGAAATATGAAAATTATTGTGGATTTTGGTGCCCTCTAGAAGATCAAGATGATAAGAGACTTCACAAATCTTACCAATAACTGGAAAGGGTGCATAATATCATGTTGTAAGTTTTGGATAGATCTTAGAAGCTTCCAAATGTAGTTTATCATAATTATTTTTAACAAAAAATGATGTCACCAACTTGAAAATTAAGATCCCACCATTTCTTATTAGCAGATTATTTCATAGAGTGTTGAGATTCCAAAATTTTGGTTCAAAACTATTGAAGAGATTTATCTCGGTCCAAAAAATTTGAAGGAACTATAGGAAGGAAATATTCACCCAGAAAATAATGAGGTAAAGAAGGGGTTTTTTTCTATATACTATTTCAAAAGGTGTTACTGTAGAAGAAACATTAAAGTTAGTATTGTGACAAAATTCAGCATAAGGTAACCAACAAATCCATTATCGGGGCTTGTGGGAGTAAAAAAATGTAAATAAGTTTTAAGGATTCATTTAACAACTTCAGTCTATCCATCCATCTGAGGATGGTAGGAAGAGATCTTTTTTAGCTTTTTTCCATGGAGGTGAAATAATTCTTTTCAAAAGAGGCTTGTAAAGAGAGGTTCTTTATCACTAATAATGGAAGAAGGCATCCAATAGATGTGAAATACATCTTTCATGAAAACGTCACCAACATCATAAGATGAATATGGGTATTTTTGGGGAATAAAATGAACATACTTGGAAAAATAATCCACAACAATAATAATTGCCTCAAAGCCTTGTGTCTTTGGAATCCCAGAAATAAAATCCATAGATATATCTTCCCAAATCAAACTTGGAAGAGGTAGGGGTTGAATAAGACCAATCAAACTAAGAGTTTGATACTTGTGATGTTGGCATAAATCACACTCTTGGATGAACTTCATAATCAAATGATTCATGACAGAATAACAAAGACTAGCTGCAAAATATTTATAGGTTTTCAAAAAATCCGTGTGACCACCAGTTAGAGTAACATGGAAATAATAGAGAAACCATGGAAGGATCTAGGAATCCTAGTATAAAACTAACCTATCTTTAAAAAATAATAGTCTATTATGCAAAGAATAATCTATTTTCAATTTAGAATTTTTTTCTAATGATGAGAAAATATCGTGTAAAATAGGATCACCAGGTTGTTTATCATGGACCATGGAAATTTATACTCAATAAGGCTAAGAAATGGCCCTAAAAAATTGTATACCTCCACCTTTCATGAAAAGGAATTAGATTTAGAATTATAACTTCAAGGTTTATAAATAATATCAAAATCTTAACTAAGGATCTTTTCTTGCTAACATTGTTGGTCAATTAAAGAAATACACTGGCTAAGAAAATGTTTGAGGCTCTGGTGATCCGTATAGACACAAATATTTCAACCCAAAAAATATTATTTCCAATGTCGGATAGCTTGGGATAAAGCCATTAATTCTTTCTCATAAACAGATTTTCCCAAATTGTAATCAGAAACAGCATTTCTAAAATAAGCCAGTGGGTGACCATTTTGCATTAAAACAGCCCCAATTCTAGCCCGAAATTCATCACACTCTACACAAAATATTTTGGAAAATTTGGTAAGTGAATAATAGGTGTTGAAACTAGAATTTGTTTTAGTGTTTCAAAAGATAATTGAGTAGCGGGCTACTAACTAAAATTATTATTTTGGGTGAGTAGTGTAAGAGGTTTTTTCACTTTCCGATAATCATGGAAAAAATTCCATAATTGTCGATGAGGCCTAAAAATCCATGGACTTCTTTAACATTTTTTGGCACTGAAAAACACTGAACACCAGAAATATTTTTTGGGTCCATTCTTACTCCTTTGAATGAAATGATATGGCCTAAATATTTAATCTTTTATTGTTATAAAAAATCATTTTTTCTTGTCAATATGAAAAAAAATCCTATATGACATCAAATACTTGTGTCAAATTCTTAAAATGATTATGGACGGTTCGACTATAGAAAATAATGTCATCAAGAAACACGTGAACAAATTTCTGAAAGGAAGGATTGAAAATTATATTCATAGTTTCTTATAATGTGGCAGGAGAATTTATAAGACCGAACAGTATAACTAAAAATTCATAGTAGGACTCATCAGTACGAAAATCCATTTTATCAACATCTATTTCTCAGATGTAAACCTAATGAAAACCAGACCATAAATAAATATTAAAATAGTATTGGTAACCATGTATTTTGTCTGATAATTCATCTATAATAGGAATAGGGAATTTGTACGGAATAGACATCTTATTCAAAGCCTGGTAATCAACATAGAGACTCCTCCCAAAATCTTTATTTATAACCAAAATAATAGGACTAGAATACAAAAGTCTTTTATTCTAAATTACCCCCTCCAACAACACCTTGTTAATCTAGCATTCCCCTTAATCTTTAACATTATGGGCTATTTTTTATGGTTGGATATTAACCAGCCAAACAGATTTTTGTAAACGAATGGCGTGATCAGTAGAACAATGAGGTGGTAATGAATTGTTTTTAACCAAAACTAAAAAAATATATAACCTCAATTAAATATATTTGAAAAGATACACCTAGATAAAAAGTCTGGTATGTAGTAGGAAATTCAGGTTATCTCTATAATCCCTGTGTGAGAAAATATTCTTCTGCCAAAATAGACTGCAAAGCTAATGGTACATCATACTGATTCCACATCCCCTATAAGGTGACCTTTTTACCTTGAAATTATAATCTCATTGAATGACTTTTCAAATGAGAAGTCACATAACCTAAAGTTTCAAGCTATTCCTTTCTCAAAATTAAATCTAGCCCTAAAGTATCAAATAAGTAAGCATAAACTTTTAAATTAAGGATACCTAATTGTAGTGGTGATTATTGACATTGACTTCTAGATAGCATACAATAGACATCCCCTAATTTAATAGAAAAATAGTTTTTTTATGTTATTGAAAGCTGTAAAATTTTTAATAGGTCCTTGGAAACAAAATTGTGACTGGAGATGCTATCAATAATGACTAATATGAGCACACCGAAAATAGTTCCTTCTCATATCATTGATCGTACTCCAGAAATGGTCTTCCCATATAATTCTCCTAGAAATAAATCTTAACAAGTCATTTCCCATTGGCTGTATTTTTCAAGAAATTCAAAAGTAACTGAAAAAGATTCATCGTCGTGATCTTGGTTATCCACACTCTCCCAAACCATGAGGAAAAACCCCTAATCTGGACACTTATTAGAATGACCCAACATGACACCACATGATAAACACAGTCATTTCACCCGATGCTCCTCATATTCTATTAGGGAAATATTTTGGACCCCATTCCAGTGAGGTTCAAACCTATCAATAGATGTGTCTACTATGCTTCACTCAGGATGTAAGGGAATAGGATACGGTCAAATGCTTATTCCATGATATGAGTGGAAGGAAATAGGGTGTTGTCTAGAATTTTTAGAATTATTTGGATGAATAATTACTTTAAAAATTAAATATCATTCAATATTTTGTGGCAGTGAAATCAACAATGCTTTAATACTTTCTTTATGAGTAACAATAGTACTTTTAATTTCTGGTCATAAACCACTAAGAAAGAAACTAATATACCATAATTACCACAACTCAGGAATTCAGAAATCCACTTTTTCAAATTTTTTAATATAATCTTCAATTGAACCAGTTTTTTTAATTCCTTTTAACTGCTTAAGTTGATCATTTTCTAAGGAATAACTAAATGAACTGAGTAATTCTTCCTTCAAATCATCCCACGGTAGAGTCAATCAATGAGAAAGCAAGGATAAAATCCAATGTTTCACCAAGACCTCCATGGATTATGGGCCATTGGCACACAAAATGTGTCCCAAACCTTATGAATGGAAAATTAGGTTTCCAAACATGAGATACATATGATAGGATCATCTCTCTTGAAAAATATAAGCTCCACTCACTTGGTAAGATTACGCAGCTAAGACTGCAGCCCGGCCTCATCCACTCTATCAGTGACCAGTCATTTTAATTAAATTCTTAGTCTAATATAAAGTAAGTAAGATTGATTCAATGTGTATTTGTTATAAAAATACTAATGTGGAAACTACTTATCATATTTTCTTTAATATAGAGTGGTCTCGATTTATCTGGTCTCTACTTAGTAGTGTCGGTGGGTTCATAAAAACTTGGTGGACAAGTACCCCTTCATCCAAAGTTGGTTATCTACTTTTAACCAAAGTGAAAAAAAATATGTGGTGTGTCTTAATTTCACCATTTTTTTAGTGTAAATGGGAGGCTCTTAATTTTTGTTGGAACCATAATCAAATATTTTCTTTCTTAGGTTAAAGAACCAAAACACTCACTGTCATGGCTATGCTTACACCTCTAATTAAATGAAACAGTTCCTCTTCTTATTTTAAGTGTTTTTCCATTATCCTCCTCTGTATAAGATTGATGTTGGGAGCAGTCTATATAGGTAGTGGGTGAAATGGAGGGTTATAAGTTCTATCTTGAAACATAAAACTGATGTTGAATGTTTTAATGATGTCATGTAGGGAGGGGGATTATCTGGAATAGTAAATGATCTATTAAGATGGATTTTAGTGCATGTTTTGGATAGGGAATTACCAAGAGAAAGAGACTCTGATTATGGCTAGAAAAATTTCTTATTGCAAGATCTTATGTTTAATGCTGATGGATATTGAAATAGACTCTATTCTAGAGACACATTATTTAGAAAGATGCACTTCTGTTACACTGAAACATTTCCTATTATATCGTAACTTCAAAATCACTTCATGGAAAAGGTTTAGAGGTTTTATATACATTGAAATAGGGGAATATGGTGGTGGATAGTTTGTCTTTCAAAGGTGACCCGATGGAACCTATTACAATCTAGTATAACACTGCCTCCCTCCCCTCGATTTGTAATAGCATATTTATTGGGGATGCTCTAGGACTACATTACTACAAAACTCCTTGAGGTTCTTCTTAGGCATTTTAGATTCTTAATAAAAAATTGTATTCTTCATTCAATCCATTTTTTATGTTAATAACAAATATATAAATATTTTTTTAATTATTTTACATAGAAAAATAAAAAATATATATTAAATGTAATTTTAATAACAATACATTTACACATTTTTTGTGTTCTCGCATGTGTAAATGTCTTATAAATATATATGTATAGTGAATATTATAAAAACATATCCAAATTAATTATTAATATTTTAATGTTAAAATTTTATTATTAATATTTTTTTTTGAACACATAAATATAAGAATAAAATAAATTCAAAATATCGAAAAAAAATATTAAATAATAATGTGGTGTAAAACAATAAAAATTATATATTAAACTAACCTAAAAATGAATTTTAACATAAAATATTAAAAAAATAAAACAAAATAATTTAAATTCACAAAATAGAATGTGAAACATAAATACATATCTAAAAAGATTGAATTTTTTAATAAAATATATAAATAATAGATTTAGAGGTCTAGAATACAATGAAGAGATTATGATTCATACAATAAATATTATCATTTATTAAGAAATCATCATAATAATGAATATAGTAATTAAATTCTTTTAATATTAAAGGGATGGGGAAGGAGTGGTGGAGGAGTGGTGAGATATGGGTAACAAATTGGGAAAATGACAGTAGTGGATTGGTTTGGGGGAGAGAAATGTAAATTTAAATTAAAACCAAAGAATGGAGAATAAGAAGTTGAGTTCTGATTTAGAGTTACAAGGATAGTGTCACTTGGGATGGTGAGAAATAAGGATATATAACATTAGTTATCAATATAACTGATTTTTTACACTATCTTCTCATGTTTCTTATTAAACAAAAAATGTGAAAAACAAACATATATTGTTTTTAATATTGATTAGTTAATGTCTAATGTGTAACTATTCATCAATATATATTATTAAATAATTGACCTTAAAATTGTGATGTATTTTATATTTTTTTACATTCACTGAATAGAAAATTTTCATGCCCTACATCGATTTGTGTGGGGGATACTCCAAATGCGAGGAGAAATTTTATAATATTAAATTACAAGATTCTTTTTTCATAAATATATATTTCAGGAGAAACATTTTTTGAGTGGCAACCAACCTAGGCATACATGGAATGTATCAGCTTGGATTATTGAACAAAAGTTGATGGTAATATTATTTTCTTCAATTATATGAACAGCTGAAAAAGAATATATTTTTATTTTTTTAAAATGGGATAGAATATCATTAAGTTGTAATAAAAAAATCTCCCATGTGTAACCTATTTATTCGCTGATGATTTATCAAGTGAGAAATAAAGAATACCCACTTCTTCAGTGCATGTAAGCACAGTGCCAAACCCCATAGTCTCTTTTTTCCTTTATGTTTTTCCTCTTTGTTCATGTGTATTTTTCTATATGTGACTTATGTTTTCCCTAAAAAAGTTATATCAGAGCCACCAATGTTGAAGTAGTGAAGTGTAGAGAATTTATTCCAGTGGTTGGAAAATCAAAGTTATTCAAAATTAATTTTTGAATCTAGATTCTAAAACATCTCTTCATAATGATTCCAACAAATTTAATGGTATAAAAACTGAGAAAACAATATCTCTATATCTGATTAACATTTTATTTAGATATGAGGTGATAAACTACCCCATTACTAAAGAAAATGAATCAATTCACACTGGTGGTGATTTTTTTTAAAAACTATTCTGATGGTCCATGTCAATGACATGTCATTAGTCAAACTCAACTGTTGATATTATTTTAACCGTATCATGGTCAATATAATTCCAGTTTCAATGATTCGAAAGTTTATTACAATTATTTTTAATATTCTAGAAACATTTATACATTTATATTTTTGAGATTCTCATTACATAAATGGAGGAAAATAGAGATAACATGATTAAGCTTTCCACTTTAAATTATTCCATCGAGAAACCAAAAATGGAAGATATTTTTTATATTAAAGATTTGTAGAAGCCCGTCATAGATTTCGTTGATACCATTGCAGTGAAATAGGATGAAACCTCTAAAGACAGTCAATATGATGAGAAGACATCTACCAGTACCCCACTAGTTGTTGCAAAGTGAGTTTTTCTCAACCAAAAAAGTGTTCTACCGAAATTAGGTAGTGGGTCAATAATAGTATATTAAAAAGATTTACTGATGAATATTATTATTATATTATATGGATAAAATTAAAAAATATATATGCAAGGTAAATAGTTTAAAATAAAAAAACCTAATATTATAACTTTTCAACCTGAAGTATAAGGATGGAAACAATATATTAGAGCACATGAACAAGTTCCAAGGTATTATTTTTTTGTTAAATTATATGAGAATGATAGTTGATGATGAGTTTCAAGAATTGTTAATATTGATATCCTTACCAAATATGTGGGATACATTTGTCGTGTTGATTAGAAGTCCATCACCTCATAGAAATCTCACTATGAAAGTGGTTAAAAGTTGAATGGTAAATGAAGAATATATAAGGAAGTATGAGGGATGTACTCAAAAAATATACACTTATATACTTAAAAGACATGATAAGGAGAAATGGTAGAAAATATGTAGAGGAAAATACCCATGAACAAAATCAATGAAAGATGAGGCAATCAAAATCCAAATCAAGATACAATATAATGTTCTGACATTATGAAAAGATCAGAAACTTTATCCAAGATTGTTAGAATTTGAAGGTGAAGTAGAGGAATTAGGAATGTAAATAGAAAAACAATCATGTTTCAATTGTTAATGAAGAGAACATTATTTTTTAAGAAGATAATGTAAGGCATGTGATCCAAGGCTTGACATGGGTGATTCATTGAAAATCCTATTGCAATTTCATTACTTGAAGATATTTCTTTTTATCTTATACTCTATGGATTTTTAGACATTTAAAAATGGGAAATGATAGTTAATCCAATCTCACTAGTTTTGGTAATATTATTTTAGAGACTAATACTATAACTTGGTTTGTGTTGAAAGATGTTAGGCATGTTCCTAACAATCACATCAATCTAATGTCCACTATATTATTGTTGATGACATATACATAAATTCCTTAAGTGGTGTAAAATGGAAGATTACCAAATATAGTATAGTAATTATTAAAGTGAGAAAAACAATTTTATCCACCTCAAAGATTGTAAACCCTATTAAGGATAAAAAAATCATCCATGAATTAGGTTCTTGTATAGGTGTAGAACATATTGTTGGGTCACATGAGCAAGAGATGAATGATAATGCTATTCAAGTTAAATATCTTGATAGAAATTAAAGTTACACATTTGGATACCTATGTTTATAGTGTAATTGGACAACAACATAGAGTATCATTTCAAGGTTATTTACCATATATAAAATCAATTTTTATAGATTTTTCATGATGAGCACCAACACATTGGGATGTGATATTTATTTTTTGATCATCATTGATGATCACTCGATACAATTTTTAGATTTTTCTTTCAATGCTAAATATAAAATGAAAGATGTTTTCAAGTAGTGTCATGTCATGGTAGAAAGATAAATATGTAAACAATTTAAATGTGTGTGTGAAAATAATGTTGGAGGGTATTTTTTCATTTGAATAATATTATTAGATATTGTTATAAGTATTGAAAAATTATTTAAAATTATTCCTCAGCATAATGGTGTTATTGAGAATATGATAAAAACCATATATGATAGAGTCAGTGTATAATCTTTTAATTTAGTGTTGTTTAATACCTTTTAATTGGAAGAAATGAGGACCATAGTTTATATTATCAACATTTTTCCATCATCTTCATTGAAATATGATGTACCAAAAAGGGTTTGGATGGTAAATGATTTTTTATACAAACACTTGAGAGTATATGGATTTAGTACATTTGAAAACATCCTAAAATATGGGAGGGAGAATATTGATGGAAATTGAGTACAATGTATCTGTTTGGGATAACCTCATTATTGATCCCACTTTGTGTGTGTTGTATTTCTTGTCAATGGATTTTAATATTCATGGAGTATTTATGTTGATATATTGGTGAAGAAGATGGAGTAAATAGGAATTGGCATGGCAGTTTGGGTAGGTATTTTAATCAACGTGTGAAGAAATCACCCCAAGAAAGTTTCACATTTTTAAGTTAATTAATATTCATTTAATACATATTGTAATTTTGGTTTGAAGTTGTTTGAATAAATCTTTTCTTGTAAGTGTTGTATTTATTATTTATGGAAAAATAGTTTAGAAGAATTTTAAGTCCCATGGTGAATTTAAAATGATAATTATATATCTCCATAATGAATAAATTTTTGATAAATATCCATCCATGTTTATGGGAGGTATAAATAATATAGATGAATTTTTTAAGTTATAAGAATAGAAAAAGAGGTTGGAAATTTTTATTGATTTTGTTGTATTATTGGAACATTATTTAAAAACAATAAAGGATTTGGAAGAAAAATATTTATAACTCAATATAAGACATCCACCTAATAATATAAGGAATCAAAAGGATTCTTGTATGAGCTTAAAGTTGGGATCCATAATTGATCAACCATGGAGGAGGTATCCCCTATGAAGGTATGCATAGGATCAAGGAAGGAAGGCACCTGCATGGGGTGGCATGGGTGACTCATCAGTGTAGGGGATGTGAGTGGCCCACTAGTTCAGGGTGGAACCTACTATATTTTATTGAGTGTTTATGGAAGGAGTTGGTTTATTAATAATTTCATATGTAAACCATACTTTTATTTGGTACAAACACATGAAGTTTATCGTCAATCTATTTAGAAATACAAACACATGTGCATTTAAATGCTAAGATGGCATTTATATTATCTTTAACCTCCCACTTGGATTTACTTACTACTCTACTAATCTTCATACCACAATAATGAAATATTAATTAGTTTTGATCCACTATTAAAGATTAATATAAGTAGGGTTGCAATTATCATAATTCACACAAGATCTCTCAAGGATCACATGGAACTCATGCATGAATATAGTTTCATTATTTCAGATATTCAAGAATTATATTATGAGTTTGTGAGGGGGGTTAAAATAACTTTTTGTGAATACCATTAAAAATAGTGTATATATAAATAATATAATGAAATAATAATGAAATCATTTTATTTGAAAATAGGTTAAAGTTCACTAGAAATCCATAAGATAATTTTGGTTGTATGACTTTGTCTCATAATTCATTGTGTGTCAGACTATCAAGGACTGGTGTATAAATTTCAGTTTGTGTGAATTTGAGTATCATATAACATTTAATTTCATAAAACCTTATTCATGTATGAATTTGAATTTTAACTATATGTCTTTCTGTTTTAAGACCTTGGGGCAGTGTGTATGTCTTTTCCACTTCATAAGACATATAATAGTCATATGATTTATTAGTTTTTGTCCAAGAATGAATTCATTAAATTCCAAGTAATTTTTGCTTCATTGAATTTAAATATCATTATGCCTTAGTTATTTCCATGATAATATTACAGTCTATAAGATGTAAAGAAGAGGATCCAAGGAGAGACATATAATGAAAAAGTAGGAGGGATCATGACTGAAATAGGTTTGAGCTCGTTCATTTATGGAAATTATTTTATGATATATATTTTATTGAAGAAAAATGATTCTATGATCTTTCCAAGTAGGGATAAAAAACATTGAGTCATCAAGATACATTTTAATAGGTATTGAATTACTGGAAATCATGGTAATTCTAAACTATGTATTTTAGAATATTGGGATTTTTTAGAGAAAAATGTGCTAAGAGACCTAAGGATACTATTCTATTATATAAATATATTATATTTTACATGAATAATAGATATTTTAGATATTATATAGTTTTAATATTAAAAATATTTTAGTATTGAAGAATAGATAAAGAGATATTTTTGATTTTGTTCATGTGCACTAATGAAGAAGAAGAAGAAAAGGGAGAAAAAACTAGTGTAGTTGATTTACACTAAAGAAGGATGAATGAATAAAAATAATAATATATAAGATAAGATAGGGTTTTTCTCTTATAATCACGCAAAAAATGTGTGACTTTCATCTATGTAAATGAATAATTAGAAGATGGATAATTATGTGCAGTCCAGTTTATTTAGAAGAAGGAAGCAGCAGGAGTAGCAGCCTCTATGGTTGTTACTATAAAGAAGTAATAGAATTATTGTTTTCTATTTAGAAAAGTAAGAAGTGGATGTTTTTAATTTTATATATATAGAATAAAAATAATTTACTGCATACTAATATGAATGTAAGATAATTTGAATAAGAATACCCAAGAAGCACACATATGACAAGACAGAATATTCATTGGTAAAATATTTCTTATTTCTAACCTACACTTATTTTGAAAGTATTGGGAGACAGTGTAAAGACCCGGTGGGATGTTTATGAACTATTGGTAGACTATAGTGTAATTAAAGTTCATGGATATACCCTTCATTTTTATCTCATAGGTTTATTACAACTAGGTTGTATGATCGTGGATTTTTCCTATTCGAACCATGGATTATCTATTATTATTAGAAGGTGAACCTTGTAGGTAATTTTCTGCTTTGTGTCTGTGTGTGTGTGTTTTTATATGTGTTTCATGATAAATTGAGGGTGGGACTAGGGAAAATGGTAACTAATTCACTTAATAGTGATATAGGTAAAAAATAAAATGGATTAAAAGGTTATAAATAGGATAAATAGTCACCCACACTAATTCACACCCCTATCGGTGTGAAATACATACTTAACTAGTCCTTTAAATTAGTATCAGATCCTCATCCAACTTTAATTTGATTCTCATAATTTTAAGTTTTTCACTTTTTTAATATTTGAATCTCTTTTTGAATTTAAAATTAAGTAAAGTTTTGGTGAAGATACAGTTATTTCTGATCATGACTCTTTCTCTACCAATACCATATTGAACAGGAAAAATAATAATTAAAAGGGCTGAATAAGGAATCTCTCTCAAGAAAAAATAATAATTTTCAATTCCTCCATGCCACAACACTAATAAATATAGATCTATATTTTCAGGGGAATAACTGTTGATTGAATTAACCACAAAGGTGTTGGATAGTACTTATGACTCAAAAACAATTAACGAAAACATGTGATCAAGAGGTAATTATAAATTATTTTCAATAAAGTCCTCAATAATATAAAACATCAATAATAGTTATCACATGTCAATGGATTCATACTAAATTTAATTTCATGAATTAATAGAAATTTTTTATTTTATTTCAAAAGAAACAGTCTCTTTTATTTGTATGTTTTTTAATGAATACAGTATGAGATCACCCAGCTTGTGGAGGACTAAGAAAATTTGATGAGAAAATTGAAAGAAAAGGTATTAACTTGTATAAATATCTCTAATAATATTATATCCCTTAAAGTAATAAATGTGGATCCTGAATTGAAATGATGAAAATTTAGAAATAAATTGATAAAATGAACTTAATAGAAGGATGAAATCAATAATTATATTGAATAAGAGCTTTATGCATCTGAAGAAAATTATAAAATCAGTATTGATGTCCTGAATTAATTATTAGAAGTAAATTAAAAAATTATTAGGGGGATTGACATGTTATTATAATAATATTACAAAATGAATGATGAATAAGTTTAAATAATTAAGAATAGAGTTAAAGATAGAATAAGGGTTATTGTGTGTGAGAATAATTTTCTCATATGAAGAGTATTGTTCTTGAGGTTACATTAGAATATATAAAAACAAATCAAGTAATGTCTTTACATGAAAATGAGGGTAGGTTGTATGCTTTGAATTGTATTCATAGGATTGATTATATTCTAATAATACTTCATTTTTTATTAAAAAAATATTTTTTTATCATCTCACAGTCAATCCTTAGCATGATAATAGTAATAGGTTCCATCCATTTCAAATTTTATTTCCCATTCTAAATATATTTTTGAAAATAGTATATATTTCAAATTAAAACCTAAAAAAATGAGTGAGTATAAGTAATAAGAATCTTATCAATATTTCAGTTGTGGGTAGAAGAAAATGTATGAATATTGGTTCCCAAAAACAATCTATGTCAGTAGTGAAGAATTCCAAAATTCAACATTCTCTAAAATCTAGAAATTTAAAACAACAATCTATTAAAAAAAGATCAAAAGTTATTTTGAAATGTTGTTATTGTAACGAGTTTGGTCATTGCGCATTATATTTTTCATAAAAGTCACCAATTTCAATAGAACACGGAAATTACACTTCAAGGGTGATTAGCATGAAGTGCTAAAACATCCACATATGAAAAGGAGAAATATTATGAGTTAAAAAAAATTTGAAGTGAAAAAAATATCTAAGATGTTTTCAATGTAAGTGATCATTTAAGTGTTTCATGATAATTTAATCATGTGTAAATTACTTATGTAGAAATAAGACCACAAAATTTGGTGAATCCAGAAGATACAACATTGGGGTGGAAGATAGTGAAAGTGGTAAAAAAATATTTCTACCAATAATATTCAAATGAATAATGGATCAACCTTAGATGATAAATAGAAGGAATACTAGACTCAATGCAAGTACATGAAGTTAAAGTGGATTTTTTCATCTAAAATAGATTATATGATGATAATATCTCATGATAATCCATGTGTAAATTCCAAAATATATTTCTATGTACCCAATGATTGTCTAGTTATCCATTAAACAAACCTAGAGAATGTAATAAATATGTAAGAGGCAAAATAAAAATATTATTCTAAAGGTAAAGAAGATATTATTTATTATGACCTCAGATTTTAAGAGAGGTTGTTAAAAAATAACAAACCAAGTAAAAAAGAAGTGTTGTGTGGGAGATTTAAAAAGGATAAACTTGGTTCTAAATTTTATTTGATCATATTACTAGTATAAGAATAATCCTTAAAGAAGATTAAATCTGAATTAGGCATGAAGGTTGTTGAAAATAAAAATTCTACACAAAAATAAGAATATGCTAAGAAGATATTAATGCAACCTAAAACAAACTCATATTTGAAACATAGATTTTCAAGCATGAAGAATGGAATAAATAGAAAAAAAAAATTATTGAGAAATACATTTCAACCTTGTTGTTCGCATTGATTTTCAAGAAGAACCACCTTATTTCCATACCTTTGTGTTCTTTATTTTTATTTACAATGTATATAATTGAAGGTGGAGCATGTTATCATTTGGATAACCTGAGAATAAGTGAAATTTTTTATAATTTGAGAGTTGTATGAAGAATTTACCATCCTATATTGATCTCATATTTAGAATTATAAAGAGTACATGTTAAAGAGGATCATATTTTATGGAGTTTAAATTTCTTGGTATAATATAAAAATAACTATGAAAAGATCCATTTTTATGCATTCTATTATTTTTATATCTTGGAATCTATCCATCTAAGATATCCACATTTATGAAGGTTGTGTAAAGAGTCTTCTTTAGGAGGAGATAAGTGAATAATATTTGAAGAAGATTTAAAAATTATCTCTATCATAAAAAATTATACTTTATATAATGTTCTTGAAAAGGATTTATTAAAATGGTATGTTTTATTAATCTCTTATACTTGGTAACAAAATAATATTCCAACCTCAAGAGGTATAAAATTAATGTTAATCAATGAAATGGTAGTAAATTTCCAATAATAATTAGGGTTGAATTCTAAAATTAAAACTTTTTTTAAAATCCAATACCCTCTACCAACCAGAATATATTTTTATTTTTTATTTTCAAATGACCCTTTTAAAGGCTAAGTGTCAAACCTGACAACTTCATCTAATGAAACCATTAAAATAAAATTCAACCTCGATAATGACTATAAGATATTACCCTCCCCGGTGATTACATAATTATGTATAACCTCCACCATCAAATTGTCGCTCAACTAGTTGTCCCGTGTAGGGTTGCATGGGCCTGGTTTCGATGTAAAAATCCATACCCTCTCATTCTTCCAAATCCGGATGGCCAAGCTCTGGTGAATGCTTCCTACTCTAGAACCTCATCTAGAGTGGATCCTTGTAGCTTGTCTAGAATATTTCACATACCAGAATCATAAAATCACAAAAGACCAAACATTCTAATGCAAACCATGAAGAGTCATCCACGGGCAGGCTTAAAATATAAAAATCAAAGTTATAAGGACCACTTTTTCATCCTCTAATGCAACAACCTCCTCAAAACCTTAAATAACATCAATGAGATCCAATTGAGATGGAGCCACCACAAGATGTCGACTGTTGATCACCCCCACATCCCAAAACACCAAGAAGACCACCACTCAGATCCACCTCATAGAGAGTGACAAAATCCTAATGAAAGAGTAGAGTAAAGTGTGGCCAAGGCCCTCAACAGAGCACATATCTATGGCACCCCAAAAGTTTAAATTGAAAATTAAAAACCACAAGGAGAAGGTCACAACCTTTCATGCCTCCTAGAACACCCAATATCTCACAATAACATCACAAAGCCTCCTTGGAAGCCATCACATGCTACTAACCTAGAAAGAAGAAATGAACCTGGAAACTAGAGCATCATGTGAGTGGAAAAGACCTCCAAAGTGATCATGATTTATCCAGTACCATCAACCCCTCAAATCCACCAACATAAATTCCAAGATCTGGCCACAACTTCATTTAATCATCATCAGACAAAATCACACCGAAAAATCTAGAAATGAAAAATCAAAACATGGCCATGCATGGAAATAATCATCATAAAACAATGAAAAATCATTGGATCATGTATTAATAACCCCTGAACATGTATGAAGCACTGTGTGAATGGGACTCTCACATCTTGGATTCATAACCAAAATTCATAGAACTCGATTGGAATCTCCATCATCAGCAAGATGACCTCGAGATTCATCTTCTACAACAAATAAGCGTAGATCTACTTCACATTAGTGACCAAGAAGGAAGTAGCATGGTTCAGTAATCTTCTTGGGGTGACGACATAAAAACTATATCCTACACACAGTCTTGATAAGTTTCAGTAATAATGGAAAATTCCAGGACATGTGAGAATAAGGAGAAGGGGGATGTGATGTCATATAATTCCTCTGGTTCAATGCTGAAGACAACAATCAAGCCTCACCCCTCTGAAGCAACGCCATGTGAAAACCCTAGATATGTGAGGGGAGGGATATCGACTACTCAAAGGCTATCTAAATATTATTATAAAATTAAAACTTAACCATTTTAATTGAATTTTTTTCGACTAGTGTGTTGAAGTAAGTGTAGAAAAAGTCAAGTTGATATATTTCATGAAATTTTTGTATTGCATTCCGTATCATCAATAATATTTTCTTTGAATTGTTAAATAACTTCTAATAAAGGTAATGGAAATATCATTTTAGTTTTTATCTTTATATTTTTGTATTATACAACCTTTATATTTAAATCAACCCCTATTGTTTTCTATAGTGATCATAGCTCGCATAGGCTTAGATTTGAATGGTTTATGGAACATTTATTATGTATGAATCTATAACACTCTCTCAAGTACATTTTATTCTTATCAATACGGGGATTATGAAGTGAAATGAAAAGTTGATAAAAATTAGGGAGACAGAGGGATATGATTAATTAAGAAAATTATTTTCACATATTAGCACATTATTTTAGTAGGCAGTGACAATAAATAAAAAAGGGGAAATTTTTAACCTTATTTATGTTTGATGTATTTATTGTTAATGGATTTCAATATTCATGGAATATATTTGTCAATATATTGGTGCATAAGATGGGGTAAATAGAAATTTTCTTGGAAGTTTGGTTGGAAAACCCAAGAAAGGTGTGAAGAAGTATCCTTCATAAATTGTCACTTATTCTAAGTGAATGAACATTCATATGATATGTCTTGTAATTTTTTGTTTATGTTGTTCGAAGATATGTTTCCTTATAAGTTATTGATTTATTATTGAAGGAAAAGGTTTTAATAAGAATTTGAAGTCTCGTTTATAATTTATAATGATAATTTTATATCTCCATGATGAAGATATTTTTTTAATGATCCATCAATATTTATTAAAAATAAAAAAAGTATGGATGGAGTTATGAAGTTATATGAATAGAGGTAGAGTATGGTGTTTTGTTCTTGAATCTATTGTATTAGTAGAATTTTTTCTAAAAGAGAAAAAATAATATGGAAAAAATTGTCAACTCGATATAGCACATCCACCTATGCGGTAAGGGAATCCCAAGGAAACCGGATCGAGCTCGATGGTGGAAGCCAACATTGAGTATCCATGGAGGAAAAACTCGTAAATGGGTCAGCATATGAGAAAGTACTTATGTTGGGTAGTGTAAGTGACCCAGTGGTGTGTGTAGACACCTATGGGATTTTATAGAGTTTTAATGGAATAAGTTGATTAATTAATTAGTTTGTATCTAAAGCCTAATTTGATGTGGGACTCATATATGTGAGTCAATGTACATCCATTTAAAAAAACATGCATGTATTGAAATTGTACAACTTTTCTTACCACACCACTAAGTTTCATATCATTAGATAAATATGTCATGTATTCATTATTAGTTGTTTCATAAGAAGATAACTCGATTTGTGAACGTCATAATTCATATAAAACCTCTCAAGGATTATAGGAAACTCATTCATGGATATAGTTTCATTATGTCGAATTTTCAAGAATTATTCTATGAATTCAAGTGGAAGATTAAAATAAATTGAGGTTAAGATCATTCAAAGTAGTGTATATCCAAAGATAAAAATGGAAAAATAATGAAATTATTCAAGTTGAAAATAATTTTAAGTTCATTGGAAATAAATAATGCATGTGTGGTTATATGAATTTGGCCTATAAGACATTATGTGTTGGACATTTGAGGATCATTGTATGAATTTAATTTCATATGACTTAGAGAATCAAATGACATTGAGGGTCGTAAGACTATAGGAATGTATGAATTTGAGTTGGAACTATATGACTATTCATCGTAATACTTTTGGGTAGCATGTATATCTTTTTCCCTCCATAAGACTTATATGAGTCATATTATTTTACATTTTTGGTCCTAGTATAAATTTAATCGATTCCAGTTATGGTGGTATTCAATTAATTTGAATATCATAATGCATTGGTTAGTGTCATGATAATAACATAGTTTAGAAGATGTAATGAATAGGATCCAAGGAGTGACTTTCACCAAAAAATTAAGAGTGGTCGTGAATGAAATATGAAAGGACTCATGAATACATGGAAACTATTTTCTGATACGGGTTTTATGGAAGAAAAAAAGAGTATGTAATGTTTCCAAGTTATGAAGGAAGAACATCAAGTCCTCAGGATAAATTTTATGATATTTTGAATTACCAAAAATCATGGTAATTCAAAACTATGTATTCCTGTATGTAAGGGATTTTTGGAGAACATGGTTTAAAGAGAATTTATGCTACTATTCTATTATATACATATATTATATGTTAAAAAAGTACTATATATTGTAATCTCGATAAACTATAATATGAAAAAATATATGAGTATAAAATAATAGATAAATATATAGTTCTAATGTTGTTCTTGTGCATTGAATAAGAATAATAAGATGAATAAAATTATAGTGGAAGAATCTGTGCAGCATTATTTCACCGAATAAATGAGAACGAATAAGAATAAGAATAAAAAGAGGGAAGATAGGACAGGAAGTATTTTTCAGTTATATTCACAGAATAAAGTGGTGACTTGTATCTATGTAAGGGAAGAAGAAGAATGGGAATTTTGTTTAGTATAGTATACATAGAATAAGGAATAAGGATTATAATCCTTTATGTTTGTTACTATGAAGAGGAAGGAGTATCATACTTACTCTTTATTTCCAATAAGAGGAATAATAGGGTGAGTTCACTTCTTTGCATACTGAATAAAAATAAGTTCTTTAAGGATGTTATTTATAAAATAAAATAGGTATAAGAAGACCCAAGAAGCACACTAACTATAATAATTAATCTATATTGGTGAATTATTTCTTATGACCACCCTTCACTTATTGGGAAACTGTCAATAGGTAGTATAAATACCAAGTGGGATTCGGATGCACTTTTGAAGACTATAGTGCAATGTAAGTTCATGGACATACCCTACTTGATGTAGATAATGATTTTATTACTATTGGTTATGTGATCATGGATTTTTCATAGTCAAACAAATGATTAGAAATTCTTTTTAAATGATGAATCTTGTAAATATTTTTTCTCTTTTGTGTGTGTGTGTGTTTACATGTGATTCATGCTAAAAAAGGGTGAGAATAGGGAACATGAAAACCAAATAACGTAACAATGAAAAAGTTAAAATATAAAAGTTATTAACAGGTTTTAAATATGAAAAAATTTAACCCACATCGATTCACCCCCCCCCCCCATGTGGAATACATCCATAATGGGTCATTTCACCCATGATGAGTTTAGATACCAAAAGTAGTATCATATTAGTAGGATGATATTCATAATGATAGGTGTGGTATTTCATAAATATTATATAATTGAAAATTTTGAGAGTATAGAAAATAAAAATAATAAAAATATTAGAAAATTCAAGTCAATCTAGAACTAGTATCACCATCATCAGTTTCATGTAGTTTGGGAGAGATCTATGACACTGATGATACATACTCTCCAAGTAATATTCCTCCATTTGTTGATATTTCCCCATCATATAATATTATTGATTATATACCACCTAAGAAAAATTTGATTATATCCCATAGATAATTAAAAATTATTTATACATACTCACCACATGAGTATGTTGTGCTTATTGATGGGGGAGATCCAGACAGTTATGATGATGTGATTAGGATTCACTATAAGTTGGAATATAAAAATTCCATGCAAGAGGATATGTGATTATTTCAAAAGTATAATAAATTTTATTTATTAAATTTACCACATTAAAATAAGTAAATCAAGAACATGGGGTATATAAGAAAAGGTGAAAATGGAATCTCACAACTCCACTATAGAACTAGGGTGGTTTTAAAGAAATTAGATCATAAGAATGGTTTTGGATTTGATAAAATTTTGTATCATATGGTAAATAAATATTCTATAAAATTTTGTTTTGATTGGAAACAATTCTCAACATGGTGGTTCCAAAAATTGATATGCGATGAATCGGTCATTACCTATAAATATTATATCATTTTAGATGAATATTCAATACTTATCATAACAATACATTCCTTGAAACTATAAAGGTTTAGTTTAATTTAATACTAGATATATAATCATCTTGTTTCATGAAATATATTCAATATATCCCATAAATTTATTCTCATGTATTACACATCTTAAACATGCCCTACTTAAAACCATTCTTTATAACCCGTGGAAATAAAACATAATAAAGGGTGAGCTCAGATGCTCAATAAGAGTAAACATGGAATATATCAATCAATGATCATATATAATCATATCATGATCATATGAGTATGATAACATGATCTTACCATTTTAAATACATACCAAAAAAATCACAGATCATAATCATGAAATAAGGATTTGGTATATCATAAGACATAAATCATAGAAGAATAAAAAATCATGATCCATGAGATTATATCATAATCATAAGAACATATTGTAGAGAGTGGCATATAATGTGTGTAATAATCATAATCAGAGAAATATTATGTCAATTACACCCACCAATACAATCATCACATGTTAGGATTGGTCTAACAACCAATTCACCTACTTTGGGCTTGGGATAACCTCTTTTGTACCCTCTTTTGGGATTGGGATAATCTTCTGTGTACCCTACATTAGGCTAGGGATAACCTCCCATATACCCTTTGACCTCGAAAACATTAATCATTACTTAATACATTGTATGGATACAATGGACCCACCCATAAAAAAATCATAATTCATTCATATGTATACCACAAAATCATAAAAACATGTATAATTTCTTTATATCTTGACTTGTGGAAAAGAAAGTTTCATAAATATTTCATCATTATAATCATAATACATACTAGTAATGAATCAATATCATATCACCAGATCATATCCCCATTGAATCATATGTAACATCAATTAATGTCTTTATATATGAAAATACCTTTAAAAGATCACTATAATATTTCTTAAGGAAAATACCATTTTCATTTTGAAATCACTAATTTAAAATATAAAAATTTACCAAATATTAAGAAAAAAAAATTTCTTTAGAAATATACATTGAAAATTTTAAAGTTATATACAAAAAAAATAATAGTCATGATTATGGGAAAGTATTTTTATACCGTATATCTTAAAAGTTAATATTCTTTCATACTTTTGTAAAAAAATCAAAAACAAGTTGTACGGAAAACATTTATTTAAAAAATATTACTTTGAAAACTTTTTAAATTAAGTAAACTGTAATGAAAATTTTATTTTCAAAACATTTTATTTTTATTTAAAACTTTTATAAAATAATTTTTAAGAGTATTCACATGTAAGAAAGTGTTCATAAACCAAATAGAAACTAAGGTCGAATTTTACTTAAAAATATTATCTCGATAATTTTAAGTACCAAAGAGAGTAGAATAGTAATAATACATAAAAATTATTTAAATAAATATATTATAAAAAATATATTAGGTTTAAATTATAATATCCAAATAATGTCCCTCAATGGAAATTTATTATATACAATGTTGAAAAGAAATGATATTGTAACATAAGCGCTTGTCGTTTTGGTAAATTTTGATTCATAACCCCCTTAAAATAAATTACTTAAAATGATAGTATAAATAACATGAATATAAAAATATTTATGACATAACATATCAAAGGGTATGTATATACACTATATGAAAGAAACAAGAGGTGAATATGGAATATGACTCATAGAAACAAAAGTGAGACAAGAAATCCTTTCAACTTTGGTACCTTTCGAATCAGAATCCCTTGGATGAAATAATATGAATTTTTATTTTAAATATCATGAATTAAGAAGTATAAATTAAATTACATGTAAAATTGGTAATATATGCACCTTATAAACATAAATATGTTTATAACATCAAATATGTTTCAAAGAAACCATTTTGAGATGAATAACCCTTATCAAATGTCTGACATGATTCGTAAGCTCTCTAACATCATGTTTAATAAATTTATTTTTATTATAATAATATAAAAAAATAATTTAAATATTTATAATACCATATATTATAAACTTATAACATTTCAACACCCATTTATTAATAATTCTTTATTAAAATCCTAGTTTTCGAGTGTTAAGGGTTTCATTTTTCAAGATTGATTCATTACATTGGTTCTAGTCCTTACAGTATGATCATGGTTCTATAATATACATAATTTCATTAATTTCATTTATATAATATGTATTCAATCTATACATATTTATAAATATTTATAAATAAAATATATGGAAAAATGAATTACACTGTTCATAGAGACTATAGTTCGTACGTACGCATGAACATTGTTTTCATTTTCTTAGAAAAAGTAGAAAAGAAATATAAATAATGTTTTATCATTAAATAATAATTATTTTATAATAAATGTCATTTATATTCAATAAATTCATCATTATGAATATCCATGTGAGGTAGTGATGGGAAATGAATTACATCACTTCATGGAGGTAGTAGTCTGGATGTACATGTGAGTGATACTTTCATTTACCATTCAATAAAAAGGAGGTGAATTTTTTTTTCCCATAATAATAAAAACATCTTACTATATTTATTATATTTCATTAATCATTCTGTTATGGATACAAAAAATTTATATGAAGTATAAAAAAAGATAAACTTTGAAAGAGTCTTGTAAGATGATTACCTCTTCATTCAGAGACCTCATTTAACATAAAACTTATGTATGACTAGGATGGAATTAGAAGAATAACAGAATTTATGGGATATGGGGGAGAAATATAAGAAATTATTTGGGTATTTATTATCTAATATAGAGTGTTAGACCTTTGTGAATAAAGGGGTATAGGATGTTCCCTTTTATAAGTGAGGGAAAGACACACTTGGAATTACAAAAAATATTTAAATATAATATATATCATAATAATATAAAGTGGAAAAAAGAACAAAAAATTCATATATAAAATAACACCCCAAACATCCACAATAATTTTCCCTTTTGAATAATGCAATAGCTTGAGTTGTAAGAAACTTGGAGTTTTAACACACTACGACCAATCAAACTAGCCATTATGGATAGTAATACCAACTTTTCAAAATTTTATAAATTTAATTTTTTCAAAATGGAATTCATTTTTGGATTCGGAATATCAAAATTATATTAGGGTGAATTTTTGGTATTTTACTGAAAACTTTAAATTTTTGATGAATAATGAAGGACACTGCATTATTGTTTATAACCAAATTTTTTATTTAAATAATTATTTATTTTATTTAAATTTATTTTATGTCAAAATAGATACATAATACCTATATTATTTAAATGTAATTCATTGAATTAATTTTATAAAAAAATTAGATATATAAAATTTTATTGAACTTTTTGTCGTCTTTTACCCACCTTCTAGACACATTTGCAAATTTGCATAAAATGTAATTTTACCGCTACAGTTAATTGAATTTTAAAAATCCAATAGACATGATTTAAATTATAAGTAAAATTTGGTTCAATAATATGAAATTAATTTTTGGTGAATAGTATCTTTTGAATTTTATTTACCAAAGTTAAAAGTAAATAAGGTAATTAAATAAACAAAATTATATTATAATTACCCTAACACATGTAATAATTCTATTGGATGACTTTATTTTGACCAAAATAGACCTTAGGAAAAAATATGATATTTTTGGCCCACTTGGATTATATTATGACATTTATTAATATTTTATTTAAAGAAGATTTAAAAGTGTTAAATTTCAATTTTCATAACTAAATTTTTTTTAATATAGTGTTAAACATAAGATAAATTCTACTATAAATATTAATTATAAATATAAAGATATTTCCTCCATAATGTTATTTTATTTATAATTTTTAGACATCAGGTAATTAAATTTATTTATGACACAATGATGATGTAGTAATTACCTTATTAATGAAAGATTAAACTAATTGATATTATAAATATCCAAATAAATGTAAATTGAGACTTTTGATAAATTCCACGAATTTTATAGGTTAATATGACATTTTAGGGTTTATTAAATGAATTTTATTTGAATTAATTAAGTTTTTAAGACTTTAACAAAAATAAAATACCAAATAGTGTCCAAATTGACATAAATGAGTTTTTAAAACAAATACTATATTATTAATTGATATAATATTCTATAAAATATAATGTTCATCTAAAGGAATTATATAATGTTATATATATCAATAATTAACCACTTGGAGTTATCTTGGATTTTTATAGTACGTTTATTAACCATTTATTATAATAATACAAGAATATATGGTAAAGGTTAAACTATTTAAATAAGAGTTAAATCTAAAATATAAGGTTAATATGGTGACCTAAACCGGTCTAAAACCTATTGGTTGAGATTTTTCCAACCCATACCCACATTAACCTCGAAATAAATCATTTTTTAGCCACTATAAACCAAATATGATTATATAATAAAATAATATTTCATGCTTTTCCAAAATTGACCCTCACCTCTCTTATAAACAGGTACTTCCCCTTATCTCAAAATCACACCTCCAAAGGAATTTGGTTCTACCAACCTCTGCTAAAATATCCTCCCAACAACCCTCACATCTACCTAGAGGCCTTACTTTGATCATAAATTTAACATAAGGATCCCTTTTGATCAACTAAAAGGGAAACACCCATAGAAAAGATAATAATTTCACCACATCTTTCAAAGTTCTTTTCTTCTTCCACTTCCTCTTTCTGTGTTGTTCTCATACCAAAAATAATAAATCCAGTAACTTATTCATAATTTGATGTTATTATAAATATGTTACAACCATATTCATTATTCTATCCATCCTATGAATGACAAAGTCAACATACGTGTGTACGCACGGCTTACCGTCTCCACGTCGTGGTGTAGTTTGTTATTCAAACACTTCATTATTTGGATGCGTATAATAATGAGTATAACTGATGTAAATAATAAATATAACATCTTAATGATTCTTTATATATGATATATCATCCAATTTCATATGATTTCTCCATCAATAGAATGGTATTGTTTCTCGTGCGTAAATACAGATTACCATCTCCACGAATGTGATGAGATTCATTCCCCATCATAACCATTCAAGAATAAATTTCATTTTATGATTAAAAAATAATTATTAAGAACATAATATACTTTTGTATATGAATCAAATACATCTTATGCATAAAAAACATGGATTATGTAACAAAACATATAATTTAAAATGAATCAATTAACACCCAAAATAATGATACTGTTGAAATATTATTAACAGAGAAATATTAGAATATCATATATAATATCATATTTTTGTATGTGGTTCTAGTATAATTTAATAACAATTATTTAACCATTATATAGGAGGTTAAAATACCCTCTATCAAGTAAAAGTACAAGTTAAGGGTTAATTCCACAATCTCTTCATTATCTGAGGTTGTTTATATGTGAGTATCTACTGGGACCTCTTTATCGTCAACATCTGAGTTTGTTAAAAATATATTTCAAAACATTTTTACTATTTACTAGACAATGGGTTAAAGTAATTTATACCCTTGTTTGATTTTTTATAAAAAAAATTATAAATGAATCTTTCCATCATTTTCCAAACAAGGTCATTTATGACCTTTTTGAAAAAATTAAGGAAAGAATGTTTTTTTACTTATACGGTGAGTGCGGCTATTTTCAACCATTATAAAATATTCGAAGCTTCCCTTAAAATCTTATAAAAATATTTTCAAAATAAATGTTTTCTTTTATAATTATGTGACTTCTAAATTATTTCAAAATAGAAAGTCATATTTCTCTCAAATAGTTTTGATTTCATCTACGTCAACATCCCTTGATGGATTTTACACCTATTTGAAGTTGATTTATTATGATACAAAACATCCATATTTTATTGAAGGTTCTGTGATATGTTTTAATATGGATGTGTTATTTTTATACTATTCATGGTTTATGGATAAATTATTGACATTTCGTATGCTGGTTTTAATACGAATGTTTATGTTATGTTTCAACCTTTTCATATGAGGTATAAACTGGACTTAGTAAGTGATGGGTGGAGCTCTCTATAGCTCCTCGATGCATCGGTGGGTCTCATGAGACAAAATAGTGTCCTAGCACAAGGCCTTGACAAAATCTTATTTTTACTCTTGGCATGAGGATTTGACTATGTGGTTATGAAGTCTGGCATTATGAATTCCAAAATTATGAAATTGGATATTAATAATACATGTGATTATTAGACTAGTATAATATCAATGTGAATAAGTAAATGGAATAATTTGGTTTATCTTTACTATATCATTCTTAAGTTTATGTATAAAAGGCTTTTGTTTTAGTCTTATACATTGCCTTAAAAGTTTTTGCTTATTTATGAATGTTTTTTCTATATTGTTATCCTTACTGAGCACCTGAGCTCACACCTTTCTGTGTTTTATTTTTCCCAGGATGCGAAGAAGTATATTATGACTGGCTTTTAGGGATAGTCTAAGGGATGTGAATGTGTTCAAGCAGACAATGATGTTGTTGTTTTTCATTTTATAATATAATGTAAAACTTATTTAGGTATCTAGTACTACCAAGGCTACTAAACTGATCGATCTATCAGGATTTGATCCCTTATGATCTTGCCAATGTTATGTAATAATGCACCGACTTAGGGTAACTAGGGTTGAGGTGTTACAGTAGGCATCAGAGGAAGTTTAGTACAAACCTTGGAAGCTAGATTTAGAAAAATTCTGATTAGAGAACATTACCCTTAGATAGACTATGAGGATTAGTATAGAAGAACTTCCTAGAATATTGGTAATGTAGAGATTTTATGAGTTTTCCAAGAAATAAATCTATGTCTGGATACGATCAGGTAGAGGCGGCTCTGGCACAAATGTACATAGGAGTGAAAACTCTGACAAGGAGTTTTGGGCTTGACACGGGGTGTCCTGGTACACGACAATGGGCCTTGCTGCACTCTTGGTTACAACACTCCTAAGGGATATGATTATGATAATTCACATTTTATTTACAAACCATTATGAAGGATTATGTTTATATACCTCCTCAAAGAAATTTTTTTATGATTATGGATTATATCCATAAATTCTTCAATTTTTGTTAAGTGTTTTACCAGTTTGGAATTATGTATTGTGATTCATAAACTAATATAGTGTATTTCATTGTTTATAAATGGTATCTAGTGGAAGGAATGGAAACTATATCAATGCATGTAATCCATTTAGGGATTTCCCTCGTACTAAAGATAATTATAGTGGACCTGGTGATGCAACTGGTGTTGATCAGCTTATCACCACATTGGGATGACTCACTCAGGTTATGAATAATAACCTTACCTGTATAGAGCACTATGATCCACAACACAGAGGATCAATGTTAGACTGCTTAATGAGGAAATAACAACCACCATTCAATGGTACTACAATCCATTTTTAGGAGAGCAATGAATAAGTTCTTTAGAGAAAATATTTCATTAATTGGGGAGTAGCGAAAGGGAAAACAATTCATGGCATTTTGTCACCTCACTAAAGATGCAGGTCGATGGTGGTCATTAATTGAAAACACAAATGAAGATGAAGAAGTATCAAATATAAAATGGAGGTAGTTTAAAGATATTTTCTTAGAAAAATAATTTCCCTGTGACCATCGAGCAGATACGTAAAGGAAATTTTTGAGTCTGAAGCAAAAGGAGGATGAGAATGTCGCAAAGTATGAGGCTAACTTTACAAGGTTAGAAAGTCATACAGAAAATTATATATGTAACACAAGGAGTAAGATTGATCTATTCTTTGATGGTTTAAAACCATTTCTCCATCGATCATTAGTCTCACAATTCTTCTCATTGTACAAAGATATTTTCTCATGTGCTATCAAGACAAAAAATTAATTCTCCACATCTTACAACTTTAAAGAAAAGAAGAAGAAGAAGAGATCTATTAAACACTCTTGAAATGGAAATAAGTGGAATAAGGGAAAAGTTGAATTTCTATCCTACATTAAATGTTGGAAGAAACACCCTAGTACTTTCCTAAAGGGAATGGGAGTCTATTACAAGTGTGTTGAAAAATTCCATCAAGCTCATGATTACAAGGTAAATAAAGAGGCTGTCAATGTTGAATGCTATAATTGTAGAGAAATAGGGAATTATGAAAATGAATGTCCTAAGCACCAAGAAAACTTACCTCAGAAAATTCTATGTGAGAAAGGCCAAGCTTATGTGATCACTACTGCTGAGGTTGAAGCTCTAAAATACATGGTGGCAGGTAATTTAATGGTTTCCTAAAGTTTATCCAATGCTTTATTTGATTCTGGATCATCTCATTCTTTTATACCATCCCAGTTTTCTAAGAAAATTAGATATTTATAATTTTATTTAACATCCAATTTTATTTAACGAGGATGTTGTCAGTCAAAACACCTAAGGGAAGTATCATTACATAAACATTTTTTGAATAATTCCCATTAGGGCATATATATTTTCTTTATCTCTTGATCTCATTGCCATACCAATGATTGAATTTGATATAATCCTTGGTATAGATTAGATTTTAGACCATGATGTGAAAATTTATTGTAAGAAGAATGAGGTTACAATTTTTGATGATGATAACGAGTACCTTATCTTTAGAGAAGAAACATCACCACCTAATTCTTATCTAGATCCACCCCCCAGTAGCTCAACTAAATTCAATTATTGGGGATAAAGGGGATGAAATAACTATAGGTGACGAAAGGAATGTTCACATAGAGGATGTACCTATTGTTCAAGAATATGTTGGTGTGTTTCTAGAGTATTTACCTGGACATCATCCAGAATGAGAAATTGAGTTTTCCCATGATTTAATTCCTAGTTCAAGGCCCATATCAAAGACCCCTTATAGAATGGCCACTGTAGAATTAGTGGATCTAAAGAAACAACTAGAGGAATTGAGTAATAAGGGATTTATTCTCCCTAGTGTTTCTCCATGGTAAGCCCCTATTATTTTTGTTAAGAAGAAAGATGGATCTATGAGGTTGTGCATTGACTACAGGGAGATCAATGCTATAACAATAAAGAACAAGTAACCCCTACCTTGCATTGATGATTTATTTGATCAACTTCATGGAGATTAATATTTTTCAAAGATTGAACTTCGATCTGGATATCATCATTTGTGTGTGAAGAAGGAAGATATTCTAAAGACAACATTTCAAACCAGGTATGGCCATTACGAGTTTACAGTATTACCTTTTGGACTCACTAATGTACTCCCTGTCTTCATGGATCTAATGAACATAGTTTTCAAGGAATATTTTGATGACTTTTTAGTCATATTTATTGATGATATCTTGGTATAATAAAAAGATATGAAGATCATGAAAATCACTTGTCCACTATTCTCAAAACCCTTAGAAGAAATGAATTATATGGGTAGTTTAGCGAGTGTGAATTCTGGCTTTGGGAAATTTCTTTTCTTGGCCATCTTTTCTCTAAGGATGGAATCTCTATTGATCCTTCAAAGACCAAGGCAATTCAAGAATTTCTTGCACCAATGAGTATATGTAACACTCGATAATTTATGAGAAATATTTTGTTTTTATGTTATATACATCACTAAAGGAATCTTTCACTACAAACAACACTATCTTGGCTTGTGTTACATGCAATATTAACCTTCCTCGATAGCTTGCATTGTACGCAATACCGAGTCTCGCTAAACAATGATATGTTATTAAAATATTATACAAACTAGCCGTAATGAATAGTAATACCTACTTTTTGAAATTTTATCTTTAAAAATGGACTTCAGATTTGGATTCGGAATATTGAAATTAGCCTAGGGTGATTTTTTGGTATTTTTCTGAAAACTTTCAATTTTTGATGAATAGTGAAAACACTAGGTTACTATTTGAAAACTGAATTTTTATTTAAATAATTATTTACTTTATTTTAATTTATTTTAGGTCAAAATTGATACATAATACCTATATAAGTTCAATGTAATTCAATGGAGTCATTTTATAATAATTTTAGATATATAAAAATTCTATTGACCTTTTCACCATCTTTTACCCACCTCCTAGGAGAATTTGAAAATTTACATAAAACTTAATTTTACGGCTTCTGTGAGTGGAATTTCAAAAATCCAAGAGACACGGTTAATGTCAAGGAGTAAAATTTGGTTCAATAAGATAAAAATAATTTTTGGTTAATTGTAACTTTTTACTTTTTTTTAACACGATTAAAAGTAAATAGGGTAATTAAGGGTAAAAAGGATATTATTATTACACTAACACATATCCTAATTCTATTGGATAAGTTTAATTCGACCAAAAACAGCCTTAGAAATATTATATGACCATTTATGTCCACTTGGATTATATTTGGACACTTATTATTATTTTATTTAAAGAGGAATTAAAAGAGTTAAAATCAAAGTTTAATAACTAAAACATTTTTAATGTAGGGTTATACATAAGATAAATTCGACTATAAATATTCATTAAAAATATAAAAAAATTTCATATATAATAAAATCTTATTTATAATTTTTATACTTTAAATAATTTAATTTATTTATGACACAATGATGATGTAGTAATTACCTTATTTATGAAATATTAACATAATTAATATTATAAATACCTGAATAAATGTAATTTGAGACTTTTTATTAATTAAAATAATTTTATAGGTTAATATGATGTGTTAGTATTGATTTAATTAACTTTGTTTGAACTAATAATTCTCTTATGAGTTTTACAAAAAATCAATTACCAAATACTGTCAAAATTGACATAAAATAGTTTTTAAAACAAATATTATATTATTAATTGTTATTCTATTCCTAAAATGCTAAGGTTTGGAAAAAGTTCTTAGTTAAGGTTATATATATTAATAATGAACCACTTGGGGTTAGTTTGGCTTGTTATAGTAAGTTTATTAACCATATAGTGTAAGAAAACAAAAAGACACGGTAAGAGTTAAATTATTTAACTTAGAGTTAAATCTAAATTATAAGGTTAACATACAAACATAACCTTGTCTAAAACCTATTTTTTAAGAGGATTTATACCCATACCCACCTTAGCTTAGAAATAAATCAATTTGGATCTATTAAATCCCGAATATGACTTTATTATAAAATAATATTTTAAGTTTTTCCAAAGGTACCCCTCTCCTCCCTTATAAAAGGGCACCTCCTCCCTCTCCTCCTCAAACAATTCTGAGACTTAAATCTCGGACAACCCCTACCCATTTCCCTTATAAACTTTCCTAGAAACATACTAGAGGTCCTGATATTTTTCAAAGTCCAATTTTAGTGCCCTAAGAGGAGGTTTTAAAGAGGAGTGTCGAAGAAGAGGTAATATCCGTTACCGATTCTTTCAAATTTATTTCTTCTTCTACTTCCTCTTCACTAGTTTTTTCATTATGAAGTAATAACATAAGTATCACTCATATACTGATATGTTATTATAAATATGAAACAACCGTATTTCACCTTTGATCCATCCTACAGTAAACGAAATCACCGCGCGTGCGTGCGTACGGAATACCGTCTCCATGTTGTGGTGTAATCTGTTTTCCACCACCACCATACTTGGATGGGTATAATGGTGTAAATAATAACTATTTATGATTATTGTAAAGTGATATTTATTCTTAAATAATATAAATACACTTAAATACAATTCCACGATCATGGGAACGATATCATCGCTCGTGCGTACGTACGGCCTACCGTCTCCACGATGCGATGCGACTCATTCTACATGATCTTAATTGAATAATGATTATATAAAAGAATTGAAAGAATAAGTATTATATATATTACACTAATACCATTTTGTAAATGAGGTATCTATAACCTAAAAATAATAATAAGAATTTATTTGACAAAACATGCATAAGAACATAAATTAATGAACACCCGGATAACTAGTAGCAATAAAATATTACTAATAAGAAGATAAGAATATGACCATATATGATATCATAACAATTAATTTGATTCTGTAATAATTCAATGACATTATATAAATCATTATACAGGATCTTTGGATACATATGAAGCAAATCAGACTTTAGGTAAGAGAAAATCTCACAATCTCAATTTTTATCCGAGATTGCTTATACTTCGGTATTTACTAGGGCATATTTATCATCTACATCAATGTTTTCTCAATATTTAATATTATTTCTATCTTCTTAAAATTGTTTAAATCCAATTTTACCCATTTTTTAGTTTTTAGTAAAAGATATGAAAGGAATCTTTTGTCGTTTTTAGTATGAGGTACTTTTTGACTTTTTTGGCCAAAGTACGAGAAGAATGTTTTTTTAAACATATACAGCATGAATGGATTTTTATGAGTCCATAGAACATTATTTAAATGAATATTCCTTCACAAGTTTTGAATTTTATTTTTAATTAACTTATTTTAGTTTAAAATTTTATGACATGTTATGAAAGGAAAAATGTTTTTGAAGTAGAAAGGATATTTTCCTCAAGAATGGACTTAAAGTGATTTATCAAAATAATCTTCCATCTAAGATAATATAGGGTTTTTTTCTATCCCTATTATTACATTTATTTTATTATGTTATGATGGAATTATTTTTCTGAAGTTCTTTATCATATATGAATTTTTTTATGATGTCACAATGTTTAAGAATCTCATTTTTATTACATGGGTTATGCTATGATGTATGATTTATGATTTTGTGGCACACATAAGAGTGGTTTCATTATGAGATGGGTGAGACCTATATCGCCCTCCCATTCATTGGGTAAATATTTATATCTCATGAGATAGACATGGTTGGAACGGCAAGTTAATTTGGTTCAGTGACACAGGACTGGAACGAGGAGTGAACTCGGTTCAGTAATGGACTATATCCGCTATGATAGTCTTGGAAATGAGTCTTGACTAATATGAATTGATTTTCTATGATTATGTGTGTATGGCACAAATTTTCATGTTTTAAGTTATGATTATTGGGATTACATTTCATTACTATGATTTATCCCATGTTATGATATTATGATCTCTTTTGCAGGTTAAGATATTCAAAATGTTATGTTCTTATGAAATTGATATGATTGATATTTATTTTGTTTACCCTTACTGAACATTTGATCTCACCCTTTTGTATGTTTTCTTTTCCCCAGGTCAAGAAGATGGGTATTAAGTAGGATATTCCAAAAAGGGACTCTAAATATGCTAAAATAAGTGGAAGAAAATGTAGATGATTTATGAACCAGTTGTTTATGTTTCCCAGTTTTTAAAGACATTATACCTATATGGTCCTACCATGGTTTTGTTATATGTTGTAATAAGTATGCTTTAATTATGAAGTAATAACCATGTATGTAAATTATGGGTCGTTAAAGTTGGTATCAAAGGAAAGGTATAGTCAACCTTTGGAAACTAGGATGTGATAGCCTTAGTAATAACCTTAAGGATATGTCTAAGCATAGAACATAATCTTAGTGTTTTAGAAATGGCCGTGAACAACCTATGATAAGACCTAAAGTGTGAAATTTTATTCTTGATTATGTGGTTTTACTATTATGATTAGTGTTTCTCACATTATGCTTCTTGGTTTTAGTCAATGGATGGAACCCAAAGGAACCATGTTAATGCTGAATGCGACGGGCAATGCAATGACTATCCCCCTGAGAAACCAAATGTTATGGGAGCTAGAATGAAAAATCTTGTAGCCATGCTCACATAACTTTCTCAAGATATGAATCATGAAGGACTTCCAAACTAGAAAAGGAAGGAGCAACATTCTGTTGAATCCTTCATGAGGTAGCGTCCACCTTCATTCAGCGGGTCTTTTGATCCATTAGTGGATGAACAATAGATCAATACCATTGAAAAGATATTTTTAGTTCTAAAATATTTTGAACATGATAAATTCATCTTTGCAGTGTATCGTTTGGAAGGTGATGTTGATCAATGGTGGAATATTATTAAGAATATGAGTAAAAGGTATGAAATTGATTCCATGGAATGGGACAAGATCAAGAACTTATTTTTCAATAAGTACTTCCCTCATATTCTTTGAAAAAAGATGGAGAAAAAGTTTCTTGAACTAAAGCAAAAGGATGATGAATTGGTTGGTACCTACGAAGGAAATTTTACAAGACTTGCAAGGTAAACTTCCGGAATTATAATCCAACCTGAGAGTAAGATCGATCGATTCTTTTCTGGCTTCAAACCAAGTCTTCGAAGGGTGTTATCCATAAGGGACTTCAATGGCTACGAGGAAATTGTTAGATGTGCTCTCAAGATTGAGATGGATATTGGAGTAACCCATCCATCATATGGCTTTGATAAGAAGAGGAAAATGGAATTCAAAGGAAAATCTAATGACCACACTGAAAAGAAAATGAGTTTTCTCTTATGCTCAAAGTGTGGAAAGAAACATGGATGGAATTTTATTAAAGGGACAAGTAAATGTTTTAAGTGTGGAAAAGAAGGTCATAGGGAAGTTTAATGTCAAAATAATGGGAAGAAGATATATAATGATGCGAACAAAGAAAGGGATATACAGAATGATCCTCCTACACTTCAATGTTTCAAGTGCAAGGAAATGGGGAATTATGCCAATCAGTTCCCTAATCCAAGGGTTATTGATGATGATCGACGCCAAAAAACTCTTAAGTCCAAATAAAAAGGAAAGTCACATGCACTTTCTATCGGCGATGTGGAGTATGATAATGAAGTGGTGAAAGGTAAACTTATAATCCACTCTAAAGTAGAAAATTTTTTATTTGATTCTGGATCCACCCACTCTTTTATTTCTGAAGAATGTTTTAAGGGTATCACCATATTACCTCAGCAGTTAGATATTGGGTTAGCTGTGACAACCCCTAATGGCACAATATTCGCATCAAAAGTTTACAATTATTCTCTGATTGAATTTTGTGGGAAAGTGCTTCCTATAAATCTTGTGATCCTTATTATAGTGGAATTTGATGTGATTCTTGGCAAGTATTGTATTTCTTTATATGGAGCTCATATCAATTTCCAAAAAATGGAAGTAATATTTCATATTCCAGATCAATCTATGATCGTCTATCGATGAAAGGATGAAAATAACCTTCTAGTGTAAATTTCTTCCTTCTTATGGGTCTTGATTCCACTAAATGAAGGTTATTTATCTCAAATGGATGGAGAGAAACTCACAATTAAGAATACACCCATTGTACGGGAGTTTAATGATGTCTTTCCGGAGGAATTTCCAGGTCTTCCACCAAATTGTGAAGTTGAGTTTTCAATAAAACTCATACTGGGTGCTATGCCCATTTCAAAGACACCTTATAGAATGGCCCCAATTGAGTTGAAGGAATTGAAGAAGCAACTCCAAGATAATCTTGATAAGGGATTCATACACCCTAGTGCATCACCTTGGGGAGCACCTATTTTGTTCGTTAAGATGAAAGATGGATCAATGAGACTTTGCATTGATTATAGAGAACTTAACAAGATCACTATCAAGAACAAATATCCTCTCCCATGCATTGATGACTTATTTGACAAACTACGCAGAGCTCAATACTTTTCCAAGATTGATCTTCGTTCAGGGTATCATCAATTAAGGGTCAAAAATGAGGATATACCAAAGACAGCTTTCTGTACAAGGTATGGACACTATGAATTTATAGTGATGCAATTTGGTCTTACTAATGCCCCTGCTATCTTAATAGATCTAATGAATAGAGTCTTTAGAGACTATCTTGATCACATTGTGGTAGTCTTTATAGATGATATTCTTGTCTATTCAAAGAGCAAGGAAGAACATGAATATCACTTGAGAATTGTATTAAATACCCTAAGAAAGGATAAGCTTTATGCCAAATTTACCAAGTGTGAATTTTGGATTCAAAAATTTTCGTTTTTGGGTCACATAATCTCAAAATTGGGGATATCTGTGGATCCAGCAAAAACAGAGGTTATCGAAAGATGGTTGAGACCAACAATAGTAACTGAGATCTGAAGTTTTCTTAGTTTGGATGGATATTGTCGATGTTTTGTGAATGATTTTTCACGATTATCAAATCCACTCACCAGGTTGACTCGAAAAGGAGTTAAGTTCGTTTGGATGGAGTAGTGTTAAGAGAATTTCAAGGAGTTATAAATAAGGTTATCCAGTGCACCTATGCTCACACTGCCTTGTAGTGGAGAAAGGTTTGTGATCTACAGTGATGCATCCAGGAAGGGATTGGGGTGTGTTCTCATGCAAAATGATATGGTGATAGCTTATGCCTCATGACAGTTGAAAATCCATGAGAAAAATTACCCAACTCGTGCTTTGGAGTTAGCCGTGGTAATCTTTTCATTAATGATTTGGAGGCATTACCTTTATGGTGAAAGGTGTGATATTTATACTGATCATAAAATCTTAAAGTAAATTTTCACACAAAAGGATATGAATATGTGCCAAAGAATATGGTTGGAGTTGATTAAGGACTACGAATGCTCAATTCATTATCACCCTGGGAATGCAAACAAGGTGGAAGATGCATTAAGTCGACAAGACCATGATAGCTTATCCATGATGAGGATCTCAAAAGATCCAATATTTATGGATTTACAAAGGATGGATCTTGGAATTGTAATGGAAGGGGAAAAATCTTATCTTTCTCAAATGAATGTTCAACCATCTATACATGTGAATATGTCTCCCGATGCTTGGTTTGTCAGCAAGTTAAAGCTGAGAGGCAGAAGACTAAGGGGATGTTACAACTATTACCCATACCCAAATGGAAATGGGAAAACATCACTATTGACTTTGTCACTGGACTTCCTAAAACATCCAAAGGCAATAATGCTATCTGGGTTATAGTTGATCATCTTACGAAGTCGACACACTTCATTGCTATTAGGGAAGATTTTTCTCTTGATCAGCTTGCAGGATATATGTAAAGGAAGTGGTAAGATTGCATGGAGTACCACATTCCATTATATCTGATCAGGATCCGAGGTTTACCTTGAAGTTTTGGGGAAGTCTTTAGCATACTCTAGATACAGAGTTGAGTTTCAGCAATGCTTATCATCCTTAGACAGACGGTCAGTTTGAGAGGACAATTCAAACTCTAGAAGTCATGTTGAAAGCTTTCTCTATGGATTTCAAAGGTGGTTGGGATCAAAACCTACCTTTGGTGGAATTTTCTTATAATAATATCTTTCACTCCAGTATTTAGATGGATCCTTATGAAGCTCTCTATAGAAAGAAATGAAGGACTCCAACTTGCTGGGATGAAGTTGGGGAAAGAAAGCTATTAGGACCTGATCTTGTTGATGATATGGAAGAAAAGGTCTGATCTATTCAACAACACATAAGAGTAGCTCAGAGTCGAAAAAAAATTTATGCCGAAAACCGAAGAAAAGACCTAGAGTTTGAAGTGGGTGATAAAGTGTTCTTACGAATATCTCCTTGGAAGAGAGTAATGAGATTTGGAAAGAAGGGAAAGCTGATCCCTAGGTATATCGGTCCTTTCGAAATATTGAATCATGTTGGGAAGGTAGCTTACCAGTTGGCGCTTCCAATGAATCTCTCTCAAGTTCATGATGTGCTCCACGTATCTCTCCTGAGAAAGTACATACCTGATCCTTCACATGTACTCAGCTCAGAAGTTGTACCACTGGAGAAAGATCTTTCTTATGAAGAACAGCCGAGAGAGATTCTAGATCGTAGCAAAAAAGTCATACGAAACAAGACCACTCACTTGGTGAAAGTTTTATGGAGGAACCACCAATTAGAAGAAGCTACATGGGAGCTTGAGGATATGATGAGGGAGAGGTATCCTCATCTGTTTGTTACAAAGTGACGAATTTCGAGGGTGAGATTCATTTTAAGGGGGGTAGAATGTAACACCTGAGAATTTATGAGAAATATTTTTTTTATGTTATATACATCACCAAAGGAATATTTCACTACACACAACAATGTCTTTTCTTATGTTACACTCAAGAGCAACCTTCCTCGATAGCTTGTGTTGTACGCAATACCGAGTTTTGCTAAACAACGATATGCTATTAAAATATTATATAAACTAGCCATTATGTATAGTAATACACACTTTTTGAAATTTTATCTTTCAAAATTCATTTCATTTTTGGATTTGGAATATTGAAATTATTCTAGGGTGAATTTTTGGTATTTTTCTGAAAACGTTCAATTTTTTATGAATAGTGAAAACACTAGGTTACTATTTAAAAACCGACTTTTTATTTAAATTATTATTTATTTTATTTAAATTTATTTTAGGAAAAAATTGATACATAATACCTATATAAGTTCAATGTAATTTATTGGAGTCATTTTATAATAAATTTAGATATATAAAAAATTTATTGAACTTTTCACCGTCTTTTACCAACCACCTAGGAGAATTTGAAAATTTACATAAAACTTAATTTTACCGCTTCTGTGAGTGGAATTTCAAAAATTAGAGAGACACAGTCAATGTCAAGGATTAAAAATTGGTTCAATAAGATAAAAATAATTTTTCTTGAATAGTAACGTTTTACTTTTTTTACCACGGTTAAAAGTAAATAGGGTAATTAAGGGTAAAAATGATATTATTATGACCCTAACACATGTCCTAATTCTATTGGATAAGTTTAATTTGACCAAAAACAACCTTAGGAAAAAAATTACCATTTAGGTCCACTTGGATTAGATTAGGACACTTATTATTATTTTATTTAAAGAAGAATTAAAAAGGTTAAAATCAAAGTTTAATAACTAAAACATTTTTAATATAGGGTTATACATTAGATAAATTTGACTATAAATATTACATAGAAATCTAAAAATCTTTTCTACATAATGGTATTTTATTTATAATTTTTAGACATTAAATAATTTAATTTATTTATGACACAATGATGATGTAGTAATTACCTTATTTATGAAATATTATCATAATTAATATTATAAATACACAAATAAATGTAATTTCAGACTTTTTATGAATTAAACTAATTTTATAGGTTAATATGACATGTTAGTATTTATTTAATTAACTTTTTTCCAACTAATCATGCTGTTGTGATTTTTACAAAAAATCAATTACCAAATAGTGTCAAAATTGACATAAAATAGTTTTTAAAACAAATATTATATTATTAATTGTTATTCTATTCTTAAAAATTTAAGGTTAAAACAAATGACTTATATAAGGTTATATATATTAATAATTAACCACTTGGGGTTCGTTTGGCTTGTTATAGTATGTTTATTAACCATATAGAGTAAGAAAACAGAAAGAAACAGTAAAAGTTAAATTATTTAACTTAGAGTTAAATCTAAATGATAAGTTTAAAATACTAACCTAACATTGTCTAAAACCTATTGGTTGAGAGTATTTAGACCCATCCCCACCTTATCTTCGAAATAAATCAATTTTTATCTATTAAAAACTGAATATGACTTTATTATAAAATAATATTTTAAGTTTTTCCAAAGGTGCCCCTCTCCTCCCTTATAAAAGGGCACCTCCTCCCTCTACTCCTCACACAATTTTGAGCCTTAAAGTTTGGACAACCCCTGCCCATTTCCATTCTCAACTTCCCTAGAAACATACTAGAAGTCCCGATCTTCTTAAAAGTCCAATTTATTGCCCTAAGAGGAGGTTTCAAAGAGGCGTGTCGAAGAAGAGGTAATATCTGTTACTGATTCTTTCAAATTTATTTCTTCTTATACTTCCTATTATATAATTGTTTCATTATGAAGTAATAACATCAGTATCACTAATATACTGATATTTTATTATAAATATGAAACAACCATATTTCACCATCTATCCATCCTACGGAAAACGAAATCATCGCGCGTGCGTACGTACAGAATACCATCCCCACGCCGTTGTGTAATCTTTTTTCCACCACCACCTTACTTGGTTGGGTATAATGGCTTAAAGAATAACTATTTATGATTATTGTAAAGTGATATTGATTCTGAAATAATATACATACACTTAAATACAATTCCATGATCATGGGAACGATATCATCGCTCGTGCGTACGTACTGCCTACCATCTCCACGATGTGATGCAACTCGTTGTACATGATCTTCATTGAATAATGATTATATAAATGAATTTAAAGAATAAATATGATATATATTACACTAATACCATTCTGGAAGTGATTTATCTATAACCTAAAAATGAAGAATAAGAATTTATTTGACAAAACATGCATAAGAACATAAAGAAATGAACACCTGAATAACAAGTAACAATGAAACATTACTAATAAGAATATAAGAATATGACCATATATGATAACATAACAATGAATAGGATTCTTTAATAAGTCAATGACATTATTTAAATCATTATACATGATTTTCGGATACGTACGAAGCAAATCGGACCTAAGGTAATGGAAAATCTTGCAATCTCAATTTTTATCCGAGATTGTTTATACTTCGGCATTTACTGGGGAATATTTATCATCCACATCCATGTTTTCTCATTATGTAATATTATTTCTATCCTCCTAAAATTTTTTAAATCAAATTTTACCCATTTATTAGTTTTTAGTAAAACATATGAAAGGAATATTCTGTCGTTTTTAGTATGAGGTACTTTTTGACTTTTTCGGACAAAGTACGAGAAGAATGTTTTTTTAACTTATACGGCATGAATGGATTTTTATGAGTCCATAGAAAATTATACCCATGAATATTCCTTTACAAGTTTTGAAGTTTATTTTTAATTAACTTCTTTTACTTTAAAATTTTATGACATGTTAAGAAAGGAAAAATGTTTTTGAAGTAGAAAGGAAATTTTCCTCAAGAATGGAGTTCATGTGTTTTATCAAAATAATTTTCCATCTAAGATAATATAGAGTTCTGTTTCTATCTCTATTATTAAATTGATTTTATTATGTTATGATGGAATTATTTTTCCAAAGTTCTTTATCATATATGAATTTTTTTATGATGTCACGATGTTTAAGAATCCCATTTTTATTACATGGGTTATGCTATGATGTATGATTTATGATTTTTTGGCACACATAAGAATGGTTTAATTATGAGATGGGTGGTACCTATATCTCCCTCCAATGCATTGGGTAAAGATTTATATCTCATGAGATAGACATGGCTGGAACAGAAAGTTAATCTGGTTCAGTGACACAGGACTGGAACGAGGAGTGAACTCGGTTCAGTAATGGACTTTGTCTGCTATGATAGTCTTGGAAATGAGTCTTGACTAATATGAAATGATTTTCTATGATTATGTGTGTATGCCAAAAATTTTCATGTTTTAATTTGTGATTATTGGGATTACATTTCATTACGATGATTTATCCTATGTTATGATATTATGATCTCTTTTGCAGGTTAAGATACTCAAAATATTATGTTCTTATGAATATGATATGATTGATATTTCTTTTGTTTACCCTTACTAAGAATTTGAGCTCACCCTTTTGTATGTTTTCTTTTCCCCAGGTCAGGAGGAAGGGTATTAAGTAGGATATGCCAAAGAGGGACTCTAAATATGATGAAATAATCGGGAGACAATGTAGATGATTTAGGAACCATTTGTTTATGTTTCGCAGTTTTTAAAGACACTACACCTATATGGTCCTACCATGGTTTTGTTATATGTTGTAATAATTATGCTTTAATTATGAAGTAATAACCATATATGTAAAGTATGGGTCGTTAAAGTATAGTTGAGGTACATAGTTTTATTGGTTTGGCTTGTTATTATCCGTGTTTTGTCCATAATTTTTCTCGATTGGCTAACCCATTAACCAAGCTCACACGTAATGGGGTTAAATTTGTTTGGACAAAACAGTGTGAATAATGTTTTGAAGAAATGAAGAGAACATTAGTCAATTCTCCTATATTGACCCTACCACTGGGGAATGATGGGTTTATTATTTATAGTGATGCTTCAAAGAAAGGCTTTGGTTGTGTCCTTATGCCGAATGATAAAGTTACTGCCTATGCATCAACACAGCTAAATATTCACAAAAAAAACTATCACACTCATGATATTGAATTAGCAGCTGTAATTTTTAATTTGAAGATATGGAGACACTATCTCTATGGTGAAAATGTGAGATATATACCGATCATAAGAGTTTGAATTATATTTTCTCATAGAAATAACGCAACATGAGGAAATGAAATTGGATTAAACTACTCAAGGATTATGATTTCACTATACACTACCACCCAGGGAAGGCAAATAGGGTGGTAGATGATTTGATAAGAAAGGATCATGGAGTTTTGAACAAGATGAGAGTTGAAATGGATCCTCTGTTCATGGATTTAGTAAAGATGGATATTTGAATAATAATGGAAGGTGAAACATCAATACTTTTTAAAATATTTGCAAAACCATCTTTACTATAAAGGATAAAAAGTTCTTAGACTAATGATGAGGAGTTTCAAAAAAAAATTAAGGCTGTGAATGATGGGAGATTGATTGGCTTCATATATGAAGATGTAATTATGAAATTTGGGAAGAGGCTTTGTGTTCCTGAAACACTTGATCTAAAAATGTAATTTTTGGATGATTCTTATTACTCCAATTTCTCTATATACCCTAGTAGCACTAAGATGTGTAGAGATTTGAAGGAATATTTTTGGTGGGACAACATGAAAAGGGAGATTGCTGATTATGAGTCAAGATGTATGGTTTATCAACAGGTTAAGTCTGGAAGACAACAACCTAGAGGATTCATGAAACCTCTTCCCATACTTGAGTGGAAAAAGGATTATATTATGATGGACTTTTTCATGGGACTACCAAAGACTCCTAGAAGGAATGATGCAATATGGGTCATTATTGATCATCTTACAAAGTCAGCATATTTTCTTTCTATAAGAGAAGATTTACCACTTGAATGTCTAGCAAGAATATATATTAATGAATTTTAAGACTTCATGGAGTACCCCTATTGATTTTTTCTGATTGTGATCCCCATTTTACATCAGTATTCTGGAAAAGTTGTCAGGAGGCCTTAGATGCTAAACTTCATTTAAGCACTGCTTACCACCGTCAAATTGGTGGACAATCATAATGGACTATTCAAACCTTAGAAGACATGTTGAGATCTTTCTCACTTGACATTCAAGGTATGTGGGATCAATATTTACCTCTGGTAGAATTTTCCTATAATAATATCTTCCATTCAAGTATTCAGATGGAACCATATAAAGCATTATATGGAAAGAGATGTCGCACACCAACCTGTTGGGATGATGTTGGTGAAAGAAAACTCACAGGCCCAGAACTTGTTGAGGAATAAATGGAAAAAGGTGAAGGTTATCCAAACCCACATCAAAGTAGCTCAAAGTAGGTAAAAGAGTTATGCATATAACCGAAGGAAGGATTTGTAATTTCATGTAGGAGATCATGTTTTCTTGAAGGTATCTACATGGAAGGGTGTTATATGTTTTGGTAAGAAGGGTAAATTAATTCCCAGGTACATCGGACCTTTCAAAATTCTAGAACAAATTGGAGTTGTAGCTTATCGTTTAGCAATGCCTCCAAGTCTCTCCAAAGTTCATGATGTGTTCAACGTATCACTGTGGAGAAAATAAATGCTTGGCCCAATGCATGTTCTCACCTATGAATAAATAGAACTGGAACCTAACCTGTCTTATTGCAAATAGCCTAGCAGAATTCATGATACCAGAGAACAAGTGTTGAGAAATCGGACAACTCTTCTGGTGAAAGTTCTATGGAGAAACCATAAGATTGAAGAGGAAACATGGGAACATGAGGAACTTATGATGAAGAACCACCTGAATCTATTTACATAGTAGTATTCTAGAAATTTCAAGGACAAAATTATTTTAAGGAGGGAAGAATGTAACAACCCAAGCTTCTACGGTACACTTCGATTTGAATAATACAACAGCTTGCATTGTACGCAACTTGGATTTTTAAAACACCACAACCGATCAAACTAGCCGTTATGAATAGTAATACTCAATTTTTGAAATTTTATAAATTTTATTTTTCAAAATGGACTTTATTTTTGGATTCAGAATATCAAAATTATCTTAGGGTGAATTTTTGGTATTTTTCTAAAAACATTCAATTTTTAATGAATAGTGAAAAACACTACATTATTGTTTAAAACATACTTTTTATTTAAATAATTATTTGTTTTATTAATTTATTTTAAGTCAAAATAGATACATAGTACATATATTAGTTCAATGTAATTAATTAGAGTTATTTTATAATAAAATTAGATATATAAAATTTTATTGAACTTTTTATCGTCTTTTACCCACCTTCTAGGCACATTTGCAAATTTGCATAAAACATAATTTTACCATTTTTTTGAATTGAATTTCAAAAATACTAGAGAAACGGTTGACATAATTAAGGAAATTGTGGTTCAATAAGATAAAAATAATTTTGGTGAATATTAACTTTTGACTTTTATTTGTCATGATTAAAAGTAAATAGGGTAATTAAAGGTAAAAAAATATATTATAATTACACTAACACATATACTAATTCTATTTCATAAGTTTATTTACATCAAAATCAACCTTATAAATAAAATATGATCCTTTTGGTCCACTTGGATTAGATTAATACATTTACTATTAATTTATTTAAAGAATAGTTAAAAGTGTTAAATTCAAATTTTCATAACTTAAACATTTTTAATATAGGGTTACACATAAGATGAATTCGACTAAAAAAATTAATTAGAAATCTAAAAATATTTCCTACATAATAAAATTTTATTTTTAATTTTTAGACATTAAATAATTAAATTTATTTATGACACAATGATGATGCAGTAATTACCTTATTACTGAAAGATTAAAATAATTGATATTATAAATATTAAAATACATTTAAATTGAGAATTTTCATGAATTAAAATAATTTTATAGGTTAATATGGCATGTTAGGGTTGATTACATGAATTTTTTTCGAAGTAATCAAGTTTTTAGGACTTTAACAAAAATCAAATACCAAATAGTGTCAAAACTGACATAAATGTTTTTTTAAATCAAATACTATATGATTAATTGATATAATATTCCTAAAAAAATAAAGTTCGTCCAAAGGACTTATATAAGGTTAGATATATCAATAATGAACCACTTGGGGTTTTCTTTACTTTTATAGTAATTTTATTAACCATTTATTATAATAATACAAGAACACATGGTAAAAGGTAAACTATTTAACTAAGAGTTAAATCTAAAAGATAAGGTTAATATGGTGACCTAAACCTGTCTAAAACCTATTGGTTGAGACGTTTTGAACCCATACCCACCTTTTCCTCGAAATTAATCATTTTGGAGCCATTATAAACCGAATATGATTGTATAATAAAATAATATTTCAAGCTTTTCCTAAAGTGACAATCACCTCTCTTATAAAAGGGTACTTCCCCTTCTCTCAAAATCACACATCCAAATACATTTTGCTTGAAAAAACCCTACTAAAATATCCTCCAAACTAAACTCAAATCTAACTAAAGGCCTTACATTGATCAGAAAGAAACCTAAGGATCACTTTTGATCAACTCAAAAGGAAACACCCAAAGAAGAGGTAATAATTTCACCACCTCTTTCAAAGTTCTTTTCTTCTTCCACTTCCTCTTTCTTTCTTGTTCCCATACCAAAATAAAATATCTCGTACCTTATTCATACTGTGATTTTATTATAAATATTTTATGACTATATTCAATATTCTATCCATCCTATGAATGACAAAATCACCATATGTGCGCACGTACGGCTTACTTTCTCCATGTCGTGGTGTAGTTTGTTATTCAAACACTTCATTATTTGAATGGGTATAATAATGAGTATAACTGATTTAAATAATAAATATAACATCTTAAGGATTATTTATATATGATATACCATCCAATTATATACGATTTCACTATCAATATAATGGTATTGTTTCTCATGCGTACGTACGGATTACCGTTTCCACGAATGCGATGAGATTCATTCCCCATCATAGCCATTCAAGAATAAATTTCATTTTATGATTAAAAAATAATTATTAAAAACATAAAATAATTCTAGATATGAATACAATACATCTTATCCATAAAAAAATGACTTACATAACAAAACGTATAAAGGAAAATGAATCAGTTAACACCCAAAACAATGATACTGTTGAAATATTAGTGACAAAGCAATATTAGAAGATCATATAAGATATCATATTTTTGTTTGTGGTTATAATATAATTTAATAACAACTATTTAACTATTATACATGAGGTTAATGTACCCTTGATCAAATAAAATAACAAGGTAAGGGTTAATTCTGCAATCTCTTCATTATCCGAGGTTGTTAATACGTGAGTATCTATTGGGACCTCTTTATCATCCACATCCATATTTCTTAAAAATGTATTTCAAAAAAAATTACTATTTACTAGACTATGGGTTAAATTCATTTATACCCTTGTTTTAATTTTTAAAAAATATTTTTAAAATAATCATTCCTTTGTTTTTCAAACAAGGTCATTTACGACCTTTTAGACAAAATTAAGGAAAGAATGTTTTTTACTTATATGGCGAGTGCGGATATTTTCCACTGTTATAACATCTTAGAAGATTCCCTTACAAGATTATAAGAATATTTTCAAAATAAATGGTTTTTTTATAATTATGTGACTTTTAAATGATTTCAAAATAGAAAGCAATATTTCTCTCAAATAGTTTTGATTTCATCTATGTCAACATCCTTTGATATATTTTACACTTGTTTGAGGTTGATTTATTATGATACAAATCTTCCATATTATATTAAAGGTTTTGTGATATGTTTTATTGTGGATGTGTTATTTTTATACCATTTATGTTTTATGGATAAATTATTGAAATTTTATATGCTAGTTTTAATATGAATTTTTATGTTATGTTTCAACCTTTTCATATGAGGAATGCATTAAAATTAGTAAGTGATGAGTGGAACCCACTATAGCTCCTCGATGCATCGGTAGGTATCATGAGACAAACTACTATCTTGGCACAAGGCCTTAAAAATCTTATTTTTTGTCCTGTCACAAGGCCTTGACTATGTGGTTATGAATTCTGTAATTATGCATTCCATCACTGTGAAATTGGATAATGATATTACATGACAATATTTGACTAGTAGAATATCCATGTGAATAAGTAAATGGAATTATTTGTTTTATCTTTTCCATATTATGCTGAAGATTAATTTTAAAAGGCTTGTGTTTTAGTCTTATACATTGCATTAAATTTTTATTCTTATTTATGAAAGTTTCTGATATATTGTTATTCATATTGAGCACCTGAGCTCACCCCTTTCTATGTTTTGTTTTTTCCAGGATGCATAGAAGTATATTGTGACTGACTTTTAGGGATAGTATAAGGGATATGAATGTGTTCCAGGAGACAATTTTTTTTGTTTTTCATTTTATAATTTAAAGTAAAACTTATGTATGTGTCTAGTACTTCCAAGGATACTAAATAGATCGGTCTTTCAGTATTTGATCCCTTGTGATCATCCCAATGTTATGTAATAATGTATCGACTCTGGGTAACTGGGGTCAGGGCGTTATATATAAGATATTATAGGGTTGAAGAAACTTAAAAAAATAATTTATACAAGTTTTGGAAATATTTTAATCCTTATATCTTAGTTAAACTACTTTAAACCCATTTTAACATTAACCGTGTTAAATTAACTTTTTATATTTATAACATAATTATATGACCAAAAATAAAAGGGGTATTATAAAAAAAATTAAATGATAATTATAAATTTTTTAATACGTATTATAATATTCCAAATCTATAGTTGTAAGAAATTTTATTTAATATACATATGAAAAATGCATGAAAAATAGTTGTTTAGGAAAATACATAATTTAAGCATAAAAAAATAATTTCCCCTTAAAATCAAGTGAGAATTTCATTTACATGAATTTATTTGGTTAAATAATAAAAAAGTAGTGTGTTAAGACTTTTTTATCAAGAAAAAATAGAATTTAATCTTCCAGCCATAATATTAAATGTAAAGACCCAAAATTAGTTTTTAATTTGGACAAAATATAATTTATGTTCATAAAAGTTTATAATGAGTTAAAAAATTCAAAATAATTTTCTAAATACATTATTTTACACCTTAATAATATATATTTTTGAAAAAAATTCATAAAATATGATAAAGTAAGTGTTTCAGATATTTTAAAGCCTTACCCCATAGTTTTAAACCTGTTTTACCTATTTTTTCCTTACCAAGGTGAAAAATCTTTACCATGGTTACTCATCATAATGACCAAAATTTAAATGGGTATATCTAGAAAATTTAAAACCCTTGATTACAAATATGTAATAAATTTCTCAATATTTATTTTCTATAAGATTTGAAAATCAATTTTAATATAAATGTGTAAAACGCAATGAAAAAATAGTTTTTTGATAAATGTAATTTTAAGCTTAAAAATAAAATTATGCAGAAATAAAGTATAATATTGTTTACTTGGTAATTAATTATATTATTTATCGTTCTATTTTAATATAAAATTCAAAAAATATTAGAAATTTTAAATTACTTTATTTAATGAAAATAAATGACAGTATTATAAAAATCAATATTTTTTACTATTCACTTAAAAATAAATATTTTTAAAACAATTCCAAAAAATAACCTAAATATAATATTGAGATGATTATTTAAAAAGGGATATTAATTTCCTAAAATAAATTTTCTAAAAAATATAAAATAATTATAATGTTAACGCACAAAATGGAATAAAAATATTTTTTAAGAAAACATATTATCAATGCATAAAATAAATTTACTTAAGATTGAGTACTTATTTATTATTCATTAATAAATAAGTATTAATTATATAAAACCTTTTTATATATTTTTCATAATTTTTTTATTCCTATTCATACCACAAATTTTATGTCTAGGTTATATTATATTATGGTTCATTTTAAGAATAGTGTTTTGTGTCAAGAAATATATTAAACACTTATAATTTATTTGAAGATAAAAATATTATAAAATAAAACGGTGTAAGATGATTTAATGACTAAATTCATACATAATTATCATAAATAGGATATATACCTAGATGGTAAAGATGTTTTGTGGATGAAAGGAAAAGAAAAAATTATATGTAAAATGAAGAAAAGTTTATATGCAATAAAATAGGAATCGAGGGGATGGTGAAAAATAGTTTACTCATTCATAGAGAAAAGTGAGTACATGAGAATGACTATTAGTCATTTTTTTCTACAAAAAGATTTTATGATGTTTATTTCATTTTTCTATTGATTTATGTTGATGATATATTTATTATTGGTAGCGATATCAACAAGATTTACATGTTAAAGAATGATTTGAAAAAAAATTAAAATAAAGCACTTAAAAGTTGTTGTTATGATTCTTGGTATGATAATTAATCATGATAGACGAATAAAAATATTTTGTTATCTCAATAATGGTGCACTAAAAATGTTTTTTAATGATTTATCATGAGTAAGGAAAATTAATTATGTACTCTACTTGCGAGTCATTTTAGGATCACAAAAATATAGATTCCATCAACTGAATTGGAGAATGAAAAAATGGTGAATGTTCCTTATCAGTCAATAGTTAGAAGTATCATATATATTATGTTGTGTACCAAAATAGATATTTCTCATGAATTTGGTATTATTCTCCTTATTTTTTCTACTTCATTAATTTTTCTTTCCCCCCTTGTTTTCATTTTTGTAATTCATCATCAATGTCTTAGTTAGGATCCCTCATTACTATTACTAATTGACCTCACACTCTCAACCATATCTTGGTTAATGTTATGGTATTTATCTGTGATTTGGGATTGTGTGTGTAGTATTATTTCTGGGTATCTCTTCACCTATCAGTTTTTGTGGCCATTGGTTTTATCATGCTTGCTTCAGTGTCACTATTCACCCCCTATTGATCTATTTCTACCATACCTATCACACTAGACCCCATTTATTGGTTGGTGTGATGGTCATCATGGTGTTTTAGGTCTTGTCAGTAGGGTGTCCTGATAGATACCCTTTTTGAGTTTCCTAAATTAGTTTAATTTTGGTTCTCCTTATAGTGTTTATTTTCCTATATAGTCCTTCATTGGTGGTGTGGATTTCATTATTATATTTCATATCAGTTCACTAGTGGTAGGGGTGTGCCTTTATAATGGTAAAGTATTCCTAAAGAGAATTCACATGTAATATAGGTCTTCTGATATGGGTGGATATTTGGTTCCTCTGGTAATTGTAACGGCCCAAAGTCTATGGTTTATCATGCTTCAACCTTGACCTTGATGGGGTTCTTGGTTTGTGATCTTCATTCTATTATGGTGGTTATCTCTATTATTAGAAAGGGTGGTGGTTTTTGGTGGTTTCATAATTTTTATTCACCAGTGATCTTTGATCAATAGTGAGGGTGTTTTCTATTCATTGTGTTTCTTGTGTGATGGTAATTTTGGTGATTCTAGTTATTCTTCTAGTCAGTGATCTCAGGAAATGGTGAGGGTGTTTTCAGTTTGGAGTTACAATGTTGTTCTTGGTGGTGATCCTTCAACAACAATGATACCAATATTAATGGCTACTTTTCCTCTAGTGATTCAATCTAAATCATTTTATGGGTTCAGAACTCAATGCATGACCATTGATACCTTGGGCCCACTATTTTTTGTTTTAATTTGAATAAGTTAGATTTTTTTGTCTTTGGTGTCTATTTTATGGTATTTTTTACTAGTATTTTATACATGGAAGTTTATGGGGTTTCTAACTAACCCTAAAAGTGGTTTAATTAAAAAATAAAAAAATGGATTTTGAGCAAGTGATAAATCAATTTTAGAAGGATATATAAATTCATATATAGTTGGAGATGTGAGAATGAGGAAATATATATTCTGATACCTAATATCATTTTCATGGGGGAGACATTTCATGGAAATCATAACTTTATAATTGTTTTATTATTGGAATCCAATGTGAATTGGTTCTACTATGTTGGATTCATTGATAGTAGTGGATTTATCAACAAACTTGATATGGTAATTTGTAGTGTTTTGGATTTGTTATTCACAATTTCAATAGTTTCATGAAGATTTGTATTTATCGATAAAGATAAAGATAGTATCAAATACGGTAATTTGAGTCACTATAAATTTGAACTAATAAGGGGGGTTTCAGGATGACTAGTGTAAGACTGAAATGTATATCATGAATATTCTATGTATAAATTTTTTGAATATATCCAAAGGATATTTGGGGTGTATCCAATAGTAGGTTTCATATTTTTTCATGATTGAAGACTAGTTTTTGAAAAATTCAAGTTAGTGATAGTATGTGTAATTTCCTAAGAAAAACTAGTATCTAGAAAGAGATGCATCATGAAATGTTCAGTAGTAAGTTATAGGATCATGAAAATATTGATATATTAATATATGAGTGGTTCTATAATATTTAGAAGGATTCTCATGCAATTGAATAATTATATAAGTACAAACTATTTAAATTCTGGAAAATTTTCATAGAAAAATAGGGAAGAATTTTAATAAAACTATGGAATTTCATGAACTTGAAGACTAAGAGTTGCCGCATTTTTTAGAAAAATAATAATCCTCATGTAAGTCACATGGACTCATGAAGGTAGAGGAATTTGTGTAAGGGAATTTGGAGAAGTAATAATTCTCACACAAGGCTGGAAGACTCATGAAATTGTAGTTGTGTGTGATTAACAAAAAATATTTCACTACACAAAGGTGAATTTATGAATATCAAAGTTTCACAAATGAATCATAGTTTTAAAAATTAAGAATATTTTCACGAATAAAGGAATTTGTTGAAAGGTTGTGACAAGTTAATTTATGTTAAGAAATATTTCATAAATTACAAAAAGGTTTGGTATTTTTTCATAAATACCCAATACCTAGAAGAAAAAGCAGAGATAATTGTAAAAAATTATATTCCTGAGAGAGAGGAATAATCTGATTTCATCAAAATTAAAGTTACGTGAATGGAGTTACATGAACTATTGTGTTTTTCAATTGACTTGTTTGAATTATTTAGTTCTATAAAAAACTATTTATGAAAACCATTATGTTGTGTTAAGGACAATCTTGTGTCAATGAATTGATTTAAACAAGGTTATTTTATATTTAATTACAAGGTCACGCCTACACGTATTGGAATTTACAAAAATTAAGTATAGTATATTCTCACTAACTGAACAGTATAATAAGTGGGTTTCCTTGCAAAGAAAGAAGTTATTACTTGAATACTAGTTCATTGGGGAAATTGAAGTTACTATTTAATAATAATTCACAATAAGTTTATGAAGGAGTAGTGTAGAAATAAATGGGAATCTATCCATACTTGATGCAACAATAAATATATATAAGTATTATTTCAGCATGTGTGACAAATTTTTGTCCCTCCATGATCAGTGATAAAAGGGAGAGGACAACGGGATTGACCCATGGGATGTAGTGATTCATCACTAAATCCTGTAAGGGGGTGACCCCAGGAATTGGATTGACCTATCCCAAACCCACCATTGATAGTGATTTAGTGGATTCTTGTACTTCGATACATTATCAATTTATTATCCTTGGATTGTCCCTATATAGGTGAACCAAGTAAATTTCTTGTGTCTTGTGTGAATGTTTTACTTACACTAGGTAGGATAAAAATTGATGGATATCAGTTAAGTGACTATCAACATAATTTTATTAAGGATAATATTAGAAAATCACTAGTGGTATCATCATTGAAGGAATAACTTTAAAGTGACCCTAATTAAAGTGAGGTTAAAAAAATTTGGGCAGTGATAGTTTTAGGTTTAAGTGGGGAAACATGAATGAATTTCATAACCTAATTCACCCCCCAACATATGAAATATCTCACTAAATACCATAGTGGTTCCAACAATTAGTATCATAACATAGGTTTTCTTATTAGATTTTTTTTATCCGTAATTGATTCAATCAGTTATAGGAGTTGAATTTTATTTTATCTTTATGAAATTGGAAATTGAAAAAATATGAAGAAGAAGAAAAAATCAAATTTAATTCCATATCATGGAATATTTTTAAAGAAATTTGAGATTAATATAAAGGAATCCATCAATTTTAAAAAGTAATTTATTAATGAATATGATTATGAATTTACTAATTCATATAATGATGCTTTAGGATTAGCTGAGGAGCCTGATATTCCAAGTTATATTGGATTTACCAATGATGAGGAAATCCTAAGAAATAAAAATATAGAAGATATCCACACATCGTAGAAACTAAACATGGATATAATAAATAATAATTAATCTCAATAAAAAACATGTTGATGTGATAAATATTAAGTTTAAAAAATGGATGATCGTGAGAAAAAAACTATTTAAAGTTGTTACTGGTATAGAGAAAAAGAATGATTCTCAATCAAAGGAATTAGAGGATATTCCCTCAATGATGTAGAATCTTAATGTTTTTTCAAAGTAAAATGGACATGTCTCAATATAAATTAAAAATATTAATCCCAAGAAGGATGAACTTATTGCACACATGGAAGAATAGACTGAGGAAAATCAAAGGCTAAAGTAAGTAAAGGTGGCCTTGAATGATGATATTGTGAAAATAAGAGAAAATATTAAGGGCCAAAGTATTCTATTTAAATACCTTTCACATGAAGTGGAATAGAAAATGGATATGAATAAATAGTTAAAAGATATCATTATCCATCTCAAGAAACAAATTGAAGATAGGTTAAAATCTAAAAAGGGAGTTGACTCATGTTTCAAGGAAATGACTTCCCAACTAAAGGATAAGGATGGGAAGATCAAGGGGATTTATGATAGGTTGAAAACATCTTGTGAAAATAATTATATCACTCCAAAAGAATAATAAAAAATTTGTGTCCTAAAATGTGGGAATGTAGATTCTGTAATAAATCAAAAGATTCGCATTAAATTCATAAGAGAATACTCTCACAGGAAAGTAGCTACAAAGTACTAATTTTGTGGAATCATGTAATATGCCATGTTTTTCCCTATAATCCCAGGGATCAATGTAAAAAAAATATGATTCAATAACATCTCAACTGAGGTGTGACAATATGAGGTATACTTTTAATGGTACAGTCTTTATTTGTGTTAACCATCAAAACATGGCTAGAACATAAAGTAAGAGAGTAACAAAAGGTTTTATCATTCCTGTTATCAATAGTAATAGACTTTTCACTAAAAGAAATTCTATTAAGATAGAAAAAAATATTGTATTATAGGAAAAGAATGGCGCTAAATGAAGGGTGAAAAAAGAACCAATAATGGATAACTCATGGAATCCCTCTTGAAAAAAAATAAAACAAATATAGAGGAAAAATAAAAAAAATTTCTCTATCTATGGGAGAGAATTATAAGAATGTTATAAAGACTTGTTAATGATGAAAAAGCTTATAGTGGCTCAAATGGTTGTCAAAAAATAAAAATATTAAGAAATAAAAGAGGAAAATATAAAGAATTTCTGAGTGGTTTTTCAAAATATACTGTGAGGAAATATATATAGAAAACATTTTAAAATTCCCAAGAAAAGTGAAATTAGTGTATTTAATGAAAACACATTCAAGAAGTTTCATACATGTGGTAAGAAAAAAAGTTTTATTTTCTGGAGAAGTTTAACTAGAATGAATGTAGAAAACCATCATACCTTTAATGAAAAATATATTATCCCATGAAATAGATTTCTGTGATAGGATAAAGAATGTCACTATTTTAAATTTTTCTTGAAAAATAATTACAAATTATGTTTTGAATAGAATGGTTCTTGTAAATACAAGATGGAGATTTTTAAAAATTAAAGGACTACAAAATCTATACTTATGAAAGAAGTATCCTAAAACAAGTAATGTATTGTGAAATATGATGAATCATGTAGGGATAAACAAGGAAACAAGAAGGTTTGCAGAAAAAACGTCCAATTAGTAAAATTTCATGAAATACTTTTCATTAAATGTACCTAAGGAAGATAATATTTTGATTTAGGAAATAAATAAAAGTAATTTCTCAAGCCAAGAAAGATGAAGTAAAAAATAAAACATCTGAAATAAAGTTTTTATAAGTGGGATCACTCAATGAGGATCCACTAAAAAGTTTTTAAAGAAACTTGTTATAAGTAATAATTAGAAAAAAGAGGTGATTTATGAGTTTATTACATTACTTTCCTCAAATATGAAGTGTATAAAATCATTGTTTAAAAGAAAAGGTATCGTCAAAAATGACTAACCACTTTCCTCAACTTGAGGAAAAGAGGAAAATCCCATATCTCCATGTAATTAAATTCTATAAATATTTTTTAATTATGTCATGTTTTAGAGGATAAATCATGCATGGGGATATCATATCAAAATATAGAAGTGGTATCAAGGATTTCTTTGAAGTTCCAATTGATGTAATATTAAAAGTATATATGAGTGGTATCTTATTTAAAATGAATTTGTGTGTACATAAATATAAAAAGAGGAATCAAAAAAATAATATATTGTATAACCAAGGGTATAAAAGTCTATTTTATTTATTTTTTAACACCTAATTTTTATTTGGCATTAGATCTTAAATATAGAAGAATAGATAAACAGTAACAAAAGGAGTTCTCATGATATATTTGTTTTGATCTAATATGAGATATCATATTATTTTTATTAGGAAACATAATGTGTGAGTAAAAGGTATAACATGATATCATAAAAGATAAGGATTGTGAGTAATCACATAGGATAATAACATAAATAACATGGAATTACAAGTTCATAGAAACATAGTAAATTTGTTATAAACACAAAAAATGGAATAATCCTAAGTCAATTTTAACTAACAAGATGTAATTTCATAGTGGAAAGAGTCCCATAGTATATTTTATTTACTCCCTAATCTCATACATAATGTATCTTGAGACAAAAGATTAAACCAATGCATTAGAGTGATATTTGGGTTCCCCCAACATAAAATGTAACGCCCCGACCCTAGTTACCCAGAGTCGGTGCATTATTACATAACATTGGCATGATCACAAGAAAGATCAAATCTCGAAAGGCCGATTGGTTTAGTAGCCTTGGAAACACTAGATATATTCATAAGTTTTACATTACATCATAAAATGAAAAACTACTACAACAACATAATGTCTCCATAGTCCACACTATTATCCCCTCATAATATCCCTACAGGTCATTCATAACTTAATTCTTCACATCCTGGGAAAAATAAAACATAGAAAAGGGGTGAGCTCAAATGCCCAGTAAGGATAACAATATAGCAGAACATTCAAAATAAGCATAAACATTTAAGGCAATGCATTACTAAAACAAAAGCCTTTTAAACTTGAACTTCAACATAGTATGGAAAAAGTAAAATGAAATAATTCCATTTACTTGTTCACATGGATATTCTACTAATCGAATAATCACATGCAATATCAATAACCACTTTCATAATGTTGGAATGCATAATGCCAGACTATCATAACCACATAGCCAAGGCCTCGTGCCAAGACTACAAATAATATTTTTTCAAAGCCTTGTGCCAAGACACTAGTTTGTCTCATGAGACATACCGATGCATCGAGGAGCTATAGCGGGCTCCACCCATCACATATTAAGTCCAATGCATTCCCATATGAAAAGGTTTAAACATAACATAAACATTCGTATTAAAACTAGCATATGAAATGTCAATAATTTCACCATAAACTATGAATGGTATAAAAATAGCACATCCACAGTCAAACATATCACAAAACCTTCAATACAATATAGAAGTTTTGTATCATAATAAATCAACTTCAAATAAGCGTAAAATCCATCAAAGGATGTCGACATAGATGAAATCAAAACACTTTTTAGAGAAATATCACTTTCTATTTTTGAAATCATTTAGGATCCATATAAAATAAAACATTTTCTTGAAAATATTCTTATAATCTTGTAAGGAAAGCTTTGAAGATTTTATAACGGCGGAAAATAACTACACCCGACGTATAAGTTAAAAAAAAATTCTTACCTTAATTCTGTCGAAAAGGTTCAAAAGGACCTTATTTTGAAAAAGACGGAAAGATTCCTCTTATAAAAAGTCAAACAAGGGTATAAATGACTTTAACCCATATTCTTGTAAATAATAAAAATGTTTTGAAATACATTTTGAAGAAACATGGATGTGGATGATAAAGAGATCCCAGTAGATTATTACGTATAAACAACCTCGGATAATGAAGAGATTGTGAAATAACCCTTACCAATTTGGTAACTTATGAAACATACAACCCATGAAAGAGGTATAATACAATGAATATGTAAAAACACATAAATTAGAGTGTATTACATAAAGAATATAATTATGGGCAGTATATACACCACACAAAAGGTGATGGTGGCAATATGGTATGAATCTCACGGAAATAAGGAGTGAGATGAAAACCCCTTACCTTGTAATTTTCCATGGTTGGGGTAGGCTAACCTCATGTATAATGGTGAAATAAGATTTATTAAATTATAAAATAATCATATACATTAATATGATATCCTATATGATCTTTTAATATTGATTTGATAATAATATCTTAGTATTATCGTTGTTTCGGGTGTTAACTTACTTGTTTTCTTTTATTTGTTTTGTTACGTAAGAAATGTTTTTAAAGGATAGGTTGTATATTATTCATATACATAATGATATCAAGTCCTTAAACATCATTTTTTAAATCATCAAATGATAATTATACTTGAATTGATACGATGGAGAATGAATCTCATCGCGTTCGTGGAGACGGTAGTCCGTACGTACGCACGAGCGAAAATATCATTCTTTTGATATTAAAATAATATATAAATGGATGGTATATCATATATACAGAATCATTAACATGTTATATTTATTATTTACATGAGTTACACGTCATTATTATACTCATCCAAATAATATTATATTTAATAACAATTACACCACGACGTGGAGACGGTAAGCCGTACGTACGCGCGTATGGTGACATGTTATTCAAAGGGTGGATAGAATACTGAATATGGTAGTACCATATTTATAATAACATCACAGTATATATATGATACTAGAGTTATTATTTTAGAATGGTAACAACAAATGAAGAAGGATTGGAAGAAGAAAGGAACTTGGAAAAGGGAGGTGAAATCATTACCTCTTCTTCGGTTTCTTCCTTTTGATTTGATCAAAAGGGCTCCTTAGGTTGGCTTTATGATCAAACTAATGCCTCTAGATTGTAGTGATGGAAGTTGGGAGAGTATTTGGGCAGAGTTTGGCCGAACCAAAAGGCTTTGAAGGTGTGAATAAATGAGAAGGAGGAGTGCCCTTTTATAAGAGGGGTGAGGGGCACCTTTGGAAAAGCTAGAGATATTAGTTTATAATAAATTCATATTCGGTTTAAAATGGCTCCAAAGTTGATTATTCAAAGGTTAAGGTGGGGATGGGTCGAAAAAAACTCAACCAATAGAATTTATACAGGTTTGGGTACTTATATTAACCTTATCTTTAAGTATTAACTCTAAGTTAATTAGTTTCACTTTTACAATGTCTCTTTGTATTTTTATATAATATGGTTACTAAACATACTATATACATCCAAGCGACCAACAAGTGTTCCATTAATGATGAACCTATCATGATATAAGTCTCTTGGACGAACCTTAGATTTTTATGAATTTAATATCAATTAATAATATAATATTTGTTTTAAGAACTCTTTTATGTCAATTTTGACACTATTCAATAGTTGATTTTTTTGAAACTCATAACAGATTGATTACTTCGAAAAAAGTAAATTAAATAAATACTAATATATCATATTATCCTATAAAATTAGTTTAATTCATTAAAAGTTTCATATTATATTTATTTGGGTATTTATAATATCAATTATTTTAATTTTTCACTATTATAGTAATTACTACATCATCATTGTGTCATAAATAAATTAAATTATTTAATGTCTAAAAATTATAAATAAAATATAATTATGTAGTAAATCTCTTTATCTTTCGAAGGAATATTTATAATCTAAAAGCCAACATATATAACCCTATGTAATAATTTTTTTTCTAAAAGATATATGCTTGTGTCATTTTTGTATTCATTTTAACTTAATTAAAAAAAAGTGTCCCTATCACCTACAAGTGGCACCATGGGGTCCAAAAATCGACCCAAATATGCATATGGTCGAAAATGTATCAACAAATAAGTCTAGGACATGTTTTAGGTTAATTTAGTATTATTATAATATTATTTTTTAACCCTTATTTACCGGATTTACCCTTAACCATGGTAAATAAAATATTTACCGCAGTAATTATTCAAAATGTCTAAAAATAAAAGTTACCTATTTACACAATTTGGAAATCCTGATTCAAAATATGGAATCCATTTTTCTAAATTCAAAACACAGAAGTGGCAGAAATTAATTTAAAATTAATTCCCGCTGTCAAAACAAAAAGCGTGTTTTTAAGAGATAATAACTATCAAAAGATTGACATTTGATTATGTTCGGTTTAATTGTAATATTATGTCCAATGACCAACATTATATTAAAAGGTAAAAATATATTCTAAATATACTTTAAAACCACTCAAATTCATAATTTATCACTATTAATTATTTTGATTAAAAAAGTTGTTTTTAATTAAAATTTAGTAATTTTCACTATTCGTCAAAATATGAAAGTTATCCGAAAAGTACCAAAATTTCACCTTAGGATAAATTCGATATTCCGAATCCAAAAATGAAGTCCATTTTGAAATATAAAATATATATAATTTCAAAAATTAGGTATTACTATTCATAACGGCTAGTTTGATTGGTTATGGTGTGTTAGAACTCGGTGTTGCGTACAACACACGCTATCACATTATTCAAAGAGAAGCGTATCGTAGAAGCTTGGGGTGTTACATTCTCACCTCAAAATAATTTCGTCCTCAAAATTTCTAGAATACTACCACATGAAAAGACTTGGGTGGTTCTTCATCATAAGTTCCTCGGGTTCCCACATTGCCTCTTCCATCTTATGGTTTCTCGACAAAACTTTTACCAGACGCGTCGTCCGGTTTCTCAGTACTTGTTCTCTCGTATCAAGAATCCTGACGGGATCTTCACAATAAGAAAGATCGGGTTCCAGTTCTAATTCCTCATAGGTGAGTACATGCGTTGGGTCAGGCATGTATTTTCTCAACAGAGATACGTGGAACACATCGTGAACTTTGGAGAGACTTGGCGGCATTGACAATCGGTAAGCCATAGCCCTAATTTGTTCTAGAATTTCGAAAGGTCCAATGTACCCGGGACACAATTTACCTTTCTTACCAAAACGTATGACTCCCTTCCATGGAGATACCTTCAGGAAAACATGATCACCGACTTGAAATTCCAAATCCTTCCTTCGATTATCAGCATAGCTCTTCTGCCTACTTTGAGCTGCTTTGATGTGATTTTGGATTACCTTCACCTTTTCCATCGTTTCCTCCACCAGTTCTGGTCCTACAAGTTTTCTTTCACCAACGTCATCCCAACAGGTTGGTGTACGACATCTCTTCCCATATAACACTTCATATGGCGCCATCTAAATACTCGAATGGAATCTATTGTTATAGGAAAATTCTACCAGTGGTAAATATTGATCCCACATACCCTGAAAGTCAAGTGAGCAAGATCTCAACATGTCTTCTATGGTTTGAATAGTCTGTTCTGATTGTCCGTCTGTCTGAGGGTGGTAAGCAGTGCTCAAATGAAGTTCAGTATCCAAGGATTTTTGAATACTTTTCCAAAATCTTGAAGTAAAACTGGGATCAAGATCAGAAACAATCGATAAGGGTACTCCATGAAGTCTCACAACTTCATTAATATATAGTCTTGCTAGACGTTCCAGGGGTAGATCTTCTCTTATAGCAAGAAAATGTGCTGACTTGGTAAGACGATCAACAATAACCCATATTTCATCATTCCTTCTTGGAGTCTTTGGTAGCCCCATGACAAATTCCATCGTAATATTGTCCCATTTCCACTACGGTATGGGAAGAGGTTGCATGACTCCTCCAGGATGTTGCCTTCCAGCTTTCACTTGTTGACAAACCATACATCTTGACACAAAATCAGCAATCTCCCTCTTCATGTTGTCCCACCAAAAATGTTCCTTCAAATCTCTATACATTTTGGTGCTCCCAGGGTGTATAGAGAAATTGGAACTATGAGCATCATCCAGCAATTCCCTTTTTAGATCAGGTATATCGGGAATACAAAGTCTCTTCCCGAATTTCAAAATTCCATCTTCATACACAAAGTCTCTCAATCTCCCATCATTCACAGCTTTAATCTTCTTTTGGAATTCTTCATCATCGGTCTGAGAACTCTTAATCCTTTCTAGTAAAGATGGTTTGGCAACCATTTGAAAAAGCATTGATGTTTCACCTTCCCTGGTTATTCCCATGTCCATCTTTACTAGATCCAGGAAAATTGGATCTCTTTTAATTCTCATCATGTTCAAAACTCCATGTTCTTTTTTGCTCAAAGCATCTTCCACCTTGTTTGCTTTCCCCGGGTGGTAGTGTATTGTACAATCATAATCCTTGAGTAATTCAAGCCATCTCCTTTGCCTCATGTTGAGTTCTTTTTGTGAGAAAATATACTTCAAACTCTTGTGATCAGTATAAATCGCACATTTTTCACCATAGAGGTAGTGCCTCCATATCTTCAAAGCAAAGATCATAGCTGCTAACTTGAGATCATGAGTAGGATAGTTTTGTTCATGAATTTTCAACTTTCGTGATGCATAGGCAATAACTCAATCATTCTGCATAAGGACACAACCAAGTCCTTTCTTTGATGCATCACTATAAATAACGAACCCATAATTCCCCGATGGTAGAGTCAATATAGGAGCATTGACTAATCTTCTCTTCAGTTCTTCGAAACATTCTTCATACTGTTTTTTCCAAACAAATTTAACCCCTTTATGTGTGAGCTTCGTTAATGGGTTAGCCAATCGGGCAAAATTCTGGACGAAATGTCGATAATAACCTGCCAAACAAATAAAAATACGTACCTCAGTTATACTCGTAGGTGCTGGCCATTCTTGGATTTCCTTGGTCTTAGAAGGATCAACAGAGATTCCATCTTTAGAGACAATATGGCCAAGAAAAGAAATCTCATGAAGCCATAATTCACACTTGCTAAACTTCCCATATAATTAATGCCTCCTCAGAGTCTTCAAGATAATGCGCAAGTGATTTTCATGATCTTTGTAGGTTTCGAAGTATACCAAGATATCATCAATAAATACCACCACAAATTCATCGAGATACTCCTTGAAAACTCTATTCATCAGATCCATGAATACAGAGGGTGCATTAGTCAATCCAAACGGCATTACAGTAAACTCGTAATGCCTGTACCTGGTTTGAAATGCTGTCTTCGGAATGTCTTCCTTCATCACACACAACTGATGGTATCCAGATCGAAGGTCAATCTTTGAAAAGTATTGAGCTCCATGCAGTTGGTCAAATAAATCATCAATACGAGGTAGGGGATACTTGTTCTTTATCTTTATAGCATTGATCTCCCTGTAGTCGATACATAACCTCATAGATCCATCTTTCTTTTTAACAAAAAGAACAGGGGCTCCCCATGGAAAACACTAGGGCGAATAAATCCCTTATTACTCAATTCCTCTAGTTGTTTCTTTAGTTCAACTAATTCTACAGTGGCCATTATATAAGGGGTCTTCGATATAGGCCTTGATCCAGGAATTAAATCAATGGAAAACTCAACTTCTCATTCTAGAGGATGTCCAGGTAAATCTTCCGAAAATACATCTACAAATTCTTTCACAACAGGCACATCCTCTATTTGAACATTCCTTTCCTCACCGACAGTTATTTCATTCTCTTCCTCCCCAATAATTGAATTAAGTAGAGCTACTGGGGGTGGATCTAAATAAGAATTAGGTGGTGACGATTCTGATCTAAAGATAAGGTGTTCCTTATCATTATCATCAAGAATCATAACCTCTTTCTTCTTACAATAAATCTTAGCATCATAGTCTGAAATCCAGTCCATACGAGGATTATATCAAACTCAATCATAGGTATGACGATGAGATCAGAAGATAACGAACATTTATGTGCTCTAATGGGGACTGATTCATAAAACTTTGTTGCAATGATACTTCCCTTAGGAGTTTTAACTGACAAGTCCCTTATTAAATAAAATTGGAAATATCTAATTTTCTTAGCAAACTAGGAAGATATGAAACAATTCAATGATCCAGAATCAAATAATGCATTTTCTAAACTTGAGGAAACCATTAAATTACCTGCCACCATGTCTTTCGGAGCTTCTACCTCAGTAGTAGTGAAAGCATAAGCCTGGCCTTGATCCCTTGGCCTTTTCTGAGGTAAGTTCTCCTAACGCTTAGGACATTCATTTTCATAATGCCCCATCTCCCTGCAATTGTAGCACTGAACGTTGGTAGCTTCCTTCTTCCCCTTGCAATCATGAGCTTGGTGGCCTTTTTCACCACACTTGTAACAGACTCCCATTCCCTTAAAGCAAGTACCAGGATGTTTATTCCCGCATTTACCACAAGATGGATATTCAACCTTTCCCTTCTTCCCCTTATTTCCATTCCCAGATTGATCAGTAGGTCTCTTCTTCTCTTGTTTTGCTTTAAAGTCATAATACTTAGAGAATTCCTTTTCGGTCTTGATAGCACATGAGACAATGTCTTCGTACGATGAAAAGGATTGTGAGACTAATTCTCGATGAAGAAATGGTTTTAACCCATCAAAGAAATGATCAATCTTACTTCTTGGGTTACGTATATACTCTCCAGCATACCTTGCTAACTTTGTAAAGTTAGCCTCATACTTTGTGACATTCTCATCCTCCTTTTGTCTCAGACTCAGAAATTGCCTTTCCATATCTGCTCGATGGTCGCGAGGAAAGTATTTTTCTAAAAACAGATCTTTGAACTCCCTCCATTCTATATTTGATACTTCATCATCTTCCTTCATGTTTTGAATCAATGACCACCATTGATCAGCATCTCCAGTGAGATGATAAACTACCATGATAACTTTTTCCCTTTCACTGCTCCCCAAAGCCTGAAATATTTTCTCTAGGGAATTTATCCATTGCTCAGATACTAAGGGATTTGTACTCCCATTGAACGTTGGTGGTTGTTGCCTCATGAATCGATCTAACATTGATCCTCCACGCTGTGGATCAGGGTTCTCCATACGGGTAAGTTTATTATTCATAACCTGAGTAAGTTTTCCCAGTATGGTGATTAGCTGATCGGCACTAGTTGCATCACCAGCCCCACTATAATTATCTTGAGTAGGAGGGAAATCCCTACATGGAGTGTGTGCATTGATACAGTTTCCATTTTTTCCACTAGGTGCCATTTCTAAATAATTGAATAAACTAGATCAGTTTATGAATCAAAATACATAATCCCATACTTATAAAACACTTAACATAAATTGAACTATTTATGGATATAATCCATAATCATAAAAATGTTTTCTTTGAGAAGTATATACTCATAAACCCTTCATAATGATTTTTAAAGAAAATGAGAGTTATCCTAAGCATATCCCCCAGGAGTGTCGTAACCAAGAGTGCAGCAAGGCCCATTGTCGTGCACCAGTTCCCGTTCGTGTCTAGCTCAAAGCGGTGTTTTCGGGTTTTACCCCTAGGTACATCTGTGCCAGAGCCGCCTCTACCTACTCGTATCCAAACAGGGATGTATTTCTCAAAAAACTCACAAAATCTCTACAATACCAAAATTATATGAAGTTCTTCTATACTGATCCTCAAAGTTCATCTTAGGTCTACGTGCTCTAATCAGATTTTATCTAAATCTAGCTTCCAAGGTTTGTACTAAACTTCCTCTGATACCAACTGTAACTCCCCGACCCTAGTTACCCAGAGTCGGTGCATTATTACATAACATTGGCATGATCACAAGAAAGATCAAATCTCGAAAGACCGATTGGTTTAGTAGCCTTGGAAACACTAGATATATTTATAAGTTTTACATTACATCATAAAATGAAAAACTAATACAACAACATAATGTCTCCACAGTCCACACTATTATCCCCTCATAATATCCTTGCAGGTCATTCATAACTTACTTCTTCACATCCTGGGAAAAATAAAACATAGAAAAGTGGTGTGCTCAAATGCCCAGTAAGGATAACAATATAGAGGAACATTCAAAATAAGCATAAACATTTAAGGCAATGCATTACTAAAACAAAAGCCTTTTAAACATGAACTTCAACATAGTATGGAAAAAGTAAAATGAAATAATGCCATTTACTTGTTCACATGGATATTCTACTAATCGAATAATCACATGAAATATCAATAACCACTTTCATAATGTTGGAATGCATAATGCCATACTATCATAACCACATAGCCAAGGCCTCGTGCCAAGACTACAAATAAGATTTTGTCAAGGCCTTGTACCAAGACACTAGTTTGTCTCATGAGACCTACCGATGCATTGATGAGCTATAGCGGGCTCTACCCATCACATATTAAGTCCAATGCATTCCCATATGAAAAGGTTTAAACATAACATAAACATTCGTATTAAAACTAGCATACGAAATGTCAATAATTTCACCATAAAATATGAATGGTATAAAAATAGCACATCCACAATCAAACATATCACAAAACCTTCAATACAATATAGAAGTTTTGTATCATAATAAATCAACTTCAAATAAGCGTAAAATCCATTAAAGGATGTTGACATAGATGAAATCAAAACACTTTTTAGAGAAACATTTCTTTCTATTTTTGAAATCATTTAAGAGCCATATAAAATAAAACATTTTCTTGAAAATATTCATATAATCTTGTAAGTAAAGATTTGAAGATTTTATAACGGCGGAAAATAACCGCACCCGCCGTATAAGTTAAAAAAACATTCTTACCTTAATTCTGTCGAAAAGGTTAAAAAGGACCTTGTTTTGAAAACGACGGAAAGATTCCTCTTATAAAAAGTCAAACAAGGGTATAAATGACTTTAAACCATATTCTTGTAAATAATAAAAAAAATTGAAATACATTTTGAAGAAACATGGATGTGGATGATAAAGAGATCCCAGTAGATTATTACGTATAAACAACCTCAGATAATGAAGTGATTGTGAAATAACCCTTACCAATTTGGTAACTTATGAAACATACAACCCATGAAAGAGGTATCATACAATGAATATGTAAATACACATAAATTAGAGTGTATTACACAAAGAATATAATTATGGGCAGTATATACACCACACAAAAGGTGATGGTGGTAATATGGCATGAATCTCACGGAAATAAGGAGTGAGATGAAAACACCTTACCTTGTACTTTTCCTTGGTTGGGGTAGGCTAAACTCCTGTATAATGGTTAAATAATTGTTATTAAATTATAAAATAATCATATACATTAATATTATATAATATATGATGTTTTAATATTTATTTGATAATAATATCTTAGTATTATCGTTGTTTCTGGTGTTAACTTACTTGTTTTATTTTATATGTTTTGTTACGTAAGACATATTTGTAAAGGATAGGTTGTATATTATTCATATCCAGAATGATATCAAGTCCTTAAACATCATTTTTTAAATCATCAAATGATAATTATACTTGAATGGATACGATGGAGAATGAATCTCATCGCGTTCGTGGAGACGGTAGTCCGTACGTACGCACGAGCGACAATATCATTCTTTTGATATTAAAATAATATATAAATGGATGGTATATCATATATACAGAATCATTAACATGTTATATTTATTATTTACATGAGTTACACATCATTATTATACCCATCCAAATAATATTATATTGAATAACAATTACACCACGACGTGGAGACGGTAAGCCGTACGTACGCACGTATGGTGACATGTTATTCAAAGGGTGGATAGAATACTGAATATGGTTGTACCATATTTATAATAACATCACATTATATATAAGATACTGGAGTTATTATTTTATAATGGTAACAACAAAGGAAGAAGAAGTGGAAGAAGAAAGGAACTTGGAAAAGGGTGGTGAAATCATTACCTCTTCTTCGGTTTCTTCCTTTTGATTTGATCAAAAGGGCTCCTTAGGTTGGCTTTCTGATCAAACTAAGGCCCCTAGGTTGTAGTGAGGGTAGTTGGGAGAGTATGTGGGCAGAGTTTGGATGAACCAAAAGGCTTTGAAGGTCTGAAGAAATGAGAAGGAGGAGTGCCCTTTTATAAGAGGGGTGAGGGGCACCTTTGGAAAAGCTAGAGATATTAGTTTATAATAAATTCATATTCGGTTTCCAATGGCTCAAAAGTTTATTATTAAAAGGTTAAGGTGTGGATGGGTCGAAAAAAACTCAAAAAATAGAATTTAGACAGGTTTGGGTACTTATATTAACCTTATCTTTAAGTATTAACTCTAAGTTAATTAGTTTCACTTTTACAATGTCTCTTTGTATTTTTATATAATATGGTTACTAAACATACTATATACATCCAAGCGACCCACAAGCGGTCCATTAATGATGAAAATATAATGATATAAGTCTCTTGGCCGATCCTTAGATTTTTAGGAATTTAATATCAATTAATAATATAATATTTGTTTTAAGAACTCTTTTATGTCAATTTTGACAATATTCAATAGTTGATTTTTGTGAAACTCATAACAGATTGATTACTTCAAAAAAAGTCGATTAAATCAATACTAATATATAATATTATCCTATAAAATAAGTTTAATTCATTAAAAGTGTCATATTATATTTATTTTGGTATTTATAATATCAATTATTTTAATTTTTCACTATTATAGTAATTACTACATCATCATTGTGTCATAAATAAATTAAATTATTTAATTTCTAGAAATTATAAATAAAATATAATTATTTATTATATCTTTTTATCTTTCTAATGAATATTTATAATCTAAAATCAAACATATATAACCCTATGTAATAATTGTTGTTCTAAAAGATATATGCTTGTGTCATTTTTGTATTCATTTTAACTTAATTAAAAAAAAGTGTCCCTATCACCTACAAGTGGCACCATGGGGTCCCAAAATAGACCCAAAGATGCATATGGTCGAACATGTATCAACCAATAAGTCTAGGACACGTTTTAGGGTAATTTAGTATTATTATAATATTAATTTTTAACCCTTATTTACCGGATTTACCCTTAACCATGGTAAATAAAATATTTACCGCAGTAATTATTCAAAATGTATAAAAATAAAAGTTACCTATTTACACAATTTGGACATCCTGATTCCAAATATGGAATCCATTTTTCTAAATTCAAAACACAGAAGTGGCAGAAATTAATTTAAAATTAATTCCCTCTATCAAAACAAAAAGCGTGTTTTTAAGTGATAATAACTATCAAAAGATTGACACTTGTTTATGATCGGTTTAATTGTAAAATTATGTCCAATGACCAACATTATATTAAATGGTAAAAATATATTCTAAATATACTTTAAAACCACTCAAATTCATAATTTATCACTATTAATTATTTTGATTAAAAAAGTTGTTTTTAATTAAAATTTAGTAATTTTCACTATTCATCAAAATATGAAAGTTATCCGAAAAGTACCAAAATTTCACCTTAGGCTAAATTCGATATTCCGAATCCAAAAATTAAGTCCATTTTGAAATATAAAATATATATAATTTCAAAAAGTAGGTAATACTATTCATAACGGCTAGTTTGATTGGTTATGGTGTGTTAGAACTCGGTGTTGCGTACAACACACGCTATCACATTATTCAAAGAGAAGCGTACCGTAGAAGCTTGAGGTGTTACATAAAATTTTCATGATTAGGTGTTCCATAAAAATAAAATCAATCATGAGGAATAAACATAATAATTATCCATGGAAAGAAAATGGGTTACATAATCTTGCCTCATATCAATATCAAAAGTGATTTCTTAAATATGACATTGGAGAAATAATCATAAGGTATGTATTAACCCATAAAATAAAGGGATAATAATGAAAGTATATATTTGAGAGACATATATACAAAATTTATTAACATCCCATAACATTAAATAGAGAGAAATATAGATAGAAATTTATTTAGAGAGAGAATGATCATAACCTAAAGAAAAAGGGTGGTTTAGAGAGATCCCTTACCACGAGTCTGACCCATCATATGCATTTCTTTATCTTCCAGAATAATAAAATTGTATTAATTATTTAAATTATTAATATAAATTTTAAAATTTATTATTTATTATATTTTATTTAATATCATGTCATATTAAATTACTTAATCAATTAATTCTATGTCTGACATTTTGACAATATTCAACTCATGTGTCTAAAATGACTTCAGTAAGTTGAATATGGTCAATGAGGTCATTATTTAATCATATACATCATAATAATCATGAAATATTTTTCTTATTTATAAATAAATTATAATTTTAAAACCAACCATGAAATATAGTTATGAGAAATGAACTATGTTATAATCATGGGGATGATAGTTCATACTTAAGAAAAACTAACATTTCAATTTTTCAAAAACAATTATAGAAATAAGTTAAGTGTTATTTTATATTTAATTTATTAGTATTATATAATAAATATAATATTATTAATTTAAATAAACATATTTATACCATCCATTTTATTCGGTAAAGAAAAACTAATCCCATCGCTTTGTGGAGGTGATAATCCACATGTATGCACAGACAACGTTATCATTTTTTCAATGAATGGAATGGTAAGAAAATATATGATATATTAAGTTTAAATAATGATAAAAATGTAATTAATATAATATATATATATATATATATTAAATACATCATTTTATCCATTTGTGAGAGGCAGTGATGGAAAATGAATTATAACTATTTGTGAGGCAGTAGTCCACTATACACACATACAATGGTTTTGTTTTCCATTTGATGGAATAGAAGATGGATATAAGTTATTAAATTAACATAATAATAATCATGGTGTATGTAATATAATTTTTTTATTCTTTAATAATGTTTGAATAATATTTTAGAGGTGTAAAAATAAATAAAATGAAAATGCATAGTTAATAATTATACCTCTTTAACAGACAACCTCTTTAGGTTTATACCTAAAGACTTAATTGGATGATTTTATGATTAAACCAGGGACTATAGGTAATGGTTAGGTAATTAATGAATTGGTTTAGGTTTTTATTTACCAAATAAAAATGATGTTTTAGTGTGGATAAAAGAGGATAGGGGGTGCCCTTTTATAAGTCGAGGATATGACACAGTCATAATTTTTGAATAAAATAGAATATATAAATATCTTATTCACAAAAAATGGTTCCAAAATTTGACATTGAAGAATATTATATGATATATGGTATAAATATAACCATAAAATAAAAATTATACAAGCTTTTATAACATTTTAACTATTATCTCTTTAGTATAACCCCTAGTAAACTTGTTTTAACATTAATCATGGTAATAGATTTTTACTATTTTTACTATTCATTGTGAATAAAAATTAAGTTTAAATATTATATAGTATTAAATATTATAATTAGAAACATTTTATCCATTTTATCTAATTAAATTAACATAAGTTTCATAATTTAATTTAAAATTAAACTCACAAAACGCAAAAAAAAAATGGTTTTTTAGAAAAATGCATTTTTAAACCCAAAACTTTACTTATAAAAAAATCAGATATAAAGATGATTAATTTAATTAATTAGATTATATATAAATAAATAATACTTATTTTAATATTAAATATAATCCAAATTATGATGGTACATTTAAATTACTTTGTTTAATGAAAATAAATGGCAGTTTTACAAAATCGATATTTTCCACTATTCACTAAAAAATAAATCTTTTCAGAAAAATTACAAAATTTCACCCAAACATAATTTTGATATGATGATTTAAAAATTGATATCCTATTTATAAAAATCAATATCTAAAATCTCAATAAATTAATTATATTATTTTCTCTCAAAAATAAAAAAAAAACATTTTCAAAGAAAACGTATTTTGAAGCATAAAATGCTTTTACTAAAAATTGAGATATTATTTACTGGGAACTTATCAATAAATTTATATTGTGTATGACCTTTACATATATTTTATAATGTTTTTAATCCTATTTATTCCCACCAATTTAATGTCTAGGTTATATTTTTAATATTTAAATAATAATATTTCATGGTTTATTTTGGCTCAGTGTTGTGTGTCATATATGTTATTAAACATAGTGTTATTATTAAAATATCAAGATGTTACATTATTCCTCCATTAATAAATTTCAACCCTGAAATTTATTATTATAAAAAAGTTGAAAATGGGGTACGTTACTTTTTCTTCATGGCTTCCTCCAGTACCCAGGTTTCCTCTTCGTATTTATGGTTCCGCCATAAGTTGTATGGTTGCATATAAATTTATCTCTACAATATAATATCTTCACCAAATTATCCTAATAAGAGATATCATTTTATTGATGTACCTCCTTTTAATTTAGTACATGTGATGGATTTTTTATGTACTTCTTAAATATGGATACATTGAATATGTCATGTACTTGAGAAAGGGTTGGTGGGAGTGCTAGTCAATAAGACATGGATCTGATAAGATCAAGAAACTTAAAGGGGATTGTATACATAGAGATTATATTTCCCTTATTCAAAAATCTATTGACTCTCTTCCATTGATATATTTTGGGAAACACTTTAAACCAAACCTCAAAGTATATTTTTTGTTAATGATTATCAACATAGCTCTTATATCAACAATGATAAACCTGAATATGGTGTTGAATGGTCTTGTCCTTTTCTACTATTCCCTAAACCATTTCGGGTCTCAAAAAAATTCACTAAAATGAATGTCTTCTACATCTCGTCCCATAAAGGGATTCATAATGAGTCATTTGGATGCTTGAGTGAAATCTATTATTGTATGAGAACTCAACTAGAAGAATAAGTTGATAATATCATCCTTTGAAGTCTATAGATCATTATCTCAACATGTATTTCAGTGTTTGAATAATAAACTTATATTGGAAATTAGTTTGGGTGTTAGAATCCATATTAAAGTTTAACTCAGTATTTATAGAATGTTGGAGACTCTTCTAGAACTTAGAGGTAAATCATGGATCTCGGTCAGATACAATCAATAGTGGTGTTCTATACGGACTCACCTCCTCTCAGATGTATATCCTTGAAATTTTATCAGGTGATAAGTTTTATCAAATTGTAATGAAGTCATAATTCTTTCTATGACAACCCACCAAATCCCAAATGGAATTATTTCTTCTTGATGTATTTGGAAGACCAGTCACAAATTGTATGGTGATGGTTTCCCATTTCCTTGTAGGTATGGGTAATGGTTGCATCACCCCCTTAGACTTTTTCCTTTAATCCTTCACTTACTAACATATCAAACAATTTTATGTATATTTTTTGATCTCATCCATTATATTGTCCTATGAATAGTTCCCTTGGATATCATGATACATCTTCATGCTCCCTAAGTGGATAGAGAAGGTCGAGCTATGTGAATCATTCAATAGATCCTTCTTTTTATTTGGATTTGGTGGAACACATAGTCATAACCCAAGTCTTACAACTCATTATTCATTAATTTTGAACTATAAGTATTTTTATTTTCTTATAGCGTACACCATCTGATGAATTTCAACATCATCTATATGAGCATCTTTTATCTTCAACAGAAGGGATAGTTGAGCAATCATTTGATAAAGGAATGATGATGTTTCTTCCTTCATGATTCCCATGTCCATATTTTTCAAGTCTAAAAATATTAGATCCTTCTCAATTCTAATAATTAATAAGGTTACCAGATCTTTTTTACTTAGATCATCTTCTAATTTTTCTGTTTTATCAGGATAGTAATAGCTTGAGTAGGCACATTCCATGATAATCTCTAATCATCTTCCTTGGTGTATATTAATATTCTTATCTGTGAATATATATTTGAGGATATTATAATCTCTATATATTTTACACTTCTCCCCATAGAGATAATATTATCATATATTCAATGCAAATATAACTATATCCAACTCCAGATCATGTGTTGGATAGTTGTTCTCATGAACTTTCAACTGTTTGGAGGCATAAGTTATCCCTTTTTCATTTCTCATTAGTACATAACCCAAACCCTTATTTGAAGCATCACTATATACCATGAAATGTTACCCACTTGAGGGAAACCTAGGGGAAATTTAGTGGTAAACATATTTTTTAACTCCTTAAATCTCTCTTCACATTAATCGGTCCGTCCATAAAACTTTATCCTCTTCCAGGTTAGATTGGTTATTGGGTTTGACAATCATGAGAAGTCTATCACAAATCATTGGTAATATCTAGCTAGTCCAAGGAAACTATGTATCTATGGGCTAATCCTCAATTTCCTTTGTCTTAAAAGGGTCCACAGATATCCCTTGGTAGGTGATAACATTCCCTAATAATGATACTTCCTTCATCCAAAACACACATCTACTATACTTGGTATATATATTCTTCTTTCAAAAATACTTTATCATGGTATTCAAATACTCCACATGCTCTAACTTACTTTTGGAGTATATCATAATATCATCTATATAGACTATCAATTTTTTAGGTAATATCTAAAGACTCTATTCATTAAGTACATAAATATTGTTAGAGCATTAGTGAGTTTGAAAAGCATCACTATAAACTCATAGTATCCATACCTTGTTCAAAAAATGGTTTTGGGAATATCTTAATTATTCAACCTTAATTGGTGATATCTAAATTTAAGGTTTTTCATATAGAAATACTAGGCCCCAGGTAGTTGATCGAACAAGTCATATATTTGTGGAAGGGGGTACATTTTCTTTATCATGATTTTTTTGAGTTCATGATAATTTATACATAGTCATATTGGACCATCCTTATTTTTGAAAAATAGGACCATCGTACATTATGGTGAATCACTCAAGTGTGTAAAAACCTTTTATAGAATCTCTTATAACTTATTTTTCAGTTACTCTAACTCAATGGTGTCTATTCTGTAACGAGTCTTTGATATGGTAAGAGATTCGGGTATAAGTTTGGTTGAGAACTCAACCACTTAGTAAAAAGGAATGTCAGGAAACTCTTTTGGGAATGCATTAGTAAAATCCCTCACAATGGGAATGTTTTTAAGCTTGATTATGTCTTTTTTCTCAATCATTCGAGCTAGATATGCTTGATCGTAAGGAAATAATACCCACCCTTGAGAAGAATATTCTAAGGGAGATTCATCCGCCTCCTTATACTTGTACAGAATCAGAGGATGACTTGGGATATGAAGAGATATCTCCCTCTCCCAAAAATTTATGTTGGATTTATATAAGGATACCCAATCCATTCCCAACATAGTGTCAAGCTCCATGAAAATAAGTGAGATGAGATTTGTTGGAAGACTCAGTCCACAAAAATTTACTAAGGATGAGTTATATACTTTGGATGAAATAATTTATCCATTTTATATTCTCATAGATAGCTCAACCCCCATGTTTTGAGGTGGTGTTGGAATAGTTTTTTGAACTTTTTAAATATAGAAGAATAAATAGAACCAAAATAAAAAATTTGGTTCACTATTCTTGAATGGATAACTATAATACCTATCAATGTGTTATTATTGGGATCCACATCATCAGTAGTGATAGAATATCCCCTTCCTTGTTCTCTAGGTGTTAATGGTTGTTGTCGTTGATTTTATCTATAAAAACATGGGTTAGGTCATTAGCATGAATAATACTCATGTTCCTTGTAGTTTAAACACTATACTATCAGCTTAGTGTTTTTCTGAACCTTATTTTCTTCCATCATATTCATGGGTTTCTTCATATCTCCTCATCATTGATTAGATCTATACCCCTATTTTCCACACTTGAATAATCTCTTGATTCCCTTCAGATAGTTTTGAGATACTTATTCCCACATTTTTTCACACATTGGATATCATTTTTTCATTTCTCCATGAGATTTATCTTTTGATCCTCCTAAATAAAACTCTATTTTTTTATTTTAATCTCCAGTCCCATGAAACTGCTGTGATCCATAGATATCCATCACAATTTTGAGGGCACAATGGACAATATCTTCATATATATCAAAGTCCTTAATCACTAAATCTTTTCATTGAATCAACTTTAACCCGTTAAAGAAAAGTTCCACCTTACTTTTGAGGTTGATATTAATGTTGGAGGAATACTTGTGAAAGCCTTGTAAACATTTCCCCATACTTTCTGATATACTTGTCTTCCTTTTTCATCAGTATTAGGAAGTCCCTGTCCATATTAAGATGGTGATTCATAGTAAAATATGTATTAAAAAATATTTCTTTAATTCTTCTTATTCTTTGGAGTCAATATCCTCTTTGGATTTTGTGTTCTTGATTAGTATTCACCATTGATTTCCTTAGCCTCCATGTGATAAATGACCAACACACCTTTATCTTTTTATAAACATTAGAGGATAGAGAATATATTCTCAATGAAGTTAATACATTTTTCTACGATGAGGGTATCATAAGAGCCACTAAAGGTAGGATACTTTTCTCATATAAAATAATTGACTATAACTTTCTCTTTCATTAGAGAATGAGGTCATTCTATATGATTCAATTTATTATTCATAACTTGAGCCAGTTGAGCTAGTATTTCCATGAAGTTTTTAGCTCTCACTAGCATAAGGTTAGGAACATCATTGGTTCCTTCATCACATTTCCTATTAAATTTGTAATTGGAATATTTTATCCTATTTATATCTATTAAATAAAAATAAAAAACAATATGAGAATACATTAACTAATAAACATAAAAAATGGAAATATATAAACGTATGAGAAATAACTTATAAATGAAAAGTGTATCCTATTTTATGAGTCTCTAGGTTTCAATATTGGTTATTTGAGGTAATATTTCCTATTAGGTTTTCAAACAAAAAAAATCAAGTCCTTCATAATGGTTTGTTAAGAAATTGTGAATTTCAAAAGAATATATTCTAGGAGTGTCAAATTAGGTTTGTAGTGAGTCTACTTTTCCATACACCAGATAATGATCTTGTCAATTCCCAATGCACCCTTTTTGGGGTTATTACCCATACGAACAAATTTTCTAGATCTATATTAACTTGTAGTATATAGACATTAATGTAGTTTGTTAGAATCCACTCGCTCTATAATTCAACAAAATTCTAGGATATTTTACTATTATTATACTTATACCTAGGGTTCTCACTAAATTATTCTAGTCCTAATCCCAAAAATAACTATACCTTAGCCCTGATACTTATGACACACTTATTGTCACTTTTATGTAGGGTTGTTTGAAGGGTGGTTTATCCCATAGATTTAGAGGTATTTTGGGATGAAAAGGGTGAATTTTGGGGACTTTCTCCAGGTCGCACGATTGACACACTGTTAAACTAAATGTGAAAACTAAGTGTGCATCCCCTTACAATGTCTTTTTCCAAGTCACATGGTTTTTTCATGTTAAAAATAACTATTAATCCTAAGTTTTTAGCTTGTGAAACACTTAATAATAGTGATCTGTATACTTTTTACATGGTTTTTTTAACCGTGTGGGTAAACTATTCACCCTATTAGAAAATGGGTATTTTTTCTTCTTTAATTATTTTTAAATGGTGATTTAACCCCAATCCACACCCACTCAAACCATCCAATAAAAATACCTCCTAGGGGGTTTATTCCTCTTCAAATATCATCCAAGGTGATTTTGAAGTGGTTTCTTATTGAATCTTCACCCAGTTCAAGAGGAAATAAATCATCTCTTCTCTATATTTGGTTTTTTCTCCTTTTCACAAATAACTATAACACTATTGGACATTATTGTCTGCTTTTCATGCCTAGGGTTATTCTAAAATTTGGTATTTTAGTTTGCAATAGTTATAATATTTAATTGAATTCTCTTTCCGGTAGATTTTTCCAAACGTGATAAGTTTTCACCCTTTGAATTTGGTGTTTCTAGATTATTTGATTTTATTAATAGGTTCCATGAATTATTGATTATTTAAATGTGTTTAGATTTAATTTAATGACATATATGATATCTATTTTGAATTTTAAAAGGTTTTTTATGATTTATTGGTTCTTTTCCTTTATAAAAAATGGGTGAATTGTCTTGTGTAATGAAATTTGGTTTGAAATTTATGTTTTATGAATTATTTATATTTGATAAAATTTTATATATGGTTTTCATCCTGAAATTAACTTTTTATTTTGTATTTAGACTGAAAGGAGTTTTTTATTGGGTTTTACTTTTGTGTTTTAAATGGGGTTTCATGTTTTAAAGAGTGGTTTGGTTTTATAAAGAAAAATGAATTTTCCCTTGATATTACTTAGTTGTGTTTATAAAAACTTTTGATTTCTTTTGGAATTTTGATTAAATTACAAATAATTTTATGAAATAGATTTTAAAATATATATAATATAAATGAAGGCTCATTTGGCACTTGGGCAGTGACGTTGTTTATGCCCTTATCGAGCCCCCTTGCTTGTTGTTAATGTTTATGTTATCCATTTAATGGATTATCATGTTGTGATTCATTATGTGGTCATGGGTTGGGTATATTTTTAAGTGATGTGTGAGGTGGTAAGGATTTTATTATGGTTTTATCCCTTAGGGATCCATTATTTTCATGTGATAACATTTTTTTCTCATGGCTCACCTTTATTATTATTCCATGGTAAAACTAAGGATTCTAAGTGGGAATTAGTGTGTCATTGTTTGGATATTTTAGGTTTAGTACTATATAGTCCTCCTATTAGTACATGAAACTTAACTAGTGGGATTTTCACTAGGGACACAACATAGATTGATCTGGTGGACCAATGTGTGTCTGTTAACCTTCTGAAAGTAGTTCCACCCTTACATGTCTTGTGTTTCCTTGTTAGTCCTTGTAGTGTTTTCTTGTGCTATATATCATATATTATTCTTTTATAAATTTATTTGAATGTATGGTGTTTATTTCTTGTATAGACTTGTTTTATATTTTGATCATATTTTATTTAGTCATGATGTTTGCTAGTTTTATTCCATCCATATGTTGGCATTACTTGTTACCTTTCCATTTGTATTTATTTATATTTTCCCTTGTTTCATGTTTTCCCTTTGTATTGGTTGTGTAAAGGATTTAAAAATAAAAGGGTGAAATGGTTTTTCCAGTTACATATTTGATTGGAAATGCTTTTTAAATATTTAAACCATGTGTGGGATTATTTTCAAGATTGTGGTGTTTTAAAGAGAAATGGTTGGCACCTTGAAATGGATTGGTGTTTGGTAAAACCATTTTAAGGATTATTTTATAAAACCGGTGCTTTGATAAATTTTATGTCCCATTCTATGTTTATTCCTATATTAGGTAAAGGAAATAGAAAACCTATTTTTGTCTATTATTTCCAAACTATTGATCTTGGTTTCTTTTATAAAAGGAATGAATTAGAATCATGGTGGTATCCTACTGAATTTGTCTCACACTCCACATACTTACATTGGTTGGTATGTGGTCTTCATGTCTTATTAATTTATCATTATCTTGTCTTTTAACAACTCTCCAATGGGAAATGGGTGTTGTATAGGTGATGGTGGTAACCAGAGAGTCACATGGATTTGGTGATCAGACCTTTCGTTTCATGCACCTTGTCGGTTCAATATTTCTATTGGCTTCTTCATTCTTTATTTTGTTTTATATTTCATTTGATTTTGGTAATTATGATTGGTTTTTTATTTAGATAATATGTATCTTTGAATATATCTTTCATTTTTATTATTATTCTATGTTTCAATGTTTGATTTGGTTCCTTGAGGTTGAAACCATCCCCATTAGTTATGTATGATACCCTTGATTCTTTTTTCTACCTAGGGGTTCAGGTATACTCCTTTAGTATATATCAGGAAGACTTAATAATCTGATGGATGTATTCCTAGTTTGGTTCTTTAGAAAATGTTATCAAAGTACTAGGTTGCTTTAAGAAGGGATTAAGTTCTTGATACCCACCCCCTCGGTTAGTTGGGAAGTGTCTTGGTTATCTGAATACTAGAATTGTCATTGGGTTCAGGTGTAGTGTGCAGACAAGGGCCAAACCAGATCTTTGATGCACTGAACCATGAGTCTTTATGGGTGTATCAGGCTTGAGTCTTGATCATGAGTTCATATTTGGGTTTTTTATGTATTTTTCATATGTTTACATGATTCTTTTTTCCCTGTTGAGTATACCAGTGACTTTGGTGGTTTGATTGAGTTTAGAATAAGAAAATAGTGAATAAAACAATGTCTAATAGTTATAATGCATGTTCTGATAAATCGTCTTGTCCCATAAAACATAGTTCTGCAACCATGATAGTGCCTATTTTATGGTTGGTACACTTTTTACTAGCCTATGTGGAAAAACCATGCACAATGAATTTCCCTTCCAGAATTGTTGTTTTCTTTCCCTCTCTTCCTGGATTCACACCAATGGAGTATAGAATTGGCATAGTATCCTATAATGGAATTTTAATTGGAATATTTATGAAAAGTGGTGTGGTTTAATGTTGTTTTATTTGAGATGTATATTGGTATTTTTGGTTTTTTTTTCTTTTGGGAATTGTTTTGAAAGTGGAAAATAGGTTTTCAAAATGAAAAATCTGTTTTGTTTTTTAAAAATATATTTTATGGAAGTTTTAAATCCAAGTGTGTTTTGTTTTGAATAAAGGATAAGGAAAAAAATTGTGTTTAAAATAATTTTATTTAAAAAAATAGAATTTTTTGAAACATTTTAATTCTTAAAGTGGATGTTTTATGAATGGTTTTATGAAACTGTTTTCCTTGAGATGGTTTATTTTAAAGAATTATTTTGATTTTCTTTTTTTAAATAAGTGTTATCTTTCCATTTTATTAAAAGTAATGAGATTCTTTTCAAATATAAGTGTTTTTACCATTGGTATAAATGAATTTTGAGACTTGTGGGTCTTGGTAATGAGTTGAAGTTTTTGAGAAAAAAGTGATGGGAAAATGGTTGAGCTTTCAAATGATATTTTCAAAGTGGTTTGAAACTTTTATTCATAGGATTTTTTTAAGTCGTGTTTTATTTGACTCCCTTGGTTATGGGACCACTTTCATTTTTTTAGGGGAATGGGTGTTTGGTATTATTTCTGGTGTTGTTTTCTAAGTTCCTACCAAAAAAAGTATTGATGTAAGAGAGAGTGTTATTCCTAGGGGTTCTATTTTGGTGGTTGTGTTCCTAGGTTTTATACATCCTCTATCCTAGATTTCATTCCTTGAGTGCTCAGAAGTTATTAAATTCCCTAGTATTAAGGTTTAACCCTTGTGTGTTGGGTGGTTTGGGTTTTCAAAATATGTTCAAGGTTAATTTGTTATCCTTGAAAGATGGTTTCTGCTAGGTATTTTAAGTAATACTTTGAATGAAAAGTAATGTTAAATTTAAAAGGCTGATTTATAATTTGATATTGAATTTTAAATGGATTTTTACCTCATTTAGGCCATGGAATGAAATGGAAAGTGCATTTTTAAACTTTTAATGGTTTTTCTTGGGTGATTTAACAGTTTGATATTTTAAAAAACGTTGACAATGATTGGGCCATGTTGTGAAATTTTAAAATGGGTGTTTTGAGCTCCTTGAAGATTTTAAAGGAAAATGATTGGGTTTTTAAAAAATTTCTTCTTTAGGTTTCTGAACACTCATTTAGAATATATTTTCCAAAATGTATTTCAAGAGCATGGTTTTGAAACGATGGTTTTATGGGGGACTTTAAACATTGAAAAGTGGAACTTTTGGTGTTTTACTAAATTGAGTGGGTGATTAGTGTTTTAATTCAATTGAAAATTGGATTATAGAAATGGTTTTTAAAATGGTTTTATAAAAGAAATGTGTTTTTCTTTAACTTATTTTTAGTAAAACATTTTTGAAAGAGACTAAAATGAGTTTTTCTTGATTATGTGGTTTTTAGTAAAAAAAACCACTTTTGGTGTTTCAAAGAAGGGTTTTAAGACCTATAAAGGTTATTTTTAAGTGGTTTTTATTTAAACCATTTGGGAACATTTTTTGAAATGCTTTTGTGTGTTTTGGATTTTGGATCTCTAGTGGTTTGTTTGTTTATCTTATTGCTTGTGTGATGTCATGGGTTTTGAGCTTTGATTTGTCTTTTTTTGAATCCTCTGGTGATTTATTATGACATGTCTTATTTAAATGATAGTTTTTTTATGTGGGCATAAGATAATTTTGGTTTGGTACATTGTTAATTAGAGAATATGTTTTCTTTGGGGCTTTGAGAACTCAATTGTGTTAGTTTTATGTGGATCTTTATGGGATAGTGTTCTATTTTGAGGTCCTCATTTACCCCTATAGTACTGTGACTTGGGTCAAGGGCCCATTAAATCTCTTATTGTGGTATTCGTTGATATATTTCCTTTTTTGAGTTGATTATTAATCTTTTTAATGGCTCATCCATGTGGGTATTGAGCTATTTGGGTTGGTTTTTGATTGAGTAAGAGAGAATTTTTTTATGTTTTCTTTAGAGCATTTTGGAGATGTTCCCCATAGTTTAGGTTTTTATTTGAGGTATTATATTTTGTTACACCATTTGTGAGATTTATAAATTTTGGGGAAACTCATGCCATGTCTCCATATTTTTTTTCAGGTTTCAGTGAATGTGGTTGTGTTTTTCTTAGATACATTTGGTAGCCTTGCAGGTTTAGGGGTTTGGTTTTGAGGAATCTTAGTTACTAAGTGTTTCTTACTAGGGACCTTTCTATTTTTTCATCATCCAACTCATTTTTTTTCATGGAGTGTGGGTTGTGGCTAGTTTTTGTTACTTCTATTTTGACTTAAGACTTTTTGGGGTCCAAAAGTGGCATGGTAGAAAGTTTTTGACACCCCTAGTGTAACTTTTATGTGGGGTTATTTGATGGGTGGTTTATAACCTTGAGATATATGTATTTTGGGATTTAAATGGGTGAATTTAGGGTACTTTATCATGGTATCATGGTTGGAGTATGGTTAAACAAACTATTCTGACTAAGCATGTAGCCCCTTATAGTGGATTTTTCTAGGTCGCACAGTGGGAATATGGTTAAACTAACCATGCAGCCAAAGTGTGCTGCCCATATAGATCTTAATAGTGGTGATATTAATGTTTTGATCATGTTTTGATTAACCATGTGGGTAAACCATATATCCCACTCGAATAAAGTTATTTTATTAACTTTTATTCTTTTTAACTGGTGTTTCCACCCCAGTCCACCCCCACTCAAACTAGCTATCCCAAATGCCTCCCAAGGGTCTTTTGTTCATCTATAACCCTACTAAAAAGTGATTTTAAAGTGTTTACTTGGGGAATATTTATCCTTTTAATGAGGTAAGAGATCCTCTAGTCTCTTTATTTGGTATTATATCTTTTTATACAATCATTTTAACCCTAGTTTCTATTCTTGTTCAATTTTCATGCCTAGGGTTTTTCTAAAATTGGGTATTTTAGTTTATAATTGTTTTGCACCATAGTAGGAGTCTCTTTCCATATTATTTCAGTGAATGTGACAAGGTTAAACCCCTTAAGGTATGTGTTTCTGGTTCATTTCCTTTTATTTAAGAGTTTATTTAATGTTTGATGATTTAAATATTTTTTATATTTAAAGTAATAAATTATATGATATGTAGTTTGGATTGTAAAGGGATTTCCTTGCTTGAGTGATTCTTTTCCTTTCTAAAAAATGGGTGAATTGTCTTGGTCTATGGAATTTGGTTTAAAATTGGTGTTTTATGTGTTATTTTTATTAAATTAAATGCGAAAAGTCATTTTATCATGAAATTCACTTTTCTTTGGCCTTCAGGAAAATATAATTTTAAATTAGGTTACCCATTTGTGTTTTAAATGGGGTTTTATGTTTTAAAAGGTGGTTTAGTTTTATAAAGAAAAAACTTAGTTTAAATTTATCTTATTTATTTGTGTTTATAAATTTTTATGATTTATTTTTTAATTTTTATTATATTAAAAATTATTTTAAGAAAATGATTTATAAATGTATATGATATAAATTAAGGCTCAATTAGAACTTGTTAATTGACATTGTTTTCCCCTTATTAACCCCCTTAGTTATTTTCAATGTTTATATTATCCATGTGATGGATGGTCATGTTGTAATTCATGATGTGTTAATGGGTTAGGGATATTTTTAAGGGATTTGTGAGGTGTAAAGGGAATGATTGTGTTGTTAGATCATGGGTATTTTTTATTATCATCTGGTGGCATTGTTTTCTCATCAACCTCCTCTATTATTATTCCATGGGGAAACTGAGGCTTCTAAGTGGGAAGTAGTGGGAAATTGTTTGTCTAGTTTTGAATTAAAATAGGATAGTCCATCTTAGTTATATGTAACACCTATATTAGTTTATTTTCACTAGGAAAACCACTTATAGTGATTTGATGGACCGATGTGTTTTTCTTAACCTATCAGCATTAGGTCCACTCTTACATGTTGTGTGTTGTATCGTTAGTCCTTATAGTGTTTCATTATGATTTATATCATATTTCATTCCTTTTTATATATATTTTCTTGTGTGGTGTTTATTTATTGGATGTAATTGTTTTATGTTTTTATCATCTTGTATTTAGTCATGATGTGGTCTTGTTTTATTCTATTGTGTAAAGGATTTTATAAGAAAATTGGGAAAAGGTTTTTACAATGACATTCGTGATTATAAAATATTTTGAGATGTTTGAACAATGTGTGGGTTTATTTTAAAAAGTGTGGTGTTTTTAAATAGATTTGGTTAGAACTTTGAAATAGCTTGGTTTTTAGTAAAACCTTTTCATGGATTTTTTTATGATGGTGTTTCTTTGATAAGTGCATGTTCTATTCTCTTTTTATTCCTATAATATTTAAAGGAAAGATAAAACCTATTGTTTACTATTATTTACATAGTAGTGAATTTGTATTCTTTTATAAAAGGAATTAATTGGACTCATGGTGTTATCCTACTATCTTTGGCTCATACCCTATACACTCATATTGGTGGGTATTTAGTCATTTTATCTTGTACGGGTATCTTTAGATTGTCTTGTGACCATTATCTAATGGGTATTGCTTGTTTTACAAGTGATGGTGGTGACCATAGAGTTACACAGAGTTAGTGATTGGACCTTTAGTTGCATGGAACCGATTGGCTTGAGATTTTCATCGACTTATTAAGTCTTTATTTGGTTTTAGATTACATTGTAGTTTTTTTATCTCTGATTGGTTTTTATTTATATGAGATTTATCATGGAATGTATCTTTAATTTTTACTTCTACTTCATGTTTGGATGTTTTTATTTGTTTCCTTGAGGGTTAATCCATCCCCAATGATTATGTATGATACCCTTGACACTTGTCATTAGCATAGGGGTCGAGGATTCTCATTGGGTATGTGGAAGTCTATCTTAAGAATCTGATGGATGGATGTCCCAGTTTGATTCATTACAATACCAACTATAATGAATCATTCATTTTAAAACATATTATTACATGATTTTTAACAAAAATATCCTTTAATACAAAACAAGGATCAGAAAGGCCTAGTGTCTTTGGAAGAATAGGTATATAAAACATCAACATGAAAATAAAGAATCTTTATTTTCATATATATAATGAGATTATAAATCCATTTGAGATCATAAAACATCATGATATAACCTAGGTAATACATAGACAAAATGGGTGAGCTAAAAATCCTTGTAAGTGAATAAAAATGATAAGTAAACATAACGTGTGATGAAAAGGAATAACATGATATCATAAAAGAAAAGGATCATGAGTAATAACATGAGATAATAACATAAATAACATGGAATAACAGTATCATGGAAACATTGTAAATGTGTAAGAAATAAAAAACATGAAATAAGTATAATTCAAGGATAACTACCAAGACAACATCACATGGTGGACAAAGTCCCATAGTGGATTAGTTTTACTCCCTAATCCCATACATAACGTATCATGAGAAAAAAATCTTAACACAATGCATTGGAGTACTATTTGGGAATACTAATCATATTATGTTTATGATTATGTTTTCCAAAAAATTAAATCAATCATAAGGAATAAAAATAACAATTTCCTTTGGAAAAAAATTGGTTGTATAATCTTGCCTAATGTCATAATCAAAAGATATTTCTTGAAAATACATTTGATAAATAATCATAATACATGTATTAACCCATAAAATTAAGGTAGAATAATCTAGGTATATATCTGATAGACATGTATATATAAATTTTATAATAATACCATAATATTAAATTGATATAGAGAAATGGATTTAGAGAAAGAATGGTCATAACCTCAAGAAATCAGGTGGTTTTGAGAGATCCCTTACCTCAAGCCTGACTCATCACATGCATTAATTATCTTCCTAAATAATAAAATTATGTTAAATATTTAATTTATTAGGAATAATTTTTAAGTTTATTATTTCTTTTATTTTATTTATTACCATTTTATATTCAATTACTTAATCAATTAATTTTATGTCGTACATTTTGATGATAATCAGCTCACATGTCCAGAATGGATTCAGTAGGTTAACTATAGTTAATGAGGTTATTATTTCATCATATCTAGAATAATAATTAGTAAATAATTATCATATTTATACATAAATAATAATTTTAAAACCAATCATTAGATATGGTAATGAAAAATAAATTATGTTATAATCATGGAGATGGTAGGTCGTATGCACATGTGAGTAACATTTACATTTTTCAAAGATCATTGTGGAAATAAGGAAAGTATTATTTTTTATTTATAGTATTATAATTACATAATAAATATCATATTACTTATTTAAATATAATTATATATACCATCCATGTTCTGAATTAATGAAAAATTAATCACATCACTTCATGGAGGTGGTAATCAACACGTACATATAAATAACGTTATTATTTTTTCAATGAATGGAATAGTAAGAAAATATATGATATATTAATTTTCTAGACTGATACTTTTGTCATGAATATAATATATATATATATATATATTAAATCCATCATTATATCCAGTTGTTAGAGGCAATGATGGGGAATAAATTACATTGATTCGTGATACTGTAGTTCACCATACACCTGAATGATAATTTTGTTTTCCATTTGATAGAAGAGGATATGTATATAGGTTATGAAATTAGAATAATAAAATATATTTATATGGAATATATTGTTTTTATTATTTTATCATGGTCTAAGAATATTTTAAGGAGGTAGAATAAGAAATAAAATGAAAATTCATGGTTAAGAATTATACTTCTTCTGAAAAACTATTTTGGTTTATACCTAAAGCCTTCCTTGGATAGTTTAATAATTATAACAGGGAATATAACTCATGGGGATGGATTTATGGCAGGTATTTTTACTTTTATTGACTGAACTAAAAGGATCTTGAAGTTTGTATAGGAGAGGATAGAGGTATGCTTTTATAAGTGCGGAAGCAGACACACTAAATTTTTTTGAAAAGAATAAAATATATAAATGTATTATTCACACAAAATGGTTCAAAAATATACCATACATAAATATTACATATTATAGGGTCTAATTATTACCATTAAATATAAATTATCAAAGTTTTTAGGCCATTTTAACCCTTTTATCTTTATTTTAACCCCCAGTAAACATGTTTTAACTTTAACCGTGATAATAGGTTTTTTTTGTTTTTTCTATTAATTATGATAAAAAAATTATGTTAAAATAATTCCCTAATATTAATTATTATGATTAAAAATATGGAATCTATTTTATAAAATTAAATTCATTTAATTTTATAATTTAATTTAAAATTCACCCAGAAAAATGTGATGAAAACAATTTTTTAGAAAACTGTGTTTTTAAACCCAAAACTGTACTTATGCCAAAATGAGATATAAGGATGATCCAAATGTGGTTAATTATAAAAAATATAACTAAATAATAATTTTTTTAATTTTAAATCTAATTGAAATGATAATTTAACTTTTAAATTACTTTATTTAATGAAAATAAATGATAGTTTTACAAAATCTGTATTTTCTACTATTCATTGAAAAATCGATCTTTTCAGAAAAAAAATTAAATTTAACCCTAAGATAATATTTATATGATGATTTAAAAAATTATATCTTATTTATAAAATTCTATTTTGAAAATTTCTAGAAGTTAATTATATTATTTTCTATCAAAAATCAATAAAAATAATTTTTTAAGAAAATGTATTTTTAAAGTATAAAATGTTTTTACTGAAAATTGAGTGATTTTTTATTAAGAATTTATAAATAAATTTTTATTAAATAGTACCTTTATATATATTTCATCATATTTTTAATATTATTCATAGCTTCCAATTTAACAGCTAGGTTATATTTATAATATTTAAATAATAATATTTTATTGCTAGTTTAGGCTAGATGTTGTGTGTCGTATACATTATCGAACATAGTTTTATTTTTAAAATATCTGGGTGCTATGGGTATTAGTCACAAAAATGGGTATCATTATAGTTTCTATATTTTACATTTAAGGAATAAATCTAGTATGACTCACACACTCATTGGTTCTTGTTTATTTGCAAATGGTTGTGTGAAAGTGATTGAGATTAAATGAAGAGTTCCTTAGAAGAATTTAAAGTTTTATATATTCTTTATATTTATGGAAGTAAGTGAATGAAATGGATGATGACGGTGTTATTGACTTTATCACTTATCTCTTACACTAAGTTTCAATTTAGTTGGCTTAAAAGTTTTATTTATGGCTCTTTGCAAACTAGGAATTTTACCCATTGAAAATATTTGAGAATGTATCTACAAGTGAAAGATGTTTTTGAGCTTAATAAATTTATAAAACCTATATTAAAATATAAATAAATGATGTAGGAGGGGAATATAATTATTAAACCTAACAAGTGTGAAATACAATATGTAAGATGTGTAAGACATTCAAATCATAGGGGGATCATAATCTATCTTTATTGGATAAAATCATTATTTTGATAAAGGGAGTGAAATAAAATGCCCTAATAAATATCACTGATAAAGGATAAGATGTTCAATGTGATAATTTATGGTATAAAAAAGATAGAGGTAGAATGATGAAAGTGATAGATGTTAAATCATTTTCTCCTAAGATATATTTTTTCCATAGGTTCGGCATTCATTACATGTGGTATAGGGTATACTTTAGATTTGATTTAAAAGGGGGTAGGAAGTATCTTGAATCTATGCACCTATCCAGATATTAAGATGGAATATTCATAAGAGTTTCATATCATATGTGGGTCATAGTCTCTCTTTGTCAAATGCAAGGACTATGTCAACAAAGGGGGACAATTGAAATACCCCTAAACAAATCACTAATAAACGAGATAAAAATCAATGTGATAATGTATGCTCTCAAATATATAAAACAATTAAATATTATGTTATTTAACATCGAGAAGATATGGGATAATGATTATGGGGATGAATGTGAAACCCTTATCACCTATAGAAAAGGTTTTATATGGGTTCTATATTCATTACATGTGGTATGAGGTATACTTTGGATTTGATGTCAAAGTGGGGTAGGAAGTATCTTAAATCCATGTAACTAGATAAACCTCAAAGGGGGAGTAGAAATTAGGGGAGTAGGAAGTATCATGAATAATGAATGAGTTTTTTATTCATCATAGTGTTTTGAATAAATCCAGGGGTATTATTGGCATCCAATTAGAATTGGTTCAACTATGTTGGATTCATTGATAGTGTTGGATTCTTTGAAAACCTTAACTTTGTAATTTTGAGTTTTTTGGATTTTTTGTTCACCATGTCAATAGTTGTGTGAATCATTGGATTTCCTAATGAAGGTAATGATAACATCCAATGTATGAATTGGAACTACTATGTAGGTGAACTGAAAAGTGTAATTTCATGAAGACCGGTGTAAAACCAAAATTTATATCATGGATATTCTATATATAAGTGTATTAAATAAATATAAAAGATATTTGGAGAGTATCCAATAGTGATTTTTGGAGTGTTTCATAATTGAATACCTATATATGAAAAATATCTAGTTTTTATAGCATATGAAGACTTTCCAAAAATAGATAATAATCAAGATAGAGTTGCATCATGAAAAGTATATGGTGGAGTTTTATGACCATGAAAATATTGATGTATTCATATAGGATTGGTTCTTGAGTATTTAGAAGGATTCTCATAAAAGTGCAATTTTTCATGAGTCTAGAAAGTTACCATAGATAAATAAGGAAAATGAAGTATTTTTATGGAAATATGGAGTTATAAGAACTTGGATACTTAGAGCCAATGTATTTTGTATCGAAGTAATAATTCTCATGCTAGTTACATAGACTCATGAGAGTGGAGGAAGATTAATAAGGAAATTCATTAAGGGAAGTATTTTCACCCAAGGAAGGCAGACTCATGCAAGTGGAGTTGTGTGTGATTAACAAAAAGGAAGGCGTAGTGAAATGGTGAAGTTAAGAATATTAGAGCTACATGAATGAAGTATATTTGAACCAATAAATGTTGTGTGAATGAAGAAATTCATCATGAGGTTTTGTGAAGTGGAGTTACAAGAACAATGGTTTAATTACTTACATGAAGGTTCTATATTTTCCTATAAATATTCAAGCTCCAGAAGAAGAAGTAGATAGAATTGGGAGTGTATGATTATTGAGAGAGAGAAAATGATCTAATTTATATGAATAAAAGTTTTTTGAACATAGTTATTTGAACCATTGTGTTTAATGAGTGATTCATGAAATCTAAAAGTTCTATGAAAATAATGTTTGTGTGAATCTTTGGCTTGTGTGAAGGAAAATCATGCATGAATGAATTGATTTGAATAAGGTTCTTGTATATGGAATTAAAAGGTAATACTTAAATGAATAAGATGTTTTGTTAAATTAGGTATTGTAAATTCACAAAAATTGAATAGTATAGGAAGTGTGTTGACACTAATTGAATACAATTATAAAGGAAGAAGTTATCCCTTGAACAATAGTTCATGAGGTAAATTGAAATTTGTAGTTAATAAGAGTTCATATATTGTATATGAAAGAGTGATCTGAAGATAAATGGGAACCTACCCATATTCGATGTGACAATGAAGAGAAAAAAGTATTACATTCTAATTTATTCCAAATATCATTCCATCCATGAGAATAGATAAAAATTATAGGAAAAAATGAGTGTCCCTTAGGGGGTAGTGATTCATACCTAAATATTTTAAAGGGGGTAACCCTAAGAATTGGATTGAACTATCCTAAACCCACCACTAAAAGTTATTTGTTGGATTCATGTACGTCATCACATTGTTGTTTTTTAATCATTGAATTAGCCAAGTGCAGGTAAACTGAGTAAAATTCTTTTTTCTTGTGTACATGATTTACTTACACTCTGTGGGATGGAAATTAGTGGATATGGTTTAAGATATCATCAACCTAATTTGATAAGGATAAGATAATAAAATTTTTAGTTAGATAACCATTTAATAAAGAAAATTAAAGTTGTCTCTTCGGAGACATCTGATAAAATTGGAAAGATACAGATAAAGAAAATTAAAGAAATCCTACTAAAATTTAGGTCAATACTGTTTATGGTACTGAGATTTTTAGGTTTTAGTGGGGAAATTAGAATGAGTTTCATACCATGCTCCACCCCCCCCCAGGGAATATCACACTAAAACCCCAAGTGGGGAAAATAGTTTCCTTGTCTACCATAGAGTTAGAGTATATCACAATCACTAAAGGGTTTATAGAGATTCTATTGATGAAGAAATTTCTACATTAGTAGGGATAGATTCAGAAGAATTTCATTCTCTATTGTAACACTCGGAGTGTTATTCATCTCAATGGGAACTTGAAATTTCACTCAAGGTCCAAATGAATCGAAGTTCGATATCGCTTGATCTTCAATATGTTGGAGGTAAACAATTTAAAAAATTTTAAAATACACACCACCGATAATTGTGCGAGTATTATGGAAATGGTTTACTTGAAAGTTAATGTGGAATCCTATAAGGAGACTACAGGTCTAGATTAAACCCAAAATTGGTCATGAGGGAGAGATTTGTGGTAACATATCTTTACTTGGGGAGAAATTTCATAGGATTCAATTATAAGATTCCAATTTATGTTTGAAAAACCTTTTGGGGGTATATTACTTTAAGTAACAACCAAAATAGGTAGATATGGAATCCATCATCTTGAACAACTGAAAATAAGTATGTGGTAGGATGATTCTATTTGGGTAAACGAACAACGAAATAAAAAATATATTTTAATTTCCTTAAAATGGGATCAAATCACATGAAATTATAATGAAAAAATATCACATGTATATCTAGTGATAATTATTCTAAAGAGAAATAAATAATATCCCCCTTATCCAATGGGTGTAGACAGACTACTAAACCATGTAATTACTCATGTTCTTTGTGTTTTTTCTCCCCGTTCATGTGCATTTTTATGTGTAAGAATTTTGTTTTCCTAAAAGTTTGTCTTCTGGGGAACCTAAAAAACCACCAATATTTGTTAAAATTATCTAATATTTAATTGTATTTAATTTTATATATCTTTTTTTATATGTAGTTTTTTACATTGATATTATTTCCTTTATATTTAGGGGTGTGGTATTATACCTCAAGAAAAATAATTTTATCATGTCACACTTCATAGAATACCACAAGACCAACAGTTAAACCATCATTTAGGTAATCATTAATAACTCTTTGATATATTATTTTTAATTATTGACTTTTTTTTTAATATTTTATTGTTTTCTCCTCTCCATTGGAGTTTTATCTACATATTTCATAGGTTTTTACACCTTGTCATGGCTCACTATCATTGTGATTTATTCATCTTATTTGATTAAGATTTTTTATTTATCTATAAATTTTAGATGGGTTTCAATTTTATTTATCTAGAGAATTGATAAATTATATTTGGTGGGTCTGTTTATTCAAAATATTTAGGATCATCATGCTATTATCTAGTATATTATAATGATTTTAATCAGTAGATCATTTATCATTCATCTAGTTGATCATCAGGATATCGTATAGTGGGTCATCATGTTATCATCCAGTGGATCAAAACCTATTACATATGATGGATAAATTATCACTCATTTTTTGGGACACCTTCTACCATTTATTTGGATAGGATTCCAATTTTCATTGAGCTAAATGGTTTTTTATCATCAAAATGGTAGATTAGCCACTTTTTCTTCCATTGGATCATCTTCCTCTACTTCCGATGGTTTGTTTGTTTGGATCATCTACATCTGAAAATAGGGGTTTATCATATATATATGTATTTATTTGGTTGGTTTTATTTGGAGTATTTAAATTTTTGGGAAACTTGGTTTCATCTTTATATTGCATATTCAAATCATCTAGTTATTAAATTAACTTTATATTGATCATAATCATCTACAATTATTGGATCTCAATTTTTTTGCAACTAGAAAATTTTAGAATCATCTATATTTGATTGTAATTATCATCTTTATCTCAGCATCTGGAATAGTTTTTAGCCATTACTAATAGGAACTATGAAATCATTAGTTAATATTTAAATAAAAATATGGATTCAATGTAAAATGATATTAAAAAATTTTGAGTTTATTTATACCAATATTATATAATTCCATCCCTACCTAGGGTAATTAAGCTTCTTAGTTATGATTTTGGGGGTATGTAATCCCATGTACAGTTTGAGTAATCCATAGGTGAAATAATAAATTTAGCCAAAACATAGTTTTATTATTCAAAATTATGTATGGATTAAAGTAAATTGATCATTTTAAGTCTAAATTTTCATTTCACAATGTGTTCATAGTTGGAAGGAATAACTAAACTAGTGGTTTTTTTATGTTCTATAAGGATGAGATTAATGTGGTTTTGAAGCAGTATTGTCATAACCACATAGTAATAACTATATAAAGAAGTGGTGAGAGTGAATGTACATTTATTGAAATATATGTTTTTCCTTATCTATGTAAAAAGGTGAGCGTTTGAGTTATTAAAATTCATGATAAATAATTTCTGTGGTCCATTTTCGGTGGGGGATTATTTTAATGAAATTTTATATAGAACCAAAATTCATGGAGGATATTCTATAAATACTACTTCAATTGAAAATTTCAATAATTCCCTTATTTCATCTAGATTATAATGTTTATAATTCTATGGAAATTATTTCACCTTTTTTTAGGTAAAATATTAGAAACAATAATTTTTGAAAGGTTAGACCACTTTCTCTATTCGAAATATTGTAAAAATATATATAGATTTTTCAAAATCTCCCAAATTTCCGAAATGTCTTTAGATCATTGTCTTAATTTATTATCAAAAAAAATTATAGCGTGATGGGAATAGGCCTTTTAAGTTTGGTAGTTTGTGGGTTAAGGAACCTAGGTTCTTTGATATCATCAAGTCTATTTGGGATCAACATAATATGGGTTTCTTGGATGTTTTGGACTATTGGTGTGAACTTAAAGAAATAGAGTTGTGGTAAATTTAGGAATCTTGAAATACAAATCAAGTAGGTAGAGTATACCATTAAAAAAATCTATGATTCTATAATGGATGAGTTCATAGTGGATAAAATATCCATTTTGTATAAATAACTGTATGATATTTTGTAGTATAATGAATAATATTAGCACTTAAAATCTAGGGAATCTTGTTTTATGGATAGGGATCAAAATATACCTTATTTATAAGAAAAGGATTCATCAAGGAGTGAGAAAAATATATTTCAAATATTAAAAATAATGATGAAATATGGTGTGATGATTTTCCATGAATTAAACTTTTTGTTACTAATTTTTATGAATAGTTTTTTTCTCTGAGTATTTGTTTTATTTCTGTCTCAATTTCAAGGATTATTCCTTAAATTATCATTCCTAAAATGAATGAGTTACAGACTCATGACATTTAAAATAATAAGGTTATCTTTATGATTAAAAAATGCATCCCACTAAAGCACCTGGTCCCGATGGTTTTCATTTATTGTTTTATAATAAATACTATAATTTATTGGAAGATGAAGTTATTGGTATTATAAAGAATTTTTAGTGTGTGAGGGATAATTTGAAACAATTTAATGATACCCTCATTACTTAGATTCCAAAAACTTAAAACTCATATTTAATTAATAAATTCAAGACAATTAGTTTGTGTAACTTCATCTACAAAATTTTCTCTAAGGTCTTAGTCAACAAATTATGTATGCTTATTCTATGTGTTATTTCTATAGAGAAAAGTGATTATATTCCTAAATGTCTCATCATATAAAATGATATTATAGAACATTATTTTTTTCATTCCATGAAAAATTTTAACACTTTAGAAAGAGTTATTATATAATTAAATATTGACGTGCTGAAATCTTAAGACCAAGAGGAATGGGGTTTCTTGAAATTTGTTTTGAATAAAATAAATTTCAATGATGTCAGGATCTTTATTATCATGAAGTTTGTCTCAAATTTTTATTATATAATTAATATTAATATAGATGTATTATAATCTATTTTTTCATCTCTCGGACTAAACCAAGGACATACATTCCCTTCTGATGTTTTTATTCTTATTATAGATGTTTATTTAATAAGGATTTCACCTGCAACATCTCAAGTAATTATTCATAGTTAAAATTCGTGTAAAAGTGGACCAAGTATTTCTCATTTATTATTTTTTTATGATATTATTCTCTTATATAAAGTTTTTTATGATTAATGTCATGTGATTTTTAGTTTAATTAACAATTATGAGGAATATTTCAAATAAAATGTTAACTTTAGTAAATATGAGGCATCCTTTAGTTTGGTGATGATTTAAAGAAGGGGAGAAATATGTGGGATTACAAAATTTTGTCTTTTTAATAAGTATAATGAGTATTTGAGTCTACCAATAATTACTAGAAGAAAAAATAAGGTTATTTTGGCATCTATTATTTATAGAGATGAGAAGTATTTATAAAGATGGGCTGGTAAGAATATATAAATAGTTAAGAATGTAGTTTTTCTTAAGTATTTTATGAAATCAATTTTAATGTATGGTTTATCTTTATTTATACTGCTAGATGTTTTTTCAATCATCTTCATGTTTTTTTTAAATTTTGGTGAGGATAAATGAATCAAACAAATTATAATTCATCGTCTCTCTTAAAAAATATTATGTGTGAATAAATATTTCAATGAACTTACTTTTAGGGATATAGTTTAGTTTAATATATCCCTTATAAATAAATAAGAATAGATACTTCTCCATAATTATTAATTACTATTATTTGAGATTCTTAAATCAGAATATTTTCAAAGGGATGATTTTTTGAATGAGAATTTGGGTTATAATCCAATATTATTCTAGAGAAGTGTTTATGAAGCAAAATTGCTTTTAGAAAAAGACATCTATTAGAGATTTGGAAATGGTTGTTCAGTTAAAATATAGAAAGATCCTTGGTTTTATAACCATAAAGGAAAATTTTTGAATTATTCTCCACTATTGTTAATTCAAGATTCTTTTTTTTGGGATTTAATGAATGATGACATGAAAATTTGGTGTTTTGAGAAGGTTTATCCATTGTTTAATGAAAGGGAGAAGAATATTGTGTTATCTATTCTTATTTGTGAAAGAGTTGGTGAAAGTCAAATTTTCTAGTTTGGTTCTAAATATGGACATTATATTTTTATTTGGATAATTGTTTAGTTTTTATTGAAGTATTTGCAACCAGTGAGAAAATTTGGAATACCATCTAGCTAAAAAATTTATTGCTAAAGGTTAGACATTTCTAGTGGAGATTATGTAGGAATATCCTTTTATACAATATATATTTTGTGCTTGAAATACATTTTTACTTATGATGTGTGTAAAGGATATATGTTATAAATCCCTTTCATATTTGATATGCGTAGACCATATCGTATTGTGAGATATGTGTATGTCATAAAGTAAGACATACATGAAGAACTTGGCATATCATATGCCTTGATTTATGTGTTATAATTATAAGAGGATGATAAACACATTATCAAAGAAATTTAAGTAATTAAAAACCACAATCCCAAGATCACCATGATTTAGATAAACTAAAAATGTAAATGGTAAATGAGAAAATAATGCATATCTATTAATATAGCCGCAACCTACATCCAATCTGAACATATTTTAATAGGTTTGATAAATATCACCAAAGTGACAACCAAAAGGTGTCCCAATTCCTGAGGTATCTATTGGATATACCTGAACTGTTCATTATATGAATGGGAGCAACTGACCCTCATGATTTTCTAGTGCCTTACTAGGATAATAAGAAAAATGATGAGAGCTACAGGATCATGGAGATTCATCCAAGTATAAATAAATTCCAACCTACCATCTCATGTATATGGGATATTTATAAGACCCTCAAGGAGACTCCTTTAGTGTTTTTTGCATTAAATCATGCATTATAACACATGCTTTAATACCCCAGTTAGTGGATTCATCGTATTCTTTAATCTCTACTCGCATTTTATCTTATGTAATTCTCCATCAATGATAGCCAACATGGAAGAGACATTTGAATGATAACAATTATCATTTTATAATTATGTTGTGCTAATGTATCTGTATGAATCTTATCCATATTATAATACACTGGTGACAATGTACTATTGGGATTTCACTTAAGGATACATTAGAAACAACGTATTCTAAAGTCGTTGCTTAAGGATACATAATAAGTAATATATTCTCAAGATTCTACCTAAGATTATGCTCTATGTAAATGTAACATCAAAGCTAAAATCACTAAAATTCATCATAAGAAATATTTAATCAAGGGAATATTCCATTAAATATCCCACTTTCACTAAATTCTAAAAGACTTTATGTCATTCCACCTTATATTTAATCATATATAATAACTTATAAAATCATATCCAAAACTAATTTTGGAAATATATGATTAGCTTCATTATATATTACATCATATATAATACCTTATGAATATTCATCCATAATTCATTTGGATTAACTCTAAAATACATTTAGATAAGCTCTCTGTGTCAAACTCAATCCCCAAGTGTGACCCCATGGGCTTGTATAGCATTGAAAACAAATATGAATCACTATATCCATAAATCTTAGAAAATAGAATCCTTTATCAAAGAATTAGTGCTACTCAAGATATAAATAAATATATAGTGATCTCCATAAAACACATGTGTCTCTATACCTATGTCCACCAATCACATCACATGATAATATTCACTATCATAAGTACCCTTAATCTAAGAAATTAAGTGACCATGAGACATGGAGTATTCCAATCATAAATAGCCAACTCATATATTCTTGATTATCTGAGTATATACAAACTAAGTCGATGAATATGTCACATGTCATTCACCTTAATAGATGAGAACATATCATTTATCTCATCTGAATAGATAATCACATCATATATACTATCTATGTATGGTTGAACACTCACCTATCAATCTCAATCGAGTTCCTGGATTTCATACTCATCATACAAAAGGAAAAATCCCATCTTAGTTTAGCTTCAACCAATAACATGATCGGAAGTATACATAACCACCTTCTGATTAACTAAGAATCAAGAATTTCATAAGAAATGTATCAAGGTATAAAGGATATCATGTTAGGTTTCTCACTAAACTCAGGTAATGGGGAAATCTATATGATCCATGCACTCCTAGTATACCATCGACATAGTGTATGAAACACCATGTGTTATACTTCATGGGTCATCCATCTCAAAAAAAAATTGTGCCTCATGAGAATATTTCATATCTATATACAAGAATTATAATCATTATAACCTTAAAATTTCATAATTTCCTATAATACTCCATGACAAACATCTATTAGGGATAACTCAAATTCATACTTTGAGATGTCAGTTATCATTACACTTCACAAAATGTATATATATCTATATAGATAATGTGAAAGTATAATAAAATATAGATTTACTTTTATATAATACATTTTATATTTTTAAAACTCTTTTAATAATACTTAACAAAACCCAACATAAGCACCAGTCTATTATATCATATATGTTAAACTACCAGATTAGCCTTATATTTTTTCACTTTCTAGGATAATGTTAACTTATTACAACTATATGTAATTCTTATCACATCTCTATGTTAATAATTGATAAAACCCTACCACTAAACTCTTTAGTGGGAAAAATCTATGAATAAATCATTTTTGAATAGTGGTAAGATTAAGGACATATATTCCTAATGTTTAACTCCTTGAACATATTCAAACTCCATAACTCCACAACCTCAAATGTTATATTATAAAAATATATTTTCAAATTATAATTATTTCTAAGTTTAACATCATCATCCTTGTAACCAAATTCTATCAAATGTGTTCCCTGAAATAAAGTAAATATTTACATTATTTTTTACTAGTACATCCAAAACTCTATTAGAATAAAGTGATATTCATTTTAACTGGAATAATCCTTTAGGAAATATTGATATTAATTTTATTATGATAAATAAATTTAAATATTTAAATTTTTATTTACCGTCACATATCCTAAACTATTTAGGATATTAATTGAAAATCACTTTAATATTAGACTGGTATAATCATTTATCTGTTAACCTTAAACTTTTTAATCCTAAATATACTCCTGCTATACGATTAGACAATATATTCTTTTCAGAATATTTTTATAAGATACAAAAACTCCTTTTAATTTAGGAAACAACACTTATTTATGTTTATTAGGAGTACATAACAAATAAAATATATGGTATTCTATGTATTGTAAATATAATTTTGACATCATCTATTTTAAAATATGTTATAGAATTGAAAGAATAATAAAATATGTGTATCAAAAATATTCATATCATTTTAATTAAACATTAACTGTTTATAATATCTTCTCAAGAGAAAATTTAGTTAATAAATACACAAATTTTGAAAATTCATCCACTCTTGAAGAATCCAAGTCTTTTAATACAGCACCTCCTTTTCTTAAATACTTGAAATCCAAATTTAAGCTCCAGGATTAAATTTTTTCTTTACTTGTTTCCTCCTAGAGTAGACTCTCCATGTGTATTATTATAACCCTTTAGGTAACCCTAATAATTCATTCTCTAATAGATAATCTTTCCATAATGAAATAATTTTCCTTCCTTTTTCTTCTTTAGTTTATCCAGTGGTGTGGACTCTCTATGAAATCTTTTTTCTTTCTTACCAAAACCTTTACCCTTATTTTTGTATACCATCATCATGGAACTTGTTTCTAGACTACATATTCTCTGATCAGATTTTCTTAACTTATTAAGGAGATCAAGTAAAGTTTTACATAGTTCATTCATGTTATAATTAAAAATAAACTATTGAAACCTATCTGATAGTGATTACAAAATGAAATCCATGTAAAATTCAAGTTTAAGAGGCAAGACCAGTCTCTCAAAATCATTGATTTACCCAATCATATTGAGAACATGAGTTGAAAAGGAAGTTCCTTACACTATTTTTCATTAAAAAAGAACCATTGACACTTCAAATATTTTATGACTAGCTTACTCCTAATAGATCATTTTTTGGTTTTATATCATATTATATGCATCCATAGTCTCATGTTTATTTTGAACCCTAGACTCTGTGATCACAAGAATGAGTGTGGATACTAATAATGAATCCTTTATATACTAATCATAGGCATATAACTCTATTTTTTTAATAGATTTAATAGTTGGTTGGTTTGGAAGCAGTTGTTTTAATATATTTAATTTTCCTTCTTACCTGAGAAATATTCTCCAGTTTCAGAACCAGTCAAAAAAGTTACTTCCATTTAGTTTTTCTTTACCCAAAATTATTCTCATGGTCAAGATAGATGTTGATGATTACATTTATCTATAACATAATCTTTTATCATATGATCATCATATTCTATTACTATTTAATAAATAATTTTATTAAACTAGATCCCACTAAAATGATGACCCAATTTAAACTCTTCATATCTGTCAGTGATCCAAGATCCATATTTCATCATGAATTACATAAGTTTTTACATGAAAATAATCCATGACTACATCTAGTAGACAATAGTTTCCAATCATATCATATATGAATCTTAGATAGTCAATTGGAAAACACCTTTTTCAATCCATCAAATAGAAATTAACCCAAATTTATTCCTTTTTTATCCTAAATATTAGGGTTTCCCATCTAGTTTAACCCAAAGAAAATACCAAGATATAAGAACCTAATCATTAGGGTTCCCTTATTACTTTCATACCTTACACATGATAATTCATGGGCACCTAATTGTTAGGGTTACCCCTATTGAATGATCATGGTCGTGATGTGTGCTATTTTAGAATGAATATAACAATTAGTATTTATGATGGGGATTTAATCTCACTATATTTTCTCACGGTATTCACTTTACGAATGAATTATTCTAACAATTTAGTTTTGGAATAATATTTCCTATACTAAATCAACATATTCAAATCATATTGATGTTTAACTCTTTACACCACCCAATGTTTGTGTTACTCAAACAAAAATAGAATCCAAACATGTTTATACATATCGAAAAGAATCTATGAAGTTCCCATTGGATTTTTTTCTTGGTTATTTTTTACAAATGAGGGTGTCAATATATGTCTTGGAGATTATGGTATATGGAGTAGTTATCCACCCACTGAAGACAAGTTGGATATGTTGCCCATGAATTATGGATAAATGAGAAGATTTGAATGATAATGTATATGAAAAGGGAGTTTTAAATGATGGAAATGAAGGTTGGAAGAGCTAGCTTCTTGGTGATAATCCCCAAACATCAAATAATTATTTGAGTTGGTCCTCAGTTTAATGACATATACTAAAGAGTTTAAAGTTATGAACAATAGTTTAAATAAGTGAAGATACTAGTTAGATGAATAGATTGAAAAATATGTGGTAATAAAGGTAAAAGCTATCTAACTGGGGAGTTTAAAGACCAAAAGTGTTAGGGAGACCATCCTAGAGTATCTATTCATTCTTTCTGATGGTATTAGTGAATAAATAACTTATATGAAGTAATTTGAATAAGTTTAACGAAATTTTAAATTTAGATGTAGTAAAGTTCAAGAAAATAATCTAACATGAGTATTAATATGCTTTAAGAGTTTTAGGGAATTAAGTTTAAGTGGTTTTACCAGGTTTAATAAATTACCTACGTGTTTTGAGATGGTTAAATATGGGCCATAGTCAATTTATAATATCCTAATTTAATTTGAAAAAATATGGAAATTAAATGTTGAGTCAAAGAATCAAATTTCATAAGTCTGATATCATACAGAATATGATATTTGAGAGTCACATATGATATTTAATATAGGCTTAAGATATTTTTAATCTTGTTTGATATTTTTTCAAGACCATAAGATATGTAAAATCTTGTATTATTTTTTGGAGATGGAATACAATATTTTAATTTTCTGTATTTTGGAAGACTTCTAAAGTTGTGTATGAGGTTATGAAGTGTGTAAAATGTTCTAAAGATGAGTATGACTTTTGATGTGTGTGTGTAACTTTTAAATTAGAGAAAATCTAAGAATATATAGAATTAAAATAAAGTTTATTTATTTAAATTTTATAAATAAATGTATTGGGGTAACACGTTGACATATTTTCATGGATAAAACCATCATAAATTAAAAATGATACAATCTTTGAATTTTTTTAGAATAAGTTATTCAATATGTGGTTAATAAGATCAAAGTAAGAGTAAAATTGAGAGAATTTTTGATGTTTGAATATAAGAGTATTTAGGATAATAATTATTCTAAATAATTCATATTCTGTTGATGACAAAGCAATTTTTCATGGTTAAAAACATCAAAAAATTATTGTGATTGATGAAATTAATTAAAGAGAAGTTGATCTCTAGTATATAAGAACAAGATCAAATAAATATTGAAGAAATAAGAATCTCTAATTAATAATGTTGAGTTTTCTTGAATTATATATACTAAATAAATTAATATGTTGATGTTGGGGAATTTCTAATGATAACCACTCACAAGAAAATCATAAACTCTCATGATGTAAGAAGATAACATTTAACACAACTATGATGTGATATATATTCATATTTAGGGTTATATATTGAATCAATTATAAATTTTAGTGGAGATATTTTTTGAGAATAAGAAAATAATAATAGAATAAGAGGTTAGAGATTTCATTTTCTAGGAGATAGGTGCTTGAGGAAAAACACATAACCAAGAACATGGTGACACACCCATATAAAAAGGAATAATAAGGGAAATGGAGATCATGGGGGACACCCATGTGTAATTCCTTGAGAAAAAAATAACTTATTGTGGGAACTAAACTTTATGGGGATTTTTTATATTATAAATATAGAAAATTTTATTTCTAGTGGCCTATGTATAAAATAGAAAAAGATAGAGATTGGTTTTTGTGCTAGAAAGTGAATGCTGAGAGTTTGAGTTGAAGGATAAGAACTTATAAATCTTCAGGAATAAAAAATAATAATATATTAATCATATGCTACTTAAGTGAATATAATTTGGGTATCTAAGTTGAATGAAAAATAGGATCATGTGATATAAATTTTTGTAAAAGTTTTAGAAAAAGAAGAAACATAGGAAAGATGGATTATGCTGCTAATATTATGATCATAGTGTCAATACTTTTATAGATTAAAAGGATGTTTTATTAGAAAAGATCACATGATCTAATTTGAGTTTAGAAAGATAGATGGGAATATTCTATTGAAAAAATGTGAAGTTGAGCTGAAACAGAGACCAACTGTAATTTTCTGCATGTGAAGATCTATCGGGATTTAAAGACCATTTTCTCGGTGGAAGAAGATATATATTGTGGATACTATGAAATCCTAATGAGGTTCAGGGATCTAATTCAATATGATATGGAAAGAAACATGTGTATATACCCAATGGGAAGTTGTGAAACTATTGAAACTCTGGGTAGGCAGGGATAACACAGTGTAAAGTTTTAAATTCAGTGTAAAGATGATTTTGTTTAAATCTAGTGAGATAATAGAAATTATATACATAGAGAAACTTTATGTAGGTGTGAGAAGCATCAAACCATTGTATTTTTAGATTTATTATATTTTACAATCTATGATTGGGGTTAACAACCAATCATGAAAATGAGTATGCTTCATGAAAAGGGGTCGAACCTTATAAAATATCATGTGCCATCTTTATTTCTTTACTTGTATTACATGTGGTTATCACATGTTGGTGAGGAGCTAAAATATATTCAATCATACCCTAATCAGTAACAATGATTCAAGTACCAAGGGGGGAAATTTTAAAGAATAAATTGGTATTTAGAAGGAAAAAAGAGGTGTCATCTGATTCACCCCCCCCCCCCACCCATCAGGTGTCTATACTTAATCATTAGAGAATTTAAAATGGTATTAGAACCATGGTTCCATATAGTTGGATCTAAATTTTAATTTCCCTATTGTTTTTACCAGAAGTTAAGGAAAGTGTGAATTTTTATTGTTTGAGGTAGATCCTCAGATGGAAGAAACAATGCTTATTCCTATTATTATAGAATCTAAAGACTTTTCCAATATAGTGAAAAATATAAGGGAAATGGGGGTTAAAATGATGATTAAAATCTCAGATAATGTAGAGGGAAACCATTACATAAAGTTAGTAAGAGTGGTAAGTGTATTTTTCAATTTATTGATTATTTTTCCTCTAATAAATTCAGTTCAATATGTAGAAAGTATAAAGATAATGAGTCAATAAAAACAATTAAGGAATTCTAATATTATGCTAAATATTATTTGAAGAAGTTTTACATTGAATTAGTATTGCATATACATGATTTTTTCAAGGAACTATTTGATAAAAAATCATAGCTAGAGAAGGAATTTAATTTCATGAAATATACATTCGCTTATAAGGTTTAAATATACAACACCCTCACAAAACTAGTTAGAGAAAAGAATAAAACTTTCTCACTTTGAAATCAAATAATTTAAAGGTGCTAAATACTTGAAAATACTAGTTTCTGAGAATTATTTCATCATAAATGTTGTTACTAAATTAATCCATGAATTAGAGAAGCTTTATAAAGTTACAGTGAGTGTCAAATATGCACAGGTTGATGTCAAATAAAATATAGTGAAATAGATTAAAAATTCACTACTGTAGGAAATACAAATACATGAAGTTTTTGTTTAGAATATATATATATAAGTAATGGGAAGTGTGATTGAACTTATTTTTAGTTTTAAATAACAAATCTAAAAATCTAAAATTAACACAAATTGGAACTTACAATGATATAGAGAATAAGTGTTCTTCCAATCATGTTTCAGGGATGTTTTTTCCAACAAAAGGAACTCATTATGGTGGTAAAGAGAGTGTGATAACATCTATAGAATCATCCACCTCATTCCCATGGAAGAAGGAATCCCATAGTGTAGTTAAACCTATGAACACTAATTCTTTCTTAATGATTATTGCATGAGAAAAGAAATAACGATACGAATATGAATGTCCAAAAATGTTAGTACACGCAACAATGTATAAAGGGTGTACATAAAAAATTACAAGAAAAAAACCCCATAAATGGATCTGAAAAGTGTGGGGTTCAAATCCAAAAATAATAAGGTTATAAATTTAAGAAAATATGTACATCCTACACCTAAAGTGAAAAGAATAATATTTTTTTCCATTGTTGGTGTTCTTTGAGGTTTGGGTATCAGGAAACTACATTTTCGCATAATATTTCAAACTATAAAGACTATATAAGTCCTTAAGTGAGGATAATTAGTGCTGAAATAATATGAAAGCCTTTTGGTTTGAGTCAGACATCCTAGAATAAGACAAATAAGTTTTTTAAGAATATATGTGATTTTCTTGAAAACTTATATAAGTTTTTAGACAAGTATTTTCACATATATAGTGAATAATGGTATTTACTATCCAAATAAAACTCTTGTACTAATTATAAGAAGAGAACACAATAGTATAAGAAAAATAGAAATAAAAAGTATTCAACCTTGACGAGTAATAAAATGGAGAAAAATATTGAGAATGTTACTCCCTAGAAGTTAGTAATGAAGGATGCGATAGATTTAACACCATTAAATATAATATTCTTATATTATTGTAGAAAATTTCATATAATGTAAAATTATAAAATGATCATATAGATCAATATTTAAGGGAGTAATCTAAAAAATTTGGTTCAATCAAATAAAGTAACTAGAAGATTTGAATGGTGGAAGACATCATATATGATGTGGTTGAGAGGATTCACAATAATTTAAACTCAAATTATATTTAATAATTGTGTGGATGGTGCAAGAAGGTAGTCTATATAGCCAAAAAATGCATGACATGACAGCCTGGTCAAAAATAGATGAAAAAATACAATGAAAAAGCAACATTATCTCCCAACATCAAAAATGTTATTGTGAAGATAGAGGTGACACCAAATAATAATACTATTTACATTCCTAAAGATATATTGAAGATATGAGAAAATCAATTGGAAAATACTAGGAAGTTATAACATGAGGAAAATAGTAAAAGTGCCTTGGTGACTCAAGAAAAGAAAAATCCAACTCCATCAATGAATAAATCTTAAAAGGAAGAGAATTACACACTTTTCAAGTTAGAACGAGTTTGGAATCCTAAATAGAGAGAAGGCATGAATAGCTATAGATACATTATAGTTATAAATAAGAATATTTTTTTATTGAGAAATAACTCTCATACCTACTATTGTAACTAAGGAGATCATAGAAGACCACCTTATTCCCATTGTTGTCTGTTTTTCTTTCATTAAATAGGGAATTGTAGGTGATTTATGGAAAATAATAAATAATGAAGTTTGTGATGTTTATATAGTTAGGATAAATAGTCATCATATAGATTATTTAAATAAGTATCCATTTTCAATTATTATTAGACATAAACTTGTATCAAAATCACTTCGATAATTTTTCTTTAAGAAGAATCAACCATGTTGAAAAATGAAAAGGATCACTTGAGGGGGATCTAACAAGGAAGGTGAAGTTTACAGATATTTAATTTTTTCACATTAATCTAGAAATATTTATAGCCCCAATAAATAGTTTAATATTGAGTTATGATGATCACTTTCTCATGTTTATTCTTGTTTATAATAAATCTGATTACAAAGGGGAGTGGATATTAGGATTATGGGGGAGAATATACTTATACTTGAATATTTTTGATTTTTTTTTTGATTTTAGGAATGTGTATTAATTTCCTTTATTCATTGGTAAATTCGCTCTTGTTTTCTACAATGGGTTAGTCGACATAAACATAGAGTATACTTAACTTAGTATCATTGCTAAGAAATTTTTGGTTCTTCTCTTCTCCCATGGAACTACCAAAGTATAATGGAAGTGAAATAACAGAAGAGGAGAATAAGGTTCTAAAATTTAGTAGACTAAAGGGGAGAAGAATATTTCCCTAAGAAGACATTCCCTTACATCTATGTTATAAATAATAGGGGGATAAAAAAATTCCTTTCTTTATTGACTTTAAGAGGGAGAGGAAAAGTGAACTTATAATGAGTTATTAACATGCATATATTGTATTTTTAGGTTCAAAGTATTGAAAACAATTCCAAAGGGGTATATTGAAGCTCCCATTGGATTATGTTTGTATTTTTTTTCAATGAGCATGTCAATATATGTATTGAATATCATGGGTTATGTAGTAAGTATCTAACAATTGAAGACAATATGAATATGTTTCCCATGAATTATGGTTAAAGGAGAAGATATGTATGTAGATATATATATGAAAATGGGGTTTCATATTTTGGAAAAGAAGTTTGGAAGAGTTGGATTCTTGGTGAAAAGTTTCAAACATTATATGATTGTTTAAAATATTCCTCATGTGAATGAAATGAGATGAAGATTTTAGTGTTGTCAATAATAGTTTAGATAAGTTAATAAGTTGGTTGGGTTAACAACTTGATTAAGTTGTGTTAATATAGTTAAAATCTAGTAGATTGGGGAGGTTAAAGACCCACAGTTTTAGAGAAAATATCCTAGTGTTACTAAGTATGTGGGATGTTGATTTTAGTAAAGAAATCACTTAGATAAAGGAATTTTAAGAGGTAAAAGGTAATCATAAATTTTGATGTAATAAAGTTCATGAAAATTCTCTAACATTAGTATTAATATTTTTTGATAGTTTTCAGAATGAGGTTGATTTGGTTTGACCAAGTTTGATAAATTCCCTAAGTGTTTTGACATTGTTAAAGATTCTATAAAGTTAATTTAGAAGTTTCCAGTTTAATTTAAAGAAATCTAGAACTGTTGAGTCAAATTAAAAAAAATTCCTAAGTAAAATATCTTATGGATTATGATATTTGAGAGTTGTGTGAGATATTTTGTCTCAATGTAAGATATTTTTGATCCCATATGATATTTTTTCTTTCCCATGAGATATGTAAAAGATCATGTGATGTTTTAGATATCAGGTATTATTTTTGAGAATGTTTTATTTAAAAAAGGTTGAAACTATACTACTTATAAAGTTATTTATGATGATATAAATCATGTATGATGTTTTGAATCTTTATATGACTTCTGATGACTGTATACATCTTTTCTCCCAGATAAAATCAGAGAATATATAAGAAAAAAATAAGGTTTATAAATTTTATATCTAAATAAATAAATGGAATAGAATGATGCTTCGAATATTTTTAATGGATAAAAATATCACAAATTAAATATGATACAATCTTTGAATTTTTTAGAAGTTAATAATTAATATATTGTGGATAAAATTAATGGAAAAGGAAAGTTGAGAGACATTTTCAAATCTAGAAATCTGATTTTTCTAGGATATTAATTATTTTAAATAATTAATATTGGGATGATGCTAAATATATTTTTCATGTTTAAAAATATAACAAAATTATTGAAACTCAAGCACTGAATTAATGAAAAGTTGATCTCGATTTGACAAGAACTAGATCAAAGTAAGAAGAATTTTTTAGGAAGAAAGGCTAGTTTCTGAAAATTCTATATTTTAAGAAATTAATATTATGATGTTGGGACTGATTTTAAATGATTAAAATATCACAATGAGTTTAGGACTCTTTCTTGTAATTTTGAGGATTGGTTTACAGTGTTATATGATGATTAAGATATAAGTTTAGTCTCTTAGTAGAAAATAAGAGACTCTCACACCGTAAGAAGATGACCTTTATTGCAACTGTGATTTTTAATATATTATTATATAGGTTTATAGAAAAAAATAAATGCATATTTAAGTGGGGATATATTGAGAATAAAATGGGAATAATTAAAAAAAATACAGAGCTGTCATTTACTAAGAGATGACCATTTGAGGGGAAAACATAATCAAGAACGTGGTGACACACCCCCATGGAAATTCATGAGAATGAAAATCGATATCATAGGGGACACCCATGTACAATTATTTTAGGAAAAAATAGAGGATTGTGGTCATTAAATTATATGGGGATTTTTATATTATGAATATAGAAAATATTATTCCTAGTGACCAATGTATAAAATTGAAAATTATAGAGAGAGGTTTTTGTGTTCTAAATAGAATGCTAAGATTTTGAGATGGAGAATAAGAACATAGAACCCTAAAAGAATAATAAGAAAAATATTTTGAACATATGCTACTAAAGTAATGAACATTTGGTTATCAAATATGAAAGAAGAATAGGATTCTATAATATCCATTATTATAGAAGTTTTAGGAGAATAAATAGAGGAAATGCTGAGTGTGTTGTTATTGTTATGATCTTGATGTTGAGCCTTTCAAATATTGAAGAGATTCTAGATTAGTAAATATCATAGGATATATTTTTTGTTGAGAAATACATGTGATCATATTCTATTTAAGATAAATGATGATGATATGAAACAATTAATGAGTTTTATATTATTTGTGTGAATATCTAATTGAATTATAAGACCTTATACTGAGATGAATTAGATCTATATTGTGAATATAGTGACATCCTTATACTAGTTAGAGATCTACTTCAACATGAGATAGAAAGAAACTCTTGTATATACATCATGGGAAGCTATGGAACTGGTGTGAATCTAGGTATGCAAGGATAACATAGTATAAAGTTGTGACTTTAGTGTGAAACTAATTTTGTGGAAGTCCAGTGAGATGCTAGAAAGTGTATACATAGTGATAATTTGTGCAAGTGTGGGAAGGACCAAACCATTATATTCAGATATTGATTATTGTGGATAATTCATGATTGGGGTAAACAACTAATCATGTCAAGGAGTAGGTTTCCCATGAAGGGTTTGAACATTATAAAAATACCGTGTAACATATTTATTATTTTAATTGAATTTAATTTTGTAGTTTCATGTTGGGTAAGATTTAAAATAGATTCATTCATGCCCTAAATGTTAATAAAGGTTTAATTACCAAGGGGGTAAATTTTAAAGGATAAATTGGAATTTGGAAGAAAAAAATATGCAACACCTAATTCGACCCCCCCCCCCCCCCATAAGGTGTTTGTACTTGATCCTTAAAGGTATTTCAATCTCATAAATAAGCTACAGGAACTTCTCAGGTAAAGGTTTTGAATTATATGAGATTAATAATCAATACATGAGTCATCCTAGATCCATGGATAGAGAAAACCCACTTTTATAGAACAAGTCATAAGCCTCCATGTTAGTGGGAAGTCCATCCAAAATTCCCTCTACCTAAGGATACATCACTCAAAGTAGAATCCAATTCATCATAAATCAAACACATATTATGTATAGACTATGTTTGATAACTATTTTCAAGATAAAAACTTCAATTACAAATTGAATTCATAGTAGATAGAAACCAAATCTTTTTATCATACATACCATGTAACTACTTATATGCATGTATTATTATATATAAGAAGTAGTTTAACAATTAAACTAAACCATACATAATTCATAAAATAAAAATTTTATAACTGTGTATATAATATGGAATAACCTTTAAATAAATAAAAAAATCAAATATTTAAACATCAAATAAATATTTATGAGTACTTCATAAAAAAACTAATTATAGACATTTTATAAATTTTTTAAACATTATAGACACTCCATAATATTGAATATAAACATTTCATATTAATTTCATAATATGAAATTTTCATAATATACATTTTATGGAATATTAGTGAAAATATATGATATTTTATGAATTATATACCTTTTATAATTCAATTTCTATTATGTAAACATTTTACATAATCTAAATATCATAGACTTTACATTATATAAAATATGTACATATCAGTCATTAAAAACCATTTTGATGTAGCTTGAATAATATCTCAAACAAGTTCACTTAATTTTAACACTTCAAATATTATGAATAAATCCTAATTTTAAAATATAAACATCTTATATTTTGGCCTTGTTTTTTGTAATTTATAAACCCTTTATACTTATGATTTATAAATAAAAATTTTATTTCTAAGTCATAAATCATGACATATAATATTGAAAAATGTATTTAATATTAAATTTTTTAGTAATAGAGAATATTTATTAATAATTATCTCAAAACTAGTCAATTAATTAATTATAAATGTTTTATAATTAATTAACTTATAAATATTTTATAATTAATAAACTATCAAAAAAACCTTTAAATTATAATTTATAAACATTCATTTATAATAAAAAGTAACCAAAATATTTAATTTTAATTAATTTTGGTTTTGAATATATACTTGGGAATACATAAACCCTTAATGTATTATCAAGATCGATCCTCGCACTACATGTCTCGAATTGTAATTTTAGGTAGAGTTCCACACACTATGTTGTCTCACAACATAATGTCAAGAATTTGTTTTATGATACAATATTTTTATGGAAGAAAATGTTGGATATGTTATCATATAACATATTATGTGTCTTGAACTCCACATTATTTTAGTGATATAACATACTATCAAGAGCTAGAACATGTTATGTTATTACATAATCATAACAAGGGGGTTCTATTGAGAGTATGTTAAAGACATAATGTAATGACAAGGTCTTTGGTTGAGATTACATTTATGCTCAATGAAATATCAACTATTTTTCTTAATTTTTAATATATGGTTTAAAAGAATCAAATCACATGGTGGCTCTAATGCCATGGATTTGATTCTAAGGGAATGATAAATACTTTATCATAGAAAAAAAATATTAGAAACTACAAACCCAAAATCACCATGCTTTAGATAAAATGAAATCGTAAATAGTAAATGAGAATGTAATGCATACCTTGTATTATAGTCGTAACATGCAACCTATCTGAACACCTTTGAAGAGGTTTGATAAAGATCACTGAAGTGACAACCAAAAGGTATCCCACCTTTGGAGGTGATGTGACTTAAATATATTACATGATTATTGTAGAGACCCAAAATTACCATACATAAATATTAAATCTTTTTAGATTAATATTTAATATATTTCAATAAATACACACTTGTGGATAGTATAGGTTTATCATATCTTGAGACTAGATACACTATCTTCTTCTTTCAATAAAGTTATTCAATGTATCCAATAAATATATTCCAATTTAGTACTATTCATAGACATACCGTACTTAAAACCTTTATTCATAACTTGGGAAAAGGAAACATAAGAAAGGGTTGGCTCAGATGCTCATTAAGGGTAAAAAAGAGAGATATAAATATATTATGAGAATAAAGTTATGAAAACATGAGAATAACATTAGAAAACAATACCCGACATATCATAAATCACAAACATAAGACCTGACATAAATCTTGATCGTTTATAAGACATAAATCATAAAGTAATCCAAGAAAATAATCCCTGAGAACATAATATTATCATAATACATATATTTGGGCATACACATAAGCATATAAATCATTTCCTTATTAGTCAAGAGTCATTACTAAAACTATCACAATGTGATTGTTTTACTACCAAAACTATAATAGTAGTAAAGGTTCTATCATAAGACAATCAAAGTGGAGAAATTGCCTTAATAAACTAGGTTTTCTCTCTATTTCAGTCCTTTTTATCACATTACATATCGATCTTTAACCAATTCATTGAATTGATATACATGTCTTGTCAATCACATAATGAAAATTATACATATGTGTGCCACAATATCACAAAAAAATTCATCATATCAAAAATAATGAAAAGAAATGGGTTTTATAAAAATTTCATTATAGGATAACTTATAGAATTGAAACATGTTCTATTTCATCATTTCATCATAACATAACCGGTGGAAAAAGAATTGGGTTTCATAACCATTTTTTCATGGTATAACCAGTGTAAAAGAAATGGGTTTCATAAAGAATCTTGTAATCATAAACATAAACCATAAAGAGAGAGAATGATAATGGTATCCTTCGATCATATCCCCAGTAAAACATATTTAACATAAAAGGATGTCATATTATATGGAAAATTATTATGAAATATCACTTGGAACATTTCTTTAGGAAAATAACTTTTCTTTGAAAATCACTTTTTTAAAAAAATCATAAAATATTTTGGAAATAATTTTATTTGAAATTAAACTTGAAAACTTATAATGTAATATTTAAAACAATGTGTGGCAATGATGGTGGTAAATTTTATACATGTAATACGAGTTAAAACAAATATTCTTTTCACATTTTGGTAAAAGATAAATTGGCATTGTTTGGAAAATGGTATGAAGATACCATTAAAAAAATGAAAAGGTAAAAAATGGGTAAACATTATTTAATAAATCATTTCAATATTGTTAAAAACATTTTTGAAAAATTTTTTAGTAAACATGGTTTTTGAATAAACTGGGTTTTCGACCGAAGAGGGAAATAAAGACGGATTTTCTTAAAAACATTATTTTGAACTACTGAGTACATAAATAGAGTAAAATAAATTTAAAACATGTACTCTAGAGAAATAACTATATTATAATAAAATCCATGAAGTTATTAAGAAATAGATCATAATATTTCATCATTAAAATCATAATCATAATCAATCCCAATAAATAATGAGATTGTAATATCAAACCTTCACCACTTTAGTATCTTTTGAATCGTAGGTACCAATAAATAATAACATAAAATGAAACTTTTAATATAACTAAAATAATTATATTCATTATATAACATATAAAATGGATATTATATACACCTTATAAAATAATATATGTGTATAACATAACATATATCCCAAAGAAGAAAATTAGAGACACAAATCTCTTACTGCCTTGATAACTTTAGAAAAATAAACCCCATTAAAGAGATATCCTAAAAAGGATATTTAAATCCATATAATTTTAATTATAATAATTATAAAATACATTCATGGGTAGTATATATACCATATAAAATAAAAATGTGGTGGATATGTCTTGTGTCTCAAAGAAAATAATAGTGAGATGAAAATCTATTACCATAAGTCTCGACATCCATCATACACATTCATAAATAATTTGTAATAAATATAATTTCATTATAAATCTATTATATAACCATAATTATATATATAATACCTTATTATTTAATTGTGATCATTTATTACCTATTTATTAATAATTACTTATTAAAATTATGTTTTGGGTCATAACTGCTTTGTTTTTCGTGTATGTTTTGATTTTTTATTTTCAGTCCTATTAATTTTTTTATGGTACCATAATCTAAATAATTTTAAAAATGATATAAATATCATATATATTAATTATACATGTATTTATAATAATCCATAAATGTTAGAGATAGATAATGGAATAGACCATTCATGAACGGTAGGTCGTACATACGCATGAACACTATTTTCATTTTCTCAATTGATGGAAAAAAAAGAAAATTAAATTATATATTAACTTACAAGAATTATTTTTATGTCATATATATCACATATATTCATTAATTTTACCCAAATTACTTTTTATTCAAAGATTTAGTGAAAAACGAATCACATCATTTTGTGAGGCGGTAGTCTACTGTATAAACGAACGACATTATTGTATCCCCCTATGAAATAGAAAGTAAGAAGGTATATATGATATTATAATTAAATATGTATACTTATGTTATAGATATCATATATATTCATTTAATCTATCCTTACTACCATCTAGGTAAAACTGAAATGAAAAACACATCACATCGGTTCACGCAGCGGTAGTCTGCCGTACAGACGAGCAACGTTATTGTTTTCCAACGGGTTAGAAGGTAAGAAGGTAGATGTGGTATTATAATTATGGGGGTATAATAATATAATAATTATCATATATGATCATTTAAAACATTATTATATCCATCTGTGATAGGTGGTGATGGAAAATGAATAACATAGGTCACGATGCGGTAGTCTTCCTTACACACAAATGATGATTTTGTGTCCCTTTTTATGGTAATGGATATTGATATAAATTATTAAATTAACATAATAAAATATTATTATATATTATATAACTATTTTATTATTTTATAATAGTTTTAAAATATTTAATTGAGTTTGAAGAAGAAGTAAAATAAAAATTCATAGCTAAAAACTTTACATCTTCTTCAGAAAACCTCTTTAGGTTTAACCTAAAGCCTTCCAAGATTGGATTTCCGATCTCAAATATTCTGTTAGGATATGGGTAGGGAAGTAAGGAATACATTTTTTTTGATATTTTTTGAACCAAATGGTTATTTAAGTGTGAATAGTATAGGATAGGGGTGGCATTTTATAAGTGAGGTGGGTAGTACACTTGTAATTTATTTTAAAAAAAAGTGTACCCATGTTTTTCACATGTCAAAAGGCTCTAAAATTGTAAATTATAGAATATAATGGGTGATGAGAATTAAATATGTTGATAAAATTTGTTTTTTACAAGTTTATAGGTCATTTTATCACTTATATTTTTAGTTTAACCCCCAGGTAAACCTATTTTAACCTTAATCATGGTAAATAATTTTTACTATTTTTACTCTTTATTATGGTCAAAAAATTAAGTTTACCTTATTAGATAAAATAAATATTATGATTAAAAATATGTAATCCATTTTTGAAAGTTCTATTCACATAATTTTCAAAATCAATTTAAAATTAATCCTCCAGACATGATGAAAAAGCGATTTTCTAAAGATAAAAGTTTAAAAGTTCAAAACATTTTTATATAAAAATTCAACATGAAATTGATTAAAATGAACTAAATTGGATTAATAGATATAAAATTTAACTAAAGTTACTTTTAAACCCATATTAAAATAATTTTTATTCTTTTAAATTCTTTAATAAATGAAAATCCTTAATAAAAACCAGTATTTTTCACTATTCATCGAAAATTTTAACTTTTTAGAAATTTCTAAAAAATTTACTCCAAGATAATTTTGAAATTATGATTTTAAAAATTAATTTTGGGTTTTTAAAATAATTTTTTCAAAATTGGACAAAATTAATTTTAAAATAAGTTCATAAAAGTTGAAAAACTTCTTTTTAGATAAAATACAGTTTTTAAGTATAAATTTTTATTTATTATTATCTCTTATATAGAAATAAACAATATGAGTATTAAAACATTGTTTGAATATATAAAATATAAATTTCGTTAAAATAATTCATAAAATGGTATTTGTTTAATTTATTTAGGTAAATCATGTTTGTGTTCATAAAAATAGTTTTTCATAAAATATTTCCTTTATTTTAAAATAGTTTTATTTTCATTTCTAATTAATTGGTCATAAAAGAATTAATTTTAAATATATTTTTAAATCATATATTATTATAATTTATTTTATCCCATTCATACATGTCTTCTAAAGTCTATGTGATAATAATAATATTTTTAATAGTAAGTCATTTTTTTAAAACTCAGTGTTGAGTGTAATGAATGAATTTTGTTTGTAATGAAAGATAAAATCAGTGTTGTGTGTAAAGAAAGCTGAAATTTGTGTTCTGTGAAATGATAAATATAAAAAAAATTAAATTTAACTGAAAAAAATATATTTCAAAAAATCTCAAGGTGTTACAATTTTCACATTATTTTTTATGGAAATATTTTATTTTAATTTTAAAACATGTTTATTACAATAGAATATTGTGGTTGGAGGTTTTGGAGATGAATGTGTAATTAATTGAGTTTTTTGAGGTAAATTTTCAATTTTAGAGTTTAAATGAATAATTTTTCTCCACTGAAGATTTTATATATTTTTTGGAATAAGATTTATCCTTTTTTGGTAGAGTATTCAATACAATTCAACATTTAATAGATTTTGAGGATTACGGGAATTTGATTTTTAAAATCCCATGTTCTTAATTATATAATTTATTGTCAGGATTTAATTTTAGTGTTTTTGAGATTTAAGTGAAATTGAAATTCTGACAATTTATTTTTCAAAAAATATATTTTAAAGTTTAAAGTTTATTTTTCTCAATTCTTCTGGATTATTATTATTTAGTATTTAATTTATTTGTTGTTGAGAAATAAATAAAAATATTTCTAGTATTTAAGTTGTTTAATTAAGGATTTGTTGCATAGCCAATGTGATGAGTAACCATGTAGAGTGTTTGGGGTTCCAACCATATAGTCGATTCTGTAACTCTTGGTTAACATGTTTATGGGAGTCCACCACGTAGTCAATTCTTCAACCGAGTCTATTGAAGACAAAGTCACCATCAACAAACCACTGCATCAACTTGAATAACATCTTAGAAATAGAAAATCAATATCAAGATAAGGAAATGTCTTCGATCCAAATAAAGAATTCCAAGTCACTACTCACCCAGATCCAGCCCATATTGACAAAACTAAGCCACCATCTCAGAAGACATTGCCTCCTTATCACCATGTGGGGGGACACTCCCAATTAAGGAGAAATTTATGGAGGATATTTTATTGGTGTCAACTTCTCTAATAAGTAGGAAACCAACCTAGCCAACTCTTGGACAGTGTATGAGTAGTCAGTAATCGGAGGAATTATCATAGTTAGATAATGAACCCACCAACCAAAGAAAAAACTGGTTTCCATTCCTTTATTTAACAGGATTCAATCCCATGAATCTAAACATGAATTGTTTTGATCCTACAAAGTTTGATCTGGAGACTAATAATAGAGAAATGTCCCCCTTCTCCAGTGGACATTGGAATCTTGAAAAACCATGTTAAAACGTTGATTTATTTCATTTTTATTTTTGTTTTGTGTTTGATTATACATCCACGAACCTTCTCTGGCCCAATAAAGTGGTATCAAAGCCATAGAGATCAAAATAGTGACTCTGTGTTGAAGTTTTCTGGTAACCAAAAAATTGAAGTTGGTCGAAAAAATCTTTGAGGCCAGATCCGTGAAGAGCTCAGTGAGATGATTCCAACAGTACAAGCATCGTCAAAAACAGAGCTAAAATGAAGCCTATAGAGTCGATCAAAGTTTCAGTCAACCCTAGGTGCTATAGTACCCCCTACCAAATAAGTCACTACTGGTCATGTCGGATGCAAATTTCCGATGAGTTTTCCAGGTACTGTTCTAGGGAGTCACTTCAGTGCCACATCATTGGCCGATCTGGAACATTGATACTGTTTTGGATATATCTCATCCAATCAAACTCTATTTTCATTAATCCCAGAGTCAATTCTAGTTATTTGATCCATCACAGACATATCTGTAAAGTTAAATTTTCAATATTCTCACTCCATAAAGTGGTATCAAAGGGGTGAGATATTGACAGTGTAATTGTGTTTTGTTATAACGATTTTGGCTGGTAGCAGAGCACTACCGAAATTTGATATTGAGAAGTTCGATGGTCAGAAAAATTTTGGATTGTGGAAAATCATATTGAAAGATATTCTAGTGTTTTATGTAATGATCAAACCATTGAACATAGAAAAATTTGATATAACCAGTGATGATGATTTGAAAGAACTCAAGATGCGGGTCATCAGCACAATTCAACTGTGTCTGGAGAATGATGTAAAGTACTTGGTGTTGGACAAGACCTCATTGAAGGAGATCTGGAAAAAGTTAGAGCAATGGTGTATGGATAAGTCTCTCACCAACAAATTATTCCTAAATAATAAATTATACCAGTTGTGAATAGACGAGGGAATAAATTTGTTGGATCACACCAATGAATTCAACAAAATCCTAACACAATTTTTGGGTATTGGTGTGAAGATTGAAAATGAATACAAAGTACTTTTGATTTTTTTATCTTTACTAATTTCATTTGATATTCTTGTGACTAAATTTCTCATGGGAAAGGAAACATTAAAAAAGGATGAGGTGATAGCGTCGCTTAAAGATTCAAAGGCATTCTGAAGACTCGTGACGTATTCAAGTGAGAAAATCACAATGATGCAAAATGATCAATGTGGGAGGAGCCAATATCAGAAGTCATGAGGTAAATAATGGCAGTAAAAATCAATAGGACATAATCCTAGAGAAATCATGTATTTATAGTGTGAGAAAAAGGTTCATTATAAAATTTACTATGAAAAGTGAAAATGGTACATTGCTGTGAAAGAGAAAGATAAATAGAAGATTATAAACATCACAGAATCCTCACGAGATGATGATGACTTACTGAAAATGGAAATCTCACACACATATGGTATAATTTAATAGGAAAAAATTAAGTTTCATTACTACAAAAGATACGGGTACGTGATATAGGAATTTAAAATATTAAAAAGGAAAAACGAGCGGGATCAATATCCAAAGAAATATGGATGGGTTTTGGATTTGAGGATCTCGGTACACATATGTATGATAAAAGGTGCATTTAATACTTTTCAATAGGTTTGATATTTGATGAGAATTAGTGATGGGTAAAAATGCGAGTTTTGATGAGTCAGTATGGTGAAATTGAAGACACCCAATGGAGTACAATAAAAACTAGATGATGTGAAATTCATTCTGAGGATGAGATAGAACTTGGTATCATTAAGTAGGCTCGATGAGAAATGGTACAAGATTTCCATAGTGGATGGAGTGTTGGAAGTTTCACATGGTGATGCATCAATTCCTACTAATAAAGAGTCCTAAGGGTTGTATCATTTTATGGGGACAGCAGTCACCTCGAGATCGATTGAAGATAGTGAAAGTAACACATCATCTGATGAGAAGAAGTGTGTTTGATTTTCTGATGAAGTTTTCAATGCCTACAAGGAGACTGCAGGTCCATCTTCTACCCCAAATTAGTCTTTAGGGGTAGATTTGTGGGGGCCACTCCCAATTATGGATAAATTTATGAAGGTTATTTTTTCAGCAGCATCTTCTCTCAAAAGTCGGAAACCAAACCAGCCAACTCTTGGGCAGTGGATGAGAAGCTGGAAGTGGGAGGAATTTTCATTTTTGGATGAACTACCCACTAACCAAAGAAAAAAACCGGTTTTCATTCCTCAATTTAACAGGACTAAATCCCATGAATCTGTAACATGACTTTGTGTGATCCTTCGAAGTTTGATCCAGAGATTAACAATAAAGAAACACCCACACCCTATTATGGACATAGGCATCTTGCTGAACCACATTAATAATCTGATTTCTTTAATTTTTATTTTAGTTTTCTGTTTGATTCCATTGCCACAAACCTTATCTTCCTCAACACTGATCACATTGATTTCTGATTAAAGCCTTTGTGACCATATGAAATCTGAATATCGGGATTTGTATGTTTTTGTTGTTAATATTGAATCCACCATCAAGTTGTATACTTGTATCACAAATATGATGAATCTAAGATTTGAGAATCCACATTGAGATCTCAATAAGCCTTTTGAATTGGATGAATCATTTTCAAAAATTGAAGAATACCTTTTCTTATGGTCCGTAGTTGAAGAAGAACCCATATCCCACTAAGCCACTATTTTGGTTTTAAATGAGTCAAAATTATGAGAATTCCTGATTTTTGGTGTCGAATTGGTTAATGGAGACAAAATTTTCCAAGGCTTATTGAGGAATCATCAAGCTTTTGTTCATGAGGATAAAGTTAGTGGTTTGGAGGGAGATCGAATTGGTCAAGACCAAGAATCTATTTATTCTCCAACATTTGGATGTGCATGTAGAGCTTAGTTTGTGCAATGATGGAAGTAAATTTAAGGGTAAACTTATGAATCATTGATTTATAAGTGTATTCTTTAAAATTAGATATTAAATAATGACATATTAAGCTATAATTTTTTAAATGGATATTTTAGATTTACAGTGGTTGTAACATATTGACAATGAATTGGTCTTCTAACTTGGATGTCATGGGGATGACGTGGGATTTTGTAAGAAGTGAAATAAAAAGTAATGGACAAATAAAAATAAGTATCCACCTTATTCTTTCAAATAGTGATGCATTGGAGAGTAACAAGGAGAAAACAGCAGATGAAACTCATCAACAAATTGAGAAATTTCTAAACCCAATATGATTTTTGGATAATTTTTATAAGTGGAAAAAAAATTGTTTGGTTCTTCATCTTTTTACATCATTATTTTTCTTTATCTTAATTGGATTGATTTTCTAAAAAGGAAAAGTGACAACCTAATCTTTTCCAATATTAATCTATCTTTTTTAGGACATAAAAATTTTAAACATTGAAATATCTTTGAATTTATCCAGTTGGGAATTGTTACCATTGACAAGATATTTTGTGACCTCCTTGAATATTTAAAATCCATTTGAAATTTCTCTAAAAATTAGTCAATCAAACAAATAGTAATCTAAATTTCCATTATATTCTCAATTTTGTTTCTATATTGTCCAGGATTCTTAAAATTCATCTTGTTTTCTTTATCGAATCATTTCTCTCACTATTTATCATACCTCATTTAACATCACTTCACCACCCATTTCTTGTTTTATATTTATTGTTTGTTTTCAGTTCTTGGTTCTGCACACACTTTACATGAGGTTTCAACCCTACTTTCATTGTACTGTTTTTAGTAGGTACAAAAACAACTAATTTGGTCAAGTTCAACGAGACTTTCACCAAATTTGGAACGATTTTCAGGGAAGTATTCATGTATCCAATTGAAAAACAAATCAAAAATAAATCAATATTTTTCAAATTAAATATATATATATATATAACTAAAATATGTTTTTTTCAATAATAAATATGTTGAATGTGATTAGTGTATGAACACTAGATCCAAAACATAAATTTTAGATCCTTTACTACTATAAATTAACAAACATATAAGATATCTTAAACAAAATAAAAGAAAACCTAAATGGAAGACAATCCATATAATTTGAACCATAATGAGAATGCTAACAATAATCAATGTCATCCTAGAAATGAGCCTGTGGAAATATATTTCCTTAGGGAGTTTCAATTGACTACAATGTCTAGTAATCCTTCATGTATTAGGAAAACCCCCGAGGCTCAAAATTATGAAATAAAAAAACACATTTTTCTATGAATCTATCATAAAATGGACTATATAATGAAGACCCACTTGACTTTATTAGGGTTTTTTATTGTTTGGTGAAGCAGATTTTATTGAGAGGGTTGTGGAAAAAAGAATTCAAGCTTAGAGATTTCCTATTTTGTCTTAAAGAAAATTCTAGAACATGGTTTCAACAAATGGATGAGGAAATATTTAGTACATGGGATCAAATTTTTAATTCCTTTGTGACAAAATTTTATCCAAGAAGAATGAAAAGTAATATTACGCATAAGATTACTGGTTTTCCTCAATATGAGAGTGATTTGTTCAGTAAATCTTGGTATAGGTTTAAAAGTTTACTTAGGCAGTGTCCTAATCATTAATTCACATTATAATTCCTATTAAACTCATTCAATACTATTCTAAACCCTTGTTATCAAACTTTTATTGATCAATATTCTTGAGGAGATTATAGTGATAAGACTGCTAAATAATTGAAGACAATTTTAAATGAACTTTTAAAAAGTTCACAACATAAATGATCAAGGAGAAGAACCATTATTAGAAAAGAGAATTATCTTGTCCAACAAGTTGAAGTTTATGTTTCAGGGTATTTTAATGAAAACCAATAGAACTCTCTTAGGGAGAAATGTCACCATTGTGTTATTTTTGGACATTCCAATTCATGTTGTCTAAATTTCAATATTCCAATCCAACAACCTAAAATGTTAGTTTTCTGGTTACAGACCTAGGATGAAGCCAAGGGATAATCCCTTTTCTAATAATTTCAATCAAATTTATATAAATCATCCAAATATTTCATGGAAAGAGCATGGGGTTTCCATACCTACTATTCCACCTAATTTCTAATAGTATTCTAGGAAATCCTTTCAGAATAAACTGAGGACATAACCTTCTAGTTCACAAGTAAATTATTAGGTTCAAAGGTTTTATAATATGGAAAAAAAACTTAAATAGGATGGATTCTCAAGAATAAAAGTTCAATAACCAAGTTGATAAAAAATGATTAATATAAATATATTAAAATTAATTCTAATGATGGGATAAAAATTCTGGAATGTCAAATGGGGAAATGTGCCAGTAGAATGGGCTAAATAGAAAAAACAAAATTACTATGTACTATAAAAGTTAATATAATGAAAAATATCATGGATATCACTACTATGAGTGGTCTTCATACTAACCAAGAATCCCCAAGGAAACCTAAATCCGTTGAAACTGAAAATATTGAAGAAAGTGATAATGCAAACAATTAAATCTCTAAAACTAGAAATCTAGAGAGCCCCATTGAAATTTATATACAACTTCTTGTACCACCTATTAAGAAAGATGATAAAGAGATGAAAATAAATAAAAATATATGGAATTAAATGATTAAAGAATAACCTGAATGGGTTCTTAAAGTTATGAAGAATTTTTCTATGCACATTCCTTTTTCTCAAGATAATTAAGAATAATAATCATGAACCTGAAATTTCAAAATTTATTGAGTTGTTTAAAAAGCTTCACATTAATATCTTATTCCAAAAATATTTATTCCAGTTTACTTCATATCTTAAAATGATTTAAAAAATTGTTTTAGATAATAAAACCCATGTGAATTTTCTACTTATAGTCTTATTAGATCCTAGAAATTTTGTTATTTCTTTTAATTTTGGTAATAGTTTACAGTTCGACTTTCTTTGTGACCTTGAATGTAGTATAATCCTTATTACTTATTCATTTTTTATGCAATTGATATTGGTAGATCTATTTCCCACCACTGTTTTCTTGTAGTTGGATGATAGATCCATCACATACCCCCATATGAAGATTTAAATATTTGATTATAGGGGTTGGGAAACTATTCTTATCAACTAAATTTCTAATACTTGATATGAAATGTACTGAGGAAGTCCCAATCTATTACAACCCTGGCCCTAGTAGCCCAGATTTGGTGGTTATTTTAATAGAATGGAATATAAATAAAATATCACATCACCAAGGATTGATCAGTTTAGTCATATTTAAGAACTATATACATACATATCTCCCTTATTACATTGGTAATTAAACATAGAACATAACAAAGTAAAATAAATTTCTTCCTTGACACTTATTCAAATATTTCATCTTCATAACCTTAGGAAGGAAAAAAAATAAAAGGGTGACCACAAATTCTCATTAAGGGTTATACACAATAGAAACATGAATCTATAATAGGTGAATCATAATAAATAAGGAATAATCAATATTTCAAGTTAAATAACTAAAAAAAATTTCATTTATTCAATAAAATAAGAATGAAAATGCATCCATATATTTTGTCATAGTGAAAATATCAGGGATAGTAATAACTAAATCCTAAATACAAAAAATTATTAATTATTGGATGTCATGTATCTATAATATGAAACACTGCCACCAAGAAATTTCACAATATGTTTTACGTATGTGGTTAGAAACCCATATGATTCTTCTCGGAAAAAAACGTGAAGGGTTTTTTTCAACTATTTTATCTCGTGAGAACTGTTGATACATAGATGGGATATATAATTATAAGCCCCACCCATAACTACAATTCCAAAGAATTATTCATACATAGATTTAATTCACGAATAATATGCCTTATCAAAATATATTTATTGATTAGAGGATACAAATTTATCTATATTTCCCCAGTTAAAATAACATTCAAAGTAAACACTGTATGTGAAAATGGTATACAGCTAATAGAATAATCATATCCATGATACAAGAAATATGTATATTTAACAAAATAGAATTTCATATGTAAAATAATCTCAAAGGATTAGTAGATACAGCACATAAAAATGATTAGGTTCACAATACCAAGTATTAATGAAATAGAAATTGAGACGAAGTCCCTTACCACTTTGTAATCAGTCGAACCGTATGCCCCATAAAATTAAGTATTATTAAATGAAAAATTTAATACCATAAATTTAAATAGATTAATGATATAATATATCATATTTTATTATACATACACCACAAACAATAAATAATTTCTGAATAATACATATCTCACAAAAATAAAAGTGATATAAGAAACCCCTTACCATATGTCTGAAAGCATATACACTTGTATTTAATGTACTAGATAATCAAATTAGATTCATTAATTACTTAATTAAGAACATATTAAACATATATTTTATTTAAAATAATTTTAATAAGTTTATTTATAGCCATTACAATTAGTTATAATGTTTACTTTTGTTATTTCAGAAGCGTTCATTTCATGGTTTTGTGGTCGATTCCCTCGTGTATAATTAGGGGAGTTCTTTTAAAATTGAAGAAAAAAATCCAGAAGTAAAATTATTTAGTATTAATTAACTTCTATAATTTTAAATGGTATCATATATCATTTTTTTATATGGTATGAGGATTATTTATTAGATAAATTTTTGATGAAAATGTTTTAATTTATTTTGGAATTTTTTACGACCATCACAAACTTGTATCATTTTATTTAATATTATGTTTATGTATTGGTTACAGAATATGATATAAATTATAATATGTATAATAAAATCTTATTTAACCATAATAATGGTTTTATGACCAGAATTAAGGGAATTATTGGAAAATGAAAACTCATCATCCACAAAGGTGGTGAATCAACACGTCACGAATGATGTTTTCAATGCTCGGTCCTCCATTGCTGGTATAATAGAAGCAGTTCAAAAATTTAATGTGTTGGAAGATGAGTATTTAATGAATACTATAAGAGACCTCACCATCCGTAAAAAACTACGCATTACAAGGAATTTTCCCAAACCCCGTGGCACACTTGATGTGTTCTGGATCCCTCCCTTCCATGGCTGGCTCAAGTGAAATACTAATGGGTTATCGAGGGGAAATATGAGGCCTATAAGATATGGGAACATTTTTATAAACCATAATGGTGATGTGGAGGAAGTTCTTCTACGTCCTTGTGGTCATTCCACTATTCTCAAAGCTGGAATGACTGGTTTTATCAGATTTACATGCACTACAAAACAATGAAACTGGAACAACATATGGTTTGAGTGTGACTCTACTACCATTTTTCAAGCTATTCGAATTATGGAAGCTAACATAGGAATGGTAAAATTGTCTAGGTGTGATCTATTCCATGAATTTCATCATTACACATATATTTTTTTAAGAAAATTACATTGCTTATGGTCTTGAGAATAAGGGAGTGACTGATGAGGAGTGTTGTTACTCCGACTCTCTCCCTAGTGATATGTTTCCCATATTTTAATGGAAAAAATTTAAAATATCCTATTTAAAAATATTGTAAAATTTCCTTTATTTTATATTAGATCCTTTAAGATCACTTTTCTCAAAAACATTAAATAAAATAAAAGAAAATTAAAGAGAAAGAAGGAGGATTTTTCCTCTCAAATATAATCTTCTTGGGGACCGCCTTAAAAAACTTATTATTGGTCATTTGGTAAGACCAGCTAGTATTGGACATGGGAAAGAGGCTTGGGAAGGGATTTGGGAATAATTTATACAATCTTAAAGGGTGAAAATATGTGAGGATTAGATATGGGGATGGGTGGTATTTATAGTGGAGGATAGGGGTGTTTTTTATTATTTTATTTATTAGTTTATTATTTTGGATCAAGACTATTAATAATATTTATTATTGTAACAATGTAAAGTAAATAGAGAATGTGAGTTCAAACTAATGGGTTATTACCTCATCTAATCATCATCCAAGACTCAATAATTAATTTATTTACTTATACCATAAGTTACTATCTTTCATTATTCACTAAAAATCAATTATGTCAGAAAAATCCCAAACACTTTACCCAAAACATTTTTCAATGAATTAATTTAAAAACTGGACTCCATTTAATGAAAATAATTTTCTAAATATGATAAATTTAACTATTAATTAAAATCATCATTTATTCATAAAATACCGATTTTAATATTATAATCAATTTTATGATACTTTGAAAAATTAATTATGGTCGTAAAAAATTATATTATAATTATAATACAATAAAATATTAATTTATGAATCTATTTATGAAAATAAATTTTCTTTTAAATAATTATATTAATTATAATATTATAAATAAAAATTTAAGTTCCATAAAAATACTAACACTTAATTTATCATTTTTAAAACATATATTTACTTAAAAATGAAATAAATATATTATATTTTCATTTATGAGATACCTAAATTTTATTTATAATTTCGTAGTGAGGTTATTATTCTAATGGAAACATTACTATTCCTAAAAGATACATTATTATTAAAATAGTCATGTTAATATTTAAAGGTATAACACAGTTTGTTTGAGCTCAGTATTTCATAAAATGTAAGCTATAGAATAAATTGAATTTATTTAAGAAGATAGATACTGTAAAATCTTGGGGTGTTATATTCTTCCCTCCAATGAAAATTTCATCCTATAAATTTTTCATTAATATTTCATTAAAAATAGATGAGTGTTATTCTTTTTCATAATATCATCATGTTCCCATATTGCTTCTTCCATTTTATGGTTTGTCCAAAGAACTTTCATCGGTCGAGATGTATGATTTCTCAATACTTTCTCTCTAGTGTCAAGAATCATGATAGGCTCTTCATAGTAAGGAAAATCAAGTTCCAATTATATTTCTTCATAGGTTAGTACATGCATAGGTTCTGGAATTTACTTATTTAACAATGATATATGGAACACATCAAAAACTTTTTAGATACTTGGTGTCACTACCAATCGGTAAAATAAAACATCAATTATTTCCAGAAATTTAAATAGTCTGATGTACCTAGAGATTAGTTTAGCTTTTTTATCAAATCTTATGACACCCTTACATGGATATACTTTTAGATTGACGTGATCTACCACTTGAAATTTCAAATCCTTTCTCTGGTGGTCAGTATAACTCTTTTCCCTACTTGGAGTTGCTTTAATATGAGCGTAAATAATCTTTACCTTTTTCATTGTTTCTTAAATAAGTTTTGTGACCATGAGTTTCCTCTCACCAACTTTATCCCAACAATTTGTAGTATGACACTGCTTTCTATATAATGCTTCATATGCTGCCTTTTGAATACTTTAATGGAAACTATTATTACTAGAAAACTCTACCAAAGGTAAATAATAATCCCACATACCTTGAAAGTAAAGTGATTATGATCTCAACATGTCTTCCAATGTTTGAATAGTCTTTTCAAACTGTCTGTCGGTTTAAGGGTGATCAACAGTACTCAAATGAAACTCAGTATCCAAATCCTTCTAAAAACTCTTCTAGAATTTTGATGTAAAATCGGGATCTTGATCAGAAATAATCGATAGAGGTGAAACAAGAAGTCTTACAACTTATTTAAAATATAATCTTAATAGGCGCTCAAGAGGTAAATATTCTCTTATATTAATAAAATTCTCTGATTTTGTAAGATGATCAACAATAACCCATATCACATCATTCCTTCTAGGTGTCCATGGTAGTCATGTGACAAATTCTATTTTAATTTTATCCCACTTCCACATAAGAATAGGTAGAGGCTGTATGAATCCACTAGGATGTTATCTATCAACCTTCACTTTTTGAAAAACTAGGAATCTTGACACATAATCATAAATTTTCCACTTCATATTATCCCACCAAAAATATTCCTTCAGATATCTATATATCTTGGTACTACCAGGGTGTATAGAGAAATTTGATCTATTATTATCATCTAATAGTTCCCTTTTTATCTCAAGTATTGATGGAACACAAAACCTCTTTCGAAATTTCAAAATTACATCCTCAAACATGATGTCTTCCAATCTTCCATCCTTAATGGCTTTAATTTTCGTTTGAAATTTCTCATCATCAGATTGAGAGATTTTTATCTTTTCTAATAGATATAGTTTCACAATCATTTGAAAAATGAGTGATGTTTCCCATTCATTAAAAATTCTTGTATCCATATTTACTAAATCCATGAACATAGGATCTTTCTCAATACTCATTTGGGTTAGAAGTCCATGATATTTCTTTCTTAATGCATCTGCTACCTTATTTTATTTTGTAGGGTTTTAGTGTATTGAGAAATCATAATCTTTGAGTAACTCGAGCCATTATATTTGTCTCATGTTGATTTCTTTGTTATGAAAAGATGTATTTCAAACTCTTTTGATCCGTATATATCATACATATTTCACCATAAAGATATTTTCTACATAACTTTAGAGAAAATATTACGATTGTTAACTCATCATCATGATTTGGATAATTTTTTCAATTAATCTTCAACTGCCTTGATTCATATGCAATAACTTTATCATTTTTCATAAGGAAGGGATACATTCCCTTCTTTGATTTATCACTATATATCACAAACTCATCATTTCATGATATTAGAGTCAAAAGAAAATCATTGAATAATATTCTCTTCAATTCTTCAAAACATTCTAAAAATTCCTTTGTTTATATGAACTTAACCTCTTTACATGTGAGCTTGGTTAAAATATTAGCCAATCGGGAAAATTCTGAATGAAGCGCCAATAAAACTATATACCTAGGTTATGTTCTTTGGTTTTGGTCATTCTTGGGCTACCTTTATCTTGACAGCATCAACTAAGATTCCATCCTTAGAGACAATATGATCATGAAAAGAAATTTTTTGAATCTAGAATTCATAGTTGCTAAATTCACCATATAACTATTTCCTCCTGAGAGTCTCAAGAATGATCTACAAGTTATTATCATATTCCTCAATGGTTTTAGAATATACCAAAATATCATTAATGAATACTACAAAAAAATCATTAATATTTTCATTGAATATTATAATCATAAGATCCATAAAAATTGATGTTGAATTAGTCAACCCAAAGGGCATTACTATAAACTCATAATTTCTGTACCTAATCTGAAAAATTGTCTTTAGAATGTATTCTTTCTTTACTAGCAGTTTATGATACCCATAATGAAGGTAAATCTTTGAAAAATATTGGTCTCCATGAATTTAATCAAATAAATCATCAATGTGGGGTAAGGGATACATATTATTTATCATAATAACAATTATTTCTTTTTAGTAAATGCACAACCACATGGATCTATATTTCCTATTAACAAAGAGAGCAGGGGCTCCCCATGGAGAAACACTAGGGAGAATATATTCATTATTACTCGACTCCTCTAGTTGTTTATTCAACCCCACTAATTCCAAAATGGTCATTCTATAAGGGGTCTTTGATATTGGTCTTTCATCAGGGATTAAATCAATGGTAAACTCAACTTCACGCTCTAGGGGGGTCCAAGTAATTCCTTAGAAAATACATCAATGTATTCCTATGAAATGGGTACAACCTAAATTTGAAGATTACCTTCTTCATCCCTATATGTTGTTTTCTCTACCTCCATAATAATTTAATTCATTAGAGATACTAGGGTTGGATCTAGATAAGGGTCGGATGATTAAGTTTTGGCTCTAAAGATAAGGAATTATACATCTTCCTCACAAATTGTAATTTCCTTCTTTATGAAATAAATTTTCACATAATATTTTGAAATCCAATACATAACATGGATTATATAAAATTAAACCATAGTTATTATGATAAATTTAGAAAATAAAGAATTATTATATTCCATAATGGGGAATGCCTAACATAGAATTATTATAGTGAGACTTCTCTAAGGATTTTTGACTGAAAAAACCCTTATTAAATCAAAAGGTAACTATCTAATTTTATTAAAAACTTGATAGATATAATAGAGTGTGATGACCTAGAGTCAAATAAATCATTGAATAAATTTGAAGATATGGTTAGTGTACCTTCCACCACATCATTGTATGCTTCTACTTCAGTTGTGGTGATCGCATAAGCTTGGCCATCACCCCTTGGCCACTTTTGTGGTAAATTCCATGGATTCTTGGGACATTGATTTGAATAATTTCCCATTTATTTATAGTTGAATAATTTAAATTCATTGATTTTTTTATTCCCCTTGCATTTATTATCTTGATGTCCTTTTTCTCTATACTTATAACGAACTCCCATGACTTTCAACCATTTCCCAAGATGATTATTTCCATAATTTTTTCATAATGGGGATTTATTTATTCTCCTATTATTCTTTGATGATTTAACTTTTCTGTGGTTATTATAATAGCTGTTATTCTCTATATTTACCTTGAACATGTAGGATCTTGAAAATTATTTCTCTATTTTGATGGAAGTTGATACTATTTCATTATATGATGAAAATGTTTGGGAAGCTAGTTCCCTTCAAAGACTTGTATTAAGACCTTCAAGTAAATGATCAATCGTGTTTTTTGAATCATGTATGTAATTTTTAGAATCCCTGGATAGTTTTGTAAAGGTGGGCTCATACTCTAGAACACTCTCTTCTTCCTTTTTCTTTATGCTAAGGAATATTCTATTCATTTCAGTTTGTTACTCATGAGGGAAATATTTATCCAAGAATGTTTCTATAAAATTTATCCATTCTATGTCTTCTATCTCATCTTCCTCCTTAGTATTCTGGATCAATGACCACCATTGATCAACATCACCCTTTAGGAAATATACTGTGAGTACTACTATCACAAACCAACCCAGGTCAACCCCAAACTGGCCCATGACAAGGCCCAAGAGGCATTCCCAATCCACCTGGGCTAGAAACTAGTCTTGGGCTTCAATAATACACAGTTGGGAATGATTTATCCCATGAATAATAGATAAATAAACAAATATAAACTGGACAATAAAAATAAATACAAATGGAGGAAATAAATAAACTACTACACATACCTCAAGGTGACCTCATGGGTCACCTACAACCATTGGATCACACTCTTTCTTTGAATAGACAAGAGCATAAATTTGTACTATAATATAAAAACAAAAATAAATCTATAGTAGTTAATATTAAAACTCAATAGTAATTCCCAAATAAACTATTCCATATGCCCTTCTTTAAAATGAAAACCATTTCAAGCTAGTTTGAAAATACAACTATATAAAAATAGGATTTTTCATTTCTTCTTAAAATAAATAACAAGATAAAATTTTCTTAAATACATTTAACCCTTTTCATTTTGGAAAACCATTTATAAATATTAATACACTATCAATAATCCCTTTGTAATAAATAGAACATAATAGAAAAAACATTTCAGTAAGAAATCATGACATCAGGTTCTACCAAACACGGGTAAGTAAAACATGATTTTCATTATTTTCAAAATAAAGGGAAAACTTAGCACAAAACATTTAGAAAATAAATACCATGGAAAACAAGGATAAAAGATAGAAAGAACCATGGGAAAACCCTAATAATATTGGTTAGAGGGGACCTAGGATGCTCGTACCTCGGTGACATGGTATAGAAACCATAACCCACAACATCCTCATGCAAGATCCACTAGAGAGGAGTCAATCTAAAATTATAGTGGTCTACAATCATCATCAGTGTTTAGTTAGTGTTGTAGAATCAATCCAGTTAAGGGGGAATTGGCCCTCAACCATGCTGATCCACCTAGAATACTAGTCCTAGTCTTCCCACCTAAGTACCCAGGTTTCCCATGTGCTATATTCCAAATGGTGGTGAGTTTTTATCAAGAAAACATTATTACACATGTCATTTTCTTTACCCTAAAATAAAACCAAATTCTCACCAACAATATCCTATGTTAATTGCATCTCCCTTTTTAAGTCACACAATAATACACAGTCCTCTTCACTAGGAACACCAACCACACATTTAACATACACATCATTTTTCTAAAACAAGGGTGCATGCATCAAGAAGGGTTTCAATTAAAAACACTATTTACCAACACTTTTAATTCCAAAACTATTTAAAAATTCAATTGGAAAACCACGACACTGTGCATTTGAAAACAAGTCTGAAACCATGCTTAACTCAAAGCAAACAATTTATAAAGTTCAAGTGAATGCCTAGGAACCAAGTAAAAATACACTTTCCAAGAACCACAAAAAATCATATATATATATAGAATATTCATTTCATATAAAAAAGGAAAATTAATTTTAAATAAAATACTAATAAATAATAGATTTCAAATTTCAATGATTAGGCATAGGGGACCTACCTCAAACATGCCGCTTTTTATGAAGATAACTCAAATCCCCTACCCATTACATGAATATTAATGTTCACTTATATGTAAGTACACATAGAACCTATGTAAATATTTTCATGGAAAAATATGTACAAGGGGACCCTTATATATATGATCACACGTGCATATACCCCTTCACCTCACACACATATTCATTTGTCATATATATACATAAGTAAACCTAGACCCAATATATATATTCATACCACCATGTGTGAATATATATATATATATAATGGGGGAAATTATGTATATATATTCCAACCTATGCATACCCATGCAAGTCTCTTTTCACAATGATGACCCAAAACCACTACACTGAGGTCCAACACACTGATGAAAATTATCAGAAACTCAGAAACTAAAAAATACCTAATTAGTTTTGATAAAAAATGAAGAATAGAGGAAAATATACCTATAATTGATGGTGGGTGGACTGAAATGGTTTGAGATGCTTCTCCTTAAGTGGAGGATGCATAAACATGAACAAAGATGACCTGAGAGAGCCTTAGCATACCCTATTAAGAGAAAATATGTCAAAAATTGACTCACCTGAAACCCTACAATTCGAACGAATGGAATATGGTGACAGGGAGAGGGAAAATTGGCCAAATGAATAAGAATATTGTGTGAAGAGGGCTTACCTAAATATTTTTATGGAGAATACCAAAGAAAACATGGTGAAACAGTATATAGAGGGAGCTTCACAGAGGGGGTGGTGCACAACAGAGGGGCTTTGGCCGAGGAGGTCACGCGAGATAGGGAATGGGAGGGGTAGGTGCATCACACAAGGGTAAGTGGTAAGGGGGAACCACTTTGGGGTTTATTAAAACAAAACCCCATAATAATAATAATTATTATTATTATTATGATAATGAAAATAATAATAATAATATTATTATTATTATTATCATTAACATTTTTTATTTTTTTATTTTATTTTAATTTTTTTATTTAATATTTTTTTGAATAAAGGGAAGGGAACAGGGTTTGTCCACATGGACTTCTAGACCATGTGCCAACCATGCGCACCATACTGGAGAGAAGGGGCACTCGCACGGGCTGACCGTATGGTTTGGGAAACTGTGAAACTAATCTCTATCATTTTATAGATCCATTACACACACTTTTCACATAGTTTCCTCTAACCATGTGCAATCCATGCTCCACCAATATAAGGATGCATGGTCGTTGTTAGGCTTCACCCGATTTGAGCCAAACCGTACTCAAATCGTGCATAGGTAAAAAACACACAAAGGCTCCAAAAATCAAAAACATTTACTGGGAACTTGACCTAAAACTCAAAAAAATAACCAACATTAAGAAAAGAATAAAAATCTAAGGTCATTGTGTGACATTTCTCCCTAGAAAAAACACTTTCTTCCCCCAGAAAGTTACCCCACCAAATGAGGAATCAAACTCAAGCTCGAAACTAAACAAGTCTAGTGACACCAAGATCTCAGTGTGACCATTAGCTCTACCATTCACACCCTACCAGCTCTAAGATAAAGTGTAATGGGAAGAACCATTAGGAAAAGAAGAGGGTCCTCCCCACCACAAGAACCCAACTAGAACCAAAGATCCTATTAGGGAAACCCAGCACAAATTAACCTAGGAACTCTTCTCATAAACCAACCAAAACAACCACAATGAACGTCCAGCCCAAACCAAAAAACCCCTGACCCATAAGGAACCCATGGAAATAGCTCAAACCAAATAGTGAACTAAACTATGATTCATTGTTTCCACAAGAAACAACCATATCCAAAATAATCACGACCTAAAACAAAAATGGTCCACAAAAAGATCTGACCAAACAAGTGAGACAATAATTTCGAGACTCGCATCCAAAAAAATATAACTTTTCTAGGGTTTTCTTCCATAAGTCACAACCTCCACTATAGAGGTTTAAAAGGATACAAGGTCACCCATCCTTTCATAACTAAAGGGGAACTTTCTAGAATTAGAAATACTACACCAGAGAAAATTTCAAAACAAATAAGACTATAATAAGAAAACAAGGCCTCTAAACCTTATAAAATAAAATGAACCTTCAAATATGAAGAAGGTACAATAGAGTAACTTAAACTGTCCCTATTCCAAAACTGGAGATAAAATATAGACCAAGGTCCTACACACCCGTCTGATTTCTGACTACAGACAATCTTCACTCCATGTCATACGATTAGAGCCTTGATGTTTGAAGCATCCACTACCTCACATTCAGAAGCTGGCATCCTTCGATCGAGACCACTTATTTTGAAGAATCCGCTTACAAAACTTATTCAGGTGACACAAAAAGACACACTGATGTCAATAATTCAAAGGATGATGACAAGACGAGTTAGAGTACCCAAATTGACCACACTAGGAGAAAACCAACAATAGGTCCAATGAAAAAGATAAGAAATGACAAGGAATATCATTGGAAAAATGATTGGTTCATTGAAATGGTCAACATTAACCTTCATCTTTAGTTTAACTTGTTAAAAATCCATGACCTATGGAAATTTCCTTTCATTCACTTCCTGAAGAATAAACCATTGTATGAAAGTGGTCTTGAATATTTCCCAAGACATCTCAACTTTTAATGAGAACAAAAAAACGTCATTTCACTAGTACAGTCCCAGACCTTCAAACATAACCAAGAAAACTCACACTCTCATAGAAAATATAGTTCCCAAAAACCCAAATACATTCAATTTCCCCAAGACACTCAACAACCTCAAATGGACTCTGATAACTATAGACAATATGCACCGATTGAGAAGATCTTAGCTCCACCACTCCACTAGGATTCTCGATGGGGTCGAAGACTAGATGAGAATCCTCATAAACCTTATAGATCTTTCTAAGAGGCATAATATCAACAACATGAGGTACAAAACCAAATCAACATTAAACCATAACTCAACCAACTAAAATTTTAAACCAAACAACAAGATCGTAAACCAAAACATCACAAAACCAAATAAAATCCAAATAAAATCTCAACGGAAACAAAACCACAAAAAATCACAAAGAAGCTAAAAATCCACTTTAATAATCCACCATTTCCAAATTCACCCATTTTAAAATTTTAATCCCCTATTTCATAATAAAAATAATTTTCCATTTCCAAAATCATCTCATCACATCAACTTAAAAATTTTAAAACATCACGTCAATTTTCCCTTTAAAACTAAAAATCTAATTAAATAAGAAGCCCCTTTTTATTAGAAACCATTTTCCTTTATAAAAAAACTTTTAAAAACCAAGTAAAATATTTTATTTTTAATATTCACCCATGGTATCCTATGAACCATCACATATGTGTTCATCCACGCTTCCACTTATATCATCCACACATACACACCAACATGAAATTTTCATACACACCCACACATATGTGAACATATATAAGGAATATAAATGGTTACACCTACCATTTTATCATCAAAACCAAGCATTTACTAAATTCCTGATTGACTTTTCATCCACATCTTCCAAAAACTTTAAAAATTCTGAATCAATTTCTCTTTTAAAAGTCATTTTTCACTCTAAAACCCCTTTTTAAAATTCATTTTCCTTTCAAAATCCACTCACACGAACCTGAATCATACTGAAGCATCACTGATACCAAAATAACTGTAAAAGGGAACTGGCGGTATTTCATACCTTAGCCACATGGTTTAGTAAACCATGCAATGAGCATGCACCAACCCCTGGAATCATATTAAACCATGCACGTGATCTCCACATGGTTTTCTATGCCATGTAAGCTCACCATATAACCCCATATCACTTCCATTTTCATCTTCTAACATACACAATCTCATCAAACTAAATAAACACCAACAAGATAACTCAATCCAAAAATAATGATTCAAAACCCAACTACCCCTGGCTACTTCGGTCTTTTCATGAGTTGTGGTAATCAGGTATCAGCCCATGACCTACCTCTTAAGCCCTGACAATCATATCTCTGATCTACCTGAAACCCCAAATAACAAGGTCATAATCTAATACCATTTTTTCATAAACCAACCTAAGTTAACCCCAAACTGGTCACCAAATATGGCCCGCGATAAGGCCCGAGAGGCATTCCTGTTCTTTCTGGGCTGGTATCTAGTGTTAGGAATCAAGAATACATAGTTGGGAATGATTTATCGCATGAAAAATAGATAAATAAACAAATATAAACTAGATAATAAAAATTAACACAGGCACAAAAAGTAAATATACTACTACATGTACCTTCATGTGACATTATGGATCACCTCCAACCATAGGAAAACACTCACTCCATGAATCGTCCAGAGAGAAAAGCAACACGAAAATCTAAAAACAAAAATAAATTTATAGGTGTGACTATTAAAACTTAGTAGGTGTTCTCAAATAAATTATTCCCTATAACCTTCCTTTAAAATGAAAAGCATTTCAATCTATTTTGGAAATATAACTATATTAAAATAGGAATTTCTATTTCTTCTTAAAATAAATAACGAGATGAAATTTTATTAAAATCCATTTCTCCCTTTTCATTTTGGAAAACAATTTATTAATATTAATACACTTTCATTAATCCCTTTACATGAAAGATCAAACAATGATAGAAACATTCCAGTAAGAAAACATAACAGCAGGAGCTACCAAACATGAGTAAGTAAAACATACTTTTCATTATTTTCGAAATAAATGGAAAACTGAGAAAAAAAACTTCAGGAAAATAAATACCATGAAAAACAAGGATAAATGATAGAAATAACCATGGGAAAACCCTAAGCATCTTGGTTAGAGAGGACCTGGGATCCTCCTACCTCTGTGACATGGTATAGAAACCATAACCCCCAGCATCCTCATGCACGAGCCACTAGATAGGAGTCAATCCCAAATTCTATTGGTCTCCAATCATTGTCAGTGTTTATTTAGTATTGTAGCATCAATCCATCTAAGGGGGAACTAGGCCTTAGCCTTGTCAGTCTACCTTGCGTACTAGTCCTAGTTTTTCCACCTAGGTTTCCAGGTTTCCCATGTGCTCTATTCCAAATTGTGGTGAGTTTTTATCACGAAAACATTATTACACGTATCATTTTATTTACCCAAAAAACCCAACCAACTTCTCACCACCAATATCTCTCTTTGAGAGTATCTCCCTTTTTAATCCACATAACAATTCAAAAGCCTCTTCACTAGGCACATATCACCAACCAAACATTTAGCATAATCATCATATTTCTAAAATAAGGGGGCATGACTCAAGAGGGGTTTTCCACTTCCATAAAACATTCTAAAAATGCTAAAAGGTCCTCGTTATTTTAAAAGTAATAATTTCACATAAAAAATACTATTTCACAACACTTTTAATTCAAAAATATTTTAAAAATAAAATTGAACAACCACAACACCACACATTTGAAAACAAGTTTGAATCCATTCTTAACTCAAAAAACCCCATTTAAAAAGTTTAAGTGAATGCCTAGAAACCAAGTGAAAAACCACTTTCCAGGAACTAGAATAAATCATATATATATATAGCATATTCATTTTATATAAAAATAGAAAACATATTTTAAACAAAATACTAAGTAACCATGGATTTCAAGTTTAAAGGATTTGGAACCTACCTCAAACATGTCGCTTTTTTACGATGGCCACTTGAATTCCTTCTCCATTTTCACACATATTTATGTTCACTTATATTTAAGAAAACCTATCCCTTATGTAAATATTTTCTTGGAAAAATATGTAAAAGGGGATCCTTATATATATGATTACACATGCATATACCCCTTTACCTCACACACGTATGCATTTTTTATATATACACATAAGCACACCTAGCCCCAATATATATATTCATACTTCTATGTGTTAATATGTATATATATATATAATAGAGGAACATACCTATATATATTCTTACCTATGAATACCCATTCCAGTCTCTTTTGACAACGACAACCCAAAACCACCGTAGTGAGATCTGATCCACTAAATAAAATTACCAGAAACATAGAAACTATAAAAACCCCAATTAGAAATTGAGAAAAAATGAAGAAAAGAGGAAAACCTACACAAAATTGATGGAGGGTATACCAAAACGGTCTAAGATGCTTCGACTTTGGTGGAGGATGCTGAAATAAGAACAAATCTATCCTAAGATATCCTTCGCATATCTTATTAAGAGGATAAACATCAAAAATCACCTCACTCAAAACCCTAGGGTTTGGAAGAATGGAATAGGGTGATGAGGGGAGGGAAAATTGTCCAAAAGTGTGATAATATTAGTGGAGGAGGTCTTACCTTGATATTTCGATGGAGAATCCTGAAGGAAATGTAGTGAAATGGCATGGAGAGGGATCTTGAAAAAGGGAGTGGCATGTGATGGAGGGGCTTTGGCTGAGGGGTCGCATGAGATGGGGAAAGGTAGGGGTGGGGTGTATCGCACAAGGGGAGGGGATAAGGGGTAACCCCTTTGGGGTTTATTAAATTCAAACCCAATAACAATATTATTATTATTATTATTACTATTATTATTATTATTACTATTATTATTATTAAAACATTTTCTTTTAATTTTGTTTTATTTTTATCTTATTTTATTATCATTTTATTTTTATGTAATAATTTTTTGAATAAAGGGAAGGTCACACAGTCTGTCAGACTTTGTGCCAACCGTGCACACCCTATTAAAGAGATGGTGCACACACACAGGTTGAAGGCATGGTTTGGGAAACTATGCACCAAATATACAACACAACTCTGTAATTTGATAAAGTCATTTAGCATTCTTATCACACAGTTTCCTCTAACCATGCGCAAGTTGTGCTCCATAAAGAGAAGGGTGCACGATCATTGGTGTGCCTCACACAGTTTGATTCAAACCATGATCAAACCCTGCATAGGTCCAAAAGCCACATGAAGACTCTGAAACTCAAAACAATTCACCAGGAACTCAACCTGAACCTCAACCAAAAGAACCAACATCAAGAAAAGAATAAAATAAAATAAAAGGCAATATAGGGGTGTGAAAACTACCTTTTCCCTTTCCTCATATCCCATTACTAGTAATATTTTCCATGTACTTTATCCATTACTCAGCTACCACTATATTAGTATTCCCATAAAAAGATTGGGGATTCTTGAAGGTTCCGGGCATAGCGGAAGCGCGTGGGTGGATGTGCCCACTTGGCTTCTCTTCATTAATAATGATCAATCCGGGATCAATATGATGATAAATGCCAGTCTCCACAGATCGAATCACAGAAATGGATAATGAAAAGGAAAGTCCTGGAACCACAAAGTAGGATCATTACAGGTTGATTATAATTAATTTAATTAATTGAAAAGAAATACCTTTTGGGTGTTCTTTCTTCGTTGATGTTCTTGATCACGTTCTGATGTGATTCATCGTTGCGTCGTAAAATTCAAGTGTAAACTTCCTCTAACGGTGATCCACACATGTAGCTCGTATCTCAAGACGTCTCCAAAGGAGTCTTCGGGTGCTAGCGTGGAGAAACCTTTTCTTGCGTTGTCCACCTTAGATCATCTTGATCTGATGGAAGAGGATATCTCTCAGTCTTGAGAGAGTTCTTGGAGGAAGAGGTTCTTTCAACCTTGAAATAATTCTCCATAATTGTTGTGCAAAACGATTCCCTTGTGTTTTAAATGATTTGGGGTTGCGAGGATATTTATAATCTAGTTTGAGGTTGTAGAGTTATGATAATAAATAAATGTGTTACGCGTTTCATTTATTTCATTAACACTTACTGAAAATCCCTCATGTCGAATAATTAATTTCGTGACATGCGCTCATGCTGATTATAATAAATATCATTTAATAAAATGATATTTCCTCAAAATCCCGACTGGAAAAACTACACGGCGTGTATTAATAAATACACGGTGTGTACTTGTTTTTCATTGAAAACTACACGGTGTGTACATTCAATGTACACGGCATGTATATTTTTTTCATTTATTCATTTCCTTTCCAAAATGAAAACTACACAGCGTGTACATTTAATAATACACGGCATGTACTTGTTTTCAAAATAAAACTACACGACGTGTAATCATTGATACACGGCGTGTACTTGTTTTATTTTATTCTTCATCCAACATTAAAAAAAATTATAATTCCTTGAATAATTATTAAACCACGTATGGGAATAATCTTTATTCTACTTGAGATACTTGAATACACTTAGTGTGTGACCCTCTAGGCATCTTTCTCGTTGGCATTAGGTGGGCTTGCCTAAAGATCAAGATTACTATCTAGAAACAAGTCAAGGAACCCAAGAGAAAGAAGTTGACGCGACATTTACGTATCACCACATATAAACGCTTACTGTGTAATTTAATCCCTTTGTCTCAATATCTCATCAAACAGGTTTCATAGCAGTTTCATAAAACTATATGCTTGATCTGTCGTTCTTTTACTACCTGATATAAACTCATCGTTTACATCATGTCCATGGAATTTAATGCGACAGTTCTATTTCAATCAAAGGGTCGAGATATCAACTTCTATAAATGGAAGGGACAAATCCTTCCTCAAATTATCCATTAACAACATGTCACTCATGATGCACCCAATGTACCCTACTTCCCACCAACTGTCTGCGTGATGTTTTTCATCAGTAAATCTAAGTGTGCGAGTCATGACATGAGTTAATGATAATCTTTCAGTCTAAGGACCATTACACACGCTCGTAGATAGCAATGTCTGATGACACCAAGACATGCGGAATTTCTATTGGCTGGTCTGTTCTCATAATCTCACATCTTAGATATTAAAAAGTGTGAACTCCATGAGAGATAGTCTTGTATTCTTATGAGTACTCATACAAGACGGTCAGTATACTATGTGTCCTATCATAGTATGTCATTCAACCGTAGAAATTTATTTAAGAATATTGTTATAGAATTTCAAGGTTCTCATCACAGTGGGGATCTACCATGACCTTATTAATGCAACAAATATTCCAAGACATTATTATATTATAGTCATGCAGAACAATGAACAATATATAATAAGTAAACATTCAGGTAATCAAAGTACAAAATAGTTGGTTCTTAGGACACCAAACCTTACAAACTCTCACTTAGACTAGAGCCAACTGCCTATGACTTTTAGTCCACTAGACCTCACATGACGATCATGTTTCTACTCAGTCAAGGATTTAGTCAAAGGGTCTACCACGTTGTCTTCTGTGGAAATACTGCTCACTGCAACATCACTTCTTTGAGAAAAATCCCTCAAGAGATGATACTTCCGAAGTATGTGATTTGTCCACTGATGTGACCTTGGCTATTTTGCAAGTGCCACTGCTGTAGTATTATCACAATAGAGTGTGATAGGATCTTTACTACTCGGTACTACATCCAACTCTTGGATGAAGCTTTGCATTCATACTGCTTCTTTAGCTGCCTCAGAAGCTGCGATATATGCGAACTCCACTATAGAATCTACCACCACACTTTGCTTTGAGCTCTTCTAGCTCACTGCACCTCCATTCAAACTGAAGATGTATCCAGTCTGTGAATTCATGTCATCTTGATCAGTCTGGAAATTAGCATCTACATGTCCTCTGATGACTAGTTCCTCATCTCTTCCATAAATCAGGAACATATCCTTAGTACGCCTCAGATACTTAAGGATAGTCTTGACTGCCATCCAATGGTAGTCTCCTGGATCATCTTGATATCTTCCTACCGCACTTAATTCGTAAGCAACATCTAGCCTCGTACATAGAATAGCATACATGACTAACCCAATCACGGATGCGTAAGGTATCCTTGCCATTCTCTTTCTTTCCTCATGTGTCTGAGGACACATTTTCTTGGAAAGATGAATGCCATGTGACATTGGAAACAATCTCCTCTTGGACTGTTCCATACTGAACCTCTATAGTATCTTGTCAATGTATGTACTTTGACTCAGGCCCACCATTCTCTTGGATCTATCACGATGGATCTTGATCCCAAGAAAATATGCTACCTCACCCAAGTCTTTCATGGAGAATAATTTATGCAACCCTGCCTTAACTGACTGTAAGACAGGTACTTTGTTTCCAATTAGTAATATGTCATCAACATATACTATTAGGAAAACGACTGCACTCCCACTAAACCTCTTATAGACACACGGCTCACATTCATTCTTAATAAATCCAAATTCTATTATAGCTTCATCAAAATGAATGTTCCATGACCTTGACGCTTTCTTTAATCTATAAATGGATTTATGCAACTTGCATACCTTGTTGGCATCCTTTGGAGTCACAAACCCTTCAGGTTGTGTCATGTAGACATCTTCCTAGAGGTTCCTATTAAGGAATGCTATATTGACATCCATTTACCAAATTTCATAGTCATGGTAAGCAGCAATGGCCAATAGGATTTTGATGGATTTCATCATCGCAACCGGTGAAAAGGTTTCATCAAGTCAATTACTTGACGCTATCTAAAACCTTTTGCAACCAGTCGTGCCTTATAGGAGCTGAATTTCCCCTCTATTCCAAGTTTCTTCTTGAATACCCATTTATTACCAATAGGATTTACATCAACTGGAGGATCTACCAAAATCCAAACTTGGTTTTGGTATATGGAATCCATTTCAGAATTCATGGATTCTTGCCACTTGGAAATGTCTGTGCCTTAAACTACTTCCTTGAAGGTAATAGGATCATCATTGTCAACCAATAATGAGTCACCATCCTCGGTGATAAGAAAACTATATCGTTCTGGTTCTCTCACCTCTCTTGTGATCCTACGCAGTTCTTGTGTCTCTGGAACAGATTGTTCTTCCATGGGGCTTTGTGGAATCTATTCTTGTACCAACTCCTATGTATCTTGAGCCTCGACTTCATTAAAGTCTATCTCACTCCCACTATCTCTTTTGGATATGTGATCCCTATCAATGAATATAGCGTGTCTTACCACTATAACCTTTTTGTCTGAGGGGTTGTATAGGTAATATCCCCTTGTTTCCTTGGGATATCCTATAAAGATGCACTTTGTGCCTCAGGGAGAATGGTTTTTACCTGAAGAGGCCTTAACAAATGCTTCGCTACCCCACACATGTAAATTTGATAACATGGCTTTGCATCCACTTCATAACTTGTATGGAATACCATTTATCAATTTAGTTAGTACTTGGTTTAGTATGTGTGCTACTGTTTGTAATGCATATCCCCAAAAGGATAATGGAAGACTCGCATGACTAATCATTGATATCACCATGTCCAACAAGGTGCGGTTCCTCCTTTCACTTACACCATTCCACTAGGGCGTGTTTGGAGGAGTGAGTTGAGATAAAATCCCAAACTCCCATAAGAAATCAATGAAGTCCTGATTAAGATATTATCCTCCTCTATATAAGTAGAGTTTCTTAATATTCTTACCAAGCTGGTTTTAAACTTCATTCTTGTATTATTTGAACCGATCAGAAGAATCTGACTTATACCTCATTAATTAGATATATCCATATCTACTAAAATCATCAGAAAAAGTTATGAAGTATGAGAACCCACCCCTTGTATCAACTGGAAATGGTCCACACACATCTTTGTGAACTAATTCTAGAAGCTCTTTAACCCTTTCACCTTTCCCACTAAATGGGGATTTGGTTATTTTTCCTTGTAGACACGCATGACATACACCAAGTGGTTTTAGTTAAAAAGAATCTAAATACCCATCTTGATGTAATTTTGTCAAACGTTTCTCATTGACATGACCTAGCAAGTGATTCCAAAGTTGGGTGTGGTATGAGTCATGTGAATTAACTTTTTCATCGATTTCCATTACTTTTTTTTGTGTAGTCTAACACATAAAGGACGTTATTTAAATGTTCCCTACCAAAACAAATGCTATCTTTATAAAAGTAGCAACATCCAATTCCAAACTTGAAGTTCAATTCATCGATATCTAGTCTGGATACTGAAATAATGTTTTTGGTTACAGAGGGTACATAATAACATCCTTTGAAAACTAAGACCATCCCAGTAGGCAATGTGAGATGGTAGTCTTCGACGGCTATAACAGCGAGTCTGGCTCTGTTGGCTGCTTGTAGATCCACCTCACCTTGGTCAATCTTTCTGAATCTATTTGGTTCATGTATTTGGATACAGATGTGAGCACCACAAGAAGTATCTAATACCCATTTTGTAGAAACAGATAGATTTCATTCGATAACAAATGCACCTGAAGCTTCACCTTGCTTCCTTGGATGGGTGCAGTTTTCTTCTAGTGGCCCTTCTTGCCACATGCGAAACAAATAGCATCCTGTTCATTTGCCTCCCCTTTGATCTTCCTTTTCTTGAAAGGCCTTAAAGAAGCTTTGGGCTTAAAGATCTTCACCTTACCTTTCCTTTTATTCACCATAAGGATAGAAGGTTTTTCACGCTTCATGTCATTATCCACTTGGAGAATAAGGATAAGAAGATCAAACAGAGACTTCTCAATGTTGTTCATGTTGAAGTTCACAAAAAAGTTTGAGAAGATCTAGGGGAGTGATGCAAGAATGAGATCGGTACCCAGTTCTTCAGGGAGTTTAAACCCTAGAACCTCCAAGCGCTCAATGTAGCCAGTGATCTTGACTACATGAGGCCCGGCTGGGGAACCCTCTCTAATATTGCTCTGAAATAGAGCCTTGGAGATCTCAAACTTTTCATGTCTTTCTCTCTCCTGGTATAGACCACAGAGGTGCTCGAGCATGCTGTAGGCATCCATGTCTTCATGAGACTTCATGAGCTCACTAGACATTGATGACAGCATCAAACATTGAACGTCGAGTGCATCGCTCAAATGTTGATCATAGACAAGGAAATCTTCATCACTCACCCCTTGGGCAGGCGGATCAAGAAGTGAGGACTCCAGCACGTAAAACTTTCATTCATGGCGTAGGATAACCCGAAGGCGCCTAAACCATTCCTGAATGTTACTACCAGTGAGGATATTGTCTTTATCCAGAATTGATCGCAGAGAAAATTTGGTTGACAAGTTTTTTATTTTGATTCTACAAATTAAATGAGAATATTTATCAGTACATTTTGATTACATTTTATGAAAAATAATAAATGAATTTATTAATTCTCCCACTATTTTATCAAGTCCCAATGGCCCTCACCATTGAACTCAGAATGTCCAGTTACTTTGACATTCTAGTGGAAGGGATCCATATTCCCCTTCGCATAACCCCAAAAAGGGTTGGTCAAGCTATTTGATGGTATTTAGGTAGGCGGGTCTTTTCCAACTGTGGGCTTACAGTTCCTTGATCTGTTGAGTGGACTCCCCAATCCTGAAATCCTAACATGGATTTCCTCAACTCCTCTGTCCAATATTACATCAAGTCTAGCAAGGGCTACTCCTCTTGATGTAATATGGTTAAGTCAACCCAAAACCTTTCATAAGGGCTTCCTTTATAAAAGTAAGTGTCCCAACAAGGGTTGGTCAAACACATAGTTTTATTGATTCTTGCCCTTAATCAAGTAATGGAAGGCTTGGTATGACTTAATATGGTATTTGAGGGATTTTATTCTTTATGTGTAGTTTTACATTATCACATTCTTGTTAATATTAAGTAATGCTTGCTTAAGTGATTAACCACGTTCTGATAATGTTTACACGTATTCTGGTTTTTATTTTATTCCATCATTGCATGCTTGTTCATTTTATTAATTATGTGATCGTGACAACACATACATAATAAATAAACCATGAAATCAGACAGAAATAAAATAAGATGGCATGATCATGAGCTTCTATTGGTTAGCTTATCTAGCGGTTTTGATAAGCTAACCCTGGCCTAGGTAAAACACCTTGAATCTGATGGTTCGTGTTTTGCAGCTCCCACCTATCCACCTTTGTATCTTCTTGGGTTGGTTTTGTCTCAGCTTCAGATTTCGAACCGTCTCCTCTGGCTTAAGAGATCCTCCATTACATGGGGTTTACATTAAAGAAACCATGGGCACACATGCCCTACATTTTATTTGAAGAAGGCTCACAGTCCAACAAATTTAAATGAAACCATACAATCATACAAGGGGTCTTTGGTCTAACTCATGATCATCCATAGCATGCAATGACATTAACGCATATTTAGAATTCAAATTATTTTAATCATTCTTTCATTTAAGATAAGTCGCACTCGAATTCAATTAATTATGATCTTATAATTAATCAATTCTTTATCTTAAATTCCATTCTGAATTTCCTTGATATTCTTCTCATCCATATTCCTTGTACAGGTCTTTGTACTTTTGGAAGAAACCTGGTGAAATTTTTGGAAAGTACACGGCGTATAGTTTATATTTACACGGCGTGTATTTCTTTTCACCCTTTATCCAAAGTACATTCCGGGGGCTTTGGCGTGTTTTCTGTACTTTGGAAATTTTGGAGTACACGGCATGTAGATACATCATACACGGCGTGTACTTCCTTGTTACGCGATAACCGTCTGGGCGATCCCGTGTACGTGGTACACGGCTTCTCCTTTGTACACGGTTTCATTTGGGTCGGATCGGACTACACAGTATGTTGATCCAACACACACACTGTGTATTCCTATTTTCCACATGCCGTTAATTTCTGGTCAACACGGGGTAATAAATACATAGGAATACTCAATTCACATGGCGTGGTTTGGCGGACCAGTGCCGGTTCGTTGAACCTAAGTACACGGCGTGTAGTTTTCATTACACTCCGTGTATTCCTGTGTTGTACAGACAGAAAGAGCGGCTCCTTTGGATGAGTTCCCCGTTTTTATTTTAATCAAAAAATTAAAATTAAAAGTTCGTTTCTGTGATATGAATCGGGAAACAAAGGAGTAAGAACAGATCTCATTTATTCAGATTAGAGAACTATTTATTTTTAATTGAATCAAATATAAATGCGTAAATTATCAACGAAGATTAAATAACTATAATCAATGTTGTAACCTCCCTTTGATACCATTTAAAGGTTCCAGGCACTGTAGAAGCACGTGGGTGGATGTTCCCACTTGGCTTCTTGTCATTAACAATTATCAATCTGGGAACAATACAATGATAAATGCCAGTCTCCATAGATCGAATCACGTAAATGGACAAAGAAAAGGAAAGTCCTGAAACCACAATGTAGGATAATTATAGGTTGATTATAATTAATTTAATCAATTGAAAAGAAATACCTTTTGGGTGTTCTTTCTTCATTTATGTTCTTGATCACGTTCCGATGAGATTCATTATTCCGTCGTAGAATCCAAGTGTAGACTTCCTCTAGCGGTGATCCACACGTGTACCTCGTATCTTGGGACGTCACCAAAGGAGTCTTCAGGTGCTAGCGTGGAGAAACATTTGCTTGTATTGTCCACCTTAGATCATCTTGATCTGATGGAAGAGGATCTATCTCAGTCTTGAGAGCATTCTTGGAGGAACAGGTTGTTTCGGCCTTGAAATAATTCTCCAGAATTGTTGTGCACAACGGTTCTCTTGTGTTGGAAATGAGTTGTGGTTGTGAGGATATTTATAATCAAGTTTGAGGTTGTAGTGTTATGACAATAAATAAACGTGTTATGAATTTCATTTATTTCATTAACTCTTATGTAAAACCCCCTATGTTGAATAATTAATTCCTTGACATGCGCTCATGCTGATTATAATAAATATCATTTAATAAAATGATATTTCCACAAAATCCCTACTGGAAAAACTACATGGCGTGTATTAATAAATACACGGTGTGTACTTTTTTTCACTAAAAACTACATGGCGTGTACATTCAATGTACACAGTGTGTATATCTTGTTTTCATTTATTCATTTCCCTTCCAAAATGAAAACTAAACGGCGTTTACATTTAATAATACACGGAATTTACATTTAATAATACATGGTGTGACTTGTTTTCAAAATAAAACTACATGGCGTGTAATCATTGATACACTGTGTGTACTTGTTTTATTTTATTCTTCCTCCAAAATTAAAACAATTTAAGATTCATTTTATAATTATTAAACCATGTATGGGAATAATCATTATTCTAATTGAGATACTTGAATACACTTAGTGTGTGACCCTCTAAGCCTCTTTCTCGTTGGCATTAGGCGGGCTTGCCTAAAGTCCAATATTACTGTCTAGCAACAGGTCAAGGCACCCAAGAGAAAGAAGTTGATACCACAATGACGTATCACTACATACAAACTCTTACTGTGTAATTTAATCCCTTTGTCTCAATATCTCATCAATCAGGTTTCATGGCAGTGTCATAAACCTATATGCTTGATCCGTCTTTCTTTGACTAGCTGAAACAAACTCGTCATTTACACCATGGACATAGAATTTAATGAGACAGTTCTATTTCAATCAAAGGGATGAGATATCAACTTCCATAAATGGAAGGGAAAAATCCTTCCTCAACTTATCCATTAACAACATGTCACTCGTGACGCACCCAACGTACCCTACTTCTTTCCAACTGTCTGCGTGATGGTTTTCTTCAGTAAATCTATGTGTGTGAGTCATGACATGAGTTAATGATAATCTTCCAGTCTAAGGACCATTACACATGCTCGTAGATAGCAATATCTGATGACACCAAGACATGCGGAATTTCTATCGGCGGGTCTGTTATCATAATCTCCCATCTTGGAGATTACCAACTGTGAACTCCATGAGAGAGAGATTCGTCTTCTTACGAGTACTCGCACATGACGGTCTGTATACTGTGTGTCCTATCATAGTATGTCATCCAACCGCAGAACTTTATTTAAGAATATTGTTATAGAATTTCAAGGTTCTCATCATAGTGGAGATCTTTCATGACCTTATTAATGAAACAAATATTCTAGTAAATTATTATATTATAGTCATGAAGAACAATGATCAATATATAATAAGTGAACATTCATGTAATCATAGTTCAAAACAGTTGGTTCTTAGGACACCAAACCTTACAATTATTCCACATTAAATGATCCAACATGGGTATATTATGGTTATTATCCATTAACTGAGTAAGCTATCCTAATATGATCCCGATCTACTCAACTCCAACACCAACTATAGTGATTTTCTTAGTGGGGAAATCTCTACATTTTCTACAGGTATTGATTCAATTTTTTCTATTATGCTCCATCACTAAATAATGTCACACAATTATTTAGCTCATAATTAACATGAGTATTGAGACAAAAAAATTCTATAAGGAATTATAATAATTCTCAGGCTAATTGAACATCTAGTTCTCAATGTTTATACTAAACCTTCTATGATACCAACTGCAACAACTCCAACCCCAGTAGCCTAGAGTCGGTGGTTATTTTATTACAACGGAATAGATACAAGAGATCACATCACCAAGGATTTATCACATTAGTAGTGTTGAAGAACTAGATACACACATGGTTCCCTTATTACAATGGTAATTAAAAAAAGAACATTATAAAGTAAAATAAACTACTTCAGTAAAACTAATTCAAAGATTTCATCTGCATTAACTGGGGAAGAAAAATAGATAAAAGGGTGATCTAAAATGCTCAGTAAGGGGTATATACAATAGAAACATGAAAAAATAGTAGTAGAAGCATAATTAATAAGGCATAATAAATATTTAAATGTAAATAACTAAAAAACACATGTCATTTAATCAATAAACTAAGAATGAAAATGCATCCAATGAAAATGCATCCATTGATTTTGTCATTGTGAAAATATCATGGATAGTAATAAATGAATATTGAATGAAAAAAATGCTTAATTATTATAAATCATGTATATAGAACATGAACCACTACTGGTAATACCTTTTACAAGATGGTTTAATTATGTGGGTAGAAACTCATCTAATTCTACTTGAAAATAAACATGAAGGGTTTGTCGTCAAGTGTTTTGTCTCATGAGACTTGTCGATGCATCGATTGGATATATAATTATGGACCCCACATATCACTAAAATTCTGAATAATTACTCAAACAAATATTTAATTCATGAAAAATATGCCTTATCAAAATATCTTTATTGATTAGAGGATACAAATTTATCAATATTTCCACAATTAAAATAACATTCAAAGTAAACACCATATGTAAAAATGGTATATGGCTAAGTCAATAATCATGTCCATGGTATAAGAAATATGTATATTTAATGAAATATAATTTCAAATTTAAAATTATATAAAAGGGTTAGAATATACACCACATAAAAATTATTAGATGCACAATACCAAGTAAGTCTCAATGAAATGGAAATTGAGACGAAGCCCCTTACCACTTTGTAATTAGTTGAACTGTATGCCTCCTAAAATTAATGATTATATAATGAAACATTTAATACCATGAATATAAAGAGATTTATGCTATGATATATTAAATTTAAGTATACGTACACCAAAAAAATAAGTGGTGAATAATGAATATCTCATAGAAATAAAAGTGAGTTAACAAACCTCTTTCTATATGTCTAAAAGTTTTCTGCACTTGTACTTAATGCCATGGATAATAAAATTATATTAATTAATTAATTAAGAACCTATTAAACATATATTTTATTTATAATAAATTTATTATGTTCATTTATTGCCATTCTTATGAGTTATAATGTTTAATTTCATTGTCCCGAGAGCATTTGTTTCCTGGTTTTATGGTTGGTTCCCTTGTGTGTAGTTATGGAAGTTCACGTAAAATGGAAGAAAAACTCCAAAAGTGAAATTATTTAGTATTAATGAATTAAAAAAAATTAAATGGTCTCATAATTAATTTTATTATATGATATGATAATGATTCATGAGATAAAATTTTGATGAAAATGTTTTAGTTTATTTTGGCGGTTTTTATGACCATCACGAACATGTATCATTTTATTTAATATTATGTTTTTATGTTGTTTACAGAACATGATATGAATTATAAAATATATATTAAAATCTTATTTAACCATAATAATAGTTTTATGATCATCCTTTAATATGCTAATGGAAAATGAAAACTAGTCATCCATGGAGGTGGTGAATCGACTCATCACGGACGATGTTATCATTTTTAGAATAATGGGAGGAGAGAAGATATTTGATGGTGGATTCCACTCTGGTTAAGAAGAGGTGAGGACAGAATAAGGAAATAAAAGAAAATAAAAGAGAAATAAGGGGGATTTTACCTCTCGAATATCGTCTCCTTGGGGACCTCCTTAAGACACTTGGATTTGGTATTTTTGTAATACCAGAAGGTCTTGTACATGGGGAATAGTAATTATAATTGATTGGATTATAATTTAGATAATATTACATTCTTATAAGGTGTGAGGATAATGGGTGGTGAAGGGTGATATTTATAGTGGAGGAGAGGGGTGTTTTTTATTATTTTATTCATTAGTATATTATTTTAGATCAAGATTATCAATAGTGTTGATTCATGTGACAAAGTTATGTAAATAGAGCATTTTATTTTGAAATAATGGGTTCTTACCTCATACATACATCATCCATGACTCAATAATCCATTTATTTACTAATATCATAAATTTCCATATTTCACTATTCACCATAAATTAAACTATCTCAGAAAAAAATCCAAAAAATAACCCTAACCATTTCTTGATGCATAGATTTAAAAAATGAACTCCATTTTATGAAAATAATTTCCTAAACATAATAAAATTAATTATTAATTAAATCATTATTTATTCGAAAAATATCAATTTTAATATTATAACCGATTTTAAGACGCTTTAAATAATTGATTATGGTCCCATAAAATTATCTTTTAATTATAATAAAATAAAATATTAATTTATGAATCTATTTTATGAAAATAAATTTTCTTTTAAATCATTATATTAATTATGAAATTGTAAATAAACATTTACTTTCCACAAAAATACCAACACTTAATTTATCATTTCTAAAACCTTTATTTAATTATTATATGATATAAATATATCATTTTTTCATTTATGAGATACCTAAATTTTATTTACAATTCATATGGTAGGTGGTATTCTTGAGGAGTATATGTCGTGTACTTGGGATTCACGATGTGTAAGGTTGATTTTTCTAATTTTTCAGCATCTTATCCTCTGAGTCTTGAGTTCTTATTGCTTAAAAAAAGAAACCAAAACCTAATTTGTTATTGAATAAATCATGATTAAACATTAAATAAGGGAATCCAATATATATATATATATATATTCGGCTTATCAAATTCCATCACACTTGAAAAATTGATTCTCCTCAAACAAAAAACATCTTAATAGGGATTTCAAATGAAACATCTTTTAATTAGAAAACATATATTATAAACAAGAAAATAAATCTAAGTGTAAGTGGAAAAAGAAAGTCTTACATAATAAATCATGTAAACAAAATCATCCATGCCTCACAGTTATGTTCTTTATTTAGATTATTTCTTCTTTAAATTACAATTTCTCAATTGTTCCTCAGAAGCTATAGTTATTTTTCATTTTACCTCAAAATGAATTTTCTTTCATAACTCAAGGTTAAATATAATTGGGGTTATTATCATACCCTTAATACATGTTCCTAACAATAGTCTTTCATTGGTTATATCATCTCCACTTCGTGAAGATAAATAAAAAATTAATCATGATCGTTTAAGTAATAAGGTTCAAATAACTCTAAGGCTGATGGTAGGTAAGAATATAGTAAAAATAAATCTCAAAAAAGAGGGTAGGCTCTATATTATAATGCATTATAATCATTAATGGTTCAATGAAGTAACTCCTCCTTGAAAAAAATGTATATGTGCTTCAAACAACTCAATGTGGATCCATTAATATGTTAAGAAAGCATAAAGAATATTACCCATTCCTTTTTATTTTTCATTTTATTTATATTATGAAATTCATGTCAAATATAGATCTCAAATCCATCACCTAACCACATTGATCCATCCTAATATTTATCAGTCTTGTAATAGTGATTTTTGACCTTCCTAATACACTGCCCATTTTTTTCAAAGGAGCATGGTATGCATAGAAAATGTTGAACATAATAATGAGCCTTTTCATATCAATTTGGTAAAAATGACACCATACATCTACTTAGTATCAATATCCCATGTATGGAAGGGATGAAAAATCCCCCACACTTATTCAATAGAAAATCATACATCGTACCAAGAGTATGGTAGGAAGGGACAATAGTCTTGAAATGGATTCATCCTAACAAGGTTATTCATGGATATTGTGGGATAAATAAGGATAAATATATAGGTGGGTCTCCTGAAAAAGTGGTTCGAAAAATATTACCTCAATCATTTTAACATTGTATTTTTTAGATCATAACCTTGATAGGATCCTAATGTAAGTTATGATAGGTTTACATGCCCTAAGTATCTCTTCATAAATATTCTCAGAAAAGAATATGACAGTGTAGGTCTAGATTCATCTCAGGAATTGGAATATAAAATAACTATAAATCAATCAGGTAATAGTATCTAGTAATAAACTAGTTAAAATAAAACTTAATAATATATAATTATAATTAAATTACTCAACTTAGCAATCATGGTAAACTTCTAAATGTAATAAAAATGGATTTCAACAAACTCCATCCAAACTTTGTCTTTGATTTAAATTAGTGTAATGATATTTCATGTTAAAGAATGCTTTTAATGAAAAATGTCTCCTAGAATAGTGAAAACATGAAATAATCCAAGTGTATCAACACTAAATCTCAATAAGGGCCCCCACTTAAAATGATATAGTGTCTGCACTGTTCTGGTAAGCGAAGTGGGAGAGTTAGGAAATATAGTATAGATATAAATGAAATGGAAATTTAATATTTTAAGATTGTGGAATCGAGATCTCTCTATAATGAAAGTCATGTCATGGGGAAACTTGTTGGATTGTGATGGGATATTGTGATACCAGTAGTAATTATTTTAAATGAAATACATGCACTTGATAAATTATTAGAGAAAAGGGTTTACTTGATATGTAAGTAGAAACAGGGAAAATTGAACATAGTTTTTATCAGAAGAATAAAGCTCTGATAAATTCAAGAATTGACTACAATGAAGTATGGAATGAATGATGAACATAAAATGATAGAAAATGAAAAACAAATTCCTAATAACACAATGAAAATATAGAAACAAAAAATATGGGTTTCCATCCATAAATAGCTAACAAAGATATCATCATCTAGATAGGTGGGAAAAGGATCATTTGGTTCCATCTATCAACTTAGATGTCCTATGCCTCCTATAGGAACTGTTGGTGGTATCATTGAGCTCATAGGGGTGTTTGGTGGTATTAACCACCTTAAAAACAGGTCACCAAAAAATTCTCATATAGAAGTAGTATATTCCCTAAAAACATGGAGGAGGATCTTGATGAATATCGATCTAAATTTAGAGATCCAAAAGTTTTCTCTATATTTTATCTAGATGTTGACACATGTATTGTGGGAGTCCATATGGTTTCCTGACAGAATCATCAATAACCATGGATGATGCAATAGGGATAGACCTGGCTAAATGAATTCATAAATGAAAATGAGATAAAGAAATCATGACATTAAATAAAAACCATATCCCATCTATATATATAATAAATTATATTTTAATGAATATGGAATATAATGGAAATACAAAAATAGAAACCCATATATATCATAAAATAGGAGAGGGGACAAGGGTGTGTGTTGTGAACCTAAGGTTCATGGTTTTTTAAAGCCAGCCAAGTATTTCATGTATTGTATTTAATACATGATGTGTAAAACTCAAGTTTATTTTTTCAAACCTGACCTTTTCATGTTTTATAAATAAAACACATGATGTGAATTTTTTTTTTTTTTTTGAATTGTAGATTTTAAATTTTAAATTTTCAAAAAAATTAAAGAATACCTCTAAACCATCTCTAGCATTATTAAACCTCCATAAACTCTATTATAATCTATTTAACCTATCACAGGTTTCCTTCTAGTTTGTACATTGTTTATTTTCGATTGTTAGGCATGTGTCCCTTTAGATTAATTCAATGTTAATGACACACCCCTTGTATAATGGTTCTTGATAATAGAGGGTAAGAGTGCTGGGAAAAAATTCCTCCTTAGAGATGTCATGTAATTCACATCTTTATGATTATTGAACAGATTTTCATCGAGAGGTAGTTTATTTCTTCCATCCTTTCTGGTCATAAATCCGTATTTCTATTTAGTAAGATATATGTATTGACAATGAAATGAATCTTCTCTTTTCTTAGTTTCTTTCACTAAATCTAAAAAAAACTTATTATTCGTAGACTCTAAAAATTAAACTTCCTTGGTTTACATCAATTATAACCTTCACAGTGGTGAGAAATAGTCTCCATATAATTATGGGAACATCACCTTCTTCTTCCATATCCATGATAAGATGATCAATGGGAAAGATAAATTTTCTAACCTTTACTAAAACATCCTCAAGAAGTCCCCGAGAGTGCTTGACTAAGTGGCCATCCGGTTGAAGTGACACTCTTGTTGGTTTTAATTATTCAAACCCCATGTTTTGTAATACACTCATAAGAAAGATATTAATACTTGTGATAATATTTCAAAAGGATATTTTGAAGTTTCATTTCCCTATATTTCAAGTAATTGAGAAACTTTTAGGGTCTTGCATTTTTGGTGGGAGCTTCTGCTAACCAATTGCAGAGTATTCATTATTTAGGGAGATGACTCTTAAGTCTTAAATATTATTCTTAATTGATAAAAAGTCTTTCAAAAACATGGTTTAAGAAAGCATCTAAGAAATTACTTCTACAATGGGGATGTTAATGTGTAATTTCTTAAACATTTATAGAAATTTTTTATAATTTCTCTCTCTTTTATATTGTCTCATCCTCTATAGAAAGGGGCGAGGGGACTTCTATCATGGAAATCCCATATAGAAATATTATTTTCTAGGTTTCTGTTGAACTAGATATTTTTCATTTTTCTTTAATTTTAGATCTTTTTCTTAACCAACTTTATGTGTGTTATCATTGTTATACTTTCTGAGGATTGTCGCATGTTATTTAGGTTCTTTTAACTACTTCTATTTCCCAATGAAAGGTGGATTTAATTCCAGAATTTTTACACTCTTAAGGGCTACATCCTTCACCACATCTCTTGGATGAGCCTCAATATTACTGGACTATATACACAGTAATTGATCAGAGAGGGTCTTTTATATTTTTCCCACCTGATGTTCAAGGTTTTGCAGGGCAGCCCTTTGGTTTTGCATTTCGGTTTCTTAAGTCACCATCCTCTAATTTTCTTTCAGCTCAAAGGTGGTGATAAGGTTTTAAATATTGGATTCAAGAGTTCATATTTATTGTGGTGGTCTTAGTGGAGCTTTTTTAGACTACTATTGTTGAGTAGGTGGAAATTGATAAGCTTTAAGAATAGGTTGTTGTAATTTTTTTACATTATAGGTGTTGTAATTTGAGGTGGGAACCCAGGTTTCCCATGAATCTATGGTGGTGATTGACCACTCCTCTGTTGACAATAACCTTGAGGTTTTTGTAGTTGTTGATCCAGTCTATGCTGATAGTATTATTGCTGGTATATCTAGGGCTACTGAAACTATTGATTTTATTAACAATAATTAATTTAATTAAAATCATAACTTTTTGGATCCTCTATAGCTTCCATATAGTCCTAGTATGGGTTAGGTTGTCCATACATCTCACAAGATTATATTTCCATTATAGGGGAAGGAGGTGGTGATGGTGGGCCAGGCAGTTGGAAAGACTCTATATTTTTTTCAGGGATTTAACCTTGGATACTAGGATGGTATTGCCCTCCACATGATTTTTTCTACATCAAGGTTGTCCTTTATCACTTTTCCACTGACTGAAATTCCATGAAATCTCATCTAACAACACTCTTCTGACTTCAGGTGTCTTAATCATGAGTCGACCTTTAGTGGAGGCATCCACAACAGTATGGGAGGTATCATGGAGTCCTTGGTATAAAGTTTTTAATTGAATCCTCACATAGATTCCATGATGCATGAACTTATGGGTTATCTCCTTGAATTGATCCCAGGCTTCCCAAGTTGATCCTTCATCTGTATGGTTGAAATTTTGGATTTAATTCCTTAACTTCTAAGTTTGGATTGGTGGGAAATACTTTTCTAGGAATTTATTTTCTAAATCATCCCATGTCATTATAGACTCAATATATTGAACTTTAATACAATCCTTGGATTGTTCTCCTAAGGGTAATGGTATGAATCGTAGTCTGATAGCATCTGATGATACACATTGTCTATGAAAAGTATCATAAACCTCTCAAAAATTTGAATTGTGTTCATGGGGGGTCTTTAATTTGCAGTCCATTAAACTATCCCATGTTATGGATTGTATAGATTTGTCTAGGTTTGATCTTGAATGATTATGCATGAATAGGAGGGTGCACAATGTCAATCACAACACCGTTAATGTATGTCAAGAAGTAGTCCATGATGGTGTGATCCTAAAATGTTGGCCTCTCTTCCAGAATTTTAGGTGGCGCATATTGAAGTTTTGGTGGAATAAGATCATTGAGCTTGGCTATTCCAAAGCATCAGCATGAAACTAAAGATCTATCAATCTTGGTATTGAAAGGAAGTAGTTATTGAGTGCTAAGAATCCTCGGATGAGTCAGAGGGCCCTAATGCGTGCATTATCTGAGAGAATAGAGAATGAAGGTTCTAGTTCATGAGTGAAAATAATAAAATGAAAAGGGGAGAAAGGGGGTGAGGCAGTCCTAAGTTCGTACTGAAGGTCATTGTGCCTAAGAAAAGCCGTCTTTAGAAATGATGCCAAAATTTGATTGGCCCACGCAGAGTTGTTGATTATGTGTAGTCATTGATCAAATTAAATTTATATTTCCCAAAATACTCTCAACTACTAAGACATAGTATAGTGGTTTTCTAGGTTCAAACCCACAGGGATGACCTATAGGCAAGCGACCTAGAGGTAAGAACCTTTTAGGCTGGAGTCCTCATGAACTCTCTTATGATTTGGGTTTTCAAAAAATACATATATTTGGATTTATTCAGATTAAACTGAAGGGTTCAAGGTCAATTTTAGGGTTCAAGAAAAGGGTTCATCTTAAATTTTACTTGGGATAGACATATGGCTTAGACTGCAAAGTGGTGCAAAAGTCTCCAATTGATCTTGGTCCAACCAATTGGATCTACCTAATATAGAAACTATTCCTGGTTACATAGATAGTCGACAACCTAAATGTAGTAATCTAGGATTCTAAGCAGAAATAATCATAGGTTGTTGGTCCTAGATTTTTCCAATCTAATTAGGTCAAGAATCCTTTGATTTCACATTAAATGGTTAGGGTAGTTGTAAATGAATGAGATTAACAATTTTTTTTAACCTAATTACTAGTCATAGGGTAACCCGGTTTTGATTCAAGGATTCATTGGGTTCAAATCCATCCTTACTCTTGGCCTCTAACCCTAAATGGATTAGCCATGCATGATGGTATTACATGAATGTAGGTAAACAGGAAACATGCTTGACATAATGAATAAATAATTTAAATCAAATCACTCCACAATTGAGAAAAATTAAAATCAATTAAATAGTAACACGAAAGATAAACCAAGGAATAATAGATTGATAATGGAAGTTTCATAGAAAATGAGGATCGATTCAGACATTAGAGTATCAAACAAACAACGAATGATTCTTGTAATCAAAAGTAGTAAAAAATAAATTCTTAAAATAATAAAATAAATTAATAGAAACAAGTTTGGAATAAATAAGAATGGAGAAAATAAGTTGGGTGTCCGAACTTTTTTTGTGCCTCAGGCCATTGGATATTTATAGACTTTGAACATTACATGTGTAACACCCCAAAACTCAAACCTCGTGTATTGATAAGTTTATGTTTACATATTTTTTGAATTTTATAACAACTGAAAAAAACTTGTTTCTCATGAGAAAGTAATAATATGGTTCTAATTTATATTAGAATGCAACCGAGTAAAACACACAAATGGACACAAGGCTTTTAATTTGAATAAGAACACCATAGTGTTTACAATGTACCATGATCACAAGAAACATTTATACCCAAATATACATATTAAAAACCCTATCAGAATTATAGGAAGACCACTTAAAACAATGAGAACCCCATGAAAATAATATGGTTCCTTAGAATCTGTCATAATGAACATAATAATGGCCAAAGCCACAGGGGCCACACTAAGCACCGATGGTATAACATGAACCATCTTCTTATTTGTCTCGAGTTTTAGGACACCCTAAGGCATGATTTTATATAAGGCAATGACTTGACCATTGCCTTGGGTGATCATTGAATTCCAACAGCTATAATTATAGTCTTTGGCATTGTGTTGAATTAACTAAAAACATTTAAGTACAGATTGGTTTTCTAAAATTCACGAATTGTAAATTATAAGATAACATCTGATTATGGTGAAATATTTTGAATTACATGATTTTGAAAAGTATTAAGGAATTCAAAACACTTTTCAAATATTTCAAAATATAATGTAATGATCTTAATCTCTTAAAAAGTGTATTAAACTATGATTAATTTCTTTTAACTAAACTATGTGTTTTATTAACTTAGTTTTGAATACTATAATATTATTATAAAAGATTTTATGTGGGTATACCAAATTTCAATTTATAACCTTTAATGTTAAATATTTAGTGTTTATAAATAATTTCACTAATATTATTAGATAAGGTATAATTAGGTATTCATTAACCCTTTTTAAGATTATATAAAAGTCATGTTTAAAAGGATAATTTTTATATTGTATTATTTTCCATTAAGACTTCATATATTTTTTAAGGTTAGTTTTTATAAAAATTTGGGCTTGCTAGGGCCAGACCTTTATGGCTGGGCCAAGGGAGGCAGCTCACTCTAGGTGGCTGAGCCTAGCCCTCATCCCAATCCTAGTCCATCCCGAGCACGAGCATAGGTTCCCAGAAGATAGAACGGGAGCAGGAGCGCTTGAGTACGCCACCATAGGCGCGAGGCCGTAGCAAGTCATAGGTAGGTCAAGGCCTACGGGGGGGAGGGTAGGAGCCCATGTGTAAGGCTCCCTATGTGTGTGTTGTGTGTTTTTCTAAACCATTGTTTGGAGGCTGAGGCTTATAAAGGGGGCACAAACATCCCACTGTTTCGATGTGGGATGTGTTTTTTTAGGTGAAATGAGATATGGGTCATTGGATCACATAGCGCACAATTTGGGTCGTCGATCTTGACCCCATGCTCGACCCTCAGAAACCGAGAATTTCGCCAAATTTTTCATAGACTGTTTAATCGGGTGTGATCTAACCATGACCGTTCGAGGTTTTTAAAACGTCGCAACGATCATGAGCCACCCAATCTTGCCACAGATCAATATGAGTCATCCATCACCTTTAGAAACTGCAGATGTACCCCAACTGTTGGATCAAACCCGGATCAAATCCTAACTGTTCATTATTTTTCTGATCTTCCTCTTCTGCGTTGTCTTCTTCCCCATGGTGTTCTCTACACAAGTACCCTACACCCTATATTGCACCATTTTTCTTCACCTTTTATAGTCGCTGGTCCCTCCTCTCACACGGTTTCCACAGAGACCTCTCCCCCTAGTATTTTATAAGACATATTGGCCTCAGTTTCTATACCACTTGCATTAAAAGGATTTTTATAGGTTTAGTTTATAAAATACACATGACGCATTCCAAGAACCTCTCGGTCCTTTTCACTCAAGTTTCCAGCAGACCTCAACAAGTCCTCCGAGATTTCCAGTGTTCCTTCAATCCCATCTTCCTCCTGAAACTAAGGTAGGGGATTTATATTTGTCTTACTTGTTGAGTTTTAATTTTTATGTTTACATACACTTTTTATATATATATATATATCACCTTGTGGTTGAGTTTGAACCCCTCTTTACCTGAAATAGAGCTTCGAGATTTTTTGAGTTTATAAAGAATTAGCGGACCCGAAGCATATATACCCCTTGAAAACTTATTTACATGCCACATCCACATACCATATATATCTATATATATATTTTCATATGCACAGCCCTATGGTTTTTCATAAAATCGTATGTTCGGAATTAAGTTTCACTAAAAACTTTGAGTTTTAAAATTAATGAAGAACTATAAAATGCAGGGAGTCATTTATGTAAGAAACCTTTTATACCTGATTATGTATGTTCTTAAATATATATTTATAATATATACATGCAGTTTTAAGCATTTCATCATTATACTTTTAGTTCATGTTTTTGATAATCTTGCAAGTGTCAAATAAGAATAGTATGTGATCCTTACGTATACTCATAATGTATAATAAGGTATGTGGGTATGTGTGTGTATAAGCCAACTTTGATCCCCAATTGTATTTATAAATTTCCAAGGTTTGTGAATAAAGTACAATGCATGTGTTTTCAAATATTTTTGGCTTTGACTAAACACTACTTCTTATGCACACCCCGTTGAATGAATGTTTTACATAACATGAAACCCTAAGTGTAGTTATTCCAAATGCTTTTCTCTTGATGTTCTTAGTTCATGACTATAAATATTAGAGGCTTTCAAATTCATATTCACATGTATGAGGTAATCTCCACTATTTATATTAAATGATAATGGTTTTGGTTGAGTTTTATACTTTCACGTTTTAACATTTAATGTATTAAACAAAAGCTTATTTATAACAAATGTTTGAGAAAATGTGATTTTAGTACCCCACATGGAATGCAAAGTTTACCTATTTATTTATTACGCACCCGGAAGAAATTCCATTGAGTAATTGATTAATATAGTTTTAGGATTTTTCATTATATGTGATCAAGTTTGTATTTCTTTTGTTTATTAGTTCTCATCACAAGTACTCTTAACTTATGTACCATTTAAAGACTTCACCACATAGTTCATAGTCTTATTCCAGATTAACTATATATGTATAAACGTGAATGATTGTAATTTAAATGTTTATTCCCTTTCTTGGAATTATGAATTTAATTTTTCAAGGTGGTATGGGACACCATGAATAAAATGAAATGTGAATTTAAACTATTCAAGTTGGTATAGGACACCTTGAATAATGTGAAATAACAAACCAAGTAATATGTTCACTTGGAATGATAAGGGATAAATGATTTAATAAATCAAAGTGGTATGTGAACTTTGATTTAGAGATATGATGAATGCGTTAGACTTAGTGTGTGATGGGTGGGGATGGCTATAGCCCCTCGATGCACCAGTCGGTCTCACGAGACAACTAGAATCGGAAATGGCTGAGGCCTTTCCCAACTATGAGTTACGCATTTTAGTCGAGGCCTTAAACATTAGAAATCTTGGCTGAGGCCTGACATAGTCCGGCATATGCAATTTCTTCATTATGAATATGTAATTTAATTAACCAGAAAAATATTCAACTAGTAGAGTATTTTTGGGAGATAATGGATTTTGGTCGAGGCCTTAATCATTAGATGTCTTGGCCAAGGCCTCGAAAAAATGTTTCAGAATGTTCAACTTATGCACTTACCTATTTATGGTTATGAATTTTAATTAATCGGATAAATATTTAGCTAGTAGAATATTCTTGGTTTAAGAGCTTATGATTATAAGAATTCAAAATAAGTATAAGTTATGGCATATTATTTATACAATATTCAGATATTTTTAATGTCCAGTGTATGTTTCATAATAGTAAAATATGAGAATTGAAGTTTTCTATGTGCAACTCTGATCATGCATTACCTTTAGATACTAAAATTATACTTGTGTGTTCATATTCCATGATTATTTTGAATGTCTTGTAATTATTACTCTAAATGAGAATGCCTGTAATTGAATTATGTTCCCTTGTAATTCTATTAGCATGCTTTAATTGTGAACTTTTATTATTATGAAGTGTTCCACGTGTTACAGCTTATCTTAAGAAAAATATTTTATCGAAAGTTTTAAAGAATGTTTTAAAAAGTTATATTAGTTTATTTTAAAACCCATTACTGGGCATTCATATGGTCAAACTATTTTTTTGATTTAAATTTTTCATGTAACATCTTTTAGTAGATGAAAAATTTCAGAAGTAGTTGGTTTCTTAGAGCCTGAACTGAACTCGATCCTCTATATGGCACCAGCTTCGGGTATTCGGGAGCTGGGGCGTGATAGTTGGTATCAAAGGATTTGGTTTAAATAGCTCTAGAAAATGAGAACTGAAACAAAGAAAAATCTACTTAAGCATTACTAAATATGAAATTTTTCCTGATTTTTTAGATGGAAACTGAAAGTACTAGTCTTCTGTCTCTTCCCAATGAGGCCCTGGAAACCATAATTTCCATAGCCATCCATGAAGATTTTAGAAACTATGCCCATATCCAAATGAAATGTAAACACATCTATGACTTATCCAACTCTCCTCAAGTAATTAAACTCCACCGAAGAGAGGGTCTGGATTACATCTTTATGATTCAAGCCCAATTTCCATCCTACATACGATAAGGAAAATACTACAAGGGGCTTTTTAGATGCTTCACCGCTATGGAAGGAATCCCTTCCCTCACAGCCTTCCAAGAAGTTACAACAGTGGGAGACATCCACGCGGCATATATGTTTCAAGTCCTATCCTATGGCCATTTTTTTCAGGTAATGGACTTTGACATCCTTTAATACAAAGCCTCCCATTCTATGTACAGAAAACAAGTAAATACGGATGTCTCACAATCGTAAACCCCACATGTCAGATTCTAGAGACAACACAAGTGTACCCATGATATTGAACCAGATTTCTTGGGTTGTATATGGTTCAGGTAGATTGAAATTTTTTAACTAGTTTTGGGGATTCGTGTATTAGGGAACTGGGGAAAACATTATCCTTTTTCTTTTTATGAACAAGTGGTGATATGAGAATGAAATTTGTTATCCCTTATTTCTTTCTGCTATCTTGTAAATGTTTATGTTTATGAATAGGTTTTACTAATTTATCCTTCTTAATTAATTTTTAGATGGTAGGAAGAACCCACATTTTACCCCTTCCCATCAAAATACTAGAGGTTATCATGGTCAAAACATGTGAGGAAGAGTACCTACCTTTCGCAAATTTGTGGAAAACGTGCAAGAAACTTTACGAAGTGTCAAACAGTCCAGACATTCTTCGTTCCTTTCAGGAGAATGCTTACATATACCACATGATAGCCATGGTCCAATTGGCAGAGTACAGATAAAGGGGTAAATACCACAAAGGGATTTTCCTATGCTTTACTCTAGGCCAGAACTTCACAGCTAGAGTAAGATTTCAAGAGGCTGCTTTGGAGGGAAACTTTTGTGCAGCCTATATGTACCAACTCCTCAGTTTCAGTTTATACGACAACGTCTATGGCTTAGATGTTCTCAATCGAGATTCATCCTGATGAATTCTTCGTGAGTTGGTCCATTTGGACATCTCCAAAATTACCACTATGCAAGACTCCTTTTGGAAGTCCGAATGTATGTTGCAGGAGTTCAACCCATACTGTCTGAAGTGAATTTGGGCCAGAGAAGCTGAAGAGTTGAATATAAAGTTGGTAATTCACCTGGACACACCAGAGGACCCTCCATGATGGAGGTTATGGTAAATATAGTGAGGGAGAATTTCTCTTATGTGTATGTAGAATGAATTTTGAGGACTCAATTCTTCATAGGGGGGAATAATGTAACACCCCAAAACTCAAACCACATGTATTGATAAGTTTATGTTTACATCTTGTTTGAATTTCATAACAACTAAACAAAACATGTTTCTCATGAGAAAGTAATAATATGGTTTTAATTTATATTAGAATGAAACCACGTAAAACACACAAATGGACACAAGGATTTTCATTTAAAGAAGAACACTGTAGTGTTTACAATATACCAAGATCACAAGAAACATTTCTACCCAAATATACCTATTAAAAACCCTATCATAATTAAATGGAGACCACTTAAAACAAAGAGAACCCCAAGAAAATAATACGGGTCCTTAGAATCTGTCATAATGAACATAAGAATATCGTAAGCCACTACATCCACACTAAGCACCAATGGTATGATGTGAACCATCTTCTTCTTTGTCTCGATTTTTAGGACACCGTAATGCATGGTTTTATAAAAGGCAACGACTTAATTGTTGCCTTGGGTGACCGTTGAATTCCAATGGCTATAATTATAGTCATTGGACTTATGGTGAGTTAACCAAAAAACATTTAAGTACAACTTGGTTTTCCAAAATTTACGAATTGGAAATTATAAGATAACTTCTGATTATAGTGTAATATTTTTAATTACAAGATTTTAAAAAGTATTAAGAAATTCAAAACACTTTGAAAATATTTCAAAATACAATGTAATGATCTTCATCGCTTAAAAAGTGTTTTAAACTATGTTTAATTTATTTTACCTAAACTATGTTTTTGATTAACTTAGTTTTGACTACTATATTATTAGTATAAAATATTTTATGTGGGTATATGAAATTTCAATTTATAACCTTGAATGTTAAATCTTTAGTGTTTATAAATAATTTTTGTAATATTATTAGATAAGGTATAATTAGGTATTCATTAAACCTTTTTATGATTATATAAAATTCATGTTTAAAAATATAATTTTTATATAGTATTATTTTCCCTTAAGACTTCATATATTTTTTTAGGGTAGTTTTTATAAAAATTTGGGCCCGCTAGGGCCATCCCTTTATGGCTGGGCCAAGGGAGGCATCTCACACTAGGTGGTTGAGCCTAGCCCTCAGCCCAAGCCTAGGCTAGCCCGAGTGGGGGCATAGGATCCCCAAAGGGGACACAGGAGAAGGATCTCTTGAGTGTGCCACCGTAGGCATGAGGCCGCGGTAAGGCATAGGTAGGCCGAGGCCTACGGGGGGGACCCTGGTGTAAGGATCCCTAAGTGTGTGCTGTGTGTTTTTCTGAACCACCGTTCGGAGGCTGAGGCTTATAAAGGGGGTGCAAACATCCCATTTTTTTGATGTGGGACGTGTTTTTTCGGGAAAAATGAGATCTGGGCTATTGAATCATGTAGCGTGCGACCTGGGCCGTCGATCTCGACCCCGTGCTCGACCTTGAGAAACCGAAAATTTATCCTCATTTTTCATGGACCGTTAAATCCGGCGCAATCTAATCATGACCATTCTAGGTTTTTAAAATGTTTCAATGATCAGGAGTCACCCAATCTTGCCACAGATCAATCTGAGCCATCCATCACCTTTAGAAACTGCGGATGTATCCCAACCGTTGGATCAAACTCAGATCAAATCCCGACCGTTCATTATGTTTCCAGTATTCCTCTTCCGCATTGTCTTCTTCCTCATGGTTTTCCCTCCACCAGTACCCTACACCCTATATTGCACCATTTTTCTTCACATTTTATAGTCAATGGTCCCTCCTCTCACACGGTTTCCACAGAGACCTCTCCCCCTAGTATTTTATAATACATTTTGGCCTTAGCTTTCATACCACTTGCATTAAAATACTTTTTATAGGTTTAGTTTATAAAATACACCTGAGGCATCCCAAGAACCTCTCGGTCCTTTGCACTCAAGTTTCCAGCAGACCTCAACAAGTCCTCCGAGATTTCTAGCATTCCCTTGAGCCCCTCTTCCTACTCAAACTAAGGTAGGGGATTTATATTTGTCTTGATTGTTGAGTTTTAATTTTTATGTTTATATACACTTGTTATATAAATATACATCATCTTGCGGTTGAGTTTGAACCCCTCTTTACCTGAAATAGAGATTCGAGATTTTTCGAGTTTATGGAGAATTAGCGGACCCGAAGCATATATACCCCTTGAAAACTTGTTTATATGCCACATCCACATACAATATATATCTATATATATATATTCATATGCACAACCCTATGGTTTTTCATAAAACCATATGTATGGAATTAAGTTTCACTAAAAACATTGAGTTTCAAAATTAATGAAGAACTATAAAATGCATGGAGTCATTTTTGTAAGAAAAATTTTATACCTGATTATATATGTTCTTAAATATATATTTATAATATATACATGCAGTTTTAATCATTTCATCATTATACTTTTAGTTCATATTTTTTATAATCTTTCAAGTGTCAAATAAGAATAGTATGTGATCCTTACGTATACTCATAATGTATAATCAGGTATGTAGGTACGTGTGTCTATAAGCCAACTTTGATCCCCAATTGTATTTATAAATTTCCAAGGTTTGCGAAGAAAGTACAAAACATGTGTTTTCAAATATTTTTGGCTTTGACTAAACACTACTTCTTATGCACACCCCGTTGAATGAATGTTTTACATAACATGAAACCCTAAGTGTATTTATACATTCAATTTTTAACATTTAATGTATTAAAAAAATCTTATTAATAAAAAATGTTTGAGAAAATGTGAGTTTAGTACGCCACATGGAATTCTAATTTTACCTCTTTATTTATTATGCACCCGGAAGAAATTCCATTAAGTAATTGATTAATATGGTTTTAAAATTTTTCATTATATGTGATCAAGTTTGTATTTATTTTGTTTATTAGTTTTCATCACAGGTACTCTTAACTTATATACCATTTAATGACTTGACCACATTGTTCATATTCTTATTCCAGATTCACTATATATGTATAAATGTGAATGATTTTAATTTAAACTTTTATTCCCTTTCCTGGAATTATGAATTTAATTTCTTAAGGTGGTAAGGGATACCTTGAATAAAATGAAATGTGAATTTAAACTATTCAAGGCGGTATAGGACAACTTGAATAATGTGAAATAAGAAACCAAGTATTATGTGTGCTTGGAATGATAAGGGATAAATGATTTAATAAATCAAAGTGGTATGCGCACTTTGATTTAGATATATGAGGAATGCATTGGACTTAGTGTGGGATGGGTGGGGCCTGCTACAGCCCCTCGATGCAACGTGAGATCTCATGAGACAACTAGAATTAGAAATGGCTGCAGGCTTTCCCAAATATGAGTTATGGATTTTGGCTGAGGCCTTAAACATTAGACCTCTTGTCCAAGGCCTTGACACAGTCCGACATTTGCACTTTCCTCATTATGAATATGTAATTTAACTAACCAGAAACATATTCAACTAGTAGAATATTTTTGAGACCTTATGGATTTTATCAGAGGCCTTAATCATTAGACATCTTGTCTAAGGCCTTGACAAAATGTTTCAGAATGTTTAGAATATGCACTTACCTCTTTATGGCTATGAATTTTAATTAATCAGAAGAATATTCATCTAGTAGAATATTCTTGATTTAAGAGCTTATGATTATAAGAATTCAAAAGAAGTATAAGCCATGGCATATTATTTATGCAATATTCAGAGATTTTTAATAGTCACTGTATGTTTCACAATAGTAAAAGATGAAAATTGAAGTTTGTTATGCGCAACTCTGATCTTGAATTGTCGTTAGCTACTAAAATTTTACTTGTGTATTCATATTCCATGCTTATTTTGAATGTATTATAATTATTACTCTAAATGATAATGTCTTTAATTGAATTATGTGCCCTTTTAATTCTGTTAGCATGCATTAATTGTGAACTTTTATTATTATGAAGTGTTGCACGTGTCACTGATTCTCTTAAGAAAAATATTTTATGGAAACTTTTAAATAATGTTTTGAAAAGTTATATTGGTTTATTTTAAAACCCCTTATTAGGTATTCATATGATCACCCTACGCTTTTTATAAAAAAAAATCAGGTAATAGATTTTAGCAGATGAAACATTTCTGAAGTAGCTGGTTTCTCAGAGCCTAAACCGAATTCGATTCTTTCTATGGCACCGGCTTCGGTTATTCGGGAGTCGGGTCGTGACAACATGATGTTGAAATGATTCACACCATTTAACTCTTTTAAGTGGCTTCTACATTGAGATTTTCACGATGTGTAATTTTCTTTCACACTATGTACTTCAGATCCCCAAATTTCTTTGAAAATCTTGGATCTCTAAATTTCATGGATTGAATCGTCATTGTTAATTAGGTTTTCAAACTTTGAATATTGTGTACTGAGATGACATTGTATATCTCATCAGATTTTAAATTAAAGTCTTTTATAATGTGTATTATGGATTCACATCGTATACTTGGTTCATGCCTTTTATTTTGGATTCACTCCTTATAATTTGGCTGGTTGGCAGTCTGCTTAAGGAGTACACTTCGTGTACTTGGGATTTACAATGTCTAAGTTTGATTCTTATAATTTTTCAGTATCTTATACTCTGAGCCTTGAGTTCCTATTCCTTGAAAAAACAAACCAAAACACAATGTACTATCAAATAAATCATTATTAAACATAAAATAAAATCATTCAATATATATATATATATATATTCAGTTTATCATATGTGTCGACTCACCTAGAGGTAAAGAGAAGTTTGGATTTACAATAAGATGTAAATTTTCATTTGTTTAATTATTTTCATAATTTTCAATGTCAATCATTTTTGTAAAATAGGAAATTGATTTTTCCCTGAAACCATTCAATTTTAAGGGGTGGTCACTTTTTCAACTTGAGAGAGTCCATGGGAGAAATCTTTTTGAAAACTAATTAATTGTGGAATTCTAGTTTTTCATTCTGGAGATTTATTTTTTTCCACTTAAATTAACTAAATGATGGCTTGATGATAAGTAATTCTTAAGTGTGGGAGAATTTTATATGTCTTAAATCTATTACATGATTGTCACATCATTTTTAATGGAAATATTTTATTTTAATATCAAATAAAAACTTTTTACAATGGAATATTTTGTTTGGAGGTTATGGATATGAATATGTAATTCATTGATTTTTCAGAATAAAATATTCAATTTTGGAGTTTAAATGAATAATTGTTCTTCACTGAAAATCTTATATATTTTTTGGAATAGTGTTTCTCTTGTTTTTGGTGGAGTATTCGAGGAAATTCATCATTTAGAGGATACTATAAAATTAATGTTTAAAATCCCATGTTTTTAATTTTTAATATATTAAGCCTACCGTTTCTGAGCTTGCGCTATTGAACCAGACAAACCCAAGGCTAAAGAAGTTGAGTTGTTGATACTGTACACAACGAAAACTTGTAATATGGGTTCATAGTGTGAATGCAGACCGAAGATGGAGCAACTAGTTTTTTGGTGATTGAATTTGACATGTGTCACTGGTGTGGAAGATTCATGATGAAGTCATCAAAGCCAAGTATCCATCTTGGAGACATGTCAGCTGAGTGTGTTGAAGAATGTTGACCAACTGCTCACCCAGATATTTCCCCTATTGAAGAAACTAAGCCACCGTCTCAGAATCCTCCAACTCTTTACTGCTGAGCTCAATGATTTTTGATCGGATCTTCGGTAAAGTGGTTTAGAGGGAGATAAAATTGGTCAAGACCAAGGATTTTGTTATTCTCCTCCATCTGGATGTGTGTTCAGGGCTTAGTTTGAGAAATGATAGAAGGAAATTGAAGGTTATACTACTGAATCACTAATTGATAGATGGATTCTTTAAAATAGGAGATTAAATTATTACACCCAAAGATCTATGTTCTGAAAGGGGTATTTTAGAATTGCAGTGGCTGTGACTAAATAATAATAAATTTTTCTTCCAACTTGGCTATCATAAGAATGATGCGGGATATTATTGGAAGACAGATAAAAAAGGATGGGTGGATAAAAATAAGTGTCCATTAGAAAAACAATGAAAATAAACAGAGAGATAGATAGAGAAAGAAGCAACAAATAAATTCAAAAATTTGCAAAGAAACATAGAAACATACTAAACTCATCAAAAAATCAACACAAAAAAACAAGAAATTGGAACAAAATGAGACATTGGAGTGAAACAAAGAGAAAGAAGCATACTAAACTCTTCACAAAATCAAGAAATTGTGGTATTGAGAAAAGATGAAGATTGAAGTGTGGAGTCAAATCAAAAGAGAATACTCCATTGGGGTAGAGCCCAACGTCGCAGTGGAAGTAGTCTCAAAACCCCAATGAATTCACCCAAAGTCCTTTTATCATCCTATGGAATTTTACACAACACCCGAAAGATTTTTCCACCCAAAAGAATTTTGACACACTAACCTGAAGGATTTACACACCACACCCAAAGGCATTTTTACAATGCACTCACACCTATGAACATACCATTTTGATGTATCCCCGATCACCACAACCAGGATATGCCACTTGATCTCTACAACCAATAAGACTTTTGATACATGGAACTGATGAGTGTTGTTGTGCACGCTCTCAAAAATGTTTGTGACTTAACTGAGTGTAGAAAAGTGGATGACCTAGGTCATTCTCTCAAGGAGGTAGTGAATTAAAAAAACCCATAATATACTTGAGAAAAAAAATAAGTGAAAAAAAATGACATGCAAGTTGGGGGGTTTGGTTTTGTGACTTTCAAACAATACACTAAATAAGCGAATGAGATGGAACAATCAAAGACACAAATTCTTTAAAAACACTTATATGAGAAGACGTAGTCAATATAATCTTCCCCCTTCATCAATCATTTATCCTTATCCCATATGATTAGAATTCATTCAATTTTAATCCTCTAACCTTTTAAACCCCCAAACCCTATGGAAATTAACACGACCAAAAATATTGCAAAAATGAGCCTTCGGTCAACTACGAGACTTCCAATCGCAGCACCCTACTTTTATTATGATCCAAAAGACAACTTATGGTCAATGGTCAATTAGGTAAGTATATCCTCCCTATATTAGACAAATTATTGTGCTTAGGGATGAGACTTGAACCCTACAATTCTATCCCAAGTTGGTTAGATTTTTGTGATTGAGGTTTCACTCACACGCTTTACACAAGCCTGACCACGCGGTCAAGTGAAACTCGATCAAGTAACTTAGAAATTAAAACAAAATTAATTGATCATAATTTATGAATTACAGTATGTTTATGGATTTAAAATAAATAAATGAAGGGCACACATATTAGATCAACTACAAACGAAATCAGTCTTCCATGGGCGGAGTTGTCATCGTGGAGACATTTTGCATAAGCAATGGATTTAATAGAGAACACTCAATATCTTTTCCAATATTAGATTTGAGCCCAAGAAGAAAAATAAGAAGATTAAAATAGAGAAACACAGAAGATTAATTGAAGAAAAATTCAAGATATAAGCATGAAAGCAAAGAAATACAAAGTGGAGGTGGGAAAGGAGAGCCTTCTTGTAAGAGATGTTTTCACAAGGCCTTACTTCTTCCAAGAGTTTTGAGGTGTTCCAAAGAACCACCCTTTCGGACACACCGTCCCAAAGTCTCTACTAACCCTAAAAAATAGTGAAAACCCCCTTTAAATAGAGTTTGGGAGGGCTAGGGTACATAAAATTTTTAAGTGTGAAATGAAAATTTGGACAAATATTTTATTTCAAGTTACACCGTATAGTTGACGTAGAAAAAATGAGAACTGTATAGAATTATAGAAGGATTATTTTTGAGGAATCATGTCCCAGATATTTCCTCAAACTGTGGGCCCAATCCAAGCCTGTATGAAGAAGATACGGCCCAAACACTAAAGTAATATTCAATCTGGTGAATCCAGTCTAGCTTTGACTTCATGGCCCATTTAGTCCACACAAATGCACGATCCAGATCCCATGTACTGAATAGAATTTGTATCCCATTAAGTCAGAAACACAGTTACAAAATTTTAAGTGAAAATAATTTATAGAAAAATATTTATGTTTGAAATACTACAATGAATTTTAAAAATGTAAAACTGAAATTTTCATCAAATTTGAAAATGAATGATCTAATCTGCAATATTCTATAATTGAACATATTTATCATTATGTGAGGAAGTTATATAATTTATTATCAATAAAATAGTCTATAAAAATGTGTTTTATCAACTCCCCCACACATACCCTTTTGTACTCCTGGGAAAAACCTCATATCATGTATTCAAGAAAAATGTTACAAGATATGCATGTTAATATTTCTCAATCTATAGTGGAAATGTAAGCAAAGTAAGAATCTCATAAAGATTAAATATCAATAAATTTTAAATTTATTGTCTCATAAATTGTTTCAAAACAAAATCTAGTGATATTCATAACACTAATCACAGTGAAACAAGTCATGGGTCTTCCATGCCACTAATTCTCCACGTGTGTGTGTACCAACCATTCCAAGCTCATAAATCTGCCCTTTATTTGGTATATTCAGGTCATGTAAAACAATTATTCTTACTTGGTTTAATTCACAAAACTTGTTCTACATTCCTTTTCAAACGAATTTCAAGACCCACTCACTTAAGAATTCCCAAAAGTCAAACCTTAAGCTCCCGACCTAGATATCCCCATATGTTGTACATTTAATCACTCCCCTTATTTATTATTTTTTTGTTTTTTTTGTTTCACATGGAAACAATCTCACACTCAAATCTCAACCCGTGTTTTATCTCCTCCCGACACTAATTTTAATAGTTATAACAAGATCCAAGGTCGAGGAAAATTGGTTTTTTTTACTTTTCCAAGACACAACGCATTTTTAGGGCGTACAATAGTCAGATAATAAGTACACACACATAGGTCAATTCGATATAGTAATGAAACCGATCAGAATAGAAACGAACATATACATTAGCCAATAAATTTTTTTACATAACTTGACTATACCTTCCATTAAGTATGAAAAATTACACAAGTCATGGTTGAGTGAAAATTTTTGTGGAGAAATAAATTACACAATTTACCATGAACAAATATCACAAATAATAATGACAAAATATAAAAGGTTTTATAGTGACACAACCATTCATATCATCAACAACATCAATTTTTATAAAAATAAACCCTTGATGATGAAATCTTACTCATTCTTATTATTCTCCAAATGAATTTTGAAAACATGCATTTTATATATATTCCATATCTAAATGAGCATGTTACATGATATGTTTTTTTTAATTTATAACAAAAAACTTAATAGAAAATACACACAAAACACAAAAATGAAATTCCTAAATATCTACCCCAAAATGTTGTCCCCCCCAACACACACTTAAAATATTTCATTATCTTCATTGTGAACCTATGAGATGATATGTGAACATGAAAAGCATAATTTTAAATAAGAAAAATAATATAAAAGTGCAAAGGTTAAAAATATCCTAATATGCTCAAGTGATGATGGGGTCATGCAGTGTGATGAAATCCACTGCATCAGTAGGAAGTCCCTCAAAGTATTTCTTCAATAATTGAATGTTGACTTTAAAGATTCTTCCAGTTTCCTCTTGTGCAATCTCCACTACAGCATAAGGAAAAACATTAGATACAATATAAGGACCTAACCATTTGGAACTCAACTTATGAGGCATTAGATTCAGTTGTGAACTATGGATAAGGAATTTCTCTCCAATGTGAAAATCCCTTTGTTGGATCATTATATCATTAATTTCTTTTGATCTTTCCTTGTAGAGCCTTGAGTTTTAATATGAATACAATTGAATCTCCTCAAGATCTTGAATTTTCAGCTTCCTTTGGATTTCATCTTGGACCAAATCCATGTTGCATTTCTTTATAGCCCAATAATCCTAATGCTCAACTTCCATAGGTAGATGACAGGATTTCCCAAAAACAATATAAAATGGGGACATACCAATGGGAGTTTTCTACGTCATCCTAAAATCTCAAAGTGCATCATCTAAGTTCTTTCTCCAATCTTTCCCATTTGGCTGCACAGTTTTCCCCAAAATTTGTTTCAACTCCCTATTTGAAACCTAATCCTAGAAATTTGTTTCGGGGTGGTACAGTGTTGATTTTTTTGTGTCACCCCATATTTCCGAAGGAGGGAATCCAAATTTTGATTGCAGAAGTGTGTCCCCTTGTCACTTATGATAGCCTTTGGTACTCCAAACCTGCAAAAAAATTGTGTCTTGAAAAATTCCACTACAACATGAGAATCATAAGTCCTGGTGTCCTTATCCTCCACCAATTTACTCACATAATAAAAAACAACCAAAATATATAAAAAACCAAATGAACTAGGAAAGTACCCATTAAATTGATACCCCATACATCAAAAATCTCACAGAATAGTATGGGTTGTTAGGGTATCTCGGGTCTCCTAGAAATGTTCCCAATGTGTTGGAAATGAGAGCATGACTTAAAAAACACATGGTCATCATGGAATAAGCTAGGCCAATATAATACAAAGTCTAATACTTTCCTATCTATTCATTAGGGTCCAAAGTGTCCTCCACATGAAAGTGTATCGAAAAAATTCAGAACAGACTCAGAATCAGGATCAGGAACACACCTCCTAATAACTTGATCACTACACATGTGCCAGAGGTTTGGATCATACCACACATAATACCGAGACTCACTTTTTAATTTTTTTACTTGATGATTCTTTAAATATGCATGGATTTTAGATGCAACAAGGTAGTTCACTAAATCAGCATACCAAGGATGCGTACCTGAGATGGAATAAAGATGCTCATCGGGGAAAGTGTCCTGAAGGGGTACCTGGTCCAAGGTGTCAACCTATAGTGAGTGACTAAGCCTACTCATGTGGTCCACCACTAGGTTTTATGGCCCCTTCTGGTCCTTTATTCCAATATCTAATTCTTGAAGAACAAGCATCCATTGCATTAAGTCTGGTCTTTGCATCTGGATTCTTCAAAAGGTACCTCAGAGCTGCATGGTAAGAAAAAACAACAACTTTAAAGACCAATAAAGATGAACATAATTTATCTAAAGAAAATATGATGGCATGAAACTCCTTTTCTATGTTATTTTAGTTTGATTGTGTTGAATCCAATGTCCTTGATTCATAGGCAATCACATGTGAACATCCCTTTACCCTATGTGATAAGAAAACTCCAACTACAAAGTTGGATGCATCACACATAAGATCAAAAGGAATGTCCCATTGTCGGTGTTTTATGATAGGTGGAGTGCTCATACACTTCTTCATCTCATCAAATGCTACCCTTCATGAAGCATCATACACAAAATCAGAATCATTTTGAAGTAATCACAACAAAGGAAGGGTAATCTTACTAAAATCCTTGATGAAGCACTGATAAAAGCCTGCATGCCCTAGGAAAGATATAATATCATGCACACATTAAGGATAGGGTAAGGATGAAATAATTTCTATCTTAGATCTATGAACCTCCATCCTAGGTTTTGACACTACATGCCCTAAGAAAATGCCATGCTCTACCATGAAATGACATTTTTCAAAGTTCAAGACCAGATTCTTCTCAATATAATGATTCAACACCTTTCCCAAAATACTTAGTCATTCATCAAATGAGGATCCATACACTATAAAATCATCCATAAATACCTCCACGCAGGTCTTAATAAAATCAAAAAAAATACTCACCATGCATTTGTAGAAGGTACCAGGGGTGTTGAAAAGTCCAAATAGAATCCTCCAGAAGGAAAATGTGCCAAATAGATAAGTGAATTTTGTCTTATCCTGATCTTCTGGAGCTATAGGAACCTGAAAATATCCATAAAATCCATCCATGAAATAATAATGTGTCATCCCAGCTAGTCTCTCAAGCATTTTATCAATAAATGCGAGGGGAAATGGTCCTTGTGAGTGGTTTGATTTAGTTTCCTATAATCAATACACACACTCCAACTATTTTTCATCCTCATTGGAACTAAATCATCATTCTCATTTTTAATGACACTAACACCGCCTTTCTTAGGAACAACCTAAATAGGACTCACCCACTGAGAATCTGAAATTGGATAGATTATACCTTCCTCGAGAAATTTTTCAACCTCTTTTTTCACAACTTTCAAAAGAGTTTGGTTCAATCTCATTTGTGGTTGCCTAACCGGAGTATCACCATCCTCCCAAATAATCCTATGCATGAAAATGGAGGGTCTAATATCTAATATGCCACCCAAGGTCCACCCGATTTCCCTGATGTTCTCCCTCAAAAGATTCAAAATATTTTCTTCATGTTCAAAAGTGAGATTATTTGCAATGATAACAGGTAACCTCTCCCCACTCAACAAGTATGAGTATTTGAGATTTTGTGGAAATGTCTTAAGATTTAATAAAGGGGTGATGTATGGATGGAAACATTGAAGGAAATGAAATATGCGCACAAATAGAATCATTATCAGAATAAACACCATCAAAATTAGAGAATAATTTATCAAATCCATCAGCATAATCAATAGCGATATCATAATAAAATTGAACATGATCAAAATTAGAATATTAATTCATTTAAAAATAAAATTTAAGAGATTCTTTTTCATTTGAAATAGGTGTGGAAGTACTCTTAGACATCGAACTAGAACCAATTCTCATAATCTCCCTAAGCATAGGACAATAAAAATCCAAGGGGTTTTTACTTAGTGGTTCAAAATATGAGATAACAAAAGCAGAATGGTCCTCTGAGGGGTACTTCATGGAATCCATACTATTAAATATCAAAAATTCATCCCCAAAATCCATGGAAAGTGTACCCTCATGTGCATTTATGATTGTTTTTTCAGTTTTGAGGAAGGGACTACCTAAGATAATTAGAGCACAAGAACATACCTGGTCATCCTCCATTTTAAGAATGTAGAAATCTACTGAAAAGATCATGTCTCTTGCCCATAAAATTACATCCTCAAGTACTCCTACTGGATATGTTGTAGCTCTATTTTATAACTGTACTTCTACTCTCATCGTATTCAACTCACCAACCTATAAAGAAGAGAATAAAGATTGAGGCATCACATTTATAGAAGCTCCTAAATCAAATAAAGAATCATAAATGTGTAAATCCCCTATAGTGTATGGGATGATGAATTTCCCTGGATCCTTTCACATTGTTGGCATTACTTGATTTGGTGTAATGAGTGCTGACACATTCCTTCCAATATTGATCCTCTCATTTCCCTTGATCCCTCTTTGATTGGTACAAAGTTCCTTTAATAATTTTTCATACCTTGGGATTTTATTAATGGATTAAAGTAGAGGGATGTTGATCTCCACATGCTTAAATGTGTCCAAAACCTCTTTTTGAATCACCTCCTCATCTATATTCTTGGTTTGTATAACCCTGTTTGGAAAGGGAAGGGGTTTAAGAGGAACATCATCGATCTTTTTCTTACCTTTTTCTTTCTCTGTGGGATTCTCATCAGTTGTTCTTGAATGGGGCTTATCCAAAGATGAGGTGAATCCTGGTGGAATGGTAGGTGGAGAAGCATCTGTTTTTTGCTTCCCGATTCTCAATGTGATAGAAGTAACAATCCCCTTTGTATTTGGAGTAGGTTAGGAAGGTAAATTTCCATAATTCTTAATTACCAATTCATGGAGGGAAGTTGTAATCTGGCTCATTTGATTATTCAACTCTCTCATCTCTGAACCTTGACTCTTCAACTCATTCTATTGATTAAGAATAATTTTTTTCAAAATATCATCAATATTAGAATCTACAATTGGTTTTTGAAGTACCTTTTTGTTGACTTATTGATACCTGAGATTAAAATAGCCTTTGGGGTTGTTGGAAACCATGTTGGTAAGGCGGAGGCTACTAGAATTTTTGTTGAAACAGGAGTCTTTTATTGTCCAGAGGCATACCTCATGTCTGATTGATCCTTCCACCCTTGTTTGTATGTGGAGAAAAGAAATCAAACTCCTTTTGGGGATATGGTTATTATTGCTGCTAATATGGTTTCCCAGGAAACATTGCTGTACAATATTCTATTTCTTATAGTTTTGGGTAACAGTCAGTTAGGTGGCTTGTCTCAATGTAAAATCCACAAGGCCTTGAAGGAGGTGGTTGGGATATCTTTTGTTCCAAAGAAATATGTCTCAACATAGTTTTCAATTATTACAAATTGTATCAATCAAATGAATTTCAATAGAATATGGACTTTCCTGATGTACTCCTCTATCATGTGGGGTACCTCAATCACTAAATTGTTGAGAGTTTTGTGTCATCTTATCGATAAATGCACATGCAGATACTAGTGATTTGTCGACCAATGCTCCTCCAACCGCGGCATCCACCATGATCCTCTCCATAGGTGTGAGTCCTTCATAGAAGTATTGTATGAGGAGTTTCTCACTGATTTGGTGATGCGTGCATCTTGCATACAACTTCTTGAATCTCTCACAATACTCATACATTGACTCCCCATGTGTTTTCTTGATCCTGAGATATGATTTTGAATGGAAGTGGTCCTTTATATTGGAAAAAATCTCTACAAAAAAATACATTTCAAATCATTCCAACATGTTACATCTTCAGGTAGTAAATAATACATCAAATCCTTAGTAGCTTCATCAAGTGAGAATGGGAATGCTCTAAGTTTTATTTGATCTTCAGAGACATTTCTTGGTTTTATTATTGATTATGCCACATTGAATTATTTTAAATGTTTGTTTGGATCCTCACTGGATAAGCCATGAAATTTTTGAAGAAGGTGAATTAACCTAGATTTTAGTTCAATGTCTGATTTGAGAGTTGGATATGCAATGCATGTAAGTTGATAATTAATATCTGGTGTATCTAACTCTTGAATAGTCCTATTGAGTTCATTTTTTTATTTTCATCCATTGTCTTTGTTTTAATATTTGTTTTATTAGAGTTTCCAATTCCAAAATTCCTATAGTGGAGGAATTCCATAGTTGGGTAAATGTTGACACTTCCCGTAGACCGAGATTGTATGGTTTGATCCATAAGGTTTTTCTTAATCTTGGGGTCTTTATCAAAGAGATCCTCAGGATTGGATCATGTCATAAATCATAGAAAAGAGAGAAACGAAAATAAGTGGACACCAATATCATTAAATGAGGTTTCAATTGATGGTCCAAAAAACTTTGGGGAAGAAATAACTGAAAATAAAAGGTAAGAGAATAAAATAAACAAAATAACAAATAAGAATTAATAACTTACCTAAAATTGGTTGAATAAAACACTTTCCTCCCCGGAAACGGTGCCAATTTGATAAGTGTTGTTGTACACGCTCCCAAAAATGTTTGTGATTTAACTAAGTGCAGCACAGTGGATGACCTAGGTCATTCCCTCAAGGAGGAAGTGAATTAAAAACCCTTAATAGGATTTAGAAAAAAAAAAGTAAATAAGTGAAAACAAATGAAACACAAGTTGGGGGGTTTTGGTTTTGTGACTTTTGAACAATACACTAAACAAGTTAATGAGATGAAACAATCAAAGACACAATTTGTTTAAAACACTTATATGAGAATACTTAGTCGATCTAATATTCTCCATTCATCATTCATTTATCTTTATCCCATATGATTAGAATTCATTCAATTTTTATCCCCTAACCTTTTCAACCCCCAGACCATACAGAAATTAACATGACCAAAAATATTGGAAAAATGAGCCTTCGGTCTACTATGGGACTTTCAATCACAGCACCCTGCTTTGATTGTGATCCAAAAGCCAACTTAAGGTCAATAATAAATTAGGTAAGAATATCTTCAATAGATTTCAGAATTAATTATGCTTAGGTATGAGACTGGAACCTGATAATTCTATCCCAAGTTCATTAGATTTTGTGATTGAGGTTTCACTCACACGCTTTACGCAAGCTTGACCACACAGTCAACTGCAAGTCAATCGAGTAACTTAGAAATTAAAACTCAATTAATTGATCAAAATTTATGAATTAAAGTTTTTTTATGGATTCAAAATAAATAAATTAATGGAGTACGTATTAGATCAAACACAAATGAAATCACTCTTCCATGGGCGGAGTTGTCATCATGGAGATGTTTTTCATAATCAATGAATTGAAAGGGGACACCCAATATCATCTCCAATCTTAGATTCAAAACCAAGAAGGAAAATAAGCAGATGAAAAGAGATAAATACAGAATATTAATTGAAGAAAATTTCAAGATACAAGCATGAAAGTAAAGAAATACAAAGTGGGGGTGGGAGATGAGAGCCTTCTTGAAAGATATGTTTTCACAAGTTCAAACTTCTTCAAAGAGTTGTGAGGTGTTCCTAAGAACCAACCTTTCATAAAAAAAACTATCCAAAGCCTCGTCCAACCCTCCAAAAGAGTGAATACCCCCTTTAAATAGAGTTTGGTAGGGCTAGGGTTACACAACTTTTTTATGTGTGAAATGAAAATTCGGACAAATATTTTATTCCAAGTAACAATGCATTGTTGACCTTTAAAACGTGAAAATTGGTTTTACTTCTAGAAGGATGATTTTTAGAAATCATGTCCCCAAGATTTCCTAAAAATTTGGGCCCAATTCAATCCCGGATGAAGAAGATACAACCCAAACACTGAAGTGATATCTAATCTGGTGAAGTCATTCCAACTTTGAATTCATGGTCTATTTAGTCCACTAAAATGCATGATTCAGCTCTAATTCCCTAAAGATAATTTTTATCTAATTAAGTAATTAACATTGTTACAAAATTTTAAGTCAAAAAAATTTACATAAAAAATTTGTGTTCGAAATACAACAATGAATTTTAAAAGGGTAAAACTGGGATTTTCAACAAATTTTCAAATGAATGATTTAATCCCAAATATTCCATAATTGAACATATTTATCATTAATTGGGGAAGTTATATCATTTATTATCAATAAAATATTCAATAAAAATTTGTTTTATCGAGCACCATCATGAATCTCTTTGCATGTCATCGTCGACAATTCTATCACCATCATCGCATGTCATTGGCTTCGTTTCTATTCGCACGAGCTACCGCAAGTGGTAGCCTCTTCCCAGTTATCTCTAGGAAGCTACATCTTGTCCTCCCCCTCTCTTCGCACTAATTACTGTAAATGCGGCAACCCCTTCTCTATTCTCTCTCACATAGGCTACATCTTTTTCGACTCCCTTTGTGCTTCTTTATCACGTTCCCATATATATATAGGTGTGCGCCACCCCTCTCAAATATAAAAAGCATATTTTTTCATATATAATCCCACATATCTCTTTTTTCCATATCAAAATCTTTTATCTCTTTTTCTATCTCTCATATTCAAATTTTAAAATCAAAAAATTATCCCAACAGACTCCTCTCTTCTTCTTTTTTCTCATTTCTTCTATGAAATTCATTTTTTTATTAAAACCAATATGATTATTGGGAAAATTTTAAATGGGGAAATTAAATTTTTTCAGTTGTTCAAATTTTTTACTTAATTAATTTTATTTTTTCTAATTGGATTTCTTTTAAACAAATAAAAAGTGACAGCCTATTCTTTTAAAATATTATTCAATATTTTCTATGACTTAATGAATTTAAATTTGAAATATTTTTGAATTTTTCTAGTTGAGCACTATTATTATTGAAAAAAGGTACCATACCATCCATGAGTATTGAAAATCCATTTGAAATTCTCTATGAATGAATAAATTAAACAACCAGCAATCAAAATTTCCCCTATCTTCTCAATTCTGTTTATGTGTTGTTCACATTGCTTGAAATTAATCATACTTTCTTTCTTGAATCATTTATCTCACTATTTATCACACCACATTTCACATCACTTCACCCCCTATTTCTAGTTTTCTTGTTTATTATTTTTTTCTTTTCTCAGTTCTACACACACCTTCCTTGCGGGTTCGACCCTACTTTCACTATATTGGTTTTAGTAGGAATAAAAATAACTAATTTGTTTAAGGTCAAAAATAATTTCACAAGGAGGTATCTGTGATTTACACTGAAATTGTGGTTGGGCCAAGGGAGGCAGCTCACGCTAGGTGGCTGAGCCTAGGCCAGCCCGAGCGCAGGAATAGGTTCCCCAAAGGGCACATGGGAGAAGGAGTTATTGAGCATTCCACCGCAGGCACGAGGCCGCAGCAAGTCATAGGTAGGCCGAGGCCAACGGGGGGGAGCCCGTGTGTAAGGATCCCTAAGTGTGTGCTTTGTGTTTTTATGAACCATCATTTAGAGGCTGAGGCTTATAAAGGGGGTGCAAACATCCCACTATTTCAATGTGGGATGTGTTTTTTCAGGCGAAACGAGATCTAGGCTATTGGATCACGTAGCGCGTGATCTGGGCCGTCGATCTCGACCCCGCGCTCAACCCTGAGCAACTGAAAATTTCTCCTCATTTTTCATGGACTGTTCAATCTGGCGTAATCTAATCATGACCATTCGAGGTTTTTAAAATGCTGCAATGATTAGAAGCCACCCAATCTTGCCACAGATCAATCTGAACCGTCCATCACCTATAGAAACTGCGGATGTACCCCGACCGTTGGATCAAACTCAGATCAAATCCCGACCATTTGTAATGTTTCCAATATTCCTCTTCCATGTTGTCTTCTTCCCCATGGTGTGCCCTGCATGAGTACCCTACACCCTATATTGCACCATTTTTCTTCACATTTTATAGCTGATGGTCCCTCCACTCACATGGTTTCCACAGAGACCTCTCCCCCTAGTATTTTATAAGCCATTTTTTCCTCAGTTTCCATACAACTTTCATTAAAATACTTTGTATTGGTTTATTTTATAAAATACACATGAGTCATCCCAAGAACCTCTTGGTCCTTTGCACTCAAGTTTCCAAAAGACCTCAACAAGTCCTCCGAGATTTCCAGCATTCCCCGGAGCCCCTCTTCCTCCTCAAACTAAGGTAGGGGATTTATATTTGTCTCTCTTGTTGAGTTTTAATTTTTATGTTTATATGCACTTGTTATATAAATATACATCACCTTGCGGTTGAGTTTGAACCCCTATTTACCTGAAATAGAGCTTCGAGATTTTTCGAGATTATAGAGAACTAGAGGACTCGAAGCATATATACCCCTTGAAAACTTATTTACATGGAAGATACACATACCATATATATCTATATATATATTTTCATATGCACAGACCTATGTTTTTTCATAAAATTTTATGTCCGGAATTAAGTTTCACCAGGAGGTATCCATGATTTACACTGAAATCATTTATCATATGAATGGGGTCCACCAACCTCCATGACATGTTTTCACATTAGGTGTTCCTTAACCCTGTTTAAGATTGTATAAAATTCATGTTTAAAAGGATAATTTGTATATAGTATTATTTTCCCTTAAGACTTTATATATTTTTTTAGGTTAGTTTTTTTAAAAATTTGGGCTCGCTAGGGCCAGCCCTTCATGGCTGGGCCAAGGGAGGCAGCTCACGCTAGGTGGCTGAGCCTAGCCCTTATCCCAAGCCTAGGCCAGCCCGAGCATGGGCATAGGTTCCCCAAAGGTATCATGGGAGAAGGAGCACTTTAGTGTGCCACCATAGGCAAGAGGTTGCGGAAAGGCATAGGTAGGTCGAGGCATGCGGGGGGGGAGCCCGTGTGTAAGGATCCCTAAGGGTGTGTTCTGTGTTTTTCTGAACCATCATTTGGAGGCTGAGGCTTATAAAGGGGGTGCAAACATCCCACTATTTTGATTTGGGATGAGTTTTCTCAGGCGAAATGAGATCTGGGATATTAGATTACGTAGCGCGTGATCTGGGTCGTCGATCTCGACCCCGCACTCAACCCTGAGCAACCGCAAATTTCCCCTCATTTTTCGGGGACCATTCAATCCGGTGCAATCTAATCATGACCATTAGAGGTTTTTAAAATGATGTAATGATTAATATCCACCCAATCTTTCCACAGATCAATCTAAGTCATCCATCACCTTTAGAAACTACGGATGTATTCCGACCGTTGGATCAAACTCAGCTCAAATCTTGACCTTTCATTATGTTTCCAATCTTCCTCTTACGTGTTATCTTCTTCCCCATGGCGTGCCCTGCGCCAGTACCCTACACCCTATATTTCACCATCTTTCTTCACATTTTACAGCCGATGTTCCCTCCTCTCACACGGTTTCCACACAGACTTCTCCCCCTTGTATTTTAAAATCCATTTTGGCCTCAGTTTCCATACCACTTGCATTAAAATAATTTGTATAGGTTTAGTTTATAAAATACACCTGAGGCATCCAAAGAACCTCTCGGTCCTTTTCAATCAAGTTTCCAGCAGACCTCAATAAGTCCTCTGAGATTTCTAGCGTTCCCCCGAGCCCCTCTTCCTCCTCAAACTAAGGTAGGGGATTTATATTTGTCTTGCTTGTTGAGTTTTAATTTTTATGTTTATATACACTTGTTAAATAAATATACATCACCTTTCGGTTGAGTTTGAAGCCCTCTTTACCTGAAATAGAGCTTCGAGATTTTTTGATTTTATAGAGAATTAGCGAATCTGAAGCATATATACCCCTTGCAAACTTATTTATATTCCACATCCACATACCATATATATCTATATATATATATTTTTATATGCACAGCCCTATTTTTTTTCATAAAACCATTTGTCCATAATTAAGTTTCACTAAAAACATTGAGTTTCAAAATTAATGAATAACTATAAAATTCAGGGAGTCATATTCGTAAGAAAACTTTTATACCTGATTATGTATGTTCTTAAATATATATTTATAATATATACATGAAGTTTTAAGCATTTCATCATTATACTTTTAGTTCATGTTTTTGATAATCTTGCAAGTGTCAAATAAGAATAGTATGTGATCCTTACGTATACTCATAATGTATAATAAGGTATGTGAGTACATGTGTATATAATCCAACTTTGATCCCCAATTGTATTTATAAATTTCCAAGGTTTGCGAAGAAAGTACAATACATGTGTTTTCAAATATTTTTGGCTTTGACTAAACACTACTTCTTATTCACACCCCATTGAATGAATGTTTTACATAACATGAAACCCTAAGTTTAGTTATTCGAAATGATTTTCTCTTGATGTGCTTAGTTCATGACTATAAATATTAGAGGCTTTCAACTTCATATTCACATGTATGAGGTAATCTCCACTATTTAGAATAAATGATAATGGTTGTGGTTGAGTTTTATACTTTCAATTTTTAACATTTAATGTATTAAACAAAATCTTATTTATAACAAATGTTTGAGAAAATGTGAGTTTAGTACCCCACAGGGAATTCTAAGTTTACCTCTTTATTTATTATACACATGGAAGAAATTACATTAAGTAATTGATTATTATAGTTTTAGGATTTGTCATTATATGTGATCAAGTTTGTATTTCTTTTGTTTATTAGTTCTCATCACAGGTACACTTAACTTATATACCATTTAAAGACTTGACCACATAGTTCATAGTTTTATTCCAAATTCACTATATATGTATAAATGTGAATGATTTTAATTCAAAATTTTATGCCCTTTCCTACAATTATGAATTTAATTTCTTAAGGTGGTATGGGACACCTTGAATAAAATGAAATGTCAATTTAAACTATTCAAGGCATTATAGGAAACCCTGAATAATGTGAAATAAGAAACCAAGTAATATGTGCACTTGGAATGATAATGGATAAATTATTTAATAAATCAAAGTGGTATGCGCACTTTGATTTAGAGATATGAGGACTGCGTTGGACTTAGTGTGTGATGGGTGGGGCCCGTTACATCCCCTCGATGCATCAGTAGGTCTCATGAGACAACTAGAAGCAGAAATAGATATGGCATTTCCCAAATATGAGTTATGGATTTTGGTTGAGGCCTTAAACATTAGACATCTTATCCAAGGCCTTAACATAGTCCGGCATATGCACTTTCCTCATTATGAATATGTAATTTAACTAACCAGAAAAATATTCGACTAGTAGAATATTTTTGAGAGCTTATGGATTTTGGAAGAGGCCTTAATCATTAGAAATCTTGGCCAAGGCCTTAACAAAATGTTTCAGAATGTTCAGCATATGCACTTACCTCTTTATGGCTATGAATTTTAATTAATCAGAAGAATATTTGGCTAGTAGAATATTCTTGGTTTAAGAGCTTATGATTATAAGAATTTAAAAGAGTTATAAGTTATGTTATATTATTTATGCAATATTCAAATATTTTTAATGGTCATTGTATGTTTCATAATAGTAAAAGATGAAAATTGAAGTTTGTTATGCGCAAATCTGATCATGAATTACCTTTAGCTACTAAAATTGTACTTGTGTATTCATATTCCGTGATTATTTTTAATGTCTTATAATTATTACTCTAAATGAGAATTCCTGTAATTGAATTATGTTCCCTTTTATTTCTATTAGCATGCATTAATTGTGAACTTTTGTTATTATGAAGTTTTGCACATGTTACAGCTTCTCTTAAGAAAAAAATTTTATATAAAGTTTTAAAGAATGTTTTCAAAAGTTATATTGGATTATTTTAAAACCCCTTACTGGGAATTAATTTTATCACCCTATGATTTTGATAAAAAAAATTCAGGTAACAACTTTTAGCAGATGAAACATTTTAGATGTAGCTGGTTTCTTAGAGCCTAAACCGAATTCGATCCTTTGTATGGCACCAGCTTCGGTTATTCAGGAGACGGGGTGTGAAAACATGACATTGAAATGATTCAAATCATTTAACTCTTTTAGGTGGCTTCTACATCGAGAGTTTCACGATGTGTAATTGTCTTTCACACTATGTACTTCAGATCCAAAAATTTCTCCAAAGATCTTGGATCTCCAAATATCATGGATTGAATCTTCAGTGTTAATTAGTTTTTGAAACTTTGCACATTGTGTTCTGAGATTACATTGTATATCTCGTCAGATTTTTAATTAAAGTCTTTTATAATGTTTATTATGGATTCACATCGTATACTTGGTTCATGCCTTTTATTTAGGATTCACTCCTTATAATTTGGCTGGTTGGCATTCTACTTAAGGAGTACACTTCTTGTACTTGGGATTTAAAATGTGTAAGTTTGATTTTTATGATTTTTCAGTATCTTATACTCCGAGACTTGAGTTCATATTCCTTGTAAAAACAAACCAAAAACTAATGTATTATCAAATAAATCATGATTAAACATAAAATAAAATCATCTAATATATATATATATACATATATATATTCAGTTTATCATATGTGTTGACTCGCCTAGAGGTAAAGAGAAGCTTGGATTTCCAATTAGATGCAAATTGTCATTTGTTTAATTATTTTCAAAATTTTCAAAGTCAATCATTTTTTTAAAATAGGAAATTGATTTTTCACTAAAACCATTCAATTTTAAGGGGTGGTCACATTTTCAACTTGAGAGAGTTTATGGGAGAAGTCTTTTTGAAAACTAATTAATTGTGTCATTCCGGTTTTTCATTCTGGATATTTATTATTTTCCACTTAAATTGACAAAATGATTGCTTCATGACAAGTAATTCTTAATTTTGGGAGAATTTTATATGTCTTAAATCTATTACATGATTGTCACATCATTTTTAATGGAAATATTTTATTTTAATATCAAAGAAAAACTTTTTACAATGGAATTTTTTTTTTGAGGTTATGGAGATGAATATGTAATTCATTGAATTTTCAGATGAAAATATTCAATTTTGGAGTTTAAATGAATAATTGTTCTTAGCTGAAAATATTATATATTTTTTAGAACAGTGTTTCTCTTGTTTTTGGTGGAGTATTCAACGCAATTCAGCATTTAGAGGATACTATAAAATTAATGTTTAAAATCCCATGTTTTTAATTTTAAAGATAAGAAGCCTACCGTTTATGAGCTTGCTCTATTGAACCAGAAAAAACCCAAGGCTAAATAAGTTGAGTCGTTGATACTGTGCACAACAAAAATTTGTAAGAGGGGTTCACAATGTGAATGCAGGAAGAATATGGAGCAACTGGTTTTTCAGTGATTGAATTTGTGATGTGTCACTAGTGTGGAAGCTTCATGATGAAGTCATCAAAGCCAAGTATCCATCTTGGAGACATGTCATCCGAGTTTGTTGAAGAATGTTGAGCCACCGCTCACCCGGATCTTTCCCCTGTTGAAGAAACCATTCCACCATCTCAGAATCATCCAACTCCTTGCTACTGAGCTCAATGATTTCTGATCAGATCCTCGGTAAAGTAGTTTAGAGGGAGATCAAATTGGTCAAGACCAAGGATTTTGTTATTCTCCACCATTTGGATGTGTGTGCAGGGCTTATTTTGAGAAATGATAGAAGGAAATTGGAGGTTATACTACCAAATCACTGATTGATAGATGGATTCTTTAAAATCAGAGATTAAATGATAACACCCAAACCTCTATTTTGTTAAAGGGGTATTTTAGAATTTCAGTGGTTGTGACTAAATAATAATAAATTTTTCTTCCAACATGGCTATCATAGGATTGATGCGGGATATTATTGGAAGCCAGATAAAAAGGGATGGGTGGATAAAAATAAGTGCCCATTAGAAAAACAAAGAAAATAAACAGAGAGAGAGAGAGAGAAATAAGCAACAAAGAAATTCAAATATTTGGAGAGAAAAATAGAAACATACTAAACTCATCAGAAAATAAACACACACAAAACAAGAAATTGGAATAAAATGATACATTGGAGTGCAACAGAGAGAAAGAATCATACTAAACTCATCACAAAATCAAGAAATTGTGGTATTGAGAAAAGTCAAAGATTGAAGTGTAGAGTCAAATCAAAATAGAATACTCCATTGGGGTGGAGCCTAATGTCACAGTGGAAGCAGTATCAAAACCCCAAAGAATTCACCCAAAGGCCTTTTATCATCCTAAGTAATTTTACACAACACCAGAAAGATTTTTCCACCCAAAAGAATTTTGACACACTAACCTAAAGGATTTCCACACTACACTCGATGGAATTTTTACAATTCACTCACACCTAGGAACGTACCATTTTTATGTATCCCCAGTCACCACAACTAGGATATGCCACTTGATCTCTTCAACCAATAAGACTTTTGATACATGGCATTGATTAGCATTGTCACGCATGCTCTCAAAAATGTTTGTGATATAACTGAGTGCAGAACAGTGGCTGACCTAGGTCATTCTATCATGGAGGAAGTGAATTAAAAAACCCATAATAGGATTGATAAAAAAAATTAATTGAAAAAAAATGACACGCAAGTTGGGGGGTTTGGTTTTATGACTTTCGAACAATACACTAAACAAGAGAATGAGATGGAACAATCAAAGACACAAATTCTTTAAAAACACTTATATGAGAAGACGTAGTCAATATAATCTTCCCCCTTCATCATTCATTTATCTTTATACCATATGATTAGAATTCATTCAATTTTAATCCTCTAACCTTGTCAACCCCCAAACCCTACAAAAATTAACACGGCCAAAAATATTGCAAAAATGAGCCTTCGATCAACTAAGAGACTTCCAATTGCAACACCCTACTTTGATTATGATCCAAAAGACAACTTATGGTCAATGGTCAATTAGGAAAGTATATCCTCCCTATATTTGAGAATTTATTGTGATTAGGGATGAGACTTAAACCCTACAATTCTATCCCAAGTTGGTTAGATTTTTGCGATTGAGGTTTCACCCACACGCTTTACACAAGCCCGACCACGCGGTCAAGTGAAACTCGGTCGAGTAACTTAGAAATTAAAAAAAAATGATCAAAATTTATGAATTATAATATGTTTACAAATTCAAAATAAATAAATGAAGGGGGCAAGGATTAGATCAACTACAAACGAAATCAGACTTCCATGGGCGGAGTTGTCATCATGGAGACATTTTGCATAAGTAATGGATTGAAAGGAGAACACTCAATCTCATCTCCAATATTAGATTCCAGCCCAAGAAGGAATATAATAAGATTAAAAGAGATAAACATAGAAGATTAATTGAAGAAAAATTCATGATATAATCATGAAAGTAAATAAATACAAAGTGGAGGTGGGAGAGGAGATCCTTCTTGGAAGATATGTTTTCAAAAGGCCATACTTCTTCCAAGAGTTGTGAGGTGTTCCCTGTAAGAACCTGGTTCTTATTTTTGAGGTACAGGTTTATTCTTTTCTCTTTTCCTTAAGTGTTTTTGAGAAAATAAGGAAAATGGGGAAATCCTAAAATTTGGGACTACACGTCGTGTACTATTCCACAAGCTGTATACTTTTGGCTGTGTGGGATGAGTACACAGGTTGTGTATCCATGTCGGCGACGAAGGGTGTAAAAACCAACTACATACCGTGTAGTGGTATTTATACACCATGTAGTTAATCGGCGGGAAAATAGTAAGGTGGTTGAAGTAGCCGCCAGCTACGCGACAGTACACGCCGTGTAACCAGTAATACATGTTGTGTACTCATGTCGACGGATGAACTGTTTGGCAGTGCTGCCAGAGGAACAGTTAAATGAGAAAATTACACGTCGTGTACTTGGGAGTACATTCCGTGTAGTTTTTTTCGCTTAAAATGGGCAGTAGCCTCCTCATTTGGCAGAGGAGGCGTTTGGGTTCGTTTTGGAGCAAGAGAGGAGGTCGGAGCTTTGGAGATCTTCCGAGCGTACGTCGGGAATCAGATTCTTCCAATGACGATCTCATTGGAACCGCATAGGTAATCCCTCCACTCTCCTTATTCAATTCTTACCAATTCTTTCCAGAGGTAAAGTTATTTATGTTTGAACGGGTTTACTTCTAAACCAGATCTACATCATCTTTGGGTGTTTTTGGAATCGATGTTTGCGTATACCATCCGATGGTGTTTAAGGCAGGTGTCTTGGTGTTTAATTTCCAACTGTCGTGTGTTTTGTGAACCGTTGAGCTATGATCCCATGTTGGGGTGTCATGTGGCTGAGGTCGTGGCTATTTTAACTACTTAGAAATGTATAGCTGATTAAATGTGATATTAAACTGCTGTTTGGGATCGTTGCTTGGATCCAAGACCACCCCGAGGGGTGCGTTCCTCTGTTTAGCCATTTGGCCAGGATACCCTAGGGTATTACATTGTAATAATGTTTGTTAAATTTCTTTGAGAGGAATTGTATTTGAATTTCTTATTTACATGTTGGGCTCGGCCCGGTTACTTGTGCATGAGGATGGTGTTTTACTATGGCCGGAGGGCATGGATGGATTGGCCTGAGGGAAAAGTTCTATTTCACCTGAGGGAAACCTTTAGTATGCCTGAGGGCAGTGACTTCTGTGCCTGAGGGAGACACTTCGTATGCCTGAGGGCAATATCTGTTACACTTGAGGTCAATTACCTGCGAGTAGGATTCTGATTACTTGAGGTTAAAGGTTTGCATGTCTGAGGACACTGACTGTTTACTTATAAATTCACCGTGATTTTTTCTTATATTAAATGGATAAATTGAATATTAAAATGGAAATATAATTGGTTAAGTTAGTTACTTTTTAATGCTGCTTAGTTTATTGCATTTTACTACTGTACATTGTTGTTGCATATTTTCACACAGTTGGGAACGGGCCTTTGGTGGGTGCCTACTGGGATTTATTTCTCACACCTTATTTGGGGCATGTTTTCTGCCCAAAAATACTATGTTGTTGCAGGTGTGGATAAGGTCAAGGGTCCCTATACAGGTACTTGATTGCTACTGAGGAGTAGGGAAGCATGGGACCGGGCTTAGGCTCGCGATGCTACCAGCTATTTTGTTTTTTTTTTGCTGCACTCTGTATTGTATTGTATTGTACTATTGTGTAACATGTTCTGGTTGTTTTCTTAGAACTTGAGACATGTTACATCATATCTATATAACTAGTTGGTTATCTTCTACTGTAGTTTTTTATATCAAATGTGTATGGTTTATTGCTTCCGATTTTGTTATATGATTGTTATTTTTTTCTGTTGTGCTACACTTTGACAAATGAGGGCATAGTTTCCCCACTATCAGACATGGACCCTCGCTGCTAGTCGGCAGCCTTTGGCATTTGGGTAAATGCACTTGATGTCATGTGGTGAACCGGGTTTGGGGCACCCGTTGATTGGCACCCAGAATCGGGACGTTACAAAGTGGTATCAGAGGGTTTATTTTCTTTGACTTAGTATTTGGAGCCTTAGTCATGGATAGGACGGGAACGGAAGTTGGTAATAAGTTTTTCCCGGGCATAGCTAACCCGTGTATAGGGAAAATCTAGTCTACCTCGTATTTTGCAATTCTTATGATTTTGAAAATTTTACAGTTGATTTGATTTTCACCATTTGGTGACGCACTAGTGATTGTGCTGTTTATATTTTATCCATGGGTTATATTTAGTTGTAACCCGATGAGATGAGGGTATTCCATCTCATTCATCATTTAGGAGCATTCTAGGAATCACATTCCATGCATAGTTTCCATGCCATGTAGGTGCATTAGAAATTTCATTTTTTTGTGATAGTCGTTGTGCTAGAAAAGCATGTTGTTGTGATAGCTGCTTTGATAAATACCTACTATGTGATAGGGTATTTTCTTGTGTGAGCCGGTTTATATAATGAACGCCAAACTTTGGTTTTTGGGGAGTATGGGCCCCCATTTACTGGAATTTGGTGGATCATTGACTGTTTATTTTATTATAAAACAAATAAGATTCCAAACTTTGATTCACGGGGAGTATGGGCCCTCACGGATCGGAATTTGGCACTTAGGTGTTGTTTTTGGTATTTTTAGGGTTCCGAAGAAGTTTCTGAGTCATACTGTCTAGAAAACCCAGTATACACGCCGTGTAGTTCTTTGAATACGCCGTGTACATTATTCTATTCGGGAAGAAAGTAAAACATTTTAAGTACACGTCGTTTACCCTCAGTACACGCCGTGTAGTCTCTTTTCGTATCATAGACTTTGTGGACGGGGACACGTGAAAGGGAAAAGTTTGGGGAAAACACGTCGTGTACCGGAGGTGCACGCCGTGTAGTGTTCACCCAGAGTCCGGCCATGTAACTAACAACACAGGCTGGTGTAATGTTTTCTTGAACATGTTGTGTCAATGAAGAACACGCCGTGTAGTGTGACTTGGGGACCCGGCCGTGTAACTAACAACATAGGTCGGGGTAATCCTTTCGTGTACAAGCCGTGTGTATATGAAACACTCCGTGTAGAGTGAGCCATGTATCCGGCCATGTAACTAACAACACGGGCTGGCGGAGCTTGTCTAGTACATGCTGTGTACCTGTGGGACACGTCGTGTGGTCTCGTCTGAGGACAGACCTTGTGGGTTAGTCATGTGGTTGGGAAGACAGTGTTGTGTACACGCCATGTGCGGGTGTAACATGTCTTATAGTTTCAAGACAAGTGGTCGGTCATCTCACAATTGACATGGGCAGTTGGAAAATTACACTATACATGTCGTGTAGCCTTTATACACACCGTGTAGTTTTGTTCAGCGGGAGTCGTGTGGCTTAGCCATGTAGAATGACCCGGGTAGGGGAAGAGAATTTAGGTTCACGTCGTGTATCCAGTATACACACCATGTAGTCTTGTTTTTCAAATCTTGAAATGCATTCTATTTCCTATTTCCCTTTGGTCCCTTCATTTTTCAAACTATTATAAATGTGAATCTAAGGTGTGTGTTTGACCTTGTAGAGTCATGTCGTCGAGACAACCACGCGTTGTTCGCCAAGAGAGCAGCAACGATTATACTCTAGAGATGTTGGGTCATGGGCTACCCGTGGATCCTCCAGGAGAGCTAGATGTGGCGCCAGCTGTTATACCGGACACAGGCGCAGTTCCGTGAAGGCTTTATGCGGTTCATGCAAACCTTTCAGGGAGCACCACCGGCTGCCACATTTATGGCTGAGTTGACTCGTATATTCCAGCAGCAGCATCCATATACGTTTTCAGGGGATGGAGGACCATAGGATGTGGAGTCTTGGATGGGGTCTATGCAGACTATTTTCGAGCATCTTGAGATGCCTCCAAGGTGGAGGGTCAAGCTCATGACGTATATTCTTTGTGATTCCGCCAAGAGGTGGTGGGATGTTACCATCTAGACAGAACATCACAGAGGCATGGTGTGGGAAGATTTTCAGGCAGTCTTCTATGAATTCTTCTTTCCAGAGATGCTGAGAGAAGACAGAGCTTGAGAGTTCATAAACCTACAATAGGGTGCTATGTCATTGATGGATTATTCTGCTCGTTTCACTGAGCTTCATCATTTTGCACCCGTTCTGGTGGGTGATTAGACGTTGAGGGCCAGACTTTTTGAGGATGGTCTTCGATATGACATATGAGAACTGGTAAACATTTTCAGGTTGCTTTCAGTACGTGCTATTGTGAACTAGGTGCTAATTACAGAGAAGAACCTGCGGGAAGCTAGTGGTGTGGTCCAGGGTAGTTCGGCACCATTTTCTGGTACTATTTCTACTGGAAAGAGGAAGCAACAAATGAGTTTCTTTCACGGTGGCAGTACTATTCAGGAAGTTTCTTCAGGTGGCCTGGCCTTTTTCTACCAGTGTGGTAAAGATGGGCACAAGAGACCGCAATGTCCATGTGATCCAGTGGAGTGACGATCTTGTGGCAAGATGGGTCATCTACAGCACTTTTGAAGGGTGTTTCCACCAGTGGCTAGTGAGAGGGGTTCTGCGCAGACTCCACGTGTGGGAGAAGAACTAGTGACTTATTACCAATCAGGAAACTGGAAAACGTCAGGGCGTGAAGGAAGAGATAGTGTTCATGGTTGTGGTAGCCAGACACCAGGATCTCAGAGGCAGTAGGGCGGGACAGCTCAGGGTAGTCAGGCTATGTCGCAGGGTCACGGCACTGGGCAGGCATATGCAGTGCAATAGACCCAACAGGAGTAGGATCCTGGACCTTCTCCTATCAGAGGTACTATTCTAGTAGCTTCTATCTTGTCTTTAGTACTTTTCAATACGGGTTCCACGCATAGTTTCATATTTGTGCCTTTTATGGAGAGCCTTGGGCTCTGTGTTTCTTTTTCTTCTTCTATTGTTATGATGCTAGACACTCCATTGGGAACTAGAACGGATGGTGTGTGTCAGTGTAAGGAGTGACCCCTTGAGGTCGGTGGGTGTCACTTTCTATGGGACCTCTATGTCTTAGAGATGACGATCTATGATGTCATTCTTGGGATAGACTAGTTGGTTCCCTTCCAAGTCTTTTTAGATTTCTATCATCTTAGGGTGAGTTTCATGTCACCAGAGGATGGAGAGTTTCTATACAAAGGTGAATGAGATGTTCAGGCAATTTGAGCTGGTCTAGAGCATCGTGGGCATGGTGGAGTCACAGCCTAGATTGCGAGTTTATATCTAGATGATTAGGGAACTTGTCAGATGGATTTCCCTTCAGTTGTTGATCATTTTAGGGATGTCTTCCCGGACAAGTTTCTAGGTCTACCTCCAGAGTGAGAGGTGGATTTCTCTATTGATCTTGTGGCAGGAGCAACACTGGTGTCCATTCCTCCTTATAGGATGGCTACACCAGAGTTGAAGGAGCTCAAGAGGCAGTTAGAAGAGTTACAGGCAAAGGGTTTTATCTGACCCAGTACTTCTCCTTGGGGTTCTTCGGTACTTTTTGTGAAAAAGGCGGATGGTACCCTTAGACTCTATGTGGATTATCAGAAGCAAAACTAGTTTATGGTTAAGAACCGATATACCTTACTGAGGATTGATGATCTTTTTTATCAACTTAGTGGATCATGAGTGTTCTCAAAGATTGACCTGAGATCAGGATATCCTCAGCTGCGCGTGAGACCATCGGATATACCGCTTATGGCTTTTCGAAGCAGATATGGTCTGTACGAGTACTTGGTTATGTCGTTCTGACTCATGAACGTGCCAACAGTTTTCATGGCTCCGATGAATCATGTGTTCCATCCATATCTGGATTCTTTTTTGGTAGTATTCGTGGACGTCATCTTGGTGTACTCTCACACTCGACACAACCATGCCACCCATCTTGATATTGTGCTGAGTACACTGAGAGAGCATAAGCTATATGCTAAGCTCTCAAAGTTCCACTTTTGGATGGACCAGATTCACTTCCTAGGTCATATCATCTCAGAGGCAGGATTTGCAGTAGACCCAGAGAAGGTGAGATTAGTAGTTTCCTGGGAGCATCCTAAGAACATGTTTGTGATATAAAGTTTCTTAGGGCTGGATGGTTACTAAAAATGCTTCATACAAGACTCCTCCCACTTAGTAGCACCGTTGACAGGTTTTAATAAGAAGGGTGTGAAGTTCATTTGGTCAGAAACTTGTGAGAAAGCCTTTCAGGACCTGAAAAGAAGGTTGACATCAGCACCATTCCTGATACTTCCAGAGCAAGGGAAGAGCTATACAGTTTACTGTGACGCATTAGGTATTAGGCTGGGAGCAGTGTTGATGTAGGGAGATCGATTTGTTGCATACGGTTCTCGGTAGTTGAGGCCACATGAGAGGAATTACCCAATGCATGATCTCGAGTTGTCTGCAGTTGTGCATGTGTTGCGCTATTGGAGACATTATCTCTTGGGAGAACATTTTGTGGTTTTCACCAACCACAAAAGTATCAAGTATATTTTTACTCGGTGTGACTTAAACTTGAGACAGCTAAGGTGGGTCAAATACCTTCAGTTCTTCGATTTTGAGCTTGCTTATACACCTATTAAAGGTAATGTCATAGCTGATGCACTGAGTAGGAGGACTTAGATACAGGCGGTACAGGGGGCCAGTGGTGAGTGGCAGCTCATAGCCATGTTCTCTGAGATGCATTTGGAGGTTCATGACAGTCAGGGGTAGACCTATCTTTATTCTTTAGTTGTAACTTCTACCCTCCTGGACAGAGTGAGGATGAGACAATTATATGATTTATAAGGCCTAGTTCTATAGGATTCGGTGGCAAGTGAGGACCCTTCTCCTGGATGGACGATAGGCGATGATGAAATTCTATGTTTCCATGGACAAGTGTGGGTTCCAAGGGATATACACAAGGAGTTGATGCGGGAGTTTCATGATTCAGCTTGGGCAGTTCATCCCAGGGTTAACAATATGTACTGTGACATGCGACATCAGTACTGGTGGCTGGGTATGAAGAGAGATGTAGCTGGTTTTATTACGAGGTGTTCCACCTCTCAGCAGGTGAAGGCGGAGCATTAGAGGCCAGCTGGACTATTATAGCAGTTACCCATTCTGGAGTGGAAATGGGATGATGTCACAATGGACTTTGTGACTGTATTTCCAAGGTCCCCTCAAGGTAATGACGTCGTGTGGGATGTAGTGGACAGACTCACGAAGGTAACTCACTTTTTTCTGATCAAGGAGACCTTCAGTGTTGACGAGCTCAGAAAGTTGTATATCCGAGAGATTTTATGTCTTCATGGGGTTCCTCATTCTATCATTTCAGATAGGGATTCCCATTTTACATCTTGTTTCTAGTAGAATTTTCAGAGGGCACTGGGTACACAGGTGCTTATGAGCACAACATACCACCCTCAGACCGATAGCCAGTCAGAGCGTACGATATAGGTGCATGAGGACATGCTACGTGCATACATCCTAGACTCCAGGGTCTCTTGGGAGAAGGACATACCCCTAGTCGATTTTGCCTATAATAACAGCTTTCAGGCGACTATTGAGATGGATCCTTACGAGGCTCTATATGGTAGGCCATGCCGATCACCTTTGTGCTGGATGGAGGCAGGTGAGGTAGCTTTACTGGGACCACGTCTTGTGCAGGAAACTTCTGAGTAGGTCCAGTTTATTCAGAAGTGGATGGCTACCGCACATTCTCAGCAGAAATCTTATATTGATCATCGTAGATGACCTTTGGAGTTCGTGGTCAGGGATCATGTTTTCTTACGTGTTTCACCGAGGCTGGGACACATATGGATCAGGAGACAGGGTAAACTTTCACCAAGGTATGTGGGGCCATTTGAGATTCTAGAGAGAGTCGGACTGGTTTCCTATCAGTTGCAATTACCACAGAGGTACCGAGCCATGCATGACGTCTTCCATGCATCTTAGTTGCATCACTATCATTCAGACCTGTCTCACGTCTTTCAACCCGAGGAGGTTGAGCTACAGGTAGATGCATCCTTTGAGGAGCATCTGATTCGTATCGTTGATAGCAGCATGAAGGTTCTCTGAGGCTGGACAGTTCCTCTCATATGGGTGTTATGGCAGCATGGCCGAGTGTAGGACAAAACCTGGGAGAGGGAGACCGATGTACGTGCTCAGTATCTAGAGCTGTTCTGAGCTTTATCTTCGCCACCATTGGAAGAGAAATTTGGGGATGAATTGCTTTAAGGGGGGAGTTTGTAAGAACCCGGTTCTTATTTTTGAGGTACAAGTTTCTTCTTTTCTATTTTCCTTAATTGTTTTTGATATAATAAGGAAAATGGGGAAAATCCTAAAATTTGGGACTACACGCTGTGTACTATTCCACACACCGTGTACTTTTGGCCGTGTGGGGTGAGTACACAGGGTGTGTAGCCATGTTAGCGACGAAGGGTGTAAAAACCAACTACACACCGTGTAGTGGTATTTACACACTGTGTAGTCAGTCAGAAGTCAAATAGTAAGGTGGTGGAAGTAGCCGTCAACTGCGTGATAGTACATGCTGTGTAACCAAGAATACACGTCGTGTACTCATGTCGATGGATGAACTGATTGGAGATGCTGCCAGAGGAATAGTTAAATGAGAAAATTACATGCCATGTACTTAGGATTACATGCCGTGTAGTTTGTTTTTTTCACTTAAAATGGGCAGTAGCCTCCTCATTTGGCAGAGGAGGCATTTGGGTTTGTTTTTAAGTAAGAGAAAAGGCTGGAACTTTGGAGATCCGCCAAGCGCACGTCGGGAATCGTATTCTTCCACCAACAATCTCATTGGAACCGCACGGGTAATCCCTCCACTCTTAGTATTTCATTATTACCAATTATTTCTCGAGGGAAAGTTATTTACATTTCAATGGGTTTCCTTCTAAACCAAATCTATGTCATCTTTGGGCGTTTCTGGAAACGACGTTCGCCTATACCGTTCGATGATATTTAAGGTAGGTGGCTTGGTGTTTAATTTCCAACTGTCGTGTGTTTTGTGTACCGTTGAGCTATGAACCCATGTTGGGGTGTTGTGTGGCTGAGTTCATGGCTATTTTAACAACCTAGAAATGTATAGGTGATTAAATGTGATAATAAACTGCTGTTTGGGATCGTTTCTTGGATCCAGGACCACCCCAGGGGTGCGTTCCTCTGTTTAGCTATTTGGCCAAGATACCCAAGGGTATGCCATTGTAATAATTTTTGATAAATTGACTTGAGAGGAATTGTATGTGAATTTATTATTTACATGTTGGGCTCAGCCCGGTTACTTGTGCCTGAGGGAGGTTTTTTACTATGGCCTGAGGGCATGACTGGATTGGCCTGAGGGCAACGTTCTATTTTGCCTAAGGGAAACCTTTCGTATGCCTAAGGGCAGTGACTTATGTGCCTGAGGGAGACACTTCGTACGCCTGAGGGAAATATCTGTTATGCCTGAGGGAAATTACCTGTGGGTTGGATTCTGGTTACCTGAGGGTAAAGGTTTGTGTGTCTGAGGACACTGACTGTTTACTTAGAAATTCACCGTGGTGTTTTCTTATATTAAATGGATAAATTGAATATTAAGATGGAAATATAACTGGTTAAGTTAGTTAATTTTTAGTGCTGCTTAGTTTGTTGTATTTTACTACTGCACACTGTTGTTGCATATTTTCACACAGTTGGGCACGGGCCTTTGGTGGGTGCCTACTAGGATTTATTTCTCACACCCTGTTTGGGTTATGTCTTCATCCCAAACAAACTATGTTTCTACAGGTGTGGATAAGGGAAATGGTCCCTATATAGAACTTGATTGCTGCTGAGAAGTAGGGAAGCATGGGATCAGGCTTATGCTCGTGATGCTACCGGCTGTTTTGTTTTGTTTTGCCGCACTCTGTATTTTACTGTATTGTACTGCTGTGTAACATGTTCTGGCTGTTTTCTTAGAACTTGAGACATGTTGCATCATATATATATAACTGTTTGGTTATCTTCTACTGCAGTTGTTTATATCAAATGTGTATGGTTTATTGCTTTTTCTGTTGTTGTATGCTTTTTATTTTTTTCCGATGCACTACACTTTGACAAATGAGGGCATAGTTTCCTCACTATCAGACCTGGGCCCTCACTGCTAGTCGGTGGCCTTTGGAATTTGGGGAAATGTGCTTGAGGTCACATGGCCAACTGGGTTCGGGTCATCCATTGAGTGGCACCCGGAACTGGGAAGTTACATTCCCAAGAACCACCCTTTCTTCCACACCTTCCCAATGTCTCTACCAACCCTACAAAATATTGAAAACCCCCTTTAAATAGAGTTTTTGATGGAAAGGGTACATAACTTTTTTAAGTGTGAAATGAAAATTAGGAAAAATATTTTATTTCAAGTTTCACCGCATATTTGACCTCCAAAACATGAGAATTGTCTAGCATTTTAGAGGGATGATTTTTGAGGAATCATGTCCCAGATATTTCCTCAAAATTTGGGCCCAATCCAAGCCTGGATGAAGAAGATACGGCCCAAACACTGAAGAAATATCCAATCTGGTGAAGCCAGGCCATCTTTGACTTCATGGCCCATTTAGTCCACTCAAATGCATGATCCAGATCCCATGTACTGAATAGGATTTGTATCTCATTAAGTCAGGAACACAGTTACAAAATTTTAATTGAAAATAATTTACAGAAATGTATTTATGTTCTAAATACTACAATGAATTTTAAAAATGTAAAACTGAAATTTTCGTCAAATTTGAAAATGAATGATCTAATCGGAAATATTCAATAATTGAACATATTTATTATGATGTGAGGAAGTTATATCATTTATTATCAATAAAATAGTCGATAAAAATGTGTTTTATCAACTCCCCCACACATACTCTTTTGTACTCCTGGGAAAAACCTCATATCATGTATTCATGAAAAATGTTACAGGATATGAATGTGAATATTTCTCAATCTACAGTGGAAATGTAAGAAAAGTAAGAATCTCATAAAGAGTAAATATCTATAAATTTTAAATTTATTGTCTCATAAATTGTTTCAAAACAAAATCCAATGAGATTCATAATACTAATCACAGCGAAACAAGTCATGGGTCTACCATGCCACTAATTCTCCACGTGTGTGTGTGCCAACCATTCCAAGCTCATAAATCTGCACTTTATTTAGTATATTCAGGTCATGTAAAACAATTATTCTTAATTGGTTTAATTCACCAAACTTGTTCTGCATTCCTTTGTAATCGAATTTTAAGGCCCACTCACTTAAGCATTCCCAAAAGTCAAACCTTAAGCTCCCGACCTTGATATCCCCATATGTTGTACATTTCATCACTCCCCTTATTTATTATTTTTAGTTTTTTTAGTTTCACATGGAAAAAATCTGACACTCAACTCTCAACCCTTATTTGATATCCTCACGACACTAATTTTAACAATTATAACAAGATCAAAGGTCGATGAAAAGTGGTTTTTTTGACTTGTCCAAGACATAGCCCATTTTTAGGGCATACAATAGTCATATTACAGGTACACACACATAGGTAAATTCAGTATAGTAATGAAACCGATCAGAAGATAAATGAACATATGCATCAGCCAATGAATTTTTTTTACCTAACTTGACTATACCTTTCATTGAGTATGAAAAATTACACAACTCATGGTTGAGAGAAATTTTGTGTGGAGAAATAAATGAAACAATTTACCATGAAAAAATATCACAAATAATGATGTAAAAATCTAAAAGGTTTTATAATGACACAACCATTCATATCATTAACAACTTCAATTTTTATAAAAATAAACCCTTGATGATGAAATCTTACACATTATTATTATTCTCTCAATGAATTTTGAACACATTCATTTTCCATATATTCCATATCTAAATGAGAATGTTACATGATATGTTGTTTTTGGAAATTTGTAACAAAAAACTTAATAGAAAATACACACAAAACACACAAATGAAATTCCTAAATATCTACCCCAAAATGTTGTCCCCCCCCCACACACTTAAAATATTGAATTGACTTCATTGTGAACCTATGAGATGATATGTGAACATGAAAAGCATAATTTTAAATAGGAAAAATAATATAAAAGTGAAAGGATTAAAAATAGCCTAATATGCTCAAGTGATGATGGGGTCATGCAGTGTGATGAAATCCACTGCATCAGTAGGAAGTCCCTCAATGTATTTCTTCAAACGTTTCCTGTTGACTGTAAAACTTTTTCTAGTATTCCCTTGTACGATCTACACTACACCATAAGGAAAAACATTAGATACAATATAAGGAAATAAACATTTGGAATGAAACTTATGAGGCATTAGATTCAGTTGTGAACTATAGATAAGGAATTTCTCTCCAACATGAAACTCCCTTTGTTGGATCATTCTATCATGAGTTGCTTTTGATCTTTCCTTCCAGAGCCTTGAGTTTTCATATGAAGACAATTGAATCTCCTCAAGCTCTTGAATTTTCAGCTTCCTTTGGATTCCATCTTTGACCAAATCCATGTTGCATTTCTTTATAGCCCAATAAGCCTAAATCTCAACTTCCATACGGAGATGATAGGATTTCCCAAAAACAATCCGAAATAGAGACATACCAATGGGAGTTTTGTATGTCGTCCTATAAGCTCAAAGAGCCTCATCTAAGTGCTTGATCTATTCTTTCCCATTTGGCTGCACAATTTTCTCCAAAATTTGTTTCAACTCCCTATTTGAAACCTCTGTCTAGACATTTGTTTCGGGGTGGTACGATGTTGATTTTTTGTGTGTCGCCCCATATTTTCGAAGGAGGGAAGCCAAATTCTGATTGTAAAAGTGTGTCCCCTGGTCACTTATGATAGCCTTTGGTACTCCAAACCCGCAAAAAAAATTTGTCTTGACAAATTCCACTACAATATGAGAATCATCAGTCCTAGTGGCCTTATCCTCCACCAATTTACTCACATTATCAACCACAACCAAAATATATAAAAAACCAAATGAACTCGGAAAGTACCCATAAAATTTATGCCCCATACATCAAAAATCTCACAGAATAGTATGGGTTATTAGGGTATCTCGTGTCTCCTAGAAATGTTCCCAGTGTGTTGGCAATGAGAGCATGACTTGCCAAACACATGGGCATCATGGAATAAACTAGGCCAATATAATCCAAAGTATAAGACTTTCCTAGCTATTTGTTAGGGTTCAAAGTGTCCTCCACATGAAAGTGTATGGAAAAAATTTAGAACAGACTCAGACTCATGATCAGGAACACACCTGCTAATAACTTGATACTACACATGTGCCAGAGGTATGGATCATACCACACATAATACCGAGACTCACTTTTTAATTTCGGGACTTAATGATTCTTTAAATATGCATGGATTTCAGATGCAACAAGGTAGTTCACTAAATCCGCATACCAAGGATGCGTACCTGAGATGGAAAAAAGTTTCTCATCGGGGAAAGTGTCCCAAAGGGGTACCTAGTCCAACGTGTCAACCTATAGTGTGTGTGAGTAAGCCTACTCATGTGGTCCACCACTAGGTTTTATGACACCTTCTAGTCCTTTATTTCAATATCTAATTCTTAAAGAATGAGCATCCATTTGATAAGTTTGGTCTTTGCATCTGGCTTCTTCAAAAGGTACCTCAGAGCTACATGGTCAGAAAAAACTATTACTTTAGAGCCCAATAAAGATGAACAGAATTTATCTAAAGAAAATATGATGGCATGAAACTCCTTTTCTATGGTAGTTTAGTTTGATTGGGTTGAATCCAATGTCCTTGATGAATAGGAAATCACATGTGAACGTCCCTCCACCCTATGTGATAAGACATCTCCAAATACAAAGTGGGATGCATCACACATAAGATCAAAAGGAATGTCCCATTTTGGGGGTTTTATGATCAGTGGAGTGATCAGACACTTCTTCATCTCATTAAATTCTACCCTTCATGAATCATCAAACACAAAATCAGAATCCTTTTAAAGTAATCATGACAAAGGGTAATCTTACTAAAATCCTTGATGAAGCACCAATAAAAGACTTCATGCACTAGGAAAGATCTAATATCACAACACATTAAGGATAGGGTAAGGATGAAATAATTTCTATCTTATATCTATCAACCTCTATCCTAGGTTTTGACACTACATTCCCAAAGACAATGCCATGCTCTACCATGAAATGACATTTTTCAAAATACTTAGTCATTCATCAAATGAAGATCCATACACTATAAAATCATCCATAAATACCTCCATGTAGGTCTTAATAAAATCAAAAAAAAATACTCACAATGCATCTCTAGAAGGTACCAGGGGTGTTGAAAAGTCCAAATGGAATCCTCCAGTAGGAAAATGTGCCAAATAGACACATGAATTTTGTCTTATCCTAATCATATGGAGATATAGGAACCTGAAAATATCCAGAAAATACATCCTAGAAATAATAATGTGTCTTCCCTGCTATTCTCTCAAGCATTTGATCAATAAATGTGAGGGGGAAATGGTCCTTACGAGTGGTTTTATTTAGTTTCCTATAATCAATACACACAATCCAACTATTTTTCACCCTCATTGGAACTAAATCATCATTCTCATTTTTAATGACACTAGCACCACCTTTCTTAGGAACAGCTTAAATAGGACTCACCCACTGAGAATCTGAAATGGGATAGATTATACCTGCCTCGAGCAATTTTTCAACCTCTTTTTTCACAACTTCCAGAAGAGTTGGGTTCAATCTCCTTTGTGGTTCCCTAATCAGATTATCACCATCCTCCCAAATAATACTATGCATGAAAATGGAGGGGCTAATATCTAATATAACACCCAAGGTCCACCTAATTGCCCTGATGTTCTCCCTCAAAAGATTCAAAAGATTTTCTTCATGTTCGAAAGTGATATTATTTGAAATGATAATAGGTAACCTCTCACCACTCAACAAGTATGAGTATTTGATATTTTTTGGAAATGTATTAAGATTTAATAAAGGGGTGATGTGTGGATGGAAACATTGAAGGAACTGAAATATGTGAACAAATAGCATCATTATCAGAATAAACACCATCAAAATTAGAGAATAATTTATCAAATCCATCAACATAATCAACAGCCATATCATAATCAGATTGAATATGATCAAAATTAGAATATGAATCCATTTCAAAATAAAATTTAAGAGAGTCTTTTTAATTTGAAAAAGGTGTGGAAGTACTCTTAAACATCTAACTAGAACCAATACTCATAATCTCCCTAAGCATAGGACAATCAAAATCCATGGGGTTTTTACTTGGTGGTTAAAAATATGAGATAACAAAAGTAGAATGGTCCTCTGAGGGGTACTTTATGGAATCCATACTATTAAATATCACAAATTCATCCCAAAACTCCATGGAAAGTGTACCCTCATCTGTATTTATGAGTGTTTTTGTAGTTTTGAGGAAGGGAATACCTAAGATAATTAGAGAAAATGAACATACCTGATCGTACTCTATTTTAAGAATGTATAAATATACTGGAAATATCATGTCTCTTACCCATAAAAGTACATCCTCAAGTACTCCTACTGGATATTTTGTAGCTCTATTTTCTAACTGCACCACTACTCTCATCAACTTCAACTCACCAACCTATAAAGAAGAGAATAAATATTGAGGCATCACATTTATAGAAGCTCCTAAAACAAATAAAGCATCATAAAAGTGTAAATCCCCTATAGTGCATGTGATGATGAATGTCCCTGGATCCTTTCACTTTGTTGGCATTACTTAATTTTGTGTAATGAGTGCTGACCCATTCCTTCCAATATTTATCCTCTCATTTCCCTTGATCCCTCTTCGATTGGTACAAAGTTCTTTTAAGAATTTTTCATACCTTGGGATTTTATTAATGGATTAAAGTAGAGGGATGTTGATCTCCACATGCTTGAATGTGTCCAAAACCTATTTTTGAATCGCCTCCTCATCTATATTCTTGGTTTGTATAACTCTGTGTGGAAAGGGAAGGGGTTTAGGAGGAACATCATTGATCTTTTTCTTACCTTTTTCTTTCTCTATGGGATGCTCATCAGTTGTTCTTGAATGGGGCTTATCCAAAGATGAGGTGAATCCTAGTGGAATGGTGGGTGGAGAAGAATCAGTTTTTTGCTTCCCGCTTCTCAATGTGATATAACTAACATTCCCCTTTGGATTTGGACTAGGTTAGGAAGGTAAATTTCCATAATTATTAATTACAAGTTCATGGAGGGCAGTGGTAATTTGGCTCATTTGAGTATTCAACTCTCTCAACTCTGGAACTTGACTCTTCAACTCATTCTATTGATTAAGAATAATTTTTTTCAAAATATCATCAATATTAAAATCTTCCATGGGTTGAGAAGTCCCTTTTTGTTGACTTTTTGATGCTTGAGATTCAGATAGCCTTTGGGGTTGTTGGAAACCCTATTGGTAAGGTGGAGGCTGCTGGAGTTTTTGTTGAAAGGGGAGCCTTTTGTTGTCCAGAGGCATATGTCTGATTGATCCTTCCACTCTTGTTTGTATATGGACCAATGAAATCAAACTTCTTTTGGGGATATGGTTGTTGTTGCTGATAATATGGTTTCCCAGGAAACACTGTTGTACAATCTTCTGTTTCTTATAGTTGGGGGCTACAGTCAGTTGGGTGGCTTGTCTCAGTGTAAATTCCATACGGCCTTGAAGGAGGTGGTTGGGATATCTTTTGTTCCAAATCAATATGTCTCATCATATTTTTCAATTATTCCAACTTAGTATCAATTAAATGACTTTAAATAGAACATGGAATTTCCTGATGTACTCCTCTAACATGTGGGGTACCTCAATCGCCAAATTGTTGTGAGTGTTGTGTCATATTATCGATAAATGCACAAGATGATACAGGTGTTTTGTCGACCAATGCTCCTCCAACTGCGGCATCCACCATGATCCTATACATAGGTGTGAGTCCTTAATAGAAGTATTGTATGAGGAGTTTCTCACTGATTTGGTGATACAGGAATCTTACATATAACTTCTTGAATCTCTCACAATACTCATACATTGACTCCCCATGTGTTTGCTTGATCCTTGAGATATACTTTGGAATGGAAGTGGTCCTTGATGCTTGAAATAATCTCTGTAAAAAAATACATTTCAAGTCATTCCAACATGTTACATCTTCAGGTAGTAAATAATACATCCAACCCTTAGCAATTCTGTCAAGTGAGAATTGGAATGCTCTAAGTTTTATTTGATCTTCATAGACATTTCTTGGTTTCATTATTAATCATACCACATTGAATTATTTTAAATGTTTGTTTGGATCCTCACTAGATAAGCCATGAAATTTTGGATGAAGGTGAATTAACCCAGATTTTAGTTCAAAGTCTGATTCTAGAGTTGGATATGCAATTCATGTAAGTTGATAATTAATATTTGGTGTAGCCAACTCTTGAATAGTCCTATTGAGTTCATTGTTTTTATTTTCAGACATTGTGTTTGTTTCAACATTTGTTTTATTAGAGTTTCCAATTTCAAAATTCATAAAGTGGAGGAATTCCACAGTTGGGTAAATGTCGACACTTCATGTAGACCAAGATTTTCTAATTCGAGCCATAAGGTTTTGCTCAATCTCGGGGTCTTGATCAAGGAGATCCTCGGGATGGGATCATGTCATAAATCATATAAAAGAGAGAAACGAAAATAAGTGGACACCAATATCATTAAATGAGGTTTCAATTGATGGTCTGAAAAAAAAAATTGGGGAAGAAAGAACTGAAAAGAAAAGTTATGAGAATAAAAGAAAAACATAACAAATAAGAATAAATAACTTACCTAAAATCAGTTGAATAAAACACTTTCCTCCCAGGAAACAGTGCCAATTTGATAAGTGTTGTCATGCATGCTCTCAAAAATGTTTGTGATTTAACTAAGTGCAGCACAGTGTCTGACCTAGGTCATTCTCTCAAGGAGGAAGTGAATTAAAAAACCCTTAATAGGATTTAGAAAAAAAAGAAATAAGTGAAAACAACTGAAACACAAGTTTGGGGTTTTGGTTTTGTGACTTTTGAACAATACACTAAACAAGTGGATGAGATGAAACAATCAAAGACACGATTTGTTTAAAACACTTATATGAGAATACGTAGTCGATATAATATTCCCCATTCATCATTAATTTATCCTTATCCCATATTATTAGAATTCATTCAATTTTAATCCCCTAACCTTGTCAACCAACAAACTGTATGGAAATTAACATTACCAAAAATATTTGAAAAATGAGCCTTCGGTCAACTATGGTACTTTAAATCACAGCACCCTGCTTTGATTGTGATCCAAAATCCAACTTATGGTCAATTGTAATTTAGGGCGGAATATCATCTCTATATTTGAGAATTAATTATGCTTAGTTATGAGACTTGAACCCTATAATTCTATCCCAAGTTCATTAGATTTTTCGATTAAGGTTTCACTCACAAGCTTTACGCAAGATCGGCCACACGGTCAAGTTCAAGTCGATCAAGTAATTTAGAAATTAAAACTCAATTAATTGATCAAAATTTATAAATTACAATATGTTTATGGATTCAAAATAAATAAATTAATGGAGTACGTATTAGATCAAATACAAATGAAATCACTCTTCCATGGGCGGAGTTGTCATCGTGGAGACTTTTTTCATAATCAATGAATTGAAAGGGGATACCCAATATCATCTCCACTCTTAGATTCAAAACCAAGAAGGAAAATAAGAAGATGAAAATAGAGAAATACAGAAGATTAATTGAGGAAAATTTTAAGATACAAGTATAAAAGTAAAGAAATACAAAGTAGGGGTGGGATATGAGAGCCTTCTTGAAAGAGATGTTTTCACAAGGTCTAACTTCTTAAAAGAGATGTGAGGTGTTCCCAAGAAACAACCTTTTAGAAAAACCTTTCCAAAGCCTCGTCCAACCCTCCAAAAGAGTGAATACCACATTTAAATAGAGTTTGGTAGGGCTAGGGTTACACAACTTTTTTATGTGTGAAATGAAAATTCGAAAAAATATTTTATTCCAAGTTACATTGCATATTTGACCTTAAAAACGTGCGAATTGGATGGACTTCTAGAAGAATAATTTGTATAAATCATGTTCCCAATATTTCCTAAAAATTTGGGCCCAATTCAATCCCGGATGAAGAAGATACAACCCAAACACTTAAGTGATATCCAATCTAGTGAAGTCAGTCCAACTTTGACTTCATGGCCCATTTAGTCTACTAAAATGCATGATTCTTCTCTCATGTCCACAAGATAATTTTTATCTAATTAAGTAATGAACATAGATAAAAAAAATTAAGCCAGAAAAATTTACATAAAAATATTTATGTTCGAATTACTATAATGAATTTTAAAAGGGTAAAACTGAAATTTTCATCAAATTTTCAAATGAATAATCTAATCCCAAATATTCCATAATTGAACATATTTATCATGATGTGGGGAAGTTATATCATTTACTATCAATAAAATAGTCAATAAAAATGTGTTTTATCGAGCACCATCATGAATCTCTTTACATGTCATCGTCGACAATTCTCTCACCACTGTCACATGTCATTGGCTTCGTTTTTATTCGCATGCGCTACCACAAGCGGTAGCCACTTCCCAGTTATCTCTAGGAAGCTACATCTTGTCCTCCCCCTCTCTTCACACTAATTACCGTAAACGTGGAAACCCCTTCTCTATTCTCTCTCATAGAGGCTACATCTTTGTTGACTCCCTTTATGCTTTTTTATCTCATCCCTATATATATAGAGGTGTGCACCACCCCTCTCAAATATAAGAAGCATATTTTTTCATATATAATCCCACATATCTCTTTTTTCCTTATCAAAATATTTTATCTCTTTTTCTATCTCTCATATTCAAATTTTAAAATCAAAAAAATAACCCAACAGACTCCTCTCTTCTTCTTTTTTCTCATTCCATCTATGAAATTCATTTTGATTGTTAAAACAAATATAATTTTTGGGAAAATTTTAAATGGGGAAATTAAATTTTTTAGTTGTTCAAATTTTTTATTTCATTAATTTTATTTTTTCTAATTGGATTTCTTTTCAACAAATAAAAAGTGACAACCTAATATTTGAAAATATTTTTCAATATTTTCTATGAATTAATGAATTTAAATTTAAAATATTGTTGAATTTTTTTAGTTGAGCACTATTATTATTGAAAAAAGGTACTATACCATCCATGAGTATTGAAAACCCATTTGAAATTCTCTAATAATGAATAAATTAAACAACCAACAATCAAAATTTCCACTATCTTCTCAATTTTGTTTATGTATTGTTCACATTGCTTGAAATTTATCATATTTTCTTTCTTGAATCATTTCTATCACTATTTATCAAACCACATTTCACATCACTTCACCCCCTATTTCTGGTTTTCTTGTTTTTTATTTTTTTTCTTTTCTCGGTTCTACACACACCTTCCTTGCGGGTTCGACCCTACTTTCACTATATTGGTTTTAGTAGGAATAAAAATAACTAATTTGTTTAAGGTCAAAAATACTTTCACCAGGAGGTATCCATGATTTACACTGAAATCATTTATTATATGAATGGGGTCCACTAACCTCCATGACATGTTTTCACTTTATCAGGCTAAGGTGGAAGATGTTGAGAGCTACAAGATCAGGGAGATTCAACCAAGAATAAAGAACTCCCACATATTTCATCACATGGAAGAGGGAAATTTATAGGTCCCTAAAGTATTCTCTACTACCAAAAAAATGGTCTTTCGCAATTCCACCCTCTAAGAGTGCTAAAAAAGTGCTGATAAATGTTCCCCCTTTATCAACACTTTTTTTAGATAGGACCCCCCTTTATCAACACTTTTTTTAGTAGCACTAATAATGGTGGGTCTTTATCGGTGATTTTTTTACTAGCGCTGATAAAGGGTATATTTAAAAATATATATATTTCATTAAAAACAATATATTAATATATAAATATATTTTTATTGATGTAGATATAATATATATTTTTTAAATATGTTTTACATATGTATAAATAGACATTTACACTTAATATATAAGATATTTAGTGAAAATGGATTATAAAATAATTAAAAATTATTAATAAAAAAATTCTAATTATACTTGATTAATAGTTATTTCATAATAATTTGAAGACAAGAAAATCAAAAAAATTAATAAAAGATCTAAAATAAGTTAAAAACGTAACTCAAACTTCAAACGGTCGTAACTTTTGATTCAGGTGTCCGTTTGAGATCTACCATGTATCAAATCGAAGCTTGTGATGAGATCTATGGGATAGTGAAAAAGGGACCTTTTTGATATTTTTCAAGACCAAAAAAAGTCCCAAAAGGCTTCCAAAACTGAATTTTTAATCGAGATACCCAAATTTTTTAACATTTGATGAAATTATAGCCTCATTTAAAGGGGTATTTTTTTCCTTTTTCATTGAGGATTTAATTTATTCCCAGGTATTATATTCATATTGATATTATGTATTTAAAACTTTATCATTTTTCAGAATGTAATGTTATTTGTAATCAAATATATAAAAATATATAATTATTTTTTATATATTCACACATAAAAATTTAATTTTAGAAATAAATAATTTAACATATTTACATATAAAATATATTTATCAATATATAAGTCTTATCTAAATAAAAACTATTATTAATTTTATTTAAAATAAAAATATATGAATTTTTATATAACTATATGATGTGTGTGTGTGCGCGTATGTGTTAATATTTGTGTGTGTATGTATTAACAAACTGAGATATATTATCTATGTATTCTAACATATGTATATACATATTAATATATATAATATATAAATATATATAAATATATAAAATTATACTTACAGATACACATATATAATATGTGTGTGTGTGTGTGTTGAATATATGTATTTATTTATTTATAAACACACACAAAACATATTTTATAAATTTATTTAAAATTGATCTTATAAATATATATTAATATATGAATAAATATATAGATAGAAAAATATAACTGAATATATATATATATGAATAAATATATCGATTAATGACCTATCCATAGAGGTCACTCTCGGTTTTCCTTCCAGGCGACGGTGATGGTGTAACCCTAATGGGATCGGAAGCTTCCCCCCCTCTGCCGCCTATCAACGTGAGGGGGGAGGATCCTCGGCATCCTCGTATCTGGTCTCGCGTTTTCTCGCCTTTCACCAACCCTAATTTGCTACCATCATTTCCATCAATTAATATTTCTCCAAAGTTCTCTGTCCTTCACGATGGCGCGCCCGTGGTTTCGCTTTCGGCTTTGGAGTTTACAGAAGCGTAGTACCTTCTGAATCTCACGTTGGTGGAAAGTTTCAGAAACAGGCGACCTTTGGTGGACAAATTTGACAGGTTCGTTTTCGATTCTTGGGGGATGCAAGATAGGTCAGTTTTTGGTCTTTTGGATAGAAATCATTTGATGGTGGATGTTCATCCTCGGAAGATCTTGTTTGCACTCTGGCCTTTGCTCCCAGGAGGTGCGGTGGATACGGATTTCACCTTTCTAGGTGGATCTCTAACTTTTATCTGAATCACGCTTATACTATAGTCCCTCTTTGGGTAAGTATTCCCCATCTCCCTCTTCCTTTCCAGAACCCATCAATTCTTCATATGTTAGGGAATTTGGTTGGACATTTCCTTTGCGTTGATTCACGTACTGCTGCGGTTTCTCACCCGGTAAACCCCCCACATCTGTGTGGAGGTGGATGTTTCAAAGGCTCCGGTTGAGTTTATGTGGGTTGAAGTTGGCGAGGAGATCAGGTGCAAGCAACCAGTGGTCTTTGAGCATTTGGTGGAGTACTATTCTTCCTGTCGGCAACTGGGTCATTCGAGTGCCATCTGTAGGCGGGGTGAACTCAAGGGGAAGATGAAGGAACAGGAGAGGAATGTTGAGGATGGAAATCAGGCTCACCGAGTGTGCAATATGACATAGTGCACAATGCAACAGCCAGGTGTCGAACCTTCTTTGTTCAGGGCTACAGATTGGAACAAAAAGGAATTGAGGGGTCAAGACAAGGGTAAAATAGTGGAAGTGTGGGTTGATAGACATCCCCCAACGTTGCCTCAATCTGGAGGTGGGAGGTTTTCTGGAAAGGAGGTTGTGGTTTGGACGGGTGGCATGGTGAGCGACCCCTTTGCCGCTTCTTCTTAGGGGTTCAACCAGCAAGCATTTGATCCATGTTTGGTCCAGGGGAGTGTCCAAACTCATAACTCTTTTAAGTGTCTAGATATTTAGGCGCTCCCTCATGAGGCTTCCTATGATCCTGATGGAAACAGCTCAGAATGTGTGGTGTATGAGGAGGTTGTAGGATTACATAAGGTTCTTGAGGAAGGTATGATCAAGAAGAATCAAAGGAGGGGACACAAGGATTTCCTACAATTACCAAAACAAGAGGGACCTCAGTCAGGTAGAAATCAATACTGCGGTGGTGTTAGCAGAAAAATGGAGTCCAGCATTCATAAGGTAGTGATTGAGGGTGGTTAAATGGGAAATGAAGATTTTGATAGCCTTGATAATGTGGTTCAATGCCTTACCTCGATTGACTCTAACCTACATCCCCTTTTGCTGGAAAAGGATGGATGCAAGGGTAATGAAGTTGGGACGAACATTGGAAAAGGGGGGATATTGGCAAGGAGAATGTGAGCGCCATGGCCAGACTTTCCTATAGCGATATTGTGCAAGGTGGAAAACATAGGATACCTGAGTGTGAATAAGTTTTGTCAGCCCCAACCAGGAGAAAGACGAGGAAGGATTATTCTTACCTGTTGAAACCAATGAAAACAAGGTCCACCAGTAAGGGGGAAAGAGGGGTTTTCCTTGATTTTGGGAAAGATCGTGTGGTCAACTAGATATGTCTGGAAGAGAGTTCTCTAGAACAGCCAAAGCTTAACAATCATCATGCTAATTTATGGTGGAATTATAACCCAGCTTCTGAGTGGAAATCGGCCACTGCGGAGGCAGAACCTTATGGCGGATGTGGTGATGTGTATGTCTACTATGATATGTAATGGTTCGTGCACTCTTGGTTTCTCACTTTACCCTTAAAAGTGTTTTGGAAATAATAAAAAATAATTTAAGGGGGAATAAATATATAATTATATAAATAGAACTATATGTGTGTGTGTGTGTGTGTGTATTAATATATGAATAAATATAACTATAAATATATCATTAAATGGAGAACAGATCAATATATAGGAGTAGTAAAGGGTCCAAGCACATAGAGGAGAGGTCTCGAGTTCGAATCCAGGGGAGGCAGGGGCACGTGTGGGTGAAATTGGGGATAGCACTGCTAAAATGTGGGGGTGGCTTGGGCATGCAGGTGGGGGTGTCTGGGGTGTATGGGCAGGGGTGCCTAGGGTGTGAGGGCAGGGGGGGTCGATCACTGTTAAAATAGTTAAAACCCTCCAATTTGTAAAAATATTTTTAATATTTTTATAATTTTTTTTAACTTTTATCAGCGCTTTTTTAGCATTGATAACAAACCACTTTTATCAACACTTTTTTCAACACTAATAAAAGGGGTCTTTATCAAACTTTTTTTAGTGCTGATAAAAGGGACCCCCTTTTAATAGAGCCTCAATTATCGGTGCTTTTTTAGCGCTAATAAAACCATATTTTTTAATAGTGTTCCTTGAGTGTTTTTTTATTAACTCGGGCATTATAATTCATGAGTTAATACATTGATCAGTGCATTCATCATATGCATTAATCTCCATTATTATTTCATCTTATATAATTCTCTTTAAATGATAGTCAATGTAGATGAAATATTCAAATGATAATGATTATCATTTGATCATTATATTGTGATAGTGTATCCTTATTCATCTTAATCATATTATAATATGTTGATGACAACATACTCTCTTGTTATATTATAAGGATACATTGTAGCAACATATTCTCAAGATATTACTTATGGATACATTGAAATCAGTGTATTCTAAAGATTCTTTCTAAGTAAATATTCTATGATAATGTAACTTCATGTCCATAGTCACCAAAATACATCAAATAAAATATTGGTTTTAGGGAATATTCCATTCATTGGAGATATCATAATGCCCACCACTACCTTTTCATGATAGTAGAATGTTAAATGCAAACATTCATATTATCTACCACTTTGGATATCATTTTATAATGTATGGTAGATTCTATGTAGCATTTATAAGATGAATTCACATGACTGAATATTTACTCATGCATTTTTTAATGCATTAGTAAATTCTTGGTTGGATCGGTAGCATCTTGTGGATTTTATATAAGGAGGAAGTACCTATATGATGGGTGTCTAATTTCTAGGACAATACTCCCATGATCTTGTAGCTCTCTTACTCTACCACCCTTAGTCTTAGCATGTCATGGGTGACGAGAGGGTCCTGTTTGAGTGTCGATTGAATCATTATATCCCATGGATGCACCATAGAGGAGGGATTTAATTTGGTTTCCTATTGTGATCTTTATCAATACCATTGAATGAAGGCAGAAGCAGCAGCTCATCAGTGAAAGGTATGCACATACAGTAGTATTCGTCATTTTATAAACAATGTGGTTTAATTTTTCTTGCATGATGATCTATTTTTTTGGATTCTAATTCATTTACACTATGTAGCTTAAGTATTAAACTATCATATGAAACCTAACAGTGGTGTCAAGGATTCATTATGTGTTTTATTCTTACAATCATATTATAAAATGAAGAGTTTATATTTTCTATAAAAATAGAGCATTATAGAATCTTTACGATTTAAGCCTATATGAATTAATCCTACACAGATGTTGATTGTGTGGTGTTTAACTCACAAAGTGTTAGATTGATTTTATATAAACCATTCCATGTCATGTTTAATCGTACATGGGTCAACACAAAGTTAATCCAACATGAGTTAATAATATGTAAACTAGAAATGCAGAAGATTAATTGTACATTATATTATTGAGTTAATCTCACACAAGACTATTCCACATGAGTTATTCTTATGCAGTATTCATACTATTATTATGTGAAATAGATTAGTGTTGTGAAGTTAATCCTACTTAAGGTCTTCCCCAATGGTTTAATACCATCAGTACTCTTTTTTATATTATGCAAGGCCTTGTCATGCTCATTTATTCCTATATAGCACTTATCTCAATCCATATATAGGTCCTCATGTATTGTGTTAATACTAAATATAACTAGTCACATATTTTAATTTTCATGCACAATTTTATTCCTACATAGCCCACCCTCCACTGTTTTAATCCTATATGGGGTTTAAAAATAGAAAAAAATTGTTTTCCTAAGATTAAATTATAAATTGAATTGTATAATTTATAAAATGTTTATAAATTATGGAAGAGGGTAAAATGGAATATTTTTTTATTTATAAATGTTTTTACAAATTAATTAATTATAAAAATGTTTATAATTAACTTCTTTTGAAACATTTATTAAATATTCCATAATATTAATTATTAATGTTAAATGATATTGTTTTCAAGTTATATGGAAAGACTTATAATTTAGATATAAATGGTTTATATGGAAATTATAACTATAATTTATAAAATGTATAAAAATTAAAAAAAAAAGACAAATGTAAAAGGATTTTTTATTTAATTATGAATTGTTCATGATTAATTAATTTGAACTACTCAAACTAAAGGTCTTATTTGGAAAATTATTTAAACCACATCAAAAAGAGTTTTGATGATTAATTAGATCAATGTTTAAATAATATAAATTTGTGATATTTATACTATATAAATTTTTTACATAATAGAATAAAATTAAAATGTTTTTATTTCATATAATATCATATATTTAATTAAAATTCCACATAATTAACAATATAAAAGAGTTCATATTGGAAATAAATATAAAGTTTTTATATTTATTTAATTATGTAATGTCCATAATGAAGTCCTAAATTATAAAATATTTATAATTATATTTATTTATGAATTGTTCGTAAATATTTTATCTTGTGTTTAAATTTATGAATTATTCATTCATTTATTTATTACCTATTTTATTTATTGATATTTTTTTATATTATGAGTATATGTGTATGCTTTAGTTTAAATAGTTAAAATGATTCTAAGTTATCATATATGCATCTATATAGTTGCATGATAGGTATGATAAATGATTTAGTTTTCTTCTATATTGAATTTGGCTTATACTAAGTTCTGAACCTGAATTAAGAAGTTAATTATGAATTATACATAACATGAAAGGGTTTAATGTACTATATACATGGGATTCATTTGGATATGTATAGATATAATTGGATTTTGATTTGGGTTAGTAACACAAGTTGTGAATTTTTTAAAGAGTTACACATCAATATAGTTTGAACCTATTGATTTAGTGATAGGAATATGAATACAAACTAAATCATTTGAATCATGCATACATGTAAAAGGTAATAACATGAGATAATATGGTGAGATTAAATCCCTTTTGAAAATACTAAGTGTTAAATCCCTTCTTTCAAAAACACATTCCAAGACCTCAATCATTTTAACTGAGCAGGTTCTACCAAATCAAGGTGTCAATAGATTATCTTGTATAAGGCATGGTGGAATTGGATAACCCTAAGAGTTAGGTAACCAAATCAAATTTTGAGCTTTAGGTTACACATGTCTAGGAAACCCTAAGAGTTGTGATAATATAGTAATATATTTGGGTTTATATATATGATGGATTGGGTAGATCATTGTTAACTTAACTATCTAAGAGTTGTATATGATAAGATTGGGATGACACCCTACCATAATAACTAAATGGTGAGCGGAATGCCAAATGCAGCTCATTTCTTAGTGAAATGTGGATCTTTTCCCACTAAATGATATTATGGATTCAAAAGGGGTTATTGTTTTAGTGGGAGCACATTTAATAAAATTCCTTTTTAAATGTTTATAAAACATGGTACTCATATGATAAAATATTCGATTGAATATGAATAAAATCATCATAATCAAACTTAACATTGATATTAATCCTTGAAAGGGTAAGCTTAATGTAATGAAATATTAAGACTGATAACTTAAGAAAATTTCTTAAGTAAGATAAATTCTATGTGTAATGGAAAATGCCTTCCTAAATATACTTGTTGAAGTTGTTCACTAAATGAATCTAGATGCTTATGTGAAGCATAAAATTATTCACTTGAGTTTCCAAAAGCATTAGATGCAAAATTACCTAAGGAACTTTAATCTACACTCATATACTCAATATTATTGAGTATGTTAATGACTAGGTGAGACTGAAGATTTATTTTAAATCTTGTTTTCACAATGGAATTAATCTTGTTATTATCAATGGAAATGTTATAACAATGTGAATGAGTTCAAGAAAATTTTACCCCATTTTCTCAAAGTGTTAAGGAAAGATGGACTATGACATGTAATTTCTTGGGGGTATGTGATGTTAAGATTATAATGTTCTTTTGATAGTACAAGTGGGTAAAATTTCAAACCAGAAGAAGAAAAGTTACTTAGAAAGTCCAAAAACGTTTCTTTAAGTAGTCAGTCAAAGTTATTGCAACCTAGAGTTATCAAGAAAGAGTATTAATGATTCCATGGGATAGAATTTTCTATAATACCTAAAGGGGATTTTATAAACTCCATGGAATATCCATATAAAGTATTAGTGTTATAGAAATTAATTATTTGGTTTTTAAGGGTATGTGATACAAAATTTATACTTTATAAATGTTGTAACAAACCAACCCAGGTTGTCCTAACACATCACCCGACCTGGCCCTTCACATAGCTCGAAGAATGTTCCAGATAGTCATGGTCCGGTGACAAGCCCCAAGAATAACCAATAAAATAATTGGAATGGTCTCATCACTGGTAAACCAATATGAACCATCCATAAAATTGGATTTCCAGACCTATGTAATTAGATTAAACAAAAAAAGATAGACATATACCATAAACCAAAACATACATCACAATATAATCATTCCATAATAGTACATATACATGGTATCTCAAAATAAAAAAACAACTCAAAATAAAGGGTACAATTTTAATAGGTCTCTCCCAAATTTACCCAAGATTTTAGGGTTAAGTGTTCGCTTGTAATTTAGCTTGGGTTTTCGAATCCTCATAGACCTAAGAAGTAACCTATATACACATGCATTCTATGGATTGTTTTTGGCTATGAAGTGGTCAACTTTGGTGTTGATTTTAGATAGGTTTAATTGAACACTAAGATACTCGAGTGAATTTAATTTAAAAGAATGAGTTGATCCTATGTTATCGCTTGTGGTGGATTTGATGAAATTCTCTTTTTTAAGAGTTTCAATTTCTTATATTCGAGATGGGTTTATTCAAGAAGATCAAAAAACTTCATCACTTACTAGTTTAATACCAACACACCATAATACTAATCACATATACACTTGTAGAATCAAATTTATTATCACTCCAAGGTAAATGTTTGTATTAGCACTTAAAGTAGGTGGCCTTAAAATTCAACAAGGACAAATATATTTTAAAATCATAAAATAAAAAACTCAATTAAAAGAAGTGATTAGACATTAATGGGGTGATAAATAACATCCAATCCATCCCCTTTATACTCCCTTGGATCAACCCATAAGTGGGTTATCCCTCCATTGATACTATGGTTTTAATGGAAGCAGGAAGTAGACTCATGAGGGATGAATTGAAGAAGTAAAAAAACAATAAAAAGAAAATGATCACTCCATCATTGTGTGAATAATTTTATAATGTTTGGTGTGAATAAATTCACACCATTAGGAAATAGTATCAATGTGATATGAAGAATAACAGAATAATAGGATAAGAATAACTTTTGTTAAGAAACTAAGATAAATTGTAATAACTTACATGTGAAAGACAAACCTGAGACAACAAAATCGTAGCATAATATTACAATGAAAGAAAGCACCAAATATGTCCAAATCCTTCAACACCACTTCCTTAAATAGGTATTTTGGAAGATTTGGGTATAGATCACAACATTAAAAAGCATCTCACTTGATTATGGTAGGCTTTGGGTGGTGGAAATTAGGGGAGAGGATACTTTTCCACCCTTGAACCAAAGTTGCATCCAGCTTGCATCCACTGAAGAGAGGATCCTAGATGACCTTCTATATTTCCGAATTTTAGTGTGAAATAGAAGACCAAAATGAATCTACGGATGTCTCCTATATTTATGTAAAATTTCATCCCAATGGAATTTGTGGTTTTCAATATATGATTAAATTGGTGGGTTGTTTTTTTGGGCCACAGAATCTGGCCCAGAATTTTATCTCCAATTTGGGCCACCTGGAACTCCTTTTAACACTCAGAATTTGATCATTTAACTGTTGGAAGAAATTTTACCCATGGATTCCTATATATTCTGTTAAATTTTTAGAATCATTGGGTTTGTATATTGTCCTTTATAGTCTCTTTATTGGGTTGTTATCCAGTTTACTTTTCCCAGAATGTGTTGGCATGAAAGTCCACTTTGGTGGTCTTAAAATGTGAATATTCAAGTACTCCAAAAGCATGAATAGTTCTTTATAGAATGGGATACCTTAAAATAAAATATTAAAAAAAATCAAGACCATTTTTTATTTTATATAGTGTTCAAAAATGTACCATGTAATAGTGTATTTTAAGAAGTAATTACAATTATAATATGAAATAACATTCAAAATGTAAAATTCACTAAAAATGGTGTTTATTATTAATAAATCACATGAATATAATAATATAAACAATGAATATTATCCTCTTTCAGTGTCTAATCTCACCCCCAACTTGAGTTTTTCTATTCCCAAGTAAAATATATCTCAACAATATGAAATTAGAATTCCCTTTTCCACAAACATTTTAATACACAATGATCACCAAGAACCCTTATACTAAACAATCATGAAACCCATAAAAATATTTTAATACAAGATAGTTTCATAACAATATCCCAAGCCCAAGCTCATTCCTTTTTTCAAGTTCATTGCCACATTTCATCCAATTTCTATTAAGCATGACGAAGTGTTGTGTATCACAATAAACATGGGGGTTCATCTTTATTCAAGGGGGAAATTATGGAAGCTTTAGGTGTAATCACATTTCAATATTAAGTTTAGTATTCAATTATATATATATTTTTTTTTTTCAATTTTTCCATGGTAATTGAAATTGCAATCAATAAGGTCAACCCATGTAGCGAGACTTTGCTGATGACTCCCAAGCTCAAAGACCTTAGGGAACCAAGTGAAGCCCACATACTCGGGCATCATATCCAATTAACTCAATCAAAAAAAGTCAAATTAAGACAAATATAGATAAAATTACTAACTCCATGGCAGAAAAATATGGATTCACGATCCCCAAGTGTCGAAAGCCGCACATTAGGTCATTTCATTACTCTACGTGCAAATTTATTGTTTTATTTTTTTGAATTTTTTTATTAAAAACTCATATTAAAACTAAAATGATCACCAAACCTATGATATTTATTTGGGGTACCTCATGAACTTAAACTAATACCCCACTATCCAAAGGACGTGCGTTGTGATTTTTTTATTTCAATGAAAATATAAATGATGAAATATAACATTAGACAACCACACTTTCCAAAATCTATGCTCATGAAATTATACATGGATTAAAATTAGAATCAGGGAATACTAAATTATTTGACATTCAGTTTCAAAGTGTTCAATGTGTATTATCATGTTTAATGTTAAAGGAAATTTTCCTACCATTAAGGCACAATTTTCTTTCAAATCATTTTTTTTTTCACACAAAAACAATTTTTTTATTTCATATCCCCCCCAAATTAAAATAAAATTGTCCCCAATGTTTGAAGAAAATAAAATTTAGAAGGTGGTAGAGGCGGAGAAGGGGGGTTCAAAAAGGAAAATGAAAATGAGGATCATGGAATGAAGTCTCCTAGTGGTTGAAGTTGAATTTCTTGCTACTGAAATTTAATCCTTTGATATCCCAGTCACTCAGAGAGTTCCACAGTGGAAAAAGGAAAAACAAATGAACAAACAAAACAAAACAATATATATATAATAATAATAATAATAATAATAAATTAAATTATAAGTATATATAAAAAAAATTGGAGAAGAAGGAAGCACTATAAGTTGTAGTTCAATGGAAAGCGTGTTCCCCTATCTCCCTTCAGTCCTGGGTTTGATTTCCTGTGTCTTTGTCGGTTTTGACAGGGTTTTCCCCACAACCTACAACGCGTCCTTTTTTTATTTTTTTTAATTATTATTATTTTTTTATTTTTTTTAACCTTCAAACAGATAAAATAAAATAAACTAATGATACATTGTCTTATTTTTTAATTTCTGGGTAAGGTATTACTCAGGGATCACACCACGTGACACAGATGAATATGGAACTCCCCTTTCATACCCACCCTTAATAATAAAAGAATAATAGGTCAATAGTCTAATTTTTTTTTTAAAAATATCAAAATTAAAGATAATATGGTTTACAATGATAAGAAACATGAAAACCATGGGTTTCCTCCTATGCAATGCTTTTGTTTAATGTTGCTAACTCGACTTAGACCCTTAATTGTTTAAGTATTTTCCACATTGAAGGATGTTTCACACAATTCTTCATCGACTTCTTATTTTTGGAATGGTTCAATGAATGTTTTGACTCTATAACCATTAACTTTAAAGGTTTGACCATTGGTGGGGTCTTGAATTTCTACAGCCCCATGGGGGTACACCTTATACACAATGTATGGACCTAATCATATGGACCTCAACTTTCCTGGGTTTAAATGAATTTTAGAACTATACAAAAGAATAGGTTTACTCGGTACAATGTATTTGGTTTTAATATTTTGAGATTGGTAGGCTTGTACTTTAGCTTTATTGATCCTTGAATTTTCATAAGCCTCCATTCTAAGTTCCTCGAGATCATTAAGATCTAATTTCCTTTTTGTATCATCTAATGAGAGGTCATAATTCATTTTCTTAATTGCCCAAAAGGCCTTATATCTAATCTACACTAGCAAATGGCATGCTTTACCATAAACCAACCTATATGGGGACATTCCTAAAATGGTTTTAAATATGGTTCTATATTCCCAAATATAATATAAGATTTTTCTTTACCAATCTTTCCTAGATAGATTAATAGTTTTCCCAAGAATTTTTTTGATTTCTTGATTGGATAACTCATCTTGACCATTGGTCTGTGGGTGGTAATCAGTGGAAACTTTTTGAGAAATTCCATAATTTTCCATTAGTGCTGAGAATGGATGATTACACAAATGAGTTCCACAATCACTAATGATAGACCTAGGACTTCCAAATCTAGAGAGGATGTTTTCTTTGAGAAATCTAATCATAGTTTTATGATCATTTTATTTTTTAGGAATATCCTTAACCCATTTGGAGACATAATTAATAGCTAAAAGAATATACAGATATCCCCTATAGTTTGGGAAGGGACCCATGAAATCGATTCCCCAGTATTAAAAGATTTAAATAACTGAGATGGGAGTGAGTTTCATTTGATTCCTCTTTGTGATGTACCCTACTTGTTGACACATAGGAAAGCTTTGAAAAAATGTATAGGAGTCCCTTGAGAGGGTGGTCCAGAAGAGACCACATTCAAGAACATTAGTAGAAGTTTTATTAGAGGAAATGTGACCTCCACACGCCTCACTATGATAGAATTTAAGGATGGACTCTTATTTAGATTCGGGGACACACCTCTTAATGACTTGGTTAGGGTAGAACTTATAGAGGTATGGATCATCAAACACATAGTGCCTGACATCATAAAGTAATTTCCTTCTAGCTTGAGACCCTAATAATTTTGGAATGACTCATGTAACTAAGAAGTTAGATATGTCAATATACCAAGGTCAGACACTCACAGAGTATAGGTGCTCTTCATGGAATGCATCAGACACATAAAGGTGAAATAATTTTCCATTAAATTATATCCTAAATAGATGATCAGCTACAACATTTTCAACACCCTTTTTTTCCTTGATTGGGAGGTAAAATTCTTGTAAGAGAAGGACCCACCTAATGAGTCTATCCTTAGCATCTTGTTTCTGGAAGAGGTATTTTAATAAATAATGGTCAGTGAACACAGTGATGGGGGATCCTAAGAGGTAGGACCTAAACTTTTCTAAGGAAAGCACAACAGTAAGTAACTCCTTCTCAGTGGTGGTGTAGTTGATTTGTGCATCATTTAAATATTTTCTTTCATAATCAATGACACATGGAGTTTTCTCACATCGTTGTCCTAAGACTAATTCTATAGCGAAGTCACTATCATCACACATGAGATTAAAATGAAGTATCCAATTTAGAGATTTCACGATAGGTAGAGAGACAAGAGTTGAATTGAGTGTAGATAATGATTCCTCACATCTTTATGTCCATAAAAATGGATCATCTTTCACCAATAGAGCACAAAGTGGTCGAGAAATAGAGTTGAAATTCCTAATTAACTTTCTATAGAAACTAATATGTCCTAAGAAAGACCTCACTTCCTTAATATTTTTGTGTGGTGTAAGGTGACGAATGATGTCAACCTTGGCTTTATCAACTTCAATCCCCCTACCTGAGACTATATGGCCAAGGACTAGTCCCTCTGTAACCATGAAATGGAATTTTTCCTAGTTTAGGACCAGATTATGTTCTTCAAATCTTGACAAGACTCTCTCCACATTCCTCATACATCCCTCAAATGTATCCCCAAACATAGAGAAATCATTCATGAAGACCTCAAGAAAATACCATACCATGTCCGAGAATATTCCCATCATGCACTGCTGGAAGGTTATAGGGGCATTGCATAACCTGAAGGGCATGCATTTGAAATAAAAGGTGCTAAATGGATTGGTGAATTTAGTCTTCCCTTGATCCTCTAGGGAGACCACAATTTGATTGTACCCCGAGTACCCATCTAAGAAATAGTAAAAGGCGTGACATACGACTCTCTCAAGAACTTGGTCAATTAATGGTAAGGATAAATGGTCCTTCTTGGTAAATGAGTTTAGCTCCCTATAGTAGATGCAGATGGTCCAATCACTACTCACCCTAGCTGTAAGAATCTCTCCATCCTTATTGGTTATCACTGCGATTATGGCCTTTTTTGGAACTACTTAGATTGGGCTAACCCACTCACTCTCAACTATGGGATATATGATACCGGCTTTTAACAATTTCAGAAGCTCTTTTCTCACTAATTCCATAAGATTAGTATTGAGTCACCATTGAGGTTGACAACATGGCTTTGAATCAGATTCCAGAACAATCCTATGAGTCTCGATAAGTGGGATAATCCCAGGAATATCAAACAGGGTCCATCCAATGGCTTTCTTGGGTTTCCTAAGGACATCTAGAAGCATCCTCTCATGATCATCTTGAAGAGAAGAATAAATGACAATATGATGTGTTCCATTTTCTCCTAGGAAGGCATACTTAAGTTCAGTGGGAAGTTATTTCAATTAAAGATTAGGTTGGTTAAAATTTTCAATAGAAGATCGGTAAATTGGCTCAAGATCTTTTTTTTTTTTTGAGTTTCATATAGGATTGATTCCCCATGTGTAGAAGTTTCAGCTACTAGAATGGGTTAATTAGTGTTAGGGAAGGGAGTTCGAGTGGTCTCCATGGCTGTGGTTTTCTGAAATATTTCATAGATTGTTGGTCTTAATATTTCATCATAGAAGAAATCTGAAAGTGATTATAGCCAAGGAGATAAACTTCCTTCATGTGAACAATGGAAATTAATCTCATCCTAACTTAAAAATTCATCAAATACTCCTTGATGTTCTATGGATTCATTATCAATTCTTCCTATCATGTTTACTTCATGAATATCCTCATCATCTCTTATTTGTGAGCTTTCATTATAGATGTTCATGTCTTGACTCATGTTTACAAAGATAATGGTCATGTTCTCATTTAGGACTTGGATAACATATTTGATTTTTGCAAGGAAGGGATGGAAAAAGATTAATGGGTTTTGTTCCTTGTTTTCTAAGTTTGGATTGTTTTCAAGGAGAATGTAGTAAGAAGGGTAGATGATGTTTTCTACTTTTACCAGAAAATCCTTTAAAATCACCTTTGTAACCCTAATGCTATGATCAGCAAGCTGATGTGTGATGGATGTTGGTTGGATATTTTATAGGCCTAATTGGTAGTACACATCATAGGGAATGAGATTGACACTGTAACCTAGGTCACACAAGTCTTTGATATTTTTTTTCTCTCCTAGTTCAACATTGATGTAAGGACATCCTAGGTCTTTCATCTTTGGTGGAAGGGTTCCTTGGATTGTTGTGCTAACATTTACAGCTAGAAGGACTTGGTTCTTATATGAGAATTTCCTTTTAAATGTGCTGAGGTCCTTAAGGTATTTTGAGTATGTATGAATGGTTTTAATGGAATCGAGGATTGGAATGTTCAACTTGACTTGTGAGAATATTTCCCTCAATGTTTCACTCAATTTAGGCATGGTTTTCCCCCTCATGTGTTGAGTAAATGGTGCAAGTTGTGGGATTTTTTATTGAAGAGTTGTTTCTTTCACATTATTATCAGTTTTTTCTATTTGATCATGTGGTTCATTTTAATTTTCATTAGATTTTTAAGCTTAATAAGTTTTTTGAATTGTTTTTTTAGGTTTCTCAATTGATTTCTTGCTTCTTAAAACTTCCACAGCCTTTAGTTTTTCATGAGTTGTTTGAGTGAAAATTGACTCTCCCCTTAAAGTTGAGGATGGTAATGCCTGAGTAGGCATGGGTGCCTTCCTGATTTTTATGGTTTTTAGTTCATGTTTAAGGGATGATAATTTTGAGTTCATTTTCTCCATTTTTTTACAAAACTGCTCAAGTATTGGAAGAGGGACAGATTGAGTAGGGGCTTGTGCTGGTTGGTTTATCCTAAGAGGATAATTTGGTTGTTTGATTGGTTGTTGCATGGGTTGTTGGATGGGTTGTTGGTATTATATAGGAGGGTGTTGGTGTTGGACTGGTTTTGATTGGAACTAGTTATGGTTTTGAAAATTTTATGGAGGGTAGGGGTTTGGTCCTTATGGCTGACTAGGTTGTTGGTTGGGTTGTTGGTTATCTTTCCAACAGAATCCTGGATGATCATTGTACCTTGGGTTGAATGTGTTTTGATATTGGGGCTTTATGGAGTTTAGGGAATTGAATTCATCAGGTGTTCCTCCTAGAAGAACATCCTTGATGGAAGGAATGGTTGGGAATTTGTTTGTTTTGTGGTCATGTTTGTCACAAATTGTGCAAACAGTGTCTATAGTTTGGATTTTATTGATTTTCTAAGGTCTATCTCTTCAACCTTCTTAATGAGTGTTGCGAGTTTATCCCTAAGGCTTTCCTCTTCTCTAAGTTTATGCATTCCAATAGTTATTTGTGGCTCTTCAGAATAGGGTGATGTTCTCCATGTTTGGTTTTGTTCATTAAGGCTTTCAAGATACTCGTAACCATCATTTGGGGCATTGTTTTTAAAGGTATCATTACACATCATGTCAATGAATTGTTTGTTCCCCGGGCCCAACTCTTTATAGAAAATTATAACTTGTTCAGGAATAGAAAAACCATGGTGTGGAACCATTTTTAGGGTGTCTTTGAACCTCTCCCATGTTTCATAGAATGTATCTCCCTCTTTTTCCAAAGAAATTTGGATTCTATTTTAAAGTGCAATTGTTTTGTAGTGGGGAAAGTATTTTTTGTAGAATTATCTTTGTAATTGGTCCCAAGAGTTGATGGATGATGGTCTAAAACTTTTTATCCAATTTTTAGCTCGATCCATTAAAGAAAAAGGAAAGATCTTCATCTTATATGATTCTAGTTGATGTGGGGGACACATGGTTTCTACAATTTCATTGAACTCCTTAACATGAAGGTATGGCATCTCAGACTCCATTCCAAGGAATTTGGGGAGGTTTTTTAGGACACGGGGTTTAAATATGTAGTTGGAATCTCCTAGGTAATTGTGTCTAATTCATGAGGGGTCATTGGTCCAAGTAGGTGTGATGTAGTCATTCATGGTTTGATCGACTGCATTCCCCAAGTTTGGGGCTATCTCATTTGGATTTCCATTTTAGCTCCCACCCGGGTTTATGAGTTGGTTTATTTGAAGACCTTCCATTGAAATGGGATCAATTATTGACTTTGAAGTATTATGAAGATTAGGATCGAATGGAAAGATTTCCCTTGGTGTACTAGACTCCCCAACCCTAGGACTATCCACCCTAACTAGACGGTTTGATTGGTCACGGGTGTAGGCGGACATGTGCCAAAATAAAAACCAAATGAGAAAAGGAAAAGATAATAGAATTTGGGTGAGAATAGAGGAAATAGTGGAGAATATAATGGGTGTTGAGATGAATTACTTGGGTCCATGAAAATGGTGCCAAAATTTGGAATTTCCCAAATTTACCCAAGATTTTAGGGTTAAGCGGTCGCGTGTAGTTTAGCTTGGGTTGTCGAATCCTCGGAGACCTAAGAAGTAACCTATAGACACATACATTCAATGGATTGTTTTTTGATATGAATTGGAAAACTTTGGGATTTATTTTATATAGTTTTAATTGAACACAAATATACTTAAGTTAATTTAAATTAAAACAATGAGTTGATCCTAGGTTATCACTTGGGGTGGATTGGATGAAATTATTTTTTTAAACAGTTTCAATTTCTTATATTTAAGATGGGTTTATTAAAGAAGATCAAACAACTTCATCACTTACTGGTTTAATACCAAAACACCATAATACTAATCACCTATACACTTGGAGTCTCAAATTTATTAGCACTACAAGGTAAAGGTTTGTATTAGCACTTGAAGTATGTGGCCTTAAAATTCAATAAGGATGAAGAAGTTTTAAAATCATCAAATAAAAATATCAATTAAAAGAATTTATTAGACATTAATGTGGTGATAAATAAAACACTTTTAAATAAAACCATTTTCAAATGAACCTTTGAAATACCATTGTTTTCCCCATTCAAAACAAAACTTGGTTTTCCAAAACAATTTCCAAACATGGATCAGATTTACAAACAAGGCCACAAGGTACCACATGCTCAACATATCCAAAAAGACACAATAAGTTTGAGCATAAGCATCAACATCATATAATCATATAAATGAAAAATGAACAATGGGAATAATATATCTCATCACATCAAAATGGCACTGAAAAAATACATAAATCATATAAAACAACCCAACATGAGTAATGTCCACCTAGGGGATCTAACCATCAAGCCTAACATGAGTGAGTAAAAAAGTATTATAGCTATCTAGTCAAATGGAATCTCTCATAGTCTTCCCCAGTCCCAACATGTAATTTCACATGGTTTTTCTATACAAAGTCTCTCTTGGTACCTTAGAAACCAAATTTGAGACTCAAATGGTCTTCCCTCCGATGACACACATGACCAATCGAACAAACCAATATGGAATATTTCATGATATTCCCTTCTAAGGCATACACAGTCCATCAAACAAACCCCTCGATCACACCCCGATTAACCCACATGCTACTCTATGCCAACACATCCACAAACAAGTTCCCATATCAATAAATCTATAATATAAGACATTTCATAAGCAAACATTCCCAATTTAAGAAAACACCATTTCTAAGGTAAAATAATTTATAAAACTACTTTATAAATCCATTTAAATTCATAAAACCTTTTTGATCCATTTTTTTTTTACATTTGGTGGGCATACAAGCCAAACCCATTTTGAAATACCCACTTTAAATAACCAAATTACAAAAAAACCGTGAAGAACATCAAACATGGAATACACACCAAGAATAAATCATTATAATGGAAATTTAATCCAAAAAAACAAAAGGAAATTAGAAATTTAAAGGTATTATGTGGAAATTCCCTTAAATGGAGACTTTTATCTTGGATTCGGTCCAAAGCTCATATCCATTAATGAAGACCTCCCGAAAGAGGTAGAACCAAGACTCACAATCCTAATCCATAAGAAATCATACCAAAACCCCCATTACACACCCATTATTTGGACAACACCACCCCTAGGGTTCCACACATCCATAAAAAATGGAATAAAAGGCTTGTGGAGGGAAAATTAAGAATAAATCATGAGGAAATCAACTTACCTCAATCCAACACACCTTGAATCCAAGAGAAAACCACTATGAAAGGGGATAATTCCACCACTAATGGATAAGGGATGCATATAAAGGGTAAGGATCAATATTCCCAAAAACATAAAAGCTTGATAGGGGCATTTGGGTAATTTTACAATGTTTTATGAGCTGGCTAGGGTCGCATGGTTTGGCTACATAATTAAGAAAATCATGCACCAACCATGCTAGTGCCACTGTCCACCCAAAAAAAGCCACACGATTTCCCCTAGTGTGTTATACAGTTTTAAATACTATGATCAAACTGTGTGAAACCACACTATCAAAAACTATAGCCCCACTCACACAGTCAGTACATGGTTAAAAAAAGTGTGCACTAACCGTGTGCCCTAGTCTATCTCCTAAAAAATTCCCAATTTTGACCCTCGGCACCCAGGAACTCCAAGAATACACTCAAAGATAAAATATAAAAAAAATATAAAATATTGACTTGGAGACTATCACAAAATCCACAACCTTCCACTTTTTGACCCCAAAAAGTCCTCAGGTTTCGCTATAATAAAATAGGTGAGGCCATTACTCCCTCACCCAACTTTTCTGACCCCATGTCTCAGGGATATCACCACTATGATTCCATAGCACACAAACCAATAATATTGATTTTCTATGGAACACCAAAACATCCACAATATGAATAGGATACCCCACCATGGTGTCATCAGGACCTGACTCTAAATATTCCTTCTCTAACATATGACATGGGTTTAAATGGTATCTCTTAAACTAGGAGATATGAAATATATCATGGATCAAGATCAATCATAATGGTAGGTCCGTCCGACAGGATACCTTCACCTGATTCTCCACAACATGAAACTACCTAACATAACATGGATCTAATTCCCCCTAATTTACCAAGAGATGATGACCCAACTAAACGGATACCCAAAGAATCACGTGATCACCAACCTAAAACTTTAACAGATGATGATGACGGTTGAAATATGACTTTTTAATACTCTGATCTATTTCTAGACATTTCAAAATCAACCATACTATCTCAGGCATATTTTTGAAAAGTCTCTATCCAACCAAGGAATTCTTTCCCACCTTCGCCCAACACAAATGGGATTGGAATGGTCACTCATATAATTCCTCAAATGGGGATATCCTGATCTGGGCCTGATAACTATTATTATATAAAAACTCATATAATGGAATTTTACTTTCTCACAAATATAAAAAATCAACCAAACATACCAGTAATACATCCTTGAGAATCTAGATGGCTTGTTTAGACTGACCATCCGTCTAGGGGTGATACATTGTGCTCAATTTGAACTAGGTTCCAAAAGCCTCCTTGATTCCCTTCCAAAAACTATATGTGAAATGGGAATCCTAATCATAAACTATCACCAAGGGAACTAAATGAATCTAAATAAACTGTCAAATATATAGGTTTCGAAGGTTCTATACCTTCATTAGCTCCCCGATGGGTATAAAATGGGATGATTTCATTATACGATCAACAATCACCCATATTTCATCTTTCCTACTCAGATTACAAAGTATTTCGATCATGAAATCTATAGAGATATCATCCCACTTACACACTAGAATGGGAAGTGGATGTAACAACTTGTATGGTCTTTAATTGTTAGCTTTGATACTTTTGAAGATTAAGTATCTGGAAACAAAGTCTTCCATGGAACATCTCATCTCGGGCCACCAATACCTGCCTCTCAAGGCATAGAACATCTTGGTCACCCTGGGGTGAATGAACCAACTAGAATGATGCACATATTATATCACTTCCTTACTCAGGTTCAAATGAAGAATAAATATATTCTAGAAGAGAAGAGAACCATCGAAATACCATGACCAATCATCTGAGGTATCCCCACCATTTAAAGCACTACTAATCTTCCAGCACCTGGGGTTAGATTCCTACTCAATCCTCACCTGATCAATGAGAGAGAGTGTAACATGCACACTATCCAGAAATACCTATCCTATATCCTATTACATATCTAGTCTCAAATTAGAAAACAAGCACATAAAACCCTACTCATCCACTAATTCCAGAACTGCCTGCACTGGAAGTTTCCTAATCAATGTGTTGGTGACCACATTTCACTTCCCAAGTGTATATGAAATATAAAAATCAAAAATCTAAAGGTATTCAACCTATCACCAATGATTAAGGTTCAGTTCCCACTAATTTAAAATTTACTTCAGGATCTTATGATCTGAATACATTATAAAATCCTCTCTAAAGAGGTAGTGTCGCTATATATTTAGCACATGCATAACTCCTTCCAATTCTATGTTGTTGTTGGGATAATTATGCTCATGTGGGTGTAACTTTCGTAAGCCATAGGACACCACATGATCATCCAGCATCAGCACACACCCCAAACCCGAAACAAAAGCATTAGAATACACTACATAAGCTCTCCCAGACTTAAGAAGGATCAAAGTAGGTGTGGATGTCAAATGGGTCTCAAATAGATCAAAATCACTTTGGCACTTATCATCCCCCAGAAAATTCACCCATTTCATAGTCAAATCAATCAAGGAGGATCTAACCTAGAGATGTCTATAAAAAATTTCTATAATACCCAACTAAGACTAGAAAAATAAGGGTCTCAAACATATTATTGGGATTCTCCCAAGACATAACTGCACAAACTTTCTATGGATTCATTGAGACTCCTTCCTCAAAAATCACATGGACTAGAAATTTCACTTCCTAAATCTAGAACTGGAGCTTGGGTAACTCTGCATATAGATGATTCTCTCTCAACACAACCAAAACAATCTCTATATGGTCATAATGGTCCTCGCCTTTATTGGAATACACCAAGATGTATTCTAAAAACATGACTATGAAGGAGTCTAAAAAATAAATGGAATATTTATTTCATTAATTCCATAAATATTATAGGACAATAGGTAATCCCAAATGGAATAACCAAATACTCAATGTTTTCATACCAGCTTTGAAAATAGGTATTTATAACATCCACTTCAAAGACCCTCAATTGGTGGTACCTCGATCTCAGATCGATCTTCAAAACCCAACAAGCCCCTCTGAGCTTGTCCAATATATCATCAATTCTGATAAATTGGTATTTATTCTGGATTATCACCTATTTAAGCTTATGGTAGTCTATGTAAAGTTAGGGGCCACCATACTTCTTCTTAAAAAATATTATTTTTAAATCTTATGGTGACACACCCAGTCAAATAAAACCATTACCCTGGAGATCCTTTAGCTGATATTTTAACTCTTTTAGTATAGTTGAAGCCATCTGATATGATAATAAGGAAATTAGGCTTATCTTGGAGAGAAGATTGATCATAAAATTGACCTATCACTGGGAAGAAATATCGATAAATACTCTAGAAAATTTTATGGTTACCTATCCATGACTAATATAATTTTACTCATTGAACCCTGCTCAATATCCTCAAGAAACAACCTAGACAACTAGCATAAGATCAACCCCAACTCTGAAGTAAATGGTCCTACCCTCCCTGGATGTGGATCCCACTCACCCTAAAAACATGAGTGCTCCCATTAGGCATAAGGAACTGGACCCTATGATAATAACAATTGACCAATTCCTTAATGATTATTAACCAATAAATGATGAAAATAAGGTCAAAACATCCAAATACAAAATGGGGAAGTCCCAGACAACTTCCACACCTACTACCACAACACAGAACTCATGAAACTTGAAAACTTGCTCCTTCATACTACCCAATGGGGATAAATAATCCATGAAATACAGTATCAACTTATCAAGAATACCCAAAGTGTCAATCATGTTAAGTAAAATAAAATAATGGTATGTTTCAGTATCAAACAAAATTGATTCCATACAAGAATAAATAAACACTATAACTCTAACAATAGATAGTTCGGAATATGAGTCCTCTATAATGAAATTGACTACATGGAGTCACACTAGATTAGACCTTCCCTAAGTATTCTTCCCCTTGTGAGAATACCCCTTTCCATGAGGGTAAGATCCTACACCATTGGAAGACTCTAACTACAACTAAGATCTCATAAAAAAGTGTAGCATACCCCACTCCCATGGGAAGCCATCTGATAGAAGTACTGAATAAGACATGACTGCCCACACCAGTGGCACATCCTCAAATTATCTAGGAACTAAATCTAGGTGGGTCTTGAAATCTCACACTAATAACATACAACTGGTATATTCCCTATAGAAGCCACATGATTTGATCCCAAAGACTGTTAGACACTTTTTCCACTACCTTTGTGAGACTCGTCTAGCTTATACTTCTATCCTGAAAAAGAACTATGGCCACCGCCCACTGAAGTAATACCATTAAGACCTATAATTCTAGTAAAATATGACTCTTACATATTTTTCTTATCAAATACCTATGAATATGTTAGTATAAATTTAAGGATAAGTGTATAACTAATCTATAGCCACAATATCATCTCAAAACTCTAAGCCTTGAGATAATCATTCACTGGGAGATTCAGAGATACATGAACCCAATGAATCTAGAGGCATACTACATAACTAAATAGTTACCATACTCCAACTTCATACACTTATGGTCCTTCACCACTCTCAAGGTCTCTATGTAAAAATTCTTATTAAATGCCTCTTTGAAAGTGGTCCATGTTCGATCCTCGTGTTTCCCTAAGAGCACCATCAATTCCCACCACTTTTTACCCAGTCCTTCTAGAACATACATAGAAAATGCCACTTTTGAGGTCTCATTGGTATTCAATAACTCAAATATTTTATCGATATGATCCAACCATGCCTCAATATCATTGGATACCATATCACCATGGAATGCCTATGGATTCTACCTCAAAAAATCTTGAGCATGGTCTATGGTCCATGTCTATTCATGACCACCGACTTAACCCAAGGGTTGTCTTGTATGAATCATTGAATCCACCAAATATGGATCAATGATAGGGTTCTCCTATGGGGTATTCTCCACTGCACCCTCTCTTTTCCTGGATAAGGTCCTTTTGGGAGGCATTTTCTATAAGACACAAAGTACAAGCTTCATTAAACATAAACCAACATCAAACCACAACAAATGCACCAAAAGGAAAACCCCGACAAAATTATCAACAATAAGCATAAGTATCACAAGAAAATATTTGTGGAAAAGGAGGTAAAATATAAAAAAATTCAAGTATCTCCCACACTTCATGGTTTGGCCACACATTTTGGAAAATTGTGTGCCAATAGTGAGGGTGTCACTGGAGTTGGAGGCAAGACCACATGGTCTGAGAACAGTTTCTACTAATCATGCACCTCCTCCAGGCCTCCCTATTTCACCCAAAAAACTAAAATGGACCCCAATTCTACCCTAGGACTTTCCAAAAACTATAAAATTCCTTGAAATATCATTAAAAAAACCCTAAACCAAGATCAAAACAAAACCACAATCCTGAACCAACCACGAAAACTTGAGGTTCGACATGAAGAAGAGATGGCCAGACACTCCTCAATTCCTACCTATCAAGCCCCAACAGTCTAATCTCACATCTACCACTGAATCCCAAATAACCTTCCCTTAATACCATTTTGTAACAAACTAACCCAGGTTGTCCTAACACATCACCTGAGCCGGCCCACTACACGGACCAAAGCACATTCCTGATTGCCATGTAAAAGACCTCAAGATTTTATGAAATATCTTTTTTGAATAAATTTAATATTTTTGATATTTTTTTATATGAATCACAGATTTTATCTTGAATTACATGCATCACTAATTTTATCTTGTGTTACACGCAACACTGAGTTTTAAAAAATGTTACATATTATTAAAAAAATATTATTTAATATGATAATTATCACTTATCCATTAGAGTGGTGGGTATAAATAAGATTAACTAAATTATGAAAATATATGTTTTAAAAATTTATATATAATTAATTCCTAAATTAACAATTAATTATAAATTAAAATAAAAATAATTTGAAAATAAAGTGAATCCTTTTCTGAAAAACTATTTTTATGTGCACAAACATGTTTTATCTCAATAAATAAATAAATAAATAATTTTTTGGGAATTATTTTAATTAAATTTATATATTATATATTCAATAAAATTTGTATCAATTATCTTATCTATTTTTCAAAGAATATATAAGAATAAATCAAATTTTATGCTTAAAACTGTATTTTTCTAAAAAGTAGTTTTGTCACATTTTGTGCGCTTTTTTTTAAATTAATTTTTTATAATTTTAGAATATTTATTTGAAAAAAATAAAATATATTTTTAAATAATCATTTAAAAACTATATAAGGGTTTATTTTATATAATTTTCTAAGAAGATAAATTTTTTTATGAATAGTGAAAAATACTGGTTTTTATTAAGAATTGCCATTTCTTTTAAAGAATTTAAAAACATGAAAATTGTTTTAATATGGTTTTAAAGGTAAAATTAGTTGAATTTTTTATCTATTAATACAATTTAGGTCATTTTAATCAATTTCATATTGAATTTTTATATAAAAACATTTTAAACTTTTGAACATTTTCTCTTTGAAAACCAGCTTTCTCATCAAGTTTGTGCGATTGTTTTTAAATTAAATTTTTCCACTTAACTGAATTAAATTTTTAAAAATATATTCCAAATTTTTAATCATAAAAATTTATATTATATAATAATTTCAACTTAATTTTTACCAAAATTAATAGTAAAATGGTAAAAATTCTTTATTGTGGTTAAGGTGAAAATGGGTTTACCGGGGGTTAAACTAAAAGGATAAGGGGTAAAATGACTTAGAAAATTTTCCAACACCAATTTTATGGTCATATTTAAACCTTATCATGTGTGATAATTGATAATAGTCTATTTTTGATCCTTTTGGCATGTGAAAAACCTGGGTACACATTTTTTTCAAAAAATTACATGTGTGACACTCACCTCACTTATAAAAGGCCATCCCCTCTCCTCTCTTATTCACACTTTCAAAACCAATTGGTTCATAAAATAACTACCAAAATATATTCCTTAATTCCATAATATCATCCTATAAGCCTTATTTTGGTCATAAATACAACCTATGAAGGCTTTTGGTGCAAACCAAAAGAAGTTATTTGGAGAATTGGTAACATCCCTAACCAAGAATTTTATTTTATTTCTTCCTCTACATCCTTAAATTATTATTAAAACGTGGTGATATAATAAACTATGTTTTTTCAATACCATTCTCTTCTTCAATCAAATGGGTTATGAAATAATTATTCATGTGTACAGTTGACTACCGCCTCACGAATCGATGTTATTTGTTTTCCATAACCACCAATCATGGAAATATATAATGATGGATTTATAGATTATATATAATATTTATGATATTATTATTCTTATAGAATCATTATATCACATATTCCTTCTTACTTTACATTTTATAGGAATATGATAACATAGTTCATCTGTACGGCGAACTACCGCCTCACAAAGCGAGGTGATTTGTTCTTCACATATGATTTACATGGAAGTTAATAAGGATAATTTTAAATAAAAACATGTTATATATGAAATAAAAACTATTATTACAATTCAATATATTATTTACCTTTCTTTCATTATACCCATCTAGAAAATGCAAACAACGTTAATGTGTACGTATGGACCACCGTCTCCATGAATGACGCATTTCATTTTCTATCTCTAATTTTTATGGATTAATATAAATAAATATATAATGAATATATATTATATTTATACCATGATTAAAATTATAGATATTATGGAATCATGATCAAATTAAGAGGATAAAAAATAACAAATCTAAACATGCATGAAAAACAAAGCGATTATTACCCAAAACATGACATCAACATGGAACTGTTAATAAATGGGTAATAAAAGATAATAAGTAAATCATATATGGTGTGATATATATAAGAATGTTTATATAATATATGTATAATAAACTTATATTTATTATAAAATAGGCCATAATGTGTATGAAGTAAGTCGAGACTTATGGTCATGGATTTATGTCTCACTTTTTACTTCTGTGAGACACATGCCATATTCACAACCTATTTATTTTATGGGATTTATATACTACCCATTAATGTATTTTATGATGATTCTACTGAAAATTATTGGGCTATAAATATCCATTTGAGGATCTCTATTTCATGGGGTTTACAGTTCAAAGTTACTAAAGTGATGAAGGTTTTTTGTCTCAATTTTCCTTCTTTGAGAAATATGTTATGTCATGCACCTATCTTCTTTTATGAGGTGTATATATAGACCATTTTACATTTAATATCATGAATATATTTATTCTCATGATGTTATAAGTTTCATTTATCATTATTCTTTCATGGTCTTATGATTCAAAGTTACCAAAGTGATAAGTGTTTTATATTACAATCTCATCATTTATCAGGATTATTTATGATTATGCTTATAATAATGAAATATTCTGATCAATATCTCAATAAAATCTTGAATTTTATTCTCCTATTGTTTTTTTATGAGAATACATTTTTTCCTTAATTTTACTCTCTTTATGTACTTAAGAGTTCAAAATAATGTTTTTATTAAAAATCATATTTATTTATATCTTCTGTAGAAAAACCTTTTTCTTCCAAAACTGGGTCTTAAAAAATGTTTTTAAAATTCTTAAAATTATTTATTAAAGATATATTTACCCATTTTTTTTACATTTTATAAAAAAAATTGAAATGAATCTACATTTAATTTTCCAAACAATTCTCATTTGGATTTTATTCAAAATGTGAAAATAATAATTGTTTTAACATATATGACATGAAAAGAATTTCCCACCATCATAGAAATTATTTTATTTAAAGATTCTTTTATAAGTTGTAAGAACCCAGTTTTTGCTGTGAAATACTTTGGAATATTCTTGATTTTATTCCAGAGAAGCGCCTTCAGACGGCGTGCGATTTCGAGCCCCGGAGTGGCCGGAATTAAATTTTCATTGTATTCACACTGGGAATGCCAAATAAATGGGATAACTCCTAAACAGTGATCCGAATCAGAGATCTGAGTGTACATATGGGTCCGGAATGGGGTTTTTACTCTAGGAACGACATAAAGCATATGGGCGCAGGACGTTTGGACCCCTCGCTCGGTTTCAGAACGTGGAATGGATAAATTAAATAATTAATTTATTCGTTTAATGGTGAAACTCAATTATCTCTTAAACGTTGACTCATATTGGAAAACCAGGGGCACCGTTGAGTTCGGAGCATGCCGTTTACCCTAGTAGGGGGTAAGTTTCGCGGGCGCGGCCCGCCTGTGAAAAATGGCCCCCGGGGCGTTTTTGTAAATTGGAAACCTCGGACGTTCAGTTTTATAACTTTTTAGTGGGGTCTCGGATTCAAATTCTGAGACCGCCGTTGTGCTAAGGGGGTGGTTCTTACCCTAGGGGTAGCTTAACCTTGACCCCGTCAAGTGTTTCGGAGGTGGGTCCTTTCGTGGGTAATTAATAAAAATTAATTAAATTAATTTTTATTTCGACTTAAACCAAACCCTACCCTCTCCCTCATTTCCACCCCTTGGCGAAACCCCTCCTCTCCCTATCCTCCTCCACTTCGGAGAGACAGCTTCGGCGAGGCGCGGCTCCGACGGATCGCGGCAAAGCTTCAGGCGAAGCCCATCGAGGTAGGATTTATCGTTTTCATTTTCTTTTCCCGCACCTACTTTGAGCTCAAATTTTTGTGTCGAACCTCTGTCGAATTTTCAAACAATGAATATGATCGCATAGTAGATTTTATTCCCTTTCCAATGCTTGTCTTGGATTTGAAATCTGAGTTCGGAGGAGCCCGCAGCGGTTTGCCGAAGGTTGTGGGAATTGGTGGTTTTCGGGAGTTTTCTGGCGACCTGGGGCGGTCCAGCAAGGTTCCAAGAAGGGGCGGCGGTAGGCCAAGGCGGCACGGCGGCTTCTCCGTGTGGGCGAGCAGTGCCGTCAGTGGAGGTCGGCCGCAGTGGCTCACCAGCGGCAGACGGTGGAGGCGTCGGGCGAGCGGGGGTCTTCGGCGGGCGTGGGGCGCGAGGTGCAGAAGACCCGGGGTCTTCGTGACCCCGGTCAGCAGATAGGACCCGCGCCGCGTGGGTCCACGTGGAAAACGGACTGTTCGAACCAGTCCGGGCAGTTCGGGGTGGTCCGCGCGGTGAGCCGTGGACCGCCGGTCTAGGGTGTGGGTGGGCCGGCAGAACCGGCCTGGCCCACCCGTTTCGGTCCCTAAATACTAAAACGCTCCTAAAATGCAGTCCGGGTGTCGGATTCGCGTGTCGTCTACGGTGATGCGTCCCTTAAATTGAGACGGACTTTTTGAGATGGCTTCTAGGAAATTTTAGTTCCAGAAACGAGGGGTTCGAAGGCACAGCACGTCTTAAGTGAATTGACTTTTTCTTCGGGGGATCTTGTTTTGGACGGCGCGGACGCGTCTGACATTCATTTTGAGCGCCATCAGTGGCGTTGGGACCCTGGCACTAAGGCAGAGCTTTCCAGAGTGGTTTCAGGAATTGAGGCCGAAGTTGAGGCGCGGGCCCCACGGCCTGTCTTTTGAGCCGCGTGCAACGTTTCACGACTTTTTCATCAGGCGTCCGTTCGGGGTGTGCGAGCAGTCAATTTTGGATGTTTTTTCGAGGGGATTGCAATGGCTCAATACAACCACTCTAATTCGGCACGATGGTGTGGGGCCCACGAGGGTCCTTTGGGCATCGGCGGTGATTTTCCATCTTTATCACCAGGCGACCGTTTTGGACAAGTGAATAGTCCATCTTGTGTGCTTTTTCGAGAGGATCGCAATGGTGTAATCTGTTTGTTGTGTTTCGGGACCGGGTTATGGGTCCAACGAAGCACCTCTCATGTGCGGTGCGCCAAAATGCACCTTTTATCCGGATATCTGTTGCACTCATGTGAGTAGTGCTTTTGACGTGTTTTCCCAAGGGGATTGCATTGGTGCGATGCGCCCCACTGTTTTTGGGGTCGAGGCTTGGGATCACAGGACGTCGTTCGGACGTGAGGCGGGGTTGGCAACTTTTCCGTCGGATATCCGTTTGAGGCGATTAAGTAGTATATCTTGCATGTCTTTCTGTGAGGATTACAACGGTGTAATCTTTTCAGGCGGGCGGAGCCTCTTACGTGATATTATTAAATGTGGAATTGTGAAGGTGCCCCGGTGGCGGTTCTTCTACCATGTTTGTAGAGGACCCTTGGAGAGTGATCACGTGAACTCACATGTGAGTGATGTAAATGATTGAAGTGATGTGGATGGTTGTGCCTCTGCAGATTAGGTGGCAAGTTGGAAAAGTTACGTTTACGCCCTTCGTGTTGACGTTGGGGTGTCGTGTGCACGATAGCCTTAGGGCTGGAGATGTGGTATACTCTGGGAGTATACGAGAGCGCTTGGGGGTACATGTGGTTTGTACCTGATAATGTTTTTGCGCTTGGTTGGGGTTGACTTGGGGCCTCAGGTCGTGTGAGCCCCACGTGCGTGTCGTGTTCTGCTTTCCATACTTTGACCTATCGCGACGTAGAGGGTCCCTCTGTGCTCGTTTGTTTGACCGGTAGGGTGGAGTTTTCCCCTAGCTCTGTACTCATTTATTTGACCAGCAGGGTTGAGTGGTCTCCCCCTGGTTTCGTTCTCGATGGATCGGTCAGTAGCGGTGCTAGTGGCACCCAATGATGGAACATGCACTGAACCTCTTTTGGATGGGTTGTTCTGGAGTTGAGCGGTTGCGCAGTACCTGCTCAGTGCTCGGTTGGCCAGTGTTGTACCGTCTAGTAGGGATGGTCAGAGCAGTTCCAGGTTTACCCTCTAGCAGGGCTGGGCAATGGGTTTCTCACTGACTTCTAGGGTTTACCCTCCGGCAGGGACTAGGCAGTGGGTCACCCGATGGCTTGTTAGGGTCTACCCTCCAGCAGTGACTGGGCAGTGGGTCACCCGACCACTCTTTAGAGTCTACCCTTCAGCAGGGCTAGGAAGTGGGTCACTCGTCGTCTTGATTCAGGTCTACCCTCCATCAGGGCTGGGCAGTGGGTCTCATGTCGACTTGTTAGGGTTTACCCTCTAGCGGGGCTGGGCAGTGGGTCACCCTTCGATTCTTCCAGGTTTACCCTCCAGCAGGGCTGGGTAGTGGGTCACCTCTTAGCTTATTTCAAGTCTACCCTCCATCAGGGTTGGGCAGTGGGTTGCCTGTCGACTTGTTAGGGTTTACCCTCCAACAGGGCTGGGCAGTGGGTCACCCAATATTTTATTCAAGGTCTACCCTCTAGCAGGGCTGGGCAGTGGGTCACCTGATGATGTATTATGGTTTACCCTCCAGTAGGGCTGGGCAGTGGGCCACCCGGTATCTTATTATGAATTACCCTCAAGCAGGGCTGGGCAGTGGGACACATGTTGGCATTCCAGACTCAGTCCTTTCTACTAGGCTAGTCTGTGGCTTTCCTCCATGTTTACCGGAGTGGGACCCTTGGTTGTACGGCTCGGTGATGGAACAACTTTGACTTTTAGGAGACCTCTCGACTGCGGGGCAGTGACGAGGTGTGGTTTAAATTAACATGGAACTCTCAAGTACAAGGGGCGCTTTCCCCCACCGAGATACATCCTTGTGACGCGACCTAAAACCGTGCGAGTGATTTAGTGCCGCCCAAAGCGGATAGTGTCGAGGTGCGGTGGTTTGAGCCCCTTGACTTATAGTTCGGGGCAGACGTGCGGGATGCTGGGCATCGATGATGGTGTTTACTTCTTTGACTGTTGGAGACTCACTTTTTTGGGATGATCTACGGGATGTAGATCCCCTTACGATCTTGTTCGAGCTTCTTATTGAGCATATGTATTTGTATATACCTTGTTCTAGAACCCACTTCTTGTGTATTGGCTACTCTCCTTCCAGGAGAGGCGAAGATGCACGGGGTATGCCACGTGATTTCTATGTCTAGCTTCTCATGGTTGGACGAGTATAATCTTCTGTTATAGGTAGCGAAGACTCGACAGGAAGTACATCTTCTCACCGTTCCAGCTCCTTCTGTTTGGACGAGACTAATTCCTTTCTCTTGTTGGGTTGAGCTAGACTCTTTACTACACTCTCTGTTGTACTCCTTTACTTTTCATGTTTGCTCTACTGCTCACCCTTCAATACCTCCTTTTTTTCTCCCTTGAACCTTCGGGGTATCCTACTGAGTATTTTTATACTCACCCCTGCTTGGCCTTTACCCGCACTTGGTGTGCCCTTGCAGATGACGGACAGTTTGGTCGTGACGTCAGAGGAGCTTAGGAGCCAGGAGCTTGGACCGCGTGTGGTGGTCGTTGTCGGGTTCCAAGTGTGGGACCCTCCCAGCTGTTTGCTATTGTTTTACCTGTTGCTGGGTTATGTAATTTTTGGTTGGGCGTGTGTTTTTACCCTTTTCTTTTCATTTTACTTTCATCTTGTACTTCGTACTGTTTAGAGGTCGATGCACATTTGTGGTTTTTATATAGTAGTTTCTCTTTTAATCAGCTTGTATTTTCTTTTTCATTGAGTGTGATGCGTGTTTGTGTACAGGTGATTAGGCAAAGGCCTCCCCGAGTTGTTTTTCCTTCGGCGCTGGTCGCCAGCCCCTGACCTATGTAGGCGGGCTTGGGGTAGTTGCGGCTCGAGCTCGGGTAGGGTCGGGTCATGACAAAGTGGTATCAGAGGTAGTTCATTCCTTGGGATGTTGTTCGGACATCCCTAAAATAGGAATTGTTTGGGATTTAGGGAAACAGTGTTAACGTGTCTCGAGAGCAGCTCTCAGGCCAAGGAGTCCAGTGATGGTGTGGCGGCCGACGTATCCATTCACCAGGACCTTGATAACCCGCTTGTCGACTCGGCATTCTGAGACACTTGTTGCAGGGAAAATTGGTTTGTACATCACAAAGGATTGATTCTTTGACTGTCCTTCTTAAGTCAACTCCCCATTGTTGATATTGGTATATACATATATGCTCATTTGATCGCGACACCCCTTGATAATAATCAGGATGTCTCTGCGAAGACGGCCAGCCAAGATACCAAATTTGGTGCGTGACGATGACCTTGTGAGATACAAGGCCATAGTCCAGGACCCATCATGTGATCCCCTTTCTCTGGGTGGGCTGGATGCAGCACCCCCACCTGTTGAGCAACAGATAGTTTCAGCAGAGCAGGCTGAGCTTGAGCGCAGGTTGAGCGCGCTCCGCGATTTCTAGTGACAGGGACCGCTGAGGTTCAGTGGTGAGCCAGACCCTCAGGGAGCATAGGTTTGGATAGAGACAGTGGTTAGCCTTTTTAGGCTTGTGCAGATGCTGACAGATCAGAGAATGTCTTGGCAGCCAACCTTTTTCATGGAGCAGCTTGGCGTTGGTGGAGTCTGGTAAATCAGTTTCTTGGAAAGTCATCGCTTTAGTGGGGCGACTTTCAGTTGTTGTTTCGTGAGGAGTTTTTTCCCTCCCGCTTACGCTCAGTTCGGATTCAGGAGCTCCTGCGGTTTCAACAGGGAGGGATGACGGTGGCTGAGTATGTGACTAGTTTCGCAGACTGTGCACGCTTTTACCCGGACTTGGTCCACGATGATAACTTTCGAGCGCGGAAGTTTGAGTAGGGTCTCCGCCGAGAGATTTGTGTTGTCATAGTACCCTTGGGAATTTCCACATATGTCGGGGTGCTAGAGTAGGTGCTGGTGACAGAGAGCTTCCTGTCACGTTCTAGAGTTGGTGGTGGCAGCAAGCACGTCAGAGCCGAGATGTATACAGTATCTAGCGGGCGTCGGCAAGCGAAAACTCAACATAGGTGGTTTTCTGACAACCAGACTCATGGGTGTGGTCTTACACCACAGTGGCGCCGGAGGGCACCAGTGCAGCCCAAAGAGAGTCAGTGCTATGCTTGCGATGGGTGAGGTCACCTAGCACAGGACTGCCTGACCAGGCATGCGGAGAGCTTCGGGCAGGCAGTAGGTGCGCCACCACGACAGAGGCAGCACCGTGATCGGAGTAGTACCCAGGGAGGTGGTGCTAGCAGAGGAGCAGTAGGATATAGGAGTGGGGGGCGGATTTACGAGGTCTTCCCATCACCACTAGTTGGTCCACGTCAGGCTCCGGGAGCTGACAGTTGGGACCACGGACAGCCGCGAGCTTTGGATATCTACGATCCTGCAGAGCATGAGGTGATGAGAGGTAATCTCTACAGATCTTCTACTTTTTGAGGTAGAATTGTTAGACTCTGTGTGTGAGAATATTTTCTCCATGCTCCTTAATTGAGGTGTTACGAGGGTGGCGCGGGGCGTCGGTGTAACCCTGTGTTGGTATGATAAAAGCTGTAGGACCCTTTCCTTTAGTTGATGGTGTCGACTCCATCGCTTTCTGAGCGTGTAAGAGACTCTTGGTTGAGAGACATCGATGGTGGAACCTTGCGTGACCAGATATCCTTGGGTGTTTCACCATATGGATATTCTTAAGGAGGGAATCATCGGGCCATGTTCCAGGTGCGGGCGGTGATTCTAGTCATGACGTGCGACGTAGAGGTGCGGTCAGGGAGGTGAGTTACCCCAAGGTCTTTCAGGCCGTTTGAGACCGTGCGAAGTGATGGCGAAGTTCCCTACTGCCTTGCCCAAACCCCAAAAGTTGGTTTGGGTGCGTAGAATCTCCCGCGTGACTCCCCTGGGGAGATGTGTGCGAGCTCCCATGCACGTCATCGGCAAGGCTAGACCTCGCGTGAACAGATCAAATCCTTTGATCTATGTGCGGTGGCGTAGAGCTGTGCGAGAGTTCTTCGGGGTACGGGAGAGCCAGGTGTGGGCTTAGTACCCTGAGTTGTCCCCTAGTTTTGCTTTTCGATGATGAAAATCTTGAAAAGGGGAATGATGTAAGAACCTATTTTTTGCTACGAAAGACTTTGGAATCTTCTTGATTTTATTCCAGAGCATCCCCCTCAGACGGCGTGCGATTCCGAGCCCCAGAGTGGCCGGAATTAAATTTTCAGTGCGTTCACACTGGGAACGCCAAATAAATGGGATAACTCCTAAACGGTGATCCAGATCATAGATCCAAGTGTACGGATGGGTCTGTAATGGGGTGTTTACCCTAGTAACGACATAAATCATGTCGGCGCAGGATGTTTGGACCCCTCGCTCGGTTTCGGAACGTGGCACGGATAAATTAAATAATTAATTTATTCATTTAATGGTGAAACTCAAGTATCTCTTAAACGGTGACTTAGATTGGAAAATCGGGAAAAATGTTGAGTTCAGAACGTGCCATTTACCCTAGGAGGGGTGTAAGTTTCGCAGGCGCAGCCCGCCTGTGAAAAATGGCCCCAGGGGCGTTTTCGTAATTTGGCAGCCTCGGACATTCAGTTTTATAACTTTTGAACGGAGTCTCGGATTAAAATTCCGAGACTGCCTTTGTGCTCGAGGTGTGTTTTTTACCCTAGTGGTGGCTTAACCTCGACCCCGTCGAGTGTTTCGGAGGTGGGTCCTTTCGTGGGTAATTAATAAAAATTAATTAAATTAATTTTTATTTTCTACTTAAACCAAACCCTCCCCTCTCCCTCATTCCCACCCCTGGAGAAACCCCTCCTCTCCCTCTCCTTCTACACTCTGGCAAGACAGCTTTGGCGAGGCACGGTTCCGACGGATCGCGGCAAAGCTTCGTGCGAAGCCCATCGTGGTAGGATTTGTCGTTTTCATTTTCTTTTCTCGCACCTACTTTGAGCTCAAATTTTTGTATCGAACCTCTATCGAATTTTAGAAAAAATCCTATGAATGCGTAGTAGATTTTATTCCCATTCCAACTCTTTCTCGGATTTGAAATCCGAGTTCGGAGGAGCCCGTAGCGGTTCGCTGAAGGTTGCGGGAATTGGGGGTTTTCGGGATTTTTCCGGCGACCCGGGGCGGTCCGGCGAGGTTCCAAGGCGGCGCGGCGGTGGGCTGAGGCGGCGCGGCGGCTTCTCCGTGCGGGCGAGTAGCGGCGTCAGCAGAGGTTGGCGGCGGTGGCTCACCAGCGGCAGACGGTGGAGGCGTTGGGCGAGCGGGGGCCGAGCTCCAGTGGGGGTCTTCGGCGGGCGTGGGGCGCGAGGTGCAGAAGACCCGGGGTCTTCGTGACCCCGGTCGGCGAACAGGACCCGCGTCGCACAGGTCCACGCAGAAACCGGACCGGCCGAGCCGGTCCAGGTGGTTCGGGGCAGTCCGTGCGCTGAGCCGCGGACCGCCGGTCCAGGGTGTGGGTGGGCCGGCCGAACCGGCCTGGCCCACCCGTTTTGGTCCCTAAATACTAAAACGCTCCTAAAATGCAGTCCGGGTGTCGGATTCGCGTGCCGTCTGCGGCGACGCGACCCTTAAATTGAGACGGACTTTTTGATATGGATTTGGGGAAATTTTAGTTTCTGAAACGAGGGGCTCGGAGGCGCGGCATGTCTTAGGTGAATTGACTTTTTCTTCGGGGGATCTTGTTTTGGACGGCGCGGACGCGTCTTACATCCGTTTTGAGCGCCGTCAGTGGAATTGGGACCCTGGCACCGAGGTGGAGATTTCCAAGGTGGTTTCAGGCATTGAAGCCAAAGTTGAGGCGTGGGCCCCACGGCCCGTCTTTTGAGCTGCGTGCAGCGTTTCGCGACTTTTTCATCGGGCGTCCATTCGGGGCGTGCGAGCAGTCGATTTTGGATGTTTTTCTGAGGGGATTGCAATGGTGCAATCAGACCGCTCTAATTTGGAAAGATTTTGCGGGGCCCATGAGGGCCGTTTGGGCGTCGGCGGTGATTTTCCATCTTTATCACCAGGCGACCGTTTTGGACAAGTGAATAGTCCATCTTGTGTGCTTTTTTGAGAGGATCGCAAGGGTGTGATCCGTTCATTGTGTTTCTGGACCAGGTTGCGGGTCCCAAGAAGCACCGCTCGTGTGCGGTGCGCCAGAATGCACCTTTTTCTCTGGATATCCATTGCACTCATGTGAGTAGTGCTTTTGATGTGTTTTCCCAAGGGGATCACATTGGTGTGATGCGCCCGACTGTTTTTGGGGTCGAGGCTCGGGATCACGGGACGTCGTTTGGGCCTGAGGCGGGGTTGGAAACTTTTCCATCGGATATCCTTTTGAGGCGAGTAAGTAGTCTATCTCGCATGTCTTTCCGTGAGGATTACAACAGTGTAATCTTTTCAGGCGGTCGGAGCCTCATATGCCATCTTATTAATTGTGGAAATTTGAAGGTGCCCCGGTGGCGGTTCTTCTACCGTGTTTGTAGCGGACCCTTGGTGAGTGATCTTGTGCACTCCTGTGTGAGTGATGTAAATTATTGAAGTTATGTGGATGGTTGTGCCTCAGCCGATGAGGTGGAAAGTTGTAAAAGTTACGTTTACACCCTTCGTGTTGACGTTGGGGTGTCGTGTGCATGATAGCCTTAGGGCTGGAGATGTGGTATACTCTGGGAGTATACGAGAGCGCTTAGAGGTACGTGTGGTTTGTACCTGAGAATATTTGTGTGCTTGATTGGGGTTGACTTGGGGCCACACGTCGTGTGAGCCCCACATGCGTGTCGTGTTCTGCTTTGCGTACTTTGACCTCTCGCGACGTAGAGGGTCCCTCTGTGCTCGTTTGTTTGACCAACAGGGTGGAGTTTTCCCCTGGCTCTGTGCTTGTTTGTTTAACCACCAGGGTTGAGTGGTCTCCCCCTTGTTTTGTTCTCGATGGATCGGTTGGTAGCAGTGCTAGTGGAACCCAGTGATGGAATAGGCACTGAACCTCTTTTGGATGCGTTGTTCTGGAGTTGAGTGGTTGCGTGGTACCCGCTCAGTGCTCGGTTGGCCAGTGTTGTACCATCTAGTAGGGATGGCCAGAGAAGTTCTGGGTTTACCCTCCAGCAGGGCTGGGCAGTGGGTTGCTCACTGACTTCTAGGGTTTACCCTTCAGTAGGGACTGGGCAGTGGGTCACCCGACAGCTGGTTAGGGTCTACCCTACAGCAGAGACTGGGCAGTGGGTCACCCGACGACTCTTTAGAGTCTACCCTCCAGTAGGGCTGGGCAGTGGGTCACTCATCGTCTTGATTCAGGTCTACCCTCTAGTAGGGCTGGGCAGTGGGTCGCCTATCGACTTGTTAGGGTTTACCCTCCAGCGGGGCTGGGCAGTGGGTCACCCTTCGACTTCTTCCAAGTTTTCCCTCCAGCAGGGCTAGGCAGTGGGTCACCTGTCAGCTTATTCCAGGTCTACCCTCCAGCAGGGCTGGGCAGTGGGTCACATGTCGACTTGTTTGGGTTTACCCTCCAGCAGGGCTGGGAAGTAGGTCACCTTATATTTTATTCCAGGTATACCCTCCAGCAGGGCTAGGTAGTGGATTAACTGATGATGTACTATGGTTTACCCTCCAACAGGGCTGGGCAGTGGGTCACCCGATATCTTATTATGAATTACCCTCCAGCAGGGCTGGGCAGTGGGACACCTGTTGGCATTCCAGACTCAGTACTTTCTACTAGGCTAGTCTGTGTCTTTCCTCCGTGTTTACAAGAGCAGGACCCTTGGTTGTACGGGTCGGTTATGGAACGACTTTGACTTTGAGGAGACCTCTCGACTGCGGGGCAGTTACGAGGTGTGGTTTGACTTAACATGGAACTCTCAAGTACGAGGGGCACTTTCCCCCATCGAGACGCATCCTTGTGATGCGGCCTAAAACTGTGCGGGCGATTCAGTGCCGCCCAAAGCGAATAGTGTCGAGGTGCGGTGGTTTGAGCCCCTTGACTTGTAGTTCGGGGCAGACGTGTGGGATGTTGGGCATCGATGATGGTGGTTACTTTTGGGACTGTTGGAGACTCACTTTATTGGGTTGAGCTACAGGATGGAGATCCCCTTATGATCTTTTTCGGGCTTCTTATTGAGCATATGTATTTGTATATACCTTGTTCTAGCACCCGCTTCTTGGGTTTTGGCTACTCTTCTTCCAGGAGAGGTGAAGACGCGCGGGGTATTTAACGTGGTTTCCATGTCTAGCTTCTCGTGGTTGGATGAGTCTACTCTCCTACTATAGGTATCGAAGACTCGATGGGAAGTGTATCTTCTCACTGTTCCAACTCCTTGTGTTTGGACGAGTCTACTTCCTTTCTCTTGTTGGGTTGAGTTGGACTCTTTACTGCACTCTCTATTGTACTCCTTTACTTTTCTTGTTCGCTTTACTGCTCACCCTTCAGTACCTCCTTTGTTACTCCCTCGAGCCTTCGGGGTATCCTACTGAGTATTTTTATACTCACCCCTTCTTGGAATTTTCCCGCACTTGGTGTGACCTTGCAGACGACGAACAGGTTGGTCGTGACGTCAGAGGAGCTTAGGAGCTGGGAGCTTAGACCGCGTGCAGTGGTCATTGTCGGGTTCCAGGTGTGGGACCCTCCCAGCTGTTTGTTGTTGTTTTACCTGTTGCCGGGTTGTGGCATTTTTGGTTGGGTTCGTGTTTTGCCCCTTTTCTTTTTAGTTTACTTTCAGCTTTTACTTTTTAATGTTTAGAGGTTGATGCACATTTGTGGTTTTTATATAGCAGTTGCTCTTTTACTCTGCTTTTCTTTTCTTTTACTCTGCACTTTTGCATTGAGTGTGCTATGTGTGTGTGTACAAGTGCTTAGGCAAAGGCCTCCCTGAGTTGTTGTGCCTTCGGCGCTGGTCGCCAGCCCCTGGCCTATAGAGGCGGGCTTGGGGTAGTTGCAGCTCGAGCCCGGGTAGGGTCGGGTCGTGACATAAGTTTTCAAGGTTATTTTTAATAAAAATTATTTAAAAAAATTAATTTTTTTTTTTTCAAATCAAAAAGGATATTATCCTCAGGAAATGTTTTAAATAATTTTTAAATATTCCTTTATAATTTTTGAAGCTTACTTTCAAATAAATTGATTTTTAAAATGTTTTATAAATTTCTAGTTGTAAAAATTTTATTTTCAAAGAAATTTTATTTTCCTCAAGAAACATTCCAAGTGATTTTATTTCAAAATAATTTTCCATCTAAGATTACATCCTTTTATTTTACTTATGATTTAATGGGAATATGATCCAAGGATAACATTATTATTCTTTATTGGAATAGTTTATTTTTATTATGGCATGATATTTATGAAACCTTATTTTCTTCCATAGATTATACCATGAGGAAATTCTTATAAAACCTAATTTTTTTCATGGTTTATGTAGTGATGAAATTATAAAATGATTATGAAACCTGTCTGTTTTCCCTAGGTTATGATATAATGAAATGTTTATGAAACCCATTTCATTTCTATGGTTATGATATGACGAATGTTTAATGATCTTATAGAACACATACATATGATTTAAATTATGTGATATGTGGTACCTATATCTCACTTTAATGCATTGGGTAAAGACTTATATCTCATGATATAAACAAGACTGGAATGGGAAGTAAACCCAGTTCAATAAGGGACTTTATCTACTATGATTGTCTTCGGAGTAAACCTTGACTACAATGATGGTTTAGGGAGTGAAACCATTCCACTATTATAGCCTTGGTTGTGATCCTTTAATACTATGGAAATGATTTTCTATTCTTATGTGTATACCACAATTTTATGTTTTATGTTAATGTTATACTCTCATGGGTTGTGTTATATGATTCCTTTATGATTAATGTCTTATGAACTGCCAATATTTATTCCATGTATCAATAATATAATCTTTGATTTTTAGGTTATGGTTTTAAAATTTTAATCTCTTGTTCTAATACCCTTATGATCATGTAATGCTTATTTTATCATTGATATCTCACTTTATTACCCTTATCAAGTATCTGAGATCACCCTTTATTATGTTTCCTTTTCTCAGGTTATAAATAAATGTTTGAGTATGGTATGTTTGTGAATATTACTAAAGGGGAAGATATTTATGGGAGATGTTTGATATCTTTCTCCAAATTAGAAGATTTTCTACCTAGTCTCCAAAGACACTAAACAATTATAATCCTCAAGCATGTGTTTGTCTAATGTATTGAATATTTATCTAAAAATATGTAATATCTATATATGAAAGGATTTGATTGTTATAGTTGGTATCATAGGAAAGGTTTATTTAACCTTTATAAACTAAGATGATAAAAATTTAGTGATATCTTTAGGGATATTTATAATGATATGTATAGGGACATATCTAAGGATGATCCTGGGGATTATCCAAAGTATAGGAAAATATCTTGGGATTTTTTGTAAAGTATAGAGTGATTCGTTTCCAAGAAATTAAATCTCTCTCTAGATACTACAATTGGAAGTAGCTCTAGCACAGTGTTACCTAGGTGTAATAACTCTAAAAAGGTAACATTGAGATGGACTTTATCATCACTTAGTACATAAAAATAGGTCTTTCTACACACCTTAATTTGACACTCCTGGGGGATATGTTTTGGAAATTCACAAAATATTTATGAACTATCATAAAGGATTTGAATAAATGGTGATCATGAATAACCTAGGTTAAACCTAAGGTTTCATATATTGAAATAAGTTGTCATTATTTAAAAATACTATAAATTATTTTTCATGATTATGTGGTTTTCCCACTATGATTATATTTTATCACACTATGCATTTTAGTTTTAGTTAATGGATGGAACCAAGATGAATCATGTTAACACTGAATCTGATGGAAAAACAATTGACTATGGGAAACTAAATTGGATGATGGCTGGAGAGAAAGATATTGTTATTATGCCTAATCAGATATAGTGATATATTATTATCAACATGAAATTTGGTGAGATTCCTAAATCATAATATAATAGTAAGATGAACTTTTATGAAATTTCATGTGGTAATGAATATAAATGAAAGAAGATTCACCTTCCCACATGTTTATAAAGTGAGAATAAGAACCTAGAATAATATATCAAATAGAGGGGAAGATGTTATATGTGTGTAAAATAAGGTCATATAGTAAAAAAAATTAATGAATTCAATGAATTATACATGGGAAACATGGGAATTATCCAAGTCAATGCTCTAAACTAAGGGTTTTCCTCAATACCATGGAAATAATTATATTATTCCAAGTGATTAAGTGAAAGGATTAAATTATTTATATATTTAGATTCATGAATTATGTTGTGAAATTATTTCATCAATGGTATTTTGGTTATAAAAATTTGGAATCATATAAGGAGTATGTTAATTTTGGAAGTATATATGTCTTCATGTATGATTAACTTAAGAGTTTTGGATACAATCATGGGTTTATGAGTTTAAGGTTGATCATAAGTTCAGAGTCTTATACACCCCTTTTTAGGTTTTATGTGATGGTATTTTATCAATATTAAGGATATTTTGAGAGACATTTATGGGAATACAACCCTTTGGTTTTTTATATATTATAGTGAAAAAATTATTTGAGGAGAAATACCTTTTTATGGACATAATATTAAAGGTATTGGTAACCTTTAGTGTTTATCTTATCTTTTATGTTAAGGTAATTGTGGGTTACTGTAATTTTAGAGAATTTTTATTAATATATTTTTTGGAAAAAAAAGGATAAATCACAATCTTGGAGACAACTTGTTGCATCTGGAAAGGCCGTAGAGATTAAACCCACAACTGAAGTACGGTAAGGCTATAATGCCTACCATTGGACTATAAGAAACAGTATCTCTAGAGGGACAACATAAAGAGAGATATTGTTGAGTATGTATCTTGATTTTTAGTATGTCAGTAATTCAGGGCTGAGAGACAAAGGTCTAAAAGGATATTATGGCCATTATCCAGACCAGAAATGAAATGGGAAGACATTATTATAGGTTTTAACATTGGAATCCCCAAAACATCTACAGGAGATAATGCTACATTGGTTGTTATCGATCACCTTATAAAGTTATCACACTTTATCTCTATTAGAAAATATTTCCCTTTAGATAATATTTCCTTTATATACATTATGTAAGTGTTAAGGATTATATGGAGTACAACATTCTATAGTAACAGATCAGGTTATAAGGTTTACCATGAAGTTTTATTGAATTCTACATCAATATCTTGATACATATTTGAGTTGTGGTATTGCATGTCATCCTCAGACATATGTTTAGTCTAAGAGAAAAATTAAACCACTATAAGAGATGCTAATATATTGTTCAGTGGATTTCAAAGGTGTTTGGGATCAACATCTTCCTCTAGTTTAGTTTTCTTACAACAATAGCTTTCACTTGAGTATTCATATGGCTCTTTATGATGCCCTTTATGGAAAGAAGTTTAGAACCCCAATGTACATGAATGAAGTTTTATAAATAAAGATGTTGGGACCTGATCTAGCTGATTATATGGAAGAAAAAGTTAAATCCATTCAGCAACATGTATGGGTAGAAAAAAGTTGATAGAAATTTTATTATAATAATCATTGATGTGGCCTAGAATTTAAATTTAGTGAGTAGGTGTTTTTATGAATTTCTCCATGAAAGAAATAAGGCAAAACTAAACCCTAGTTATATCAACCCCTTTGAAATTATTGATTGTATTAGGACCATAGATTATTAATTGGTGCTTCCATTGAACCTCTCTCAAGTCCACAATGTGTTCCATGTAACTCTCCTAGGGAATTACATACCTGATCCATTACATGTACTAAACTCAAAAGTCATACCACAAGAGAATGATATTTATTATGAGGGATAACTATTGAAGATTCTAGATCGAATAGAGAGAGTTATAGGAAACAAGACCACTCACTTGGTCAAAGTTTTTTGGTGAAACCACTATCTTTGGGAAACTATGTGGGAACCTGAGGATGTAATGAGCCAAAATTATCCTCATTTGTTTGTACCAAAGTGATGAATTTTGTGGGAGAAATTCATTTTAAGGGAGGTATAATATAACACCCCAATATTTTATAGAATATTATTTTCAAATAAATTTAATATTTTAGATATTTTTTGTTACATGAATCACTAACTTTAGCTTGCGTTACACACAAAACTGAGTTTAAGCCGCAGTACATGCTACACCGAGTTTAAAAGAAATGTGACATACTATTAAAAATATTGTTATTTAATATGATAGTTATCACCTAGCCATTGGAATGGAGGATATGAATAGTATTAACTAAATTATGAAATTATATTGTTTACATATGTATATATAATGAATTCCATGGTGAAAAATTAATTATAAATTCCAATAAAAACCATTTAAAAATAGAGGGAATATTTTTTTGAAAAAACTATTTTTATGCTCACAAACATGTTTTATCTCAATAAATTAAATAAATAACTTTTGGTGAATTGTTTTAATTAAATTTATATATTATATATTCAATAAAAAATTTACAATTTTTCTTACGTGTTTTCTATATAAGATATAAGAATAAATCTAATTTTACTCTTAAAAACAGTATTTTACTAAAAACAATTTGTCACCTTTTGTGTGCTTATTTTAAAATTATTTTTTTTCAATTTTAGAAACTTTATTTGAAAAAATTAAATTAATTTTTGAAATAATTATTCCAAAATTAACTTAGGGTTAATTAGTTTTCATTTTCTAATAAGATAAAGTTTTTGATAAATAGTGAAAAATACTAGTTTTTATTAAGAATTGTCATTTTTTTAAAGCATTTAAAAACATAAAAATTACTTTAATATGGTTTTAAAGCTAAAATTATTTAAATTATATATATAATAATCCAATTTAATTCATAGGAATAAATTTTATATATATTTCTTATATAAAAACGTTTTAAACTTTTGAACATTTTCTCCTTGAAAACCCGCTTTCTCATCACGTCTGTAGGATTATTTTTAAATTAAAAATTTACACCTATATGAATGGAATTTATAAAAATATACTAAATATTTATAATAATAAAAATATATATTATATAATATATTTCAACTTAATTTTTTACCAAATGAATAGTAAAAATATTAAAAATTATTTGTCGCGGTTACTGTGAAAATGGGTTTACCAGGGGTTAAACTAAATGGAAAAGGGGTAAAATTAACTATAAACTTGTAAAAAACTAATTGTATAGATATATTTAGATCTTATAATATATAATTCTCTGTAAAATTTTATTTGAGATCCTTTTTTCATGTGAAAAATGTCGGTACACCTTTTTCTTTTCAAAAAATTACAAGTATGTCACTCACCTCACTTATAAAGGGCCACCCCCTCTCATCTCATCTTCACACTTACAAAACCCATTTATTAAGAAAATAAATGCCCAGATATCTTCCTTAATTCCATCCTCGCATCATATAATTCTTATTTACGTCATAAACCTAACCTAAAAAAATAATTTTAATGAAAACCAAAAGAAGTGGTCGAGAGAAGAGGTAATGTCCCTAACTGATCATTTTATTTTATTTATTCCCCGAACTCCTTAAATTATTATTAAATAATTATTATATAATAAAATTATTATATTAAATATAATTATATTTTATTATATTAATTTAATAACCTAAATTATTATCCTCTTTCATCAAAAGGGTTATGAAATCATTATTTGTGTGTGTGGTGGACTACCGCCTCATGAATCGATGTTATTTGTTTTCCATCACCACCTCTCATGGATGGATATAATGATGTATTTATGGTGTATATATTATATTTATGGTATTATTATGATTCTTGAATCATGATATTATATACTACTTCTTACTTTCCATTTTAAGGAATACGATAACGTTGTTCGTGTGTACGGTGGACTATCACATCTAAAGCGATGTGATTCATTCTTCACATACACTTTACATGGAAGGTAATAAGGATAGTTTTAAATAAAACATGTTATATATATAAAATAAAAATGATTCTTTAAAGGTAATATATTATTTACATTTCTTTTATTTTACCTATTGATAACATGGAAACAATGTTCATGCATAAGTACGGCCTACCGTCTCCATGAACAATGTCTTTAATTTTCTATCTCTAATTTTTATGGATTAATATAAATACATATGTACTGAATATATATTATATTTATATATATTTAACATTATATAGATTATTTAACCATGATCAAATTAACAGGACCAAAAATAACAAATCAAAAAATGCATGAAAAACAAAGTGGTTATTACCCAAACCATGACTTTAACATGGAATTGTTAATAAATAGGTAATCAAATTTCATAAGTAAATAATATATGGTATGATATATATAATATATTATATTTAATATATTTATAATAAACTTATATTTATTATACAATATTTTTAAATGTATATGAAGGAAGTCAATACTTATGGTAAGGGATTTCCATCTCACTTTTTAGTTTTGTGATACACATTCCATGTTCACTGCCTATTTATTTAATGTAGTGCATATAATTCAAATAATGGTATTTTATGATTATTCTACTAGGAATTATTTATATTTACATATCCATTTTAGGATCTATCTTTCATGGGATTTATATTTAAAATGTTACTAAAGCGGTAAGATATTTTTGTCTCAATTTTTATTCTTTGAGACTTATGTTATGTTATGAACCTGTCTTATTTTATGAGGTGTATACTAAGACCCCTTGACATGTAATATCATGATTTTTTTAATTCTCTTAATATTATATGTTTCATTTAATGTTATTATTTCATGGGGCTTACGATTCAAAGTTACCAAAGTTGTAAGGGCTTTATGTGACAATCTCATCATTTATCAAGATTGATTATGATTATGCTTCCCATAATTAAATATTATGATATATCACTCAATAAACTCATGAATTTTTTTCTCTTATGGTTATTTCATGAGAATACATGTTTTACCTTCATTTTACTCTCTTTATGTAGTCAATATTTCAATAGAAAAATTTTATGTAAAATTATCTTTATTTCTCTCTTCGGTCAAAAACTCTTTTTCTTCCAAAACCATGTTTTCTAAAAATGATTTAAAAAAAATTAACAAATTTTAAAATTATTTATTAAAGTGATTTTTACCCATGTTTTACTATATAATATTTTTTAGATTAATCTTCATTTTTTTTCAAACAATCCCTATTTGGATTTTACAAAAAATGTGAAAGGAATCTTTATTTTAATGTTTATAACATGAATAGAACTTCCCGATGGCATGAACATTGTTTTATTTGAATATTCATTTATAATTTTTCAATTTTATTTTCAAATAATAATATTTTCAAATAAAATTATTTTCAAAATGTTTTAAAAAGTGATTTTCAAAGCAGAAAGTATATTTACCTTAGGAAATGTTTTAAATGATTTTTAATGCTTCTATTATAAGTTTTCAAGGTTATTTTTAAAGAAAATTATTTTGAAAATGTTTTACAAATTTTTTTAAAAAAATTGATTTTCAAGGAAAGTTTATTTTCCTCAAGAAACACTCCAAGTTATTTTTCTTTGAAAATAAATTTCCATCTAAAATGATATCCTTTTATGTTACTTATGATTTAATGGGGATATGATCCAATTATACCATTCTTATCCTTTCTATTAACGGTTTTTGTTTATTATGGCATGAATTTTATGAAACATTTTTCTCTTCTATGAATTATACCATGAATAAATTCTTATTAAACCAGATTCTTTTCACAAGTTATGATATGATGAAATATTAAAATTATTATAAAACCTATCCCTTTTCCACAAGTTATGATTTGATGAAATGTTTATGAAACCCATTTCATTTCATGGTTTCTAATGTGATGAATGCTTTATGATCTTCCGGTACATATACATATGATTTTCATTATGTGATGGGTGATACCTATATCTCCCTTAAATTCATTGGATAAATATTTATATATCATTATATAAACATGACTAGAATGGGGGTGAACTCAATTAAGTAAGGTAATTTTTCAACTATGATTGACATGGGAGTGAACCTTTACTACTATTATGATTTGGGTAGTAAACCCATTCCATTATGATAGCCTTAGAAGTGATCATTGAATACTATAGAAATGATTTTCTATGCTTATCTTTATTTCATAATTCCATATCTTATGATAATGTTATTCTCTCATGTATCATGTTATTTGATTCCTTTATATTAATGTCTCATGAACTACCTTGTTTATGACATGTCTCAATATTATAATCTTTGATTTTTAGGGTATTCTTTTCAAATGTTAATATTATGTTCGAATACCCTTGTGATCATGTCATGTTTATGTGATCATTGATATCTCAATTTCTTACCCTTATTGAGTATTTAATCTCACCCTTTCACATGTTTCCTTTCTCTAGGTTATGAATAAATGTTTTAAATAGGGTATGTTTATGAAGAGTACCAAAGGGGAAAATATTTATAGGACATATTTAAGATCTTTCACCAAATTAGAATATTGTGTACTTAGTCTCAAAAGACACTAAATTATTATGGTCCTCGAGCATGTGTTTGTGTAATGTACTGAATATTAATCTAAAAATATAAATATTTATGTATGAAAAGCCTGGGTCACTATACCATGGGCTCGAGACAAGAACCGGGCATAACCAACAAAATCATGGGAATGGTTTTTCCACTGGTAAACCAAAAAGACCCATCCTTAAAATGGGATAGCCACACCTATGAAATACGAGTCAAAAGTAGAAGATAGAAATATACCATAAAACAAAACATATGCCATATTATAATCATTCCATGATAGGATATATACATGGTATCTCAAAATAAATAGGCCAACTCAAAATAAAGGGTACAATGCCAAGTAAGGCCCAAATACAACCTAACGGGTACAAAAAATACCAAAACATCTCCTCATGAGTCTATCCCTATGAGACCATGTCTCCTCCAAAAAAAATGGATTGTGGTAATCACAAAGAGTTACCCTGGAACATGGTGCCTTTACCTTTACCTATGTCCTACCAAACGAAATATGAAAATTTTCAAAAGGGGCCCAAGAAGGGTGTGAGGAATGAATCCTTATAGGATACCACCATGAATCTATTTTAGGCTTTTACCCATGGAACTAATAAACTAGTTTGAAAAAAAAACTCAAAACTAAACCATTTTAAAAACATTACATTTTCAAATTCACATTTGAAATATCTTTGGTTGTCCCTTTCAAAACAAAACATGGTTTTCCCAAACAAATTCCAAACATGGCTCAAATAAAAAAACAAGGTCACAATGCACTATTTACTCTACATATCAAAAAATAAAAATTAAGGTTGATCATAAAAATCAATATCATATAACCATATAAATGGAAATAATATATCTCATCACATCAAAATGGAACCAAACAAATTCATAAAGCATATAAACCAATACATCATGATTAATGTTCATATATGGGATTTAACCATCAGGCCTAAAGTGAGTGATTAAACATGTATAAAATCTATATAGGAAAATGTAAGCTCATGGTCTTCCCTAGGCCCAACATGGAAGCTCACATGGTCTTCCTACCCAAAGGCTCGCTCAGTCCCTTGGAAACCAAATTGGAGGATCTCATGGTCCTCCCTCTAACGAAACACATGAAAATCATACAAACCAATATATAATATTGAATAATATTCCCTCAAAATACTCACACAATCCCTCAAAAAAACTCCTCACTCATACCTTGGTTAACCCATGTGCTACTCCATGCCAACACATCTATAAAAAAGTGCTTATATCAATCAAAATATAACACAATCCATTTTGTAGGAAAACGTTACCAATTTAATAGAACACCCTTTAAATGGTAAAATAATTTCTAAAATAAATTTAAAAATCCATTTAAATTCACAAAACCTATTTGATATATTTTATCAAAAACTAGGTGGGCTTACAAGCCACACCCATTTGAAAAACCCCACTTTAAATACCCAAGTTTTCAAAACAACCCATGAAACACATAAAATGTTGAATATGCACCAAGAATATATCATTATAATGTAAATTTAATAAAAATAAAAGGTGATTAGAAATTTAAAGGTATTCCATGGAAAACCTCCTTAAATAGATACATCTACCTAAGATTCAATCTAAATCTCATCACCCTTGATGAAGGCCACCTAGAAGAGGTGGAACCAAGCCTTGAACACCTAATCCATAAGAAATAAAACCAAACCCCCCATTACACACCCTAGATTCATCCAACACCACCCCTATGGTTCCACACCTCCACAAAAATTGAATAATAAGGCTTGAGGAGGGAAAAGGAAGAAAATACATAAAGAAATCAACTTACCTCGAGCTATCACACCTTGAATCCAAGAGAAAGCCACCATAAAAGGATGGTGAGATATCCAACACCATTGATGAAGAGATTCACATGAAGGTGGAGAGAAAATGTACCAAAAACATAAAAACATGATAGGTTAATTTTATTAATTTTACAATTTTTAATAAGTTGGATAGGGTAACACGGTTTGCCTATACAGTTTGGAAAATTGTTTTCCAACCATGAGGGTTCCACTATCCACCCAAAACAAGCCACATGGCTTCCCCTATGGTACCACATGTCTTGAAATAAAATGATAAAACTGTGTGAAAACACATTATCAAAAACTTCAGCCCCACTCACATGGTCACCTCATGGTTATAAAAACCATGCGCTAACTGTGCACCCTGTTCTGTCTCCCAAACAATTCCTAGTTTTCACCCCCAACAACCAGAAACTATGAGAACACACTCAAAGATAAAATAAAACTTAAAATAATACATTCAAGTTACACAATGATTGTTACAAATATTTTAAGTATACAGGAGTTCAAAATCAAGCTAAAAATTGATAGATTTTTTAGTTTTTATTCTAATGATGAATCAAAGGGTTTTGAATCATGACTTTTGATACAAAGGAATATTATCAATCTCAAATGGATATTAGTAAAGGATGTGTATATTTATCTCATTTATCATATATGATATGAGGATTTTTTTTCTAAAAAATTTATTTTCTGGACAGTATGAGATAATGGATTTAATACACACAGTTTATGATTCATCAAATTTTATAACATGTTTGAAAAGGGGACAAGGGTCAGAGAAATTATCTAGGATAAAAGTGTCTATACAAATGTTTTTAAAAATATGAGGAATTGATATTCCACCAATATTAGTGGTGTATTTTAAAATAATAATATTGTATTAAAGAAAATTCTCCAAACATATAGAATACCATGTGTGATATAGATATAATAATTTATTTATTAAATATTACCACTTAAGATAATAAGTGCCATTTCCTAACATGGAATATTTTATGCAACTTATCATGATATTCTAAATAGAATATAGTGTTATATAGGTTATTCAGAGTATGTTTAGACTTTTATATGCTCTGAGTTAATAAATAAAATATTATTCCAGTCAGAATTCAAAGTGAATGTTACTTAATATCCTAAAAAATTAAGATGTATTGGTAAAGTAATGATTTAAATAGTTAAATTAGATTTCAAGGGAAAAATTTTGATGGAAAAGGTTCTCAAAATGGTGATAAAGTACTTAGAAAGAGTTCTAAGTAGACAAAAAAGTCATTATCATCATAAAATTTGATGTTTTGGAGTTAAGGAGTTTGTATATGTTCAAGGAGTTGAACCTTAGGAATATGATTCTTAAGTCATGATATTATTTAAACTAGATTTCCATATTGATTTTACTTGGTAAAAAATTTAGCAGGAGGATTTTATTAAGTGGTCACATAGATATGTGGTAGGAATTACATAAATATTTAATGAGTATAAAAAACCCATAAAAGTGTAGCAAATAAAAGGCTGATGTATCAGTAAATAATATATGATATATTAGATGGGTTATTCTATATGATTTTGTTAAGTATTATTAAAGGATTTAAAAAATAAAAAATTTACCATGTTATACAAAATTCATTCTCCAATTTAACATTATTTTCATATTGGTTACATATATATATATACTCATACATATCATGAAGTAAAGTGATAATTGACCTATCAAAGTATGACTTTGAGTTATTCCTAACTAGTGTTCATCATCGAGTATTATAGGTTATGATGAAATTTTAAGGTTATCATGACTATGATTCTTGTATCGGGATACAAAATATGATCATGAGGCACAAAATGGGTTTTTTTCACTAGATGACCCATGAAGTATGGACATTAAGTGTCATACAATACGTAATTGGTATAATAGGGGTGAATGGTTTATATTTGGAGTCCCCAATATCTAATGTTGTCAAGATTCATAGCATGATAACCTTTATAATTTCATTCCTTTATTATATAAGTCTTAAATCATTGCTAATTAGGGTATGGTTAGGTACATTGTTGGTCATCTCATTGGTTAGATATTAACCAAGATGGAATTTTTCCCTCATATGATGAGTATGACATCTAGACCCTTTATTGAGATTTATTGAGGAAGTATAAAGTTTTACCTAGATAGTACATATTATGTGCTTATCTATTCAGGTAAGGGGCATGTGATGTGTTCATCTATAAAGGTGAATGGAGTTTGATATAATTATAAACTTGGTCCGTCTATACTTAGAGAATTGAGAAAATATGATTGGTTATATGGGATTGAAATACTTTGTGCCCTATTCTCACTCGGTGTATTAGAAAAATGGATCATATAAAAATGCATGCTTACTTGTGATATAGTTTGTGGAAACAAGTATTGTAATATCCCAAACTGGTTTCCATTAAATGGTGCCCCGATTTGGTAGATCACAAGGCCTCAAGTGCATATCCTCGAATTCTAGAGGCTGCTGAATAGAAACAAGGGCCTGGGGTGTGTTTTTGGGGATATTATGCCCTGTTTTCAGAGTGTAACACAGTGGGATATCATATCAGTGAAATAGAGGAAGCAGTAAAGTAATGAATAAGTAGCAGGAATAGAAATTATACACTGGACCAATAACCTACCATAGAGAAAGAACTGTAATAAATGGATAGAATATAATCATCACAAATACAGATATATATAACAATACTAGAGGTAAACTCATTTATAGAATGATATGTCATGTCCTGTTTCTACAAAGCATCCAAAACAGGTATACATGCATCAGTACAATATATGTATCAGATTACCAAAAGACCAAAAATAACTATCCCAGCTAGCATCATGAGACTCATATTAGTCATATTCTCCCCTTCTTGTAATCATGTAACACATAAAGAATCATACTGAGGGTTCTTTCCATAGACCCTACCTACATCCATATAATGTATCTGGGTACCCAACGGTGGCCCGAGATAGGGTGTGAGATAAAATCTCAATAGACTACCACCAATGATGCCTATAACCTATCCAATCTGTGTGATAACAAGATAAGTAGTGAAAAATATATCACAAGTATAGAAAAAATTAATGTAAAGTTCCCGTGTCATATGTTATATAAGTAAAGTGAAACTGTCTATCCAAACAAAGCTCCCTACAAAACAAGGTTTCAAGCTCCTATAACAAGGCAGCTGTTAGCAAAGTAGAAATAACTACTATGGACATTCCGTATACACAATATTTCATATCATCCATTTCCACTCCATATAACATGTATATAACATAATCCATGGTCACACTGTATAACCATATGTTTCATATCAACCATGGTCGAGTTGTATAATTAGAAGTGTTAGATCAACCACAATCGAGTTGTATAATCAAAAGTGTCAGACCCCGTGGGGGTAGATCGAAGGTATAGTAAACCAAGGAATCCTCATCAATTACTAAGAGATTCTATATAGAAACTTGGTTAGGCTTGAATTGGGGTACAAGGATCATTTCAATAGGCCATGTCCATTGTGAGCCTAAACAAACTAGATCCAAGGGATAGAAAGGCCCAAGGCATCCAAAAAAATCAAGACCCAATGAGAAATCTCACCCAATGCATCCATTACCACTATAACATCCCATGATATAGCACATCCATGGGTTACTTTGAAATAATTCATCATTCAATTCATTCATCAATTCACAACAATCACATTCCATGAGTTCTTCCAACTCATATAATCATTTACATTTAAACAATTCAATCAATTCACAACATCTTATCTCATGGAAAGGGAGGAAACCCATCTTATAATCATATAGTTTAATTCAATTCATTTATAAAAGTCTTAATCTAACTAGGAAAGCACTCACACACCCATCAGGGTGGTATAAAACATGGAAGATACAAATTCACGCCCCATAGGTGGCCTGTATTAGGAAAACATCCATCAACGGTCTCAAGGTTACTCAAGGGAAACCTAAACAGGTTTGAAAATGTTCAATCCAACCATTTAATAAACTAATGGGTCACTATTGGAAGGTATGACATGAAACATAATGGAAACTATCTCTATAAAACCCCAAACCATGATGGAAAGGTATAAATCACCAATCGTAGGTCTATAGTAGAGTGATCATCCAGTATTAGCTCCTAATTTGACTCAGATAAGAATAAAAATGAAGAACGGACAAAGAAACTGAAAATATGGCATATTATCTAACACTTAAATAACTTCATCGATATAAATTCAGATTAATAATGGGAAAAAATGATTAAATAACTTATTGTAATGAATTCAACAAGACCGATGATGATCAGTTCTGAGTTCAGATAGAAAAAAAAAAGATCAAAAGATATGGATTGAGCTTCAAAGGAGCTCCCACATGTGTGTTTCTATCCATGGAGGAGAATGAAATTATTTTTTAGTTTATAAATATTTTTAAGGAAAAAATTTCCATTTTTATTCAAAATACTGGGTTTCATGGTTTGGTCACACGGTTTTCCAAATCATGCACCAACTGTGCACCCTTCATTGCTTCAAGGGGAACCACACATGGTTATTGTGCATGATTTTCCTAACCATGTGAAAACCGTATGATTTTGGATTTTATAAAAATATCAAGTGACTCTCTTGGTCATAAACCTCCTTTTGTATGGTTTCCTCAAAATATGCGGCTCTCTAGAGCCCTCTATCAAGCCCCTCATTATTTGGGGTAACCATGTAGCCTATCCCGCATGGTTTCTCCCAACCATGCGACCTGTCAGTTTTTCCCAAAAAGTCAGGATTTGGGATCTATACAAGCCTCAAACACCCCCGATACAACCATGATCACATTGGGTACTCTCATTAGTCCATAAAAAACATTTAAATAAAAAAAGATTTATAACTCATAGGAAACCCTAGGATCTTACAATATTCCCCCATTAAATAAATGTGTCCCTAAATTTCCCTCTCAAATGTGACTAAGAATCAGATGAGAATAACTCTAGCCACTGATCATGTAGATCAGCCTCACACTCCTAAGTCTCATCATATAAATGGTAGTGATTCCATATCACCTGTACTATAGGATATGACTAGCCTCGGAGAACCTCCGTGCTCTTATAAACAGTACAAATAGAATTCTCCTCAAAGGAATCATATACTTTAAACTCCACCTCATCAGGATATAGACTGTGAGATGTTTCTAATTGACAACAGCACAACTGAGATGCATAGAAGACGTCATATATGGCTTGGTACCTCTAAGGTAACTATAACCAATATGTCTATCAGACTGACTCTCTCTAAAATCTTGAATAGCCTGACATATCATGGTGAAATATTACCCTATCTCCTAATTCATTTGTATCCTAGCCTCAGTGATATACATAGAAATACCCAATCCCCAACCTCAAACTATATATCTCATCTATAGAAATTGGTGCAATATTTATTTCAATACTGTGAAATATCCATCTATCTTCTCATCAATTGGAACTGCTCATAAGTCTTCTACATGAGACACAGTCCTAGTAAAGATGTCTCACCTACCTTTAATCAGAATAGGAAATATTGGCATGGCCTACCATAAAAAGCCCCATATGGTGTCATATGTATCGTATCCTGATAGATATTATTGTAGGTGAACTCAACTAGGGGTATATGACTCTCCCAAGATCCCCCAAAGTCCAGGATGTATGATCATAACATATCATCTAGCACCTAAATCATATGCTCTGACTGTCCATAAGTCTAAGGGTGGTATGTCATGCTTATAAGAACCTATGTACCCAACACTCTATGCAAAATATTCCAGAAATTAGACATAAACTAGACATCCCAATCTAAAATGATAGAATGAGGGAACCCATGAATTCATACTATCTCATAGATATACAACCTCCCAATACCATTCACTAAGAAGGTTTACCTGATTTCCAGTAAATTTGAAACCTTTATGAGCCTATCCACAAAAACCCACATAGAATCACTACCTCAAGGTGATGTTGGAAAACTGGTCATGAAATCCATCGTGAAATTATCCCATTTCCACTTTGTAATGGTTAATTGATATAAAAGTTCAGATGTTCGAGATTTTCTACCTTCACCCAATGACATGTGAAACACCTCATAACAAAACCATCTACCTAACATTGCATCCCCAACCACCAATATTGGCAACGTAAATCACAATACATCTTGGTAACACTGGGATGTACTGCCCAAACTGAGGCATGAAACTCCAACATCAATTCCTCACATATGTCCACTGGAACCCAAACACAACCATGGATATATAGGATATCATCCTCACCAATAGTCTAACCAGGAGGTAGGTCCTCACCTACCACACTCTATTGTAGGACGAGTCCCACTGAATTTGATAGCTTCCTCATCCTCACTCTATCTATAAGGTTATAGGTAATAGATAAGGATGAAATAAAATTCTTCCCCTTACTTTCCTTCACCTTCATGTGTACCTCAGAGAACAAGTCTATAATTTTCTACTCTCTACTAGACTCCTAAACCACCTATATTTGATTCATCCTGCTTGGTTCATCAATAATAACATTTCCCTTTCCAGGTGTATATGTAAGCTTAAATTCAAAAGACTGTAGTTACTCTACCCACCATCATTGCCTCGAATTTAGATCACACTATGTAAATATTTACTTAAGGATTTTTTGTTTTGATTACACTACAAAATATTCTCCTAGTAAATAGTGCCTTCAATAGTGAAAAAAATGAACAACTGTAGCTAACTCAAGGTCATGTGTCAGGTAATTCCTCTCATGTATCCTCAAATGATAAGACATATACACCAATACTATATCCCCATGCATTATAAATACACCTATTTCGATACCTGATGCATCACAATACATAGTGTATCTTTTTCCTAGATCTAGAATAATCAAGACTGGCATGGAAGTCAGCCTCCCTTTCAACTCTTTAAAGGTTGTCTTACTGGTATCTAATCATTCAAAATTCACACCCTTCTTATTCAAGACCTTAAATGGAACTACTAACCATGATTAGTCTTGAATAAAACACCTATAATATTTATCTATCCATAAGAAACTTCATATATACAATAAGTTCTTGGGATGCTCCTAGGAAACTGTGGCTCTCAATTTTTTGGGTTAACTGATACTCATGTATCTAAGATAACAGGACCCATGATGCGAATATTATCCATCCATAAGTGGAACTTTTTGATTGTATCATATAACTAATTATTTCTTAGTGTATCCAAAATGATCTCATGATATTTGGCATGGCTGTTTAAATTGTGAGAATACACCAAGACATCATCCATAAAAACCACCACAAACAAATCCAGAAAAATATGGAAAACTCAGTTCATTATCGCCATGAAAACTTCTGGTGTGTTCTTTAGATCTAACAACATAACCAGAAACTCATATAGACCATACCTACTATAGAAATCTGTATGATGTATGTATGAAAGTTGAATACACACCTAATGATATCCAAACATCAAATCATTTTTTGAGAAAATGTATGCTCCTAGGAGAAGATTAAAAAATTCATCTATCTATGGCATGGGATATTGATTCTTATCCATCAATTTGTTCAATTTCTGATAATCCACACATATCTTGAGGGTATCATATTCCTTTTTTAAGGACCATAAAACCCCCTAGAGAACTAATGGGTTGTATAAACCCCTTTTCTTTTAAGTCCTCTAAATATCTCATGAACTCCTAAAACTCTATAGTATCCATACTATAAGGAATAATGTATGTAGGTGCAGCTCCCAGTACTAGATCTATGGAGAAATCAACCTCCCCTTTAGGAGATAAACCAACAAATCCATCCGAGAAAATGTTTGTGAAATAATTAACCACTGGATAGAAATCAGCCAGAAGTGATCCCTGATCATCTAGATACAAACTAGAAATATGGGTTGTCATCCTTCCCAATCCATGATTCTCAAGTCTATTTTGACACATCCGAACATCCCATTCACCATTGTAAATAAAAACTCCACCCTCTAGTGATGTGAAAGTCACCCTCCAGCGATATAAATCAATGTATGCTTGATAATAAACTAGCCACTCCATTCTGAGTAAGATTTCAAACCTTGTCATCTCAAGGAAAAAAAGAACCCATATAAAGTAACACCCACCAACCTCAAGGGGTAACTCCCTAACTAGGTGTACATTCTCCATTATGATCTCCAATGGAGTTTCAAGCATCATAACACCATCATAAAACTGAATAACAAGCCCAAGTATTTACACAATAGGTGTATATATGAAACTATATGACACATTGGTATAAAAAAATATAAGATACCAGAGTATAGGATACTAATATCATACCTTTAACCATACACAACATGGTGCTCTTCTCCTTAGGGGTAGGTTGTATAAAATATATCTGGATGGAACCCCGACCTGTGACATAGTCTCACTACTTGGAGTAAGCCCACTCTCATATCTACGTACAAATGGTGCATGGATAATTTATCCATTACCACCATCTCCAACTAAACAACTAGTATTTCTCCATCTCCCACCTACATGGAGCTTTAAAACCCACTCCCAAACCTATTTTCGAAGTTGAACCCCATCCACCTACTGTTTGAGGGAAGGTCCTACAAAAACATTGTATGTGGACCATCCTTCCCCAATCTTGGCACTCGACTGTGATCGATCACACTGATTCCTCATGTGTCCCCATATACCACACTGATGATAGAAAACAGAGCTACCAACACTAACAGCCAAACCGGTACTCCCCTTGTGAGAATCCTCAAAACATCGCTTCCTATTGTTGGAAACTAAACCATTGGGGCGAGAGACTACACGGCTCTACTATTCACCCCCAGATTCCTGATGTTATTCACTTATTTAGAACTTTTTATATACTCCCTTTACTGATTTTATATGAAATTTTCATAATTTTTGTGAAATATTAATGTTTAAATATTCAATATAATTTTTGAGCACTATTTGAATTCATTGAGATTCAAGTCTATTTAATGTTTTAATAATAACTCTCATCGTACTTATCCAAATATAATTATTCTTGTTTTTTAGGGTTCCTTATTCAAATTACAACATTACATTATAAGGTACCTTTGGCCAAATCGTCTATTTGGATAGTCATATGATCCACACAAAAAGGCCTAATGAATCTATGAAGAAACTAGACGAGCCATGATGATTGAGTTTCAGGGCTAAATCCCTGACCTAAAATTTTATGAAACTTCACTATATGTTCTTTATTATCCAAAGTAATCATGGATAAAAATAATAATTTCCAAATACAACAACAAGGGGCCCAAATGATGCTTTTAAGTCCAACCCACCATTCTATAAGGGAATTAAAATTTGGACACTTTTCATGACATTGATCATGATATAGTGATAAAATAAATCTGATATTTTTAATTGTGAAAGAGAGGATACAGAAGGATGAATTTTTGAAGAAAACATTCAGATTTTAAGGCATCTACCAATTCAAAAATCCATTCACATTTCAGCCATCGAAAAAGTCTGGATTGAAATGAACAGATTAAAATTGTTTACACAAACTGCCATAACTTTGGATCCATAGGTCAAAATTCCTCAAAAATTTTATATTATTCTTCCAACATTATTATATATAACTTTTAAAAAGATGATATATTTATATTCGGATGTCTGGATCACCAAATTGGCAATGCAAGTGGAGGGGAATATTTGGAATGAAAACAGTCCACCTCCTTGGGATATAAATACAACCCCTCTTCTCCTTGTATGTGGTTGGAATTTCAAAGAAAAAAAGGATAGGTTTTCATGAAAAAGGCTCTTCCAAATTCATGGGAGGATCTTCCATACTCATGTTTTAACTTGAGAAGCCATTCCTCCTTTCTTCCTTTCATTTACTTTTTTGTTGTTCTTCGTTTATAATCGTGTAAGTGTTTGTTTTTGTAATTCTATTTTAATGTAAGTTTCTTCTTCATGTTATATTTGAATCATCAAAAATATGTTATTAAATAGTAATTGTCTTAAAATAGTTTAAATCCCGTAAAAATACATTTTATATTTTTCTTTCTCATTCAATCGAAAGTCCGTGTTTATTTATCTTCATCGCTCGTGTGTGTGTTCGGTGCACCACTCTTTTTGTATCCCTTTCTTTTTATTCTATTATTAATTCATCATCACAAACATAATAAACCATATTACTAATAATTTCAATGTATTGGTAAATCTATCATTGGTGTGATTTATAATTTAGGTATGTTAAGTTATTGAGATCTTTTTCTCGATGAATATTCTTTGAATTAACATTGTGTATGTTGGAATTAACATGACATGGATTAATGACTTGTTTTGTTTAACATGTGGTTTCCATGGATTATTGGAACCATAAATACACTACTATAAACATGTACTGATTGATATTATAACCCTATGTTAATTTAAGGTTTGGATTAAAACCTTAACACTTAGGAATTCCAATCAATGTCAACTTGTGTCATGGGTGTTAATTTAATGCAATATAAATCAAGGCTCAATGATATCACAAGATTAACTACCTAATGATGAACTCACCCCAATATTTATAAAATTGTTAAATCAATCTTAATCAATCAATCATTTCAATTAATCTCTGCAAACAAACCCCCCTCAATCAAAAAACAATCAACTAAAAACAATCAACTATTAAAAATTATCATCGCTGAGGATTCGACCCGAGTGCTGCTATACACGTTATCAGAGCATCAAAACCTTGAACAGTTGATAGACAAAAATTGTCCACACTTTCAAATGGCATTGTTTCCGAGGATGGTGCAATTAAATAGTAATTAGTTTCTAGTTATTATGAAAATTAAAAAAAACACAAATAAAAACTCGTCTTCCCATAAAAATCATAAATAGAAAACAAACACAAAGAAAAACCCATCTTCCTATTTCTTCCAAAATCTCTTTGAATGCAACGTAGTCTCCCAAAAAATCCCTTGAATTTGTTTGACCCTAAAATTGAGAGAACTCTTTTCCAAATTAGTAGTAACATTAGGGATAATCAAATCATTCAAGAATCGGTCTGTGTACAACCAATTAAATTAGATTTGGATTATACTAGGGAACAAACACTTAAAGAACTTGTTGACCCTGATATGAATTAACAACACCTTGGTATTCAATATCCAAACATAGAAGCTGAATTCGAACTCAAATTGGGTTTGATTCATCTTTTTCCTCATTTCCATGGGCTAGCTCGTGAGGATCTGCATATGAATCTTAAAGAGTTCGAAGTGGTGTGCTCTACCATGAATCCTCAAGGGGTTTCTGAGGAAAAAATAAAACTTTGATCATTCCATTTATCCCTAGCTGACACTACTAAGTCATGGATTTACTACCTCCCTCCTTCTTCCATAACCACATGGAATGACATGAAGTGACTTTTCTTAGAAAAATTCTTTCATGTTTCCCGTACTGATTCTATCTGAAAGTAAATAAGCGGTATCCATAAATTTCGAAATGAATCACTCCATGATTATTGGGAGAGGTTAAAAATTCTTGTGGAAACCTTCCTACACCACCAAATTGCTGACCAACTATTGATCCAATACTTCTATGAGGGGTTATTGGCTATAGAGAAAACTCTCATTGATGTAGCAAGTGGCGGTTCTCTTGTTGATAAAACTCATGCAGCTGCAAGAGATCTCATAAGAAACATGTCTAAAAACACACAACAATTCCATACTCGAGGATATGCTCAATCCAAACAATCCCAATATATTCAGTCGATAGAGCCAAATAAGGTGACTGAGTGGATGAGTGAACTTACAAGTCTTGTGAGACAACTATTTGTGGCTTCCAAAGCCCAAACCTCGTCTTCTCCATAATAGATATTTCATGGACCTGTAAAAAACTATAGAATATGTAGCTCCCCATATCATCCAACTAACACATGTCCAAAACTTCAAAGGGATCAATCCAATTCATCCGGAACAATGGATCTCAATGCAGCATATGCTCAGAGGAACACCAACCTCAACAATCAGTTCAGTTCATTAGAAACTTCAACCAACCCCACTCTGAGCCCTTATATTCTACCTTAAACCAAGGCTTGAGGTATGGTAATCTCATTTCTCATCCCCCTCAATTCCCTCCTCAAAACCCAAACCAATTCCAATATGGTCAAGGTGTTGGTAACTTCCAACAACCTTACCCTTTTGTTCCTCAACCTCAAAAGATCAATCTTCATCTTCCTCATCCTGTATTCCAATATCCTAATGAGCCTTCCCAATTCCCAAACCAATACAGTTGCTTTCCCAAGAACCAAAATCAAGGAAATCCCAATCTAGGACAAGCCTCTTCTTCTAATCAACCATGGGAAAGTGCAATGGAAGATCTTTCCTTCCTCACCTGTTCCAGCCTCAAAAACATTGAAACCAAAATTAGTCAACTTGAATCCCACCTAAGCGAGTAACAATAATCAAATTCTTTCCAACTCCCAGCTCAACCATTACCCAACCCCAAGGGTAATTTAAGTGAAATTTCACTTAGATTGGGAAATAAAATTTATATACCTCATTATGAGTCCTACAACTACCATTTAAATATTGACCTAGAAAATGAAAAGAAAAAGAAACTTGAAAAGTAATATAAATCCATTCCCTCACCTCCTTCCATTCCACTTAGGAACCCAATTCATTTTCCTCAAGCCATTTCTAAGCCAAAGAAGTCCTTTGATCCTGATCCTAAAATGCTCGACATGTTTAGAAATGTTGAAGTCAACATTCCCATATGAGATTCCATAAAACAAATACCTATATATGCCGAGTTTCTTGAGTAATTGTGCACCCATAAAAGGAAACTTAGGACCTTCAAAAATGTTTCCAACTAGCAGTATATTCCCATAAAATGCAAAGATCCTGGGACCTTTATGGTTTGATGCCAAATTGGAAGTTCAAACTTCGATGATTCACTCATATACCTATGAGCATCAATTAATTTCATGCCAAAATCCATATTCTCCAACCTTGGTCTTGGTCCCTTACATCCAATAGGTGTTGTCATTCAATTGGACAATCAAAGCACTATTATTCCTGAGGTTATAATTGAGGATGTCCTTGTTGGTGTGAATGATATTATCTTCCCTACTGATTTTTATGTCCATGACATGGAAGAGGAGATGAAATCTTATCGATCTCCCTTAATTCTAGGAAGACCATTCCTAATGACAGTGATAACCAAGATTTATGTTCATTCAGGCATCTTATCAATGGAATTTGGTGACCAATTGGTCAAGTTAAAAATTTTCCAAGCCATGCGATACCCATATAAGGATCACTCTACATTCTCAATAAATGCTTTTGAGGACACTTCTAAGAGTCAATTGAACCCCAATCCATCATGATATTCAAGTTCTAATGATAAAGGATCTTGTAAAATATGAACCATGATTAAAAAATTCGTAAATGGTGAAGTTGATGTGGACCTCTCATTCATAGACTCTATCAATATAGATGATCTTGAAAACTATCTTGAATCCCTCATCAACTATTATCTCTACTGCTCCACATTGGAAAGTATTAAATAAAATGAATCTGAAGCAACTGAATTCCCTTCCTCTATTCCTGAGTTGTCTAACCCACAAATGAGAGCTGATACTGATCTAAAACTTCTTCCTTAACACCTGAAATATGTATTCCTTTTCCATGATCACTCTTATACTATCATTATCTCCACTTCACTTACTGAAACCAAGGATTCCAAACTTTTTTAGGTGTTATAGGAAAACAAAAAGGCCTTAGGTTGGACCCTAGATTACATACCAGGAATCAACCCTTCCCTTTTCATACATCACATCCATCTTAAGGAATCATCCAAACCAATTAGAAAACCACAAAGAAGACTCAATGCACTAATCCTTGAGGTAGTTAGGGAAGAGATCACCAAGCTTCGTCATGCTGGTATTATCTACCCAATTTTTGATAGTGAATGGGTTAGTCCAATTTAAGTTGTACCTAAAAAGGGTGGGATAACTTTTGTCACAAATGAACATGGTGAGGTGGTCACAACTCAAGTGAATAACAAATGGCATGTGTGTATCGACTATCAGAAATTGAATGTCAAAACAAGAAGAGATCACTAACCTCTTCTATTCCTTGATAAAATGCTAGAATGATTAGCTAGAAAGTCACATTATTTCTTTCTTGATGAATAAACCAGATACTTCCAAATCCCAATCGCACCTCAAGACCAAGAGAAGACAACATTGACATGCCCATTTTGAACATATGCATATAGTAGAATGAATTTGGGACTCGGAAATGCTCCTGCAACATTCCAAAGGTGTTTGATGAGTATTCATTGAGAATTTCACGGAGATCTTCATGGATGACTTTAACATTTATGGTGAGTCATTTGAATCATGCTTGCATTAACTCTCTCTAGTCCTTAAAAAGTGTTTCAAGTGTAACCTTGTATTAAATTTTGAAAAATGTCACTTCATAGTTGCAAATGGGATTGTTATAGGGCATATAGTTTTATAGGAGGGTATTGAAGTTGATCCTGCCAAAATTGAAGTGATCCAATCACTTCTAGATTCCACATCTGTTCAATTCATCTGTTCCTTCCTAGGTCATGTCGGTTTCTATCGACGATTCATCCATAAATTCAGTAGGATTTCCCTCCCACTCACTCGGTTGCTCCAAAATGATGTCACTTTCTATTTCTATGAGGTTTTTAAGAGAACCTTCATTGAACTCAAAACTGATCTTACATCTTCCCCAATAATCCAACCCCTAGATTGGTCCTTGCCCTTTTAGTTTATGTGTGATTCTTCTGATAGAGTTGTTGGGGATATTCTTTGTCATATAAGAGAAAAAATTCCTCATGTCATCTATTATGCCTCAAAAAATTTGGATAAAACTCAATATTAATACACTTTCACTGAAAAGGAACTTTTATCTATGGTTTTTACCTTAGATAAATTCCTCCCCTATCTCTTAGGTGTCAAAATCATCATCTTCACAGACCATTATGCTATAAAGTTCTTACTCAATAAAAGTGGTTCCAAACCAAGGCTAATAAGATCTATCCTAATGCTACAAGAGTTTGACCTTGAAATAAAAGATAGACTAGGAAAAGAAAACCTTGTGGCTAATCACTTGAGTAGAATTTATAATTATTCTCATTCAGAAATCATTGATCTTAAATTCCCCACTAAGAACTTTTCATCTCTCACTCCAAAAATACAATGGTATGCCCCAATTGTAAATTACTTGGTTTCTGGTGTTTTTCCTAAAATTTTGTCAAAAGAAAAAAAAATGAAGTTGAAAATTGATTCAAAATACTATTTCTGTGAAGAAAATAAAATTTCAAAAACTGGGGATGACATGGTAATTAGGAGATGTGTTGATTAAAATAAATATTCTTCCATCTTAGAATTTTGTCACTCAATGCCTAGTGGTGGCTACTTTGGACCACAAAGGACCTCCCAAAATGTCCTAAACTCTGGATTCTTCTAGCCTTCACTCTTCAAGGACTCGCATGAGTTATTTCATTCATGTCCCACTTGCCAAAATTTTGGCACAATTTCCAAACGAAATGAAATTTCCCAAAATCCTTTCATTTTTTGTGAGATCTTTGATATTTGGGGCATCGATTTCATGGGATCATTCCCCCTTCCAATGGATTCCCATACATTCTTCTTATGGTCGATTATGTTTCTAGGTGGGTAGAGGAAAAATCCACTAGAAATGATGATTCATATACTATTATTGAGTTCCTAAAGACACACATCTTCCACCGATTTGGCACACCACATGCCTTGATAAGTGACCTAGGAACCCATTTTTGTAATATAACAATAGAATATATTTTGAAAAAGAATGGGGTTATACATAAAACTTCAACTGTATATCACCACCAAACAAATGGCATGGCTGAAATTTATAATAGAGAAGTGAAAAGAGTTTTTGAGAGAATTGTAAAACCCACCAGAAAAGACTGGCTTGAAAGACTTGGTGAAGAACTTTGGCCTTATCGAACTGCCTATAAAACACCCATTTGGGTGTATCCTTTTAAGCTAGTTTTTGGTAAATCATGTCATTCGCCAGTTGAAATACAATATAAGTCATTTTGGGATGTGAAAACTTGTAATTTTGATTTTAAAAAATTTGGTGAAGAAAGATTGTTGCAATTGGCTGAACTAGAGGAGCTTCAACTTGATTCTTATGATAATTCTAATCTCTACAAAGAAAATCCAAGGCACTCCATGATAAACACATCCTAATAAAGGTATTTCATGAAGGAGAAAAGGTAATTATCTTCAATTATCAATTTCAACTTCACCCAGGTAAGCTTAATTTTTGATGGGAAGGTCCTTTTGTTATTACTAATGTTTATCCATTTGGTGCAGTGTAAGTCCAAAACCCATCTTCCAAAAGGATATTCACAGTTAACGGACATCAGTTAAAGTATCACCATGAGAGGGCACACATCCCAGGAACCACCTTGACTTCTATCAGATCCACAACTTCCACAGACCCACCACCAGATGGAGATGACGACCCGCCAAATCCAAACTAGGGGCACCTCTTTCCCTTTAACTCCCTCTTTCTCTCTTCTTCCTCCTCTCTCTCCCCCTTTTTCTTCTTCTTCCTCTCTTTTTTATTTTTTTACCACTTTCCTCATCACACTTTTTATTTACTCTTTCTCTTTTGTGTGGGTGTGTTTTTATAAAAAAACTATAAAAAACCTGAAAAATTGAAAAATAATAATAAAAATACCTTTAAAAAATATGGCAAATCCAGAGTCATAATTACTCACCTTCAACTTTTGAAATTTTGTCTAACCATTTTGGGGAGTCAAAATACATGGTCTCATCTAAAAATTTTTGTGTTTTCATCATATATTTGAATAAATAATATTGTATCAAAACCAAAAAAAATTGAAATCTTAGTTTTTTATTTGGAAAATGATTTTCCCCAACTGTGAGTAATAACAATAGATTTCATGCCAAGGTCACCTATGGCCATCTTTTCAAAATGTTTTTTTCACCCCCGATTGTGAGTATTGAGTTTTTAGACCTTTGAGATGAATTTCCTACTTTGGTGTTTATTAATATGATAGAGTCAGTTTATTAACCACATGAGAATCACAATAGCCAAATAGCCTACCATTTCCCTTATATTAATCCTCATTTTGAAAGCCCCTTAGAGCCTATGAAAACATTTTCTTGTTATCCTCATTATATTCCCAATACCTTGTCCCACCCAACATCTATATGGATTTACATTGCATATTTTCTTGAAATTTAAGTGTGGGGGGAATGGATTTTATTTTGGGTATCCTTTTCTTAATATTTCAGCATGTTATAATATACTTGAGGGAAATCATCCATTTTATTGTGGGGGAGAGGTTTTCATTCAGATAGTGTTGGGGAATGTACTTTCCTTTATGTAATTTTGTAAATGTTTTTGACAAGTGTTTAAAAAAATCAAATCAAAAAAAAAAGAAATAAAAAAGAAAAATAGAAAAAAATGGGTTGTGTCTTGGGAAGGTTAGAAATCACTCTTCCTAAACCTTTGATCTTGGTATAACTATTATAATTAGTGTCATGAGGAGATCAATTGTGGGTTTGGATATGATTTTGAGATCTTTTTCAAGTTCAACTTTTAAAAAAAAGAAAAAAAAAGGAACACTTACATTATATATTCTTATGTCATTGGGATAAGTTTTGTGTTCTATAAATATTTCACCTTCTAATACCCTTAAATTTTCTTCCCCATTTTTGAATTTCTTTACACAATCATGCCCTTTTAAATATGTGTTTTTATTTCCTTCCAAATTTCATTTCAAAAAAAATTATGAATTGTTTTACCCATGCTGATGTTTTACCCCTCTTCTCTTCTCTCTTGGACATTATATTCCTACCGTCCCGTAGCCGCATAAACCCCCCTTAAAAATACCTCTTGATTCTTATGAAATTTAGGATAGGGAATGTAATCTGAGAGCTCTTTCAAACTCTAATATTCTCACTTTTGGTTGGTGAAAGAATGAACCTCCATAAATGAATTTTATCATCTTAAGAGGTGTAAGTTTTGAGTGTCCACATTTTCCATTTCTAAATTTGAGTATGAAAAAGAGTTGTTTTGGAACATTTTTTCTATAAAAATTTGAGGAAAATTAAATATGTATGAGTGAAATAGTCTAAACCTCCCCTGATTGGTGAAAACAACATTTTAATATTTGTGGGCGAGTGAGAATGATTTTGTAATTTTTTTATATTTGTTGCACATGAGGATATGAGAAAGCCTAATTTTGGGGGATTTAATGTTATTAACTTATTAATAACTTTTTATATCCATTTACTGATTTTATATGAAATTTTTATAATTTTTGTGAAATATTAATGTTTAAATATTCGATATAATTTTTGACCACTATTTGAATTCATCTAGATTCAATTATGTTTAATTTTTTAATAATAAATCTCATCCTACTTATCCAAATTTCTTTATTATTGTTTTTTAGTGTTCCTTGTTCAAATTAAAACATTCCATTATAAGGGACCTTTGGTCAAATTGTCCATTTGGAGGGTCATATGATCCACACAAGAAGACCCAAAGAATCTGTGAAGAAATTGGACCAGCCATGATGATTGAGTTACTGGGATAAATCCCGAATCCCAAATTTTATGAAACTTCACAATGTGTTCTTTATTATCAAAAGGAATCAAGGATAAAAATTTTAAGGTCCAACTACAAAAAAAGGGGCCCAACTAATTCTTTTAAGTCTATCCCACCATTCTGGATGGAAATTAAAATCTGGAAAATATTCAAGACATTTCTCAGGATATAGTCATAAAATAAACCTGATATTTTGCAGTGTGAAATAGGATATATATTTGGCCAACTTTTTTGAATAAATAATTCATATTTTAAGGTATATATCTATTAAAAAATTCATTTACATTTCGACCCTCGAAAAAGTATGGATTGAAATGGACAAATTAAAATTGTTTACAAAAACTACCATAACTTTGGCTCCATAAGTCCAAATTATTCCAAATGTTTATATTAGTTGTAAAACATTATTATCTATAACTTTTAAGAAGATGGTATGTCTATATTCAGATGTCTGGATGGCCACATTGGCGATGCAAGTGGAGGGGAATATTTGGAATGAAAACAGTCCACCTCCTTGGGCTATAAATATAACACCCTCTTATCCTTGCATGTGGTTGGAATTTCAGAACAAAGGAGGATAATTTGGAATGACAAAGGCTCTTCCAAAGGCTTGGTAGGATCTTAAATACTCATGTTTTAACTTGAGAAACCATTCCTCCTTGCTTCCTTCCATTTACTTTTGTGGTGTTCTTCATTTATAATCGTGTAAGTGTTTGTTTTTGTGATTCTATTTTAATGAAAGTTTCTTATTCATATTCTATTTGAATCATCCAAACTCTGTTATTATATATTAATGGTCTTAAAATAGTTTAAATCTAATAAAAATCCATTTTCTATTTTTCTTTCTCATTCAATATAAAGTCTGTGTTTATTTCTCTTTGTCGCCCGTGTGTGTGTTTGGTGCACCAATCTTTTCTTATCCCTTTATTTTTCCTCTCTTAATAATTCATCATCATAAAAATAATAAACCAAATTACTAATCATTTCAATGTATGAGTAAATATTTCATTGGGGTGATTTATAATTTAGGTATGTTAAGTGATTGAGAGATTTTGCTCGATGAATATTCTTTGAATTAACATTGTGTATGTTGGACTTAACATGTCATGGATTAATGAATTTTTTTGTTTAAAATGTGGTTTCCATGGATTATTGAAACCATAAATACACTACAATAAATATTTACTAATTTATATTAGAACCCTAAGTTAATTTAAGGTTTGGATTAAATCCTTAACACTTAGTAATTCCAATCAACGTCAACTTGTGACATGGGTGTTCATTTAATGCAATATAAATAAAGGCTCAAGGATGTCACAAGATTAACTACTTAATGATGAAATCACCCCAATATTTATCAAATTTGAAATCAATATTAATCAATAAATCATTTAAATTAAGCTCTGCAAACAAACCCCCTCAATTAAAAAACAATCAACTAAAAACAATCGACTATTAAAAAGTATCATCACTAAGGATTTGACCCGAGTGCTGCTATATACATTAGTAGAGAATCAGAACCTTGAATGGTCGATTGGAGACAATTGGTCGTGCTTTCACTTCCTTCTGGTTCTTCTTTGAAATTAACACATGATTCACGATCTCTGTAATATAGTTCAATCTAAAAACATTGACCTAAGATCAAACGACGTGTCTGTAACCTTCCTTGAAGCATATCACCCTCGATTCGTCATCAGAAAGATATATTAGTGAAAAACATTACAACTCTATAAAGAGCATTTAATACTCCATAACTGTCATCGCACCCTACTCTAGACACATGAACTCACTGGCTCTCTATGCTCTCAGATTTTGGGGGAAAATTAATCATAGAATCTGGTTTGAAAATCACCCCAAATTGTTTTGTTTTAGTCTATCATCCTTGTTCAAAACATCCCACCAGTTCTTTACTGCTCTTCAAAACATATATGTCAGGACCTTCACTCTCCTCTCAATTGGTGTCTCTAGATGATCAAATATCGACAGACTAGTATCAAGCCATAGATCAGAAGCCCATGGGATGACATCCTCCAAAAACATGGGCAGATGCTGCTTCTAGAACACACACAAAAGCCTTTCCATGGACAAGGAAAGTTGCGGTGCTCCCTAAAAATTCTACATAAAGTATAAAAAGCCCCCGTGGATCTGTACCTCAAAACCTATGTCCAATACAACTACTAGTGCCTCAACTATCACTAAAGGAGGATCCACCAGTAGCCCATGACCCACCACCTCTGGAGCATTTTTGTCACCACCCTCTTGGTGTATGACTGGAGGTCTTCATGGTGGCATGTCTCTACAATTCCAAACTCATGCATCATAAGACTGATAACAAATTTCATAGCTAAAAGAGTAGGAAAAGTGAGAACTTTCCTATAAATAAGTCATACCACATAGCCTACTCCTGAATTCGGGACTAGTAAAAATAAACAGCCATAAAAGTCACAAGAGATGCTACCTACTACCTACTCAATAGTTGGGTCTAGGTAAATTTCTCTATTTTCACCAAGATCCATTTAATTTAAAATTCACATTCATTTCATAATTCCCTTTAAATGGTTGAACCAAACGGTCCACCACTTCTGATCAATAATATCACATACACTTCATGAACTGAAATATGGCATCCACTTAATCTACACCATAACACATTCTAGTACAAGCGACCAATGGTCCATGACTCAATGTTCCATCATTGAATGCTTAGGGTGTATCATGTTTCCTAATCAGGAAAAAATATTTAGGTTATAGTAGACACTCTAAGTACTAACCATGTTTCTCAATTCCCTTGTACCAATCATCTATCAAAATAGAATATATATAACACAAGGCACATATCACCAAGTCAAGTAGTCAAGCAATTCATCCTATATAGCATGACATATGCATGGCATGTGAATTATAACAGGTTCCTAAAATTATGCATGAGATGCATACCCTCATATAATTGGGTTTCAATGAAATATAACCCTCAATTGTACCAATGTTAACATCATAATTCAAGTGAATCACTTAATGGTGTAATAAAATCAACTATAATATCAAAAAATCTAGAAATAGAAATTTCATCTATGGTAATTTGGCTTTTTCATGTACATGGGTTAGCTACTCCCAGGCACATATCAGTACAAAATTCCAATTCCTTCCTAATCCCTTATCTATATTTGAAAAATAGTAATCCAGAAAAGAGAAACCCCTCTGATACCACTTTATAACATCCCAACCCAGATGCCACTAAATGGTTCCCCAGTCTGGTAGATCACATGGCCTCAAGTGCATCTCCCTAAATTTTAGAGGCTACTGACTAGCAACATGGGAAAACTATTCCCTCTTGTCAGAGTCTAACAAGGCAGAATATCATATCAGTCAAATAGTATAGGCAGCAAAATAATGAATAAGCAGCAAGAATAGACACTATATAATGGACCAGTAACCCACCATAGCATAAGTAATGTATTAATCGAACAGGATGCAATCATCCCAAAGACAGATATATATAACAATTCTATAAGTAAACTCATTTGCATAATTATATTTCATGTCATGTGTCTACAAAATAGGTATACATGCATCTGTATAATCCATGTATCAAAGTACTAAAAGACCAAAAATAACTAACCCAGCTAGAATCATGAGCCTCAACTCAGTCCTATACTCATATACTCCAAATAATGGAACAAATAAATCATCGTACTGAGGGTTCTTTCCTCGATCCCTACCTGAATCCATATAATTTTTCTAGGTACCCAACGGTGTCTCGAGAAAGGGTGTGAGATAAGATTCTTGTAGGTCACCACCAATAGTGTCTATAACCTATCCAATCTATGTAATAACTAGCTAAACAATGCAATATATATTACAAGTGTATCATCAATGAATGTAAAGTTCCCATGGTATATGTTATACAAGTAAAGTTAAAATTTCAATCTAAATAAGGCTCCCTATAAAACAAGGGGTCAAGATCCTATGATAAGGAAACTATAAGAATAGCATAAATAACTACCATGTCTATGTCATATACACAATATCTCATATCATCCATAACCATGTCATAAAACCTGTATATTATATTAACCACGGACATTTCATATAACCAGAAGTGTCATATCAACCACAACCAACTCGTTTAATTAGAACTGTCAGATCAACCATGTACAATTCATATAATCAAAAGTTTCAAACCCCATGGGGGTAGATCCAAGGTATAGTGTACCAAGTAATCCTCATTGAGTCTCAGGATCTTCTTTATGGAAACTCGGTTAGGCTTGAATTGGGTTCCAAGGAGCATAACAATAGAACATGTCAACTATAATCCCAAACAAACTGGAATTTATGATGTGCGTCACAATAGAAAATAGATCTATAAAACACCAAACCATGAGGTAAAATTATATACCACCTACCATATCTTCTTATTATAGTGGTTTTCCATTATCCTCTACTAATTCAATTCAGATCAGAAGAAAATTGAAGAACAGAAAAAACAACCTGAAAATAAGGCATATCAGCTTGCAACTAAATAACTCTGTTGATACATAGTCAAATGAATAATGACACAAGATAATTGAAGAAATTACTGTTATGAATCAAATGAGGCAGGCAGCTTTGAATTCTAATTTTGGATGGAGAAATAGGATCAAAAACTAAGGATTGAGATTCTAAGGGGCTCCCATGTGTGTATTGTTATCAAATGGAGGAGAATGAAATTAGGTTTTAGGTTATAAATTTTTTTAAGGTAAAATGGTAATTTTTCCTGAAAATAATGGGTTTCAGAGTTTGACTGCATGGTTGTCCAAACTATGTGCCAACCATGCACCCTTCACTACTTCAAGGGGCACCCCACATGGTTAGTGCATATGGATTACCTAACCGTGTGCAAACCATGTGATTTGGATTTTCTAAAAAATTCAGGTGCCTCGCGTATACAGCTCCTAGGAGATCTCTGTCATTCCCTATATATTTTGGGGTAACTATGTGTCATGTCTCACATGGTTTCTCCTAACCATGCAGCATGTCTATTTTTTCCTAAAAGTTGGGTTTCAGACTCTAAAAAAGCCCTAGAAACCCCCAATACACCCATGATCACATTGGGTACTCCCATTAGACCATAAAAACCCATTTAAATAAAAATAATAATTATTTTTACCACATAGGAAAACTCAAGATCTTACAAGTTTAGAGATACATGTATTAGACAGAGATCACTTTAGATCCCTTAGTAGCTTAAGTAGCACTAATACTTTTCTAAAGGCCTTTTTTTGGTTACATTTATTGATATGGTGATTCATATTTCATATAAATTCTAAAAAGTCCCATGGTTTCACACTTTTTGGTTTACTAAATGGGGATTTAGTTTGAATTAAAGAGCTACTCTAAAAGTATTTTAAATTTTATCCAAAAGGATTTTTGGATGGTTATTCCAAGGTATTGCATATGATGTAATACAAGGTAAAGTTAATGATATATTTCCAAGTATTTTGGAAAATATCCAAAAGGAATTTTGGACATGGTTTCACGAGTTATTTTAAATGATATAATATAAGGTGAAATGGCACAAAGTCTATATGGATTTAGTGAAAGTGAGAGATTTAATTAGACATACCATAATTCCTATGAATATTTGATATGAATGGACTATATCATATTGTATTGTATTTTAAAGTTATAGAGTATGACATTCATGAAGAACTAAATATATCATTTACCTTATTTTAGGGATATCTTAATGTCTGTCATTTCTTTTGAATGAAAGTATAATGTTAAAAGTTAATGTTTAGATTATCTACCACTTTGGATATCATTTTATAATGTATGGGGTATTTTGAGTAGAATTTATAAGATGAATTCATGTGGTCAAATATTTACTCATGTGTTTTTTAATGCATTAGTAAATGCTTAGTTAGCTTGAAAGTGTCCCATGGATTATATATAAAGAGTTTATACTTATATGATGGGTGTTTAATGACATGAACTTCCCCATTGAGACCCCTCTTGGGAAATGATGACTTGATTTTTCTATTACAATCCCACCTTAACTAGGACAAGGAATGGTGACTAGCACTGAGTAGGCATATCACACATGATGGGAGGCCTTAGCCTAATGCACATGTATATAATGTACACCTCCACATAGGACATTATTTTGAAAAAAGGATAAATAAAACAAACTGAAATATATATAATTCATGTGATAAGTGCTATGATCCACAAAGATAATCCAATACATAAATCATAATGAAAATGGAAAATATACACACCCAACAGTCAAAAGAGAAAGACTAAAATAACAATTAAAATGATGAGACCCACACCACAAGCTAGATCCAAGCATGAATGTTTCCTTGAATCGTCAATCCTAGAAACACTATTCTCCACTAACACTCATCCACCCAATTCACCACTAGGGATAGGGGTTTCCAAACCCGACCAAACCCAATGGGTTCGACCTGACCCCACCCGATCGGGTCAGGTTACGGGAAAAAAATACTCGGGTTTGGTTTATCTCGGGTTGACCCATGCAAGGGTTGGATAAAATATTGGGTTAGAAACATATAGACCCAACCTGAACTGATTCCCAATAGTTGTATGAAAATAAAATCCCTCACAGCCCAGTTTATGCCACATTCATTTCCTCCCTCCCTCCCTCATGCTTGCATCCTCCTCCTCCCCCCTAACCACGATCTTCCTTCACATGGAAAAACCCTACTCCCCCATTCCCTCATGAGCGACTGGAAAAATGAAACCCTCCATATTATTCTCCTCCTTCCTCCTCCTTCCTCGTCCTCCTTCCTCGTCCTCCTTCCCTAAGATTCCTAACCCCTCGCCTTCTCTTCTCTCTTCTCCTACTCTCATTCCATATTCCTCTCCTAAGGACTCCTTCCAAGCCTCCTATAAATCACTCACCCACACATAAAATAACTCCTCTCACTCATATCCACCCTTAACACCTTCCCTCATGAGCAATAATGATTCGGAAGAAATCCCTCCTCTCTCGCCTCCTCCTCCTGTTGTCATATGTGAGGTCTGGTGGTAAGTAGTTATTTTTTATCATGTTTTTTTATTATATTCACCATTATTATATGTTTATGATGATAACACCACCATAAATAAAACTCATTTATTATTTTTCTTCCTTAGGTGTGTCGTAGTAGACAGAGTCTTTCCATTGGGTTATGGGCGGGAGAATTTTGCAAACAGCAGATATCCATTCATGGAAGGTGATACAATAAGTGGTTACAATCCTCCAGTTTTTTCTAGAACCTAAATTCATATGGGTTATACTCTAAATACACATTTAATTATAGAAATAGGATGGGGGTAGTATCATACCAATTGAAGAAACTGAGGGTAAGAGGTCTCATAAAAAGGTAACAATTCCTAAATATCCTACTGGTTCTAGAGTTTCTCAAGCTTAAGATCATTTTCATAAGAAAAATGGAAGGTATTTTTATATTTTACTGAGAAAGAAAAATTGAATTTTATGTTTGGTATGTTATCTCATATGGTATGTCTTACCACTGACACATAGACTTAAATTTAGAATATAAATTATATGTGTGTAACTGCACATTTTATTAATGATAAATGGATCTTAAATAAAAAAATATTCTAGTTGTTTCTTATTGAAGATCATAAAGGGGAAATAATTGGTGGAGTGTTAGAACAAACATTGAAACAATGGTGGATTGAAAGGATTAATATTGTTACCATGGAAAATTCTAGATCTAATAATACATCGATTAGTTATTTGGTGAGGAGGGTTAATGATTGGAATGGGTCTATTATTAAAGGAGAGTATATGCATATGAGATGTTGTGAAAATATTTTAAACCTTACTATTAGTGATGTTTTAAAGGTGCAGTCATGGCTGATCTCAAACTATATTCATTTTGGGGATATTTAGGTGCAGTAGGGTGGCTGGCCTAGGTCATCTCTCAAAGAGGCAGTAATTAAAACAACTTTACAAAGATATATAGAAAATTAAATTAAATAAATAAAACACACTAATTGAAAGTATTGGGGTTTTTTTATCATATGTAAAACTATAAGAAGTTTTCTATAATAAGAGTTCATTTTTTTGTTTTTTTTTAAATGAAGTTCGATTAGAAAGACACAACAAGAAGATGCTTTTTTAGAAAATATTTTAAAAGGCGTAATCAATATAACTATACCTATTCACTTACTTATTAATAATTACATTTAAATTAATGTCCAATTAATTATAATCCCTTAATTTTCTAACTCTTGAACCCTACAGGAGTTAATTTAACCACAACGGTGAAAAGAGTTAAACCCTATGCTAGCTTTGGAACATGCAATCGTAACACCCTACTTTGATTGTCGTTCTAAGGATAGCTTATGGTTAGTGGTGAATTAGGGAACATAAACACTCTCTAAATGAGGATTAATTGAGCTTAGGTATTTTATTTTAACTCTTCAAATTTATCTTATTTAGCCTTGCTTTACCTATTAAGTTTGCGCTCTCACAATTTACACAAATTCTTGACCTCGCTTGTTTTTGTGTTAATTGTTCAAATTCTTACTTAGTTTCTTCTAATTTAAAAAATAAATTCATGGATCATATTAATTGAATTACAGTATCTAATTTATTCAAAATAAATTAATGAATAAAGTAAGAGATATATCAATTACTAAGAAAACTACTCTTCCATGGGCGGTGTAGTCATCGTAGAAGCAAATTGCATGTGCAAAGTTTTAGAATGGGTATAAACTAATAACACTTCTAATATAGAGTTCCAGACTAAATAGGAAGATAAAATAAGAATAAAAACAAATTAAAAAATAAGAAAATATAATAAATATTAGAGGAACTAAGAATTTTATTACGCAAACATAAATATTACAACATGAAGAAGAAGAAGAATAAGGCTTTGATGAGGGGATTCTTGCTTCAAGAGATACCCCTATTATAATGGTTGTATAATTTGATAGAAACCCATTATCCTCTGCCTTAAAGATCCTAATGCACGTTACAACTCCTTAAAATGATAAAAACACCAATTTATAGAGTATAGGGGATGCTAGGTTTAAAGAGGTTTCAAGTGTGAATGGGGAAATTCAGTCAAATAAATTAATCCAACTTGCACTGCCTGTTTGACCACCAAAACGTGTGAACCAGTTGTCCTTAAAAAAGGATTATTTTTTGTGAAAATTATTTATAGAGATCCTCTCAAAATTTGGGCCTAATCCAAGCACTGATGAAGAAGGTATGACCCAAATACAGAACTGATGTCCAATCTGGAGAGTCCAACCAGCTTTGACTTCATGGCCCATTAAGTCTAATCAAATGAACAATCTAGATCATATGTACTGAATGAAATTTGTATCCCATAAAATCAGGAACACAATTTCAAAATATTATTTTAAAATAAATCAAATAAAATTATTTATGTTCAAAGTACTATAGTGAATTTTTTAAGGGAAAACTGGAATTTTCATTAAATTTTAAAATGAATGATCTAATCCCAAATATTCCATAAATTAACATATTTAACATAATGTGAGGAAATTATATCATTTATTATTAATAAAATATTCAATAAAATTATGTTTCATCAACTCCTCAACACTTACCCTTTTGCACTCCTAGAAAAAACCTCATATCATGTATTCCAAAAAATTGTGACAAGTAAACATCAATATCAAATCAAAACAAATTTTGAAACACATATCCTTGAGATCCAACAATTCCACGCCAAGAAAAAAAAGATATCATGCCTCATAAAAAACCATTATTTCAAGTTATCCATTTATATCATTCAATATATGTCCACTTAATTCATCCTCCCATGCACACAAAACACGTACCTTACTTGAATTTTCTCTAATCACACAAATGTAAATTTTTCAGCAATGTCTTTCTCATACAAACTCATACAAAGGTCGCCATAGGCTTGATAAATTCCTATATCTATACCCGATGTGAGTAAAGGAAATATTTTATCATGAGGGGTTTTTATGGTTATTTTGTGGCTTTCGGTTGGTAGGATTTAGATGTGAAAAAGTTATGAGGCTAAATGAGGAGGGATTGACTCTTTTTGAAGCAAAATTGCATTATTATAATTTTAAGTCAAGTATGGTCTCCTCCTCACTCCCCTTAGTATCAATTCATCCCAATCATCATGAAAAATCATATAAATTATATACCATTCATAATTTCAGCAAAAAAATATCAATCTTCTCAAAAATTCTTTTTTTCTGTAAAAGCTCCAGATAGGCACAACTTTCTTTCTTCATTGGAAGCTTCAAAAAGGAAAAACTTCTTTTATCATGAAAGCTCTAGAAAGGCACAAATTTCAAAAGAATGGTTTTTTTTAGAAATAAATATATCTTTTCAGAATTTAATTTTCCACCCAAAATATCACAAAATGTGGTATCACAACACAAGGCAACTTCCCCCACACTTAAGTTTAACTAGATTATGCAATTTCACTTCAAGAGTTGGTTGGATAGGGAAAATTGGCTTGTAATGTGGATAATATAATAGTCTGATCATGGATTATAAGGGCTATGATGATTAAATGTTCAAGGTATGCCATTATAACAAGGATTCTTTAAAATAGGGGTTTTAAAACCAAACAAATTCCTTAATCATTTAAAACACAAGTGCCTCAAACACTTAAGTTGTGACATGAATAAATAAAATTATAGTTAAATAAATCATGGTTTGGTTCTCTCAATAAGTGAGGTAAATGTAAAAAATATGAAAATAATGGTTCATAATACTCACAGGAAAGTGATTTCAAATATAAAGATAGTGATATGTGGCATGGGATTCAAAATTCGGAGTACTTTTCATGAAATTACTACAGATTTAAACTTGAAACAATGACATTTTAAACATTTATTTAAGATCAGTTTAATGGGATAAATTATTTAACTTATTGATATGGATTTAAAAATGGTGATGAGAATCATTTAAGTTCAAAAATTTCAAAAACACACAAAAATTAAAAAAAACATAATTTTTTTTTGACAAACAAAAAAACAATTGAAATTACTATACTAAAAGATTCCCTCCCCCACACTTAAAATATTGAATTGTCCAAAATTTGAACCCATGAGATGATATGTGAACATGAAATACATAATTTTAAATAAGGAAAATATTATAAAAGTGAAAGGGTTAGGAACAGCCTGATATTCTCAAGCGATGATGGGGTCATGTGTTGTGATGACATCCACTGCATCATTAGAAATTACCTCAATGTATTACTTCAAATGTTGCCTATTGATTGTAAAGATTCATCTAGTGTCCTCTCGTGTGGTCTCCATTTAGTCATGAACTATAGAGTAGGGCTTTCTATCCAACATGAAACTCCCTTTTTTGGATAATTCTATCATGAGCCGCTTTTGATCTTTCCTTGTAGAGCCTTGAGTTCTCATACGATGACAATAGAATCTCCTCAAGCTCTTGAATTTGTAGCTTTCTTTGAATTCCATATTGGTCCAAATCCATGTTGAATTTCTTTATAGCCCAATAATATTGATTCTAAACTTCCACGGTGAGATGAAATTCTTTCCCAAAAACAATACAAAATAAGGACATACTAATGGGTGTTTTGTATGATCTCCTATAAGCCCATAACGCATCATCCAATAGCTTGCTCCAATCCTTCCTATTCGGCTGCATGGTTTTCTCCAAAAAAAAAATCAACTCCTGATTTGAAACCGTTGCATGGTCATTTGTTTGGGGGTGGTATGGTGTTGAAGTTTTGTGTGTCACCCCATACTTCTGAAGGAGGGAATCCAAATTTTGATTGAAGAAGTGTGTCCCTTGGTCACTGATGATGTCCTTTGGTACTCCAAAACTAAAAAAAATATGTCTTGATAAATTCCACTACAACATGAGAATCATCAGTCCTGGTGGCCTTATCCTCCACCCATTTGCTCACATAATCAACAGTGACCAAAATGTACAAGAAACCAAAAGAACTTGAAAAAGGATCCATAAAATCAATGCCCCACACATAAAAAATCTATCATAATAATATGGGCTATTGAGGCGTCTCACGTCTCCTAGAAATGTTTCCCATGTGTTGGAAATGTGAGCGTGACTTACAAAATAAAATGAGTATCATGGAATAATCTAGTCCAATATAATCTAGAGTCTAAAACTTTACTAGATGTCTATTGGGATCCAAAGTGTCCTCCACATGAAGTGTATGGAAAAAATGAAAAACAGACTCAAACTCATGATTAGAAACATACCTCCTAATAACTTGGTCACTACACATGTTCCAGAGGTATGGATCATCCCAAATATAAAATCTTGAATCACTCTTTAACTTTTGGACTTAATGATTCTTTAAATTTTCAGGGATTTTAGAGGCAAAAATGTAGTTAACTAAATTAGTATACCAAGGATGTGTACCTGAGATAGAATAAATATTCTCATCGGGGAAAGTATCCTAAAGTGGTATATGTTCCAAGGTGTCATCCTCTAGTGTGTATGTAAGCCTACTCATGTGGTCCACTAATAGGTTTTCTGATCCCTTCTTGTCCTTTATCTCAATATCAAATTTCTTAAGGAGAATCCATTGGATTAGCCTAGGATTTACATCTGACTTCTTCAAGAGGTACCTCAGAGCTGCATGGTCAGAAAAAACAGCTACATTAGAGCCCAATAAATATGAATGGAAATTATCTATAGAAAATATAATGGCAAGAAACTAATTTTCTGTGGTTGTATAGTTTTATTAGGCCAAATATATTGTCCTCAATGAATAAACAATCACATGTGAATTTCCCTCCACCCTCTAAGATAAGACAGCTCCAACCGCAAAGTTGGAGGCATCACACATAATCTCAAAAGGAATCTCTCACTGTGGAGGCTGTATGATAGGTGGAGTGGTCAGATGCTATTTTATCTCATCAAAGGAATTCCTGAAAGAATTATCAAATAGAAAATCAGAATCTTTTTAAAGTAATCAAGACATAGAAAGAGAAATATTACTAAAATCTTTGATGAAGTTCTGATAAAATCCTACATGACCAAGGAAATATCTAACATCACACACACATGAAAGATAGGGTAGGGATGAAATAATATCTACCTTAGATCTATCAACCTCTATACTATGTTTTGACACTACATGCCTTAATACAATGTCATGATCTACCATGAAATGACACTTTTCCAAGTTTAAGACCAGATTCTTCTCAATACAACGATTCAAAACCTTTCCCAAACTAGAGATACAATCATCAAATAAAGAACCATACACTATAAAATCATCCATAAATACCTCCATGAAGGTCTCAATGAAATCTAAAAAAAATACTCACCATGCATCTCTGGAAGTTACCCGGGGCATTGCAAAGTCCAAATGGCATCCTTCAGTAGGAACACATACCAAATATATAGGTTGATTTTTCCTTCTCCTAATCCTATGGAACAATAGAAACCTAAAAATATCCAAAAAATTCATCCAAGAAACAATAGTGTGTTTTCCCAGCTAGTCTCTCAAGCATTTGATCAATAAATGGTAGGGGAAATGGTCCTTGCGAGTGGACTGATTTAGTTTTCTATAATCAATACACACACGCAAAATGTTTTTCACCCTCATTGGAACTAACCCCTATTTATCATTTTTTAACAACAGTAACACCACTTTTCTTAGGCATAGCCTAAATAGGACTCACCCACTGGAAATCTGAAATGGGATAAATTATACCTGCCTTGAGAAATTTTTCAACTTTTTTTAACAACTTCCAGAAGGGTTGGATTGAGTCTCCTTTAGGGCTGCCAAACCGGTTTATACCCATCCTACAAAAGAATCCTATGCATGAAAATGGAGGTGATAATACCTAATATGTCATCCAAGGTTCACCCAATTTCCCTAATGTTCTCCCTCAAAATATTCAAAAAAAATTCTTCATGTTCAAAAGGAAGATTATTAGAAATTATAACAGGTAATATCTCACCACTTAATAAGTATGAGTATTTGAGTTAGGTGGAAATGGATTGAGTTCCGGTGTAGGGGGGTGATATATGAAGGTTCCAGGTATAGTGGAACCATGGTTGGGATGGAACCCAACTTTGATTTTTACCACGATCAATTATTATTCAGAGATAAATATGATGATGAACACCAGTCTCCACAGAATATAATCAAATATTTAGATAAAGAAGAAAGAGGCCCAAAACCTTATAGAGGATCTTTCACATCATGCTTATAGTTAATTTAATTAATTTCGTAGAGAAAATAATTCTTGGATCTTCATTATTTTCTTCATTGATGATGTTGATCTTCTGGAATGACCCTTCTGGATTATCTCATTACACTTGTAAGGATACAAACTAGAATCCCTCTAGCGGTGATCCACATGTGCTCCGATGGCCTCCGATCAACACTACTCATTCTCCAGGTGCTAGCGTGGAGAAGTGAGTGTTTTGTGTCATTTGTTCTTGATCTCTTGTTCTTTGATCTTGAAGAACGTCTCTCATTCTTGAGAGGGGAGAGAAGAGGATATGAGAGAGAAATTTTTTTGGGTCAACAATTCTCAATTCACCAGGCATGTGGTGTGGTATATAGCACAATAGGCATACTTGTCTATTTATATACATGGAATTTTAGTTACCATATTTAATTTCATAGAAATAATTAAATACATTCATGAACTTAGAGAAAACTTGTGAATTTAATAATAATACCATGTCATTATTTATGGTGCTCCAACTTGTGCAAAATGGAATTATAAATAAAATTTTGCACCACAAAATAATAGCAGTGTCATTTTAATTTGTGCCAACTAGTAAAATAATTATATACCATCTTGAAAATAATTATTTTACCACCAGACTGACCTTGGTCTGCTCAAACTCCACTTCTATTTATTGAACACACAAATAAATAAATAAATAAATTATTATATTAAATAAATATTTTATTTACAAACTAGTAAATAAATATTTATTAAATGTTCAATAAATATATATTTTATTTAATTTATGTGATCATTTTAACTTGAATAAAATTATTCCACGGTCTTCAGAATAATATTTATCTCATTAATTAAATTCAAATAGAATTTAACTAAGACCACCAAAAACACTTATTGTGTGACCCTCTAGGATTATTTCTCATTGGCATTAGGCAAACTTTCCTAAAGTCCAAGATTATTGTCTAGAAACGGGTCATGGAACCCAAGAGAAAGAATGTAAAGTCACCACAAAGACATCCCAATACATACGCTCACTGTGTAATATAATCCCTTTGTTGAAATATCTCATCAAGCAGGTTTCATGATTGTTTCATCAACTTTTATGCTTGATATGTCATTCTTTGACTACCTAAAATAAACTCGTTGTTACACCATGGACATGGAATTTATCACAATGATTCTATTTCAATAAAAGGGTCGAGATATCAACTTCTATAAATGGAAGAGACAAATCCTTCCTCGACTCAACGTACCCTACTTCCTGCTAACTGTCTGTGTGATGTTTTTTGTCAGTAAATCAAAGTGTGTAAGTTGTGACATGTATTAATGATAATCTTAAATTATAAGGATCATTACACATGATCGCAGATGGAAATACCCGATGACACCAAAACATGTGAAATTCCTACTAGCGGGTCTATTCTCATAATCTCCTATCTTGGAGATTACCAAGTGCGAACTTCATGAGAGGAAGTCTTATCTACTTATAAGTACTCGCACTTGATGGTCTGCATGCTATTTGTCTCATTATAGTATGTCATTCAACTACAAAACTATATTTAAGAATATTGTTATAGCATTTCAAGGTTCTCATCATAGCGGGGGAATACCCTGACATTATCAATGTAACAAATACTCTAGGATATTATTACATCATAATCATGCAGAACAATGAATGATATGTAATAATACATTCAATATCCATGTAATCAAATTAAAACCAGTTGGTTCTATGACACCAACTCTTACAAACTCACACTTGGACTAGAACCAACTAACTAAGACTTTAATTCTACTAGACCTCACATGATGACCATGTTTCTACTGAGTCAAGGATTTAGTCAAGGGGTCCATGACATTGTCTTCTGTGGAAATACTGCTCACTACAACTTCACCTCTCTGAAAAAAATCTATAAAGAGATGATACTTATGAAGTATGTTCTTCGTTCGATGATGTGACCTTGGATATTTTGTGAGAGCCACCACTGTAGTATTATCACAATACAGTGTTATGGGATCTTTACTGCTAGGTATCACATCTAACTCCTGGATGAATATTTGCATCCAAACTGCTTCTTTAGCTGCCTCAAAAGCTGCGATATACTCAGACTCTGTTGTAGAATCTGCGACCAGACTCTTCTTTGATCTCTACCATCTCATTCCACCTCTATTCAAAGTGAATATGTATCTCGTTTGTGACTTTATGTCATCTTGATCAGTCTGGAAACTAGCATCTACACATCCTCTAATGACTAGTTTTTCATCTATTCTATAAACCAGAAACATATCCTTAGTATGCCTCAGATACTTTAGGATGGTCTTGACTGACATCCAATGGTGGTCACCTGGGTCATCTGGATATCTTCCTACCACACTCAATGCGTAGGTGACATCCAGCCTAGTACATATCATGACATACATGACTGGTCAAATCGCTGATGTGTATGGAGTCCTTTCCATTATCTTTCTTTCCTCATGTTTTTGAAGACACATTTTCTTGGAAAGATTAATTCCATGTGACACTGGAAACAATCCCCTCTTGAATTGTTCCATACTAAATCTATTCAGTATATTATCAATGTGTGTACTTTGACTTAGGCCCATCAATATATTGGGTCTATCATGATGGATCTTGATCCAAAGAATACATACTACCTCACCCAAGCCTCTCATAGAAAAGCATTGATTCAACCATTCCTTAATAGACTGTAAGACTAGTATCTCATTTCCAATAAATAATATGTCATCAACATATACAATTAGGAAAACGACTCCACGCCCACTAAACTGTTTGTAGACACAGGGTTCACATTCATTCTTGATCAGACCAAATTCTTTTATGGATTCATCAAAACAAATGTTCCATGACCTGGATGATTTATTTAATCCATAAATAGATTTTTGAAACTTGCATACCTTATTGGCATCCTTTGGAGTCACAAAACCTTCACGTTGTGTCATGTAGACATCTTCCTGAAGGTTCCCATTAAAGAATGCAGTTTTGACATCCATTTTCCAAATCTCATAGTCATGTTAATCCAAATAGAAAGTATAATTTTGATGGATTTCAGCATTGCAACGGGTGAGAAGGTTTCATCGTAGTCAATTCCTTGACAGTGTTTAAACCCTTTTACAACCAGTCGTGCCTTATAGGTACTAACTTGTCCTTCCATGTCCAGTTTCTTCTTGAATACCCATTTGCAACCAATAGGCTTTACATCAACTAGAGGATATACCAAAATCTAGACTTGGTTTTGGTACATGGAATCCATTTCAGAATCCATGGATTATTGCCACTTGGCAACGTCTATGCCACTTACTAATTCCTTGTAGGTTAGAGGATCATTAATATCAAATAATAATGAGTCAACATACTTAGTAACTAGAAACTATACCATTTCAGTTCTATAACCTCACTTGTACTTCTACGCAGTACTTGTGTCTCTAGAACAGATTCTTCTTCCACAAGGCTTTGTGAAACCTGTTCATATATCAACTATTGTGTACCTTGAGCCTCGACTTCATTGAAGTCTATCTTTCTCCCACTATATATTTTGGAGATGTTCTCCCTCTAAAGTAATATGGTATGTCTTTCCACTATAACCTTTTTTCCTGAGGGTTTGTATAAGTAATATCCCCTTGTTTCCTTAGGGTATCCTATAAAGGTACACTTTATGCCTCAGGGTGCGAGTTTTTTACCTGAAGAGGCCTTAACAAATGCTTCGCTACCCCACACATGTAAATTCGATAACATGGATTTTATTCCACTCCATAACTCATATGGAATACCATTTATCGATTTAGTTGGTACTTGGTTTAGTATGTGTGTCGTTGTTTGTAACACATACCATCAAAAGGATAATGGAAGACTTGCATGACTCATCATTGATCACACCACGTCCAACAAGGTGTGGTTCCTCCTTTCGCTTACACCATTATATTGAGGTGTGTAATGAGGAGTGAGTTAGGATAGGATCCCAAACTCTCATAAGTAATCAATAAAGTCCTGATTAAGATATTCCTCACCTCGGTCTGAGCGGAGTTTCTTAATATTCTTACCAAGCTAGTTCTCAACTTCATTATTGTATTCCTTGAACTTATCAAAGGAATCCAACATATACCTCATTAAGTAGATATATCCATATCTACTGAAATCGTCAGTAAAATTTATGAAGTATGAGTACCCACCCCTTGCTTCAATTGAAAATGGTCCACACACATCAGTATGAACTAATTCAAGAATCTATTCAGCACTTTCACCTTTCCCACCAAATGGGGATTTGGTCATTTTTCCTTGTAAACATGCATGACATACGCCAAGTGGTTTTAGTTCAAAAGAATCAAAATATCCATCTTGATGCAACTTTGTCAAGCGTTTCTCATTTACATGACCTAGCCAGTGATGCCAAAGTTGGTTGTGGTATGATTCATGTGAAGTTTCTTTGTCATAGATTGACATTACTTGGTTTGTGTAATCTAATACATAAAGACCGTTGTATAAATGTGCCCTACTAAAACAAATTTTATCTTTATAAAAGAAGCAACATTCATTTCCAAACTTGAAAAAAAAATCCATTTCTATATAGTCTGGATATAGAAATTATTTTTTTGGTTATAGAAGGCACATAAAAACAACCCTTTAACACCAAGATCATCATAGTTGAAAATGTGGGGTGGTAGTCCCCAACAGTTATAGTAGCAAGTATGGCTCCGTTGGCTGCTCATAGATCTACCTCTCCTCGATCAATCTTCTTGAATCTACTTGGTTCATGTATTTGGATACATATGTGAGAACCAAAAGTTGTATCTAATACCCAATTTATAGAAACAGATAGATTAGATTCAATAAAAAAATGTACCTGAAGCTTCCCCTTGCTTCTTAGGCTGGGTTCAGTTCTTATTTCAGTGGCCCTTCTTGCCACATGTGAAACAAACAACCTCATGTTCTCTTTCCTCCCCTTTGATCTTCCTTTTCTTGGAAGACCATGAAGAAGCTTCAGTATTAAAGCTCTTCGCCTTACCTTTCCTCTTATTCACCATAAGGACATAAGGCTTTTCGCGCTTCATATCTTTTTCCACTTGGAGAATTAGGATAAAAAGATCAGATAGAGACTTCTCAATGTTGTTCATATTGAAATTGGCAACAAAGTTAGAGAATCTCTGAGTGAGTGATGCAAGAATGAGATTGGTGCCCAGTTCTTTGGGGATTTTAAACCCTAGAACCTCTAGGTACTCAATGTATCCAATGATCTTGACTATATGAGGCATATCTAGGGAACCTTCTCCAAGATTACTCTGAAAGAGTAACTTAGAGATCTCAAACCTTTCCTGTCTTTCTCTCTCCTGGTAAAGACCATGGAGGTGCTCGAGCATGCTATAAGCATACATGTTTTCATGAGACTTCATGAGATCACTATACATTTATGATAAAATCAAACATTGAACATTGACCATGTCATTCATATGTTTCTCATAGACTAAGAAATCCTCATCACTTGCCTCTTTGGTAGGCAGATCAGGTAATACTGACTCCAGCACGTAAGACTTCCAATCATGGCATAGGATAACCAGAAGGCATCTAAACCATTCCTAGAATTTACTACCAGTGAGGATGTTGTCTTTATCCAAAATTGATCACAGGGATAGTGTGGTTGAATAGATTTTAATTTTTATTCTAAAATTAAAAGAGCAGATCATAAGTACTTTCTTTATTACATTTAATGAGAAAAAATAAATTTTATTAAGTCTCCCACTAATTTATCAAGTCCCAATGGCCCTCACCATTGAACTCGGAATGTCTATTTTCCATGACTTTCTAGTGGCAAGGATTCATATTCCTATTTGCATAACCCCAAAAAGGGTTGGTCAATATATTAGAAGGTATTTAGGTAGGCAGGTCTTTGCCAACTGCGGGCTTGCAGCTCCTTGATCTATTTAGTGGACTCCCCAATCCTAAAATCATAACTTTGGATTTCCTCAACTCTTGCCTCCAATATTGCACAAATTCTATCAAGGGATACTCCTCTTAATGTAATATGGTTAAGTCAACCTGAAACCTTTAATAAGGGATCCCTGTATAAAAGTAAGTGTCCCAACAAGGGTTGGTCAAACACATAGTTTTATTGAGTTTTTTCCTTAATCAAGTAATGGAAGGCTTGTTCTGACTTAATATTTTATTTGATGGATTGTTATCTCTTATGTGTTAATTTCTTATTATCATTATCACACACTTGTTAATATTAAGTGGAAATTATTTAAGTGATTAACCATGTCTTGATAATATTTACGCATAAGTCTGGTTTATTTTAGTTCCATCTTGCATGATTGTTTAATTCATTAATTATGTTATCGTGACAACACATCCATAATGATAAACCATGAAACTGATAGAAATAAAATAAAGTAAGTGGAATGATCATGAGCTTTTTTAATGGTTATTTTATCTAGTGGTTGATAAACTAACCCTGGACTAGGGGAGAAACACCTTGAACCTTTTGGGTTCTTATTTATAGATTCCACATGTCCACCTCTGTATCTCCTTATATTGGTTTCATCTCGGCTCTAGCTTGAACCGCCTCCACTAGCTTGGGAGTTCCATCCATTATATATGTCTTTTTTAACTCACATGTAGGTGAGGGTTAAAAAGGGTTTTTACATAAAATAAACCTTGGGCACACAGGCCCTACATATTAATGAGGAGAAGGCTCGCAGGACAATAAATTTAATTCAAATAAATAAATTAAAAGAAATCATCCACATACAAAGGTCTTGGTCTAGCTCATGATCATCCATACATGCAATGATATTTACACATAAATAAAACTAGAAATCAATTATTTAATCATTACTGTTTAATATAAATCACACTCGAATCAATTAATTATCATATTTAATTAATAAATCCTTTTATCTTAAACCCTTTTCTTAATTTCCTTGAGATTCTCATCCATCATAATTTTAAACAAATAAATTCATTTAAAATTATCTTTGTATGTAAATTGTACCTTGGAGGCAACCCGGTGAATTCCAATTCATAACTACCCAATGAGTAGAAATGAACATTACGTAGATATTAAATTAAACACATATATATATAACACTTATCATGTGTTGTGACTTAGCTTCACGCCCACACGATGGTACACATCTCAAGGGTTTGTATAATATAATAATAAATTTTAATAAATCTGCATAATTTGAATGAGTACATGACATGTAGTTCCAACTACACAGTGTGTACTTATTTTTTACAATATATCCAAAGTACACACCTAGGGAAACAACGTACGAGTGTGCTTTGAAAATATTTAGAGTACAAGGCATTTCCAGTGGGTCACATGTTGTGTAGTTCTTCATTACACGGTCTCTAACTGGGCATGTCATGTACATCATGCACAGTCCAACCCTAACCCGAAGGGACTACACGTCGTGTCCATTGGGCCACATGGCGTGTAATTCAAAAACCGCATGACACCTATTCTTGGTCAACACACGGAGTCATTTAAGAATTAGAAAGACTCCAACACACGGCTTGGTTTGGAAAACCGGTCTAATGCATTGAATCTTGACTATATGGAATGTAATTCCGAATACACGACGTGTGTTCTGGTGTTGTATGGATAGGAAGCTTTGTCACCTCTGGATGACACCCTCTATTTTATTTTAATCAAAATTAAAATAAAATATCATTTCTGTAAGGTGAATGAGAAATGAAAGAGGAGGAACAGATCTCAAGATTTAGATTTATAGAATAATTAACTTGAATTGACACAACTAAATTATTAAATGCATAAGTCATCAACGAAATATTAAAATAACTATAAACTATGATTTAATCACTCTGATACCACTTGAAGGTTCTGGGCACATCGGAAGCGTGGTTGGGAAGACACCCAACTTTGATTTTTACCAGGATAAATGATTATTCCGGGATTAATACGATGATGAACGCCAGTCTCCACAGAATATAATCAAAGATTTAGATAAATAATAAAGAGTCCTAAAACCTTAGAGAGGATCTTGCACATCAGGTTTATAATTAATTTAATTAATTTCATAGAGAAAATAATACCTGGATATTTGGTATTTTCTTCGTTGATGATGTTGATGATTCGGAATGACCATTCTGGATTATCTCGTTGCACTTGTAAAGATCCAAACTAGAATCCCTCTAGTGGTGATCCACACATGCTCTGATGGCCTCTGATCGACATCGCTCATTCTCTGGGTTCTAGCGGGGTGAAGAGAGTGTCTTATGTTGGTCGTTCTTGATCACTTGTTCTTCAGTCTTGAAGAACGTCTCTCATTCTTGAGAGGGGAGAGAAGCGGATTCGAGATAGAAATTGTTTGGCTCAACAATTCTCAATTCACCAGGCATGTGGTGTGGTGTATAGCACAATAGGCGTAATTGTCTATTTATATACATGGAATTTTAGTTACAATATTTAATTTCATAGCAACAATTAAATACATTCATGAACTTAGAGAAAACCCATGTATTTAATAATAATATCGTGTCATTATTTATGCTACACCAAATTGTGAAAAACAGAATTATAAATAAAATTCCACATCACAAAATAATAGGATCGTTATTTTAATTTGTTCCAACTAGTTAAATAATTATTTAACATCTTACAAATAATTATTTTACTACCAGACCAACCTTGGTCCGCTCGAACTCCACTTCCATTTATTGAACACCCGAATAAATAAATAAATGATTTATTCTCTTAAATAAATATTCTATTTACAAACTAGTAGATAAATATTTATTAAATTTTAAATAAATATATATTTTATTTAATTTATGTGATCATTTTAACTTGAATAAAATTATTCCACATTCTTGAGAATAATATTTATTTCATTAATTAAATTCAAATAGAATTTAACCGAGACCACAAAAAACACTTAGTGTGTGACCCTCTAGGATTATTTCTCATTGTCATTAGGAGGTCTTTTCTAATGTCCAATAGTACTATCTAGAAATGGGTTAAGGAACCCCAGAGAAATAATGTAAATTCATAAAAATGACATCCACATACGAATGCTCACTGTGTAATATAATCCATTTTTTGTAATATCTCATCAAGCAGGTTTCATGATTGTGTCATAAACTTTTATGCTTGATATGTCGTTCTTTAACTTCCTAAAATAAACTCATTTTTACACCATGAGCATGGAATTTTATGCGATGGTTCTATTTCAATCAAAGGTCCAAGATATCAACTTCCATAAATGGAAGGGACAATTCCTTCCTCGACTTATCCATTAATAACATGTCACTCATGACGCACCCAACATACCCTACTTCCCGCCAACTATCTACATGACGGTTTTCATCAGTAAATCAAAGTGTGTAAGTCGTGACACGTATTAATGATAATCTTGAAGTCTAAGGATCATTACATACTCTCACAGATAGAAATACCTGATGACACCAAAACATGCGGAATTCTTACTAGTGGGTCTGTTCTCATAATCTCCTATCTTGGAGATTACCAAGTGAAAACTTCATGAGAGGAAGTCCATCTTCTTACAAGTACTCACACCTACCGGTCTGTATTCTATGTGTCCCATCATAGTATGTCATCCAACCACATAACTATATTTAATAATATTGTTATATCATTTCAAGGTTCTCATCATAGCATGGAACTGCCATGACCTTATCAATGTAACAAATACTCTTGGACATTATTACATCATAGTCATGCAGAACAATGAAAAATATGTAATAATACATTAAATATCCATTTAATCAAAGTAAACCCAGTTGGTTCTAGGAAACCAACTCTTACAGTATATGGATGGAGAAATTGAAGGAACTGAAATATGTGCACAATGAGCATCAGTATTATAAAATACATCATCAAAATTAAAGAATAAATTGTCAAAACCATCAGCATACTCAACATCCATGTCATAATCAGAGTTAACATGATCAAAATCAGAATATAAATCCATTTAAAAATCAAATCTAAGATAGGTTTGTGCATTAGAAACTGGTGTGGAAGTGAGCTTAGACATAAAAATAGAACCAATACTCATAATCTCCCTAAGAATAAGACAATAAAATTTCATGGGGTTTTTATTTAGTGGTTAAAAATGGGATATAACAAAAGTATAATGGTACTCAGAGGGGTAATTTATGGATTCCATAACATTAAATATGACAACTTCATCTCCAAACTCAATGGAAAGTGTACCCTCATGAACATTTATGATATTTTTTGCAATTTTTAGAAAGGGCCTACCTAAGATAATGGGAATATGAGAACTTACTTAATCACCCTCCATATTAAGTAGGTAGAAATATGTTGTAAAGATCATTTCTATTACCCAAAAAAGTACATCCTCAAGGACTCCCACTGGATATGTTTTAGCTCTATTCACAAACTCCACCACTACTCTAGTCAGTTTCAACTCACCAACCCTTAAAGAAGAAAATATAGAGTGGGGCACTAAATTTATAAAAGATCATGAATCACAAAGAGCATTAGAAAAGTGAAACTCCCCTATGGTACATGGGATGGTGAATGTCCTTGGATCCTTTCACTTTGTTGGAATTGCTAGAGTTTGTGTAATGAGTGTTAACACATTCCTTCCAAGATTGATCCTCTCATTTCTCTTGAGACCTATTTTATTGGTAGAAAGTTATTTTAAGAATTTAAAATATCTTGGGATTTGATTAATGGATTCAAGTAGAGGGATGTTGATCTCCACATGCTTGAATGTGTCCAAAAACTCTTTTTAGATCACCTTCATAATCATATTCTTTGTTTGTATAATTTTGTTTGGAAATAAAAGGAGTTTAGGAGGATCATCATTAATATTTTTCTTACCTTTGTATTTCCCCTTTGGTTTCTCATCAGCTGGTCTTTAATGGAGCTTCACTAGAGTTGGGGTGAATAACAATGGAATGGTGGGTGCAGACATATCATTCATTTGCTTCCCAATTCTCAATGTGATGGCACTAAAATTCCCCTTGGGATTTGGAGTAGGTTGGTAAGGTAGACTTTCATAATTCTTACTTACAAGTTCATGGAGGGTAGTGGCAATATAGATCATTTGAGTCTTCAACTTCCTCAGCTCTGAACCTTGACTCTTCAGCTCATTCTATTGATTAAGAACACTTTTTTTCAAAATATAATCAGTATTAGAATCTACCTTTAGTTTAGAAGTCCCTTGTTGTTGGTTTTTTTATGCTTAGGCTTAAAATATCCTTTGGGGTTGTTGGAAACCCTTCTAGTAAGATAGAGGCTGGTAGAAGTTTTGTTGAAAAGGGGGATTTTGTTATTGTCTAGAGCCATACCTCGTGTTTGATTGATCCTTCCACCCTTGGTTTTATGGTGGAGAAAAGAAATCATACTTCTTTTATGGATGTGTCTGTTGTTGTTTCTGATATTGTCTCCTAGGGAATATTGTTGCACAATCCTTTGACTCTTGTAATTGAGGGCAACAGTCAGTTGGGTGGTATGTTTCAGTGAAAATACCACATGTCCTAATAGGAGTGTGTTGGGATGTCTTGTTTACCAAAGAAATCTTCCTCATCATAGTTGTCAATTCTTCCAACTTAGTATCAATTAAATTATTTTCAAGATAATAAGGACTTACCTGATGTACTTCTCTAACATGTGGTGTAACTCAATTGCCAAATTGTTGGGAGTTTTGTGTCATATTTTCTATCAACGCACGTGCAGCTGTTGGTGATTTTTCAATCAATTACCCTCTGGCTGCGACATCCACCATGCTTCTCTCATAGGTGTGAGTCCTTCATAGAAGTATTGGAAAAGTAGTTTCTCTCCGATTTAGTGATGTGGTAATATAACACAAAACTTCTTGAATCTCTCCTAGTACTCATACATCGACTACCCTTGGGATTACTGGATCCTAGATATTTCTTTTCGAATGGATTTGGTCCTTTATATTGGAAAAAATCTCTACAAGAAAAGACATTTAAAATCATTACAACAAGTTACATCTTTAGGTTGTAAATAATACATCTAATCTTTTACAGCTACATCAAGTGAGAATGAGAATTCTCTTAGTTTGATTTGATCTTTAGATATATTTCTTGGTTTTAGGGTTGAGAAAACCACATTAAATTCTTGAAGGTTTTTTTTTGGGTCCTCATCAGATAATCCATGAATCTTTGGAAGAAGATGAATTAACCCAGATTTGAGTTCAAAGATTGATTTGAGATTTGTGTATGCAATGCAATTTGGTTGATAATTATTGTTTGGTGCAGCCAATTCTCAAATAGTTCTATTTAATTCATTGTTATTGTTTTCAACCATTGGTTCTTGTTTTAAGATTGATTTAGAAGCATTTCCAATTTCTGTGTTCCCAGAATGGAGAAATTTTTCAAATGGTTGAATTTTGAAACTTCCCATAGACTGAGAATGTCTGATTCGATCCCTAAGGTTGTGTTCAATCTTAGGGTAAAGATATAAGAGATATTCAGGATTACTTCTTGTCATAAATCAAATAAAAATTCAAAAATAAGAAAATTGGACCATAATAAAATAAAAATGAAAAGTTTGAGTTGATGGTCCAAAAATAAGAAGAATAATAAAAAACAAAAAAAGAAAAAAATTCAAATTGGGTAAAGAAGGAAGAAAGAAGAGAATAAGAGAATAAAATAAAAAATAAAATGAATACCTCTAATTGGTTCAAATAATTACTTGACTCCATAGAAATGGTTCCAATTTTAAAGGTTCTGTCATGGGCACTCTCAAATGGTGTTCGTTTTGGGGTTATTTAGGTGTAGTAGGGTGGCTGACCTAGGTTTTCTCTCAAAGAGTCGGTAATTAAAACAACTTTATAAAGATATTTTGAAAATAAAATTAAATAACTCAAGAACACTACTTGAAAGGATGGGGGTTTTTATATTTTATAAAACTAGAATAAGTTTTCTGGAATAATATTGAATTTTTTTGTTTTTATATTTGAAATGATGTTTGATTAGAAAGATACAACAAAAAGATACTTTTTAAGAAAATATTTTAAAAGAAGTAATTGATCTAACTCTACCTCTTCACTTACTTATTAATCATTATCATTTAAATTAATCTCCAATTAATTATAATCTCCCAATTTTCTAACCCTTGAACCCTACAGGAGTTAACCTAAACACAAAGATTAAAAGAGTTAAACCCTAGGCTAGCTTTGGAACAGGCAATAGCAGTACCCTACTTTGATTTTCATTCTAAGGATAGATTATGATCAGTGGTAAATTAGGGAACATACCCACTCTGAAAATGTGGATGAATTTATCTTAGGGATTGTATTTTAACTCTACAAATTTATCTGGTTTGGTATTGTTTTACCGATTAAGTTTGCACTCTCACAATTTACACAAATTCTCGACCTTGCCTATTTTGTGTTAATTATTAAATTGCTTACTTAGTTTCTTCTAATTAAAAAAATAAATTCATGGATCATATTAATTGAATTATATTATATCATTTATTCAAAATAAATTAATGAATAAGGTAAGTGGTAGATTGATTACTAAGAAAACTACTCTTCCATGGGCGGTGTAGTCATCGTAGAATCGAATTGCATGTGCAAAGGTTTAGAATGGGTATAAACCAATAATGCTTCTACCCTTGAGTTCAAGACCAAATAGGAAGATCAAATAAGAATAAAAACATAAGAAAATATAAGAAAACCGAATAAATAGAAGAGTAACTAAGAATTTTATTATGCAAACACACACGAAGAAGAAGAAGAAGGCTTCAAAGAGGGGATCTTTACTTCAAGAGATACCCCTCTTACTATGGTTGGATAATTTGAGTGAAACTAATTCTTCTCTGCCTTCAATATCCTAATACATGTCCCAAACCCTCCAAATGAGAAAAAATCAATTTATAGGGTGGATAGGAGGCTAGGTTTAAAGATGTTTCAAGTGTGAATGGGAAAATTCGTCCAAATAATTTAATATAATTTGAACCGTATGTTTGACCATTAAAACGCATTAACCAGTTGTCCTTCAAGAAGGAGGATTTGTGAAAAAATAATTTATCGAGATCCTATCAAAATTTAGGCCTAATCCAAGCCCTGATGAAGAATTTATGGCCCAAATACAGAACTGGTGTTCAATCTGGTGATTCTAGCCCATCTTTAACTTCATGGAATATTAAGTCCAATAAAATGAACAATTTAGCTCATACATCCTAAATGAAAGTTATAGCCCGTAAATTCAGGAACATATTTATAAAATATTAAGTTTAAATAATTCAAATACAATTATTTATGTTTTAAATACTACACTAAATTTTTAAAGAGAAAACTGAAATTTTCATCAAATTTTCAAATGAATGATCTAATACCAAATATTTTATAAATGAACATATTTACCACAATGTGAGGAAATTATATCATTTATTATCAATAAAATATTCAATAAAATTATGTTTTATCAACTCCTCCACACTTACCCTTTTGCACTCCTGGGAAAAACATCATATCATGTATTCTAAAAAATTGTGACAAGTAAACATCAATATCAAATCAAAATAATTTTTGAAACACATATCCTTGAGATCCAACGATTCCACACCAAGAAAAAAAAGATATCATACCTCATAAAAAAAATTATTTCAAGTTCTCCATTTATATCATTCAATATATTTCCACTTCATTCCTCCTCCCATGCACAGAAAACACTTACCTCACTTGAATTTTTCTCTAATCACACAAATGTTAAATTTTCAGCAATGTCTTTCTCATCCAAACTCATACAAGGGTCACCATAGTATTGATAAATTCCTATATCTCTACCCTATGTGATTTAAGGATAAATGTGTAACTACCCAAAAAAATAAACTTCTTTTATTTATGGATCTTTTTCCTCCTAATAACTTTTTATTATGTTTTACAATAGAAGCACATCGAATTACTTCGGACCCAAATTGTAGTTTTCAAAAAATAATATAATTATTATAAAAAATTATTGTATATGGAATAATTATTATTTTAATTAAATAGTATGATTAAAACACCCTCTTTTAAATTTAAAAGATAAAACAATTTTACTTTTCTTCTGTCAGAAATTTCACTATGCAGTTTCACTATTCATTTTCTATCCGCTATTATTTTTAATAACTAATGATTTTTATTTTTAAAAGTTAAATTTCTCCTACTTAGATAATTATTGTGGTTAGATAATCATTATTTTTTAATTTCAAATGTCAAAATTAATCTAGGCTGAATCTTTAGAAGTTCTCTAAGAAGTATCAGTTTTTTGATAAAGAGTATTTTATTTGATGAACAGTGTTGGACGAATAGTTTTTTCTTGATGAATAGTATTTGATGAATAGTGTTATTTTGATGAATAGTAAAAAAATATTTTATTATTAAATAACTTTTTCTGTGAAATGATTTTTAAAAATATGTCATACAAGGTTGTAATCAGGGTGAAAAATGTGGTCAAATAAGATCAAAATACTTTTTTGGTGAATAGTGAAAAACCCTTATGAATAGTATGAATAGTAAATTGACCAAAAAAATAGAAACTTCACCCATTTATGTATAAATACAATTTAAACGTCTTAAAAGTGAAAAAATGATCATAGTATAAGTTTTGGTATTTTGGTATGTCATAAATATTTTATTTACAATTTTATAATTAATTTAATAATTTAAAATGGAAATTTATTTTCATAAAATGTAATAATAAATTGTTACTTTATTGTCTTATGGTTATACGATAATTTTATGGGACCTTGCTTACGTTTTCAAGGTGTTATAAAACGAGTTATAGTTTAAGAGTTGTTTTTTTGAATAAATAATGATTTTATTTAAAAATTAAATTGAAAATATTTAGAAAATTATTTTCAGAAAATGGATTTAATTTTTTAATTCATATAATTGATATTAGGTTAGGGTGAATTTTTTGGATTTTTCTAAAACAGTTGAATTTTTAGTGAATAGTAAAAATACAGTTTTGAATTTCGGTTGTTTAATGACATCATTGATGATGTAATAAATCTGGTCGACTTGTGAATAGTAAGATATGTTATGATGTGTCCCAATTGGACAATACCATGGGAAAATACCTTGGGAAATCCCATGGTTTTTCAAAAACCACCGATGAGGTGTCCCTTGGAAATTAATTAAATATTCTCTCACTTTTGCTATAAATATCAATCCATTCCCTCATTCCATTCATTAAAAAATCCTTCTCAATGAATCTCTGGTCATTTTACCTCCAAATAAGTCATCCCAAGGTTCCCTCAAGCCCCCAAGGTCCCAACCTTCGAGCTTTCGAAGTCACTCTTCAAGGTAAGGGAACATTTCACCCTCCTCTTTTAAGTCATGACTTCCTTTATGTTATGTCTTATAGTTTCCTCTATATTGTGTGGGGTTATGTTCTTATATATCATTATTTCTGTCCATTTTATTTCCAAATTATTAGATACCCTTCCCGCTCTCATCAACTGATTTTATGGATTTTTAAGTGACAATGTTAGGGTGCCGAATTTTCGTAAAAGAAATCACATCTTCTCTTTTCTTTCAAGTTTCCTTTCCATGTGGTATGTCATTCAAATATCCATACCATGTTCTTATTTCTATTTTATTCTGTCCCTATACTTTATTAAAAGTTATTTATGATTTTTTTTATCCTTTTCCCCTCTCTTTTAATGTTTTCTAAAAAAACATGTCATGTAGTTGTTATGCTGGAGAATTTTCATCTCAAAATCTCTCTCTTTTTCTCAAGAAATTATCTTGTTTTATTTATGTGAATACCCAAATCTATTTTTTTTAGGGGTATTAATCAAGACATAAAATTGATATATTTAATTATGTAATTGACATACATATAACCCCCACTCCCTTTCCATGGGTTATAAATGACATAATGATCTTATTTTTAGGAACTTTTAAAATGTCATGATTTTGAAATGAAACCCATTTCTTTTATTCTCTATGGGTTATTTATGAAATGTTTGATTATGATATATGTGGATCACATGAAAATAAATACATATTAAGGGTGTTCCCTGATAGTGTTTCAATGCATTGGGTAAAGAATTTAATCTCTAGAGATGAAAAGTTTCACGATACCTTAGTGAATAACCTTGGTAATATTTTATGACACCATGGGGATAAACCTTAGTGATATGTTTATGAATGTATAAATGAAATTTAGTAGCCACATATTCATGTTATGGTTCAAGTTATTTTCATTATTTTATTCATCTACTTCCATTTCTCATGTATTTATGTTTTTCATCAAGTTCTTATTGATATCACAAGTAAACTAATTCCCTCGCTTTCCTTACTGGGCCTTCTGATCACCCTTTCCTTTGAAGTATGTATCCAAGTTATGAGATGAAATAATTTTACTTAGGATGAACTTATTATGAATCCATACAAGTGTATTAGAATAATTTTTTATGTTTTCATGTTTTATGTTCTTGACTTCCAAGACACTAGACTTTAAAGATCCTCTGTTTGTAAAATGTAATGAAAATTTATGTAATATAAAGGCAGGATGTTATAGTTTCTATCAAAGTATAGTTTAGTTATTTATGGAAATTAGGCTATGAGAACTTTAGGAAGAAACCTATATAAAAGTTTAAATATAGGAAAACTTCTTGGTATTTTGGTTAAATATTAAGTAAGTGGTTTCTGAACAAATAAATCCATGTCTGGATACGAACAAGTGGATGTGGCTCTGGCACAAATGTACCTAGGAGTGAAAACTCCGAAAAGGAGTTTCGAGCTTGACCCGGGGTATCCTGGTACACGACAATGGGCCTTGCTGCACTCCTAGTTTGACACTCTCGGGGGATAAGTTTGGTTAATCACAAACATTTTATGAATCATTATGAAGGATTTATAGAAAATGTAATTGTTGTTAAAGAATAATATTTTTTAAGACATGAAATCTATATATATACTAATCTTAGGTTATCCCAGTGCCACGTGTCAAACTATCAGGTCTCCACATCATTTTTTCATTAGGTGTCCTCCAACCAGCAGCCCACATCGACCCACCTCGCACTACCTCTTCTTCTACGTGCTACCTATCCCTCTCCCAATTTCTTTCTCTGGGGTCATGACCTAGATTTCACATGACCCCCTGCCTCTGTCATCCTCTCCATCGTGATTCCCCTCTCCTCGTTTCCATTTTCCACTGCTCCAAAATCACAAATCCATCGATCGCATTCCCAGTTCACCCACTGTTTCTCGCCTCTGCCCTCCATGTTATGGTTTCCAGTTCCTCACCTATACCCTGTATCTTAGGGTTTCCCTCCGATCGTCACAACCCATTTCAAAGGTATCGAGATCTATTCATCTACATCTCGTCTCTCCTCCATCTCGCAGCTCCCACACTATCTTGGATCTTCCCTCAATCTTAGGATTTCCTTACAATCCTCTGACTGATCTTCCTCACTTAGGGATACCGCGGTCTACTTCACCTCCAGCAAACGGCAGACCAATCTTCCTCACCTACGCTTCTCGTTGTTTGCTTCTCCTCCCACAATGTGCCACCTGAATTTTCATCACTGTTTCAATCCTCCAGTTCAGCAGGTGTTCTTCCCCATTTGGATGACACCATCGTAAGGTTCTTCCATTACATGGTTTGCGTCGACCTACTAGTGTCTAATCCGAACGGTTCACTGCAACAACTGATGATTTCACACAAAATCAATCCATTCCATGGATACAACTTCGTCTAGCGAATTGGGTCACTTGGATTTGAGGAAACCATACATTTACTCTATAGTAACCTAGACGCACCATGGATCATGATTAATTTCGAGTCTAACTACAAAAAAACTTTATCTTAGGAGATCTATTTCAGGTATAACTTCAACACACCTGCGTACTGGTTGCCCAATTACAGATCTGAGGAGGTCTTCTGCACATGCGATAGATTCAGTTTTCAACTCCATTACATATACATATCCATTCAAAAAAATTGAACATTGATAATCATGTGCTTCTTATGTTTTAAATGACAGCACTTGAATTTGGCTTCAATGGATAGGTATGAGTTGTTTTGGTTGTCTTTTCCAGTACATAAATGCACAATTCCTATTGTTTTTTTTAGCATGGAAGGTTTCATTTTTCAGCTTCAAAATTAAATTCTCGCATTTCCTTTTGTATTTTGTTATTTTTTTCTGGCTTAAATTAAACTAACTGAACATGTTTGATATACCAATATTTTCCAGTTTGTAAGCATTCTAATGAAACTGCACATATTTTTGAAGTGTTTCTGATAATTATATTCAATCGAGGAAATTAATGGAGGATTTTGGGAAAAAAATAAGTCATTTTACAATTAATTCTATTTTATTTTGTAACCATATCACCCCATGCACATAAGCACACACATGGAGGTTTCTATATAAAGACATGAGCTTAAAATTCTCAATTTTCTTTGTAATATTAGATTTAAGATTACATGGAAACATTGATTTGATATATAGAATCCATTATATTTTTTTTATTGTATATTTTATTTCTACAAAAGTATAAAAGTATTTCTAACCCTGATTTTGTTGCCTCTCAGGGATTCAAAACACCCATGGCGAATCCCATGGTGGAGGTATTTAAGTACTGCTGGAATGGTGAGTTTGGTTTTTTAATAGGTTCAATTTTTTTATCTATATCTTCTGTTATAATTAAATTTATATCTATTTTATTATTACAAAATTATTAAATTATTTCTAACCCTAGTTCATTTGACTCTCTAGTCTTCAAAACACAAATGGTGTATCCCATGGTGGAGGTGCCTTAGTGCTGCTAGAACGGTGAGTTTGGTTTTTAATATATTCATTTTTTTATAGTTTATGTTATATTTGTATTCCAATCTATTTTATTTTTACTAAAGTATGAAAGTACTTATAACCATGGTTCTGTTGTCTATCTTGGCTTCAAAACACCCGTGGCGTACCCCATGGTGGGGGTGTTTAAGTTCTACTGGAATGGTGAGTTTGGTTTTTTATAAATTCAAAATTTTTAGTAGGTTCTTATTTTATTCTCATTTGTTCATATTTTTTTCAATCAGATCTATTTTTTCATACATGTTCATATTTTTTTCATATATTTAACTGTTTTTAAAAATTTCCAGAGTGATTTTTTTTTTACAATTGATTCAAATTTAATATATAGGTTCATATTTTTCTAATGTGTTCTTATTTTGTATCCCCTTTATGTTATTTTTAAACAAACTTGATCACACAGGTTGATGTTTTCTTAAAATAGGTTCAGATTTATTCATATTTTTTCACACCACTTCACATTTAGTAACAAACTACAAAATTACACTTAAATATGATGGATTATATTTTTTCATTATTATACTGAATATGCAGTCTTATTTTTATTCATCAAATATTTTTTTGATGAATTAAATATATGTGGACTTTCACCAAATGTTTACACCTACAACATTATGATGAACTTTTATTATAAGCCTCATCGAGGGCAGTGTGAAATTGATCTTTCACAAGATTCTGATATTTTAAAAGAATTGGAAATTATTGGGATGAAACCTACTGTAGTAACATGTAGTATTTATATATATGTGATTTATATTGTTGGAAGATGAAACTAGTGGGTCCTCAATAGTAAGTAGTGTGGTTGATTATATCCAGGTACCATATCCTTAAATTTTAATCTCAAGCCACTAATATCACCCTTTTCCCATCAAATCCCATTTTATAAATGTCATCCTTTTTATTTTTTGTTTCTATTTATTTCCTATGTGCTTGTGGGAAATATGATTATGGTTCTATATTTAAATGTTTTTAGATGAGTTTTGTTTTCCAGTTCCTATGATTATATTCTCTGATGATGTGAGTTTAATCATTGAAAATTTCCTGTTTTATGTTGTTCCCATCTGTACTCGATTAACCGGGATAGAAATGATTTTGTTCAGTGACTTTTATTTGTCTCTGGTAGAGGTTAAAAAATTATAAAACCCACATTCTGATTGAAAATTGATTCATTTTTCATTTCATTCTTGGCATGTGCATGTTTTAAAAGTATCTACTCATTCCCTTTTTTCATTTGGTTCACATGGATCATTCCAAATATAATGTTACTACTACTTTGCAGGTTTGGTTCATTTTATATTATTTATTATGAACTCAGAAACATGTTGTTGCCCTGCATTATCACTTATTAGCTATGATAGAGATGATTTTATGTTTTTAAATAAAACAGTATTATTGATATTGTCTGGTTTGACTGTTTAAGTGTGCAGGAAACAGAAGGACTGCCACGAGTAAGAGTAAAACAGTAAGAGGAGCTTGCTGGGATGTTTCTACATTGGGAAATGGTTTGTTTCTTTCCCTGATCCATCTAAGATGAATTTTTTACAGTTAATGTTTTTTAATAGACATATATAGTATGGTAAGACTCACCCCTACTCATAATTTCCATAAGATACTCTTACGGTTCTCACTCGCAATTACACTCTGCTCGACCTACTCATGGAATGCACACATTGGTTGGGTTATGTCAGGACCACTAACATGATGTGAGATAACCAATTAGCAGGGGTGAATCGCTACTTAAATTTATGATTTTCCACTAAAGTTGATACCTCAATCACATGCAACTGTAACAGATCTGTACAGGTGATAGATAGTCACTCCACCTGCATTTTTTTATTTACATTCATTTTCTTCTCATGATGCACTACTGTTTTTCTGTTTTCAATGAGATATTATGTTGTGCATATTAGTGGAATACATGGGCTATGTAGATTCAACCATCCATCAATCATACCAACCATCATAGGTATAGGATGACCTATATTTTCACATGTTGATCATATTAGTGTAAAAATGAGATTCATTGCACTTATTGTATTATCATATGTTGCTGTTATTTATTGCCCAGGTTTAATGAAAAAAACATGGAAACTTTTTTCAGACGATATCTTATATGTATAATGAAGATAGTTACAAATAGAAGGTACATGACTGTTTACCCCTTATAGATGCACGCATGAAAACATAATATCCACAAGTGTGTGTATTATTATTTTTAATTTTAGTTCATGTTCTTGTCTGCATGATATATAAAATGATTAATTGATCACCCACATTACAGGTTTATATATTACCTCAATTACCTTACCTTATTATTCTCAATAACAAACTTCCACTTCAATGAAGTTGTCTCCAGCAATTCAATGGATCCATGTCAAACCTCTAGGGAGCCTCCAATTATCCCTTTTTCAGGAGTTTGTATCAGATGTATGATATCCCTCTTCATCAAACATGGGCATGTCTACTAATTGAGAATATTTTTTTACTGTCTTCCATTAGTTCTAATATAATATGTCAATGATCGTCATTATCTATGCATGTTATGGTGTTAGGATTTCTGTAATACTCCGAATGAATATATTCTAGGCCTCAATGATCTTAACATGTTATTTCCTGTTTTCCAAGTCATAGATGGTGTCAGTCGTCTAAAATAGATAATGCATACTACAGACGAGATGACTATACCTAATATAATCAACTGTTTTCCCTTGATGTCTGAGAATGAAATGTATCTGATCATCAATTGTGACGCATCATCAACTTTTGAATGTATAATTTAGTGGTTTTTTCCCACTTACATCTCTTCAAGAGGCCCCAAATGTCAGTCTAATTGATGGGGAGTAGAGGTATGATTCCAGAATTATTTTTTTGAATGTTCAATCCTATTGATGCATTGTTGGATTTTCTCTCTGCCACGTTCATCTCTGTCAATATCTTTGCCTCTGACTATGACTTTTCTCTTTATACCCATCCATATCCTCAGCATTATCCTTCTCCACCTACAACTCCCCCTCTGACTTTCTCTCTGCCTCCATATTTGTCTCCCCTTCCAACTCACTCTCTTCCTCCTTTGTCTCCAACTCTTAACTCACCCTCCGACTAAGACCTTATCTGGATTGGTCTACTCCTCTGCATCAACATCTAATTTCTCATTTATCGTAGGAATTCATTGATTTCAGATCTATCCTTAAAGCTCCAATTTTCCTCCTAACATTTCACGCATGTCACCTACACTTCCTAAGGAAGCAGGTCCCAGAGATGGCGTAACTTAGAAGTCGCCACCTTGGAGAGTGGCGTTGTCAGGGGCTCTTGGAATTGATTCATCACGACAAGAAACCATGGGATGTATGTGATGGAAAAATGCGAGTGGGATCTAGGGGTGGAGGATTATAGATCATACATATAGAGTGGTTTCTATAGGGTGCATGACGAATACAGGGACTCCACCATTACCTTTCTCACCACTCTTGATCCCTAAATTATTTTCACTTCACCCATGTCCCTTAATTTATTTTATTCCTTCTTCCTACATCCAGCATTGGTTGTGTTGTTTTTTTATTTGTTTTTTATTTTACTTCGTTGTTTTTTCTGCAGGTTCATGTTTTAGGTTGTCCAGGTCTGTGAGCTACCTATAGTGGCATTGGGCAGGAAAGGATAGTAAGAAGCCGAGATGCAAGGAGGACTTTTACAATGCATATGAATTTCTTAGTAAATTTATTAGGGATTTTGAATCCCAATGCAAAATTTGGTGTCTTTAATTCATATTCTAACCCTATGTTGTGTTTAACTCTAATTTGTTTTCTGGGTTTTCAATTATTTCATTCCCTTAATTTATTTTATTCCTTCCTATATCCAGCATTGGTGTTGTTGTTTTTCATTATGACCTATTCATCTATTCCAGGTATATGATTCACAATAATCATATCTATAATATAGGAAATCAATTTTTTTAGTTACTGTTTCCATTTTTTTAATGTGTCTATTCAAATTCTGATAAATGAAGTTGAATTTTTTGATGTTGAAGTCTCATTTTTATTGTTGTTTATTTTACTTCATTATTTTCTCTCCAGGTTCATGTTTTAGGTTGTTGATGTGTGTGAGCTGCCTATAGTGGCGTTGGGTAGGAAAGGATAGTAAGAAGCCAAGATGCAAGGAGGTCTTCGACAAAAGGCATTATTTTAGGAATAATGCCAAAGTTCCTACAAACCCTACATGACCCTGATTGCTAGGAACATTAGGAATAATCTATGATTTCTGAAGCCCTACCATAAAAGGTGAAATATTGATGGGTTTACAGCTTTTGATACAGATTATTTTGTATAATTGTTAGTGGAAAGTATTTTTCATTTATGGAAGTTCTTTTTCCAAATCGTGATGATGTATTTTGATGCAATATGAGAAAATGCTTTTGTAACAAGGTTTTTTGGATTATTTTTCAGCATTATTTTTATGTATTTAATATGAAATTCCCTATGTCCCTGTTAAAAAACGAGTTACTAGAATTTTTTTAAAATCTACAAGGTGCATGAAAATGAATATGAAGTTATTAGTCAATTTATTAGGGATTTAGAACCCCACTAGAATCTTTGGTGTCTTTATTTCATATTATAACCCTAACTGAAATATATTTCTCTGGGTTTTTAATTATTGCATTCCACTTTATCTTTATCTTGTATTATATTATTTAACTAACTAATTTGGGTCATATTATCACTCAATATGAGATTATGATGGTGGATTTATAGAACACGAGCTATGTTTTTGAAAGAGGGGATATTTAAGAAGAATATCATATCATATTTCTATATTGATGTCTCTTATCAATATATTTTGACATCTAAATATTTTTTTTATTTCTTTTACATTATTTTCTTTGTTATTAAATCATTTTTAATTAACCCCCTCTACTGTGTGTGTACTACTTGAATGGATCTTCCATTTATTATTAACTTCACAGTTTTTACACCTCTCCAATGCGTCGTCATCAGAGCCTCTATGGAATTGATTTTTCGTGATGAGAGACCAAGGGATGTACGCTATGGGGTATTTTAAGTGGGATTTGGGGGCAGTGGATTGTGGAACCAGTGTAAATATTTATAATCTCGTAATTACTTTGGTCAGTAAGTGTATTCATTTCTAAATCTTATCCCCCATTGGGGTTTTGTCCCCAGTTAATCTTGTAGTGAACCATGTTTCTTTTCATTTGGTTTCATAATCTTTTCCCACACAGGGTTTTTTTTCATTTTAAGTTCTTTTTCAATGATGTGTATCCTATTTGAAGAAAAATATAAACAAAAAACTGAAAAAATTGACTGAAATGTGATGCACAAATTGTAATGTAATGGAAAAATATTATTTAATCTGTTATGTTCAAATTATATTTTACATTTATACTTCCACTTTTAACTCTATTTTTATTAAAGTATACTTAAAACCTATAATAGCACATATAAGCCATATTTTTATCCTTTCTACTGATTAATTAATGTACAGTGATACAATTTTAATATTTTTTAATGATAAATATTGAACTACTATAGGAAAACACTTTACAATCCTTAGTATGTGAGCATTGCAGCAATGCAGCATGCATTTCAGAAACAATGCATGTATTGCAGAAACTATGCAAGTATTTCAGAAACTATGTCATAATTGTAGGAAACCACTCTACAATCAATATCTTTTACAAATTAGAGCCATTAGGATGTGAGCATAATCATATCCTTTCTATTAATAAATGACAATGTCAGCATTGCAATAATGATGCAAGGTACTTTTATTAAGTTATTAATAATAGGAATGTTGCTCACACTGTTTGACTATAAAGTACATCACACATACTCTAAAAACATTAACCATTATTACAATTGACACCCATGTTTTTTGAAAATAAATCCTTATCTATAGACATTTTCTTATGTGTCCTCTAATTCAAAATAATATGTCAGTTGTTTCTATCATAATTTCAATTTTCATGATTAAATGTTAATTTTTACAATTTATTATTACAAATGTTTGACACAACATGTTTTTTGATTTCTCAAAGGGGAAAATAAAGTTTCATTATTTTTGATATATACTCTATGATACATCATGTTTTCCTGTATCTTTTTGCATCATGTTTTTTCTTTTTCATTTCTTTTCATATATAATCTATGATACATGTTCTTATTTTTCATTTCTTTTCATTATTATTTCTCACATCTTTATAGAGTATTGTTGTTTTCACATTCAAATTCAATTGTTGTATTCCACACAGTACTTTTACATAATTATTGTTGTGAAAAATACTATTACATGTCTATAAAAATGTCAAACAATAATAAATACATCTATAAATTTTTATTGAGTATTGTTGTGTTGTTTTACATTGTTGTGTTGTTCACATATAGAAAAAATATGAAACAACAATACTTTTAAAAAAATTTGTAAAACATACCATCACATTCTTATAGAGTATTGCTGTTCAAGTTACACTTAATGATTGATACAGTTCTCCAAATAGAAACATTACAACTTTTTCTTTGAATTTTGTCGTCAATGTTTATCTATACACCAACTATTTCAAGGTGATGTTTGGCCTTTCACCTCTATTTACTTATGCCTCACTCAGCATCACCCAACCTGCTTATCTATCCCTTTGATTACTTTATTTTTAGTTACATGACATTCAATCCAACTTTAAATAGTATAATGATCATAATTTCAATAATCCATTTGACTCAATTTGTCGTTCAAATAATTAATTTCTCTATCATGAATTCCTGATATAAATTTGTATTTTTTATTAATTCAACTAAATTTTTTATACTATGTTTATGATTTCTCAACACTTTCTCTAACTTCTATTCCATTGTTATGTACCACTCATTTGAGTTTTAAATATATTCCATATTAATATTATTATTTATGTTTGAAAAATGGCATTCTATTTTTGAAAAAAATAATTGTTTTATAGTGCCGTGCGAATGCACGGGTAGAGTACTAGTTACTTTATAATGATAAGTTTCCTAATAGTAATAAATTTCTAATAAGAGAAAATTGTAAGGATGCAATTTATTTAAGGGGGGAAGAATGTAACGACCTGAAAAAAAAGATAAACCTCTTTTATTTAAGGATATTTTTCCTCCTAATAAATTTTTATTATGTTTTATAATAAAAGCACATCGAATTACTTCAGACCCAAATTGTAGTTTTAAAAAAATGATATAATTTTTATAAAAAATTAATTTATATGGAATAATGATTATTTTAATTAAATATTATGATTAAAACACCTCCTTTTAAATTTAAATGATAAAACAATTTTACTTCTTTTTGTCAAAAATTTCACTATGCAATTTCACTATTCATTTTCTATCCGCTATTATTTTTAATAACTAAGGATTTTTATATTTAAAAGTTAAATTTCTCATACTTGGAGAATTATTGTGGTTAAATAAACATTATTTTTTAATTTCAAATGTCAAAATTAATCTCAGCTGAATTTTTTGAAGTTTTCTAAGAAGTATCAATTTTTTGATAAATAGTATTTTATTTGATGAACAGTGTTGGATGAATATTTTTTTCTTGATTAATATTATTTGATGAATAGTTTTATTTTTATGAATAGTAAAAAACTATTTTATTATTAAATAACTTTTTCTGTGAAATGATTTTTAAAAATATGTCATACAAGGTTGTAATCAGGGTGAAAAATGTGGTTAAATAAGATCAAAATAATTTTTTGGTGAGTAGTGACATACCCTTATGAATAGTAATGAAAAGTAATGAATAGTAAATTGATCAAAAAAATAGAAACTTCACCCCTGGATGTATAAATACAATTTAGACATCTTAAAAGTGAAAAAATGATCATAGTATAAGTTTTGGTATTTTTGTATGTCATAAATATTTTATTTACAATTTTATAATTAATTTAATAATTTAAAATGGAAATGGATTTCCATAAAATGTAATCATAAATTTTTACTTTATTTTTTTATGGTTATGCGATAATTTTATGGGACCTTGCTTACTTTTTCAAGGTGTTACAAAACGAGCTATAGTTTTAGAGTTGTTTTTTGAATAAATAATGATTTTATTTAAAAATTAAATTAAAAATATTTATAAAATTATTTTCATAAAATGGAGTTCATTTTTTAATTTAGAGAATTGATATTAGGTAAGGGTGAATTTTTGGGATTTTTCTGAAACAGTTGAATTTTTGGTGAATAGTAAAAATACAGTTTTGAGTTTCGGGTGTTTAATGACATCATTGATGATGTAATCATGATGTAATAAATCTGGTTAAATTTTGAATAGTAAGATGTTTTATGACGTGTCCCAATTGGAAAATACCATGGGAAAGCCCATGGTTTTGCAAATACCACCGATGAGGTGTCCCTTGGAAATTAATTAAATATTCTCCCACTTTTTCTATAAATACCAAGCCATTCCCTCATTCCATTCATTCCAAAATACTCATAAATTAATCTCTGGTCTTTTTACTTCCCAAGAAGTCCTCACAAGTTTCCATCAAGCCCCCAAGGTCCCATCCTTCGAGCTTTCGAAGTCACTCTTCAAGGTAAGGGAACCTTTCACCCTCCTCTTTTAAGTCATGACTTCCTTTATATTATGTCTTATAGTTTCTTCTATATTGTGTGGGGGTATGTTATTCTATATCATTATTGCTGTAAATTTTATGTCCAAATGATGAGAGAACCTTTCCACTCTCATCAACAGATTTTATGGATTTTTAAATGTCTCCATTAGGCTGCCGATTTTTCGTAAGAGAAATTGCATCTTCTCTTTTCTTTCAAGTTTTCTTTCCATGTGGTATGTCATTCAAATATCCATGCCATGTTATTATTTATATTTTATTTTGTACCTATACTGTATTAAGAGTTATTTCTGAGTTTTTTATCCTTTTCCCCTCTCTTTTAATGTTTTCTAAAAAAGCATGTCATGTAGCCGTTATGCTGTAGAATTTTCGTCTCAAAATCTCTCTCTTTTTCTAAAGAAATTATCTTGTTTTATTTATGTGAATACCAAAATCTATTTTTTTCAGGGGTATTCATCGAGACATAAAATTTACCTATTTTATTCTGGAATTTACATACATATAACCCTCACTCACTTTACATGGGTTATAAATGACATAATGATCTTATTTTTAAGAACTTTTAAAACGTCGCAATTTTGAAATGAAACCCATTTATTTTATTCTAAATCGGTTATTTATGAAATGTTTGATTATGATATATGTAGATCACATGAAAATAAAGACATATTAATGGTGTTCCCTGATATCACTCTAATGTATTGGGTAAAGAATTTAATCTCTAGAGATTATAAGTTTCACAATACCTTGGTGAATAACATTGGTAATATTTTATGACACCTTGGGGATGAACCTTGGTGATATGTTCATGAATGTCTAAATGAAATTTATTGTCCACATATTCATGTTATGGTTCAAGTTATTTTCATTATGTTATGCCTCTACTTCAATTGCTCATGTATTTATGTTTTTCATCAAGTTCTTATTGATATCACAAGTAAACTTATTCCCCTGCTTTCCTTACTGGGCCTTCTACTCACCCCTTCCTTTGATGTATGTCTCCAAGTTATGATATATAATAATTTTAATTAATAAGAACTTATGATGAATCCATACAAGTGTATTAGAAAATTTTTTTATGTTTTCATGTTTTATGTTCCTGATTTCCAAGACACTAGACTTTAAAGATCCTGTGTTTGTAAAATGTAATGAAAAGTTATGTAATAAAAAGGTGGGATGTCATAAAATGTTTATCATGAGGACTTTTCATGGTTGTTATGCGGCTTTCAGTTGGTAGGATTTGGATGTGAAATTTTTTTGATGCTAAATGAGGAGGGTTTGACTCTTTTTTAAGCAAAATTGCATTATTCTAATTTTCACTCAAGTATGGTTTCCTTCTCACTTCCCTTAGTATCAAATCATCTCCATCATCATGAAAACTCATGGAAATTTTACACCATTCATCATTTAAATAACCAAAAAATCAATCTTCTCAAACATATCTTTTTCATGAAAGCTTCAGATAGGCACAACTTTCTTTCTTTATTGGAATCTTCAGAAAGGCACAACATCTTTTATCATGAAAGCTCTAGAAAGGCATAACTTTCAATATAATGATTATTTTCATCAGCAAACACATCTCTTCATAATTTAATTTTCCACCCAAATTATCACAAAATGTGGTATCACAACACAAGATAGCTTCCCCCACACTTAAGTTTGACTAGATTATGAAATTTCACTTCAATAGTTGGTTGGATAGGGAAAATTGGACTGTAATGTGGCTAACATAACAGGTTATTCATGGCTTATAAGGTCTATGAGGATTAAATGTTCAAGTTAGGCCATTATAAAAAGGATTCTTTGAAATATGGGTTTTAATACCAAATAAATGCATCAATAATTTAAAACAAAAGTACCTCAAACCCTCAAGTTTTGACAGGAATAAATCAAATTCTGGTAAAATCATGCATGGTTTGGTTCTCTCAAGAAGTGAGGTAAATGTAAAGAATATGAAAATAATGGTTCAGAAGCCTCACTGGAAAGTGATTTAAAATATAAAGACAGTGATATGTGGTATGGGATTCAAAATTCAGATTACTTTTCATGAAATTACTAAATATTTGAACTTGAAACAATGTCATTTTCAGCATTTATTTACGCTCAGTTTCATGGAATAAATTGTTTCACTTATTGATATAGATTTCAAAATGTTGATGAGAATCATTCTAGCTAAAAAATTTCATAAACACAAAAAAAAAGAAAAAAAATAACACATAATCATTTTTTTTTTGAAAAACAGAAAAACAATTAAAATTTCTATATAAAAGGCATCATCCCCCACACTTAAAATATTATATTGTTCTCAATTTGAACCTATGAGATGATATGTTCACATGAAATACATAATTTTAAATAGGAAAAATAATAAAAAAAAAGTGAAAGGGTTAGGAACAGCCTGATATTCTCAAGTGATGATGGGGTCATGCACTGTGATGACATCCACTACATCAGTAGAAATTCCCTCAATGTATTACTTCAAACATTTCCCATTGACTGTAAAGATTATTCCAGTGTCATTTTGTGTGATCTCCATTTTTTCGTAATCTATAGAGTATGAATTTCTCTCCAACATGAAACTCCGTTTTTTGGATCATTCTGTCATGAGCCACTTTTGATCTTTCCTTGTAGAGACTTGAGTTATCATATGATGACAATTGAATCTCCTCAAGCTCTTGAATTTTTAGCTTCCATTGAATTCTATCTTGGTCCAAATCTATGTTTCATTTCTTTATAGCCCAATAATATTTATGGTCAACTTCCACGGAGAGATGACACACTTTCCCAAAAACAATCTGAAATAGGGACATACCAATGGTTGTTTTGTATGCTGTTCTATAATCCCATAATGCATCATCCAATCGCTTACTCCAATCCTTCTTATTGAGGCATCTCATGTCTCCTAGAAATGTTTCCTGTGTGTTGGCAACATGAGCATGACTTACAAAATAGATGAGCATCATGGAATAATCTAGGCCAATATAATCCAGAGTCTAAAACTTTCTTATCTTCCTATTGGGGTCCAAATTTTCCTCCACATGAAAGTGTATGGAAAAAATTTAGAACAAACTCAAACTCATGATCAGGAACATAACTCTTAATAACTTGGTCACTACACATGCGCCAGGGGTATGGATCACCCCAAATATAAAATATTGACTCACTATTTAACTTTTGGACTTCATGTTTCTTTAAATTTGTAAGGATTTCATAGGAAAAAAGGTAGTTAACTAAATCATCATACCAAGGATGCATACCTGAGATGGAATAAAGGTTATCATTGGGGAAAGTGTCCCGAAGTGGTACCTAGTCCAAGGTGTCATCCTCTAGTGTGTGAGTAAGCCTACTCATGGGGTCCACCACCAGGTTTTCTGACCCCTTCTTACCCTTTATCTCAATATCAAATTTTTGAAGAAGGATCATCCATCAGATTATCATGGGCTTTGCATCCAGATTCTTAAAGAGGTACCTCAGAGCTTCATGGTCAGAAAAAAAACTTCTTTAGAGCCCAATAAATATGAATCGAATTTATCTAAAAAAATATGACGGAAAGAAACTCTTTTTTCATGGTTTTGTAGTTTTATTAGGCTGAATCCAATGTCCTTTAAGTATAGGCAATCACATGTGAACGTCCCTCCACCCTCTAAGATAAGATAGCTCCAACCAAGAAGTTGGAGGCATCTCACGTAAGCTCAAAAGGAATATCCCACCATGGTTTCAGTATGATAGGTGGAGTGGTCATACATTTTTTTATATCATCAAATGAATTACTAAAAAATCATCAAACCCAAAATTAGAATTCTTTTGAAGTAATTGTGAAATAGGAAGAGAAATCTTACTAAAATATTTGATGAAGCACTGACAAAATCTTATATTCCCTAGGAAAGATCTAACATCACATACACATGAAGAATAGGGTAGGGATGAAATAATATCTACCTTAGATATATCAACCTTGATCCCATGTTTTGACACTACATGCCCTAATACAATGCCATGCTCTATTATGAAATGACACTTTTCAAAGTTTAAGACCAGATTCTTCTCAATACAATGATTCAAAACCTTTCCCAAACTAGAGATACAATCATCAAATGAAGACCAATACACTGTAAAATAATCCATAAATACCTCCATGTAGGTCTTAATGAAATCTTAAAAATACTCACCATGCATATATGTAAGGTACCTGGGGAATTGCAAAATCCAAATGGCATCCTTCGATAGGAAAACGTATTGAATGGACAAGTGAATATTGTCTTCTCATGATACTTTGGAGTAATAAGAACCTAAAAATATCTAGAAAATCCATCCAAGAAATAATAGTGTGTTTTCCAAAATAGTATCTCAATCATTTGATCAATAAATGGAAGGGGAAGTGGTCCTTGTGTGTAGACTGATTTAGTTTCCTATAATCAATACACACACACCAACTGTTTTGCACCCTCATTAGAAATAACTCATCTTTATCATTTTTAAAAATAGTAACACCACTTTTCTTAGGCACACCCTGAATAGGACTCACCCACTGGGAATCTGAAATGGGATAAATTATCCCTACCTCAATCAATTTTTTAACATCTTTTTTAAAAACTTCTAGAAGGTTTGGATTGAGTCTCCTTTGTGGTTGCCTAACTAGTTTAACCCCCATCCTCCAAAATAATCATATGCATGAAAATAGAGGGGTTAATACTTGATATGTCATCCAAGGTCCACCTAATTTCGCTAATGTTCTCCCTCAAAAGATTCAAAAAAAATTCTTTGTGTTCAAAAGGAAGATTATTAGAAATTATAACAGGTAATCTCTAGCCACTTAACAAGTATGAGTATTTCAGATTAGGTGTAAATGGCTTGCGTTCCAGTGTAGGGGTGATATATCGATGTAGAAATTGAATTAACTAAAATATGTGCACAATGAATATTAGTATTAAATATAAATCATCAAAATCAGAGAATAAAGCATCAAATCCATCAGCATACACAATAGTCTTGTCATAATTAGAGTTCACATGATCAAAATGAGAATTTGGATCCATTTCAAAATCAAATCTAAGAGAGTTTTGTGCATTAGAAACTGATGGGGAAGTGATCTTAGACATAAAACTAGAACCAATGATCATAATCTCCCTAAGTTTAGGACAATAAAATTCCATGGGGTTTTTATTTGGTGGTTCAAAATGGGAGATTAAAAAACCAGAATGGTCCTCTGAGGGGTACTTCATGGATTACATAACATTAAATATCACAACTTCATCTCCAAACTCCATGGAAAGTGTAACCTCATGAACATTTATGATAGTTTTTTAAGTTTTTAGGAAGGGTATACCAAATATAATGGGAGCATGAGAACTTACTCGATCATCCTCCATGTTAATCACGTAGAAATATTCTAGAAAGATCATATCTCTTACCTGAATAAGTGCATCCTCAAGGACTCCCGCTAGATATGTTGTATCTCTATTCGCCAACTGCACCACTACTCTCATCGGTTTCAAATCACCAACCTGTAAAGAAGAAAATACATATTTATGCATTACATTTATGGAAGATCCTAAATTCCAAAGAGCATCATAAAACTGAAACTCCCCTATAGTGCATAGGATGGTGAATGTCCCTAGATCCTTGAACTTTTTTGGAATTACTAGAGTTGGTGTAATGAGTGATGATGCATTACTTCCAATATTGATCCTCTCATTTCCCTTGATCCCTCTTCAATTGGTACAAAGTTCTCATAATAATTTGGCATACCTTTGGATTTTATTAATGGCTTCAAGTAGAGGGATGTTGATCTCGACATGCTTGAATGTGTCCAAAACCTCTTTTTGCATCACCTCGTCAGCCATATTATTGTTTTGTACAAGTTTTTTTGGAAGTGGAAGGAGTTTAGTAGGAACATCATCAATATTTTTATTACCTTTATCTTTCTCCTTTGGTTTCTCATCAGCTAGTCTTGAATGGTGCTTCTCCGGAGTTGAGGTGAATCCTGGTGGAATGGTGGGTGTAGAAGTATCATTCATTTACTTCCCACTTCTCAATATGATTGCACTAATATTCCCCTTGGGATTTAGAGTATGTTGGGAAGGTATATTTACAAAATTATTACTTAAAAGTTTATGGAGGGCAGTGGAAATCTGAATCATTTGAGTATTCAACTCTTTTAGCTCCAAACCTTGACTCTTTAGCTCATTATGTTGATTCAGAACAATTTGTTTTAAAATATCATCAGTATTATAATCTACCTTTGGTTGTGAAGTCCCTTGTTGTTGGCTTGTTGATTCTTGGGCTTCAAATTTCCTTTGGGGTTGTTGGAAACCCTACTAGTAAAGTGGAGTCTACTGGAAGTTTTGTTGAAAAGGGGGGATTTCTTATTGTCCAAATACATACCTCTTGTCTGGTTGATCCTTACACCCTTGGTTGTATGTTGAAGAAAAGGAATCATACTTATTCTGGGGATGTGTCTGTTGTTGCTACTGATATAGTCTCCTAGGGAATATTGTTGCATAATCCTCTGACTCTTGTAATTAGGGGAAACAGTCAGTTGGGTGGTATGATTTAGTGAAAATGCCATATGGCCTCATAGGAGGGGGTTGGGATGTCTTTTGATCCAAATCAATATGCCTCTCCATAGTGGTCAATTATTCCAACTTAGTATCAATTGAATGATTTTCAAGAGAGGATGGACTTACCTAATGTACTCCTCTAACATGTGGTATAACTCGATCGCCAAATTGTTGGGAGTTTTGTGTCATCTTGTTGATCAACGCATGTGCAGCTGCTTGTCATGACCCGACCCTACCCGGGCTCGAGCCGCAACTACCCCAAGCCCGCCTCCATAGACTAGGGGATGGAGACTAGTGCCGAAGGCACAACAACTCGGGGAGGCCTTTGCCTAAGTACCTGTACACACACACACACAACACACTCAATGAAAAAGTGCAGAGTAAAAGAAAAGACAAGTAAAGAAAAAGGTAAACTGCTATATATATATACCACAAATGTGCATCGACCTCTAAACAGTACAAGTAAAGTGCTGAAAAGGAAAAGGGGAAAAACACGCGCCCAACCAGAAAAGGTGCCATAACCCAGAAATAGGTAAACAAAAAGAAATAGCTGAAGGGTCACCCACCCAGCTACGACCACCGCACGTGGTCCCAGCTCCCGAACTCCTAAGCTTCACTGACATCTCGACCAACCTGTCTGTCGTCTGCAAGGTCACACCAAGTGTGGGCAAAGCCCAAGTAAGGGTGAGTATAAAAATAATCAGTAGGATACCCCGAAGGCTCGAGGGAGCAAAAAAGGAGGTACCGAAGGGTGATCAGTAGATCGAACAGGGGAAAGTAAAGGAGTAAAACTGAGAGTGCAGTGAAGAGTACAGTAAAGAGTCCAGCTCAACCCAACAAGAGGAAAGAAGGTAGACTCATCCCGACACAAGGAGCTAGAAACTGTGAGAAGGTGAACTTCCCGTCGAGTCTTCTCTACCTATAGCAGGATAGTAGACTCGTCAAACCACAAGAATCTAGACACGGAAAGCACGTGGCATACCTCACGCGTCTTTGCCTCTCCTGGAAGGAGAGTAACCAAACCCAAGAAGTGGGTACTAGAACAAGGTATATACAAATCTATATGCTCAACAAGAAGCCCGAACAAGGTTGTAAGGGGATCTCCATCCCGTAGCTCAGCCCAAGAAAAGTGAGTCACCAATAGTCCCAGAAGATAACACCATTGATGCCTAGCATTCCACACGTCTGCCCCGAACTACAAGTCAAGGGCTCAATCACCATACCTCGACACTATCCGCTTTGGGCGACACTGACTTGCCCGCACGGTTTTAGATAGCGTCACAAGAACATGTCTCGGTGGGGAAAAATCTCCTCGTACTTGAGAGTTATGGGGGAGCATCAACCACAACTCATCACTGCCCCGCAGTTGAGAGGTCTTCTCAAAGTCGACAGGCGACCCCCTGCCCAGCCCTACTGGAGGGTCCCTAGAAGTCAACGGGTTCCCACTATAGGGAGACCTGGCAGGAGTCGATGAGTGCCACACTGCCTAGTCCCAAAAAAGGGTAATCCACTGGAGGGAGACCCGGATAAATTCGGCGACGGGACCACTGCCCAGCCTAACTGGAGGAAACCCAGCATCGGGGACCACTGCCCAGCCCAGCTGGAGGTAAGCCCGGCATCGGGGGCCACTGGCCAGCCCTGCTGGAGGTAAGCCCAGCATCGGGGACCACTGCCCAGCCCTGCTGGAGGTAATCCCGGCATCGGGGACCACTACCCAACCCCGCTGGAGGTAAACCCGGAACAGCTCTAGCCATCCCTACTAGATGGTACTACTCGCTGAACACCACTGTACTGGCCATCCCTGCTGGATGGTAACCCACTGGCGAGCCCTGCTCGAAACAACCTCAGCCCTGCTGGAAACAACCTTAACCCTGCTAGAAACAACCTCAGGCTTGCAGGTAACAACCTCATCCCTGCTGGAAACAACCTCAGCCCTGCTGGTAACAACCTCTTGGGTAGAGGATCGGTGCCTGCGTAAAGTGTTGGTCACACCGAATCCACAGGAACTCTACCAGGGAACACAAAGCAACGGGAGAAACTCCTCAGGCCTCTCAAGGAGATCACGCTCCAATCCACTGAGTCACTGTCGAAGCGGACCGAGACAAATCATCCCAGAGAGTGGGAAAACACCCACACTGTACAAGCACATGTAGTCACAAATGGTGCCACAGTCCAGTGAAAGGGCATGCTACTGAAACTCCTCACAGTTGAAGAAACAGAGGAACAAACCATCTATGTCGGCCAAACGAGAACAAGACCAGGGGAAAACTCTACCCTACTGGTCAACAAACGAGAACAAAAGGGACCCTCTACGTCACGAGAGGTCAAAAGTACGCAAAGCAGATCACGGCATGCACGTGGGGCCCACACGACGTGTGTCCCCAATTCAACCCCAACCGAGTGCACAAACGTTCTCAGGTACAACCATCCACATGTACCTCCCATCATTCTCGCATACTCCCAGAGTATTCCACATCTCCAGCCCAAAGGCTAATGTGCACACGACACCCATTGTCAACACGAAGGTGTGAACGTATCAACTCCAACAATCCACCTCAACGGTTGAGGCACAACCAACCACATCTCCTCACTCACACGGGAGTACACGCGATCACACACCAAGGGTTCTCTGCAAACATGGCGAGAAGAACCGCCATTAGAGAACCTTTCATGCTTCCACATTTAATAAGATCGTGTATGAGGCTCCAATCGCCTGAACAGATTACACCGTTGTAATCCTCATGGAAAAACATGCGAGATAGACTACTAACTTGCCTCAAACGGATATCCGATAGAAGAGCCACCAACAGTGCCTCACGCCCGATCGGCGTCCCATGATCCCAAGCCTTGGCCCCAAAAACAGTCAGGCGCATCGCACCATTGTGATCCCCTTGGGAAAACATGTCAAAAGGACTGCTCACTTGAGCGCAACGGATATCCGGAGAAAAGGATGCATTCCAGTGCACCGCACACGAGCGGTGCTACGTGGGACCCCCATCCCAGTCCCGAAACACAAAGAACAGATCACACCATTGCGATCCTCTTGAAAAAGCACCCAAGGTGGACTATTCACTTGTCCAAAATGGTCACTCCGTGATAAAGATGGAAAATCACCGTCGACACCCAAACGGCCCTCATGGGCCCCGCACCATTGTGCCAAATTAGAGCGGGCGGATTGCACTATTGAAATCCCCTCAGAAAAACACCCAAAAATGACTGCTCGCACACCCCGAACGGACGTCCGATGAAAAAGTCATGAAACGCTGCATGCAGCTCAAAAGACGGGTTGTGGGGCCCGTGCCTCAACTTCAGCCTCAATGCCTGAAACCACCCTGGAAAGCTCCGCCTCGGTGCCAGGGTCCCAATGCCACTGACGGTGCTTAAATCGGACGTCGGACGCGTCCGCTCCGTCCAAAACAAGTTCCCTCGATTGCGTCCACGCGGATACCCGCCAACAGCGGGTCACGGTCTCTCGCGGGGTCGCAGCGTGACCCCGCTTGTTTCCTCGTCGGCGCCCCAGCGCTCCCCTACGCCCCGGCGAGCTTCGCCTCGCCCCGCCGACAGACGCCACGCCGCCTCCTCGCCCAGTCCAGCCGCCGCCTCACGCCGCGACACCCGCCTGAGGCCGCCCGCGCGCCGTGACACCCTCCTGAAGCCGCCCGCGCGCCACCGCCTTCCGCCACCCTCGGACCACCAGAAGCCCTCAAAACTGGCCGGAAAAACCCAAAAACCCACAACTTTCACCGGATGACCCCGGCCTCCCCCGAACTCCGATTTACAAACCGAAAAGAGCGATGGAAAGCTCATAAAATTTACTACACGATCATGGGCTTCATGTGAAGATTCGACATCAATTCAATAATTTAAATTTAGGACGAACATGGTGCGGGAAACTAAAATAGAAACATGATCCTACCTTGCAGGGCGCATCCCGAAGCTTCTCTGTGATCCGTCGGAGCTTCGTCTTGGAGAGGGGAGTAGAGGATAAGGGATCCTCCTTGGTTGAGCTCGTCCGCCAGGCGGAAGGGAAATGGGGAAGGAGAGGGGTGGGGTTAGGGATTAAATAAAGAAGAAATTAAATTAATTTAACCCCCAATTTATCTCGTGCCCGAAACTCTCGATAGGGTCGAGGTTAAGCCTCCCCTAGGCTAAACACCACCTCTCGAGCACAACGAAGGTCTCGAAATTTTAATCTAAGGCCCCGTTCAAAGGTTATAAACCTCAACGCCTGAGGCTACCAAATTACGAAAACGCCCCTGGGTCCATTTTTCACTGACGGCCCGTGCCCGCAAAACTTACACCCCTCCTAGGGTAAACGACATGCTCTAAACTCAAAGGCGCCCTCGTTTTTTCAATCTAAGCCACTGTTTAAGAGATACTTGCATTTCAACATTAAACGAATAGATTAATTAATTTATTTATCTGTTTAACGTTCTGAAAGCGATCGAGGGGTCCAAACGTCCCGCGCCGATATGTTTTATGTCGCTCCTAGAGTAAAAACCCTATTCTAGACCCATATGTACACTCGGATCTCTGATCTGGATCACCATTTAGGAGTTATCGCATTTAATTGGCGTTTTCAGTGTGAACGCTCTGAAAATTTAATTCCGGCCACACCGGGGCTCGGAATCACACGCCGTCTGAAGGTGCTGCTCTGAAATAACATCAAGAATATTCCAAAGTGTTTCACAGTAAAAACTGGGTTCTTACACTACTGGTGTTTTGTCAATCAATTCCCCTCTAACTGTAGAATCCACCATCATTCTCTCCATGGGTGTGAGTCCTTCATAGAATATTGGACGAGTAGTTGCTCACTGATTTGGTGATGTGGTAAGCTTGCACACAACTTATTGAATCTCTCCTAGTACTCATACATTGAATACCCTTGTGCTTGCTTGATCCTAGAGATTTCCTTTCGAATGGATTTTGTCCTTTATATTGGAAAAAATCTCTGTAATAAAAGACGTTTCAAATTGTTCCAACAAGTTACATCTTCAGGTAGTAAATAATACATCCAATATTTTACAGGTCCATTAAGTGGGAATGAGAATGCTCTTAGTTTGATTTGATCTTTAGATACATTTCTTGGTTTCAGGGTTGATAAAACCACATTAAATTCTTTAAGGTTTTTGTTTGGGTTCTCACCAGATAATCCATGAATCTTTGGAAGAAGTTGAATTAACATAGATTTCAGTTCAAATCTTGATTTGAGATTTGGGTATGCAATGCAATTTGGTTGATAATTAATGTTTGACGCAGCCAATTCTCAAATGGTTATATTAATTTCATTGTTATTTTTTCAGTCACTGATTCTTGTTTTAATATTTATTTAGAATCGTTTCCAATTTTCATGTTCCCAGAATGGAGAAATTCTCCAACTGGTTGAATGTTGAAACTTACTGTAGACTAAGAATGTCTGATTCAAGCCCTAAGGCTACGTTCAATATCAAGTTCAAGATCTAAGATATCTTCAGTATTAGTTCATGTCATAAATCAAATAAAAATGAAAAGAATAAAATTGGACCATAATAAAATAAAAATGAGAAGTTTGAGTTCATGGTCAAAAAATAAGAAGAAGAAAACAAAAGAAGAAGAAAAATTCAGATTAGATAAAGAAGGAAGAAAGAAGAGAAGAAGAGAATAAAATGAAAAATAAAAGTTATATCTCTAATTGTTTGAAATAATTACTTACCTCCCCAAAAATGGATCCAATTTGAAAGGCGTTTTCATGGGCTCTCTCAAATGATGTTCAGTTTCAGCAGGGTGGCTGACCTAGATCGTCTCTCAAAGAGGCAGTAATTAAAACAACTACATAAAGATGTTTTGAAAATAAAATTAAATAACTCAAGCACACTACTTTAAAGGATGGGGATTTTTTTATATTTTATAAAACTATAATAATTTTTTTGTAAGAATATTGCATTTTTTTCTTTTTATTTTTAAAATGAAGTTCGATTAGGAAGACACAACAAGAAGATACTTTTTTAGAAAATATTTTAAAAGGAGTAATCAATCTAACTCTACCTATTCACTTACTTATTAATCATTATAATTTAAATTAATATCTAATTAATTATAATACTCTAATTTTATAACCCATAAACCCTATGGGAGTTAACTTAACTACAAAGATGAAAATAGTTAAACCTTAGGCTGGCTTTGGAACATGCAATCGCAGCTCCCTACTTTGATTGTCATTATAAGGATAGCTTATGGTTAGTGGTGAATTAGGTAACATACCCACTCTATAAATTAGGATTAATTTATCTTATGTATTTTATTTTAACTCTACAAATTTATCTCATTTGTTCTTTTTTTACCAATTAAGTTTGTGCTCTCACAATTTACACAAATTCCCAACCTCGTGTGTTTTTGTGTTAATTGTTCAATTGATTACTTAGTTTATTATAATTTAAAAACTCAATTCATGGATCATATTAATTGAATTACATTATATTATTTATTAAAACTAAATTAATGAATTAGGTAACAGGTAGATCGATTACTATGAAAACTACTCTTCCATGGGCGGTGTAGTCATTGTAGAAGAGAATTGCATATACAAAGGTTTAGAATGGGTATAACCCAATCACACTTCTACTCTTGAGTTCCAGCCCAAACAGAAAGATCAAAGAAGAATAAAAAACAATAAAATAGAAGAAAATAGAATAAATATAAGAGGAACTAAAAATTTTATTACACAAACACAAATATTACAACATGAAGAATAAGAAGAAGGCTTCGATGAGGGGATTCTTGCTTCAAGAGATACCCCTCTTAAAATGGTTGGATAATTTGAGTGAAACCAATTATCCTATGACTTAAATCTCCTAATTCACGTTCCAAACCCTCCAAATGATAAAAACACCAATTTATAGAGTGGATGGGAGGCTAGGTTTAAAGAGGTTTCAAGTGTGAATATGGAAATTCGTCCAAATAAATTAATCCAAATTACACCACCTATTTGACCACCAAAACGTGTGAACCAGACGTCCTTTAAGAAGTATGATTTTTGAGAAAAGTATTTCTAGAGATCCTCTCAAAATTTAGACCTAATACAAGCACTTATGGAGAAGTTATGGCCTAAATAAATAACTTATTTATAATATTATGAGTCCAGCACAGATTTGACTTCATGGACCATTAAGTCCAATAAAATGCACAATTTAGCTTATATGTCCTGAATGAAAGTTTTATCCCATAAATTTAGGAATACAGTTACAAAATATTAAGGTAAAATAATTCAAATAAAATTATTTATGTTTGAAATACTACAGTGAATTTTTAAAGGGAAAAACTGTAATTTTCATCAAATTTTCAAATAAATGATCTAATCCCAAATATTCCATAAATGAACATATTTACCACAACATGAGTAAATTATATCATTTATTATCAATAAAATATTCAATAAAATTATGTTTTATCAATGGTATAAAGTAAATATCAATATCAATTGATAGAGTCATAGTTTCCTACAAATTTGTGAGAAGTTCACCTTATAGATTGGATCTTTTCAAGAGCATCATCGAGGAGTTAAAAATTCCTAGTAAATAAGATATAATTCTTGATGTGACTACTAGTTGGAATTATTGTTACTTTATGTTGGATTTTGTATAGAATTATGAGAAATTATTTATTCTCCTTGAGGAGAATGCATGTTTTAGGAGTCCTCTTATTTGTGAAGGTGGGGATCCTACAACATATGATTGAGAGAAGTGTATTTTTTAAGTTTTTAAAAATATTTTATGATAGCACTATTGAGTTTTTAGGTTCTATGCATGTGAAATGTCATACTTTATTTCATAATCTTTGTGAAATATATATAAAAATCAAGAAATGGATGAAGAGTAATGATATTATTGTGAGAGAAATGGCCATTGTAATGAAGGTTAAGCTGGACAAGTATTTGGGTATTGGTTCCAATTTTAATTATCGTTTACTTGTGGGAAATTTTATTGGTCCCTGATATAAATTAAAATATATCCAAGTTATTTTTGAAATGATGTTGATGATTAAGACAAGAATGAGTTGATCAATAAATTAAAAGAGGCTGTGAATAATCTCTATGAGTTTTAAAAATGCAAATATCCCATTCTTGTTGATAAATTTGAGACCAGTTCTCATCAAGAGTCACATATTCATGATTCTAGTACCGATAATGATGATGATAAGAAATAGAAAGATTCATATAGATCAAATAAAATGAAAAGGCACTTAACACAGCAAATGAATGAATTAGAAATATATCTAGTGATTTATGATTATGAGGATGATTTAGATGGATTTGATATTTTAAGTTGGGGGAAAGTAAAGGCAAGAAAGTATCATGTTCTATCATTCATTTCCAGAGTTATTCTAGAAATTCCTTTAATTGTAGAATGTTTAGAGTCCACTTTTAGTACAGAAGGATGAGTCCTTGATCTGTTTCGCAGTTGTTTGAATCCCAACATTGTTGAGGCATTAATTTTATAATAAAATTGGTTTAGAAAGTATAAACTAATTGAAATTATAAATAAAACAGATGAATTTTAATTGATTGAATTAGGTACCATTAAAAACATTATTATTTTTTATCATTTTATATTTATCAATTATAAACCACTATTTTAAAAATAAAAATAATGACTTGTTCTTTCTTCTATTATGTATTTTTAAGATTTGTCATCATCCACCATAATTAATGAAAAAAAAATTCATTGTCTAAAATAGAATAAGAAAAGGATAATGGAGAACTACTCATTAAGGTATAAATTTATGATTGTTTTACAAATTATTTTCATAATACTATGATTGATGGTATTCTGGTGTGATATACCTTCATTATCTAATTAAGATAACTCATTTTATGACCATATAACATAATATATAATCACCTCATATTTTTAAATTATGACCACCAATTTTTCAAACAATATAGTTATTATGTTCATGTATCCCAAAAAACGTCCCTTTTATTTTACTCTTTGTATATATTTTATGGATCATCACTTGATAAATTGGATCAACTAAAACTTTTCTAAATTATTAAAGGTATTCTTGTTTGGTTTTATCATGAAACCTGAGAACCTATGACCATGACTTTTTTACTTTATAAGTTTAAAACCACTCTTATCTTATATTTTATACCCACACAATTACTACTTCTAATTAGTGAGTGAAAATTCAAGTTCTTGACATCCTTATTCATCATGATTTGATCCAAAATGTGTCATTAGATTAAAACTAAACATTAAAACACTTAACACCCCACTGGTTTCACACTTATGTGCATTATATTACATGATATATAAATGGAAATGATACTTAAATGAGTGGATAGATTAACATTTCCAGATTTTTTACCTAAAAAATAGTAAGATTTTATTCTTACTTTTTTCCATCTAGTTTCCTTGTTACAATTATTTTATTTGATATGTAATGGAATATAACTTGTATATATATGTTTCTTAATGTTATTATTAGGAAAAGAAAAAACCCTCATTTAAAATGATCAAGTTAGTAGATTCTAGTGGGACAGTTATGTGGTTTGGATTATCAAAACAATTATTACACGAATCAATAAGTCCTCTTGATAACTTAGGGATTATTCTATAATACTAATATGACTTAAAATTTGGTCAATTATTGATTGAAATTTATATATAAATTGTTTTTTAAAGATATATATGGCTGGAGGTTGATAAGGATCAAAGCCTGAAGCTTTTTGTGGATGATACCTTGTTAGTTTGGTTTTATGTATTTGTAGGCCATGATTTTTTTAAGGGATTGTTATTACTTTTGGTGACTGAAGAAAATTCCTTTTGGTATATTAAAATTCTTATTTCATCACCTTTAATTTTTTACTAGTTTGTAATTTTGTTTATGTTAGACATGTTTTTTAATGGAACTTGCTTAATATTTTTCTTATTTATAATGATGTTCTCTGGTGCAGCATCACTATTAAAATTTTAATTCAGGTTTTTATAGTAGGATTTGTAATCTAATGGGTTTTTTTAAAATATTTCAGTGCTTTGATGTCCATTCTAGATAACTATTTTGATGGTTTCTATTCATAATAAATGATAGTCTTAGATAATTTCTTCATGCACCTATGTGAGTCTGAGTGCATGTGTGCACCTTTTCAATAATTTTACTGATATCGAAGATTTCTAGGTTGGTTGGTATTGTTATTAAAATATTGTTTTATTGAGAAGTACACAAGCATATAACCTACTCATGGAAAGTATTTTAACTATTGGTTTTTTTGAAATGATGGGGGTTTACTATTGATGATGACATGACCATATTATATGTCATTTTTTGTTGTTTATACTTCTAGACACTAGGATTATGATGCTTATTTATCAAATTGGTTTATATATAATTTTTCAACTATTTTTATCTAGTTTTATGAAATACTTTCTTCTCCACCCATGTTAATTTCAGGTGGACCAAATTGTTTTTGACGAGCTGATATGGGAGATGTTTCCAAAAGTATGTTTTTCAATTATAGTGTAATGCTATGTTACTATATTTTTGTAGTTGTATTCTTTATTCAAAATTATTCACTCATTAATTTCAATCATTCTTTTGGTACAATAAATCATCTTGATTTCCTAGGAGTGCAGGTGGAATGGGTTACTGGTTTATGGTTCCTTTCCATTTTTATGAATATGCTTCCATGGGAAAGCGGTCAGGTTATATATTAATTAATGTAAGTTATTTATGAATTTATTTCATGTAGTTTATCTCACATTTAAAAACTTTTTAATTGTTATAATTTTTGGAAGAGTGAATTTTTAACCATCATTTGGTCTATGTGCATTCAAAAAATTCTAATTTTGAATTGTCCTTACTGTATTTTTTCACGGTATTTTTGGGTTGGGTCTAGGTCATTTGGATGCCACTGTATTTTTGGATGTTGTTACAGGGGGTATGGGTGTTGGAGATAAGGTATGGGGGTTGGGGGCTACTTTCAGGGGGTTATGGGGCTGCTAGGGGGATGGGTGCTTGGGATTCTACAGGGAGGGGATACAGGGGGTTGCAAGGGGGCTGGGTGTCGAGGATATTGTAGGGGGTGTAGGGGGGATGGGTGTTGGGGATATTGTAAGGGGGAATTTTAGTGGGGGTTAGGATGCTATGGGGGGATAATTTAGGGTGATGGGGCTATTTGGGGTTGGGGTTAGGTTTGGGGGCTAGGTATGGGGGCTGTGTTCAGGTCCAGGTCTAGGTCTAGGCTCGGGTCCATCAGGTTGGGTTGGGTTTTACACATATAACCCAACCCAAGCTGACCCAACCCATGATAGGTTATTTTGGGTTGGGTCCTTTGGCCATGAATCAGGTAACCCAACCCCAACGGGTTGGGTTGGGTCAGTTCAGATGCTCACAAAGCATGTGACCTGACCTGACTCGACCCGATCTTTTTTGGTTGGTTTGGGCCCCGAAATTCCCTCGACCTGAGCCAACCTGACCCATGGGCACCCCTACTTAGGGATTATCTAGAAATAATCTAAACTATCTCCATGTCCACCAAGAACATCTATAGACTATGTGTCAGTTGTATAGACACAACATGTGTGGGAAAAATCCCATGTATGGGTGAGAATAAACATACTCAGTAGGACCCCCCAAAACCAAAAATGAAATATAAGAAAACATGTCATCTTAAGTCCCCTCATACTAGAGAGTAAATAGAAGGAATACAAGAAAGAATCCAGATATTCTCAATCATAAGAAGTCACTAGTATACAGATAAATCCCAATAATCTCAACTCTAACCCATAAAGGCCCAACTCTTGTGAGAAACTAAGGAATGCTTGGAGCACCCAAAAGCTCATGCAGTCTAATTTTATAGAACAGCTTTATATTTCATTTAGAAGGCAGACTAGGGGTGAATGTAGAGTCATGAGTCATGAAGTATCAAAACTAACTAGTCTTCCTTTCATACAGTCACTAGAAACCACAATGGAGGAACCACTCCTTGCTAGGGAATAAGAATTAGTCAAGGAGGTACCAAACCCTATCATTTGCAACTACCAATATTTTCATCATTATAAAAACCCTTAGGGGACCCACACCAAGGGTAGATGTCAGTTAGGGTGAGAATAAATACAACTACCAAAACCACCCAGGCTGTGAGTACAATTTATGAAACCTCGCATAGAACCATAGTTGGAGACCCACTCCATGCTGAGGGAAAAGTATCGATCGGTGGGGTAACTAATATCATAGGAAGACCAACCCACCAAGTAATACATAGTAAATAGGGGAAGGATCTAATTTTATTTATAGAGGACTCATATCCCAATTATTACATAGAACTCATACAATAGATGGGGGTAGCATATAGTATGTGGGAGGAAGAGAAACTAACTCCATTAGTAATATGGGGTTCACACACCTCGCCTAATAGATTTCATTACATAGAGGGTATATCAAGACCTGTGAATGATCTGGTCATCATGCATGATCCCCTTCATTAGTCCTATATAGAAAAATCCAAAGTCTAGATATCTCTCCACACAAATAGACTCAGATGACCAAACATACCACACCATTACAATATATGTGAAAAAATACTCCGGATAGGCTATTAATTTATCCAAAGTAGATACTCAGTGAGAACGATGTGAAAAAATCTTCATGTAGGTGAAAGTAGTCCATGTGGTGGCCTCAAGGTGCACCAAATAGTGTGTTGGGAGGGGTTTTATGTGCCCCTATGCATGGGTGTGTGGAATCTACATGTTCTCACCCTAGTTGGGTTGGGTGTACCCAACTTGGATCAAACCCACCTTCCCTGCATTCTGGATGGGCCAATGGTTGGTCCCACACTAGGCCGTCTTGGCTAGTCATCTCATAAGGGGTTCATTCCCAACACCTCTCACGCCTTCTACATGGAAAGTTGGGTGTCATTTAAATTATTCCACATCAAATATACTCCCAGGTTGTAAATCTCACCATGCTTACCCCCCCCCCACTAAGTGGGGTTTATAGGTATCCCTAATCAGATTCCATAAAGAGGTTTATATATTGGGGGATTAGGGTTTCTAAATTAATTATTTAATTAATTAATTAAGACAAACATTCTATCTATAATGACTTGAATCCAAAAACATGATGAAAACTTAAATCATAGCGTTCTTATTGAAAACTCACCATTTCAGACTCAATAGTGGTCTTGAATTTCACATTCAAGGCTCTGTTTTGATGAAAAGGAATATATCCTAAAAATGAGAGAATATAGTCAAGAAATAATATTTTTATACTTAAAATATTATTTTTGTGGATTTTTAATGCTCACAACTTCACGCCAGCTCTGCTTGGGGGTAAACATCGTACCTCGGGTTCAACAGAACCATTAAATAATTTTTTAAGGTCATTTTCTTGGGTAAATATATTGTTTTACCCCTATTGTGGTACTAAGACTAAAAAATTCATAATTGATCTAAGTATCACTTGGGAAAAAACACAGTTCCCTAAATCCTCCCCACCTTAAAACTCTTTCCACCTCAAAAAGAAAAGAACTAGGGATATTAAGTAGGGAAGATCGCAAAATAACTTTGTGAGGAAAACGGCTACCATCATCTCATCTCTAAGGGAACATGGTAATCAACCACCCAAGAAGGGATAATTCACTTTAATCCCCAAATATATCAACTCCAACTCACTATGAATTTTTTCCCCAATGGAAACATGAATCTACTCCATGTGAGACTTTCCAAGACTCTAAACCCAAAATATTCCCTCATTTAAAGGTCGTAATAACTCATAGGAAAAAATGAATCCATGAACCACTGAAAGTCTTCTTGGAATGGTTCATTGCATATGTTACCTATGGTGGGAGTTATTTTCTAACCACCTATAAAGAGTTCTCTAGATGTTTTTCACATGAGAAAACTCCATCTACATCTCACTCTACCACTGAGCACTTCACAATGATTTCATACTAACACCAGAAGAGTTGCAAGGAATAAAGAAACCCCAATCCTATATCAGGTTCTCTTTCACCACTTTCCCATAATAAATATGCACTAATGTTTCTAGATCATGGAAAAAGGAGACATGGGATTTTTTTCTAAATTTCAGAAATCCATGGTAATCCTCTATCCACATCTTGATCTCTAACAATTCTGCATCCACTATTAAAGATAGAATACATTTTTTGTCATCAATATTTCCTGAAATCTATCATCGACCATATCAAGAAAAAATACTAAACTCATAAAACTACTCAATTATACACCATTTCCTATCAGGTTTCTCATTCCACCAAAATTTGAAGTGTACGGCTCTGACCATTCAGATGACCCTACTCTATCAGCCCCATAACCTAAGACAACACCTACCCAAGTGAACAAAATAAACAACCTACCAATAGAACCTCATCCTATACTATATAGATTGGGTTTCCATGTGATGTGTACACCCCCAAATATCCACTAAACATATGACATTAATGGTTGTACTACACTTTGGTGGTCTTGACTCAGGATATCCATCATTATATTAAATATGAATGCCAAAAGAAAACTATTATTTGAAAGGGTAAGTAGTGGACATGAACCCCACTTTTGGGAAATCCTTCTAGTCCATCACCCATGAACATACTATCACAAGGGACCACTAAGATGAAATCACCACATAGGTCCTATATCACACAAGATAAGAGTATGTGGCCCCCACCATCGAACAAAGGTGAGAAATATCTCTCTCCACTCAAGAACCAACTACTCTGAGGCTAATTATTCAAGTCCCTTCTTCGTCGTCCTAACATAGAGTCATATACTAAAACCATCAACAACCTTTCCAATTTTGAACCATTGATATATTATCAACTGTCATAGATTCAATTTCATGAAGACCAAAACTACTCCATAAATTAAGATCTCACACTATGAGAGTTTACTATATAACAAATAATCTCTTGGAAATACTTGGGAAATTCCATTAAACACCTAGCAGGATACTTGAAATAATATAATGAAATATTTAGTTCATCTACTCCATAACCATCATAAGGGGCTCATTATTTCGTAAATCCATATTTGAACATCATCCCATGAACACAAGTCTATGCATACATCAATCTCTCAACAACGTTCAGACATGGGTCACCCTTTAAAATCATCTATTCATTCCTCAACATTTACATATTTTGAATTATCATCCTCACACATAGCACATAAATTCATGTTTACCATATGATGGGTATATAACTTTAACTTCTCAAGGGTGGGATCCACTCACCTCACACTAGGGGAATCCACCCATTATTGGGAGGTGGAACTTACCTCACTTACTCAACTACACATCATTATGTAATACAAATACTAGTGCCCAATCCATGATAGGATAGTTGATAATAGATCTCATATCGACCAAGATGAAATATTATGAAATACCTATTTCTTTGCTAAGTATAAACTCACTTTATTGGAAGGTGTGAGTGAAAGACAAGTTTCATCAGTGGGTCTCTCTAGATGACCAAAGCTCAACATGAGGTTCTACCAAAATTTATAACTACCAAAAATATATTGCAAGAGGTATAATTTGGTACTATGTCATGCCGTATGAGCTACTATAAATAAAGGACACAAATCATACTTTGAACTACACCTTTTGATTCCTGGCCATAGCCATCCATCATTCACATCTTACTGTAGCTATGACCATTAGCACTAATTGGATGATGGGAAATAGCCGAATGTGGTGTTTTTAAGAGTGTATTAGTGCATCAACGATCTTTTATTTCTATATTAACATTTTATCGTCCACCAAATATCTCCCATGATATATAGCAGGGCCTAAAATAGGGAAGTATCTAATATCAATGTTATCACCCATGTAGAGATCCATACATGGAATCCCTCTAGCTATCACCAGGAAAAATAAAAACCTTCCCCAAATCTAGGGTGAATTACTCCAAAACTCCTCAATCTGGAAAAAATATCTCAAGGGAATTTGAAATAGGTAGTATCATATGAAAACATAACCATATCTTAACCACTCCTCCCATGGAGTCTCATCACAAACAACTGATCGTAAAAATTTCCACCATAAAACATGCCAAGGGAACACCTCATGGGGTTCTTGGTCCTCAATGCATACTCATACAAGGTCTCACTACCCTGTGTAGGGTTCAAAATCTTCATATAAGACTATATCTTAGACAAGATATCAAACTCCAACCATGGTAGAGCGTACTCATCATGAGTTTCAGAGAAACATCATCCATTATCATTCATGTAGGGAGATCAACACAATAATTGTCATCTAGATGATGAAAGTCTGAACTAGATGGGAACACAAGACTTAGAATCTAGAAAATTCTCTATTTCCTAATGATAAATTTGATCTCATAAACCCATGAGGCCTCTGACATCAAAAGACTCACAGTGTAATCGGCCTATTAGTGGTTTCTCCCAACTCAAAGGAAACAATTGTGTGATCTACAAAGAAGACTACACTAAGTGAAAGGGGAGGGAAACTACCTCATATCATGGATAAAGAATGTCTCTCAATATAATCTCAAAAACAATACCTCATTACAAATCTGGAATCATAATGAAGAAATCATGCCTCATAGGATAACACATGGTATATGAGTGTGACACACAACAATCAGGCATATCACACAAAATATAAGAGAACATAGAAAATGGGAGCACATGATAGGTATTGGACCCCTTAACAAAAGCCTTGGAATCCTGTTTGGCTTCCCACATGGTGGCCTCCAGCAATAAACAAGACAAACCACAATCAAAAAAAAATACCTAGGGAGCTAAATTGAGATGGACATGGAAATCAATGACCCATTTCAATGTGATGTATATACTATTATTGTTTCTAAAAACGGATCCCTTTATATATTGAGTTGAAAAAAAAGGTTATTAGAGTCCAAGTGAATAGATACATCAGCTACCACATCATCACTAGGTTCTCTATCATGAAATATGAGTTCGATATGCCTTATCACTATTTCCCTAAAATTCCATATATACTCACATGATACCTAACTCTTAACTCATTCCATTGGATAAACATGCCCAGATACCACTCTAGCATGAATTGATCCATGGAGACCCCTCTTGGGTGATGGTGTACCACCCCAATCCCACTTCCACTAGGATAAGGGATAGTGACTAACACCAATTAGGCATATCACACTTTATGGGAGGCCTTAAGATAATGCACTTGTATATAATTCACATCCCTATAAAAGACATAATTATGTAGAGAGTGTTGTGTTCATTGGATTTAATTGTATTGAATTGTATTTTTTATCAATAAGGAAGCTTGTATTGAAGTAGATTCTAATATGTGTTTACATGTGAGATGTGAAGAAAGACAAGTGAGCTGTCATGTGAGATAGAAAAGGTGTGTGGAGGCTATATATTGGAGTTCTTACCTTGGAAATATTAAATAAAAATAAGAAAATTAAATCAGATGATTATTAATATGGTATTCATGGTTAAGATGATCACTCTCACTTTGAGTGTTATCTACATTAAATGGAATATTGGTTATGTGGAGTAAGTTGAAGAAGTTGTTTGAATAGTTTGAAATGCTAGATTAAATATATATATATATGAATATTTGAAGTTATAAATAATCCAACCTAGTGTTATTAAGCATGTTGGATTCTAATAGTGTATCACTTTCTTAGATAACGTACCTTGAGTGAATGTCCCAATAGACTATACAAAGAAACCTGAGAGGGGGTGAATCTTGTGTTTTTTTATTTTACCAAATTCCAATTTATTCTACCTTTACAATCCCTTTAGACTTGAAACTTTGATGTTATTTAAGACTATTGGATATTTTTTTGTTTAACCTAGAATATACATAAATGCATGCAGATAAAATAGTAAATAGAATGGGTGTTTTTACAAGGTTTGGACAATCCCAAAAATCATACTCCTTATCATTCTTGGGATGTCAAAGTTGCAGATTCTCTACTAAAATATTTTATAAATACAAGTGGACTTGTGGCTCTTTTTATCCTAAACCATTCTCACTATATTACATAGGTGAGTGTGTTCAAAATATTACACATGGGAACTAATCCTACATAATATTACACATGTGAAGGGGTATTTATATTAAAACCCATATTCTTTAAACTGGCATCATACCAACTAGTATTCATATCTTCCTTCTCCTCTTAAATTAAATCAACATTGTTGTCTTGGGATATATCTACACCCAAAAATTGATCTTCTTTCTCAATAAATATAAACTTCAACCACCTTAAATTATTAAAGAAAAACACATGAGACACAACCTTTGAATCTACACAACTTCCAATTATTTTGAATCTATAAGATAAAAACTAAACTCAAATCTTATTATATTGAAATCTTAGGCATACATATTTTACACAACTCATACATCCATAACTTCAGGTACTTATTCTTTTATTCTTCTTCAAAACCCAATAGATAGTTTTTCTTAAACATTGGTTTGGTAGTTCCTTCCTACTTATTCCTTAAGAGTCATGTTCTCTTATATTCGTCTTCTACTTCTTTCTTTAATAGCTCTTTTTAGATATTTGATCTGACTCAACTTCTACAATATGAAAACAGAAACACATTATTATTATTTTCTTTTCTTTATCCTTAATATCTTCATTCTCACATACATGGGTAGTTGTATTAAATGTCATATTTCATTTTAAATATCCAAAAATGGTATACCAAGAATAATTTATCATTATTTTCTAAAATCACTATTATAAATAACACATTTTGGGTTCCCATGATTTTATTTTTCAATTATATGGATGTTCCAAGAATAAACTTATTAAATTCACCCCACATAGCTAAATAAATTGTTCTTTTATTATTTTATAAGCCTGGATTCATCTTTTTCTCAAAATTATTCCACTAAAATTTGAAATTCAATCTCTACAACTATATAAAAATATACAATAGATCAACTTATGGTGTGGTATTTTCCTATGTGTCATGGAAGATTATTTGAAATAGAAGACTAAAATCAACAACTTTTTTCTCCTTCTTCTTTTCAAATATATCTCTTTATAAATGGATTAAGATCTGATGAAAAGGTTGAGTTATAACTCATCAACATCTATATTACTTTCGAAATATGATAAATTCATTTCAAATCTTTTGAATATGTATACTTTCTTCATGATTTGATCTTTCTTTTAATCAGCTTAAATATCAACAAATCATAATTTTATTTCTTATATCACACACTCATTTTATTGTTTGTTATATTAAGATTACTTAACAAAAATTTAGTATCATACCATTTCATTTCATCTTCAAATTATAAATTTGGAACATTTTTCAATTTGTTGATTCTCTAAATTTTTCTAAGTCTAAAATGATTCTTATAAAAGCTTCAGATGACATATACAAAAATATTATATGACACCAATACAAATAAAATGACACCTATGTAGACCTTTAACCAAACATATACAAGTAATTACTAGTACATAGATGAGAAATGATACTTACGTATTTTGTCTAGGACTCATACATAGAGTTCTTTTGACACATACATTGGTCCCAATTCACTGACACACAAATCATGACTTTGTTTATTTTTCATGCCTCAAAAGGAATAACTCATATAAACATCAAAGAAGTCAAATATTCTAAGAAAAAATGACTCATACATAGTTTAGGAGAATGAAACATGTAGACTCCAATCTTATCCATTTTTCTAATTTCTAAACTAAAATTTTATATCACTTAAAATTAAATCAGAGGCACTTCAAATCATCTCAATTATTTTCTAACCATCAAACCATATTGAACCAACTCCAAATAATTATAAGAATTATTAAAGAAATTCTAAACACTTTTTATCTTATTCCAAGGACCTTTGAACCTATTTATTCACTTTTTTTCACAACTGTACAAGCTGACCAACACATAGTTCAAAATCAATATCATATTTTCTCATCTATTTCAATAAAACTATTAAATAAAAGGATTCTCCAACTTTATAGCTTATCATAAACATAAATTTCATCTCTCCAATCATTTGATTTTACTTTTCCCAAATACATTGGTAGCTCCTTCACTTCTCTTTTGTGTGGATACCCACTCTATCACCAAAGATATTACCTTTTCATAATTACATTGACAATGACAACATGGATAATATAAAAAATATATAACTTTAACCCAAATTCACTTCAATATCCCCCTTTATATTTTTTGTCAATTTCAAATTTACTCCAATGTTAAATTTAATTCTTCTCCCCCAATTAACAATGAATTCAAGGGGTAAATGTCTTATCCCCTTTATGATACCATGGGTAAAATGAAGTACCTAAAAGGAAACATCTTCCCTCACTTTATTAAGAAACATCTTTACCCCATTTGTTTCATCACTTTCAAAGTTCTCCATTAATCTCATGAGATAATGGTGGAACCACATTATCCTAAGAAATGTGTTATTTTCCTATAAAATCTAATTCTACACGTGGTATCCCTTTGTAGAAAGCAAGAGTGAAAATTTTAGACAACAAAGTTGTCCATATACAAATCTAATGTGGTACCAACTTGAACTTTCAATATTTAGAGGATGTTAAACCTAATTTTCAATAAATTTAAATAATTTTAACTCACTTGAATACATTTGAGTGCATATATTATGATTTTAATTCAAATTAAAATTTTCAAAGTCACTAATGATTGTATAAAATTCTCTTAAACTATTACCAAAAAATAATTATAAGATAAAAATAAAAATATTTACCCAATAAAGACCATGAGGTAATAAAGATAAATCTCTTAATAGTGGAACAAACTACCTTGATTTTAAGAAAAATTTTGGACTACTAAAAATTCCTAAGTGAATCTTTAAAAAAAGAAAATTTAAAAAATAATTAAGGGTTTTTTTATGGGTTATCATGAAAAATAGTTTAGTGCATAAAGAACACCTCACCCCCCACACTTAAAACCAAAAAATTTTCCCCAATGTTGAATTCTATGGTGGAATAAAAATTTTAAGTTTTAGTTCAAAAATATTTGCAATTCAGTGGTGAATGATTCATATACAGGGTCATAATCAAGTTCAAAAATCTTTTTTCTGCACAAAATCAACAGTCTCGTCATGCACAATAATTCTAATGGATATAGAAAAATATTTCAACATATAATATAAAATTTATTAATAATGCATTATTGTACTTTTTGAATTAAAAAATTATTTATAAAGGATCACAAAAAAACAACATACACATGCACTACTGTAGCACACTAAACAATTAATAGTAGAAAAGACCAGCAAACTTTACTGTGATTATATCATGAAATGAAGAACTCTAGAAATTAATATTCATCAATTAACAACATAGAATAGTATTATAATTAAAATATATTATGAAGCATTAAAAATAAAACAATTACTCCCTTGATATATATAATATTTTTTATTATTTTTTATTCAAAATACTCCCTTATTCTCATTATGAACAATCTATCTATCCACCAAGATTTAGTACCTATAATATGAAAATATAAAACATAAGAATCCATGAATTTATATTCAAGAAATCATTTCACTAGATAAAATTTTTAAGGGATGTTGATGCAGGTTATTCAATATTTGTAGCTCTTTATGGTAGTGAATAATAGTCATAAATCTATTTATGGTAATTTCATCACGGGCCACTTGAAAGGGAAGTAGGGTGGATCTAGAGCTAGAATGGAATAAAGTTGGAAATATTTATTTTGAAAAAAAAACTAGATAAAAATTAAAAAACATAGGTTTACAACCATGCAGTGCTAAATTTTAAGTCTTGAACCATACTCTCTCCCTAAAATGTCTAACAATGATCATTTGGAGAGAATTTTTCAATGATAAATGAAAATTTATTTTTTTCAAGAAGTCTTCATTTCATTCCTTCAACACCTTAGGAACTATAACATTAATCAAATATTTTGTAAACTGTATTAAAATCAAATAATTAAGGTTGTTTTCCACTATTGTTCCTATTTATAGATTTTCAAAAATATGACCAAAAATTGAATATAATAACCTAAAAAATACACGAAGAAGAATAAAAATGTTCTCAAGGTTTTTCCCCACACTTAGATCTTAAAAAAACTCAAAATTAGGTTCAAAACCTACTATAACATCCTCACAACCACTAATAATAATGCACAAAATTGATTTTGAAAATAACATCTCAGAAGGTGTCCACATAAAGGTTTCAAACTCTATATTAAAAATAAAATTTTCAAAGTCCCCACTTGACTCAAATGAAGTTAATTTATCAAAAATGGGTGGGAAATTATCAATAATAGGTTTATTTATATTTTCTATGAAAATTTAAAGAAATAAAACTTGTTTAAGTTGATAATTGGTAGGTTTTTTAGAATGAATTAACCTAGAATTCTATCCATATTTAGAGACCTTAATTAATCATATTCTGATGAGAAACTCTCATATGTAGGATTAAAGAACCCAAAATAAAGGATTTTCATATTTGATTCAATATTTTTGTTCATAATAATGGGTTTTCACACAAACATATGATTGTAAATGTTATTTAATAGCTTGAGTGATGCTCTCAAGGTAACAATTTTGTTCAAGTTTGATTACTTCATGATTATTAGAATTGATTTTACTAATATTTCTCTCAAAACTCCTAATCCTTTCAATCTCTCTAGAGAATTTGGATTCAAAAAAATTCATTTAAAAAGGTTTTTTAACTGAATTATGAATTATATCATCATAAGTTTGATAATTTTCCTTCCTAACCTTAGCTATAAAGACTTCATCAGCAAAATCTATCAATTTGAAACTCAACACAAGTGGAGTCTCCTTAAAAACATGGAACTCTTCTTAATCCTCACTAACTTTCAAAGTTATTTTACCCTTTGAAATATCTATAACATCCCCAACTTTGGTTTAGAAAGGTATCCCTATAATGATTGGAACTCGATTGTCACGCTCCATTTTAAGTATGATAAAATAGATGGGAAGTGTGAGATTTACTACATTGACTAATATATCATCTAGACTTCTATAAGGATAAACAAGTATCCTATAAAAAATGTTGAGAAACAGAAGTTATTTTTAATTCCCTCATACTTGGATTCAGAAACAATGTTTAAGGAATCAAATTAATACTATCTCCTATGTCAAAAAGATAGTTTATTCCCTCACTTTCTCCTATTATACAAGAAATAAAAAATCTTTTATAGTATTTAAATTTTAGAGGTAACTATTTTTGAACAACTTCACTACAATCCTCAATGATATTAATGGTGTAATACTCCCCCAAATCCCTTTTTAGTTAATAACCTTTTAATAAATTTAACATATGAAGGTATTTTATTCTAGGCCTCCAAAAAAGACGTGTTAATAGTGAAGTTACTAAACATATGAAGGAATCTAAAATAGTTAGGTTCATCACTCTTTTTAACTATTTGGTAAAAAGGAATGAGATGGTAATAATTGTTAAAAATAGTTTTATTACCCTCCTTATCCTCAAACCTCAACTTATTCTATACTTCTATAATTAATTCCCACTTAATTTTATTTTATTCTTTGTCTTTTTTATGTAAATAATCATTAATCTGTTTAGGTTGTACATTTTTTCTAGATTTATAGTTTTTTAATTTTATAGATTTTTATTTTTAGATTCATATTTTCATTAGTTTTGTTATCCCTTGGTTGTTCATTTACATTTTATTGAGTTTTAAGGCCTAATATAGTGGTCAAAACCATGAAATTATCTATCAAATTAGATTCAATTATACTATGTGATTTTTCCTTATCTCTCCCACCTAAATCTCTAGCAATTTTTCCCATTAGAAGTTTCAAACTATAGATCCTAGAATATGTATCTTTCTTAAATGAACCAATATTACCCAAAACCTAATATAAAAAACACTTTAACTCCCCTAGATAATTTTAAGACTAATATTTATATTTATTTTGAAAATAAGGTTTATGTTTTTATTGGTAACTAGGGGTGGTGGGTTTTTTAATCACTCCTTGATCTCTCCATGATAGGTTTCAGTGATTTTTATATCCAATATTTTATTGGTTTGAAAATGGATAATTATTTCCTAGATTTATATCCCTACAATATAAAAAACTTAGAACTCTCTTCATGTTGAATGGGCAGATAAAAATTAGGACAATACTTTTTAGTGTGACCATGCATCCCAGAGTATAGGCATTGATCTCTATGTGGGTTATAAAAAATTGTAGCAGCTTTAGGGTTGGTTTCATCCCTATGAATCACTCTCTTCATAAAGAACTTTTGTTGATAATTTTGCGCTACTTTTTCAAATATATATTTGAGATCATTATCAGTCATGTCTGAAAAATCCCCATGACAAGACTGGTCCACTAGATTTTTCTTATATGGTGTAAGATTTTTGTAGAAGGTATACATAAAAAGATAAGGATACATTTGGTGGTTGGGACAATATATAAGTAATGATTTAAACCTATCCCAAGTATCATGAAATGTCTCTCCCTCATCCTGAAAAAATCTTATCATTTTTATCCTTGCTTCAAATTTAGTATTCCTATGATAGAATTTAGAAATAAAAAAAATTGAATAATTGATCCTAGGTATAAAAAATCTATTCATAAATGTTTTGAAAATAGTTCATGTACCTTCCCTTTAGGAAAAAAGGAAAAACCTCTCAATATCTAATCCTCTTCACTCAACCCTCACAAATTAAGTTACTAAACATATATATATATAAGTATCTAGTTAAATATATGGAGTCCTCTGTGGGTAAGACATTGAAGGATGGAAGTATGGAGAGGTTTGATTACTTGATTTCACAATTCCTAAACCTATGGGTAAGACTTATACATTATGTATTTATTAACTTAGAATTTATCAAAAATTACCAAAATCTGGGACTCTTAGGGGCTAGATCTATGAGATGTATAGGATTTAAATTCTAGTTTAAGATTTCAGGTTCCTAATCTTATAGATTCTCCATCTCAATTTTATTTTGTTTTATAATTATATAACATTGTTTTTATATTTTTTTAATTGGATATTCAATATCTTTGTTTGAATTTTGAGTGTGCATATGGATTTAACTGATAATAGTGAAATAACTCACACACACAGTGAGTAAAAAGAAAAATGTTTGGTTTTCACTTTTTTTAATAGTTTTTTATATTTTTTTGAATATATATATTTTTTCTTTTTTTAAATGTTTTTTTTGAATTGGTCTCATGTGCCTTCCCCAGAAATGGAGATAAAAATTTGTTATTCATGGTCATAAATGTGGTCAAATTTAATATTTATAAAACCTACTTACCACTTGTATAGTTGAAAAGTTGGTTATCATATTCACATGGAAGGAAAAAATAATTTATATAACCAAAATAAGTAAAAATAAACAAAAAAATGAAACTAAAAACTATTAAATATATATAGTGATGGTTATTGTTTTAAATGGAATGAAAAATAGTGATAAAAATAGTGTCAAAGGTGTTTAAGTGAGGAAAAATTGATTGATATGAGGAAGAATAATTGAATATGATCTTAGGGTGATCAAACTATCATGAATTGATATAAAATCTTCTATTTAAGCTTCATGTTATCACAAATGTGTCAGTTCCTATGAAGAAAATGTATCAAAGAACCTAACTATCATTAAGTGATCTCTACAGCTCATAGAAATCTCTATAAAAATGATCAGTTGAATAAAAAAATAGGGAATGAATAATTTCAAAATAGAAAATATAATCATCCAACTTTTTTAATTTTTAGTACTTTATATGATGTTTTAAGGTTAATAAATTCACTATTGTCACTCATATATACTTAGATTAGTGTAAATTGATACTTATTAAGAATAAAATTCGGAACATTGAACAAAATATCACACTAAAATAATTATGAAATGGTATGAGAACTAATTAAAGAAATAAAATCATTTCAATCTAATTTCCCTAAAGATAGTTAGGTACATATGTTCACAATGATAGAAATAAAAATATATATTAATGAAAATTCATCTCAAGTGGGATTAAAAAGAAGTAAAGAGATAAAGTATGCTTCTTTTTCAAAGTATCCTTCTTCCCCTAGCTCTATCTAATTCTACTCATTAGTTGAGAGTGTTCATGCTCCCTATGTGTGTATATCCACTTCAGTTCCAACTCTCCTCCACAATAGATTCGATCTCCCCTTCATTTAAATAGAAAATTTAATTTTATTTCTAGGATTACTCCACTAACCTACAATATAATTCACCACATAAAAAATTTCACAATATAGTTTTAAGTTCTCATACTCATTTAGCCTTTTATTATTGCACTTTAATTTTAATAAAACTCTAAAAAAACTCCAACCAATTTCCAAAATCATTAAATTACTATAGCTATTATCACATAATTTTCAATAACTCACTAAAATTATTCTATCTAGAAACATAAAACTTAAACTAATCCTTATTATAATTATAATGACATCATAAACTCTATATCCCCAAGTTAATAAACTCTTTAATTACCTCCTTCTTTGCTAATTTCTCAACTAATACTCTAAGAACTACAATGTTCTAACTTGAACTCTCCTAGAGGACATGGAAGTGCTACTTTGACTCATCCAGCTTTTATTTAGATTCACCTAACAAAAAATCATTCGTTTCAAAACCTCCCTTAATCATGCATAGTGGAAACAAGACCATGGATTTAGAACTTCATAGTGGTCAAATATTGAGCAGGTGGTGTGCACAACCTTGAATTGTCACAAAGGATGTTATGAAGAGTACCAAGGCCCTTCTAATTGCGTCAACATGAATTTAAAAATAGAATAAACTCAATGAATATAGGTCAAAACCTTCACTTAGATTCTTAGTATTTTAATTCATATTCTTTAATTTGGAAAAATCATTCAAGTTCATGGATGCAAGCTACTACCTTTGTAACTTTAGGTATGAGATCCTCCTGATCATATTGACTCTCCTCTTCAAGTTCCTTGGTTATTATTACAAATTTGAATCCCCAACATCTAAAATTTGTGTAAAGCACACCTGAGATTCTATCTTCCATCTAAAAACTCAAAACATTAGGCTCAGTTTGTCCACCAATATATGTACCCATTTATTTCTACATAGCCGATTTTGTGTAGATTCACATATGTGGTGTTACCACTTCAATAAAATTCATAATTGGATCTTCAAGTATTGGATTATCTTATTCAATATAGTTCCCAAGCCTTCGACTCAGTTTTAGTAGGCCCCAGTCTCATTTCTTATTCACCCAAGCTTAATTAAACTTTCTCTAATATTTGGGTACACATACTAGTTTGGGTAGAATTTGGTTACATGAAGTTATTGTTCTTGTAAGATCCCTTGCATAGTTGGGTAGAAAATTGGATATGTGGAGCTACTGAAAATTCAATTATATAGGTGCTACATTATGTAATTACCTTAAAAGGGTACATTTTTTGTTACATAACCAAATTAAAATCTCTTACATAGAAATTTCCCTACGTTTTTGTCTACTATAAAAATAGTAACGAATGATGCAATTTGGATACATGGGGGAAATACCATATAATTTGGAAGTGTAGCAATTTGGATATGTAATTTCTTGAAAACCCTTTTATGTGTATTTGAGTAGTATGGTATTTTATTATATAGTTAAATTGAGTATTTGGCTATGTATCCATTCAAGTACCTAAAAGGAAAATTTAAAATAGAAAAATGATTCATCAATAAAAAATTCAAAATTAACTTAAAAATAAATCCCTAAATTCCAGGTTACAAAAATAGGAATAAAAAAATGTTCTAACAATTATAATTATAAATTGATTTCAACACAAATAAAAATTCCAAAAATCACTTCAAGAATTAAATTTCCATAAAATTTTCCACTCAAACATCCAAAGATTGGACTTAAAAACATAAGAAAGTTAAAACCAAAAACACTTCAAAATTTAAGCACATAAAATAATTATATTTAAATAATATTCAATTAATTTTATTTTCATCTAAAGATAAAACAAAATTGAATGTAGGTTATTTAAATTTATTGAAAATTAGGTTGAACAAGACCCATAAGTTTAAATTTTGAGTTTTTATTTCATTGGGTTGGTATATGGACAAATTCATGGTATAAAATTTCCACACTTATTTTCTAAAAAGATATACCCCATGTAGACTTATACTTTAGGGGTTACTAACACATTTATTAGGAAAATGTGCTGCCACCATTCTCTCTTGAGATTAATTGATAACTTGGAAAGTGATGAAACAAATGGGGATAATATGTTGTTTGAGAAAGTGGGAGAATATGTTCCCTTACATGTCCTTACCTTTACCCATAGTATCATGAATGGGTGAATATTTTTCCCCTTTTCATTCACTGGTAATTGGTGGAGAAGAATTATATTGACCAATGGAGTAAACTTATAATTCCAAAAAAATACAAAGGGGGAGAGGATAAGGAATGGCGTGCGGCTCTTGACCTCTCGATGTTCTTCCCCTGGTGAAGACAGCGGTGGCTACGCCGGATCCTCCCCCCTAGTGGGGGAGGGGGAATCGTCATCTCTTGGGAGATCCAGGTCCTTTCGGCCATTTTCTAATACGAAGTTTATTCCCCCTTTTCCAAAAGTTTCACTTTCTCCTAGGGTTTATGATTTATTCGATGGAGCGCTGAATCATAATATTTCCTTATCTGAGTTCACATAGTCCTCAGCCTTGCTGAATCTAACTCTGGTGGCCCAGTTCAAACATAGAAGACCCTCTGTGTATGACTTTGATCAAATTTTTTTTGGATCGTGGGATCTTCGCGAACGTGCGGTGGTCAGTTTGATAGACAATAAGCAATTTATGATTAGTTTTCAATCAGAGGAAGATCTCATCCAGGCTTGGGAGAGGGCTCCTCGCAACTTTAATGGAACTCGATTTATGCTTCTGTGGTGGTCCTTCTATGTTCATATGAACCAGGACTCTCCTTTCAGCGTTGTTTGGGTAATCTTTCCTAAACTTCCATTACCGTTTCAAAATCCTTCGGTTATTCGCTTGCTGGGTAACCTCTTAGGTAGATATCTTTGTTCTGATTGTCGTATCGAGGCGGTTTGCCATCCGGTAAATCCCAGGTTGTGTGTTGAAATGGATGCATCATGCGTCCCCTTTGATTACGTTTAGATCACGATCGGCGAGGAGTACAGGTACAAATAGAGAGTTGTCTACGAAAACTGGACTGAATTTTGCGGTCTTTGCAAACGTCTGGGTCACCAAGTTGAAGCCTGTCAAATCATTTCTCTTTCACGTTCGAGGTATGCAAGGCGCAGTGGAAAGGATGAGATAATGAGCACAGTGGATGGCTCAAGGAACAAGCTGCTGGACAACGGTACGAAGGTGGGTCGGGCTATGATGGCTAAGGAGTCGGCAGTAGGAGGGAAGGGGTCTCAGCTGACTACTTCAGTTGGGGAGAAGGTTGCCTCTGGGTCTCGTTGTGTTTCTTTCGATGAAGGCCTTATATTTGGAACTTCTAGCATTAGGATGAATCGGGATAAAGAGGAGACTATTCGGTCCTCTGATGTTGTGGATTCAGAACAGGTTGAAGAGGATCGGGACTTCAGTTTTTTGGAGATGGCCAACTCAACCAGAACGAAGGATTGCAAAGGTATTGTTCCCCTGGAAAAGTCGTTTCTAACTTTGAGAAATAGGTTTGAGGGGCTAGGGGAGGTTAATCTGACTTCAGGCCTAGAGGAGGAGGTATTTACAGGAGGTGAGTGTGATGTGGAGGTCCTGGAGGATAGGCAGGTTGGTCGTATGGAGCAGGATCCAGTTGCAGGATCGTTGGAAGGTTCCCTCAATGTGGTAAGTCACCCTCTTTTGCTGGAATGGGTGAATCAAGGGCCGGGGGTTAGCACCAGTCAAGGTTTTTCTGTTACTGCTTTCACCGGGAATGATAGCCTTGGTGGCGACTTGACTCCGGAGGTTCTTTTGATGGAAGGTAAGGGGAAGAAGTCAGGTTACATGGCTGGGGATGAACAACCTTTGGTGGAAAGGTGACAACCCTTGATGGAAAGTAATCAATCAGACCAGAGGCCGGGTTTTAATATTGGGTGTCCTGAGTCTGTGTTGAGGGAGAAATTAGGGAAGGGAAAGGAGAACTCTGGGAGAGGAAAAGAAAACTTGGGTACCCCTGTCGGTCGTTCATTCAACGATATCATCCAGAGTGGAATTCAGTTGAGGTTTGTAGGTGAAATACCCTCATTCGTGCCACTAATAAGGCATCCAAGGAAGGATTATTCTTACCTACCACGGAAAATGCAGACTAGGTCTGCTTTTAAACAAAATAGCCAGTTGTTCTTGTGGTTAAAAAGGGAAACGAAGTTAAGAAGGCTTCTCCAAATACGGCTACTCTTGATCAACTTAGAAATCAAGTTCAAAGTGAAAGTTTCTGGAGACACCCAGAGTGAGAATCGGCCACCGGAGAAGATGAATCATGCATGGGATGCGGGGATGACTATGGTTATTATGATTTTTAATGTTGTCATGTTTTGTGTTGCAGGTTGTTTTTTGGTTCTCTTGACCACGGTTTGGGTTGTATATTGGGCACCGGTCCCCCTTGAACCGGCTTTTATAAAATGAAAAAAAATGATTGTAAAAAGGGGAGATTGAAGTTCCCTTGGGTTGAAGTTGTATTTATTGTCCATTAATTATGATATAATTATCAATGTAATTATGAAAACGTGATATCATGGGTGATAGAGTGGATATCCACCCAAATAATAAGTGAAGTAGATGCCTATGTATTTGGGAAAAGTAAAATCTTATGATTGGAGAGATGAGATTAATGTTTATGAAAAGTTCTAAAGTTGTATAATCCATGTCTTCGACAGTTTGATTAAAATAGATTTATCTTTATTGCCTCATGGTCTTGATTGGGTAAATAATTTTCTTTTTATCTTAGAATATTTTATTTTTAGTGAAATTTTGGGATAATTTTATACAATTATCATTGACTTTGAATTTTAATTAAACTCATATTATATGCATCCAAACGGATTATGGAATGAAAATATTAATATAGGTTGAAATCCTTATTCTTTTATTATTTAATCATTATTATTTTACTGTTGGATGGGTTACTTATGTTGGGTAGACTAATTATTAAATTATACCCATAAAATGGTGAGTTTTTTTATTCCCTATTACTAAGTTATGTGATTATATTCTTCTGGAGTTAAAGAGAATTTTGGAATTTCAGTTAGATACAAATTGAATCTTGTTAAATTACTTTAAAAAAAATCAATGTCAGTTATTTTTGTAAAATATTAACAAATATTGCACTGAGATAATTTATTTCAAGAGGTAAATCATTCTTTTATTTGAGATAGTCCATGGGGGTCATTTTTATAATCAAATCTTTTTGGCATTTCAAATTTTTATTTTGGAGATTAATTTTATTCCATTGGGTTTGACTAATTGATTTCTTAAAGATAGGAAAAATTCTAAGTGTGGGGGGATTTGATGTGGAACTATTTCATTACATGTTTACACATCCATTTTTATTATTTAACTGTATTTATAAGGATAAAATATGATTATAATGTAGAAATATTAAAAAAAATTATTTTTAGATGAAAATTCAATTCATTGAATATTATTTTAAAAATGGTGATTTTATGTGCTTAAATATTGGAGTGTTCATGGTTTTAACATTATTATATTTTTAGGACTAATATTTTCAAGTTCAAGTGGGAACCTTTAATGAAATTTAATTATTTATGTGGATTTTGAAAATTTTATTTTTTTTTTGAGATAATTTTTTAATTATAATTGTTGGAAGATTTTTTAATTCCATTTTGGTAACTTGTAATTCATGGATTTTTTTTTTACATTATTTTGAATTTTTAATTGATGCATCATTTTTTTAAATCATCCTTTTAGTTACATTAATGGATACATATCCAAATCCCCAACAGGACCACATAATAAAATCCCATGCTATACAGATCCACATAAAAGAATTTTCAATAAATCACATAACCATATTGCTACATCACCAAATTCTAGGGTATTTTACCTATGTAATCAAATTGAAACCTCTATTTCTATTTTTCTAAAATATATAAACATATGTTAATTTCTACATAAGTTAATTTTAATGTGTCCAAGTAACCAAAATTGTACCCGTGTAAGGGAATTACATACTGCAGCACCTACATTATTGAATTTGAAATAGCTCTACATAGATAACTTTATTCCCAACTACATATGGGATTTTACAAGAATAAAATCTTCACATGACAAAATTATACCCAAAACATTATACATACCCAAATATTAGAGGAAGAACTACTGAGATATGGTGAATTAGAAGGAAGTTTGGGGCTTATTGAAACCGAGTCAAAATCCTAGGAACCATTTTTAAGATGATCATCCAATACTTAAATATATTATGATGGCTCTATTTCATTACATGTTTCCACATTACACACATTAAAACGTTTCAAGTGCAAGTATATTTCCCCATTTTTTTAGATAATCACTCCCCCTTGATACACATAATGTATATGAGTTAAAATAGTGGTTAGAGAGTGAGAAACATACCTCATCCTTTAATGTTGAAGGGGTGTTTGGAATTTTAGATTTAATATAATTTCATAAATATAGGGTAGCATCATGAATTTTAAAAACTCCCCCTGATGGGATGCTCTCCAAACTTCATCACCTTCAATTCCTAACTTTGGAGAAGAAAAATAGAAGGATTTGGAATAAGGTGTATCTTCAACATCTCCTCAACTTGATAAACAGGTATAAGATTTGTTATTAAACCCCAAAACTTATTTCTTTGAATCTCAAAAGTATCTAACACTCTTCATTATTATTTTCCCTTGGGTTTCCAAATATGTTCACCCATGTCCAATAAGGACTTATTCACTTTTAAAAATTAATTATTAACTAGAGTGGGCTTATTTACTTGAGATAGCACGGCACATCCATCATTTTCAGTTTGTTCTATTTTTTATGCACTTATAACTAATTTATATATATGATTAAAAAATATTTCATCTCATGATCAACTTTCTTTGTGTGTGTTTAATCCTTATTGTAGCATCATTTTTGGTATTGGGATTCATAGGTGCTTTCCCTTTATTTTTCATTTTAGTAAGGAAAATATTAATACATATTCCAACATTATTTCCTTACTTGTTTCACCTTCTATGAATATACTAATCATATTTTGAGTTCTATCCTTGGGATACTTATTAGGTACTTCTTCATGAGTGTCAACCACCATTCTAATAATGTTATCCCTTCCATGGATTGATACCATTTTGATTCAATTTTTCTCTATTTATTTTTAAGACTTGTGGTCATATTACAATGGTCTATGATGTGTCCTATTTTTCCAAAATAGTATAATAATATATTATCAAACTGTGTGATACCATTCTCATCCTTATTCACTATCTTCTTAGGAATGGTTGATTCAAATTTCATCTTTTGATTCTTTCCCAAAGAAAAACATGGTTATTTTACATTAATTATTAACCTATTATTATGGTCATATATTCTTATAAAAATAATTATTATATTGGATTGAAAATTTAAAATATTAATCATAGTCTTTTCCTTTTATGTTACAAAAATCACATAAGTTATCCAATATTTTAAATTTGTTTCTCATGGACAGTTTTTTCTTTTTCTATGAAACCTATTTTCTTCCAGTAGGTTACTTCCTTGCTTCAGCCTCACTCCCCTTTTCTTTAGAGATTATATTATTTTCACATACTGAAATATTATTTTATAACTAAATAACCTTATTCCAAAACTTCTATGAATAAAAATATCTTCTAACAAGCCTCATTCTTTTCTCTTTAGGTGTAATCTATCCGAATTTTCCAGATCACATGTCTTGTTGCTTTTAGGATATAACCCTAGTTTGTTGAGATCCATTTGGGGTGATATTTTATTAGATATTAATAGATCCACCCTTGATGTTTTGGTGAATTTATTTTCATTTTTATCCTTCCAAATTTTTATATTTTTTTCCCTTTTTCCTTTGTTTTTCACAAAAACAAATTCAGTGATTTCAGAAATAACTTAATAGTGTGATGCCTTTTTCAATAAGCCTCAGGTGGAGGATTATACAGATGATATTAGGATATATTTATAACTATCATGAGTCCATTTTTAGGTAAAACTCATATTAGATACTATGGTGGTATCAATTTTCATATTATATATTTGGGAAGACATGGATTTTGTAGAATCCAGATTTCTCGGTTTTACTTCCATCTCCAAAACACTTTAAACTGAGAGTATTATTTTCATCCAAACCTGAGTTAAATATTTCTTCCCAATCCTACTTCATCATTTTAACTTTATTCTTATTCATTTTTCTTGTATAAACTAGAGATATTTTCTTCTCTCTCATTCTTCTTTCTTTATCTTCCAACTGGGAAAATTTAACATCCATAGAGACTTCGTGTGGTTTCTCCAATGCATGGAACACCTACTTTACTACCTTTTAAAATAAATATTTCTCATATAAATATCTTTTAAAGTATTAATCATCCATTTAAATTGTTTCCTTTCAAATTTTTATAGTTTCTTCCCTGGATTACACAAGTTTTATGAGAGTGATGTAGATACCCATCTTCTTTGTCAAAGCTTCTTCCATAGCATCAAACTTCTATTATAACTATTAATTTTCATCATGAAGTCCCTTAATAAATTTATATATATATATTCCACCACTTAAATGGTTATACCCTTCAAATAATCCATAACTGTATGGTAGAGGTCTTTAGCAGATTAAGTTCACTTATTCTCGTAGGTCGAACTTGAAATAGTAAAGGAACCATCAATAATAGATTTATCATGAATTTTTTCACTCTAAATACCTTCATCTAGTGGTGCATCTTCTTCATTATTTAAGATATTTATTTTATTTCTTTCCACTTTCTTTCTTTTGTTTTTAAAATTATTAGCTGAGACTTCTAACACTATTTTAATATGGATAGAAACCATTTCCTCCATCTAAGGTGCTTCTTCAAACATCTCAAATTTGTACTTTTTATACTCCTATAAAAATGATTAGGAAATAATAAGTAAATATAGTTATAGGGAAACCTAGATTTTTACTGATTTAAATTCCTAGTAGACCATTCAGAAACACCTAATATGGGGGTGTGTGAATCAGATGTTGTCCGATTTTTAAAAAAAATCTAATTTCCTTTTTAAATCTTTATAACCACTTTGGATTTGAACCTATGATACTGATTAATACTATTGGATATTTTTTTGTTTAACCTAGAAAACACTTATATGAAATAAAGATAAAATAGTAAATAATATTAGTGTTTTTACGTGGTTTGACCCCCCCCCCCCCCCCAAGAATCCTACTCCTTGTTATTCTTTGGATATCCATATTTTTATCAATACAAGTGGAGTTGAGGGATGTTTTTATCATAACCCACTCTCACCGTATTACACAAGAGAGTGTGTTCAAAATATTACACAAGTGTACTAATACAATACAATATTACACATATTAAGGGGTTTTTATACTGAATCCTATAATCTTTAAACTAGCATCAAACCAGCTAGTATTTACAACTTCCTTCTCCTCATAAAGTAGATTAACACTATTATACAGGGATGTATTTTCACCCAAACTCTAGTATGATTCCTCAACACATAGAAACTTGAACTTCATTAAATCATTAAAGGAAAACAAGTAAAAAATTTCTACTAAATATATAAATATTCTAGTTATTCTGAATCTATTAGTTAAATACTCAACTCAAATATTCTTACACTAAAAACTCAGGCATGTAGATTTCACATAGTTCTCACAACTGTGGATTTAGAAACTTTTTATATTCTTCTTCTTCGAAACCCAAATAATAGTTTTTTTCAATGGTTTGGAATATACTTCCTTATTCTTCCTTGAGAGTATTATTCTCTCAGCTTCTTCTACTTATTCTTCCTTTGAGAACTATTTCCGGTTCTATCAACTGATTTAAATTTTACAACATAATAGTAATAACACCTTGTTCTTTTTTTATTTTCTTTATCCTAAATATCCTGAATCTCATGTTTATGGGTGGATGTATTAAATTTCATATTTTATTTTTCAATATAAACAAATGGGATATTGATAATACTTTCTCCCTACTTTCCAAAAGGACTGTTATAAATAACCCATTTCAGGTTCCCACTATTTTCTTTTTTAATTCAAGGGATATTCCAATAATACCCTTATTAAATTTACCTCACATGGTTGAATAAATTATTTTATTATTGTTCTATAGTATTAACTTCATCTTCTCCTAAAAATTATTTCTTATAAATATTCACTTCAATAAATATACAATACATCAGCTTGTGTTGTGGCATCTTCCATTGTGGTATGGGAGCTTCATTGAAATAGTAGCATAGTATCAGTACCTTCTTTCTATTTCTTATTATAAAAAAATGATCCATAATTGACTTAATATCATATGAATAGTATGATCTTTAAATCATCAACATCAGTATTATTCTTAAAAATATAATAAATTAATTTCAACTCTTTTGAATATGTATACTTTCTTCATGATTTGATTTTCATTCCCTTCAGATTGAAGATTAACAACTCGTAATTTTCTTTCTTTGGTCACACACTTATTTGACTGTTTGTGATGTATATAAAACCTAGTAATAACTTCAACATCATCCAATTTCATTTCATATTAATATTAAAAATTCAGAAACTCTATTTTTTAATTTATAAATTCTCTAAATGTTTCTAATTTTGGGATGACTCATACGCGCAAGTTGTATATGACACATACGTAGATGCTATATGATACTTTCCCAAGGAAAATTAAAAATATGAAGACCTCCAATCACACATAAATAAGTAATGACTCATACAGAGATGAGAAATGACACTTAAACATATTGTTGATGACTCATACAAGGAGTTATTTTTACACATATGTTTATCATAATTCACTCATATACAGTTCATGATTTATTTGATTTTCCACATCTTAAGTGGAATGACTCATATGAACATATGAGATAACACAAACACTGATCACAAATGGATCATACATTCTGTAGGAGAATGACTCATATGAACTCTAGAGTTATCCATTTTTTATGATTCTTATACTGAAATTTTAGATCACTTGAAATTAAATCAAAGGAACTTCTAAATCATATTAGACCTTAACCAACCTTAAAACCATCTTAGAATAGCTCTAAATAATTATAAAAATTATTAAAATAATTCCAAACTCTTGTTATCTTGTTCTAAGGACCTTCAAATTTGTTTTTTTACTTATTTTTCATAGTTGTTTAAGTTATCCAAAAGATGGTTTAGTGTAGTTAACCCTTAGTTTCTTGGCTCTTTAAATAAAATTGTTAAATACAAGTCTTCTCCAACTTCAGAACTTGTTATAGACATAAGGTTCATCTCACCAATCATCTAATTTTACTTTGTCTAAATACATAGTCAACTCCTTCACTTATTTATTGGGTGGATAATCAATCCATCACTGAAGAAAAAACCTTTGTATAAGTACATTGACAGTGAAAACATATCTATTGGACAATAAATAAAACTTTTTTAGGTTGTAGTGGGATAAATGGAAAGAGTGGGGGTGAAATTTCATTTTAAAAATAAATGGAAAAAAGTATTAAATTCAAACACTACTGGAAAAGTAGTTATTTGTGATGGGTCTTTTGCAATGGTGTCCCATCACAAATGTTTCATTACAGAAAATAGCATCGCAAATAGTTTCTTCAAGTTTTTTAAAAAACTTTTTGTGATGGGCCTATCACAAAAAACTTTTAAAAAAAATAACTATTTGTGGTGAGCCCATCGCAAATATCGCAATGGTACCATAATAACTCTCAGGAATCAATCAAGAGTCGATACCAACAAATCATTCATTCTCAAAGGCATACTGGGTTTCCTGCATCCATATTTCCTCATCAAATATTACTGCACTGGTCTGATCATTGGTCTCAGCCTAACTCTCAGTCTGTTTCTGATACGTTGTGACCTCATATGACTGCTTCAATTAAAATTTAAAATTAAAATAGTTAAAATATTATTTTCAATTAATTTTAAAACTTAAAAAGAAATTATACTGACCACAATATAATGTTGGTGATCACCTCTAATATCTCCAGTGACAGGACTAGTGTACATCCTTCTATAAACATCGAACTTCATAATATCAGGTTTTTTGACTACCTATATAAATATAAAATAAATATTTTACATTTAAAGTTATATAAATTAATTAAAAATAGTTACTTACCATATGTTCCCTTTGTGTACTGAATGTACGACTACCAACTTGATGTGTCACCTCCTGTCTCCCCTGGTTTTTTTTTGACCTACTGATGATCTTCTTTGAAAATTACCACCCATCTAGTGTGAAAATAATCCATCCCAAACCTAAGATGAAATGTAATCAGGTCGATGGGTGCAGCAAGACTAATAAAAATCTGTGACTCCTACTTTCCTCATTACTATCCTCCTCAAATTGTGCAAAAACTAATGGCAATGCTCACGCATAAAGCCCTCTCATGCCTTCCAAATAGAGTCATGCATGCTCTCATCAATGGGATACCATAAACCCTACAAAAAATTAATAATATCAAGTTATTAAGTAAATAAACTAGAAAATAAATATTATTTATTTATATACCAACCAATGATTGAACATGCTTTGCTAAACATCTATAGGAACCTAATCCCATGTAATCCATGCTCCAGAAAAATAATTTCACAATATAACACTCCCCAATCCAATAGCTATATATGAAAAGCTGTGAAAAAAAAAGAAGAAAAAATAATCAAACAATTATTATATAAATAAATTAATGATAATTAATGAAAACTAACTAAAATACAAAAGTAAACATACATCTACATACATGGAACAAATCCAAAACTTGGACATCGCTCAGGGATAGGGTCAGGAATCATAAATCATGCAAAACCACAACCCCTCTGATTCCTCGCTCCACCTCCAATAGTATGAGGGTCAGATGATCCAACATCCTACTCATCATTAGGTATATCAACACCCTCCAACTAATGAAATAGATCTGAGTCCATATGAAACACGAAATGACTATTTTTTGAAAATATTTGAAAACAACTATTATATATAGATATATATTATATATGATTATAACCAGCATTAAACTATTTAAATATTCATCTCCATCCTCATTTTAGTATATGACGGTGTCAATATCTTCATATTCCTCATCAGTATCATCAATATCTATATGAGTTTTAGTTTACTCATCTCTTTTTATTTCAAATCATTTTTTACATTAATAAAATCATAATCACCATCGACCCTTAATTGTGGGGTGATATCATCGATATTCGGGTCTCTTCATAGAAAATATGGATTTGGAGTAGTCTCTTGAAAAATTTCAATTCCTCGCACTTCATCAAAACTACATTCACTTTGAATAAACTGATTTTCCTAAGATTTCATTTTTATTATGCTCCACTAATCACCCAACTCTCTTAAATTATCATAGTAATTTGCATAATAAATTTGATGTGTATGATGAGACAACAAAATTGTTTCATTTACTACAAGAATAATTTTATATTTAATATCAACAATTTCATGGAACGGATGAACGCACAACACAAGACTCTCTCAGTATCCAACCAATGACATTTAAACATCATTGTATAATTCTGTCCAAGATAACATAATTCAATCATTTCTACCAGCATGCCATAAAAGTCAAATTAAATTTCTATATGATGACATCCTTTCAATCAAACACCACTACGCATTATTATTTTTATTCCTTATATGTACATGTATGAAATTGAAAATCATTCACCACATATTCATTATAAATTTAACCATTTTTGATGGTGGGTTACTCAATACACACAATCAATTATCAATTTTATCGGCATGTTGAGATACTTGAAATTTTTTAAAATAATTATCAATATAACAATTAATAAATTGATTTTATATTTTAAACCATAAATAATTTATGTTACCAGTTTTTGAAACCAGTAGGAAAAATTATTTTTCTGACATTCATCAAAAGAAGTTGTTGTAATTTGTGGAAGTTGTTTCTTGATATGATTATCATATAACGTAAAAATAAAATAATATTAATTTACTATAACAAAGATTATAGAATAAGTTATATGATCACTCGCGGATATCAATTACATTGCCACTCATGCATTTTGGGAAGCTAACATGGTTTCTGATGGTCTTTACAACATGGGAGTCATCCAAGATATTTCTTGGCATGATGATTTTCTTGGAGACTTACTCCCTCTCTTTGATAAATATTGAAATAAGATTCCTTCTTTTAGACTCATGTTATTTGGATTTCTATTTTAATAAATTGTGCCTTAGTCTTTGACTAAGGGACCACCCATTTTAAAAAATATATATATGATCTATGTGATGTTCATCATCTAAAATCCATCATTCATGAACTCCACTAAATCCATGTTATGGCTGATTAAAAACCAATAATTTATTAATCATTTTATTTTAAAAATTTCTCTCATTATGGTCCATGTGTTTTCATTTTGAGGGATATTCAGATTGAAAATAATGAGAACAAAAAAATAAATTTCCTCCTGAAAATAAGCTTCTAGAATTTATCCTTCAACCAATTCTTCATTATATACTTTTTACTTCAATTTATGCATGCATCTCTCGAATGGGTACATCCATCAGAACTGTATCAGGCCACCAAATTTTTGTTTTATGTGGAAAATTTAATATCAAATGTTCCATTAAGTCAATGAAAGTTAGTGGGAAGATTTTTTTCAGTTTACATAAAATTAAAACAATATCTTCTTACGGTTTACTTAGTGCATAGTAATCTGTCTTCGTCGCATAGATATCTCAGAAAATATATTATATATCTATTATCACATCCCAAATCATAGAATCCAACAAACATCTTAATACAATTGGTATAATTCTTTCCATTATAACATGACATTCATGACTTTTAATCTGGTAATATAACCATTTTTGACACATCTTCCCAAATTAGGAGCATAACCATCTATAAGTCTCAAATTTTCAATCTACTGACAAAATAATAATCGATTTTCTTTGGAAAGTGTATAAGTTGATTTTGGATTCATTAAATTTTATGATCTAACATTTTCAAACAGTTCAAGTTATGGTCACCTGTAAATTTGGGCAAAATCTAATTGTTCCTTTATATTATCTTTGGTCTTAACAAGTGTATCCAAAAATGTATAAAATATATTATCAAAATAGTTCTTCTCAATACATGACATCTGACATGTAATGAACCAACAAATTAGACCAATATGTAAGATCCCAAAAAATGCTCTATTTTATCCAATTGTGTTCTTTCCCAAAGCCATAAAGTTTCTGTTGTTTTATAGATGGTCCAAATGTAATGGGAGGTAATGAAGAGAAAAATGATTTTAACTCTGTACCTAAGATCATTTTTAGAGGTCTATCTCTTTCAATTATGCCTTTTATAAAATGATATTTGTTCCTCTGAAAAGGATGATTGGTTGGAAGGAATCTGTGATAATAGTTGAAAAAATAAGGTTTTCTTCCATTAATGAGCATAAATGTTTTTTTTTCTATCATATAGTATGAACATTATTTTAAATAATGTGTACTTCATCCAGATAACATTTCATATGTTGGAAATTTACTAATTTTCCATATCAATGTAGCTTTCAGTAGAAAATTTTGTTTCGCAGCAACATCATATGTACTGAAACCATTCCTCTATAATAAATTTAACTCATCAATCAATGGATTCAAATAAACATCAATATTATTTTTTAGATATCCTAAAATTAATAAGGTCAAAAAAATATATGGCTCCTTCATCAACATCCAATGAGGTAAATTGTATAGAGTTATAAAGATAGGCCAATAAGAATATTGACTACCGTAAGAACCAAATGGATAGAAACCGTTAGTAGAAAGACCCAATATCATGTTTCAGGCTTCTGAAACAAAATATGGATGTACATAGTCAAAAAAAATCCATGAATCTCCATAAGAGGGATAATTTAAGCTTTTACCAGTTGAAATATTGGTTTTATGCCATGACATCAATGATGTTGTGTTTTGATACATAAATAAACACTATAATCTGGGTTCAAGTGGGAAATACTTCAACTGTTTAACAAGAATCAATCAAGAGTTCCTTAGTTGAGTCTCTTTATACCTCGATTTTCCACATGTAGGATAACTATCCAATGACTCATTTTCACCATAATATAACATGCAATCATTTAAACATACATGAATCTTCTGATAACCAAGACCTAGATTATGAACCAGTCACTTATATAAATTTGTAGGAAACACATTTATTTTAAGTAACAGTGTTTTAACCAAATAGAATATCTGATCAAAATAGCTATTTGAAATTCCCTTATCTGATTTAATAGCCATAAATTTTGTAACTGCTTCAAATTTTCTTATCTTACAACTAGGATATAAGGCACCCTCAATGGACCTCGGTAACTCATAAAATTGAGATGGTTCTAACATTGTAAAATGTTTCAAACATACTCAGACCACATTTTTTACATAGACACTTAATTTTCCTTTCTGAAACAAATTCTGGTTTTGATGATGCAAATGATAATAAAGTTTCAACACCCTCAATATATACAGGATTTATACCAGAAACGTTTGGATTTCTATACTGATTTATCCAAGCACGATCATCTAATAATGATTGTTGCTGACTTCCTTATTTTATATTTCTCTAAAAAATATAAAAAAAATTAGTTTTTTATGAATAAATTGATATAATAAAAACACAATCCAAAAAAAGAAAAAAAATGTTAATTATTCATAAGTATTCTTAATTATTAGTAATTATTTCTAGTTATTTCTAATTATCAATAATTATTTCTAATTATTGCTAATTATTGCTAATTATTGCTAATTATTGTTAATTACCGCTAATTATTTCTAATTACCGCTAATCACTACTAATTATTACTAATTAATATTAATTATTAAAATTTATTACTAATTATTATAATTTACTGATGTTTATACTATTTACCATTATTTATTAATATTTACCACTATTTATTGCTATTTACTACTATTTATTACTATTAACCACTAAGTTCCGCTATTTACCGCTAAGTGTCACTAATTACCGCCATTTATTAATATTTACAGCTATTTATTACTATTTAATACTATTTACCACTATTTATTACTATTTACCACGAATTATTACTATTTACCGCTAATTATTACTAATTATTACTATTTGTTATTATTTATTACTATTTATTACTATTTATTTTTTTTATTACTAATTATTACTAATTATTACTAATTAGTATTATTTATTACTAATTATTACTATTTATTACTATTTACTGCTATTTATTACTATTTACCGCTAATTATTACAATATACTGCTAGTTATTACTAATTATTACTTATTATTACTAATTATTACTATTTATGAAAATTTATTACTATTTATTACTATTTATAACTATTTACAACTATTTATTTCTATTTATTACTATTTATTACTATTTGTTACTATTTATTACTATTTAATACTATTTATTACTATTTATTACTATTTATTACTATTTATTAATATTTATTACTAATTATTAATAGTTATTCCTAATTCTTAAAATTTATTTCTAATTATTAATATTTACCACTATTTATTAATATTTACTGCTATTTATTACTATTTACATAAATTTATTACTATTTACCGCTATTTATTACTATTTACTACTATTTATTACTATTTACCACCAATTATTACTATTACCTGCTAATTATTACTATTTACCACCAATTATTACTATTTACTACTAATTATTCCTAATTACTGCTAATTATTCATAATTATCACTAATTATTACTAATTACCATTATTTATTACTAATTACCGCTAATTATTACTAATTATTACTAACTATCGCTAATTATTACTATTTATTCATATTTATTTCTAATTATTAATATTTATTACTATTTATCACTATTTATTATTATTTATTACTATTTATTACTATTTACTACCATTTATTATTAGTTGTCACTAATTATTACTAATTACCATTAATTACCGAAAATTATGACTAATTATTACTAATTATTACTATTTATTACTATTTATTACCAATTATTACTAATTATTAGTAATTATTACTAATTATCACTAATTATTACAAATTATTATTATTTATCAATAATTATAACTATTTACCGCTAATTACTACTAACTATTGCTATTAATTAATATTTATTACTAATTTTCGCTAATTATTACTCATCACCGCTATTTTTTACTAATTATTACTAATTACCACTAATTATTCCTAATTACCATTAATTATTACTAATTACCGCTAATTATTACTAATTACCGCTAATTATTACTATTTATTAATATTTATGACTAATTATTACAATTTATTACTATTTATTACTATTTATTACTATTTATTACTATTTATTACTATTTATTATTATTTATTACTATTTATTACTATTCACTGCTATTTTTTTGCTAGTTACCGCTAATTATTACTAATTACTGCAAATTATGACTAATTATTACTATTTATTGCTAATTATTACTAATTATTACTAATTATTACTAATTATCACTAATTATTACTAATTATTACTATTTATCGCTATTTATTACTAATTATTACTAATTAAAAATACTTATTACTATTAATTAATATTTATCACTATTTATTACTATTTACCGCTAATTATCGCAAATTATGACTACTTATTACTAATTTTTACTAATTTTTACTAATTATCACTAATTATTACTATTTATCACTAATTATTTCCAATTATTATTATTTATCACTAATTATTACTTTTTACCGCTAATTATTACTATTAATTAATATTTATTACTATTTATTAATATTTATGACTAATTATTAATATTTATTACTATTTATTAATATTTATTAATATTTGTTACTATTTATTACTAATTATTAATATTTATTACGATTTAGTACTAATTATTAATTTTTATTACTATTTATTACTGTTTATTACTAATTATCGCTAATTACTGCTAATTATTACTAATTACCGCTAATTATTTCTATTTATTGCAAATTATTTTTAATTTTTACAATTTATTACTAATTTTTACTATTTATTACTAATTTTTCCTAATTTTACTAATTATTACTATTTATTACTATTTATTACTATTTATTACTAATTATTACTATTTAACGCTAATTATTACTATTTACCGATAATTATTACTATTTAACTCTAATTATTACTATTTACTGCTAATTATTACTATTTATTTCTAATTATTAATATTTATTACTATTTATTAATATTTATTACTATTTATTAATATTTATTGCTAATTAGTGCTAATTATTACTATTTGCCGCTATTTATTACTATTTACTACTATTTATTACTAATTATTACTAATTAATAATAATTATTACTTTTTTACTATTTAATAATAATTAATACTAATTACCACTAATTAATACTAATTACACGCAATTATTATTAATTAATGATAATTGAACCAAATTATTAGAAATTAATACTATTTACTTTTAAATAAAAATAAATAAATCTTAATTAAACAACATATTTGGAAAAATAAATAATGCAAAATAAAACTATCTAATTCTATTTTAATTTGTTGTTAATTAACAATAATTACAACTAATATAAAATAAAATGAATTAACTAAAAAATAAAAGCAATAAATAAGTACCTTAAAACATAAGCTTTCGTACGATGCAAGGCTTGAAAATCGATCTGATGTAAAATTTAAAACTTTGAAAAAGTTCAAAAGAAAAATCTGAGAGTAGAGAGGGAGAGGGGAGTTGAGGAAGTTATGAAATGGAAAAAAAATCGAATGGGGGTATATATTAGTTAGATTGTTTACGACGGGAGTATTTATGGGGGGTTTCCCATCGCAAATAGTAGTATCTACGACGGGTCCCGTCGCAAATGCTAACCCCCCCTATTAATTAGGGGTGGGGGTTAAAAATGTATTTGCAACAAGTCAAGTCGTAAATACCTACCTGCTGACATCCCATTTGTGATGGGTCTCATCACAAATGCTAACTGGCGACTACAGTATTTGCAATGGGAGATCAATCCCATCGCAAAAGTTAGAAACCCACCGAAGGGTATTTGCGGCGGGTGTAGCCACCTGTTGTAATTACTCTTCCCGTGGTTTGGCGCGTATTGGGCGCCAAACCTTTTGTGATGGGACACCTCTTCCAGTCATAAATAATTAGTTATTTGCGATGGGAAAAGGGTCTCGTCGCAAATAGTGCATCCTGACGGACTTTTTGCAACGGGACCCTTCCCTGTCGTAAATAACGATTTTTTTTGTAGTGAAAACTACTTTTGAAAAATTAAAATATTGAATAAAAGAGAAAGTTTGTTGGGTTGAATATACAAATATAAGAGCGGAAATGATATAACAATTAAGCGAATTTAAGAACAAAAGATTAAGCGTAGCAGAAATTAAATAAGCGAGTTAAGTATAAAATAAATAAGGAACATGATTTGATAAAGGATTTTGGAAAAAATTCTTTTATGAACTCCTACATCTCCTACCTCAATTGCTTGAGGGTTTATTATATTAGTCCTTGGCTTTAATAGTATCCAAGATACCAAAACTTTATTGCTTTATAATTGGTTATTACAAGAAATAGGAAATACAATAGACTCTTGGTTCTTGGCGGTTGTATCTAGAAACCTCAAAGAGAAAGAAATCCCTTACCTTTAGTGGTTTTGACAAGAAACCTAAATCCCTCGCTTTTAATGGTTGTGAGCACCAAAATAGAAGGAAGCAATAACATAGAATTTTTTAAGCATAATTCCTTTAAAGTTTGTTACAATGTCTCAAAGAATAAGAAAGAACACTATGAGTGATTGCGAATGAAGTAGAAGAAGTGATAATGGCTTAAAAGAGAGTGCACAATTTGGATTGGAACAGATAGAAAGGAGTAATTTAATGATCATGGATATTTTTAATTTGTATTTGAAGTATGTTTCCATGCCTCCAAGGGGTCTATTTATAGGCTCCAAGGATTCTATGAATATTCTAGAATTGATCTGGGGTCAAGGAAGTCTTGGGAGAGGAATTCAATGATTTTTTTACCATAATAAATTATTCCTTAGAATACCTGTCCCAATGCCACCAAGTAGCTACTAGTTACCACCAGGTAGCCAGTGAGCTTCCTGGGCTTCAGTGCTTTTGGAAATACTCCACCAGCTAGCCACAGCTGCCCACTGGGTAGCTAGTGGGATGAACAAAATTGCAACAACTCTGTCTGAAACTACCAAGCATTCGGTGTTGTTCACTGGGTAGTCAGTGGTACTCCTGGAATTATGGGGGTTCTATCTATCACCACTAGGTAGTTGGTGATATACCACTAGGTATCTAGTTATTCCTACTAGTTTGGGAGGATGTCAATGACATACTCACTTCATTTCATGCCTTCTCTTGGTCTATTTACAACCTATCTCTATGCTTAAACATAAATATTGAAATACACTCAGTAAAATTATTAGAACACTAAAAAAGTGTTTGTGATCATTAAAATACTAATAAAGTAAGAAGCACAATAATTTCCCCCTTTTTGATGATTTCAAAACACTATAATATAAAAATTACAAGTATAACATGATATTAAAATAATATATTTATTGCAATACTTTCAAAATTTATTCTAAATAAAATAAAAATATATCTTTAAAAAATATTTTCATGACATCATCTTTTTAAAAAAATATCAAAGATTGAAACATTAAAACCACATAAGATATTTTCTTAAATATATTCTCCTTTGTAAAAAACCCTCTTAAAACTATAAAGTCAAAAGAATATAATAAATTTCTCCCCCTTTTGATAAAAACATTTTTTTCATAGAAATTATAAACAAAGGAAAGATATTATTTGCCTTGCTTTCTTGAAATTTCTCTCTTTTACCAAGAATTTCTCCCCCTTTGTGAATATTAAAAAAAACTTGTAAATGGGTTAGAGAGATAATACTCAAAAATAAAGAGGATCCCAGTAAAAGAAACAAAATAAGAATGTAAATTTTTTTACCCATAATTAAGGGTCCCGAGAGAGACAAAATTAAATAGAAAATATATTTTGAATTTTGAAAAATTATTGAATATAAAACTAATTTCAAACAAGTTAAATATTTGAAAATGAATATTTATGTATACAATAGTTTTCAAAGTTAAATGAAAATAATGATCAATTATTAAATAAAAAATTGATAAATAATTTTTCAAATAAGCTTAAGATTTGAAAATGGTTGTCTCCTAAAATAATATTTTAGTATCAATAATATTATTTCCCCCTCAATTAATGAATTATAAAAATGAGGAGCATTTAAACAGCTATAATGAAGAAATTGAAAGAAAAAATTAAAGTAAAAAATTTAACTTATAAACTGCATACCATCATTAAGGTTTAACAAATATTATATTAATAAACTAGAGAAAATTACCTATGAGTTTCAAACCAGGTATGTAGTAAAGGTCTACTACTCATGCCCAACATAAATATTAGATTAAAAACCCCGCTATCCCTTTTTGAGGTAATAACCTTTAGGTGTATCTATGTTAGAACCATATCTACTTGTTTGTATCCAAACAAGAATGTTTTTCTTATATTGTCACACTCACTTAACACTACCAATATTATGGAAAGTTTGAAAACATATTTAATTAAAAAAAATTATAAAAACTCATGTTTTCCAAATTTAAGTAAATAGTATCATAAGGTAATCATACCTAACTCACCTTTGATAAAGTCTAAGTTATCAAGAGCAAGGGGTTTATGTAAGATATCAACTAATTGAAGGTTGGTGCAAATATAATTAGGAATGATATCACCTTTTTGAAAGTGTTATTTAAGAAAGTGGTGTCTCAAATCAATGTTCTTGGTACAAGAATGTTGGATATGATTTCAAGAGATACTAATTTCATGATTATTGTCACACTTAATAGGGACTTGTTCATATGTAATCACATGGTCTAAGAGAGTATGTTTTATCTATATTATTTGGACATAATAACTCCTAGTGGCTATGTATTATATTTTTTCTATATAAATAGCAATAGAAATTTCCTTCTTACTGCTCCATGAGATGAGGGATATTCCTAATAGGTGGTATGTCTCACTAGTAATTTTCCTATCTAGTTGGAATCCTCCAAAATTAGCATTATAAAAACAAATGAGTTAAAAAGAAGTATCATTTGGATAAAATAAACCAAGGTTTTTAGTTCCCTTCAAATATCTAAAAAATATTTTGAGATATTTCAAATGTGATTACATTGGATTTGATTAAAAATGAGAACAATGTAAAATGCTAAACATGATGTTTGGATGGGTTGTAATAAGGTAAAGAATACTTCCAATCGAACTTCTATAAAGATTATTATCAATAGGTTTACTTGATTCATTCAACATTAGTTTACAAGTTGTACTAATGGGTGTAATTATTCCCTTAGTATGATCTATTCCAAAATTCTTTAAAAGATAATTAGTGTATTTTCTTTGGTTTGGAAAATTTCCACCAATATTTTTAGAAATTTGAAAACCATGGAAGAATTTTATCTCTCCCATAAAACTCATTTGAAACTATTTATTCATTAAATAAAAAAAATTATAGAGATTCTTTAGTTGAGCTAAACATAAAATCAACAACATAAATTTGAATAATTAATAATTAATTTTAAAAATAATTAAAAAAGAGTCGAATTGGTTTTTTCCATTTTAAAATTATTTGGTAAAATTTCTTTTTTTACCTTTTATACCAAGCCCAAGGGGCTTATTTTTAACCATAAAGATATTTTGTTAATAGAAAAACATGATGTGGAAATTAATATCTTCAAAACAGGGTGGTTGTTCCACAAAAAAAAATTTATAAATAAAACCATTTAGAAAAGAACTTTTGACAACAATTTGAAAAAAAAATAAATTAAAGTGAGAATAAAATGAAAAAAAGATTATAATGGATTCTATCTGAGTAATAGATGCAAAGGTTTCACCATAATCAAAGACTTCTTCTTGATTATATCCTTTATAAATAATTCTAGCCTTGTTATGAGTGATAATACCTTGATCATCTAACTAATTTTGAAAAACCCCTTTTCTTCCAATAATTGGATGATTTTTGGGTCTTTCCAAGAGAGTCCAAACATTGTCCCATTGAAATTGGTTCAACTCCACTTGCATGGAATGTTTCCAATTTTCATTACTGATAGCATCATCAAGGGTTTGAGGTTCAAAGTATGTGATACAATTTTGGTGTTTGGTATCATTTAAGATTGACCTTCTAGTATGATTTCAATATTATAATTCACTAATAACATTCTATAAAGTATGGTCTTTTGATTCAACCCACGTTTTGGGTAAAGGAGTGTATGGGGGTTCTTTTTCACCTTAAATTTTTTTAAAATATTGAGGTTTGGCCAAGTTAAATCTATCTTGGTTAATGCCAGCATAAATATAAGTATAATGTCAATAAATATTCTCATCAAACTTGATGTGAATAGATTATTATAAGGCTTGGTCCTCTTATTGAAGGCTCGGTGGGATTTAGTTGAGTTGGAGTACCCAATAAAGATACCTTTATCAGATTTGGGATTGAACTTTACTTGGAGGTCCTTGGTGTTAAGGATAAAACATTTACACCCAATAACCTTAAAATATCTAACTTTGGGAAGTTTTCCTTTCCAAATTTCATAAGGGGTTTTTCTAAGGATGGGTATAACAAGAATATCGTTAATGATATAGAAAGTGGTATTGAATTCATCGACTCAAAATTATTAAGGGGGTTTGAATTCATTTAGAAGGGTTCTAGAAAACTCTTGAAGGGTCTAATTTTATCTTTTAACAAACCCATTTTGTTGAAGTTTTCTCAAATCTGAGAAGGAATGATGATGACATTGAGATGCACAAAGTTCACCAAAGTCTTTATTATCAAATTATCCACCATGGTCACTTATGAGGGATAATATATTTATCACTTTTCATTTTTGAATTTATTTTAAATTTTGATAAATAATTTACAATCCAAATTTTTATAATCCAATAAATAAACCCATGTATATCTAGTATAATCATTGATAATTGAAAAGGTGTAGGATTTTCCTCCTATAATAGAAACTTGTGTTGGTATAAAAAGATCATGGTGTATAATTTCTAAGTATTTAGAAGAGAAAACTACCTATTATATTTGAAGGGGTCTATTTTTTCATATCGAGTTAACAAGGTTCGCAAATAAAGTTATATTTGAAATAAAAAATTGGTAAATCACATACTAGATGGTTGTAGTTGAGCTTGACTAGTGTGTGTGTGTCTGCTATAATGTAAGAACCCGGATCTTCATTTTCAGGTATGTTTTTCTTTTCCTGGAGTTTTTGAGAAAAATGGGGTTTCTGGAAATTTTTGAATTACACGCCATGTACTTTCTGAGTACACGCCGTGTACTCCCTTGCCACGCCAGTCCGTGTACTAGCCATGTCTGGGCCACACACACGGTGTGTAGGGGTGAGGTGGAGGCTGCTTAAAGTGGAGTACGGAAAAATGGAGTACACGTCATGTACTCAAGAAGTACACTCCGTGTACTTTCTTTTTTTTCATTAAACACACCGGGGTCATGCCTGATGGATAGATTACCCTTCTTCTTCAGGTTCTTCGTCCGAGAGCGACCCGTACGGCTGCATTTCTTCTCTGGACTCCCGATCCTCCGTTTGATCTCCGTTTCAGCCACCATCGATTGCGTTGGAATCGCAGCAGTAAGTTCTCTCTTCTCCTAGAGTCTTGTTTTCCAATTTCCCCTCTTTCTTAAGATATTGTGGGTTGAGTGTTTTTGACGTTTTCTCAGATCCTAGACATTCTAAGGAAAATCAAGCATCGTGGTTCACGTATATCGTTCTCCTAGCATCGAGGTAGGTGGTTTGTTCCTTTCTGTAGGAATTCATTGAATATTATGTTCAATTTCCACCAATACCCTTGAACGGGGTATTGCGTGTTTCCTATTTTTTCCATTTTGTTTTCCTGCTTTGCTTAATTTCTTGAGTAGAGGTAATTTCTTATGAATAGGGTAAATTGTATTGAACTCTGTATGTTTTTCCATGATGTTTTTCTTGTTCGGCGTTTTTCCAGTTGTCATGCCTAGTTGTAGGATAGTGGAACTAATGTACTGTATTGTTGTTGTGCCTTAGAATGATAGTCAAGTAGTTATTGAGGTTTACTTGGGCCGATACGCGCGCTATGCATGTTTATTATACACAGGGCTGTGAGAACCTAGTGTAGTGGACCATAGGGAGACTGGACGTAAGGGATTCTCCAGTGTGTCTTTAATTATGATGTAAGACCACATGGGGAATTGACGTTGAGTGCTTCCTCGGAGAGTCTGTAGTTCCTCGACGTGGGCCACAGGGGGAATAGACGTTGATTGCTTCCCCAGAGAGCCTTTAGTACGATACAAGACTATAGGGGGAATTAACGGTGAGTGATTCCTCAAAGAGTTTATTATTTTTATAGCTGAACCAGAGGAGTGAGACTGTGTGTGCCTCCCAGAGGGTTGCCAGTACTTGTAGGTTGAACCTTAGGGGTTAGACTGTGAGAACTACCCATAGGTTACCTTTTTGTTCTACCTGCTTGAGTGGTTGTTTCTTGTTCTTAGAATATATGCTAGAAACTGCGGATTGTTATTGTTGTGTATTATCATGTTTACTGCTTACCATTTACTACTTATTGTACTTTACCTTCCATATATTCACTGACTGTTAGGAACAGATATTTGGGTATTTGCCTATTGGGACTTTGTATCACACCCTGTTTGGGTCATGCTTTTGGGCCCAAACAGATTATATTGTTGCAGGTATAGATAAGGGAAAGCACCCTTCTACTTCAGGTTCTTGATTGCACTGGAGATGGAGAGCATGGGACCAAGCTGAGGCTTTTGATGCTGAGGAGTTTCTTATCTGTTTTTATTTTGTACTTTGGTTTAGTATTGTATTCAGCATTGTGACTTGTTTGGATATTTTCCTAGACATATATGTATCATGCATCATTTACATATATTCTTCTCCAGTTGTTTATTTACCATTCTTCCATTGTTTACTCTTGTATGGATGTCTACTATTTCCGCTATTGTTGTTATTTGTTTTCCTCTTCCGTTGTGTACTCTACCAATGAGGGTATAGTTTCCCCACTATTACACCCAAGACCCTCGCTACTAGTTGGCAGCCTCTGGCGTTCGGGGAAATGCGCTTGAGGCCATGTGACCAATAGGGTACGGGCCGCCTCTGGGTGGCTTCCGTAACCGGGACGTTACAAAGTGATATCAAAGGGTTTCTTTTCTCTTGCTTCACTGTTTGGAGATGTTATCCAGGGATAGGATGGATCTGGTACTTGGAATTAAGTTGTGCCCGGGAGTAGCTAACCCGTGTACAGGGAAAATCCATACTACCTCATTAATTGAAGTTTTCTGGTTCTGAGATTTTACGATTGATATGATTTCACCGAGAGTGATTCACATGTCTTGTGTTGTTATTGTTTTGATAATGTGGTCCTATTTTTGTTTCACCCGATGAGATTAGGGCATTCCATCTCATGCATTATATAGGAACTTTTTAGAAATCACATGCCATGCATTCTTTCCATGCCATCTAGGGTGCATTAGCGATTGCATGTTGTTGTGATAGACCTTATGTATAATTTTCATGATATTGTGATAGATTCTTGATAGAATTCCCGTTTTTTTTATAGAGGATTGTTTGTATTGTAATTTGCTTAAATGAATTCCAAATTCTGGTTCTTGAGGTGTTATAGGCCCTCTTGAATTGGAAATTGGTGGATCATTGACCTATTTTTCCTTGTATATGTCTGTATTGGATGCCAAGCTTTGATTAGCGGGGAGTATGGTCCCTCACGGATCGTAATTTGGCACCTCCTTACCTTGTTTCCTATGTTTTCTGGGCTTCGGTGCAGTTTCTGGGATACTGCCCAGAAAAACCCAGAATACACGGTGTGTAATTTTGACTAAACGTCGTGTAGTTTCAGACCATGTCTTTGACGGTGTGTGCAGGAACATGGTGCTGTAGAAATGTCTTTAGGGACACACTGTGTACAGTAGGAACACGCCGTGTAGTTTAGAGCCGTGTACCCAGTCGTGTCGCCAACAACATGTGGCGGGGAAGCTCGAGTAGAACACACTATGTTGTAAGGGAACACGCCATGTAGTCTTTTCTAGGTACCTGGTAGTGTCATGAACAACACGGGTCGTGTTACCTTCTCTTATACACGCCGTGTTGTTAAAGAACATGTTGTGTCATCCTGTTCAGGTACCCGGCCGTGTCACGAACAACACGGGTCGGTGTCACCTTCTCCTATACACGCCGTGTTTGTTCGGAACACGATGTGTAAGGTTCAGCCATGTAGACGGCTATATAACTAACAACACGGGCCGCCTAAGCCTTGTCTAGTACATGTCATGTTTGTTCGGAACACGTCATGTAGTCTTGGGTTAAGTTGGACTGTGTGGGTTAGCCGTGTAAAGAGACTCAGGCAGGGGTTTTGAGTTCAAGTACACGCTGTGTGTGGGGACAACACACCGTGTAGTTTGAGGTGTTCGCGACCAGTAGGGTGGGGGTACACACCCAAGTAAGTGGTTTAAGTGAACACGCCGTGTAGTTTTCATACACACCATGTATCCGTGTTTTGTAAACTTGAATGTTTCCTTCCCTTGTTCCATTTTTTACTCTTGTGTTTTCTGTCCTTGTTAATTCTGATCTAAGGAGTGCTTTTGATATTTCAGAGTTATGCCTCCGAGACATCCTCTGGTTCTACACCAGTCGTCAGGCAGTGATCAGACGCCAGATATGGCTAATTAGTGACTTCCTGCCGATCCTCCAGTTGGCCAGTCTTGGCACCGGCTGTCATACCAGTTGTAGGCGCAGACGCGCAGTTCAGGGAAGGCTTTATAAGGATGATTCAGACCTTCCAGGGAGTACTGCCTCCTGCCACGACTATGGAAGACTTGATATGGGTTTTCCAGCAGCAGCATCCTCCTACTTTCTCAGGGGAAGGAGGACCACAGGCTGCAGAGTCATGGCTGGAAGCCATGATGACTATATTTGATCATCTGGAAAGACCTCCAGAGAGTTGGGTCAAGATCACTACCTACATGCTCCGAGAATCTTCCAAGAGGTGGTGGGACGTGATCTCACAGGCGGGTCATCAGCAGGTTATGGCTTGGGAGGAGTTCCAGCACGTGTTCTACGACTACTTCTACTCGGATACCTTGAGAGCCGATCAAGCCCGAGAGTTCATCAGTCTAGAGTAGGGTACTCTTTTTGTCATGGAGTATTCCTCTCATTTCACCGAGTTTTAGCACTTCACACCCCTCCGAGATGGGAGTGGGGTGTTCTTAGCAAGGAAGTTTGAGGATGGTCTCAAGCAAGAGATCTGCTCCCAGGTGAATATCTTCCAGTTGACTTCCATCACTTTCATCATCAACCAGGCGCTGATTGCGGACTGAAATCTGAGAGACTCCGGAGCTGCGAGCCAGGGCGGTTCTGCTTCCAGAGCTAGTGTTCCTCCAGTTGACAGTAGGAAGCGTCGTCGGGATTCTACGCGTGGTGATCCGAGGAGGCGAGATACATCTTTAGGTAGCCAGGTTGTATGCTACCAGTGTGGAAGGGAAGGGCACACGAGGCCGTAGTGCTAGAGAGACCCAGTGGAGTTCCGATCTTATGGCAAGATGGGTCACCTTTAGCGTTTCTGCCATTTTTTCTCACCAGTAGCTAGGGACAGGGGTTCTTCCATGACTCCTTGTTTAGGAGCAGCACCACCAGTTTCTCACCAGTCGGGGAACTGGAGTTCTTCCAGCCATTCGGGCCGAGGTGGAGGTCAAGGTCATGGCATTCAGTCACCAGTCCTTCAGCGCCAGCAGGGAGGATCATCTCAGAGCGGTCAGGCTGGGGCATAGGGCTGCGGGGTAGGCCAGACTTTTGTGGTGGAGCAGACCTATCAGGAGTAGGATCCCGGGCCTTCTACAGTTCAAGGTATGATCTTAGTAGCCTCAGTTTTATCATCAGATCTTTTTGATATTGGTGCTACGAATAGATTTATCTCTATTGCTATCGTGGAGAGACTTGGGCTCTGTATCTTTTCTTCTGCAGACATGTTGACACTAGACACACTTTTGGGGACGAGGAATTCTAGTGTACGTCAGTGCAGAGAGTTCCCTCTCGAGGTTGCAGGGTATCATTTCTTATGAGATCTCTATGTCCTAGAGATGACAGGCTATGATTTCATTCTCAGGATAGACTGGTTGGTTCCCTTTCAGGTAGTAGTTAACTGTTATCACCGTAGGGTGAGCTTCCTTTCACCAGAGGGTGAATCTTTCCTTAATAGAGGCGAGTGGGATGTTCATGCGAGTCAAGCAGGACTTGAGCATCATGGGCTAGGGAGGGTGACAGCCCCAATTGCTAGTCTTTATCTGGATGATCAGGGGACTTCATAGTTGGACTTTCCTCTAGTGGTGGATTATTTCAGGAACGTATTTCTAGAGGAATTTTCAGGTTTGCCTCTGAAGCGTGAGGTAGACTTTTCTATTGAGCTTGTTCCAGGAGCAGCACCGGTGTCCATTCCTCCTTATAGGATGGCTACACCCTGGTTGTAGAAGCTCAAGAAGCAGTTGGAGGAGTTGCAGGAAAAGGGTTTCATATGACCCAGTACTTCTCCTTGGGGTTTGTCTGTCCTGTTTGTGAAGAAGGTAGACGGTACCCTTTGGTTTTGTGTGGATTATCGGAAGCTGAACCAGTTGACAGTCAAGAACCGATATCCCTTGCCAAGGATAGATGGCCTCTTTGATCAGCTTCGAGGATATCGGGTGTTCTAGAAGATCGATTTGAGGTCCGGTTATCATCAGTTGCACATTATATCATCATATATACCTCTAACAGACTTCAAGAGCAGGTATGGTCTCTACGAGTATACGATTATGCTGTTCGGCCTCACGAACATGCCAGCATTTTTCATGGCACTGATGAACCGAGTGTTCCATCCTTACTTGGATTCCTTCTTCGTGGTCTTCATGGATGATATCTTTGTGTACTCTCATACTCTACATGACCATGCTAACCATCTTGAGATTGTTATGAGTATACTGAGAAAGCATCAGCTTTATGCTAAACTCTCAAAGTGCCACTTTTGGATAGATCAGAGTCACTTCTTGGGTCATGTCATCTCAAAGGCAGGAGTATCCATGGACCCAGAAAAAGTGAGAGATGTAGTTTCATGGGAGCATCTGAATAATGTTTTTGAGTTACGGAGTTTCCTAGGGCTTGTTGGATACTACAGACGCTTCATTCAGGACTTTTCACACCTACCAGCACCTTTGATAGGTCTGACCAAGAAGGGGTCAAAGTTCTTATGGTCATATTCTTGTGATTCAGCCTTTCAGGAGCTGAAGGGAAGGTTGACGTCAGCACTGATACTGGTCTTGCCAGATCCAGGAAAGAGCTATACTGTTTATTGTGATACTTCAGGTATTGGGATGGGTACTGTGCTTATGCAGGGAGATGGAGTCATTGCGTACAGGTCTCAGCAGTTGAAGCCGCATGAGAGGAACTACCAGACGTACGGTCTAGATTTGGTAGCTGTTGTTTATGCCTTACGTTGTTGGAGACATTACCTATTGGGAGATCACTTTGTGGTTTTCACCGACCACAAGAGTCTCAAGTATATCTTCACTCAGCGTGATCTGAATCTGAGACAATGCAGGTGGGTCGAGTATCTTCAATAATTTTATTTCGAGCTTGCCTATACGCTGGGAAAGGGAAACGCAGTGGCAGATGCATTGAGTAGGAGAACTCAGATTCAGGCAGTTCAGGAGGCCAGGAGTGAGTGGTAGCTTATGGTTCTATTCTCTGAGATGCATCCGGAGGTGCACGACAGATAGGTATAGACTTTCCTATCTTCTATATCTGTTACCACTACACTTCTTGATCAGATACGGATGAGGCAGCTATTAGACTCAGAAGGCTTAGTTCTGTAGGAGGGTGTATCAGGAGAGGACCCTCTTCCTGGATGGAAAGTGGGTGAGGATGAGATCTTGCGTTTCCAGTGACACGTATGGGTGCCAGAAGACATATGCGAGGATCTGATGCGGGATTTTCATTCCTCGGTTTGGGTAGTTCATCCTGGCATCACCAAGATGTATCGGGATCCTCATCACCAGTACTAGTGGTCAGGTATGAAGAGGGATGTTGCTAGTTTCATCTTGAGGTGTTCTACTTGTCAGCAGGTGAAGGCGGAGCATCAACAACCATCAGGCCTTTTACAGCAGTTACCCATTCTGGAGTGGAAGTGGAACGATGTCACGATGGACTTCGTTACCGGATTGCCGATATCACCTCGAAGGAACGATGTTGTTTGGGATGTCGTCGATAGACTTACGAAGGTTTCTCACTTCTTGCCAATCAAGGAGACCTTCAGTGTTGATGATCTGGGATGGATTTACATCCGAGAGATTGTACATTTTCATGGAGTTCCACACTCCATTGTTTCAAACAGGGATGTGCGCTTTACTTCTCGGTTCTAGCAGGGGCTTTAGAAAGATTTGGGTACACAGGTACTTTTGAGTACAGCATATCATCCCCAGAAATATGGCCAGTCTGAGCATACAATCTAGGTGCTTGAGGATATGCTCCGAGCTTGCATTGTAAACTTTGGCGGTTTTGGGAGAAGCATATCCCTCTTGTGGAGTTCACCTACAACAACAGTTTTCAGGCGACTATACAGATGGAACCTTACGAGGCTTTGTACGGTAGACCATGCCGATCACCCTTATGGTGGCTGGAGGTAGGAGAGCTAGCTTTTTTGGGACCTCGACTTGTTCAAGAGACCTCTGAGCAGATAGAGTTGATTCAGAAGAGGATGGATATAGCTCAGTCTCGATAGAAGTCTTATGCTGATCAGCGGAGATGACATCTGGAGTTCGAGGTTGGGGATCAGGTTTTCCTACGTGTCGCACTGAGATTGGTACACAATAGGATTTAGAGATAGGGTAAGCTTTCACCATGGTACGTCGGGCCATTTGAGGTATTCGAGAGAGTTGGGCCGGTTGCCTATCGGTTGCAGTTACCTCAGAGGTATCGGGCCATCCACGATGTCTTCCACGTCTCCCAGCTCCGATGTTACTTTTCAGACCCATCTCATGTCTTTCAGCCTGAGGAAGTTGAGCTCGAAACGGATGCATCGTTTGACGAGCATCTTATCCGGACTGTCGATCGCAGTACGAAGGTTCTCCGTGGGTGGTTTGTTCCTCTAGTACCGGTACTATGGCAGCATGGGCGAGTGCAGGATAAGACCTGGGAGAGAGAGGCCTATGTACGATCACAGTAGCCGGATCTGTTCTGGGTTTCTTCTTCTCCACCTCATTAGGGAAATTCGGGGACAAATTTCTTTAAGGGGGGAAGTTTTTAAGAACCCGAATCTTCGTTTTCAGGTATGTTTTTCTTTTCCTGGAGTTTTTGAGAAAAATGGGGTTTCTGGAAATTTTTGAAGTACATGCCATGTACTTTCTGAGTACACAGCGTGTACTCCCTTGCCGCGCCAGGCTGTCTGCTGGCCGTGTCTGGGCCACACACACGGTGTGTAGGGGTGAGGTGGAGGCTGCTTAAATCGGAGTACGGAAAAATGGAGTACACACCGTGTACTCAAGAATTACACATCGTGTACTTTTTTTCATTAAACACACTGGGGTCACGCCTGATGGACAGAACACCCTTCTTCTTCAGGTTCTTCGTCCTAGAGAGATTTGTATGCCCGTGTTTCTTCTCCGAACTCCCAAGCCTCCGTCTGATCTCTGTTTCAGCCGTCATCGATTGCGTTGGAATCACAGCGGTAAGTTATCTCTTCTGCTAGAGTCTTGTTTTCCAATTTCCCCTCTTTCTCAAGATATCGTGGGTTGAGCGTTTTTAACATTTTCTCATATCCTCGATGTTCTAAGGAGAATAAATCATCATGGTTCACGTATATCATTCTCATAGAATTGAGGTAGGTGGTTTGTGCCTTTCTGTAGGAATTCGTTGAATATTATTTGCAATTTCCACCAATACCCTTGAATGGGGTATTGCGTGTTTCCTGTTTTTCCCTTGTTGTTTTCCTTATTTGCTTAATTTCTTGAGTAGAGGTAATTGCTTATGAATAGGGTAAACTGTATTGTACTCTGGATGTTTTGCCATTCTGTTTTTCTTGTTCGGTGTTTTTCCAGTTTCCATGCCTAGTTGTAAGATAATGGAACTGATGTACTGTATTGTTGTTGTGCCTTATAATGATAGCCAAGTAGTTATTGAGGTTTACTTGGGCCGATATGTGCTCTATGCATGTTTATTATACACAGGGATGTAAGAACCTAGTGTAGTGAACCATAGGGTGAATGGACATAAGAGCTTCTCCAGAGTGTCTTTAATTACGATGCGAGACCACCGGGGGAATTGACGTTGAGTGCTTCCTCAGAGAGTCTGTAGTTCCTTAATGCATGCCAAAGGGGGAATAGACATTGAGTGCTTCCCAAAGATCCTTTAGTACGAAACGAGACTATAGGGGGAATTGACGGTGAGTGCTTCCTTAGAGAGTCTATTATTTTTATAGCTGAACCAGAGGGGTGAGACTGTGTGTGCCTCCCATAGGGTTGCTAGTAATTGTAGGTTGAACCATAGGGGTTAGATTGTGAGAACTACCCAGAGGTTACCTTTTTGTTCTACTTGCTTGAGTGGTTGTTTCTTATTCCTAGAATATATGCTAGAAATTGTGGATTGTTATTGTTGTGTATTATCCTGTTTACGGCTTACCGTTTACTTTTTATTGTACTTTACCTACCATATATTCACTGACTGTTAGGCACAGATATTTGGGTGGTTTCCTATTGGGACTTTGTCTCACACCCTGTTTGGGTCATGCTTTTGGGCCCAAACAGATTATATTGTTGTAGGTATAGATAAGGGCAAGCGCCCTTCTACTTCAGGTTCTGGATTGCACTGGAGCTAGAGAGCATGGGACCAAGCCGAGGCTTGCGATGCTGAGGAGTTGCTCATCTGTTTTTCTTTTGTACTTTGGTTTAGTATTGTATTCAGCATTGTGACTTTTTTGGATGTTTTCCTAGACATATATGTATCATGCATCATTTACATATATTCGGCTCCAGTTGTTTATTTATTAGTCTTCTGCTATTTACTCTTGTATGGATGTCTACTATTTCTGCTATTGTTGTTATTTTTTTTCCTCTTCCATTGTGTACTTTTCCAATGAGGGAATAGTTTCCCCACTATCACACCCAAGGCCCTCGCTTCTAGTCGGTAGCCTCTGGCATTCGGGGAAATGCGCTTGAGGCCATGTGACCAACCGGGTACTGGGCGCCTCTGGGTGGATTCCGAAACCGGGATGTTACAAAGTGGTATCTGAGGGTTTGTTTTCTCTTTCTTTACTATTTGGAGTCATTATCCAGGGATAGAGAGGATTTGATACTTGGTATTAGGTTGTGCCTGGGAGTAGCTAACCCATGTACAGGGAAAAGACATACTACCTCGTTAATTGAAGTTTTCTGGTTCTGAATTTTACGGTTGATATGATTTCACTGAGAGTGATTCACATGTCTTGTGTTGTTATTATTTTGCTAATGCGGTTCTATTTCTGTTGCAACCTGATGAGATGAGGGCATGCCATCTCATGCATCATATAGGCACTTTTTAGAAATCACATGCCTTGCATTATTGTCATGCCATCTAGGGTGCATTAGCGATTGGATGTTGTTGTGATAGACCTTGTGTATAATTTTCATTTTGTTGTGATAGATGCTTGATAGAATTCCCACTGTTTTGATAGAGGATTGTTTGCATTGTAATTTTCTTAAATGAATGCCAAATTCTGGTTCTTGTGGTGTTATGGGCCCTCTTGAATCGGAAATTGGTGGATCATTGACCTGTTTTTCCTTGTATATGTCTGTATTGGATGCCAAGCTTTGATTCACGAGGAGTATGGGCCCTCACGGATCGGAATTTGGCACCTCCTTACCTTGTTTCCTGTGTTTTCTGGGCTTCGGTGTAGTTTCTGAGCTACTGCTTGGAAAAACCCAGAATACACGGCGTGTACTTTTGACTATACATCGTGTAGTTTTAGACCGTGTCTTTGATGGTGTGTGTAGGAACGCAGTGCTGTAGAAATGTCTTTAGGAACATACCGTGTACAGTAGGAACACGCCATGTATTTTAGAGCCGTGTACCCGGTCATGTCGCTAACAACACAGGGCAGGGAAGCTCGAGTAGAACAAGCCGTGTTGTAAAGGAACACACCGTGTAGTCTTGTCCAGGTACCTAGCCGTGTCATGAACAACACGGGTCAGTGTTACCTTCTCTTATACATGCCGTGTTGGTAAAGAACACGTTGTGTCGTCCTGTTCAGGTACCCGGCCGTGTCACGAACAACACGGGTCGGTGTCACCTTCTCCTATACACGTCGTGTTTGTTCGGAACATGCTGTGTAAGGTTAAGCTGTTTAACTAACAACACGGGCCACCGAAGCCTTGTCTAGTACACGCTTTGTTTGTTCGAAACACGCCATGTCGTCTTGGGTTAAGTTGGACTGTGTGGGTTAGCCGTGTAAAGAGACTCGGGTGGGGGTTTTGAGTTCAAGTACACGCCGTGTGTGGGGAAAACACGCTGTGTAGTTTGAGGTGTTACATGACCAGTAGGGTGGGGGTACATTCCCAAGTAAGTGGTTTTAGTGAACACGCCATGTAGTTTTTATACACGCCGTGTAGCTGTGTTTTGTAAAATTGAATGTTTCTTTCCCCTATTCCGTTTTGTACTCTTGTGTTTTCTATCCTTGTTAATTCTTATCTAAGGAGTGTTTTTGATCTTTCAGAGTTATGCCTCTGAGATGTCCTCCAGTTGTACTTCAGTCATTAGGCAGTGATCAGACGCCAGATATGGCTGATCAGGGACTTCCTGTTGATCCTCCAGTCGGGCCAGTCTTGGCATCGGCTATCATACCAGTTGCAGGTGCGGACACACAGTTCAGGGAAGGATTTATAAGGATGATGCAGACCTTCCAGGGAGCACCGCCTCCTTCCACGACTATGGAAGACTTGACGTGGGTTTTCCAGTAGCAGTATCCTCCTACTTTCTCGGGGGAAGGAGGACCGCAGGCTATAGAGTCATGGCTGGAATCCATGCTGAATATCTTTGAGCATCTAGAAACACCTCCAGAGAGGCGGGTCAATCTTGCTACCTACATGCTTCGAGAATCCACCAAGAGGTGGTGGGATGTGATCTCATAGGCGGGTCATCAGCAGGTTATGGCTTGGGAGGAGTTCTAGAACGTTTTCTACGACTACTTATACCCAAAGACCCTGAGGGTAGATCGAGCCTGGGAGTTCATGAGTCTAGAGCAGGGTACTCTTTCTGTCATGGAGTATTCCTCTCGTTTCACTGAGCTGTAGAGCTTCACACCCCTACAAGATGGAAGTGGGGTGTTCTTAGCAAGTAAGTTTGAGGATGGTATCAGGTGGGAGATCCGCTCGTAGGTGAATATCTTCCAGTTGACTTCCATAACTTCCATCGTCAACTAGGAGCTATTTGCAGAGCGCAATCTGAGAGACTCTGGAGCTGCGAGCCAAGGCAGTTCTGCTTCCAGAGATAGTATTCCACCGGTTGATAGCAGGAAGTGTCGTAGGGAGTCTACGTAGGGTGATCTGAGGAGGCGAGATACATCTTCAGGTAGCCAGGTTATATTCTACCAGTGTGGAAGGGCAGGGCACACGAGGCCGCAGTGCCAGAGAGACCCAGTGGAGTGTCGATCTTGTGGCAAGATGGGTCAACTTCAGCCTTTCTGCCAAGTTTTCTCACCAGTAGCTGGGGACGGGGGTTCTTCCATGACTCCTCATTCAGGAGCAGCACCACCAGTTTCTCACCATTCAGGGAACTGGAGTTCTTCGGGCCGTTCGGGCTGAGGTGGAGGTTGAGGTCGTGGTAGTCAGTCACCAGTATTTCAGTGCCAGCAGGGAGGATCAGCTCAGAGTGGTCAGGTAGGGTCACAGGGTCGTGGGGCAGGCTAGACTTTTGTGGTGGAGCAGACCTATCAGGACTAGGATCTCAGGCCTTCTACAGTTCAAGGTACGATCTTAGTATCCTCAGTTTTATCTTCAACTCTTTTTGATACTGGTGCTACGAATAGATTTATCTCGGTTTCTGTCATGGAGATCCTTGGGCTCTGTATCTTTCCTTCTGATAACATGTTGACACTATACACACCTTTGGGGATGAGGACCTCTAGTGTACGTCAGTGCAGAGAGTGCCCTCTCGAGGTTGTAGGGTATCATTTCTTATGAGATCTCTATGTTCTAGAGATGACAGTCTATGATGTCATTCTCTGTATGGACTAGTTGGTTTCCTTCTAGGAATTTGTCAACTGTTATCACCGCAGGGTGAGCTTCCTTTCACCAGAGGGTGAATATTTCCTTCATAGAGGTGAGTGGGATGTTCAGGCGAGTTGAGCAGGACTCGAGCATCATGGGCTAGGGAGGGTGACAGCCCATATTGCTAGTATTTATCTAGATGATCAGGGGACTTCACAGTTGGACTTTCCTCTAGTGGTGGATTGTTTGAGGGACATTTTTCCAGAGGACTTTTCGGGTTTGCCTCTGGAGCATCAGGTAGAATTTTCTATTGAGCTCGTTCCAGGACCGGCACCGGTGTCCATTCCTCCTTATAGGATGGCTACACCTGATTTGCAGGAGATCAATAAGAAGTTGGAGGAGTTGCAGGTAAAGGGTTTAATCTGACCCAGTACTTCTCCTTGGGGTTCGTCTGTCCTGTTTGCGAAGAAGGCAGACGGTACCTTTCGGATTTGTGTGGATTATCGGAAGCTGAACCAGTTGACGGTCAAGAACCGATATCCCTTTCTAAGGATCGATGACCTCTTTGATCAGCTTCGAGGAGCCCGGGTGTTCTTGAAGATCGATTTGAGGTCCGGTTATCATCAGTTGCACTTTAGATCATTAGATATACCTCTGACTGCCTTCAGGAGTAGGTATGGTCTCTACGATTATATGGTTATGCCGTTCGGCCTCATGAACGCGCCAGCAGTTTTCATGGCACTGATGAACCGAGTGTTCTATCCTTACTTGGATTCCTTCTTCGTGGTCTTCATGGACGATATCTTGGTGTACTCTCACACTCGACACGACCATGCTAACCATCTTGAGATCGTTCTGAGTACACTGAGAGAGCATCAGGTTTATGCTAAACTCTCGAAGTTCCACTTTTGGATGGATCAGATTCACTTCTTGGGTCATGTCATCTCAGAGGAAGGAGTAACTATGGACCCTAAAAAAGTGAGAGATGTAGTTTCTTGGGATCATCCAAAGAACATTTTTGAGGTATGGAGTTTTCTAGGGCTGGATAGATACTACAGAGGCTTCATTCAGGACTTTTCACACCTAGAAGCACCTTTGATAGGTCTGACCAAGAAGGGGGCGAAGTTCTTATGGTCATATTCTTGTGAGTCATCCTTTCAGGAGCTGAAGGTAAGGTTGACATCAGCACCGATACTGGTCTTGCCAGAGCCAGACAAGATCTATACTGTTTATTGTGATGCTTCAGGTATCGGGCTGGGTGTTGTGCTTATGCAAGGAGATGGAGTCGTTGCGTACGGGTCTTGGTAGTTGAGGCCACATGAGAGGAACTACCCGACGCACGATCTATAGTTGGAAGCTATTCTTCATTCCTTACGCTGTTGGAGACATTACCTGCTGGGAGAGCACTTTGTGGTTTTCACCGACCACAAGAGTCTCAAGTATATCTTTACTCAGTGTGATATGAATCTGAGATAGCGCAGGTGGGTCGAGTATCTTCAGTCATTTGATTTCGAGCTTGCCTATACGTCGGGAAAGGGCAACGTAGTGGCAGATGCGTTGAGCAGGAGAACTCAGATTCAGGCAGTTCAGGAGGCCAGCAGTGAGTGGAAGCTTATGGATCTCTTCTCTGAGATGCATCTGGAGGTGCACGACAGATAGGGACATACTTTCCTATCTTCTGTAGTTGTTACCTCTTCACTTTTTGATCAGGTACAGATGAGACAGCTATCAGACTCAGAAGGCTTAGTCCTATGGGAGGGTGTGTCAAGAGAGGACCCTCTTCCTGGATGGACAGTGGGAGGGGATGAGATCTTGCATTTCCAGGGATGCGTATGGGTGCCAGTAGACATACGCGAGGAGATAATGTGGGATTTTCATTCCTCAGTTTGGGCAGTTCATCATGGCATCACCAAGATGTATCAAGATCTTCATTGCCAGTACTGGTGGATAGGTATGAAGAGGGATGTTGTTGGTTTCATATTGAGGTGTTCTACTTGTCAGCAGGTGAAGGCAGAGCATCAATGACCAACAGGCCTTTTACAGTAGTTACCCATTTCGGAGTGGAAGTGGAACGATGTCGCGATGGACTTCGTGACCGGATTGTCGAGATCACCTCAAGGGAACGATGATGTTTGGGTTGTCATCGACAGACTTACGTAGGTTGATCACTTCTTGCCGATCAAGGAGACCTTCAGTGTTGATGATATGGGATGACCTTACATATGATATATTGTACGTCTGCATGGAGTTCAACACTCCATTGTTTCAGACAGGGATGCGCGCTTTACTTCTCGGTTCTAGAAGGGGCTTCAGAAATATTTGGGTACACAGGTACTTTTGAGTACAGCATATCATCCCCAGACAGATGTCCAGTCCGAGCGTACGATCCAGGTGCTTGAGGATATGCTTCGAGCTTGCATCCTAGACTTTGGAGGTTCTTGGGAGAAGCATATCCCTCTTGTGGAGTTAGCCTACAACAACATTTTTCAGGATACTATACAGATGGCACCTTACGAGGCTTTGTACAGTAGGCCATGCTGATCACCCTTATGCTAGCTGGAGGTAGGAGAGGCAGCTTTGTTGGGACCTCGACTTGTTTAGAAGACCTCTGAGCAGATAGAGTTGATTCAGAAGAGGATGGCTACAGCTCAGTCTTGACAGAAGTCTTATGCTGATCAGCGGAGACGACCTTTGGAGTTCGAGGTCAGGGATCAGGTTTTACTACGTGTCGCACCGAGATTGGGACACAAGAGGATTCGGAGACAGGGTAAGCTTTCACTGCGGTACGTCGGGCTGTTTGAGGTATTGGAGAGAGTTGGGCCAGTTGCCTATCGGTTGTAGTTACCTCAGAGGTATCGGTCCATGCACGACGTCTTTCACGTCTCTTAGCTTCGACGTTACTTTTCATACCCATCTCATGTCTTTCATTCTAAGGAAGTTGAGCTCGAAGCGGATGCATCGTTTGAGGAGCATCCTATCCGAATTTTCGATCACAGTATGAAGGTTCTCTGTGAGCATTTTGTTCCTCTAGTATGGGTGCTATGGCAGCATGGGCGAGTGCAGGACAAGACCTGGGAGAGGGAGGCCGATGTATGATCCCAGTGGCCGGAGTTGTTCGGGGTTTCTTCTTCTCCGCCTCGTTAGGGAAATTCGGGGATAAATTTCTTTAAGGGGAGAAGTTTTTAAGAACCCGGATCTTCGTTTTCAGGTATGTTTTTCTTTTCCTAGAGTTTTTGAGAAAAATGGGGTTTCTGGAAATTTTTGAAGTACACGTCGTGTACTTTCTGAGTACATGTCGTGTACTCCCTTGTCGCACCAGGCCGTGTGTTGGCCATGTCTGGGCCACACACACAGTGTATAGGGGTGAGGTGGAGGACACTTAAAGCAGAGTACGGAAAAATGGAGTACACGCCATGTACTCAAGAAGTACACGTCGTGTACTTTCTTTTTTTTCATTAAATCCACCGAGGTCGCACCTGATGGACATAACACCCTTCTTCTTCAGGTTCTTCATTTGAGAGCAACCCGTACGGCCGTGTTTCTTCTCTAGACTCCTGATCCTCCGTCTAATCTCTGTTTCAGCCACCATCGATTGTGTTGGAATCACAGTGGTAAGTTCTCTCTTATCCTAGAGCCTTGTTTTCCAATTTTCCCTCTTTCTCAAGATATCTTGGGTTCAGCGTTTTTTGACGTTTACTTAGATCCTCGACGTTCTAAGGAGAATCAATCATCTTGGTTCACGTATATCGTTCTCCTAGCATCGAGGTAGGTGGTTTGTGCCTTTCTATATGAAGTCGTTGAATATTATGTGCAATTTCCACCAATACCCTTGAATGGGGTATTGCATGTTTCCTATTTTCCCCTTGTTGTTTACCTGCTTTGCTTAATTTATTGAGTATATCTAATTTCTTGTGAATAGGTTAAATTGTATTGTACTCTGGATGTTTTTCCATGCTATTTTTCTTGTTCGGCGTTTTTCCAGTTGCCATTCCTAGTTGTAGGATAGTGGAACTGATGTATTGTATTGATGTTGTGCCTTATAATGATAGCCAAGTATTTATTGAGGTTTACTTGGGCCGATACGTGTGCTATGCATGTTTATTATACACAGGGATATGACAACCTAGTGTAGTGGACCATAGGAAGAATTGACGTAAGGGCTTCTCCAGAGTGTCTTTAATTACGATGCAAGAGAACAAGGGGAATTGACATTGAGTGCTTCCTCAGAGAGTATGTAGTTCCTTGACGTGGGCCACAGGGGGAATAGACATTGAGTGATTCCCCAGAGAGCCTTTAGTATGATATGAGACTATAGGGGGAATTGACGGTGAGTGCTTCCTCAGAGAGTCTATTATTTTTATAGCTGAACCAGAGGGGTGAGACTATGTGTGCCTCCCAGAGGGTTACTAGTACTTGTAGGTTGAACCTTAGGGGTTAGACTATGAGAACTACCGAGAGGTTACCTTTGTTTATACTTGCTTTAGTGGTTGTTTCATGTTCGTAGAATATATGCTAGAAACTTTGGATTGTTACTGTTGTGTATTATCCTATTTACTGCTTACCGTTTACTGCTTATTGTACTTTACCTGCCATATATTCACTGACTGTTAGGCACAGATCTTTGGGTGGTTGCCTATTGGTAATTTTTCTCACACCCTATTTGGGTCATGATTTTGGGCCCAAACAGATTATATTGTTGCAGGTATAGATAAGGGAAAGTGCCCTTCTACTTCAGGTTCTTGATTGCACTGGAGCTGGAGAGCATGGGACCAAGCCGAGGCTTGCGATTCTGAGGATTTTCTCATCTGTTTTTCTTTTGTACTTTGGTTTAGTACTGTATTCAGCATTGTGACTTGTTTGTCTATTTTCCTAGATATATCTGTATCATGCATCATTTACATATATTCTGCTCCAGTTGTTTATTTATCATTCTTCCAGTGTTTACTCTTGTATGGATGTCTACTGTTTCCTCTATTGTTGTTATTTGTTTTTCCTCTTCTATTGTGTACTCTTCCAATGAGGGCATAGTTCCCCCACTATCACACCCAAGGCCCTCACTACTAGTTGGCAGCCTCTGGCGTTCGGGGAAATGTGCTTGAGGCCATGTGACCAACCAGGTACGGGGCACCTCTGGGTGGTTTCTGGAACCGGGATGTTACATACAATGACCAAGTAATTTATTCCAAATCCAAGACTCATTATCTTTTGCACTTAATCACTTAAAATTTTTTCTTTAAATTGTTTTTAAATCTATAATATAAACATTTTGAAAATGATAATTAGTAAATAAAATTTTTCCATTAGAATTTAAATACTTTACAAAAAATATTTTCAAAAGTAATTTTAAAACCACTATCACATTATTGACTAATACTTAGTAAATCATACTTTATTCCATTAACAAATATAACATCCTTTATAAAATTATAGTTTTATAAACTGATCTTACCAATACTGGTAATTTTTTGAATTGTCTATAAACATGACATTTCCTCCATCAAATTTTTCAAGATGATTGAATTTGGAAATATCACCACACATGTGTCTATAACACCCACAATATATATACCAAGTAGCTTCTTGGGTTTTTTTATTGAGACACTTTTCATACAAAATATAAAGATACTGATTTTTTTGGTACCCATATTTTTGGGTCTGCTTAAGTTAGCTAAAAAAGGCTTTGGAATCCAAAATTATTTAGAATTTTTTTTATTGGTAAGGTGACATGAGAGATGAATGTTATTTAGTCTACCATATCTTAATTATTACAATTTCATTCATAAATTAGTTTCCTGAATTTCTTAAAATAATTTAAAAAATTATTTTAGGAATATCCCTTTTCAAAAGTAGTCTTTTTAGAATTTTTGGAAAGACTTTTTAAAAAAAATAAATTCCATAAATACTTTGGACAAAAAATTGAGAACCCAAAATAATATTTAGATATTGATCACCATGGGTGAATTGAGAAAGATTATTTTTAATATCTTTAATTTTAGATTCCAAATTCTCAACATTTGGTCGCTCTTTTAATTTTAAAACTAAATCATCCTTTTCTTTAAAAATATGATATTTTTGAAAAAAAACTATACTATATTTTTTAAGATCCTTAAATTTATAATTAAGTTCACTAGAACCACTTTAAAGTTGATCTATAATATAAATTAGATATTCATAACTTAAATAAGAGGTTTAAGAAGTGGAATAATAATATTAAGAAGTAGAATTAATTAAATTGACTTCATTACTTACCTTGATGTTGGCCATAAGGCACTTTACACTTTCATTGCTTGATTTTCTAACAATCCAAGTTGTGAATTTAAAATATTTATTAACTTTTTTTTCTTGGAATTCTTATTATTAAAGGGATAATCTATAATTATATAACCCTTATTTTTATAACTAAATCAAGTAAATCTGATTCTTGATTCTCTTTTTTTAGTTTAGTAGTTAGATCTTTTATTTTTGAAGAAATTATTCATCCTCTTGGAAATATGATTGATTTCAGTGTCTCTTCTGAATGAGTCATCATATATATCCTTTAAGGTAATTTTATTCTTAACCTCCTTGACTTCCTTAGACTCTTTCTCAACCTGTCTCTTCATAGTTATCTCATAGGTCATGAGAGATCTGATAATCTCTTCAAGTGGTATGTTATTTATGTCTTTATCTTCTTGGACCGATATCACTTTAGGTTCCCAATTTCTTAGGAAAACCCAAAATACTTTCTTGACTAAAGTTTATATTTAAAGAGTATCACCAAGATACTTTCAACGATTACATCAATAAAACATGTAAACATATCAGTAATAGATTCATTTGGATGCAAACTAAAACTTTCAAATTCTTTTCTATACATATCAAGTATAGTATCTTTAACTTTGTTTTTTCATTAATGAGTTACTTATAAGAGTTTCTAGATTTTATGAGAAGTTCTGCAAGTAGATATACGATTAAAATTATTTTGGGCTAAAACAAAATATATGGAATTCATATATTTACCATCTAGTTCAAAAATTGTAATATCATCGAGTGTCTATTTTTCTTAATTTTCACTAATAAGAATATATCCATAAAAAAAGTTTCTATATAGGATAATAAATACTTCTAAGAAAGGTTAACATATTTTAATTTTAATAATTATATTTTTAACCATCAAAATAAGGTACATGACCCATATATTACTCTTAGGGACTACCATGGGTATGAGAAGTAGATTCCATTTAAAGAAATAAATTTTTTAAAAAACTGATAACAGATTTTGAAAACTAATTTTGGATAATTTGAAAATAATAAATAACAAAAAAATTAAATTTAAGAACCCCTTTAATACCAAATATAGGCCAGAGAAGGATAAATGGAAAGAGGGGAGATAATTTCATTTAAAAAAAGGAAAAAATAAGACTTAAAGGCAAAAACCATTTTGATAAGTTATGATATTGGATAAAAGGGAAAGCATGTTTAATTAAATATAAAAATATAAGAGTGAAAATGATATAATAATTGAGTGAATCAAAGAAAAAAAATTTAAGGATAACATAAATTAAATATGTTATTTTATTATAAAATAAATAAGGAACATGATTTGATAAAGGAGTTTGACTAAAGTTATTTGATAAACCCCTATATATCCTACCCCAATTTCTTGAGGGTTTATTGTATTAGTACTTGGATTTAATAGTATACAAGATGTTAAAACTTCCTTGCCTTTTAATTGGTTGAATAAAGAAACTAGAAATATAATAGACCCTAGATTTTTAACAGTTGTAGCTAGAAACCTCAATAATAAAGAAATATCTTTCCTTTTAGTGGTTTTGGTAAGAAACCTAAAGCCCTTACTTTTAATGGTTGTGAGCACCAAAGAAGAAGGGAGAAGAGAGAATTATTTAGGCACAATTTCTTTGAATCCAATTTTCAATCTCTTAAATAATAAGTAAGAACACTAGGATAGATAGACAATAAAGTAGAAGAAGTGGGAGTTATTTACAAGATAGTACACACTTTAGATCAAAATTGAGAGAATAAGAATAATCTGAATAAATTTGATGATTTTAGAGATTTTTCATTGATAATTGTATTTAAAGTGTGTTAACATTCCTTTAAGGGATCTATTAATAGGATCTAATGATTTTGGGAATCTTTTATAATTGATATGGGGTCAAGGAAGTCACAAGAGAGGAATTAAATTATTTTTTGACCATAAATAATTATTTCATGGATTTCTTAAACCAAATCCACTAGGTGTCCATTGGATACCACTTGGTAGCCAGTTATCTTCCTGGCCTCAAAAACTTCTAGAAATCCTCTACTGGGTAGCCTCTGTTGTCCACCAGGTAGCCTTTTGGACTCCCATAATTGCAGTAGCTCTTCTTGAAATGACTGAGTAGTTGATGTTGTCCACCGAGTAGCTGGTGGTACTCATGGAGGTATGATGTCTCTATCAATCACCATTGGGGTGCTGGTTATATTCCATTGGGTAGTTGGCACTTCCTACTGACATGGGATTATGTCAATTACATCCCCACTCCATTTAATTCCTTCTATTAGTTCATTTACAACTTATCTCTATTATTAAACATAAATACAAAAATACATTCAATGAAATTGTTAGAATTCTAAAAAAAGGTTTGTGATCATTAAAATACTAAGAAAGTGAGAAGAATAAAAACTTCAACCCAAGGGAAATTCATTGTGGAGACTAAAGGGAATTTAATATTCAAAGGTAGTGGAGTTTATAAAAATACTCAAACTTGAGTTTATAAGATTCAAGACCTTATAAATGGAGTTAAGATAATTTGATAATGTTTGATAAATTCATAAAATTAATTTTAGATAGGTTTGAGTTGATCTAAAGTGGATATGAAGTCATTTTAAGGAAAACTAGAAAATGTTTCAGTTTATAAATATCTGAAAGGATGGTGTAGAGATGTAAGGGTTATATCCATAACAATGAGTCTATAAGGATAAAAAATAATCATAAGTATCATTATCCATGTTGTAAGGGTGATTTATGTGTCCTTTAAGGATGAATATTATAGCCTATAATCATCACCTCATAAGCATCAATGATCCCATAAGGATGAAAGACGGTCGTAAGCACGATGCCTCGAAATCATGTGCAGACTGTAAGGGTCATCCTATAAGAATAAATGGTGTATGGATGACTCCCATAAGGGTAATTTGAGTTTCAATATAAATATAATTACATTAGGGGTCATGAGTTTGATCAACTTTTCATAAACATGATCCTTACCTATATAAGCATAAATCCTCTGCATATACATGACTTGGAGTCATTCCAAACTTTTAGTGAATTCATGTATAACTTTGAGAAATTACATCATATGAATCTGTGGAAGAGAATATGAATTCATCATGAAAATTCATACTAAATGAATAATATGAATCTATGTATGATTTTAAATTCATAAAAAATGCTGAGAAGTTTGAATTTGAGTTTTCTGAAGAATAATTTTAAGAAATAATTTCTATAATATAAATGTGATGATGTTGTTCTATTTTGAAGTTCAAATAATAATTTTAATGTAATTATGGAGTGGTTCTTTCTAGTTTTTTGAGTCTGAATGTTCAAGATACTTCGTTTTTGAGCAGTTTGACCAGAATATCCTCTATATATCATGATTCTATTGAAGAAGATGTGTTTGAGTTGTTTTAGTGAGAAGAAGAAGACGGGTATTATAATAAATTCAAAAGTTAATTTATTTTTGAATTATTCTTTTATGGAGATCGAATATAGATAATATTATCAAATGGTTTTGTTTTGAAACTGAATAAGAAGGATAGAAGTGGAATTTTACTAGATACAAGCAATTAATTAAATGTGTGAATATTCTGAGATCATGGTTAATGTTTGAAAGCTGAACCGAATAAGGAAAATGAGTGAATTGAATGTTATGATTCTATTGAAATAGTTATCAATAATTATAAGCTGGAATTTAGTTTTTTAGTTAAATTAATTCAATAATTGTGAGTTTCCCAAATATTATAAGGATATTGAAATAGAAGGAAGTGTGTAAAGAACTAGAGTCTATGTGAGTGAACTAAGAGAACCTCTAAGCTCTTAAAGATAAATATGAAGAAGAAGGAGACTAAAGTAATATATCCTATAGTAATTATAACTTTTATTTGAACCAAGAATTTAGTGTTTGAATCTGGTGTGGTAGATCTAATATAGATATTTCATGACAAGTGAAGTTTGAATCCAGAAGTTAGTCAAGATGGAATAAACACATATTCCTATATATTTGATATACTGATATGAATCAGATAATTAAATATCTGAAGTGGGTTTCAAGAATGGTAGTTTTGATCATGATTGCCAGCTAATGAAGTTATTGGAGGTTCTCTACATGAACATATCGGATTCATCTTATTTGTTCATGTAATAAGATTGTTATTAGGTGGTGCAAATATCACCCAGATCATAAGGAGTTTTTTGTATATTTGGATCATTCTTTATAATGGAAAATTATTTCTTTTAGTGGGACTCTGGAGGATAGAACATGGTGAGATTCTATATTGATAAGACTGGGAATGTCCTTGGTCATAACCACTTTTCTATATTATGAAAGAATCCATGATTGGTGGGATTAACAAATCATGGTAAGTAGTGTGTATTTCTAGAAAAACCTTGAAAATATAGTGTGATTTTATTTTTTTATTACTATTTCACATGAGGTGAGGTTGTGATATATATTAAGTGTATCAAGATCTTAAAAATACTAAGAGGTTTAATTAAGAAGAAGAATTTATAAAAAAAATGGACCATTGATTCACCCCCCCCCCCTCTTAGTGGTCAATCTAGCCTAGGGAACTTCAACTGGTATCAAAGAAACCCCATGTTCACTCTTTAGATAGAAGAAGTTCCTTAATAAGGAGAATATTAATTCTATAAGCAATAAGGTAATTTCTACTTTAGGTAGAAATAACTACCATAGTTAGAGGGAAATGATTCTTATATTCCTCATATCACTTGTCCTAGAGGTAATAGATGATGTCACAATTAGTTTTCCATCCATTCTTAACGGAGACCTTATATCACTTTCTGATAATAACAATTTAGAAGTTGATGTAAAATACTAAAATTTCATTTTTATGTCTCTCTCAGAAAAGTTATATACAAATTTTATGGGACTAAGAACTACTAAAGAGATTTGGGATAGATTTAAGAGTATAGATAAGAATGTTAAATTAAAATTGTGGAGGAGAAAATTTAAAGATATAAAGATGATTGTAGGTGAGAACATCAATGATTATTTTACAAGATTCAATGATATTGTGAGAAATATCTGAGTTTTTTTCAGAATATGGATGATTCTATTATTGTTAAGAAGCTTATGAGTAATTTTTCAGATATATTTGATCCTAAAATTTTAGTATTAGTTGATATATAAGGCATTTCACTGGATTAATAACATAATATACTCATATATTATAAAATTATAAAGATAAATATGTTTAAATAGAAATAAAATGATGAGATGACTTTTGAGTCTATAAGAAATGGAAGATTTAAGGATGTAGAAAGTGAAAAATAAAATGATTCTGAAGAATTTGACCAAGTTTTTTCTCTTTTATCAATGATATTTAATCAGGGTAGAAGTAAAGGAAAGGATAATCACTCATTAAGATGTTATAACTGCAATGTAGTTTTACATTTTATAAAATATTATCCAAAAAGGAAATTTTCATACTCATATTTCGGTGAGGAAGATGAGAGACCCCAGAACAAAAATTGGGTATAAGTAAAAAAAGATATATTCTAGTAAGAATATATGCTTGATGAGAAAGGTTAAATTTGATTCATCATATATAATTTAATCAGTTGATGAATTTAATCTTATGTATCATGTTTAAAAAGTTTTTAACACCTCAAGTAGTGATGATGGGGAAGAAAGGATAGAACTATAGTGGATGTTGAAAGGAGTGTTGGATTCTTATCTTGAGTAGAATAATCAGCTCAATAAAGAAAAAATAAAATGAGATAAAGATAATAAAAAGTTGGATGTTGAGAAATAGGAATATAAAATATGGTAATTGGAATACTTTGATGAGATCAAGAAACAAAAAATGAAGTTGGTTAAGTAAGAGAATATGTTGAAATATTTTGAGGAGAAGTTGGATGTGAAAGAATATGAAATTTGTAAGTTGTAATAAAAGATCCTTGAATTTTATAATGAGTTTAAGAAGATAAAAAATGACTTAAAAAATATTTGAGTTAAATCTAAAATATCAAAATTAACCGATATGACAATTGTAAGAAATCAGGTAAAGTTTTAACCTGAAAAATCTCACCATGTTAATTACAATTTCACTGATAGTGTGGTTTTAGATTTAAAATCTAGATAATCTTAGACTAGAATTTATAGTTAGAAACACTATTCTAAATATTATTAATAATAGGGAGATCCAATAATATTTTTTACCCTTAAGAGGAAGCAAGATCAGAGAATTTTTGTACAATCAAATCAAATTTCTGGATAGAAATGTTATCAATATAATAGATCTAGGTTTTGATGTTTTCATTGGTGTTTTGGAAGGTATGGACACAAATACTACACTTTTTGTATAATATATCATTTCTATGTAAAAGTATTGAACCAAGGGGGGATATGATGAGCTCATGGGGACTAATTCCTAAAAAAAGTAAAATTTGTGACTAGACTCTCATCAAATCTATCCACCTAAAACAGATTTTTGTGTTTAGAGATGATATATGGAATATGTGAGTAAGAAGGTCACAGTAGTGAGTAATTCATGTCTATTCTGCTATGAGAAGTTCCATTTGGGGTGAATTGGAAGAAATTTCAGAGAATAGGGAAGATAAGTCATGCTATGAGAATATAAAGAAAGTTGAGTAAGAGAAAATATGGTGTTTAATAATTTGGCCAAACCAATTGGATATGACCAAGAAAATGGAGAAATTATAGGTGAATTTTGGCATAATAGGGAAGTAAGTGGTTACAGATGAAGACATGAAAGATCATGGAAAAATATGTAAAAAGTGTGGATAGATTGGGAATATCACAAAATATTGTATGAAAATCTTACTGACTTAAAAAGATATTGCAAAAAGAAGTATGAAAACATTAGACAATGAATTTTCCTTTATAACTGGGACAATGATGTCTACTACACACAAAGAAATTGTTTAAGGGTAAAATATGATTGTGCGATTTGATAAGGATCAAAACTTGAAAATATATATAAATAATTATTCCCATACTAATTTTAGAAGTAAAGATAAGTCTTGGTTGAGAGGAAACTCTCATCCTTTTTACTACTACTGAGGAACTAATAGGTTCCTCCATATTCCCTAAAACTTTTGTTTATTTGTGATAACTTTTAGGGAATTAAAGGAGAGGAATTAATTTTTTAATGCTAGAAAATTTAGAATATTTTTATTCATAGAGTGTCTCAACCACCGTGAAAAGTAGAAAGTGACTTCATCTCTTTACAAGGAGAAAATATGAAGAAAAGATATCAAAATATCATGATATAGTGGATTTGTAATTTTAGAATAGTCTTGAAAATCTAGAGAAATAGGTATGATAATCACACTTTAATCCCTTAGTTCTAAATGTATAAAATATATTTATAAAGGGATAATGTTGGTTGATGATAAATATGAGAAAAAGGGAGAACTATATGCTTTACACTTAAACTTTTTTATGTCTTTGTTGAGATGTATGCAGGCTATATATATTTCTTGATAAATATTTTTTTAAAAGATACCAAAATGAGAATCTTATTTTGGTATCACATAAATGATTATTTATATACAACATTAACAATCTTGGTAATGTACTCTTATATTATATAATGGGTTTACACATGTAGACTTAGAGTAGCCTAACTAAAGTTTTTTGGTAATAAAATCATGCGTTATCATCCTTCTCAAGTGAAATAAGTATTATTCGTATTTGAAAATGGGAGAGGAATATAGTTTAAAAATAATAAATATTGATGATAAGTCCTCTGTATTTATTTTATATTTATTATAAAAATGGTGTAGAAATATAATCAAACATATTGACATCAAATATGAGTGGTGTTATAAATAAAAAATCCAAAGGGGGGATTGTTATTACCATTAGACTGAATTTTATTTGTTGTTAATAAGGATTCTTGGATTGAAGTAGATGTTAATATGTGCTGATGTGTAAGCTGTGAAGAAAGACAAGTGATTTTCCATATGAAATAGAAAAGTTCTATTGAGGCTACATCTTTGATCTCTTACCTTGGACAGATTCAAGACAAATCATCAACTTAAATCATATGATTGTTGAGTTGGTCTTCAAGGTTAAGACAAGTACTAAGGCTGTTTAGTTTTTTCAACATTAGTTGGAATGATAGTTGGGTGAATTAGATTTAAGAATTGGTCATTAGTAGTGTGAAAATCTAGATAAAATGGAGATATTAAGTGATAAAGTTATATAGAATCCACCCTAGTGTTTCTAATCATGTTTTCTATTGATTTTAGTGTATAACTCACTTGGATGAAGAATCTTGAGGAGACCAAATGGAATCTAATATTTAGAGGTAGTGAATTTTATAAAAATACTCAAACTTGATTTTAGAAGTTAAAATACCTTTAAAATGGAGTTAATATGGTTTGAGAAAGATTGATAAATTCCTAAAAAAACATTTTAGATAGGTCTGATTTGGTCTGAAGTGTCTTTGAATTCATTTGAAAGAAATCTAGAAAAATGGTAGATTTTACGGATATCTATAAGGATCATCCAGAGCTGTAAGGGTCATTGTCATAAGGATGAGTCCCATAAGGATCAACCACCACTATAAGAATCATTTTCCATATCATAGGGATGATTCTTGTGTCTTGTAATGAAGAATATTGGAACCTATAAGCATCATCCTGTAAGAATCAATGATCCTATAAGGATGAAATACTATGATAAGCATGACGTGTCGTAAGCATGAGCAGACCGTAAGGGTCGTCCTATAAGAATGAATTATATAAGGTTGAATCTTATAAGGATAATTTTAATTGAACCATAAAAATAATTCCATGAGGGTCGCAAGCATGATCATCTCTGTGTAAACATAATCCTCACTTGTATAAGCGTGAATTCTATGCATATACAAGATTTAGAGCCACACCAAACTTTCAATGAAGTTGTGTATGACTTTGAGAAACTAAAACGTACAATTATATGGATGGGTGAGTGAATTTTTCATGAAAATTCAAATAAAATTGAGAATCCAAAATCATGTATGACTTTACAATTATACAAAATACTGATAAGTTTGAATTTTATTTTTATGAAGAATAATTTCTAAAAATCATTTCTAGAGTATTAACATGATGATGTTGTACTTGTTTGAAGTTAAAATAATTACTTCCATCTAATTATGTAGTTATTCATATTGGGTTTTTAAGAATGGATGTTCAATCTACTTAGTTTTGATCATTGTGTTGTGAAGCAGTTCTTTGTGTCATGAGTCAATTGAAGAAGACTAGTTCAAGCTATTTTAGTGAGAAGAAGAAGATAGGTATTAAAGAAAATTCAAAAATTGATTTATTTATTAATTATTATTATATAGTAATTGGATATGGATAATATTATCAAATGGTTTTAGCTAATATATCAAATGAGAAGAAGGGTATAAGTTTGATTTTACTAGAGACAAGTAGTCATTAAAGGTGAGAATATTTTGAGATCATGGAACATGTTTGTGTGACTAACCGAATGAGGAAAATTATTGAATCAAATGGTACAATTTTATTGAATGAAGTATAGAGTATATTGAGATAAAATTTAGTTTTTAATTTAAATTAAATCAATAATTATGAGTTTCATAAATATTTAGAGGAAATTGAGATGGAAGGAAGTGTGCAAAGAACTAGAGTTTGTGTGAGTGGACCAAGAGAACCTCCAATATCTCAAAAAAAAATTGAAGGAGGAAGAGACTAAAGTTAGTTATACTGCATTAATCAAAACTTCTATTTTTACTGATAATTCAATGTTTGAAGCTATTGAGGAAGATATTATACAGATACTATGTGAGAATAGGAGTTTAAATCCATGGGTTATTTAAGGTGCAAGAAAAGCATGTTCTGGAGTATTTGAGATGATGAGATGGCTCAAATCATCAAAGATCTTGAGTGAGATTCAAGACTAGCAGTTTTGATAATGATTATAAACTTGTAATGTTATTGGAGGTTATTTAAATTAGTAGATCAGATTGATCTAGTTTTTTTGTGGAGGAATATCATAATCAAGTGGTGTAGAGATCACTGAGAACAAAAAAAGGTTTTTCAGATTGATCCAGTTTGGATCATTCTTTGTGGCGGTGAGTTGTTTCTTCCAGTGGGACTCTAGAGGCCAAAACATAATGAAACTCTTTGTATTGATAGTACCAATATGTTACTTGGTTGTAACCACTTGAGTATAGAGTGGAAGAATCTATGATTGAGGGAAGGGGCTAACCAATCATGAAAAAAAGTAGATCTTTCTAGCTGAACCTTGTAAATATTATTTATTTTTTGATTTCATTTATTAATATTTCACATGAGGTGTTTCTATGATATATATTAATTGTATCAAGACCTTAACAATTACAATATATTGGATTAAGAAGGATAATTCATAAAAAAATGGTTCAATGATTCACCCCCCCCCCCCCCAGTGGTTGATCTAACCTAGGGAACTTTAGAAAGGATAAATAAAACTAAATACAAAATACATAATTCATGTGATAAATTCTTAGATAAAGAATAAAAAATATAGTTCATAAAACATAATGAAAAAGGTCCAAGATACACATCCATTCACCAAAAGTGAAAGAATAACATAATAGCTAAAATGATGAGGTGCTTGTTGCAAGTTGGCTCCAAGAATGAACATCACCTGGTACTGTCACTCTTGGAACCAAAAAGCTCAGCATCCACCTAGGTCACCACCAGGTGTCATCTCTAAACAAGTCATGCATCTCCACATCCACCAAGAACATCTTTAACTTGTGCATCAACTATATATACACAACACACGTGAGTACAAAACTCATGCAGGGGTGAGTATAAACATACTCTGTAAGATGCCTTGAACCCAGAAAAGAAAGATAAGTAAACAAGTCAGATAAAGACCCCTAGTACTAGATAGTAATCAAGAGAAATATAATAAATAATTCAGATATTTTCAATCATAATAATTCACCAGTACACAAAAAAAATACCAATAATATCAACTCTAACCCATGAAGTTCCAAGTCTTATGACTCACACCTCATTGGAGAATGAGCATCGGTTAAGGAGGTACTTCACCCTATCATCTGCAACTACCAATACCATCGTCATTATAAAAACCCTTAGAAGACCCAAACCAAGTGTACATATTAGAAATAGGAATATTGACTCCAACTATGAAAACCACCTAAGAAATGAGTAAAATTCATGACACCTCACATAGAACCATAGTGGGGGGTTGTTCCATGCCAAGGGAAAAGTATTGATCAGGGGTAACCAAACCCAGTGGAAGTCATGTGCTCCGAGTATCACCCGGTATATGGGAGAGGATTTAAATTTATCGATAGAGGATCAATACCCCAAGTATCACATATTATATACACAACAAATAGGAGTAGAACATAGTAGGTTATAAGAATAGAAACTTACTCCATTCATAATAAAGGGGTCCCTTACCTCACTAAATAACACACAATACACTAGTGGGGTAAATCTAACCCCATGAATACTCTAGTTATCATGCTTGATCCTCATTGTTGGTCCTACATATAAAATTAAAAATTATTCTTATTTATCCTTGAAAATATACTTGGATAGCTAAATGGAATGCACCATTGCGATATATGAAGAAAAATACTCATGATAGACTATTTATTTTTCCAAAACAGACACCTTGTGAGAATGATCCAAAAACTCACCATGTAGGTGAAATTGGGATATGTGCACATACTTTAGGTATGACACATGATGTGATGGGGTGGGGTTATGGAGCATCCCATGCGCATCCACCGAGGTTAAATCATGCATGCTTGCCCAAGTCAGTTATAGAGGACTGATAAAGAGCATCACCACCCAGATTGCATCGTGTGTGGGCTGGTGGTGTGGCTTCATGATAGGTTGAGATTAACAACTATCTCTCCTTCCACATGGTATTTGGGGTTTCATTGATAATTTTTCCACTTTGAACATTCTCTCAACCCTCAAATATCACCAAAATCTCCTCCTATCCTCCCTATAATTAGGGTTTATGACTAACCCTAATTAGAGGCAATAAGAAAGTTTATATGTGTGGGATTATGGTTTCCAAATTAATTAATTAAACCAAAAATTCCACCCATGATGAATAGAACCTAAAACCCTGATGAGAACTTCCACCATTCCAAACTCAATAGTTCTCTTAGATTTTTTATCTCAGGATTCGTTTTGAATAAAATGCATAATTCCTGAAAATGTATGTGCGCAAGCTAAAAATAATCTTTTTATACTTAAAATATTATTTTAGAGGTGTAGAAACACCTACAAATTTGTTTCAGATCTACTCAGGGGTAAACACTACACCCCAGGTTCAATGGAATCATTAAATAAATTTATTTAAGGTCGTTTACTTGGGTAAATTTATTTATTTACCCCTAGAGAGATACAGGGACTCTAAAACTTGAAATTACGCTAAGTATCGTTCAAGAAAAACCCATGTCACTATATCTGAATTCTAGGATGATACTACTAAGATATCATAACTCTCTTCCACTATCACCCTTAGCCTTCATGAGGCACTAACATTCCATAGGTGATAAGTGGGTCTTGCTCGAGTGTCAAGAGATTCACTATAACCCATCAATACACCACATATGAGGGATGTTGTTTGGATACCTCTTGTGATCTTAATTAAGCCCATTGAATGAAGAAGTGGAATCTCATCGATTAAAGGTGCACATATACAACAATACTCTTCATTTTATAAATTGTGTGGTTTCTTTTTTAATGCATATAGATCCTAGTTTTTGGTTTATGATTTTTATATGCTGTATATTTTAAGTGTTAAATTATCCTATGAAAACTAATAGTGTGCATGTAGTGTCTACAAGATTTGAAGACGGTAAAACATGATATTTTTCACAACTATAAGGTTTGGTGTATATGGGATAAAATATTTACCCAATTTTAGGTCATTCCTAATCAGGTTTAACTGTATTTTGATTAATTTTTTGATGTGAAATCAGTCTTTAATTTTTGGAATGAAACATTTGATTTTAAAATGGTTCAAGTAGAAATTTCATTTCTATGGTATATCTAAATAAAAATAAAACAAATATGTTTCAATATAAGAATACACCAGAGGAGATATTTTTTCACAGAGTTATCAAATTGATTTAAGTTTAGTGAATGAGAAAGAATGGGTTCATTATTCAGTATTGCAGAAGAAGGGTTCAATCTTCTTAGATTACACCACATATGGGGCTTGTAAAAATCAATACTGACAATGAAATACTAATAGGTAGTTGAATCAAAGTTATTTTTTTGTAGAAATGAGGTTGGATATGTACATTTTGTATGGTATGACATGAATGAATATAAGTCTTATCACATACCAAGCTAAAGGGTGTATTGTAAATCATGTTATACTGATAACATGCCGCTGCCTATTCTCATAATATTGTATGACTTGTCTATATTGTATTAAAAGAATCACAATGTATAATTTACTTAGCATCCTATGATTGATAAAGTAATTATAACATTAATAGTTAATGTTAAGATTCTCTTCAACATTGTTTGTCATTAAATGTTTCATAATATTAAATGTATGAGAGAGTCAAAGGTTTTATTTAAATGTTAAATGCATAAAATAAATGTACCATTACTCACGCATTTTGTAATGTATGATTTTATGTATGAACACTTAGTAATGTCCTAAGGGATATATAAGGGGCACTTTCATTATAATGGTGTGAGTTTTTATGTGTTCCCATGCTCCTTGCAATTCCCATATACCTGAAGCTCTCTTATCCTCCTCCTTTTACTACCCAAGATACTAGTATATCGTGGAAGGTAAGGGGATATAACTCAAGCATCGAGTGATTTGGTTCATCTTGTGGATACACCATAGAGGAGAGAGTATGATGGATTCCTCTTAATGATCTTCTTCAAATGAATGGTTGAAGAAAATATCATTGGAATTCATCGGTGAAAGGTATACACCACTATTCTCCAATTTAGTTTATACATGGTTTTGGTTTTAATGCATGTTTGATCTTGGGATTTGTGATTTATAATGTCTTTAGATTCTTAGAACAAGTTTTTTTTGATCCTCATAAATCAATGAGTGATATCAGTGCTTCACCATGATTCATGATTCACAGGATCATGTTTTAAAAATGAATAAATTATATATCATTTTTCTATCATATTGGATATCATAAAAAAAGATATATAAATTTCATTGCAGCTAGTTATATGATGTATAATAGTGTTATTTATGATTTCACCATGATGGGTCGGAACAAAAGCGGGAAGGAAGAGAAGGAGGAGCTATCACTCCATGTTGCCTTTGAAGCCTTCTTCTTTTTCTTTTTCTTGGCCCTTTTCTTGTGGAGTGGGCAATTGGGCACGGATTTTTCATCGGGTTCTTGCTTGTTGTCGGGTTCTTGCTTTTGAGCCTTCTTAGTGCCTTCATGGGTAAGTTCTAAATATTTCCAAATATCATGAGAAGATGTGCAAGAAGAAATACAATCAAAAAAATTACGATCTAACCCACAATGTAGAGCATTCATGGCTTTGCCATCAAGCTCGAAGTTTGCAATGTCAACAGGGGTCCATTGAGATTCATCTTTACTAGAGAGAGTATAACCATGCATGACAATTCTAAAAATAGGATAGCTAATGCTTTTAAGAAATGTGGTCATGCGGGTTTTCCAAAAAGTATAATCGGCTCCATCAAAGAATGGAGCACGATCCAAAGAATTTCCTTCGAGGGTTTGAGAAGAAGAAGCGGTAGAAGCCATCAAAACAAATAGGATCTTTAATTTGAAACCGGTTAAGGAATTATTCAAATACGTCCTTTGATACCAATTGTTGGAAAAAGAAGGGTCGGATGGCAAGAGGGGGGGTGAATTGCCTTTTAAAAAAGATTAACAAATTAAAACAAATTTAAATGCAGCGGAAATAAATAAGGCAAGACACAAGAAATTGATAACGGAGTTCGGCCAAAACCCGGCCTACGTCTCCGCTCTCAACTCAACCGTTGAGAGATTCCTACCGCTTGCTTTTCAATGGTTTTAGCAAGAAACCCACTAGGCTTTGAGGTAGCACTAGGACCTATTACATCTTGCTTTTATTGGTTGAGCAAGAACCCACTTGCTTTTAATGGTTTAGCAAGAACCCACTTGCTTTTGATGGTTTAGCAAGAACCCACTATCCTTCTTACAGGTGAAGGATAGCTCACCTATGTCTCAAGCTATTTAAAGGAAAGCTTGGCAACCTTTTCACACCTTAGTGGTGATGTGAAACCCAAAAGAAAGGGGGATGAGAAAGGTTTGGGGTTTGTAGGCACAAACCCAAATTTAAGCTCAAAAAATATAAAACAAGAAAAACCGTAATTGGGGAAGTCTTGGGCGCCTTTGATTGATTGGAGATGTTGAAGGACGCTTCCGAAAATTTTGAAATTGAAATAAAAAGGGCTTAATTTAAAATTGAAAGTTTGAATTGAAACAAAAAGCTTAAGCAAACCTAACTCCCCCTAAATGAAAACAATAAGTCACCGGGGATAGGAAATAAATTTTGGCCCGGAGAGACTCGCAAGAAGGGATTTTTCAATCCAAACTTGTCTCATGGCGGGTCTTCTCCTATAGAACTCATCGGAAAAGAAAAAAGACTTGGGTTGGCCGTACCGGGCATTTTTGCAGTCACACTCATAAATGAGGTGCCCGGGTTTTTTACAATAATTGCAAAATTTAAAACTAGAGCTCCCCCTTACAAAAACAGTGGGTGCATGGGAGGAGGAGGCTTGGTTGGTATAGCCAAGCCCTTGGGTGGTTCTTGAAATTCGTTGGGAACCAAGCAATTTTGAAAGATTTTGTTCCCCTTGGGTGAACTTGGCTAAGGATTCTCTTAGGTATTTAATGGTTGATTCTAAAGAATCAACATCGGGAAAATTTTGGATTTTGAGGGACATCTCCTCCTTCTCTTTGAGAAGTTGTTCTTTTTCGGAGGAGAGTTTTTTGAAAGACTTTTTTAAAGCAACAAATTTTGACGATAAAGCATGAAAACCATTTTCAAGTTGGTCTCTAGCGTGTGAGAGTTCTTCATTTCAAAATATTCAATTCGAATTTTTCATTCAAAACTTTCAATTCAAATTTCAAATTTCAATTGATTTAAAATTCTCATATCTAGTTTTTCAAACCCATTCCCTCAATCAAATTTTTATGCCCCTCGCTATTTTGATAATCACAAAGGGGGAGAAATTCTTGATTGATTGGGGGAGAATCTTTTCTCTCCTTCTTAGTATTTATTTTCAATTTTTCATTTAAAGCATGCCTTTCATTTAAGTTTTTACATTGCTTAGATAAGTGATTGTGATCATCAAAATAGGGGGAGATTGTTGTACCCCGCACTCTTTGATTTTCATGATCACAATCACTTTCATATGTGTTTAACCTTGTTTTTAAGTGTTGTGAATGATAGGCAAAAGATTGCCAAAGGATTGGCCCAAGAATGGACCAAGTGGACTGAAATTCAGTCCACCGGCCAACCGGTGTGATATCACCGGCCAGCCGGTGGACCTGGCAGAGGCATTGCCCACTGCCAGGCTCCACCGGTCAGCCGGTGGCTTGACCACCGGCCAGCCGGTGGCATCCAGTCAATAGTGGTTGCTACTGTCTCACCACCGGCCAGCCGGTGGCTCCTCCACCGGTCAGCCGGTGAAGCCTGCACTCAAAGCATCTCCAAATTCTCAAACACCGGCCAGCCGGTGGAGCTGTACCGGCCAGCCGGTAGCCTAGTCAAACTAGCCATTGGCTTTGACCAGTCAACCCTCTTTTGGCCTCCAACGGCTCCGAGGCCTTTTCCAACGGCTCCAAATCCCTCCAACGGATACTTGAAGGTTCCTAGCCTATAAATAAAGGCCTAGGAAGCCCCGGAACTTCACCCAAGCCACCGGACACATTGTTGATCATTTTGGCGAACCTCCGGCGGATTTCCTCAAGGAACCCAACGTGCTCCAATCCAATTCCACATCCAAGAGCACCATCAAAGAAGCTTGGAAGCGGCCTTCAACATCTCCAATCAATCAAAGGCGCCCAAGACTTCCCCAATTACGGTTTTTCTTGTTTTATATTTTTTGAGCTTAAATTTGGGTTTGTGCCTACAAACCCCAAACCTTTCTCATCCCCCTTTCTTTTGGGTTTCACATCACCACTAAGGTGTGAAAAGGTTGCCAAGCTTTCCTTTAAATAGCTTGAGACATAGGTGAGCTATCCTTCACCTGTAAGAAGGATAGTGGGTTCTTGCTAAACCATCAAAAGCAAGTGGGTTCTTGCTAAACCATTAAAAGCAAGTGGGTTCTTGCTCAACCAATAAAAGCAAGCTGTAATAGGTCCTAGTGCTACCTCAAAGCCTAGTGGGTTTCTTGCTAAAACCATTGAAAAGCAAGCGGTAGGAATCTCTCAACGGTTGAGTTGGGAGCGGAGACGTAGGCCGGGTTTTGGCCGAACTCCGTTATCAATTTCTTGTGTCTTGCCTTATTTATTTCCGCTGCATTTAAATTTGTTTTAATTTGTTAATCTTTTTTAAAAGGCAATTCACCCCCCCTCTTGCCATCCGACCCTTATTTTTCCAACACACCACTCCATAAGATATATGATGTTGAATCGGGAAATTTAGTATAATCTTTTTAAATCTACTATTTTGCACCATACGATGTAAAAATTCATGTCCAACAATAGCATCGACCCATATAGCTCAAAACAAAGCCTCATATTTCTAAGGAAATATCATGGAATATCATAACCAATGATATTCTAGACATCATTGAGTTTATGTTATATAGAACACATATTGTAAGCGATGATTTTACAAGCATTGATTTTATGTTACACAAGACACATAGTGTCTATCAATTTCAAATTACGATAAATAATCCAATCATAGGGCACAATTAATCGCACCGAAAAGGATTTTTGAGCATTTTGGATTATCTATTGTCAATTATGATATAAACCATATTGTCAAAATGACATGTTAAAAAAAATTATTTTTCTTAAATTTCAATTTGGAATTGAATTCAATAATTTATAAATTGATTATAAATTATAAAAAAGTTATTTTGGGATATTTATTTAATTTATAAAATGTTTACAAATTAATAAATTATAATACGATTATAATTAATTAATTAAATATTTATAATTAAATAATTTAATATTTATATTTAATTAATTAAATGTTTATGAAACATTTATTAAATAAATATCCATAATATTAAATTTTAATATTAAAATAACTTTTTCAAAATTATATGGCATGATTTATAAATTTGATATAAAATATTTATTTTGAAATTATAAGGATAATTTATAATAAAATTATAGATTACAAAATAAGGAAAAAATAGTATATATTTAAAATTATGAATTTTTCTTGATTATTAATTTTAAATGTTCAAATTAAAATTCCTTCTTTGAAAAATTATTTAAACCATATCAAAAAATGGTTTTAATAATTAATATGATCAAGTTTTAAATAATATTAAATACACAATATTTTGTTTATGTAAATTGTTTACAGGGTATAGTTGGAATATAAAATGTTTATATTTCATTTAATACCATATATTTAAGTAAATGTCATATAATGAATAATATGGAAGAGTTCATATTAATAAATAAATATTAAGTGTTTATATTTATCTAATTATGGAATTTCTATAATTTATGACTAAATTATAAAACATTTATAATTTTTTATTTAGGAATTGCTCATAAAATTTTATCTCATGTTTAAATATATAAATTGTTCATTTATTTAGTATATTCCATGATTTATTTATAAGTATAAATTGTTTACATTATTAATGGATGTATGGTTTAGTTTAAATTGTTAAACTACTTCTATAAATTTCCATACATGCATATAAGGAGTAACATGATAGGTACGATAATTGATTTAGTTTTATCCCACCTTAACTATGGATTATACTAAGTTATGAGCTTAGATTTAAAGGTTGATTATATTTTATACATATCAAGTGATAAAATTATGATGGAATTGAGGTTTCTATTGAGTAAAGTAACATTGCGCTGAGGGACTTTGGTTTGGACTGCTCACAAGCTTAGTGGCTTATGCCTTTTCTAGAAAAGTGGGGGTTGGTTATCTATCACTATAAGATTAATCTTGTGGGTATTTTTGATTTCATATGATTCAAATCCATTATATGAAATGGTTTTGTATACCATATGAATGATATGAATTTTCCTGAAGGGCCCAAAGGCCTTCTTTTTATTTTATTATAGATAATCCCCCTTTTAAGGGTTTAAGGGGAACCCGTACATGACCGGTAGGCCTAAGGCACAAGTCCCGACATGACCCACAATACATGACCCGAAGGCCCAGAGGCATACCATGCCCATTACATGACTCGTAGGCCCATCCCACTAGAATTTCCCCTCCCCATCATCTTGCATCATTGATCTCCTTAGCTCCCCACCTTGCATTGCTGATTGGCTAGCATTGCCCCGTACAAAGTTGCACAGTGCCTAGTCCCGATGGCGGCTACCATACCCTCTCATTCTTCCAATCTGATTAGCTCTGAATCTGGTGGCTGCTACTCCTGTTGCTCTGATCCTCTTCTGGGGCCTGTTCTATGTGAACTGGGCTACTCCATGGTCTACGTGACCCGAAGGCCCTGTGGCCCGAAGGCCTTTGATGACCCGAAGGCCCTGGAGACCCGTAGGCCCAAACCGGTGGCACGAAATCCCAAATCAGGTGAATAGTTCTGGCTGCTACAGTACCGAATAGTAACTGCTATAGCCACTACTACAGTACTGCTACATTGACTGCTACAGAGACTGCTACAGTACCTAGAAATTCACCTCCACCCGGTTTTGAACCCGGTTCTCTTGGATACCAAGCAGGAGCCCTTACCACTCGGATACGGGCTCATTGGCGAATATGCATTTGGATATGTGTTATTATAGATGGATTTTAATTTGGGTTAGTAACACAGTTATGGTTTTTTGTAAAGAGTTACACATAAAAATGGTTTGAATATATTGATTTGGTGGAAGGAATATGATTCCAAACTAAATCATTAGAAATAAGAATACATTTAAAGGGAATAAATGAGATGATATGGTGAGATTAAATCCCATTTAAATATATTTAGTGTTAGATTCCTTCCAAAGAAAACACTTATCAAGAACTTGACCATCCAACAAAGTAAGTCATGCCAAATTTGTGTGATACTGAATTACCTTATAAAGGAAAGAAAGTAATGAGTGGACCTAATAGGTTTATGTTCTCTTTTTTTATGTTTTATTTATATTACACTTAGTTGGGGGTCCTAATAAGATTAGGTTAATAGAGGAATAGAGTTGATTTTATTCATATGATGGATTAGGGAAAATAGTTATCCACTCAACTATCCAAGAGTCATATATGATATGATTGGAATGGTGGAATAACTAAATAAATAATTTTTTAGAGGAATTCTAAATCAAACTCATTTCTTAGTGAAATATGGATATTGTTCCACTAATTGGTTTTATGAATTAGATAGGAATCTCCATTTTAATGGGATCACACTTAATAAAATTCCCTATTAAATGATTATAGAACATGATACTCATTTGATAAAATCTTTTTTTATAGATAAAATAATATCAACATCATCAATATTAACCTAGAAATAAATCCTAGATAAAGAATAATTTTAATGTAAGAAAGTTCTTATATTGGTAAAAACTTAAAAAAATTTCTTAAGTGATAAAAAAGAAATTATATGTGTTAGATAAATCTCTTACCAGAATAACTAACTTTTGAAATTGTTCAACAAATTAATCTATATGCTTATGAGAAGCATAGAATGATTCACTCAAGGTATCAAAGGAATTAGATGTAATATGACCTGAGTAACTTTAGTATCTACTCATAATCAATGTGATTGAGTGTTCTAATGACTTTGAGAGACTAAAAGATTCCTTTAATGCTAGATCTGGATATAAAATTTATTATGTGATCATCATTGAAAATGTTTCGACAAGGTGAATGAATTTGATAAAAGTTTACCCTATATTCTCTAAGTGTTGAGGATAAATAAACTAGGTATGAGATTTCCAGGTTCTAGTGTTTTATTGATAGTAAATGTGGGAAAAGTTTAAACCAATAGAATTAAAGTTTTTTTTAAAGTCCAACAATGTTTCTTAGAATATCCAATCAAGGTTATTAAAACCTAAAGGAGGTATCAAGAAGAAAGCACATTGTTTCTATATGATGGAATTTTTTGAGATACCTGAAGGAGTATGGAACTCCATGTAATCTTCATGTTAGGTATTGATGTTATAAAAATCAAAGAAAGAATTGATCAAACTTGTAGTTTTCATTTAAATAATGAAAATGGGGTTATTAAATTATGGAGTTGAGTGTAGAGTAAAATATTAAGATCATGTGGAACTATATAAATGGTGTGAATTTTCATCTTATTTATATTATATGATAAATGAAGTTGTTTATTAACAAATTATTTTTATGAACAATATGTGGTGATAGACTCAATATGCATGGTGTATAATTCATTGGATTCTATTACATGTTTAAAAAGAAGATAAGGATGAAAAAAATAAGATGAAATAATTTATCCAAATGTTTGTTAAAAAATGAGTGATATGAATCCACCACCCATCAGTGGAATATTTTAAAGAATAAAATAATATTTTTAGAATAATGCTCCAAACACATATAATACCACATAAGATATGGATATAATAGTTTATTTTTTAAATATTACCACTTAAAGAAATAAGTTTTATTTCCCAAAACAAAATGATTTTGTGTAACTTAACATGATATTATAAAAATAATATAGTTTCTAAGAGACTAATAGGAGTATGTTTGGACTTGGTGAAGTTAAAAAGTTAACAAATAAAGGATTATACCCATAAAAAATATGAAATTAAAACCACATTATGTCTTAAATGGGTTTAGGATGTATTGGTAAATAATAATATAAAAGTTACAAACTATTACTAAAATATTTCAACGAAAAATTTTGATGGAAAGGGTTCCAAAAATAATGATGATTATAAACTTATAAAAATTTATTAGTAAACAACATCAGTTATTAACAATGTAACATTAGGTGTTGTGAAGTAATGAAGTTTGAATACTTTTTCAATTAGTTGAATAGTAGGAATATGATTTATAATTCACACAATTTTTAAAAATGGACTTGTATATAGATGTTACTCACTAAAATAGTTTAGAGGGATGGTTTTATTAAATGGTTATATAAAGATATGGTAGGAATTACATAGAGATGTAATGAGTTTTAACAAATCCCTAAATGTTTAGAAAACATAATGTTGATCTAGCAGTATATCATATATGATATGATTATATGTAAACTTATGTATTATTTTACTAGTATTCTTAAAATAGTTTAATAACATAAAATTTATCATGTTATACAAAAAAAACTTCCCTACTTTATCATTCTTTCATGTTGGTTGCATATATTACATGAAGTTTAATGATAATTAACCTCTAAAAGTACAACTTTAGTTATCCCTAGCCGATGTTCATCATGGAGTATTATAGTTTGTGGTGAAATGTTAAGGTTATCATGGGTATTATTTCATATAAATATATAAAATATGATTATGAGGCATAAAATGGGTTTTATACGTTAGATGACCCATGACGTATACCACATAGAGTGTCATACACTATGCCATTAGTATACTAGGGGTGCAAGTTTCATATTTGCATTTCCCCAATACCTAGGGCTAGTGAGATACCTAGTATGAAAACCTTCATACTTTGATACATTTCATACATGTATCTTGAGGCTTGGCTAATTAGGGGTAGTTTGGTATGTTGTTGATCATGTCATTGGTTGGAGTTTAACTAAGATGAGATTTGTTCTCTCATATATTGAGTATGAAATCTAGTCTCTCGAATGAGATGGACTAGAGGAGTATATGGTCATACTGAGATAAGACATGTGATGTGGTTATCTATCAGATGAGGGGCATGTGCTATTCCCATCATCTTAGATGAATGATATGTGATATATTCATTAACCTAGTCAGTCTATACTCAGAGAATCAAGAATATATGAGTAACTATATGAGATTGACATACTTCATGTCACATGGTTACTCGATGTCTTGGTTAAATGGATCATATAAAAATTCATGTTTTCATATGATTCAGCTAGTGAAAACATGTATAAAGATACATGAGTTTAAGAGAGATCATGATATATCCCTTTACAGCTTGAGTAGAAATAATGTTTTTCTATAGGTTGCAATTTTCTTATGTTTATGAATTTGGGAATTCATATTTGTTTTCAAAGCTAAAAAGTTCCATGGGGTTACACTTAGTGTTTGACAGAATGGGGACTGGGTTTTATAAAACTCAGATAGTTTCTCTAAAAGTGTTTAAGAGTTTATCCAAAAGGATTTTTGGATGGTTATTCACAAGGAATTACATGTGATTTGATACATGGTGAATTTGATGATAGTTTTCCAAAATTATTATGAAAGATATCCAAAAGAAGTTTTGGATATTCTTTCACAAGTTACTGTATCTTATACGATATAATGTGAAAGGTGAAATGGCATAAATTCTATAAGAATTTAGTCTAAGTGAGAGATTAATGGAGATATGTCCTGAATAACCTATATCATGTAGGTTCTGAGCACAGTAGAATCACCTTGGTAGGAGAAATAATCATAAAGTTTGTTATTAATTCGATAGATCATTCGCAAATTGTGCATGGAAAAAAATTCCATGACCAAAAAAAATTTCCATTGAATATTGACATAAGAGAACCCAAAACCCATAGATTATATTTTCATGTTAAATTTATAATTAATTTATCTATATATGAAGAAAGGATTCCTGGTCTTATAATATTTCTTTGATGTTGAATTTGATCATATAAAAACCCCTTTTTAGATTACCATCACTACACTGGTAGGAACTATGTGTAGAATCCCTCTAGTGGTGATCCACATATTATACTTTGATCTTTGAGAAACACCAATGGAATTTAGGGTGCTAGAATAGTAGATCTATTATCTTGTGTTTTTCATCTTGATCACTTCTAGTTCCTTTAGGCTTAAAGGAATATCTCTGGTGCTTCTTATTATTGAGAGGAAGAGTGGATTAGGAATGGGGAGAGAAATCTGTTGTGAATAACGATTCTCAAATATTGGTTTTCAGTTATCCTTAAACAATATAAATAACTATATCTACTAACTATACTAATCATGGGTTCCCCTCCAATCCATGTGTCCAACCTACAGAAACCCATGCTTCTCCTCCGCCTGTCTTCCACGTACATTCTATACATCAAACCCTTACTCTCGCTCCCTCCCTCTTTCACATGGAATTTCCCTCAGTTTCTCCTCCCACTCACGCTATAAATACTGTCGACATAGGGTTCTTTCATAACCCTATCCTTCTACAAGTCCTCTTCCAACGTCTTCTCCGCCACTGGGTCTTCCTCCTCTACCTCCACCTATGTTTTCTCCACCTCAGCCTTTGCCTCTGTCTCCGCCTGCTTCACATCGGTCCTCTCCACCTCTGGATCCTCCACCTCCAGATCCTCTTCCTCTAGATCCTCCACCACCAATTGTAGCTGTCTCTATAGGATTCCATCAATCATACCTCCATTTCAAATGAAATCAATCCATCCCTGTGAAACAACTTCGGCATGCGATTTTTGTCACTTGTATCTATGGTGAACCTACAATTACTCTATCGTAACCTCCTTGACACACTACAAAAATACCGTGGGATTACAACCATAACCAAAAATGTATTCATAAATCATTCAGATCTATATCTCTAAAACATGTATGATCTCCTAATTTTGAATAAATTTTCACCCTTCTGCTTCATTCCATTCCTAGCTTCGTGTACGGCAACTTCATTGGTGATATACCTTACTCTATCGATGCATTATACAACCATTTTCTTTCATTTTCCCTCTATTAACCCATAAATTCATCTTTATTTGATATTATATACTACAAACCAAGTATATTTAGTTTATTTTTACTCTTTATTTTTTAGTATTTCTATTTTCTTAATAAATTTTCTTATGTCATTACAATACATATGTTTTCCCCCATTAACCAATTACAACATATATTTCAAATTTTCAAACAATATTTATTCACCTATCTATCTACAAGTCCAGATTCCTCAATAAGTGCGTTCTCCCATCCTTCCAAGGAGTTTCATTATGAAAAAGTGATTCTTGGATTGTCTGTGAAGGTGTTCTTCAACAGTGGTTTTTGTGCTTCTCGTGGTATGGGTGAGATTATGTGGTGGTATGATGTTTTGGTTTATCACATTACACTTATCATGGTGATGTTATTATTTTTGCAGGTTTGTATGGCTTGAAAATTTGTGTTTTGTTATCATTGTTTCATGTACTTTTAACCAGTCCTTAATTCATTTCAAACACACCAATTTTCCTATGATGTTAGTTATCAATAATTGATTATACTACCTTCGATCTATACTAGCCTAAATCTTTAGGAAATGAATATAATAAGATCACACCTATGTTTTATAGTATTGTAGTCAACCTCTTCCACTGTAACCAACAATTTTATCATATATGTTAACATGTTTTCTATGTGTTTCCCTTAAATTTTATTATGTATAATATGGAGTAGGTAGATTATTCATCAAAAAGTAATTATAAATTTCAACTATAGTTTAAATAATGGTGGAGACTCAAAATAGATTTTCTTATACTGACATTTTTCTTATGTCATTACAATACATATGTTTTCCCCATTAACCAATTACAACAGTATATTTCAAATTTTTAGGCAATGTTTATTCACTTATCTGTCTACATATCCATATTCCGCAACATATATGTTCTCGCACCCTTCCAAGGAGTTTCATTATGAAAAAATGATTCTTGGATAGTCTGTGAAGGTGTTCTTTGACAATGATTTTTTTTCTTCTTATGGTATGGGTGAGATTCAATGGTGGTATGATGTTTTGGTTTCTCACATTAGACTTCTCATGGTGATGTTCTTATTTTTGCAGGTTTTCATGGATTAAACATTTGTGTTTTGTTATCATTGTTTCATGTACTTTTAACCGGTCCTTAATTCATTTCAAACACACCAGTTATCCTATGATGTTAGTTATCAATAATTGATTCAAAATACCTTGGATCTATACTAGCCTCAAAGCTTTAGGAAATTAATATAATTAGATAACACCTATGTTTTATAGTATTGAAATCAACCCCTTCCACTAAAACCAACAATTTTATCATATATGTTAACATGTTGTCTATGTGTTTCCCTTAAATTTTATTATGTATAAAATGGATTCGGTAGATTATTCATCAAGTTTTTTTTATAAATTTAAAATATGGTTTAAATGATAGTGGGGACTCAAAATAGCTTTTCTTGTACTGACATTTTTCTGTTGTATTTTTTGTCAACTATCCATTCAGGTTTTTTGCTTCAGGTTAATATCCGCACTAAGCCCAAAATTTTACAACATGAACATGTTTGCCCCATTGTGTAGATTTGATGGCAATGGTTTGAAATTTGAAGTACGTCTTATTTAATTTCCATAAACATTTGAAAGTTTCCTCTAATGTTTTATTTTCCAGTTTTATACTATATCTATTTCAATTCATTAATATTGAATTGTGTGATCTCTTTTCTATTTTATTGGAACCTCATAATTTCATAGGGTTCAAATGTTGTAATCAGTGAGCCTATTAAGGTCCTGGAAGTGAATTTAATGCTCAATGATGCAACTGATGTGTTTTTCTAGGCTATGAAAGTGGGTTTTTACCCAAGTATCAGGTCTTGTAACTTTTTACTAAAGTTTTTGGCTACTGAAAATGAAATATAATTCATAAAATATGTTTTTTAGTATTTAAAGATGTCCAAAATGTCACTAAATGTTTACACCTACAACAGTATGATGAACTTTTATTATAAGCGACATATAGGGAAGTGTGAAATTGATCATGCACAAGCTTCTAAGATTTTAAAATAATTGGAAAGCAGTGGGATGAAACCTATTGTAGTAACATAATATATATATATATATATGGTCTTTATAGTGTTGGATATACTGAGCTTCCTTTCAATCTTATTAGGGATTTGAGGTTTAGAGGCCTTCCTATCAAATGTTAATGTTATAATGCTGTTATTTATGGTCTATGTCTCAGTGGTGAACTATCCCATGATTTTATTGTTTTCGAATAAATCAAAAGTTTTGGAATACCCTTGGATGTTTATAACTAGAGAATTTTTTATTAAATGCATCTTTATCACATCTGTTCACATATTTTCAAGATGTTTTCTGTAGATGTTCACATATGTTCTGTTCACATCTGTTCACATCTATTCTATTAAATTTGGATTAGTTTCCAATGGATAGAACAGTTTACTTTGACCATCATAGGAATGGTTTTTATTTCTTTGACTCTTTCTATTTCAATTTATGAAATAACGGAATCTCGTTATTTTATTTCTCCTTGAGTTATATCTGGGGAGGGGTTGACCTTGGAGTTTTTTCTAGGGATTTTGGTGCCTAATACATATCATTTTAATTGGTTTTATTTTGTTCATAGTTTTCCATATGAAACCATAGTGGTTGCAGGATATAATAATTTTTTGTACTTCCTTATTCTTGATATAATGAGCTTCTATGTCATCTTTAATGTGGGTTGACAGATATGTTTTTCATCTCAAATGATTTCTACAAGAGGTGGTTGTCCTTTAGATCCCATAGGGGATAGTCTTATGTTCTTATGGGATAGTAGGATGTGAAGGAAAGTATATCAGGGCCCAACATCATTCATATTGGAGTAATTATAATTTATGTGGAAGGTAGGGAACTTTCCATGGATCATGTGACAATTACACCCCCCAGTAGTGGACCATTTTGAGAATTCTTTCCTTCATGTATTATGTGAAGAACTTGTATATAATAGTTGAATAAATCTAACATGTCCTACATAAATTTTTTTTCATATTTCATTAGTACTTACCCTAATTTTTTAAACTTTAAATTTCTAATTTTTTCAATTTTTATCTACATAAATTCTTAACTATGTATTGAGGTTGAAGATTCAGTAAAAAGGTACAATGACATCATCCATTATTCTTTATACTCTTTGAATTGTCTACATATTTAGAGTCCACTTTTATTTCTAGATTATGTACTACTAATTTAATCTCTCAATATATTCAATATTTTCAAAATTAATGCAGGGTTTCGATCATACATAAAATGTGACAGGGTTTACCATAACTTGATTCTAGAGAAATACAACATCATTGAACAGATAAGCATTGACATATTTTGAAGTAGTTGATCATTTTATTTTGTCTCACTTATTAGTTTATTCTACTTTTACTAGGTATCACTTGTGATACATATTTTTGAAAACTGGTTCATGTAACTAGAGTTTCCAATTTCATAAATTCCACTAATAACCATATAAATTTCACACAATAACACTTCTATTTAACCTTAATTTATAGGATCATCATTGCAGTGAATCTTCACAAGTATTAGAAATGACCAATACGAGGTACTGCATTTTTTAATTTTTTTATTTTAATTTATTATAAAACATATACCACAATTTTGTAAAATTCATTTTACAACTGTGTTGTAGGAACATGAAATCGTTGGATGTTTAGGAGTCAGCTACAACACTGACAGATGATTTGTTACAACAATAATAAATTTTTCATCCACTCAGGTATTAATATTTCTATCTTAATTGTCTTTTATTTTCATTACATTACTAGAGTAGACATTAGTGATTTTTTTAAGTTTCGTTTACATTGATGGTATCATTAAAACAGACTATATTTTTTCTTCTCAGTTCAAATTGGTAAACATCATATTCCTTCTAACTATTGTGACTGTTCTTAGAGCCAATAACCACTATTTTTTGTCCACTATTTCGGTATTTTGAAGCTACTGTGTAGTCTTTATCTTTTGATTTTTTATTGTTGTTTGGGATGATTCTCAAGTGCTGAAATTGAGTCTTTTTTTGTTTTATAGTAACCAATGGATCACTTTAGGGATTATAATAAATTAGGTGAAAAACTTTTCATATGTTTTGCCTCTTATGGGTATATTGCATGATAAAGTATCTATAACCATCCTTATAAGTCCCCATCAATTTGAAGAAAACTAAAACTTCTTTGAGCCCAAAATTGAGATCAAACTTGAACATTTGTTTATGAAAATCAATGTAACGACCCAAATTTTTTGAATAGTATATTAATTTGCTCTTAAAGATTTAATAGAGATGTTAATGGTTAATGCAGAAAGAAGAGTTGATGGCTTCATCCAGTAGACTCGAACCATATGAAGCCCACTTATTAGAGCTTGGGAAGGAGGTGGCATCTTTGGGCTTCACTTTAGACCAATCCCAAGCTGAACTCCAGCGTGTCAAGCTTGAACGGAATCGCCTACGGGAGAAGTTCAAGTTAGTGGAGATTACTACTAGGGAAATGTTATCTGAGCCTCCATCAAATTCTTTCACCTTACCACACCTTACACTTAGGTCATATGCTGGTGTTATAAGGGGCTATGTAACGAGACCTTAGCTACTTTGTGTAATCCTTTGAGATAAATAAAATTGTGATTTATTCCTATGGTGAAGTTTGTGATTTTTCAGATGTCCAGATAAAAAAAAAGATATATCTTATGGATGAATTTTGAAAAAGGGGATATTTTAAAATATTTATGTAAACCATAAATAATTAATTATGTTTAAGCATTTTTAAAAAAATGGTCTTCTGCAAATGTGTTCAGTAAGAAATTTAGAGTCTAATAAGATCAACTTAATTTTTGGTGAATAGTAAATTATGAATAGTGATTTTACACTTAGGATTAGTAATGTGACCATATGGATTAGTAATCTCACTTAAAGAAGGTATTAATATAATTTAGGCACCTTGATTAAGTAATGTGATGCAATAAAATAGGTAAAAAACTGTTTCAGAAATTATTAGTTAAGAATTAGTTTTTTCGGGTGAATAGTATTTTTTATTTAAAAATTAAATTAAAAAAATTTAGAAAATTATTTTTATAAAATGGAGTTCATTTTTTAATTCAGAGCATCGATATTATGTTAAGGTAAATTTTTGGGATTTTTCTAAAAAAGTTGAATTTTCGGTGAATAATGAATTTTCAGTTTAGAGTTTCGGGTGTTTAATGACATAATTAAGGATATAATAATTATGTAATAATTCTGGTCAACTTATGAATAGTAATATAATTTATTAGGTGTCCCAATTGTCCAATACCATGGTAAAATACCATGGTCAAGCCCATGGTTTTTCCAATACCACCAATGAGGTGTCCCTTGGCCATTAATGCCTTGTCCCCTCACTTCCCCTATAAATACCAAGCCATTCTCTCATACTTTCCATTACAAAATCCTCCTCAACAAAGTTCTGGTCTCCTTACCTCCCAAGGAGTCCTTCCAAGGTGCCCTCAAGCCTCCCAAGGTCCCAAACTTCAAGATTTCGAAATTACTCATCAAGGTAAGGGATTCTTTCACTCTTCCCATTTTCAAAGTTCTACTTTCATGTCAAGTCTTTAAAGTTCCTTTTTTTCATGCTGGGGTATGATCTATATATTCATAATACTGTAATTTTATGTTCACATGATTAGAGACCCTATTTAATCTCATCAATTCATTTTTTTGAAGTTTTAAGTGACGTCGTTAGGCTGCCGAATTATTCATAAGAGAAATCTTATTTTTGTCTTCCTTTCAAGTTTTTCATTTCATATGGTATGTCCTTAAAATTTCATTACCATGTTATTATATCCTTTATATTCTGTCCCTATACTATTTTATGGATCATTTATGAGTGGGTGACCCATGTCCCCTCTCTTTTCAATGTTTTCTAAAACCCTGTAACATAGTCATTATGCTGCAGAATTTTCGTCTCAAAATGTCTCTCTCTTTTTTCTCAAATTATTTTATTTTATTAAGTGAATACTCAAAGATCTTTATTATACAGGGGTATTCACATATATATCAAAATTTTCTATTTTAATTATGGTATTTACATACATGAAACCTGCTTTCCTTTTTCCGTGGGTTTAAAATGACATAAAGATCATGTCTTAAAAGCAGTTTTTAAAACGTTATGATTATGAAATGAAACCCATTTCTTTTATGCTATATGGGTTATTTATGAAATTTTTTATGATTATATATGTGGCTCACATGATAATAAATAAAAATTAAGGTTGCGACCTGATAGCGCTCTAATGCATTGGGTAAAGACTTAATCTCTAGAGATGACCATTTTAACGATACCTTGGTGAATAAACTTGGTAATTTTTTAATGACACCTTAGGGATGGACCTTGGTGATACAGAAATGATTTTCTAAGTTAAATGTTGTAGCCACATATTCAAGTTATGAAACACGTTATTTTTATTATGATACGTCTCATGATCTCTTTCTCGTGCCTTAAAGTTATTTATCATGACTTTATTGATGTATCTCAAGTTCACATGTAAAATGTTTCTCTTGTTTCCCTTACTGGGCCTTCTACTCACCCTTTCCTTTGATATATGATCCCAGGTTATGAGATGATGTAATGAACTTAGGATGAACAATTAATAATCCTTTAAAGTGTTTAATAAGAATGTTTTATGTCGTCATGTATTAAGTTCCTGGTTTCCAAAACACTAAAACTTAAAGATCCTCGGTTTTGTAAAATGTAATGAAAAGTTGTGTTATAAAAATTCGGGATTCTATAATCAATGATAATATTGTTAAATATAATGAATTTTTCATCCAAAATCTACAAAATCATATTTGGGAGTTGCAAGAAAAGTAGACAGAATAAGAGATTTGAATGGATTCATGAAGAAAATGAAATGGCGGACTTTTAAAATGTGAGTGTGGTGGAAGAGGATGAACATTAGGATTAAACCAGTGAGTTGGAATCTACAAAAGTTGAAAACATCAATCTAAAATTGTTTCAAATCATTTAAAATGTTTCATAGGACACCATTATTTGCACTACTCCACTCAGGTATTAATATTTATATCTCCATTGTCTTTTATTTTCATTACATCATTTGAGTAGACATTACTGGTTATTTTCCAGTTTCATTTACATTGACTATATCATTAAAACAGACTGCATTTGTTCTTCTCCTTTCAAACTGGTAAACATCATATTACTACTTTAATGATTACACTTGCCACTATTTTTTGTTACTTATTGATTGAAGTCATTTGTTGATGTATAAAAATCTGTTGATTGAGTTTGATGCTGATGACACAGTCCAACAAAATGATACAAATTCTAGAGACACTGCGAAAACAACAAGCCAAGTCAATTATGTACATACCCATTTAAAAGAAAATGTAAACAAGAAAACTGAAAAAATTGAATGTGATGCTACAATTGAAAGGTAATGAAAATTCCTTATTGAATCTGTTGTGTTCAAATTAACTTTTACATTTATAGTTACACTTTTCACTCTAATTTTATTAAAGTATACATAAAACATATAATAGTAAATATAAGCCAGAATTTTATTCTTTCTACTAATAAATTAATGTCCAGTGACCAGATTTTAATATTTATTTTTTATGAGCTATATTTAAGTGTTGTAGGAAACCACTTTGTAGTCAATCAACATCCACAAGTGCTGGACCATTGCATCCATAGCGCAGGGCACTTCTTTCAAGCTATTAATAACAGGGACATCTCTCACACTATGTAAATATGAAGTGCATAACACATACTCTAAAAACAGTATCTACTATTATATTTTCCACCCATGTTTTTGCAAAGAAATCGTTCTATGTAGACATTTTCTTATGTGTCCTCGGTTTGAAAACAATTTGTAATATGTTACTATCACAATTTCAATTTGGAAGTTTCAATGTTAATTTTTAGTATTTCTTATTACAAATGTCTTATGCATCATGTTTTTGATTTTTCCATGGTGAAAATAAAGTTTCATTCATTTTGATGTATAATTTATGACACATCATGATATTTTTTTATCTTTTAACATCATATTTTTTCCTTTTCATTCCTTTTCATTCCTTTTCATATATAATGTATTATGCATGTTCTTATTTTTCATTTCTTTTCATTATAATCTGTCACTAAAGCTATAATATTTTACTATCACAATTTCAATTTTAATGATTCAATGTTAATTTTTAATATTTCTTATTACAAATATATGATACATTATGTGTTATGATTTATCCGTGGTTAAAATAAAGTTTCATTATTTTTTATATATACTTAATGATACATCATGTTTTTCTGTATCTTTTTACATCATGTTATTTCATTTTCATTCCTTTTCATATATATTTTATCATACATGTTCTTATTTTTCATTTCTTTTCATTATTATCTATCACTAAAGTTGTAATTTTAACATATTTTTAACAAATTTTCATTATTAACTACTCAAACTATTAATACACTTTTTAAAATTAGATTTTAATTATAACATTGTGTGTATGCATGGGTGAGGTACTAGAATTTATAGATCTAGGGTTTAGATTAAATTATTATTTAATTACATACTATCCCTTAAATAAATAATAAATCATACCTGGCCCCATGCCATAATAAAATAATATTATTATTATTTTATGGAATAGGCTAACTAGAAAAATAGTAAATATTATTTTATCATATTACAAATTAATATTTATTATTGGAAACAATCTTGGTCTATTCTAACTCTGCATCATTTGTCTAATACTCGAATAAATATTCAATTAAATATTTCATTCATCAATAAATATTTGTGATCAATAAAACATGAATAAAATTATTCCTTTATCTTAAGAATAATAATTATTCCATTAATTAAATTCAAATATAATTTGATTGAGATTAATGGAAAACCTTAGTGTGTATCCCTTTAAAATTATTTCTTATTGGTATAATGTGGGTTTTCCTAAATTCCAATATTACTATCTAGAAACGGGTCAAGGAAACCAAGAGAAAGAACTTAATGTCATAACATTGACAACCATATATGAACGCTCATTATTTAATATAATTCATTTGTCACACTATCTCATCTAGCGGGTTTCACATCTATATCACCAAATTATATGATTGATACATCTTTCTTTGACTATCTAAAATAAAAATGTCATTACACTATAACCATGGAATTTAATTTTATGGTTCCATTTCAATAAAAGTGTAACGCCCTGACCCCAGTTATCTAGTGTTAGTTCATTATTACATAACATTGGCATGATACAAGGAAATCATGTCCCGAAAGACCGATCAGTTTAGTAGCCTTGGAAATACTAGATACATTCATAAGTTTTACATTACATTATAAAATGAAAAACTACAACAACATTGTTTCCATAGACCACACTCATATCCCCTCAAACTATCCCTGCAGGTCAGTCATAAAATACTTCTTCACATCTTGGGAAAATGAAACATGAGAAAGGGGTGATCTCCAAAGATCAGTAAGATTAAGAAATACATCAGAAGATAAAATAAACATTAGGCATGGTGAATAATTGAAAACACATGCCTTTACAAATAATTAACATGAACACTTTATGGCAGGTATATGAGATGAGTAAATAATGCCATAATAAAACATAGTCATCAGTATTCTACTAGTCGAATAACCACATGAAATATCAATATATAATCTCATAATGATGGAATGCATAATGACGGACATCATAACCACATAGTCAAGGCCTTGTGCCAAGACTACAAATAAGATTTTGTCAAGGCCTTGTGTCAAGACACTAGTTTGCCTCATGAGATCTATCGATGCATCGAGGAGCTATAGTGAGCTCCACCCGTCACTTACTAAGTCCAATTCATTCCTCATATGAAAAGTTTGAAACATAACATAAACATTTGTATTAAAACTAGCATAGGAAATGTCAATACTTTATCCAGAAACCATGAATGGTATAAAAATAGAACATCCACAGTCAAACATAACTCATTCAATACAATACGGAAGATTTTATTGTAACAGATTAACCTCAATCGAGAATAATGAAGGATATTGACATAGAAGAAAATAATCATCAAAACTATTTGAGAGAAATATCCCCCTTTTTCTTGAAATCATTTAAAATTATTACTATTTTTCAAGAAGTTTTTCAAAATAGATTTTTGAATCAAAGTTTATCATACCACTTTGAAACTTTTAAAAGGAATTTTAATTTTAAAACATTAATTTCCATATAAATAAAACCTTAAAACCATTTTTAAAACATGTACATTAATGATAAAGATTTAGAAGAATAATTTTTTAAAACATTTAAAATGATATTTAAGTTAGAGTTCCTAACCAAATGAGAGACACTTCAATAAAAATAATTATGGCAATAAAAACATTATAATATCATGAGAATAAAGGGATTCATGATATACTATGTCAAAGTACATTATATACACCAAATAAATGTGAATTGTCTCATAACAACAAAGAAGACTCAATGGAATGTAAGTTGAGATGAAATTCATTATAAAGACCATATCCTTAGGTTAAGGATAAATCAATGACATAATTATGTGTGAAAAATATAAATACACTCAATATGATTGGATATTCAATTTAAATCAATCATAGTACATTCACACATATTCTTGTAAATACAACACCAATTACTTGGATGTTTAACTCAGTGAATGGGAAATGAGTTAAATTACTCTTATCAAGTTCATATCAATGACTTGAGAAATTATAAATGGAGTGATTATGTGTATCAAAATTATATCCAAATAAAGGGGATTGTAAATTACTACATAAATAATTAATAGTGATTCCACAAATAATCTTGGAGTAAAATAATCAATGAAGTATGCGTAAAACCGAATGAGTGGAAATTGAAATTTGAAATTCCCTTATCGATTTGGTAACTTAAGAAACATACACCCCATGAAAGAAGGATTATACCATGAAGATGTAAATACCCATAAATTAAATTATATTACACCAAGAATACAATTATGGGTAGTACATACACCACACAAAATGAAATAGTGGCTAATATATCACGAATATCACGGAAATAAAAGTGAGATGAAAAATCCTTACTTTGTTGTAATCAATCGAGTCGTATGAAAAAAAATTAATAGCTACAAAATGAATCACATAATACCATAAATATAAAGGGAATCATGATAATATATATCAAATGTCAGTACACAATACACCACATGCAATAAATAAGTGGAGAATAATGGAAATATCACAAAATTAAGAGTGAGATAAGAAACCCCTTACCTCAAGTCCGACTTGTCTTGTATGTTCCTTGTTCTTACTGAATAATAAACTTAAGTTAATTTATACTTTATTAAGAAAAATTTTCAAGTTTATTATTTCTTTTATATCACTTATTACCTTTCTATAACAATTAGTTAATTATTTGAGTTTATATTGGATATTTTATCAATGTTCAGAACTTGAGTCAAAAATGAACATGTTATAATTACAATTTTTCCATGTGGTCAAAAGTCCATTATCTAAATAATTATATAAATTATTTATCTATCATATATATAATATATATCCAGTATATATATATATTTATAATAGTACATAACATTTGGAGACAAGAAATGAAATGTATCGTTCATGGAGACGGTAAGTCGTACGTACGCATGAACGCTACTTTCATTTCTATTTTTTATTTTAATGGAATTAAAACAAAATGATACATAGGTATATTATAATTACAGTATAATATCATATATAATATCATTAATTCCATCCTTTATACGTCCCACATAAGGCATTAACGAGTCATATCATTTTGAGGGGGCGGTAGTCCGCACTTCCTCAAATGAAATTATCGTGTTTTACCCATAATGGAAACCATAAAATAATGACATAAATTGAAAATACAGAAGAATAAATAAAACATAAACATAATATATATATATAATAAATAAATATAGTCTCATATTAATGGTCACCATGAGGGGCGGTTGGAGATAATTGAACAATCATCATTTCATGAGGCGTTAGTTTTCCAACCATAGAAACAGTATGTTCTTCACCCATTAGACGGAGTTGTGTGTAAGTGTAGTTCGAATAATTATCATAAAAAAATTCTAGTATATTTAGGATAATTTTTTTTTATAAAATAAAGTAATAAAAAGTGTTTATGGGGGTTGTAGAAGCAAAATAAAACAAAATAAAACAAAAGAATTTAAGAGAAAGTGTTACCTTTAATTTGGGTAACTTCCTTTGGTTTGAACCAAAAGGACTTCTTTAAGTGCCTTATGCCTAAGTTAAGGCTTCTATGAGGAAGAGGGGGATCTTGAGATATTATTTTGGTAGGGTTTGGATGAGCCAAGGGGCTTTAGAGGTGTGTGGAATGGGTTAGAAGTGGTGTCCTTTTATAAGGGGGAGGAGGGGTTCTTTAGGAAAGTGTGAAAATATTATTTTATTATATAGTGATATTCGGTTTATAAAGATCCAAAACTAATTAAATTTGAATATAAGATGACTCGTGTTTTAAATAAAATCATCCAATAAGAATTGTACAGGTTTTTGATATTTTTTTAATATTAATAATCTTATTTATTTAAATCGTTTATTAATGAGGTAAATACTACATCATTATTATGTCATAAATAATATAATTTATTTGATGTTTAAAAATTATAAAAAAAATACAATGATGTAGGAAACCTTTTTATATTTCCAATGAATATTTATATTCTAAAATATAATTTATATAACCCCTTGTAAAAATTAATTTACAAAAAATATTTGTTTATGTCATTTTTGTCTTTACTTTAAGTTAATTAATCTAAAGTGTCATTATCAATCCCAAGTGGCTTAATGGGGTCCCAAAATCGACCCGAAGATGACCATGGTCGTAAATGACTCAAAAAATAAGGTTGGGACAAGTGTTAAGGTAATTTTTTATTATTATAATATTATTTTTACCTTGAATTACCCTATTTACCTTTAACCGCAGTAAATAAAAGTAAAAAGTTATTATTCACCAAAAATTATTTTCATCTTATTGAACCAAATTTTACTTATTAATAACAACCATGTATGTCGGATTTTTTAAATTCAATTCACATAAGCAGTAAAATTTCATTTAAATGAAAAATTCGGTTTTTTAACTACTACTAAGTGGTTTCACTATTTATCAAAAATTAAAGTTTTTCAAAAAAATACCAAAAATTGATCCTAAGATATATTTGGTATTACAAATTAAAAAATTATGTCTATTTTACCAAATTAAAAACATATAATTTTCATTAATTAATTTAAAATTAATTCCCATTTTCAAAAAAATAGTGTGTTTTTAAGAAACAATATCTATAGAAAGATTGACACTTGTTTATGTCCAATTTCAAAGTAAAATTAATTACAATGACCACCATTAGATTAAATGGTAAAAATATAATCTAATTATACTTTAAAACCAATTAAAAAGATAAAATAACCATATAAATAAATTATATTAAAAGGCACTTTTGAATTAAAATATAGTATTTTTCAGTATTCATAAAAAATGAATTTTATCAGAAAAATACCAAAAATTTACCCAAAGTAAATTTTGATGTCCCGATTATAAAGAAGAATTTTATTTTTTAAAATGGAACATATAAAAGTGACCAAAACTATATTTAAATAGGGTTTTCCATTAAAAGGTGGTAAATAAACCTTTTAAAGTAAATTATGTATAAAAATAGATTCATTCACATTTTAAGCCTCTAAATTTTATTGGATAAATGTAAAAACATTTAAAAAACATATATAATCATTTCGTAGTTATTTCTATTCATTCCCACCATTACAATGGCTAGGTGTTAACTACCATTTAAAATAATAATATTATATTATTAGTGTGCAACGTAAGATTTAAAAGAACCCATTGTTGCGTATCGGGTATGCCATCAAACATGGTGTCCCCTTTAAGGTAGAATTAATATTTAGTTCACAAATATTAATAAATATGAAAAATTTCATGTTCTTTATTTACCTGGGATGTTACATCCTTCGACCCTTTTGGGAATTTCGTGCTTGTAATTTTAAAACTAGGCTTGGAAACTTCATTAAAATTCCCACATCGGAAAAGAGTCGGTATAAATATCACTTTAAAAGAAAGAAATAAAAGTACAAAGGTCACTCGAGATAACCCATACTAGGATTCCATGTAGGAAAACATGGATATGGAAGATAAACAAAGTTTCAAGTTCAGATAGAGAGGGATAGTAAACATGATCAGAAGAAAGTTAACAATAAAGAAAACCACAAACTTGTGATGGGATAAATGGTCATTAGTTTCCCAGTAGGAAAAGTAAACAGATAACGTTTTTTTTTGTTTTAAGTTTTATTTAATAAATTTTAGGAATTTATTTATGAGATTGACTAAGAACATAAAGAGATATACTTACTTTTTAAGTATAGTTTCATTCTTTAATAAATTTCTACCACTAACTCATTTTTTTTAAATGATGAGTATTCAAGATGGCTTGGTCACACCGGAAGAGCTAGAATCAACTTATAGAGAATCACATGATCCAAAAAGGATAAACAATATATTTACCTTCTCTTTAGAGATTAACCACCACCAAAATAGTTAGTACAAGATCAGATGATCCCCAAAAAGGATAATCCATTAGAGAAATAAATACTAATCTTAATTTCTAAAATTAAACCAACAATACCACAAAGTTAAATAAATACCATTAAATAAACAATTTTCCTTAAAATCCTTCAATATAATCCAAACTAATATTGAATCCCAAAACTTAGAAGAATTTGGTTTTGTAGTCTTCCACGTTAAATTGTATCTCCAAATGATATTGAATACCCTTAAAGTCACATACTCAAAATTAATTAACCTAATCACATATTCTCTATGATAGGTTAATCATTTCCATAAATAACCCAAAATATAGATAAAAATACACCATTACTCCACAAATGAAATCTCATAGTATTATATTTTCCTTAGGTATATAGTGTTCCCAACAGAGTGAATGTCTTCCAAAATAACATTTATCACTTAATCACCAAATCATTTTCCTATACTAAGGATATTAATTTGATAAGACATAAGATCCCAAATCAACTTATTATTGATCAATAAAAGCATTTAACTAAAAATAATTAGTCACACTAACCAGGGACTTCACGTAGTCTAGTGGTAGGCGATAAATCCCAATCGTACTATGGTTGTGGGTTCGATTCCCATAGCTTTATCTGACATGACGGGTTGTCACACAGTCTACGTGTTTTCCTTTTTCAAAAACTATATAATTTTATAATATTCTCAAAAATGATATAGATTCCTCAAAATAACTATAACATAATTTCATCACAAATTTTATCTCATACCTCTCATTTTCATTCCAAAATTTAATAACTTGTAATTTCCTCAAACTCAATGATCATATAAAACCAAATGGTTATTTATAACTATATTCTCAAGATAAAAGATAATTATTCCTCAAATATCATTTTCACATGACAAACTATAGGGTTACAAATACAAGAGAAAAGTCTTCCAAAGTAATCCCATCAACAAAGAGAACTAATACTTTTTAAACATTTCTCCATCCATTTATTTCAACATATCTTCTTCCTTGACCAAGAGGATATCCTATAGAATAGGGAATTCACTCGGGTAATTGCTAGGTCTCCTGCATTTATGGAAAATTACTGTAAATGGATTCTTAGGACCACTTTCATTTTCTTCCATAGTACTCTTCATTTTTCCTCGGCAATTCTTTACTTTATGTCCTGCTTTCCCACACATAAAGAATTTCTTTGTTCCATTAAGTCACCTTCCTATGTGTCTCCTTCCACATTTCCTACATGATATAAAATGATCTTTCTTTTCTCCATGGTCTTCACTACTGTAACTCTTATCATTCACCACTTTTCTCTTCCTTGTTGAGTTTGGGAGTTGGTTAATATATATGTTTTTGATCATATTTTTTGAAAACTGATTTGGCATGAACACAATATATTTTACACCTGTCAAAATTCCATTTTTTTTCTCATTTCCACCACTGTTCAAGCCTTGTACATCATGCACAAAGTTACTATGACTTCCTTGGAATCCATCCATTGACTAAAACTATAAATCATTGTGTGAGTAATAATAGTCATAAAATAATTTAGATAATATCATGATACCTTATTTTTAATTTAAAACACCTCAGGATTAACCAAGGTCGTTTATTCTCATCTTATATTAAAATCCTTTAAATCGGTTTGTAAAGAGAATGTAAATTATCCTAAGCATACCCCCTAGAAGTGTTGTAACCAAGAGTGCAGTAAGGCCCATTGTTGTGTACCAGGATACCCCGGGTCAAGCCTGAAATTCCTTGTCGGAGTTTTCACTCCTAGGTACATCTGTGCCAGAGCCGCCTCTACCTGCTCATATCCAGACAGGGATATACTGCTTGGAAAATACACAAAATCTCTACATTACCAAGATTCTAGGATGTTCTTCTATACTAATCCTCAAAGTCTATCATAGGTTAATGTGCTCTAATTATAGTTTATCTAAATATAGTTTCCAAGGTTTGTACTAAATTTCCTTTGATACCAACTGTAACGCCCCGACCTCAGTTACCTAGAATCGGAGCAATATTATATAACATTGGAATGATACAAGGAAATCATGTCCCAAAAGATCAATAAGTTTAGGAGCCTTGTAAATACTAGATACGTTCATAAGTTTTACATTACATTATAAAATGAAAAACTACAACAACATTGTTTCCATAGACCACACTCATATCCCCTCAGACTATCCCTGCAAGTCAGTCATAAAATACTTCTTCTCATTCTGGGAAAATGAAACATGAGAAAGGGGTGATATCAAATGCTCAGTAAGATTAAGCAATACAGTGGAAGATAAAATAGACATTATGCATGGTGAATAATTGAAAACACATGCCTTTAAAAATAATTAACATGAATACTTTATGGAAGGTATATGAGATGAGTAAATAATTCCATAATAAAACATATTCATGGGTATTCTACTAGTCGAATAACCATATGAAATATAAATATCTAATCTCATAATGATGGAATGAATAATTTCGGACATCATAACCACATAGTCAAGGCCTTGTGCCAAGACTATAAATAATATTTTTTCAAAGCCTTGTGCCAAGACACTAGTTTGTCTCATGAGACCTATCGATGCATTAAGGAACTATAGCGGGCTCCACCCGTCACTTACTAATTCCAATGCATTCCTCATATGAAAATTTTGAAACATAACATAAACATTCGTATTAAAACTAGCATACAAAATGTCAATACTTTATCCAGAAACCATGAATGGTATAAAAATAGCACATCCACAGTCAAACATAACTCATTAAATACAATATGGAAGATTATATTGTAACAGATTAACCTCAATCGAGAATAATGAAGGATATTGACATAGATGAAAATAATCATCAAAACTATTTGAGAGAAATATCCCCCTTTTTCTTGAGATCATTTAAAAGTATCACTATTTATCAAGAAGTTGTTCAAAATAGATTTTTGAATCAAAGTGTCCCATACCACTTTGAAAATTTTAAAATAAAATTTAATTTTAAAACATTAATCTCCATATAAATAAAACCTTAAAACCATTTTTAAAACATGGAAATTAATGAGAAAGATTTAGAAGAATAAATTTTTAAAACATCTAAAATGATATTTAAGTTAGAGTTCCTAACCAAATGAGAGACACTTGAATACAAACAATTGAGGTAATAAAAACATTATAATATCATGAGAATAAAGTTATTCATGATATACTATGTCAAAGTACAGTATATACACCAAATAAATGTGAATTGGCGCATAACAACAAAGAAGACTCAACGGAATGTAAATTGAGTTGAAATTCCTTATAAAGACCATATCCTTAGGTTAAGGATAAATAAACAATATAATTATGTGTGAAAAATATAAATACACTCAATATGATTGGATATTCAGTATAAATAAATCAGAGTACATTCACACATATTCTTGTAAATACAACACCAATGACTTGGATGTATAACTCAATGAATGGGAATTGAGTTAAATTAATCTTATCAAGTTCATATCAATGACTTGAGAAATTATCAATGGATTGATTATGTGTATCAAAAGTATATACACACAAATGGGAGTGTAAATTACTACATAACTAATGAATAGTGATTCCACACATAATCCTGGAGTAAAATAATCAATGAAGTATGCGTAAAACCGAATGAGTGGAAATTGAAATTTGAAATTCCCTTATCGATTTGGTAACTTATGAAACATACACCCCAGTAAAGAAGGATCATACCATGAAGATTTAAATACCCATAAATTAAATTATATTACACCAATAATACAATCATGGGCAGTACATACACCACACAAAAGGAAACAGTGGCTAATATAGCAAGAATCTCACAAAAATAAAAGTGAGATAAAAAACCCTTACTTCATTGTAATCAATCAAGTCGTATGAAAAAAATTAAATAGCCACCAAATTAATCACATAATACCATGAATATAAATATAATCATGATAATATATATCAAATGGTAGTACACAATACACCACATGCAATAAATAAGTAGCGAACAATGAAAATCTCACGAAATTAAGAGTGAGATAAGAAACCCCTTACCTCAAGTCCGACTTGTCTTGTATGTTCCTTGTTATTCCTGAATAATAAACATAAGTTAATTTCTACTTTATTAAGAACATTTTTTAATTTTATTATTCCTTTTATATCACTTATTACCTTGCTATAACAATTAGTTAATTATTTGAGTTCATATTGGATATTTTATCGATGTTCGGAACTTGAGTCAAAAATGAACTTGTTATAATTACTATTTTTCCATGTGGTCAAAAGTACATTATCTCCAGAATGATATACATGATTTATCTATCATATATATATTATATATCCAGTATATGTATCTATTTATAACAGTACATAACATTTGGAGATAAGAAATGAAATGTATCGTTCATGGAGACGGTAAGCCGTACGTACGCATAAAAGCTACTTTCATTTCTATTTTGTATTTTAATGGAATTAAAACAAAATTATACATAGGTATATTATAATTCTAGTATAATATAATATATAATATCATTAATCCCATCCTTTATACATCCCACATAAGGCATTAACGAGTCATATCATTTTGAGGGGGCGGTAGTCCGCACTTCCTCAAATGAAATTATCGTGTTTTACCCATAATGGAAACCATAAAATAATGACATAAATTGAAAATATAGAAGCATAAAGAAAACAAAAACACAATATATATATATATCATACATAAATACAGTCTCATCTTAATGGACACCATGAGATGCGGTAGGAGATAATCGAACAATTATCATTTCGTGAGGTGTTAGTTTTCCATCCACAGAAACAGTATGTTCTTCACCCATTAGATGGAGGTGTGTATAAATGTAGTTAGAATAATTCTCATAACAACATCCTAGTATATTTAGGATACTGGTGTTGTTATAAAAGAAAGTAATAAAAAGTGTTTAGGGTGGTTGGAGAAGTAAAATAAAATAAAATAAAACAAAAGAATTTAAGAGAAAGTGTTACCATTAATTTGGGTAACTTCCTTTGGTTTGAACCAAAATGACTTCTTGAAGTGCCTTCTGCCTAAGGTAAGGCTTATAGGAGGGATATTGAGAGATTATTTTGGTAGGGTTTGGATTAGCCAAGGGTTTTGAGAGGTGTGTGGAATGGGTTAGAAATGGTGTCCTTTTATAAGGGGGGAGGGATTCCTTAGGAAAGTGTGAAAATATTATTTTATTATATAGTGATATTCGGTTTATAAAGGTCCAAAACTAATTAAATTCAAAGATATATGACTCATGTTCGAAAAAAAATCATCCAATAAGAATTGGCAGGTTTTGGATATTTTTTTAATATTAATAATCTTATTTATTTAAATCATTTATTAATGAGGTAAATACTACATCATTATTGTGTCATAAATAATATAATTTATTTGATTTCTAAAAATTATAAAAAAAATAATATGATGTAGGAAAACTTTTTATATTTCCAATGAATATTTATAGTCTAAAAGATAATTTATATAACCCCTTGTAAAAATTAATTTACTAAAAGATATTTGTTTATGTCATTTTTTTCTTTACTTTAAGTTAATTAATCTAAAGTGTCATTATCACTCCCAAGTGGCTAAATGGGGTCCCAAAATCAACCCAAAGATGACCATGGTCGTAAATTACTCAAAAAATAAGGTTGGGACAAGTGTTAAGGTAATTTTTTATTATTATAATATTATTTTTACCTTGAATTACCCTATTTACCTTTAACTGCGGTAAATAAAAGTAAAAAGTTACTATTCACCAAAAATTATTTTCATCTTATTGAACCACATTTTAATTATTAATAACAACCATGTATGTCGTATTTTTGAAATTCAATTCACAGAAGTGGTAAAATTTCATTTAAATGAAAAAGTCGGTTTTTTAACTACTACTAAGTGGTTTCACTATTCATCAAAAATTGAAGTTTTTCAGAAAAATACCAAAAATTAATCCTAAGCTATATTTGGTATACCAAATTAAAAAATGATGTCTATTTTACCAAATTCAAAACATATAATTTGCATTAATTAATTTAAAATTAATTCTCGTTGTCAAAACAAATAGCGTGTTTTTAAGAAACAATATCTATCAAAAGATTGACACTTGTTTATGTCCAATTTCAAAGTGAAATTAATTAAAATGACCACCATTAGATTAAATAGTAAAAATATAATCTAATTATACTTTAAAACCAATTAAAAAGATAATCTAACCATATAAATAAATTATATTAAAATGCACTTTTGAATTAAAATATAGTATTTTCAGTATTCATAAAAAAATGAATTTTATCATAAAAATACCAAAAATTTACCCAAAGTAAATTTTGATGTCCCGATTCTAAAGAAGAATTTTATTTTGTCAAATGGAACATATAAAAGTGACCAAAACTATATTTAAAGAGGGTTCTCCATTAAAAGGCGGTAAATCAACCTTTTAAAGTAAATTATGTTTAAAATTAGATTCATTCACATTTTAAGCCTCTAACTTTTATTGGATAAATGTAAAAACATTTAACAAATATATATAATCATTTTTTAGTTAGTTCTGTTCATTCCTACTGTTACAACAGCTAGGTGTTAACTACCATTTAAAATAATAATATTATATTATTAATGTGCAACGTAAGATTTCAAAGAACTCATTGTTGCGTATCGGGTATTCCATTGAACATGGTGTCCCCTTTAAGGTAATATTAATATTTAGTTCACAAATATTAATAAATATGAAAAATGTCATGTTCTTTATTTACCTGGGATGTTACAAAAAGGGTTGAGATATCTGCTTCCATAAATATGGAAGGGGAAAATCCTTCCTCGGCTTATTAATTAATAACACATCACTTGTGATGCACCCAATGTATCCAACTTTACCACAAAATATTATCATCATGGTTTAAAAAATACATCTAAGTGTTCAAGTCATAACATGCATTAATAATAATCTTAAAGTCTAAGTATCATTACACATAGTCATATATAGAAATAGTTGATGATGAATAAACATGCAAAATTCTGACTGGCAGGCATGTTCTCATAACATCTCATCTTGGAGATTACCAAGTGTGAACTTCATGAGAATAAGTCTTATCTACTTATGAGTACTAAAACATGAAATCCAACATTATTTATGTCCCATAATAGTATGTTATCCAACCATAGAATTATATTTATTAATGTCATCATATTATTTTAAAGTTCTCTTTATAGTGGGGAACTGGTATGACCTTATCAATGTGACATATACCCTATGACATTATTACATTATAGTCATGTAGAAAAATGAACAATATATAATAATATGTTTTATTAATATTCATATCTTTTAATATATCTATAATATACTTGTAGTCTAAAGTACAAATAGTTAGTTTAAGAACACCAGTTCTAACAAACTTCTACTTGGACTAGAGCCAACTGCCAATGACTTTCAGTCTACTAAACCTCACATGATTATCATGTTTATGGTGAGTCAAGTATTTATTCAATGGTTCCACCACATTATCATTCATGGATATTATTCTCACTATGACTTTATCTCTTTTATAAAATCCCTCAACAAATGATACTTCTGAAGCATATTCTTCATCCGCTAGTGTGATCTTGGCTCCTTTGTGAGATCCATCACTGTAGTATTATAACAATAGAGGGTAATAATATATTTACTTCTAGGTACCACATTAAACTCTTGGATGATTTTTTGTATCCAAACTACTTATTTATCTACCTCAGAAGTTGCAATATACTTGAACTCTACTGTAGAATCTACAATCATAACTTTCTTTGAGCTCTTCTATCTTACATTACATCTATTAAGAGTGAAGATGTATCATGTCTGTTATTTTAGATCAACTTGATCTATTTGGAAACCCAAATATCTATATTGTTTGATGACTAGTTCATCATCTCCTCCATAGACTAGGAACATATCCTTAGTGCACCTTAGATACTTAAGGATAGTCTGACTATCATCCAATTGTGGTCACATAGGTCATCTTGATATCTACCCACCACACTTAAGGCATAATCAACATCTAGAATAGTACATAGTATATCATACATGACTGACCCAATCATAGATGCATATGGAATCATTTCCATCCTCTTTATTTACTCATGTGTTTGAGGACACATTTTCCTAGAAAAATGAATTTCATGTGACATTAGCAACAATCCCTTCTTGGATTGTTCCATACTGAATCTCTTCAGTACATTATCAGTATATATACCTTAACTTATGTCAAGCATCCACATGGGTTTATCATGATAAATCTTGATCCCAATAATATATGTAACTTCACCTCAGTCCATCATGGATAATCATTTCTTTAACTAGGATTTAATAGACTATAGGTCTATTATTTCATTTCTAATAAGTAATATGTCATCGACATATATTATTTTGAAAATGACTTCACCCCTACAAAATCATTTATAAACACAAGGCTCACATTCATTATTTATGAAACTAAATTCCATTATAGATTCATCAAACCAAATTTTCCATGACCTAGAAGATTGATTTAATCCATAAATGGATATTTATATTTTTCATACCTTGTTGGCATCCTTCGAAGTCATAGACCCTTTAGGTTGTGTCATATAGAAATCTTCCTAAAGGTTCCCATTAAGGAAGGTTGTTTTAACATCTATTTTAAAAGTTTCATAGTCATGGTAATCTACAATGGAAAGTGTAATTCTAATGGATTTAAGCATAGAAAGTGGTAGAAAGGTTTCATCATACTCAATTCCTTGATAATGGTTAAACCCTTTTACAACCAGTCGTGTCTTATAGGTGATGACTTATCCATCCATATCCAATTTCTTCTTGAATACCCATTTTCAACTGATAGGGTTTACATCCACTGGAGGATCTACCAAAATCCAGACTTGGTTTTGGTATATGGAATCCATTTTAGAATTCATAGATTCTCACCACATGGAAACTTATGTATCAATTACTACATCCTTGTAGTTTATAGGGTCATTATTATCAACTAATGATGATTCACCAACCTTGATGACTAGAAAACCATATTATTCTAGATCTATAACCTCTCTTGTACTCCTATGTAGTATTTATGTCTCTAAAACTTATTCTTCCATGGGGAATTGTTGAATATATTCTTGTTCCAACTCTTATGTATCATGATCCTAGACTTTATTGAATTCTATCCCACTCCCACTATCTATTTGAGAGATATGATCATTCTTAAGGAATGTGGAATGTATATCAACCACAACCTTTTTATCTGAAGGGTTTTATAGGTAGTATCCCCTTGTTTCTTTATAATATCCTATAAAGATACACTTTATGCCTCAGGGTTTAATTTTGTTACCTAAAGAGTCCTTAACAAATGTTTCACATCCCCACACATGTAAGTACAACAACACAGGTTTCTTTCCACTCCACAATTGGTATAGAATGTCACCAATACATGGTGGTTTCTTAAATATAGTGATGAATTTCGTTAAGTGTCATAGAAACTTTTTAGCGATGGTTTTGTGTGGTTTTCACAGTGGTTTCCAGGGAAAAAATTCAAACTTTTTTAGCATCGGTTTTAAACACCTCTAAAAAACATCCAATTTTCCCTGTGAAAACCACCGCTAAAACCACAAAACCACTGCTAAAATACATGCACTATATAATTTAGTGGCAGTTTAAACAACCAATGATAATAGGCTACCACATTTTAGCGGTAGTTTAAACCACCGCTAAATATGATCCATTTACTTAGCGGTGATTTAACCCGCCACTAAATGTAGATTTACAAATAAAAAACTACTGCTTGTTTTGTAGCCCCATTACCAATACCCTAAAAAAAACCATGTGTATAGTTTATATAACAGAATAATCTAAATCATATGACAATATTCAGTAATTAACCATCTAAAATACCAATACACACATCCTAACATAACTAAAATGAAAATATTTTTGGTGATTACTCTGCGCCACACATGATACGTAAAAAAATATGTTTGGTAACTACTCTGTGCCACATGTGATACATAAACAAACCAAATATTTCCAAATTTGTCCAATATATCAACAAAACCACTCATCATTTTCTGATGATGAATACAGTTCCTCACCCTCTCCACCTCCATCTCTACTTCCTACTACCGGCACCTGTAATACAATTATATTGAAAATTAAATATTGTTGTATATTTATATTTAAACTTAAAATCAATAAATTTTTTCAAACAAAATGATTTTGAATTTTTGTGATTTATCTACTCAACACCACCCATAATTGATGAAATATCACTTGGGACAGATTCAGTCGTCTTCTGATATAAATCAATCAACGCTTTCTGCAAAGTAGGTATCTGAGTCCCCTAATCCTCAATTTTGTTTTGCATTGAAACAAAAAAACACTCTAAACATCTTAGGATAGGGAGTGACTACAACCAATAGTATATGTAGAATCAATCCCCAATGTTCTACCAAAGACCTCAGATGGTATGGGTCCCAAACCCATCCTATGCACTCAACCAGGATGCTTCTTCCCAAGCACTTGACCAACTAGGTCAGTCTGAGAGACTGAGTAGGACTGTGCGGGATTAGAATCCCATAGTTCTTTAATTTTTACCTATAAATCAAATATCAGTAATATTATAAGTAATATATATTAACATAGTAACAAATTAAAATAAGTTATTATTATGAAAAATGAATTCATACCCCAACTTCTTTGGCAGACTCATTAACAAAACTTTCATCGGATTTTTATGAACATTCAACCACAGTTCTATTCAGGATTCTCAATGCCCTAAACTCTATGACTAAATTAAACAAATATAAATCAATAATTATAATATATTAAATAGATAATATTGTATTATAAATATTTAAACTAATGAAAAGATTACCATAGTCGATTAGCTTCTAGAAAAAATATTTGACCTCGTAGTGTGAGGGATGATTTGCATAGACCAACTCAATGAATTCTTCCTTGAAAGATCCTAAAATAAATAAAATTTAATTTAATAGTAATGTATGAAATGTCATCTCCTTTTAATATACATTTATAAATATAAAATGAGATTAATATAATAATATATATTTAAATACCATCTACTTCTCATCACGATGCCTGTAAATAAAAACTTTCCATTACTCTTTGGGTACCCCATTGGGTACCTTTCCATACATCTGTTGGGATCTCAATGAAGAATCTTTAACATCGCCCCACAATCTCAATTTAAAGTGTTTTCATTTATTGCCTAGATTTTTCAATGTCCACTTTTGTGTTAGCACATCAGCAACTGTAAAGTGGAATAAAAACTATACATAGAACTTCATTTTGAAAATATTATAATTTAATATTATAATGACATTAAATTACACTATAATATATTAAAATTACCTTTATTTTTTAATAAAAACTTCATTTTTCCAAGTTCAAGGCATATGCCTCCAATCAGCATAAGTAATAGGAAGGGAAATCAGCTCCGCAGCCAGCCAACCTAGAATCTGGCCAAGTATTCCTACGGCGTCATCTATAAGGACCCCATAGGAATCAAATGGGACAACTATCTTATCTCCAGTCAGATTCCATACATTTTAATTTCTCATGTTTTTCTCCATAATTGCATTGTTTCTATCTTTTATGAACAAAAATTTAGTATAAAAAATTGAAATAAATTTATTCATATTAAAATTTTTACCTATAACCATCACCCTCTAGTATCCATGCGAAGAACTAGGAGTGGTGCCCCGCTCTCTCACTACTGAGGCTCTTGAAGGGGAAGGTATCCCCTGAGCTACTGAAGGGATGCTCATGGAGGTTGTGATAGATGGTGTAGGGGGGAAACAGATGGTGTCTCACATTATATTGAGAGGGAGACAAATGTATTATCATCTATCGGTGTGGTCGATGAAACAATGTGACGCTTCCTCCTTGGCATTCCTATCATTTAATCAAATAAAATTAAGTTTAGAACATATATTTCAAAAAAATTATGCAGGGAAAAAATGATAACATATGCGCAATACTAACAAAAAAATATACATAACAATGGTAATGAATGACTGTACAAATGACATAAGTGGTTGATAAATTAATGGATAATTGTACATGCAATCATTTTCCCCTTCAATCATGTCAGTTTCCTGCTCCATTACTTCTTCCACTTCATCCACCCTTGAAAGTATAAAATTTTCAATATCATGATGGAAAAATAAGTATGATTCTTATTGTTGATGAGATTAAATATCAGAGGTCAAATATTCCACTTCATCACCCATATCATACAAATCTCTTTGTTTTACGTGAGCAACTACACTCCACCCTTCATCCAAAACATCTTCCACATAATATACCATTTTTTCTTGTGATGATAAGATATACAGATCATGTAGTTCACTTTCAACAACATCCATCAAGAAATATAAGTTCATATTATTAAATTTCAAGGAATCTCTTTTAACACCTCTGATAATTTCGACCCAATTTCATTTGAATAAAACAACTGAAAAATGACTGTGGTAGTTTAATTCGATAATACCATTCAACTTTCCATAGTATCCCACTACAAAAAATGTAAATATACCACTATTCTATGTTTTCAAACCCTTTTCTCGATCGACTGTATGAAATATAAATCCATTCACGTTGTAAGAGTGCAAATTTATAGCTTGTTTTATAGGACCTCAAGCAAGAAACTTCAAATCTTATGAAAACTTTGATCGAGTATAAATATTCATGATCTAAAAAAAGAAATATAAATTATTAGATTTACAAAATATATGTGTCAACCTAATATCCATATTTATTGCAATATTTATGAACTTACACTTCACGCAAACCATTCTATAAGCTCTTTATTAGCAGATTTTGTTATATCTTTCTCATTTTTTATTCAGCCTCTCATTCATCTCTTTTTTTTGTATTCTCAACTCTTCAATAAATGGATCTACAATTTTACTATTCAGCATCACATATCTATGTGCCTGTAATAATTCCATTTCTGTAAGTGTAACATTTGAGGTCCTCCCAACTAATCAGCCAATAATAGTAAATATTTTTTATTTCCTATGTATTTTAGATTCATTCAATGTGTCATAAACATGTCCAAATTGATTAAATATTGTCACAATATCATGTAAGTATCTAGAACAAAAGTTAAGACACTCCTATTCCAAATAGCCTTCAGAAATAGAGTCTTTGGGTTGAGCTTTATTTCTCACGTATGATTTTAAATGCCCAAGATATCTGTGAAATAAATAAAATAAAAACATAATTATGTATTTAATTAAGTTCCAATAATTGTTTACTTAACTGAAAAAACATATAAATAAAGTACCTCTCAATTGGATACATCAATCGATAATGTACGGGGCCTCCTAATTTAGCTTCCTCAACCAAATGCATAGTTAAATGCATCATGAAAGTAAAAAAAATGGAGAAAAGATCATATCCATTACACAAAGTGTTAATAAAAATATCTCCTAAACGTTTTAAAGCTCAAATAGATGTAGAGATTTCTCACATAGTTGTTTGAAAAATGTGCAGAATTGGAGTACAACAGTAGTAACCTTTTCAGGTAATAATGTATGCAATGCCAATGGTAGTAACTGCAATAAAAAAATATGTGAATCATGACTTTTCAATCCATGTAACCTATGATGATTTAAGTCTACACACCTTGAGATTTTACTTGAATACCCATCAGATTCCTTCACATGTTGTAAAATTCTAACGAATGTATTTTTATCTCTATTTTTCATTGTAAAAATTTTCGGACCATACTTTTCATTCTCGTATGGCCAGAGATCACTCTTTATGTTCATTGCTTGTGAGTCCTTTTGAGAATTGAGATGATCCTTCGACATTACATTATCATTATTCAATGTGAAGATCAAATTGTCACAAACATTCTTCTCAATATGCATCACATCAAGATTATGCTGCAAAAAATTAAATTCCCAATATGGAAGTTTGAATAATATGCCTTTTTTCTTCCATTATTGCATTCTGATTTCACTTGATGATGCACTTCGAACTTGTTTCCCACTATTATTTAAATAATTCACCTTCCCAAATTCTATTTCCACATTTCCAAGTTGTTCCAATATTTCAGAACTAGTTGACAATTTTGGAGGTGGTTTACGATCAATAAAACCATTGAATTTTGACTTGTTTAGCCAAAATCTATAAGATGGATTGATAAATATTCGATGGAACAAGAAGCACCATTTTCTACTATGAAGTATCCATTTGGGCTCAAAATCAAAGTTACAAATAGGATAATCTAAACCTGGGTAATTTTTCCAACCAGATAAATTCCCAAGTCCAGGGAAGTCACTAATGGTCCACATTAGAGCTGCTTTCATTTTGAACATTGTTTTAGAAGAAGTATCATATGTCTCAACATTGTTTCTCTATAACTCATATAATTCTTCAATTAAAGGTTTCAAGTATACATAAATATCATTTTCAGGCATTTTTTTCAGGAATAATCATCAAAATGATGAATAATGTTTGTTATATACACATCCATGGAGGTAGATTGTAAGGGATAAAAACAACTGGCCAAAGGCTATAACTAGTACTCAAAGTCCCAAATGGGTTGAATCCATCAGCAACCAATCCCAATCGAATATTCCTAGGATCAAATGATAAATCAAGATGTAATGAATCAAATGTATTCCATGATTGTGAATCTCATGGATGTCGCATTAACCCATCATTGTTATTATCTACATAATATCACTTCATGTGTTTGGCAGTTTTTGATGACATGAATAATCTTTGTGATCGAGGATTTAAAGTAAAGTAACATAAAACCTTTACATGTGTGTTCCTTTTCTTCTTATTTATGGTAGTATATTGATTCAGACTTACAACATCACCCATTTAATGCCATCTAGAAGAAGAACATTTTTTACAATCTTGTCTGCTTGAATCCTCTCAACAATAAAGCATACAATTATTGGGACACAAATGTATTTTTGTATAATTCATACCAAGCCTATTAACAATTTTTTTCATATCATAAAAAGACTCGGGGTTTTTTGCTTTAGGAAATTCATCACACAACAATTCCAATATCATGGACATCACCTTATTTGTAATTCTTCATAGGCATTTGATATGGTACAGCTTCATCAAAAAATAAAGTTTTGAATATTTCAAACATACACTATAAAAATATTAATTTCCATCATAAACTAAATCATGAAAATAATTTTTCTCAATGAATTTTTCTCTTGCATTAGTCTCCATGGAATCAAGAGGAGGATCCAATGATATTTTACAATCTTGATCTAGTTGGCCTACAGTCTCAAAAACATCACTTTTCACATTACTATTTATATCACCCTCAACTAGTTGTTCTAATATGTTTTGATGTTGATTTTGGTGTCTTTCAATGCCTAATGCATCATTTATAAGGTTTTTTATTTCATTTTCCATTGTCGACGAAGTTGGGGGCTCATTCTGTGGATTGACATCAGTGCTCAAATTTTCTATAACGTTCGATTCTCTATGCCAAATCCAACACAAATATTGAGCAGGTAATTGCTTCAATATCAACTGTTCATAAACTTTATCTTTGTTCAAACATCTTATAAATTTACATTTAGTACATGGACATATTATTCTCCCATCAACAGATCGATTAGAAATTGAAAAATCTATAAACTCCTCCAAACCCTTAGCATACTGAGGTGTGTTCCTCAGTAATGTGATCCAGATTTTATCCATATATATCATAATTTATCTACATATTATTAAAAAAATTAAAACACATAACTATTACTAAATAGGAAAAGATATTCATATATATAGTTTAAGAAAATATTAATATATTAAACAAGGTTTTCCTATATAAATAAATAAATAAATTCCATATATAAGGGGATGTATTGAAACCATATTTTACACATTTTATGATGGATTTAAAACTATATAGGATAGTACTATGATCTTTAGTGGATATATAAATTCAGGTATCTCTATGTCATAGTGACAGTGACAGAGTTGTGTTTTAAGAGGATTCCATGCCCATTGATTTGAAAAACAGAAAATTTGCAACATCATGTCCATTAATTAATTTTTGACAATATTGGACATTATGACCATTAATTATGAATAACATAGAGGAATTTCATGTATAGAGACTCCAAATAAATAATATAATGTATCATTTCCATTAATTATAATTATAAATAAGGGATAACATGTCTGTATATTCCAAGTGAATGTTAATGAATGTCATGTCCTTAAATTAATAATAAAAATAAGTAATTTCATGTACATTATAGATGTTATTAATGATGTAATAACATCCCTTACAAACTACATTCAAGGATAAAAAATAACACTCAATCCATTATTCAATTAATTTAATCATTTAATCCATATAGTTGCTAAATAATATGAGGGTACATGGTGTATAATCTATCCTAATACATCATTTTATTAACTCACTTTATCAAATTTCACTAGCTAAATAGAATCATAAAATGACTTAGTGGTGCTTAGGTCACAAAGGGAACATAATTCATTAAGGAATTTAGTGAAACTGACCCATGTTGTGGTTTGGTTGAGTTAATCAACCTCCAACTAGATATCAAGGTCTCCTATCATGTCTATAATTTAATTCCAACAATTAATTTTGGGGTTTATCTATTTTAGGAGAAACGCAGGGAAAGTATGTAATATGGAACAACAAAAACCTAATATAAAAACACAAAAAAACTATGTAAAAGTATGATACCACCAACCTTATACTGATAGATGAATCTGTTAGACTGCATTTATTCACCTTTGAAATGAATTTCCAACATTTAATAGAGTGATAATGACCATAGGATATGAACATTGGATATGAACATTGACTGAGGGTATATAATCTTAAATGGGATTCATTTCCCTCTTTATTGTAAATAAAAATAAACAAGAGATAAGATAATATTCCACTAATCAAAACTATACATAAATAAAAATAAAATTCTAATTCATGAATTTAATGTCATACATAACTAAAATAATTAAATTTTACCAAAATAAATCTTAGAAAATGACTAAGAACTCTAAAAAAAATTTAAAATCAATGAATTTATATGTTCAATACTACATGTTTTCACCAATAATGACCTATTTGAGTATTAGTATATTTGAATACTTTTTTGAGAAATATAATTTCAAAAACCCCGGTGAAACATAACCATGAGCATATAACTCTTTCATGTGACTGATAACGCATAACCCTTCCAACAAGAGCCTGTGTATGTGAACCCAGGAATATATATCCTTCATTATATCTACTCTAGATATACCATTTCATATGATATATGTCATCAAATACTTTCACATGAATCAATTTATTTGACCCCAATCATGTGACTTCAATCATTGTTTGATCACATAACTGATCCATGGAAAACCTTGTGAGCAACCAATCATGTGATTGGGTCATGGAAAAACTTTTAAACACTCCAAGATCTAGTAAAACCCTTAATATATTTATCAGAGACTTAATAATGTGAACAATGTGTATTAATAGATCTAACCCACTGACTTAACCTCTAAAAAACACAGCCATTCATCCACTCCTCTGCCTCAAGGAATCACCTAAACATGACCACCTTAAATTGTGGCTCATGTGACTCTATACAATATATGTTAATCCAACACAACCTAAGTATTCCCATATAAGATACTATATTCAAAGGGAGAGAGAGGGATAGGGTGTATTCATTCTTTTTCACATCAAAATATGTGTAATATAAAACACCATATTTGGATATCCATGTCAAATACCTAGCGGAGCGAGGCTTGGAGAGGGGCTGCGAGCTGAGGGGCGATGAGGGTTAGCGGGGAATGGCAAGGCAAGGCGAGGGGTGGAGATTGGTGATGACGGCCGGTGATGAGGCTGGCACAATGATGGTCAGTGGAGATCAGCGATGTGAGGGAGGCTAGGGCTTCGGGGAGTCGCGGGGTGGGGGTTGGGGTGTCGGGGGAGGGGGAGAGTGTCGATTTTTTTAAAAAATGTAATTATTTAGTGGCGATTTATAAAAAACCACCGTAGAATTTTTTTAAAAAAAAATATTAGTGGTGGTTTAGTAAACCGCCACTAAATACTTAGTTTGTTGTAGTGAATAGGGTGTGGTTCCTCCTTTCACTTAAATAATTCCCCTGAGGTGTATAAGTAGGAGTTAGTTGAGATATAATCTCAAACTCTCATAAATAATCAATGAAGTCTTGATTAAAATATTCCCCATCATGATCTGATCAGATTTTCTTAATCTTTTTACCAAGATGGTTCTTAACTTTATTCTTTTATTCCTTAAATATATCAAAGGAATCTTACTTATAGCACATTAAGTTGAAATATCAATATATACTTAAATCATCAGTAAAAGTTATTAAGTATGAGTACCCATCCCTTGCTTTAACTAGAAATGGTCCACACACATTGGTATGAACTAATTCAAGAAGATTTTTAGCCCTTTCACCCTTTCCACTAAATGGGGCTTTGGTTATTTTTCCTTATAAACATGTGTGTCATACACTAAGTGGTTTTAGTTTAAATGAATATAAATATCCATCTTAGTGTAATTTAGTCAAAATATTTTTGTTTACATGAACTATCCAGTGATGCCAAATTTGGGAGTGGTATGAGTCATGTAAAGTAGTTTTGTTGTCGATTTCCATTACTTGGTTCATGTAATCCAACACATAAAGATCATTATTTAAATATTAATTTCCATGAAAAATGTTATATTTATAAAAGAAGAAATATTTATTCCTGAACTTGAAAATAAATCCATTCATATCAATACTAGATATAGAAACAATGTTTTTGGTAATGGATGGAACATAATAATAACCTTTTAAAATAAGATCATTCCCTTTGGCAACATGAGGTGGTAGTCCTGATAGCCATAGTAGAAAGTTTGTCTATGTTGGATGCTCATAGATATACCTTCCCTTGGTTAATATTTATAAATATACTTAATTTTTTTATTTTAATACATATGTGATAACCACAAGTTGTATCTAATACCCAATTTTTAGAAATTGATAAATTGCAATCGATAACAAAGGCACGTGAAGCTTCCCCTTACTTATTTGCTTGGGTGCAGTTTTTATTCCAATTTGCTTTCCTGCCACATGTGAAATAGATATTATCCTACTCCCTTTATTTCCCCTTGATCTTTCTCTTATTTTAAGGGCATTGTAAAGGAGTTTTGGTCTTATATCTATTCACCTGGTGTTTTTATTTATTCACTATAAGGATGAAAGGATTTCATGCTTTGACTCCTTATAAACTTGGTGAATAAGAGTAAGGTATATGAGATACTTATTAACGTTTTTCATGTTGAAATTAACAACAAAATTGGAGAATCTATGAGGGAGTGATGCAAGAATAATATTGTTTTATAGTTCATCAGGTAGTTTAAGGCCTGGAACCTCTAGGTATTCAATATATCCAGAAAGTTTGATTACATGAGGCCTAGCTAGCACACCCTCTCCAATATTACTTTAAAATATTGCATTGGATATCTCAAAAAATTATTATCTTGCTCTGTCTTGGTATAAACCAAGGAGATGCTCGAGCATGTTATAAGAATCCATGTTTTCATGAGACTTCATGAGTTCACTAGACATAGATGAAAACATTTAACACTGAATGTCAACCATGTTGTTCATGTGTTTATCATATGAATCAAACTAATCCCCACTCTCCTCTTTTTCAAGTGGATAGGGTAGTGAGGGATCTAGCATGTAATATTTTCATTCATGGCACAACTCAACCTGAAGGTATCCGAACCATTCTTGGAAGTTACTACTAGTAAAGAGATAATATTTGTCCAATATTTATAATAGGGATATTGTGGATGATGAACTTTCCATTATTCTATAATTATAAAAGAGCATATTATTATTACTTCACTTGATTACAAATTATGTGATACATAATAATAAATATTAATTTTATTAAGTCTCTCATTATTTTATCAAGTCCCAAAGGCCCTCACCATTGAACTCAAAATGTTTCTCCACTCAAGTCATTATAGTGGCAAGGATCCATATTTTCTTTATTATAATCTATATGTAGACCATGAAATTTACAAGAAATTATTTAGATAGGTGATTTTTTCAACTACGGGCTTACAGTTCCTTGATCCATTGAGTAAACTCCTCTGAAATCCTAAATGGGATTTCTTCAACATTTGCCTTTAAATTTTTATTAGACAGATGTAAGATGTTAAATCAAATACATATTTGGTTAATTCGACCCACTATATTAGTGAAGAATTCCTGATAATTAAAAGTTCCCCCGATGTAGGCCGAACCGATACTTTAACTATGGTTTCATCTTAATTCATATGATGGAGGGATTAATGACTTAATATTAACTTGATGTTTTTGTTTTATTATGATTAAAGATCTCTTATTTTATCCTTTACATGTCTTTTTAATATTAAGTAGATTTTACTTAAGTGATTAACCATGTCTTGATAAAACATTTACACATAACCCATTTATTTAAATTCCATCTTTGTATATTAGTCAGTTTATTTATGTGATCAAGGTCTTACATCCATAAAATAAATAACACATAAGTCATAAATAAATAAATGACCTGGTCATTAGCTTATCTAATGGTTTATTTATTGAGTGGAGAATAAATCAACATATAACATAGGGGAAAACTCCTTGTGTCGGTCTTGGCATGAGTTGCATCATTCCACCTATCCACTTGTGTATCTCTTGGGTTTTCACTATCTTTTTTCCATCTTAAACTACCCCACATGCCTTAGGATACTCCATTTATTACATGTATTTATAACACATATGTAGGTTAGGGGAACCAAAGGAATATTTAAGGAGAATTACATAAATCGCCTTGGACATGAAGGTCATACATAATAAATGAGGGATAAATGACTCAAAATCCATCCTATTTAATTTTATAATTAAATAATTATAAAACCATGCAATAAATTAATTTAAATAAAACCAATGATACACAGTTCTTCGTCAAGCTCATGAATAGTTATACACATGCAACGAATATGCAAAAGTACATAGGTTGATATTCATTTCTATTTGTTCTTTATTATTAAGATAAATGTGCTTGCATTAAATAAATAACTAATTAATTAATTAATTCCCTTTTATCTTAATGACCATATGAATTATCTTGGAGATATCCATCATAAACGCATTCACAGAAAATAAATGACATGAGCAATAATTATAGATAATTATAATAAATTAATTGAGCATTTAATAATTCTTTAAAACCTTTATTAAATTTTCAAATACATCTGGTACCAATCAATATAATAATTTTTAATAATAAAATTAGTAATTTAATGTAAGTTAATTCTATCCTTTATTGGGATAATACACGTCATGTACTACGTCATGTACCTCAATTATCATTTACCTGAAATAAATACCCAGGGCTTTGGCGTATACCTCATCCGAACTACACAGTGTGTACAAGCATGCTACATGCCATGTATCATGCTTTTCATGTAGGTGTGAAACCCACTAAAAGACTCGGTGTGTTCTTTATACATGGGACTGAACGACACGTACTCTATCTACATGTTGTGTGTTCTATTATCCATGTTTCCTCATAACTCATCAAAAGACTTTACATGTATTTCAGACATGAGAAATAATGAACTACATTTCGTGTACACTAGCTGCATGTTTTGTATTTCATTAAAGTTCCAGGATACCAGTATCATACAATTTTGATCACATATTTGACCACACGGTTTTCATGAATTATGCCTCTAAACTATTACTATATAATCCAACAAGTTGTGTACTAGGTTGGACCAGTCTATATATGGTGTGCAATAAATTCGTCAATTGTAGTTATTGTTTGGCCTATAGTGTATCTTGTGGCATATCCAGGTATAGTGCATTTGGGTACACAATGTGTACTCTGGCTACACGTCATGTAACCCAGTCTCACTAGCTAGAATCCTTGGTACTTCCCAATGGAATATATAGTTGTTCTTCATATGTTCTTATACCTTTAAGAAAGTATGAATCTTGAATGAAATAATTAAAATGTCAAAAATCATGTTAATTAAACAAAAAAATTAAAGAATGAATATTTTTCAAATGAAATATCTAACCACTATTGTGCATAATAGATCAAAAACCAAATAAATCATTATAAATTTGAAACATAACTGCTCTGATATCACTTATAGGTTTTGGATGCAGCAGAATCACTTTGGTGGGAGAAATAACCATAAAGGTTGTTTTTTATTCGATGGATCATTTTCAAATTGTGCATGACATAAACGCCATCACCAATGAAATTTTTTCACTAAATGTTGACATAATAGAACCCAAAACCCAAATATGATTTTTTCACATTAAATTTATAATTAATTTATTTAGATATGAATAAAGGATACTTGATCTTAGAATCTTTCTTCAATGTAAAAGTTGATCGTCCAAAAAAAACCCTTTTTGGATTACCATCCCTATACAAGTAGTATCCAAGTGCAGAATCCCTCTAGTGGTGATCCACATGTTGTCCTTTGATCTTTGAGCAACACCGATGGAATTTTTGGGGCTAGCGTGGTGGATCTATCATCATGTGTTGTTCATCTTGATCGATTCTAGTTCCTCTAGGCTTAAAGGAATCTCTCTGGTACTTCTCGTTCTTGAGAGGAAGAGAGAATGAGAAATTGAGAGAGAAGTATGTTGTGTGCAACGATTCTCAAATATCTATTTTATATTAACCCCACACAATAGACATAACCATAAATTTATAGAGCTGGAGTTTAGGTTAAAATATTATTTAATTGTATGTCGACCCTTAAATAATATAATAAACCATTCCTGACTCAATGCCATAATAAAATATTATTATTATTAATTTATGGTGTGTACTAACTTGTGCAATAATAACTATTATTTTACTGTATTGAAAATTAATATTTATCACCCAACGTGAACTTGGTCTTTTCCTACTCTTTAGCATTTATTGAATACCAAAATAAATATTTAATTAAATATTTCATTCATCAATGAATATTTATGATCGATAAAACAAAAATAAAATTATTTCTTAATCTTGTAAATAATATTTATTTCATTCATTAAATTCAAATATAATTTAATATAAATAAATGGAAACACTTAGTGTGTGTCCATATAGGATTATTTCTCATTGAAGACCAAGATTACTATCTAGAAACAAGTCAATTCACCTGAGAGAAAGAACTTAATGTCACAACATCTACAACCACATGTGAACACTCATTGTGTAATATAATCCCTTTGTCATAATATCTAATCTAGTAGGTTTCACATCTGTTTCATCAATATATATTCTCAATACATCTTTCTTTGAATATCTAAAATAAACACATTATTACAACATGGCCATGGAATTTAATGTGATGGTTATATTTCAATCAAAGGATTGAGATATCATCTTCCATAAAGATAGAAGGGGAAAATCCTTCCTCAACTTATTAATTAATAATACATGACTCATGATGCACCCAATATATCCAACTTCCCCATGAGCTTTTATCATCATGGTTTACAAAATACATCTAAGTGTGCGAGTCGTAACACGCATTAATAACAATCTTAAAGTCTAAAGACCATTACACATGCTCACATATAGTAATATATGATAACATATAAACATATAAAATTCCTACTAGTGGGTTTGTTCTCATTATCTCTCGTCTTGGAGATTACTAAGTACAAAATCCATGAGAAGAAGTATCATATACTTACGAGTACTCACACCTAACATTCAACACTCTATGTGTCCCATCATAGTATGTTATCCAACCACATAACTATTTTTAAGAATATCTTCATAACATTTCAAGGTTCTCATCAAAATGAGGAACTATTATGGATTTATCAATGTGATAGATATACTAGGATGTTATTTAATTATATTCATGAATAATAATGAAAAATATGTAAAAATATGTTTTATTAATATTCATATCTTTGAATATACTTGTAATCCAAAGTACAAACAGTTGATTCTAGAATACAAACTCCAACAAATCATAGTGTACAATATGTACATGTCATGCGGTACAAGATGCATGGATCTAAGGCATATTATATTCCTAATTAAAGGTTCATTTGATATTTCCCTCTCTTCCCAATTAAAAACAGGTCATATGATAAAAAAAATTAAGGCCTTCATGCTATGAGCCTATTTCAAATGTATTGCATGACTTTTCTATATCGTATTGCATGAATCGTAATGTATGATTTATTTATCATACTATGATTTATAAATTTAGTCAAACATTAATAGTTAGTGTTTATATTCTCTTCTACATTGTCTATCAATAAATGTTTCATAAGATGGAGCATATGTGAGAACCACAGGTTGCATTTAAATGTTAAATGCATGAAATGAATGAAGCATTACTCATGTGTTTTGTAACATATGAGTTAATGAATGAACACTTGGGGATGTTCAAAGGTATATATAAGGGGCCACTTTCATTGAAATTCTATGAGTTTGTATGTTTTCTCATTCTCCTATTGATTCTCCATACTCAAAGCTCTCTTCTCCTCCTCCCTTCACCACTCAAGACACTAGAATAGTGTGGAAGGTAGGAGGATCCCACTTGATCATTTAGTGATTCTGTTCAACCCATGGATATGCTATAGAGTAGGGAGTTTGATGGATAACTTTTAGTGATCTTCTTGGTTGGAGATAGCAGTAGTGGAATTCATCAATGAAAGGTACATATCACTATTCTTCATTTTGGTCTATATATGGTTTCAATTTCAATGCATGGGTGATCATGAGATTTATGATTTATAATGTATTCCATTACTTAGAATAAGTTTTGTATGATCCTTAAAAACTTAACATCAGTTTTCTTTTGTAATGAGGTTAGGTAACCAAGTGGTGCATCACTTGCCTCATATGGTAAGTGAGGGGCATGAAAAATTCTGGTTTGGGTGTGTTCCTTTGGTTTTTTGATATCTAGTATTGAATTATTTTAAATAATAATTAATTTTTATTTCATAAAAAAGCGTGTATGCATCATAATTAAATTACATCATTTTTAAAAATTGGTAATTGATATTATTTTCAGTACTACCGAGGATCGTATTATATCAAATTTGGATGAAATGAAATTAATGAAGTCATGTTAGAGTGGTATCAATATATATTTAGTTTGTGTGCTATCAATTAAATAATACATTCTTTTGTAACACTTATTACTTACAACACTCACTAAAATTTTATTGTTTTGTTATTTGATTGTTGTGTTGTTTTAAGAATACTTATTAATAACATTTTTATCATTTTAATTATGTAGTTAGTGTGTTGTTTTTATGATAGATATTCTTCTTGCTGTATTTTTTGTGTTATAATTGATTTTTTTGGTTTTGTTGCAGCAGTTGGGGGAACCATAATACAACCACAGTATTAAAATAATAACTTTAAATATATGATGATTACATATATAAATATCATATATAGTGTCCTTATTTTCTATATATGTGGGGATATGTATGATGAATGTTTAATATAATAGTCATATATATTATCATTTCTCCTCTATATACATATGATGATTATTAAATATAGTTTTTCTATATATCCTTGTGAATACCACAAATAAAGACAATATATATATGATTATTTTAAAAACTGTCATATTATATATGTGGTATCTCTATGTATGATGGTTTATAACAGTCCTATATGATTACAAAATTGATCGTATATAAATGTTTTTTTAATAGCATGAGACACCAAATGATATTTTTTGATGGACTCAATCAAATTAATTTAAAAGTTTTATATATTTAATCAATAAATACATAGGATTAATTTAATTATTTTTACCTATCATGAAAATATATACACAATATTTCATTTTAATTAAAATTTATTCATTCCATATGTAATTTTTATTTTTGATATTAAAAACCAAGGTTTTTAAATAAAACTTTGCATATTCTCAAACCTTTGGTTTCTCTAACCTTTGTAATTCCAACTATTAGATTAGATATTGTAGGGATTAATCTCAGTCATTGTATCAAATCTCATGTACTTTACATATATGGTGATATGTTAATGAAATGGTGATGACTTTTAACCCCTGTAAATTGTCTATACTTCTCTTTTCTATTTTATTTACATTAATATTTTTTTTTCATCATATGAATATTCAACATTAATTTTTTTCAATGACGTGCTTCACTCTTGTTTGGTCTTACATTTCCAGTTTCAAAATTCTTCACAATTTCAATCGGTATTTAATTGAATTCACAACTTGTAATCAACATGATCATATTCTCTGCATTGAACATCATGATGATGATGTCATCAACATAAGATAATTCTTACATGAAAATGTATTTCACATATTTATCTAAACATTCTTCTTTTAACATACTCTCTCACATGTACATCGACTTCACTCATTTATAGAGTTGTATCAACAGGTGAGTCTTTTTTTCTATATCATATTTATTTCTCACCTCTTTATAAAATTTATAATAATATATGATTTTATTGATATTTTTTTATGGGAAAAATAATGAGCTCTTGAAGAGCTGAAATGACTCACAAATAAAAAAATTCACTCCATTGCCTTAGGTGAATGTGTTTGATTAATAATCGATGTGGTCAATGTTGAGGCAAACATCATTCATCAAATGAAAAAAATTATTCTACCGAAAGTGGTCAAATGATGAACATAGCATACCTATCATGCATTGATATGAAGTTTTCTAATCACTGATGAACAACATGTACCAGTTATACATTGAACCGAAGTTTTTTTATCGTGACATGAACCATGAAATTCCATCTATCTTATTAATTTGTTCACCATAAAGGTGTCAAGTTTGATTATTACATTTAAAGGTTCATGAGAGATGTGATATTTATATTGAATATTTTTAAATATTGTATTATTTTATTTCTTTTCTATTTATTTTTTATTTATTATAAAATATTTGAGAGAAAATAAGTGTTCATGAAGAAAAAAATGTAAATATATATTATATATATTCATCCCTTGAAGTGGATGAAATTTCTAAATTAAATATTCATGTTATTGTCTTGAAGACACTATTTTATTCCTTTCCTTGAAGTGAATGAGAATATTTATTGAAAATTATTTATTTCATTCCTCGAAATGAATGAAAATATACATGATTTTATTTTAAATCAAGTTTGAGTGAATATGATATTTTTTTATAACCATTGTGCGTTATTTGTTTATGAAAGAAAATAAAAAATAATAATAATAATATAACCACCAAAAGTGGTTTAATGAAAATAAATAATTAAAGAGCATAATGATTTTTATTAATATTTATAAAATAATGCATCTCTGGAGGATGATATAAAAATAATGTACATTAACATTATATTGAAGGATATCTTCATTTATCAATTATTGTTCCTACAAAAAAATTATCAAGATAAAAAAATTATTATCCATTATGTGATTATGAATTATCAATATCATCTCATGTAATTCATTTGATTTCATCCCCTAAAGTGGGTGTTTTTATTCTTATATTTCATAAATGAGATGATTTAATTACATGGTTTTGATAATCCAATATATTTTATGAAAATGATTTTATGGCCTGAGGTGGTTAAAAAAATGATCATCATAATCAATAAAATTATTATTTTATGCAAGATGATCATCATTGTAAAATAATGAATTATCATTAATTGATCATGAAATCCAAATAATGAATTCATTCCATGATATGAATGTATTTACTCTATTTCATTCATTGAAGAGATGAAATTATTCATAAAAATTTTGATATGGTTTGTGCTACTCATACTTAGAATGTTATCATGAATATTCAAGAGTTGATGAAATTTCATCAAATGATTTATCCTTAATTTAGTAAAGTGAGTGTTTTCATTTTATGAATTATAATTGGCGATGAGGTATGTGTTGTGAATCTATAAGATTCTTCCATATTGATTTTTTCTACTACATTCACCAGCTTTAAAATATGTGAGGGGCTCCGCTCCTAAGTAGATGTATTATAAAATAATATTTGGGCTAGAAGTTCTAAAATATAAAATAATCTACTTGGTGATGGGTCTAACCTATTATGATTATATTATGAATTCATCAACCACCATAAGTGGAAATTATAATGACAAATGTGAGTATGCACAATGAAAAATCCTAGAGATATTATATACATCGATCTTGAAGAAAATTCTTTATAAGTATTATTTAGATTAAATGCTTCAAAAAACTCATATATGATTTAGTATATGCTCATGTAAGTATATATACCGGTATATAAAATTAATTAACAGCTCTATGAGAGTGAATATATTTCTACCTGGTAGTAAAATTTCATAATGATTTGTTAAATATGAATTCTCGATGAGATATATCAATGATATTCTTAAAAAAATATCATATGGAGACATTGGAAAAAATATGTGCTCGATATGTAACAAACATTCATAAAAAGTGATTATAAAGAATTTTTTATGTACAATCAAATCAATAATGGTAAACTAAAAGTTTACTGATCCCAACATTTTAAATATATGACATGATGGTTTAGTTCATCTGAGATCAATTATAATGAAAGATATTGATTCAATTATACATGAGCATCAATTTGTTGATAACATAGTAGACATCCATCAGGGGAGAATGATGAATTTATTTAATGGATATATATCTACTAAATTATCAATTAATTAAATCTCATTAGGTTATTATGAATGTCCCCTATATAATAATTTACCATGGGTTACTGATTATTATGATACCTATTATTGAGATATATTATTTACATCATTATAAACTATTTTCGAAATTAATTTACTATATATTTATGAAGAACAAATTATGAAGTATATATGGGCACGCTCTCCTATCATGTGATCCATTTAAATACTATATGAAATATGTATCTACTAAATTCTCACGTGTGTTATTAGTTTTTGGTGACTATACATTGCATTTTGATTAAAATAAATATTGAGCATCACATACTATATACAAAATGGTCATGAGGAACCATTGACAAGATGCTCACAACACTTATATGAATAAAAAGTGTTAAAATCAATAGTCTGATTATACACACCAGAAGTGTGGTTGAACTAATTATATAAAATCATTGTTCATCATGAAAATAGTGATCGATGAGGTTGATATGTTGTTTGTCATTATTTCTCTTCTTTTTAGGGAAGAACTCATGTGACAATGAAAACAATGATCGATGAGGAATTTTGCACTTAAATTGATTAATCTCATGTGGAAGTTTTATATTTGTAACTCAATCAAAAGAAGTATTTATCATTATAAGAAAAATTATCATGATTTTTAGCAATGAAGGAAAACAATAATAAAGAAATTAAATGATGAGAATAAATATAATGTTCAAATCATCGATTAAGGAAGTGTTGAAAATTTTATTGGATTGAAAAGGTCTAAAATGTTGAAATAAAGAGAATAAGGATTTATATATTATAAACTAAAATATTTACGATGGTTATGTATTAAAATTTAAGTGGAATTTTAAAAATTGAAATGCACATTGTGAAAAAATTGAAATTTCAAACCAGTGTATTTGAAATTTTACTTTTAACGTTGGGTAAATATATAACTGAAGTTAAAACCCTTCTCATATTGGGATTTTAACATTGATTTTTTATAAAACCAATGTTAAAAGATCTCTGCATCACTTTTCACATTGGTTTTACAAAAAAATAAATTTTAAACATAAACAGATTATTTTTGACATCATTTTTTCCTAATAACCGACATCAAAATTATAAAAATACTTTTCATGTCTGTTTTTAGTAAAAACAGACATTAAGACATGGAAATTATGAATACTAGTGCATATATAGTTTCTTAGGCTTTGATTTGACTAGGCATTGAGCTCAAACAAACTTATGGATCAAAATTTATGGTCATCAAAAGTTGGAATTCTCTAAAACTTCTCTTATATAAGTACAACTTCCGATGACCATAACTTTTGATCCATAATTCCACTTTATATCCATTAATATTTGGATCTAAGCTTGGGGAATGAACTACAACCTAGTGAAATTTTTTTATATCATTTTTTAGAAAAAAAAAATAGTTGTTAAAAGTCCACTTTTAACATCAATTTTTTCAAAAAACCAATGTTAAAAGTCTTCTAGGAAGAGTCTTAACATCAGTTACTAAATAACCAACATTAAAATTCACTTATGAGGACTTTTAACATTGGTATTGAAGAACAAACATTAAAACACTGATGTTAATGACCATTTTTCTATTAGTGTTTCCAATTGATGTGTCACTTTTTATTGATTAAAACATCAATATATGAATTCTCAAAGGGTTCTAAATTCCTGAAGCATATTCAAAATTATGAAAGTTTCACCCAATATGATAAATTTCTATATGGGGTGAACTAAATAAGATATATTTCATGTATCCATATTAAGATAAGGAAGAATATAAAATTTAATTTATCATCCCATGGTTTGTATGAATCATTTTATTCATCATATTATTAAGATGTTTCGAAAAATATTTGAACTCTCAAAGAGTTTTTTTAAATCAATGAATTATTTGATCATGAAATTAAAAAGAATATCCATGTATTTTGAATTAATCATCTCAGATATAAAATATTGAATTTTGGAATGGGTTTAACCTTACTAATTAATTAAATATTTTACTTTCAAGAGTGATATTTTATGCATGAGGTTTGATAAAGAACTTTCTTATTATAGAAATATTAAAAATAAATTCACATTTTATTTATCCTTGAAGGATATACATGTACGTGTGTATATGTACCTTAAAAATAATAATAAATCATATTATGATGTAAAGTAATGTTCTTGCCTATTCATTGAAACCTAAAAGGTAAAAATTATTAATACTCCAAAATTCAAAACTGAATATTTTTTTTTGTGAATTGATCATTGACATTCTATGAGTCAATGATGTAGTGATGACCATTATAAGAGGAAGGTGTAACTGTTGTACTCTTTTTCCCTTAGTCAAGTTTTTCTCATTGATTTTTCTTGATAAGGTTTTTAACAAGGAAATACTATGTGGAATCTATGTTGTTGTACTCTTTTTCCCTAATAAAGGGGTTTTTCCTTAAAGGGTGTAACATCCTGACCTAGATTACCATCGAACTAGTAGTCGGACTGATGGGTCACATGGCCTCAAACGCATCTCCCCATACGCTAGAGGCTACTGACTAGAAGCGAGGGTCTCATAAGTGATAGTGGGGAGACTATACCCTCATATCAAATACTTCACAACGGTATAATAGTAGATAAATAGAAGGAAATAGAAAAAGCATTAAATAAATGAAAGACGGCACCAGAAGATAGATATTAACAATTTAATAAAAGTGTCCAATTCCAGTTTATACAATTCATTGATGATGGATGATACATAATTAAAATAATTAAACAATACAACATGCTTTTCAATATAGTACAAAATAAAGAAAAGACAGCAAAGCCCCACAGTCAATCTCCATGAGCATCCCAAGCTCCAGCTCGGTCCTTTTCTTTGAACTCCAAGGTACAAGAAATACAACAATCAACCTAGAACCTATAAATATAAGGTCTACTTGGGTACCAAGGATACCTGAGCAGGGTGTGAGATAAAATCTCAGTAGACCGGCACCCACGGTGTCAAGCCCAATCCTATGTAACATAAATTAAGTAGTGTGTAGGTATAGTATAACTTAATAAACAGAACTGTATAAATAAGTGAACACCTGTCTAGGTTCTTAAGAGACATCTGACGACTATACCAGCTTCGGCTCATTGTTGGATGAAGAGTATGATCATGTCAACTTTATATATATATATATATATTAGTAGTATATATATATATATAGATAGATAGATAGATATATAGATATAAGTTGGGGTGGATCGGTACATACCATCGCCATCCAATTCTAGGGGAGCTCTCATGGTCTTCCCCTAACCCAATTCCAAGAACCCTTAGTTTATAGGCCTCCATGCATTAGATTTATGTTGGGGTGGATCAGGACATAACACTGCCATCTAATTCTAGGGGATCTCTCACGGTCTACCCCTAAACCAATACCAAGAGCCCTTAGTCTCTTTTCATGCAAGCATTAGGTCTATGTTGGGGTGGATCAGGACATACCACCGCTATCCAATTCCAGGGGAACTATCATGTTCTTCCCCTAACCCAATAACAAGAGCCCTTAGTCTCTTGGCATGCAAGCATATTGATATCTCAAAATCATAAGTGGTGTGGGGTAAGAATTCCTCCCACCCATAACGTATATATAACTGGCATGGGGTAAAACTTTCTCCCAGCCATAAACAAATATAACTGGCATGGGGTAAAACTACCTCCCACCCATAAACAAATATAACTGGTATGGGGTAAAATTTCCTCCCGCCCATATACATACATGACTGACATAGGGTAAAACTACCTCTCACCCATAAACATTTATATAGCTGGTATGGGGTAGGAATGTCTCCCATCTATAAATAATCACAATGAGAAACATAAGGCAAAATCATCTTATGCATTTCAATTTAAACATTATTCAAGGAATGGTCACATTTTCAATACAAATCATGAGGAAAATCCCTCTCATGCATGCTATTAGCCATTTCCAAATTCCATTTAAACATTTAAATTAACATATGGTGATTTACAAGCATAAAGAAGAGGTGTGGACTAAACCATCCTAGATATGTCAAGTTCGCTAAATTCATTAAAATATCATAAGTCATGCTTATTAGTTAAACCCAAGGTGTGTTTGTGCCACCCCAATCCATTCCATTTCAAATTAGTATTTAAAACAATTCAAGGATGGCATTTATCATACTCATGTCATCCCATTTAAAGTATTCCACTCCCACCCATCAAGAAGGGTAACTCAATCCATATAGTTCCAAGGGGAACTTAAAAGGTACCGCTACTAATTGGGAATTTACCTACTTGGGTAAATCCTATTCATTAAGCAAGCTATTCACTTTAAAGATTTTCCCACAAGCCACTTAGGAAGCATATATGTTTCTTAGGCAATTACCTACAAGGGTAATGTCATTTTAAGCTCAAGCCAAGACCTAAGAAGATCTTGGGTTATTCTAGACATTTATTGAGGGATGAAACTCATTTAAGGTCATTAAAATTCCATGTCATAACATGCTATTTCTAACCAAGTAAAAAGCATAAGGAAGCATTAATCAAATAAACCAAGAAAGCATAGAAATCTAACATCTACTTTTTAGCTTGAAGACAACACACCTCTGTTGGAGGGGTTTTATTAAAAAGAAAGACTTTGTTGACAATAATTCATTTATCACCTTTAAGAACTTCATTAACTTTATCAAAGGAAGCATTTTGGAATAAACTTCCATACTTGAAAAACATTAAATAAAGGTGTGAGAAAAACTGACAATTAAATAATTAACGCTTCCTTAAATAAAAAGGGAAAGGAAAGGGATCATACCTCGGGGTGGAACCAAGCCGAACACTTTGGATCTTGACACTTTCTAACTAGGAGTTGATGCTACCCCCACTGAGCATATGCACCTTCGCATACATATAAGGAAACCTAGCCCATATGCACGCATTTTCATGGCTATTAACATGTGCAAGATGATCCTTACATATATGTTTATATGCAAATACTAGTCTCCACTCACCTATGTATACATTATCATATATATATATATATAGGTACACCTAGCCCCATACATGTATATTCCCTTCCATGGATGAATATACACATAATGGGGGAATATAAATATATATATATATATACCTACTTATGCATATGCAGGTAAGTCGCCTTAGACCCGGCGACTTGAAACCACATAGAAGGGTCCAACGTACTACACAATAATTACTAAGAACCTTAAAACAAACAAAGTCTCAAAATTAGATGGTGTGAAACCAAGAATCAAGAGTAAAACCTCACCTTGAATGGTGGCGGCATCCCGAATCGAAGAAAACTGCTTCACCTTCGGTGACGGTTGCCGAAACACACAAGAATAGGTCATGTGAGACCATTCTCACAACCCTAAAAAAATGGAAAACTAAAATCAAGGTTAACCCTCGACCTAGGGTTCTGGTTGAACTCTATAGGGTGATGGAGAGGATGAAAATCAGCCAGAAACAGGGAGGAGAATGGAGAAGAGATTTTTCCTCGAAGGATCGGAGAGAAAACGACAAGAAATATGGAGGGATTTTGTCAAAAAAGAGGGAATCGGAAGAGGAGGTCATCGTGCATCGAAGGGGAACCCCTGGGAGGGGTATGTATCATATGAGGGAGGAAGGGAGAGGGTAGTGTTATTTTTTTATTTTAAATTTATTTTTATTTTAATTTAATTTCAATTTTTAAAATAGGGTCTCGGTGCATGGTTTGGGATGCACGATTTACCAAATTGTGTGCCAATTGTGCACCCTCTTTTGGGCACCTGGAGCACCCTGCATGGGCTGGCCACATGATTTAGAAAATGTGCAATAGTCATGTAGTGAACCAATGCTTAGCTACTGTCTCCAAACACACACTATGCGGGATAGATGCATGGTTTAGAAAAGCATGCACAGCTTGTGCACTACACCATTTTCCACTTGAAACGAGCCGCATGGTTTCCTATAATGGGCTACACGATTTCAGACAAACCATGCGCCCTTTGAAGCCTTTCAAAACTTGGTGTTTTTGGGTACAGTTCTCCTGAAACTCCTCAAGCCACCTAAGAAACATAGCATTCCTTCAACCAAGTCCAAAAATATCACTTTGAAAGGTTCCAACTCTCAAAATTGAGTTTTGAATCTCAATTTTAAAAATAGTTCATCTGGTAAATGAAAAGGTTCAAATTTCTTTTCTCTTTCATCCAGTTCAAAACACGAGATGTTACAACCTTCCCAGATTATAACTTCTCGTCCCTAAGAAGCCTTCGAGAATAAAGGAGAAAACTTTCGACCTAAAAGGGTAGTGAAGTTTTGTTCAAATGGTCATGTTGCATTCCTATTTCCCAATGCACCTCTAATAATTCATTAAAAATATGGCACATAACCCATTTAAACCCAATCCAACACTCATTTTTTCCATCAAAGTATTGAAATGACTCTTACCTGAGTCCATTTATCTAGAGACACGATGATGTATTCATCTCGATATGCACTTGGACAAAGGTACTTCCCACCTTAGGATTTAACATTAAAAAGGGCTAATTCCAAGTCACGACACTTTACACCATTGGGATTACCTTTCAAAGAATGCTCCAAGTGTTTTGACGATGCTCCTAGGTTGATTCTAAAACCATCAAACGGTTAATTCCCCATCAACCTCAAAGCCCAAGTTGAGCCGACTCTTCATGAAAAACCCTATCCAACACAAACTGCACTCATCTCCACTAGACGACGTGCCAGAAGACAGTATTTCACTGACCATAAATATTGAATAATAAGCATAACAAGTCAAGCCACTCTGGTTGACTTACCATTCTTGAAAAACCCAACTTAGATGACTGATTTATTTCAACAGAACCACAATTCCTCCTCCTAAGGCACCTCACATTCACCAAGAACACATCCATCGAAGTACATAACCAACTTTTGGTGACATTCTTGACTCAACCATGAAGGAAACCATGCATCCAGCATGCATCACCAAAAGAGAATGACCCAACAATCTCAACAACATTAGAATCTTTAGTGCGGCGTAATACTGACACTCTCTTAGTGCATCTAGGATGACGTCAAGATAGGTTACATGCTCATTGCTTAGTAGAATACACTAAGAGGATTTTAAAGATTACCAGAAGATTGGTCGAACCACTACTGGTGAAACCTTGGAAGAACTTGGCTTCACCTACTGACATGTGATTACAACCGATCACAAGCCTTTACCTCCCAAGGCTTTTCATGGCCGCTCAAGATTTAACCACTGAATCTCATCCAAAGATAACGGTGTTTCATAATGGTTTCACACACCTCTAACCATATCAAAGTTGAATTTCTGAGCAAGCACTGACACATATTTAAAACTCATAAGCCTCAAAGACCTTCGAGTAAAAGCGATAATTTCCCATTGGTCTTCATTGGGGTTGTTCCTTCTACTTGGAAGGACACATTTACCAAATATGACATGATTCCCCTCACCTTGGGAGTGTTCTAGTCACCAAAAGAAAAAGATAAACTAGCCACTCACAATCATGCTGGATCAAAAACACCTTTAACGAATGTGTGACGCTCCTCTGAGTCACAATCACAACATCAAATCACAAAAAGGTCAAAACCCAGCTGATACAGATCATTGATTGATGCTCATGATCATAAAAAATCCAAGAAAAACCATGACCACCCATTTGAACAAGATTGTCATTTAGAAAGGTAAAAGTCCTACTGGGGACAGCAGTACCCGAACGACACCAAGCATCAGAAAACTCACAGTATTTAGCAAGGCACTATAACACTAAGGGTGTTATTTTCCATAGGCTATCCCCTTAGGAAGCATAAAGAATCGACCCATAATGAGGTCATTCCAATAGAAGTTACTAGGCTCAAAATCCGGTCATCAAGCCATTGCTAAAGAAAAGAACGCCTATAGAAAATGCTCGTGCTTCCATTCCAAGGCAACTCAAAGAAGATTTAACTACCCTTACACGATGGTCTTTAAATAAAGGACACTGCTACAGGTTCAATTTATAATCCCTTTATATTTAATCACATTTAACCTTTAATCATTCAAGTATTTAAAAAAACATTAAGTACCCATTTTATAATGAAAGCACTGGGCACTTGATTTTTCAAACAACAACTCAAAGAAAAACAAGAAAGTTTCATAAAACTCCCTTTTTAACCATTAATTTTTTTTTACATCCCATTATAAAAAGGAAATTTAGCATCTAAATTCCTTTTTAAAAAATAAGGAAACATATGAAGGTTCCATTTTAACCATCCTGAGTTCTTTAAAAAGAAGCCCAATTGCATTTGCTCACATAAAAAGCCTATAAACACCCAAATGGGTCATCTCATAAAAATAATTCCCCAGCCGACCTAATAGGGTCCATCTTAATTTTAAAAGCTAACCAATACATTTCAGATTAAAACTAGACAACTCTTACATTCATAACCATTTCAAACAGAACACGATCATTTCATTTAATACGAGTTTCCATTTCCTAATTCATGAAGCGCCCATACACTCCATAAATTTAAAATTGGTTCCCATTTATCAGAACAACTTACATATCGGAATTTAACATGATCAAAAAAATGGTCCAACCATATGGGTGGCCACCTACCAACCTGTAAAGCACCCATATACTTTACAGTTTTTCATTTGGATCCCTTTAGTCAAATCCAATTTACCTTTACATTTAAACTTTAGCAACCTTGAAATTTTATCAACATCCTTAAAATGTATTTATATTATGATCAAAATTGTTTGAATATATGTGTTACCCTTTCTTGGTTGTAAGGATCCCATAAACCTTACAATCAAAAATTGGTTCTCGTTCATTCACAACCCATATATAAACAAAGAAAAGCATTCCATCATAAGCAACATAAATTGCATGCTATTTAGCACAAAAGCATGAAATATTACCACCCAAACATGTTAAATATATCACTAAAAAATTATATCTAAATAGGCTTGATAATAAATATAAGGCATGTCATGCATTCAAGGCACACAATTAGAATCAATAGGAAAACTAAAATGCAACTACATGGCATGGCACTAAGCATGGCATGTGAATTTTACTATGTGCTTATATGATGCATGAAATGTAGCTTCCTTACCATATTAGGCCAAGGGTAAAATTCTGTAAAGTCCATAAATCATAAGCAGAGTTAATTACACCAATCACTCTAGGTGAAATCATATCAAATGTAATAGTGAACAACACAAACAACAATCCCATCCCTGGTCACTTGGTCATTTCCTGTACGTGGGGTGATCAGTCCCAAGCACGTTTATTAAAAAAGTATCAAAATATTCCCAATATCCTATATACAAACCCAAAAATTTTAAGAAAAAGGAAATGAAACAACTATGATTCCACTTTGTAACATCCTAACTCGTCTTACCATCGAACTGGTAGCCAGATCAATGGGTCACATGACCTCAAGCGCGTCTCTTTGTATGTCAGAGTCTGCTGACTAGTAGTGAGGGACTCAGGAGGTGATAGTGGGGAGACTATAAACTAATATCATAGATTTCATAGTGGTATAATAGTAAATAAATAGAAGATAATAGAAAAAGCAGTAAATAAATGAAAGGCAGTAGCAGAAGATAGATATTAACAATTTAATAAAATTGGTCAATGCTAGTTTATACAATGTATGGATGATGGATGATATATAATTGAAAGTAGTAAACAATACATCATGCTTTTTAATACAGTAAAAAATAAATAAAAGACAGCAAATCCCCACGAGTGATCTCCATGAGCATCCTGAGCTCCAGCTTATTCCTTTGATCTGAACTCCCAGGTATAAGCAATACAACAATCAACCTAGATCCTGCAAATATAAGGTCTACTCAGGTACCAAGGGTACCTGAGCAGGGTGTGATATAAAATCTAAATAGGTATACACCCATAGTATCAATCCCAATCCTGTGTAATATAAATTATGTAGTGTGTGGGTATAGCAGAATTAATAAACAGAACTGCATAATAATTGAACAGCCGTCCAGGTTCCTAAGGGACACCTGACAGCTATACCAGCTTCATCTTGTTACCGAATTAAGAGTCTAATAATGTCAACTATATATATATATAAATATATATATATATAATAGCAGTATATATATATAGATAGATATAAGTTGGGGTTGATCGGGACATACCACCTCCATGGGGAGCTCTCACGATCTGCCCCTAACTCAGGTCCAAGAGCCTTTAGTCTCTTGGCCTCCATGCATTAGACTTATGCAAGGGTGGATCAGGAAATACCACCACCATCCAATTCTAAGGGATTTCTCATGGTCTTTCCCTAACCCAATACCAAGATCCCTTAGTCTTTTGACATGCAAGCATTAGGTCTACATTGGGGTGGATCAGGACATACCACCGTCATCCAATTCTAGGGGAGCTCTCACAATCCGTCTCTAACCCAATACCAAGATCCCTTAGTCTCTTGGCATGCAGTCATATTGATATCTCAAAATCATAAGTGGTATGAGGTAAGAATTCCTCGCACCCATAGCATATATATAACAAGCATGGGGTAAAATGCCTCCCACCCATAAACAAATATAACTAGCATGGGGTAAAACTGTCTCCCACCCATAGACATGCATAACTGGCATGAGGTAAAACTGCCTCCCACCCGTGAACATTTATATAGCTAGAATGGGGTAATAATTCCTCCTATACATAAACAATTACAAGGAGAAACATATGGAAAAATCATCTTATGCATTTCAATTTAAACATTATTCAAGGAATGGTCACATGTTCAATTCAAATCATGAGGCAAAGCCCTCTCATGCATGATATTATTCATTTCCAAATTTCCTTTAAAAATTTAAATTGACATATGGTGATTTACAATCATAAATAAGAGGCATGGACTAAACCATCCTAGATATGTCAAGTTCACTGAATTCATTCAACTATCATAAGTCGTGCTTATTAGTTCAACCCAAGGTGTGGTCATGCCACCCCAATCTATTCCATTTCAAATTATTATTTAAAAAAATTCGAGGATGGAACTTATAATACTCATGTAATTCCAATTAAATTATTTCAATCCCACCCATCAAGCAGGGTAACTCAATCTATATAGTTCCAAGGGGTCACTTAAAAGGTACCACTACCAATTGGGCATTTACCTACTTGGGTAAATATTATTCATTAAGAAAGATATTCACTTTAAATATTTTCCCATAATCCACTTAGGAAGCATACATGTCTCTTAAGAAATTACCTACAAGGGTAATGTCATTTTAAGGTCGGTCCAAGACCTAAGAAGAGCTTGGGTTCTTCTAGACATTTAGTGAGGGAGGCAAATCATTTAAGGTCATCAAAAGACCATGTCCTAACATGTCATTACTAACCAAGGAAAAATCATAAGGAAGCATTAATAAAATAAAACAATCAAGTATATAAGTCTAACAATTAATTTTTATCTTAAATATAGAACACCTCCATTTGAGGGGTTTTATTGCAAAAGCATGACTTTGTTGACAAAAAATAATTTATCACCTTTAATCACTTCATTAACTTTATCAAAGGATGAATTTTAGAATAAACTACCATACTTGGAAAATATTAAATAAAGGTTAAAGAAAAAAATAAAAATTAAATAATTAATTCTTACTTAAATAAAAATTCCAAGGAAAGGGATCCTACCTTAGGGTGGAACCGAGAAGAACACTTCGGCTCTTGATGATTTCTAACTAGGAGCTGTTGTTGCCCCCACTAAGCATATACATCTTCGCATACATATTAGGACACCTATCCCCTATGCACACATTTTCATGGCCATGAACATGTGCAAGGGGATCCTTATATATATGCTTATATGCATATACTAGTCTTCACTCACCTACATATGCATTTTCATATATATACATAGGCACACCTAGCCCCATACATGTATATTCACTATCATGGATGAATATACACATAATAGGGGAACCTATTTATATATATATATATATATATATACACCTACCTATTCATATGTAGGCAAGTCGCCTTAGACCTGGTGACTCAAAACCACACGGCAGGGTCCAACACACTACATAATAAAAACTAGGAACCTTAAAATAAATAAAGGCCCTAAATTAGATGGTGTGAAACCAAGAAGAAAGAATAAAACCTCACCTTGGATGGCAGCAGTAGCCTAAATCAAAGCGAATCGATTCACCTTCAGTAGTGGTTTCCGGAACATGCAAGAATAGGTCCCAAGAGACCATTCGCACAACCCTAATACAAAGGAAAATCGAAATCAGGGTTAACCCTCAACCTAGGGTTTTGGCCGAACTCCGTAGGGTGATTGAGAGACCAAAAATCAGCCGAAAACAGGTAGGAGAATGGAAGAGAGAGATTACCTCTAAGGATTAGAGAGAAAACAATAAGAAATGCAGAGGAATTTCATCAACGGAGAGGGAGCTGGGAGAGTGGGTTGTCACACATCGAAGGGGAACCCCCTGGGAGGGGTGCGTCATGTATGAGGGATAACGGAAGAGTGTGGTGTTATGTTTTTATTTTAATTTTATTTTTGATTTAATTTAATTTCAATTTTTAAAACAGGGTCTCGACGTACAGTTTGGGCTGCATGGTTTAGAAAACTATGCACCCTCTTCTGGCCACCTAGAGCACCCTGCATGGGCTGGCCACATGATTTGGAAATTATGTGCCAACCGTATGGTGAACAGTGCATAACTACTGACTCCAAATGCACATCATGTGGGCTAGGTACACTATTTGGAAAATCGTGCACAGCTCATGTGCACCGTCGTTGTCCACCTGAAATGAGCCACACGATTTCCTATAGTGGGATGCACGATTTCAGACAAACTGTATGCCCTTTGCAGCCTTTCAAAAGTTGGTGTTTTTGGGTCTGATGCTCCTAAAACTCCTCAAGATACCAGGGAAACATAGCAATCCTTCACCCAAGTCCAAAAACATTACTTTGAAAGGTTCCAACTCTCAAAATTGAGTTCTGAAGCTCAGTTTTAAAAATGGTCCATCCAGTAAATGAAAAAGTTCAAATTCCTTTGCTTTTTCATCTGGTTCAAAACACGGGACGTTACAAAGAGTTTTTCCTTGATGAGTTTTTTAATGATACAATCATACATAATAATAGACATCTAAGATAATGTTATAAATTATTATAGATGTCTATAATTAATGGAAACATTTTTCTTTCCCCGTAATTTATAATCTTCAAAGAAACCAGTCATTACAACCTATGGTCTTCCTCCCAAGTCCCTAAGATGCAATTAAATAATAATATTAATTGATGTCCTGAATACATAATTAAATGATATAATCAGTGGGAGTAGAGAACACTGCACTCTTTTTCCCTTTATCAATTTCTTCCCACTGGGTTTTCCTAGTAAGTTTTTTAATGAGGCAACATGATATGGAATTTCATTACCTTGGTTGTACTTATTTTTTCTACGTGATTTTTTTAAGTGAATATTATATAATATTCCATGAAATTATGAAATACAATGAGGATTGTTATAAAACATTATTAAATGGATGTCATGATTATGATAATAATAATATTGACTCCTTGGTTCCCAACAAAATTCTTCATATTCCCAACTTTTGGTTTCTCTAACCTTTGAAATTACAACTGCTGAATTAGATATTGTGGGGATTAATCATAGCCATTGGATTTAATCCCATGTACTCTATATATATGGTGATATGTTAATGAAATAGTGATGAATTTTTGACCTCCTATAAATTATCTCTACTTCTCTTATCCATTTTCTTTGCATTAATATTGTTGTTCATTGTCATCATATGAATATTCGACATTACATTTTGTCAATGATGTGATTTGCTCTCGATCGGTCTTACATTTTTGGTTTTGAAATTCTTCACAGTTTCAATCATCGTTCAATAAATTTTATAACAGATTTTAAATTGTTTGAACATTTTCATGGTGCAATGAAATGGATTTATAGGATCATTATTTATAAAAAATAAATTCAATAAATTATGTTTTGTTAGGAAACTACTAATTGCGGCTGTATATTTCAACGGGGGTGGGATGCCCACCCCCACCAATCCCCTTTGAACTGCCTATAAAAGGCAGTGCAACCCTCCCCCAAAATGATATGAAACTATCGATAGAGAGGAATTCATGTGATCATCAATAAAAACATATGTCTTATTTTCTCTTCATCCTTCTCCGCTATTCTAGTTTTTATCATTTCAAATTTGTTTTCTCAACATGTTATTAGCACAAACGCTCAAAAAGGAGAAATATATGTTTTTGTTTTTGTTTTTATTTTCACTTCTTGGTTGGACGATTCTAATTATTTATTCTTTTATCTTAATTTTTCCACCAAATTGGACAGTTTATGTGGTTTATTTTAATTTCTTTCATAAAGTTCAGTTTTCTGCCTGTTTGGATGGTTTAAATTTATTTTTCTCCACTTGATTGGATGGTATAATTACTAAATTAGTACACACATGAAAGTTTTAAACAAGTAATGTGATATATTGATGTATTTATTTCAAATCCCCACGTGAAAGATTTATTAACCGATTAGGGCGGGATATATATATATATATATATATATTAAATGATAATATTAACCTAATTTTAATGATTTCTAGTTATCATCATGTTTATAATGTCTCAGAATTCCATGGAATTTTTTTTAATTTAAATGGGATTTTTACAAGATCAGGCTCTGAGATAGCACATAATTCTGAGACCTAGAGTGGCCGGAATGGATTTTCAAATTTTTTTTAAAGTTTATTAATTAAATATGTGAGTGTTTTTTTCTATCTTTTGAAACAATTCTTGGATCAAAAATATGAGGGTATTTTTTAACTCAAAATGGCAGGATTCTTCTAGAAAGGGCCTAACGTTGGCCGGAATGAGCCAATATTGAAGGTTAATTTTTTGGTTGTAAATAAAATAATTAAGTAACAATTATTTTATTTTCAAATCCTTATAACTCCTAAATAGTAACTTGGATTGGAAATCCGAGATTATCATTGAGCTCATGGGGGCATGTTTCCCTTAGGCAAAGCGTAACCTCGACCGGCACAGGTCAAGGGTGAAAGTTAGTTTTTGAGTTTTTTTTAGCGAATTAAAATGGCACGGGTGTACGATTTTTGAAACTCCTAAACGGGTGCTCAGATTGAAAATATGAGGACACCGTTGCATCCAAAACGGCGAAATTAACTAAGAATGGACTCAACATCGACCGGAATGGGTCAACTAGAAAAGATAGTTTTTGGACTTTTAAGAAAAATTTAAAATAAAATAAAATTGTTTATTTTATTTTTGTTTGAACTCTCGAAATTGTTGCAGCAAAATGGCGTGTAATGCAACAAAACTGAAATGTTGTTTCATTAATGAAATAGAATAATGACTTTGAAACTCAGCGTAACAGAAAACGCTGAATCACAATTCTCCATTTAATGGTTTAGCAAGGATCCAAGGTCGGGGGGAGGATGTTGGATTTTGCTGAGAAGCCTCGACGAATTTGTTGGTGAACAACCAACGACGTCAAGGAATCCCCTCCAACAATGAACACCGGTAAACCGAGAAGCAATGATGATGCCTTTGGAGATTAGAACTGAGACCAGATATCGACAATCGCAAACGACAACAACGTGAAGACGTTCTTCATCAGTGAAAGAACCTTTTAAGTTAGGGGTTGTGTTTTAAGTTGTTCTTACCCGTTTTTAAATTTAACGACGAATGCATATCAACTCACGTTGGTTGACCTGCAGATCTTCATTCTTACAGGAGGTTTTTTATCTGGATTGTATCTCAGGAATTAATATTCCATATTTGTTTCCCATGTTTTTATTTTTCTCCGTTTAAACCTTCTAATGGGAGTGGAATAACGTTGTGACGAACGACGGTGGAGGTTTGTTCCTCTCGTTATTATTTGAATTTTCTCCTTCCTTATTTCCGCATTCTTCACGTTCTTCATGGGAAGATGAGTGGTCAGTTTTTGCACAACCTCTCTTGGATCAATGACGACGGAGGACCAACGAATGATGACGATGGATGGACCGAGGTGATGCGTGAGATACCATAAATCAAGCGCTTTCTGGAAGAAGGGATCGCAACATATTTTTGAGCCCCTAGAAGTAAAGAACACAATGCAAGGATCACAGGGCTCCTTCTGATTTGAAAAACAGACCACCGGAGCGCATCCAGTGGTTCGCGGAACAACCAGCCGGCACTGGCGGCGGCTACCTGTCGGGGCGACGAAGGTCGGACACCTGCCGCGGCGGCCAGGAGAACTCGCGGCATCTGCCGCGAGGATGATGGATGCATAGAATCATCATATTGACCATGGCAGTGCTGCGTGTGATAATTCTGGTCTGCTGACTGCAGACCGATTGGATGTGGCGGTGCCAGTTGGTGCCTCCTAGTGGTAAGCGAATGCGGCAGTGTCGTGTATGGGCTAAGGAAGCCGACTTGCTTTGATACAGGCCAAGTTTTTGAAGGCAAGATAGGCTATCAGTGAGACAATCCCAATGGGTCGGGCCCAGTCAGTTTGGGTCGGGTCGATGGTCTTCGGGCCGGGTCGGGTCAGTCCGACCGGGTTGGATCGGACCCGGACCCAACTGGCCCTTGTTTCACAAAAATACCCGTAACTTTCAAATGGAGAATCCGTTTGAAGATTCATCTATGAAGTTGAGACTCTTAGGACGATACTGTCCTTTTAAGATACTCTAAATGAGTTTTTGAGAAAGTTGGAGGACAACCTCTTTGATTTGAAGAGTAGGTCCTCCTAGTATGGGAATATATTGGGTAGAATCGGGGTGATTCTTATGATGATATGTTAGGATGGTTACTCCCTTTATGAATCAAGGCATGGGTACTCCTTATCCCTCTGATTTGGTAGATATGGTACTCGGGGCACGGGTTCTTGGAGAAGTTCGTAAAGGAAGATTCGGTACTCCATTGTCGTTCCAAGGAGCGGGTCCTTTATCCTTGGAGTTGGCACTCCCCTATTAGAATAGGGAACGGGTACTCCATACCTAACACATATAGAGTTGTTACTCCCCTACCGAGTAGAGATCATGTCCTCTACTGTAGGATTCAGTACTCCTTTGTCGTTCTAGGGTGTGGGTCCTCTATTATAGGAGTCGGTACTCCCCTAACATACTTGGGCGTGGGTCATCCACACATTAACTAATAGAGTCGGTACTCCCCTGCCATTCTAGGGAGCGGTTCCTCTAGTCACTGAGTAGTACTCCCCTACCAGGTAGGGTGCAGGTCCTTGATTGGAAATGTAGCTCCCTCGGCTGTCAGACACAATAGCGAGGAGCAGGACCATCCACTTGATGAAAGTGATGTCTAGATGGGAGCTAGTTCTCCCTCGACAGAATGAGGTGTGGGCCCCTTTTCACAAGAGCGACGGAGATTTCGTGAGATGGTTAAGAGCATGGATCCCTCTTATATGTACAGTGGTGAGGGTAGGCCTCTTCACTTGGGTTTCCTTGGTATTTCATCAGGCGCAAGGTTGTGATGACTAGACCTCTAATGTCGGGCACTAGAGTTGGATTGAGTAGAATGTTCCCGATGGATCACGTTCTCTCGGACGTACCATTAGGAATGGTAGGATTATACCCGATGGAGTGTATCCCTCAGACGGGTGCCATCAGGGATGGAGATCTCATGGAGCATGTACTCCTAGTTTATGTGTTACACTTTGAGCCTTCTATGAGAATCCTAGTACTGGATATAAGGTTGGACCTTATGATTCTTAGTGGTGGAGATGAGTATATCTAGATGTTCATGGTATATGTATGGGAATATACCCAAGTAGAGCTGATGGTGCATTACTTTGTGGTTTTCTCTTGTGCTTACCTTTGATATTCGAGGTCCCCTGATGAGTATTTTTTTACTCACCCCTACACGGGCTTTGCCCACACGTGTCGTGTCTTTTTTAGACAACAGACGCTTTGACGGAGTCTGGGGAGGACTAGGGCCTGGTAGTGTTCAGTGAGATCAGACAGATGAGGTGTACTTCTACAACTTCAGGCAGCTACCTTTCACCTACCCTCCAGGTAGGCTTCCCAACAGACGAGCTTTAGGGACTTGGAGTTTTTAATTTTCTATTGTTTTCCTTTTGGTGGTCTTGTATTCTGGGTTGGGTTTCCACCCTATACTTTACTTTCTATTGTACTCTGGTTGTGTTTTACTTAGTGAATTATATGCATGGTTTCCTTGGATTTTATTTTCTAGTACCTTTGTTTGGAGTTGTGTGTGTGTGTACAGGTACTCAGGAAAATACCTCTCATTTGTGGAATAGTGCCTTTGATGCTAGTCATCAGCCCCTGGAATTTGGGAGGTGGGCTTGGGGTAGTCATGGCATAGGCCCTGGGGGACGTGTCATGACAAATTGGTATCAGAGGTGGTCAGTTCTACCTCAAAGACCAAGGTTCTGCTATTTTTGGTTTTGGGAAATAGTGTTAAGTGTTTTGAGTTTGTATTTCTGTCTAGGGACTCCAGTGTTAGTGCAGCAGCTGACATATCCATACACCAGGACTCTGGACACCTGTTTTCTGACTCAATACATGGAAACGCTAATTGCGGGAAAATAAAGGGTACATGCATCATGTAGGAATGGTTGTGATTTTCATGTCCTTCTTGAGTCTGCTCTTCAGATATACTCATTAATCGTGGTTCATCTTGATATATTCCAGGATTCCACCATGATGACAGCTAGGATTCTACAACGTGATCGTGATGATGATTCACCCTGAGTGGAGGCTTCAGTGTAGGGCACTGAATCTGTGGTGTTACCTCCGGGTGGTGCACCAGTGATGCAGCCACCCATTGATCAACAGTTGCTACCAATGCTACCAGTGGAGGATACGCGCGGGATGAGTGTGCTACACGAGTTTCAGAGGTAGAGACCTCCTAGGTTCTAAGGTGAGATAGATCCTCAGGTAGTTGAGTATTGACTTGAGGCGGTTATGTGAGTCTTTCGCCTAGTGAGGATGCCTCTCGACCAAATAACAGTATTAGTCATGAACCTTCTATAGGTATTAGTGGGATGATGGTGGAGCTTGAAGATCTATACACGTGATGAGGTGACCCTCACCTGGATTGATTTTGATTGCCTCTTCATGAAGGAGTTCTTTCTGGCGACTTTACTCTCTGTGCATATAAAGGAGCTACTACACCTATGGCAGACAAGCATGATGGTAGCAGATTACTCAGCGAGATTCATGGATCTTTCTCTCTACTCTACAGATATGGTACGGGACCATTACTTCAGGGCCCAGACCTTCGAGCAGGGACTACACCGAGATATTAGGGCATCATTGATACCCCTTAGCATTTCAACATATGATGGGGTGTTGGAGCGAGCCCTGGTGGTTGAGAGCTACCTGGAGGACTAGCAGATAGATGCTACCTACAGCAAAGGTCACGAGGTAGAGGTTTATACTGGAGCTAGAATATGACAGGTGACATGACCACAGCGTAGGAGGCATACCCATACTCAAACACAGACACATGGTTCTATGGTGCAGGAGCAGTGCCAAGGAGTAGATCAGCCATAGGAGAGGTGGTGTTACGCTTGAAACGGGCGGGGGCATATCACTAGAGATTTTCTGATCCACCACACCACTAAGAGGGGTCCAGATGATGAGCCTCCTTGGCAGAGACAGTTCTTGGAGCATGAAGTTCCGTAGGACAGAAAATGAGGTAGAGGGGTTGGATGAGTAGCAGGAGGTGGTCCGTGTCAGACTTAGGGAGCTTGAGAGAGAGGGAGAGGATAGCTGCATGCGGTCGTGGATTATAACCAAGAAGATCCAAGAGAGATTCAAGGTATGATCTGTGTCTTTTCTTTTGCTTGCCCCATTTAAATAGAAATATGTGCTAGTTGTTCTCCTTTTTTCCATGAGTTCTGTTTGAGACATCAAGGTTTCGGTTGGACCGTGGACTTGACCCTCATTCTTAGAGACTCCTTCTGGAGGAGACCTATTGATCACACATTGGTGATGATAGTGTGACCTGACTCTTGGAGGTGAGATTTGTGGTTGGGATCTCTTAGTCATGGCGTCGAGGCCTTATGATGACATTCATGGTATGGATTACTACCATTCATACCCAGATTGACTGTATTAGGCAAAGGATATGGTGTGTCCATGATAGTGAAAACATGTTTTCCTTCCGGTGAAAGGAAAACTCAGGCAGCACAGGGTGGACTCTCGAGAAGATTCATGCTTAGAAATGTTCTGTGGTGGAAAAGTTAGATCCCATGATGTTTCTACAGTTTGAAATGGTTGTTTACCATCCATACTCAGCTGGAATACCACTAGTGAGTGTGGTAGTGTTCCAGTTTCGGCAAGTTGTGTGGCCGCTGGAGGTTGTAGACAGAGGGCCTAGTGAGACCCAATGTTTGTTCATGGGAAGCCCTGTTTCGTCCATAAATACCCTTGTGCGTTTAGCTTCAACATTGAATGCATAATGATTGTGGAGGCTTTAGCACAATTCATCCAAGGGTGGATGTGAATTGTGGGTTTCTGTTTGTATCTATGTCAGGTTAGCGTGGGGGTGAGCCGCTAGACCCCATGACTACAAATGGATCAGAGTGCTTAGTGTTTTTTTCACTTGTCACGGCTAAAGAGACATGTTCCCATTGTTGCATGATGTTGACCTAATAGAAGCTGGACATGAAAGTGGTCAATCTTAGTGGTTCCTCGAGGTGAATGCTTGTAAGCAGCGCAGAGACCCTAGATGAACTTAGTTTTCTTCCCTTGAGTTTAGGATTTTGGTTTTTGGGGACAAAAAACCTTAAGGTAGGGAGAATTTAATGTCCCGAAATTCAATGGAATTTTTTTTTCAATTTAAATGGGATTTTTACAAGACTAGGCTCTGAGATGACACGTAATTCTAAGACCCAAAGTGTTCAGAATGAATTTTCAAACTTTTTAAAGTTTATTAATTAAACGTGTGAGCGCGTTTTTCTATCTTTTGAACCCATGCTCGGATTGAAAATCGGAGGGCACCGTTGAACTCGGAATAGTGGGATTCGCCTAGAAAGGGTCTAACGTTGGCCGACGCGGGCCAAAAGTGGAAGTTAGTTTTTGTCCATAAATAAAATAATTAAGTAACAATTATTTTATTTTCAAATCCTTATAACTCATAAACAGTAACTCGGATTGGAAATTCGAGAGTACCGTTGATATCGTGGGGGTGTGTTTCTCTTAAGCAGAGCTTAACCTCGACTGACACGGGTTGAGGGTGAAAGTTAGTTTTTGAGTTTTTTTAGCAAATTAAAATGGCACGGGTGTACGGTTTTGGAAACTCCTAAACGGGTTCCCGGATTGAAAATATGAGGGCATCGTTACATCCGGAATGATAACATTATCTAAGAATGGACTCAACATTGACCAGTGCGGGTTGATTCGAAAAGATAGTTTGTGGACTTTTAAGAAAAAATTAAAATAAAATAAACTTGTTTATTTTATTTTTGTTTGAACTCTCAAAACTGTTGCAGCAAAATGGCATGTAACACAATGAATGAAACATCATAATGACTTTTTAACACAGAGTAATAGAAAACACTAAATCGTGATTCTCCATTTAATGTCTTAGTAAGGATCGAAGTTCGGGGGGAGGATGCTGGATTTTGCTGAGAAGCCTCGAAGAATTCATTGGAAAATGACCAACGACGGCAAGGAATCCCCTCCAATGACGAACGTCGATAAACCGAGAAGCGGTGACAACGCCTTTGGAGATCGGAACCGAGACCAGATATTGATGATCGCAAACGATGACAATGCATAGTTTTTCTTTGTCATCGAAAGAACCTTTTAGGTAGGGATTGTGTTTTAAGTTATTCTTCCACATTCTTAAATCTAATGAAGAACGCGAATCAACTCACACTGGTCGACCCATGGATCATCGTTCTTGTGGGAGGGTTTTTATCAGGCTTGTCTCTAGGGAATTAATATTCCATATTTTTTCCCCATGTTTTTATTTTTCTCCATTTAAAACTTCTAACGGGATAAGAATAACGTTGTGATGAACGACGGCAGAGGTTCGTTCCTCTCTTTGTTGTTTGGATTTTCTCCTTCCTTCTTCATGTGTTCTTCACGTTCTTCATGGGACGACGAGCGGTCGGTCGTTTCACAACCACTCTTGGTGCAATGACAATGGAGGACCGATGAACGATGATGACGGACAGACCAAGGCGACGCGTGAGATACCAGAAATCGAGCACCTTCTGGTGGAAGGGATTGAAACGGAGTTTTGAGCCCCTAGTAGTGAAGAATGTAATGCAAGGATTGCAGGGCTCCTTCTGGTTTGAAAAAAAAGGACCACTGAAGCACATCTGGTGGTCTGTGAAACAACCGGCTAGCACGCCAGCGGTGGAATGCGGCGGCGGCCGCGTGCCAGTGCGATGAAGGTCGGTCGCCTGCCACGGCAGCTGGGAGAACCTGCGGCATCTTCCGGGGGGATGATGGACGTGGTGAACCGCTGTGTGACCCAATGTATGTGGCCAGACCGCGTGTGATAATTCCAGTCCATTGACTGCGGACTGGTTGGACGTGGTGGCAGCACCAGCTGGCGCCACTTGGTAGTAAGTGGACGCGGTTGTGCCACGTCCAGGATGAGGAAGTCGTCCCGCTTCGATGTTGGACGGGTTTGTAAAGGTGAGCCAGGCCGGCAGCGGGCCGAGCCTAATGGGATGGGCCTGATTTTCCAATGGGCCAGGCTTAGATGGTTTGGGTCAGGTTGGACCCGGTTCGGGTCGGTGGGCCCTGGGCCGGTCGGATCGGCCCCGGACCCAACCGACCCTCGTTTCACAAAAATGCTCATAACTTTCAAACGGAGCGTCTGTTTGACGAGTCATCTATGACGTTGGGACCCTTAGGATGAGATGTTCCTTTTGAGATACTCTAAGTGAGTTTTTGAGAAAGTTTAAAGATGAAATTTTTTATTTGAAGAGTAGACCCTCCTGGTACGGGGCAGATGTTGGGTAGAATTGGGGTGATTCTTATGATGAGATGTTAGAACGGATACTCCCTTGATGACTCAAGGAGAGGGTAATCCTTATCCCTCTACTTTGGTAGAGATGAGACTCCCTGTGTTTTAGGGCGTGGGTTCTCGGAGAAGTTCGTAAAGGAAGATTCGGTACTCCCCTATCATGCCAAAGAGTGGGTCCTCTATCCTTGGAGTTGGCACTCCCCTATTGGACTAGGGCGCATGTCCTCCATAACTAATGCATATAGAGTCAGTACTCACCTAACAGGTAGGGAGTGTGTCCTCTATTGTATGAGTCAATACTCCCCTACCGTTCTAAGGTGCGGGTCCTCCTTACACAGTGCTACAGTAAAGTCAGTACCCCCCTGTTGTGCCAAGGAGCGGGCCCTTTAGGCAAGGGTTGGTACTCCCCTAACGTACTAGGGCGTAGGTCCCCCATAGCGAACAAAATAATAGAGTCGGTACTCCCCTATTGTTTCAGGGATCGGTTCCTCCACACGTGATCGAATTGAGTCGGTACTCCCCTACCGGGTAGGGTGCGAGTCCTATATTATAGGAGTCACTACTCCCCTAACATACCTAGGTGAGGGTCCTCCACCCATGAACTGATAGAGTCAGTATTCCCCTACCGTGCCAGGGAACAGGTCCTCTAGTCACTGAGTAGTACTCCCCTACCAGGTAGGGTGCGGGTCCTCGATTGGAGATGGAGATCCCTCGGCTGTCGGACATAGTAGCGAGGAGCGGGCCCATCCACTTGATGAAAGAAATGCTTAGATGGGAGTTAGTGCTCCATCGATGGACTGAGGTGTGAGACACTCCTTATAGGAGCGACGGAGGTTTCACGAGATGGTTAGGAGCATGGATCCCTCTTACATGTACAGTGGTGAGGGTGGGCCTCTTCACTTGGGTTTCCTTAGTCTTGCATCGAGAGCAAGGTTGTGACGACTAGACCTCTAGTGTCGAACACTAGAGTTGGACCGAGTAGAATGTTCCCAATGAAGCACATTCTCTCATACGTACCATTAGGAATGGTAGGATTATGCCTGATGGAGTGTATCCCTCGGACGGGTACCATCAGGGATAGCGAGCTCATGGAGCATGTACTCCTGGTTTATGTGCTACACCTTGAGCCTTCTGTGAGAATCCTGGTACTGGATATAAGGTTGGACCTTATGCTTCTTAGTGGTTGAGACGAGTATATCTAGATGTTCATGGTATATGTATGGGCATATACCTGAGTAGAGATGATGGTGTATTCCTTTGGTTTTTCTCATGTGTTTTACCTTTGCTTTTCAGGATCCCTACTGAGTATTGTTTTACTCACCCCTATATGGGCTTTTCCCGCATGTGTCGTGTCTTGTGAAAACAACCGATGCTTTGACAGAATCCAAGGAGGACCAGGACCTGGTAGTGTTCAGTGAGATCAGACAGACGAGGTGTACTTCTACAACTTCATGCAGCTACCTTTCACCTACCCTCCAGGTAGTCTTACCGGAGGATGAGTTTTAGGGACTTGGAGTTTTTACTTTTGTATTGTTTTCCTTTTTGTGGGCTTGTATACTGGCCCGGGTTGCCACCCTGTACTTTACTTTCCATTGTACTCTGGTTGTGTTTTACTTATTGGATTGCATGCATGGTTTCCTTGGATTTTATTTTATAGTACCTTTGGTTGGGATTTGTGTGTGTGTATACAGGTACTCAGAAAAATGCCTCCCACTTGTGGAATAGTGCCTTCGGTGCTAGTTGTCATCCCTTGGCCTTTGGGAGGTGGGCTTGGGGTAGTCACGACATGGGCCTCAGGGGACGGGTCGTGACAATGTCAATATCGCGAAGCTCAAATTCATGTCTCTTGACATTACCAGAAGTGCTTACATGCCATGGATGATAGATGTGGAAATGCATCTCGAATCAATGGATCTCACGAAAACAATTAAATAAAATAATTTACAAACCCTACAAAATAAATCAAAGGCGATGATCTTCCTCATAATACATATCAATGAGGGTTTGAAATGTGAATACCTCACAGAAATAGATCTATGGAATCTATGGAAGAGTTTGAAATAGAGGTATGTTCATCAAAAAGAGGTTGTTCTTCTAGCAACCCATGATGAATGGAATAATTTACACTTCCAAGAATTTAAAATGGTCAATGATTATAATTCTACCATGTATAGAATTGTATCACAACTCAATTACCATGGTATTGGTATTATAGATGTTGATATGCTTGAAAAGACATATACGACATTTCATGCATCTCAAATCACCCTACAGAAACAATATCTCTTGAGAGGGTATTTAAAATATTTGAATCTCATATCATCATTACTTGTAGTATAGAAGAACAGTGAGCTTTTGATTAAAAATCATCAGTCTCTTCCTACTGGTTCAGTGGTATAATTTCCTAAAGAAAATATTATATTTCATGAAAATAATCATGAAAGAAGTCGGGGATGTGATTCTCATGGTGGATGTGGTTTTGGCAGTATATGTGGTCGAGGACATGGTTGTAACTATGTGCCTGCTCGAAATGAATATCAAAATCAAAGAAATATCATCTCAAACACTCTGAGGAATCTTGAATATTCTTGTTACAGGTGTGGTTCTAAGGGACATTGGTCTCGAGTTTTTTGAACCCCATAGAATCTTTGTAAGATCAATAAAGCATCTCTTGAAGCAAAGAAGAATGAACTGCACTTTTTTGGGATATCCTTTAAAGAGAAAGAAAATGAGGTGAATTTTACTGAGAATCACAAGCCAACAAATAATTATTTCACTTACCTAAAAGCAGGTGATTTTACTTGTAAATTTGGTGAGATTATATCTAGAAATAATTCAGAAAATTTTCAGTAGTTATGATATATGATGTGTCATTTTTTCTATATGTTTTATATTTTAGATGTTATATTATTTGAATTTCACAAGGTTTTTCTTATAATATTATTCTCTTTACTTTGAAGCATTGAAATGGATTTCTTAAATGAGACAGATATTTGCATACCGAATAGTGGAACAAAACACACAATTCTTAAGAATAAAAAATATTTTTTTGATCTTAAATCAACAAGACCAATTTTGAATACTATATTAGGTCCTACAGATCTGATAGAAGGGACTGGTAAAGTGAGTTTTTCTTTACCCAATGAGATGTAATTTTTTATAAAAGATGTGTTGTTTTCCCCAAAATCTAAAATAAACTTGTTAAGTTTCAATGATACATACCATCATGGATATTTTACTCAGACTATATATGAGAGAAATGAAAAGTACATGTGCATTACCATTAATAAATTCAGTAAGAGTCATGTATTAGAAAAACTACCAAAATTATCATCTAGATTGCATTATACATATATAGGTGCAATCGAAACACATATGGTAGTAAATAATGGACCACAAATCATTAACTTGGGGCATGACCGATTAGGTCATCCTGGTTCAGTAATGATGTGAAAAATAATTGAAAGTTCTTATAGACATTTAGTAAAGGTCCAATAGATGTCTCCACTAAGAAAAATTCCATTTGAGGCTTCTTCACTTGGAAAGATGGTCGTGAGACCATCTCCAGTTAAAATTAAAGCCAAAATGCCTGCCTTTCTTGAACAAATTCAAGGGGATATATGTGGACTAATTCATCTATCATACAGACCATTTAAATATTTTATGGTATTAATTGGTGCATCATGCAGATGGTCACGTGTATGTTTTCTCTCAACTTTCAATGTTGCATTTTCATGTTTTCTTGCCCAAATAATTAAATTGAGAGCACAATTCCTTGATAATTTCATTAAGAAAGTAAGTCTCGATAATGCTGGAGAGTTTACCTCTCAAGCTTTCAATTATTATTGTATGGCAATGGGGATTACTGTGGAGCATCTAGTTGCCCATGTTCATACACAAAATGGTTTAGGTGAATCACTGATAAAATGCCTCTAACTTATTTCTAGACCATTAATAATGAGTGAAAAGTTGTCGATCTCTGTATGGGGTTATGCAATATTTCATTCCTCAATATTAATTCACATCAGACCAAGTGTATATCATAAACACTCTCCACTCCAATTGGCTTTTGGCTAAGAGCCTGACATCTCCCACTTAAGAATCTTTGGTTGTGCAGTATATGTACCAATTGCCCCCTACAATGTACAAATATGGGACCTCAAAGGAGGCTAAGAATATATGTAGGATATTAATCCTCATCCATCATCAAATATCTTGAACCACAAACTGGTGATGTATTTACAACATGTTTTTTTGATTGTCACTTCAACAGAAAAATATTCCCATCATTATGGGGAGAAAAGAAACAAAGAGAGAAGATTTCTTGGAATTTGTAAATGTTATCTTTTCTCGATCCACCCACCCAACAGTGTGAGATGGAAGTGAAAAAGATTTTACATTTTCAAGAACTAGAAAAACAATTGCCTAATGCATTTATTGATTCAACGGGTGTGACTAAATAATATATATCAACTATAAATGCACTGGCTATAATTGATGTCCTGAAGACACAATTATATAGTAATGTTATAGAAATATCAAAAACACGCTTGAAGCATGGAAGGCCAATTAGATCTAAGGATATAAATCCTCAGAAAAGAAAAGGGATGAGTATAATTGAAAACCTCATTATTGAGGTGTGTGTTCCAGAAGAAACATGAAATTTAAGTGTTCTTAAAGAAACACATGATGAGAATCATAAAGAGAATTCACACGATATAGAAAACCCTGAAGGTTTGTAAAATAATGAAATCTCTCTTAATTATACCACTACAGGTGATATATGGAATCAGAGTAATATGAAAAATATTTAAGAGTTTGTGTCCTAGAACCAACTAGTTTTACTTTGATTACATGGATATTTAATGTGTTATTACATATTGTTCATTGTTCTGCATGACTATAATGTAATAATGTCCTAGATTATTTGTTGCATTGATAAGGTCGTGGCAGTTCCCCACTATAATGAGAACCTTGAAATTCTAAAAAAATATTCTTAAATATAGTTCTATGGTTGGATGACATACTATGATGGGACAGATAGCATGCAGACTGTCAGGTGCGAGTACTCATAAGCAGATGAGACTTCCTCTCGTGAAGTTCGCACTTGGTAATCTCCAAGATAGGAGATTATGAGAACAGACCCGCTAGTAGGAATTCCACATGTTTTGGTGTCAACAAATATTTCTATCTACGGGCATCTGTAATGATCCTTAGACATTAATATTATCATTAATATGTGTCATGACTCACTCACTATGATTTACTGACGAAAATCGTCATGCAGACAGTTGGCAGGAAGTAGGGTACGTTGGGTGCGTCACGAGTGGCATGTTATTAATGGATAAGTCGAGGAAGTATTTATCCCTTCCATTTGTGGAAGTTGATATCTAGGCCCTTTGATTGAAATATAATGGTCGCGTGAAATTTCATGGCCATGGTGTAATGATGATTTTATTTCAGGTATTCAAAGAACGACATATCAAGCATAAATGTTGATTACACTATCATGAAACCTGCTTGATGAGATATTGCGACAAAGGTATTATATTGCACAGTGAGCATTCTTATGTGGATTTCATTGTTGCAACTTTATGTACTTTCTCTTTGGTGCCTTGACCCATTGCTAGAAAGTACTCTTGGACTTTAGGCAAGCCTACCTAATACCAATGAGAAAGAATCCTAGAGGGTCACACACTAAGTGTTTTTGGTGGTCTCGGTTAAATTCTATTTGAATTTAATTAATGAAATAAATATTATTCTCAAGATTGTGGAGTAATTTTATTCAAGTTAAAATGATCTCATAAATTAAATGAAATTTATTTATTTATTTTATTGAACATTTAATAAATATTTATTTACTAGTTTTTAAATAAAATATTTATTTAAGAGAATAAATTATTTATTTATTTATTCAGGTGTTCAATAAACGGAAGTGTAGTTCGAGCAGACCAAGGTCAGTCCAGTAGTAAAATAATTATTTTCAAGAAGGTAAATAATTATTTAACCAGTTGGCACAAGTTAAAATAATAATGACGCTGCTATTATTTTGTGACTCGGAATTTTATTTATAATTCCATTTTGTGCAAGTTGGCACACCATAAATAATGACATGGTATTATTATTATCAGTATGGGGTTTCTCTAAGTTCATGAATGTATTTAATTGCTATTATGCAATTAAATATTGTAACTGAAGTTCCATGCATATAAATAGACAAGTACGCCTATTGTGCTAGACACCACATGACATCATACGCCTGGTGAATTGAGAATTGTTTAGCCAAACAATTTCCCTCTCAAATCCTCCTCTCTCCCCTCTCAAGAATGAGAGACATTCATCAAGACCTAAGAACAAGCAATCAAGAACGACTAACACAAGATACTCGCTTCGTCGCGCTAGCACCCGGAGAACGAGCAGTGTCGATCAGAGGCTATCGGAGCACGTGTGGATCACCGCTAGAGGGATTCTAGTTTGGATCCTTGCAAGCACAATGAGATAATCTGGACGGGTCATTCCAAATGATAAACATCATCAATGAAGAAAATAATGAAGATCCAGGTATTCTTTTATTTATGAAATTAATTAAATTAATTATAAACATGATGTGCAAGATCCTATATAAAGGTTTCGGGCCTCTTCCTTCTTTATCTAAATATTTGATTCTATTTTTTGGAGACTGGCGTTCATCGTCGTATTGATCCCAGAATAATCATTGATCATGGTAAAAATTAAATTTGGGTATCGTCCTAACCACACTTCCACTACGCTCGAAACCTTCAAGTGGTATCAGAGCGGTTACATCATAGTTTATAATTATTTAAATATTTTATTAATGATTTATGCATTTAATAATTTAGTTGTTTCAATTCAAGTTAATCGTTCTAAAAATCTGAATCTTGAGATCTGTTCTTCCTCTTTCGTTTCTCGTTCTCCTTACAGAAACTATCTTTTCTTTTAATTTTGATTAAAATAAAATAGAGGATCTCATCCGGAGGTGCCAAAGGTCCCTGGATGTACAACACAAGAACACATGACGTGTATTCGGTAGTACACGTCGTGTAGCCAAGGTTCAATGCACTGAGTCTGGTCCGCCAAACCAAGCCATGTCATTGGAGTTTTTCTAAGTCTTAATGACTCTATGTGTTGACCAGGAACAGGTGGCATGCGGTTTCTGGATTACACGTCGTGTGGCCCACTAGACACGACGTGTAGTCCCTTCGGGTTAGGGTTGGACTGTGTACCCCGTACACGGCTTGCCCATCTAGAGACCGTGTAATGGGGAACTACATGGCATGTGGCCTACTGGACATGCCATGTACTCCAAATATTTCCGAAGTACACTCACAAGTCGTTTCCCCGGGCTTGCACTTCGGATGGATGGTGAAAAATAGTACACTCTGTGTAGTTGGAACTATATGTCATGTACTCATCCAAATTACGCAGATTTATTAAAATTTATTATTATATTATACAAACCCTTGAGATGTGTACCATCGTGCAGACGTGAAGCTGAGGAACAACACGTGATAGATGTTTTATATATATGTGTTTAATTTAACATCTGTGTAATGTTCATTTATACTCATTGGGTAGTTATGAATATGAATTCACAGAGTTTCCTCCAAGGTACAAGTTATGTACAAAGATAATTTTAAATGAATTTATTTGTTTATAATTATGATGGATGATAATCTCATGGAAATTCGAAAAAGGTTTAAGATAAAATGATTGATTAATTAAAGATGGTAATTAATTAATTCAAGCATGATTTATCTTAAACAAGAATGATTAAAGAATTGAATGTTGGTTTTATTTATGCATAAATATCATTGCATGTATGGATGATCATGAGCTAGACCAAGACTTTTGTATGTGGATGGTTTCTTTTAATTTATTTATTTAAATTAAATTTGTTGTCATGCGAGCCTTCTCATCATTAATATGTAGGTCATGCGTGCCCAAGGTTTCTTTTATATAAAAACCCTTTTTACCCCTCACCTGCATGTGAGTTAAAAAAAAGACATATGTAATGGATGGAACTCCCAATCTAGTAGAGGCGGTTCAAGCTGGAGCTAAGTCGAAACCAATCCAAGGAGATACAGAGGTGGACAGGTGGAAAGCTGTAAACACAAACCCAAAAGGTTCAAGATGTTTCTCCCCTAGGTCAGGGTTAGTTTATCAACTACTAGATAAACTAACCATTAGAAAAGCTCATGATCATTCTCTTTATTTTATTTCTATCAGTTGCATGGTTTATCATTATGGATGTGTTGTCATGATCACATAATTAATGAATTAAACAAGCATACAATATAGAACTGAAATAAACCAGACTTATGCGTAAATATTATCAAGATGTGGTTAATCACTTAAGTAAGTTCCACTTAATATTAACAAGCATGTGATAATGATAATAAGCAATTCACGCATATAAGAGATAAAATTCTCTCAAATAAAATATTAAGTTAGACCAAGCCTTCCGTTACTTGATTAAGGGAAAAACTCAATAAAACTATGTGTTTGACCAACCCCTGTTGGGAAACTTGCTTTTATACATGAAGCCCTTATGAAAGGTTTTGGGTTGACTTAACCATATTACATCCAGAGGAGTAGACCTTGCTAGACTTGGTGTAATATTAGTGGTAAGAGTTGAGGAAATCCAAAAGTCATGATTTCAGGATTGGGGAGTCCACTCAACAGATCAAGGAGATGAAAGCTCGCAGTTGGCAAAGACCTGCCTACCTAAATACCTTATAATAGTTTGACCAACCCTTGTTGGGGTTATGTGAAGGGGAATATGGATCCTTGTCACTAGAATTTCATGACAACTATACATTCTGAGTTCAATATTGAGGGTCATTAGGACTTGAAAAAATAGTGTGAGACTTTATAAAATTTATTATTTCTCATAAAATGTAATTAAGAAAGTACTAATGATCTGCTCTTTTAAATTGTAGAATAAAAATGACAAGCTTTTCAACCACACTATCCTTGCGATCAATTCTAGATAAAGACAACATACTCACCGGTAGTAACTTCCAGGAATGGTTTAGATGCCTTCGGGTTATCCTACACCATGAACGGAAGTCTTACGTGATGGAGTCAACATTACCTGATCCGCCTTCCAAAGAGGCAAGTGATGAGGATTTCCTGGTCTATGAGAAACATATGAACGATGCAGTCAACGTTCAATTTTTAATGTTATCATCAAGGTCTAGTGAGCTCATGAAGTCTCATGAAAACATGGATGCTTATAGCATGCTCGAGCACCTTAGTGGTCTTTACTAGGAGAGAGCAAGACAAGAAATGTTTGAGATATCTAAGGAACTCTTTCAGAGTAATCTTGGAGAAGGTGCTTCAGCTGGGCCTCATGTACTCAAGCTTATTGGCTATATTGAGCGCCTAGAGGTTCTAGGGTTCAAACTCCCCGAAGAACTGGGAAATGATCTCATTCTTGCATCACTCCCTCAGAGCTTCTCTAACTTTGTTGTCAATTTCAATATGAAAAACATTGAGAAGTATATATCTGATCTTCTTATCCTCATTCTCCATGTGGACAAAGATATGAAGCGCGAAAATCCTTTTGTCCTTATGGTGAATAAGAGGAAAGGGAAGTCTAAGAGCTTTAAGCCCAAAGATTCTTCATGGCCTTCCAAGAAAAGAAAGATAAAAGGGGAGGCAAGGGAACAAGTTGTTGTTTGTTTCACATGTGGCAAGAAGGGCCACTGGAAGAAGAACTGCACATAGCCTAAGAAGCAAGGGGAAGCTTCAGGTGCATTTGTTATTGAATGAAATCTATCTGTTTCTATAAATTGGTTATTAGATATAGCTGGTTGTTCTCACATATGTATCCAAATACAGAAACCAAGTATATTTAGGAAGATTGATCGAGGGGAGGTAGATCTACGAGTAGCCAACGGAGCTAGACTTATTGTTGTAGTTTTCGGGGACTACCACCTCATGTTGCGAGCTGGGATGATCTCGGTGTTAAAGGGTTGTTATTATGTGCCTTCTGTTACTAAAAATTTTATTTCTATATTCAGGTTAGATACAGATGGATTTGTTTTCAAGTTTGGAAATGAATGTTGCTTCTTTTACAAAGATAGCATTTTTTTCGGTAGGGAACATGTATACAATGGTCTTTACATGTTGAATTACACAAACCAAGTAATGAAAATCGATAACAAAGATACTTCACATGAATCATACCACACCCAACTTTGGCATCACCGGCTAGGTCATGTAAACGAGAAACGCTTGACAAAGTTACATCAAGATGGATATTTAGATTATTTCGAACTAAAACCACTTGGCGTATGTCATGCATGTTTACAAGGCAAAATGACCAAAGCCCCATTTAGTGGGAAATTTGAAAGGGATAAAGAACTTCTTAAATCGGTTCATACCGATGTGTGTGGACCATTTCCAGTTGAAGCAAGGGGAGGGTACTCATACATCATAACTTTTATTGATGATTTTAGTAGATATGGATATATCTATTTAATGAGGTATAAGTTGGATTCTTTTGATAAGTTCAAAGAATATAAGAATGAATTTGAGAACCAGCTTGGTAAGAATATTAAGAAACTCCGCTCAAACCAATGTGGATAATATCTTAATCAAGACTTTATTGATTACATATGGGAGTTTGGGATCCTAACCCAACTCACTCCTCCAAACACACCCCAGTGGAATAGTGTGAGCGAAAGGAGGAACTGCACCCTATTGGACATAGTGAGATCAATGATGAGTCATGCAAGTCTTACATTATCCTTTTGGGGATATGTGTTACAAACAACAGCACACATACTAAACTAAGTACCAGCTAGATTGATAAATGGTATTTCATACAAGTTCTGGAGTGGAAGAAAAGCCATGTTATCGAATTTACATGTGCGGGGTAGCGAAGCATTTGTTAAGGCCCCTTAAGGTAAAAAACTCACACCCTGATGCACAAAGATTACCTTTATAGGATACCTGATTCACACTCAAATTTACCCAAGAGATGAAGGTGGAACGGTCCTTGTAGTTTAGCTTGGGTTATTGAATCCTCAGAGACCTAAGAAGTAACCTACAGACACGTACATTCTATGGATTATTTTTGGCTATGAAGTGGCCAACTTGGGTTGATTTTAGATGGGTTTAAGTTATCACTAACAGATTTAAGTTAATTCAAATTAATATAATGATTTGATCCTAGGTTATCGCTTGGGGTGGATTGGATGAATTCCCTTTTTAATGATTTCAATTTCTTATATTTGAGATGGGTTCATTTAAGAAGATCAGACAACATCATCACTTATTGGTTTAATACCTACACCCTTTAATACTAATCACCTATACACTTGAAGGATCAAAGTTTTGATCACTTCAAGGTAAAAGTTCGTATTATCACTTGAAGTGTGTGATCTTAAATTCAACAAAGATGAAGGAGTTTAAAGATCTTCAAACAAAATTCTCAATTAAAAGAAGTGATTAGAAATTAATAGAGTGAGAAATAAAATCCAATCCATCCCCTTTCTACTCCCTTGGATCAACCCATAATTGGGTTATCCCTCCATTGATTCTATGGTTTCAATTGAAGCGGAAAGTAGACTCATGAGGGAGGAAAATGAGAAGTAAAAAAAAGACAATGAAATAACGATCACTCCACCGTTGTGTGATAATTTACAAGGTTTGGTGTGAATAAATTCACACCTAGAACCAACGGTATCAAAGTGATTTGTATAACAACAGAATAATAGGATAATAAGAACTTTTATTAAGAAACTAGAGTGAATTGAACAACTTACATGTGGAAGACAAACTTGAGACAAAAAAATCACAGCATAACATTACAATTGAACAAAGCACAAAAGATCCCCAAATACTCTAACACCACTGCCTTAAATAGAAAATTTTGAAACTTTGGGTCGAGCCTACAACAGCAAAATTCACGTCAATTAATGGTGGTGGGCCTAGGTGGGTGGAAAGTTAAGAGAGAGTAGACTTTTCCACCCTTGACCCGAGGTGGCAGCCAGCTTGCTTCTACCGAACAGAGGCGCCTGGAAGGCCTTCTAGATGGCCGAATTGGAGTGGTCCATAGAAGACAAAAATGGAGCTCCGAATGTCTCCTACCGCTATGTAAACTTTCATCCCAAAAGAATATGTGGTTTCCGAGATATGAGTAAATTAGTGGAATGATTTTATGGGCCTTAGAATCTGGCCCAGAATTTTATCTCCAAATTGGTCCGCCTTAATAACCACCATGAAGGCCTAATTATCACTAGATCTTGAAGAATTATTTGTTCCTATATATTTATTCTAGCATCCCACGAAATTTGGGATTCATTGGGCCTGTATGTTGGGCCCCACATTCTCATCAGTGGGATGGTGTCCAATCTGCCTTCTCTAAAATTGTTTGCATGAAATCTCATTTTGGTGGTCTTCCAATGTGAATCTTCCAACACTCCACAAGTATGAATTGTTCCCAATATAATTAGAAACCTAAAAATTAAATATTAAAATAAAATCAAGAGCATTGGGTACTTTAAATGATGTTAAAAAATGTACCACATAATAGTGTATTTTAAGAAGGAATTACAATCATAATGTGAAATGATGTTCAAAGTGTAAAATGCACTAAAATGGTGTTTAACAATAATAAATCACGTGAATATTATATATATTAACAATGAATATTAGTCTCATTTAGTGTTTAATCAATACCCCAAGGAAACAAGGGGATATTACCTATACAACCCCTCAAACAAAAAGTTTATAGTGGCAAGACATGTCATATTCCTTGAGAGGGAGCACATCTCCAAAAGAAGTAGTGGGAGAGAGATAGACTTCGATGAAGTCGAGGATCAAGGTACACAAGAGTTGGTATAGGAACAGATTCTACAAAGCCCCGTGGAATAAGAATCTATTCTAGAGACACAAGTACTGTGTAGGAGTACAAGAGATGTTAGAGAACTGGAACGGTGTGATTTTCTAGTTACTGAGGATGTCGACTCATTATTAGTTGATAATAATGATCCTCTAACCTACAAAGAAGCAGTAAGTGGCAAAAACATTGCCAAGTGGCAAGAATCCATGAATTCTGAAATGGATTCCATGTATCAAAACCAAGTCTGGATTTTGGTAGATCCTCCAGTTGATGTAAATCCTATTGGTTACAAATGGGTATTCAAGAAGAAACTGGACATGGAAGGACAAGTCAGTACCTATAAGGCACAACTGGTTGCAAAAGGGTTTAAACAACATCAAATAATTGACTATAATGAAACCTTTTCACCAGTTGCAATGCTGAAATCCATCAGAATTATACTTTCCATTGCGGCTTACCATGACTATGAGATTTGGTAAAATGGATATCAAAACAACCTTCCTTAACGGGAACCTTCAGGAATATGTCTACATGACACAACCTGAAGGGTTTGTGACTCCAAAGGATGCCAATAAGGTATGGAAGTTGTATAAATCCATTTATGGATTAAAGCAAGTATCCAGGTCATGGAACATTTGTTTTGATGAAGCCATAACAGAATTTGGTTTTATCAGGAATGAATGCGAGCCTTGTGTCTACAAAAGGTTTAGTGGGAGTGCAATTGTTTTTCTAATAGTATATGTTGATGAAATATTACTTATTGGAAATGAGATATCAGTTTTATAGTCTGTTAAGGCATGGTTGAATCAATACTTCTCCATGAAGTACTTGGGAAATGTGGCATATATCCTTGGGATCAATATCCATCGTGATAGATCCAAGAGATTGTTGGGCCTAAGTCAAAGTACATACATTAATAAGATACTGAAGAGATTCAGTATGGAATAAACCAAGAGGGGATTGTTGCCAGCGTCACATGGCATTCATCTTTCGAAGAAAATGTTTTCTCAGACACATGAGGAAAGAAAGATAATGGCAAGGACTCCATACGCATCAGTGATTGGGTCAGTCATGTATGTCATGCTATGTACTAGACTGGATGTCGCCTATGCATTAAGTGTGGTAGGCAGATATCAAGCTGACCTAGGTGACCGCCATTAGATGACAGTCAAGACTATCCTAAAGTATCTGAGGCGTACTAAGGATATGTTCCTGGTTTATGGAGGAGATGGGGAACTATTCATCAGAGCATATGCGGATGCTAGTTTCCAGATTGATCAAGATAACATGAAGTCACAAACGGGATACATCTTCACTTTGAATGGAGGTGCAGTGAGCTGGAAGAGCTCAAAGCAGAGTGTGGTCGCGGATTCTACAGTAGAGTCCGAGTATATCGCAGCTTTTGAGGCAGCTAAAGAAGCAGTTTGGATGTGAAGCTTCATTCAGGAGCTAGATGTGATACCTAGCAGTAAAGATCTCATCACACTGTACTGTGATAATACTGCAGCGATGGCTCTTGCAAAAGATTCAAGGTCACATCAGCAGACAAAGCACATACTTCATAAGTATCATCTCTTGATGGATTTTTCTCAAAGAGGTGAAGTTGCAGTGAGAAATATTTCCACGGAAGACAACATGGCAGACCCCTTGACTAAAGCCTTGACTCAGCAGAAACATGATCACCATGTGAGGTCTAGCAGACTGAAAGTCGTAGGCAGTTGGCTCTAGTCCAAGTGGGAGTTTGTAAGAGTTGGTGTCCTAGAACCAACAAGTTTTACTTTGATTACATGGATATTTAATGTATTATTACATATTGTTTATTATTCTACATGACTATGATGTAATAATGTCCTAGAGTATTTGTTACATTGATAAGGTCGTGGCAGTTCCCCGCTATGATGAAAACATTGAAATGCTATAATAATATTCTTAAATATAGTTCTACGGTTGGATGACATACTATGATGGGACACATAGCATGCAGACTGTCAGGTACGAGTACTCGTAAGCAGATGATACTTCCTCTCATGAAGTTCTCACTTGGTAATCTCCAAGATAGAAGATTATGAGAATATATCCGCTAGTAGGAATTCCGCATGTTTTGGTTTCATCAGATATTTCTATCTGCGAGCGTGTATAATGATCCTTAGACATTAAGATTATCATTAATATGTGTCACGACTCATGCACTTTGATTTACTAACAAAAATCATCACGCAGACAGTTGGTGGGAAGTAGGGTACGTTGGGTGCGTCACGAGTGGCATGTTATTAATGGATAAATTGAGGAAGGATTTGTCCCTTCCAATTATGGAAGTTGATATCCTGGCCCTTTGATTGAAATAGAACCGTCATGTGAAATTTCATGGCCATGGTGTAACGATGATTTTATTTCAAGTAGTAAAAGAATGACGTATCAAGCATAAAATTTGATGACACTATCATGAAACCTCTTTGATGAGATATTGAGACAAAGAGATTATATTGCACAGTGAGCGTTCGTATGTGGATGTTGTTGTTGAGACTTTATGTTCTTTCTCTTGGGTGCCTTGCTAGACAATACTCTTGGACTTTAGGCAAGTCCGCCTAATGCCAACGAGAAAAAATCCTAGAGGGTCACACACTAAGTGTTTTTAGTAGTCTCGGTTAAATTCTATTTGAATTTAATTAATGAAATAAATATTATTCTCAAGACCGTGGAATGATTTTATTCAAGTTAAAATGATCGCATAAATTAAATAAAATATATTTATTTTTTTATTGAACATTTAATAAATATTTATTTACTAGTTTTTAAATAAAATATTTATTTAAGAGAATAAATTATTTATTTATTTATTTGAGTGTTCAATAAATGGAAGTGTAGTTTAAGCGGGTTAAGGTCGGTCCGGTAGTAAAATAATTATTTGCAAGAAGGTAAATAATTATTTAACCAATTGGCACAAGTTAAAATAATAATGACGCAGTTATTATTTTGTGACGCGGAATTTTATTTATAATTTCATTTTGCACAAGTTGGCGCACCATAAATAATGGCGCGGTATTATTATTATGGGCATGAGGTTTCTCTAAGTTCATGAATGTATTTAATTTCTATTATGCAATTGAATATTGTAACTGAAGTTCCATGCATATAAATAGACAAGTACGCCTATTGTGACAGACATCACACGACACCATACGCCTGGTGAATTAATAATTGTTGAGCCAAACAATTTCTCTCTCGAATCCTCATCTCTCCCCTCTCAAGAATGAGAGACGTTCTTCAAGACCGAAGAACCAGCGATCAAGAACGACTGACACAAGACACTCGTTTCGCCACGCTAGCACCCGGAGAACGAGCGGTGTCGATCGGAGGCTATCAGAACATGTGTGGATCACCGCTAGAGGGATTCTAGTTTGGATCCTTGAAAGCGCAACGAGATAATTTGGAAGGGTCATTCTGGACAATTAACATCATCAACGAAGAAAATACCGAAGATCCAGGTATTCTTTTATTTGTGAAATTAATTATATTAATTATAAACATGATGTGCAAGATCCTCTTTAAAGGTTTCAAGCCTCTTCCTTCTTTATCTAAATCTTTTATTCTATTTTGTAGAGACTGGCGTTCATCGTCGTATTGATCCCGGAATAATCATTGATCATGGTAAAAATTAAAGTTGGGTATCATCCCAACCATGCTTCCGCTGCGCTCGGAACCATCAAAATATTGATGAAATATTTTCATATTTTATGTCACATGATATAGAAAATGAAGACCTTGAACCAAGGTCTGTTATGGAATGTCAAAAACGACCCGATTAGAATAAATGGAAAGGCGCAATGCAAGTTGAATTAAATTCACTAAATAGGTGAAGAGTTTTTGGACATATCATGCTCACACCAGAAGCTGTGAAACCTGTTGGATATAAATGGATTTTTGTGTGTAAGCGTAATGAGAAAAACGAGATTGTAAGATACAAAGCTTGTCTTGTCGCGCATCATTTTTCTCAGAGACCTTGAATTGATTATGAGGAGTCATATTCTCCCGTTATGAATTCTATTACTTTTCGATATCTAATCAGTCTTGTCGTAGCTGAGAAGGCTAATGTGTGTCTTGTTACAACTTATTTATATGGGTCACTAGATAATAGTATATATATAAGAATCCCTGAAGAATTCAAAATACTCGAAGTATTGAAATCAAAACTCAAAGACCTATATTCACTTAAATTGTAGAAATCCTTGTATGGATTAAAACAATCTAGGTGTATGTGGTATAATCGTTTTAAGTGAATATTTGTTAAATAAAGAGTATGTAAATAACCCCATATGCTCATGTGTTTTTATTAAGCAAACAACATCTGGATATGTAATCATTGTCGTTTATGTTGATGATTTAAATATCATTGGAATTCCATAAGAGATCAATGAAGCAATGAGAAACTTAAAGGATGAATTTGAAATGAAAGACCTGGGAGAAACCAAGTATTGTCTTGGATTACAAATTGAGCATATGTCAAGCAGTATATTTTTACATCAATCAAATTACACTGAAAAGGTCTTAAAATGCTTTAATATGGATAAAACAAACCCTTTAAGTACTCCAATGGTTGTTCGGTTTTTAAATACCGAGAAAGATCAATTTTGACCTTGTGGAAAAATTGAGGAGTTGGTTGGTCCAGAAGTATCATACCTCAGTGTTATCGGAGCACTAATGTATCTTGTTAATTGTACTTGTCCAGATATATCTTTTTCTACAAATTTACTGACAAGATTTAGTTCATCCCCTACACGAAGACACTGGAATGATATTAAACATACTTTTTGTTATCTTTGTGGCACTATTGATTTGAGTTTATTATATTCTAACAAATTAGAAAGGAAGATGGACGATTTTGTAGATACAAGTTATTTATCTGATCCACATAATGCACAATCACAAACTGGTTATGTGTTCACAGTAGGAGGTGTTACCATATCTTGGAGATCACAAAAGCAGACACTCGTTGCAACATCTTCAAATCACGCAGAAGTAATAGCATTTCATGAAGCAAGTCGAAAATATGTTTGGTTACGGTTTATGACTCAACACATTTGAGTGACAAGTGATTGCCTATGGATAGTAGCCTAACAATTTTATTCAAAGATGATATCGCGTGAATCACACAATTGAAGGAAGACTTCATCAAGAATGATCGAACAAAACACATACCACTGAAATTTTTCTCTTTCACACAATAGTTAATGGAGAATAGAGATATCAACATGCAATATGTCCAATCCAGTGACAATGTTGCAGATTTATTTACAAAGACACTACTAACAGTTATCTTTAGAAAGATTGTACATGATATGGGGATGCGTAGATTGCAAATTTTGCTATGTAATGTAACTTTTAGGGGTAGTTTACGTAACTAAACTCTTTTCCTTATTTCGGTTTTTATCCCACTAGGTTTTTTCTGAAAAAATGTTTTTAACGAGTCAGTATCAAAACACGTATGATATTGGTAGTGGTGTGCGGCCCAAAAGGAAGTGCTAGACAACCACTGATTGTGGCTGCATATTTCAACGGGGGTAGGCTGCCCACCCCCACCAATTCCCTTTGCATTGCCTATAAAAGACAGTGCAACCCGCCCCCAAAATGATATAAAACTATTGACAAAGAGGAAGTCATGTGATCATCAATAAAAATATCTGTCTTCTTTTCTCTCCATCCTTCTCCGCTATTCTAGTTTTTCTCGTTTCAAATTTGTTTTCTCAACATGTTTTTCATTGTTTTCAAAATTACTATTGGTATATATATATATATATATATATATATATATATATATATATTCAGTTTATATATTTTTATACAAATAATCCATTTGAGATCCTTTCAGTGCTAACCATTCGATTAGGAGAGAGAACCAATCGGGATTTTCCGTGCCTCCATCGCAGATCCGGGTCCGGGATGCCGTCGTCGCCTGCAAGCGCCCGTGGTGTTTTCGATGTTCAATTATACCGAAATTTATCGGGCAAGGGAATGCGATTATAATCCCCTCCAGGGCGTGAAGACCACGGGGTCTTGGGCAGAGAGCATGCCATGATTCAGCCGATCTGTGCTTGTTTCAGATCGGGAAGCAGCTGATTCGCCCTTGACTGGTTATATTCCTCACCAATGGATGGAAGCAAATCAAAGTTCAATCAAAATTCCAAGTCAGAGCTTGCTTGGTTTGCTCTTATGGCCACATGTATCAAGCTCCTCCTCATCCCTTCTTATCGTAGTTCAGACTTCGAAGTCCATCGCCACTGGCTTGCACTAACCCATTCCCTTCCACTTTCGCAGTGGTACCTCGATGAGACTAGCCCATGGACCCTTGACTATCCCCCATTCTTTGCTTACTTCGAACGCTTACTCTCCGTTTTTGCCAGTATCATTGACCCGCAGATCGTAGATCTTCACAAGGGCCTCAATTATGGCGCTAACACGGTTATATACTTCCAAAGAACCAGTGTTATAGCTTCAGATTTCGTCTTAATTTGCGGTGTATATCAGTTGATCAGAAATTTGAATTTAAGAAAGCGTTCTATGATATGTGTTTTGGTTCTCTGGTCTCCTGCCCTGGTGCTGGTTGATCACATGCATTTCCAATACAATGGTTTCCTTCTAGGGTTTTTATTGATGTCACTTTCTCGTCTGGTGCAAGGAGATGACTTAACGGGGGGCTTCATTTTCGCAGTACTACTGTGTTTCAAGCACTTGTTTGCAGTGGCGGCACCAGTTTATTTGGTGTATTTGTTTAGGCATTATTGTTGGGATGGAGGATTTGTGAGAGGTCTCAGGCGGCTTTTGACAATGGGATCAGTGGTTGCAACTGTCTTTGCAGTGGCTTATGGACCATTTTTATTCCATGGGCAGGTGGTTTTCATCTCTTGAAGTCTCACTGGACGTTTTCCATTTACAGTAGTGATTTTGTGTGCTGTCAATTGTTCTCGCATTTGCTACTCTTTGTTGCCGTTCAAGCTGGTATGGTTAGAAATATATTGGATGTTTTTTAATTATCAACCTTACTACGGTTTTTAAAGTTGAGACTATCCAAAGTTCACAATCAGAGAGCTTTGAGGTTTTGTTTGGCAGCACCTATTGAAGTGTTTATAATACGTATCACTTATGATAAGTAGTTTGAAAAAAATAAGTGGTGTTTGTTTTGTTTTTGAAAAACTGCTTACACTTAATTATGTGATAGAAAATCACTTTTTTCAATAAGCAATCTGGAAAAACTTGTGCAGAAGCACTTAGTGATAAGTGCTATAAACAGTTTTCATCAACTGTTTCCAAGCACTTAGTGATAGGTGCTGTATATTGTACCCAAATTTGACAATTAGCAATGGGTTTTTACAGCTTCTATATCAGAACAGAGTGTATGGCTTCCGTGCCTTTTGAGTCAACTGATTGTTTTATAGTAGATGCTGTGAGGAGTTTGTTATGCCTTTCCATTTAACTTAAGGTTCCGACAAGAAAACGGAATTTGACTTTCTCTAAGAATTTCAGCAATGCTTGGCTTATTGTTTCTGTTTTATTGTTTGATGTTTATCCATCTTGCTTGTCAACTCAGAATTACTTTGACTTTGTTTAATTTATAGTTCATGGTTTCCTGTTTTCTATCTGTGTGGCTGAAGGTAAATTTTGATTCTCTTATTGATATTGTTTTGGAATATCGTCTTAAATAGCTGTCAATGTCATGCCCAGTGAAAGGGCAAGATTGAGTGACAGTTTGGTTATTTGTACCCAAAAGATATAATGGAAAATGAGAACTTGACAATGGCGATGACCCTTTATGTCCACAGAAAGCACCCCTGGTTTGCTTATTGGGAAACCTTTTTCAGTGTTTTTAAGTTAGTATATGATAAAAAATGTGCTTTTGAAACAAGGATACATTTGGTTTTGATTTTTTTTTTGTTTTCATTTTCAAGATATGTATAAGGGAATGTATTGAATCATGTAAGTGAAAAATATTTTTTAGAAGGTGAAAATGGAAATGAGAGTTTTTTCCGGAAAAAAAAACTTTTTCATTATTCCTGGAAAATGAAAATGAAATAAGAAGTCAATCAGATACTTCTTTGTTTTCCTCTACTATCCAAAACATTTTCTAATACATTTTTGGAAAATGAAATCAGGCAACATTTTCCAAAACCACACACAGCCTAAACAGTTAGTCTCCTTTAGCATTTTATTACTTTATTTATTTTGGTTTTAATAACAAATCTGTCCAGTTTAGATTTTTATGATTGCTTCAGTCGATAATTCTGTAGTTATTTGTCAGGACATTTCTTTTTAAACTTGCTTTTAATGATAACATATAATTATTTGCAAAACGGAGGGTTGGGGACTTTTTTTGAGGCCCAATTACATGTCCAAATCTTGTTTGATTTCAGTTGCTGGTCTTGCTCAGTGCATTGAAATTCATTTCCATGCTTGCAGATTCATCAAATTATTCGTCGCATGTTTCCTTTTGGCAGGGGACTATGCCATGCCTATTGGGCTCCGAATTTTTGGGTATTTTATATTATATTGGATAAGGGGATTGCTGTCCTGCTCAAGTTTTTCGGTTTCAACATCAGGACAACAACAGCATCATTCACTGGTGGCCTTGTGGGTGATTCTTCTCCTTTTCTTGTGCTTCCTGAGGTAATCCATTTTGGTGAAGTGAAATATATTTCATGGGAAATAAAATAGCCATTGTCTTTGCTTTTCCAAAATCATATGACCTACATCTAGTAAAGCAATCCGTGTCAATCTAGGTTTTCAAAAGGTGGCATGCTATTAGGCTCTGTTTGGTTACATGGGGTCAGACAGAATGGAAAGGAAAACTGATGATTTTCCTTCATTCCAAGTGGCAATTTGAGTTCACAGGTTAGGTTTGTGTTGCATTTGGTGTCCTGTGAACCCATTCAGGCTCAACCCTACCCCAACCTTTTTAATTAAACAGGTTGACCTGACCCAACCCATTTATGAAGGGGTCAACCTTAACCCTATTTGCTAACTCGTTTAACTTTAAACATACAACACGGACTTCATCATGACATGTTGAACTAGTTTGTAGGATGGAGAAACCCACTTACCTTCAAGGTGAGGTGGGGCTATTCTTTTATAGAATGAAAAAACGGAATGTACAAGGGAGTATTCCGATGTGGGACTCGGAAATACCCATAATAATACAAAAGAGGGTTTAACACTCCCCCTCAAGCTGGACAGACCCAGCTTGGACAACGAGTCCCACAAAAAAGAATAAGAAGACACCACACAAGACCCATAACTACTCCCCCTCAAGCTGGGTGTCAGATGTGGCGGATCCCCAGCTTGGAACTAAGCGAGGCAAGGCGAGCACCAGGGAGGCCTTTGGTGAAGATGTCAGCAAGCTGGTCTGCCGTCGGAATGTGGCTAAAGCTGACATGGTTGTGCTCCAGGTGGTGGCGAAGAAAGTGACAATCCACCTCAATATGCTTCGTGCGTTCATGGAAGACAGGATTCGAAGCAATTTTAGTGGCTGCCTGATTGTCACACCAAATGTGAGCAGAAGTCTGCTGAGGAAAGCCAAGCTCCTGGAGGAGTTGCCGAAGCCAAAGGATCTCGGTAGTAACGGTGGCCATGGCACGGTACTCAGACTCGGCACTGGATCGAGAGACGACCGTCTGTTTCTTGCTGCGCCAAGAAATGAGGTTGCCTGCGAAGAAAATGGCGAACCCAGAGGTGGATTTCCGAGTGGCAAGGCAGCCAGCGTAATCAGCATCGCAAAAGGCCTCAATATGCTGATGAGGATGCTGGGAGTAGTGAAGACCACGGGCAGGATCCCGTTTGATGTACTTGGCGATGCGGATGACAGCATCCCACTGAGATGTGGTGGGATGCTCCATAAATTGACTCACTTTGGCTACCGCACAGGAAATGTCGGGTCGAGTCATGGTGAGATAATTGAGTTTGCCCACCAATCGACGGTACCGCTCGGGATGGGGGTAGGGAGCCGAGGAGGCATAAAGAGACCGTTCGCCAGGCTCCAGAGGAGTATCGACCGCAGTGGCCTGAGTCAGCCCAGCATCCTGCAATATATCCAAAGCATACTTCCGTTGGCAGAGGGAGATGGTGGCAGAGGAGTAGGAAACCTCGATGCCGAGGAAGTATGTGAGAGGACCAAGATCCTTAGTGTGGAAGTGCTGGTGAAGATGAGCCTTGAGATGGGTGATACCCACAGAGTCGCTGCCAGTGATGACGATATCACCCACATAGACGACCAATAAGATGCAGCCATGTGGAGTCGTCCTGTAGAAGACAGTGTGGTCTTTCATACTGCGGGAAAGCCCAAAGTCGCTGACGACCGTGCTAAAGCGACCAAACCAAGCACGGAGAGACTGCTTGAGGCCGTAAAGAGAGCGGCGGAGACGGCAGACACGAGATTCAGCGCCGGCGGCACAAAATCCGGGGGGCTGCTGGAGATAGATTTCTTCCTCAAGGAAGCCATGGAGGAATGCATTCTTGACATCCAATTGATGAAGAGGCCACCGATGATGGGCGGCGAGAGAGATGAATAGCCGGACAGAGGCCATCTTGGCAACCGGGGAGAAGGTATCAAAGTAATCAACTCCGTATGTCTGAGCAAAGCCTTTGGCCACAAGGCGGGCTTTGAGGCGATGAAGAGTACCATCGGGATTCAGCCGGACCGTGTAAATCCATTTGCTGCCCACTGCCTGTTTTCCTGCTGGAAGGGAGACAAGATCCCAAGTATGGTTTTCCTCCAGAGCCTGCAATTCATCCCGCATGGCTGCGAGCCACCCGGGGTGAGATTTGGCCTCACCAACTGTGCGAGGTATAGAAACCGTCTCCAGAGCGGACAAACCCCTGTAAGAAGATGCAAATAGAGCAGTACTCTGGCAGGAGCGAGTACCTTTCCGTAGGGCGATGGGCAAGTCCACGGGTGGCGGAGCAGGAGCAGCGGACGAAGCGGGAGCATCAGTGTCACTGGCCGGAACGGGGAATACAGTCGAAGGACGGCGGGAGTAGACCTGACCAAAATGGGTGTCAACAGGGGTTGACGCCGGTGGAGGATGGATGAGGAGAGGAGGACAATCATCGAGGACAGGGTCAGGAGGAGGAGAGGTAGGAGGAGGCAAATCCGGAAGAGGCCGGATGATGAGGGGAAGACAGTCATCAATGGCAGAGTCAGGAGGAGGAGAGGGAAAGGAGAATGGAGAACTTTCCACAAAGGAGACATCTGTGGAGATGACATACCGGCGAAGGTCCGGGGAGAAGCAGCGGTATCCGCGCTGAGTGCGGGAATAACCGAGGAATATGCAGCGGAGAGATTTGGGAGAGAGTTTGGTGCGGCCAGGGCGAGTGTCACGAACATAACACAAGCAGCCAAACACTCGAAGAGGGAGGGAATGAAGAGGGAGAGTGGGGAAAAGAGCCCGAAAGGGAGTCTCCCCCTTAAGGATAGAAGAAGGAAGGCGATTGAGGAGGTAGGTAGCAGTGAGAATGGCATCGCCCCAAAAGAGCAGAGGCACCTGTCGGTGGAAAATGAGGGCACGGGCAGTCTCTAGAATATGTCTGTGTTTCCGCTCGGCCACGCCGTTCTGCTGGGGTGTATCAGGACAGGAGGTCTGATGAAGGATGCCATTCTCCCGGAGAAACTGCCGAAAAGAAGTGGAGAGATACTCGCGCCCATTATCCGAGCGGAGACATTTGACCGAGATAGAAAAACGATTCTTAATTTCATGAAAAAAGGTTTGGAAGGTGGAAAACACCTCGGAGCGTTCCCGAAGAAGGTAAAGCCATGTCATTCGCGAATAGTCATCAATGAATGAGATATAGTATTTATAGCCCAAGTGACTCGGAACGGTACACGGGCCCCAAACATCGGAATGAACCAGATCAAAGGGGTGGGAGGCCCGTGTATCCGTGCGAGGAATGTAGGAAGAGCGATGATGTTTCGCAAAAGAGCATGACTCACAATGAAAAGTAGGAGTCCTACGGAAGTCCGGAAACATCTGATGAATGGTGGATGCAGGCGGGTGCCCTAATCGGGAATGGAGATCAAGTGCCCGAGAAGAGGTAGATGTGCAAGCAATGGGCGCGGGCCCCTCGAACATGTAGACCCCGTCTCGAAGCCGACCTCGACCAAGTTTTCGGTTCGTAGCCTGCTCCTGAAACACAACACCAGAGGAGGTAAATATGGCCGCACAGTTATAATCCTTAGTCAGTTTATTGATGGAAAGCAGATTAAAGGGACTGCGGGGCACATGTGCCACAGAGGGTAGATGTATCGAAGGAGTCAGGGAGCATGCGCCGAAGCCCGCTATGGGGATAGTGGACCCATCAGCGACGGTGATGGCTGAAGAACCGGCATAAGGGCAATAAGACGTCAACATACCAGCATCACCGGTGAGGTGGTCGGAGGCACCTGAGTCCAGCAGCCATGCAGGGGAGCAATGGCTGACCAAGGCAGTGGGGCAAACCGTACGGGCCAGAGAAGTCGAGGAGGGAGCGGGGCGGACAGAGGCCGGTGGATCATGAGGCCGCCTGAGGTCGGCCATAGACAGGGCCAGAGACGGGAAAAGAGAGGCGACAGTCGAGGACACGTCCCGGACCGCGGGCTGTTCCTGCCGCAGGTGCTGAGAGGGTCGGCCATGCAGGACCCAACATCGGGCGATCAGGTGGCCAAACGTGCCACAATGGTGACAGAAGGGACGTGGACGACGTGAAGCACGACCACGTCCCGAGAAGTCCGCCATGGAAGCGGCGGGAGCTGAGGCAGCGGGCTGGCGGGATGATCGGGCGCAGGACGTGCGCGTGCTGGAAGGGCTGCCAGAACGAGGGCGCTCGGCAGGGAAGAGGCGGGACACGAGGCAGAGGGCCGCCTGGGAGCCGCGGCGACGGGACGAGCGCGCAGGAGGAGCGGGCCGCGGGAGGCGCAGAGGAGCAGCGAGAGGAGCTGGGAGCCGCGCAGGGGGGAGGAAAAGTGCGCCGGGAGAGGGCGCGGGCGCCGGGCGAAGGCCGGCTGGGACGAGGGCGCACCGCGGGAGGACGGCGGACGCGGGGAGGAGAGGTGCGCCGGGAGCCGGGAGCCGCGAGAGCCCGCGGGAGCAGAGGGAGGCGCGGGAGGCGCGGGAGGCCGCCGGCGAGGCGCGCGGGTGAAGGCGGCGGGAGCAGCGGGAGGCCGCCGGGGCGCGCGGGTGATGCCGTCGGGAGCAGCGGGAGGCCGCCGGGAGTAGCGGGAGGCCGCCGGCGGGGCGCGCGGGTGAAGGCGGCGGGAGCCGTGGGAAACCGCGGGGAGGGAGCGTCGTCGGGGAGCCGCGGGGCGCGCGGGTGATGCCGCCGGAAGGGAGCGCGCAGGGCAGCCGAGAAGATGGAGCGCGGTGCGACGGGAGGGCCGGAGAGGAGAGGAGCGCCGGGAGGGAGGGCCTGCCGGGAAAGGTTAGGGCAGGCGGGAGAGAGGCGGGGCCGGGAGAACGCCGGGAAGCCGCAAGGGAGGGAGGGGTCGGGATAAAAATCCCTCTGATACCATGTAGGATGGAGAAACCCACTTACCTTCAAGGTGAGGTGGGGCTATTCTTTTATAGAATGAAAAAACGGAATATACAAGGGAGTATTCCGATGTGGGACTCGGCCCATAATAATACAAAAGAGGGTTTAACATAGTTTATATTGATGGAGATATGCCCTAAAGTTTATAGATTTGATGGCCGGTATTGTATAGTATGACATATTGCTCAATTGCCTCACCCAAATCGTATAATATGATACGACTATATTGTAAGGCCAACATAATTGTTATGATATGTTGTATCGTAGTGTACGATACATACGATGTCTTACGATAGATTAAAGGCAATCGGACATAATTGTTAACGTTTAGGAATCTTCTTCCACTACTATCTATCTTCGATCAAACTTTATATATGATAACATATGGCGAATAAATAGTGCATTCATTCGATGGGTGAATGAACAATTGAGGCATATGTCATGTAATGTATGAGTTAATGCATTATCACTCAAGTAGCATCCTCAAGGGCTTATAAAAGGAGGGTTTTCCATGAAAATGGTGTGTTGGTGCCTGCCTGAGCCGGTCGATTCTCTCATACCCGAAGTTCTCTTTCTCTTTTTTCCTTTACCTTGAGAGGCACTAGCATGCCATAGGAGATGAGAGGGTCTTGCCCATGCAATGGGTGATTCAGTTTCAACTCGTACATACACAATGGAGAAGAGAGTTTGATGATTGTCTTTGGGTGATCTTTATCAAGCTTTTGAAAGAAGATCATTGTTATGATCATCTACGGTGAAAGGCATACCGTTTCTTCATTTTTATATATATACATGGTTTCAGTTTCAAACATGGTTGATCTTGGGTTTAAGGGTTTCTAATTGTTTTCGTTGCGTTGATTAAGTGTTAATCGATCCGTTGAAACTTGTAAGTGATATCAGAGTTTTACTATATCTTTTGATTCATGGAATCATTTTGAGAAATGAAAAATATTTGATATCGTTTTGGAGTCGTTTTACTGGTTGTTAAAAACGACATACCGCGTACCGCGATTTCCATACGATATATGATATCGTAAGCCGCGATACAATTTTTTTTCGTGGTATGCCTTATGATATATGATACCATAAGACGTAATAATGTCGTACCAAACGATATGGAATATCGTATCCAATGATTTCGTGTTGTTCTTTCGGTTTTCACTACATTATAGTTTGTGACATATGATGTTCTATTCGATGAGAGTGTTGATTCACGCATGCAGAACATAACATAATATTTTCTTTGCAATACAACCCATGTTGTAAAATAAGATTGGCAACAGCTGAAAACAATATCGCAGACGGAAGATTATCTATTGTAAAATATGATAGATAATCAGGGATGCCGCAACTTACGATATGGTGATATCGTAAAATACAACATGTTAGAAAATTTTGATTTTTTAATATTTTTAATTATGAGTTGAATTACATGGTTTATAAATTGTTTATAAATCATGGGAAAAGGGGATGTTTATTTAATTTATGAAGTGTTTATAAATTAATTAATTATAAATTGTTTATAAGTGGTTATTAAGTGTTTTGAAACATTTAATAAATAAATATTTCATAATATTAATTGTTAATATTAAACTACCTTTTTAAATTATGACATGACTTATAATTTGGATATAAAATGTTTATATGGAAATTGTAAGTGTAATTTATAAAATGCTTATAAATTACAAAATAAGGCGAATATATAAGAGCATATTTATGAATTGTTCATAATAATTAATTTGAAATGTTCAAATTAAAGACTTTTTTGTTAAATTATTTAAATCGCATCAAAAAAAGTTTTGATAATTTATATGATTAAAGTTTAAGTAATATTGAATATATGATATTTAGATTATTTAAATTGTTTACATAATAGATTTGGAATATAAAATGTTTATATTTCATAGAACATTGTATATTTAAAGTAAATGTCATATAAATGGATAATATGAAGGAGTTTATATTGAGAATAAATATAGTGTTTATATTTATTTAATTATGGAATGTTCATAATGCTTGACTAGATTATAGTGTCTAATTTCTTCATTTATGAATTGTTCATAAATAGTTTATCTCATGTCTAAATTTATAAATTGTTTATTTATTTATTTTATTCTCCGCTTTATTCATGAATATAATTGTTATATTATGAATGAATGTATGCTATAGTTTAAGGTGTCAAATTGCTTATATAAGTTGTCATACATGCATTTACAAAGTCACATGTTGGGTATGATAATTGATTTAGTTTTCTTCTACATTGTCTTTGGCTTGTACTGAGTTATGAGCTTAAATTTAAAGGTTGATTATAGTTTATACATATTAGGTGTTAAAATTATAATGGAATTGAGGGGTCTCTTGAGTAAAACATCCCTAGGTAAAGAGACTTTGGGTCGGACCACTTACTGGCCTAAAGCGTATGCCTCGTCTAGAAAAGTGGGAGTTGAACCTGTCGTCCCAAGCTTACTATTGCAAGGATTGTTGATTTCATATGATTCTAAACATATACATGAAATGGTTTCATGTGCCATATGCATATGACGCATTTGGATATGTATGAATATTGCCTTTTAATTCGAGTTATTAACACAAGCCATCGGTTGTATAAAGAGTTTCACATTAATATGGTTTGAGCATATTGGTGAAAGAAATATGATTCAAAACTAAATCATTAGAAGCATGCATACATGTGAAGGGAATAACACGATATAAGATCATGAGATTAAATCCCCTTTAAAAATACTAATTGTCAGATTCTTTCCAAAGCGAACACTTGTCAAGATCTCAATCATTCAATCGGGTAGGTTCATGCCAAAGCAGGGTGTCCATGCATTATTTTGTGTAAGATAAGCAAGAGATGATGTGGCCCTAAGAGTTTAGGTGCTCATGGATTCTCTTGTGTAAGATAAATCCAAAGAAGAAGTTTAGGTGCTCATGGATTTTCTTTGAGATCAATCCAAAGAAGAAGCTTAATGTTAAACAACTTCTTAGACTAGTGCAAAACTTAAGAATTATTCTTAAGCAAGAAGAAAAATACTATGTGTTAGAGCCATATCTTCTTGAATAACCAAATGTTAAAGTTCAACAAGTGAATCTAGATGCTTATGATAATCATGGAGTGATTCACTTAGGTTTCAAAAGCATTAGATGCAAAATGATATACTCAATGTGATTGATTGTGGTAATGAATTGGAGAGACCAGAGGGTTCTTTTAAGGCTATGAATGAGTTCAAGAAAAGTTTACCCCATTTTCTTAAAGTGTAGAGGATAGAGGTTTCTTTTAAGGGTGTGAATGAGTTTAAGAAAAGTTTACCCCATTTTCTTAAAGTGTTGAGGATAAATGATCTGGGCATGAGATGTCCAGGTTTTCATTATTGTGTTAACAACACAAAGAGGTAAAAGTTCAAATCGAAAGAAGAAAAAATTAGTTGAAAAATCCAATATTGTGTCATGAAGGATGATGTTTCCATTTGATGGAAATGTCTGGGATACCTGAAGGGGTTTGAGAAACTCTTTGGAGAGTCCATATATTGATATTATAGAAATCAATTCTTCGATTTTGAAGGGTATATGATACCAAGTGTATGCTACGTAAATATATAGGAATTCAAAATCAATGGAAAGAATTGATGGAGCTTGTAGTTTGCATTCAAATGGTGAAACAAAGTGTTACTAAATCATGAAATTGATGCAAGGAATACCCATGTTTTTTGATTCATTATAACATGTTTTTGAGAAGATAAAGATAAAGATAAAGATGTTTTATCCAAATGTTTGTGAAAATATGGGGAATATGATCCCACCACCCTTCAGTGACACATTTTAAAGAAAAAATCTTCTTTTCAGTATACTGTCCAAACATATAAAATACCATATCAGATATAATGATCAATAATTTATTTGTTAAATATTCCCATTAATAAGAAATAAAATCTATTTCCTAACACAAAGGATTTTGTGTATCTTAACATGATATTCTAAAAAGAATAGTGTCTAAGAGACTACTACGAGTATGTTTGGACTTAGATAAGTTTAAAGTTAACAAATAAAAGATTATGTCAGTCAAAATACAAAGTGAATGTCACATTATATCCTAAAGGAGTTTTAGGGTATGTTAGTAAAAGATTAATGTAAAGAGTTACATTAGTTATCAAAAGATTTCAAGGAAAAGTTTGATGAGATAGGTTCGATGATGATGATAAACTTTAGAAAGAGTTCTAAGTAGACAACAACATTTATTAACGTCATAATGTTTGATGTTGTGAAATTAAGAAGTTTGAATATATGTTCAAGAATTTGAACATTAGGAATATGATTATTAAGTCTCACCATTATTCAAATTGGCTTCATAGACGTTACTCACTAAAAAGTTTAGTATGAGAGTTTTATAAAGTGGTCACATAGAGATGCGGGTTACATAGAGATGTAATGAGTTTAACAAAACCCTTAGAAGTGCAGCAAACATAAAGTTGATTTGATAGTTTATCATATATGATATGATAAGACAAATGCTTATGTATGGTTTTGTAAAAATTCTTAAAAAAGTTTAAGAATATAAAATGTATCATGGTTATACAAAAGACAATCTCTGTTTTATCATTCTTTCAGTTTGACTTCAAATACTCATGAAGTGAAATTATAATTTACCTCTCAAAGTACGACTTTGAGTTATCTCTAATCGATGTTCGTCATGAAGTATATATGTTGCAGTGAAATGTTAAGGTGTGAGTACGTTTTTTGGGATACATAATATGCTCATGAGGCACAAAACGAGTTTTGTGTGCTGGATGACTCATGAAGTATACCACATCGAGTGTCATGCACTTTGTCTTTGGTATACTAGGGGTGCATGGTTCATATTTGGATTTCCTCATACCTGAGGTTGGTGAGATACCCGACATGAGAACCTTTATACTGTGATACCTTTCTTACGCAAGCCTCAAAGCTTAGCTAATTAGAGGGTGGTTGAGTATGTTGCTGATCATGTCATCGGTTGTAACTTAACCAAGATGAGATTTGTCTTCTCATACGACGAGTATGATATCCGAGCCTTCAATTGAGATAGACCGAAGAAGTGTACGACTGTACCAATATAAGACATGATGTCCTTATCTATTGGGTGAGAGACACGTGATGTGCTCATCCATAAAGGTGAATGACATGTGATGTATTTGTCGACCTGGTCAGTCTATACTCGGAGAATCGAAAATATATAAGTAACTATATGAGATTGACTGTGTCCCATGGTTACTCAATGTCTTCGACAAATAGATCATATGAAAATGCGTGTCTGCATATGATGGTGTTGGTGGATAAGTATAGAGATACATATGTTTAATGGAGATCACGCTAGATCTCTTCGTAGCTTGAGTAGTACTGATACTTTATTAGAAACCGCTCTTTGATAAAAAATATGAATTTCAAAATTCATATTTTTTATCAACTCTGCAAAGGCTTGTGAGGTCACACTTTGTGGTTAACTAAATGAGGATTGTGTTTTACTCTGAGAGTTGCTCTAAAAGTGTTTTTGAGTTTTATCTAAAAAGAATTTTGGATGAGTATTCACAAGGCATTGCGTATTGTATGACATATTGCTCCACTGCCTTAGTCAATTTGTATAGTATGATATGGCTTTACTGTAAGGCTAACATAATTGTTATGATATGTTGTATCGCAGTGTATGATACATTTGGTGTCTTACCATGGATTAAAGGCAACCAGCCATTAATTGTTAACGTTCGGTAAAACTTCCACTTATAACTATTGATCAAACTAAATATATAATGGATGGAGAATCAACAATGCATTCATTTGGTGTCTTACCACGGATTAAAGGCAGCGGAACATTAATTTTTAACATTTGGTGAGCTTCCACTTCTAGCTATCGATCAAACTAGATATATGATGTAATGTATGTAGAATCAATGCATTCATTTGATGAATGCATGAAGGGTCGAGACATTAACTTATACGTTATGTAACGAATGAGTTAATGCATTATCACTTGAGGAGCATCCTCAAGGGCTTATAAAAGGAGGTTGTGCCATGAGAATGGTGCGTTGGTCCTTTCCTGAGCCTGTCAATTCTCCAATACCCATCGTTCTCTTCCTCTCACGATTCATGTCATGATACTCAATCTGATTACAACCCAAACCCATTTAACTCGTGTTGTGTTGGGGTCAAAATCACCACCTCTACTCTCTGACACTAACCAAACATCATCTTTTATTTGTTTTTTTCTTTTCCATTCCTTTTTCTTTCTCTTCATTTCCTTAAATTTACTTTCTATCAATCAGGGACTTGTAATTGAATTTGTTGAATTAATGACAGGTAACTCCTTTGATTACCTTCATCATGGTCTTGGTCAGCTTATTTCCTTGCCTCAAAAGGATTTGGAGGAATCCAGAGCCCACTATGATCATTAGATGGACAGCCTATGCTTACACTTGTGGTTTCATGTTTGGGTGGCATGTCCATGAGAAGGCATCACTTCACTTTGTGATCCCCCTTGCAATTGTTGCCATGGACTCCCCCAAGGAAGCCAAGCATTACTTTCTTCTGTCAATAGGTGAATCCGATCTCTTGAATTTTAATCCCAGGATTTTATCTTTCTTTCTTAATGCCGTTATTCAATATGCATAATGATTTAGAGTCGCTTGCTTTCATGTCGTCTTTTATATATTCTTAGTTTCATATCTATTCACTCCTTCAAAATTCTTTTGGGTGTGAATTCTTGGGTGTGAATTTTTGTCAATGCAAATTGTCCTGTGCATCGGTGCTAACCTTTAGGGTACGTTTGATAGAAAAAAAACAGGGTTGAGGTAAAGGGAATGAGAAGTGGAAAATGAGTTTCTAATGTATGATAACTGCTACAGGCAGTTGATTAAATTTAAGTGTTTTCAGATTGCTTATTGGAAATATAAAAGTTTTTCCAACACTTTTTAGTAGTTTTTTTTTAGGAATGCAATCATAAATGGTTTTTGAAAAACAGAACAAACATCACTTTCTTTTTCAAATTGCTTACAAGTGATAAGTGCCATAAACAGTTAACAAGGGACGTCAAACACAACCGAGTGATTGGGTTGTGTTTGATATCACTTTTTGAAAAGTTCTTAACGCCACTCACTTATGCCAAGTACTTTGCTCATCATAATTGATCTTGCTGATTAGTTTGTGTTTGATGTCACTTTTTCAGAAGTTCTTATAACACTAATCTCTTATGAAGTACTTTGATATCACTACGACATCATAATACCTGTACTTTGCTTATTATAATTGATCTTGCTGATTAGTCTGTGTTTGAAAAGTTCTTACAAGGCTAATCATTTACGTCAACTACTACATAATACCTACCTGTCTGCATGTTGATCTTTCTGTTCCGTGTTCTTCTGATAAAGTTCATCTGCTCACCTGTTTCCCTGTTCTGCGGTGCAGCATCTTGTTATTCGCTCTTTCCTCTTCTGTTTGAGCCCCGAGAGTACGCCATCAAGGTCCTGTTGCTGCTGCTGCACACCATTCTTATGTGGTTCGGTTTCTCCGAGTATTTCAGTCGCCGGCCCGGAGAGAGAGTAAAATCGAGGTTGAAGAAGAATGATCGGCGGTGCGACGCCGCGGCGGCGATTGGCGACGCCGAATTCATCATCGGCGCGAAGGAGAAGTGGTATCTGATGGGAGTTTTGGTGGTGGAGACGTGGGGCCAGATCTTACATCCGCTCTTTCTCGGGGACAGACTGCCGTTCATGCCCCTCCTCCTGATCTCCGCGTACTGTGCGCTCGGGATTTCGTACTCGTGGTTTTGGCAGGTGAGGGCGATAATTGGAGTTCAGTGATGGGAGTTCACTGTTTTCCCTGTTTGGATGGGGAGTTTATTTTTTAAATAGAAAATGTGCTAAAAAAATTTCAGAGTTTTTTTTCAATAATAATAATTCATCGTTTTTTTTCTATGATACTTCCTATTACAACATCGAATAAGGTTTATTTTTTAGTATTTGGAAATCATATATTAAATTTTGGTATTATTTTTGTAGTTTGGAGATGACGATGACACATAAATTCTAAGTTGAAAAATTCAGAGAAATGATTTTGCCTTATCAGACGTCATAGATGATAACAAATTTCCAGGGAAAATTGTTTGGGAACAACTAATCGATCTCAAGATAAAATCTATCGCAACAATATTTGTGATCAAACAAATAAAATAACAGTAGTGATAAATTTTACAGAATAAAATCTGCGCACAAAATTTGACACAGAGAACTCTCCCAAATTAACTTTGAAAAATCCACAACATTGAAGTTTATGTCCAAACATGGATTGCAATGATGGTGTGTTAAAATCGCATTCAAATACACCTAGGGTGGTAAACATGTTCGGTGTGCTCCCAAGCAACTCGGGCTTAAATACTTGAATTCGACTTGTTTTTTTTTTAATATCATCAAATTGAGTTGGTTAATGAGTCTAATCTTGTATTAAATTTTTTAATATATTATTTTTATTTAATATATATGTATTTAGTTTTGAGGTTAAAACTATGGTAAAGTGTTGTAATCAAACTGAGTCGAGCCCAATTGAGTAGTTCGATTGAGCCAGAGTTGAGCTTTAGTTTGAGTCTGAAAATTGATACTAGTTGAGCTTTAGTTCGAGTCTGAAAATTGATACTTGATCGCGCATTGAGCCAGCCGAACATCAAATTCGATGTGATACTTGACTCAGCTTGACTCGATTACAACTCTAAACACACCTTCAACGTCTCTCTGAAATATTCTATGATAGAACATCATCGTTCATGGATCACATCTGAACACACGTCATCACTACAACAACACTTAAATAATCGTTTCACTTGTCACCACTCACTGTTCAAGCTCCCCCTAACTCCTTGAAGTCGATGGTCAATAATCAAAGGATACTGGACTCAAACCCGAACACCAAACTCCTACTACTCTATCTTCATAGTTGTTGCCCACACTTAAGCCTCTCCCCCCGATGTAACATGTGTTGTTTTGGGGTTAATAAATTATTATGGAGATAATCTTGAGTGTATTTAATTAAGTATTTGTCATGAAAAAATGGAAATATTATTTATTATCATTAATTATTTGGTAAAGGAATAATGGCCGCATGAGATCAATGGTTTATCATGATTATTATGGCATTTATGGTGGATTTATTAGAGGACATTAAATGAGGTTATTAAAAAATGGGAATTCTAATTGATATATATGGTGGAATGTAAAACCATCATAGTCAATTAGGGGAAATAATTGTCAAAGAAAATGTTTGACATGTGTTTAACGATGGACAATTTTACTTAGTCATGGAGCATGATTAATAATTTGACACCACAAGGTTTTTACGAGGGAAATTGGAAATAAATAAGCAGAGGTTGACCTTATATTATGATGGGGAAGATAGAGGGTTTGCAGGGGGAATTAAGGGGAGATTTGATTCCTTAATTAGAGGCGTTACTCATGGCGAATTTATGAAAAGGGATAGAGGAAACGTGCTTTATAAACAGAGGAGTTCCATGAGATACTCTCTCTCTTGGATTCCTTTCTATCTCTCTCTTGGCGGCGGTTCATTAGCACAATGAGATTGAAGAACAATTGGTTGGGCAGATTATGGATGGATTGTTGACGTATGTTCTTAAGAAATGTCATATTATTAGGAATATAATCTAATTATTAGATAATCCATTCTTAGACCCTAAGACTTTTTCATCCCTCTCTCTCAAAAAAGCAAGAATGGAGTATGTAGAGCCCAACTTTGGTGAACCACTGAGAGGGAGAGGGGTGAATCGGTGATATCGTTTTATGAATTCCTCTTTTTAATTCAATCTCTTGAATTTGTAAGGTTCTTAATCCACTCAGTAAAAATTCATAGCCTCACCTTGTGTGTAGAAATAATAAGAGAGAGAGAGAGAGCAACACACGGTATTTACAAGGTTTAACATAAAAGCCTACTTATTGTAGTTGGTTAGACACCCCAACCTACGATTTCTCCACTATAATCTTGTTATCAATTGCAGTGCCCCCTGAGTCCCATAAGAGTGTGATTGATTATACTTCCAATCACTTGTCTTCAACAACAAATGGTCATACACCCCAGCAGTTGATCCTCCAGTTGTGTCTGATTATCCACCCCACCCACCGACCATTCTTCCTCAATCAGTTATACTCCCCAACCGCCTATCATTCTTGATTGGTTATATACCCCAACCATCCTTCTCTCCAATGATGATCCAAATGTATAATGATCTCCACCAGCTCCTAGTTGCTTCTGCACCAACTTGAGACGATCTTCCTCCACGAGCATGTAGGATCTTGTTTGCCTGTGTACAACTTCAAGTATTGTACATCCAAGTCTTCCTCATAGGGGTGCTTAACGGGTTAAACCGAGGCAGACCAAATTAAAGCCCACATTTTATGGGCTTAAAATTATAAATCCATTTAAACCAACGTTATATACAGGCTTCAAAAAACAAATCCAATCCACATGTGGGCTAAACCCAACCAACCCACGGGTTAGCCTCTGAAAAATAACATTAAAAGAAGTATAAACATAAAACTAAATCATCTAAAAACAACACGTGATTAAGTATACGGTGTTATCTTAAATCTATAACAACCTTTCTCTTTATTACACATTAATTTATGTTTTATTACATAAAAGTACACTTAATACAACCCAAAAGATCGAGAAGTCTAGTGTCTTTGGGAATTAGATACATTACATAACAACCTATAACATGGGATGCAAAACATTATTGAACACTTCCTTGACATGATTACAATATTCCAATGAACTTAAAAATGCATAGGATAACCTGGGGACAAACATAATAAAGAGGTCAGCTATAAAGCCTGGTAAGGGAATAAACAAGGCATAACATAAAGAAGATGATACATGTTAGACAATAGGAATATCAATGGGGCATAAGAAGAGTAGGAATGATAAACATGAACAATGAGACATGATATAATATGTAATCATAAAGGCAACATGGGAAATGTGGCAACAACTTAAAACATTACATCATAAAATTAGGTCAAGGCTAAACCTTCCAATACCCCATGGTAGACAAAGTCCCATAAAGGAACCGGGTTCATTCCCTATCCCAACAAGATGTATCAAGATACTAAACATTACCCAATGCATTGGAGTGCTATCTGGGTGCACCCATCATATTCATTTCATTCTCATGCTTAAGTGTGCCACATAGACCATACAACATGAGTTCATTCTTCCTCATGATTTATTCCACGATTAAGGAGTGTGGAATAAATTTAAGTAAGTCCCCAATAAATAAGTATATGTGCATAAATGTGAATACCCTTGATAGAAAAATGGGTATGGTATTCATTACATAATTTTTTTGGTATGAGAAATCGTGATGAAATTTCAATAGCATAACGACATTACATAAAAATTCATAAAAATGGTTGATGAGAGAAAAAAGGGTATCTTATAATTTAAACATAAAATGGACAGTAATAGGGACATGGAAATACATGTCTTGACATTAGGAAATGGAAATAGAATGTGTAAGTTCATAAAGAAACTTGAATAAAGAAGAGAAGTTGAGGATCCCTTATAGAATTTCAGCATAGTAACAACTTAGGTATGGGTCCAAATAGAGGAGGATAAATGATCCCTCATTCAAATAAAATCAAATGGACAGTAAGGGAATGATTATAAATGAATGAAAATGTAACCTTTTGAAATTACAAGAACTAATTTCAAAGAAGTTACTTGAATTTGAAAGGAGAGGAAGGTGGGGATCCCTTACTTGAGTGTGTGACTCCAAAGGCTTAGAAAGGGATTCTTGAGAGCTTGGGGGTGCCTTGGGATGACTCTAGGGAGTGGAGGGAAGAGTTTGGTCATGTTCCAAGGAGTTTGAGTATAGAGAAATGGGATCTTGGGTGAGTTTATATAGGAAAATAGGGAGATTTCTTTATTATTTAGGTTTTGGACTCTACATAATAAAATATCTAAAACCACAAACCATACCATGGTTTATTTCAAATGGGAGTGGTTTAAATTATTTTATAAGGTCAAGGTAAAAAATTATTAAAATATTACCATTGGTGATGTGGAGGTGAGTCATGCTCTTAAAGAAATGATGTTAAAGCCTTAAAATATATCATAAGTTTTGGAGGATTCATAAAGAATTTATAAAATAAATAAAATAAAATTAAAATCAAATTATTTTAAAGGAAAAACATATATTTTTTCTTTTATCCCATTTATATTACTTATTACATCACATTTGGGTCATTAAGATGTCATAAAACACAAAGTATATTTATACGGTATTTAATTTTTACTCAAAAATTCAACTGTCTCAGAAAATTATAAAAAATTCAATGTTAGATAAATTTGATTCACTAATTAAAAAAATAATATTCATTTTATCTAAATAATTTTCTAAATATGTGAATTTTCACTTTTAAAATAAAATCGACATTTATTTAAGAAATACTGAGTTTTTTTTGACAATAATAGTTTTCCAACACTTATAAAAATTACATTTGATTATATGATCATTTATATTTGATAAAAATTATTTAATAATAATATTTTATTAAAATATTATTTATTTCAAAAATCCATTAATTTCATAAATTCATTAATTGAATTTGAATATTAACTAAAAATACAATTTGTGCTTTATTATCTCAAAATAAAAATCATTTACAAAGTAACAATAATAGGATGAAAATATATTAATTATTCTATAAAAAATAATGTACATATTCATATTAATATATTAATTATTCTATAAAAAATAATGTACATATTCATATTTTTAGGGTCTTGATACATATCCATTTAATACACCAGTATACACCGTAAGAGTAAGGTGTGCAATGGCGGGACTTTCATGGGGCCGTTCGACGAATATGGTTTGCACCGTGATCTCGATGAGCTTGAAATTCTTCCATAAATGGTTTATCTCATGGTTAATTTTTTGGATCTCAGCTTTTACTTAGTCAAGGTCAAATCCCAGAGATGCTATCTCCCTTGGAAGCTATGATAAATGGGCTTCATAGGGTACGATCCTACTAGTTGAGGCCATCACTTCTTTTGTCTATGTCGATTGGATTATTAAAACTCTATATTTATACTAACCATGCGATCACTGTTCAACGATTATATTATAAATGATAAAGATACTTAATGGTCATTTAATTCAAATTGGATATAATAAAACAAAATAAATTCATGTGTTTTCTATAACCATATTACTTAATAATACATTTAATTGAATCAAAAGGGAAATTTTATTTATAACAGTTCGGTTTGTTACAATATTCCCCCGTTTAGAAATTTCACCCTCAAAATTTTCTTTTCCCACACTAAAAAAGATGAGGCTATATCTGCTTCATCACCTCCTCCAGTTCCCATGTTGCTTCTTCAAACTTGTGGGTTCTCCACAACACTTTGACAAGGTGCATTGTATTATTTTGTAGAAATTTTTCTCTACGATCTCAGATCTTCACTGGATTCTCCTCAGTCATTCTCTAATGGTACTACCTATTAATTGAGTACATGTGAGAGGTTTGGTATGTACTTCCTCAAGAGGGATACATGGAATACATCATGTACTTGAGACAGGTTCGGTGGGAGTGCTAGTCAATAGGCCACCACTATAATGCGATCAAGGATCTCAAAGGGGCCGATGTATCTTAGAATAATATTCCACTTCTTCCCAAATATCATCACTTTCTTCCATAGAGATATGTGGAGGAATACAATATCTCCAACATCAAACTCTAAGTCTCATCAATGATTATTAGCATAACTCTTTTGTCGGCTCTGAGCAACCTTGATGTGCTGCTAAATTGTCTTAACCTTCTCCACCATTTCTTCGACCATTTCAAGACCTAGAAGTTTTCATTCCCCAAATTCATCCTAACATGTTGGTGTTCATAACCTCTTCACATAAAGGGATTTATAGGGAGCCATTTAAATTATTGAGTGGAAACTATTATTGTAAGAGAACTCGACCAGATGAAGATGTTGGTCCCATCCTCCTTTGAAGTCAATTGAGCACGATCTCAACATGTCCTCAAGTTTTTGGATAGTCCACTCAGACTAGCCACCAGTTTGAGGTTGATAAGCCGTACTTAATTTTATCTCAGTGTTTAGATAATGTTGGATACTTTTCCAAAACTTAGAGGTGAATCTTGGATCTCGATCGAACACAATCGATAGTGGTACTCCATGCAGCCTCACCACTTCTCTGATGTATATTCGTGCAAGTTGATCCAGTGAGAAATCCTATCGAATCACAATGAAGTGTGCAGTCTTTGCAAGATGATACACAACAACCTAGATATCATTGTTTTATTTGGATGTCTTCGGAAGTTCAGTGATAAAATATATAGTGATGTTTTCCTATTTACATGTTGGTATGGGTAATGGTTGCATCATCCCCTCATACTCTTTCCTTTCAGCCTTCACTTGATGATATACCGGGAAATTTGATGTATATTTTGTGATCTCCTTATTCATGTTTTCCCACTAATAGCACCCTCGAATATCTTGAGGCATCTTTCTATTTCCTGGGTAAATGGAGAAATTCGAACTATGTGCACCAGCCAATAGTTCCTTCTTTAACTAAAGATTTGATGGAACACATAGTCTCGACCCAAATCTCTCAATTCCTTCTTCATTAACATTGAACTCTGAGGATTTCCCTTTTCTTATAGTTTCCACTTTCTTCCAAATCCCCACATCATCTTTTTGATCATCCTTCAACCTTTCAAGAAGAGACAGTTGATAAATCATTTGTGAATAGATTGATGATGTTCCTTCCTTTATGATTCCCATGTCCATCCTCTTCAATTATAAAAATATTGGATCCTTATCAATTATCATGAATGATAAAATTGATGGATCCTTTCTACTTAGAGCATCCACCATCTTATTCACTTTATTGGGATGGTAGTGAATTGAGCAGTTATAGTCCTTGATTAGCTCTAACCATCTTCATTGGTGCATATTCAGATCTTTCTATGTGAATATATATTTGATACTTTTGTGATCCGTATATATTTCACACTTCTCCCTAAAGAGATAATTCCACCATATTTTCAAAGAGAATATCACTGCAGCCAACTCTAGATCATGCGTTGGATAGTTCTGTTCATGAAAATTCAACTACCTTGAAGCATAGGATGTGACTTTGTCATTTTGCATCAACACACAACCCAATATTTTATTTTAAACATCGTTGAATATTACAAAAATTTATCCAGTTGTGGGTAGTGTGATCACATTTTTAGTGATAATCCTCCTTTTCAAATCATTGAATCTTCCTTCACATTCATCATTCCAAGAAAAAATGACTCCCTTCCAAGTTATCTTGGTAATAGGGTTTGATAATCATGATAAATTTCTCAAAAATCAATGATAATATCCAGATAACCCAAGGAAACTATGGATATCTGTCATGGATGCTGTCCTCAGCCACCATTTAATTACTTTTGTCTTTGAAGGATCCAAAAATATCCCATTACTTGTGATGAGATTCCCCAAGAATGAGACCTCCTTCAACCAGAACTCACTTTTTATACTTTGCATATAGCTTCTCCTTTTGCAAGGTCTTTAATACAGTGCTTAGATTCTCCTCATGCTCCTCCTTGGTTTTAGAGTATATTAGAATATAAACTATAAAGACTACCAAAATTTTTTCGAGGTAATATCTAAAGACTCTATTCATCAAGTATATGAAGATTATTGGAGCATTAGTGAGTCCTAATGACATTACTATGAACTCATAGTTCCCATACCTTGTACGAAAAGAATTCTTGGGGATATCCTCCTTCTTCACCCTAACTTGGTAATATCCTAACCACAGATCCACCTTGGAGTAGTATTGTGCTCCACATAACTGATCGAACAAGTCATCAATCTGTAAAAAAGGATACCTATTCTTTATCATGATCTTGTTGAGCTCACGATAATCAATGAAAATGCACATTGACCCATCCTTCTTCTTGACAATGAGGAATGGTGCACCCCATGGTGAAACACTTGGGTGTATAAACCCTTTATCTAGATTCTCTTTTAGTTGTTTCTTTAGCTCCTCAAGTTCCACAACAACCATCATATACGAAGTCTTGGATATTGGAAATGCCTTAGGTATAAGATCAATTGAAAATTTTACCTCTCAGCTAGGAGGAAGACCAGACAATTCCTTGGGAAACACATCAACATATTCCCTCACAATAGGTATGTCTTCGAGGATAATCCTTTCCTTATACTCAATCATTTGAGCTAGATATTCTTGATTGTAGGGAAATAATATCCATTCTTGAGATGATGGTGCTAAATAAGATTCATCCTCCTCCTTTCACTTGTACATAATCGGGGGTTGATTCACCATATGGAGAGTGATTTACTTATCACAAAAATTTATGCTATCTCTATATAGGGAAATCCAATCCATGCCCAAAATTGAATCAAATTACAACAAAGGGAGTATAATAAGGTTCACTAGGAAGTTCATCCCACAAACATTAACAGGGGAGAAGTTATATACTTGGGATGAAATAACTGCCCCTTTTTTTGTTTTCACTGACATATCTACTTCCATGATTTGTGGTGGTGTTTGGATAGTTCTATTAAACTTTCATGATATGAAGGAATGCATAGAACTAGAATAAAAAAGTATGTTCTCTATTCTTGAATGAATAACTAGAATATCTTTCACTACTTCATTTTCAGGATTCAATTTGATGGTAGTGATGGAAAAATCTCACCCTTGCTACCTTGGAGGTTGTTGGTTGTCTTTGAAAACCCTTGAATTAGGGAATTGGTTTGAATAGTTCCCTGCTTCCTTGAAGTTGAAGTAATGTACAATGCACTTAAGGTTGACCAGTATTACTTTCCTCTGTCACATTCATGGGTTTCTACTATCGAAAATTTATAACTAGGTGTCCTTTCTTCCTACACCTAAAGTATTTCTTTTTTCCCTTTAGGAAATTTCTGGGGTGCTTCTTCCCACCCATTTGAAAAGTGGGATATTGAAATTTCTTGGCACCGTTAGATCATTCCATCATACTACCAGAATTAAACTTTACTTTCCGCTTCTTATCCCCATGATACCCTTGAGATTCCTCAATCTTCATTTTGACTTTGAGGGCACATCATACAATTTCTTTATATCTATCAAAGTCATGAATCAGTAGGGGTTTTCATAGACTAGGTTTTATCCCACCAAAGAATTGGCCAACCTTGCATTTAGGGGTAACAAAAAAGTTAGAGGTGTATTGTGAAATTCTTGCGAATTTTTATTCGTATGCCCTAATAGATTTGTTGTCTCTTTGCTTGAGGGTAAGGAAATCCCTTTCTATTTTAATTCGAAGGGTGTAAGGAAAATATTATCAAAAAATGTTTTCTGTAATTCCTTCCACTCCATTGCTTCGATCTCTTCTGAAGTGCCCAGATCAGTGTGAATCACTGAGAGGGGGAGGGGGTGAATCAGTGATCCTTTAAAACTTTTTTACTAATTGATTCTTAATCAATTAAACCTCTATGGCTGGTTAAAGCCTCGATCCACTCTTCTTGTATCTCTCAACCTTTCCCGGATAATGCAGTAATGAAAAGGCACAGGACACAAGGATTTACAAGGTTCGGCACCAAAGGCCTACATCCTTGCCATGCTCTCCCAGCATGGATTCTCCATTATAACCTGTTAAAATTACAATGGTCGATACAGAGTCCCACTGTATCTCTCCTGAGTCCCACAGGAGGGTCTTTATACTGCGTCCCACAGTGTTACCAGAGTCCCACTGGCCTGCTCCAGAATCCCACTGAAGACTTCTTCACCCTGAGTCCCACAAGGTCTTCTCTTGGCTCCTCGAGTCACACGAGTAGCTCTTATTCTCTTTAGGCTTCTTCAAGTATCCTCAGCAGCCTAGGATAAAGGCTGCTGGCCTTGCTCTTCTTCTGATCACTTGTGGTGAACAGGTCTTCTCGTCTTGCTCAGGCTTTATCACCTTCTTCTAAGGATGACCTGGCCTTCACTCTTAAACTACTGAATACTCAGACAACTGATATCTTTAACTTCAGTCTGGTCCAGTCTCAGTTGCACACCACTGATTTAGCACTGTTCACGTGTGCACGTGCATGCATGCATGCATGCACTCTCCTTTTCTTCCTCTTGGTGCAGTAGACCCACAAAGGGTGTAATCAATTATAGCACACACCTTCACTGAACTTCACACACTTTATCCAATATGTTTACACACTTAGAGTGTGTTCTACTTTAGTGTGAGTCTTCTTCTTCTTCTAAGTGTGTCCACTCCTCTTAGAGCACACACATAGGTTCGGCCACTTCACTTTGTTGTTTTGCACACACAACTTTGTTCTTTGCTTTGCACACACACAATGAGTGTGTATTTGGCCTCCAATATTTTTGCACACCCCAAAGGCTTCGGCCTCTTCTTCAAGTGCACACACAAAGTGTGTTCTTCAATTTAGCACACACACAAGGGTTCAAGCCTTGGGTACTCCTTGCACACACCAAAACCATAGGGTCTTATCTTCACTATGCACACAAGGCATGCAAGTCTTGGCCTTCACTTGAATTGCACACACACACAAAAGTGTGGTATTCCTCCTTATGCACACATACAGCCACGGCAAACTCTTGTTTTTGCACACACACTGCCCACCGCCTTCCTTCTGTTTTGCACCCACCTGCCGTAGGGCCTTCTTCTTGCACATAAATGGCAACGGCCTCCTTCTCCTTTTTACATACACACTGCCCACGGTGGTTCTTCCTTCACTTGGCACACAAGCAAAGGGGTCTCGGCCTTCCTTCACTTTAACAACCGCGCAAGCACAAGGCACAAGGATCACTTGGCCGCGCAAGAGAAACCTCCTCGGGTGCAAGGGGCAGCCGCGCAAGGCTCAAGTGTGCAAGGGTGCAACACTGCCACGGGCTCCTTCCTCCTGCCACGCAAGTGTGCGGGCAGAGAGGGTGGCAACCTCGGGCGCGCAAGGATGCGGCCTCGAGTTCTTCCTGTCGCGCAAGGGAGTAGGCGCGCAGGGAACACTTCAAAGCCTCGGGTGGCTTCGGGACAACAGCCGCGCAAGGGTGTTTGCGCGGGGCTTTGGCTTCGCAAGGCACAAGGTGCACTCACGGGACTTCTCTTCTTCAGAGGATCAGCAAGCAATCAGAGAGCCTCGGGCTATCCTTTTATAGGCGAGGAGAGCCTTTAAACATCCGCGTGATAAATCTTTGAACTCCTGAAAGTTTCGGGTTATCAAGATTTTCCAAATCTTGATTTCTTTCCTCTGTTTCCACGCGGGTTCCCTTAATTTTCTTTCCTCCTCGTGCATGCGATTTATAACGCATGCACGGCCTTCGCCTCTGTTAAAACCCAATCCATGCAAAGGACGAACACCCTGATGCCTTGGCAACTTCGTTTGCCTCGGCCTCGAACAAAATTTTCCATACATTGCATGCACACCATTTTTTTATGCATGGACATGTTCGGTGTGGAGAGACGAGCTCGAGGGTATCTTCAGCTTCGAGAGAGATGGCCAGAATCTCAAAAACCATCTTCGGGAGTCGCATGGTTCAGCGGCGGCTGCGGGAATGCTCGGGGAGGCCTCAGCTGAGCTCGGTGAAGAGGACGAGCTCTCGGCCGTCGGATCAGGCGTTTGAGATACATCGGGCGGCCTGGATCTGAAGATCTCGCGCGGGATGCGATGAGCGGTCCAGATCGAGCGCGCGATTGATCGAGCGGCTCAGATTCGCTCCCGGGATTTTTTGCGCGTCCCACATCGAATCCTTCCGCGGTTTTCACGCGGCTTATTACCCTGGAGCTGTCGCAACCCGCCAGTTGAAACTCCTCCCTCCACGGTGCCGCCCCGCACCGTGTTCTCCCTGCGGGCGCGCTCTGCGCCCACTCTCTGCTCCTGCGGGCGCGCTCCTAGCGCCCACTATGCATCCTGGGTGCGCGGGCTTCACCACCGCGTGCCCTCGGGGGCTTACACACGGCCCCCTGCGCTCCTCCGGGCGTGCCCCAGGCGCCCATGTGGTGTCTGCGGGTGCGCCCCTGCCGCCCTGAGCTCGCCCCATGGGTTCCCCCTTGGGCGTGGCGCCTTAGGCCCACATGAGCCTTGGGGTTGAACCCACAAGGTGCTCACGGGTTGGCCATATTTTTTGGCTAAGTCTTGAATAAGACTTTGTAAAAACAAAGTCCTCCATAAAAGAAAATGCCAATTCTAAATGCCAATTACCACTTGCCCTTCAAGGCATTCTTTTCCTTCATCTTCTTCTTGAGAATTCAAACATTAATCTTCTTGATTAAAAACAACTCCTCAATTTATAATTCTTCTTCACCATCTCATTTTCAACTTAGGAGAGAATTCTCAAGGATCTTCATCAACCGAGCTACTTGCATCAAATAATTCTTCAATGTTCTTCAATGATCCAATTAGAGATCAAGTTGGATCACTTCCAATTCACATGCACTAAGAGTTAGTACATGGACTTCTTTAATGCACATCATCCACTTAGTAGTTGTGGATGGATCTTCTTTAAACTCCTCATGCATTGTCACTACAATGCATGGTCTTCAAACAATGTTGTGACATTGTATCATCAGGATACAAGTTTTATGAACTTAAAGATCAGCTCAACAATCGTCAGATTTTCTTAGAGAATGTTTCAACCATCATCTCCTATGTCACTTAGTGAATCTCCTAAGTGACATGCATCTTAGTACCATGACCATTCTCCTTCATCACCAACACCATCACAACCTTTGACATTCACATCTTGACAATTCTTGACATCCATTCATTCTAAGACAACAACATGTCTCATTGACAACAAATGCAACACAGTGCACTTCAATCTCCCCCTTTGTATTTGTTGTCAATACACTCCTTCAGCACATATGAATGGGTCAATATGTGTGCCAATATTTTCTCCCCCTTATTGGCAATCAAATGCAAAGGTGTGGTGTGGTTCACTTTCAAAAATCTATTCCTCCCTTATAAATAGTATTCTCTTGAAAAACACTGAGAGAGGGATGATGTCACATGTTCTTCTTTAGCAAAGAACCTTTAGTAGATCAACTCTAAGTCTACTTGGGCTAACCCGGTGTAGAAAACAAGAGTGATGTAACCAAGGAATTCAAAGCTGTCCATAATTCTTTACACATGTGAGATCATGCTTAGGGGTTTGAAATTTTTTTTATAGATATATCAATGATTTGCTAAATCCTGCACATGCTTCACAAAACTCATTAGAAAGTTCAGTGCAAAGATAAAGCTCCCCCTTTCATCCATTTGTCTTCAATCCATACTCCCCCTTAATTGACAAGATAAACTCAATTAAGAAACAAGGGATGAAAGCATGATTGGAATACCTTCACTTTCTCAAGATGATATTAATTTTAGAACATCATCTTCTCCAGATTGGCTCCCCCTCAAGGGGTGCACTCCATTCCTTCCAAACCATCCTCCACTTGAGAATGATCATCATCTTCAATTCCCTGCAATGTCAGCACATGTAAATACCAATAGTATAAGGGAATAAGATGGAACCTCCTTGGTTCATCAATGTGAACAACAAGGTTGAGAAGATTCTCTCAACCGAGATGTCCCATTTTCACCATTCTTCACACTTGCACATTTGATCTTCATTGATGATTGTGCTGGTGTGGATCTCAACCCATCTTCATGTGAAATCTTTTTCTTCCCTTTTGCTTTAGCAAATGCCAGAGCTTCATCTTCAGCTCTTTGTAGTTCTCTGGCAAGTTGCAACTGATGTGGCCATATGACAAGTAAATCATTTGGAAGAGTGGCCACAGTTTTGGAAGTTCCACATGGTTCTTTGGATGCTGCTAAGCTACCTCTCTTAGGCAACTTATTTTCAACCAATCCCTTCTGCTTCTTCTAGATTGATTGTCTGTTTAAGTGCAGTTGGCTTCTATTTAGTTTCATGGCTTCTTTACAAAGGTCCATGATGTGTCCTTTCTTTCCACAGTAGAAGCATTTCTTGGTGGTCCTTCTGGATGCATCACCCTTCTTGGACTCAGACTCCAAGGACTTCTCTTCATTTCTCAAACACTTCTTGGGAGCATTTTCCACTTTCTTCTTCTTGCTTCCCAAGGAATATTTTTGAGCCAGGGTCTGTGATCTTTTCTTCTTTTGAGCTCTGGATACAGTTGGAGACTGACATGTATCTTTTTGACCACTTTTGCAACCATCCCAGATGTTGTCAAGTAATCCAAATCTATTTGCAGTAAACAGATGTCTCTGGACCTGTGGATGCTGCTTCTTTTCTTCTGGCTTGCTCCCCCTTAGCATGGGCTTCCTCTGTGCTTTGGCATTCAGTGGATTGTACCAACAATCCTTTGCACAATGCCCATACTTGTTACAACACCAGCATTGTCCCACGAATCTTGACCTCTTCAGTCCTTCTGATTGTAGGGCACTTTTCTTGACCTGTTGTGCTGTTTCAGGAGAGCTCTGCTTCTTTACTGTCTTCATCCATATTTGTTTGGAGTTATTCTTCCATCCTGCACTTTTTGTGGAAACACAATTAGAAGCATCAGTACAAGATGGTATGGATGGTACCTTCTTTCTAGAAGATGTTGCACTTTTATTAGAGGATGTCTTTCTCTTAGAATCATCCTGCTCAAAGCATACTTGAGTAGCAACATGTCTTCTTCCAGCTGACTGGGAGGATTCAGCTTTAGGTGATTGCAGATGTTTCAATATCACCTCCAGTTCTAAGCACTTCATGTTAAGGGAGTTCTTCTCATCCTCAACAGCTCTTAGCTTTCCTTCCCAACTTTCTTTCAGCTGATTCATCTGGTCATCATGCACTGTCTTCAATTCAAGCAATGAATTGTCCAGCTCCTTCACCCTTTTGACTTTGTATTCGAGTTGAGCATCTCTGACATTCATTGACACTTTGTGCCTCTTTTCCAGTGCATGGAAAACATCTTTGATTATTACTTTAAATAATTCTTTCTCAGAAAGGCTTCTCTGCAATTCTTCAGCAGTGTCTTCATATCTTTCATTGCAAAGAGATACAGTTTCATCTTTGGCATTCACCAGCCTTCTGAGAGTGTTGGTTATGCCAACCCTTTTTGCCAATTGGACTTCCAGAGAATTGGCTTCATCTTCTAGCTGTAATTTTTCTTCTTGAAGATCAAGGAGGCCTGTAGCTATACACATTGCAATTTCCTTGGGGACTCTCTTCTGAAGATATTTGATTGCATTTAGAAGATCATTGTTCCTTCCATCTTCATCACAGCTAGAGCAGGCTTCATCAGAAGAATGATAAAAGGAATTGTCATCTGATGTGACTTTCACATTTCTTTCCATAGAAGGAGTTTCTCTGATTGCACCAGCCTTCTTCTTCATCTTCTTTGCCTGTTTCTTCATTCTGTTTTTCAGAGTCTTGGCAGATATCTCCATTTGAGGCTGTTCTTTCATTTCCTCAAATCTGCACTCCATATAGACTCTCTTGGATCTTTTAGAGGTAACCTCCCTCTGATACCAATTGAAGTGCCCAGATCAGTGTGAATCACTGAGAGGGGGAGGGGGTGAATCAGTGATCCTTTAAAACTTTTTTACTAATTGATTCTTAATCAATTAAACCTCTATGGCTGGTTAAATCCTCGATCCACTCTTCTTGTATCTCTCAACCTTTCCCGGATAATGCAGTAATGAAAAGGCACAGGACACAAGGATTTACAAGGTTCGGCACCAAAGGCCTACATCCTTGCCATGCTCTCCCAGCATGGATTCTCCATTATAACCTGTTAAAATTACAATGGTCGATACAGAGTCCCACTGTATCTCTCCTGAGTCCCACAGGAGGGTCTTTATACTGCATCCCACAGTGTTACCAGAGTCCCACTGGCCTGCTCCAGAATCCCACTGAAGACTTCTTCACCCTGAGTCCCACAGGGTCTTCTCTTGGCTCCTCGAGTCACACGAGTAGCTCTTCTTCTCTTTAGGCTTCTTCAAGTATCCTCAGCAGCCTAGGATAAAGGCTGCTGGCCTTGCTCTTCTTCTGATCACTTGTGGTGAACATGTCTTCTCGTCTTGCTCAGGCTTTATCACCTTCTTCTAAGGATGACCTGGCCTTCACTCTTAAACTACTGAATACTCAGACAACTGATATCTTTAACTTCAGTCTGGTCCAGTCTCAGTTGCACACCACTGATTTAGCACTGTTCACGTGTGCACGTGCATGCATGCATGCATGCACTCTCCTTTTCTTCCTCTTGGTGCAGTAGACCCACAAAGGGTGTAATCAATTATAGCACACACCTTCACTGAACTTCACACACTTTATCCAATATGTTTACACACTTAGAGTGTGTTCTACTTTAGTGTGAGTCTTCTTCTTCTTCTAAGTGTGTCCACTCCTCTTAGAGCACACACATAGGTTCGGCCACTTCACTTTGTTGTTTTGCACACACAACTTTGTTCTTTGCTTTGCACACACACAATGAGTGTGTATTTGGCCTCCACTATTTTTGCACACCCCAAAGGCTTCGGCCTCTTCTTCAAGTGCACACACAAAGTGTGTTCTTCAATTTAGCACACACACAAGGGTTCAAGCCTTGGGTACTCCTTGCACACACCAAAACCATACGGTCTTATCTTCACTATGCACACAAGGCATGCAAGTCTTGGCCTTCACTTGAATTGCACACACACACAAAAGTGTGGTATTCCTCCTTATGCACACATACAGCCACGACAAACTCTTGTTTTTGCACACACACTGCCCACCGCCTTCCTTCTGTTTTGCACCCACCTGCCGTAGGGCCTTCTTCTTGCACATAAATGGCAACGGCCTCCTTCTCCTTTTTACATACACACTGCCCACGGTGGTTCTTCCTTCACTTGGCACACAAGCAAAGGGGTCTCGGCCTTCCTTCACTTTAACAACCGCGCAAGCACAAGGCACAAGGATCACTTGGCCGCGCAAGAGAAACCTCCTCGGGTGCAAGGGGCAGCCGCGCAAGGCTCAAGTGTGCAAGGGTGCAACACTGCCGCGAGCTCCTTCCTCCTGCCACGCAAGTGTGCGGGCAGAGAGGGTGGCAACCTCGGGCGCGCAAGGATGCAGCCTCGAGTTCTTCCTGTCGCGCAAGGGAGTAGGCGCGCAGGGAACACTTCAAAGCCTCGGGTGGTTTCGGGACAACAGCCGCGCAAGGGTGTTTGCGCGGGGCTTTGGCTTCGCAAGGCACAAGGTGCACTCACGGGACTTCTCTTCTTCAGAGGATCAGCAAGCAATCAGAGAGCCTCGGGCTATCCTTTTATAGGCGAGGATAGCCTTTAAACATCCGCGTGATAAATCTTTGAACTCCCGAAAGTTTCGGGTTATCAAGATTTTCCAAATCTTGATTTCTTTCCTCTGTTTCCACGCGGGTTCCCTTAATTTTCTTTCCTCCTCGTGCATGCGATTTATAACGCATGCACGGCCTTCGCCTCTGTTAAAACCCAATCCATGCAAAGGACGAACACCCTGATGCCTTGGCAACTTCGTTTGCCTCGGCCTCGAACAAAATTTTCCATACATTGCATGCACACCATTTTTTTATGCATGGACGTGTTCGGTGTGGAGAGACGAGCTCGAGGGTATCTTCGGCTTCGAGAGAGATGGTCGGAATCTCAAAAACCATCTTCGGGAGTCGCCTGGTTCAGCGGCGGCTGCGGGAATGCTCGGGGAGGCCTCAGCCGAGCTCGGGGAAGAGGACGAGCTCTCGGCCATCGGATCAGGCGTTTGAGATACATCGGGCGGCCTGGATCTGAAGATCTCGCGCGGGATGCGATGAGCGGTCCAGATCGAGCGCGCGATTGATCGAGCGGCTCAGATTCGCTCCCGGGATTTTTTGCGCGTCCCACATCGAATCCTTCCGCGGTTTTCACGCGGCTTATTACCCTGGAGCTGTCGCAACCCGCCAGTTGAAACTCCTCCCTCCACGGTGCCGCCCCGCACCGTGTTCTCCCTGCGGGCGCGCTCTGCGCCCACTCTCTGCTCCTGCGGGCGCGCTCCTAGCGCCCACTATGCATCCTGGGTGCGCGGGCTTCACCACCGCGTGCCCTAGGGGGCTTACACACGGCCCCCTGCGCTCCTCCGGGCGTGCCCCAGGCGCCCATGTGGTGTCTGCGGGTGCGCCCCTGCCGCCCTGAGCTCGCCCCATGGGTTCCCCCTTGGGCGTGGCGCCTTAGGCCCACATGAGCCTTGGGGTTGAACCCACAAGGTGCTCACGGGTTGGCCATATTTTTTGGCTAAGTCTTGAATAAGACTTTGTAAAAACAAAGTCCTCCATAAAAGAAAATGCCAATTCTAAATGCCAATTGCCACTTGCCCTTCAAGGCATTCTTTTCCTTCATCTTCTTCTTGAGAATTCAAACATTAATCTTCTTGATTAAAAACAACTCCTCAATTTATAATTCTTCTTCACCATCTCATTTTCAACTTAGGAGAGAATTCTCAAGGATCTTCATCAACCGAGCTACTTGCATCAAATAATTCTTCAATGTTCTTCAATGATCCAATTAGAGATCAAGTTGGATCACTTCCAATTCACATGCACTAAGAGTTAGTACATGGACTTCTTTAATGCACATCATCCACTTAGTAGTTGTGGATGGATCTTCTTTAAACTCCTCATGCATTGTCACTACAATGCATGGTCTTCAAACAGTGTTGTGACATTGTATCATCAGGATACAAGTTTTATGAACTTAAAGATCAGCTCAACAATCGTCAGATTTTCTTAGAGAATGTTTCAACCATCATCTCCTATGTCACTTAGTGAATCTCCTAAGTGACATGCATCTTAGTACCATGACCATTCTCCTTCATCACCAACACCATCACAACCTTTGGCATTCACATCTTGACAATTCTTGACATCCATTCATTCTAAGACAACAACATGTCTCATTGACAACAAATGCAACACAGTGCACTTCATCTTCCTTAGGCTTTGTATTTTTGATCAATGTCAACCACTGATCAGATTCTCCCTCTATACAATAAATATATAGTATAACCTTTTCTTATTCATCACATTGAAGTATGGAGAAGATATTCTCAATGGAGTTGATTCATTATTCCGTGATTAAGGGATTAGATGATCTATTTAAAGTAAAAGGCCTTTGTCACATGAAGTTATCGATTGTGGCTTCTTATCTTTTAGGGGGGTTTGTATTCTCCTCTTGATCCAATTTTCTATTAAAAAAATGAGTTATTTGAGAGAATATCGTAACAAAGTTTGCAATTCCTACTCCCATCGGGTTGAACATCTCATTGGGGCAGTCATCACACTTCCCTTCACATCGGTTGTTAACCTGATTCCTCCTATTTCTATCCATTGGATAGAATAAAAGAAAAATTAGGGATGAGTATCTTAAACTATTAAACACATAAAGGGGAATCCAATGACAATAAATGGATAACTTATAAATTACATTTATTTCCTCAACTTATGAATTTTTAGGCTTCAATCTATGTTATCCATGATCTATTTCCTAACATATATTCTTATGGAATTTTTTTATCCTTTTAATAATGGCTCACAATGATATTATGAATTTACCAAAGCATATCCCCCAGGAGTGTCAAATCAGGTGCACAGTAAGACCCATTTTCATATACGAGGTTACCCTGAGTCAGACCCAAAATACCTTGTCGGAGTTGTTACTCCTAGGTACATCTGTTCTAGAACCATGTATAATTGTAGTATCCATACAAGGATATATTTTCTTGATAAACCACTTACTCTATACTAACCAAAATTTAGGGTTTTTTTCTTATACTTAGTCGCATATCTAAGGTTTTTTATATATTTTTCTAATCCTAACCTAAAAAATAACTAAATTTTTTCTCTGATACCAACTATAACAACCATACTCTTTATTACACATTAATTCATGTTTTATTACATAAAATTACACTTAATACAACCTAAAAGATCAAGAAGTATAGTGTCTTTGGGAATTAGGTACATTACACAACAACTTATAACATGGGATAAAAAACATTATTGAACACTTCCTTGACATGATCATAATATTCCAATGAACTTGAAACTGTACGGGATAACCTGAGGAAAAACATAATAAAGGGGTGAGCTATAAATCCCAGTAAGGGAATAAACAAGGCATATCATGAATAATATGATACATGTTAAACAATAGGCACATCAAAGTGGCATAAAAAGAGTAAGAATGGTAAACATGAACAATGATACATGATATAACATGTAATCATAATTGAAACATGGGAAATGTGACAACAACTTAAAACATTACATCATAAACTTAGATCAAGGCTAAACTTTCCAAGACCTCATAGTGGACAAAGTCTCATAAAGGAATTAGGTTCACTCTCTATCCCAACATGATGTATCATGATACTAAACATTACCCAATTCATAGGAGTGCTATCTGGGTGCACCCATCATATTCATTTCATTCTCATGCTTAAGTGTTCCACATAGATCATACAACATGGGTTCATTTATCATCATGATTTATTCCACAATTAAGGAGTGTGAAATAAATATAAGTATGTCCCCAATCAATAAGTATATGTGTATAAATTTGAACACCCTTGATAGAAAAATGGGTATGGTATTCACTATACAATTGTTTTGGCATGGAAAACCGTGATGAAATTTTACAGCATAACAACATTACATAAAAACTCATAAAAATGGTTGATGAGATTGAAAGGGGTTTCTCATAATTTAAACATAAAATGTGTAGTAATAGGGACAGGTAATGAAATGTCCCAACATTAGGAAATGGAAATAAAATGTGTAATTTCATAATGAAACTTGAATAAAGAAGAGAAGGTGAGGATCCCTTATAGAATTTCAGTATAGTAACGACTTAGGTAAGGGTCAAAAAGGAGGAAGATAAATGATACCTAATTCATATAAAATCAAATGGATAGTAAGTTAATTATTTTAAATGAATGAAAATGTAACCATTTTAAATTACAAGAATCAATTTCAAAGAAGTTTCTTGAATTTGAAAGGAGGAGGGGAAGGTGAGGATCCCTTACTTGAGTGTGTGACTCCAAAGGCTTAGAAGGGGCTTCTTAGAGATTGGGGGAACCATGGGAGGACTATAGGGAGTATAGGGAAGATTTTGGTAATTTTATAAGGAGTTTTAGTGAAGATAAATGAGATATTGGGTGGGTTTATATAGAAAAATAAGGGGATTTCTTTATTATTTAGGTTTTGGACTCTACATAATAGAATATCCAAAACCACAAACCATCCCATGGTTTTTACCCATGATTTCTGCCAAATGGGAGTGGTTTAAATTATTTTATAAGGCCAAGGGCCTAAATTATTAAAATATTACCATTGGTGATGTGGAGGTGAGTCACACTCTTAAAGAAATGATTTTAAAACCTAAAAATATATCGCAAGTTTTGGAGGATTCACAAAGGATTTATAAAATAAATAAAATAAAATTAAAATCAAATTATTTTAAATAAAAACATATATTTGGTCTTTTATCCCATTTTTATTACTTATTACATCACATTTGGGTCATTATGATGTCATAAAACACAAATTATATTTATACGGTATTTAATTTTTACCTAAAAAATCGACTCTCAGAAAATTATGAAAAATTCACTATTGGATAATTTTGATGATCTAATTAGAAAATTAATATTTATTTTATCTAAATAATTTTTTAAATATTTAAATTTTCATTTTTAAAATAAAATCAACATTTATTTAAGTAATGTTGGGTTTTTTGACAATAACAGTTTTCCAACACTTGCAAAAATTAAATTTGATTATATAATCATTTATATCTGATAAAAATTATTTAATAATAAAATTTTATTAAAATAATATTTATTTAAAAAATCCATTAATTTCATAAATTTATTAATTTAATTTGAATATTAACCAAAAATACAATTTGTTCTTTATTGTATAAAAAAAATCATTTACAAAACAACCAGAATAATAATAAGATGAAAATATATTCACTATTATATAAAAAATAAGGTATATATTCATATTTCTAGGGTCTTTATACATATCCATTTAATACACCAACATATTCCCTAAGAGTAAGGTGTGCGATAAAGATACTTTCATGGGGCCGTTCGACGAACATGGTTTGGGTCATGATCTCGATAAGCTTGAACTTATCCTGTAAACAGTTTCGTTGGATCTCAACTTGGTATTGGTCAAGGGAAAATCCCATAGATGCTATCTCCCTTAGAATCTATGATAAATGGGCTTCATAGGTTACAATCCTATTGGTTGAGGTCATCACTTCTTTTTTCCGTGTCAATTGGACTGTTAAAACCCTATATTTATATTAACCATGTAATCACTATTCAATGACTATATTATCAATGGTAAAGATATTTAATGTATATTTAAATCCAATTGGATATAATAAAACAAAAAAATTCATGTGTTTTCTATAACCATATTACTTAATAAGACATTTAATTGAATCATAAAGGAAATTTTATTTATAATAGTTCTTACAAAATCAGTATTAAAAAATGATTTAAACGATTAAATTTTTCTATCCTTAATTTATGAAAAGAATGTTATAAACATATACAAACAATATATTTAAAAATAAAAATTTTAACCTTCCTTTCTACCCATGAAAAACAATATAAAAGAAAGGAATAAAAATTCTTATAATATCTAAAAACACTACTTAAAAACTGATTTGAACTATTTCAAAAATTAAATGAAACTAAGCTAAAAAATACATTAAAAAATTCAAATCCTATTTATAATGATAAAATATTACACCAATTTTAAATCCAATCCAAATAAAACTACAGGATTAAAAAAACTGCTTTTAACACCTTAGAGAACCCACTTAACTCAGGGTAAGCCTCACATTATAAGCCTCAATGTCTCTATACATTTTTATACCAAATAGAAAATAATATGAATCAAGTTCAACCAATATTGGAACTCAAAAAATTCAAAATTATCACCATACATATGATTTTCAAAATAGGACATGAAAAATTTAACTAACATGTATACTAAGGTAAATTCAAAACACTCTTTATATATTTTATCCACAACTCCAAAATGGGAAAAGGAAGCAAGGTTTAAACAATAAATCATAACATATGAATGTAAAATGAATTTATGTTTTCATTTTAGTTGAATCATAAATGTTTTAGCAAAATTAAAATTCACCCATGTTGTGCTGACCAATTTAAATATCATTTGAATCCTTCACCAAATCAACCTCATCTTCATATTTATTTATCTATTCTTCCTCCCAACCTATAAAAATTTTAACCAGTAGATTTAAAATAACATATTAGTTATTTGAATTAAAACACACACTTTTAAATAGTTAAAAACATTACTAGTTGGTGAAAAACCATGAATCCCACTTTGTGTACAAATAAAGGTTTGAACTTTTTTTAGAAGAAGGCAACACCTATATTTTTTCAATACATTCCCTCCAATGATAAAAGATGATTTAGATGTTACAATTGTGATAGGGATTCTTAAAAGATCACTATCCATGATAGAAAAAAATAGGAAACCTTAAATCGTGATCTTTCCACCATTTTAAAACATAAAAGTCTTTATTAATAGAAAAATCAACCTTTCTAATTTCAAAATATGATTATAATTGATACTTGGAAGTTAGGATATAATCTTCCTCATCTTGATCCACTAAATAATTACATACTTATTTATATGATTAAAATAATAAACAAAAGATGACCAAAATATTTGATCATAAGAAAATAAAATGAAAATATAAGAGTTTAAAATAAAACTTACATCCATATTGGCATTAGAGCCTGATGGAATTTTATGGTCTAATGAAGTTCAAATTTCTTGAATTTTCATGTGTGATGAACTAGAATTTTTTTTAACATATTTCCTATAAATAATAAATAAATTTTGTACCAACACATTCAACTTTTCTTTAAACTCAAGAGGATCAATATTTCAAAATGAATTCTTTAATAATGAAAATTTTACTCTTGGATCAAGAACCAATTTCATTTCAAGTAGAACATTGTATTCACCATAATAATTGTCAAACTTTTTTTCATATGAAAATTCATGCCTTTAAACTCCCCATATTAATTATTCAAATGAATTAAAAGGAGAATCTCAATTTTTCATACTTGAGAAAAACAAAAGTTGGAAGTCATATAACTAGTTTTAGAAATCAAGTTTGTGATATCATAAAATGGAATAAAAAATGGATAAATATGTACTCCCATTTTCCAATCCTCATTTGAAGGAAAAAATATGTAAATTTTATCATTCAAAGTAAGCATAAAAAAAATATCTCATGTACTTTAAAGCATGTTAAAGAATAAAATATTTTTAATTTCAATGATTTGACACATTTAAGTCTAAAAAAACATTTTTACCCGATTTGGTCTTCCTTACACACTCTTCAAAACTTTTTAATTAGAGATTATAAACTCCCGACATATTTAATACATTATATGATTATTTCATTCGAAATAGAAGCTACTTTCAATCCTTTTTTAATAATCAAGTTTAAGATATGTTCAAAATATCTAATATGGAAGAATTGACCATAACAAATCAAGTCTTCTTGCAAGAAAAGTTGTTCTTTTACATTATCCTGTATAGTATCATTAGAAGAAGCATTATCCAATTTCAAAAAAATAGTTTCTTCTCAATGCCCCAATCATTCAAAATATGAATTAATTTCTTAGATATCTCAATACCTGAATATGGGGGTGACATATCACAAAAGTAGAGAATTTTACTATTTAACTTCCATTCAAAATCAACACAATGAGTGGTAAAACAAATATATCCTTCACTAGAACAAGAATTCCACAAGTCATAAGTAATTAAAATTCTTCCATGAACGTCTGTCAATCTTTCTTTCAACTTTGAATTATTTTCTAAATACAATTTTTAAACATTAACTATGATTGTATGATGAGAAATAAATTTAACCTCATGATTAAAATATTTCAAATCACTTCTCACCCTATCATATTTCATATAAGAAAAATAAATGTCATTTTTTATGACTAAAATGTCAACTAAATCTCAAAAAACATTTTGAATAAATAAAAATGATATCTCGACAGATCAACTAACCACTAATTTGAACATAGAATTTAGATATATTGGAATAATGAATCATGACACATAATCACCCATATATTAAAGAATATAGAAAATTAAACGAGTTAGGTTTTAGTAATAAAATATAAATAAATGATAAGGAATCAAAATATGCTTGAACTCAATGACATTAAGAATGGGGAAGGGATTGACCATTAGTGCATCATGTTCGACAGAGTGACTGAACTTGAATATGATAATGGAGAGGCATGACATGAAGAGTATGACATCATCACAAAAAATATAAAACCCCAAAATTTTAACATATTATTACCTTTAAATAATTCAATGTGTTTGATAGCTTTCTCTACATGCAATACTAAACTTAAAAAAACCACAATATATTTAGATAAAAATATAAATATTAAGTATTTATGTTAAAAAATAGATTTTGAATTAGTGGAAATGAATAGGATTATCCTCTTTATGAAATATTTATAGAATGAAAATAAATGATACTTTTAATGAATGAAATTCAATTAGTATAGCTAAAACAACTGAGAAAATCATTTTATGCTTAAAACTATATTTTTCTAAAATTGATGTTTTATTTCAAGAAATTAAGAATATTATAATTAAATAATAATAAAATATATTAAAAATATTAATAATATATTACCAATATATTAATTAGTAATTTATATGAAATAAGAATAATGAATAGTTAAGATTTTAAAAATCTATTTTCCAATAGGAATAGTTTTCAATATATTTTCATATTTTATTTAAATATTGAATTTTAAAATTTTGGAAAATTAATTTGAAAAAATTAAAATCATTTTTGGATTAATCATAATAATATTTTCTTAAGATTATTTTTTTAGGATTTTTTCTATAAAGATTGATTTTTAGGTGAATAGTTTAAAATACCATTTTTACAAATAACATGACTTTTTTGACATTATCATTATATAATCATGAATTTAAAATTCATAAAAAATTATTATAATACCATATATTTATTTTATAAGTTAATTTATATTTTTAAAAATTTTGGTTTTAATTTACAAACCCATATTTGATATTTTAGAACATAAGTAATATTTTCTCAAAAAATATTTTTAACACATTCTACATTTTAATTTTAAAATAATTTTTTTATCAATTTTATAAATTGAATCAAATGAAGTGGATTTAAAATTTATAATCATTAGTTCCAAATTATCTAATAAGGAAAATTTTATTTTTAGGCATAAAGATTAAGTTACCTTAGGTAAAAACCAGTTATCGCGGTAAAAGCTAAAATGGTAAAAGTAATAATTCAAGGGGTAAAGGGATTCATACATGATAAAAAATGTATAAAATTTTATATATGAGGTTTTTATTGACCTTATATATTTAAAATTACATTATTTATCAACTTTTTATCCACTTGAAATGTTTAAAATGTGCTCCCTTTATATTAAGTTGAAATATTTACAAAAATACAATTGTCACCACTTATAAAAGGGGCCTCTCACTACCCCTTCAAGGAACTACTAAAAATTAATTTTAATCCTGAAAATATACCTTTTTTTCCTTCCCCTATAAAAATCATCCACTCTCATGATCTTATGGTCAAAATATATTAGTCTACACCATCAATTTCCAAGGGATCTTCCAAGGAAATCTCAAAGTGATCAACACAAGTAATCATTTTTACACAACTCATTTATTTTATATTTTTATTTTCAATTATATTTTTTAAATCCCTATGTAATTAAATAATTATTTATTATATACTTACTTATATTATTCTAAGGTATTAATCAATAATCATCTTTTCCCTTTTCTTTTAAGAAAAATAAAACCGTAAGTCGTGCCTTGTGCGGACTACCGCCTCCACGACACAACATGTTTTTTTTTCCTTAACCACCTTAAAAGGATGTTATAAAAGTTTAATTTAATAAATATTTATTATATTTATATAATTTTTATTATTATGAAAGAATAAACCATATTAATCCTTCCCATTCTATGAAAATTAAATCATCATCCATGCATACGCACGGACTACCGTCTCCATCAAATGTTTGATTTTTCATTTCTCTTTTCATCACCACCTTAAATAGATAATATTGAGGATGAGATTCAAGGATAAATATTATTTTTATAATATCATTAAGTTTATTGTATAGAAAATTTGATAACTTATTAGTGGTATGATCAATAAATGACTATCATTAATTTAATTGTTTAAAACAAGCGTACTAAGAGGAAAATAATCTATTCTTTCTAAGTAATAACCTTATATAAATTATATTATATTTATAATTATTTAAAATTTTAAATATTATAATAATAATCACTAAATAATATCATTATTCTTCTTTTATAATGATACCACAACTAAACCACCTCATAATCATCCATTAATCATAGTAGGATCATTTTTGGATTGGTTTAACCACCTACTTGAACAATACTATAAATTTATGTCATGGATGACTATTAGAACTTATTTAATGGTATAATATGATATAAATATTTAAATAATATTTTTTTTGGGTTTTTTAAGGTTATATAAATATCTAACTCATTTATTAAGAAAACACCATTCGTTCATTAAGAATCTACAAAACATGCTCGTCACAGATTTCATCCTCAGGATCATAAAAAAAACTACCATGAAATAAAATTATGGATTTATAAACTATCATGGAAAATATATTAAATTAAATGATATTATATAATAATTTTTTACTTTGAAAAAATAATAGACATCACCACCTCTTTTACGAAACTAGTTCAAAATGATAGAGATTACTTACACCCAGTGTTAAAAATAGGTAAAAAATAACTAATATTTATATGTATAGAATGATTATAAATGAGAAGTATATATATTTATAGTTATGAATAAGGTTATTTATTATGCATTTAATGAACTTAATTTAATTATTCAATACATTTGGTGCAAGTGTAGAATAAATCTGGACCGAGTTAAGGGTTTTTGTTTCAAATTCCTCTCCTTGAGACATATATGGTATTATGAACCTAATTTCATTTATGTGGTGTATATAATACCTATTTGAGATATTATATCATTAATTATATTTTAATCATGTAATTTTAAGTTTAATTACAGTCCCTCACTTTCAATGGGTTTTGATTAAAATGTTACTCAAGTCACAAGGGTTCTTTATCTCAAACTTTAATTCCTTGAGACATGTTTATGTTATGGAACATGTTTTCCTTTTAATGATGTATTAAATATGAATGAATTTATATTTATTATATATTTTTTTATTCATGGGAAAACTAATCCAAATCAGTTCCTTTTTCATCAAATGGATTTCTAATCATTTGTTACCCCAATTGCAAGGATTTTTGGTAACTCAATTTTCATTCATTGAGTTATGATCTTTATATTGGACTTAAAAGTTGGTTTAATTATACCAATTAATTATATTATGTGTTATTATATTTTTTTCTATGAATATATATTTCTACCACATAATATACCTTTTTGAAATATTTCTTACTTTAAGGAGTATGTTGCTTATAAGGAATATTGATAACTCAAGTATTATTTTCTTGAATTATATTGTTTCATAATGAAATTATTTCTTCCAGAGGAGAGGATGTAACCCTTCTCCCCCGACTCTCCCCATATTTCTCTTAGCTTTATCTAGGGTTTCTACTGAAACCCTTCTCTTCAGGGGTGGTGGTGCGTCTAAGCATCGTTTCTATTCCATATCTTCCTCTATTTATTTATATTGCATCATCCAATCTACTCTTTATTCCTTTATTCATTGCTGATTTATTCTCTTCTGAGGTGTGGATTTTGGTTCTTTTATCACAGGTGGTTTTCGATCCTAACGATGGTGGTTGCTACAACCCCTGACCACTTCATCCCCTATATGACCTCGCATTACATTGCACCTATCCAGGTCGGATCTGGATCGATGTTTACTTAGTGGTTTTGGGATAAGTGGAGTGATGGCCGAGGTATTTTTAGGCACTCCTGTGTCAGTATGATCTTAATTTTGAATTTCAATTTCAATTTAGGTCAGATACCATCGCATGGTAGCACAGACTACCCTTATCCCTTCCCTGAACCAAGACCCTCTACTCCACTCTGACTTGGAGCTGGAGCGGTGGTTCCTCAAAGTTTTTGGGAGGTGGGATTTGGCAGCGGTTTTTGCTTCTCATGCGATATGTTTCTCATGGTTTTGATGAAGATTTGTATGTTTTTTCTACGACAGTGGATATAAATGAGGTTTGTTTGATGATGGTTTCGACTTCTACATCTGGTAAGGTTTTTCACTGGCTTAGTCATGGCATGATGATGTTGTGTCAAGTGTAGTGTTCAGATGAGGAAGATGATGGTGGTGTTAAGCCGACAATGTGGTCACTGGTAGTCTGGTGTCAGGAATCTTTTAAAGTAGTTGAATATGGCATGATGTTTTGTTTTTCAAGTATTATGTAGATGATGAAACTTCTTTTGACGATGACTACAGACGTCTGTGGAAGCTTGATGATGATTTGGTTTGATGTGATAATTGGTGCATACCATGAGGTGTGTCTTTGGGATAGGGTGGCTGTCGTGATGGAAGTGAGAATCATGGAAGATATGTGAATCAAGATACCTCATTTATCGAGATGGGTGATGATCACTTGAAATTTTAATTTTTAATTTTGAGGTTTATTTAAAGGTGGTGTGGTAGTTTTTGGTTTGGGTTTGTCTACAGTGAAGTTGTATTTTGATTTTTTGAAGTTAGTATGCAGTATGTTGATAGTTGGTTTGTGCGGGTGGTTTCTGGAGATTTTTGTATGGTTACCACTTTTCCATAAAGTGAATTCTTAAAAAATAAAAAAGGATTGTGGTTATGATCTTATTTCTTACATGATTGGGTTATCTCACCCTAATATTTTATTATATGGTATTTTATAATACTATTTGAAAAATGAAGTTTTAATTCAACTGATTTTTTACTCTTCTTACAATGTGAGTTTTGAACAAAGGTATTTTGAAAATAATAAAAAGAGGATTTTCCTTTCACTTTTATATGTTTTTTATTCCTATCCTCATTTATCCAATATAAATTTTATTTATTTTCAAGGATCCATTATTAGATATTATTTTTAAAGTAAATATTTTAAAAAACTTTCATGCCACCTTTTCAAAAGTTACCTTTAAAAGTGATACATAAATTTGTGTTTTATGTCAATGTCAAAAATGTTTTCTAAAAACTATTAATTTTTGTTTTCCATTTCCCTTATAATTTTTAAAAATATTTAACCTAATGGGGTTTATGTTTCATGATTTATCTTATAATATATATTCATATTTTGGGTAATGAACTCACAGTATCAAACAATCCAATTCCTCATCCCTTCTTGGGTGGTAAGGTTCAAGCATTATTTTGCAAGGATATTTATCATGTATATAAAAATACTTATAGGTTTCCTTTGTTACATTGGGGTTATGTTATTTTTCAACCATCTACCTTTTTTCTTCGGATGGGTTATGATCATGTTATCCCTTTTATTGACATGTGAAAAAGCATTGGTGTTCTGTATATTGTTTTTCCATTATGGATGATTATGAGAAATTTGACTATGTATTGTTTAACCATCCGAATTCTTCCCCCATATGGGTTATAATTATGTTATCCCTTTTACTGATATGGGAAAAATATTGATATTTTTGATGATTATTGACTGCTAATGCAGATTGATTATGTATTAATATTCTATATATTTCATTATATGTATAACTATGTTTTTATTCATTAAATGGTTCCTTAAGGAATGGTATGAAATGTCTTGTTGAATCTTATAGTGAATTCATTGGACTTAATCAAGTTCTGGGGGATTCCCAACATTATATAGCCCCTAGATGCATCAAAAAGTTTCATGAGACAAAATAACTTGGGTTTTGGTATATACCACTCCCCATATTATTATAATTTCATGGAAAAAGGCCTTGAAAACATGTTTTTGATGTATAAAATTATGTATTCCATTAGTAAGAGATCAATATTGTTGATATACATGATTTTATTTATTATCATGGATATATAATTCTATCAAATTCAGTTGATTATAGAATTATTTAGATTATTTATTCCTGCTATATTATGTATTCCATGCTTATGTTTTTGATAGCTTTATTTATATGTTTTCATTACTAAGAATTTTAGATCACCCCTTCTTATATTTCCATTTTCTCAGGTTATTAAGAAAAGTATTACACATGATATATCAAACAAGATAGTCTGTGTGATGAATTTACGAGAGATTTTGAAGACTTATTATGGATTAATTAGTTTCATATATAGTGAAAAAATGTCCATTAGTTGAGAAATACATGGGCTTTATTAGTTTATGTTTTGTCTTAATTCTCTAAATCTATAAAACTAAAAGTTATTGGGAATGCATGTAATGAACTTTTTTCTATAAGTTATGTAATTATGGGATAGGTATGTCCAAGAATATATAGTTCGTATAAAATAAAGTATGTGTCTATGGAACTATATTTGAGAGAATGGGTCAGAGGAATCACAAGAAATACCTATTGAATAATGGAGACCATACAGGTGAGGTGTAGTACATACGTGATGGTGATGAAAAAACAGAAATAAAATGGAAAAACCCTACCCACATAGGTGAGGCAAGAAGAGATGTTGTGTTGGCGATGCAGAGTGAGAAAGTGGAACATCCAATCATCTGGGTTAGGGATCGGGGGATGATTTTGAGGAGGGAGGCGAGAATAGTGGCATGAAAGGATTTACTTTTAGTCTCATAATCACAAATTCGGGTGTGGAGGGTTGGAGTGAAAAATTGTATAAAGATTAGGTATTAGGGGGATACTATAGAGGGAGGGATGAACTATAGGTGGGTGTTTGGGGTTTCAAGGGTGAGGGATTGAGTGAGTGTGAGTTTTATTTTTTTTAAAAAAATAATATAAATTTTATTCACTACTGCAACAGTACTAGTGGGTACTACAGGCAGAGAATGTTCATTTTTTTAAATATGCATCAGTTTGTGCACTAGCCCATAAACCCATAGACTAGTCTAAAAATCCCACATTTAAAAAAATGGTCCATTTAAGTACATTTAAGAAACATACTCCATTTTTAATGTTTGATTCGACACAAAGATGTAGGATAGCCCTTAAAACTCGTGGTCCGCTGGTCCACTAAGCACCCCTACTTCTTCAGAACCTGAACTCCCTACTTTATTAGATTTCTCTAGATATTTATAAGATCTGAGTATTCCTCAATAATTTAAATACTCAAGCACATAGGTATACTTATCCTCCAAATGCTCCCAACTTCGAACTCTCTCTCTCTCTCTATCTCTCACTTTGATACTATGAAGTATCAGAATCTCAATAATTCTCAAGTCTCAAATACATTCTTCATTACCTACAATTTCCTTTTATATTCATGATAATAATATCATAAATATTATTCTCATAATATCATAGTTATTATTACATAATTTAAATATGAAAGCATCAAAATTATTAGTAGAAAGTGTTCCATCCTTTTAAATTCAGTCAATGAATTTCTGATTTATTTTCTTGTTTAAACCCATTAAAATTCTACTCAAGTATTCCTTTTAAACATACTTAAGAATTAGTTTTTATTCCTTTTACAATTTTTTAATATTGTGATCTCAGTATCTCCACAAATATTGTAACATTTAAACTCTTCTGAATTATCCATGTGCTTGGTAGCATGCATATTTTCCATGTGGACCTCTTTCTTCTAGTGTGAAGCGCATATCAACATTTTTCTATGACTTTTAAAAATTAAAATTTGTTAATCATTGAATTCATACAAAATCCCTCATAAAGTCATAAAAATTATAATTTTTATGAAAATCCTTATGAAGTCATACAAAAAATCAATTTAAGTATTACAAAAATCCTTTAGAAGGCTCATGAAAATTCCTTTTCCATTTTATAGCCTAAAACCAAATTCATACAAAATATTCCCCAAAGTCATACGATCATCTCAAAAGGATTATGCTCATGAATTTTCTATTCTCAATCAGAATAATTCACAAAACAACCACCATGTATCGACCATGATGTAGCCCTCACCATTTTTCTTTTTAGACCTTTTTCTCTCATATGATACACCATATGAATCTCCACGACATTCCCTAACATTTCATTTCTAATAGGTGAACTTCAGACTCACCACAATCACTAAAAAGGCCATATAAAATACTCTACAGTGTGGTCTTGTTAAATTCAGATCTCCCTATGGTGTAGTCTCTATTTCTGTAGTGTGGTCCTCATCCCATATTTCATATTCTTCCTCAACTGAAACTCCTTCAATATCAAATAATCACCTTTAGTTTGATGCTTTGATTCTAAGTAGCTAGGATCACAATACAAAAATATTTTCAATAAAATGAGAGTTTCCTTTAGTCTTTAATTTTATCATAATTTGGTTAAGTGCCTCATGTCACCTATGCTCAATGAGTTCACAAATATTCTTATCTCGATGACATATACACTTAGCTCAATTATCTTTACATAACTAGTGTAGGTCACACTTAACCTTGACACAAAGATTCATTAACTTTACACAATTCCTATACCCAGTGTTACCTTGACTTAGTACATGGACTATCTTTACACAGAAAATTGAAAATACAAATTACCTTGATGTAACTCAGGATGAAATTTATTTACCCTTCATATTTTCTGAGTTACCCTTGTGTAGACATTGATTTCCAGTGTTACCTTTATGCATCTATCAGAATTCCAATCTTACCTTTATACAAGTTAGGAATGAACTTTATGAAACCAGTTATATTTACAGATTACCTTTACATAAATTTAGAGTTTCCTTTACATAGGTAAATGATGTAGGCAATGTTCTAAAACCCATCAATACTTTTATTTTTCTTTAATATTGATGCATAAATCATCACAATTAATCTTGAGGATGTATCTATAAAAATCCTCATAGAATAACTATTATAATACTTCACCAAACACATATTGAATTATTGACAAGAAATTAAATTCTTAATTGGGAACTTTAATCTCCCCCCTTAAATTTATTGGTAACACAAATACTCACCAATGTTAATATGTTTGATCCTATAGATTCTTTCTTCTCCCCATTATTGATAATAAATGTAAAGGTAATTATAAGGGATCTTCTCACCTCATGTTCTTAATTTCACCATTCTCAAACCAACATACTCTTATCCCTTTTCAAATATGAATAAAAAGATTTATCTACTTGATAGAGGATGATACCACATGAATCTATTAGTAAATATCCTTTAGTTAATCTTCTATAAGTCTATGTGGGAAAACCCAATGTTGAAAACAAGAGAGAAATAACTAAGGTTATCAAAGTTGTCCATAAAATTCTATACATGTGATACTATGCTCAAAATTTCATTTTTGGGGCTGTTAAAAATATATTTATCATGAAAAATATTATACCCTTCACACATATCAGCAAACACATTAAAAAGTTCAATTGAAAATCATAAAACTCCCCATTTTCCTCACCTTTTCATCAAACAACACTCTCTAACATATTTGAAATAATTCAAAAAACAAGGTCTGTAAGTGTGATTGAAATACCTTATCTTAATATTTTATAGGGCTGCTCAGAAATTATAGATTTCATGGAATACTTTCTTAACAGGCACCTCATATTTTATCCCCCTCAAAGGATGCACTCAACTTATCCTCTCCATGGTAGATGAAATACTCCATGAATAATTCCTTATTTGTTTTTTAGTGTGTACAACACCCATTATGGTCCTTTAATTCACTAAATCTTAGCATACAAAAATAAGAATAATATTGAATAAAGAGGTACCACTTGATTTATCATAAGTAACATTGAGTCTGAGAGTCACCTCTCAACCTAGACCTCTTTTTATTTCCAAACTCATCTTGGGAAGTGTTCTTTAGATTCCATTTATATTGTGAGTCTCAATATATAAATTTTCTTATTTATTCCCTTGAAATTATTATTTATGGGAATTAGTTTTATCCACCTTATTATTTCCATTACGTGAAACTCCTTTTCCCACTATATCTATTAAATTATAGGAAGTTTTAGGTGATTTAATTTTATTCTTGAACAACTCCAACTATTTAGGTAGTATTTACATTAATTTGTGTAGATTATGTCTAGATTTACCAAAAATTTCATAGAATTCCCCATCCATATTTAAGTTTCCATTTATTGTCATTTTTTTTATTTCTTTGAATTTTAGGGATCATTTGGTTCAATAATTATCTTCCATTTTCTCCTCAAGACATACCCAACTTTCTTTTCTTTTAACTTTTACTTTTGATCAGTAAGTTTTATCCTCTCACTAAATTTTCTCCCCCTTTATTGTGGCCTTTAATGATCTTTAAAAATTGAAATGTTATTCCAAAACTCCAATAACTTATTCCCAAACCTTTTACAACACCAAAAATTCCCCAAAAGCCTTGATATTTTTCTTTAAATTCCATACTATCCAAACTTAAAAACTTGCTGGTTTTAGACATTCTTATTATATGTTTGAGATTCTTTTAGGGAATTAGATTTCATACACACCATTATATATACCATAGATATATTTTTATACTTATCATCATTTTTATCACCTATATTTTTATATTTTTTACTTTAAATCCTGCACTATCTTGAAAAAATGATTTAGTAAAATCAATGTATTTTGATTTAGATGGTACCTATTTTATTTGTTGATCAATGAATGAATTAAAACACTTATTTACACCCATTTAAGTCTTATTAGGACTATGAATCTCAATGAAAATTTTTATGGCTACATATTTCTTCTCAATTACCTAGGAAGGACCAACTTGTGTGGATTCTAGATTTCTAAGCCTTAATTCAAGCTCAAGGAACTTCATATTAATGGAGTTATTCTCATCCTCAACTGATCTTAGGATTTCTTCCCAATACTCCTTTATATACTTTATTTTTGATTCATTCACTTTTCTTAAATCTTATAATGAACTATCAATACGCTTTATTATTTTTTTGACCTCTAATTGAGCATCTTTGACACCCATAAAGGTTTTGTGTAATTTTTCAAGTGCATGAGAAAAATACACAAATATTATTTCAGATAAAAATTTCCCACAATATACCTTTTTAGTTATTCTTCATTATGGGAAAATCTATCATTGAAAAGTGAAGTTTATTTCTCCTTATCTCCCACAATTTTTTTGAAAGTAATTCACAATCAAATTTCTTACTCAGTGAATTATCTAATTATTTAACTTCTTCTTCTAGATATAATTTATAAAAAATAAGTTCCTTGATACTACTAATAATAAAATTTGTCACTTCATTGGGTAGTTTTTTCAGATGATATTTAGTCTCAAAATAAGGATCACTAAGTGATAAATATTCATTATAGCTTGAATAAGCTGCATTAGAAGACTAAAAATCAATATAATTATTATACCAATTAGATTAAATACCCTAAGAGTGGGGGGGGGGGATCAGGGTATTATAGATTAAAAAAACCATCCCTTAGAATATTTTTTCATTTTTAAACAAAAAAATCTTCTCTTTCTTTCCTGTTTCAATTTATGAAAAAAATTTAAATCATGCACAAAACACAACAATTTTACTTGGTTCACCCTCGCTATACTATGTCTAAGGAGTATAAAATGATGTATGTGATGATGTAACTAATCAACTATGGCTTACTGCCAAAATAAAAGTTTCAGGCTAGATCACTTCTATTCCCAGGTTCACTACCATTAGAAAGTTTAGGGTCATCTCACTACTTTCCCAAGGGTCACTCCCTGAGTATATTTATATGGATAATTGCCGGTGGAAAGGATTAGCATCTTCCAATTCCTTTTCTCACTGCTCGAGAAGGGATCCACTTATAGTTTATGGACATGCATGTCCCTTCATTTGTATGAATCCACACATCATAAACTATAGGTAGATGCTTTGTTGAAGTCCCGTTTTCACCCATAGATGAAATCCACTTTTCCATGTACTATTAGTTTGGAGAAATTACTTTCGTGAACTATCCACGAACGTCCTACTTCCTCCATGAACTGTCTTGCACTGCATGGAGTGAGTGCTTCATGAACCACCACTTATTCTGCAGACAATATCTTCTTATGTGGAACACATATTCTTCCACGAACTGTCTCTTCCATGGACTGCCTCTTTTTTACATGGACTTTTTTCTTTTGCGAGATGAAATGACCCACAAAAACCCTTTCACAAAATAGTCCACAAACTGCTTCACCCTTCATGGAATTCTCCCTCGTGAACTCTTTCAGACTTCTCTGAATTCTTCCCTAAGCGATGATGTTTTCTAATGAAATTCTATCTTTCTAATGATTTGATTAGTGGTCCTTATATAGGAATATAGATCCAAAAATCCCGCTAATATGAATCACCCAAATCTTCAATGTGGTACATCCTTTACCGTGACTTTTTTTATGTGGTCCACATACTCTTTGATCCTCTACGACATACAATCTATTTCGTGAACAAAACCCTTCGTGGATCCACAAATCACCACCTCATTTATACAAATGTCAAGCCATCCCACGATATGCAATCCTTCTTCAGACTCCAAGGCTCCTACAAACTATTTTTCATTCATGATCCATGTAGCGTTCTTCTTCATCTACATAGTGATGATATGTGGAAATCCTACCTTTTCTGATTTTCCTTCACTATTCCACACACCTCCTCTATGGTCCATGAACTATGATTCATGGTCTGTGAACAATGTTTTGTGAAAAAACATCCATTTGGAAAAAACCAAACTCTCTATTTTGAGGCCCAAATTTTTTGAAAACACTGGGAAACTACTCCACCATAAAAACCTACTTTGGAAAACACCAACCATATGAATTCATGATCGTATATCTTTGTCAACAAACAAAATCACACCCAAGAACACTGAGATGGAACCTTGAGGGATTTTTTTCCAACAATATCCTCCTTTGGGTTTGTTGACAACTCTTTACATTTTGATACACAGTTAAATCTTTTTCCATATTCTACCATCATTCACTTATTGCGATTTAGATATTAATAAATGATTTACTCAATACACACTCTAAGCCCACATGATCCATGCTTGGCATGAGAAACAAGATTATAATGAAAATTTCATCAATAAATTACTTTATTTCATTCCAAAAAAACTCATCTTTTTTCATCAAGAACTTAAAATGTCATTATATATAACCTTTGATCAATCACCTCTAGCATCATTAGATTTAATACCTCATATCTCACTGCTCCCCCTTTCATCTTCCACTACTCCCCCTTCAACTTCTCCCCTTGTTTTGATTAAGACATTTTCTCCCATTTTACAGCTACAATTTCTCCCCCTTTGTCAAAAAACCCTAAGGCCATTCCTTTTAGGTCTAAAATAGGGCAAAGAACACATATTATCATATTAGGGAAAACACACTATACCTCGGGGAGAGGGGGTTCCACATACACACTTTTTCAAGTGAAGGGAGTCGACTGAACTCCTAGAGCCAGTCAATGCCTTTCAAATGCTTCTTTGGGTAAATCCTTTATCATAATGTCCATAACCTATAAATCTATAGGCACATATTCCAACTTCACAAGACCTTTCTCTACCTTCTCCTTGATAAAATTATACTTGATTTCAATGTGATTTGTCCCTGAGTGATGGACTAGATTTTTTTAAGAGTTATAGAACTTGAATTATTTTAATGGATTCTAATAGAAGAATTCACTTCAATTCCCATCTCACCAAGATCCTATTTCATCCACAATAACTGTGTGAATGATTGGGTAGCCACAATATATTTATATTCAATATTTCTTAATGAAATAAAATCTTGTTTCTTTCTTAGAAAAAAATACATAATATACCAAGATATAATTCACCACTAGATGTCGATTTTCTATCATCTATTGAACCACCCCAATATGCATTTATATATCCTAATAACTCTTTTTGAGATTTTTCATTATACATCAAACTAAAATCCACCATACCCTTGATATACCGAAGTATTATTTTCAATACAAGAAAGTGGGTTTTCTTGGGATTTCTTTGATATCTTGCTTCTTATCATGTGGAAAAAAATATCAGGTCTTATCACTATCATGTACAGTAGGCTACCAATGATTTACCTGTATTCTGTGATATTGACTGCATTGCCTTCATCATCCCATGACAATTTCATCCAGGTAACTTCCATAGTTTTCATCTCTTTGTAATTTTCCAATACAAATCTTCTTAGAACCTCCTTGAAATATTTTAATTGAGAAATGAATGTTCCATTCTTTCCTTGTGTCACCTGTAAATTGAGGAAAAATGTTAATTCACTGATCATTGACATTTCAAATTCACTTTTCATGAATTCTGCAAATTTCTTGCATTGAGATTCATCTGATCCACCAAAGATTATGTCATATATATACACCAGTACCATCATTCTTCTTTCATGGTTAACATATAGATTGTAATCAAATCCACCATGCTAAAAATCAATCTTTTTTAGAAACTAATATAGTCTTGAATACCATGATCTTGATGATTGCTTCCACCCATATAGAGCCTTATTCAGCTGAAAAACTCTTTTCTCATCTTCATGACTGAGAAAACCATCTGGATACTCAATATAAACATTTTATTCCAGAACCCCATTCAGAAATGCTGTCTTAACATCCATCTGGAAAACTTTGAACTTTATTTGCACTACTATGACCAGGAATAATATGATTGTCTCTAGCCTTACAATAAGTGAAAATGTTTCATCAATATTGATACCCTATATCCAGGAGTACCCTTTTCACACTATTCGTGCTTTGTTTATAATTACCACACCATATTCATTCATTTTTGTATGAAATACCCATTTAGTCCCAATGAAATTATCATCTATTGGACTCGAAACAATCTCCCATGTCTGATTCTTCTCAATTTGGTCAATCTCTTCATTTATATTCTGAACCCAATTCTCATATCCAGCTAATCCATTAAAAAATTTAGGCTCTACCTATGATAAGTAAAATTATTGTTGTAGAGTCTTCATCCTTCTTATCTCCACTGGTGCTTTCTGATCACCAATTATGTTCTATCTATTAATTTCATGTCTTCTCTTCTATCTTTATGCAAATACCAAATTTTGTTCATCATTTTCATTATCTGAATCTTATTCTGAATCAACCTTTGGAACTGGAACATCCCCCGGTTTTCTCATCTCTTCATCACTATCCTCCCAAGACTGATCATTCATTTTTTTAAGATTTTGATCATTTTCTACTATAGTTACATCATTTATTTCAACAAAATTTCCCAACTGCTTATTAAAGAATTCATATTCTTTACTTTTCTTTGAGTATCCAAGAAATATCCCTTCATCTCCATGGGATTCAAACTTCCTATGTTTCTCCTTATTTATAATGAAACACTTACTCCCAAATACTTGAAAGTTATTTAACATTGGCTTATTTCCATACCATAGCTCATATGGAGTCTTCTCTTCTTTTGGACATAATAAAGCTCTATTTTATGTGTAGACTGGTGTCATCACTTCTTCTTTTTAAAACTTATCTGGTATGTCTTTCTCAATTATTATTATTCTATCCATATTGTTGATAATTTAATTTCTTCTCTCAACCACTCCATTCTAATGTGGATTTCTTACTACTGAAACTTGGTGCCTTATCCCATGTTTTTTGAGATAATCCTCCACTTGGATATTCATTAACTCAGTTCCATTATCTATTCTTATCTTCTAGATTTTCTAACCTAATATCTTTTCAACTTCCCATCAATATCTTGTAATTAAAATGAACACCTCAGACTTATGAGTGATGATTGATACCCACACCATTTTTCTAAAATAATCAATGAAGAGAACATAGTATCTCCTCCCATCAATAGATCTTGGTGAAATAGGTCCACACACATCAATATGCACCATCTCAAGCACTATTATTGACTTTTTATCTTTTTATTTATATGTATTTTGAATGATATTCCCTTATTAACAAGCATCACATCTATGAGTATGATCGCATGATAACCTAGGGAGGTCACAAGCATTATCATATTTCATCAGATCTTCCAAGTATGTTTGGATCACATAAACAATATGTTTATTCCATAACTTGTTTTGTTCTTCCTTGAATAGAAAGAACATATCTTCTTCTCCACTCAAAAGGTAAAGATTTCCTTTCATACACTTTCCCTACAAAACAACTGCACAGTATTTTGTCTTGATGCCACATAATTTCTTTGAAAATATTATGGAATGTCCTGAGTCACACAGTTGACTGACACTAAGAAATTTGTGACTGAGACATTCAACAAATAATTCATCATCATGTCTCATGTATTTTTCCCCAAAATTGGATTTTCCTAAGCCAAAAATCTTAAGGCCTTCATCATTACCAAATCTTACGATACCTTCCTTATCCTACCAAATTATGGTCAACATATCTTTGTTAACTTTCATATGAGAGGTGCATCCACTGTCAATAATCCGTATTCTATTGCGATCTGATTTTTTAAAAGAAATTTCTTCAACCAATTATTTTTCAACCATTTTATTATTTTTCATCCATGTTTTTTACTTTATACTCGATATAGATTGATAATATCGATCTTCCTCAAAGTATGATGGGCCAGCTTCATCTTTCAATACTGAAAATGGATTTTACATTTTCATATCATTTGAAGATACATTGAATTTCTACTTATGACTATATTCATTTTTCTTCAGCACATTTCTCTGTATTATTGATGAACAATATCTTTCCATATGCCCAAATCCTCCACACTTGAAACAGTGACCATCAAATGATCTTCTAGAAAATTTAGTTCTATATGGATTCCTTTGTTGATCCTATTCCCTTCTATACCTCTTGTTTATGGAATATACATTTTGTGAGTGTCCCATCCTTCCACAACAATAACATCTCATGCGAGGTGCATTTTTGTGTGGAAATACCGCACCACTTGTTCTCTCTTGGGTTCTCTACATTTTATAATTCAGATTAATCCCAAATAAATATTCAATCTTAGAGTAGGTTCTTTTTGTCTAACTTCATCCATTATTACTTTCTATTTTTGATCATGCCTCATACTATCCTTATCATTTGGATTTGGCTGTTGCTTTGTTCTTCTAGACCTATGTGTTCCACTTATATATTTTTTATTGCCTGAATGATCTTCTTTCCTGATATCATACTAGGAATCAAAAGTTTTTCACAATTTTTAACTTTTAATCATAGGATAACTACTTCCTCTTCAAGCTCTTCAATATGTTTGATTTGATCTTTCCTAGTGATAGTCAAACTATCAATTTCTATTTTTTTCTTCAATTTTGAGCTTGTACTCAATTGAATTTTCCGATCTTTCTAGCATTGAATACTTTTTTTTTCAATTTCTTCATTCAGATAAGACTTCTCTTCTTTATATTGCTATATATAAATCTTGGCATCACAAACCACTTTGTTGGATTTCTTTATTTTCTCTCTCCAAACATCTATCTCTTCAAGATCTTATTCTAATTCAACCTAAAGGTCAACTCTTCCTTCTACTTATCCTTCATCACTGTCACTTTCTTCCCTTATTTGGGAATTTTCTATAACTTCCACCATAACATCTACTTCATAATCCTTTCAGTTTTTCAACTCATCTGCCTTAGATTCTTTTGAACTGTCATCTTATTTAGAAAACAAATTCTTCTTTTTTAATAAGTTTCTTTGAAACTTTTTTTCCATTCATGTAGGCTGAATAATTTTTTTATGGGAATTTTTAATTCATCCTATTCATCTTATAGAAACTTTGTAGGGAAACTTATAGCCATATGTTCAACCTTTCCACATCAAAATCATGTAAGTGGGAGTTACCCCTTGAAGTTTCCTTCTCCTATTTACAGATTTGAGGAAAGTAATGACATCTTGTCATCTGTATCTTATTCTTTATGACCATATTCAATGGTAAGATTCTTAATTACCTTGAATTACACTTCTTTGAATTTCCCTTTTTCCACATACTTATTAGGGTGCATTCTAAGATTTTCATAATTTTTCTATAGAACCCGTAGGTTTTCTTCTATCACTTTTGAGTCACCATCATAAATATTCAACAATTTTTCCACATTGCATGTAATGAATTGAACAAAATCACATTATTATATATGGAATTGTATAGGGTTCCAAAAAATCATTGATTCCTTTGGTGTTTGTATCCAATTCCCTTCGGTCAACTTATAATAAAGCACCACTGTTGATATTGGCTGAAATTCCATGTATCACTGTTGTAAATACATCCATTCCTAATGATCATAAGTAGTGTTACATCTAATTCTTCCATAATTTTAAAATTTTTCCCATTGAATATCAGAATACCTTTGTTATTGAAAACCTCCATTTCTTCTACTGAGATAGAACCACTTAATTTCAACCATTACCTCTAATACCAATTGTTATCCCAATTAGGTTAAATACCCTGGGGGGGGGGGGGTGAATCAGGGTATGATAGATTAAAACAACTTCCCCTTCAGGTTTGGTTTTGTTATTAAACAAAAAACTCTTATCTCTATTTCCCATTTCAATGTATGAATATAATTTAAATCATGCACAAGAAACAATAATTTTACTTGGTCACCCTCACTGGGCTACATTCAAGGAATATACAACAACGATGTGCTGATGTAAAAAATACACTAAGGATCACTGGAAAAATACAAGGTTTGGGAAAGATCACTTCTATGCTTAGGATCACTAACTTTACAAAGTTTAGGTTCATCTCAATACTTCCCAAAGGGTCACTCCTTGAGTCTCTTTCTCTGGATCACTACTGGTGGAAATAATCACAATCTTCCTCTTTATATTCTCACTACTCTGGAATGGATCCAATCACAATTTATAGATATGTAGGTCCCTTAATTTGCATGAATGCATGCATCCTAAACTGTAGGTAGATTCTATGTTGATGTCCTATTTTCACCCATAGATGAAATACATTTTTTTCATACTGTTAGTTTGTGGAAATTTCTTTCACAAACTATCCACTAACTGTCATGCTTCCTCCTTGAACTATCTTGCACCTCATAGTGTAAGTTCTTCGCGGACCACTAATTCTTCCACGTACAACCTCTTATTTTGCAAGCCTCCTTTTATTCCATTGAACATTTTAATTTGTGACTTGAAAAGTCCTACAAAAACCCTTTTGTGAACTATTCCACAAATGGATTTACCCTTCAAGGAAATCTCCCCCGCGAACTCTTTCAAACTTCACCAAATTCTTCCTTGAGTGATGATGTTTTCTAATGAAATTTGATCTTTCTAATGATTTGATTAGTATTACTTATATAGAAAAATAGATATTAAAATCCCACTATTCTGAATCACCCAAATCTTCGATGCAGTATAGACGTCACCATGAACTATACTATGCTATCTGTATAGTGCTTTGATCCTCTATAGTGGTCGATCTCTTATGTGAATAAAACCCTTTGCAGATCTAAAAATCACCACCTCATTTATAAAAAAATCAATCCATCCCATGAACTTCAATCCTTTCATAGACTCTAAGCCTCTCATGAAATGTTTTTCATTCATGGTCCATGTAGCGTGCTTCACTGTCCGCATAGTGCTGCTATGTGGAAATCCTGCCTTTGTTGATTTTCCTTCACCATTATGTGCACCTTCTTTGCAGTCTGTGAACTATGATTCCTGGTTCGTGAACTGTGTTATATAAAAAAACATCCCTTTTTAAAAAACCAAACTCTTTATTTTGAGGCCCAAAAATTTGGAAAACATTCAGAAATTACGCCACCTTAAAAACCTTCTTCGGAAAACACCAAACATACTCATTCGTGGTCACCTGGCTTTGTTAACAAACACAATCACCCAAATATTATCATAAATTTCAAAAATTTGATTTACTTTATTTATTGGTGTTTCTCCCTTTAATATTAGATTGTTTTTTAGATTCTTTACCTCTATTTTCCTCATATTTCTCTGAATCTTGAATGAAATTTCAAGATTAGTACCATCAGAAGTATCTTACTTTTTCTCCATTTGAGGTAGCTCAAAAAATTCCTAAAATATATACTTTATTAAATCCATTAAAATCAATAAGTGAAACTAGGATATTTTCATAGGACACCTGGATTAGCTATGATGCCAACTATATATCCCAGGTTTGGTGAACCAATGAGTGGGGGAGGGGGTGAATTAGGGGTATCTTTTTTACAAATTCCACTTTTCAATTAAACCTCTTAAACTTTAAAAGGTTATTTATCCACTCATTAAAAACTCACAACCTCACATCATGTATTGAAATAATAAGAGAGAGAGAGAGAGAGATCGATACATGAGATTTAAAAGGTTCAATATAAAATCCCACTCTTTATCATAATTGGTTAAACACCCAAACCTATGGTTTCTTCACTATAATATTGTTATCAATTATAATGGATCCTGATTCCCATAAAATTTGATTGGTTATACCCCCCAATAACCCATCTTTTACAACAACTGGTTATACACTATAGTAGTCAATCCTCCAGTTTTGTTTGGTTATAATGACCAACCACTAACTCTTATGCATTAATTGGACACAATCCCCAAATGAATATCCCCCTTCAATGGTTATACACCCCAACCAATCTTCTATTAAATATTGATCAGAAAGTATAAAGATCTCTAACAGCTCCTGGTTGTTTCTGCATCAAATTGAGATAATCTTCCTCTATGAGTGTATAAGATCTATATTTCCTGTGTATAGTTTCAAGTCATGTACATCCAAGTATTCTTTAAAACATGGAAATCTAGTTTTATTAGATTTATCCATATATTTTTATGATATGGGAATTCCTTAATGCATTGAATACTTAGGGATACAAGTCTGCATCTCCTCCAAAGGATATCGACTTTGAACTTTTTCTCTCTCTTCGACATGGTGAACTATCTGGATCTTAATAATTCTCAAGGATAGAATAAATTATTCATCACACATATTTTCATTTTATATTAATGGTAATAATATCATAAATATTATTCTCATAATATCATAGTTATTATTCCATAATTCAAATATGGAGGCACTATAATTATTAGTGGAAGGAATTATCATCTTTTTAAATAGGTCAATGGATTTCCGATTTATCTTATCATTTAAACTCATTCAAATTTGAGTCAAGTATTCCTCTTAAAACTCCATAAGAATTTTATTCCTTATACAATATTTTAATATTACTATCTCAGTATCTCCATAAATATCATAACATTTAAACTCTTCCGAATTATCCACTTGCATGGAAGAATGCATCTTTTCCATATAAAACTACCGCCCATGGTGTGGAGTACATATCATCATTTTTATATGACTTTGAAAACTCATAATTTTATAAGTGTTTAATTCATATGAAATCCCTCAAAAAATCATATGAAAATAATAAGTCTTAAAAAAATACTTATGAAATCATACAAAAACTCAACTGAAGTCTTACAACAATCCTTTATAAGTTTTACAAAATTATATTTTCTATTTTTTATCTTCAAACCAAAGTCATAAAAAATCATTCCCAAAATAAAACGATTGGATCAAAAAGATTATGATCATGTTTTTTCTATTATCAATCAAAAGACTTCACAAAATGACCACCATGTATGGACTATGGTGCAACCCTCACCGTTTTGCTTCTTAGACCTTATTCTATCATACGAGACACCACACGACTCTCCAAATCATAGTCTAACATTTTATTTCTCATAGGTGAAGTTCAAACACACAAAAATCACAAAAAAATACCATATAAAATCTATTAAGGCATGGTATTATTCATTTTATAGTTCCCTATGGTGTAGTTTCTATTTTTGTGGCATGGTCCTCATCTCATATTCCAACTTATTCCTTGAATAAAACTCCTTAAACATCAAAGAATAATATCCAGTTTGATGCTTTTATTCATAGAATATAGTATCATGATCATAAAATATTCTCACTAAAATAAAATCTTCCTTAAATTTTCTAATAATTTGGCTAAGTTTTATATGAAACCCATGCTCACTAAATTTATAAATATGATCAGCTAGATGATAAATATGATCAACTCAATGAAATTTACATAACTAGTGTAAGTCACACTTAACCTTGATGTAACACCTCATTAAATTTATGTAGTTCTTGGACCCAATGTTACCTTGATGTGGTGCATTGAATACCTTTACAAAGATAGTTTAAACTCTATATAACCTAGATGTAGCTTAGGATGACCTCTCCACAACCTTTATAATTTCTTATCCACACTTATGTAGCTATTTATTTAAAATATAACCATTATATATCTCTCAAAATTTTAGGTTCACCTTCACACATGCTAGGAATGAACTTTATGCAGCTAGTTCTATTCACATATTAACTTTACGCATCCCACATAAATGTAGAATTACCTTTATGTATATGAATGATGCAAAAAGTGTTCCATTAGCCACCAACACTAATCATTTTCTTTAAAATCCATGAAAAAATTATTATAATTAATCTTGAGGATGTATCTATAACATTCTTCCAGACTTCACCATTATAACCCTTCACCAAAAATATATTGACTTATTTACAACAAATTCAATTCTTACTTGGTAACTTCAGTGTATTTGTGATATTTGGCATGATTCCATGCCAAATGGCATGGAGTCCATTACACTCTCTATAAATTATCCTCTGAACCCTCTTATTATACACCTATAAGGCAATGATTTATATGGATTTTTGATAAATTTTACAAGTACCATGACACTCATTAGTGATCATTTTATTTTAACTTGAGAGATACATGGGGGGTCATGCCATTCTAGTAAAGGTTTCAAGGCATAATGAAAGTGATGGATCGATACCTAATTTTGGTCTTTCTTTAGAACCAATATATAAATATGAAGAACTATAATAATTATCTATGAAATCTCATAGAAAAATCATACACATTTAATTTATAATTAATTTAAATTAATAATTACCTTCTATGCGATAATCTTTCTTGATCAAAATTTCCTCTTCACTCTTTTTGTGTTGTCATTGCAATGGAAAATCCAAGTGAGGATTCCTATAAATGTAATTACACATTATCTATGAATATTATAATGACATTATTGATATTTTTGGTATTAGAATGGAAGTATCAAGTGATTCACACCATTAATCATCAATCACAACAATGTTCTCTTGTTCTCTCTCTATGTTCTTGGGATAGGGGGTATGATAATTCTCTATAGGTTTTGAAAGAATTCTAGATTTTGTCTCCATTGTTATAATGTATCCATACATTAAAAATGATATATTTATAAATATATACTTAGGGTTAAATAATGATACTTTCAAAATAACCCTTATATTCTTATTTATTATGATTTACTACCCACATAGAATATAATAATAATAATAACAATATTTCCCATGATATGTGTTTATTATAAACTTATGAATATATATTTATTTTAATATTAAAATAAATTAAATAAGTATTTAATTTAATCTATTCACTAAACTTATGAATAAAGCAATATTTATTTATTATATTATGAATAAATAAACAAGAGATGCAATTCAACCAACATATTCTAAACTTGAATATATCTTGATTTAATTTACAAGATCAACTTTTACTTGAATAAATATTATTCTGCTAGTTTGGAATAAATTTATTCTCAAACTTAAATTCAATCAAACTTAATGAGATCTTGGATATAATCATAAAGGAGATATTACCTAAAGCCATTATTCATATGATTTTTTCCATGTCATACTGTATGATATGGGGATATTATAAATCTTGTTTTTATGCTACTACCCATGAAAATAATATTGTATGACTATCTATATCATAATGCATGATATGCGATACCATGAAAATATCTTATCTTATTATGGTCGTTGAATTTCAAATGTTAATGTCTGAGTGATCTTCCACATTGGCTATCTTTAATAACCATTTCATGAGATTAAATGTTGGGTAAGTAGATACATTTATGCGACAAATGCATGAATGAATGAATGAAATTTACCCATTCATTATAATTCATAATAAAATGAATGTTCACTCTAAAACAATCCTTAGGGGATATATATAAAGAGGCAATATCCATTTGATGGGTGTGTGAGACTCTTATATGTAGCTGGATGAAACTCCCTCATCCTGATGCACCCTCAATCTTCACCCTTTTCTTTCATGAGACGCTAGCATGTCATGGGTGATTAGAGGATCCTTCTCAAGCATCAAGTGATTCAAAACATCATGTGAATACCCCCAGAGGAGGTATTTAAATTGAATGTCTCTCATATGATCTTCATTAACCAAAAATGATGAATGTAGATTCAATAATACTATAATGTAAGGTACACATAACCGCGTCTTCATTTTACAGTAGCATGATTTCATTTATCAAGCACGGTGTTCCTAGATTTTGGTTTCTTGATCTCTTTCACTGGTATATAACTATGAGGTTGTGGGATCAAAACTTGATTCTATTTTTATTTTTTTACATTTCCTATACCAATGGTTTTATAATTATTTTCATAGTAGTCTATACCAACTATTTAAAAAAACCATTGGTATAACCCTATTGTTATGGATTTTGACCCTAATACTCATGAAACCATTAGTATAGGCTATACCAATGGTTTGAGATCCTATACTAATAGTTCCAAACCCTTGGTATATCCTTAATTTATAGTAGTGATTATTTACACCACATAGAGAAGAGTTTGGGTTATTGATTTGATCAAGGTTTAAATAATATAAATATATGATATTTAGATTATATAATTTTTTTACATAATATAATAGAAGTATAAAATATTTATATTTAATTTAATATCATATATTTAAGTAAAATTCCATATAATGAATTATATGAAAGAGTTCATATTAAGAAATGAATACAAAGTGTTTATATTCAATATTATGGAAATTACATAAGGTTAGCTAAAATTATAGTGTTTATAATTATATTTATTTATGAATTTTTCATAAATGTTTACCTTATGTGTAAATTTATGAATTTTTCATTTATTTAAAAGTTATTCCCTAATTTATTCATATATATAATTGTTATATTATAAATTTTTATGTATTATTTAGTTTAAAGTTGTTAAACTACTTCTATAGAATATCATACATGTATTTAAGGAGTTTCATGTTAGTTATGGTAATTGATTTATCTTGAAATTAGTTTTTAATTAAAATTATTAGCATGAATTTAGTTGTATAATATTTTTTTTCAAATATTAGGTATTAGAGTTATGATAGAATTAAAATCTACCTTGAGTAAAGTATCTATGGGAAGATGGGATTTGGGTTAGACTTCCCACTGACTTGTAGGTTTATGCCTTATTCTAGAAAAGTGGGGGTTGTCTATTTATAGCCTTGAGAATACTAATATAGGGAATACTAATTTCATATAATTATAAACATTTACATTAAAAGTTCATGTAACTTTTTCATATTATGTATTTGGATATGTGAAAATATATTTGTATTCTATTTTTGGGTGAGTAACACAAATTGTGAGCATTATAAAGAGTTACACATCAATATGGTTTAAAAATATTGGTTTAGTTAAAGGAATAAGATTTTAAACTAAATCATTAGAAGCATGAATACATAAAAGTAATAGCATTAGATAATATGGTGAGATTAAATCACCTTCAAATACTAAGTGTGAGATTCCTTCCATAGTGACACTTGTCAATACCTCAATAATTTAGTGTGGGTGAACCTAATAGTTATGTTCCCATGGATTATACTGTATAGGGAAAACAAGTAACAAGGTTACCCTAATAGTTAAGTGTATTATTCTTAAAATTTTCTTTAAGTTACACTTAGTTAATAAACCCCAACTATTAGGATACCAGAGTAATAAAGTTGAGTGAATCCACATGATGGATTTTGATAAAGAGTTATCCACTCAACTATACAAGATTAATATATGATATAATTAAAAATAGTTGGATACCAGATATAGTCATAACTTATTTATGATCACAAAATAGTGTAAATCATGGTTAAATATGGGTTTGGACCAATAATGAGTACTATGAATTCAAAAAATGGTTCATCATTTTAGTTTGAGCACATTTAATAAAATTATTTAAATGTTTGTATAACATGAGACTCATCTGATAGATGATTTTATTGTAGATAAATGGTATTTCCATCATAAAACATAAATTTGAAATCAAACCCTGAATAGAAGAAGTTTAATGTAAGAAAAAATTAATACTAATAACTTAATAAAAGTTCTTGAGTAAAAGAAAATTTTATGTGTTAGAGAAAACCTTCCTGAGTAATCAACAATTGAAATTGTTTAATAATTGAATATAGATTCTTATGAGAATCATAAAATAGTTCAATTAAATTTTTAAAGGTATTAGATACAAAATTACCTAAGTGAATTTTTTCATCACTCATATACTCAATGTGATTGAGCATACCAATGAATTGGTGAGACTGAAGATTTCCTATAAGGCTTGTTCTGGTTAAGGAATTCATTCTGTTTTCATATATGGAAATGTTTTTACAATATGAATGAATTCAAGAAATTTTTACCCTATTATTCTCAAGGTGTAGAGGTTATATGAACTAGGAATATGATGTCTTGGTTCTGGTGCTATGTTTATAATACGAGTGGGTAAAATTTCAAACCATAATAAGAAAAGTTACTCGGAAATTCTAAAAAATGTTTCTTCAAGTAATTAGTTAAGGTCATTGAAGCCTAAAGGTAAAATTATAAATTAATGAGTAATGATTCTATAGGATAGAATTATTTTAGATGACTGTAGGGGTTTGTGTAACTTCATGGAATATACATGTCATTTATTAGTGTTATATAAGTTAATTATTTTATTTTAAAGGGTATATGATTCCTAGTGTATACTTTATAAGTGTTATAAATATACAAAAGTTTAAAATCTAGGGAATAATTGATAGATCTTATATTTTTAATTTGAGTGATGAACCAAAGAGTTTCTGCTTCAAAGATTTGAATATAAATGAGTTTATCAAGTTCATATGGATCAAAGTAATGGCTGTGTATAGTTATGTCATTTTAATTATATGATAATAGGAGTTATTTGTTAATAAATATTTTTTATGAGGAATATGATATAATGAGTTTAATACACATGGTTTATGATTCATTAGTTTCTATAACATGTTTTTAGAAGAAGATAAGGATAAAAATGTTTTATATAGGATAAATAAGTTTAACTAGATATTTATTAAATGAGGGATATGATCGCACCACCCATCATTAATATATTTTAAGTAATAATTTTCTTTTCAAGAAAATGATCCAAAAACATAGAATACTTTACATGATATCGAAACAATGGTTTGTCTGTTAAATATTTATATTAAAATGAAATAATATTCATTTTCTAAACATAAAGGATATTGTGTACCGTAGCATGATATTTTGAAAATTATTTAGTGTATAAGAGGCTGGTGGGAGTATGTTTGAACTTATATATGTTCAAATTTAACAAATAAAATATTATACTAGTAAAAATTCAAAGTAAATTTCACTTAATATTTTAAAAGGAGTTTATGGTATGACATTAAATAGAAATTCAAATAGTTTCACTTAGTTACCATATCAAAGTAAATGTAGTTCATGTTGATACATGATTAATGTAAATAGTTACATTATTTACCAAAATATTTCAAGGAATTTTTTTTGTAATGAGTTCCAAGAATGATAACGATGTACTTAAAAATATCTCCAAATACAAAACAAAATTTTACATCATAAGATTTGATGTTATTGAGTTAAAGAGTTTGAATATGTTCAAGGATCTGAACATTACAGATATGATTCCTAAATATCACCATTATTCAAATGGGATTACATCATAGATTTTATTTACCAAAGAGTTCAGTGGGAGGGTTTTATTAATGTGGAAAAAATTAATTATTGATTTAATTATTTAACAAAACCCATGAAAGTGTAGCAAACATAAGGATAACTTGATAGTCTATCATATATGACATTTTATAAATATTCTTAAATATGGGTTTTTAAACATTTTTAAATGAGTTTAAGAATATATATTGTGTAATTTTATACCAAAAGAAAGTATATACTTTATCATTATTTAATTTTGGATGCATATATATATATATTGATATACTTATCATGAAGTAAAATGTTAATTGGCCTCTCAAAGTATAACTTTGAGTTACCCCTAACCAATGTTTTCTATGGAGTATTATATGTTATAAATAAATTTTAAGGTAAGAGTGAGTGAGATTATTGTATCATGATAAAAAATATGATCATGAGGCATAAAATGAGTTTTTTACATTGGATGACCCATTAAGTATACCATAATACATGTTATACACTATATATTTGGTATAGTAAGGGCATGTATATCATATTTGGAGTCCTCACTACATGAGGTTGGTAATATACCCAAAATGATAACTTTTATACTTTAATAAATTTCTTATGAAATCCTTTAGGCTTAGTTAATTAGGGGGTCATTGGGTTTGTTTTTGATCATGTTATTAGTTAGAGATCAACTATAATGGGTTTTATCCTTCATTATGACGAGTATGAAATCTAGGACCTTGATTGAGATAAACTAAGTAAGTGTGTGACCAAAAATATATGGTATATATAAAATGATTATCTATTTAGGTGAGGGGAATCTGATGTGCTCGTCCATAAGGTGAATGACATGTGATGTATTCATTGACCTAGTTGGTCTATGCTTAGAGAGATGAAAATGTATGAGTTGTCTATATGGGATTGGCATACTCTGTGTCCCATGGTCACTCAATGTCTTGGAAAAAAAGAATATATGGGAATGTATGATTGCATATATTATAGATGGTGGGAATAAGTATATTGATACACACATTTGATAGAGATCATTCCAGATCCATTTGTAGTTTGAGTAGCATTGAAACTTTTCTAAAGGCTACTCTTTGCTTATATTTATGGATTCAGCAATTCATATTTGTTGTCAATTCTATAAATTCTTGTGGGGTCACACATTATATTTGATTGGATGAGGATTTATTTTAACTTATAGAGGTTCTCTAAAAGTGTTTTAGTGTTAATAAAAAATATTTTTGGATGATTATTCACAAGGTATTTCATATAATGTGATATATGGTAAAGTTAATGAAATATTTTCAAAAGTATTTTGGATGATATCCCCCTTTTTAACTGGGTTGAGGGGTAACCTTATATAGCTCATAAGCCTAGTGTAACTTAAGCCCTAATACATAACCCATAGGCCCCAAATACTTGAAATGACAAGGATAAACCCTCCCTAGAATATTAGACATTTAATCAACCATCCATGCTTGTAAGGAATCACAACTAGCATTGCCCCATGTAGAGAACAATGCTTGGTACCGATGGAAGATGACATACCCTATCATTATTCCAATATGGTATCCTTTCAAATCTAGATGAATATACTTTAGGGTCACCATTTGTATATGCAATGGAGAATATCAAGGCCCCAAGAATTTCTATCTCTTTATTATTTTCCCCCTTGGCAGATCTGCTCCACCACCTGATCCGTCCGCCAACCACTACAGCACCTCCGCCTCCTACATCCATCGCCGATTCTAGCTCCACCATCACAGCAAGTCAACCACCAACAGTGCCTATACATCTTTCCTCCATCTCTAACACCAAGTTCCAGTGACCCCGCCCCACTACAGACCACCTCCACCGCCGATGCTAGCTCCACTGTCCCAACGAGCCATCCGCCCCTACAACGCCGCCACGTCCTGCCTCCATCAGTGAACCCAATCCATATCCGGCTATAATCCACCCTACCTACATCTATCCATGATCCACCCCCACCACTATAGACTACCTACACTACACCTCCATCCCATTGAGCTGCCCGATCCACTGTGAGAATAAATCCCCCACCCCAATATAAGGTAAAATAATACAAAGTCTATGGGTATTTAATGAAAGTGGGAGATTAAAGTAGATATTCCTCAAATCTATTATACATATGATGATTTTTTATACATCATATTGTATGATAATGGGATATCATAAAACATGTTTTTATTCTACTACCCATGCAAGTTGTATTGTATGACTATCCATATTGTAAGGTATAATATATGATACCATGCCACTCTCTTCAATTGTTATAGTGACTGAATTTTTAATGTTAACATTCATGGTGATAAACTATTTTTTCCATAATTAATAACTATTTTATGAGATTAATTCTAGGGAATTAGATGAATTCATGTGATGAATTCATGAACAATCCAATGAAATTTACTCATGCATTTTAACACATGAGTAAATGCATATTCACTTAAGAAGCATCCTTTAGTGATATTGTTTTGATTTTTAAAGGTATTTTGTTCATGTAACTGAAAATACCCCCAAAATACCATGTCAGTGATGGTTCGACGTGGATGTCACCGTGGACCTATTTTCTAAAGACATGAGGTCACTTAGGGGTTTTACCAATGACACTTTATGGAATGTGAACTAGTTAAGAGGGCGGGAGGTTGGGATCATCACACCTTTTTGATAGGATTATTTCATACTCTTAGACTCTTATATATTTAAAAAATATTTCATAAATCCTTCCCAATACCTAGTTTAGGAATGGATACCCCTATGACAACGGTTACTCATTTGACGTGTGTTGATGTAAACATCTATTGTTATCAGAGATATTCTATCAATGTGAATGTCTATATGTATCATAGGTTCTACATCAATAATACCATATGTATATATCATAGGTTATCCATATTTATTATATTATTAATTAACGATCCTTTTTTAAATCCACATAGTTGGGTACTCTAGATTTTATCATCATCTAAGGAGGTGGAAGGTACTTGTGATGTCAAGACCGAGCCTATGAAAAAAGATTCATATGTATCCTCATGAAAGGAATCCGAAACCACATATTTTGACGCCACATAATAGGACACATTATACCTTTTAAGATAATGTGAGAAGGATCGATCCATGTAGTTTAATGTTATATGGTAAGGAAAATTAGGTAAAAGAAGACTAGAAATGGTTGGTTTGGGACTTAAGAATGAGAGGCCATTTATGGTTGATCTTGAAATGAATATAGACCAATGAGGTTATGTTAGTCTCACAAGTAATGTAACCCTATAAATATGGACCCAATAGAGAATATATACTAATGATGATATGTTTATTTTATAAGTAATATGGTCTTGTGAAGTAGATATGGTCTCATTGGTAATATAATATAAAATAGAAAGATGTTTTGGTCACCTAAAATGAATATGTCTCTTTGAGTGGGGGAATGATTTCATTGGGAATATGGAACAATATAAATATCCCCTAGGAAATGTGGCCCTAAATAAAGGGATGTCTAGGATCATTGGAATATAGCTAGGTGTGGGAATGACATAGATGTTCTCATGAGGAATATTCCCTCATGGGGGTGGAAATTTAGTATTGATGATGTTGGGTTTGAACCTTAGGGATTCGTCTTATGTATCCCACAAAAATTGGTATTAAATACCAACTAGTTTTAATAGCATAGTTTAAGGTCATGTAACAGGACCGAACTATGCATTTTAACATTATAGGATAAGGATGTTGTTGTGCAATTTTATATATTGTAACTGGGAAGTTGGACATGTAGTTTAATGTCATGGTCTGGGGGAAATTAGTGTCATGAAAGGCGTGACATCTAAGAATCAATCAAGTCTTACACATTGGTGATACCATTTAAATCCTAAACTAATAATTATATTAGGTGAAATAATAGATAGTTGGGTTTTATACCTAATAGGAGGACCATTTTGGAGGCATTTAAATGATTCCAATGGCATAATCAACTTAGATCTCTAAGTCCATGTGAGTAATTCTTAGTGGGAGAAAGAATATATATTTTAATATCATATACATTGCATAATGATTTGGGATTATTCCTTAAGGGCACCCATGGATGAGGGGTAATCTCATGCTCATGACACGAGGCATACCGTTCTCATCATACAAGGAATCCTATGCTCACCACATCGGGTAATCTTGTAGTTTTATGTCTTATACTGAGGATGTTGGCTGTGAAGTTTAATTTTGTGCTACAAGGACTTATTTTTCATGAAATATATGGAAAAATGTTATATAATGGGGCTTATATATATAAGGCCACACTTTTAAAGATGTATCATTAGGAATATAGCCCTTTGAAGTTTCCCAGTTATCCGAAAGAGATCCCACCAAGGTTAATTGGTCCGGTGTGGCCTTTGTTGTTAACCTTATCAAAGGATATAACACAGGGTGAGTCTATTTTTTCATTGTTTGATTACTTTGAAAAATGACCACAGGAGGTCCAAATGCTTCAAGGGATGGGTTCATGAGATAGAGGATAATGAAAACCTCATAATCTACTTAAAATAGAATTATATGCTATATAAAGTGAGTGGATCCCATGAAGGATAACATTAGAGAGTTAATCAAGAATAACACTTTATGAATCATCCTTCATAAATTATCCTCATGAAGTTTCCTTCACAAAGAATCCTTTATGAAGTTTCCTTTGTGAAGTATCCTTTATGAAGAATCCTCTACAAACCGAGTTTGTGGGGTCACTTCATGAGGGACTTCCATAAAGGAGGTTATTCATGAAGTGAAGTCTTTATAGGATTCCTTGTGAGGTCCCTTTTATATTTTCCTTCTCCCTAAATTGGAAATCCTTCATTCAGAATAATTCCGTACCTTTATCCTTCGGTCTCTATTTATATTCACCTTTGTCTCCCCTTTTGCTAAATTTGGGGAAGGAGTGGGGTATTTATAATCGATGATGAGTTAAACTCTCTTCCGAAATAGGACATAACATGGTGGTGTGTGAAGGGATCGAAACCACCATTTGGTTTCAACAAATTAAATGGGAAACATTACATGGTCACATAGATTTTTTACCTTGCCACCATAAATAAAGATTTCCCATAAAGAAATTTATCTACAAAGGAGGTTCTTTTTTGTTACATAGGATCCTGACTCACCACCATAAATGACATATGCATACTATGTTGTCACATAGTGCTCTTCCTTGTCTCTAAAAATTACAAAGAATGTATTTTTGGTTTTTGATTCACTTTCTTTGTGGTAGATAAATTGATTTGAAAAAATGGATGCTTTGTGAAGGAGGGGTGCTATGTGGTGAAGGTTTACTAGTTTTCAGTGAACCCTCCCTTATTTATGGTAAAATTTACTTTACAAATATTTTATTCAAATTTCATCAATAATTAGCCTATTTTATCCTTTTGAAGTGTTTTGGAATTTTGTGGGCCTCAATAAATGCCCCTATTAGAATGGGGTATGATAATAAAAAAGAAGAGCCTATTTTGAGGAAGAAAGGGTATAACACAATGTGATTCATGGTCCACTGATAGGAGGGTACACCTCTATATAAACATAACCCAAGCCACTCATTTGTTACTGTTTCTTGAAAAAAAATTTTCTATCAATTCAGAGTTAGGTGATTCCAGATTCATTCTTTATAGGAATTAAACTTTGAGAGAACCTCTCTTATTTGTCATGTCTTCATCTACATAGTGGTATTAATAAAGTTTCTACCTCAAAACATCTGCATAGAACTGTACAGTTCACATATAAGTTTGAAGGATTTGGGACTTTTCCATTTTTTATCCATCCAAATCCCACTAAGATCACTCAATTTTTGTTTTCTATAGAAAGTGAAAGAAAATTAATTCAGAAAGGATCCTTTAATACAATGAGGAGAAGATAAATACCATGGTCCAAAGTGTTGAGTAAAGTACACTAAAATGCATTAAACCCAAACATTAGATTCTATCAACACTCATGGGAGTTATCCTATGAGATTTTATAGTATAAAAAATGTAGTTGATTTATGGTTTTATGCTATAGAATTATGTTTTCATTTCCACACCACATAATAAAAATAGGCCAGTAAATTATATAAACCATTACTGAGACGTGGTCTAAGAAAAAATATAAATGAAATGGTACTATTTCATAGAAGCTGATAACATTGAAGTGAATGTCCTAGGCTATAATCCTTTAACACTAGAGGAGATATGGCGAGGAAAATAGATGAGTATTCATAAGTATGATTCAATCTTGAAGATAAAAACATCAATTCATAAGATGGAGTGGTTGTTGAGCTGGGATCTTCACCCTAGGGGCACTTTTAAAATGCACTAGGGATGACATATTGGGTGTAAAAGAGATGAAAGGAATTCAAGTGGGAGTTTAAAGTTGTGGGACTTGATAAAGCAGTCTGGGTTTACCATATGTTCTCGCATTGAAAAAAGTACATCCTCCCATACTTTCTTAATAGATGGATCCCAAATACTAACACATTTAATCTGATTCATGGATTAGTTGGCATTATCCTATGGGATATATATATTATTATAGGAGAACCAATCATGTGGGAGATATATGATGAGTTCATTACTCCTATATTATTTTGGGAAGACATAGAGAGGATTCCTCCACTTGTGAATGAACTATTTATGATAACAAAAAATATATTTTAGGGAGTAAAAGTTTATTCAAAGGTTGAAATTACCTTCCTCTATTAGGTGAAATCATTCATCATAATAAATTATCATGAACCAGAGGTTAGGTGGCTAAGGAATTATCTAACCTATTATACCCTTGGAATTCTATATGAATACTACCCAACACTAGAAGAGGGATGTTATACTAAATGGGGTTAGTAAATTTCTATTATAGACAATCGATAAGTAAGTTTTCCAGCCTTCCTGGCCACGCACTTAAGTGTATATCTACAACTTGTACATGAATCTCACATAGGATTTAGAGTTGCAACAATGGTGGCGAAACTAGTAACCAAACAACACATCAACCCGGTGGTCCCAGTTTTAGAAAATTTATATCACCTATTTGGACACATCACCAGGGGTAGAGATCCCTTTAGTATTATTGGTATGTTCTAGGTACTTTGGGGGTGGACTAGGTATCATTTTGGGTGTTATGAATTTATAAATAAACAAACTATTCCATAAGCTTGCTTCAGGCTGCATGTTTAGTATATTAGTGGAGTACACCCATCAATGCTAGACAAGTGGGGTGCATAGAGAAAGATGAACTAAAAAAACCACTTTTTATTTACACCTTAAATACCTTTTAATGGTTTCATAATATAAAATTCATCAAGCAATCATGTAGAGAATGGGTATCTCATTTCACTCAGAGAGGATGTTCTGGCTACCAAGATCAATGAGGAGCTAATCTGTGAGGGGTATTCAACTTGCAGATTTTTTTGATAATTACTATCCATGAAAAATAAGTTCCATGATTCTCTTAATAGTTTATAGACAAAAAGAAATCTACTCACCACATGTTAGTTTTTTCTCATGTTTACCTAATAATAGATGAGAATACAAGTGATACTTCCATCCAATGAGGATACGATTGGTCTCACAAAGTCATATGTTGAAGTTTGGATTTTTTTCATAACCAAATGGGAAGATATAAAAACCAGTACCTTAATTCAAGGTTCCTCTATAACCTAAGGAGTATGAAGAAAAGTAAGCACAACCACCTAAAGTGGATACAGATAAGACTCACAAGTGATCAATCTGAAGGAAGTTTCCAATTTCCTAGATACTGAGGAAGTGAATTAGATGATTAGATTATGATTCTTCAGTAAGAAGGGTATCTACCTCTACCAGTGGAGTATCACCCCCTCCAACCATTCATCTTGATACATAATTCTCCATTGTGTGGAAAGAATGGTATGCTTGGAGGAGTATTGAATTTATGAAAGTGGTTTGGGTAATTCAACAGAAGGAGGATATTATCATAATAAATTTTAGGCATGTGAACACTCCTATTCACATATCTTTTATAGATCATAGCAAGGTGGTGAGAGCCCATCCTTATGATATTTAATCCATAATAAATGTTTTTATGTCCAGGAAATTTTATACAGATCGAGTCATAAAGATGTTGATTACTTAGGAATTTGTGATTGATGATGAGAATGGAACCTCCCAGGGGTGGTAAGGTAACCCCACTCTTCAAATTGAGATTCTATCATTGGGGTTGATCAAATAATCCCCATTTTATCTTTTTAGGAATTTTATATATTGAAATCACCCATACCCTCTTCGTTATATTTGGATTATGGAATGACAATTAATCTGAGAACTTTTCCAAAACAAAGATTTGAAGGTGAAGGTTCCACTTAAATATTTTCTCATATGTGGGGAGTAATATATAAAACTAAAGGGGTTTTCCACTACCACCATCATGAATTATTCCATACTTGACACTACCTCCATGGAAGGTTACTAGGAAAGGACAAGAAAGAACTATGGAAATACATAACCATTTGGGGTCAAAAAGTAATCTCTATACTTACTTTACCATATTTAGATCAGTCTCAAAACTCTATTAATATATTGATTTTATAGATATTGGACTAATATCCACATTTCTAAGTCTATGAACCACTCAGATATGAAAATATTCTATGCCTTTCAAAGGAACATCTATAGGAGTGGTCGAGGTATCCTATAGATGCTTGAGCCCAACTATGAGTCAAATTATACTAGTCATCCCTCTAATAGATCCTAGCTTGAAAAATAAAGTCATGAGAGATCATGACTTTGGGATACCCACTTCCCAATAATAATTAACCTTTGTGACTCTATAAGGGATATCCATGGGGTTGGTAATGAACAAAGTACAGGAGAGGTTAGATCTAGTGGTTCCAGTTCCTAGTCCTATAGAGACAATGCTAGTAGATGAATATGCATGGGATTTAGTGTTATATCTATAAAATAAAATATAATTTATACTATCATAAGGGGGTTCTATGGAGGTGGTAAAATGAGAGACACAGGATAGGTCATATCTCATTATTCCAAACCTCACTCTTATCAAATCAGTGTAGGTAAATGACCCTAAAAGGTGTCCAAATTTGGAAGTGTCAACTTCTCAAGGGAATATTGTCCTTAAAATTCTATATGTGAGAACCATAGGAGAATATATGACCATACACTAGGGATAATTAGAGTTTTCCATTGATCCATGTTCACTGGTCATTATCCCTGTGGGTTTAATATCGACAGATGAATTCTTAGAGGTCATTGATTTGATAAAATATTCATTCATAGATCATGATAAAATAAATAAATCCATATAAGTTTAGTGATATTTATATTCATAGATTCTATATATTATGGTACTGATCTCTACTGAACTTCTATATATATATTTTTATGGTGGTAACTTTGAGGTGCCTAGATCAGAGGCATTATTTAGACTAGTTTCTTCAATAAAGAATGTGGTTACCTAAAAAATAAAGGAATATGTAGTGCCCATAGTGATATAGGAATATTCTTGAGATCAATCTTATGATCCACCATCAGGGGACTTATTGGTTGTGATAACTATTGGGGAAACAATATCCAAGGAGTTTAATACTTATACGGTTGAAAGTAAGCACTGAAAACTCCAATTATTTTTTTCCATTTATTTCCATTAATATATTCTATGTTTTCATTTTAGTGATGTCCATGTGAATTCCCAAGGTTTGGGATGTTTTTTTTCATAAAATCTTAGCTAGAATAGGATTTAGGTACATTAGCTGGCACGAGACCGACTTCATCAGGGGGTGTTGAACCTGGGACCTCACTAATTGATCTAGTCCCCAATTATGTTCTATTGCATCAGAGTGATTATAAAGATAACTAGGAAACTCTCAATAGTTTTTGTGTTTCTTGGAAATTTATATATATATACATATTGAAGTTGATCTCTCAAGTTTTTCTAGTGAAACTACACAATCTTCATTGTATGTTCTCATTATTGGGGTATGGCGGGTTTGATTAACAAACCATCTATACCAAGGTGAAAGTGTTGTTTCTTGTGAACATATGAGATAACTAAAATAAAATATCATAGCTATAGAATCCATGTACCATTTTCTTACGACTGGGAATATCGTGATTAATTATGCCTTTAAACATGATAAAGGGCATGCAGGGTGACAAGGTTGTGTTATGAAGAAATGAGTCCTAGTGGAATTTATTTACCAAGATTCAGATCAACATCATCAGAAGTTAGATCAACTTCATCAAGAATCAGTTTATGTGGAGAGAGTGACTGACGAGGAGAAGTGGATGGTTGAGGAGGTGGAAAGGCATGACTAAATACCCCTATAAGGGTTGATGAACTTCAATATGATGTATATATAGTGGTTGTGACTTTGGATGGACTATGAAAATATATTAATAACTCTAAGAAAATAATGATTCAACTTTTAGAGTTCATTGTGAATGACATATAATGATAACATCTTCATCTGCATGGGACAGACTTTGGATTGTGGATGTTCTTCTCATTTTTTAGTGATTAATGAATGAAAAACCATTTTACCCTAGATTATTTATCCTTTTCTCCACTTAGATTATTGTTTTATAATAATATGTTAAAACCTAAAATGAAACTTTAAAATAACTTGAAACAATTTGAACATTAAATTTAAAATGAACAAAGTCAATTGTAGTTCCCAAACACTTGAGTCAGAATGATTTCTCCTAGGTGTGGCTAATAGATGGGTATAAGAAAAAATACCATCACCATAACACAAGAGTTGGTCCATTCACATGAATGAGTTCCTCTTAGGCATGGATAAGAAAAGAGTATAAGCATAAATACCATCACCTTAACATTAGAGTTGGTCCATTGAGATGAATGAATTCCTCCTGGGTGTGCCTCACAAAATAGCATAGGCATAACTAACATCACTACAACACTAGAGTTAGTCTATTTAGATGAATGAATTCTGCATGGTCATAACTCATGGATGGGTACAAGCATAATAACAATCAATGTAATACTAGTTTTATTCTATTTGGATGAATTAATCAACTTAGTGTGATGAGTATCATGAAGGAAGAATTTAGTATGAGGATTCCAATGTTCAAAAGGGTTCGAATACCCTAGAAATATTTCTTTTTTCATTTTACATGAATCTTTTATACTAATATTCTAGGGGTGGGGGAACAACTAAATACTCTAGATTTTTCCTAAGAAAAGGGGCCTAACAAGTACAAATTTACTTCTACCACGGTCATATCGTGGACCTCACAAACTTTGAGTCTTTTTTTTATAACCCTAAATTTTTCCTAAGACTAATATTAGGGAGGATTTACAGGAAAGGACTTGGATTTTTATTAGGTTTTTTATAGGTTTTTAACCTAACAAGTTTTTCTCCGTTTCAATTTCAAATGCTCAATTTTACCTAAATCACACGATGTGTGTATCCAGTGATTAGAAACTTGAATTTTATCTAGATTTCCATTTAGGGGTTTTCAAACTAGTGAGTTCTATGTCTCTTTACTTAGTTAGTTTAAGGTCACACAAGTCATACCAATATATTTGATGTTTAAGGTAGGGAAAATTTGAGAAAAGGTGAGATGACTTGTGTAGCAGTTTGAACAAGGAAAACCCAACATAAATGAGAGCCCAATGCCCTCATATATTTGGATAGGTGCACACAATTTAAGGTATTATTTATCAGACTGAAATTCACTATTATTTTAGGTTAAAAAACTTTGACCAAGTATCGTAGGGTTTCCCATAATGTAAAATGGGTGAGATATATTTTTTAAAAATTGGAAATACCCAATATTATTGATAAATAAAACTTAAAAAATAGGTACATTTCGATAAAACTAATTAGAGTGACCATCATTATCAGCATCACTATTGGTGATCCCAATCAACCCAATCAGAGTGACCATAAATTTTAGCATCAGTGTATTTTCAGTATTTGTGAGTGTTACATAACTTGATTATGCAATATTAGAAGGAAGATTCTATCTAGTGATTTTAAGTGGAGAAATTGAAGATAAGTGTGCCTAATTTCTCAGTATCTAGTCTAAAGGCTACTGATATTTTAGTTCAGATAGCTTTGACCAAATTCCTATGATAGTCTATCAATAATTGGAAAGGTAAACCCCTATATAAATGATGGACCCATTAAAAAAATGGACTATACTAGAAAAGGGTGAATTCAAATTATATTCATAAAGCTCATACTATCATGTCATGCTATTTAGGATCATAAAATAAGGACCATTCAAAGGTTTAAGTATGAGATATCAAATATATGATATAAAGGTGATTATGATATACAAGTGTATAACACCAAGTTCAATGAATCCACTTGAATTGTTGTGTTATGATTTTTTTAAATCATATCTCAAGGAGTTTGAATTTGGAGTGATGGTAAATGGCATATATGATAGGGATAAATGAAAACCATATTTGAAAGACAGGTTGCATTGTAATGGGAATACATAGATTATAGGATTTTCCCCTATAGGATGAAGATACCTATGTTTTATAGGATATATTGGGGTAATTTATACAGAACCATATAAGGTGATTTTTTTATCTTCTTTGTTAGTGAAAGTTCACAAAATAATTTTCACTAGAGCTCCTATTAGTTATGATTAATACGTAGGAGAGAAGGATATTTTGATTGATAGAATTTATGGATGGACCCTAGATACAGGATCTAGGCATAACTATGTATCTTTTTGTAACAAGAATCAAGATACACATAGTTCTTGTAATATTTTCCATATAGATCATCCTCCTACATAGGGAGAGTATTTTTTTAGCATGGGTTTACAGATTAAGAACTCCACGATGAAGGATCCTACATAGATTTGTATTATACATAGAAGAGGAAGAATTTTATTAATAGATATAAAATATAAATCTATATTGGGATCTATACATAAATCTAGATTATACATAGGGGGGAGGTAATTTTTATTGATCCATGGATAGTTCTTATGAGGCTTCTTCTACATAGGTCAAAATCATGTGAAGGGGAAGAAAATCAAACCTCACTTTAGTGTAGTTTGATTTGAAATAGTAAATATTTCCAATGATAACCAAACACTAAAGTTAAAGAGGGAATTTTATTTCTTGGAATCCATGTCTGGGCATAGAATTAGATATTTAGGCATCACTATGTATCTTGAGATAACATAAATCAATCCACATGTAGTTCTTGGAGAGAAACTTCTCACATATATCTTGATACTTTGTGAGGAAAGAGGAATTTTATGCCATAGGTTAAGATAACCATGATGTTTGGGTTTTTTGTGGCCCAGGGTCCATGTTTTGTTGGTTGTGGTAAAGAAGTTGGTAAAAAAGAACTAGTTTTTGTTATATTATTGTCTTTTGTTATCAATAATTTAAGAAGATTCAAATGATTGGGAGAAAGTGAAAATGAGTAAGTGAAAACATGAAGAAATGTAGACACGTATGGTAGGTAAAGTGTCCATGTGGAAGTGAACACAAGGAAGTGATCGCATGAAGAAATATAGACAAGCATGGTAGGTAAAGTGACAATAAGGAAGTGATTGTGAGGAAGTGACCACGTGAATAAACATGGACTTGAAAGTTAGGTCAAGTGACCATGAAGAAGTGACCATGATGAAGTGACCACATGAATAAATGTGGACATTGATAGTAAGTCAAGTGACTATAAGGAATTCACTATGAGAAAGTAACCACATGATCAACATTATTGATAAATTAACAGAAGAAGAAGGCCATTTAAAATTATTCGATGCAAAGTGAATCACTCTTCAAGTGTTTAAATATCATGATAAAAATTATCAAAATTACTGAAAAGTGTTTGTGAGTGAAGTTTTAACAAAGCAATAAGGCTTATATATGAGGAAGATGAAGTTATAGAAGTTAGGAGGAACCACATAGTTGAATGGTCATGTAGGGGATCTATGTATCCATTTTTAGCGACATAGAAAACTACGTCATATCACTATTTTCAGTGACATAACTGATTGGATCATGTATCCATTTTCAGAGACATACCTGATTATGTCACATATCTATTTTTTAGTGATGTAGACAATTGTGTCATGTAGCTGTTTTCAATAATGTGTCCAATTTTACTCACATAGGGGATTTTTTCTACCCATGAAATACAGTTCAGAAAATATTGAAATTAGTTTGGTTTTAAGGGTAATAATTCCTATATTTAAGCTATAATTGTCATGTATCTATATCATTCATAAATTGATACTTATTTTTGGTTTTATTTTTGAAGATATGAAAGTTTAAATAAAAATTAAGAGAAAGTTTCTGTATAACCTGATATAGTTATGAATAGCTATGGAAGCTGTTTCTAATAAAAGTTATTATTATGACTGGATTCAATGTTTTTGGGAATTTTAATTCAAATATATTTATGTGGTATCGTAAATATTTGAATTAAAAAGGAATAGAAAATCTTAACTATCAAGTCTTGATAAATTATCATATGAAATTCTCAGATCCACATCTATCAAATATTCAAGGAATAAAATAGATAGAGAGAGGTGTTGTGAAGGAGTAGTGGCTACATGTAGTACCATGCATAAAAATTGAAGTGAAGTATTTCACATGAAATAATAGAAGCTAAAGAAGATTTTAGAACACCAGATAACTGGATTACTGTTTATAAGAGGAAGACATATCCCTTGTCTCTTGTCACTTGATATTTTATATTAGCGTGGGATACACTTGATGTGAAGGCTACACACACATTCTAAATACTTTTAAGTGATTTTAAGGATTTTTCTTCTCATAGTGGTTCACAATTATTTATTAGTGAATTATATAATCATGAGTTTTACCAGATCATGACAAGGTCTAGGTACTCACATTAAGCAGTGAACCTTGTAAATCACCTATGTTTTCTATGTGTGTGATCATGTTTTTATTAACATAAAAACTCACTCTAACTAATAGAAAAGGTTTTTTAAATGGTAGAAAACATAAAATTTCTGAATTACTGATTCACCCACCCTCTCAATGGTTCCTTGGTCCTATGTTCTCACAAGTGGTATCAAAGGGTGGATCCCTTCATTGGTGCTTTTATGTTGAAGATCTAAAGTTGTTTCCATTTTTATATTATCCTTAATAGATAATTTAAATATAGTAAATTACAAGGAGATTACCATGTTTTATGAGAAGAGTTTTCATTTATGGAAGAAAAAAAGGTTGGCATATCTCATTTCTATCAGTTATGTTGTTCAATAAGTGAAAACTGATTGATTTTTCCCCATGCTAAAGATTATACCATTACAACATAAGATAAAAAGAATTAGGAAAATAATGTTCATGCTAATAATTCCATTATATTTTCTCTTTCTTAAGGTGAATTTCTAAAAGTTAAGGGGATCAAAACTATATAATATATCTAGGATAAACTTTAAAATATCTACGATGGAAAGGACAAGGTGAAGTGAGCTATGTTATAGTTCATGTTACTCAAATATGAAGATATTAAAATGAATTATGATGATATTATTGATAGTTTCTTTATAAGATTCCATGAATTTATGAGTATCATCAAATAATATAGTGAGAATCTGTAAGATTTTATTATTTTTGAAAATATTTTACTCATCATACAAGATAAATTTGATGCTAAATTCTTGAATATGGAGAAAAAGGATCCAAGTTATATTTTTATTGATGATCTACACAGTATTCTAATTTATTAGGAAATGAGGAAAGATGATGCTATGAATAAAAAAGTAAATATAAAAGTAATTTTCTTGGTATGTATTAATGTGAACATATATATGTATCAGAGATATTATATTGATGTGAATATTTGTATGTATTAGAGGTTTTATAATGACTCGAACTGTTATAAATAAAATTTCCCTTTTTTATTTAATTAAATGTATTATTATATAATATGGTTATATAAAACACATGAACTTATTTTGTTTTATTATATCTAATTAGATTTAAAATACCATTAAGTATCATTACCATTGATAAGATAACCATTGAACAATGATCACATTATTAGTATAAATATAGGGTTTTAACAAATCTAATTGACATAGACAAAGTAAGTGATGACATCAGCCAGTAGGATTATACCCAATGAAGCCCATTTATCAGAGCTTAAGATGGAGATTTAATCACTGGTAATTTCCCTTTACCAAGCCCAAATTAGATCCAACAACTTAATCATGAGAGAAAACATTTATAGGAGAAGTTCAAGATCACTGAGATCATGACCCAAACCATGTTTTCTGAACCGCCCCATGAAAGTCTCACCATCCCACATCTTACTCTTAGGGTGTTTGATGGTGCATTAAAGGGATATGTATCAAGAACCTAGAAATATGAGTATGTACATTATTTTTTATATAATAATGAATATATTTTCATCCTATTATTATTACTTTATAAATTATTTTTATTTTGATTCAACAGAACACAAATAATATTTTTGAAAAATATTTAAATTAAATTATGGAATTTATTTTTATGAATTAATATATTTTTGAAATAAATATTATTTTAATAAAATATTATTTTTAAATAATTTTTATTAAAAATAAATGATCATATAATTTTTATGAAGTTAAATGTAATTTTTATAAGGGTTTGAAAACTATCATTGTAAAAAAACCCAATATTTATTAATAAATATAGATTTTATTTTAAAAGTAAAAATTCACATATAAAATGAATATTATTTTGGGAATCAAAATTTTGAAATTATCCAATGGTGAATTTTTCATAATTTTTTGAGACAATCAAATTTTTGGGTAAAAATTAAAATACTGTATAAAAATACATAGTGTATTATGAAATCATATGACTCAAAAGTGATGTAATAATTATAATAAATGGGATCCATGATCAAATATTTTTTTAACTTAAAAAATGTGATTTTAAGTTTATTTTATTCATTTGATGAAGCTATTATGAATCATCCAAAACTTATAATATATTTTAAGGTTTTAAAATCCTCTCTTTAAGAGTGTGACTCATATCCATATAAGAAAGGGAATTATTTTATTAAGTCCAACCCCCATACTTATAAAATAATGATAGACACTCCCATTTAAAATAAACAATGGAAAAAAACCATGGGATGGTTTGTGGTTTTATTTATTTTATTATGTAGAGTCTAAAACCTAAATAAAAAAGAAATCCCCCTAATTTCCTATATAAACCCACCCAATATCCCATTTCTATTCACTCACAATCGTTATATAATTTAAATAATATCACCTCCACTCTCTATATTCCTCTCAAGTCACCCCAATCTCTCAAGAATCCCCTCCCAAGCAGTTGGAGTCACACACATAAGTAAGGGATTTCTAACTTCTAATTTCCATTCAAATACCTATGTTATGTTATGATTCTTTGTTTCAATTTGTGGATATTTGGGTATATTTTACTACAAAACACATACTATTAATTTGATGTATAAATAATTAGATACCCCCTTTTCTCTCATTAACCCCTCCCATGAACCATTAAGTACACCCGTTACCGTGAAAAAATTTAGCAAGGGATATTCCACTCTCCTCTTTTTATCAAGAAATTATTATTTTTATGTCTCTAAATATACTTTTTCTTATGTTGGGATATGTTACTAAATATCCACCTTACCTTACATTTGATTTATAAATTATTTGAGATTACTTTCACTCTCATTAAGTATTCCATGATCCTTTATGTACACCCGTTACCATACCGAAATTTAGTGAGAGATCCTCATATTCTCTTCTTTATTCAAGTATCCTTATTATATCATGACTTATATTTAAAATTAATTATGTTGGGATATGTATTTACATGTCCCTATTACTTAAAATTTTATTTTCAAATGATTATAGAACCCTTTCTATCTCATAGACCCATTTTATGAATTTTTAAGCGACGCTATTATGCTGCCGAAATTTCACCATGATTTTTCTTGCCAAAAAATTGTGTAGTGAATACCATACCCATTTAATATCAAGGGGGTTAAAATTTACACACTTATACTTTTTTGATTTGGTAATTACATTTATTTATTCCACATCCCTTTATCATGGAATAAAATATGATTTTGAATGATTCCATGTTGTATGATCTCTGTGGAACACTTAAGCATGCGAATGGAATGAAAGTGAGAGGTGTGCCCAAAATTATATAGTGCTCCAATGCATTGGGTAATTATTAGTTTCATGAAACATTATGTTGGTACAAGGAGTAAGCCTAATTCCTTTGTGGGACTTTTTCCACCATTATGTCTTGGTGGTTTATCCTTGACCTATTTTTATGATGCACTGTTTAAGTTGTTTCCACACTTCCCATGTAATTATTATCATGCTATATCATGTCTCATTGTTAATATTTATGATTCATATTATTTATATGCCCCATTTATATGCCTATTTTCTAACATGTATCACTTTATTCCATGTTTATTCCCTTACTATGATTTATAACTCACCCATTTCTTATGTTTGTCCCCAGGTTATCCTGTGTAGTTTTAAAAATCCATGGAATATTAAAATAATGTTAATTAAGTTTTCAATAATGTTGTTGTATCCCATGTTTGAGATGTTATGTTTTATAACTAATTAAAAAATACATTAGACCTATATATATTTTGGGTTGTATTATGTGTAATTTTATGTAATAAATCACGAATTAATATGTAATAAAGAATAGGGTTGTTATAGTTGGTATTATATAAAAAAGTTTAGTTATTTTTTGGATTAGGATATGGAAAATCTAGAGGAAGCCTTAGGTATAAGACTAAGTATAAGAAAATATACCTAAATTTTGATAAGTATAGAGTAAGTGGTTTATCATTCAAATACACCCCTTTATAGATACTACAAATGGATGTGGTTCTAACATAGATGTACCTAGGGATAACAACCCCGACGAAGTGTGTCAGGACTAACTCAGTGTAACCTGGTACCTAATAATAGGCCTTACCATGCATCTAGTTTGACACTCTTGGGGGATATAATTTGAAAAATTCATAAGATAATTATGATCCATTATTAAGGGAACAAAAAAATACCCATAAGAGTATATTTTAGGAAATAGATCATGGATAACACAGATTGAAGCCTAGAAATTCATAAGTTAAGAAAATACATGTAATTTGTAAATTATCTCTTTAATGTCATTAGATTACCCTTTATGTGTTAATAGTTTAAAAATAACCATCCTTAATTTCCCCTTTATTCTAGATAATGACCATAAATAGGAGGAATTGGGTAAACAATCAATGCGATTAGAAATGTGATGACTGCCCCAACGAGATTCCCAATCTAATAAGAGCAGGAATAACGAACTTTATGATGATAATCTCTTAGATGAATCAGGTTATGAATAGAAATCTAGATCAATAGGATCACCCAAACTCCTCTAAGAGAGAACAAGACACAATCAAGAGCTTCATTTGACAAAGGCCTTATACTTTAAATGGATCATCTGATCCCTTAATCGCAGAATAATAGATCAAATCCATTGAGAAGATATTATACATCTTTCAATGTTTTGAATAAGATAAGGTTCTACTGGATGATTTTCCTATAGAGGGAGAATCTGATCAGTGGTGGACATTGATCAAAAATAAGAAGTATGAGGAAGAGATCAAAGTGATGGAGTGGAAGGAATTCTGGAAAATGTTTTTTGATAAATATTTTCCTCGCACTCTCTAATTTAAAATAGGAATGGAGTTCCTCACCCTCATGAAAAAGGATGATGAATCTATCAAGGTGTAGGAGGAAAAATTCAAAATACTTACACGACATGACTTTGGCTTTATTGTTACCTCCAGATTTAATTTTGACTGTTTCTTTGGTGGGATAAAACCTAGTCTATGAAAAGCCCTGGCGATCTGAGACTGATCTCTATGAAGAAATTTTTTGATGTACCCATAAATTCAAATTGGAGATTAAAGAATCTCAAGGACATCATGGGGATAAGAAGTAAAGAGTGGAGTTTAATTCTGGTGGTCTGATGGAGAAATATAATGGTTCCAAGAAATTTTAACATCCCACTTATCAAAGGTGTGGAAAGAAGAACCCTAGAAATTTTCTAAAGAGAACGAAGAAATGATTTAGGTGTAGGAAGGAAGGACACCTAGCTAACAGTTGATGAATAGAGAATACTGCTAATAAGATGGGGGAAATAAATGATCTAGTAATCCCTCAATGCATTTTAAATTAATTCAATTTCAAGGAACCAGAGCACATTGAAAACCAATTCACTAAGTTAAGGGTTTTAAGAGAAAACCAACAATCTCTAAGGAAGCAAGGGCATAATTTTTCTATCACAACCATTGAGGTGGATCCTGAAAACAAAGTGGTCAAAGGTACGCTAGATATTCATTCAATAATAGTGAATATACTTTTTTATTCTAGTTTTACACATTCCTTCATATCATGAAAGTTTAATAGAACTATTCAAACACCACCACAAAGCATGTAAGTAGAGATATTAGTGAAAATGAAAAATGGATCAATCATTGCATCCTAATTATATAACTCCTCCCCTATAAAAATTTGTGGGTTTAAATTCCTAGATAAAATTTTCATACTCACTTTAGTGGAATTTGATGAAATTCTAGGCATGTATTAGCTTTAATTATATAGATCCAACATAAATTGCCACAAAATAGAAATTACTCTGCATATCGTGAATCGTCCTCCAATTCTGTACAAGTGAAATGAGGAAGATGAATCTTATTTGGAACCAACATCACAATAGTGGATATTATTTCCCTATGAGAAAGCATATCTAGCCTAAATTATCAAGTCTAAGGAAATAAACATCCTTGAAGACATTCCTATTAGGAGGGAATACACTAATGTGTTTCCCAAGGAATTACTTGATCTTTCTCCTAGCCAAGAGGTTGAATTTTTGATTGAAATTATACCCAGGAAATTTCCATTATACAAGACTCTGTATAGAATGGATATTTTGGAACTTGAGGAGCTAAAGAGAAAACTATAGAATAATATAGATAAATGTTTCATATGCCCAAGTTCTTATCCATGTGGTGCACCCTTCCTCTTCATCAAGAATAAGGATGGGTCAATGTGCATTTTCATTGATTATCATGTGCTCAATAAGATCATGATAAAGAACAAGTATCAAATACCATGAATTGATTAATTTTTATATCAACTACATGGAACACAATACTTCTACAAGGTGGATCTATGGTCGGGATATTACCAAGTTAGGGTGAAGAATGAGGATACCCCCTAAGACTACTTTTTATATAAGGTATGGGCACTATGAGTTCATAATGATTCCATTAAGACTCACCAATGCTCCAAAAATCTTGATAGAATTGATGAGTAGAGTCTTTAGATATTTACAAGGAATTTTTTTATTCTTTATAGATGATATTATAATATACTCTAAAATCAAGGAGGAGCATGAGGAGAATCGGAGAACTATACTAAAGAACTTATAAAAGGAGAAGCTCTATGACACATATAAAAAATGTGAGTTCTGGTTGAAGGAAGTCACATTCTTGGGGAATATCATCACAATAAATGGGATATATGTAGACCCTTCAAATACAAAAGCAATTAAAGAATATAAAAAGACAATATCTATGATAGATATCTATAGTTTTATTGGGTTAGTTGGGTATTATTGCTAATTTGTGAGAAATTTATCATGATCTTCAAGACCTATTACCAAGTTAACTTGAAAGGGAGTTAAGTTTTCTTGGAATGATGAATGTGAAGTGAGCTTCAAGGAGTTGAAAAGGAAGCCTGTCACTGCCCATGTGCTAACACTACCCACAAGTGGAGAAATTTTCATAGTATTCATTGAAACTTAAAATATGTGATTGATCTGTTGTGTTAATGTAGAATGAAAAATTCATAGCCTATGCTTCAAGGTAGTTGAAAGTTCATGGATAGAATTACCCAACACATGATTTGGAGTTGGCTGCAGTGATCTTCACTTTGAAAATATGGTGGAATTATTTCTCTGGGGAGAACTATGAAATATATATGGATCAAAAAAGACTCAAGTATATATTCGCACAAAAATATTGGAATATGCACCAATAAATATGGTTAGAGATGATAAAGGACTATGACTACTCAATCCAATACTACCCTAGTAAAGCGAATAAATTTTCTGAAACTCTAAGTAGAAAGGATCCAAAAAATCTATCATTAATGAGAATTGATATGGATCCAATCTTCTTAGATTTAAAAATTATTGACATGGTAATTGTTTGACTCCTCATGTATTAATCATGTTTTAATGATCACAAATCCTATTACTTTTAATTAATCTCAATCTTAATTGCACATCTTGCTAATTCACTTCAGTCTCAATAATAACTAAACATCCTGTTTTAATGATAACAAATCTTATTGATGTTAATTACTCTCTTTATTATTTACAAGTCTTATGCATGATCACAAATCTCACTTTCTATTATCAAGCCTTTATATTTATGATTCAAGTTCTCTTACTCTCTAATGATTAAGATTAATCCATATTCTGCATATTACTGTCTAAATCTAAATACAGATATTTGTCTAAGTATAGAGACACCGTGATGTTTGACACAGTAAGACAGACTATGTACAAGACACAGTCACAGTCAGGCAGACACCGTGAAGGACACACCGTGACCAAGACACCGTGAAGGACACACCGTGACCCAGACACCGTGATCTACATACCGTGACATACACACCGTGACCCAGACACCGTGAGCTATACACAGTGACATGGAGAAACCGTGAAGCACATATCGTGAACCACATACCGTGAAGACCATACCGTGAAGAAGACACCGTTTACATAATCACTGTGACACCGTTTCTTAACTTTTTGTCAATATTATTTAAATAATTCTAACGGTCATATTTGATGTTTTTAATGCAATTAATGTTATTTAATGATAGTTTTTGGCATGTCAAGAAATCATATCTCGTACCTATGAAAAGGGAATAATTCCTACTGCCGAAACTCGTGGAATATAAGGAAGATTGAGATGCAGTACACATGCGCAAGTATGACTATACAACAAGAAGAACTTATATACACCTGAGAGCACTGTGCTGAACAAGAAGAACAATCCCGAGCATGAAAGAGATTGCAAGACTTTAAAAAAACTCTCATGAGTGCAATGCAACACCACTGAATAACACAAGACGAATCAAGAGATCATTTTCACTCCTGTAGAACAAAAGCTGAACTACAACACTATGTTTTTCAACAGAAAAACCAGAGAAGGACTCAGAAGCATTCCTGCTGAATCCAATGAGTCCAGAGCTTCATTGATAATCACTAGAGCTTTCTAAACTCTTATATGTTCTCTCTAAGTGATTTGTTTATTTACTTTCGAGCAGTGTGGTGTACTCTGTATATCTTACACACACACTGTCTCCTGCACTGAACTGGAGGATATCAAAATCCTCACTCCAAAACTCTTAACTCTTGTTTACCCACGTCAACTGTGGAAGAGGTCCTTGTGTGGCCTGGTCTTTGTTTTGTTTCCCACAAAGAACTACGGTAGAGGTCCCTGCATGGCTTGGACAGTTTTGTAAACTTTTGTTAACCCCGATCTAGGGTGTGGATCAAATTTATATAAATTTGAGAGGACTAAGTGTCGGCTTGAGACTAAACCTCTTGTTATATCTACTGTGCATATTTAGTTTAAGTTTAAAGTATACTACATCTATCTTTCATATTCTGCTGCTGTTACTTTGAAATAAAAAACTATTTTAAAACTACTTTGATAGTTAAATTAGCAAGTGTTTACACTTATTGTAAATTAGTAGGTTAGTTTCAAAAGTTAGTTTAATCTTGTGGTTAAATTAACTGAGACCTAATCAATCTTTGAGAATCTAAGTGAACATTTACAATCTATATAAATTCACTACAGTTTAACTTGTTTTATAACTTGGGGAATTTTAAATAGATAATATTTTAACAGAAATTTTAATTGGAACTCAATTCACCCCCCTCTTGAGTATCCACTCCGACCAACATTTGGTATCAAAGGTTTTGTTTTTGTTAAAGTATTTTTGAAATACTCTATTTTTCAACTGTGATTTTAGTTGCATCTTTAAAGATCTTAAATTTCTGTTAGTTATAAATTTTTATCTATTTAAATTTATTTTCTAAAATCTAGTTATGGATAATAGACTAGAGGGTACTACTACTAACATGCCACCTTTCTTCAATGGTACGAACTATGCTGAATGGAAGATTAAAATGAAAATTAATTTGGAAAGCATGGGTTTTGATATTTGGACTGCTATAGAGTCTCAATATAAAATTCCAGAAACTGAAAGAACAACTTGGGATGAACCCACAAAGATTGCTTACAATAATAACTGTAAAGCCGTGAATGCCCTGTACTGTGCTTTAGGAGATAAAGAGTTTAATAGAATTTCTTCCTGTAAAACTGCTTTTGAAATTTGGGATACTTTAGGTGTTTCTCACGAAGGAATAACTAATGTTAAAAAAATGAGATTGAATACTTATACTATTAAATATGATAATTTTAAAATGAAAACTGATGAACCCATTTCTAATATGTATCTCAGGTTCAATGAGATAGTCAATACAATGAATTCACTCGGAAAGGCTATTCCAGTAAAGGAACAAATTATGAGGATATTGAGGTGTCTACCAGACCGATGGAGAGGCACATCTGTTTCAATCAGAGAGTAATGTGACATTGGAGCTCTACCTGTCAAAGAAATCATTGGTAAGCTTATGATGTATGAGGAAGAACTAAAGGTGAATAAATAGGAAGAGGATGAACCAAAAAGGAAATCAGTGGATTTCAAGACTACTGCATCAAAGAACAAGGACAAAGAAAAAGCTCAAATACAAACTGATAGTTCAACAAGTGAAAGCTCAGACTCTGATAGTGATGCTGAAATGGATCAGATATCCAGAAGGTTTAAGAAATTTTATAGGAAGAATAAATTCTTCAGAAAATCAAATTACAAGGGAAAGTATGAAAATAAGGGACATTAGAAGAAGGACTGGAAAAAGCCAGATAAAAGTGATGAAGTTGTTTTCTACGAGTGAAAAAGAAAATGACACATTAAAGAAGACTGCCCAAAGCTAAAATTCAAGAAGAAATATGATTAGAAGGACAGTATGTACAAGAAAGCTATGAAAGCTACCTGGAGTGCTTATGAAGATAGCATAAGTGAATCTAAAATGTCTGATTCTGAAAATAAATGTTCCAACATGTGTTTCATGACAAACACATATGAGGTAACCTTAGATACTCCTTCTTTAAATTCTTATTATTCTGGAGATGATGAAGAATTTGATTCAGATTCTGAAAACATGACTAGTGAGGAATTATTTGAATAGTGTAATATGCTGGAAGAGACATGCAATGAACTTAAAGGATAAATACAAATCATTGAAGAAACAACATGCTCTCACTACAACTATTAAAACTGAACTTACTTTTGAAAAAGAGAAAAATGCTCAACTGTTAAAAGAGAACACTAAACTGAAAATGTCTAATGAGCAACTTAGAAAAGACTTAGAGAAGTTCAAAAATGTAAAGGATACACTAAATCAAATGTTAGGAAATCAAGTGGCACCAAAATACACTACTGGAGTAGGCTACAAACCTAGATAGAGACAGATTACTAAGAATAGATTTATTCCTAAATCTGGACAGAATACTGCTAGTTCTAGTTCTGGACATTCATATGCTTCAACCAGTTATTCATATCATTATAGATCAAATAAAGTCTATCTTTAAAAATCTATTGATTCTGTAAATTATATAAGACCCATAAGACAAATATGGGTACCTAAAGCTTTGATTTCTAACCTTTCTGGACCCAAGAAGATCTGGGTACCAAAATCATTTCCTATCTAAATCTGTTTTGTAGGAAACATGATTAAAGAGTTCTCACAAGAAGGTATGGTACTTGGACAATGGATGTTCAAGACATATGTCTGGAGATTATTCATGTTTCAAAAGTTTAATAAAGGTTAATGGGATCCATGTCACCTTTGTTGATAATTCTAAAAGAAAGATCATCGGCCTAGGCCATATTGGTAACACTGATTCAGTTTTAATTTCTAAAGTTTTATTTGTTGATGGACTGAAATATAATCTGTTAAGTATTTCTCAATTGTGTGATGATGGTTTTAATGTCAAGTTTGAAAATGATTCCTGTAATGTTTTTAACTCTAAAAATGTCTTAGTATTTTCTGCTTTAAGAAATGAAAATTTTTATGTAGTTGATTTAAATTCCTTAGCTAAGCAAAATGTTACCTGTTTAAATGCTTTTCATAAAGAGTCTTGGATTTGGCATAGAAGATTAGGACACTGCAACATAAATTCACTTAGAAAACTAACTAGGAAGAACTTGGTTAGAGACCTACCTAAACTTGAGTTTCCAAATGGCAAAGTTTGTAATCCATGTCAAAAGGGAAAGCAACATAAAGTTTATTTTAAATCAAAGAAAGAAGTTTCAACTTCTCAACCTCTCGAGTTGGTTTACATGGACTTGTTTGGACCTTTAAGAGTTTCTAGTTTAAATGGGAAGCACTATGTCTATGTCTTAGTAGATGACTTTTCTAGATATACTTGGGTATACTTATTAGCTCACAAAAGTGAAGCTTGTTCTTTATTAAATACTCTAAGTCTGTAGAAAATCTTAGTGGACTTAAGATTAAAACTCTAAGAAGTGATCATGGTCGTGAGTTTGAAAATCAAGAGTTTGAATCTTATTGCTCACACAATGGCTATAATCATAAATTTTCTACTCCTAGGACACCTCAGCAGAATGGTGTGGTAGAAATAAGAAATATAACCCTTCAAGAAATAGCTAGAACCATGCTTAATGTGTATGACCTACCTATTTATTTTTGGGCTGAAGCTATAAATACAGCTTATTATATCATTAATAGAGTCTTAGTTAGACCTGTTCTTAAGAAGACCCCTTATGAACTTTGAAACAATAGAAAACCCCAAGTTAGTTACTTTAGATTCTTTGGCTGTAAAGTATTTATTCTCAATACAAAAGATAATCTTGATAAGTTTTCTTTTAAAAGTGATGAAGGAATTTTTATTGGTTATTATTTAACTAGAAAAGCCTATAGAGTATTCAATAAAAGAACCAAGTGTGTGGAAGAATCTGTTCACATCAAGTTTGATGAAACTGATCCACATGAGCTTAAAACCTCTCTTGAAAATCTTGAAGAAGATTTGAGTGTTCTGGACCTTAATGATAAATCTAAAGAACCTGCTATAAAGACAACCATTTCTATAATTATTCCAGAATCTGCTTCTAATGAACCCAAACCTAGAGAAGGACCTGAAATTTCTAGTCCTACCTTTACTAGATCAACAAAATTCTAAAGAATCATCCTTTAGATTCTGTTTTAGGACATCTGGATAGAGGGACACAGACTAGAGATTCTCTTAGAAATCAGGTTAAACATCAAGCCTTCTTGTCACATCTTGAACCTAAAAACATTGATGATGCTATTAATGATGAATTTTGTGTGATTTCCATGTAAGAAGAACTCAATCAGTTTGAAAGAAATAAAGTTTGGAATCTTGTTGAAAGACCTAAGGACACTTTCACAATAGGCACTAAATGGGTGTTTATAAATAAAGTAGATAAATTTGGAAACATAGTTAGAAACAAAGCTAGGCTAGTTGCACAAGGCTATAGTCAAGAGGAAGGTATTGACTATGAGGAGACTTTTTCTCCAGTATCCAGATTAGAAGCTATTAGGATTTTACTTGCTAATGATGCACATCTAAATTTCAAACTATATCAAATGGATGTCAAGAGTGCATTCTTAAATGGATATATTGCTGAGGATGTTTTTGTTTAACAACCACCTGGATTTTCAAACCCTCATTTTCCAAATCATATTTTCAAATTATCAAAAGCTTTATATGGTTTATAGCAAGCTCCAAGAGCTTGGTATGATAGATTAAGTACTTTTCTAATTTCTAAAGGTTTTAAAAAAGGTATAGCTAACCCTACTCTTTTTATAAAACGAATTTATAAAGATGTTTTAGTTGTAAAAATTTATGTAGATGATATTATTTTTGGATCTTCAAAAACTACATTATGTATTGATTTTTCTAAAATGATGCAAAATGAATTTTAAATGATTTTAATGGGTGAACTTAAATTCTTTCTTGGATTTAAAATATTTCAAAATGATGATGGAATTATTTTAACTCAAATTAAATATACTGGAGATCTTTTAAAACGTTTTGGATTGGATAGCACAAAAAGTAGTGACACTCCCATGAGTACCACCTGTAAGTTGGATCTTGATGAAGATGGTAAATCTGTTGATCAAACCACTTATAGAGGAATGATTGGAAGTCTAATCTACCCGACTTCTAGTCATCCTGATATTATGTTTAGTGTGTTTATGTGTGCTTGTTTTCAAGAAAACCCTTAAGAGTCACATTTAAATGTTGTAAAGAGAATTTTCAAATACCTCAAGCATACTCCCAATTTAGGACTGTTCTATCCCAAAGGACAATCATTTGAACTAGTTAGTTATTCTGATGTTGATTTTCCTGGATGTAAGTTAGATAGAAAAAGCACCTATGGAACATGTCACCTTTTAGGCAAGTCACTAGTATCATGGTGTAGTAAGAAACAAAATTCTGTTGCATTATCTACTACAGAAGCTGAATACATAGCTGCTGGAAGTTGTTGTGCACAAATTTTGTGGATGAAACACACATTACTAGACTATGGATATCAATTCAGATATGTCCCATTAAATTGTGATAACACAGGTGATATTAACATTTCTAAGAATCCTGTTTTTCATTCTAGGACAGAACATATTGATGTAAGACATCACTTTTTGAGGGATCATTATCAAAAAGGTGATATCACTTTGGAATTCATTGGTACTGAATATCAACTTGCTGATATATTCACTAAACCATCAAATTCTGAAAGATTAGACTACATCATACATGATCTTGGTATGATTAATCATAAATAGATATCTTATTGATCTTAATGTTTAATATTTTACTATATTTTACTTTACAGTTTCATGATCACTATTTTATAGTTACTGTTTCATGCATACGGTCTCACCATTAAGACATTGTGCTCACGATCTATCAACTCACTGTCTCACCGTGACTGCACAGAATGGTCACTGTCTCACCGTGACAACCACCAACTATCTCACCGTGATGACTGGTTTTCATCACACCGTAATGACTACTCATGGTCTCACCATGAAGATTATTTATACTCTTATTTTAACCTGTATCGCGGTAATTTTTATTTCACCGATATTTGATTTCCCGTGTTTTTGTTTTTATGACGTTTGACATTCCCAAATGATAAAACTTAAGGGTTTCATTCGATTCCTTACTCGAACTCTCTCCTAAATCTTCTCACTCTTGAAAACCTTCTCCTCTTTCGCCTGAACCTTCAGTGGATGCCAAGGATGAAGCGTCCGTATTCACCCTCGTCTGAGAAGTGCCGCTCTAGGAAACAGAAGAGAATACTGAGGATAGCTCCCAAAGGACCTCTAAACCCAAACTTGGTAAGCCGTACTGTTCTACCTGAAAAAGAGATTTTCCCTGAGTGGCTGCTGTCTAGAAAGTTGTTAGTTTTGAAAGTTTTAAGAGAACAATGATGGCTTGAATGGTTCTCTAGACAAGATATACCGATTTACCCGATATTGGTATCTCAATTCTACCAATATGTGAAGTTTTCCTTTGATTTTTGAGAAAACTTTATGGTGACCAGCTGGATCAATGGTCAGAAGTGTTCTTTAACCTTGAGGCTGTGGGTTGCATGTCTAAGAATTCCATATGAAGGAGTTTGTGAGGACTAACAGAGAGACCCTCCTCCATCATCCGATATCTTCGATCTGGAAAATTCTTTGGGAACCTTAACTGGTAATGGAACCAAGCAAAGGGATATAGCTACAGAGCTAGATAGAGAAACTAGACTTCTATTCAAATTTGTTCAGTATTTAATCAGTCTGAGAAAAAGGGATTTTGCTTTAATGAAGTATCAGGATGTGTTCCTGATTCACCTGTTGAAGAATGGCCATTAGATCAACCTATGAAAGTATGTTATTAACCATATCTGTGATCTGATTAAAGTCACTTCCAAATCCACCTCCTTGTTTTACTCAAGGATGATTTCAACTATGCTAGTTGCCAAAGGAATGGTTAGACCGAATGCAGAAAAGTTAGGGGACTTTGATTTCTGCTTATCCAAGCCTATCATCAGAAGGATGAAGATTAGTTGGAACCCCTGGAAGAAGCAATGGGTTGAGGATAATGATCAATTGTATAAGAAGTTTAATCTTGTTGATTATCTAAGAAGACCTAAGAACCTAGCTGATCCTGGTTTGGAACCAGATGAAGTGGATGAGTATTCAGAAGAAGAAGAAGAAGAGGAAGTGGAAGGTGAAGTTTCACCTAGAGAAGAGGCTGAAATACCACAAGTGGAATCAGCTCCTGTTGAAAAATAAAGGACTGCTGTCCCTGCTGTTGTCCCTACTGAAATACCTCAAGGAGAGAAAGTTGCTGTTGGTTTGAGAGAATAGGAAGCTCCTGCTTCTAGTGAGGATGTCAATCCAGAAACTCATCCTACGACTAAAAGAAAATTTATTTTTCCTTATTTTGAGAAGCAATAAACCATAGAGATAGATCCTGTTGAAGAGGATCTCCCTATTGAGAAAGAAGTCAATCTGGAAGCACAATCAGTGGAACAATCGGTTCCTGAGATAATTCCCTCTGCAGAAGAGAAGATGAAAATTGCCTTTTAGCTGGAAAGGAAAGAGTTTTCTGAAGAGATTAGAGATCATCCTGTGGATATTGACCACGTTGTTGAGCCTATAGTCTCTGAAATGGAATCACAATTTGAGGGGGAGGAACATCAAAACCTTGAGATTATAGAAGATGGATCTGCTGAACCTTCTCAACCCACTGTCTCATACTATGTGTACACCCGTTATGTTTTCCCAATCTTTTATGATGTGAATGAGTCACAGAAAGTGACTACAACTGGAATGGATCTCTCTTCTGTGTTTCAACTGAAGTCTGTAGCTCATCCAGAACTAGAACCAGAACCAGAGCCCCATTCTCAATCTGAATCAGAATCTGAGTCTGAAGATGACTCTGAACCGCAACCAGAACCTGCTCCACTACCTTCACCTGCACTCTTACCCGAGCAACACTCCTTTGTAACTAAATATGATCTGAATGTCTTTGTAGAGACTCTTTTAGCTGGAGTTGAGAAAATCTTATCCACTCAACCTCGTCCAGTGACTCAACAGAGTCAAGAAGATGCATCAATTCTCTTGGAAAATATTATATTGCATATTCAACCAAGGATGATCTGAGAAATTCAAGAAGTTAGAGTAGAAAATAATCTACTGAGTGCTGATGTTGAAAAACTGAAAAGTATGGTAGCAAACTTGCAGAATGAGTTGTCTTTGAGATCAGAGCCTGCTCCTATTTCTGCCCCTGCACCTGTTGCTGCTTCTCCTGAGCCAACTGATTCCACCCTTGATAGAGATATTGTGTCTCAAGTGCATCCATATCTACTATCTTTTGATGAAAATATTGGAACAAGACACACTAAGATGCTGGAATGTATTAGGGAGATTGTAGAAAATTTGAATAAGCTCACAGATGAGTACACTGGGTGTCTGTAGAAAGTTTTGAAACAGCTCAAAGTTTTATTCATAGCCGTAAAAGCTTCTCCTGCTTCTGGTCAACCTTCTGTTCCTCCTCTGGATGATTCTCTGCTGAGATCCCAAATCAAGGAAGAACTTTATAATGCCTTCAGTGTCTTGGATCTGTCTTCTTTGTCAGAAGTGGTTAAGAACAGTGATCGAGCATTGGATTTGGTTATAATTCATTCTAAGATAGACAATGATTCTCAATAGGAGATCACCAAGAAAATAGATTTTTATCTCACCCGAATTTTCTCCAAAAGTTACATGAAAAATCACTTTAAGTTTATTGTGGAAAACCTAAAAATCCCTCCGGTAACTCAAGATTTTAAAGCTCAAGTTCAGAATCTTAGAGAGTTCACCAGATTGCCGGACAAATTCATGGAGAATATGGATGATTTTGAAAAGTCTATGCAATATGGTGGTGAAATCATTACTGATTTCATCAATCTTTTGAAGCCATATCTTCATGTGCAGAGTACTACTATAGTTGCTCCAGCTACTGCACCCCTTAGACCTGGTCTACCTGCCTTAGCCTCAACTGCCATGTCAGTCAGCCAAGCTCTTTCTCAGATCCGGCCAGTCATTCTTGACCAACCACAGCCTAGATCTTCTACTGCTCCTACTTTGGCTCCATACTTTTTTGAAGTTCTACGCTTACCCTCTTTGTCTACCACATCTATGCCTTCTTCTACATCAGCCCCAGCTACTGCTGCTGATAAAGGCAAGGAAAAGGTGGATCCCTGAAGAGTCTATGGGCTGTTTCTGTTTTCTTTTTTGATGGGATGTAATTTATTGTTTAATGTTTTTATTTATCCTTTATTTTTTATTCTGAACCTTTTCAATGACAAATGTAGTGTTTCCCTTCATTTCTCTCTACTTTTTGATAATCCCAAAAGGGGGAGAAAAACTACAAGTATCAGTACTATAATGAGATATGTTATTATCGAATCTATTATTCTCTAATTTTTTCTATTCTAATATGATAGTTTCTTTAATGTTACGTTTCTTTTATATTTTAACTATACATGTTTTTTATCATCAAAAGGGGGAGATTGTTGGACTCATCATGTATTAATCATGTTTTAATGATCACAAATCCTATTACTGTTAATTAATCTCAATATTAATTGCACATCTTACTAATTCTCTTTAGTTTCAATAATAACTCCACATCATGTTTTAATGATAACAAATCTTATTGATTTTAATTACTCTCTTTATTATTTACAAGTATTATGCATGATCACAAATCTCACTTATATTATCAAGCCTTTATATTTATGATTCAAGTTCTCTTACTCTCTAATGATTAAGCTTAATCCATATTCTGCATATTACTGTCTAAATATAAATACAGATATTTGTCTAAGTATAGAGACACCGTGATGTTTGACACAGTAAGATAGACTGTGTACAAGACACAGTCACAGTCAGAAAGACACCGTGAAGGACACACCGTGACCAAGACACCGTGAAGGACACACCGTGACCCAGACACTGTGATCTACACACCGTGACGGACACACCATGACCCAGACACTGTGAGCTATACACTGTGACATGGAGACACCGTGAAGCACATGTCGTGAACCACATACCTTGAATACCATACCGTGAAGAAGACACCGTTTACATAATCACTGTGACACCGTTTCTTAACTTTTTGTCAATATTATTTAAATAATGCTAACGGTCATATTTGATGTTTTAATGCAATTAATGTTATTTAATGATAGTTGTTGGCATGCCAGTAAATCATATCTCGTACCTATGAAAAGGGAATTATTCCTACTGTCGAAACTCGTGGAATATAAGGAATATTGAGATGCAGTACACATTCACAAGTGTGACGATACAACAAGAAGAACTTACATACACCAGAGAGAACTGTGCTGAACAAGAAGAACAATCCCGAGCAAGAAAGAGATTGAAAGACTTTCAAAGAACTCTCATGAGTGAAATACAACACCACTGAAGAACACATGACGAATTAAGAGATCATTTTCACTCCTGTAGAACACAAGCTGAACTACGACACTCTATTTTTCAACAAAAAAACCAAAGAAGGACTCAGAAGAATTCCTACTAAATCCAACAAGTCCAGAGCTGCATTGATAATCACTAGAGATTTCTAAACTCTTATCTGTTCTCTCTAAGTGATTTGTTTATTTACTTTCGAGCAGTGTGGTGTACTCTGTATATCTTACACACACACTGTCTCCTACATTGAACTGGAGGATATCAAAATCCTCACTCCAAAACTCTTAACTCTTTTTTACCCACGTCAACTGTGGAAGATGTCCTTGTGTGGCCTGGTCTTTGTTTTGTTTCCCAATAAGAACTGTGGTAGAGGTCCCTGTGTGGACTGGAAAGTGTTGTAAACTGTTGTAAACCCCGATCCAGGGCGTGGATCAAATTTATATAAATTTGAGAGGACTAAGTATCGGCTTGAGACTGAACCTCTTGTTATATCCGCTGTGCATCTTTAGTTTAAGTTTGAAGTATACTACATATATCTTTCATATTCCGCTGCTGTTACTTTGAAATACAAAACTATTTTAAAGCTACTTTGATAGTTAAATTAGAAAGTTTTTACACTTATTTTAAATCAGTTGGTTAGTTTCAAAAGTTAGTTTATTCTTGTGGTTAAATTAACTGAGACCTAATAAATCTTTGAGAATCTAAGTGAACATTTACAATCTGTATAAATTCACTATAGTTTAACTTGTTTTATAAATTGGGGGATTTTAAATAGACAATATTTTAACAGAAATTTTAATTGGAACTCAATTCACCCCCCTCTTTAGTATCCACTCCAACCAACAATAATTATAAATAAAGGAACATCATCCATCCTTTCACAAATGATTGCTCAACCACATCTTTTGGAAAAGTTAAAGAATGATAAAATAAATGATTTGAGAATTTAAAAGAAAGTGGAAACTATAGGGAAAGGTAAATCCTCATATTTCAATGTTAATAAAGAAGGAATTGTGATATTTGGGTTAATACTATGCAGTCCATCAAATCCTGAGTTAAAGATGGAACTATTGGATGGTGCACATAATTCGACTTTCTCCATTCACCCAAGAAGCACAAAGATGTATCAAGATATCCATGATCACTATTGGTGGGACAATATGAAGAAAGATATCACTAAATATACAACAAAGTTCCTGGTATTCTAGAAAGTGAAGGATAAAAGGAAAAAGTATAAGGGGATGATGCAACCATTACCCATACCAATATGGAAATGGGAGAACATCACCAGATACTTTTTCACTGGACTTATGAAGATATCCAGGGGAAAAAATTCTATATGGGTTTTTTTGGATCATCTTACAAAGAAAACTCACTTTATCACATTTCAATAGGACTTATCACTGGTTCAATTTTCAGGAATATACATCAGAGAAGTGGTAAGGTTGCATGGAGTAGCACTATCTATTGTATTCAATCAAGATCTGAGATTGACCTCCAAGTTCTGGAAAATTCTCCAACATGATATAAAAACTAAGTTGAACTTCAACACAACCCATCATACTCAAAATGATGTCCAATATGAGTGGAATATTTAGACATTGGAAGACATATTAAAAGAATGTTCTATGGACTTCCAAGATGGATGGTACCAACATCTTCCTTTGCTCAAGTTCTCATACAATAATAGTTTCTTCTCAAGAATACAAATGGATACCAATGAAGCCCTTTATGGGAAGGGGTGTAGAGCACCCTAATGTTAGGATGAAGTTGGGGAATGAAAACTGTTAGGTCCTGAAATGGTCTAGGAAATGGTGGAAAAGGTTATGACTATTCAGCAGCACATCAAGGCTACTCAGAGTCGATAGAAGAGTTATGATGAAAATAATCTAAGAGACCTAGAGTTTGATGTTGGAGGAATGGTATTCCTTTTCATATCTCTATGGAATAAAGTGATGAGATTTGGGAAGAAGGGAAATATTATTCCAAGATACATCGACTCCTTTTATGTCCTTGACTGCATCAGAGTGGTGGCCTACCAACTTGAAATCCCATCTAATCTATATCAAGTACATGATGTATTACATGTATCCATCTTAAGAAAGTACATACCAGACCCCTCACATGTACTCAATCCAAATGTGGTATTGTTGGATAATGACCTTTCCTATGAAGAGTAGTGGGTGAAAATCTTAGATCACAAAGACAAAAATCTATGAAATAAGACAATGCACCTTTTTAAAGTGTTGTGTAGAAACCAAAAGTTTAAAGAAGTGACATGGGAACCAGAGGAAGTGATGAAATAGAGTTATCCTAATATTTTTTAGTGCGGGAAAAAAAATTTCCAGGGTGAAATTTATTAAGGGGGGAAGATTATAATGACACAAACTATTATAAATAAAATCCCCCTTTTGATTTAATTAAATGTATTATTATATAATATGGTTATAAAAAAGACATTCAATTATTTTGTTTTATTATATAAAATTGGATTTAAAATATCTTTAAGTATCAATACCATTGATAATATAGTTATTGAACAATGATCACATGATTAATATAAATATAGGGTTTTAACAAATCTAATTGACACAGAAAAAGGAAGTGTTGACCTTAACCATCAGGATCGTACCCTATGAATCTCATTATTGGAGCTTCCAAGGGAGATAACATCACTAGGATTTTCCCTTGACCAAGACCAAGCTAAGATTCAACAACTTAAGCATGATAGAAATCATTTATGGGATAAGTTCAAGCTCATCGAGATCATGACCCAAACCATTTTCGTCGAACTGCCTATGAAAGTCTCACCGTCACACACCTTACTCTTAGGGAATTTGCTGGTGCATTAAAGGTATATGTATCAATACCCTAGAAATATGAGTATGTACATTATTTTGTATATAATAATGAATATATTTTCATCCTACTATTTTTACTTTTTAAATGATTTTTATTTTGATTCAATAAACAGAAAATATTATTTTTGGGTAATATTCAAATTCAATTAAGTGATTTATTTTGATGAATTAATGGATTTTTGAAATGAATAATATTTTAATAAAATATTATTATTAAATATTTTTTATTAAATATAAATTATCATATAATTTTTATAAATTCAAATGTAATTTTTATAAGGGTTGAAAAACTGTTATTGTCAAAACCCCCAATATTTCTTAATAACTGTCGATTTTATTTTAAATTTAAAAATTCACATATTTATTAAATTATTTAGATAAAATGAATATTATTTTTGGAATCGTAACATCTAAATTCTACAATGGTGAATTTTTTATAATTTTCTGAGATAATTGAATTTTCAGGTAAAAATTAAAAATACCATATAAATATACTTTGTGTATTATGGCATCATAATGAACCAAAAGTGATGTAATAATTAATATAAATATAATACAAGAACAAATAAATATTTTCACTTTAAAATAATATAATTTTAATTTAATTTTATTTATTTTGTAAATCCATTATGAATCCTCCAACACTTGTAATATATTTTGAGGTTTTAAAATCCTTTCTTTAAGAGTGTGACTCACCTCCACATAAAAAAGGGAATTATTTTATTAATTTCATCCCTTGGAATTATAAAATAATGAGAACCAATCCAATTTTTTATAAACCATGGACAAAAACTATAACACCTAAATGTTTTTATGAAATATTTTTTCTTTAAATAATTTTAATTCTTTAATAGCTTGCATTGCACACAAACGCGAGTTTAAACGAACCACGAGATGCCATTAATATAAAATGAACATTATAACCTATCTGTTAGGTTATTAGGAGTAAATATAAATATCTTACAAAAATTTATGGTGAATTCATTGACTACCAATTATTTAGGAAAAATGTAAACCAATTAAATGTCAAGGAAATATTTGTATTTTGTATTAATAAATTAAGAGAATTATAATTAGTAAATGAAATTAATTAAATTAAAGAAATATATATGTGATATATTTAATAAAATATTTTTGATATTCATATAATAGATATTTTATTCATAGGATATGAATAAACCCTATTTTATGTATAAAAGCCTATATTTTTCAAGAGGATAATTTTACCGCCTTTTAATAGAAAACCATTTTTAAATTAAAATTTTAACTGATTAATATTTTTTATATAAAAAAATAAACTTATTCTTTGGAATCAGGATATAAAAATTTACTTTGGATGAATTTTTGATATTTTTCTGATAACTTTCAGGTTTTGATGAATAGTAAAAATATACTAAATTTTAATTGAAAACATCTTTTTTCATAAAAATAATTTATATGGTTCAATTATATTATTTAATGGTTTTAAATTATAAATAGATTATATTTTTATTAGCTAATATAATTCAGGTCATTGTCACTAATTTTACATTGAATTTATATGTAAAAACATTTCAATATTTTATAATTTTTTTACTTTTAAAAACCATTTTCTCATTTCGACAACAAGATTAATTTTAATTTAATTACTGAAACTTATATGTTTTTAATTCTTAAAAATGGATTCCATATTTTTAATTAGTAGGCCCAAATTATGTAAATATATTTATTTTATTTTTGGGCATTATGAATAGCAACTTCGGTAATTTTTTTATTAATACGGTAAAAGGGTAAATTGGGTAATTAAAGGTAAAAATAGTATTATAAAATTACCCTAACACTTGTAAAAATACCATTTGATTAGTTTGTTTATAATTAAATAATACTTGCATCTAAATTATATCATTTGGAAGCCACTTGAATGAGATTACGACATTTAATTTAATTTATTTAAAGAAAAGTTAAATATGTCTTACTCAAAATTTTATAACTATATCATTTTTAATATAAGGTTATACAAAAGATAAATTTGACTATAAATACTCATTTGAAATAAAAAATGTTTTTATTTATCATGGTAATTTATTTTTATTTTTTAGGAAATAAATAATTACCTTAAAGGTTTATACATTGATGATGTAGAAATTATTTAATTAATGCAAAATCAATAAAGAAATTTATATTAAAATAATAATAACTATTAAAAGATACAAAAACTTGAACACATATTTTTTTTTCGAGTATATCTTGACCATAATCATCCAAGTGTCGAGTTATTGAACATTTGGAACCATATGAAAAAGATCATGACACTTATAATATTTTATTTAATGTGATGTTAAAGTGGTCTCATTCATATTTTATTAAATATAGAATTTTTTATATAGGATTTTATAGAATATATATTCAACTATAAGTATTTTTATTAAATATAGAGTATTTATCTTCATAATAGTATTTTATTTTAAATTTTTATTCAAAAAATAAGTATATTAAATAATTACACAAAACTAGTGTAGTAATTATTTTATTAATGGAGATAACAAATAAATGTTATTATAAATATTAAAATAAATATAATTTGGGATAAAAAATATATCCAAAAAATTTCACATATGAAATTTACCTATTAAGAATATAATAAAATATTTTTTTTCAAAGTTAACTTGTTATATTTTTATTTTTAATAATCAATGAATTGAATAGTGTCAAAATTGACACTATTGAATATTTATCAAAATAATATATTATTAAATTATTTAAAAAACATAATTTTTAAAAAAAATTATAATAATAATTAAATTCTCTAAATCATTATAAATTATTTATTTATTTTCTAATTTATATCAAATAAGTAAATATTTCACCCATTTAATATTTAAATACTTGTTATCTTAGTTAAAATTAAATAGAATAACTAAGTGTTAATTAAAATTATAATGTTTAAATTGATAAAAAAACTTGTCTAAAATTTATTGGTTTATGAGATTAAAATATTAACTAATCAAATATTATAAACTAGGACATTTTTTAGTTTTTTGTATGTGGTTTGATTTTATTATAAATTAATATTTTTGGAGATTCCAAAAGTGCCCCTCACCTCAATTATAAAAGGGTACCTCCGCCCTCATTTCTTCACAACTAATTGAGACTTAAATATCATATATCCCCTGAAATTTTCCATTATAAACTTCCCTAGTGACATTATAGAGGTTATTATCTTCTCCAAAGACCAACTCTAGTGCTTTAAGAGGAGATTTAGTAGGAGCATGTCGAAGAAGAGGTAATCTCCTCTACTGATTCTTTCAAACTTATTTCTTTTTATACTTACTATTCATGAGTTTTTTACATTATAATGTAATAAATACAATATCAATTATATACTTAGATTTTATTATGATTATGAAACAACCATATTCCACCTTCTATCCATCCTATGAAAAATAAAATTACCACACGTGCGTACGTATGACTTACTGTCTCCACACCGTGGTGTAATCTATTTTTCACCGCCACCTTAATTGGATGGGTATAATGATGGAAATAATAAATACATGTGATTATTATAACATTATAGGGATTATAGAACAAAATACATACCTTCCAAATCCATACCATTTCACAATTATGGGAATGATATCGTTGCTCGTGTGTATGTACGACCTACCATCTTTACGATGAGATGCGATTCATTCAACATGATATACACTAAATAATGATTATATAAATATATATAATGAATAAATATGGTATATATTATGTTAATATAATTTTTATATGATATAAATATGAATTAAGAAGGAGGACCAAAACTTATTCGACAAACCATGCATAAGAAAATGAATCCATTAATACCTGAATACTGAGTAATAATGAAATGTTATTAACAAATGGATGATAATATGATCATATATGATATCATAAAAATTAATATTATACTATAGTAAGTCAATTACATTATTTAAATCATTATATAAGAGTTTTGGATACATACAATGGATATCAGACCTAAGGTAAGGGATAATTTTGCAGTCTCATTATTATATGAGATTGTTTATATGTAAGTATTTATTGGGGTATAGTTATAATCCATGTCCATGTTTCCTAAACGTGTATTCCAAAACATTATTTATATCCTTCTACAATTTTTTAATTTCAATTTTACCCATATGTGAATCTTTATTAAATGGTATGAAATGAATCTTTTGTCGAGGTACTTTTTGACTTTCTGACAAAGGTATGAGAAAAATATTTTATTTTAACTTATATGGCATGAATGGAATTTTATATTTTCATAATGCCTTACTTCCATTAATATTCATTTACAATATTTCAAGTTTATTTTCAAATAAATTATTTTCTTTTAAAATTGCATGGCTTTTTGAGAAAAGAAATTTTTTTTGAAGAAGAAATAATATTTTCCTCAAGAATTAATTTCAAGTATTCAATCAAAATTATTTTCCATCTAAGATGGAATTTTTCAAGTATAATATACCTATTTTACCTATTGTTTTATTATATTTATGATATAATTATATTTATGAAATCCATTCGTTTTAAATGGATTATGTTATGGTGGAATGCTGTTCAAGGAATCCCATTCCATTCCTTGGGTTATGATGAATGATTTATGTTTTTGTGGAATGCATAAGAATTATTTAATTATGAGATGTTTGGGAACTATATCTCCACCCAATTCATTGGGTAAAGATTTATATCTCATGATATAGATAGGGATGTAATGGGAAATGATCTCGGTTTAGTAATTCAGGGCTGGAACGAGAAGCAAACTCAGTTCAGTAATGGACTTTGTTCACTATGATGGTCTTGACAATGATCCTTGAATAATATGAAATTATTTTCTATGATTATGTGTATTCCAAAAAATTTCATGTCTTATTTTGTGACTTTTGTATTATTTTTATTAATTCTTATGAACTTTTATGATTTATCCCCTGACATGATATCATGATCTTTCATATTTAGGATAATATTTTCAATTGTTATGTTCTTATGTATTATGATTATGATATGATTGATATATCACTTGTTTACCCATACTGAACATCTGATCTCAACCTTTCATATGTTTCTTTTCCCCAAGTCATAAAGAAGGGTATTAAATAAGATATGTCAAAAAGGGGTCTAGTTATGAAAAATAAGAGGGAGACAATGTAGATGGCTTATGAACCAAATGTTTATGTTTCACAGTTTCTAAAGACACTAAACCTATATGGTCATGGCATGGATTTGTTATGTTTTTTAATGAATATCATTAAATTTTTAATTAATATCAATGTATGTAATGTATATAACATTTTAAAAACCATGGTATGGTTTTTGGTTTTGGTTATTTTATTATATAGATTCCAAAACCAAAATAATAAATAAATCCCCCTCATTTCCTATATAAATCCACCAAATATCCCATTTATCTTCACTAAAACTCCTTGGAGCACATAAATACTCTTACCTCCACTCTCTAGAGTATTACCAAGATGCCCCAAATCTCTCAATAATCCCCTCCCAAGCATTTAGAGTCACACACTCAAGTATGGGATTTCCCTCTTCTCATTTACATTCAAGAACCTATTTTATGTTATGATTCTTTGTTTAAATTTTTGGTTGTTTGGATATGTTTTAATATAACCCCTTACTTTAAATTTGATGTATAAATAATTATAGACCCCATTTTCTCTCATCAACCCCTCCCATGAACCATTAAGCACACCTATTTCCATGCTACAATTTAGTAAGGGATCTCCCAATCTTCTCTTTTTATCAAGCACTTATTTTTGTTATATATCTAAATTTCCTTTTTATTATGTTGGGATATGTTCTTAAATATCCAATTTCTATAAATTTTATTTATAAATAATGAGATATTCTTTTCAATCTCATCCAACCTTCCGTGATCCTTTATGTACACCCGTTACCATGCCAAAATTTGGTAAGGGATCTTAACCATCTTTTCTTTATTCAAGTTTACTTATTATTTTATGACTTATATTTCCAATTAATTATGTTGGGATATATATTTACATGTAACTATTAATTTATATTTTATTTTCATATTATTATAGACCCCTTTCTCTCTCATCAACCTGTTTTATGAATTTTTAAGTGACACAGTTATGCTGCCAACATTTCACCACAATTTTTCATTAAAAAAAACTGTATAGTGAATACCATACTCATTTCCTATCAAGGGTGTTCACATTTATAAACTTATAATTCTTTTATTTGGGACTTAAATATATTTATTCCACATTCCTTGATCTTGTAATAACATATGATGTTGAATGATTCCATGTTGTATGATCTATGTGGCACACTTAATCATGAGAATGAAATGAAAGTAATGGGTGCACCTAGAATTATATAGTTATCCAATTCCTTGGGTAATTTTTAGTTTCATGAAATTTAATGTTGGGATAGTTAGTGAATCTAATTAATTTATGGGACCTTTTCCACCATAATGTCTTGGAAGTTTATCCTAGACCTATGTTTATGATGAAGTATTTTAAGTTATTGCCACATTTCCCATGTTATGATTATCATGATATATCATGTCTAATTGTTAATATTTATGATTTATACACTTTCTATTCCTCATTTATATTCATATTTTCTAACATGTATCACCTTATTCTATGTTTATTTTCTTACTAGGCTTTATAGATCACCCCTTTCTTATGTTTGTCCTTAGGTTATCCCGTGTATTTTTAAAAAGCCATGGAATCTTAGAAGCATATTGAGGAAGTTATCAATAATGTTATTGTATTCCATGTTCAAGATGTTATGCTATGTACATAATTTCCAAAAACACTAGACTTATCGATCATTTAGGTTTTATTATGTGTACTTTTACGTAATAATCATGAATTAATATGTAATAAAAAACATGGTTGTTATAGGTTCTCCATTGATAGTACAATATGTATATATCTTAGGTTCTCCATATTTATTCTATTATTACTTAGTGGCACTGATTTAAATCCCCATAACTGGTAACTCTCAATTTTATCATCGAAAGGAAGAATGTGGTTATGATATTATGATCGATCCCATGAAAAGGGCTTTTTACGTATCCCCATGAAAGAAATCAGAACCCACGTACTTTGGATCCACTTAACAATACACATTATACCTTTTAAGGTTATGTGAAAAATACCGATCTATACAATTTAACATCACATGGTATGTAAAATTAGGTGAAATATACCAAGAAATGGTTGGTTTGGGACTTATACATGAGTGAAACTTTCTAGTTGACCTCAAAAGGAATATGGACCAATGAGGTTAGGTTGGTCTCACATGAAATGTGGGATTATAAAGATGGGACCTAAAAGGAATATATATTAGTGAGGATATGTTTATTTCATAAGGAATATATTTATGTTAAGTAGATATTGTATCATTAGGAATATGGATAGAAAGAGAAATACATGTCACTCACCTGGAAAGAATATATCCCTTCAGATGGGGGTATGATTTCATTGGGAATATGGCCCATGTGACACCCCCCATGTCACTATGTTTTTCTGTTGGTGTTCTTTTGATAAGTGGAGGTATGTATTGCATTTCCATGGAATTTCAGCTCAAAACATGAAATTTTTGAGGTTTTCCTATTATGAATGGTTAGGATGCATAGTTAGAGGGAAACCATGTTCCTCCTTCATGAGGAGCCTTTTTAGTTCATTTTTAATTGCACATGGTTTTTCAGTATGAGATGCACATGGTTAGGTCCAAAATGTGTGGCCCCTAGAAGAAACCATATAGGGTCCTTGGTGTGTCTGGGTTGTGGTGAACGACCTACACACAGTTAATGAAACCATTCAGTATGTGTGTGGCAGTCTCTGTATTTTTTTTGACAATGATGAGTGTCAAATTTTGAGCATGTTTTTTTCAATCGTGTGGTTCCTAGGGAAAATTGTTTGAGGGGATTCCAGGCCTAGGTAGTGGCCAACACACAGTTGGAACACAGTTTGAAAAAGCATGCATCTAAACCATTCACCCTGTCTAGCTATTTAAAATTTCAGATTTTACCCAAAATTTTCCTTTTGATTTTATGGGGTTTCACCTGCTATTCTTCCCATTCACATTGGTTGACCCTCTTGGAGGCTCTTTTAGGAGTTCCCCATCCTCCACCTTGGATTATTGATCTTCATTTTGAATTTTCCAAGGGATTCTGAGGCGATTCTTTCCCTCTTTCAATCTTCTTCCCTTCTCCCTCTATTCTCTATTGGTTCTGGTTTCCTCATGAACCATAGGTATCACGTGGTTCAATTTTAGAGTTTCAAGTGGACTTATTGTTGTGTTTTTTTTGTGTTTTGGGGTTATAGACACCAATACCATTCCTGTGGGTGTGGTCACCATTATAGGATGCTTGTTTTGAGGGGTTACAAATTGTTTCTAATATCTTCGAGGTAGGTGTTACTATTCAATCGATTAATTTTGGAATTATACTGTGCTTGTGCCTTTTAAATTCCCTTTTTATGAATGTAAAAATATATTTGATATATCCTTGTCAATTTAATACCATTTCTTTGTGATTTGAGCTATTAATAGTTTATTTTCTATGTAAATTCATTGTTTCCATGTTTGAAATGGAATGTTTTATTGTTATAAGCTTTTTTGAAATGACCATAAGGCTCTTTGAAATGGGGTTTATAATGAAAAATGGGTTTTAACTTGGTTTAGGTTTGTAATAAGTAAAAACAAAGGTTTTAAAGGTATTTTGGTTTTGAATTGAGGTGATGACCTCAAAATAACTTAAAAAATGGGTTCTCTTATGGATTTAAATTGGTGACATGAAATAAGTATGTGGCTTATCCCTTGTGAAATTATATGGTGGCTTATTTAAAATGGTTTTATGGAAATGGTTGGCCTTTTTATTTTTTGGTTTTCAAAGAGGAAGACCCTTATTGAAGGGTATATTTTAAACTTTTTGAAAGAAATGGGTGATTTCTTTGAACCTCTTAAAAATTTTTAAGTGTTTTTTATAGAATGTGTGATATAAATTAAGTTCCTTATCCATGTTTTGGATTTTAAAATAAGATATCCCTTATGTAAGGATGAATTTGAAATGTTTTAAATGCTTGTATTTTTTCCATCATTTTAAAAATTTTGTTTTGTAAAGTATTTTATAGAATGATAAATGTGTTGGAATTCTAAACTGTGCTTTAGTGCTAAAGGAACGTTTGTAATTTTGGTTTTAATTGGTGTATGTGTATATCACCCCTTTATTTTCCCTTACTTGTGTTCTCCCCTTGTGTGGGAATATTCTTGTTATGCCTTGATTGCATTTTATATTTGGGGTTCTGATCATCAGTTGTTAGGGTTGAGGGTATCTATGGTTATGTCTTGTGTGTTAGGAAAGGATATTTTCATTATACACCTCACTTTCTTATTTTTCATAGGTTTCCAGGCACTAAGTGGAATATCTAACTTGTTCCACTAGTTTTTTCACATACCACTAGTTTCCCAATAATTATGAAAGGAATAAGATATGGGTGGGGGTTTTTCATCATTGTGATGCTTGTGTGTGATAGTGGGATTAAAGTATAGAATTATCACATACCAGTATCTAGTTTAGGTGGTTATATCCTTATATGGTTATATACAGTGGACATTAGGATTCTTAGGGTAGATCCCATGACACACTCAATTTCTTGGTTGGTTAGTGTTTAAGGAGAGTTTGACCTCATTCTTGTTTATTCCATTTCCCCTAATTTCATTATTGTGGAATCTTCCTTGTTTATATTTCATTTTTATATTCTTGTGATTTATGGTTCCTTCTTGTTGGGTTTGACCAGTGTGGGTGTTGAGTTTCTTTCCTTTGAAAATGAGTTTTAAAGATATTCTATTTTTTTGGATTTTAAAGGCTCTTATGTGTGAGTGATTTACAAAGGATTTCAAAATGGGTCTTCATCTTCAAAAAGAGATTCATACAATTGCATATTCTGAAATGGTATCCATTTTATTATAATAAATAAATCTTTTTATTTTTAAATAATTGGATATAGGTGTGTGTAGATTTTGGGAATGAATTAAGAAAATGGGTTTCTTTTCAAAATGTTTACGTTGGTTTTGGAAAATAAAGAGAAATTTTTTATGCAGTGATCATAAAAATGTTTGTTATTTATTATATGTTATATTTGTAAAGATTATTTTTTAGTTTAGTTTTAAAATATCATTGATTAATTTACTTATGAAACATATTTTATAGTTTTAGTAGGTTTTGGTGACCTATTTTACTTTTTATCTCATGCCTATATATTTAAGGTCCCAGGTTCTCAATTGGATCCTTCTTATTCATCATGGACTATGTGGGGTAAGTTGGGTAGTGGTACGCAACCAGAGGTTACATAGAGATGGTTTGATCTTGGATCAAGTTGATTTGTTGTTGTTTTAGTTTTTCATCTTCTCTTCTTGTATGTACCTATATTTTTTTTGGATGTAAATATTGTATATGAAAATGGGTTGGATCATAGTAGTTGGTTATGAACTTTTTGGCATATTTATTTGTTCTCGATCTTTAAATTTTTAATTACACTATACTTATCTACAATTTGGGTCAAAATATTCCCAAAGGGATTCCTATAATTCCAAAACACTTCTTTCCATCTTGTAGAGATCAGGAATGCCCTTCAGACCTTGTAGAGAATCAGGTCGGGTGCTAGGTTCAGTGGTAGTCTAGTACAGTTCTTAACAAATGGAACTAGATCTTGGGGTTTTCATTTATTATGAACCTAAAATTATTGATATTCCATTATTATTTTGGGATGTCTGAGTAGAAATGAGGTTAAGGTTGTTGAATCTTATGAGGTAAAGGTGGGGTGAGTCTAGCAAGATCTCGCTTATCTCGAGCATCAATCTGCCAGGATTTTTTGGTTTAAAATTGTGAATTTTAGTTTCTATTATCTATTTACAATGTTTTTTATGTTTCTTAGACACCCTTTGATTATTTATGTGATTTTGGGGGCCACTTTTGGGTTTTAGGGTGAAGTGGAAGGAAACCCGAGCCGCACAGTTGGCTTGCATGACCTGGGAAACGATGTGGTGCTTGTGTGGTCGAGTCAAACTTCTTTATAGGTTTTATTACATGGTTTACCCCCATTTACCCAAAACATGGTGGCCAAGGCACGAATAAAATTATTTCTCATCAGTTAGACTGTTGGACTCCTCTTGTATATGGATTTCTCAAAGTCTGGTTTTCACTTGTTAGAAGTGAATGAGGAGTGTTTTGTTTTGAATTTTAGGGATGTAGTTCTTGTGATCTTGATTGGATTCTTGTGTAATTATTTTATTGTTCTTTTAGTTTTTTGAAAACCTTTTTTTAGAAAATAAAAATGGGTTTTGTGAAATATTTTATTTTGGAACTTAGTTTTATGAAAAGTTTGTGAATATTTGTGGTTTTCTCTTAGGTTATTTGGAAAATGAGATGTTTCAAAAAGGTATATTTTTTTGTGAAAAAAATTTGGAAAGTATTTTTAAAAGGAAATATTGGTTTTTATAATCATTTTGGATGGTTTATTTTCAAAGTAAAATTGGATTTTGAAATAATTTTTTTGGCTTGCCTTGTTTGGGAAATATGTGCATTCCATCGAGGTTGTTTTTTAAAATCTTTTGTTGGATTGGATTTCAAATAAAAAACTTGGTGGAAGGTGGTTTCAAAAGTCCTTGGTAAAATAGTGGTTTCCAAAATAAAAATTTCCTTTGATTTGATTATGTCATTCCTCATTTGAGGAATTTTTGTGGTGTCCTTGATTCCTACATTAGGGTGAAATCATTTGGTTTCTTTTTTGGGACATAACTTAGAGAATATCATGTCTTTTTTTCTGTTTTTTCCAATAATGGTTAAAAAAGTTCATATAGTTTGTGTGCCTACCTAGACTATAATTGGAGTGGTGGATGTGGAACCTTTATAAAGATTAAAATAAATGAGGCAGTTTTAAGGGATTGAGGTGATCTTAAATTATCTTGTAACACCTAGAGCATATCAGGTGAGGTATATTGAGAGGTTTTTGGTTGTTTTTATCCAAGTTGGTGGGAGTTATTGGTCTCTCCTATTTTCTTCAAGGGTTTTTTTGAAAAATTTTAGGGCGGGGTTTGTCTAGTGTTTCTTTCATAAGATTCTGAAAAATGGTGAAAGTGATTGAGATTCCTAGTGTTTTCCTCCATTGTGGAATCTGGGCCATCTTTATAAGTCTTGTGAGCTTGGTTTTTGGAAATTACTTGTGGTTGATCTTTTTCTAAGGTGGGTTGTGTTTCTTTGGGACCTTCCATTATTGGAGATTTAGTTTTTATGGTTGGATTTTTGTGGATGCTTTTACATTTTTTGGTATTCGTTTTGTGGATGGTTGAATTTTGGGATGTTTTGATAGATGAATTTAATGTTAGGGTTTTGGAATGTTTTGTTTCTATTGTATAATAACTCCCTTCTCACCCAACCTCTTGGGTTTTTTTGGATGGAATGTGAGTGCCATTTTTTGAGCCTCATTTATTGGATGAACCCTGATGGGGAGTTTTGGTCATGATCGTTATTTTGGTTGATCCTTGAGGTGATCATTATTTGGACTTGGGAGAGGCCTTGGGTACATGATAGGGTAACTAGGGTGTGTGATACACCATTTGAGTGTGGGATACTAACTAGTGTTTGGATGTGAGCCTTTTGTGGGATTCACCATGTGAGGGTGATCTAGTGCGTAACCTTAGGTTATCCATGTATGTTGTGACCCAAGGTGAGTGATCTTGTCATTATTTTTGAGTCTCTTGATATTTTTCTTCTTTCTATTGGGTTTGTAAGTACTTGTGGTTGAGAGTGCGTTCCTATCATGGTTTCTTGGTTATTTGGGGATGCATTATTTGTAGTGGTTATTTTGTGCCACCAAATTATATGAACTCTAAATGGTGGGGATACCATATTATAGGGATTATAAATGGTTGGTATACCATGTTAGGCCTCCCATGTTTCATACAAATTCTCATTTTAGGTTTCTATACTTATTTTTTTGAGACATTTGGTATCTTATGGTTGATAGGTTTGATAATTTTTAGTATCTAGATTTTTAGAATCAAGGTTAAGCCATATTGAGTAGTTAATTGGTTAGATATCTTTCAGGATATTCCATTTTCCTTGTATTTTTTTGATAGTTGAATTTCTGTGGGTAGAAAATGGCATGTTGGGGATTTTGTGACATCCCCCATGTCATAGTGTTGTTGTTTTGAGAAGTGTAGGTCCAAGTTTCAAATCTATAGAGTTTTGGATTAGAACATGATTTTTTTCCTAATGTTAATGTTTAGGGTGCATGGTTAGAGGGAAACCATGCATCCTCCCTTCATGTGGATCCTTTTCAGTTCATTTTGAACTATGCACGATCTGTCATAACAAGTTATGCACAATTCAATCCACACTGTGTGACACCTAGGATAAAATGTGTGGGATAATTGGTGTGTCTATGGTGTTTTTTATAGCCTTTTCGTGGTCAAAGAACCCATGTGGTGGGTTCTGTAGTTTTTGACAGTGTTGAGTGGCATGTTTTGAGCACAATTTTATCAACTGTGTGGTTTCTAGGGCTAACTATGCAAGGGGATTCCTATACTAGTATAACAAACCATACTTATCATACATGGATATTGAATATTTTTTGATAAATATTAATTACATTATAAAAAAACACTCCTAAGGACCATAATAGTTTAGTGCCTTTAGAAACTTGGAACACTGTCTTCTTAATTCATGGAAGATCTTCAATGTCTCCTACAAAGATCTTCCCCTTTATTACTCCTACTTAAAAAATTTCTTCATAACCTGGGGAAATAAAAAATAATAAAGGGAGAGATAATATGCTTAGTAATAGTAAATAAAGGAGATACATAAGAACACCATGAACATAAGGGTATTATAACACGAGTATAACATTTGAAAACCATACCCTGTATATCAAAGATCATAATCTTGAGTCATAGAATAAATATTGGAAGTTTATAAGACATGAATCATAATATATTTAAAGATCATGATCCATGATATCATAAAATTGGCATAAAAAATAGATTTTTTTCATACACATAATCATATAAAATCATTCCCTAAAAGTCAAGGATCATTTCTAAAACTTATCAAGGAACCTCATGGGGGATACACCTACTGGGAGGGACACAACACCATCCCAAATAGTAGCCCTTTTCTTATAGTGGAATAGGTTCACTACCCAAACTGTCATAATGGAAAAAGTCCATTACTATACCAGTTTCACACCTCATTCCAACCATGTCTATCTTATGAGATATATAAATCTTTACCCAATGCATTGGAGATAGATATAGGTCCCACCCATCATATAATGAAGTTATACATATATGTGCCACAATATCATAAACATCCATCATATCATAACCTAGGAAATGATATGGGTGTTATAAACATGTCATCATATCATATCCTATGGAAAATAGATAGGTTTCAAAATCATTTCATCATAGCATAACCCATGAAAAGAAGAGGGTTTCATAAGAATTTTATCATGGTATAACTTATGGAAGAGAAATGGGTTTCATAAATAACTTTTCATATTAAACATAAACCATTCAAATAAATAATAATAATGGTGTACTTGGATCATATCCGTAGTTTATTATTTATATTTTTATTTGATTTTCTGAAAACCACTTTAAGGGAAAGAAGTAACCACGTACATCAGGCGGGATCCAAGACCAAAAACCAAAAACCGAGTTTGAAATTCAAAAAATTAACGCCAACCCCAAGGTGGCCACGAACCATGAGGCACCCGCGTCAGCCGGTCACTCGTCTTCCAACCACCATCATCATTAGGGAAACAGCTCGACATCGTCGTCTTCATCCTTCCCCGCCGGAGCCAAAACCTCCACTGAGAATAAACCAGATTTCAAATAAAAAAGGACACCAAAAAACCATCAAACCAATAATCACAATCGATCACCCCTGAACTAGCCGCTCAAACTCACATCCCAAAGCTCCAAGAAGACCACTTCACTGCTCCGCCTCGAAGAGAAAGAAGGAATTATGAAACCAGAGCAGAGAACCAAACAACCAGAGGCAGAAGGAAACTTCGGTGATAAGATGGCCCCAATGCCAATCAACTACAGGAACAACCTCAAAGGCCACATGGAAGAAACCACAGGAGAACAACTCTCCACCCGCGAATCAAACGAACGCAGTCCAACATTCATCCAAAAAAGCAGCAAAACCATCACAAATCAAACAGCCTCAACCATATCCGTAGAACAAAAATCCATCACTAATTCCACAGAATTGCTGCCGCCCATAGAAGCTGAGGCCAGCCATCCAAGCTTCTGTCCACACTGAAGACCATCGCTGGATCTAAGGAGGAACACCAAGTCGTTGCCTATTTCATCACAGAACCATAACCCTCACAGCAGAATAAAAACCAATGACCACATCCACAAAATTTCAAACCAGATCCAGAACAAATTCACCAAATCAGCACCGACCGCCGGGAAGAAGAATATTTTTTCACCTTGGAGGCGAAACGCTTGGACCAAAAGAAATCCGGAAGCTGCACTGATAAGAAACACGCCGAGCCGCTGAAAGCTGAAGGCCACACCAAAGTCCATCGCTGGAGCTTGGAGATGAATCACTTGGACCGAAATAAAGACGGAAGCCGTGCTGAGAAGAAACATGCTGAGCCGCTGAAAGCCGAAATCCTCTGCTGAAAGAAGAAAGCCAAGACAAGAAGAAACATGCTGCCGTCGCCCGAATACCCGAGCCAGGCCAAGAAACACGACGCCTCCACGCGGAAGATCGAATCTGCCAATGTCGAATCCCGGAAAAGATTACCACCTTAGACCCACCGCCTTCACCGCCAAAGACCTCCTCTCGCTGATACTACGCCATCCCCATCGAATCACACCGCCGAAGAGCCTCCCGTCCGCGCAGGAAAGCCAATGAAACCCTAGGGCGCTCCCAAGAGCAGAGCTCCTGAGAGCGCCCTCCCGGGATTGAAACTCCTGGATCATATCCATAGTAAATCATAAACTATATCAAAGGATTTCATCTCATATAGAGAAGTATTTTAAAAGATCATTTGAACCATTTCTTAAGAAAAATAACCTTTCATTGAAAATTGCTTTTATAAAACATTTTCAAAATCCCTTTCATTAAAAATTAAATTGGAAACTTATAAAGAAATATTTGAAATTTTGTTTTAAATTTTTTTTGAGGAAAATATCTTTTCTACTTTTAAAAACTCTTTTTAAAACATAAAACATTTTGAACACTTTTTTTATTTGAAAATAACCTTGAAATATTACAAATGAAGCTTTGAAAATAATTTAAAACACTTTTTAAAACATAAAAAATTTTAAAATAATTTTATTTGAAATAAAATTTAAAAATTTATAATGTAAGATTTAAAAATTATTTAAAAAATTTCATGATGAAAATACCCTTTCCACTTGTAAAAATTATTTTTAAAACATAAAACATTTCCAAAATATTTTTTTAAAAATAACCTTGAAAACTTAAAAATGAATCTTTGAAAATCATTTAAAAAACTTTTTTAAAAAATAAAATATTTTTAAAATACTTTTATTTGAATATAATATTAAAATATCATTTTAATTTTTTTTGAAAACATTTTTAGAAAGCATGGTTTTAGAAGAAAACAAATTTCCGACCAAAGAGAAAAATAAAGTTGGATTTTATTAATTTTTTTTCTTAATTATATTATGTTACAAAGAGGGGATAAATGTTAATATTACATGAATATATCATGAATAACCAAAGTATAATAAAATTTATGATAATTATTGATAGGTAGATCATGATATTTCAACATAATATACTTAATCACAAACAATCCCAATAAATGATGAGATTTTAACATAATGTATTTACCACTTTGATAACATTGAATCATAATGCCCATGAATGAATGACATAAAATAAAACTTAAAATATCACAATTATGATTAAATTCATGATATTACATATAAATTGGGTTTTATATACACCCCATGAAGGAGTATAGGTGCGTAACATAACATATGTATCAAAGAAGGAAAATTGTGACAAAATTCCCTTACTAATTTGGTAACTTTTGAGTCATAATCCCCATTAAAGAGTGACCCTAAAATGGATATGAAAATACCAATAAATTTTAGTATAATAATCATATAATACATTCATGGTCAGTATATACACCACATATAATAAATAGGTGGTAAATATAACACGTGTCTCACAAAAGTAAAAAGTGAGATGAAAATCCCTTACCTTAACTCTTGACTTCTGTAGTACTCATTAAAAAATCCTTTATAATAAATATAATTTTATTCTAAATATATTAAAGGAACATATTCATATATCTCATTTCATATATTATTTTATTATGACCATTTATTACATGCCTAATTCATACGTCTCAGATAATAACTGCTTTGTTTTTGGTATATGTTTTGATTTGTTATTTTTCGTCCTCTTATTTTGATCATGATTTAATAATATAAAGAATTAAAACCATGTTATAAATATCATATATATTCAGTATATATGTATAAATACAAATACATTAAATTTGGTTATAGGAAATGAAATACACCGTTCTTGGAGATAGTAGGCCGTACGTACACATGAACGTTGTTTCCATTTATTTTCGTATAAAATAAAGAAAATTAAATGAAATATATATATGATAATTACATTAGAATTTTTATTTCATATATATCACATATTTTTATTAAAACCATACTTAATACATTCCATGTAAAGTGTGAATGAATCACATTGTTTCATGATAGAGTTGTCTGCCGTACACACGAACGAGATTATCGCATTCCCAAAAAATGGAAAGAATAAAGGTATGTGTTATATAAAAATTACAAAATCATAGTAACATCATAAAAATCATATATATATCACATATAAATATAATTTCCATCATTATGGAAAAACTTGAAAGGTGGTAATGGAAAAAAAATGACATCAGTTCGTGAGGCGGTAGTCCATAATACACACAAATGATGATTTCATAACCCATTTGATGGAACTATGTGTGGTTTTAGGTCATAACCTTAAAATAATAATATATCAATTTATATAAGACAATGAAGTTATTATATAATCATGAAATAATAAGAATTAAATAAGGTGGAGATGGAAATAAAATAAAAATGTTTATTGAAGAACATTACCTCTTCTTCAGGCATTCTCCTTAGGTTTGATATAAAGGCCTTCATAAGATGATTTTTTCCAAAATAAGGATTCTATTATGAGGATAGAGAAGTTTGGAAATGATTTTTGTAGATATTTTTGGATCCAAATGGATTTAGTGGTGTGAAGAATGGTGGAGAGTGAATGCCCTTTTATAGTTGATGAGGAGTGGCGTTATTGTAAATAATCAAAAGTATTAACTATTGGGAGGTCTCCCTTAACTAATGTGGATAAAAAATTGAATAATAATATAGGGTAGGGTTTATGTGGTCATTAAAAACCTCCAACACACAAAAATAAAAGAATTTTTATATTATTATTCATTAACTTCTAAGTTTCCCTATTTTTACCATTTGGGGTTTTACTAAGGCAACTAATTTTATAACCTAGGTTATTTATCCATTAAGACTAAACTAAAATGATAATTATTAGATAATTTAGACCCATTTATTCTTAATATTATATATTATTTATAAAATAAAAATCTCATGTTTGTTGGAAATCAATTTTAACAAAAGCGCATGTAATGTGCAATAAACACTACATTAACCCAAACCCCACTGACACAATTTTTACTATTTAGGGGTCAATATGTTCATTATAAAAGATAAATTGGTCCATGAATAGACCATAGATTATATTTATCAATATTTAAAAGTAACTTGGTATAAGATATAATTTTTAGTAATTTTAAATCATTTAATAAAATATCATTTATTATAAAATAAAAATAATGTAAATTTTGAAATTAATTATTTAATTTGAATTTAAAAATATAAAGATAATAAAAGAATTTTAATATACTAATTTCACACTTTTTTAACATTATATATTCATATAAATAATAATTCATTAAATTTATTTCACTTTTAATATTTTTAGTATCATTTATTTTAGTTAATTATTAACTAAATAATTCTTACGTTGGAATTTCTTAAGAATTCAAAGTAATTATTTAATCTATAAAAAATTAAAATAAATTATCCTGATAAAAAAACCATTTACCTTTCAAAATAATATTTATAATGGAACATATGATGTTTTGTACCTATCCCAAGTCTTTATAAATATCAAAGGTAAGGAATGTTCCTTTTTTGTCTATTTCTTTACTTAACTTATTATATAGGTCAATTTCAAGGAATAGTGTAGTATCCCGCCCCATATTCCACTTAATGATCCCTTTATATTTTAGCCACAAGACCTTAAGTGCACCTCCCCATATGCCAGAGGCTACTGACTAACAGCGAAGGCCTAGGGTGTGTTTGTGGGGAGACTATGCCCTCATTGATCAGAGTGGAATGAATATATATATATATATATATATGTGAAATAAGAAAAGAGAAACAATAGGATATAGTATTAACCAATAAATAGTAGTGAACAATAATAATAAAACACACATTCTAAATAAACAATAAGTGGAAGCTGAATAATAAGAAGATACAATATAATGATGATCATAGTGATGTAGCTATAGAAAAATGAATATGAAAGGGGCAGGGGAAACAAGAATATACTACATGCTAACAAAATATAAAAAATTTCAAAAGACACTACAAATAATATTGTGATCATAGGATTGGTTCTCTACCCCAACTTCATCCTAAAGCTAGAAATCAAACATCAGAAGTAGGACACTTCCCTTTATCTATACCAATAGTCATAAAGTCTACTCGGGTACCAAAGGCTGACTAAGTAGGGTGTGAGTTACAATATTAATAGGAAACCACCAATAGTGTCTAGATCAAACCAATCATGTAATATAAAATGAACAATGTTTTATAGTAAATAAATCAAAAATATAAATAACTAACAAATATATTGGACTGAACCAAGGGAACCTACAAAGGTAAAGTGAGAGGTATAAAGTGTAAAAATGTGTAATTTATCCAAGATTGTGTTTGGACTTGGATAAATCATCCCTAAATTTCTAAAACTAAAGAATCGTTTCTCATTGGAAACAATTCATTCACTTTTTATTTAATTTAATTAAAAATCACTTAATAAAATATTAGGAGTCACCCTAATCTTGTCCATGGAAATTCAGAGATAATTGAAAAGTATAGATCAAAGGGTTCGACATATGACCAATACCTAGGGAGTTCGTCCAAGGTCACCCAAAAGGAAGTCCCAAGTGTCACTCCAAAAATGGTATGATAATTTTAAGAACTAACCTTTAAGTCTATACCTGGTATCACTTGTAGGGGCCTAAGTCTCTCTCGTGGCATGGTACAACCATCATGCCATCGAGCCTATCCAAGGGGTCTCCCCTTGGGAACTAGTGTCACTCATCTAGAGAGAAAAGTAGATAAAACATGGAGATCCTATCCCAGGAATAGCTAGTGTCTCCCCCAATGTGTTTACAAGCATTCACAATCTTAAAAGAAGGAACAAGAGTCCATCCAAGGGGTACTTAAGTTGAAACCCCTTGTACCACCCTCGACACTAAGGTGAAATCATTTAAACTATTAAATAATTTATAACATGCATCAATGTGAAGGTCGTTTCATTAAATTTGAGCATTTATATCATAGAGGTCATAAGGACCAAAGTGGTTCAATTAAATAACCCTAATATGGCACAAGGGTAAGTATGGGAACCTATCCAATTCATTTTTTCTAGCCAATTAATTTAAGGAATGGGGTGTAGTGTATTAATTAATAGTTCATCACCCCTAAAAAGGGAATTCATGATCAAGGTATTCAATTATAAAGAAAAACCCTTCAAGGGGTGTTTAAACTATCCATGTCAAGGGTAATTAAGTATCAAAGGTAGATCACATTCATTGGTTGGAATCAATTCAAGGAGATATACCAAAGGGGTTGATTTACTACTAAATTATTTTACAAATGTAACAGTAAAGCTATCAATTTAATTTGATTTTGAAAAATTAGAGATGACACTGGAAGGGCCTAGCTCATGGCACAAAAAAGAATAATATATAACACAATTAAATGAAGGGAAAGAACATAAACCACCTACCTTAGTAACATAGAGCTTTCCTCGTCTAGCATCAAACTTTGATTCAAGCTAGATTGGAATAAATTGAAGAAACCATCAAATGCCTTTGAAAATGTAAAAAATTATATTGCACCAAGATTGTGAAATAGATGAGAATAAGAACTTGAAATAGAAGGGAGATGATTCAAGATCTCACATATAGCTTCCTGATGGATCTGTTAGAGAAATAAATAAAGAACAGAGGAGGTGGCTTGATCCCTAGATATTAAAGGAGGAGAGCTCCATGTGTGAGGGAGGAGGGTTCAACCAATGTATAAAGAATAGGGAAAAAAAGAAAGGTTTAAATCATTTAAGATGTGAGAAACCATAATTTCACCCTTAAATATAAGGATTCATGGTTTGGACAAATGGTTGGCCAAACCATGTGCCTACCATGTACCAAGACACTACTTCAAAGGGGAACCCCGCATGGTTAGGAATATGATTTTTCTAACCATGTAGAAACTGTGAGAAAATTCATTATCAAAAACTACAGGTGGCTCGCATGGTTGTACACCTTAGGTCACATGGTTACAAAAAAACTATGTGCCCCCTAGGTGCCCACTATCTATAGCCATACAGTTTTGGGGAAACCATGCAGGCTGAGCTCAATAGTTTTAACTAACATTGTGGCATAGTTTACCTCTTCCAATTTTGGTGCTTCGGGCTCCAAATGAGCCCCAGACACACCTGAGACCTCCTTGACTTCACTAGGCATCATTATAAGTTCAAAAAAGAAAATTGAACTAAAAACGAATGGTTTGTACCTCTGAGAAAATCTTGGATGCTATAACCTATCCTGATTAAGAAAAATCATAAATGAGTTTCCCTTATGAGGGTGGTACGATGTCATATAAGAAAAGTTTCATCCACTATGCATGTACATCGACCTCCCGCTTCTAGGTATCATCCTTTATGTGTTTTTGATACCATAGAACATGGACTAGAGGAACTGAACTAACTCAGAGAACCTTTGTGCTCCGACCAACGATACATATTGGATACTACTCAAATAATGAATCCACCTCCAAATTGATATCCTTAGGGTCAAACGAATGATACAAGTTTACATGATACTATCAAAGCTGTGAAATGTGGATGAAATTGTGCATGGAGAGATACCTTTGAGGTAACAATAATCTATAGGCTACCAGGCCAAATCTCTCCATGATCTCAAAAGGCCTGACATAACAAGACAATAAAATTACCTATCTCTAGATTCATCTATGACCTAATCTAGGATATACCCACAAAAATACATAATGTCCCACCTAAAAATATAAAGTTCTATGACAATTATTGATATAAGACTTCTTCCTAGACTGAGATGTAGCCATATTATTTGGACTTAGCTCGACTTGCTCTAAATTCTCTTGAATGAGATGAGGACCCAGTAGAGATGGCTTACCTACCTATAGCCAGCAAAGAGGTGAATGAAATTTCCTATCATAAAGGGCCTCATATTGAGCCATCTGAATTGTTTCCTAAAACATGTTGTTGTAGGGAAACTAAACCAAAGGAAAATGTTTTTCCCATGAACCTCTAAAATCAAGGATTCAAGCCTGTATCATATCCTCTAACACCCATATCATCTACTTGGAATGACAATCAGTCTAAGGGTAATATTCCGTACTCAAGAGTACCTATGAACCTAGTTCCTTTTTCAACCCTTTCCAGAACTGTGAAGTGAAATGGGTGTCTTGGTCTAAAATGATGGATTAAGGAACACCATGAAGTTTCACTATCTCCCAAATATACAACCTTCCTAGCTCATCAATAGAAAAGGTATCCCAAATCAATAGGAAGTGTGAAACCTTGGTCGACCCGTTAATGATCACCCATACCACATCGCTTCCTCAAGGGATCTTGAAAATACTGTCACAAAATCCATTATGACGTCATTAAATTTCCACTTAGTAATGGAAAGAGGCTATAAAAGCTCAGCAATTAGCTGGTGCTTTTCCTTTACTTACTAATAAGTGGACCACCGAGTAATGAATCCTACTATCTAACTCTTCATACCTAGATACCAATACTAACGATGCATGTATTGGTACATCTTGCTAAGAATAGGATGAACTACCCAAATAGAGGCATGGGATTCTCGCATCATATCTTTCCGTATGTCAGAAGGCATCCATACAATACCACAAAAGAGAAAGTTCTTACTCACATCCACAACCCAACCAAGAGGTGTGTTCTATACGGAGATACTCTCCCTCAAAATGAGTGACTTAGAATAAGATAGATGCCTCATCCAGACCCTCTCTAGAAGAGAGTATTTACCTACTTGAGTTGTTAAGAGTAGTTTCTTATGCTATTATTGAACCTCAAGATTCATCTTAGAGAATAGATCCATAAATTTCCACTCATTATTGGGATCCTTGAAGGTTTTTGTCTGAGTCTTCCAACCCAAGGCATCAACCACAACATTCCCATTTCTGGGTGTGTAAGAAAGCTCAAAGTTGAATGATTTCAAGTATTCTAACCACCTGCATTGGTTCAGATTCAAGTCTCACAGTGTAAAGATGTATTTGAGAATTTTATGGTTTGTGTAAATAATGAAACACTCACCTAGAAAGTAGTTCCTCCAATATCATAGGGGATGAACCATGACTACTATCTTGAGGTTGTGCATAGGGTAATTCCGATTGTGAGGTCTCAATAGAAGAGACCCATATTCTACAACCCGATCAACCTACATCAAAACTATACCCAACATGATTCCTAAAGCATCGAAGTAAATAGTATATCTTTTTAATGACTCTAGAGGAGTCAAGATTGATAATGAAGTTAGTATCACCTTTAAATCCTGAAAATCTATCTCACAATCTTTAGTCCAGTAGAATTTCACACCCTTCTTGATTAAGACCATAAGTGGTGCTTATAGTACTATGAAGTCCTAAATGAAATGCCTATAATATCCAGCTATCCCTAAGAAGCTTCATTTATCAAGAACATTCTTGGGCTTCTCCCAGGAAACCATGACACTCACCTTCTATAGGTCAACAGATACACCTTAATCAGATATAATATGACCCAAGAAGTGAACTTTACTAATCCAAAAGTGGAATTTACTGATATTTTCATATATCTGGTGCTCTCTTAGTATACTCATCATGATCTCAAGATGATTGGAATGGCCGTGTCTGGTGTGTGAGTACACTAAGATGTTATATATGAATACTGCCACAAATTAATCAATATATGGGTGAAAAAACCAATTCATCAAATCTATGAACACCTTCAGTGTGTTATTCAGACTGAAAGACATGATCAAATACTCATTTAAGATATATTTTCTCCAGAAAACTGTATTTAGTATGTCTAATGGTCCCATATACACCTAATGGTAGCCTGAAATCAAATCTATCTTAGAGAAAATAGTTGACCCTCAGAGCCAGTTGAAGAGTTCATATATATGAGGAACTGGATACTGGTTCTTCACCATAAGCTAATTCAGTTGAAAAAAATCCATGAAACATCTAAGGTCACCATCCAACTTCTTAGAGAAAAGGAATGGTGAACCCCAAGGCGATGTGCTGGGTTATATAAAATCCTTATCCTCTAGATCTTTAAGCTGCTTCTTGAGTTCCAAGAGATCTATCGGTTCCATACTATAAGGAGTAATGGACATTGGTTCCACACCTAGAATAAGATCTATAGTGAACTTGATATCTCTCGCATGAGATAATCCATAGAAATGGTCTGATAATATGTCTGAAATGATCAACAAAATAAGGAAATAGCATAAGTTTCATACCCTGATCACTCATAAAGAGACTTCCCATATGGGATATTACTCCACCTATCCCAGTATGCTTGGTTCCAACTCGACTTGCCTAGATATCCCATTTTATCTTATGGACATATGTACTACCCTTAGGTGATGTTAAAGACACTTGATGGTGATATAAATCCACCTGGGATTGATAAGGAACAAGATAGTATATATTTATAATGACGTGGAATCTGGTCATCTTGAGGTTGAAGAAATTCCATAGAAAATGATACCCAACTATCACAAGGGGGAACTCCTTGCACTGTAGTATTCCCTATGCTCGATATCCTAATAGCATGTCAAGGATTATAACACCACTAGAGTACACTATTACTAAGCACAAATTTCCAATAGTTACAGAAGGTAGAAAAGAGTGTGATGTACTTGTATCAAATAAGGTAGATACTAAAGTGGAGGATACCATAATAGTACCTATAAATGTAGATGGAGCTAGACTCTACTCCTCTGGAATAGGCTGCAATGAAAAAATATGGACTAAACAGTAGCCCTAAGATACTTCCTGAGTAGCCTGAGTAGGTCCACTCTGTTGACACTAAAACTATGAGGCCTAACTGCCTTGGCCATGACCACATACTCAACCCGAATGACCTATAGAAGACTATATTCCTACCTAATGAGGATTTACTTATCGTTCACCTGAAAGTGGTTCTGACATAGAACCCCTCTTTCTAGGCACTGGGAACTGGAGGAAAGTATTGGAAGAAACGCTGAAGGTGGACCATCCTTCCACAAGAGAAACACTTGATCGGGTTCCTTGTACAATGGGTATTTTTATGACCTGTCCTAACATACTGGTGACACACCATAAAGATGTCGGTGCATGCCACCTAGCTGGTATTTCCCCCACATGTACCCTCAAAGTGTCTTTTATTACCATTGGATAAACCACTACTCTTCCTAGAAGATGAACCGTCCTATCTCATGTTTCATGATTCTCCAAGGTTCCACTTAGTGATGAGGTTCTGGTTCACTATTTCTAAGTTGATAGTCAACTGGAAAATGTTCACCTATGAGTGGTTGGAATATGCAATCCCATCCTCAAATCGCCTAACAATATTCATCTAATCACCGGTCAAGGTCAATGTGAAGATCTATAATTCAGTGAAGCGAGCTAAGTATTCCATCACTGACATGTCACCTTACTGAAGGTGCATAAATTACTAAAAGTAATATATTCTCAAGGTTTGATGAAAGAAGTTGTTGAAGAAGGATTTTTGGAAGTCTGCCCAGACCATACCCTGGTGTTGCCCAGCCTGAGTCAGAACTTCCCACCATCACTTAGAGGAGTCACATAACATGTTGGTTATGAGCTTGAAACTCCACTCTAGAGGCATCTAGATATTCTCAAATATTGACACCATAGAATCCAACCAAGACTCAACAGCCTGAGGTATACCATCCCTCGAGAAGGTAGGAGGATGTTGCTGTTAGAACTCACAGGTCAACTCTTCCATAGAAGGGGAAGGTCAAGGATCACCCTAAACTAATTACATGAACTGAAGGGATCTATCATGGAACTAGTAATAAGAACCCAGTGGAAGGTCTATAGAAGGTGCCTCAGGTGGAACTACTGGAGGTATCAAGGGTGGATTAGGTCCCACCACCTCTGGAGTATGATCATCGCTACTCTCTTGGAATACAACATGAGGCCTTCATGGTGGAATATGTCTACAATAACAATCACATACCCCAGACAGGATCATAACAAATAGGTAAAGCTATAAATAAGGATAGGTATAAGGTCCTCCTATAATAATTCTACAACCCTTAGCCTACTCCAGGAGCCAGGTCTGGGTGATCAGAAAGAGTCACAAAAGGAACACATGAGACACAACCTACAAGCAAATTCTAGGCCGAGTCAAGGTCTAGGTATCGCATAAGGTAACCATATTATTTTAAATGCTGTTTTCATTTTGATTTATTTATGAATTTAAATACCCTTTAAATGGTTGAATTAGATGGATCACCACTCCCAATTTATAAGGAACCATACACCTTATAAATTGAAATGTGACATTCACTTAATCCTAACCATAACACATTCCAGCCCATGCGACCAATGGTCTATGGCTCAACATTCCACAATTGGTTGCTTAAGGAATATGATTTAAACTATGGAGGAAAACATTATTAAGTCAAGGTATATTATTTAAGTTCCAATTGTTTTTTCTTAGTTCTAAAAGAAATGTTACCACATTTCTATACATAACAATCAATCATTGAAAGGTTTCAAAAACAAGTCACATATAACAATCACAAGAAAAATAGGCAATTCACACTAAAAGGTAAATATGGAATTCCATAATACATGTAATTTTAAATCCTATGGTTCCTATTATGATTCATGATTCTAATTTCCCCCATATCATCAAGATAAAATAATAGACATCCCATAGAAATAATAATAGTGCAAGGAAAGTGTGATACTCTATAGTGAAATCCATGAAATGGTACCAATGCAAGAAATAAAAATATTACCCATCCTAAGAAATTTTTGATTCCCCTGTATGTTGGTTAACTACTCCTAATCATCGGCTCATGACCAAATTACAATGTCCTAGTATCATTTCTAAATCCCAAACTATAAGACAAAAGAAAAATAACCTATTATACCACTTTGTAGCATCCCACCCTGGATTCCACTTAATGGTGCCCCGAGACAGTGGCCATAAGACCACAAGCGCACCTCCCTATACACCAGAGGCTGATGACTAGAAATGAGGGACTAGGGTTTTTTTGTGGGGAGAATATTCCCTCACTGATCAGAGTAGAGTGTAACAATATATATATGTGAAATAAGAAAAGATAAATAATAGGAATCAACATTATCCAATAGGTAACAATGTAAGAATAATAATAAGACATGTAAGCTAAATAAATAATAAGCATAAGCTGAATAATAAGAAGTTACAATATGATGATGATCATAGTGATGTATCTATACAAAAATTAATATGAAAGGGGTAGAGTATATAAGAATATACCACATTCTAAAAAATATACTAAAAGGAAAAAACTACTACAACTAGCATCTCGAGTATAGAATCGGTCCTCTTCCCCCAAATTTCATCCTAAAGCTAGAAATAAAACATCGGAAGCATGAAACTTACCTTTATATATACTTTCAGTCCTAAAGTCTACTCAGGTACCAAAGGAAGCCCAAGTAGTGCGTGATATAAAATATTAGTAGGCCACTACAAAAAATGTCTAGACCAAACCAATCATGCAATATAAAATGAACAGTGTTTCATAGTAAATAAATGAAAAACAGAAATAACTAACAAATATATTGGATTGGTTTCCACTTGTAAACCCATCCAATTTACCTTATTCAGCCTAAGCCGATGAGTTTGAACCAAGGGAACTTGCAAAGGTAAAGTGATAGGTATAGAGTGCAAGAAGGTAGACTGTCCCCAAGCTTATGCTTGGGATTGAAGAACTCATACCTATGTTTATAAAACCAAAGAATCATTTCTTTATTAAAATAATTCATTAAATTTTTCTTTAATTTGATTTAAAATAACTTAAATAAAATATTAGGAGTCACCCTGATCCCATCTATGTAAATTAAAATATAATTTCCAAGTATCACTTGAGGGGTTCAGTATATGACCAATGCCTAGGGAGTATGTCCAACATGACCCAAAAAGAAGTCCCAAATGTCACTCTAGACATGGTATGGTAATGTTAAGAACTATCCTCCAAGTTAATACTTGGTATCACCCATAGAGTCTTGAGTCTGTCTCATGGAATGGTATAACCATCATTCCATCGAGCCCATCCAAGGGGTCTCCCCTAGGGAACCAATGTCACTCGTCTAGAGGAAAAAGTAGATAATGCACGGTGAGACTATCCCGAGCATTGTTGGTGTCACCCCCAATATGTTTACAAGAATTAAAAATTCTAACAAGAAGTCATAAGATTCCTTCTAATGGGTCCTTAAGTCTAAACCCCTTATACCACCCTTGACACTAAGGTGAAATCATTTAAAATAGTAAAGAATTTATAAAAAGAATCCATGTGAAGGATGATTCATTCAATTTGAGAATTTATATCGTAGTGGGAATAAGTACCAAGGAATTTCAATTAAACACCTCTAATATGGCATAAGGGTGAGTATGATCACCTATACAATTAACTTTGTCTAGACAATTCATTTAAGGCATGTAGTGTAGGGGATTAATTCGTGGTTCATCACCATAAATAAGGGAATTCATGATCAAGGTATTTGATTATAAAGAAACACACCTCAAGGGGTTTTTAAACTATCTAAGGAAAGATTAAATTAAGGATCAATGGTAGATCACACCCGTTGGTTGGCATAAATTCATGGCGATCAACCCAAGGGGTTGATTAACCATTAACTCGGGTCATAAATAGAATGAGAAAACTATAAACTTAATTTAATTTGATAAATTAGAGGAGACACTAGAAGGGTATGACTCACAAAAAAATGGTGCATAATATATAACATAATGAGACAAAGGAAAAGAACATAGACCACCTACCTTAGCCTCATAGAGATTCCCTCATCCAGTGTTGACCTTTGATTCAAGCTAGATCAGAAGAAATCAAAGAAATAGTAAAATTCCATGAAAAAGGGGAAAATGAGCTTGCACCAAGATAGAATAATATATAGGAAGAATAAATTGAAATATAAGGGATATGATTCAATAAATCAACTCTAGTTTACCAATGGATCCGACAGTGAGAGAAATAGATTAAGAATAAAGGAGGTGGCTTGATCCTTAGCTCTTGAAGGAGGAGAGATCAATGCATGAGGGAGGGGGAATTAGATGCTGGAGAAATAATATGAAAAATAAAATGAAGGTTTAAATAATTTAAGATGGGTGAAATCATAAATTCACCCTCAAATATAAGGGAACATGATTTGGCTGCACGGTTGGCCAAACCGTGCACCAACCGTGCTCCAAGACACTACTTACAAGGGGAACCATGCATGGTTAGGAGCATGGTTTGTCTAACCATGTGAAAAAAAATTCAAAAACACATCGTAACTGTAGGTGTCTCGCATATCTGTGAACCTTAGGGAACACAGTTTTAGACAAACTGTGTGGCCCCCAGGTGCCCATTGGCTACAACCGCATGGTTTAGGGGAAATCATGCAGGCTGGTCTTCATGATTTCTAATAACCATGAAACCCATTTTACCACTTCTAATTTAGGTTCTCTAGGATCCAAATGATCCTTGGACATACCCAAGACCACTTTGAAATCATTAGTCATCATTATAAGGTCCAAATAAAGGAAATTGAACCATAAATGAACGGTCTGTACCTTTAAGAAAATCTAGAACATTAAAAATCGTATCTCACTAACTCAAAAAAATAGATCCTAACGTAGTAAGGGTCTAAATATGTATATTAAATGAGATCTGGAGAAGTTTTAAGGTCATTTTACACCTTATATTTAATGTTTATCCACTAAGTAACCTCATTTTTACCTTAATCACTATAATTAATTTTAACTATTTTTACTAATAACTTTGGTAAAAAATTCAGTTGGCCTTATTGGGAATTATAAATTATTTTACTTCCAAATTTGGAATCAATTTTTCCAAATTCAATTCACATAATTTGTATAATTTAATTTAAAATTAATCCCATAGACATGATGAGATAACTGGTTTTTAAAGTGAAAATGTTCAAAAGTTTACAATGTTATTATATCAAAATTCAATATGAAAATGATTCAAATGACCTAAATTGGATTAATATATGTATAATTGGACTATTTTAACTTTAATATATATTCAAAATATGGTTTAACATTATAAATTATTTAAATGAAAAGAAAAATTTAATTAAAATCTAGTGATTTTCACTATTCATCAAAAAATGAAACTTCTTAGAAAAATATAAAAATATTAACCCTAAGATAATTTAGATATTCCAATTTATAAAATGAAGTTTATTTTTTCAAATAAATTTTATTAAATTGGAAAAATAAAATTTTATATTATGTGCGCTAAGCACGGTTAAACCGTCTTTTAGAAAAGATACTCTTTTTAGAAAACATTTCTTTTTCTTTTTAAATGATTCTTATTTTATTTATAATAAATAGATGAATAATAAACATGTGAAAAATATATATTTTCATAATTTAGTTAATCATACTCATTCATACCATTACAACATCAAGGTGATAACTATCATATTAAATAATAATATTAATAGTATATTGTAGTTTGGTAAAACTTGGTCTTGCATGTAATTCAAGATATTGAAGAATTTTAATTTATTTTACAAAATTAACTCATAAAAACTTCGGGTGTTAAATTATAAAACCCTTAAAATGAATTTCACCATTAAAATTGATCTGGGTCATCAAAGGTTTAATACTTGAAAGTTCCTTTTATAGAAACCCACATCGTAAAAATGAATAATAAAAGTTCCTTTAAGAAGGGAAAGTTTGAAACATAATGGTTACCCAAAATAACTCATAAATAGGTTTCCACATATAATAACATAGGTGGGAAGTGAAAACATGGACATAGAAGAGAAAACTAACACCCAAATACCGATGGAGATTGATAGAGAACATGGTTAAGAGAATGTTAACGATCACAAATTCATGAACCAAAGAGGCTTAAAAAAGGTTATTGATATAATAAAAAAGGATGATAAAAGGGATTTTTTTTATTTCAATACCATTTTCCTAAATTTTCATAATTTTCATGAGAATATATACTTAATTTCTTTCATTCCATTTCATAAGAACAACATCACCCTTGGGTTATTCCTTGATCAATTTACACTTCATCTCTTACTTCAAGAAATGAAGGTGGATTTGTTATGAATAAAGAAAAAAATGGTCATAATATCCATAAATACAATTATAATTAATTCCTTATATCTTTATTTATTATCACAACAAAAATTGTTAGCACATGTTATCCAAGATGCATAAATATTCATATTGAAAAACATTAATCTCTAAAACTTCATTCCTAGTTCAACATAAACCTTTTCATAAATGGTTAAACTTTTAACCATTACAAAATATGAAAATATAAAAAATTAAAAATAAGTTCACTAAATTTATTAAAATCATTTTAACATTTATCCCCCAATATATCATAAAGTATATCTTGATTGTCACATACCAAATATGTGAATACCTTCATCATGTATTATCTCGAAACATGTTAATAACCTACATTACCATAAAACCATAATGAAAACATACATGATTATTTATTAATTAAATATAACATAAATTATTTGATATATTTATTAAATCTAAAAATGATATAAAATCCATCCATGATATAATTAACCAGTTCCAAGGTAATCAGTACCATCCAATTTACTTTATCAAAATCAATAATCTCTTTATCCCAAAATTATTATTTCAACATCAGGAACATATTAAGGGTTATTTTTCCCTTAACCATGTGTTTTACATGAATATAACCTTCACATTAAATCAATTTTCTAATATATAAACATCATTCAAAACATCCTTTCAAATCCTTAATGAAAAAATTATACTGAATAATACTTATATATTTCATGATTCGTATAACATAATCTTTAAATTCCAATGCATAAATACTTCACTCATACCAATTCCTTCTCAAACAATTAAATAATATTCATTTTCTTAACCCTTAAAACTTATTTCCCTTCACATGTAATTTTTAGTCTCTTTGTCATTAGCAATATAACCATTATTCATACCTCCTTGCTGATTTTCTTCACAAACTTTACCCCAGGGAAATTGATTTTCATAATGACCATACTTTTCACATTTAAATCATTCATACATTATAATAACTTAGGGAGACCAACATTACCATCAATTATGTTAACTAAACTCTTAATTTTTTCCATTGTATTTACTTTCTTTGTGATCTTATTTTCCACAGTCAAAACATATTCCATTTCCTCAAAGACAACCACTTGGGTGTTTCTTCCCAAATTATCGACATGTAGAAAACTGAATCTTATTTCCTCCATGGTATCCATAAAACCAAATCTCATAAAACCACTTCCTTCTATAATTTGGTTATTCTAAGAGTTGGTTAAGGTATATATTTTTCATCAAATTCTGTTAAAACTAATTAGTTATAATCACAATGTCCTTTACTCTAATAATCATCCCATTTGATTACTCATCAGAAAATGTTCCAATGAAATGTTAACATAGTTCCTTTTGGTTACCAATATTTACTAAAACTATAAATCATAGTGTTAACAACACTTATCATAGTGTAAAACCACATAATCATGAAAAATCACTTATAGGATATCTAAATTATGAAACCTTATTTTAAATCTATGAAACTTTAGGCTTAACCTAAGTCATACATGATTATAATTTAGTTTTTATAATTAATGATGGTTTGTAAAGAGATTTTTAATTTCTAAATAATATCCTAAAGTATTTTCAATCTAGGTGTGTAGTAAGGCCTATTGTCCTGTGCCAGTTTCCGATTAAGTATAGCTAAATATGGTGTTTTTGGGATTATTACCCCTAGGTACATCTGTGTCAGAACCACATCCACTTATAGTATCCATATATGGATATAATTTATTGTAAACCACTTTATCTATCATTTACCAAAATTTTAGTACATTTTTATATAATTTAACTCATTCTTAGACTTATCCTTAGAGAAATATTTAGAAATATACTTAGAAATATCCCTAGGGATCTCACTAAAGTTTTCTCATCCTAGTTTTCAAAGGGAAACTAAAGATTTCATTTAATAACTACTATAACAACCCTTGATTCTCATACATGGATATTAAATCTTTTTAGATGAATATTCATTACATTATACAAACACACTCTTGAGGACTGTAATAGTTTATTTCATTTGGAAACTTGGAACATTATCTTCTTAATTCATGAAATATATTCAAAGTATCCCATAAAGATATTACCCCTTAGTAATCCTACTTAAAACCTTTCTTCATAACCTGGGAAAATAAAACATAAGAAAGGGTGATATCATATGCCTGATAAGGGTAAATAAAGGAGATATGTAAGAATAACATGAACATAAGGGTATGATAACATGAGAATAACATTTGAAAACCATACCATGCATATCAAAGATTATAATATTAAGTCATGAAATAAATTTTTTTAGTTCATAAGACATGAATCATAAGATAATCAAAGAGCATGATCCATGAGATAATAACATTGGCATAAGAAAAGTATTTTTGGCATATAAATAATCATATAAAATCATTTCCTAGAAGTCAAGGATAATTTTCAAAACTTATCAAGGTACTTCATGGGGGATAAAACTATTAGGCATGACACACCACCATCCCTAGTGGAAGCCCTTTCCTTATAGTAGAATGAGTTCACTCTCCAAACCATAATAATGGAAAAATTACCCTACTGTATCAGTTTGACTCCCTATTTAATCCATGTTTATCTCATGAGATATATAAATCTTTACCCAATGCATTGGGGGGAGATATAGTTCCAAACCATAACATAATGAACTCATACATATGTGTTCCACAAGATCATAAAAATTCATCATATAATAACCCATGAAATGAAATGGTCATCATAAACATGTCATCATAGCATAACCTATGGAAAAGAGACAAGTTTCATAATAACTTCATAAAAAGAATCAGGTTTTATAATTGTTTTATCATGATATAACCGGTGTAAGAGAAATGTGTTTCATAAACAACTTATTATCTTAAATATAAACCATCAAAATAATTAATAATAATGGTGTCCTTAGATCATATCCCCAGTAAAGAATAAACTATATGGAGAAGGATTTTAAAAGTTCATTTAGAACATTTCTTAAGGAAAATTACCTTTCATTTAAAATCACTTTCATAAAACTTTTTAAAAGACTTTTCATTTAAAATAACATTGAAAACATATAAATAAATATTTGAAAATTAATTTAAAACATTTATTGAGGAAAATATCCTTTCCACTTTGAAAAATTATTTTTAAAACATAAAATATTTTAAAAACTTTTTTCTTTGAAAATAACCTTGAAAACTTATAAAGGAAGATTTTAAAATCATTTAATTTTTTTTTAAACATAAAAAATTTTCAAAATAATTTTCATTGAAAACCAATTTTAAAAATTATTAATTAATATATAAAAATTATTTAAAACATTTCTTGAGGAAAATATCATTTCCACTTTGAATTTTTTTTTTAAAACATAAAACATTTTGAAAACTTTTTTATTTGAAAATAACCTTGAAAACTTATAAAGGTAGATTTAAAAATAATTTAAAACAATTTTTAAAAACATAAAATTTTTTAAAAATAATTTTATTTAAAACTAATATTAAAATATAATTTAAAAAAAATTTGATTTTTTTTTAGAAAAAATGGTTTTGGAAGAAATCATATTTTCGACTGATGAGAGAAATAAAGTTAGATTTTATTAAAAATATTTTCTTAATTATCTTATGTATGAAAGAGTGGATAAATGGTACCATTAAATGAATATATAGAGGATAATAAAATTCATGATAAAGTTAGATCATGATATTTCAACATTGGAGACTTAATCATAAATAATCCTGATAAATGATGAGATTGTAATATAAAGTCTTTACCACTTTGATAGCATTGAATCATAAAAACCATGAATGAAGAACATAAAATAAAATATAAAATATCATGAGGATGATTAAATTCATGACATTCAATTTCAATGGGGCTATATGTACACCATGTGAAGGAATATAGGTTCATAACATAACATATGTCTCAAATAAGGAAAACTAAGACAAACTTTTCTTATCGATTTGGTAACTTTTGATCCATAATCCCCATGAAAGAGAGATAATAAAATGGATATTAAAATAAAAATAATTTTTATTATAATCATCATGAATTACATTCTTGGTCAGTATATACACCACATATAAAATAGAGGGGGTTGATATAGCATGTGTTTCACAAAAGTAAAAAGTGAGATGAAAATCCCTTACCTTAAGTCTTGACATCAATTTTATTCATTAAAACATCCTATATAATAAATATAGGTTTATTATACATATATTATAGGACCATATTCATATATATCATATCATATATTATTTTCTTATTACCTTTTAGTACCTTCTTATTAATAATTTTATGTTAAAGTTACGTCTTGGGTAATAACCGCTTTGTTTTTTATATATTTTTTGATTTGTTATTTTTGGTCCTATTATTTTTAAAGTTATTTAATCATATACAGAATTTAAACCATGATATAAATATCATATATATTCAGTATATATGTATTTATATAAATCCATAAAATTTGGTGATAGGAAATAAAATACACTATTTATGGAGACAGTAGGCTGTACGTACGCATGGACACTGTTTATATTTTCTTATTGTATTGAAAGAAAGAAAATTAAATGATATATATATATATATATTATAATTATGGTATAATATTTATTTCATATATATCACATATTTTTATTAATCCCGTCCTTAATACATTCCAGGTAAAGTGTGAACAGATCACATCGCTTCACGAGGCGGTAGTCTGTGGTACACACGAACAATGTTATCATATTCCCACAAATTGGAAAGAATGAAGGTATATGTGATATAAAAATTATAAAATCATAATAAAATCATAAAAATAATATATATCATCATTATTCCCAACCTTGAAAGGTGGTAATGGAAAAATGAATGACATCAGTTCATGTGGCGGTAGTTCGCCGTACACATGAATGATGATTTCTTAACCCATTTTATAGAAGTGTGTGTAGTTTTAAGTTTTAACCTTAACATAAAAACATCTCAGTATATATAATATATTGAGTTTATTATATAATCATTTCATAATAATAATTGAAGAAGGTGGATAAGGAAATAAAATAAAAATGTTTATTGAATAACATTACCTCTTCCTCAGGCATTCTCCTTAGGTTTTCAATAAAGGCCTTACTAGGATGGATTTGTGCCTAAAATAAGGCTTCTAGGATGTGTTTAGGGAAGTTGAGAAATTATTTAGGCTGATATTTTTCAATCCAAATTACTTTAGAGGTCTAAATAATGGGGGAGAGTGAGTTACCTTTTATAGTTGAGGAGAAGTGACATTCTTGTAAATACTAAAAAGTATTCACTATTTGGAGGTCTACCTTAACTAATGTGTCTCCAAAATTTAATAATAATTTAGGGGATGGTTTCTGTGGTCAGTAAAACCCCTAAAACACAAAAATAAAATCATTTTTATAATGTTCTTCCTTAACTTCTAAGTTTCCCTATTTGTACCATTTTGGGTTTTTACTAAGGTAACTAATTTTATAACCTAGGTAATTTATCCATTATGAATAAATTAAAGTGAGACTTATCAGAAAATTTAGACCCATTTATTAGAAATATGATATCTAATTTATAAAATAAAAACCCCACATGTATTGGAAATTAATTTTTACAGAAGTACATGCAATGCACAATAAACACCGCTTTAACCCTAACCATGCTAACAATGTTTTTACTATTTAGGGATAAATATATTCATTATAAAAGATAAATTTATATATTAATGGACAAAATATTATATTTATTAATATTTAAAAATCACTTTTAATAAGACATATTTTTTAGTGATTTTAAATCATTTAATAAAATATCATTTATTGTAAAATAGAATTAATATCAATTTTGAAATTATTTAATATCTAAAAGATTAAAATAAAGTATCATGATAAAAAAAATCATTTAAATTTAAAAATAATATTTTTAACCTAATATATGATGTTTTTTACCTATCCCAAAAACTTTATTAATATTAAAGTCAAGGAAGGATCCTTTTTTGTCCTTTTCTTTAGTTAACTTATTTTATTAGTAACTTTCCTGAAATGGTATCCCAGTAACTCAAAAAAATCTAGAATAATGTGGTAAGGATATAAATAAGTCCATTAAATGAGTATTTTAAAAATTGGTAGGTCAGTTTACACATTATATTATAAGTTTAACCACTAATTAAACTCATTTTTACCTTAATCACTGCAATTAATTTTAAATGTTTTGACTAATCACATTAGAAAAATTTAAGTTGACCTTATTATAAATTAGAAATTATGATGATTCCAAATATGGAATCCATTTTTCAAAATTTAATTCATAGAAGAGGCATAATTTAATTTAAAATTAATCCCATATATGTGATGAGAAAATGAGTTTTCAAAGTGAAAATGTTAAAAAATTTACAATGTTATTATATCAAAATTCAATATGAAAATGAGTCCAATTACCTAAATTGGATTCATATATATGTATAATTGGAATATTTTAACTTTAAAACCAATTCAATATATAGTTTAACATTATAAATTATTTAAACAAAAATACAATTTTCAATTAAAATTCAGTATTTTTCACTATTCATCAAAAAATACAAATTCCTAGATAAATACCAAAACATTCACCCTAAGATAATTTTGATAGTAATTTTTCAAAGTTGAAGTTTATTTTGTAAAATAAATTTTCTAAAATTGGTAAAATATACTTTTGTATTATGTGATCCAAGAATGATTAAACTGTCTTTTAGAAAAGATACTGTTTTTTAGAAAATATTTATTTTTTATTTTAAATGATTATTATTTTATTTATAATAAACTTATAACTAATAAACTTGTGAAAATAATATATTTTCATAATTTAGTTAATTTTATTCATTCTCTCTATTCCAATGGCTAGATGATAATTATCATATTAAATAATAATAATAATAATATATTTTACTTTGGTAAAACTCGGTCTTGTGTGTAATGCTAGCTATCAAAGAATTTTAATTTATTTAAAAAAATTAATTCATAAAAAATTGGGGTTGTTACATCTAAGATGTGGATAGCGCATTGTTGGTGAATGATTTGGAAAACAATGTGGCTAAACTGTGTGCCATGTCCAAGTGTTTAAAATTGTAGGTTTTTCCCAAAACACCCCTTTCAATATTTAAGGGATTTTACCCCCTATTCTTCCCATTCACACTAGCTGACCTCTTCATGGATCTTATAGGAGTTCCACCACCACCAACTTGGATTCTCGATCTTCCTTTAGGGGTTTCTAAGAGATTTTAATGTGATTCTTCCTCTATTTACAACTTCTTCCCTTCTCCCTCTCTTTTCTCTTCATTTTGGTTCCCCCTAAAAACCCTTGGTATAATGTGGTTCAATTTTAGGATTCTGGGTGGAATTATTATTGTGGATTTTGGTGTATAGGGGTTATAAACACCATTTCGAATCCCATGGGCGTGGTCTCCATTGGAGATGGCATGTTTTTAGGGGCTCCAGCTTGTTTTTCATCTCTTTAAGGTAGGTGTTGCTATGAAATTGTTTCATTTTGAAATTCTAATATGATTATTCCTTTTAAATTCACCTTTTATGAAAGTATAAATATATGTGATATCTCTTTGGTGATTTAAACCCATTTCTTGGTGGTTTGAGCTTGGAATAGTTGGTTTTCTATATAAATTCAATGTTTCCATGTTTAAAATGGAATGTTTTATAATGCTAAGATTTTGTGAAATTTCCAAGGTTCTCTTTGAAATGGTTTTAATGATGAGAAATTGGGTTTGTCCAAGTTTGGGTTTTCAATAAGTGAACACAAATATTTTAAAGGGAATTTGGTTTTGAATTGAGGTGATGACCTCAAAATGGATTAAAAAAGGTGTTATCTTATGGAATTAAAATTGTGATTTGAAATGTGTGTGTGGTTTACCCTTTGTGAAATTCCATAGTGGCTTGTTTTAAATGGTTTTATTGAAATGGTCAGACTTTTGTCCTTGTTTTAGTTTTGGAAGAGAAAGAAATTTGTTTAAGGGTAGGTTTAAAATGTTTTGAAAGAAATGTGATATTCATTTGAACCACTTAAACATGTTTTAATTGGTATTTTATAGAATTTTTTATGGAAATTATATGCCTTGTACATGTTTTAGATTTTAAAAGAATAGATCCCTTGTGTAAGGATGAAATTGAAATGTTTTAAATGCTTAGGTGTTTTCTATCATTTTAAAAATAGTGATTTGGAAATTATTTTATGTAATGAGAAAGTTCTTGGAATTCCAAGATGTGATTTGGTATTAAAGGCCCATTTTGAACTTTGGTTTTAAATGGTGTATGTGGATGAATCCCCTTGACATCTCCTTGCTTGTTTGATCCCCTTACGTGAGAATATTATTGTTATTCCTTGAGTGAATTTTATATACAGGGATTTCATCATTGGGTGCAAGGGGTGAGGGTAGATGTGGTATTGCCTTATGTGTTGGGCCTGGATTATTTGGTTCTATGCCTTACTTCCTTATTGGTTGTGGTATTCTAGGTACTAAGTGGAATATCTAGATTATTCCTCTAGTTAGTTTACACATTGCTAGTTTCCCACTAGTCATGATAGGAACAAGGGCTAGGTGGGGGTTCATCATTGCTATGATGATTTTGTGGGCTAGTGGGATGATAATATGGACTTAGTGAATGCTAGTATCTTATTCAGTTGGTTATAATCTTATACAGTTAGATGATTTTCACATTAGGATTCCCAGGGTAGAGCCCATGATGCACTTGATTTTTTGGTTGGTTTTTAATTGAGGAGAGTTTTATCTAGTTATTGGTTATGTCATTTCCATTGATTTCATTATTGTGAAACCTTACTTGTTTATATTTAATTATTATATACCTGTGATGCATGGTTCCTTCTTGATGGTTTTAATAGTGAGGGTGTTGAGTTTATTTCCTTTAAAAATTATTTTTCAAATACATTATAAAAACCTATTTTGGATTTTAAAGTCTCTTGTGTGTGAGTGCTTTAAAAAAGATTTCAAAATGGGTGTTTATATTCCAAAATGGTTTTTTCCAGTTTCATGTTCTTAAATAGTATCCATTTTAATTTAATAAATCAAGTGTTTTTTTAGAGAAATGGAAATGGGCGTGTGTGGATTTTGGGTATGTCTTAGGCTGGTAGATTTGTTTTCAAAATGTGCATGTTGGTTTTGGAAAACAAATAGAAAATTTTATGCATTAATAATGGACATGTTTGGTCTTTCTTATATGGTATATTTAGAAAGATTATTTTTTTCTTTATTTTTAAACTAGCATTGATGAATTTCCTTATGAAACATATCGCATAGGTTTTCCAAGTTGTGGTGACCTAATAGGTTTATTTAGCTCATACCTATATATTTTAGGTCTCAGGTTCTCAGTTAGGTCCTTCTATTTCATCTTATATGACATGGGTTTTTTTGGGTGGTGGTTCACAATTGGTTGCATGGAGATGATTTGGTCTTGGCTTGACTTGGTTTTATGTTGTTTTAGTTTTGTTTAGTTTGTATTTGGTCTTTATATCTAAATCTATTTATTTTTGGATGTTGATCTTGTATATGAAAATCAGTTGGATCATGGTAGTTGTTTATGACCAATTTCACATGTTTATTTATTATGGATATTTTATTTATTTATTCCATTTTCCTTATTTATGATTTAGGTGAAACCATTCCCAATGTGATTCCTGTGATTCCTAGGAACTTTTTTCCAGTCTGTGGGGATTGGTAACACCCTTAGAGCCTTTTGGTGAATTAGGTTGGGTTCCTAGTTCATGACAACCCAAGGAGAAGAGTCCCTAGGGATTGTGGCTCTAGAAAAAGGGACATCTGGGCTCATGAGAACATGTCTAGGAGAGATAAATACATATATGATATCATGAGGAATAAATCTCCATGAGAATATAAATGGTGGATTGATGATATTGGGTTTGAACCTCAGGGAGGTATCTTACATATCCCATCAAAACATGAATCATATCATGTGTGTTCAAACAACATGGTTTAAGGTCATGTATTGGGATCATACCATGTAGTTTAATTTCATGAGAAAATGAAATTGTTGTGTATTTTTATGTTGTGTGACCAGAATGTTATCCACAAAATTTAACACCATGCTATGGGTAGTTCCGGGTCTTGAAAGGCGAGACATCAGATAATCAAGTGGGGATTATACATTGGAACTTCCATTGAATTCCTATACCAATAAGTTTCTTAGGTGAAGGCGTGAATAGTTGGGTCTTACACCAAATAAAATGCCCATTTTAGAGGCATTTAGATTGTGATAATGAAATGATCAACTTACACCAATAAGACCATTTGATTCATGATTGGTGTGATAAATAATAGATATTGGAATACCAGATACATTTCATAATGAGTTGGGATCATGAACTAAGTCCACCTATGGATTAGGGGTCATTTCATGCTCGTGACACAGTGAATCCCATTCTTATGATGTAGGATATCATATTCTCATCACATAGGGTAAGCTTGCTATTTTAAATCTTACACCAAGGAAGTTTCCCATGCAGTTTAACATTGTGCGGCATGGATGTTTGTGTCACAAAAGATATGTCAACATATGATATAATGAGGCTTAAAAATATAAGTTTTCTAATTAAAAGATGTATCACTAAGAATATATCCCTTTTAAGGGTATTAATTATATAATAGAGGTACCACCAAGGTAACTTGGGTTGGTGTGGACTTGGTGGGAAACCTTAGTGAAGGTAAGAACATAGGGGAAATCCATTCTTTCATTGATTTATTACCTCATGAAAATACCATATGAGTTCCAAATGTTCCATGATCTAGGGTCATGGGAGAGAGGTTAATTAACACTTATTAAGCCACTTTGTGTAGGATAATATTCTATGAGAAGTGGGTGGATTTCATGGTGGATAACATTTGAGGGTGCTTCAAAAAACACCCTTCATAAAGCATCCTTCTATATGAATCCTTATGAAGTGTCCTTTATGAAGCATCCTTTATAAAGTTTCCTATAGGAATATTGCTTTGCAAATTTTCCTCCATGAACTAATTTTTCATGGTCACTTCATAATGGATTTCTTCAAAGGAGGTGATTCATGAAGGAAATGATTCACAAGATGCCTTAGAAGCCCCCTTTTAGGTTTTCCTTCTTCTCAAAAAGGAGAGTATTCATTAAAAATAATTACACACCTCTCTATTTTAGTATCCATCTACATCCACCTCTATCCCCCCTATTTTTTTATTTGGGGAAGGAGTGGGGTATTTATAGCTAGTGTCATGTCAATCTCCCCCCAAAATTACTGCCATATTAGGGTGTGAAAAGGGGTTTAATCACCACTTAGATACCATAAATGACATAGGAAATTATACATATCCTCAAATGATATTTCTTATTCCACCATAAATTAATATCATCCACAAAGAAATTCCTCTACAAAGGAGGTGTTTTCTATCATATAGGATCTAGCCTTTCCACTGTAAATGATGACTGTATGAAATGCAATTACATATCACTCCACTTTGTATCTAAAAATGATGAATCCTAGATTTGTGATCTCATAATAATTTTATTTATGGGAGATGGATTTATTTTCAAATAATGGATTCTTTTAAAAGGATTGGTTCTATGCATTGAAGGTTTCCTACATTTCAGTGAACCCTCACTATTTTTTGGTGAACTTTCCTTTACTAAATTTTGATTCAATTTTCATTACTCTTTCCATATATAATCCTTTGGAAGTGTTTTGGGATTTTTTCCTTAATGTATCTATATGCAGAGTTAGTACCCATTCAATGAGTGTGTGAGGCTATTTTATATAGTCAGAAAAATATCCATTATCTTGATGATCTCTTCCTCTTCACCCTTTTCCTTCATGAGGCACTTGCATTCCATGAGTGATGAGAATATCCTGCTTAAGCTTTGAGAAATTAAATATATCCCATAGATACATCTAGAGTATATATGTCATTCGAATGACTCTCATTTGATCTTTATCAACCAAAGATGATGAAAATGGATAAAAAAACTCTATGATGTAAGGTACACATATCCTTTTATTCATTTTACAATATAATGATTTCATTTATCAAGTATGTTGTTCCTAAGATTGATTTTCTTAATCATTTCCAAAAAAAAAATTCAATTGTTAAACTATCTTAAGAAACCATTAAACTAAGTGTGTTATCCTATAGGTCCCCATATCAATGACAATTAGTGAAATTATGTAAAGTCCAATATCAACATACAATAACACACTAAATCACCCCATGAGAAATAAGTTATTTTATAAACTATTATAACCTTTTTACTAATGATACTATGTAATATAATCTCTTTGTCTAATAATACCTCATCAAGCAGGATACATACTTGTGTCATCACTTTATATTCCCAATTTATCTTTCTTTAAATTTATGAAATGATTTTTTTTTATAAACTACCATAACCATGGATTTTGTTAGAAAGTTCCATTTAAATCAAAGGTTTAGAGATATCTTCATCCATTAATATGGATGGGGAAAATACTCTATTTTCCATTTAATTAATTCCACATCACTTATGACACACTTGATGTATTCTACCTAGCCACGAGCATATGTTGTCACTATTTTTATACACACATAAATGTACACAATTCACAATACACATTAATAATGACCTTAAGTGTAATTGAAAATACACACATCCATAGATTAAAATATACAATGATAGATAAAACATGTGGAATTCCTATTGTTGGGTCTGTCCTTATGACCTCCCTTCCAGGAGATCACCAAGTGAGAACATAATAAGAACAAGTATCAATTATTATAATCCTTCAGACCTTGATAGTTAAACATCATCTGTCTCCCATCAGGTTGATATACCTGACTATATGACAAATTAATTTAATAACATTGTCATAGTATCTCTAAATTATCATTATAACAGGGAATTTCCTATAACAGTTTGATGTCAAAAATATTCTACGTAAATAATCACACTAATTTTACTCATAAGAACAATCATTACGTGATAAGAAAAAAATATGGTAATAAAAAGTACATTTTTTTGGTTTTAGGGAACTGACTCCAATAAACTCCCACCTAAATAGATCTAATTGGTAACAAATCTTAACCCACTATAAAACACCTCATAAATTAAACAACGCATAATAATTATTTTAATATTTATAATTTAACATTATTACATTCCCGTGATCTTTTAGGTCTATATTTTTATAGAATTATGAAAACCATTACATAATAAAGTGTACATTTCCATGAATTGTACACTTTTTCCCAGAAAACCAAGTTCTTAAATTTATACCCCTATTTCATTCAAGAAATTTTTTATTCATTTAATATGAGTTACTATAGGGGAAATATTGAAGTTATTATAGTTCCTACACATACTTAAATCTTGTAAAAAACATTTGAAAATGTGGGATGATTAGAAAAATATAAGTAAGGTATATAAAAATAAAGGAAACCCATTAGTCCAGTAAAAACATAAAAACCCATAAAAATGTTTACCTTTTTCAAAATAAACATCAATCATATAAATAAATAATAATAAAAATGTAAAAATAAACCATTTATAAAATAAAAACATTTAAACCCCATATAAAGTATAGAAAACCCATTAATACATCTTGAGAAAATATGAGAACCCATGAAAATAAATTTTCTTAAAAATGAACCTTTCACTATTAAAATCTCGTATACCTTCTTCTTGAAATCAAAAGATTTCCATTAAAACTCATCAAAAGAATAGAAAATCATGTAGTAATATTAGATAATTAGATTCATAACCAATTTTTCACTCATGTTTAACCCATGTCAATATAAATTAAAACTAGTTAATTCCATAGGAGTAACCTACTCACTTATCTCCTTCATTTTCGCATTCAAAGACTAAATCATTACCCAATGCATTGGAGAGATATATTGTGATCACCCCTAATCAGAGCTATAGCATAATCACTCATCATCATCAATAATAATAAATTACCTTATCGTGAAGAAAAATATATATAATATTTCACTTTTCCATCATAAATCCCTTGAAAAACACATTTGAACCCATAATCAAATTACTTTCCATTTTCATATAAAAATATGGATAAATATCCTTTTTATTTTGAGAAGTCTTAAAAATGGAAAATTATAAAAATAATAGGAATATGATATTATTTGAAAAACCATGAAAAATTATAGAGTAATATTGATAATAAATAATGACTATGATGTTGGGAAAAGGCGGTCATGTAGTAAATGTTAAAAAACATTTTTTTTCACTTTTCAAAAAAAATTCAAAAGTGAGTTGTACAAAAAAATGTAAAAACATTCCTTTTTAAAAATTTTTGGAAACTAATGGATAGTTTTTAAATGAATTTAAACAATCATTTTAGTATATAAAATAATATCATTGAAACGTTTTTATAAACATGGATATGGAAGAGAAATATCTCTGAAAGGAAAACTTTTAAACAAGGTTTTGAAGAAAAATAACTTACCTTGAGTCTCATATTGCTACATACATTATATAAATCTTAAATAATAATATTATATTAATTATTTACATTCTTAAGAAACATTTTAATTTTCATTCCATTATCTTGATTCATTTTATTTCATTTATTACCATATTTTATTTAGTTACTAAATCAGTTATGTTTACGTTGGATGTTTTGAGGTAGTTCGGTCAAAAAACACTTCTCTGTGTCGATTATGTTCAAAGGATTCATGGTTCCATATTATAAAAAATATTAAAAATGGTATAAATATCATTTATTTAAATTAAATATAATTTTAAAACCATTTATTTATGTCATTGATGAATAATTAGATACACCATTCATAGAGGCGGTTGTTCGCACGTACACATGAGAGACATTTTAATTTTTCAAATGGATGGGAAGGAAATAATAAATATGAAGTTTTAACTTTGAATAATAATAATAATATTATAAATATAATATTTATTAATTTAATCTATTCCTAATTCCAACCATGGGAGGTGTTAATTGAAAAACTAATTACATTGATTCCTGGAGGTGGTAGTCCATACATAAGTACAAGCAGTGTTTTCATTTACCATAGGATGGAAAGAAGGTAAAAATGGTTGTTACATCAACATAATAACATTTAAGTATATAAATAATAAATATTTAATTATATTATGATGGTTATAATAGATTTTAAAGTGGTATAAGAAGAAATAAAATTGAAAGAATTTGGTTAAGACTTATACCTCCTTATTGGATATTTTTCTTTGGATTACACCTTAAGCCTTCCATGATTGGTCTTTTTGAAAGAAAAGAATACCTAGGAAATTAATAGGAGATATATTAAGGTATTTGGGTAGATATTAGTCAACTTATAGTTCTCAAAGTTCATAGATAATCGAGAAGAGGTGGTGACCTTTTATAAGTGAGAGTAATGACACCCTTGTAAATATTAGGAACTTTAAAATATAATAAATTTATCTGTAAAAAAAAGTGGCTCTAATTTAGACCAATTTTTAATTTAGGATAATTTTAATTCAAAATATAATGAAAAAATAAAAATTATACAAGTTTTATAGATATTTAAATCCTTATCGCGTAGTTTAACCCCCCTTCTTAAACTTTTTAACCTTTACCGTGATGACAAACTTTAACCATGGTAACTGTTCATTATGAATGAAAATGGAATTAAACTTATTAAAAAATTAGAACATTATAATCCCATATTTAATACATTCTATAAAATTAAATTTTTATAAGTGGTAAACATTAATTTTAATATAAGTTTTCAAAACGCATTGAAAAACCATTTTTAGAAAAATGGTCTTTTTAAGCGTAAAAATGATTTTACAGCAAAATAAAGTATAATGTTGATAATCATAGAATTAGTTGGTTTATATTAAATTAAAGTTTAATTATTTGAATATAAAACCGAAACAATAAAAAAATTAACCTTTTGAAAACTTGAGTAAAAGAGAAGAACCAAAAATAGTTTTTATTTGAATAAAAATATTATTTAGATTTCCAAAATGTCAAATATAGATACGAAGTTCAACATTATATTTTTTAAATTAATTATATTAATTATTAAATATATATTTATTATATAAACAAGTTTCATAAAAATCTAATTAATTCTTATATCATGATAATATCATAAAAATGATAGTATTTGTAAAATCTTTATTTTTTCACTATTTATCTAAAAATAAACTATTTCAAAAAAGTACCCAAAATTAATATTAAGATTATTTTTTACATGATTATATAAAAAATGAATCCCATTTTATAAATTTCAAATTCTAAAATTATAAAATTAGACTTTTAAATAATACCATATAATATATGGGAAAAAAATTTAGTAAAATAAAACTATTCCTTTTTCGATTGAAAAATTATGAAAAAATATTTATAAAACTATAATGAATATAAATACATAAAATAAATACTTAAAAATCAAAAAATTTATTTATTTCTAGGATTTACTAGGTTATTACATTCTACCCCATAAAACAAATCACATCCTCATAATTTTATTCATTACTTAAATAAGTGATGATTTTTCCCTCATAGCATTTTAATATCCCTATGTTTCTTATTCAATAATATAATTATTCCATAAAAACTTAACTGGGTGATTTACCATATTACTGAATACCCACTCTCTATAATCTAGAATCTGAACTATATTTTCCTTATAGGAAATATTCTCATGCAATTGAATTACTTTGGAGCTTAAGAAATGATATTCATCTAGTACATGAGATGAATCCGGTACATATATCCTTAAAAACGAAACATGAAACACATCAAGTACTAGAGATAAACTCATAAGTAAAGATAATCAGTAAGCAACTGGTCCCACTTTCTCTAGAATTTTATATGAAATAATATACCATGGACTTTATTTATTTTTTTCTTCCTAAACACATAATTCCTTTCCAAGGAGATTCTTTAAGAAAAACATGGTCCCCTACTTCAAAAAAAAAATATTTCCTCTAGTTATCTACATAACTCTTATGTATGCTCTGATATTCCCTCATATGGTGCTGGATCTTCTTTACTTTCTCAATATTCTCTTCTACTAATTTTTATCCCAAAAACTTTCTGTCAATGAATTCATCCCGACATTTTTGAGTTTGAAACTTCTTTCCATATAATGCTACAAATGGTGCCATAAATATACTGGAAGGAAAAATATTATTATAGAAAATTACACTAAATAAAGATATTGATCCTAAATTCCCTAATAATCAAAAGAGAAATATCAAAGGATATCTTCAATATGAAAAATTATTCACTATCACTGTCCATTAGATTAAGGATGAAAATTTTCATTGAAATTTAATTTAGTTCCCAAAAAATTTTGAATCCCTTTTAAAAAATTGGATATAAATTATGGGTCACTATTAGATACAATAAATAGAGGAACTCTATGTAACCTGAATATCTCTTTAACATAAAGTTAAAAAAATAAAATCCTATGTCATAATATCTCTGACAAGAACAAAATTCATATATTTAGTCAAATTATAAAAAAATACTCAAATCACATTATTACCTAAATACATATTTGGTAATCCCACAAAGAAATCCATGGATATATTCTATGATTTTCATTTAGGAACCATTAAAGGATGAATTATCCTCTTATATAGTTGTCATTCATCTTTAACCTGTTGAAAAGTCAAACATTTCATGGTAAAATTAGAAATATATTTCTTTATTCCATCCCAACAATATTATTTTTGAAGGTCTTTATACATTTTAGTGCTTTCAAGATGAAAATAAAACAAATAGGTGTGCACCTCAGTGAATAATTATTTCATTAACTGAAAATCATTCGGTACACATAATCTTTTTCGAAACCTTATAACACATTATGTTTCAAAATTAAACTCTATCAAAATACCATTCTTAACCAATTATATCATTTCTTACAAGATACAATCTTCCTTCTAAGTAGCTTAATTATTTCTCACAAAGATAATTACACAGATACCTGAACCAAAAGAGAAGGAGTTTTTGTATATACAAATTCTAATCCAAAATTCATTAAAAAAATTAAATAATGTATCATGTTTCAAATGTAACGTAGTTAATGATGCATCATCTTTTCAACTCAAGGAATCAACTACCTTGTTTTCTTTTCATGTATGATAGTGAATCATGAATTTATAATCCTTTATCAGTCTAAAACATCTTCTCTGCCTCATGTTTAACTATTTTTGAGTGAATATATACTTACACTTTTATGATCAATATGTATTTCAATTTTCTCCCCATATAGAAGATTACTCCATATTTTTAAAGAAAAACTACTACAATCATCTAAATATCATGCATTATAAAAATATGTTCATGGGATTTCAATTGATGTGATGCATAAGAAATTACCTAATCATCTTGCATCAAAACACAACCAAGGCTATTCAATTAAGAATCACTATAAATAACAAACTCACCATTTCTAAATGGCATGATAAAACTAGAGAATTAACCAATCTTATTTTAAATTATTAAAATAATTATTCACATTCCTTTTTAAAAATTAATTTTACTCTCTTTCAAGTTAACTTGGTTAGTGGGATAGATAATCAATAAATATTTTCAACAAAATATCAGTAGTAACCCACTAATCCCAAAAAAGTTTGAATATTTGTGGCATTTATAGGTCTGGGTCACTCTTCCACCAATTTAGTTATAACAAGATAAATATTAATTCTATATTTATAAATAATATTCCTAAGGATTTAAATCTATTATAATCAAAATTCACATTTTTTGAATTTTACATACAAATTATTTTCATTTAATGTCTATAGAATAAACCTTAGATACTTCTCATGATCCTCATGAATTTTAGAATATATGATAATTCCATCAATGAATCCCTCAAAAAATTTATCTATAAACTCTTGAAGAACTCTTTTCCTAAAATACATAAATATAGCAGGTACATTTGTTAACCTAAAAATAATAACCAAATACACATAATGTCTATACATAGTACAAAAAAATGTATTTTTAATTTCATATTCCTTAACTTTTAGCCGATAGTATCCAGATTTGAGGTCAATAATGGAAACATACTAAGCATCCTGGAGTTGATTAAACAATTCATCGATATAAAGAAACAAATACTTGTTTTTAGTAGTAATATTTTTGAGTGATAAATAATCCATGAAAAGAAGCATAGAACCATCTTTCTAGTTAAAAAAAACCAGTTCACCCTAAGGTGAAGTTATAGGGTGGATTAAAACCTTATCAAGTAACTCTTGTAACTACCTTTTCAATTCTTTTATATCCCCTAGATCTATTCAATAAGGAGGTTTTGAAGTTGGATTAGCATTAAGAACCAAGCTAACGATAAAATAAATCTCCTGAGTAAGAAAAACACTAGAAATATTATTAAGAAATACATCAAAAAATTTATTTACTATTTGTACATCCTTAGATGAATGATTCATTTCTTTTAAATGACATGTTCTAGATAATTTTCACCCTCATATTTAATAAATTTCTTAGTTTCTTGATATTTTATAAAAAATATAAACTCATTCTTATATAAAAATTGAAACTCACTCTGATAATTGAATATGATTTCTTTAAATCTGTAATTTCTCTCTACATTATAAAATGAAAGCCAATCCATACCCAAAATAACATCAAACTCCACTAAGGTTAAGACAATAAGGTTTTCCGAAAAAAACTATACAACATATGATAATAGGAAGATTCCTATAAATTCTTGTTACTTTAATACTTATCATAAGTGTTTTTAAAAAAATTATGACTCTATTTATCAATGATATATTTATATTTCACATGAAAATTTCCTAGAAATAAAAGAATGCATGGATCCTAAATTAAATAAGATCTTTCCAAAATTTGAGTAAATAAGTAATGCACCTATGAGCACTTAATTTTAGGATGAAACATATACTGTAATAGTAGTAGAAAAATTTTACACACCTTTAAAATTATGACCTTGATGATTCCAACTGTGAGTAACTATATTTAGACATGCGTTTACATAATAAACCAACTAATTTCAATTAATACATCTCAATGATGACTGAATATATCTTTTCTCATTTATGGTTTGATCAGAACTCTTTTCCATGTAATCATAAGACACATGAATTAACTCACCACATTGTTAAAAATTAATTGATCATATCAAGAATTTCTTAAAATTTATTTTTCCAAATTTGAACATTTTGAAGGCTTACCTCTATATTTTTTTATTGACTGCTTATCCATTACTTTTTTACCTTGATTTTTTATTCTTATTTTTATGAGGTACATAAGTGTTGGAAAATTCTATCTCGACTTTATCAGCATGTATAAAAAATTCATCACAATTTTTAAATTTATGATAGTCCAAATATCTTCGTAAAATTGCTTTCAGACCTATATAAAATCTATCCATTTTACTTTCATGTTCAAGCAAAAAATTCAGTATAAAACTAAAAAGTCAGCGAAAGTTTATTAGTAAAAGGAAACTAAGTTGTATAAAATTTGATTTCATTCTATGAATTTTTTTTCTATCCTAAGTTAAATAACTTTAGGTAAATATTTCTCAATAATCCATAAATACTATCCACTCCATGGTATTAATTTAATTTTATTTCTTTTTATTCTTAATTAATGACCACAACTGATCAAATTATAATTTAAATAAATAAATAGAAAGAGTTACATATTGATTCTCTAAACATCCCAAAACTTTGAATATATTATCTAATATAGTTATCTATCCTTAGATTTCACTGGGCTTGAAGATCCACCAAATGCAGGAGGGTGCTGTTTCATGAAATTCTCTACTATCAAAATATTCTTATGTAGAGAATTTGGTTGCTTTATTATATGGGTTCCAACATTTATTTCCTATGTTATTTGAGTTGATATAGTAAAAAACTATTTAACTTTTAATCCAATTATTTTTCATTGTTGGATTGGAAGGATATTATCCTCTTGATTCCTTCATACCCCATTCTCCAAGTTTCCTCTACCAAAAACCATTCTGAATAGATATGGATTAGATAAAGAAAAATAATGATCCTAAAAATCTATCTCATGAAAATATAACTATAAATTAGAATCTCTTAAAATATTCTTTTCAGATTATCCTAGTCTCTAAAGTTAACTAAACCATTTATATGATACCAACTATAACACCCTTAAAATTAAAAAAACCATAATTATGAGTTTAATAGAAATAGTTTCATATTCTTACATTCTCATGATCTTTTAGGTCTTTAGTTTTATAGAATTAAGAAAACCATTACAAAATAAATTGGGAATTTCCATAGATTTTACATTTTTTACAAAAAAATAGATTCTTAAATTTATACCCCTCTTTCATTCAAGTCATATTTTCTTTATTTTATATGAGTCACCATAGGGGAAATATTATCCTTGCTATAGGTCATACACATACTTTTATATTGTGAAAAAATATTTTAAAACTTAGGATGAGCACAAAAATATTATCAAGGGATATAAAAATAAACAAAATTCATTATTCTAGGGGAAAACATGAAAACATATAAAAATGTTTACCTTTTTCACAATAAACTTTGAGCATATAAATAAATCACAATTACATATGAAAATTAAACAATAATCAAATAAAAAATTGAAAAACCATATAAAGAATAGAAAATTCATCAAGTAATTTTGATAAAACATGGGAAACCATGAAAATGATTTTTCTTGAAAATAAAACTTTAACTTTTAAAATATTGTATACCTTCTTAAAATAAAAATATTTCCATTAAAACTCATCAAAATCATTACAAATCATGTAGGAATATTGGAGAATCATATTCATTACCTATGTTTCACTCATGTTTATTATTTTTTGAAATAAAAGAAATCTAGTTAATTCTATAGGAGCAACCTACCTGGTTATCCCTCTCATTTTTCTTTTAAAGACTAAATCATTACCTAATGCATTGGGGAGATATATAAGGCTCACCCATCATCAGAGCTATATAGACTTCAACCATTATCAAATATAATTTTCAAGTACCATATCATGAATAAAAAATTTATAATCTTAAACATTTCCATCATAAAACTATTTAAAAACTCATTTTAACCCAAAATTAAAGAACTTTCCATTTTCACATAAAAATAAGATGAAATGACTTTATATTTTGAGAACTATTAAAAATATAAAATTCCCTAAATAATGGGAATAAGATATTATTTTGAAAACCATTTAAAAAATATAAATTAATCTTGATAATTAGTAATGTATTTGATGATGGGAAATGTAAGTCATGCAATAAATTCTAAAAAAAATTCTTTTTCACTTTTAAAAAAAGTCAAAAGTGAGTCATATTGAAAATGTTAAAAAGATTCATTTTTTTAAAAATTTTAAAAAATTCATGGATATTTATAAAATTCATTTAAAAAAAAATTAGAGTATATAAAATAACATTTTTGGAACATTTTGAAGAACATGGATATGAAAGAGAATTATTTTTAAAGGAAAATGTTAAAACATTTTTTTAAAAAAAAATCCCTACATTGAGTCTAGTCTTACTTCGTATATTCTCTAAATATAAAATAATAAAACTATATTATTGATTTAGTTTATTAAGAACCTTTTTATGTTCATTATATTATCATTATTAATTTTATTTCATTTATTACCATGTTTTATTTAGTTACTGATTTATTTAAGTTTATGTCAGTCATTTTAGGCCGTTTGGTCTAAAACAAATTTGGTGTGTGGACCATGGTCAAAGGTTTCATGGTTAAATAATATAAATAATCTCAAAAATGTTATAATTATCATTATTTTTTATTAAATAAACTTTTAAAACCATCCATGTAAGGTAGTAATAAAAAATGAGCTACATCATTCATGGAGGCAATAGTCCATAAGTACGCATGGGTGATATATTCATTTTTACAATTGATGAAAAATAAAGAAAAAATATAAAGTTTTAAATTTAAATAATCATAATAATATTATAAATATAATATTTATTCATTAAATCATTCCTTAAGTCCATCCAGAAAAAATGAATTACATTACTTTGTGGAGGTGGCAATCCACACGTACACACGAGCAGCGTTTTCATTTCCCGTAGGATGGAAAAGTGTTAGAAAATAGTTTTTCCATAAATATAATGACATTTAATTATATTATATATACTTATTTACTTATATAATTAAGATTTTAATAGATATGAAGGAGGTATAATAAGAAATAAACTTGAAATAATTTTGTTAAGACTTATATCTTCTCTTTGGATATCTTCCTTTATATTACACCTTAAGCCTCCTAGGATTGGTATTTTGGGGATAACAGGGCCAATATAATGTGGGTAGGATATTTGGTAATGTATTTGGGTATATATTTTTCAATATATATTTCTCAAAGTGTGTGTTTAAGTGAGTAGAGGAGGTTTCTTTTTATAAGTGAAAGGAGTGACACCATTGTAAATATTAATAACTTTAAAAATAATAAATGTATTTATCTTATAAACTAGCTCCAATTTAGTCCAATTGTAAAGTTAGGATAAGTTAAGGTTTAACTATACTCAAAAAATAAAAATTATACATCTTTTATAGATATTTAAAGCCTCATCACTTAGTTTAACCCCTCTCATTAACCCATTCAACCTTTACCATGGTGATTTTTTTATCATAATAATTATCTACTTTGACTATAAAAGAAATTAGAATTATTAATGTATTATAAAATTATGATAAAAAATGTATAATATATTTTCTAAGATTAAATTTATATAAGTGGTAAAATTTAACTTTAATATAAGTTCACAAAACGCAATAAAAAACTATTTTTAAAAAAATACATGTTTTAAGCATAAAAATAATTTTAAAACAAAATAAAGTATAATATTGATTCACATGGAATTAATTGTTTTAGGTTAAATAAAATATTAATTATTTTACTTTCAAATAAAAAAAATCAAAAATAACTTTGTGAAAACTTGATTAAAAGAGAAGAACCAAAAAATATTTTTTATTTGAATAAAAATATTAATTAGATTTCCAAAATGTCGAACATAGATTTATAAGTAAAAATTAAAATTTTTAAAAGCATTATATTAATTATTAAATATATCTTTGATCTATAAAAAGTTTTTATAAAATTACATGTCATTCTTATATAATAAAAATATCATAAAAATGACAATATCTATAAAATCATTATTTATCAACGATCCACCCAAAAAATAAACTATTTCAGAAAATACCAAAAATTAATATTAAGATAATTTTTGAATGATCATGTAAAAAATGAATTTAATTTTATAAATTTTAAATACTAAAGTTATTGTAACATCCCAGCCCAAGTACCACACCCTAGTACCCTGAGCCGGCTAGTCACGTGACCTTAGGAATGCCTCCCAATATGCCAGATAAGGGTGTAATTTCGGCCCGGCTCGACCCCGCCCGGCCCGGACCGAGCCGGACCTGACATACAAAAAATCAAGCTGGGCCGGGCCGAACATCCCCATGAGGTGGCCCGAGCTCAGCCTCAGGCCGGACCAAACCATCGGTTCAGGCTGGGCTTTTTCGGGCCAGGCCGGGCTTTTTCGAGTTGGGCAATGGTGGACCTTTATTATTTTAAAATGATTGTTTGTTTTAAAACTTGTTTTAAACATTTTTTTTAACATTTATTTAGAAAAAATTACATTAATTTTTAAATTGATTTTTTTGTAAAAATGTTTTTACTGACATTTTACAATGGGAGGATATTATTTTTTTTCTAAATTGATTTATATATTGTGAATCTATATATATTATTTTCAAATTGTAAAAAAAATTAATGAGGGGTTTTGGGGGGTGTGCAACAGTGGGTGAGTTTAAAGCCTTGTTATTTAAATGTATTTTTAACATTTATTTAAAACATTTTTTGAAATTTAATTTTTTTAACTTATTTATAATTTTTTAAGAATTTGTTAATTTTTTTATTTAAATGTTTTTATTTAAACCATTTTTTAACATCTGTTTAAAACATTTTTTTACATTTTTAAATGATTAATTTAAAACATTTTTTAATTTTTTTAAATGAATACTGTTTACAAGTATTTTCTTATAACATTTAACATTTTTCATATTTTAATGTAAAAAGTATTTTTTAAGTTTTGTTTTAAAAAAATTAATTTAAGTGTTTGTTTTAAAAACTTTTTTTAAACATTTGTTTAAAACATTTTTATTTAAACATTTTTTAAACTATTTTTAACACTTGTTTACAATGTTTTTCTATTTATTTTTAGATGTTTAATTTAGAACGTTTTTTTTGAACACATGTTTTTTACATGTATTTTTTTAAACATTTAACATGTTTTATGTAATTTTTTTTTATTAAAATTTTATATTGGGTGGATTTGTTATTATTTTCTAAATAGATTTATATATGTCTATTAATTTATATATATTATGTGTAAATTGAAAAAAAATATTAGTTAGGGATTGGGGAGTGCACAATAGTGGGTAGTGGGTTAAAAGAGTTGTTATTTAAATGTTTTTTATAATTTCTTTAAAACGTTTTTTTACATTTATGTTTTTTTAACTTATTTATGAAAATTTTAGTATATATAATATAAGCAAGTTTCATCATATTTAAAAAACATTAATGAGGTTGGGGGTGTACGAACATAATTGGGTGATAACTTATTATTTTGTTAATATATAATAAGTTATTATATATATATAATATGAGAAAATTGTAAAAAAATAATTAGGGGTTGATTAGTGCGCCGTAGTGGGTGGGTTATTTTTTTTTCAAAATAGATTTATATATAATATATGAAGTTGCAACATATTTTAAAAAAATTAATGAGGTTAGGGGACGTGCACGAACATCATTAGGTGAGTGTGTTATTTTTTTTGTTAATATAAAATAAGTTATTATATATATAATATTAAATCATTGACACACACACACACACACATATATTATTAATGGATTTTTAAAAGCCATACTTAATTGATATATATTATTAATAGATTTATATATATATATATTATTAATGGATTTGTTTATATATATATATTATCATATCATTGATATATATATTATTAATGGATTTGTTTTTATATATATAATATGCAAGTTTCATCATATTTTAAAAAACATTAATGAGGTTGGGGGGTGTGCACGAACATCATTGTGTGAGTGTGTTATTTTTTTAATATATAATAAGTTATTATATATATATAATGTTAAATTATTGATATATATATATATATATATATGTAAAATGAGAAAATTGTAAAAATAATAATTAGGGGTTGGGGGGTGCACTGCAGTAGGTGGTTAATTTTTTTCTAAATATATTTATAAATGTATAGTATATATAATAAATGCAAGTTGCAACATACTTAAAAAAATTAATGAGGTTGCGAGATGTGCACGAACATCATTAGATTAGTGTGTTATTTTTTTATTAATATACAAAAAGTTATTATATATATATAATATTAAATCATTGATATATATATATTAATAGCTTTGTTTATTTATATATTATATTAAATCATTTATATATATAAATATATTATTAATGGATTTTTAAAAGCCACACTTAATTGATATATATTATTAACATCTTTGTTTATATATATACATTATTATATATATATATATATATATATAATTATATATCGTTGTATATATATACACACACACACATTATAATTATATGTATATATATATACACATTATTAAATATATAATATATAATATATAATATATATATTATTATTTTTAATATATAATGATATATATATATATATACATATACATAAATTCTGGTGATAATATAAAAGGCACACCGCCTAGACTAGTTGGTTCAGGCGCAACCTTATAAGCTTGAGGTGGGAGGATCGAATCTCCCTACCAGTAGTTTTCTGTTATTTTTTTTACAGCGGGATGAGCTTCACACGGGTCAGTGTGCTGGGCTTTTTCGGGCCGGCCCAGCCTAGGCCGCGGGCCTTCTTGGATAGGCCCAGGCCCGACCCGATGAACCTACGGCCTGAGCCCGGCCTGGTCCGACGTGGGCTTTGCCGGGCTGGACCGCTTGGGCTTCTGGGCCAGGCCTATCGGGCTTTCGGGCCACCGGGCCAAAATTACACCCTTAATGCCAGAGTTTGCCGACTTGTAGTGAGGGTCTTTTATTAATCATGAGGAGACTATAAACTATTTTATAAGAGTAATACACCAGTAGAAAATAAGAATGAATAAAAACTAAGAGATATAATCATAACCATAAAAATACAATACCAAGATCACAAGATAACCAAAAACGGAGATACAATATCAAAACTGAACTGTAGATATTCCATACTAAATTACGTGCCAAGTGTCAAAATGAAAACCCAAAATTAAAGACACTGACAACTCCCAAGTGGGTCCTAAACCACATCTGATTCCCTCATCCATACTCCATCCCAAACCTTCCATCTAACACAGGGCCTTTGCCCTTATCCTATCCTGCAAACATGAAATCTACTTGGGTACTGAACAGGTATCCTGAGTAGGGTGTGAGTATAACTTAGTAGGACACCACCAATGGTGTCTAAAAAAATATCCAGTCACTAACAGTGTATGCAGTTGTTTAAATAAATATGTACAATGCATAAGTAAATAGTTATCACATTACAATTTATTTTTTATTTAACCACATAAACCCCAGGTTCCCGTGGACACCCAAACCTCAATACTTACTTCGGCCCATGCCGAAGTCTGAACCATTTCACATTATCAATTCAAAATCTATTTAAGAAATGGGCTTTCATTTTCCATTTAATTTCAATTCACTATCACAGCTAGTTGGAACAATATTCAAATGCCAATATCGTGGGCATAAAACGTCATGTCTAACACTCGATGGGTATTTGGAGCATTATTCCATATCCCACACCCCAATGTCACATGGGTATTTAGATCCTCAGTCCATATTCGACACTTTCTATCTCATATGGTTATTTGGAAGCTCAATCCCTGTCCCACACATGTTTATCACACATATGGGTGTTTGGAGCCTCATTCCCTTCCCCACACACATTTATCACACATATGAGTATTTTAAGCCTTAATCCTTTCCCCACACACATTTATCACACATATATCACAATTATACATGTATCTCAATATCACATGATTCACTATATCACATCAATCAATATTAATCAAGATTAATCCTCTTATCAAAATAAATCCCATTTATTAATCCAAAAATCAATTAATCACACTGATTCCATTAATTAATTATACAATTAATTAATCACATCCATTCTATTAATTAGATCAATAATTAATTAATCACATTCATCTTATTAATTAATTCAAAAATTAATTAATTAATTCCATACCATTAATTAATTCACTAATTAATTTATCACATCTATTCCAATAATCAATTTAACAATTAATTAACCACATATAGTATATTAATTAATTCAATAATTAATTAATCATTTCACAATATTTACATCCAATAATTAATTCACCAATTAATTATTCTCAATTCATAATTTAACATTCCTATAATTAACTCAATAATTAATTATCCTTAATTCCACAATTCAATACTCCTATAATTAATTCCTCAATTAATTATTGTAATTCGAAAATTCCTTTATACAATCAAATCCCTAACTCATCAATTAATTAATTAACCATATTAATTAATTCAATTTTGGAATTATAATTTCTAAAAAAACCTAGAAATTATATAATAATATACACATAATTGAAATCATTACTATGGGATTTGAATAATAGATCACATAGCTCAATTAGTTGATGAGAGACCACCCAACAGAAATCCACAATTTCAGTGGAGTAATGATGTATAACGAGATCCAGATCCAAAACATAAATAAATATTGAACAAATCAATTTCTATTAAATATAGATATAGATCTAAAATCATAGATATAGATCCAAAAAACTAGGTCTAAATCTAACCAAAACAGATAGTAACTTCCCTTAAAGAAAAAGTGAAGAATGGAAGAAGAATGGGAAGACAACCAAGATGAGATCCTCTTACCGAGAGGGGTGATGATCTTCAATTTGGGATTATAATCACTAAGAATAGAGGTTAGGAGGGATTTGAATTCATCCAAGATCCACTAAAATTTTGAAATAATGTCAGGGTTCAAATGGGGTTCGATTTGAGTGAGTTTTAGGGGTTTGGGTAATTTTAAAACTAATTTTCAGGTGATTTAAAAAGCCACACACGGTTTGGTGGGTAGAGGTACACAGTTTTATCTAACCATGAACCTATATTACAGGGGTTCATGATTACTCCTAATAGGGTTCATGGTTTTACAAACCATGTTCCAACCATACAATTTCTTCTATTTAGGTTTGTATGGTTTGTTGTCATGGGGTGTCCGGTTAGGGAAAACTGTACGCCAACCATGCACTTCCATTATCCCTTTCAATTTCCTCAAATTTCACCAAAAAATTCTTCAATTTATAACCCAAAAAAATTACTCAATCAAGGAAAAAAGATTACCTAAAATCAATTGAGATACAACTCTTGAAAATATTGGGATCATACAATTATAAAATTTAACTTTTAAATAAAACCATGTAATACATGGAAAAATAACTTATTAAACAAACTATTCCTTTTTCAATAGAAAATTATGTAAAATTATTTATAAAACTACGATGAATATGAGTACATAAAATGAATTCTCATGAATCATAAAATTGATTTATTTTTAGGATTACTTGTTTTTTATGTGATATCACTCACATGACGTTCATGATTTGACTAAGATATGCATTTATTAATGGGGTTGTTACATTTTCCTCTATGGATACTCTACTAGATGTGAATTCAACCCTTTGAATTAAATCTATAAAGAGGTGATAAAATTATATGATTTATCCTTTTATGAGACATGGGTTCTTTGGTGAGAAACACTTCTACGATATTATCAAAATACAAAGTAATGGGAACTATATTTATAGGTACAATGCCAGGATCTTTGATGAAGTTTCGTATCCATATTACTTTTTGGATGCATCTGAAGCCACAATATACTCAAAATATATTATAGAATCAGTGACTAATGAATTATTATAACTCTTAAACCTAAAAATTCCTCCATTGTGGAAAAACACACATCCCTATTGTGATTTCAGATCATCATGATCTATTTAGAAACTAGAATATGTGTGTCCCCTCATAATTAGTTACTTATATCATTTATAAACTAGAAACACCGAAGGTACTTCAATATATCCCTTAAAATCAATCAATATGGAACTCATGAGTCTACCTAATATCTACCTACCATGATCAAGGCATAGGAAACATCAATCTTGGTACATTGTATAACATACACAATTGATCCAATAAATAATGAAAAAAGAGTTCTACTCATCCTTTCTCTCTATTATTGTGTTTGAGGAAACATTTTATTGGATATATATATATATATATTAGGTTTCATATGACTATATAACACTTATAATAATCCATGAAAAAAATAATAAACCCAAACCCTAGAACTCCATTCTTGGTAAATGAAATTATGAAAACTGTAAAATGAAGAAACTATTGTATGTGTACCTTACACTATAGTGCTGATGGATCCATATTCATATTTTGTGGTTGATGTAGATCACATGAGAGGTATAAAAATGATATCCCACCTCCATGGTGTATCTATGATATGGATGAATCACTCTTTGCACAAGATGGACTTTTATTCTCATCATGACATGCTAGTGCATTTCTAAGTAAAGATAAAAGAAAGAAAGATATTTGGGATGAGGGATTTATGGTCAACTAAATAAAAGAGTCTCACACAACTAAATATGGATATTTTATCTTTATATATATCCCTTTCTGATTATACTTTAGTGCACATGCGTTAACTTATACATTACAAGTCAATGCATGCAATTTCATTAGATGAAACCTTCGTCCATGATTACCCCATGAATTTCATCTTTTCAAATAGTTCAAATTTAATGATATCTAGTGAAATATAATGTGAATTTTAACATTTAAAATTTAGTAACTAGTTAAATGATATCATATTCCATTCTATATAAGGATAGTACTATGATATCTTTATATTGTAGAAGATGATATACCCAAAACAAAGAAATTAAAAGTGATTTGGTTTCTATATTTCATACCATATGACATGAAAATATCATACACTATGATATTAATATATAGATATCATTTGTATATATATGGATCTAGGTTATAAATCTAATTATCTCCCACTTTCACTAAAGACTCTTAGACTTTGTTCCATTTCACCTTATATTGTATCATGTACAAAAATTTATGAAACCATATCCAAAAATTATTTTGGATATCTTCTAAATCACTTTTTAAAAGATATCATAAACTTCACCATGCATCAAATCATATGTAATTTTTTTAATATCCACCCAAAACTCTTTTAGGATGAACTATAAAACACTTTTAGAGTAGCTCACTAAGTCAAACTCAATCACTATTCAATCAACTATAACATGTGATACCAATGGCCTTTGTTAGGTTGAAAATAAATTTGAATCATCATTACCTAAATGTAATAAATGAGTAGATTATATAAAAAAAATTCTACCCAAGCTACAATGGGATATGACATGATATTTATCAAAAAATTAATCTCTATACCTATGTCCACAAACTACATCATATGCAAAAAATTCATTATCATATGATATATTTTTCCAAGACATCGAGTGACCATGGGTCCTATAGTATGTAAATCCCATATATCTAACTCATACATTCACTATTCTCAGAGTATATACTGACTAGGTTGATGAGTACATCATATATCATTAATCTTTATGGATGATCACATTACATTTCCCTTACCTAAATAGATAATCACATCATATGTACTATCTAGGTTGGTTCATACACTTCCTCAACATATCTTAATTTAGGGACCATATACCAAAATCATCACATAAGAGGATAAATGCAATCTTGTTTGTACTCTAACTAATGACTGGATCAACAACACACCCAACAACCCCCTAATTATATAAGCTTCAAGACTTAGATAAGAAATATATCAAAGTATGATGATTTTAATTCTCATTATCTCACTATCCTTAGGTATTGGTGACTCTAAATATGATCCATGTACCCACAGTATACCAAATACATAGTGTATGAAACTCTATGTGGTATACTTAGTGGCCATACAGTATAAAAAACCAATTTTGTGCCTCATGATCATATTTTGTATCCTGATAAAAAAATCATACTCATGTTAAACTTAATATTTTGTCATAACCTATAATAATCCATAATGAACATCATCCAGGGATAACTCAAGGTCATACTTTGAGGGATCAATTATCATTACATTTCAAAAAATATATATCATTATAAATATATATATATGAATCCAATATGAAAGAATGATAAAGTGGATATTAATTTTTATATAATCCTGATATATTTTATATTATTAAAATTTTTAAGAATACTTAAAAAACCATATATAAGTTCCCATATAACATATCACATATGATAAACAACTAGATTATTCTTATTTTTTCTATAATATTAGGGGGTTTGTTAACTCATTACATCTATATATAATTCTTGCAACATCTCTATGTGACCATTTTGTAAAATACCCACACTAAACTCTTTAGTGAGTAAATCTATGTAACAATCTATTTTGAAAAACAATGATACTTAAGAATCATATTCTTAATATTCAACTCCTTAAACACATTCAAACTCCTTAACTTCATAACATAAAATGTTTTGATATTAATAAATTCCATTATCTACATAGAACTATTTATAAGTAAATAAATACAATCATTCTTTGAATCATTTCCATCAAACTTTTACTTAAAATATTTTGGAAATTAATGTTACTATTCATGTTTACCAACACATTATAAACTGCTTTAGTATACTAAGTGACATTCTCATTGTTACAATAACTAAATATAAATATTTCTATTTCTATTTATCACCATATTTTAAACATCTTTGTGATATTAAGTGAAATTAACTTCGATTTTTTACTAGAATAATATTTTAATTATTAACTTTGAACTTCTCTAATTTCAAACATATTACCACTGTCTTGTTATATACTATATTATCTTTAGAATATCTTGCTAAGCTACACAAATTATTTTACATCAAGTAAATAAAACTTATTTACTTTTATTATGAATGATTAACAAAAAAACTATTTTTTAAATATCACATATTATATTCTATGTTTTGAATAATTTTATTGAAAATAATATTATTCTGTAAGATATTCCACTGATAGTGGTGGTATTAAAAACCCTCATATTTTAACAAACATATGTATAATTTTTTTATCCTGGATAATTTGTTTCCTTATATTATTTTAAAAACATGTTATTGAAACTTGATGAATCATAAACCATGTGTATAGAATCCATTATATCATATTATTCATAACAAATACTTTTTAATAAAAAAATTCTCTTATCACATAAGAGAAATGATATAACTATACACATCCTTTACTTAGATCCATTCAAGATTGAAAGATTCATTTAAATTTAAATATATGATATAGAAAATATTTAATTCATAATTTGAATGAAAACTACAAGCCTTATCAATAATTACCTTTATTTTTAACTCATTTATATTTACAATAATTTTAAAGTATAAATTTGGTATCATATACCTTTAAAAATTATATAATTTATTTCTATAACACTGATACCTAGCATTGACATTCTAGGGTGTTTCATAAAACCCTTTTGGTATCCTAAAAAATTTCATTCTATGGAATTATTAATCATCTTTCTTGATAATAAATTTAGGTTTAAATGGATTTAACTAACTACTAGAAGAAACATTATAAGATTTTACAAAAAAAATTTCTTCTTCTGGTTTGAAATTTTACCAACTTGTTCTTCCAGTACAACACTATAATTTGGATATCATATGAACTTGTTTAACTTTTATTAACAATTTAAGAAAATATAGTAAATATTTATTAAACTAATTCACATTGTTAAATAATTTTCATCAATTAAATAAAATGAATTTAATAGCTGTAATAATCCTTAAGGAAACCTATAGTCTCACTAATTTATTAACATACCTAATCATATTAAGTATATGGGTGTAGAGTAAATATACTTTGGTCACATTGTATCTAATGAATTTAAAACCTTAAGTAAATCATTCCATGATTCTTGTAAGAATCTATATTCACTTATTGAACTACTTCAATAGTTGGCCACAAAGGAAGGGGTTCCTTTAAAACATAGAATTTATGTTACTTAATAAATTTTATTAAGTTACCAATCAAGGAGCTTCTTTTATTAATATTATTCTTTTAAAGGATTAATTTCAAAGTTAAGTTTGGTGATGATGATATTATTTAACTATAACTGAAACTTTTATCATATGAATATCACATTTTACATACATTTAATAAGGAATTTTTTTAAATGTGATCCCACTAAAATTATAAACACTTTTGAACTCATAATATCCATTATTGGTCCAAGATCTATATTTTACTAAGAAATTAGTTCTCTTTGGATTTAATCTCACCACTTAGTTATTTAGGTAGACAATCATATCAATCATATCATATATGAATTTTGGATGTTTGAGAAGATAAATCTTTATCTAACCCATTATATGGACAAAATAAACACTATTATTTTGGTACCCTTCCTAAGGGTTTATTATCTAAGTGTAACCCAATGATCAAAATAGGATATGTTTAACTAACTATTAGTATAACAAATTTCTACCATGGATTACTCAAGATAATCCATAGGCACCCTTCTTTGTAAGAACCTACCCAGTTGAATGATCAAGCTCTTGACATATTCTTCTTTTGGAAAGAATTTGAAACATCATATAGTTTAAAATAAATTTTATCTCACTATCTTATCTATTATATTCTATTTACAAGTATTCATGATTTTAATGATTTATTTTTTAATCTTATTACTTTCAGGAAATCAATATGTTCAAACTATATTGATGTGTATCTCTTTACACATCTTGCAACTTGTTTTACTAACCCAAATTAAAATCCAACTATATTCATACATATAAAAATTCATCATGTGTATAAGTTACATGAAAAAATTTCATTAAAATTATTTTAATTAAATGAAATAAATAATTTTCACTTGATTAATATTAGATCTATATATAATCAAACCATACTTTTCTAGGATAAGGTATAAGCATCCAGGATATTGGGTAGTCCGACCCAAAACACCTTTATACTAGGGAATAACTTTTAAATAAATGAAAAATTCAAAAATTTAAACATGTGATAAACATTTATGAACAATACATAAATAAAGATAATTATATACATTATAATTTTATCTAACCTTATGTAAATTCAATAATTTTTAATATGAAAACATTTTTATTAATTTAATAATATGAACTCTTTCATATTATATGTAATTTTACTTAAATATTTTAAATTACATGAAATATAAACATTTTATACTTCAATTCTATTATTAAAACAATATACATAATCTAAATATCACATATTTATATTATTAAAACCTTTATCAAATCAATTATTAAAATAATTTTGATATAGTTTAATTTTTTTTTCAAAATAAATCTTTAATTTTATTGACAGTCCTATGAATTTATGTGTTGGATTTTTTTGACAATACTTGAGGAATAATTCTGAATTCATGGTTGTGGATAATATATTAAAGATGGATAAATATATGTTGAAATAGATAATGGAATATGTCATTGGATTTATTTCTTTGAAAATTAAATCATAGAGGATTATTATGGAATCATACTTATAGGAATCACATGGGTGACATAAGTCAAGGATGAATGGGATTATCCATGAAGGGTAAAAGAGGTTTAGATTGGTTTTGGTGTGGTTTTGATTTTTTTTATAAAAACTAGTTTTGAATAGATTTTGAATTTTGGTAGAGTCCCCATCATATTATTTCAATGGAATGTATGACTCTCGCATCGTATGAATTTCAAATTATTATGATATAGTATTACTTTATCCATCGTATGACCTTGGTATTTTTATAAAATTTTCCAAAGGCCAAGTGTATGAATTTGATGTATAATGTAAGTCTTCAAGGACATTATATGAATTTTATATGAAGTATAAAAATGTAAAAAGTTATTTAGCATATGACCTTTTGAATTTTTCACAACATAAGTCTTCATAATAAAACTTCAATATCATATTTTTCTAGATTATAATCCTTTATCGTAAGACATTTAGATGATTATATGACTTTTAGTTCTAGTACTAAACTTCATTTCATGAATTTGACTTGAACTTATGAATTCAACCCATTGTATGACATTGAGTACATCGTAAGACTTAAAGAGAATAATCCATTGCAATTATTCATCACAATTTTTTATGATATTAAGTCTCAAAAGTATTACAATATGGATAACCTATGTAGCGTATGTCTTTTGAACTTAAAAAAATTTCATAATACTGTTGGATGAAAAGTGATTTTTCCAAATTTAATATCTAAATTTAGATAATAAAATTATATGATTAAATACCTATTTGAAAGTTATTTATATATCATGGAACTTCATTATGATGCATTATTCAAAAATAAATGAAATAAGGGAGTTATAGTGGATATTTCAGTGCATTAAAAGAAAATATATCCATTCTACAAAGGAGGAGATAGATCCAAAAAGTATTAGTATAGATGAAAAATATCAGAACATGTGAAATAATTAAATATTATCTCTTTGATAATACATCCAAGTTCATTTTTTTAATAGGATTCATGATTTTTAGTGGATCACTGGTTCTGTGGTGCTATGATGTCCATGATACATGTCAAAGAAGAAGATGAAGGTGAAAACATGGAAGCTACTGTAACAAACATATTGTGCGTATTTTAATACATGGATTGAAAACAAATTATGGAGAGTTTTATTTCCCATATTATGGAAAAATAAAAATAAGAAAGAGGTTTAAGGGGTTAAAGATACTCTAAATTAAGAGTTTTGAAGATGTGATGGAACCAAATTATATCTTCATATGTTATGTCTATCAATAGTCATATCAAACCTAGATATAGAGAGACAAGGAAAAAGTGGTTTCAATTTTTTATAAATATGGAAAAGTCATCTTGCATTTTTTTTCTATCTTCCAAAAATAAAGAGAAGAAGGAAGGATAATCGACAGAGACTATCTATAGTGATAATCAATAAATCTAAAGAAAGAAGAAAGAGAGACACTAGAAAACATATTATAATATTCACAGGTTGGAGAATAAGAACTCAACTATTCATTATTGAAGATCTGTTTGTTGAAGGAGAAGAGTAATAGATGACATCTTGAAGATATGGTTTTTAAAAAAGAATAAGGAATCAGGATGAGAGACTGGAACTCAAAGTGAATGTGATTTCTGCTATGTAGTAAAGTGAATAATGTATTACAAACCTATATAGAAAAGAAGAGAGGGTAGTTGTTTGAGAAGAATGTCAATAATTTCACCATAAAGAATCATCATGGAGTTCAACAGTTCATACCCCCATAAAATATGATGTATTCAGTAAGAAAAGTGATGCTGAAGGACATACCAACATGTCTATAAACAATGGGTGTCCTAACCCAGAGTAGTGTATGGAGTATAAGGAAGGAAAGTGTGCCTTGGGAAAAGAGTGACCAATCCCTAAACACTTTTAGGGCAGTGAGCCTAGGAATGAAGTGCCCATAGACTCATTGTATCCATCAAAAAACAATGAGTTTAGCGGATTTTGGTTCATAAAACATCACAGTTACATGCTCCTTTGATTATCCTAGTGAGGGTGAACCAATTAAAATCCTTATGTAAATGTAGACGTTTGTTTACATTTCTTCAAGAAAAAAAGTTGTATAAAACAATATGATAATATCCGATAAAGGCTAGTGAAGGATGTTCAAGTGGCATGATAATTAGATCAATAGTTAAATAAGATTGAAAGAGTGAACCTAATAACTATGAGTTTATAATTAAAATAGGGCAGTGAGGAGTTTTAATAAAAAGTGTTTTAGTTAGAGAAAATATTTTATACCCTAATTCACCCCCTCTTAGGGTATTATCACATAATTCCATTGAGGGGGATAGTAAATGGAAACAGAACATATGATTTTGTTTATTGGATTTTTTTGTGATCTAAATTGATTAGATTTGTTTTTTAAGTTAAACTTTTAGTGTTATCTTACATTCATGTATACCATGGAAAAGGGAAGGACTTAAAAGAAAAATTCAGGAGGAATTACACACCATGGAATTGTTTTTACGAAAATTGGGATTAATATAAAGAATCCATCAACCATGAGGGGAATAGTATAAAAATATTAGATTTTGAACCCATTCATTCATTCAATGATGCTACAGAAATTGCCGAACAAGATAGTATTCAAAATTTGGTTGAGACTACTACGTATGAAGAAGTCTTAAGGTGGTAAAAAGTAGAAATTTTCAACCTATAAAAGGATTTTTATCAACATTTGTAAGAATATAACTTAAAAATTAAAGAGGAAAAATAAATCTTGGTAGATCCATGTTAAAATGTTGAAAATTGATGTTGAAAAATTAAGAGACATTAATAAAAGAATCATGGAAGTGGCCATGGATCCAAGGGAGAAAAATAACTCCCCTGATAAATATTTGGATGAGATTTCTTCCAAGGTTCAATAATTCAAGTTGATTCCAAGAAGAATCACCCTAATTCAAAAGGGATTAATAAATTCAATGGTGAGTAGGAAGAACTCACTACACACATGAAATTTCTTGTTGAGGAGATCCAAAGGATAAAATAAGTGAAGGTATGTCTCAAAGAATCTATTTATCAAATGAAAAAAAGATGAAGGGGAAAATTAAATTTCTAGACAAAATCACTCACACATTAGAGGATGAAATGTCCATTAGAAAGAAACTCAAGGAATAACTTAATGCTTAACTTGAATAAAAAATTAGAAAGATACAAAAGTTAAAGGAGGACTTGAATTCAGTTAAGAAGAAGTTGGATGCCAATGATAAGACTAAAATGAAATATTATTTACATTTATTTTTATAATACCATTTGGTATGTGATGATGAAAGGAAGGAAAGGTATTCTATTTTAGAGGAAAATAATGAAGATATTATAATGTCACAGAAGCTATAATCCCTGGGAAAACCTATTTTTGGCTATTATGTAACCTCATTGAGGCATGAGAAAAAGAAATAAATGGATGTTCCCATGATAAGGTAAAATAATGAAAGTTTCAGAGATAGATTTAGGAAGTTCCCTACAATAGGTAAGGATAATCAGTTGAGCACTCAAATAAGTTTTAAAATCATGTGATACTTTATAAGGATTCATTGACACAACTATAGTTTCTATTCTAAATAATTGGAGTACATTAGTTGCAGTGAATCTAATGAAAAGTTTGACAGATTGAGTCATAAAGAACAATAGAAAATGTATAGGGATTATTTTAGAAATTATTACCATACTAACTCTCTCTCAAGTGGAAATTTTAAAATACCATCATCTGAGATAAAACGAATAAGTTATTCTACACTTAGAGAAAAACAAATTTCCTTGAGAAATAGATTTTAAGTGCTAAATAAAGAAGTACATCATGTTAAAAATATCCTAAAAATGAGTTCCAAATATTTTGAAAAACAAAAAATGTCTTGTAAAGACAATAAAGAGACTTGGAATGAAGAAAATAACTCACATGTTATTGAAACTAGAAGTCCTCATGTGAAAGGGGTTTCCAAGGAAAGAAAATTATTGAGAAAGCTAATGAATCTTGTAGGGATGAACAATGAAACAATAAGGTTTGAAAAGGAAAATATAAAAGGTTGGTTACAACTATGAAAGAGGCACATGACACAAATGAAAGAAACCATTGGCTCAGGGACTCGACCCTGCGACCATGCCCCAAAGCCCCCACCCTCACACACCACCCTAGATGACCAAAGGGGGATTTGAAAATAAAAATAAAAATATAATATAAAGAAAGAAATCCTTTATGAAAGGAGTAACAAAGAGAGAAAATGTTTTATTTTAGGGTGTGTAGTAAAGAATAAGTCAAAATATAATGAGAGGATGCTGGGGTCTATTAAAATAAACTCAGATTAGAAGGTGGATTCAAAATTAATGAGGATCATCATTGATAATGATCAAGATAAAATAAAGTTAACGAGGTATTGAAATTTCTTTACTTAAATATAAAAAATGGAAAAGGAAAGGTGGAAGAAGCAAGGTTGTGTCTATTATGGATATTTTTAAGTCAATAATTCTTTCTTTATTTAGGAAATCAAAATACACTTCATACAAAAAGGATCTGACTTAAGTTTTTTTAAGTTGTTTGATTTTATAGAATGAAATTTCGATAATTGAAATAATAGAGCTCTAAACTGATTTAAAAAAAATACAATTATTTGAAGATCCAATGTCAAATTACTTCCATCATATATAAAATCATTGTATCAGTGCTGATCTAACTCATTGGTAGATGAAGTGACATAATAAATTCATAGGTATATGAAGAAGTTTATGCTAATACAGTTACAAATGATCATGAGTTTTTTAAAATTTAACTGTTGGAGTTTGTTACAACGTTGCCTAAAAATAAAAACATACCTTGAGAATCAAAAGTACATATAACATAAAAAACACCAAGAATTATAAAAGTTTTTTTTCATTTTTAATCCTTTTAATTTCTTATTACTGAGTTCACTTATGATCAGTGTAATTTTTCTTTTTGATTATTTCATATTAGAGCTACTATTGTGTGTGGTTTTTGTAAGAGATTGGATTTTATATTAGGTATGGATCCTTTAAATTTTGTTCTAAATATATTTTTTGGAAATAATGCAGATTACTAATGAGTTAAAATATGTTATGGGGGTGTCTGGGGATTGTTTGAAGATCAAAACCCCGATCGGTGGAAAAAATGCATTGGACCGTATGGTTAGTAGAAACCATAAGAGCCAGTCCACACAGTTTCCCCCAACCACGCGGGTTGTTTCAAAGGAACAGTCTGGTCATAAAAATTTCCCTAACCATACACATGGGGCCACACACCCATTCAGGTATCTCAACAAAATGTAGTAGATCTAAATTGCATGGTTGAAGAATGATATTTCTAACCATACAGCCTAACCATTCACATACCCTCCTGAGACAGTGATCCAATCATGGTTGGAGAATGGTTTGGCCAGCCACGTGGACAAAGCATTCAACCCCTAAATTTTATAGTAAAATTACTAAAATTACCTTAAAAAATTATAAACTGATGCCTCTTGATCCTTTTCTCATTCCAACGGACATGAGATCCATTATTCTCCATTTTTGAGCTCCCAAATCCATATTTTATAGTTTTTGATCCTGTTCCTTCATCTAAAGTCTAATGAGATATTTGTTCATCTCGTTGGATTTGCATCAGTAAGTACTCTATTCATCTTTATCTGTTCATTGTTTTTCTTTCACTTGATAAAGTTATTTTAATATAGAATAATATGCCCTATTTTTAGGGAATTGATCTATTCTTTCATTTTATTCCAATAAATGAAAAAATAAGGTCCAATAATAGACGAGGAGAGTGCTATAGGTATACGATAGGTTGTCTATGACTCATCACTCAAGTCTCAATATTTTATAAACTGTGACCATTTTGTGCATGACAATTTCATCAGGCGTTGCCTATATAATTCATATATCATGCTTATAATCATTATGATCATATTATAGAGATCTTTCTATATGTTTCCTTCAACATGATATATTCAGATATGCGGCGCCATGGATACAACCATTGTTCCCAGTCATTGCTTAGCCCGTACTTACCTCAGATGAGATTCTTGGACTCAGTTAGAATCATATTATAGTGGAATGACTTGGAAGATTCCCCTTGGATTATACTAATACCCCTTATAGACAGTCTAAAGGTTATTACTGAGTTGGATTGACTCCCGAGGTTTTTGATTCCTTGAATACTAATTTGGATCCTATTTTATTAATATCATAATAATGGATGCCTTGGTTATCACATTGTATACTATGTTATTATCATTATTATAGGATGTCTTGTTCATACCTTGGATCCTATTAATTCACTTATTATAAACTAGAAGATAATTAATTAATTAATTATATGTTCAGACACAAGCTGAGGCTGAAACAGGTTGCATTAATGTACTACTTTACTTTTATATATACCTGTACACTATCAGTTTATATTTCTCATAATGGATGGTATAGACACCATTGGTGGTGGACTATTGAGATTTATCTCATAGACTATCTGGGATATAGATGGTACTCAGAAAAATTATATGTATGTGGGTGTTGATAAGGGGAAGCATCCCACTTTGGACACCTGATCTTGATTTATTTCATTAGGGTGAATCTTGATAGAAGATGACCTGACCAATGCTCAAGATGCTTGGATAGTTTTTGGATTTTATTTTATTTTGTATATCATGTGTTACATACTTCCTTGTATACTTGTTTTATATATTTTTTAAAGATAAGGCATGTATCATCATAATTTTTTATATGATTTAGTTTCCATATTTTAAATATTATTTAGTTCTTGGATGTTTATACTTATCTTCCTCTGCCAATTTCTTTATTTATTATTATGATTACACTATTTATCTAATATTAAATATCTATTGTGCTACATTTTGGTAATGAGGGAATAGTATCCCCATGGACACACCCATGTTCCTCACTACTAGTCAGTATCCTCTACTTTATGGGGAGACGTGCTTGAGCCCATGTGGCCAATCGGGTTTAGGTAACCTTTGAGTGGAACCCAAGTTCAGGATGTTAAAATTTTCCATGTAAATATATTAGTATTTCTATTATAATCATTTTTTCTATCGATCCCACGTGATTAAGGGATTTAGAGGATATAAGGATATGGGAAACTCTGATCATCTGATCGATATTTTCTATGGCTTTGAAGACATAGCTCAAGTACTTTCATTGTGTGAAGTGATCTTCTACCTATATGTATAGTTGAGGGATTTTGGGAATAATAAGAATAACTCTCCATTAGGTATAAAATTAGGGATACCTTATGATAGTTTTAAATTCATGGATATCTCAGATTAGGTCTATATATCTACCTTTTACTTTGGTTTGAAAGTTATTTTTTAATAAATATCCTTTTAAAGTAGTATTTGGCTTTATAACCTATTATATGTGTTTTGTTCATAAACAATATTTTTACTCTTTTATGAATTTTATTTGAGTTCTAACTATAATTTCTATAATATAGTTAGTTTATAGTTCTTCTACTTTAAATATTTCATTGATAATTTAAAATTCCGATAATTTATCTCCACTTTTCTAAATTTATTTTAATACTGTATATAATACCATTACTCTAATATTTTATTTCATCAATATTAAAAAAAACAATATTTGATCTCATTGATATTTCAAAAAATTGATAAACTAAATACTTATAGAGGATGAAAATTGTTAGTTTGTTTTTAAACTATAATCCCCCCACTGGTATATTAATTTCCACCATACCTTGGGAAAATATTTGGTATTAGAGTAGGTATTTACCATAGTTTTAATATTATCTTACTTTAAATTTTATTTCTATTATTTTATCAAAAATTAAACTCTGTTTCCTTACACTAACCATGTTAGTAGAGGAAATATTTTTTTAGTGATGGAAGGAGTACCAATTAGAACAATGAAAAACTTAAATTCGACTAAACCAACTATTTTATATGGAGCTAGTAGTGATTACTTCTGTGATCATATATTATCCAATATTATAAATACTAGATTTGATAACTTTATTATGCTAATAGGAAACTATAAAGTTTCAGATAAGTACATCATTCAATTAACTCATGAATAATAACAAGAATATAAGGTAAACCATAATGTTTGTAATAATTTATTATGTTATATGAACAATAAAATCTACAACCAAATATCTTCATGTGAAATAGAAAATGGAATTTATAAAGGTTAGAGATAACACATTTTAGAAAATATAAATTTTAAGAAACTCATAGATCTATACTTAGAACTGACTATAAAGCTTTTGATTTTCTACTCAGAGAAGCTATAACATAAATGCATCAATGATTCATGACTATAGTATATAGTTTACAATCCTTGGGTGAAAAAGATCTATTATAAGATCTACTCATTGAAAATATTAGTGATATTATACCAAAATAATGGGAGTCTAAGAGGAAAAAAGTCAATGATACTAATAACTTAAAAAGTTAATTAGAACATTAATGAAATATGAGAGAAAATGAAATGAGATATTGAAAAGGAGAAAAGGAAGAATGGAGTATGATTTTATTCTATTTCAGGTAATACTTATCCTAGTTCATTTAATACTTGTACTAATAATCTCAAATATCATTTTTCAAAGAGAAAATGTAAGCATTCAAAAAAAATTCATAAAATAGAAATAATGAACTTCCCCAAATTGCATGGATAATGAATAAAATTTTAAAAAATTAAAACTTCTAGAATGTTCGTCTTAAATACAATAAAGAAAAGAAAAGAAAAGAAATAAATATTATTTATAAGTAATATTCTATTAATATAAGATAGAAGGTCACATTAGACTTGATTCTCCTAAACTAAAGAAGAAAAATAGAAATATAATAAAGTATTCTAAAATAAAAGGGAAAAAATCTTGAAAGATTCAGATACTTAGAGAATTAATGAAAGTGACACATCATTAGATATTTCATAAAAATAAAGTGGAATAGAAATAAAAAAGTAATTGGATTCTATTCTTATATTACAAGGAATGAAAAATGATTCAGGTAAAAGATAACAACATAATCTAATAAAATTAATTCTTGATTCTAAAGATTACTATAATACTAAATATGATTATTAAAATTCATCAAAAGATGAAAAATATAGTCTATAAAAAGTTGAAAAATCTGATTCATTGAAAGATGAATTAACTTATATACTATAGATAAAATGTATTGATATGTTACCCTTATAAATAAATAAAATAATAAAATGAAAAATAATTATGAGTTTACTGAAACAAAACTTATTAAAGATAATAAAAGAATTTTTAAATTTAAAAAATGTTCAACTTAATTAGATTCAAAAACCAATTCTTGTATAAATTCTACTTATCAAATTTTAGTTGATCATAATTTATTTGATCAAAAATCAAATGAAGATAATAATACTTTTTTTTATTCAGCTTAAATTAAAAGTTTTTTTTAAATAAAATCTTATCTAAATTTACTTATGGTAAATAAAATGTTTATAAAATTTATAAACAAATAAGACCCACTTTAACTTCAAGTATAATTGATTTTACTTCTGATAAACCTTATTTTAAATCAAACTATTATATAAATTAAAGTAATCCTTTTTATACTAAATTTTAAATAGAAGGTCACTGAAGTAAATTTTTTTTCTTTAAAAGAAGTTCGGTATTTTGGTTTTCATAAATATTTTATTTCAAAAGAACATACATTTGTACAATATAAAAGGTTTGGACAAATGTGGTTTCCTAAAATTTTATTTTCTAATATAAGTGGACCCAAACATATTTGGGTAACAAGTACTTAAATATATATTTTTTAGGAAAAGATATTGAGTACCAGCAGCAGAAACAAATGGTACATGGGAAGTGATTGTTCTTGACATATGATTGGAGACAAGTCAAACTTCTAAAACTTCAATAAATTAAAAGGATTAAGAGTTAATTTTTTAAATAATGAACATGGTAAAGTCATTATAATTAGTGATATTTATTTTATTGAAAAATATTTTATTTCAAATATTTTTTTTGACTTAAGCACAACTTTATCAGCATAAGTCATTTATGTGATGAGAGATATCTTGTGAAATTTAGGAATAATAAATGTACTATTCAAATTTTAGAAGGTAATTTCACTTTATCTGCCAATATTCATGAAAATGTTTACAAAATAAACTTAGAAGAGTTAGTTTATCAGGATTTTACTTGTTTAAATGAAACTAAATACTTATATTGGTTATGAAATAGGATACTAGGACACTATAACTACCAAAAGTTTACTAAAATTTATAGGAAATGACATGTTAGGGATATACCAATACTTAAGTTTAATTCAAATAGAGTATGTGATCCTTTTAAATATGGTAATCAACATAATCCATGTTTTAAATCAAAAATTAAAGTATCAACTATCTATGTTTTATAGTTAGTGAATATGGATTTTTTGGTCCAACACAAACTAGAAGTTTTAGTGGAAAATACTATGTATATATCTTGGTTGATTATTACACTATATTTACTTTGGTCTATTTTATCACTAGAAAATCAAAATCTTTTAATCATTTTAAGGTATTTTTTATTCCATTAAAAATAAGAAAAAAATACCTTTGGTTACTATCTGGAGTGATCATGGTGGTGAGTTTTTCAATTCTTATTTTGAATCATTTTTAGTAAAAAAATTTATTACTCTAAATTTTTATTCACCGAGAACACTATAGAAAAATGGCATAGTTAAAATAATAAATAAATTTATTTAGGAAATTACTCAAAATTTTCTAAGTGAGTATCCAATTGCTAAATTTTTTTGGGATGAGGCCATGAGTGCTTCTCGTTATACTATAAATTGAGTTTTACTTAGTCTTTTTCTTAATAATTTTTTTATGAGTTGTATATTAGAAGAAATCCAAAACTCTCTTACTTCATATTTTTTGGATGTAAAGTATTCATCTTAAATAAAAAATATCAGTTATATAAATTTGATTCTAAAACCAATGAATGAATTTTTATGGGTTATTATACAACTAGGAAGGATTGTAGAGTTTTAAATAAAAAAAATGTTTTTTGAAAAATATTTCATGTAAAGTTTTATAAATCCGATCCTTTTATTTTTTTTAAACCATTAGAATTCCAAAATACTAATGATATTTTCAAAAATAATTATATTAATTTATAGGAATATGATTCTCAACCATTGATTATAAATCATCCAAAAGTAAGACCATCATATTTTCAATATCTATAATCTAATTCAATAGAAGATGTACATTTTATAGCTGAATATCATATTACCACTTTACCCAAAAAACAGTCGATCTTAAGGATTAATCCTTCAGGTTATATTATTGGAGATTCAAGTAAACCAGTTAAAACTAGAAGTTCCCTAAGAAATAATTGTGAGCATCATTATTTACTATCATAATTTGAACATGAAATAGTAGATGGTGCTTTAGGTGATGAAATTTGAATAAAGTTTATGCAATAAGAGCTTAATCATTTTTAACAAAACTAATTTTGTACCCTCGTTGAATATATTTTAGATCTATTAGTAATTGTATTAAAATTATTTTTTAGAATTTTTTTTTGATGAAAATGAAATTATTATTAAAATTAAAGAAAGAATTTTATATAAAGGATATTTCTAAGAAGAAGTCTTTGATTATAGTTAAGATCTTTCACTAGTAGCTAAATTAAAATCATTCAGGATCTTATTAGTATTTACACCTCATCTAAGTTTTAATTTATTTCAAATGGATGTGAAAATTTATTTCCTTAATGGATATGTTCAATATGAATTTTATGTTGAACAAACCTTCTAGTTTTGAAGATACTAAATTTCTGGATAAAGTATTTAAACTTAATAAAGCTCTCTATAGACTTAAACAAGCCCCACAAGGTTGGTATGATAGAATTACCAAATATTTACTTCAAAATAAATTTTTTAAAGGAAGTTATGATATAACCATTTTCATAAAGAATATTTTCAAAAACACCATAATTGTTAAAATTTATATTGAGGACATTATTTTTGGTTCAAGTCATAAATCCCGTTCAGATTGCTTTTCTGAACTTATGAAAAATTATTTTAAAATTAGCATGATGAGAGAATTAAATTTTTCTCTTAGTTTTATTATTTTTCAAAAATTAGAAGAATATATTTTAATTAAACATAAATATATTAAATATTTTCTCAAATTTTTTGGTTTTGAAAATGCATCAAATATTAGTAATCCTGTAGAAACTTATATCAATCTTGATCCTAATGAAACTAATAAATTGATTGATCAAAAAATTTATAGAAGTACTATTAGAATATTATTATATATTACTTTAATTTTACCATTCATAATTTTTTCAATATGTTTATATGAGATATTTCATTCTAATCCAAAAGAATTTGATTTTAAATTAGTAAAATTCAATTTTAGATACTTTAAAGGGATTTTAAAACTTTTATTTTTTTGTTCTTATGGAAATGTCTTTTTTATCAAAAGTTACTCAAATGATGGATTTGGAGGCTGTAGGTTAGATAGAAAATCTACTTTCATAACTTTTAATTTCTTAGGAGAATATTTAATCACTTAGTTTAATAAGAAACAATATTTGATATCACTTTCCACTACTGAAGTAGAATATGAAGAAACAAAAAGTTGATGTGGTCAAGCGTTGTAGATGCAACACACAATCACATATTTTAGTTTTATTTTTATCAAAATCCAATTATTTTTTATAATACTAGTTCAATTTAATAATATATAAATCCAACACATAAATCATGATAAAACACATAGATGTAAGATAATATTTACTTATGGTTCACATAGAAAAAGGATATATTTTTCTTGAATTTATCAAAATAGAAAATCATATTTATGATATCTTTACAAAACCTATTACTTCTGATATATTTTAATTCATTAATTTTTTAAATGATCAACCTTAAGTGATCTTCAATTCACTTCTTTTTTCATGTATGTCCTTACATAAGAAAAAATGGGGATATTTTTTTTTCAAATCTATATAATGTTTAAATCTATATGATTTTCAAATTTATCTAATTTTAAAATATATCTAATTTTAAAAATTATCTGATTTTCAAATATATTTTATTTTAAAACTTATCTAATTTTTAAATCTATCTAATTTTGAACACTATTCTATATTTTAAAACTAATCTATTTTTCAAAAAAATTCAATTCTTATAGTTTGACATTTTTTCTATAAAATATTTACATTTTTTAAAATCTATTCTCAAACCATCCTTGAAAGAGGAAGATCATCCATTATTTTTGAAAGATAACTTCAAGAGTTTTGATCTTTTCCAATACATCTTTTACTGTTTCCATTAAATTATTGATTAATTTAGGTGGAGACATTCATTTTTTCATAAATTTTTTTAATTTATTTTTATAGGGGGTTTTACTATTCTTTAAAAAGGAAACATTTTTATTTATATTTAGAGACATTTTACATTTGTTCTTAAACAATCTATATGTTATATTTTTTATGATTTCTTCCTCTGTTTAAGTCTTTGATATCCACTCATACATCAAAGGACATCTTTTTAGATAAAATAAATCTTAAATTACAAAATAAGGATTGAATTTTCAAGGCCTTTTAGAACTCAATTTAATTTTCTTTTGAAATTTTTCTTGTAATGTACTACTATTTATCATTGGATTTAGAAGGCGGTGGAAGGTTACATGGCCTTAAATGACATCCCCAAGATGCCAAAGGATGGAAATAAATGCTGAAGTGTTTCAATAAATGCAGGGGACATTTTTCCCTTTAAGAGTAAAATAAGTAACCAAAAAATACATAACAAATCAACCACCATATTATGCATGATAATGATGAAATAATACTAAACATTTAATTTATCAAAATAAAACTAAAACCAAGTACCACAACAGAAGAATACAATATCAAAGTAAACAGCAGAAGACAAAACTCAAATACACCAATGAAAAATCTAAGTTCCAAACATGCTCCTTGCTCTAACTCCAAAATATCCCAAGTATCATGAAGTACTTAAAAATATGTGTGGTACTTTACCTTTTCCCATGTCAAGATTAACAACATCTTCAAAAGCACCAAAATCCCAAAGTATGGGTGAGTACTGAAACTCAGTATATTTTTCCCCATGAATTCCCTAGTCATTCCACTAGGATAAAAAATATTATCCCAATTATATAAAATAGTTTATATAAAAAAACTTCTAAAACAGTTTATATCAAAATATAATCAAGTTCCAATGTAAAACATTTTTCTCTAACAACACCAATTTCCAAGAAAAGAAACCAAACAATGTTTCAAAACCCTTTTCATTAATTCCACTTTGGAATATCCCATTCTAAACCACACATACAAATATCTACACATTCAAGATTCATTATGACAGTTCCATACTCATGAGAGGTTTCTATTTGATATACCAAGTTTTCATAAGGCAATTAAATACCATGATCCATTACACATTTGGCACCGAGCACAAGGTCATATTTCAACCAAGCCTCGTAATGAAATATAAACACACACACACACCAAGTATTCCCAAAAACCATGAAAATATAATTATGCAAAAACCATTTCAATAAAACAACCTTTTTATTGATTTTTTTTCCATAAACCGAAACAAGAAACTATTTTAAAATAATCATTTGAAAATCATTTATCAAATCACTTTACACAATCATTCCATAATTTCACAAAAATCAAAAAAACATCACTAAAGAAGGTTTCTAACATGATTTTCACAAAAATTTCACAATCAATTTCAATCTATTTAATCAATTTTAAATTAATCCTTCAAGTTATAAATAGAGGAGTTGAGAGTGAATCCACTTACCTCGGGTTTTATGACAAAAACGAAGAACAACACTTAAAATCCAATAAAACCAGGTTAAATCTCCACGAACCCACCTTAGATATATTTACCTATCAACAAAAAGACCAAATATGAACATATTTGGAATAAAAAACCATAGATATACCCATAAAGGGTGTAGATATAAGAAACTAACAGAGAGAGGGAGATGTAGATCTAAGTAAAGCCACCAAAAACCACCAAGAATGATGACTCACCATGAGAATCTAGCATCAAGGAACCAAGGAATGGCTCCAGATTGCTTCTAATTTGATGAGGAGAGGTTCTCCAACATTTGAGAGAGAAAAATCTCAAGTTATGTTTGTTTTGGGGAAAAATGAGAGAGTTAGAGGGGAAAAAAGGTGAGATCCATAATTTTAGGATCTCACTTTTATCCCGTGCATGGTTAGTCACACAATTAGACAAACCATGCACTAAACATTCACAAAGATACTACCTCAAGGGTTTAACCTCACATGGTTGGATCACATGGTTTCCAAACCATGTTCCAACTACACCAAATACCACTATATTGAGTAGAACAGTTTCTCCTAGGCTACCATATGGTTTGGAAAAACTGTGCGCAACCTGTGCACCTTCCCTTTTCCTCCTATCTCATTGTACACAGTTTTTTGTAGGAGTTACATGGTATACCGAAACCTTTCACAAACCATATAGCTGTAGAAAAGCACCCAAAAAATTCCAAAAGATCCCAAAACCTTCCCAAACTTAACCCATATACTTTACATACATAAAAAAATAAAGAAAGGGTTACTTACTTGAAACCAGAGGTGCTATATTCTCCGCACTATTGGCCTTTTTGTCCCCAAAAAATATAAAACCATAATTTCCCTAAATAAATTATGGCCATTGGTATTTCATTTCTTTCTCATGTTCCCAAGTCTCTTTCTAAATCTGACCATATTTCCCCAAAACCCACACCAGATCCATGATTTTTCCACACAAGACTTTCTATTACCTATCCACAATCTGTACTGAGATATGTACTAATGAAGAATCTAGATCTAGGTCAACATGATCCCATAAAATTACATGTTCAAGAATAGGATGATACTTTTTCAATTGAGATACATGAAACACATTATGCACCACACTGAACTGTGGTGGTAATGCTAACCGATATGCCACCTCACCAACCCATTATATTATATAAAAATGACCTATATATCTAGAAGATAAATTTACTTAATTCCCAAAATGATGATTTCTAAGCCTTGGAGAGATCCTCAAGAACACATGATCACTCATTTCAAAAGAAAATTACCATCAACGATGATCTGCATATTATATTTGATGAATATGTACCATCTACATCCATTTTTTGATCAAACGAGTCTTATCTATTGTCTCATGAACAATGCTCAACCCAACTAGTGAAGTCTCGCCTATTTCTACCCAACAAAGTGGATAATGATAAGGATTCACATACAATGATTCAAATAGATCTATTTGTATCTAGGCCTGATAACTATTATTATACAAGAACTCTACTAACAGTACGTGATATTCCCATTAGCCACTAAAATCCATTAGAAAAGCCTGAAACATGTCTTTAAAAGTTCGTATCATACTTTTGGATCACCCATCCATATAAGGATGATACACCATACTCATAGTTAAATGAGTCCCAAGGGATTTCTATAAGGATTTCAAGAAACAATAGGTAATCCTCAGATCTCTTTTTGACTCGATTGAAACTCGTACTCCATGCCTCTTTACCACTTCTTAGATATATATTTTTGACAAGTACCCTACTATATGAGTTTCATGAATTGGAATTAAATGAGATAACTTTGTGATCCAATCCACTATCAACCATATGAAATCATGTTTCTAAACTGTTCATGGGGGACTTGTTATAAAATCCATGGCTATCTTCTCCCACTTCCAAATAGGGAAAGGTAAATACTGCATCATACTTACTGGTCGCTGATACTCTTCCTTAACTTTATAATAAGTTAATCATATTTAAACAAACTCCTCCACCTTTATTTTCATACTAACCCACCAAAACCGTGCTTTAAATACTTTATATATATTCTTTATTCTAGGACGAACAACCCATATTGAATGGTGGTAAGCATGAAGAAGTTATTACTAAAAATCCATAGATACAACCATCCATTTTCTGAACCACAACATTGAACTCCCATCTAGTTTTCATCCCTCAGTGGTCTCCCCACCATTGAGTTTTGAACTCATTTCCACACATTCTACATCATATTTCCATGACTCTTTCACCATATTTACTAGATCAAGAAACAAATAAACTAGAAAGAAAAATATAACATCACCTTGGTCTTCACATTCCAAGCTCATGTATTCTATCACTAACATTAACTACCACTGATCTAAAGCCTCTTTTTCCATATGAGAATATGGATTTCTATTTAATGCATTCGTCACTGAATTAACTTTACCTGGTGTATATATCAAGTAAAATTTAAACATTTGGATATACTACATCCATATTCTTTGTCTTAGGTTCAAATACCTTTGTGAGAAAATTTTATTCAAGCTCTTATGATCTATAAAAACAATAAATTTCTCACTGAAGATATAATGATGCCAGGTTTTTAAATAAGGGACTACAACAACTAACTCCAAATCATGTGTTGGGTAGTTCTTCTCATGAACTATTAACTTCCTTGATCCATAAGAAACCATATGGTCTCCTTTAATGATAACACACCCTAACCCTAATCCCAAATCATCAAAATACACCACATACCATTATCCGATTCAAGAAAAATCAATATTGGTGCTGATGTAATGAGAAAATTCATCTCTTGGAAATAATTATATAATTCCTTGTCCCATTGTAATGGATCATTATTCTTTGTCAAAGATATCATAGGAAGAGATATTTGTGAAAAATCATGAACAGGGCATTGATAATAACCATCCAATCTAAGAAAACTGCATATATCAAAGACATTCTTTGGAAATTTCCATAAGATTATAGCCTCAATATTTTATGGATATATAGAAAAACCTTTTTCAAAAATTACAAGTCCAAGAAAGTTTACCTCTTATATCTAAAAATCAAATTTTGATAATTTGGCATACATATGGTGATCCCTCAAGATTCCAAACACTGTCACTAAGTGTTGTTGATTCTCATCCCTTGTCCTTGAATACAACAATATGTCATTCTAAAAACACCACCACAAAAGAATCTAAATATTTATGAAATATCTGATTCATTAACACCACAAAGACCACTGGTGAATTCATAAGACCAAAAGGCATAACCACATATTCATAATGTCCATATCTACTTATGAAAGTTATTTTCAGAATATCCTCATTCTAAACCTGAAATCGATGATATCCTGATCACAATTCAATCTTAGAGAACCACTAAGCTCCCCTAAATTGATATAATAGAACATAAATGCATGGAATTGGATACCAATTAATTATCATAACTTGGTTAAGATAATGATAATACGATATTTCCATCCACCTTTTCATGAACAAGGCCATCACTGCCCATGGGGATGTGCTAGGTCGAATGAACCCTTTTCTTTCCAGCTCTTCAAACTATACTTTCAATTCCACTAACTTTTTTGGTGAAATATAGTAAGGAGAAAGGGAAATAGGACTGGTCCCTAAAAGGAGATCAATTGTAAACTCCACTTCTCTTATCAGTGGTAACCCTTCTAAATTATTAGGAAAAATATCAGGAGAATGATCCACCACAGTTGGAAAAATATTCTTCTTGATCTCATCCATCAATTACAAAGACAACACTACTAACTAGTACAATTTTGTTCCAACTACTGGTTCCAACAATATCATTTCACCTGCCTTTACATTCTGGTCTCCTTAAAAGAGATACTCGATGCCATATTCAGTTTTGAATCTGACCTTCTAGTATAACAATCAATGTGAGAATTGAATGTTTTCAACCAATCCATACCTAGGATTATATCAAAGGCATCCATCTCAAGCATAGATAAATCTTATTTTAACTCGGATCCATGAATGGTTATAGAACATGCTCTACACACAAAGGCTTAATACTCTCTTTGACCAAGTGGAGTTTGAAGTTTTATCAAAGAAGGAATCATCTAAAGTTTTAAGCTCATCAAATCAATAACATAAGAATAAATAAAGGAATGGGATTAAACCATATTAATAAACACTTGTATAAGGGTAGAATTCAAAAGAATTATACCTCTTGTTGTAGATGATCATAGATGATTATCCATAATAACCTATTCTTCTCTATATAATTGCTTCATCACAACACTTTGATCCTTATCTCCCTATTGAGATTGAATTACCTAAGGAGTCAGGGTATTCCTAGAATCACTATGGATATCTCTATTCTACTGATGAGACTGATTTTCCTATACTCACCCTATTGAAGCATATGAAGCCTACGAAACCTGAGAAGTGTCCCAAACACCCATCCTTGGAGCACTGTGACAATATAATTGAAGATTACCCATATTTTTTCAATTATGACATTCCCTAAGTGGTTCCATACACTATCACTTCACGTGGTTGAGTGAACCACATTGAAAACATCCAGCTTTTGTCATGGGACTTAGAAGAAGATTCATTGATCCACCTGTCTGATTTTGATTCATGCTCCCAGCTTGAAAATACATTTCCCTCTTTCTCTTACTCTCAGCATTAGAGTTACTACTTTTTATTATGGGTATCAATATACTTCCTCCTCCCATATCTCATGATATGTCCCTTTTAACTACTGTCACTCTATTTCCTATCTATGTATAATATATAATATAGAGCACAAAAATCTTTGAGAGAATATCCTATATCAGTCCCGATTCATAAATGAATTCCTTCAAGGAAACACTAGCAGAAACCTTGGGTGCAAGGTGAAATAAATTTAGGAATTTATCTATGTACTCCATGATATAAATATTTTCTCACTTCAAGATGAAGAAGTATGTCTTTATTTAAATTATGAACGTGTGAGGATAGAATTGTTTATTGAACAATTATTCAAAATCCTCTCATGAAAGTCCTTGGTCTGATTTATCCTAAAATACTAAATCCCACCACTGATGTGTAATATCTTTCAGTATATAAGTCACATACTTGAATTTTAGCTCTTATGGTGTGCTGATGAAATCTAAGATACAATTCATAATGTTCAGCTACACCTCTACCTTCTATGGTTCAGAATCACCCTGAAAAATGAGTGCATTATATTTCTAGAATTAGACATAATGATCCACTTTCATTGGATCATCCCTCACATTCCAACTATCTACATCCTAAAACTCTTGGATAATACTCTGAACCAGTTTTTGGTTCACTTGTGGATCAGGTGCAACCACATTCTCTATAGCTTCTTCACATTGGTTTCTAGGATACCTATTAGGTGAAATTTTATTGAAGCACAATAACGTCTTAAGTATCACTATATATTAAATAAAGGCTTAATAATTTCAAATTCCATATCATCCTTATATTATAAAATTTATTTCCAAAATTAACCATTTTTTTAAAAATATCTACATGCTTTTGAAAATCATATCATTTTCAAAATATCACAACCATGCTCTTTTTCAAAATCTCACATTTGAAAACCATTTCAATTTTTTTTAAAAATAATCACATTTGTATTGAATCATATATCATTACTTAGAATGAAATATGAAATCCTAGTGGTAAGCCATTCCTCTAAGGCATGTCATGCTAATCTCATTGGTTAAACCCATGAAAATGAGATTCCAAATCCTATAAGTGTATCCAAAACATGTTTGTACCCAACTCCCTGGAAAATTTAAGTTTATCATAAAAAGGTTAGATACATATTTTTATTCTCTACATTTCAATTCTTGATAATCATACTACTCTATAAGATCCCAACTCAAATAATAGACCAAAAAGATTTCAACTCCAAGACTGACAACCTGTGCCATGTCAAAGGCCACTTGTTCCAGAAAGATATTCATAAGGACCAAGATGATACCGCTTATTTCAAACAAATTTTGGATCGAACAAAACTGATACCAATTATAACTTTCCAACCCTTGTCATTGGATTGATAAGATGGTGAAATGTTACTTGGACTTAAACAACATCCCCAAGACACCAAAGGTTAGCAATAAATGCTGAAGGGCATGTGGGGGATGTTTTTTTTCTTTAAGAATAAAACAACTAACCAAACAATATATAACCAAAAAACAACCATATGATGCATGATTATAATGAAAGAAAACTCAACATTTCATTTATCAAAATAAAACTAAAACCAAGTACCACAATAGAAGACTACTATATCAAAGTAAAGAGTGGAATAAAAAACTCAAAGAATCCAATAAAATATTCTAGCTCAAAAAATTCTCCATGCTCAAACTCCAAAAAAGCCCAAGTATAAAGAAGTAATTCTAAAGATGTGTGATACTTTAACTTTTCACATTTCTCATTAAACAACATCTACAAAATCACCAACGTTCCAAAGCAGGGGTGAGTAATGAAAATCAGTAGATTTTCCCCAATGACTTCCCAACTCACACCACTAGGATAGAACATGTTGGACCATTTATATAAAACAATTTATATAACAAAATTTCTAAAATACTTTATATCAAAATATAAAAAAGTGCCAATGTAAAAAAAATTTCTCAAATAACACACATTTACAAGGAAATCAACCAAACAATGTTCCAAAACCCTTTTCATTAATTCCACTTTAGAATACCCCATTACAATATACAAATACACACATATACACATACATTATTCATTATGATAGTTCCATACTCATGATCAATTTATCATCAATCTACCAAGTCATTACAAGGTAATTAAATCCCATGTGCCATTACACCTTTGGCACTGAGCACAAGGTCATATTTCAACCAAGCCTCGTAATGAAATATGAACACCCGAATGGCCCGAAGGCCTTATTTTTTATTTTATTATGGATAATCCCCCTTTTAAGGGTTTAAGGGGAACCCGTACATGACCCGTAGGTCCAAGGCACAAGGCCTGACAAACCCGCAATACATGACCCGAAGGCCTAGAGGCATACCATGCCCAATACATGACCCGTAGGCCCACCCCACTTGAACTTACCCTCCCCAGATTTCTGCATCATTGATCACCTAGCTCCCCACCTTTCATTACTGATCGACTAGAATTTTCCTGTACAAAGCTGCACAGTGCCTAGTCCTGATGGCGGCTGCCATACCCTCTCATTCTTCCAATCCGGTTAGCTCTGCATCTGGTGGATGCTACTCCTGTTTCTTTGATCCTCTTCTAGGGCCTGTTCTGTGTGAACTGGGATACACCATGGTCTACGTGACCCGAACGTCCTGTGGCCTGAAGGACTTTGATGAACCGAAGGCCCTGGAGACCCGTATGCCCAAACCAGTGGCCCGAAGGCCCAAATCGAGTGAATAGTTCCAGCTACTACAGTACCGAACAGTAACTGATACAGTGACTGCTACAGTACTGCTACAGTGACTGCTACAATACATACACCAAGTATGCCCAACAACCATGCCAATATAATCACGCCAAAACCATTTTAATAAAACAAAATTTTTATTGAAAACCTTTTCCCATAAACTAAATGAATCAACTATTTTAAAATCATCATTTTAAAATCCTTTATCAAAATCACTTTGCACAATCATTCCACGATTTCACACAAATCCAAAAAACATCACTAAAGAAGGTTTATACCAATATTTTTAAAAAAATTTAAAAATTAATTTAAATCTATTTAATCAATTTAAAACTAATCCTTCAAGTTATAAATAGAATATTCGAGAGTAAATCCACCTACTGAGGGTTTTATAATGAAAACAAAGAACAACACTTAAAATCCTATGAAACCGAGTTAAATCTCCACAAACCCACCTTAGATATCTTACCCTATCACCAAAAAGACCAAATATTAACATATTTGGAATCCAAAACCTCATATATACCCAAATAGGGTGTAGATCTAAGAAACTGAGAGAGAGGAAGAAGTAGATCTAAGGAAAACTACCAAAAACAACCAAGAATGATGAATCACTGTGAGAATAAAGCTTCAAAGCACCAAGGAATGGCCTCATATCACTTCCAATTCGATGGGGATAGGTTATACAACCTTGGATAGATAAAAATACCAAGTTTGGGATATTTTGGGGCAAGAACGATGGAGTTAGAGGGGAAAATTAGTGAGTACCACAATTTTAGGATCTCACTTTTATCCCGTGCATGGTTAGTCACACAGTTAGGAAAACTGTGCACTAACCATGCACAAACTACTTTCTCAAGGGTTGAACCTCATATGATTTCCAAACCATGTTCCAACTATGCCAAAGCCTATTTCCTTGAGTAGCACAGTTTCTCCTCAGCTTCCACATGGTTTGGACAAACCATGCGTATCCCATGAATCTTCCACTTTGCCTCTATCTCACTATACACAGTTTCCTATCGGAGTTGCATGGTTTACCAAAAACATGCTAAAACTATGAACCTATAGAAAAGCCTAAAAAAAATTACAAAAGGCCCCCAAACCTTCCCATAAATAACTCATATTCTTTACATACTTAGAAAACATAAATAAGTGGTTACTTGAAATCGGGGGTTCTACATTTCTCATCATAAGTATCTTTTTAAAAGTTATATAAACATTTATGAAAGTAAAAGTTTTTTGTGATGAATTATTAAGAGCATTAGATTCATTTGAATATTTCTCAATGATCATTAGAGAAGAAGATGAATTTCAATGTTTGATAATGTTGAATCATGTCTTTTATTATGTGGATATTTCTAATAAGATATATAAAACTGGTAGAGAAAGTGAAGTTCAAATTGAACTCACTTTATAAGAAGATATCATCAGACATGAAGTCATGGTCGAAATAGAATTGATGTAGATAAATTTAATTATATCAACCATGCTAAAATAACTTTCTTGAATATTTAAAGATATACAGAAGTTCCAAAATCATCCTAAACATATTATTGGAAAATTATCAAACGAAATTAAATTTATAATTTTGGATTTTATTTTTTCTATTTTTTTCAATTTTTTAAATTAAAAAGGGGAAGAATTTGAGAAAGGGGGATAAATTATAGATTTTGTTTTCTATTTTTGCTCATCTTATAGTTTTTTATCTTATATATTATCTTATATATTATTATTGAAATAAATTTATGGAAATTTTTATGGTCTAATATTCATTGTGTATATTTTTTTCTAAATAATATTTTTCAAAGGGGGAGTATATATTGTTTCTTCTAATAAAGTTTGTTAAATATTTATATCAAAAAAAGGGGGATAAATTATTTATCATGAAGATTATTGGGAGATTTTTTTTAAATTTATGTTCCTTTATTTAAAATTTTTAACATGTTTTATGATTTACAAAAAGGGGGAGATTGCTGGGGAGATTTTTAAGTTGATAACTCACTTTTTTATTTATTTTATAAATGAAAATACCCTTCATACAAAAATAATCTGACTTAAGTTTTTTTTTTATTATTTTCTTTTGTAGAATGAACTCTCTATAATTGAAATACTATATCTTTAAACTGATTTATGAAAACTCAATTATTTTAAGATCTAATGTTATATTATTTCTACTAGAGTTTGAAGCACTATAGTGGTGCTGATATAACTCATTGGTAGATGAAGCAATATACCAGATTCCTTGGTAGATAAATAATTTTCTATTGATGTTGTTATAACTAATACCAATTTTTGCATAATTTGACTATTGAAGTTAGTTACAACATTTCCTATAAATTAAGCCACACCTCTATCATCTGAAGTATGTACAACAAAAACTATATCAATAATTATAAAAGTTGATATTTATTTTGTATCTTTAAAATTTATTTTTTTTGAGTTTTATTTCAATAAGTGTAATTTTATTTCTGAGTGTTTCAGATAATATCTACCATTGTGTGATGTTTTATTGATAAATATCTTAGTATTTCTATTCTAATCATTTTTCAGTCGATCCTTCATGATCAATGGCCTCCAAATAGATAAATATAGAGGAAATTCACATTGTTTAATCGATGGATTCCATAGATAAGAAGATATAGATAAATTTATTCCAGTGTGTGAAGTGATATTCTACTGATAGGTATAGTTAAAGGAATTCATATATAGGAATAGAAACCTTATGATAGGTATAAAATCAGGTATACCTTATGAATGGATGAAACTCATGGATACCTTAGATCAAGTCTATATATTTACCTTTTAATTTGGTTTAAAGGCGAGGTTTTAATAAATATCAATTTAAATTAGTAGTTGGTTTCGTAAAAAATAATGCATTTTTTTGTTCTTAAAATTTAGTTATACTATTTTTTGAATTTCAGTTGAGTTAATTATTATGTTAGTTTCTATAATATAGTTAGATTAAAGTTTTTTTACTTTAACTCTTTCATAGATAATTTAAAATACTGATAATTTATTTCCTCTATACTAATTATATTTCAATATAGTATATAATATCATTTATTAAATCTTTTATTTCATTGGTATTTTTAAAAATAGATCAATATTTTATCTCATTGTTATTTTTAAAAATTGAAAATCCTAATACTTATAGGGGTCAAAAAAATTTAGTTTGTTTTTGATCTACAATTCACCCCCTCTTATATTTTATTTTCCATCATACCTTAGGACAATAGAGTCTAATCATCCATCCCTATTTCTTAAACTAAGGAATATGGAAGGTAACCCTCTCCCCATGTAATTCAATGTATATTAACTATATTAAATAGGTGAAAAAATTATGGGGAGAAATGATCTATGGGGTAGTTATGCTAGAAATTCATGTGAGGATAAGTTGAAATAAAAATAATTTTTATGATAGAAAATGATTACAATAAGTAAAGTTAATAAAATTTAAAGTATTATTTGGAGAAAGTCCTTTATAATAGGAACATAGCTAAAACTAACCCATATAAAGGTGAAAAGCAACCGGTTTGTTTCTAAAATATTGAATTTGAAGAACTGTAAGCTATAAATTAAATTCATTACTAAATATAGAGGTGTTTGAAGAGATTTAATGGGATATAAAAGAGTTCTCAAAGTATAATTTATGTTTATAATGGTATCATGATAATTATATAGTAAAAAAAGTTGAATAAGGCCATATAATTAGTGTAAAATACCCACTAAAAAAAGTGGAAATATTTTGAGCATCAATAACAATATTTAATGGTTTTCATGCTTTTTTTGTTTTATGTGATTAAAATTTACTATCAAATGTGTACTGTGTAAAGGATAATATATTTTTTTTAATTTTAGATGTTTTTCCAAAAAATGGGTTCCCAAAATTGAGAAACATTTGTTGATGTAATATTTTAAAATTTTGGGAGATTTGATACTAGATTTTAAGGGCTCCTCATCCCTATCCATGACTGAAGAAGCTTGTAATGAAATGGAGTTAAAAGTGGTATCACTAGTTCAGATTTAACAAGTGGCATGTTATCACACCCATGCATTATTATTCTTATATATTAATGGTTTGGTATGAAAGTTTAGTGAGTTCATATGATGGTTTTTGTATTAGAATAGTGAAAGGTTTTTGGATGAAAGTGATTTAATGGAAAACCAGTGATTGAAATGGATAAATTTGAAGAAGTTTTCAAAAACTCTTACCCCCTATACCAAGCCCTAACTTAATAGGATTGGTGTCTTTTTTGACTACTTAAATGGTAACTATAATATTCCTTTACTTGGTATCTTTGAGTTTATACATCTAAAATCATGATAGTGAGATGAAAATATCAAGGAGAAATTTTGGATTTGGGAGATCTAACCCGAATTTGGTAATAATTAGGTTAAGATAAATTGGTTTTCAAATGGGGAGAAGGAATTTTACCTATCCTCAAAAGGGGAGTGCAGGTCTAAGGGACCTAACAAGTGGATAATTTATTCTATAACTTAGGGGTAAAGATGATATATTAAGGTGTTATTATCTATCTATAAGGGGTGAAGGAGTTAGTCCCATTCCCAAAGAAGGAAAAGAAAATTATCATAGAGGAAGAGTGGAATCCCATAAAGAAGACCCTCTAATACTCTAAATACAAATGGGGGAGAGAGATTTATTTCAATTTCTTCCCATGTAACTAAAAAATGAGGGAGAAAATGTTAAAGTAAATGTGAGGATAGATTTATCCCCAATAAAAGGGGGAGTGTGAGTTAAATAGGTAGATCCCAATAATGAATGGGGAGTATATATATAGAAAACCTAATAAGGGGATAGAAAATAGAGTCATATACTTTATTTTGTCCCCTTTTCATTTCATTTAAAAATGGGGAGATATTTTGGAAGAGAAGGTGATATATTATTTTTATAATATAAGGTGGTCTCTTGTCAATACAATCTAAGGGGGTATATTGTTGAAAATCATTTGGATTTGTGTATTGGATTTTCTTGAAAATCCTTGTGGAAGAAATCAAGATGTATGGTTTTTTAAAATATGTTAAATACAGTTGAATAGATATTAAAGTGGAGCATGGAATATAGAATTGGATGTCATTCTTATCGAAGTGATTCTTGGAAGATTTTTATGGACTTATCCTTATAGTAATGAAAAGGGTGACAAAAATCAAGGATGAATGGGATGATCCTTGAATGATAGATGTGGTTTGGATCAAGCCTATCATGGTTTTAAGAATTTATACAAATAATTAGTTTTTAATAGTTGTTGATTTTTTAGAAAAGTCCCCATCATAAAACTTCATGGAAAATATGACTTTGGAATGTTATGAATTTAAAAGTATTATGATACTGTATGAATTCTACCATTTTATGTCTTTGGGATTTTGAGAATTTTTTTTAAAGATTGAGAAAATGACTTCAATGTAAAATTTAAGACTTCAAGGATATTTTACGACTTTTAGCTTGGATAGAAAAATAAAAAAGTCCTTGATTGTATGACTTAATTGTGTGAATTATTCCCAGTTTAAGTATTCATTATAAGAATTAATCCTTCAACTTTTATGGATCATAATCCATTATCATAAGTGTAATGGCCCAGACCTCTCTGGTCCATCCCTTTACTGAAATCTGGTGTTGGAGGTGTTCTGGGAGGTCAAGGTGACTCATCCCCAACACTTTTCCAAATTTCCAGTTCTGTGAATAGTGTTTTCAGTTTTATGAATAATGTCACGGTGATTCAGAAATGGTGAGACAGAAATGGTGTCATAGAAATGGTGAGTCAGGAATGGCGAGACAGAAATAGTGAGTTAGAAATGGTGAGACAAAAACGGTGAGACAGAAATGATGAGACAGAAATGGTGAGGTAGAAACGGTGAGTCAAACACGGTGTCACAGCTCATGAATAGTGTTTCCAGAACTATTTCATATTTCCTTTTCCAAATTTCTTGATTTTTCCAGTTTCTCCAATTTTACATTTTCTTTGACGTAAAAAGAATTTATAGCCTTGTTTTAAGGGATTTAAGGCCAAATAAATTCCCATAACTCCTATATTAATTTTCCTATGGTCCGGGATTCATTTACTTGGTCAAACCATGTGGTTTAATGTGATCCGATTTTAAGGGAAAATCCACTATATCTTAAACCTCTTCTCCATTAAATCTTTTAAAGGGACAAGATATCCTACTCCCTTGTTCTTTCTTCTTGTTCTCTGGTGTGAGACGCTCAAACCTTTCCTTCCTTCCTATAGGAATCATGATATTAAACTTTTCCCAGTGGATTGGTTTCCCTCGACATTCTTCTTACTGTAAGTGCACCCCCTATTTTGGTGCAACCAAGCAGTATCCATCAGTATTTGATATAAGGTATGATTTATCATCGTTATTTTGGGTTCACCTTATCCTGTTTCTCCTTTCCATTTTATGTCAAGTGATCTCCAGGCTTCTAATGAAGTTTCTTGGGTTTTGGTTGGTGCGATCGTGCTGTGACATCCTCTGGTGGATGCAGTTGTCACAATAGGAGGATATCGTGATCCGTTGTGTGGATTGTTATCATATAAAGATCCTTAAAAACATTTTTAAGGTAGGGGGTTTTTCGATTCTCTTTTATTTTTATGTGAAACTGTTGAGTTAGCATGTTTTAGCCACTGGATCACAATGTAATTGACATAATAAATATTTGAACCAGATAAATAAATTAATATCAATCGTATGGTATTGAATCTTGTTTTTGCTAGATAGTGTGATATCCATTATTTCTTTGTTTAGTTGTTCGTTCTTGATGGAAATTGATAAATAATGTAAACCAGAATTAATTGATAATTGTTTGGATAAAGATAAAGAGGCATGTAAATGAATCTGGTTCTTATTGTTGTATTTTTTTTGATCTTAGTCAAATTGGTGAAGTAAGCATGTTTAATTTATTTGTGATAGCTTAATGTTTAGGTTTCCTAAATATGGAACCTACAAATAATAAATCGGTTAATTCAAGATGGATTAAAGAACTGATTGTTTGATAATTCCTTGAAGGGTTCCGAGTTACCCTCTTGCTTGTTCAAGGGCCAAGAGACCAACCGATATGATTGTTGTTTTCCTGCTGCTTGTGTTGTGATGTGAGCCCAGATGGCTATTGTGATATGTGGGGGCATGGAGGCCTACTGGTTGTTGTATTAGTTGAAGCCTAGAGTGGTTATATGCATCGGTTTATGCATGTGGGTGTCAGGGAGGACACCAGGGATGATGAAATGGGTTAGATGTGAATGTTTGGTTTTCTACTGATTCTTCTTGGTTGTTTATCTGATTTACATTACCCACTCCTCAAGGATGCTGGTCTTTCTTACCATTCTTCCGAAATGAGTGAAGATGCGCGGGGTATTCCACATGCTTTCTGTGTTTAGATTCTCAAGGGAGGATGGGTATATGCTCTTGCTATAGGTGGAAAAGACTCGACGGGTAGTTCATCTACTCACCGTATTGAGCCTCTTGTGTTTAGAAGCATAGATTGTTTTTCTAGAATTCCTGGGAATATGGGAAAGTAATGCTGTAAATAAATAATTGAATAAATTATGTTAACCCATGGTGTTTGGAGCTTGCTGGGGAATAATGCTGAGGTTGTGATTTGAAGGAATAGTGTACTTTGGGTGTGATGCTAATGAAATTTAATGTGGAATTGTTATTGGTTAGTTAATGTTTAAAGAATTAATTAACGTAAAGTGAAACTAATAAAAAGGGAACGAAGTAATGTATTAAAGATATTTTAATGGTTGGGTGCTTATAGGATACCTAGTCTTTGAAGTAGCAACCCGGAGTCCGAGAGATGTTATCTATAATTGAGTCTAAGACTAGGTTATTCCCATAGCATGGTTGTGAGCTATAATATATTCTGTACTTTTTTTGTTTCTATACACTACCCTACCCTTTCAGTAAGGGCAACTGAAACCCCATCGATTCTGAGCCGGGGGGGGGGGGGTGTTTTCTCCAACATTCTGGTGGGAGGATGGATGGCTGACTACCTCTTTTGACCCCACTCTCTTCTCTTGGTAGTTACTTTTGCTGGCAGACACATTGGTTAGTTTTTCCCATATATGTGTGTAGAGGGCTGTAATGGATTGTGGTTATTCACACACATATATTCTTGATATAGTTTTCTATGGACTACTATAGGTGTAACGTGTATAGGCTGTGATGGATTGAGGATCCTTACTCGGTGTATGGGCTATAATGGCTTGAGGTATAATACCCAATGTATGATACACATTTTGCATCAGGTGTATGTTGTGGTGCTTTGACCAGGTGTCTGCGGGCAAGCCTTTTTGGAGAGAGATTCTTAGGATGTGCGACGTTGGGGAAAAGCAGAAAACCAGTGGGGAAGTAGTAGCATGGTACCCTTGATATTCTTTATTATATTATATACTCTTGTATGCATTACATGGCGAGAGTAGCCATGGTGAGGCTGAGAACATAGTATACCTATTTAGGTGATGAGTTAGTTTCACTTGTTGTTCAATGTGCTTTAACATGTGTTCTTTACTTTTCCATGAGAGGCTTCGGGGAGGATCCTACTGAGTATAATGTTATACTCACCCTATGTATATATAACCCACTTTTCAGGTCACTTGGAGTAGGTTGGAGATCAGGCTGGTTACTACTAGCTTGCAGTTGCAGGAGCTGTTCGGGCTTGTGGTTGCTGCTGTTTTACTTTCTTTTGGGTACTTGCAGTTTTTTTCCCTTTCATTTGTAGTACTTTTGCATGACATTTAATATGTGTACTTGGGATTTCTTTTATCTTACTAGTTGAGTTGGAGTTGGTTGGTGTCTATCATATCTCTCTCTTCTACATGTGTTCTCTTAGAGGGTAATGCCTCCCATTTGTGTGTTCACTATACTCTCAGTGCTAGTCGCCAACCTGGGGCCTACTGAAGGCGGGACTCAGGGGTCATTATCTCCCTTCTCACATTTACTAACCAGGAGGGGTACACTTTGTGGGGAGGGGGTCATGACAGATTGGTATCAGAGGCTCAGGTTGAGAGATAGGATGGAGTTTGGAGTTAGGAATAGGTGAGGTTGCATGGGTTGGTAGGGAAATAGTGTCATTCATGTTTAAAAAGTGATGTAAACACTAGAGAATAACTGAGACATAGGCGTTTAGGCCCCCCTATGATCTGATGTATGGAACTTTATGTTTACAATGACCACTAATTAAGGTGATACTAGTTACAGGGTAGAGACCTATGAAAGGATCATGCATCATTATTCTTTGTTCCTTTTTTTTAATGTGAAGACCTTGGGATAGGTTTACCTAAAATGAATAAAATAAAACAATTAAATAATTAATTAATAATGAGTCTCCCATATTCCAGGTTTAGGAGCTCTAACTGTTTTTTATTTTACAGGTATGGATCCAGGTCGACGTCCTTGTCAGGATCGCATAGAAGATGTCCAGCAGGCTATGCCAGCAGATCGCTGCCGGGTAGAGGTCGATGATGATGACACTTGGGGGAAAATCTGAGAGTTTCAGCACTAGAGTCTGTAGAAGTACGAGGTCTCTATTTCAGAATGCAGTCACAGAAGACTGGTTGGAGGAGTTCAAGATAGTTTTCAGTTCGATCCGTGCTCGAAAGGAGCAGTGGGTGTCCTTGGTTGTGACAATGCTGCGTGGAGCAGTGAGGAAGTGGTGGTTCTTGTTCCTCAGGGATTGCGAGGAGAAAGCAATCTCATGGGAGGAGTTTCGAGAAAATTTTAGAGTCAAGTTTCTTTCTTTGACCGCGAAGGCATCCAGTCGCCAGGATATTCTTACCCTTAGACAGGGGAGATCCAGTGTGCGAGAGTTTGGAATCCATTTCAAGAACCTTTTGCGATATGCTTTGGACCTATTGCCAGATGAGGAGGCCAAGGCGAGGCATTTTGAGGAGGCTTTGCGTCCAGATATCCAGCTTTAGGTCACCCAATTTATGCTAAAGACAAGTGCTATCAAGGGCAGAGGTCGTCGAGAGGACTTTGTCTAGAACCAGATCATCACGAGATGGGATTTTTCATGATTCCTCATGAAGAAGAGATGTTGTCCGAGGTTCTTGTTTTTTAGGGCAGAAGAGTTTCTGTTCGGACGAGGGTAGGTCCCAGCCCTCAGCATCTCGTTTCTCTGGGGGCAGTATCTCTCAGGCCTATGCCAAGGGATCAGACACTTGTTTTTCTTGTGTTGGTCAAGGTCATCAGTAGTGAGAGTGCCCAACCTTTTAAAGCAGTCATCGTGCACCAGGTTTTCTGCTCCAGGTTCCTCCATTGAGGCAGTTCCAGTCGAGGTAATAGTAGCAGGTTGCACCAACTTTAGATCAGAAGAGGTAGATGAGGCAGGTAGAGGAAAACCCCGTGATTCTCCCCGTCCTCAGAGAGCAGAGTGCGGACATGGTGGTGGTTGTCATCAGGGTCAGAGAGGCCATGGAGGAGGTCGTTTTCAGCTTCATGCTTTAGCATTACTATCACCAGGCGATCCAGACATCGTTTGAGTTACCCTTTGCATGTTTTCTACCTTGGTGTATTCCTTGTTTTATTCAGGAGTGACACACTCCTTCTTATCACCTACCCTTGTCCATGCTTTGGGACTTGAGGTAGAGAGGCTTCCAGTGCCCTTGGTGTTGACTACGCCAGTTGGAGGTCAAGCTGACTTGTTTGAAGTATGTAGAAACTGTTAGCTAGTGTTGGGGAAACACCTCTCTTGGGGAGATTTCTTATGTTTATGAATACAACCATATGATGTCATCCTCAACATGGATTGGTTGTATTCAGTGCAGGCTATCATGGATTTCTTCAGAAGGCAGGTTGTGTTCTTCGATGCAGATGGAGAGTCGGTGGTGTTCGTTGGTGAGCGAGACCCTCGGATGGGTCATAGGCCTGTTCCATCCTTATCATCCATTATGGATGAGATGATTCTGAGTTCTTCAGAGGTTCAATAGTTGGAGTTTCCTAGGGTTTTGAAGAGTACCGTGATGTCTTTCCCGAAGAGGTTGTAGCATTACCCCCTCGACGAGAGATTGAGTTTGGGATCAAGAAACAACCAGGAGCGTCTCCTATATCTATGTCCCCATATAGGATATACCCTTCTGAGTTGCGAGTGTTATGTATATAGCTTTATGGTCTGTTATAGCGCGGTTTTGTTCGGCCGAGTGTGTCATCGTGGGGTGCACTGGTTTTCTTCGGGAAGAAGGCTGGCGACAGCTTGCGGTTTTGTATCGATTATCGTCACTTAAACAAAGTGACAATAAATAATCGCTATCCTCTTCCATGGATTGATGATTTATTCAATCAACTGAAGGGTTCAATTTGGTTCTTAAAGATTGATTTGTGGTCAGGATATCATCAAATGCGTGTGACGGATGAGGATATCTCAAAGACTGCTTTCCGTTGTCGTCATGAGCATTATGAGTTTGTCGTAATGCCGTTCGGTGTGATGAATGCTCCAGCTGTGTTCATGATATTGATGAATGTTGTGTTATTTAAATTCCTAGATAAGATTGTGGTGGTTTTAATCGATGACATCCATGTGTAATCCATGTCTGAGGAGGAGTATGCAGAGCATCTACACGCCGTTTTGGGAGTTCTTTGTCAACATCAGCTGTTTGGGAAGTTGTCGAAGTGCGATTTTTGGGCTCGAGAAGTCTGTTTATTGGGGAATGTTGTGTCCCAATGGGGGTATCTCTGGATCCATTGAATATAGAATCATTTGTGTCTTGTAAATCCCCTAAGATAGTGTCAGAGGTGCAAAGTTTCCTTGGTCTCATAGGCTACTACAGGAGGTTCGTAGCTGATCTCTCTCAAGTTGAGACTCCTCTGACAGCTTTGACCAGGAAGGATCATGCATTCATATGAATTGATCAGTGTCAGTAATCTTTTGAGTATCTAAAAGATAAGTTAGTAAGTTCTCTAGTTATTTGTCTCCCATTAGAGGGAATTCAATTTGATGTTTTCTACGATGCTTTGCATATAGGGTTAGGCTGTGTTCTGATGCAGCAAAGATCAGTTGTTTCTTATGGGTCTCGACAGTTGCACCCTCATGAATGTAACTATTCCACCCATGATCTTGATTTGGAATCCACAATGTTTTCTATGAAGTTGTGGAGATATTACCTCATTGGTGAGCGCATTGTGGTTTTCACCGATCATAAGAGCCTAAGGTATGTTTTCTCCCAGCGTGACATAAAATTACAACAACATCAGTGGATGGAGTTCTTACAGGAATATGAATTAGAAATATCATATACACTTAGAAAGGGGAATTTTGTAGCTGATGTGCTGAGTAGAAAGTCACATAGTGATGTTGTTCATGAATCTGGTGATTCCTGGAGAGTAATGGAATAACTATCAGCATTACATCTTGATATGGGAGAAGTTGGGGGTAGAGGTTTCCTTTTCCAGATGACGGTGTAGTCATCTCTATTGCAGTAGGTGGAAGAGTCCCAATTGGGGGATCTTGAGGTAGAGGTCTGGAGAGACCAAGTTGTTTGTGGCCAGGCCCCTAATGGTTGGACTAAGGATGAACAACACCGAGTGTTGTATCATGAAAGTCTTTTTGTTCCTTTGACGATGCACAAGATGGTTCTCAAAGAGTTCCATAGTTCTCCTTTAGCGGTGCATCTTGGCATGAAAAAGATGTACCGAGCCTTGAGGATTCAGTTCTGGTGGCCTGGGCTGAAGCATGTGGTTGCAAAGTTTGTGTCTCGATGTTTAGTCTACCAGAAGGTCAAGTCTAAGCATCACATCCCTTGTGGTTTTCTCCAACCATTATATATTCCTCATTGGAAGTGAGAGGAAATCTCAATGGACTTTGTTACTAGTTTACCTCGATCTCCAAGAGGACATGATGCTATTTGGGTGGTAGTGGATCGTTTAACAAAATCGTCCCACTTCATAGAGATCAAGGAGTCGAGATCAGTGGATGTTTTGTCGAGGAAATATCTGGAGGAGGTTATGAGACTTCATAGAGTCCCACGGATGATCATTTCTGATCAAGATCCTCGCTTTACTTATAGGGTGTGGAAAGGTCTCCAGCATGCTTTCAGTTCTTAGCTATGCCTTAGCACTGCTTTTCATCCTAAAATGGATGGTCAGACAGAGAAAACCATCCAAACTCTTGAAGACATGTTACGCTCTTGTGTTCTTGATTTTGGAGGTTCGTGGAGGAGGCACTTACCCTTGGTGGAGTTTTCTTACAATAACATTTTTTACTCCACCATCGGTGTGGCGCCATTTTAAACCCTGTATGGCCAGCCTTTCCATTCTCTATTGTGCTGGACTGGGGTCATAGAGTCAGTAATTCTTGGACTAGAACTAGTGTAGAATACAACAGAGATGGTTTAGGTGATTCCTGAGAGGATGAAGAAAGCGCAAGATCATCAGAAATCATATGCTGATCAAAGGAGGAGACCCTTAGAGTTTTATGTTGGGGTTCACGTGTTTCTGAATGTGACTCCCCATCGTGGACAGTGAAGGTTTGGTCATGGGATTAAGATTTCTCCCCGGTTTGTTTGGTGTTTCAAGGTGTTAGCTTGTGTTGGAGCTGTGGTGTATCGAGTATCACTTCCCCCGTAGATGAGCCAGATACATGATGTTTTTCATGCATCACTGCTCCATAATTATCTTCATGATGACTCTCACATCATTGATTGAGGATAGATCGATGTTGATGATGATGCAACCTTCGAGGAGTGACCTATGGAGATCCAAGACTGTAAAGAGATGGTGTTGCGTGGGTGTTCTATTCCCTTGGTTCGTGTCTTGTGGCGACACGGTGGCATGGAGAAGAGTACCTGGGAACGTGAGTCACAGATACATTCTCAGTATACAGAGTTGTTTGATGTTTAAAATCTTTTCATGTATCAGTGTCCCCTTTGTGGTTATAGACCTTTCATTTTTATAAGATGAATTTCTTTTGTTACTTCTTAAGGCTTGCTCTCTTTTGAGAGGTTTATTGAGGAGTGGTTGTTCGAACCCCTTTTCAGTTTCCTTTTGGGTTAGTTTTAGATTCTTGAGGATGAGAATGTTTTGAGAGGTATATGATGTAATGGATCGGACCTCTCTGGTCCATCCCTTTGTAAAAATCTGGTGTTTGAGGTGTTCTGGGAGGTCAAGGTGACTCATCCTCAACACTTTTCCAAATTTCTAGTTCTGTGAATAGTGTTTCTAGTTTTATGAACACTATCACTGTGAGTTAGAAACAGTGAGACAGAAACGGTGTCACAAAACCAGTGAGTCAGAAATAGTGAGATAGTAACGGTGAGTAAAAAACGGTGAGATGGAAACAATGAGACAGAAATGGTGAGATATAAACGGTGAGTCAGACATGGTGTCACAGCTCATGAATAGTGTTTCCAAAACTGTTTCATATTTCCTTTTCCAAATTTCTAGATTTTTTCCTATTTCACCAATTTAACATTTTCTTTGACATAAAAAGAATTTATGGCCTTGTTTAAGGGATTTAAGTCCAAATAAAATCCCATAACTTCTATATTAATTTTCCAAAGGTCCGAGATTCATTTACTTGGTCAAACCGCGTGGTTTAATGCGATCCTATTTTAATAGAAAATATACTATATCTTAATCCGCTTCTCCATTAAATCTTCTAAATGGATAAGATATCTTCCTCCCTTGTTCTTTATACTTGTTCTCTGGTGTGAGATGCTCTAACCTTTCCTTCCTTCCTATAGGAATCGTGAGATTAAACTTTTCCTAGTGGATTGGTTTCCCTTGACGTTATTCTTGCTGCTAGTGCACCCCCTATTTTGGTACAACCAAGTAGTATCCATCAATCTTCAATGTAAGGTATGATTTATCATCGTTATTTTGGTTTCACCTTATCCTGTTTCTCCTTTCCATATTACAACATGTTATCTCCATGATTTTAATGATGTTTCTTGGGTTTTGGTTGGTGCGGTCATGCCGTGACATCCTCGGGTGGATGTAGTTGTCACGAGAGGAGGCAATCATGATCCTTTGTGTGGATCGTTCTCGTATAAATATCCTTAAGAACCTTTTTAAGGTAGGGGATTTGTTTTTTCTCTTTTATTTTTATGTGAAACTGTAGAGTTAGCATGTTTTATCCACTATATCACAATGGAATTGACATAATAAATATTTGAACCAGATAAATAAATTAATATCAATCGTATGGTATTGCCTCTTGTTTTTGCTAGATAGTGTGATATCTATGTTTTCTTTGTTTAGATTTTCGTTCTTGATGGAAATTGATAAAGAACGTAAACCGGAATTAATTGATAATTTTTTGGATAAAGATAAAGATGCATGTAAATGAATCTGGTTCTTATTGTTGTATTTTTTTGATCTTAGTCAAATTGGTGAAGTAAGCATGTTTAATTTATTTGTGATAGCTTACTGTTTAGTTTTCCTGAATATGGAGCCTATGAATAATAAATCGGTTTATTCAAGATGGATTAAAGAACTGATTGTTTGATAATTCTTTGAAGGGTTCTGAGTTACCCTCTTGCTTGTTCAAGGGCCAAGAGACCAACCGATATGATGGTTTTTTTCTTACTGCTTGTGTTGTGATGTGATCCTGGATGGATATTGTGATAAGTGGGGGTATGGAGGCCTACTTTTTGTTGTGGTAGTTGATGCCTAGAGTGGCGATATGCATCAGTTTATGCATGTGGGTGTCAGGGAGGACACTAGGGATGATGAAATGGGTTGGATGTGAATGTTTGGGTTTCTGCTGATTCTTCTTGGTTGTTTATCTAATTTACTTTCCCCACTCTTAAAGGCTTCTATTCTTGCTTACCCTTCTTCCAAAAGGGTCGAATATGTGCGGGGTATTCCACATGATTTTCGTGTTTAGTTTCTCAAGGGAGGATGGGTCTACGCTCTTGCTATAGGCGGCAAAGACTCGACAGATAGTTCATCTACTCACCATGTTGAGCCCCTTGTGTTTAGAAGCATATATTTTTTTCTAGAATTCCTGAGAATATGGGAAAGTAATGCTGTAAATAAATAATTGAATAAATTATGTTAACCCAAGGTGTTTGGAGCTTGCTGGGGTGTAATGATGAGGTTGTGATTTGAAGGAATAGTGTACTTTGGGTGTGATGCTAATGAAATTTAATGTGGAATTGTTATTGGTTAATTAATGTTTAAAGAATTAATTAATGTAAAGTGACACTGATAAGAAGGGAATGAAGTAATGTATTAAAGATCTTTTAATGGTTGTGTGATTATAGGATACCAAGTCTTTGAAGTAGCAACCCAGAGTCTGAGAGATGTTAGCTACAGTTGAGTCTAAGACTAGGTTATTCCCATAGTGTGGTTGTGAGATATAGTATATTCTATAATTTTTGTGTTTCTATATGCTACCCTACCCTTTCAGTAATGGAAACTAACACCCTGGGGATTTTGAGCCCTGGGGGGGGGGGGGTGTTTTCCCCAACATTCCGATGGGAGGATGGATGAATGAATACCTCTTTTGGACCCACTCTCTTCTCTTGGTAGTTACTTTTGATGGCAGACACATTGGTTAGTTTTTACCATATATTTGTGTAGAGGGATGTAATGGATTGTGTTTATTCACACACATATATTCTAGATAAATTTTTCTATAGACTACTATACGTGTAACGTGTATAGGCTGTGATGGCTTAAGGATCCTTACTCGGTGTATGGGTTGTAATGGATTGAGGTATAATACCCAATGTATGATACACATTATGCGAGATTTGGTGGCTCCCAAAAACTACCTGGTTACTTTGTTTACATGGACGTGGTGGTTTTTTTGCACGAGGTGCATGTTGTGGTGCTTCACCCAGGTGTCTGCGGGCAAGCCTTTTTGGAGAGAGATGCTTAGGATGTGCGACGTTGGGGCAAAGTGGAAAACCATTGGGGAAGTAGTAGCGGGGTAACCTTGATATTCTTTATTATATGATATACTCTTGTATGCGTTACTTGGTGAGAGTATCAATGGTGAGGATGGGAACATAGTATACCTGTTTAGGTGATGAGTTAGTTTCACTTGTTGTTCACTGTGCTTTAACATGCTTTCTTTACTTTTCCACAAGAGGCTTCAGGGAGGATCCTACTGAGTATAATGTTATACTCACCCTATGTATATATAACCTACTTTTCATGTCACTTGGAGTAGGTTGGAGATCAGGCTGGTTACTACTAGATTGCAGTTGCAAGAGCTGTTCGGGCTTGTGGTTTCTGTTGTTTTACTTTCTTTTGGGTACTTGCAGTTTTTTTCCTTTTAGTTGTAGTAGTTTTGCATGAAATTTCATATGTGTACTTGGGATTTCTCTTACTAGTTGAGTTGGAGTTGGTTTGTGTCTATCATATCTCTCTCTTTCGCATGTGTTCTCTTAGAGGGTAATGCCTCCCATTTGTGTGTTCGCTATACCCTCGGTGCTAGTCGCCAACCCGGGGCTTACTGGAGGCAGGACTTGGGGGTCATTATCTCCCTTCTCACATTTACTAACCAGGAGGGGTACACTTTGTGGGGAGGGGGTCATGACATAGTGGTATTAGAGGCTCATGTTGAGAGATAAGATGGAGTTTTGAGTTAGGCATAGGTGAGGTTTCATGGGTTGGTAGGGAAATAGTGTCATTCATGTTTAACAAGTGATGTAAACACTAGAGAACAGCTGAGACATAGGCGTTTATGGCCCCCTATGATCTGATGTATGAACCTTTATGTTTTCAATGACCACTAAACTATGTGATACTAGTTACAGGGTAGAGAACTAGGAAAGGATCATGCATCATTATTCTTTGGGCCTGTGTTTGAATGGGTATACCTTGGGATAGGTTAACCTAAAATGAATAAAATAAAATAATTAATAATGAATTAATGATTATTCTCCCATATTCTTGTTTTAGGAGCTATAACTATTTGTTATTTTACAGGTATGGCTCCAGGTTGACGTCCTCATCAGGATCGTATAGAAGATGTCCAGTAGGTTTTGCCAGCAGATCGCTGTCGGGTAGAGGTCGATGATGATGACACTTGGAGGACAATCTGAGAGTTTCAGCACCAGAGTCTGTAGAAGTACAAGGGATCCATTTCAAATGCAGTCACAGAAGACTGGTTAGAGTAGGTCGAGATAGGTTTCACTTCTATCAGTGCTCGAAAGGAGCACTGAGTTTCCTTGGTTGTGACGATGCTGCGTGGAGCAGTGAGGCAGTGGTGGTTCTTGTTCCTCAGGGATCACGAGGAGTCAATAATCTCATGGGAGGAGTTCCGAGACAAGTTTAGAGTCAAGATTATTTCTTCTACCGCGAAGGTATCCAGTCTCTAGGATCTTCTTACCCTTCGATAGGGGAGATACAATGTGCGAGATTTTGGAATCCGTTTCAGGAACCTTTTTCGATATGCTTCGGACCTATTGCCAGATGAGGAGGCTAAGGCGATGCATTTTGAGGAGGCTTTGCGTCCAGAGATCCAGCTCCAGGTCACCCAATTTATGCTAAATACATATCTTGAAGTGCTAGCAAGGGAAGAGGCCATCGAGAGGACTTTGTCCAGAATCGGATCATCACGATATGGGATTCGTCATGATTCCTCATGAAGAAGATCTGTGGTCCGAGTTTCCCGGTTTTCATGGCAGAAGAGTTTCTGTTCGGCTGGGGGTAGGTCCCAGCCCTCAACATCTCATTTCTCTAGGGGAAACATCTCTTAGGCCTATTCCAAGGGATCAGACACTTGTTTTTCTTATGGTGGTCGAGGTCATCAGTAGCGAGAGTGCCCGACCTTTCAGATCAGTCATCGTGCACCAGGTTTTCCGCTCTAGGTTCCTCCGTTGAGGCAGTTCCAGCCGAGGCAGCAGCAGCAGGTTGCACCAGCTTTAGATCATCAGAGGGTAGATGGGGCCAACAGAGGACAACCCTGTGATTCTCCCCATCCCCAGAGAGAAGAGTGCGGCCATGGTGGTGGTTGTAATCAGGGTCAGATAGACCATGGAAAAGGTCGTGGTTATTTTCATGCTTTAGCGTTGCTAGTACCTGGCGAGCCAGAAGTTGTTTGAGGTACCCTTTGCTTGTTTTATACCTTGGTGTATATCTTTTTTGATTCAGGAGCGACACACTCCTTCATATCACCTACCCTTGTTGATGCTTTGGGACTTGAGGTAGAGAGGCTTCCAGTTCCCTTGGTGTTGACTACGCCAGTTGGAGGTCGAGCTGACTTGTTTGAAGTATATAGAAACTATGAGCTAGTGTTTGGGAAGCACTGCTCTTGGGGAGATTTATTATGATTACAAATGCAACCATATGATGTCATCCTCAAAATGGATTGGTTGTATTCGGTGCAGGCTATCATGGATTGCTTCAGAAGGCAGGTTGTGTTCTTTGATGCAGATGGAGAGTCGGTGGTGTTCGTTGGTGAGCGAGACCCTCAGATGGGTCATAGGCGTGTTCCATCTTTATCATCCATGATGGATGAGATGATTCTGAGTTCTTCATAGGTTCAGTAGTTGGTGTTTCCTAGGGTTTTGAAGAGTACCCTGATGTTTTTCCCGAAGAGGTTGTAGCATTACCCCCTTGATGAGAGATTGAGTTTGGGATCGAGATACAACCAGGAGAATCTCCTATCTCTATATCCCCATATAGGATGGCCCCTTCTGATTTTCAAGTGATACGTATACATCTTGATGTTCTATTACAGTGCGGTTTTGTTCGGCCGAGTGTGTCTCCGTGGGGTACATCGGTTTTTTTCGTGAAGAAGGATGACGATAGCTTGCGGTTGTGTGTCAATTATCGTCTCTTAAACAAAGTGACAGTAAAGAATCTCTATCCTCTTCTGCAGATTGATGATTTATTCAATCAACTGAAGGGTGAAAGTTGGTTCTTAAAGATCGATTTGTGGTCAGGATATCATAAAATGCGTGTGAAGGATGGGGATATCTCGAAGAATGCTTTCCGTTGTCGTCATGAGCATTATGAGTTTGTCGTAATGCCGTTCGGTGTGACGAATGCTCTAATTGTGTTCACGAGATTGATGAATGCTATTTTCTGTAAGTTCCTAGATAATTTTTTAGTGGTTTTCATCGATGGAATCCATGTGTAATCCACGTCTGATAAGGAGTATACAGAGAATCTAAAGCTGTTTTGGGAGTTCTTCATCAACATCAGCTGTTTGGGAAGTTGTTGAAGTGTGAGTTTTGGGCTTGAGAAGTCCATTTCATGGGGCATGTTGTTTCCTAGTGGGGGGTAGCTGTGGATCCATTGAATATAGAAGCAGTTTCATCCTAGGCATCCCCCAAGATAGTGTCAGAGGTGTGAAGTTTCCTTGGTCTCACAGGATACTACAAGAGGTTTATAGCTAATTCTCTCAAGTTGCGACTCCTCTGATAGATTTGACTAGGAAAGATCAGGCATTCATATGGACTGATCAGTTTCAGGAAGATTTAGAGTATCTAAAGGAGAAGTTATTAAGTGCTCCAGTTCTTTGTCTCCCAGTAGAGGGAATTTATTTTGATGTTTTCTAAGATGCTTCACATATGGGGTTAGGCTGTGTTTTGATGAAGCAAAGATCAATTGTTTCTTATGGGTCTCGACAGTTGTATCATCATGAATGTAACTATGCCACCCATGATCTTGAGTTGGCAGCCACAATTTTTTCTCTGAAGTTATGGAGATATTACCTCATTGGTGAGCGCATTGTGGTTTTCACCAATCATAAGAGCCTAAGGTATGTTTTCTCCCAGCGTGAATTGAAATTATGACAGCATCAGTGGATGGAGTTATTACAGGAATACGAATTCTAAATATCATATACACCTGGAAGGGGGAATTTTGTAGGTGATGTCTTGAGTCGAAAGTCACGTAGTGATACTGTATGTGAATCTGGTGATTCCTGGAGAGTAATGGAAGAACTTACAACATTACATCTTGATATGGGAGAAGTTGGGGGTAGAGGTTGCCTTTTTCCAGATGATGGTGCATTCATCTCTGTTGCAGTAGGTGGAAGAGTCCCAGTTGTGGGATCTTGAGGTGGAGGTCTGGATAGACCGAGTTTTTTTGTGGCAAGGCCCCTGATGGTTGGACTGAGGATGAACAACACCGAGTGTTGTATCATGCAAGGATTTTTGTTCCTTTGACAATGCATGAGATGGTTCTCAGAGAGTTCCATATTTCTCCTTTAGCGGTGCATCCTGGGATGAAAAAAATGAACTGAGCCTTGAGGATTCAGTTCTGGTGGCCTGGGCTGAAGCGTGTGGTTTTAGAGTTTGTGTCTCTATGTTTAGTCTGCCAAAAGTTTAAGGCTAAGCATCACATCCCCAGTGGTTTTCTCTAACCATTATATATTCCTTAATGGAAGTTAGAGGACATCTCAAAGTACTTTTTTACTGGTTTACCTCGATCTCCAGGAGGACATGATTCTATTTCAATGGTAGTGGATCATTTAACAAAATCGGCCCACTTCATAGTGATCAAGGAGTCGATCTTAGTGGATGTTTTATCGAGGAAATATCTGGAGGAGGTGGTGAGACTTCATGGAGTCCCAAGGATGATCATTTCTAATCGAGATCCTTGCTTTACTTATAGGGTTTAGAAAGGTCTCCAGTATGCTTTCAGCTCTCAGCTATGGCTGAGAACTACTTTTCATCCTCAAACAGATGGTCAGACATAGAAAACCATCAAAACTCTTGAATACATGTTACAATCTTGTGTTCTTGATTTTAGAGGTTCGTGGATGAGGCACAAACCCTTGGTGGAGTTCGCTTAAAATAATATTTTTTACTCCACCATCGGTATAGCACCATTTGAAGCCCTTTATGGCCGGCCTTGCCATTCTCTGTTATGCTGGACTGGGGTTGGAGATTTAGAAATTCTCGGACCAGAACTAGTGAAGAATACAGTAGATATGGTTCAGGTGATTTCTGAGAGGATGAATACAGCACATGATCATCAAAAATCATATACTGATCAAAGGGGGAGACCCTTGGATTTTGATGTTGGGTATCACGTGTTTATAAATGTGACTCCCCATCATGGACAGTGAAGGTTTGGTCATGGGAGTAATATTTCTCCCCTGTTTGTTTGGACTTTCGAGGTGTTAGCTTGTGTTGGAGCTGTGGCGTATTGAGTATCACTTCCCCCATAGATAAGCCAGATGCACGATGTTTTTCATGCGTCATTTCTCCATCGTTATCTTCATGATGAATCTCACATCATTTATTGGGGAGAGATCAATTTTGATGAAGATGCAAACTTCTTGGAGTGACCTATGGAGATCCAAGACCTCAAATAGAAGGTGTTGCGTAGGCGTTCTATTCCCTTGGTTCGTGTCTTGTGGAGACACGGTGGCATGGAGAAGAGTAACTAGGAACGTGAGTCACAGATACGTTCTTAGTATACAGAGTTGTTTGATGTTTAAAATATTTTCATATAATGGTGTCCCCTTTGTGGTTATAGACCTTTCATTTTTATAACATGAATTTCTTTTGTTTCCTCTTAAGGCTTGCTCTCTTTTGATAGGTTTATTGAGGAGTGGTTGTTCGAACCCCTTTTCAGTTTCCTTTTGGGTTGGTTTTGGATTCTCGAGCACGAGAATGTTTTGAGAGGTATATGATGTAATGGCTCAGACCTCTCTAGTTTATCCCTTTGCAGAAATATGGTGTTTGAGGTGTTATGGGAGGTCAAAGTGACTCATCCTCAACACTTTTCCAAATTTCTAGTTCTATGAACAATGTTTCTAGTTTTATGAATAGTATTATGGTGAGTCAGAAATGGTGAGACAGAAACGGTGTCACGGAAATAGTGAGTCAGAAACACTGAAAAAAAAACGGTGAGTCAAAAATGGTGAGACAGAAATAGTGAGACAGAAATGGTGAGACAGAAACGGTGAGATAGAAACGGTGAGTTAGACATGCTGTCACATCTCATGAACAATGTTTCCAGAACTATTTCATATTTCCTTTTCCAAATTTCCAAATTTTTACAATTTCACCAATTTAAATTTTTCTTTTTCGTAAAACTCATTTATGGCCGTGTTTTAAGGGATTTAAGGCTTATTCAAATCCCATAAATCCTATATTAATTTTCCTAAGTCCCATGATGCATTTACTTGGTCAAATCGCGTAGTTTAATGAGATCCGATTTTAATGGAAAATCCAATGTATCTTAAACCGCTGCTCCGTTAAATCTTCTAAAGGGACAAGATATCTTCCTCCATTGTTCTTTTTCATTATTCTATGGCGCGAGATGCTCTAACCTTTCCTTCATTCCTGTAGGAATCATGAGATTAAACTTTTCTCGGTGGATTGGTTTCCCTCGATGTTCTTCTTTCTGCAAGTGCACCCACTATTTTGGTGTAACCAAGCAGTATCCATCAATATTCGATATAAGGTATGATTTATCATCATTTGTTTGGGTTCAAATTCTCCTGCTTCTCCTTGACATATTATAGCATGTTATATCCATGCTTCTAATGGAGTTTCTTGGGTTTCAGTTGGTGCGGTCGTGCCACGACATCCTCGGGTGGATGCAGTTGTCATGGGAGGAGGCGATCACGATCTATTGTGTGGATCATTTTCGTATAAATATCCTTAAGATCCTTTTGAAGGTAGAGGATTCATTTCTTCTCTTTTATATTTACATGAAACTGTAGAGTTATCATGTTTTAGCCACTGGATCACAATGTAATTGACATAATAAATATTTGAACCAAATAAATAAATTGATATCAATCGTATGGTATTGCCTCTTGTTTTTGCTAGATAGTGATATATCTATGATTTCTTTGTTTAGAAGTTTTTTCTTGATGGAAATTTGGTAAAGAACATAAACCATAATTAATTTATAATTGTTTGGCTAAAGATAAAGTGGCATGTAAATGAATCTGGTTCTTATTGTTGTATTTTTTTGATGTTAGTCAAATTGGTTCAGTAAGCATGTTTAATTTATTTGTGATAACTTCCTATTTAGGTTTTATGAATATGGAAACTACGACTAATAAATTGGTTAATTCAAGATGGATTAATGAACTGATTGTTTGATAATTCCTTGAAGGGTTCTGAGTTACCCTCTTTCTTGTTCAAGGTCCAAGAGCCCAATTGATATGATTGTTGTTTTCCTACTACTTGTGTTGTGATGTGAGCCCGGATGGCTGTTGTGATATGTGGAGGCATGGGGGACTACTGGTTGTTATGGAAGTTGACACATAGAGTGGCGAGCATCAGTTTATGCATGTGGGTGTTAGGGAGGACACCGGGGATGATGAAATGGGTTGGATGTGAATGTTTGGTTTTTTGCTAATTCTTTTTGGTTGTTTATCTGCTTTACTTTCCCCACTGCTCAATTAAGATGGTCTTGCTTACCCTTCTTACGAAAGGGGCGAAGACGCGCGAGGTAAGACACATGCTTTCCGTGTTTAGCTTCTCTAGGGAGGATGGGTCTATGCTCTTGCTATAGGCGAAAAGACTCGACGGGTAGTTAATATACTCACCGTGTTGACCCCCTTGTGTTTATAAGCATAGATTGTTTTTCTAGAATTTCTGGGAATATGGGAAAGTATTACTGTAAATAAATAATTAAATAAATGATGTTAACCCATGGGGTTTGGAGCTTGATGGGGGGCAATGTTGAGGTTGTGATTTGAAAGAAAAGTTTACTTTGGGTGTGATGGTAATGAAATTTAATGTGGAACTATTATTGGTTAATTAATGTTTAAATAATTAATTAACGTAAAGTGCAACTGATAAAAAGGGAATGAAGTAATGTATTAAAGCTATTTAAATGGTTGTGTGCTTATAGGATACCTAGTCTTAGAAGTAGTAGCCTGGAGTCCGAGAGATGTTAGCTGCATTTGATTCTAAGACTAGGTTGTTCCCATAGTGTGGTTGTGAGCTATAGTATATTCTATACTTTTTGTGTTTCTATACGCTACTCCACCCTGTCAGTAAGGGAAACTGACACCTTGAGGATTCTGATCCCTAAGGGGGGTGTTTTCCCTAACATTCTGGTGGGAGGATGGATGGATGACTTCCCCCTTTGTCCCCACTCTCTTCTCTTGGTAGTTACTTGTGATGATAGGCACGTTGTTTAGTTTTTTCCATATATGTGTGTATGGGGCTGTAATGTCTTGTGGTTATTCACACACATATATTCTGGATATAGTTTTCTATGGACTACTATAGGTGTAATGTGTATAGGCTGTGATGGCTTGAGGATCCTTACTCAGTGTATGGGTTGTAATGGCTTGAGGTATAATACCCGATGTATGATACACGTTATTCGAGCTGTGGTGTCTCCCAGAAACTAGCTGGTTACTTTTCTTACGTGAACGTGGTGGTTTTGTTTCATGAGGTTCATGTTGTGGTGCTTCGCCCAGGTGTCTGCAGGCAAGCCTTTTTGGAGAGAGATGCTTAGGACGTGCGACGTTGGGGAAAAGAAGCAAATCAGTGGGGAAGTAGTATCAGGGTACCCTTGATATTCTTTATTATATTATATACTATTGTATGCGTTACTTGGTGAGAGTAGACATGGTGAGGCTGGGAACATAGTATACCCGTTTAGGTGACGAGTTATCTTCACCTGTTGTTCACTGTGCTTTAGCAGTCTTTCTTTACTTTTGCACGAGAGGCATCAGGGAGGATCCTACTGAGTTTACTGTTATACTCACCCTATGTATATATAACCTAATTTTCAGTTCACTTGGAACAAGTTGGAGATCAGGCTGGTTACTACTATCTTGCGGTTCCAGGAGTTATTCGGGCTTGTGGTTGCTACTATTTTACTTTTTTTGGGTACTTGCAGTTTTTCCCCTTTCGATTGTAGTAGTTTTGCATGACATTTCATATATGTACTTGAGATTTATTTTATCTTACTAGTTTAGTTGGAGTTGGTTTGTGTCTATCTTATCTCTCTCTTCTGCATGTGTTCTCTTAGAGTGTAATGCCTTCCATTTGTCTGTTCGCTATACCCTTGATGCTAGTCGCCAACCCAGGGCCTATAGAAGGCAGAACTCAAAGGTCATTATCTCCCATCTCACATTACCGGCCCAGGAGGGGTACAATTTGTGGTGAGGGGGTCATGAAAATAAGACTTTGAGATTACCATATAAATTTGAGTTCCAGCATCATACTTCATCTAATTAATTCAACTTAAATGTATGAGTTTTATCCATCATATGACTTTTATTACATCATAATATATTGCAAGATCAAGACTTTATAAGTCCTCATCATATGACTTTGTGAGTGAAAGTCTTTAAAATTTATGATGGGGAGAACCTATGGAGAGTATTCCTTTTGATCTTAGAAAAATTTCAAAATATTTTTAGATGGAGAGTGAGTTTTACAAATTTAATATATGAAGTTAGATAATAAAACTAGGTAATAAAATACTAGTTCAGAATTGATTTAAATATCATGGAACTTTAATAGGAGTCTTGGTTTATGAATAAATAAAATAAGGGTGTTTCATCAGATATTTGAGTATATTAAATGAAAATATATCCATGTTGCAAAGGGGGACCTGGATCCATGAAGCAATAGTATGCATGAAAAATAATGGGCCACATGGAAGACTTAAATATTATCTCTTTGATAATACAATTGAGGTTGTTTCTTTAAAATGTTGGATGATTTATGGGGGATCATATATTCAATGGTTCTATTATGTACACGATACACACTAATGAATAAGATAAGGGTGGTGATGTGGAAGTTTTTATAGCATGAATGTTTCATTTGTTTTAATATGTGGCTAGATAACAAGATATAGAGATTTTTATTTACTATATTTGTGAAAAATAAAGATAAGTAAGAGGTTTAAAGAGTTTAACCAACTCTAAATGGAGATTTTATAAGATGTGATGGAAGAAAATGATATCTTCATATCTTATTCTTTTCAATAGTTGTCTCAAACCTAGATGTGGAGGGAGAAGGAAATGTGGTTTCCATATTTTCTAAATATGGAAAAGTTATCTATCCTGATTTTCTTATCTTCTAAAAAGTAATATATTAATGAAGGGGAATATATATAGACTCTCTAGAATGATGATCGATATATCTAAATAAATAAGAGAACAAAGATTCTACTACAAATATTACAACACTCGTAAGAAGGATACAAATAACTCGACTATGAATTCTTGAAGATCTACATATTGAAGGAGAAGATGAACTGATGTTATCTTTAAAATATAGTTTTCCAAGAAGAATAAGGAATCCGTATGAGAGAGAGAAGATATAAGTGAATGTGATTAATAATGCGTTATAAAGTAGATAAGGAATTCTAGACCTATGATGGAAATAAGAAAGTAGAGATAATCAAGAAAAAGTCCAAAAATTTCATTGTAAATAAGTAGCAAGGAGTTAAACAACACATCCACCTAGATTTTATCATGAATTCATCTAATAAATTGATTATGAATGATATACCTATACATCTATAAACTATGGGTGTCCTACCCCGAATCGGTGTACATAGGAGGAGGAAGGGAAGCATACCTTGGGAAAAGAGTGAACAATCTCTAAACACTTATAGGGAAGTAATCCCAGGTGTAGAGTGACCACGACCTTATTTTATCTACTAATAATTAGTAATCTTAGTTGATTCTAGTGCACAACACATCACCATTGCATGATACTTGGATTAACCCAGTGAGGGTGTACTAAGTAAAATCCTTGTGTTTGTTTCATGTATGTTTACATTTTAATAAAACACAAATTGGGTTAAATCAAAAAAGTAATATCTAGTAAAGTCTATCAGGTGAAGGGATAATAAGATCAATAGTTAAAAAAGAGAAAAATAGTTACCCTAATAGCTATGAGGTTAATATTATAATAGGAAAATGAGTGTTTTTAATAAAAAGTGTTTAAGTAGGAAAAAATATTTTATACGCTGATTCACCTCCCCCCTCTTAGGGTATTATCAGATAATTACTTTGAGGGGCATAAAAAATTTGAACAATTTAAATTAATAACAAAAAATAATTAAAAAATAATTATAAAATCTTTTATTTTTAGCCTTATTTTTCAATTTATATTCACTTTATAAATTACCCTTATAATTTTTAAATAGAAACTTTATTTCTAAATTACAAGCCATACCATATAATTGGTAAAAAATTATTTTAATATTAATATTTAATAGAGTGGAATAATTATTAATAAGTGCTTCAAATATATTTTATTAATTAATTATAAACACTTTATAATCGATTAATTTATAAAAACATTTATAAATTAATAAATATCCCAAAATAATTTTTATTATAATTTATAAACAATTTATAAACTATATAATTCAATTACAAATTGAATTTTAAGAAAAAAATTTCCTTTGAAACCATATCAAATTATATAGGAGGAATCATAAAATATGATAGATTAGGATGTAATGATTAAACAATTTTATCACCACTAGTCATATTTTATGACTAATAACCCTATCAACACTTATAATAAGTAACTTACGTAAGTTTTCTTCACTTCAGTAGAAAAGGAAAAAACTATATATACCATATTTTCACTTACGTTAGGTTTTTCACTTATGTAAGGTTTTGAATTCTGTGATAAATACAAGAACTTTACATATCAAATTTTCACTTTTACAACAAAGGAAATTATCTTATGTTTCAAGTAACCCATACATATGAGAATCTATCATTCAAATAAAAATATATAATTTATGGGAAATATACTACTTATGGGTCTATCATAATTGGAGATATATGTTATATCACCATTATGATTCAATACTATGTTTTCATGCAACTCAAATTTCAATAGTAGCCTGTGATATCAACTATATTGTAGCTTACAACGCAAAACAAAACTATGGGTTTTGACATATCATACTCTATAATACACACTAGTCATACCCTATGACTAAGTAACATTCATTACATTATCATATAACATTATCTCAAACTGAGGCAACCCACATTATGATATCATATACCATAATGTCAAGATATTAGTCAAGATTACGCTATCAGATAATTCAATTTTGACCACAATTATTTATTTGAAAAACATGATTTCAAAAAAAAAATGAATGGTATATATATGATACCAAAAATAGGTTTTATAAGGCCATATAACACTTATACTAGGTAGAAAAAATAAATGAGAAACCAAAACCTAGAAACCCCATGCTTGATAAATAAAATCATGAAAATTATAAAATGAACAAATTATGATATGTGTACCTTACAACATACCATTTTTGTATCCATATTTATCATCTATGGTTGATTTAGATCACATGGGAGGTATCCAAATGACATCCATACCCTATTGTGTATCCAAAAATTGGATAAATCACTCATTAAATGAGTAGGTATTCTCTTATCACCATAACATGCTAGTTCCATGCTTGTTAAAGGTGGAAGAAAGAAATATCTTCATGATGAGGGAGTTTCAACCATCTGTATACAAGATTTTCAAACACCATAAAATGAGTATTGTATCTTTATAGAGATCCCTTGATAATTCTATTCAAGTGAAAAATGAGTTAATGCATATAATTACATCAAATGAAACCAAGCACCATCCATTTAATAGTATGAAATGGTTCACATTTAATGATATTCAGTGAAAGATAATGTGAATTTTTATGTTTAACATTCAATAGTAAGTGAAATTATATCTCATACCATTCCATAAAAGGACAATTTTATGACACCTCTATATTTTATTAGACAAGACTCCCCAAACCAAGAAATCAAAAATGCTCATGTTTCTACATGTTGTACCATATGAAATTTCAATATCATATACCATGATATTTTCATATACATATCACATATTTATATATGGATTTAGGTAATAAATCCAATATTATACTATCTAATATAGTAAATAATCCTCTCTTTTATTGTGCTATCTTTTATTTTTCAATACCTTGTCAATATATGTACCTTGATTTAGCCCAAGAAGGATCTTAAATCTATATTGAGAGATATTGATCCCTAAAATATAGGCTGCTTCAATTAATCCCTTCACGAAGAAGCATTTATTCCACCATTTATTAATTGACTATAATACTGGTATCTCATTTCCCACCAAAATTATGTCATCAACAAATATCATTAAGAAAATAAAAACACTCCCACTAAAACTTTTGTGGACACAGGGACCAAATTAATTCTTAATAAAAAACTCTCTTATGTTTTCATTAAAATGAATATTCCAAGATCTTAAGGATTTAATTAACTCATAAATAGATCATTATAACTTGCATACATTTTGGTATCCTTTGGTTAAAAAACCCTTCCAGTTTTGTCATATAGACATATTATGAAATATTTCCATTAAGGAAATCTATCTTAATTTTTTTACAAATTTAATAATCATGGAAAGCTATTATTTCCATTTTCTTATTGAATACCCATTTATAGCCAATTAGGTTTACATAAAATTTAGTATCTACTAAAACCTAAACATACATGGAATTTGGTTCAATTAAATTAATAGTTTATTTTTAATAATACCTTATAAATATTTTTCACTGTTTTTGAGTTTATTTGTTTTAATATATTATATATAGAGTACTTAATTTATTTTAGAATAATAATTCATTTCTTTAAATTTTATAAATTCAAATCAATGAATTTGTATCATTATTTAAAATCTAATTTTGAAACATGTACTTGAGGAACTGATGTAGATATTTTAATGATTTTTTAAGGATTAAAAGTGGGATAAGTTCATAAATTAAATCAAAGGAAAATAACTTATGTAAGAATAAAAGGGGATATCACTTAAGAATAAATTTTAAATCAAAGAAACCATGTGAGGTTTAACTATAATGACACCCCTACTATATAGAGGTTTCTTGAACACACTCATACGAACTAACATATCCTCACATTCACCCAACAACATGTCACAATCCAACAAAATATTGGATAGTCTTGATAGACCATCAGGGTCCAAAGCTCTCTAAGAGTCTAAGGGGATATATTATATAAATAAACTTGATTTTATGGAAACTAAATAATACTAAATCATCTTGTAAACATAGTGTGTAATAATAAAATCCACAATACATAAGAGTAACTTCCCTGTACGTAAGATTAACCCCTCCAACAGATGCTCAATTTCTAACTCTATCTCAGGCATCTCTAATATATTCATAGGGTTAAACATACTATTTGGGGTCAACCAATGCACTAATATAATCCAATTTAACCTCAATATTCTCAAACATATTCTTACAAGCTAACATAATCTCAACCCTATCTTCTATTCCATATCAAATTCTAGTTCCCCCCATAGTAGGAAATCATAGCTAATTAATTTATTTAATTATGGAAGAGAATATGAACCATAGAGTACATCTTAATTACATAAGGGATTAAATAAATCAAGGATAAATCATTAATATGAGTTGGTTTTATTAAAAAATAGTAAATAAATTATGAAAATTCTAGGTGTAAGATAATTATAAGGAATAAAAGTAGAAACTAAATCACATTATTCCCTTTGAAGTAAAAATTTCTTGGAATCAGTTTAAAATCCAAGGAGATCAAGACACAAGGTGACATCCTAATTCCTGATGGGATTTTGGAGGTAAATTGGTAATTCACCCATATTTCAAGATAAATATGAGGAATCTTAAGGGGATTAGCCACTTACTTGACCACATCCATTTCACTCCATACTCTTATAATCCCATTTATCACACCTCTATCCTCTCTATACTCTTCCTTCACATTCAAATTATCTACACAACCAATGGAAAGACATAAAATGAATCCAAGGAGTAGTAGAGGAAAAGTTACATCTATGTGGGGGAATATTATTCTTCATATTATATTCATTATTAACCCTAGATATATAGTTATTCATTATTTGATATATAATTATTTTAACTATCGTTGAATGGTTAAATGATTCTTGGGTGAGGTGGGGAAGCAAGAGTTGGAACCTTAACCATGAACTAAATAATTGATCACTTAATCATAAAGAATGGGAGTTCAATGGATAAAGTGAAAACCTAATGAAAATCAAATAGATTTTACCACTGCTTCCCTTAGACAAGAGAAATATCATAATAACTCTTGAGTTGATTAGTAATTTTTTTTCTATCTTGAGAAGGAAATATTTAGAGATTGTTATGTTTCTAGTCAGTTTATATTGTAAATTCACTCATTATGCCTTACTAAGTTTATCACTACCCCAATGTCCACACACCTTACTTAATATGAAAACAATACTCCTTAGACTTGTCGCTCAATTTCCAATATACTATAACATTAATATATAATCACACAAATAAATACAAAAATCACTAAAACACATTTATATTTCTTGTATGTCACATATATAAAACCCAAAGTACATTAAAATTTCCCATTATTTATAAATAAGTGAATTAATCACCTTATACTTTTGTTCAACCTGATTAATCACTGGCACAAAATTTATTTGTGCCTAAAATAATTTAATTAAAAAATTGATGTTTTTTTAGAGTAAGTGAATTTTATTTACTAATTGCTATTAATTTTATAGAAAAAATATAAAAATATAAAAAATCAATAAAAAATGATTATATTTTTTAAAATATTTTTGAATCATCTAATTTCACACTAATGGAATTTACATTTTTTGCGTACATTTTGAGTGGTCTTAAGGATAAATATCATACAATTTGAACCACTAAATTAATTAATTTAAAGAAAACATCCATTTGATCTTGGGAAAGGTCAATAAAGGCATGAGAAGATAATAAAACTAACTAGTTTTAAAGTTAGAAACTTGTAGAAAAAAACAATACCACATGCCAATACAAAATTTCCATCATGATTCAACATGAATGAAATACTTAGTGGTACCATAAGTTATGGGGAATGGATCATGCATAATATTTACACCAATAGAAAGGGAATATGTGATCAAGAAACAATAAGTAGAGTACCTATTAGTTTTTAATATATCACTTATAGATACCGTACCCCAGATATCCTAGATCCAATGTCTGATATTAATTACATCAGCATGATTACAAGGAATAAATCCCCAAAGGACCAATCAGTTTAGTAGTATTAAAAAACCACATACATAGATGATAATTTCATTACAAATGGATACAATAATTACAACATATTTTTTTCTTCTAAAAAAACAAAAAAATTCAAGGACAACTCTAATACATCTAGTATATTATTGTATATCTCTTATTACACCCTTCTTGGATTCATGGGGAAAGAAACATAATAAGGGCAAGATCAAATTCTTAGTAAGGAAAAAATATACCATAAGAAATAATGAATCAATGAGAATATAAAATATAGAAAGGTAAATAACTAGAAATTAATTTCATTCAAATAAAAAGATAAGGAAAAATATATATAGAAAGGTATGAAACTAAAACACATGCCATTAATTAATGAACTGAAATTAAATATATCCATAGATATGTCAACTCAAAATCTCATGGATGAATAATAACTAAAATTACTATGAGAGAAATGATTTCTTAATGGACGTCATGTCTAAGGCACATGAGGAACTATTACCATCAAGACCTTTCACAAGATGGTTTAAAACTATGGTTAGAAACCCATTTTCACAATTATTTATCTCATGAGAACTTGTCGATGCATCGAGGAGATATATAAAGTCCAAGATCCATCTATCATTTCCAGTCCAAATCATTTATCATATTGAATAACCAAAATAAATAACACGACTTATCAAATAACCATATTGAATGAGGAATATAGATCTATCAATAGTTCCCAAATTAATCAAATAACTATCAAAGGTGGCACCATATGTACAATGGTATACAGTTTAAGCAATAGTAATATCCATGATAAATGTTATGGATAATTAGGTGAAATTAAATGCTCAATGATCATATAAAGTTGAATATTTTAAGGTCACTAATAAAAAATCAAGGAATTTAATGTGAATACTATCATTAGACAAATAAATAATAGACTATCCAGAGGAAGAATAATGATAGTATCAACACAAAAAATCATAAGTGGGGTAAAATATAAGGTTATTTTCATTAATGAAATAAAATAATAACTTCTAAAAATATTCTTTAGAAAAATAAAATTTTCTTTAAAAAAACTTTTTGAAAGTATTTTTCATTGAATATCCCATTAAAAAAAATTTAAAAATAAAAATTTTAAACTTGAGAAGGAAGTTTCAAAGAAATGATGGTGGATGAATCTGTACATGTCGTATGAGGTAAAAGGAATATTCCTTTTGTATGGTAAAAAAGCAGAAAATACTTTGTTTGGAAAGATACTAGAATATTAATTTAAAGAGATTGGTAAAAGAAAAAAAGGGTAAAAATTTCTTATAAATATTATTGGGGAATGGAATAATATTCTTTAAAACCCTTTATAGGAGACATGATTTTGAATATATTTCCGACCGAAGAGAGGGTAATGTCGGGCTTTATTAGAAATACTTTCTTAACTATATTATGCAAAAAATAGTATAAAATGGTACCAATAAATGCTTATATTATGAAATAAAAAAGGATAATGAAACTTATGAGTGTTATTGGTATATGGATCACAATATTCCATCAAAGGAATCATAAACGTAAACAATCTTGAAAAAAGTGATGAGATTGTCTCAATAAACTCTTATAACTCAGTAACTGGGATGATAATCTCAATGTAAGAAAAGAAAATTAAATTAATCATATAATATCATAAAAATATTTATATTTATGATATATCATGTAAAATGGAAATATATTCCCCTCAAAAAAGAGTTTAGGTGCATAATAAAACATGAGTTCAAAGAATAAAATTGAGACAAAACATTTTACTGATTTGGTAACTTATGAATCTTAAACCCCATGAAATAAGGATTATAAAATAGATATGTTAATACCCTTAAATTTAATTATAATATACATATAATTAAATCATGTCAGTACATACAACATAAAAAAGGAAAGAGTGGTCAACATAACATGTATCTCAAGGAAATTAAAAGTGAGATGAAATCCCATTACATTGTGTTTCCTTTCAGGTGAACTTCATTTAACTTAATATATAATAAATTTATGTTAATTTTATACTTGATTCATAACCTTTTTAATGTTTATAATTACTTTTATTTCACTTATTACCATGTTGTGTACAACTACTTAAACAATTAAGTTTACATCGGGTGTTTCGACAAAATTCAGTTTATGTGTCAAAACAACTATTGTTAGTCAACTATGGTCAAAGGTGTCATTATATAACATATCTAGAATAATAAACATAAAATAATTATCATATTTTTATGTCAATTATAATTTTAAAATCAGTCATTAAATATGGTTATGAAAATGATCCAATGTTATAATCATGAAGACGCCAGGCCGTACGTACGCATGAGTAACATTCCCATTTTTAAATGATCATTGTGGAAAGAAGGTAAGTAAATAAAATCTTTAAATAATGATAATTATATAATATATAACATATTATTTAATCATATTTACTTATATATATAATTCTATGATGTAAAAGGAATCACATCATGTCGAGGAGGCGGTAGTCCACACGTCTACGAATGACGTTATCTCTTTTAAAGTGTGTTAAAGGGTAATAAAGAAGTTGATATATATATATATATATCAATATTATATTTATATAAATATAATTATTTAATTAATATATTAATGATTTTTTCATGTCACATATGTTTAATTATAATCATTCATTTATACATTCCATGTATCGTGTGAACGAAGCACATCGCTTTGAGGGGGCGGTAGTCCACACTTCGTCAAGCAATGTTATCGTATTAATGTAAAATGGAAAGTATTAGATGTATGTATTATTAAAGGTTTAAAGAATTATAAATACATAATAGATATCATATATAATATATATAAACAAATTTTACATCATAATGGACACCATGACAGGTGGTATTGGAAGAATGAACAATCATTGTTTCGTGAGGTTGTAGTTCACTGTCCACAGAAACATAATGTTTTTTAACCATTAGATGATGGAGTGTTTAGATGTAGGTTAAAATATCAGTATAAAAAATCCCATTATATTTAGGATACTGTTTTTTTTATACAGGAACAGAATAATTATATTTTAGTGTATGTAGAATGGAAATGAAGTTAGAGAGATTGGGAAAAGACGTTAATCGAGTAACTTATTTTGGTTTAAAAAAAGGCATCCAAGGAATGTATTATTACTAATTTTAGGATTCATGGTATAGGGTAAGAATGTTGGGAGATCATTTGGGTACATATTGGATGAACTTAATAGGTTTGAGAGGTCTAAGGAATGGGTATAGGTGGTGGCCTTTTATAGGGAAGGAAAATGACTCACTTGATTTTTTTGGAAACAAGTTAGGAGTGCACATGTTATTACTTAAAAAAAGTAAAAACAAAACAAAAATCAATAATTTAAGGTTAATGGACGAATTATGGACATAAAATGGGTGTTGGACTAGTGTATAGGTCATTTGGTCCCTTAAGATAAAGGTTTAGTCCTTTATTAAGCTCAATTTAACCTTAATAATTGTTTTTAATTTTAATAGATTACAATAATATTTTTTATAAAAAACAAAGCTTTTATTATTATAAAGTATAAATTATTATGATTAAAAAAATATAATACATTTTTCCAAATTACAATCACAGAAGTTGTAGAAATTAAATTTAAATTAATCCCATAGACGGGATGACAATGCAGGGTTTTAAAGTAAAAATGTCTAAACGTTTCCTATAATTTTATAATAAATTTCAAATTGAAATTGACCCAAATAACCTAAATTTTATTAATTTATAAAAATATTATATTATTATACTTTAAAACCAATCAAAAACATAACTTAACCTTCTAAATTAATTAGATTAAAAAGCAGTTTTGCACTAAAATTCAGTATTTTTAACTATTCTTTAAAAAATGAATTGGCTTAGAAAAATATAAAAAATTAACACTAACCTAATTATTATGTTTCTATTTCAAATAAGAAGTTTATTTTTACATATTAAATCAATTAGGGTTTCAAAATTCATATTTAAAATGGGTTCTTTATTAAAAGGTAGTAAAATTTCCTTTATAAAAATATAGGTTTTTATGTGTAAAAAAGGGTTATTCTTATCTTATGCACATAAAACCTAATAGATTAATATAAAAAATATTTTATAAAATATATAACATATATATTCTATTAAAATCATTCACTAATTTTAGTTAATTATGTTTATTATTGTAAAACTCTATTGGAAGCATAAAAATAATATTATTCTTTTTTATAAATAATTGGTTCTTAGTTTCATTTCTCATTTATTAGTAACCCATGAATTAATTTTATATTTATGTAAACCATATATTTTAATAAGTTAGTTAATACTATTCATAACCACTAATGTAATGTATAAGTTATATCATATTATATTAAATAATAATATTTTTATAATACATTGTTATTTAGTGAAACTTGGTCTTGTGTTTAACACAAACTATCAAGTAAGGTCACTATTGCATGTATCACAAGATTTAGGGGAAGGTCACTCTTGCATGTAATGAAAACTGTTGAGGAAGGTCTCTCTTCTGTGTAACACAATACAACTTGGTGTTCCATGCATTGAAATACATAGAATCCATTTTAAATAGTAAATATATTATAAAGTATCCAGATATTATATTACCTTATGTGCTTGGTGTTTCATTTCATACAAGTTATTGAATACAAGGTCAATTAGTTTTTTATGTAATCACATTTTCTTGACCTTAGTTAAATTCCATCCTTGTAATTTAAACTCAATCATGGTTATATATTGTTTGATACTTCATATGTTTGTAATCCCACATCATAAGAAGGGTTAATATGTAATCCTCTATAAAAGAGAGAATAGAATGTTCAAATGTCACATGGACTACCATGTAACTAGGTTTCTCAATAAGAGAACATTAGTGGAAATTATAGATACACACTTGGAGAAAAAAGGTAAATATTTATAGGTAATGAATGAGGTCATTAATTCTAAAAAATTAAATGATCAATAGAAAGTTGAGGGCCTAAAACCCATAAATCTATGTTGATTTAGATGACCATTGGTTAAACAAAAATTAAGGTATTAGGACAAAATTTTATTTCAAATTAATTTTCCTAATGTTGGGTAATTATGACCAAGAATATAAGGAAGAATTATTACTTTATAGGTTTCAATTTTATATGAACAATCCTAACTTTTGGTTGTGCTTCGATTAAATCCAAATTCATTCCTTTAATATGAGAAATTATTTACCAATAAATAATTTTGTTTCTTTTTATGACTGAGGAACTAAAAGAAACTTTTAAAGTATCTTAAGGCCTATAAAGATTGAAATGTCTTACTATTTTCCTTTAACTATCTCGAAAATAAATATGGTTATTTTATTAATTTCTAATCCTCAAAAGTGTAACTATTGGTTCATCATTAATATTTATTCGTTAAATTTTTTAACAATGAAAATTAACAAGGACATTTCATAGGTAAGTGGTTGGCATAAAACCCTTATCATCCTTTGGTCATGGGTTCAAGACCTAGCCTTACCAGATTTGATTAGTTTTCACTCGTCTTATAGGTTGTCCTTTTATAAAACCATATTAATATAATTTCCAAAATATATATGATGGAAATCCTTGAAATTAAGTTAATCTATAAATATAATTTTAAGTAACGTTTTCAATACAAACTCAATACATAAATACTTCATCCAATTATTTCCACATAGGTTCTTCCATGGTCTAGATTTTATCCTCTAGGAGAATACATTGAATTGGGTAATTTTCATGTTCCCCACATTTAATACAAAGAACTATAACGGATTTCTTAAGATGAGATTCATTTCCTTCCACCATACTCTTAATTTTTCCTCATAAATCCTTTTGTTGATGCCCTTATTTTCTAAACATAAATCATTTACATGTTCCACTAAGACACTTTCCTAGGTATCTCCTTCCACACTTCTCACAAGTCAAAAGTTGAGACTTATTTTCTATATAGTCTCCACCACTCAAGGTCTTATTATCCCCCATCATTCTCTTCTTTGGCGTACTAGAGAGTTGGTAAAGTTATCTATTATTAATCTTATTTTGTGAAAAATAATTTGGCATAAATATGATATCCTTTACTCCTTTCAACAAATCATCTAGTTGCTCATTTTCACCACTTTTTTACTTCATGTTCAATGTTAAACTGAATCTATCAGGTTCCAGCCATTGACTAAAACCAAAAAGAATAATATGAGAAACAATAGTCATAGTGAGAAAAGTTTATAATTATCTATAAGATATATAAACCATGAAACCTTATTTTTAAATCTAAAACAACTTAGGTTTAACCATGATTATTCATTGTCAAAATCCTTTCAAATTTTTATTAAGGGTTTTTAAAGAAAATGTGGATTATCCTAAGAATATCCCTCGAGAGCATCAAACCAGGTGCAAAGTAAGTCCCATTATCATGTACCTGGTTACCCAGAGTCAGGACCAGAATAGTTTTTTAGAGTTGCTACTCCTATATAAATTTATTCCATATCCACATCCAGTTTTAGTATCAAGACAAGGATGAATTTTTAGGAAGACCCACATAATCTATACTTTACCAAAATTCTAGGGTTTCAATCTATACTTATCCTAAAATTCTACCTTAAGGTTATGTTCTCTAATATATGTTTCCCTAAATCTGGTTCCCAAGGTTGATACTAAACTTTATTTAATACCAAATATAGTGACCCAGCCCCAGATAGCCCATATCTGATGTCTGATATCAATTACATTAACATGATTACAAGGAATCAATCCTCGAAGGACCAATCAGTTTAGTTGTCTTGGAAAACCATATATATAAATGATAATTATATTACAAATGGATACACTAATTACAACATATTTTTCCCCTTATAAACAAATAAAAATATTCTAGGATAATTCTAATACATCTAGTATATTCCTACACATCCTTCACACCACTCTTCTTGTATTATTGGGGAAAGAAACATAATAAGGGAGAGCTTAAATGCTTAGTAAGGAAAAAATATAGAAAAAACAATAATGAATCATTGAGAATAGTCAATATGGAAAGGTAAATAACTGGAAATACATTCCATTAAAATAACTAGACAAGGATAAATAAATATGTAAAGGTATGAAACTAACACACATTCTATTAATCAATTAACTAAAATGAAATATATCCATAGATATATCGACACAAAACCTTATGGACAAATAATAACTAGAAATACAATGAGGGAAATGCTTTCTTAATGGATGTAATGTCTAAGGAACATGAGGAACTATTACTGTCAAGAACTTTTAAAAGACTATTTAAAACTAAGGGTAAAAACCCATTTGTACAATTATTCATCTCATGAGAACCTATTGATGTATCGAGGATCTATATAAAGTCTGGGCTCCACTCGTCATTTCCAGTCCAAAGAATTTCTCATATTGAATAAAAAAATAAATAATATGCCGTATCAAATAACCATATTGAATGAGGAATACAGATCTATCAATAATTCAAAAATTAATCAAATAACTATCAAAGTAATCACCTTATGTACAGTGGTATATGGTTTAATAAATAGTAACATCCATGATAAATGTTATAGATAATTTGGAGAAATTCAATACTCAATGATCATAAGAAGTTGAATATTTCAAGGTGAATAAAAAATAAATCAAGGAAGTGAATGTGAATAATATCCTTGGCCAAATAAAATAATAGACCATCCATAGTAAGAATAAGGATGATATAAACACAACAAATCCCAAGTGGGGTAAAATAGAGGGTTGTTGTTGTTGATGAAAAAAAGAATAACTTCTAAAAAAATTCTTGAGGAAAATATCCTTTGCTTAAAAAAAAATTCTAAAAGTATTTTTCATTAAATATACAATTATTATTTTTATAAATACATATTTTAAACTTGATAAGGATGTTTCAATGAAATGATGACAGATGAATCTGTACATGTTGTACGAGGTAAAAAGAATATTTCTTTTATACAGTAAAAGTGTAGAAAATGCCTCATTTAGAAATCAACAATAAGATTCCTTTAAAGAGATTGGTAAAATAAAAAATGTTTTAAAATTTATTTTAAATATTATATGGTAATGGAATAATTATCTTGTAAACCCTTTCTGGGATAAATGATTTTGAATATATTTCCGACTGAAGAGAGGGTAAAGTTGGGCTTTCTTAGAAATAATTTCTTAACTATCTTATGTACCAAAGATTATAAAATGATATAAATACATGATTATATTATAAAATAACATAATATAAGGGAAATAATGAGTGATATTGAGTTATGGATCATAATATTTCATCAAACGAATCATAAATATAAAAAATATTGAAAAATGCGATGAGATTGTCTTAATAAACTCGTATAACTTGGTAACTGGGATCATACTCTCCATGTAAGAAAGGAAAATTTTATGAAGCATATAATATCATGAAAATAGTTAGATTCATGATATATCATGTAAAATTGAAATATATTCACCTTAAAAAAGAGTTTAGGTGCATAATAAAACATGAGTTCAAAGAAGGAAAATTGAGACAAAACATTTTATCGATTTGGTAACTTTTGAATATTAAACCCCATGAAAGAAGGGTCATAAAATGTATATGTGAATAACCTTAAATTGAATTATAAGATATATATAATACAATCATGTTAGTATATAAACCATACAAAAGTAAATAGTGTCAAATATAACATGTATGCCACAAAAATTAAAAGTGAGATGAAATCCCCTTACCACGTGTTTCCTTTATGGTGAACATCCTTTAACTTCATGTATAATAAATTTATGTTAATTTTATACTTTATTTAGAAACATTCTCATATTTATAATTAAATGTTATTTCACTTATTACCATTTTTTGTACAACTAATTAAACAATTAAGTTTACTTTGGGTGTTTTTGACCAAATTCAGTTTATTTGTTAAAATAAAAATTATTAGTCAACTATGGTCAAAGGGGTTTTTATATAACATATAAAGAATAATAAACATAAAATAATTATCATATTTTTTCAACAATTATAATTTTTAAATCAATCATTAAACATGGTTATGAAAATGATCCAACATTACAATCATGGAGACGGAAGGCTGTACGTACGCATGAGTAACATTCCCATTTTTAAATGATCATTGTGGAAAGAAGGTAAGTAAATAAAATCTTTCCAGAATGATAATTATATAATAAATACCATATTATTTAATCATATATACTTATATTTATAATTCTATGATGTAATCTGAATCACATCATGTCGAGGAGGCGGTAGTCCACACATTTACGAACGACGTTATCTCTTTTAAAGTGTGTGAAAGGGTAATAAAGGAGATGATATATATATATATATATAAATCTATATTATATTTTAAAAAAATATAATTATGTCATGAATACATTTTTATTTTTTTAATTTCACTTATGCTTAATTAAAACCATTCATTTATACATTCCATGTATCATGTGAATGAATCACATCGCTTTGAGGGGGCGGTAGTCCACACTTCCTCAAACAATGTTATCATATTAATGTAAAATGGAAAGTATTAAATGTATGTAATATAATTTTTTTAAATAATTATAAATACATAATAAATATCATATATAACATATATAAATAAAGTGTACATCATAATTTCCACCATGAGAGGTGGTAATGGAATAATGAACAATCATCATTTCGAGAGGCAATAGTTCACCATGCACAGAAACATTATGTTTATTAGCCATTAGATGGTGGTGTGTGTAAGTTTAGGTTTAAATATTAACATAAAAACATCCTAGTATATTTAGGATACTGGTTTTTTATACAATTAGAATAAGGATATTTTAGGGGGTGAATAATGGAAATGAAACTAGAGAGATTAAGAAAAGACGTTACCTTTTAATCCGGTAACTTTATTTGGTTTAAACCAAAAGGAATCCATGAAGGGTATTATGACCAAGGTGAGGATTAAAGGTAGATATTAGGGATTTTTGGATACCATTTGGTCATATATTGTCCGAAATTAAGAGGTTTGATAGGTACGAGGAATGGGTATAGGTGATGGCCTTTTATAGGGAAGGAAAAAGACTCACTTGGAATTTTTGGAAACAAGTTAGGTGTGAAAATGTTCTTACCTAAAAAAAATTCCAGAAAAAAAACTCAATAATTTAAGGTTAATGGACGAATTATTGACATAAAATGGGTATTGGACAAGTGTCTAGGTTATTTGGGCCCTTAAGATAAAGGTTTAGTCCTTTATTAAACTCAATTTAACCTTAATAAGTGTAATTAATTTTAATCACTTTCACTAATCATTTTGGTCAAAAAAAATTGGTCTTATTATAAATTAGAAATTATTTTTATTAAAAATATGGAACCCATTTTTATAAATTCAAATCACATAAGTGGAAGAAATTAAATTAAAATTAATCTCATAGACGGGACGACAATGCAGGTTTTTAAACTAAAAACATCTAAATGTTTGCGATGTTTTTATAATCAATTTAAAAGATAAATTGATCCAAATAACCTAAATTTTATTAATTTATAAAAATATTATCTAATTAAACTTTAAAAAAAATCAAAAACATAACCTAAAATTATAAATTAATTATATTAAAAAGTAGTTTTGAACTAAAATTCAGTATTTTTAACTAGTCATTAAAAAATGAAATATCTCAGAAAAATATCAAAAATTAACCCTAAACTAATTATTATGTTTCTATTTAAAATAATAAGTTTATTTTGACATATTAAATCAATTTAAGTGTCAAAATTCATATTTAAAATGGGTTCTCTATTAAAAGGCTGTAGAATTACCTTTATAAAAATATAGGGTTTTAAGTGTAAAATAGGGTTTGTTCTTATCTTATGCACATAAAAGCTAATATATGAATGTCAAAAATATTTTATTGAATATATAAAATATATATTCCATTAAATTAACTCAATAATTTTAATTAATTATGTTTATTAAGATAAAACTCCATTGGAAGCATAAGAATAATAATATTTCTTTTTAAAACCAATTGGTTCTTATTTTCATTTCTCATTAATTTGTAACCCATGAATTCATTTTATATTTATGAAAACCATATATTTTAATAATTTAGTTAATAATATTCATAGTTTCTAATATAAATGATAGGTTATATCATATTATATTAAATAATAATATTTTAATAATACATTGTTATTTGGTGAAACTCGGTCTTCCGTGTAACACAAACTATCAAGTAAGGTCAATCTTGAATTTATCGAAAGCTATTGAGGAAGGTCTATCTTGCATGTAATGCAAGCTAACTCAGTGTTTTGTGCATTGAAATATATAGAATCTATTTTAAATAGTAAATATATTATAAAGTTTCTGGATATTATATTACCTTATGCTCTTGGTGTCGTGTGTCATAGTGGATATTGAATATAAGGTCCTTTTGTTTTTTAGGGCATCACATCACTAATAGTGGATGCCTATATTCCAATTATGGAATTAATTATAGAATTAAAAACCTTTCCATTAAAGGGATTAAAATAGGATGAGGTATATTTGAAATGATCCTTTATTTCTTGAAGGGGGAGGTGGGGAAGTGACTACTAAAAAAAGAGGAGGAAAATTTTAGCACATGGGAATATTTATAATATGGATTTTTATGGAATTAATTATCAATTGAGAAAACCCAGAGAATAATTAAGGTAATCATCAAATTCACTCATGTAAAAGAGTATCACTTCCATACATTATGAGATAATATCAAAAGGTATGAGCTTCAATTATAAATCAAAAAAATCACAACCCTATTACTCATGAAAATATCCCATGATGGGATAAACTTAGAAGTGGAATCACTAGTTAATAGAATAGTTGTAGGATATTATGGTGATAAGAATTTCATGGAGATAAAACATATTTTTGAGAGTTTTTATTTACATTCTAATGATAAGACATCAAGAGGAAGAATAGGTTTGAACAAGTAAGGCAATGAAACCAATGAAGTGCATTTAAATATTTAAATTCTTCAACAATAATTGAATTATTTCTTACCATAGAATAGAAAATGAGAATTAATTATTTTCACTTGTATATCTTAATCATAAATTAATTTAATGTTTTAATTTTAAAAATTCCATCACCTAACTCACTCTTTCAGAAATAAAAATTCATGGGAAATTTGGGAAATAATATTGTGAAGGGAAAACCATACTTAATTACGAAGGACCAAGGATAGAGAAATATGTTTAACACTTCTAGGAAGGATTAAATATAACTAAATCATACAAAAAATTATAAATTTAGGAGGTAATTACAACCTCAATTTCAACGGATAAATGAGAAGTCACACCCAACATCAACTGAGAAGGATAAGAGGATGGTAATATCTTAAAGAAAATTTAATGAATTCAACTCAACCAAACTACTAAGGAACATATAAAGTTCACTCAATTTAATTTATCAAGGATGGTCACAATAATTGATCAACTCCCTAAAAACACTTATGGTTTCATCCAAAGTATTTAATCTCAAATGGAGCTATTTACAAGAAGAATTTTTGAAATGGAGTAACAATTTATGCTAATCTAATATGAAAAACATCCTTTTGAGTGTGTTATGGTGATCAATTTAATAAATAGAAAGAATAAAAAAGGGAAATTTACTAGAAGGTGTGTATGATATGTTTTTAGAAGGACATAATAATGAAATTATATATTGAAATCAAGCTACCATTAAAAATAAAATGAGCTAAAAGGAATGAAAATTTATATTTAGGGAAAGTTATCATTCAAAAAAAAATGAATTATAGTATGTGGATTTAGATATAAAATTACCTGATAGAATTGAAATTAAATATGTAAATTTTCTTAAAATAAAGGAAATATAGGCTGAGAAGAAGTTTATTTTTTCAGATGTATGAAGGAAGAATTTTGAAAACTTATTAAATCACCTTGAAAAATATTGGAAGTGACTCTAGAGGTAAATTTCAGCATTGTAATACCATTTATATATTAAAAATTATCCAAATAAATTTTGATGAATGGGAATTTAATATACATAGAGAAAGTGGATAAACAGGGGAAAATATTCCTTTAAGAGATAAAAAAGATAAGGCTAAAAGAATGATATTTCAAGGATAAAATGACCTACAATAACAGGGAAAACATGAAAAAATTATCAACTAATTTTACATTATTCGCAGCTATTATCATACATGATGGGAAGAATAAAAATCAAACTAAATCCTTGAATTTGATACAAATGGAGACTAATTCAATAAATAAGTGAATGTGTTGGAAACATTGTTCATTAAAGCCAAATCAGAAGTGGATGAGCCACCTGGGATTCCACTTATGAAGAAATAACTTCCTTTGGATCATGGTTAATAAAGAAGAGAAATAATTTAGGATGATACTATAAAATAATCACTTATTGGAAGGAAACACAAGCCTGGATACTTTTATTTCTCTCATTTTTAGTAATTTTTTTGATTTTGGATAATTCTATAATGATCAAACTAGGTAATTATTTGAAAATTTTTAGGATATTAATTAAAAAATAATAGAATATAATTTTATAATAAAAATTCCACACACACTACCAAGGAAAATAGGTATAATATATGGTTGAGGTTTATAGTTTATCTTAATTTAATTTCTAAAATTCTAAAATTCATTATTTACATCTTTATTGTATCCCTCTAATTGTGTATAAAATGATCAAATATTAAAAATAAAATATGAGGGAAGAATGAAAAGTGAAAATGTTTTATGTGTTTGAGAATAAACAAACTTGAGAAAATATATCCATCAAAAATCAAAGAGAAAAAATCACCTTGAAATTTTTGAATCTCTCATTTGTAGAACATTATAATTAAGGGTTAATAAGATATGAGTTAGGCGAATAAAAATTTGACATGTTTGTATTTTCTTTAGAACCTAATCTTGAGTGACTTATTTTTTCAAAACATGAGTAATTATTCAATGGTCAATATTAAGCAAGAATTATATAATTTTTTTGAATCGGAGTAGCGTGTGTAACTAAAATACAAATTGGATTCTCTTGAAATGAATTAGAACATGGGTGTGTGAATTAAAAATCAAAATCCATGAAATAAGAGTGAATGAATACTAGAGAGTTGACTACCCTTATCTTAATTCCATAATATTTCCATTAAAATTAGTCTTTGGGGATGCCTGTTGTAAGGGATGATTTAGTTCTAGGTAGGTTACAATCAATAAATAAGTGCATTTCACATATCATGGCTAAAAAATTTGGTAAAATGAGCCAATTTTTTGAGAGGGATGAAGGGGAAGATAAATGTTGAAATTGTGTGAATAAGAGAAAAATGAGGTTAATAGGTTGGCTCATAGTGAAAAATCATTGATTAGAAGAAAATTATAAAGTGTGATGATGACCTTAAGTGGGGGTATTTAAAATAGTGATTTATGTTTAAATTTATATTCAAATAAGTCCTTGGAAATTACAATTCAATGAATTTGGTCTTGAACTTGATAGGATATTAATTCTTATTAAGATGATTATTATGAGAACTTTCTTGAAGGTAAGTAAGGAATAAGTGTGGGATAATGTGGTTAGCTTAATTTTTTTGTTTATTTTTAATAATATTGTATACATATTTTTTTTAATTTTGAACTTTATTTTTGTTGATATATTATATTTTGAGTTCATGTTTTATTTTATAATAATAATTAATTTCTTAAAATTTTATACACTTAAATAATTAAAATTAGATAATTATTGAAAATATAATTTTAAAACATGTATTTGAGGCATTTATGTTGATTTTAATTAATTTTTAGAAGATTGAAAAGAGGAATGGTGTATGAATAAAATAAAATGAAATCTCCTATGTAAGAATAAAATGGGAGATCACGTAACAATAAATTATAAATTAGAGTATCCATGTAAGATTAAACCTAAATAACACAACTGAAAAGTAAGAGTATATTTAAATAACTTCTAAAAACCAATGTAACCTCACTATAATGTTTCAAAAACCCAATATTTTAAAATAACACTATGTTTTATAGCGTATAAAACATGCAACACCGAGCTTAAATAAAAAATGAAATATTATTATTTAAATATGATCGTTATAACCTAGCCATTAAATTGGAATACATGAATAAGATTAATTGAATTATAATATATATATAAATTACTTACTTAATTAAAATGTATTGATCAATTATTAGGAAATAAGTACTCAGTTTTTAATAAAGAAATTTTATTCTTTAGAATATGTTTTCTTCAAAAATGGTTTTTATTTCTCATTATGAGTGAACATTCTAATTAATTTAATGAAATTTAATAAAATTTTATCTTATAAAAAAATATTATTTTTTAAATCATCATATAGAAATTATCTTAGGTTTAATTTTTGGGATTTTCATGAGAATATTTATTTTCTAGTGAATAATGAAAATAGCGTTTTATTGAAAATTTTATTTTTGTTTCAAGCATTCAAAAATCTAAATTTTGTTTTATAATATTTTAAATGTAAAATTAATTCTATTATATTATTAATAATTCTATTAAGTTAAATGGAATAAAATTTTTGGTTTAATTTTTTATAAAAACATTTTTATACATAAAGGATTTTTTCTGAAAAAACTATTTTTTTTGCGGTTTGTGTTTTTATCTTAAATTATTTTCTTCCAATACTAGAAATTTGATCTTAAAAAAATGGATTAAATATTTGGAATTAGGAGTTAAAAATTTGGTAAATATGTCCCTTTTATTTTTGGTCATTATGAATAGAAACCATGGTAAATATTTGTCACCTCAGCAATGATAAAATGAGTAAAATAGGGTTAGAAACCTTGATACAAGGTATAAAAATCAATCCAAAAATTGATTTTATCCTATTTTATGGGTTTATTTAGGAAATTTACATCCAATTTTATAATATATAGAATTTGGTGCCATTTTTTCTTAATAATTAATTTATATTATTTTAAGTAAAGAAAATTCTAAAATGCCACTCTCTTGACTTTAATGAATCATTTTTTTCATAAGAATAAAATAAGGATAAGTTCAGTTATAAGTTTTTATTTTAATGATAAGTTATCATGTTATTTTATTTATAATTTTTAGTGATTAAATAATTACCGTAAATTGTTACACATTACCAATATTGTATTTATTCAATTAATTGAAAAATAAAATAAATGAATTTAAAAATATTAAAAGTAATATAATTTGAGTGAATTATTGTTATCAATTATTTTTTTGATAGAAATACCATATTATATATATTTTAAAGGTTTATATTCAAATTTCATTTCTATAAAATTGTTTTCAAAGTCAAATTATGTGAATAGTTCTTAAAATGACATTAATATTTTTTTATGATAAATTTTTTTATTAAATTATTTAAAAATACTAAAAATAATAAAATAGGAAAATTAAGAATATAAATGTTCTAAAATGTCACAGCTTAGTCATTCATGGGACAATTTTTATCTTATAAGTAAAATTATAACCCTTTAATATTGAAAAAGTTGGTACCGCAGTTGAGATAAAAATTGGGTAACCAAGGAGATAAACCAATAGATAAGGTTTAAAATGACACAAGAAAACTATCTAAGTTTCATTTAATGAGTATATTTATAACTTTTAATATTTTTATTTGATTATTTGGTTATTTGGAAACATATGGTTCGAGAATGACTTAATTATATTTTAATCATTTTAGAAATTCCTAGTGTGTCCTTTCCCTCATTTATAAAAGGACACCCCTTTCTCTCAAATCTTCTCACCTATTTGAGCCATCTATATCAACCAAACCCAACCAATTTATATTATAAGCTTCCATAGACACCAATTAGGGGTTCTTTTATTCTTAAAATACCATTCCGAGGGCCCTTAAGAAAGAAGCTAAATGAAGTTTACCGAAGAAGAGTTAATCATCTTTACTGAATCCTTCATATTTATTTCTTATTATATTTCCTATAAATTTGTTATAACCATCATAAAATAGTAAAACTAGTATAATTAATATACCTATATGTTATTATTATTATGGAAAAACCATTTTACATCTCTTTCCCATCCTATGAAATGAAAATACATCGCTCATACATATGTATGACTTACCATTTTCACATAGTGGTGTAATTCATATTTAATCAAAAATTTAATTGGATGGTAATAAATATATAAATAATTAATATATATTATATTTATGAAATAATTAATCTTTTTTAATTATAATATGATATCTACATTCTTACATTCCAATTTATTGGAAAATGATAACATCGCTCATGCGTATATGTGGACTACCACCTCCATAAAGTTATGTGATCCATTTTTAGATTCTAATTTAAATGTATGGTAACAAGGATAGATTTAAAAAGTATATATAATATATATTATATTATAATTATTCTTTAAAGGTGGATTTTTATTTACCATTCTTTCATTCCATCCATTGAAAAGTGAAATAATTATTCATTCATACATATGACCTACCATCTTCATGAACAATATAATTAATTTTTTTATATATACCTTTTACGGATGATTATAAATAAATATATATTATATTTATATCATTTTTAATATTTTTTATTTTATGGAACCATGATCAAAGTACAACGATTGAAACTACCGAAACAAACATACATAAAAAAGAAGCAGTTATCAACATGAACAATGATTTAATAGAGAATTGTTAATACATATGTGATGAAAGTTTATAAGTAAATAAAATATGGTATGATATATATGAGTATTATTTTTGAATATATATTTATTATATGAGTTTCTAACATATATAAAGGAAGTTGGACCTGAGGTAAGAGTTCTTCATCTCAATATTTTTTCGTTGAGACATGTTTGGTGTTATTCAAATATTTATGTTTATGAGGTTTGTATAATAGAAATTTGACATGTTATATCTTGTGTAATTATTAAATAATGGTATTTAAAGTTACTACTCAAATTATTTCATGAAATGAGTTTTGATTCAAAAGTTTCCAAAGTGGTAATGGTTTATTTCATAATCTTTTTTAGGGTAAATGAAGTCATGTCCAAAGTAAAAGCCTCAAAAAATAATGAAAGGAAGTTTACAATAATTTAAAGGGAGGAAATTTACATTCATTAATTTGGAAAATAGAAAAAACTCATCAGGTAGTGTGTTGGAGAATCTTCAACCATCACAACTCACCCATTTGTTTTCAAGACCACCAGAAAGAAAATTATCTTCATGATAAGCTTATGTAATAAAATAATTTATTGAGGAGGGAATGTCCAGGAATTTGGCCCATTTAATAGTCATTATACATAAGAGGTGGATTTTATTAGTTTTAATAGGATATACAATCATGGAAGATTCACACTCAATCTATAAGTTATTTAAGATCTGTTGAATTAAAATGTCCACTATCTTGATTAGACCAAGAATTTCAGCATACTAAGAATATTGAATTCCACAGGGGCCATAGAGCAAACCTATGACATCAACATTATGATTTATATAAATATCCCCATAACCCATAGGTCCTGTATATCCTCTAGAGGCTCCATCATAATTAAATTTTATCCATCCACTAAATAGTGAATTTTAGAAGACTTCAAAAGTACCTAAAGAAGGATAAATGTTACCTGTAATATTGAGATGTCTCAGAACTAAGAAATTATGGAAAGAATTGATTTAGTGACCCTATTTAATAGGGTTGGAATTATTCACTTCCAAAATTATTTTAGCGATGGTAGAATAAATGATAAAATGTGCCTTATCATTCATGATTTTATTATTTTCATACTAGATTACATGGATGAGATCTACACTGGAAACCTTTAAAAGACTCATAAATTGCTGGGAGATCGAGATATGAAATAAATATTTGTGGAAATTATTTTATATTTATATCTTAAACACAATATATATTACTATAATATATTTATTTCTATAAATTACAAGTTTTAATTTCAATTTCACATCGTTAAGTACTCTGGATATAGAAATAATATTCTTAAGGTAAACCAAATTTTTTTTTCTACTCGACCAGGAATATTTTTATTCCATGCCTATATTTTACTTAAAATGTTTTAAAGAATATTTTTAATATTCTAAAATTATTTATTAAAGAATTCTTATCCATGATTTAGTTTTATTTAAAAAATATATTATTAGGAATATTCTTTTTTATTTTCCAAAATAGGTACTTTTAACCATTTAATAATAAAATGTGAAAGGAATCATTATTTTGAAGTACATGACATGAATAGAATTTCCTACCATCATGACCACCCAATTATTTGAACCTTACTTTATATGTTTCAAAGGTACATTTGAAATAATTTTTTTCCTTAATATTTTGGAAATACTTATATTTTAAATAAACGATTTCAAAGTGAAGAGTGTATTTTATTTAATAAGTTTTCCAGTGATATTTTGAATGTATTTTCAAATATGTCAGCATAATTTAATGAATCTGATAATTTATTGAGGATATAATCTAATTATTACATCCTCCATTTTTATCTAGATGGTTTATGATTAGTTTTACTAAGAAAAGGTACTAAAATTGTAAATGTTATTTATTCTAACACAGACAATTATTGATTTTTAAGGCATACTGATTAAGATTTATTATTTATTATTACGACGAATACATTATAATTATTAGGTGATTGATGAGGCTCATAATTTCATATCCCCTTGATGCATCAGTAGATCTCATGATGAAAAATAGGTTTGTTATGTGGCTAAGGCCTTAGCCATTTATGTATGATGTCTAGGAATGAGTCCTTAATGATGTGTTTATGATGTCATGTATTGAGGATTTGCTGGTAAGTTTAAGACATATGGTGTTATGAACTCCATCATTATGAAATCATTTATTGATTTCTAGGTTATTATTTGAATATTTATGATATCAATGGATAACTATTAAGATCATTTGATTATTTATATGGAATTATTTTATTGTTATTTATTATTTACATATTATTATTTATGATAAATCTATTGATTAAATGGTTTGTGTTTCTAGTTATTTAACTTTCTATATTGATTATTACTTATTTACTCATGCTAGATTTCACTATACATAACCCTTACTGAGCATATGAGCTCTCCATTTATTTGTTTTCCTTTCCCCAAGATATGAAGAAGGATATTTTGAAAGATATAAAAGATGTAATAATGTTTATTATGATTTTTTATATCTAAAATATAATATGAGAATCATGCATGTGTCTAGTTTTCCAAGAATACTAAAGTATTAGGTCCTTTGGAATGTGATTTATTTTTATCTAGTACCATTGTGATAAAGTAACCACAAGATCTGGGCTACTAGGGTTAGGGTCTTTACAGTTGTTATCCAAGAATGTTTAGTAAAAAACTTAGAAACTAGATTTAGGGAAAAATAGATTAGAGAACATAACCCTATTCCTACTTTGGGGATAAGTTTAAGTGTTGGATAATATCCTAAAATTTGGTAAGGTAGAGATTATGTGGTTTCCCACTATGATTATTGTTTCTCATACTATGGTTTTTTAGTCAATGTATAAAACTAGTATGATTCATGTTAACATTGAATGTGATGGAAAATGTAGTGATTATACTCAACCAATTGAAATGATGACTGGAGTGAAAGATATAGTGATTATTCCTAATAAGTTATCATGATATATTATTAACAAACTAAACCTTAAACAACTCTTATACTTTCCAAAGAAGATAAGAATAGAGTTTGATGAGAGCTTGAGTGGTGGAGATAATAGAGGAAAGAAGTCTAAATTTCCATCATGTTAGAAATGTGTAATGAGACACCCCAAAGACTGTCTCAAAGGAATAGTAATATTTTTTTTATGTGTGGAAAATAAGGGTATAGATAAAAAAATTATTGAGGAAAAATTAAGAATTCGATGGAGGGATATGAATTTCATCCCAAAGTACCATTTATATATCAATTCCTTATGTGTTGGGAATATGGGAATTATCTAAGCCAATTACCATATCTAAGGGTTAACTTATAGACCAAGGAATAACCTATTCTATTCCAATAATGAAGTATAAGAATTGATGTGTTTTTGTTTTGTGACTTTATAATTATATTGTAGAAGTGCTATATTAATGATATTCTAGATATAATAATCACAAGACATATATGTATTGTCCCATAATATATTTTCTTTAAGGATTTAAAAAAATATGTTGAAAGGTACTGATAAACAAGGAAATTGATTTATTGGTAAATTTATAATGTTTAGTTGGGATAAAGAGATGATTGAAATTGATGAAGTAAATGGGAAAATATTGGTGACCTTGAAATTTGTTAGTGATTTGATGACAAAGTGATTTACGACATCATTAATGAAGTTTTTTTTTTTCATTTTTTGATTTTTGAAAATAATATGTGATTTTATTTAAAGAATATTGATTATGTTGATTTTTTGAATCATATATTTTTTCAGAAGAGTTATGGATACCATCATGGGTTTATATGTTTAATGTTGATCATAAGTTAAAAATCATAGATACCCCTTTTGAGTTTTTAAGTGATGGGTTTTTAAGGTGATTTGAAACTTGTACTAGTTTTTAGGAATACTACTCAATTAATGTTTAAATAACCCATTGGGTTAGTATATGAATTTATGTTATATTAATTATAGTCTTTTGAATAAAGTGATATAGATAATCTTGAGGTTTAAAAATTAATTCATTGACAATGTGATATTTTCCAAAGATATTTATGGTCATGTGAAGGATTACCTTTAAAGTTAGTATATAAATTTGATTCATTATATTTTAGTGTGAAGTTAACTACATTATAAAAGTATATATTTATTTATAATGGTGATTAATAATATTTTTTGTGATGCTTCATTGGGATGAGGTATCTGTAACCTTTGGGTTTAACATGAAATATAATTTGGGAATAATGAAATTAATCTTTTTGGGTTATAAGTTAAAAATAATTAGATCACCTTTGTGGTTAAAATATTATTTAATGTTGAGTATATTGAGGTTAATTATGATGTATGGTTTTTTATTTTTGGAATAGTATAAGTTGAACTGTTGGTGTTATTTTAGAAACATTGAATTAAAATGTATTATTTCTTTATACGAAGGTTTATTTTGGATATTATCTTACCTTGTGGTAACTAATTTAGTTTTGGGTAATATTTACAGATATGAGGAATATATTTTCATCCGTTTATGGATTATTTGATCTATTAGAAGTTTATATTAGTGCTTTAAGCTTGAAAAATTCATCTTGAATACTCATCGTTTGGAGAAAAAGATGATATTGTGGTAAAACCTGATTTGAAGAATGAAATTATACTTTTAAAGTATGTATATATCATTATATTTTTAGTCTAGATGGTAAATGAATTACTAAACTCTATTAAATGTATCTTGAAATAAAAATATTGTCCTATTACATTCATTTTAGATGAATCGATGATCTTTTTCACACCTTATCAATTTATGGTTTTGTGGTCATTTACTTTATCATGATCATTCTGTTTATTATGATAAATTCTATCTTTCACTATCCATCATTATTTGAACATTTATTTTTTCCTCCATGTATATATATTCACTTCCTAGTAATTTTCTCATATTTGGAAACCAAATTATGTGCTATTCTAGATGACTTTTGTATTTTTCTTTCCCTCTTTTAAGAGGTAGTTATATTAACCCTTTTTACATTGCGGGATTTCAAAAAAGGTATTTTGAGATGTCAAACACTTGAATACCAAGCAAATTTTAAAATTTTGATGATGAAATTTATTTGGGGGTTTGGGGTGGGGGTGTGGTGGGGAGAATTTAACACCACAAGATTTTAAAAGAACACTATATTTGATAGCGTATACAATACACAACACCAATCTTAAACGAACCATGAAATATTATTATTTAAATATGACCATTATAACCTAGATTTTGAATTATAGGGAATGAATATGATTAAGCATGATATGAATTATATTTAAAGGAACTAATCGATAAAAATTTATTGATTAATTATTAGTAAACATGCACTCAATTATTAGTAAAGACATTTTATTCTTAAAAATAAGTTTTCTTCAAAAATGGTTTTTATTGATTCTTGTGAGTGAAAATTATAAATATTTTTTGGAAATTTAATTTTTTTTTATAAGAATGATATAAATTTTTAAATCAGCATACCAAAATTATATTAGGTTAATTTTTTGTGATTTTTATGAGAATATTGATTATCTAATTAATAGAGAAAAATATTGTTTTTATTAAGAACTTTATCTATGTTTCAAGGAATTTAAAAGTTACATTTTGGTTTAAAATGGTTTAAAAGTAAATTTATTTCTATTATATTATTGATAATCCAATTAATTTAATTGTAATCAATTTCATGGTTTAATTTGTTATAAAAAAATTTATACTTAAAATGAATTTTATGAAAAAACTATTTTTCTTTGGGATTTTTATTTTTATCTTAAATTAATTTATGCTAATTATAGAAATTTAATATTGAAAACTAGATTCCATATTTTTAATAAGGAGTTAATTTTTTTTAAATATTTTCCTTTTATTTTTTTCCATTATAAATAGCAATATTGGTAAATATTTGTCACCTTGATAAAAGTAAAATGGATAAAATAAGGATAAAAACCATGAATAAGGTCTTAAAATCAAAAAACTTTATTTTATCATATTTTATGTGTTTATTTCATCCATCCACATCCTAATTTTGAATATATGGAATTTTTGGTTCTATTTTTCTCTTGATAATGAAATTTATATTTTTTAACTAAAGAGAATTCAAAAATATCACTCTCTGGATTTTAATATATCTAATTTTTTTTATAAGGATAAAAAGAGGATAGGTTTGGTTATAATTTTTTTATCTAAAATATAAATTAATTTTATTTATCATGGTAATTTATTTATAATTCTTAGTGATTAAATAATCACCTTAAATGCTTACACAACACTGATATAATATTTATTCAATTAATATAATAATAAAATAAATGATTTTAAAAAATTTACAAGTACTAAAATTTGTGTAAATTTTTGTATTAAATGATTGTTTTAGGTAAAAATTAAATATTAGATATGTGTGAAAGGTTTATATTCTAATTACATTATTGTAAATTTGTTTTCAAAGTCAAATTATGTGAATAGTTCTTAAAATGACATTAATAGTATTTAATGATAAAAATATATTATTTAATTATTTAAATATCATAAAAATATTGAAAGAGGAAAATTATGATGATAAATGGTTGAAAATTTCATCCATTTTTCATTTATGAACCAAGTTTTTTCTTATAAGTAAAATTATAACCATTTAAGACTGAAAAGTCATTACCATGGTTAAGATTAAAATTGGTTAACCAAGGGGTTAAACCAAAATATAAGGTATAAAATGACACCAAAACTTGTCAAAATTTCATTAGATGAGGATATTTTGGAATTAGACTCTTTTTTATTTAAAACTCTATCCATTTTGAATCATTTTTACTGATAATGAATTAATTATATTTTAAACTTTTAGAAATTCCTTGTGTGTCCTTTCCCTACCTAATAAAAGGGAATCCATTTATCTCAAATATGAACACCAGTTTAATCCATCTATCTTGAAAAAACCTTACCAGTTTTTCTTCTCAAAATTTTTATCTACCAATTAGAGGTACTGGTCTCATTAAAAGACCATTCCAAGGGTCCTTAAGAATGAATATGAAGGAAGCTTACTTGTAATCATTTTTACTGACTCTTTTAAATTATTTGTTCTTATAATTCCTATAAGTTTGTTATACCCATCATAAAATAATAAATCCAATATAATTAATATATTTATATGTTATTAAAACTTTTTTATAATAATTTTCCATCTCTTTTCTCTCCTATAAAAAGCAAAAACATTTCTCGTGCATACATACGAGTTACCATCTCCATGTAGCGGTGTAATTTTTCTTTCATTGAAGTTTTAATTAGATGGTTATAAAGATGAAAATAATGAATATATATGATATTTATGACATAATTTTTATTCTATAATTATAATATTATATCTAAATATTTCCTTTCAATCCCTTGAAAAATGATAACGTCGCTCGTGCGTAAGTGTGGACTACAAACTCCACGTAGTGATGTGATCCATTTTTTCAGTTTAAATTTACATGGATGATAATAAGGAAATATTTAATGAATATATATCATATAATAAATATTCTTTAAATTTTATTTAATTTTTACCTTTTTTTTATTCCATCAGTCAAAAAGTGAAAATAATGTTCATGCGTATGTATAACCTACCGCCTAGATGAATGGTGAATTTCAATTTTCTATCTTAGCATCCTCGCAGATATTGAGAATATGATCTTGGATGTTTGTGATAAATCTTGGGATGACAACTCAATTGAGGACCCAAATCAGGCTGTTTCTATCAAGGATGGACACTCGCTGGTGGTTCCCAATGCAGCTCAGGGAACAATTGAGGTATCTATTGTTGACTCCATTTTTGGAGTTCCATTAGATGTCACACATTCATGCAAGCCTAAAATGGAAACCAATGGTCTTGTTTTTTATGTTATCTATCTACCATAGGGGATGGGTGATCCCCTCCAATCGGCTATCCAAGATGTCTATGGTGTTTCTCTTCTTCCTATAGATCGGGCTGTACCAGAACCAATCCCTACTGTCAACCAACCATCTCTAAACCACACATCTAGGGCTCCACTAGATGAGTTTGTAGGTATGAAGATCTATGATATTTCTCATTCAGACTCACCTAAGATAGTGGTTAAAAACACTGCCTCTGATTTTTGTTCTGACATTAAGTCACCCACATTGAATGCACTCTCAGATGAACAAAAATCTTTAAATGTATCTCTTGAATCTAATTTGATAATAGGAACACAAATCCCTTCTATTTTTCGTACTATTACTCAGAACATGGACTCTATCGAGAGGTATAAGGATGGTCACATGACCACCCCCCTGATAAATAAATCACCTATTACTACTCAGGCCATTGGTAATACAACTACTTCTAACAATGTTTCTGTTTCTTCTATGAGAAAACAGAACAAGAATAACAACCCACCCTCTTTTCAAAATCTTATAAGATTAAGGAGAAAGAAAGGTTCGGGTGGCTCGAAGAAGAAAAAGGGGAGCTCTTGCTCCTAATCTAGGATCTAAATGGATATCCTTTTTTATAATTGTCAGGGCATAGCGAACCCTGACACGCTTTTTGTTCTCAAAAAATTTATTTTGACTCATAAACCAAAAATCTTTGTAATCTCTAAACCAAAAATAAAAATTTCAATGAATTTTATGCATCTCTCTACTACTGGTTATAACTTTATTGGTGCTTGTACAACTGGTCCTACTATTGAGTCTCTATCTATTTTTTATCATTATTCCTTACAAAATGTTAATGTATATAGTTTCTCAGAACAATAGTTCACTTGTGACTTTAATCTTGATAACACACATATTTTCTGTACTTTGGTTTATTCCAAGAATAGATATCAAGAAAGAAGACCTCTTTGGAACGACCTCTCTGTGTTAGCTAATAACATTAATGACCCTTGGATTGTGTCCGGTGATTTTAATGTTATTCTTTCTACTTGTGAAAAAATTGGACCTTACCACTCTCATATTTCCTCTAGAGAGTTTAAATATTCCTTAGAAGACTGTGACCGCATAGAAATCAATCTTATGGGTGCTAAATACACTTGGTATAAAAGACACCTTAATAGAGTATTTGCTAGCAAACTTGATATGGAATTCAAAAATAATCTATCTCTGAATAAATGGGATACCATATCTAGTATTACTTTGCCTAGAATAAAGTCTGATCATCATCCTATCTTGGTTAGTATGTTTCCCAAAAAATAACAAGGCTAGTTTTCCCTTTAGATTTAACAATGCCTAGTCTGCTGACTTGGAAAGCTTACAACTCATTAAGAACTGTTGGTAATCCATGAATCATAACCCTAATGCATTTTCCTATGTTACTAAACTAAAACATCTCAAACAATGTCTCAATGGATGGTGCGGTGCTAAATCAAAATAGTTTGAAAAGGACATCACCGACCTTGAAAATAAGCTCAATAAAATTCAAAATTCCAACACAAACTCTAATTTTTCCTTAGAACCCCAAAATTAAGTGAACAACTCAATGAAACTTAACTCTTTTTTTTGTGCTTAAATACAACATGTGAAAGAAGGTGTTCAAAACTAAGTGGCTCACGAATGTTGACCATAACACTAAATTATACAATTCCCTTCAAATAATTATGAAATTTTGTAGACCATTGTCCTATCTTAGGGAAAATGATACTGTCTTGGACTCTGAAGTAGATATCACTGAGCATGTGGTCTCTTACTTTGACAATATTTTCAATGGGGATAACATTAACAAAGATCTTATTCCTGGAGTTATTTTGGTCATGGTCAATGTGTCACGACCCGTCCTCGGGGCCCGTGCCGTGACTACCCCAAGCCCGCCTTCCATAGGCCAGGGGCTGGCGACTAGCACCAAAGGCGTAAAATCCCGATAACTGGGAAGGCATTGCCTTTATAAAAGAAAACAAGCACCACAGAGTACAAGCGGAAGAAGTAAACACTAAGTAAAAACTGAGTACAACAGTAAGTGCGGAAAGTAAAAAGGGGCCGGAAATACAAGCCCAACTGTAAAGTACAACTCGAAAGGGAAAACAACAACTGAAAAGTAAAGCTGCTACGCCGAGCTGTCCACTGGAAATCCCACCTGAAGGGTGGGTACAGATAGCTCCTCTGCTCCTCAGGTCCCACCGTCCGCTCCGAGTATGTCTCGCCCAGTGGTCCACCTCCGGGTACCGCCTCGTCGTCACGTCCACCTCTGGGTACCGCCTCGTCGTGAGGTCCTCCTCCGGGTACCATCTCTTCTTATAGTCCACCTCCAGGTACTGTCCAGTCCTCGAACACTCGACTTCTATCAGCACTGCCCGTCGTTTGCAACCAACACAACGAGGTGCGGGCATAGCCCGTGCAGGGGTGAGTATAACAATACTCAGTAGGGACCCCGAGACCCTCAAGGTCTCACTAAACCAACAAGGATAACCACAAAGAAGATCTCAACAGATAACCTCTACTTAGATATATTCCCATACATATACCTAAGTTATCAAGTAACCCATCTCAATCATGAGGAAACACAAGGATTGTGAAATCAACGGATAACCACTACCCGGGTATATGCCCATACATATACCTAAGTTAGCAAGTGACCCATCTCAATCATGAGGTAAACACAAGGTCAAAAGTCTCAGCTCAAACCAGGATTTTCATTATCGAAACCGTAACTGCTGAAGAGCTCCGTCTCTGGAGTGTACAGTGGTCCTGTCACGACTCCGAGGTACTGCTCACTAACCTAAGACTGCTGAAGAACTCCACCCATCGAGTACTGCGGGCCAGCTGCTACAACCAAGCGCTCCCATGTGCCACTACAACCAAGCGCACCTCTGTCGTGGGTATGCCGCTACAACCAAGCGCTCCCATGTGCCGCTACAACCAAGCACAACTCTGTCGTGGGTCTGCCGCTACAACCAAGCGCTCCCATGTGCCGCTACAACCAAGCGCACCTCTGTTGTGGGTATGCCGCTACAACCAAGCGCTCCTATATGCCGCTACAACCAAGCGCAACTCTGTCGTGGGTCTGCCGCTACAACCAAGCGCTCCCATGTGCCGCTACAACCAAGCGCACCTCTGTCGTGGGTATGCCGCTACAACCAAGCGCTCCCATGTGCCACTACAACCAAGCGCTCCCATGTGCCACTACAACCAAGCGCACCTATGTAACACTCCGAGTCGTTCGATCAGCAGTCGTCGGGTCTCATCCAGCTACACGGTCTCCGTACTCCGCACGCTCGTCACTGGGAGGGTCCGCTCCACGAGCTACAGGTCGATACTCCAAGTATCTCAAAGTCCCATGAAGAAGTATCTCAAAGGACCGTCACATCATAAGGGTCTCAACGCAACAGACGGCGCGTCAATCGGACGCCCGGTCTGTGAGTTATTAGCCTTTTCGTCCCAGGGGCCCGGTTGGTTTCGTGAGCAAACCAAACCCGGCCGTATCTCAAATGTACCCCAAACTCTCATAGGGTAAACTCATAGGGACCGTTTCTCAATGCGATCACCAACGCCGCTGACAGTTCGTCAAACGGATGTTCTGTCAGAAAGATATCAGCTTTTCCGTTCTAGGGGCCCGGTTGGATTTCGGTGCGATCCAACCCGGCCACTATCCATCTGCATCCAAAACTCGGGCGGAGGATGCCAAAAGTTTCGTATCGTCAACAGTAACTCAACGCAACAGACGGCGCGTCAATCGGACGCCCGGTCTGAGAGTTATTGGCTTTTTCGTCTCACATTCACCTTGGGAAACTTCCCAGGAGGTCACCCATCCTGATCACTACTCTAGGCCAAGCACGCTTAACTACGGAGTTTTAACCACGTAGGCTCCCGAAAAGGAAGGTGCACCTTGAGTATAGTATACTGAAACGACCGTCTCGATCCAAGGATCGTGTTGCTGCTAATGACAAGTCGTTTGGAGGCCCGTAGCCGAAGATACTGGCATTTGACCAAACCGCTCGGTAACGGGGGTTTCGGGCCCGGGCCGTCCCTGCCCGAGACCCCCCGAATGGCCCGAACCGGGTTGACCCGCCCCGGACGGGGTCGACCCGGCCCGGCACAGTCCGGCGCGGCGCGGCGCGGCCCGGCGCGGCGCGGCCCGGCCCGGCGCGGCGCGGCCCGGCCCGGTGTGGCCCGGCGCGGCGAACCGGCCAGGCGCGCCGGTTCGGCGCAAGGCAGCGCACTGGGCGCGCTGCCAGCTTGGCCGAAGGCCGAGCTTGCTGGAAACGGGGGGCCGCCTGCCCCCCCCTTTTGTGAAACCGGCCCCCCTCATAATGGGGGGCCAAATAACTGCCCGGGGGAATTAAATTCCCCCGGTTTCCACCAACCCGGCCGGCCCGACCTGGCCGGCCGACTTCTTGTCAACAGGACCGGCAAGGGCCGGTCCTCTTCCGTCTTCCGGCACCGGAGGCCCGGCTGGCCGCCGGTCATCACGATCCGCCACGGCCCGAAACCGACTGCGGCCTTCGTCATCCGGCGCGGTGCGACGACACCGCGCCCCTCCGCCGCGGCCCCGCTCCGGCCGCGGCGTCTTCGGTTTCCTTCGACGCGGCGCGACGACGTCGTGTTCATGATAATTCTTTCCACGGCGCGGCGCGACGGCGCCGTGCAATAATTTCCGTGTGATTCCCGCGTGGTGCGACGGCACCACGCTATCTCGTTTCATCCGCAAGAAACATTCAAGAACAAAGGAGGGGGGTTCGTCCGTGTTTGTGCTGTCCGGTCCCCCTCTCGTTAGACGATAACACTTAAACGTTCATCCTCAAGTTTGTCATGCTAGAACCAAGAACGGAAAATAATTAAATAAAGCAACATCAAACCCCTACCTCGCTTTTCGTTATGTGTTGACGAAGTCGCGGAAAGGCGGCGGCGATTCGTCGACATCGGAAAAGAGAAGCCGTTGACGACGTCGGCGTTCTTCGTGAAAGGCGTTCACTTATTTATTCCGGAAGGAGTGGGAAGGAGGCATCCAAGAAGGGATCGACGTTGGAAACTTCACGTTCTTCTTTGGAAAAGGCATTTTTCATTGAGAAGACGTTGTTCCATGTTTGGAGATGTCCTTCGTGTTCTTCGTCGAGGGTGGAGTTCTCTTCAATCCTTCCATGACTCTATCACAAAGATTTAGCCAACCCCAAACAATAAAACAACACACCTTATTATAGTGTTAGCTTAATGAATTCAAAATAATTCAAATTCATTAAGTTACATCCTTCATTAATGGGTGGAGAGGCTCCAAAATTAATGAAGGTGGAAGTGAAGAGTCACATTTAATTGGGGGGGTTCAAGGGAGTTAAGGAGTTTAAGGAGTTAGGAATTTGAGGGGTTTTGGCACATTAAGAGCAAGAGAGTTTAAGGGGGTAGAAGAGAGTTAAGGGGAAGGTGAAGGGTTGGGGCTCGTGTGGGCCCCACCTCACCTTAATCCTCACTTGGTTAGTTAGGAACTTGTGATTCCACCCCAACTTCCACACTTAGGATATAACCACTTAAGAAGATAAATAAAATTTGTAACACAAATTTTATTTTTCTTTACACTTAAACCACAACCTTATTAAACAACTGCTCCCATGCAAACGCAACTCCAGGAAAGGCATTCCTAAGCAAAAACCGGCGCTACGGTTCCATCGGTGCCCTCGGAATTTGATTCCGGGCACCGGTTCAAAAGTTAGAAATTCCCGCTCGTTCGTTCACTGAACCTACCCGAGCCAAACTTCGGAAATTAATTCCGGGCACACCGGGCCTCGGAATCAGGCGCCGTCAGAAACTACGTTCTTGTAAAATTCCAAAGAAAATTAACAATGTAAAAATTCCTTGAAATTTCAGGATCTTTACATTACTCCCACCTCAGGGCTTTACGTCCCCGTAAAGCTTCATCACAAACTAGGGTCACAAAAGCGGTACAGAGCACGCATCTGAGCCTTCCGCTCCCATGTGCTCACCTGGAGGTTCCCGTACTGTCAAAGGAAGTTCTCCCAAGGAATCGATCATCCTCGTAGGATCTGCTCCTGTCTATTCTTGATCCCCACTGGAACCTCCGTGCATGTCGCTCTATCATCGACGTCCAACTCCCTGAGGTCGATGATGTGTGAAGGATCAAGCCCGTATCTCCTCAATTGAGTTACGTGAAAGTCATCGTGCACCTGGTGCAACTGAGGTGGATGGGTTAAGCGATAAACCACCTCGCCTACTTTGCTGGGGACCTAGAAAGGTCTATTGAACCTCGGAGATCTCTTGCCGCCTCGGCTACATCTCTGTAAACCTCGTCGAGGTGAGACCTGTATAAGAACGTGGTTGCCATCCTCGAACTCTAAAGGTCTCCCTTTTTAGGTTAGAACTAAAACTCAAAACTCCAGCTACCACGAGGGTAAGGTTGGATGACCCAAGAATGATCGGCTACACCCTCCCATGCACGAGTTTATCTTGTGCTGCCCAGGGTTTCCTTTTCGCCGACCAAGGAAAACCCATCCCAACATTTTCCTAATACCGTCAATTTGAGTATGAACAGTGATTGCCAAATACATACTCAAACTAACGTCATAAGGCCTCGACGCTGCCACCAAGAGGTCCTAACCGAGACTCTCGCCTCAAGGGTCAGATCACACCGTCGGCGTAAGTGTGACTATCGAGTATCCTCCCAAAGGTATCTTCAGACGTGAGGGTCAAGTCAACGGCTTAACCGGAATCTCTAGGTCTAGGACTAGATTCATGGAAGGAAGGGATGATTCGTTTCGATGCCTGTGGCTATGGCAGCTAGTAGAAGATAAATTCCACACTTCGAATCATCCTTAGAGCCCCTTTTTGGTCGCACTCCATGACCGCAAGCAGCTACCCTCTTTCCCTGCTCTCCAACTCCCTGAGTCTAGCGGGGACTACAAAGGCGGATGATGGTAACATGTTGAAATGTACACCACCACGAGCTGCTCTCCAAGCTCTGCCTCCATGTCTGCTGCTCTGCAGATTCATCTGTCCTTAACATTTCCTCTTCTTGAAACATTATACATGCCCAAGTCTCCGAGACTGGTGTCAGTTTCCTACTTTCCAAACTTCTAACATTCTCTGGCTGTATTCGATCAGCAAAGAATTCTCAACCACAAAGGTTCCTTCTAGCACTATAGCCTAAGTAGAAATGCATAGAGAAAAGGTGCTGGCTCGGAAGCCTTTAAACATACCATGCTCAGAGGTCCGGAATCTATTGCACTGATCGAAACGCTTCCATCGAGTACCCGATATGTTCGGTACGCCTCGATGAATTCTCAGCTATCAACACGTCGTCCCGCCGAAACTGTAAAAGTTCTAGAAAATTCTCGGCCACCTCCTCAAGCCAGTCCTCAGCCGCCTATGAGTCAGGTTCACCTCGGAACATGAGGGTATCTGAAGTTAGAACACATGTAAGGTAGTAAACTTACATGTTTCACCTACCGGTACCGCCGGTTGTAACTGCTGACCAACAGGTAGTGATGTATAGCTGACACACTACCCAAAGGCACTATCTCAGGCATCGGTTCACGTACCGAAGCCTCATCACTATGTGGACCATCCTCATGGTCATTCACTGGAAAACACTAGTGGCCAAGTCCACCATCCACTCTACTGATTTCTCATCTAGGCGGAAAACTCTAGCAATCGCCTCCAGCCACTGCTCTACTGTCTGGAAATCTGCCTCGCCTCGTAACTTCTGAGGCCTCTACTGCTGGAACTCGTGCAATGCGCTCCGCCAGCATGCACAGTTTGCTAGTATAGCCGTTGGCATCTGCTTCCCAATAGGTGGTGATGTACTGGTACACCACCCGAGGGTGCCAACATAGTAAAAAGGGCCCTGCACCAGAGCCTCGTCGCTCGGTGAGCCGTCATCGAGTACTCTCTCGGAACTCCAACTGACTGTCTGCGTGGAGACATCCTGAACAGATGCGACACGGTCAACGTCTTATACCTGGTGATCTGACCTAGTTTGAGCTGACTTTAAAACTTTGGAAACACACACGCAATCAGTGTTTTTGTGTACAAAGTCGGAAATCAGTAGTCAGGGTCCTGGTGTACAGATACGTCGTCCGCCGCACCAACACTGGACTCCCTGAACTGAAAACCACACTCGGTACCCTTAACACTATTGCTTCACAGAAAGAAACATCAGAGTTATAAGTTCTGCGGTAGAATCGAACTCCTCTGATACCAATTTGTCATGACCCGTCCTCGGGGCCCGTGCCGTGACTACCCCAAGCCCGCCTTCCATAGGCCAGGGGCTGGCGACTAGCACCAAATGCGTAAAATCCCGATAACTGGGAAGGCATTGCCTTTATAAAAGAAAACAAGCACCACAGAGTACAAGCGGAAGAAGTAAACACTAAGTAAAAACTGAGTACAACAGTAAGTGCAGAAAGTAAAAAGGGGCCGGAAATACAAGCCCAACTGTAAAGTACAACTCGAAAGGGAAAACAACAACTGAAAAGTAAAGCTGCTACGCCGAGCTGTCCACTGGAAATCCCACCTGAAGGGTGGGTACAGATAGCTCCTCTGCTCCTCAGGTCCCACCGTCCGCTCCGAGTATGTCTCGCCCAGTGGTCCACCTCCGGGTACCGCCTCGTCGTCACGTACACCTCTGGGTACCGTCTCGTCGTGAGGTCCTCCTCCGGGTACCATCTCTTCTTATAGTCCACCTCCAGGTACTATCCAGTCCTCGAACACTCGGCTTCTATCAGCACTGCCCGTCGTCTGCAACCAACACAACGAGGTGCGGGCATAGCCCGTGCAGGGGTGAGTATAACGATACTCAGTAGGGACCCCGAGACCCTCAAGGTCTCACTAAACAAACAAGGATAACCACAAAGAAGATCTCAACAGATAACCTCTACTTAGATATATGCCCATACATATACCTAAGTTATCAAGTAACCCATCTCAATCATGAGGAAACACAAGGATTGTGAAATCAACGGATAACCACTACACGGGTATATGCCCATACATATACCTAAGTTAGCAAGTGACCCATCTCAATCATGAGGTAAACACAAGGTCAAAAGTCTCAGCTCAAACCAGGATTTTCATTATCGAAACCGTAACTGTTGAAGAGCTCCGTCTCTGGAGTCTACAGTGGTCCTGTCACGACTCCGAGGTACTGCTCACTAACCTAAGACTGCTGAAGAACTCCACCCATCGAGTACTGCGGGCCAGCTGCTACAACCAAGCGCTCCCATGTGCCGCTACAACCAAGCGCACCTCTGTCGTGGGTATGCCGCTACAACCAAGCGCTCCCATGTGCCGCTACAACCAAGCACAACTCTGTCGTGGGTCTGCCACTACAACCAAGCGCTCCCATGTGCCGCTACAACCAAGCGCACCTCTGTCGTGGGTATGCCGCTACAACCAAGCGCTCCCATGTTCCGCTACAACCAAGCGCAACTCTGTCGTGGGTCTGCCGCTATAACCAAGCGCTCCCATGTGCCGCTACAACCAAGCGCACCTCTGTCGTGGGTATGCCGCTACAACCAAGCGCTCCCATGTGCCGCTACAACCAAGCGCACCTCTGTCGTGGGTATGCCGCTACAACCAAGCGCTCCCATGTGCCGCTACAACCAAGCGCAACTCTGTCGTGGGTCTGCCGCTACAACCAAGCGCTCCCATGTGCTGCTACAACCAAGCACACCTCTGTAACACTCCGAGTCGTTCGATCAGCAGTCGTCGGGTCTCAGCCAGCTACACGGTCTCCGTACTCCGCACGCTCGTCACTGGGAGGGTCCGCTCCACGAGCTACAGGTCGATACTCCAAGTATCTCAAAGTCCCATGAAGAAGTATCTCAAAGGACCGCCACATCATAGGGGTCTCAACGCAACAGACGGCGCGTCAATCAGACGCCCGGTCTGTGAGTTATTAGCCTTTTCATCCCAGGGGCCCGGTTGGTTTCGTGAGCAAACCAAACCCGACCGTATCTCAAATGTACCCCGAACTCTCATAGGGTAAACTCATAGGGACCGTTTCTCAACGCGATCACCAACGCCGCTGACGGTTCGTCAAACGGACGTTCTGTCAGAAAGATATCAGCTTTTCCGTTCCAGGGGCCCGGTTGGATTTCGGTGCGATCCAACCCGGCCACTATCCATCTGCATCCAAAACTCGGGCGGAGGATGCAAAAAGTTTCGTATCGTCAACAGGAACTCAACGCAACAGACGGCGCGTCAATCGGACGCCCGGTCTGAGAGTTATTGGCTTTTTCGTCTCACACTCACCTTGGGAAACTTCCCAGGAGGTCACCCATCCTGATCACTACTCTAGGCCAAACACGCTTAACTACGGAGTTTTAACCACGTAGGCTCCCTAAAAGGAAGGTGCACCTTGAGTATAGTATACCGAAACGACCGTCTCGATCCAAGGATCGTGTTGCCACTAACGACGAGTCGTTTGGAGGCCCGTAGCCCAAGATACTGGCATTTGACCAAACCGCTCGATAACGGGGGTTTCGGGCCCGGGCCGTCCCGGCCCGAGACCCCCCGGATGGCCCGAACCGGGTCGACCCGCCCCGGACGGGGTCGACCCGGCCCGGCACAGCCCGGCCCGGCGCGGCCCGGCGCGGCCCGGCCCGGCGTGGCCCGGCGCGGCGAACCGGCCAGGCGCGCTGGTTCGGCGCAAGGCAGCGCGCTGGGCGCGCTGCCAGCTTGGCTGAAGGCCGAGCATGCTGGAAATGGGGGGCCGCCTGCCCCCCCCCCCTTTTGTGAAACCGACCCCCCTCATAATGGGGGGCCAAATAACTGCCCGGGGGAATTAAATTCCCCCGGTTTCCACCAACCCGGCCGGCCCGACCTAGCCGGCCGACTTCTTGTCAACAAGACCGGCAAGGGACGGTCCTCTTCCGTCTTCCGGCACCGGCGGCCCGGCTGGCCACCGGTCATCACGATCCGCCGCGGCCCGGAACCGACTGCGGCCTTCGTCATCCGGCGCGGTGCGACGACATCGCACCCCTCCGCCGCGGCCCCGCTCCGGCCGCGGCGTCTTCGGTTTCCTTCGACGCGGCGCGACGGCGTCGTGTTCATGATAATTCTTTCCATGGCGCGGCGCGACGGCGCCGTGCAATAATTTCCGTGTGATTCCCGCGTGGTGCGACGGCACCACGCTATCTCATTTCATCCGCAAGAAACATTCAAGAACAAAGGAGGGGGGTTCGGCCGTGTTTGTGCGGTCCGGTCCCCCTCTCGTTAGACGATAACACTTAAACGTTCATCCTCAAGTTTTTCATGCTAGAACCAAGAACGGAAAATAATTAAATAAAGCAACATCAAACCCCTACCTCGCTTTTCGTTATGTGTTGACGAAGTCGCGGAAAGGCGGCGGCGATTCGTCGACATCGGAAAAGAGAAGCCGTTGACGACGTCAGCGTTCTTCGTGAAAGGCGTTCACTTCTTTATTCTGGAAGGAGTGGGAAGGAGGCATCCAAGAAGGGATCGACGTTGGAAACTTCACGTTCTTCTTTGGAAAAGGCATTCTTCGTCGAGAAGACGTTGTTCCATGTTTGGAGATGTCCTTCGTGTTCTTCGTCGTGGGTGGAATTCTATTCAATCCTTCCATGACTCTATCACAAAGATTTAGCCAACCCCAAACAATAAAACAACACACCTTATTATAGTGTTAGCTTAATGAATTCAAAATAATTCAAATTCATTAAGTTACATCCTTCATTAATGGGTGGAGAGGCTCCAAAATTAATGAAGGTGGAAGTGAAGAGTCACATTTAATTGGGGGGGTTCAAGGGAGTTAAGGAGTTTAAGGAGTTAGGAATTTGAGGGGTTTTGGCACATTAAGAGCAAGGGAGTTTAAGGGGGTAGAAGAGAGTTAAGGGGAAGGTGAAGGGTTGGGGCTCGTGTGGGCCCCACCTCACCTTAATCCTCACTTGGTTAGTTAGGAACTTGTGATTCCACCCCAACTTCCACACTTAGGATATAACCACTTAAGAAGATAAATAAAATTTGTAACACAAATTTTATTTTTCTTTACACTTAAACCACAACCTTATTAAACAACTGCTCCCATGCAAACGCAACTCCAGGAAAGGCATTTCTAAGAAAAAAACCGGCGCTACGGTTCCATCGGTGCCCTCAGAATTTGATTCCAGGCACCGGTTCAAAAGTTAGAAATTCCCGCTCGTTCGTTCACTGAACGTACCCAAGCCAAACTTCGGAAATTAATTCCGGGCACACCGGGCCTCAGAATCAGGCGCCGTCAGAAACTACGTTCTTGTAAAATTCCAAAGAAAATTAACAAAAAAAAATTCCTTGAAATTTCCGGATCTTTACACAATGAGAAGAAAAATCGTTTTCTCTTGGATATTCCCCTCGATCATGAAATTAAAGACATTGTTTTTAGTCTAAATCCTGATAGTTCCTCGAAGCTTGATGGGTTCAATAGTGGGTTTTTTCAGCAGTTTTGGGAGGTCATTCACATTTATGTTTGTAAACTTGTCAAAAACTTATTAGAAAATGGTGTTCTCCCTCATGGTCTTTATGCCCAATTTCTTACCTTAATTCCCAAAGTGGTTAACGGCTCTGAAATTAATCTATTTCATCCTATTTCTCTTATCAATTATCTATAAAATATTATCAATAAACGTTTAGCTAATAGGATCTCTCCCTTATGCAATAAAATCATTTCTTGGAATTAATTTGGATTTATTAAGGGTAGATCCATCCGAGATTGCATTTTCCTGGACTCAGAATGCACCAACTCTCTTAACAATGTTTCTAGAGGTGGGAGTATTGATATAAAACTTGACATTAGGAAATATTTTGATACCATAGATTGTAGCTTCATTTTCAAGGTTCTCCAGGGATTTGGTTTCAATGATATCTTTATAAGTAGGATCAATGCTATTTTTAAATCAGCCACTATCTCCAACCTTGTTAATGGATCTTCTAAAGGTTATTTCAAATACGCCAAAGGTGTTAGGCAAGGAGACACTTTATCAGCCACTCTTTTTGCGATTGCAGAAGACCACCTTAGTAGATTAATCACCCATCTTGTTGAAAAAAACAAACTTAAACCCATTAAATTGGCCAAAAACCTAAATGTTCCGACTCATCTTTTATATTATAATGACATCATTCTATTCTTTCATGGAGGAAAAAGGAACATTCTAAACTTAAAAAATGCCTTATCTCATTTATATCTAGTCAAGCCATTATCTTGAACAAATTTTTTGTTTTCTTTGGTAAGAATTTCTCTCTCACTCGTAAATCTTGCATCATTGGTAACCTAGGAATTATCAAAGGATCCTTCCCTTTTACTTATCTAGGAGTTCCCATCTTCTAGGGAAGACCTAAATCCATGTTTTTAAACACTGTTGTTGATCAAGTTATCAGAAAACTATCCTCCTAGAAAGGAAAATCCCTCTCCATGGTTGGCAGGATTTGTCTCGTGAAGTCCACCATTGCCTCTCAAATGGTTTACTCAATGATGGTTTTTAAATGACCTATTGGTATACTTAAAAAGATTAATGTTTACATCATAAAATTCATTTAGACTAGTAGCATTCTGGAGAGGAATATTGTTAACATCCTCTAGTCCACCTATTGTAAACCTCTTGAGAAGGGTGGTCTTGGAATTAAAAATATCAAAATCTTCAATTAGGACCTTCATGCTAGGCCCACTTGGAGACTGATTAACAAATCCTTGAAATATATAGAATTTCTTAAAAAAATTCCTTCCTAGGATTAAGAAAGGGAATATGAACCATTATAATTCTTCGATATGGCCTTCCATCAGAATTTCCTTTGCTAATATTATGAACAACTCTCGATGTATGGTTCTCATGGATTCCTCCATGAGATTATGGATTGAAAATTGGACTGGCACTCCCCTTATTTCCATGTAACCACCCAATTCCCCTCCAGATAATTCTAACGACACTATAATGGAGGTGCTTCAATATAAAAATCTTAATATTCCAGATACCATCATGCACGCGGTCGATAATTACACCTTCTCTATATCTGATGACTTCCTAATTTGGGAGCCTACTCACAATGGTGTTATTGACTCTAAATTATTTTACAATAACAAATTCTCAACTTTGGTTCCTATTTTTCATTGGTTAAATCATTTTGATAAGCCCTGGTTTAACCCCTCAAGTCTCAACCTTGTTTGGCGTATTGTGCACAACAGTCTCCCTACTATAGTCTATCTCCAGAAATTTGGTATCCAACTATGCTCTAAACTCCATTTTTGTCATCAAAATAGAGAATAAATGAATCATTTATTTTTGTATTGTTCTACAACTTCTACTCTCTAGAATTTTATCGCTGACATGTTTGATTTCAAATGGTAATTCTATGAATCAATTTTCTCGCAGCTAAAATGTTGTGTTGAGCTTGACACATTGCAAAAAACAAGGAATATTTTCTTAGCTACTGTTGCTGAGCTCCACCAAGTGATCTGGTATGATAGAAATTCTATTATCCACAAAAAATTATCATTTAATATTAATATAGGTTGGATGAGAATTCTCATTGCCATTAAGGATACTGTGTCACTGAAGAAAGCTCATTGTGACAACTCAGTTGGAGACTTTGTGATCCTTCGTCAGCCCAAGATTCAAGGTCTCTAAAGACAACCGAGAGACAATTTGGAGGTGTTATGGAAAGCCCCATTACCCAGATGGATCAATATCAATGTTGATGGAGCCTTAAAAGGGAATCTGGGGCTTGTGGGCTGTGGTTCTATCTTTAGAGACTGGCTTGGTCATTGTCATGGCTGCTTTTATGGTGGCTGCAGGATCACCTCTTCTCTTGATGTTGAGATGGAGGCAGTGATTCATGCTGTCGATTTTGTTAAAAAAAAGGGCTGGAACAACATTTGGATTGAAAGTGATTTGACCACCATTTTCCAAGCTACCTGGAGTGGTGTGGTTCACCTTGACTGGTCGCTCACTACTCGTTGGATGAATTTCCTGACTTTGCTCTTGGGGATTAGATAAATCTCCACTCATGCCTACCGAGAAGCGAACATGGTTGCTGATGGTCTAGCCAATAAAGGTATCAAACAACACATTATTTGGTGGGATGAGCTACAGGTTGATCTTATTCAGATTTATGAAAAAGATTGTAATAAGATCCCCTCCTTCATAATTTTTTACCTTCTTTTTTCTATTCAATAAATTGGGTCTTAGTCTTTGACAAAGTCTTTACCTTAAAAAAATGATATAATCTAATGATACCATCCACCATATTTCTATGGATAGTTTATGATCAGTTTGACTAGGGAATGTATTGAAATTCTGTATGCTAGTTCATTAAATATTTATAGTTATTGATTTTTAAGGTGTGTTGATTAATTTTTATTTTTTATTCATGTGATGAATACATTTGACTTATTAAGAGGTGAGTGGGGATCAAAATTACATAGATCCTTGATGCATCAGTTTGTATCATAAGACAAAATAGGTTGGGTATTTTCCCAAGGCCTTAACCATTTATGTAAGATGTATAAGGTTGAGGCCTTAATGGTATGTTTATGATGTCTTGGAATAAGAATTATAAGGTAAGTTTAAGATGCTTAAAATTATTCATACCATCATTATGAAATTAATTATTGATGTCTATGTAATTATTTTAATGGTTATGATATCCATGGATAAGTTTCAAGCTCATGTGATTATATATATGGAATTATTTTATTGTTATTTATTCCTACTATATTATTCTTTATGTTCAAGTTATTGATTAAATAAAATGAAGTTTTATTTATTTAACTTTACATATTGATTATTCCTTATTTAATCATTCTATCTTCCACTATACATAATCCTAACTAAGAATCTGAGTTGACCCTTTATTTGTTTTCCTTTCCCCATGATATGAAGAAGGATATTCTAAAAGATATTAAGGATTAAAGAATGTTTCTCATACTATGTTTTTATATTTTCAATGTAATCTGGGGATCATAAATGTACCTAGTTTACTAAGACTATTAAATTATTCGATCCTTTGGGAGGTGATTGGTTATATATTTTACCAATATAATAAAATAACCATTGACACTATGCTACTAGGGGTGGGGGATTTATAAATTCCCCTTAAATTTTATAGTGAATTTGGTATAAATTTTGTTAAATATTATGTATATTGATGAGTTCAGGATTTTTGGGATGTTGGAAGTGGCCTGAGATTCAGATTTGGGGAATTAGGTATAGTATGGGGTTGGGAATTCTGTAGACGGTAGAAGGCTATAGAAAAACATTGGGTGTTGTGTCATGATGATCTAGATCAATAAATTCTTATGAAAAAATAGTATGGGTTTCACTATGATACATATGTAAGGTGGGTTATTACAGTGTTAGATTTATGGTCATGCTACAATGGTGACCTTTTGGGTGTCATTATTTCTATATGGGGGTGTTTTTCCAGTGATCCAATGGGATACATTACAATAAAACTCTAGAGTGCATGAATTTTTGCATGACCATCATGGTTATGATGCAACCAAATATTTGGGTGTCTTTTTAAAGGGTTGATATTGAATTTCCCTCATATACCCCTTTAACATTTACCCTCCTTCTCCCTTTAACCCTACTCAAACTTATCCAATTTTTGAGCTCTCCCATGGATCCCTAAGCTCCTCCTTTATCTTATATTATTCATTTGGAGTGTTGTTTTGGTCCAAGTAATCTTCTCTTGGTAATTATAAGCTTGTTTAGGCCATAAATACTTTCATCTTTCACTATTTACCTTTTCTTCCATCTCAAATTCCTAATTCTAAGGGTTTATGGTTGATTTTAGGGTTTTGGGGGACCAAGATTTAATCAGAGATCATGTATTGGAAAGTGTGATACCTTAAGCTTAAGGTAGGAAGTCCTTATAATTTTACAACATTTGTTTACAGTTGTATGGTCTAAATTAGATGCCATTATGTGTGTAAGCCTAGTAAAGTTTTTATTTTTGTATCAAAGTGACCGGGTGATTCTTCTTAATGAAATTGAACCCTTTGAGGGTAATTATGGATAAAATTCCTTATAAATAGGGTAACCTAGCCTCATTTTGTGGATAGTGGTAGGGTTGTCTATTTGGATAAATTAGGCCAAGAGAGAGCTATTCAAGGTTTATTGAGGCTTGTGTGGCATATCAACTTTGTATCTTGGTATGAGTGATATGTTACTTCACTTGAGAAGGTTTTAGGTTCATAAACATGGTTAATTTAATTAAACTAGAAGGGTTTGAAAGGTATAAGTTGAATTGATATCCTTGGGGTTATTTTAGTCTTGAAATTTTCTTTGGGGGCAATGTTAGATTTTTTAGACTACTCTATTAATTGTTATTGCTGCTTACTATGTGATAATATAATACTGATGATTATGTGTGTCCAAATCCGAGTGAGAGGGTGTGGTCTAAGATTTTATGTGGCGTATGATGTGAGACCAACCATGAGAGAGGGGGTGTGTTCTAATATTCAATGTGGAGAATTATGTGTGACCAAACTTGAGTGAGAGGGTGTGGCTAGGAACTTGGTATGGGTTTTAAATGGTGTCATTCATTGAGTGAGAGGGGATAGTTAGGTGTTTGATATGAAATACAACTTGGTATTTGATGTGGGTATGTACCTTGAGTGGGAAGGTACCATTCATGACCTTGGTTGTATTTGTGGCTTGAGATAACCTTTCCTCTTGTTTTAGAGATGAAGTAGGTATTAATGGGGTTCATAATGTCTTGGTTACACACAATGACCCAAAAGTGTTATATTATTACTATATATTTATTTATGTCTGTTCATTACCTCCCATATATTTTCTACACATATGAAAATGATGCATTAGTAGTGTAATATTGGTTTTATTACTCACACCCTATTTAAGAACCCTGATGCATGTGAATTTTTTTTCTAGGGATCTAGATAAGGTTAAGGTGCCCTATTTCATGCTTCTGAGTATGTGAATATGGTTAGAGATTTGAGGTGATGCTAATACATACTCAGTCATCCTTTTAATATTGTTCAAATGTTGTTCTTTTGTCCTTTTATACTTTACCTGTATTGGTATGCCACATGTTTTGATCCATTTTGACTTGGATGTATGTTTGTTTACATTTCATTTGATATCAAATTTTATGTTATTATATTTTGGATTTTGATATATTCCTTTTTTTTGTTTATATACTTATCACTTCTTCCATAGTTAGTGATTGATGATTAATAGATATAGAGGTAATACTTTCCCTACTGCATTCCATAGCCCCTCATTGCTAGTCGGAAGTCTCTTGTGTATGGGGAGGTACACATAAGGTCATATGTTGAACCAAACGAATACCAATAAAATGGAATGGGGTGTTATAAGAATGTATCAAATCCCCTTCTCATTTTATTATTATTTAGGGCTTAGTAGAGTGGAGATAATATGGCTGAAACTTGAGAAGGAAGCTATGCTTGTCTCTAGAAAGAACTTGTATAATGGATGTTTGAGTTTTCAAGGTAGTGAGATTTATTTTATTGGTTTTTCTATTATGATTTAATGTTACTCTTTAAGTGTTATTATGAAATTATGGTTTATGTAATTTTCCTCTTGTGTGGGGGGTAAGAGTGCAAGTTCTTTCATCATGGATAGGCATGTAGGCTAATATTTTCTAAGTTTGGTTTCCCATGCATAATATCAGTTTAAAATTAAATTCCAAAAATAATTTATTTAGTGTTTTACCTAAATATAATAATGATGAAATATAATTAATTTAACATAGGCATGTTTATAATTATATTTAATCTAAATATTAAAAACGTGTAGGTACAATTGGTAAGGTCTTATGCTTTGGGTGAGTAGTGGATAATTATTCCTAATGGTTGTGTATAGATGATTGAGATAATATTTTCATTATTTTCACCTTGTAATTAAATTCTTTAATTCCTATCACTTTTATATTTTAAGGTTAATTTCCAAATTTTTAGGTATTAGGATTGAATTGTGATTTGCTATGAAAATGTATTAATTTTTGGTTATTAATTATTATTTTATTCTAGGAATTAATTTGAAAACCAGTACATTTATTTTTTAATTTATTGATTTTTTAGAATCAAGGGTTATTTAAAGAAGATATGAGGAATTTTGGGCTATTTCTAGGCATCCGAATATCAAAAATTAATCTAATTCTAAGATGTGTAATATTTTTATCCCGATATGTAATATATTTTCAAAAGTATCTATGGTATGTAACAAAATTTCCTTTTCCTATAATTTACACATAAGATAATTCTAAAGAGTCAGAGTCCTTGTGTAATATATTTTGGAGGGTATGTAAAATATTTTTCAAGCTACACTATATATTTGTAAGATATCTAGGATATAAAAACATTTTTATAACCATGTTTAATATATTTGATGATGTGCAATATTTTTTTTATCCATGCATAACATATTTTATGTTGTAGTGAAATGATATGTAACATATTTTACATGAATGGGATAATATTTTATAAGTGTAGAATATTTTACTTTTCCATTGGGATAATACATAACATATTTTGAGGGAAGGATCATATGTAACATTTTTTGAGCTGATATGTGAGATAATTTTCTAGATATTTAGTGATACGTAACATTTTTTTTCTTTTCTTTTGAAGCACATATGAGTTAATTTTTTGATAAATTGATATGAATAAGAACATTAAACTTGGAAAAATATATGGTAAACTTATGTATCAAAATAAAATAAGTTTTGTGTTGTAATGAGAGAGATAAAACTAGAGGAAGAAGATGTAACAACAAGGAGATTTGGGTAAATAATCAAAGCCATTGGCATTTTAGAAGGCCCCACACCATGGTGATTCCTCCTGGGCCATGGAATGAATCCATACATTCTCAACAATTTAAAATAAATTCCAAATAATTGGTTTACTATATGGACTGAAATTCAAAGGAAAATAAAGACACATTACCAAAGTTTATGGGATAAATTAAAAGTGAAATAAAAATTTCTTGCACCTTAAGAGAGATTTGAAGATTCCACTACCCATGTGGAAACACCACAATTCCTAATCTAATCCCACATAGAGAGATACCATGCACACATCAAAATCCCTAATGCCTATTTTTATATTTTATCTCCTATATTAGGGGGGGGGGTTCACTAATTTTATATTGAAAGGCTTGGTTCCAACCGAATTAGTCTAGGTTTTCTGGTATACATTCTTTTTATTGTAATCACATTAAATAAATTTTTATTAAAGTAATATCTATTTATATTTCCCATATTCATTTTTTTGTATTATTCCAGCCAATATATCTCACACTTATGATGTTGAGTGACTAACTTGAGGCTTGGTTTGGAGGAGGGATTCTCTATGTTCTTGAATTAAATATATAAAAACTCATGATGTTTATTTTATATTTTTAATAGGGAGGTGGGTGTATTGATGGGTGATATAGTGATTTTCAACCATTCCAAGATATCATCCACTATTTTATTAAATTATTCAAAAAACATAAATTCCCTACCATTTCTTAGGTAAGATATTCATATAATGAAGTTGAGTTTATTTAAGATAATAAATGACATATGAAGAAGCTGGGTCTTAGAAAGTGTCACACTATCAATTAGTGTGTGTTTATCATTCTTGGTTATTAGAGGAGGTGAGGTTTGATATACGGAAGATATCTCCAAGGCAATCTAATTTTCAGACTCAAATTAGAGAGTAATAATTAATATATAATTAAGTGAACTATAAAATATAATTTAGATAGTATTAATGGATAATGTAGTAACCCAAGTATCCAACCCTAGGACTAATTTTAACACTTGTTTAGATTTTTATTATTTTCATTTATATTTCATTCATGCATTCTATTTTCAAAAAACCCATATTTTTATTATTTTCATAAAATATAAATATAAAAGAAATATAATAATTTATTAGATAGTCATTGATTTACTTGTATATAAAGTCTTATCAAGAGAGACGAACCTAGCCATCCATTATTCAGAAATAGGAAAAATATAAATAATAATTTTCACCACCCTACAATAGTTTTGTCAAAAATTTGTTGTTGTTTTATGGGAGCCAAGATATCCAATGACTATCTATTCAATTCACATTTTTTATTATTTTTCTTTGTTTCCATTAAATAAATTAAAAAAATCTATCTATGATGTATTCAAATTCAAATTATCATGCATGTACTGATTAATACTAGGTGAAATAAGAGGATAAAGTTTATAATGAAATATAAGCTTAGTTGAAAAAACTTAGAAAAAATATTTTGGACTTAATAAACTAATTGAAAATTATAATATAATATATCCTTGCATCAAATGAACAAAAACTTGAGTAATAATAACTAGAATAATGGTAAAAGATATTTGTTTACTCGTATTTTCTATTGATGAATATGAGGAGGCAGAGAAGGAACTACTTGAAGATATTATATCATACCTATATAAACTATTTCATGAGGATATTCATATAAAACCCATGTAGGTTGATACAGATGTGGGAGATTAAAAGTTTTTTAGATTCACTTTTTTTATGGTAAACCACAACATGAATCTCCCATATTTGAAGAAGCACTTTTATCACCACTCTATATTTCAATGGATTTAGAGGAAAAAACCACTAATGTGGTGGAATCTATAGATAATAGAGAGTATATTGAGTAACTTACTTCATACATGAAATTTGAACTTCAAGAGTCACTTTCCATTGAATAAGAGTCAACAGCTAAGCCAATAAAAAGAGATAATATTTGCATAATTTTTTTATCTAAGTTCATTAGAAATTAATTGAGAATTACCTCCCACTATTTATAATTTTTAATTTAGATAGTCCATGGATTTACTTAGAGAGTAATGAATAAGATAATTATTTACCTGATTAAGAATACATGAGGCTCTATAAACCCATTGAACATCTTCACAAGGGAGTAAATAAATAATATTTAGTGAATTTTCCAGATGAGATAGAGTCAAAAGCTATATAGTTTGAGAGGGAAGATTTTAATATTGATTTATCTTGTTTTAATTACATTAATATTTAACTTTTCATTGACTTCCCATATGATAAATTTATTTACACAACAAAATAGGATAAATCTCCAAATATTAAATAAGAATCTATAAAAGTAGTGGAAAATGAAGAGGACCCATTCTTATTCCTATCCCCTCCACACAAGATATAAATAATAACTATAGTGATGGAATAATATTACTATATCCCTAGGATTATTTTATAACTATTGTATTGGAATTCACATTGGAAGAGAATTCAAGTGATTATTTATGTTAAAGAAACCCCAATAACTATTATATTTCAGATAACCACTAAAAATTCTTTTCTAGGGGCAGTAAAATATTAGTACCCACATTGGGTTTAAAATAAGTTTTATCCCTTTTATTTATATACCTATTTATTTTGATTTATTTTATAGAAACATCAAATTTTTCAATGATCTTAAAAGGGTTCAACAAGAAAACAGGCCTATTTCATTACTCAAAGATGGGGACCAAATTCTGGAGGAAAGAAAGGATCTATCCAATCACATTGTCTCACTATAATAAAACCAATTTAATTGAATACCAAAGGATGTGGTGATAAAGGAAAAAATTATTACCAAAATAATATCTGATGAGGAAAAATCATTTCTCACTTCTATCCCTTTGGAAACTAAAATCAAGGATTCAATTTTTAGATTTAAGAAAGATAGTTCTCCTAGTCTGGATGGGTTCACCGACTATTTATTCCAATCTTATTGGTATATCAACCAGAATGACATGTTCAAGCTTGTCAAGATTTTTTAAGGTGGGGACATTTTCTCATGGTTTTAATGATCAATTCATTTCCATTATAAAAAAAGTGGAGAATGACAATGATATCATCTAATTCAGGCATGTTTCTCTCATCAAAACAATTCACAAAGTTAATACAAAAAATAATTGATAGCATACTTTCTCGGTTATCAGATAGAATGATATTCTGAAACCAATTTGGGTTTGTAAAGGGAAGGGGAATCCAAGATTGTTTTCTTAATACATCAGTTTGTGTTAATATCCATGAAAAATCTAACAAGGGTAGAAATATTTCTCATAAAATTGAAATAGAAAAATCTTTTGACACAATGGACCATGGATTCATAAGCAACATACATCAAAGCCTTGGTTTCAACATGCAGTTTGTTCACTGGATCACAACTCTTCTCATATATTATCAAATATCCATCCTTATTAATGGGTACATAGAAGGATACTTTAAATTATATAATGGAGTGAGATAAGAGGATTCTATATCATCTATTATCCTTTCAATTGTAGAGGACTATCTAATCATGATCCTCCTCCAAATGGTGGATAAGGGTGAAATGGAAACTATCAAAGTGGCTATAGGTATATCTAACCCTTACCACTTATTTTTTTGTTGATGACATTATCATATTTAATCAGGGAAATAGGAGAAACATCAACAACATCAATAATGCCTTTCTGCACTATGAAAATGTTTCAGGCTAAGAAATAAGTTGGAGAAAGTCATTTATCTTCTTTGGAAAGAATATTTCAACTTCAAGAAAGATAAGTATCATCAATGATCTAAGAATAAGGGATGAATATCTCCCTTTCATATACCTCGGAGTTCCCATGTTCTTGGTTAGACCTCAAGCCTCACATTTTTCTAATACACTAAGCAAAATTATAAGAACTATTGCATCTTGGAAAGGAAAATTACTATCAATGGTAGGATGAGTTTTCCTTGTCAAGAATGTGGTGTTTTAAAATATTGTGTATTTGTTCATAGTGTATCTTTGTCCAGCCTCTGTTATAAAAATCATTAATTCTTTGATGAGGAATTTTGTATGGAGTGGAATCATGATAGAAAGAAAGGTTATCATATCATCTTGTAAACAATACTGTATGACCCATGACTTGGGAGTTATTGGAATCAAGAATTTGGATCTCTTCAACAAATCATTACAAGCCCAATTAATGTGGTGGTTTCTAAAAAAATATGCTTCCTTGGAATTACTCAGATCAAGATTCCTTACAAGGATCATTGTAAGAAAATTGACCTATATTGAATCCTCAATTTGTCATGGGATGAGAAATATTTTCTAGAAAATTCATATTCACTCTCATTATCTGGTTAGAATGAATTCCACTCTTAGCTTTTAGCATGAAAAATTTACTGGAGATCCCCTAATTGATCGGGTCATCTCCTTGGACCATGAAATTGACCACAAAATCTTGATCAAAGATCAACAAAAAAATATGGATATACTTCCTAAGGATGTTGTCTCATCTATTGAAATTCCTGACTTCATCAACTAGGACTATATGATCATCTGGGAGAATTATCAAAATGGAAAACTTAATTCAAAAAATTTCTATAATCACATTTTTTAAGGAGATAAAAAGTGGATTAATGTATTTAAAAAAATGCGGCTGCTTCCTTTTAGGTTCACCATGCTTTGGAGGATTTCTATCAAAAAAATTACACTAGATGATAAACTTTAATTTTTTGATATCTCTCTTTTATCTAAACGTGTACTTTTACAACATCACCATGAATATATCAACCATATCTTTTTGTGTTGCAAAACTGCTTCATATTTATGGAGATCTATTTTTGATGTTTTTTAGATATACCCCTCATAAACCGACTCTTTAGAGCAATTGTTTCTTTCTATTCTTGACATAAAACTCTCTAAAAGACTTACATACCTTATCGGGGTTGCATGTGCAGTGATGATTAACACCATTTGGAGGGGTAAAAACAAGTCCATCCACAACCAGGCAGGATTAAACACCCAATATTCTCTTACTTCCACCATTGCAACTGTTCAGAACTCAAACTCATTGAATGCTGAATGTTGTTATCACTCAGTAAGGGAGTTTAAAGTTCTGAGATGCCTAAACCTTCAAGGAAACTTCCCTAAACCCTGTGGAACTCTCGAGGTCTTTTGGATACCCCCCTTCATTGGCTGATTAAAATTAAACATAGATGATACCTCAAGGGGAAACCCAGGGCCAACATAATATGAATTAATCTACAAAGACCACAATAGTGATGTGGTGGAATACCTTCATGGTTCTTGTGGTAATGTCACTACCCTATAAGTGGAAATTATGGGCCTCATCAAAGCAATCGACCTTGAGTATCAAAGGAACTATAAAAACATATGTTTTGAGTGTGACCCTAATACCATTATTGAATCCATAAGGATGGGAAATATTCGTCTCTCGTGGGAGATAACAACAAAATGGGATAATTTTCTCGAAAATATCTCTTCCATGAACTACATCATAACTCACATCTATCGAGAAGCCAATTATCTTGTTGATGGTCTTTCTAAAAAAGGGGAAAATGAAGAGGGAGACCCATCTATCATTTTACCTTGTGACATGATTTCCACTTTTCTCCAGGAAAAATGTAAAATTCTTTCCTTCAGACTGTTGTAACTTTTATTTGTAATAAATAACGATCCTTGGTGCTCATTTTTTCATAAAAAAAGTCTATTTATGGAGTAGTGGTTGTTTCGGTGCGGATGTGCGTCGGGTTTCTGTTCCGACGCTGTTCCGCCAGGACGCGTTCGCGCGTGCACCCGTCGACCTGAGGGGATGGGCGCGCACGGCTTGTGGTCCCGCAGTCCCGCTTTCCAAAGGCGGGCGGCATCCGTCCCTTGTTCAGGGGCGTCTGCTCCTTGATCAAAACCGGGATGATGGGATGTCGGCTCCTCCTTCCGTGGACGTCTCCTCGGAACTCGTCGCCTAATCCGGGTCTCCCTCATAGATTTAAGAATGTTCGTGAATCTCGTTCCCGGCGCCATATCTTCGTGGACACCGGTTAATTATGCTGCTTCCGCCCGGACGCTCCAAGGAGTCTGGTCGGGGCAGCAACCTGCGGTGAGGAGACCGGGTGGCTCTGGGTGTCGGGGGCGTGTCTTAACACTGCGACTCTGCATGTCTGCCTTCCGTCCCTAATAGGGCTTCTCGAAGGCGTGATGGCCTGAGGCATCCCGCGCTAGGTGCGGGGAACTGTGTTACCTGAGGTTTTCCTCAGCTTCCCATGTTTTAACACGGGGTATGCCGCGAGTTTAACGTCCAGCGGGGACGACATCAGACTGATCAACACGAGAAGCGGACCAGATGACAGAACCCCTTGCGGGAAACCTCCGACGCTGGGACCAGCACATGGGCGGCTTCCCGAGTGAAGTGGAGTGGAATGAAATGGCATGACCCCACCGGGATGTGGCGGCCCGGGTAAGGATCAGGATGGATGATGGAGTGAAGAGCTTGGACCCCGTAGGGGCTTCCTACGTACCGCGCGTTGGCACGGATCAAAGTTAGCGTAGTTCGAATATACAGTTTAACATCATGCTGGACATCAGCAAGCCGACTCACGAAGAGGTCGAGGCTGCCGGGCGAAGGGTTGAACCGAACCACCTCGCACAGAGGGGGATGGAACGGCCGGGTGGATCACAGTTTCACGTCATGCTGGACGTTGAAAGGAGAAAAGGGAAGTGGGGAATCACAATGAAGATACACACGTGCAGTCTCCCACAGGGGCGGATTCATAGGTGAATCGACGCAAGTGTGAACCCAGGAGGGGTCCACTGATGGACGAACCGACGTGAATAAGACCGGGACAACCAGGTGGTGGGCTTGAACCTCGGAGAGGCTTCCTACGTACCCTGTTTAGAAGACAGGGATCAAAGTCCACGTAGTTCGTTCTGTTTGTAACACTCTACCCCCGTGGGCGAAGGCCACTCCAATCCCGACATCCCTGCAGAGACGCGCGGGTGGGGGCCACATCCAAACCGAGGGGATCCTGCGTGCGAGACACGGGATCAGGTGACGCGGACGGTTTAACGTCTTGCCGGACGAAGTACAGTTTAACGTCGTGTGTTGAGGACGAAGCGGACGGTTTAACGTCTTGCCGGACGAAGTACAGTTTAACGTCGTGTGTTGAGGACGAAGCAGACGGTTTAACGTCTTGCCGGACGAAGTACAGTTTAGCATCCTGCAGGACGAATACTGAACAGTTTAACGTCTTGTAGCTCGGACGATATGCTAGGCAGTTTAACGTCGTGCAGCTTGGACGTTATGCTAGGCAGTTTAACGTCGTGCAGCTTGGACGTGGTGGTGCCGCCGATGGGTCCGTGTCACTTCGCGCGAGCCTGGAGAGCCGCACGGGAAGACAACGCACGGTGCGGGCACCCAGGATGAAGATCATTGGGCGCCACGCAGGCGGGTACCCTCAGGGGGTCAAAGGGGGTGACCCCGGCGGACTGCGCGCAAAAGAAGAGCTTGGCGCGCAATACCGCGGGTCGGCGCTTAAATGGTCGGGTTGGCGCGCAATTGAGCCAGCGCTTTGTGCGCGGAAGGTAGAGATTGCACGCACCGGGCTTCGGATAGCGCGCGGGGGCAACGGCTCATTCTTTAATCGAATGGCCACTTTGAAAAGGGGGGGGGTGCGCGCAATCGGGCCGGATTGCGCGCACCCCGGGGGCAATTGCGCGCAAGAGGCTTCTTTTGCGTGCGAAGGCCTTAGGGTGAAGAATTATTCAAAGGAAAGGAGCCCAAGGGATTGCGCGCGAAGGCGAACCCCGAGGCTTTCTTGCGCGAAAGAAAGGAGGTTACCTGAAGATCGACATTGCGCGCGGGAGGGGTTGGATTGCGCGCACGAGAGACCTTTCGACTTCCGGCAACCCCCAAAACGTCGGGGGTCGCCTTATATTTATAGGCAACCCCAGGCGCGGAATCTGGTTCGCGGGCGCGGAATTCCCTTCGCGGGCGCGGAATCGGGCCCGGCGCGCAAGGGAGTCGCGCGGGCCTCGGGCGCGCAAAATTGCGCGCCGGCCCAGCGCATTGCGCGCATCCCGGGAGGTTTGCGCGCGGCTTATCAACTTTGCGCGCGTGTCTCCAAAATTCCGCGCAAGGCTTCCGGGCCCTCCGAAACGGGCTTCCGACTCCAACTATGACCTCGCTTCCCGCATCCGGAGCTTCGTTTGGGAACAACGGCCTTTTCCGGCGTCTACAAAAGCCCCCCCTCGGAATCTGATCGGCGAGAGGTCGCAACGATCGGGTTCTGAGGGAGACGCCGGAATGTCGAAGTCCTGGGTGGCGCGGGACTGTGGCACGCAAAAAGGGGCGTCGGGCGCGAAATTCGCCGGTGCGGTCGCGCAAAGCGCTTTCCGCGCAGCGCGGACTCCCGGCCTTGCCTATAAATAGGGGCCCTGGGTCCCCCGTACCGTACACTGGCCTTCCGCGCGATAATCATTCGAGCTCTCGTGCGCGAAATTGCCCTTTCCGGCGCGGAATTCACCCGTTCGTCGCGCAAACCTCTCCGGATTTCGGCCTGATTTTGCGCGAACACCCGGGGTTTTACGCGACAGACTTCCCGATTGCGCGCCGTCCACTAGGATTGCGCGCCAACTCTCAAACTTCTCTACCAGCCTCGTCCGATTCCGCACGCTTCATCCCTTAACCCGCACGACTCCCAGAGCTTCTGAGATGGCCGTGAATCAAGGAAATGAGGGGGATGCCGCCACTCGCAGAGCTGAGATGGCGACGAACGAGGAGGTCTACGGAGCCAAGGAGATTGTTTCCAACAATCAATCCTTGTTCGACTTGGTGACGCCGGCCCAGAAGACATATCCGCTGTCGGACAACCTGCCGCTCTGGAACGTTGGCATCCTAGATGAGGTTCCGGTGCCAGGGTTCGAGGTTGATGCGCCACGGACCTGGGTGACTCGGGAGGACGAGCTTCCCCGCTATAACATCACCAAGAATGGGAATCCTGCCAGGGAGACCAGACACTTAGATGTCTATGTCCTGAACCCGAGGACGCGAACCATCGTCGGGGGTGATCCTACTGCGGAGAACACTCCAGCCCTCTTCTCGAGAACATATCGCCAGAGTGTCACTGACGACACCAAGGGCTGGCTGAAGGACTGGGACTTGCGGTCTGGGGGCAATTTCACCAGTGAGTGGGCCTGGGCGTTCTGGGTACGCCACACTTGCGATCACTTCGCGGAGGAGCTGCGGTACATCGGCCTGTTTGAGGCGGTGTGGACGTCGCAGTTCCACTTCTACCAGCAGTCCGAGATCGGGCCGGAGCTGTTCACCCACTGGTCCCCGGATACCAACACCTTCCATCTTCACCATGGGGAGGTCGGCATCGGTCTTTGGGACATCCACTGCATCGGAGGTATCCCGCTGGAGGGTTACCAGTACGATGAGTTCCTGCCTCCGAAGAAAATCTGGGAAGACAGGTCACGAACTCTCATTCTGACATGGCATCTGCTTGACCTGGCTACGCAGCGGCTCGGGATCAAGGACTTCCACAAGGACATAGCCTACAAGGAGTGGTTCGACCAGTTCTTGGAGCATGACCCGGCGGTCAAGATGCCAGGCAGGGGGAAGCGGTGCCCGACCGCGGCTCAGAGGAGCCGGAACGGGTCGTACTGGCGGGTCCTGGAGACGGGCGACTACCGCTCATGGGGGTACCGCGTCATCGAGGCCCGGGACCCAAATGTACGGTACGCAGCGTTCCTGGCCGCCTTCCTGAGTGGGTGGCTCCTGCCAGTGCGGGACGCGAGAATGGGTGTCCGCCCGGCGACACTGGCGATGGCGGGCGCCATGGCTGCCAATAAAAGATACAACCTCGGGGTCCCAGTGCTGGCTAAGCTGTACGCCATCCTGGGACGCATCTCACGAGGGGGGTCTCCACGAAGGATCTGTGGGCCCTTCCAATTCTTCCACGGCTGGGTGGCTGCTCACCTCGGTGGGTACACGTTTCCGAACTCCATCATTCCTCCGGGCAACGGCCTGCGACCCTCCCTGCTGAACATTGCGGGGGTCGCTCCGATGACCCTAAGTGAGGAGGGCGTGAGGATTCGGATTGGCAATCATGCTAATTTCAACTTCAGCCCGTTCCCCACTCCCGTTGGCCAAATGATCGACAACGGCCAGGGTCCGCTGGAGCAGCACGAGTACTTCCTGAACATGCGGGGCGGGGTGCTCGTGGCTCGGATCGACGGGAAGGTGATCTGCGAGCCCTACGTGCCAACCCGGTTCGCCAGGCAGTTCGGGTGCCTTCAACGGATGCCGAAGAGGGTATTCACTGCTGTCCAGGAGGAGACGAACCCTGGCGTCCTTCGCCAGATGTGGCTGATGTTCGTCGCCTTTGGCTCTGGCGACGTCATCACTCTCCCTCCTACCGGGGTCGACGCAGGCTTGGCAACCGAGTACGCCGAACACTGGGCCATCGCGTACCCCGAGGGGCTTCTACGGAAGCCAGTTCGGCGGCTCGAGGTCACCCGTGCGGAGACCGGGCGTCAAGGAAGGAGGCGAGGCGCCGCTACACGGGGGAGAACGGAGGCGCGCCAAGCAGAGGAGCCGGCGCGGGCAGGGACTTCGGCGGCGGGCACATCGCAAGCTGCCGCCACGACTTCAGCGCCCAGAGAGGGGGCACATGCGGCGGTCGGGGAGCGGCCCGGGAAGCAGGTAAGGCGTCTGCTCGAACCCTCCCATGATGCAGTCTTCCCGGCGCTGTGGTCGGCCTGGATGACCCTGCGGCAGTCACTGGGGACCGACGCCATCTGGCGAAAGATACTCAGAGAAGGAATCCATCTGCCAGAGGTCGGGCGCCTCCAGATCGCCGACAGGGTGGACTTCAACCGGCAGTATGCGTATCTGATGGCCATGGACGAGTACGCGCGCCAACGTGGTCAGTGTGCGGAGCCATCCCTTCTGGTGAAGGTGATGCTCGGTCTAGAGCCTGCTCCAGAACAGATGCCGCCAGAGGAAGATGACAGTAGCAACGACTCCGAGGAAGAGGAGGAGACGGGGGAGGATGAAGGCTCCGAGGGAAGATCCCATCAGGGGAGCCCGCGGGAGATCGACGAGGTGGCCGGCTCTGACAATGTTGATGTCACTGAGCTCCTCGAGGTCCGCTTCTATCCCTACTCAACCTGCTTCATCCATTCTCTTATGCAGCTTCTAACCCATTTCTACGCCTTTCTCAGGAGCGCATGGATGTTGGTCAGGCATCCTCAGCGGGAGTAGGAGAGGCGCCAGCAGGACAAGGCGGGGGCCAGACACCCATCATTGAATTGACAAGCGCGGAAGGGTCCCCTGCTGCAATTGTTCCTGCGGCGGCCGGGGCAGCGGAAGATGACGCTCTGAACTCCCGTAAGTCTCCTTACTTTACTGCTGGTGCTTGCCATTGACGATCCGTGACTAACCACGGCATGCCCTGCGCAGTGATCTCAACACTGGAGGCTCGTCGGGCTGTCGAACCCGGGCCATCCACGAGTGGACCGGTGGCAGACGTGCCGCCTGCTCCGGAACAGACTTCCCAAACTGAGCCGGCCCCACCAACTGCTGATCAGGGGGCTGCGGACGCCGGCGGTGCTGACATCAGAGAGAGGTCGGGGGCTGACGAGGGTGTCAACGCCGCTGGGGCGGGAGAAGAAGGTCGCCCAGATGTTGGGGAACCTATCCCCCATGAGGACACCCCAGGGGCGGACCCTGCAGCAGACCTGCTGGCTGCCTTCCCTGCCTACCGGCCTGCCGACCCCGAGGAGATGGACGACTCGGACGCGGAGGCGGTCGAGGAGAGCCGGATAACGCGCCGCAGGGGGTGGAAGTGCATCCAGCGCTTCCTCAAGCGAGACCCATCGGAATGGCTGGGGCGCATGGGATCACTTCAAACCTGGATGCGCTTCCTGTGTGCCGGGGGAGCTGATGCTCAACGCCTCCATCTGACGGTCCGTGATTTCATGGCCGAAAAGATGCGCGAGAGCCGCCGGCGTGCCGACGTCGCACAAAGTCGGGACATGTCGGAGAGCACGCGGGCGCTCTTCGTGGCGGAGCAGGAAGTCCGGCGTCTCGAAGGGCAGGCGGCAGAGAAGGAGGCCTTCGTCGCAGCGTGCACTGAGCTTGTGGAGCAACTAACGGCCCAGCTGGATGACGCCCAGGTACAGCTGACGGAGGCGGGCCAACAGATGGTCACACTTCAAGTCGAGCGGGAGCGCGCACAGGCCAGGATCGACGAACTGCGTGCTGCGACCGCCGACGAGGAGAGGGCACGCAGAGAGCGAGAAGCAGCCCTGGAGGCCGCCAGCCAAAGGGTAGCGGCGTTAGAAAGACTTATCCAGCACGCTAATCCCTAGGGGCTCTGTTTTTGCCACTCCCAGAACATTTGCTTCCGCTACTCAATATTTCGATCCATTTGTATGAACCAACATATTTATCTGCATCTTTTGGCTTAACATGCTCAACCACAATTCATTGTCTCGCGGGAGCGTTAACCAAGCTTCAGGCATCCGTAATTGGGCCTGGATTTCAAAAGAAGAGAGGGAGGTCATTCCTAGGAAAGGAGACCTCAGACCTAATCAATGTACCATCCCCCCAACTTGTTCCGACACACGAGCGGGACAATACCAGGGGCGTTGAGATTTTATCCGAACATAGGGAAATGAGGAGGGGTGAATTGCATGTTTCGAATTCAGAAATCCACAACGGTCGGCCTTCCAGGAAATGCCCAAGATGGCAGGCGGACAATGGATCAATCGACCATACTACCGCAATAGACGGACCAAAGGTCATCATTCATATCGCAGGAGGCGGATCACATGTCATCATCAATGCCGCTTTGGGGGTTCCTTCAGGCACAAGGGTGGAAATCCAGATCAACAGGGCATGCGAAGCATGGGGCGAAGTGATGATTTGTTCGGACAGAATCCAACGCTCCCAAAATTGCGCCACCGTGGGGAAAGCATATTAGGCGGATGCACTAATCTGGCCGTGAATCACCCCAATTCTCAGACAGAACCTCTTTGACGAGGAAACTGTCGCTTCCCATCATTGCGATGGGGCATCCCGAGCTGAATCGGGGAAAATATCACAACTGCACCACTCTACCCGAAGCCAGGCCAGACGGCCGGCGACGAGGAGGGGCGGGACTTAGCGATCCCTGAGGCTGGACCCGAGTCGAGATGCCCGGGCGTTCCTACGTACTCCATCAGGCTGGAGATCAAGCCACACGTAGTTCTGAAAGTGCAGTTTAATGTTATGCAGGACGTAGAACCCCGTTTGGGGAGATCTTAGTTTAAGGTCGTAGAGCTTGGACCATAGGGGTAGATCTTAGTTTAAGGTCTTAGATCTCGGACCATAGGAACCTCAAAGTACGCCACATCGTGGTCCTATCCCCTGGATATGCGAAGATGCACTGAGGGATAGCGTCAAGAGTGTCGAGGTTTCGCCTGGTCAGAATGGGAGGTGGAAAATGTAATGTGAATCATGCGGCCATTCACTCAAGGACTGGGGGCACCGGCGTGACGATATCAGAGTACTGCCGACCGTGGTGGAAAAGCAGCATCAATATCGCACTGACCGTTGATGGAATGAGGCAGCAAACGAGCATCAACCGCTCAAGCGCAGGATTCATATCGATTTGCTGCCCGAGGCCCTTGGGGGCACCAGCCCGAGTCGGTGGGAGAGCTCTGAGGCATTATGTCCAGACCGATCACGGGGGCTCCACCCAGGGCGTAGGCGATGGGTCCGAATGAAAGGGAGCACGAAGCCTGAAAAGTGGAAGGAACCTGACCAAGCTGAACCTGACCCTCCTGGAAATAAACCAGAGTACTCTTGACACCGGTGGACCACTGCAAGGGGTCGAGGGACACGCCTTGGGGGTGACCCGAAGGCGGCGGATTCCCCAGAGAAGGGGGGAATCTTTAAGAGGTGGGGGGCTGGACCCGAAGTTTCAAACATCCGGGCATTCCTACGTATCCCATAAGGATGGGAATCAAGCCACACGTAGTTCTGGAAGCGCGGCGCAACACAATCGGGCACCAGCGCGGGGAAGGGTGCGGGTCTGACCCTCGCACCCAGAAGAAGCGGCATTTGATATTTCTTGTTTGTCCTTAAAGATGGATGGTTTTTCTTTGTGCAGCGACATGCCTGTGACTAAGGAATCCCTGGCGTCGCCACAATAATCAAGCCATGAAAGGCATTGACAAATGGTGTGGTTAGTAACCAGCGCCCAACGTGAGTGTCCTCTGAGGAGAACATCACGATGCAGTGCCATTTCTCGTTGGGCGGCCAAGATGATCACAGTTTACGGTCGTGTGGTAGGACCAGACAACACAGTTTAAGGTCGTGTGGTTCGGACCATGGAGGAATCCTCTTATTGCGATATGGCGGACTCAGCGGAGGTGGGAACATACCTAACCCTGCGGTCACGCACGATTCCAGGAGAAGGATCCTGGGATAGGGGCCGGCGTATGTCCATCACCCGAGGGGCAGAGATGCTAGCCTCCAGCTATACTGGGCCCAGAACGCGATTGTTCGGGTGACTCCTTCCTCCTTATGGGGACGAGGGTCCAGCTACACATGTCCCTTAGGGAGGACATCAACATATATCCTTGGTGCTCAGATCGTGGGAGCCTCGAAAGACACCATTACCCTGGTTGGCCTGCCTAACGTGTAAAGGTGTACTGAAGGTCAGTATGAAGAGAGTGTCGAGATTCCACTACAACGCACAAAGGCGGAGTGTGATGAGGACCGCACAACCAATGTTCGGAGCCTGAAAGAGCCGACATGGTGATCAACGATGTCGCTGACCATATTCGCAACACAACATCCGATCGCGTCAGCCTAGGACGGGGCAAGAAAACGAGCATCAACCGCTCAAGCACAGGATTCATATCGATTTGCGGCCCAGAACCCGCCGGTAAATCGACCCGGAGCGGCAGGAGAGCACTGAGGCATCGTACCCAAACCGCTAACGAGGATCCCTTTGAGTGAAGGCTCGAACCAGAGGAAGCGCGAGGCCCGACAAGCAACACAGGACTTGTCGGGATTGAATCCGACACTACGGGTCATAGACCGAAGTACCCAAAACATGTTAACAGATCACCGGAAAGGGTCGGAGGACTCACCATGAGAGCAACCAAAAGACAACAGATCCCCGTGATCAACCAAGAGACGGGGCTGGACCTGAGACACAAGCGTCCAGGCGGTCCTACGTATCCCATAAGGATGGGAATCAAGCCATACATAGTTCTTGAGGGGCAGTTTAACGTCATGCAGGACGAAAAAGAGAAAGGGGGGAGCAGAAGGCATCCCCAAACGTGGGGGGCGTACAGCGTGGCGAGCAAACCGTCGTGAGTGAGGGCATAACCCCGCGTTCACACCATACGCCGCACACCCGGAGGCAACTGGGCCAAGGGCCCGAGATGGGATGGAAATTCCCGAAGGATGGGGCTGGGCCTGAAACATGAATGTTCAGGCGGTCCTACGTATCCCATAAGGATGGGAATCAAGCCGTACGTAGTTCTTGAGGGGCAGTTTAACGTCATGCAGGACGAAGACGCTTGGCAGTTTAACGTCTTGCAGCGCGGACGTGGTACAGTTTAACGTCATGTTGGACAAATGCTGAACAGTTTAACGTCTTGTAGCTTGGACGATGGACTCAGGAAAAGTACTGCTTGAGGAACCTAGCGTTGGTGGGAGGAGTGACACGCTCACCATCCATAGTTTCTAGGGAGTACGCACCATTGGGATAGACCTTGTAGACGACAAGAGGTCCCTCCCACTTGGGCTCCAACTTGGGTGGCTTTCTGCCGGGGATCATTGGCGCTCTTAGGGCTAGTACTAGGTCACCCTGCAGGAAGGAGCGGAGGAGAACCTTCTTATTGAAAGCTCGAGCCATCCTGCTCTGATGCCTCTCCAAGTTGTGCAAAGCGCGAAGTCTATTCTCATCCAGTGCTTCCAGCTCGACTAGACGGGCTTCCGCAGCTCTGTCCGGCGCTTGCTGGTCGTAGACCGCAGTGCGCAAGGACGGTAATTAGATCTCGATGGGCAGGACGGCCTCAGCTCCATACACCATGGAATAAGGGGTCATCTGGGTGGAATTACGAGTCGTCATCCGATAAGCCCAGAGGGCGTTGGGGAGCTTGTCCGGCCAACTCTTCTTGTTCTGACCAACCATCTTTTGCAGAATGTTAGAGAGGGTCTTGTTAAACGCCTCAATCTGTCCATTCGCCTGCGCATGATAGCGAGATGTATGGTTCGAGAGAATGTTGTACTTGGCGTACAACTTCTTCAACTCGGCTGCTCGGAAATTGGCTCTGTTATCCGTGAGGATAGCGTGAGGCACTCCAAATCAATGAATGATGTTGGAGGTCACAAAGTCAGCGATCGAACAGGATTTAACCTCTCTGAGCAGAATCGCCTCTGCCCATTTGGAGAAGAAGTCTGTAGGGGTCAAAATGAACCGGCACTGGCGAGCCGTCGCCGGCGGGTAAGGTCCCACAACGTCCATCCCCCAGACTGCAAAGGGCCAAGAATACCTAGTGGTATGGAGAAGCTCCGGCGGCTGATGCACAAAGTTCGCATGAACCTGGCACGCATGGCACCTCCTGGCATACTCGATGCAGTCATGGATCATGGAGGGCCAGAAGTATCCCAACCTCCGAATCTGGTGGGACAGCTTTGGCCCAGTCTGATGGGCACCGCATGAACCAGCATGAACCTCTTGCATGACTCGTGGGATCTCAACTCCATGAAGGCAACAGAGGAGAACACCATCAAATCCGCGTCTATATAGGATCTGCTCCAGGCCGGGACTGCTCTGGAGGACAAACTGCGATGCGCGGCGTCGAACTCGCTCGCGCTCGGCCCGATCCGACGGGAGAATGCCATGTTGGAGGTACTCAACCAAAGGCGTCCTCCAATCAGGGGCTGGTTCGACTGCCATATCTGGGGTACTCGGGGCTCCGGGCATAGGGGCAACCGTGGTGAGATTACTTACCGACGGGCCGCGATCTCCCTCCGGGATAACGGGAGCGATGAGCCTGCGGTGCGTCACGCGGACGATCAGTTGTCCTGTTCAGGCTCTGCAAGTGACGCAGCAAGGCTTGCCAAAGCATCTGCTCGACCGTTCTGCGACCGGGGAATATGGACAATCTCTGGCCGAGAAGGGAACTGGGCCATCAGAAGGAGGGTGCACTCCAGCAATGGCACAAGTTCCGGCTTCCTGACAACATAGTCGCCATTGATCTGCTTAACGAACAGCTCAGAGTCCCCTTTCACACACAGATGGGGCACGTCGATCTCGAGATCTAACTTGAGGCCGGTGATGAGGGCATGGTATTCCGCCTCATTGTTGGTACAGCCCTCTGACAACAGGAAAGAGTATGGCAGCACGGCTTGCTCCGGGGTAATGAAGACGATACCCAAGCCCACTCTGTTGAGCTTAGGATTATCGAGCCTTCTACCGGTGGGGCTCCGGGAGGCACCGTCAAAGTGCATCTGCCAGCATGGATCGGCTCGATCGACCGAGAGAATGGCCTCATCAGGAAAGCCTAGATCCAGCGGCTGATCCGCGGAGGTTGGGTGAGCAGCCAGAACGTCTGCCAATGCTTTCCCTTTGATGGCCTTCTGAGACACATACCTGATGTTTGGAGAATCACAGCCCACCGCGCTAGACGGCCAGTCAACATAGGCCGGCTCAGGATATATTTCAACGGGTCTACCCGAGAAACCAACTGTACCTCATGGTGCTGCAAGTAGTGCCGTAATTTCTGTACGGCAAATATGAGCGCCAGGCAGCTCTTCTCGATGGGGGAATACCTGACTTCCGCATCGAGGAGCATGCGACTGAGGTAATAGAGGCTATTCTCTGTTCCCTCGTTGTTCTTCTGGGCGAGAAGGGCACCCAGGGACCGTTCCAGGGCGGTCACATAAAGGACCAGCGGCTTCCCGGATACAGGCGGCATCAGAACTGGAGGTTGAAGCAGGTACTGCTTGATTTCCTCGAAAGCGGTCTGACACTCTTTATCCCATACATAGGTGGCACCTTTCTTCATGAGCCGAGAAAAGGGCTTACACTTGCCGGCCAGATTCACGATGAATCGGCGTATATAGGCTAAGTGGCCTTGGAACCCTTGCAGTTCCCGGATGTTACCTGGGGGAGGCATCTGGATAATCACCATGATCTTCTCCGGGTCGATCTCAATACCCCGGTATCTTACCACAAATCCAAGGAACTTTCCGGAGGTGACCCCGAAGGCACACTTCAACGGGTTCATCTTCAGGCAGCGAGACCGGAGGAAGACGAACACTTTCTCAAGATCTTTGAGATGGTCCTGACGCTGGCGCGATTTGACCACCAAGTCGTCGACGTAGCATTCCACCAGTGTGCCGAGGATTGGCTTGAATATGCGGTGCATCGCCCGTTGATAGGTGGCACCTGCATTCTTCAGGACGAAGGGCATGACCTGGTAACAAAAGATACCCTGGGGGGCCCTGAAGGCAGTGAACTCCTCATACTCAGGGGCCATCCGGATTTGGTTATATCCGGAGTATCCATCCATGAAGGAGAGGGCTTGAAACCCTGCCGTGGCGTCAATCAACAGCTCTGTCACCGGAAGGGGAAAATCATCCTTCGGGCAGTGGCGGTTGAGATCGCGGAAGTCGATACAGACTCTGATCTGCCCGTTCTTCTTCCTGACCGACACAATGTTGGCCAGCCATTTGGGGTACTGAACTTCCCTCACGAAGTTGGCTTTGATAAGCTTGTCAACTTCGGCCTCAACCATGGCACCGTGGAATGGGTGCATCTTCCTGGGATGCTTCTTGAACCCGTGATGGTTCGCCGGGAGACCAAGGCGGTGGACGGCTACCTGAGGATCTAGCCCCGGCATCTCGTCATAGCCCCAAGCGAACACATCACGGTGCTTCCTGAGAAAGTCCACGTACTGCTGCCGCTCCTCAGAGGGCATGGCGGCACTGACCAATGTGGGTCTTGGATCTGCTTCGGTTCCAAGGTTCACCTGTACTAACTCATCGACCGTGGCGGGGACGCCCTCCTCAAAGGCTGGGGGTGCGTCTTCCACATCCTCTCCACTCGGGGAGGGATCGTCCATGGGAGAGACTGCGTTAAAAACTGCATTGGGGCTACCGGATCCTACTGGGCCGCTGGTGCTGGCACGGGCGGCCGCGGTCATCTCATCAGGAGACTCACAGGCCGTCGAGACCATGGCTACGTCCAACCGTTGGATCGGGAGGATGTAAGCGTCATCCAAGCTTGCCCAGGGATCACTTGCAACAGCGACAGACTCAACCTCACCTGCCATGATCTTCTTGTCCTTGCTCTTGTAATAGTCCGCGTCCAGATAACGGGCTTCACATGAGGCAAAAGGAGAGGCATCTCCCTGAAGCACGCCTACTCGACCGTTAAGGGAGTATTTGAGGCATTGGTGGTATGATGAGGGAACCGCCGCATGAAGGTGGAGCCATGGCCTGCCCATCAATGCGTTATACGCAGTGTCTTGAGAGACCACCATGAATTCGGTGTTGGCAACCAAGTCACCGAACTGGGTCTTCAAGCGTATCTTGCCGACCAGGGTTTGCTCGGTGCGGTCGTACCCCTGGATCCTGAGGTCGGAGGGAATCAAGTCATCCTCAGACAACCCCAATCTCCGGAGCGTCCGAGTTGGAATCAGGTTAATCCCGGACCCCGTGTCGACAAGACAGCGCCGGACTTCAAGACCATTGAACTAGCCAGTAACATACAGCGGACGAATGTGTCCCTGTATAGGAGGGTCTTCATCCTTACCGGAGAACGAGATAACTGCCTGACATTCGGCGTCCTCGATCGTTTCGGCGTGAAAGGCCTCTGCAGCCGCAACCTCTGTCTCAAACTAGAGGGGGATTTTCAGGGCTTCAGCGAGTGCCTCACGCATATCAGATGACATGCGTATAGACTCAAGGATGGAGAGCCTTGCTGGGATGTCGGCCAAGTGCTTCAGGACATCATACTTTTTGGCCAAGCGCGAGCCCCTGGTTGCAGGAGGTTGCTCTGCGGTTGGAGGCATGATGGGCCTTGCCGGTTGGGCCGGCGGCCGACTGGTACTTGGCGCATCTCGCTGTTCATTGGTTGAAGCCCGGGAAGTAGTCACCGTACTGGGGTCAGGAGGCCGGGACGGACTTGCGGCAGGGCAGAGCTGATCGCGACGCGGCTGAGGCGGTTTTGCCTGGTCCCACACCACAAACAGTGGCGGAGGCGAATCCGTCATCCCCGGATGGGGGGGCTGCGCGCGCTGAACTCGGTTTTGAGCCTACTGCCTAGTCTCAGTGGCGTGCACGTCCTGGCTGGAGGTACCAACTGTTGTGCCCCGACGACTCCTGTTGTTGCGGTTCCTCCGACGGTGGCGACGACCGGGGACACTAGGGAGGTCCACCTGGTGTTCTTTAACGTCGGGAACTGAAAAGGGATTTACCAGCTCGACGGTATTAACCGAAGCGTACCCAATACTGTCATCGGACGAATCATCCATCACCGGGCGGATCTGAGGAGGGATCCCCATCTCCGGGGGCATGAAATCGCCGAGAGTGCGGGATAGTGGCGGAACTGGCGGGGCGCGCTCTTCCTTCTTGCGCCGCCGCCGTTTTCTCTTCTCAGAAGAGGCAGGCTGGGTTGACGATGTCGAAGCAGCACCCGCAGATTATGGGGGCTCAGGCTGATTCAAGCGCGCACGGATGATTCCATGGGCGCGAATGATCGTCTTGCGGGCCATCCAGTTTTTATACTTCTGGGATCCGCGGTCGGAGACCAGCTGCCATTCATCCTCATTGCCACTATCGTCATCTGATCCCACGAACACGCCCGCCACTTGTGCTGGAGCTGGGCCTAACCTGATTACATTTTTGTTAATCTGGTCTTGGAGCCAATCCTTAAACACATAGCACCGCTAGATGGTGTGCCCCAGGGCCCGATGGTAAGGGCAGTAGCGGGGGTTATCCGTGAGATGTGCCTCCTCTGGCCTCCAACACTCAGGCAGTCGCACAATCCTCTGCTCCAGGGCGCTCCGGAAATAACCAAGGACCTGATCCTCATGAAATGAGTAAGTCAGGTATCGCGGGCCCCTGGGAGCATGGTCTTGACGAGGGGCTGGAGGGGCCTGCCGAGGAGGTGGACCCTAATTGTCTCGCCTGGGTTGTGGCGGTACATTACGCGGAGGGGCCGGCCGGTTCTGAGGCTGCCGCTGCTGGGCCGGGAACTGAGCCCGTGGAGGCGGATTCCTGTGAGGCTGTGGAGCTGGCCTCACCGGCAGCAGCTCCAACGGCCTGGGGGCCTCTATCTGGGCAACAGCAGCGGGCTCAGCCCTGCTGGCTCTCCTTGAAGGAATCATAGGAGGCAGCGGGTGTGCCTGATTGGCCTGTTGCAGGGCTTCCTCAAGACGTTGAGATTTGTCTGAGAAGTCCCTGAACCCTCCGGGGTAATTCTGAGTGATCAGGGAAGGGACCAGCTCGGTCTTGACGTTCCCGACGCACATTGTCAGCAACTGCTCCTGAGTCAATGGCATGTCAAGGGAATACGTGAGACCCTTCCATCGGGCGACGAAATCCACAACTCGCTCATCAGGCCTCTGTTTGCACTTGAAGAGGTCTGCGATACTCGTCTTCCGAGTCTTGGAACTGAACTGGTAGAGGAACTGTCTACGAAGGTCCTCCCAGCTAGTTATCGACCCGACGGGGAGCTGGCTGTACCAGAAAAATGCTGGCCCTTCCAGTGTCTGGACAAAGCAGCGAAGCTTAGTGGCCTCTTGCTGCGCCGGAGTCCCCAACATAGGCCCGCACCTCGAGTTGAAATGGGCCAAATGCTGTGGCGGATCTCCAGTCCCGTTGAAGGGGGTGAAAGTGGGATTCCCGAATCCCGGAGGTGCCGACATGTCATCCACCCATGCTGGGTATGGCTTGCCGTCCGGTGGGATCGCCACTTGCCGAGTCTCCAAGGCTTCCAAGCGGGCGATGAGTGCCGCCATCGGATCGTCCGGACATGGGTTCCAGTCCTGGCGAGGATCTCTAACCACGAGCGCATTGCATGGCCCTTCAATCGGGTCGTCGAACTCGGAAGCTCGTGGGATGGCGGGCGGAGCGGCCCTTGGGGCAGCGGGAGGAATCTGAGCGGGGTCTCTCAGATAGTCACGCCGCTTGGGAGGGTGTGGTGAAACATACCACGGACTCTTGCCATAGGCAATGGCCTCTCTCCTGTTGGCGAACACGTCATAATCACGGTTGCCCGGGAGAGCCTCATCGAGGGGTGGTTGTTCCTGTCCCTGCTGTCCTGGCCTAGGATCACCGTAGTCAGGCCGCTGCTCTGCAGCGCGCTCGGCGAGGAGCTGGTCAACTAGCTTCTTCTGCTCGGCGAGCTGTTGACGTAGCATAGCCTTCTCGGGATCCTCATCCGCCCTCTACATGGAGGCAGATGGGTCGGCGGGCTTTATAGCCTCGCCGTGCTCTTTACCTTTGCTGACGTTTCGGCTCAACGTCAGTGCTTCAGTGGGTGCGGGGAGTCCCAAGAGGTTCCTCTGGTGACGAGTAACTCTCACCGATGGATCCAACGACGGCTTGTCTTCGGGGGGAGAGCCCCCGTCGAGAAGTTCCAAGTCGTTCCCCTCCCCCGACAGGTCAGCCATATTGACCGTTTCCGTCCCCGGGGATGTACTCTCAGGGCCACCCAGTGAATTGGGCTGTCGGCGAATCGCACTGAAGCGTAGGGCAGCGTACTGCCCCCATCCACGGATATACACGTGGGGAGTGGCTTCCTCGAGAACCTTGCGGAGTACTTGAAAACACTCAACGCATCGTTGTTGGAGGGCCTCGTGGTGCCCAAATGACCCGGGGTGCCGAACCGCGGGGAGCGTGGCCAGGTCAATTTGACGGCACTTCTCACCAATATCCTCCAGGTGAACTTGACTCCCGGGATATGGCATTTGTAGGCGGTGAAGACGGGAGTGAGTCTCTCGGAGAGTTCGGCGGAAGCATTTGAACTCATCCGGGGTGAGCGATTCGGGTGCATCAAAGTCCAGTCCTGCGACTGGCCAAAACTTCTCAGGGAAGTGGCCCTCTGCAAGGACGGTCTAGAAGCTCCACGACTCAAACTCGGGACCCAGGTCTCCTTGGTCCTCTTCAATGACTGGGAATGGACGGGGAACCGGCAGTGGTGCCGAGGCGGGCCGCCGGGCCGCCGGGCTGGCCGGCGGTGAATACGGCGAGCAGGCCGATTGGCCTCTATATCCCGGGCAGCCCTCTGAGGGTGGCGGTGCCCCGGCTACCACATCACGATAGGACGGGCCGGCGAGCGAACATCCTGCCGTAGCGTCGGTGCTCGCCGAGGGTGCACTAGATCGTGGTTCGACCGTCGGTCCCCAGAAAAAGTCTCCGGCTTCTCCGATCGAGGCAGAAGGTGCTTCCGGAGGGGCTGGTACCAACCGCAAGCTTGATCCTTGGGGGTCTACCAGGCCCTCGCTACTCCGGATATACCTTCGGAGAGAAGCGAGGATCATATCGATCTCACTCTCGGGAAGTATGAGGCTGACGTGCCGCATTCCTACCCCTGCCCCTAACTGGCGGGATCGGGGGGAGGGCTCCGTCGCCGAATCATACTCCGCCTCTGAATCAGAGAAACGAACCGGTCGGATCTCTGTCCGGAATTCCGTAACATTCTTCCCTCGGCGTCGACACCTCGCCTTCCTGCCCCTGGGTGGTTCTTCGGGGCATGGCTGATCTCTATCCTGGCGTCCTCCGGACACACTGGTGCTGGGGCCAAGAGGACTGGAAACCAAGGTGCGAGGAGCACCGGGACAAATATCAAAGGGGACGCGGGGAGAGATGATTCCAGGCAGGCCTCCGGGCCGGGATCGAAAGGTGGGGTGACCCATGCCTCTTGGATCGGCCACACGGAGTAGACCCTGTTGGTGAATAGCGCTACCGCGAGGTGGTCCGCAGTGGCTATTGCCTGTACCAGCAACCGGGAGAGTCAACCCAACCTGCCTTTGGGGCGGTCGGGGCCTCGATCCAGGTCGGGCATAGAAGTGCCCCTGCTCAGGATGCGCAGGGGCCTGGTGACTGGAGCCAGCAGTGGCTTGAGCCAACGCGGCCGCGGTTTCTAGGGCCCCAAGGTGGGCATCCTCTTCCGCTCGTGCCCGACGTTGGCGTCGGGACAAACGAGTCGGGATGAGCGGCGCGGGCAGGTGGAGAGGCCGTTCTTCGACTTGAGAGGCCTGGCGGCGGTGTCGCCGTGGCCTGACAGGAGCCCTTATCGCGGATCCCTGGAACGAATCTCGGATAGGGTGGTCCCAGACATCTTCCACCTCATCCGCATAGGGGAAGGAGTTGTCGGAGCGCTCCGGGGATAAGCTCCCGAAGCGGTTGGACGTCGAGGTAGGCAGCGGTGCCTCCCGGCGCGGCCCTTGGGGGCGGCGTTGGTGGCGAGGTGCAGCTGCCTCGAGGTCTAGGCGAGCCATGTCCCTGGTGGGGATGACTCCCTCTTCCTCATATCTCCGCACCAAGTTGTTGATCACCCTTCTCTGGATGACCTCCAAGGGGGAGAGAGGGCATGGTTGCCCCGCAGCTACAGCTGCTGGGACGGCTGTGGAACGGGCGGGATCGCGCGGAGTAGCCGCATCGGTGTTTCCCCTACCCCTGCGCCAGTGGGCGGGTGGCGATCGGGCACTGGATTGGGCGACTTGATTCCTGAAAGCAGGGAGAAAAACCCATTAACACTGACAGGAAAAGGAATCGACAACCAACCATTAGTGCCACGACGCCTTCCATGGGGGGAACCCAGGCCCTCGACGTCGTGAGACGGAGTGCCCGATTTCCCTTCCCCAGCCCCTGGTGGGTTCCGTGTCCCAGTGTTGAATGCTTGGTCGAGCAGCGTGCTGGTCTTCCAACACCTCTGAAAGCCATCGGTCTTCGTATTGAGAAGAAGAGATTCACGTCGGGTTCACCATTTTTCTGTTTCGGTGCGGATGTGCATCGGGTTTCTGTTCCGACGCTGTTCCGCCAGGACGCGTTCGCGTGTGCACCCGTCGACCCGAGGGGATGGGCGTGCACGGCTTGTGGTCCCGCAGTCCCGCTTTCCAAAGGCGGGCGGCATCCGTCCCTTGTTCAGGGGCGTCTGCTCCTTGATCGAAACCGGGATGATGGGATGTCGGCTCCTCCTTCCGTGGACGTCTCCTCGGAACTCGTCGCCTAATCCGGGTCTCCCTCATAGATTTAAGAATGTTCGTGAATCTCGTTCCCAGCGCCATATCTTCATGGACACCGGTTAATTACGCTGCTTCCTCCCGGACGCTCCAAGGAGTCTGGTCGGGGCAGCAACCTGCGGTGAGGAGACCGGGTGGCTCTGGGTGTCGGGGGAGTGTATTAACACTGCGACTCTGCATGTCTGCCTTCCGTCCCTAATAGGGCTTCTCGAAGGCGTGATGGCCTGAGGCATCCCGCGCTAGGTGCGGGGAACTGTGTTACCTGAGGTTTTCCTCAGCTTCCCATGTTTTAACACGGGGTATGCCGTGAGTTTAACGTCCAGCGGGGACGGCATCGGACTGATCAACACGAGAAGTAGACCAGATGACAGAACCCCTTGCGGGAAACCTCCGACGCTGGGACCAGCACATGGGCGGCTTCCCGAGTGAAGTGGAGTGGAATGAAATGGCATGACCCCACCGGGATGTGGCGGCCCGGGTAAGGATCAGGATGGATGATGGAGTGAATAGCTTGGACCCCGTAGGGGCTTCCTACGTACCGCGCGTTGGCGCGGATCAAAGTCAGCGTAGTTCGAATATACAGTTTAACGTCATGCTGGACATCAGCAAGCCGACTCACGAAGAGGTCGAGGCTGCCGGGCGAAGGGTTGAACCGAACCACCTCGCACAGAGGGGGATGGAACGGCCGGGTGGATCATAGTTTCACGTCATGCTGGACGTTGAAAGGAGAAAAGGGAAGTGGGGAAGCACAATGGAGATACACACGTGCAGTCTCCCACAGGGGCGGATTCATAGGTGAATCGACGCAAGTGTGAACCCAGGAGGGGTCCACTGATGGACGAACCGACGTGAATACGACCGGGACGACCAGGTGGTGGGCTTGAACCTCGGAGAGGCTTCCTACGTACCCTGTTTAGAAGACAGGGATCAAAGTCCACGTAGTTCGTTCTGTTTGTAACACTCTACCCCCGTGGGCGAAGGCCACTCCAATCCCGACATCCCTACAGAGACGCGCGGGTGGGGGCCACATCCAAACCGAGGGGATCCTGCGTGCGAGACACGGGATCAGGTGACGCGGACGGTTTAACGTCTTGCCGGACGAAGTACAGTTTAACGTCGTGTGTTGAGGACGAAGCGGACGGTTTAACGTCTTGCCGGACGAAGTACAGTTTAACGTCGTGTGTTGAGGACGAAGAGGACGGTTTAACGTCTTGCCGGACGAAGTACAGTTTAGCGTCCTGCAGGACGAATGCTGAACAGTTTAACATCTTGTAGCTCGGACGATATGCTAGGCAGTTTAACGTCGTGCAGCTTGGACGTTATGCTAGGCAGTTTAACGTCGTGCAGCTTGGACGTGGTGGTGCCGCCGATGGGTCCGTGTCACTTCGCGCGAGCCTGGAGGGCCGCACGGGAAGACAACGCACGGTGCGGGCACCCAGGATGAAGATCATCGGGCGCCACGCAGGCGGGTACCCTCAGGGGGGTCAAAGGGGGCGACCCCGGCGGATTGCGCGCAAAAGAAGAGCTTGGCGCGCAATACCGCGGGTTGGCGCGCAAATGGTCGGGTTGGCGTGCAATTGAGCCAGCGCTTTGCGCGCGGAAGGTAGAGATTGCGCGCACCGGGCTTCGGATAGCGCGCGGGGGCAACGACTCATTCTTTAATCGAATGGCCACTTTGAAAAGGGGGGGGGGGTGCGCGCAATCGGGCCGGATTGCGCGCACCCCGGGGGCAATTGCGCGCAAGAGGCTTCTTTTGCGCGCGAAGGCCTTAGGGTGAAGAATTATTCAAAGGAAAGGAGCCCAAGGGATTGCGCGCGAAGGCGAACCCCGAGGCTTTCTTGCGCGAAAGAAAGGAGGTTACCTGAAGATCGACATTGCGCGCGGGAGGGGTTGGATTGCGCGCACGAGAGACCTTTCGACTTCCGGCAACCCCCAAAACGTCGGGGGTCGCCTTATATTTATGGGCAACCCCGGGCGTGGAATCTGGTTCACGGGCGCGGAATTCCCTTCGCGGGCGCGGAATCAGGCCCGGCGCGCAAGGGAGTCGCGCGGGCCTCGGGCGCGCAAAATTGCGCGCCGGCCCAGCGCATTGCGCGCATCCCGGGAGGTTTGCGCGCGGCTCATCAACTTTGCGCGCGGGTCTCCAAAATTCCGCGCAAGGCTTTCGGGCCCTCCGAAATGGGATTCCAACTCGAAATATGACCTCGCTTCCCGCATCCGGAGCTTCGTTTGGGAACAACGGCCTTTTCCGGCGTCTACAGTGGTACTATTATTTTTTATATTTGTATGTTTTATTTTTTATTTTTTGGAATGTTTTTAGGATACCTTGATCTTCATTGTATGATTTAGGAAATTCAGACTATATTGATATTTTTGAAAAATATTCTTGATTTTAATTTCGAAGGATTTAAATTATTTAAAAAATGGAATTTTTTTCTTACTTACCTATCTAATTATTTATGTAATATCGATAAAATATGAAAATCATGTGTAATATTTATATTCAAAAAGAATATTTTTTCCAACCTGAGGTGATTATAAACCTATTTGACACATACTTTCCATTTCTCTTTTTATTGAGAGTATTCAGTCATATTTTGAGATCTAATAATTTATGTTTTTCTTTTATTCAAAGATGTTAAATTTAATGAATTATATATATTATGAATAAGGATTTATTTTTAAAGTTTTTTTTACATTTAACTCCTATTTCAAGCCTTCGCTTTATATATTAACTTTTATTGAGACCATAGAATCCTTGAAATACCTAGTCATAAAACCAAATTAAAATCTATTTATCCCTTTCTAACCAGATCTATAAGTAATTGTATGGTCATGGTTGAACAAAATTGTGTGGGTGCATCAATATGTGTTGTGTTATGAAATTTTGAAAAATTATTTTAATATGCAATGAAAAACTGGTGAACCTTTTTGCTACTGTTTTGGGTAATAATATTCAAGTTGTAAAGAAGGAAGGATGGTAAAAAATATTATTCAAATATAGGATGGGATTTCACCACTATTTTGAGATAAAAAATTAATATCTTTCCCTAAAAAAATCATTTCTATGAAAATTTAAAAATTTTAAATGTTGAAAATAATACCTATGTAAAGGAGGGAAGAGGGAAGGAATAATTCTCCTACTAAAATTTTCTAAGTGTGGGATCCCTAAGAGAATAAATTAGTGTTTGGAGATTAACTTCTGTAAAGGGGGTTAGTGAGGACATCATTCTTGAGAACAAACTGTTTTCATGCATTTTACTTCACTTTAGTGCCAAAGTCCTCCTTATTCTTCCTATGATATTTTTACATTTAAATCCTTCTAACCTTAAACCATAAAAAACCAAGGTAAAGTTCTCATGATTGAAGAACTTTTTTAACCCTATAAATTAGATATTCTATGAAGGTAACAAGCCTATATAAATCATGCATTCTATTGATAATGAGAACAAATCTATTTTAAAACCAATGAGTGAATAAAGATACATTTCTAAGGAGGTAATTAAAAAATGAACATAATAATTAACATAAAATTGAATGAAAATTTTTGATTAGTTTTTGGAGTTAGGGAATTGAGATCTTGTTCGAAGCATGATTTTTCTATAGTTATGAATTGAGTATTGTTTCCACTAATATATTTAGAAATTTTAATTAACATTAGAATATATGTTTGATTAAGAGTGAAATGTTTTAGTGTGGTGGAATTGATAGAGACAATATTTTATTTATTTTCAATTAGTAATTTAATGCTTTGACTCCCATAATTTTCATATTTTAAGTGTAATTATCACATTTTTATGTTTTTGGAATAAATTGTGCTTTTTTATGACAATGGATAAATTCGTGATCATTATTTTTTTTATTCATTTTTGGAATTAATTGAAAAATAATTACATTTATTTGGTGTTTTGTTGTTTTTCAGGTTAAAGGGTCATTTAAAACAACTATGAGTAATTTTGGGCTATGTTTGGGTATCAAAAGATTATAAATACTACTAAGTCCTAGATGTGTAATATTTTTAGATTGATTTGAAATATATTTTCAAAAGGTACCTATAGTACATAAAATATTTCAATTTGACTCTATTTATGAATATGAAAATTTTAAATTTTATGAGTCCAGGTGTATTTTATTTTTGAGGATATAAAAATTATTTTTCAAGATTCACTAAGGATGCATAAGATATTTAGGGTCTATAACATTTTTATGGGCACATGTAATATATTTTTTGATGCTTAACATTTTTTAGTACACAAAACATATTTTATTTTATGCTTAAATGATATGTAACATATTTCCCATGTGTGATATAATTTTTTAGAAGTATAACATATTTGAATTTTCCACTAGATCAATACGTAACATATTTGAATGTAATTTTTTTGTTGATGTGTGTGATAATTTTTTGAAGATTCAACGATATGAAACATTTTTTCCTTTTATTTTTAGGTATATGTGATATAATTTTTTTAGGAATAATATATTCATAAGAAAATTAAACTAGGAAAAATTTGTGGAAAAACTAAGTATTAGAAAACATGAAGTTTTGTGACTTAGTAAGAGAGATCAAACAATAGGAATAGGTCCTGTAAGTGAGGAGATTTTGGTGAAGAATCAAGGAAACTTCCATTTTATAAGACCCTATAATTTGGTGATTATTGTTGTATCATGGAATGTATCTCTACATTCTTGTAAATTTAAAATACTTTCCAAATTCTTGGATAACCATTTAGATTGAAATTTAAAAGAGAATAAGGGATCATTTCCAAATATCATGGGAGAAATTAAATGATTAATAAATATTATAACCACTTGGTGGGAGTTTCAAATATTTTACTACCCATATAGAAACATCATTCCACATGATCCAATATCATGTGGAGAGATCCTATACACATGTCAAAGTCCCTATTTCCTATTTATATATTTTATATCCCCATATGGGGAGGGAGGGGGGGGGGTTTAAAAGAGTTATACTGAGAGGTTTGGTTCTAACCAAAGTAGTCTAGGCCTTTTTATATAATTACCTTTTATTATATTATCATTCTATATATTTTAAAAAATTAATCTTTGTTTCTATTTCCCTTATTATTTTCATGTGTTATTCCACTGTATATCTCTCACACTCACAATAAAGAGTGACTAACTTGGGGCTTGAAATTGTAGGAAGTTTTCATGGTGTTCTTGAATTCCTTCTATTCAATTGTTCATTTTTATTTTTTTTACAATAGGTTAGTTGGTTTATTGAGGGATGATATTGTGATTTTACACTATTTTAAGATACTATCCATTTTTTATTATATTCCATACCAAATATGAATTTCACCCTTTTTATCACACAAGATCTTTATACGATGGAGTTGGGTTTGTTCGAGAGATGAAGCAACATATGATAAAGTTGGGTCTTGGAAGGTGTTATACTCTCTATTGATGTTTGTTCATCATTATTAACTATTATAGGAGTTGAGGTTTAGTGTATCAAAGAGATATTCCAGGCATGATAAGTTTTACACTCAAAGTAGGGGAAAATAGTTCATGTATTATAAGATGAACTATTCAATAGAATTTAGACATTAATAATGGATAATGAAGGCACACGATTATCCAAACTTAGGAAAAAGTTATTTCTTCTTATCACTGTTGGAAATAGAAAATAAATGCCATGAAATTTGAAATGAAAGAAATGATATTTTCCACATTTAACCAACACATGTTAAGTGAGGCCAGGAATGAATCTTTCTATATAAAGAAAAAGAAAATGGAATTTTCATGTGCTACAGTACTGCTCACACATTGAGGGATAAAGATCCTTAAAAATGTTTCTCTATCCCATGATAGGGATATGAGAACCTCCCACTGTGTAAGATCCTGACCTTTTCTAGAGTCATCTTGGGAACGTGTTTATGTACTTTTTGAGGTTTTTAAGTACCTTTGTTTTGGAGTAGAATATTGGGGTGCATTTGGGTAAATTTTTAAGAAAAGCTAACAGACAGTGGGATGTGCATGGTTTATGCATGGTTTGAAAAACCATGTGACTAAACCATGCCAAATATGCAAACTTGGATAGAGAGGTCCGCACTGTTGGCATATGGTTTTACCTTACAGTGCGCCACTACCTAGGAAATTGTGGGCACATGATTAATTATCTGAAAATATATATTTTAAAACCTCTTGAACCCCCAAGACTCCCATATTTTGACCTTGCCCCGAGATTGAAAAATTCATGGTGATCCTAGAGCCTTCTAGAGGGATTCCAAGGTGATTCAAACATCTTTCTTCCAGATCAAAATCTCAGATTGAAGATCCTTTCTCTTCCTAGTAAGTGGATTTCATCCCGTTGCTTCTCCCATTCATTCGTCTATCTTTCCTTGATATTTTCATGAAATATCTCCACCATTTCCATGGATCTAAGCCTATAAGTTGTGATATAGATCTACGATTGTGGATCCAGATCTAGATTTGCAGGATCTTAATGCCTTTGATCTTAATTTTGGTTTAGGGATTTAGATATTTATCTTGATCGATGATGTTGTGCTGATCAAATTTTGTAAATTTCCATTGGGATAACATCCATAAATAAACTAAGGTAGGTGGTCTAAATTGAACTCCCATAGTCATGGATTTTATATGTGAATGTGAGTTTATAAATTTTCTAACTTCCCTTGATAATTGATTTCATAAATTGGAGTAATTAGGAATTTGGAATTGACTTTTGATTGCCTTGGTGATTAATTGATAATTGAATCATGAAAAAAATGAAGGGGGGTTTCTCAAATAGATATTTTTTTGTAGATTGGTTATGGGTTGACATATTTTAATTGAGATATTTAATTGATTTTGTCAAGATAATTAATTGGGAGAAATTAATTATGAAATGATGTTTGGATATGTAAGATAATTAATTTTGATAATTAATTATGTGCCATGATGTTGATCAAAGATAATTAATTGTGAGAATTAATTATGAAATGTTGGGATTTGATATGGATAATTAATTGTAAAGAATTAATTATAGAATGAGAATTGTGTTGATTGATTAATTAGTTGATGAATTAAATAATGGGTTAGGTTCTTAGTTAATTATTGAGTTAACTAATGGACTTTAAAATGTTTAAATAAGAATAGGATTAGTAATGGAATGATGTGGCTAATTCTTTTGAATTAAAGAATGTTTAAATGGCTGATATTTTTGTGGTGCTAGACAAGGCATCCTAGACCGATTAGAAGTTGATACATGGACATGGAGTTCATCCCCAACAGTTATCCAAGCTTGATATTTTAGAGTTCTAGGCATAATGACCTACACTGAATGAGATATGAAGTGTTAGTCATAGATACCTACATTGAATGAGATTTAGGGTGATTGACATGACGTTCAAAACCAAATAAATGATTATAATGAATGATTATTAAAATAGAAAACATGAATTGAAAATAGGACTAATGTGATGATTAATGATTAAATGAAAATGTGATAACTATTTAATTATGCATTGTATTTACTGATTCATAATACTACACAAACTAACTTTTGACTAGATTTATTTTAGACACCGTTGGTGGTGGACTACTAAGTTGTGCTCACACCCTATTCAGGGTGGATTTTCGGCACCCGAGTAGACTTTGTTGTTGCAACACAGGATAATGGAAAGGCCCTGGGATAGGTTTCTATTTGTTATTGGACCATAGGATAGGTAACTAGATGTGGTTTGGGACCCACTTGGGAGTCATTGTCTTTACTTTTAGTTTCATTGTAGACACTTGAAATTCTCATTATCATAGCATGTTTTTCCTTTAAGTTGAGTATTGTATTTTCTTGTTTTGAATATCATATGACATGGTATTTTTATGGTTATTTATACAATTCCTCACTTGGTTATTGATGTTTGCTTCTATTGGTGTTTTATTATGATAAAAGAGGGTATAGTCTCCCCTATACTGACTTACTAGACCCTTGCTGCTAGTTTCCACCCTATGGCGTATGGAGATGTGCGCTTGAGGGAATGTGGCCAACTGGATCGGGGAACCGTTTAGTGGAACCTAGGTCAGGATGTCACAAAATGGTATCAAAGAAGTTTTATTTTTATTTATTCTTCTGATCTTGTCTTACTGTTTTGGGAAAGGTAGACAAGAGACTAGGAAGAGTTGAGGCTTGGTAATGAGCTCATGTTAGGGAGTTTCAAACCCATGTACGGGGGAAAATCTAAGTACTTAGGGTGGGATTATTACGATTTCTATTTGTTGTTATAGTTGTATATTATTTCATCTTGGGTGATGCAGTTGTGGTTTGATGTGATATTTTTTTTGATAGTTGTTGAATTTTGATTCGTGGCATAAAGAGGCACGATACTTGATTCTGTATGCATCATTCTAGGAACTCAAGGTTTTTGTGACAAGCATATTCCTAGACACTCATGAGAAAATGGGTTATGGGTATGTTTTTGAACTTAAAATGTTTTACTTGTTGTGAGATTGAAATAATGATGCAAAATGAGAATAAATGGGTGTCTAATGAGAACCTTGATTGATGAAATGAGTATGATTAATTAATTAATTGTTGAATTAATTAATTTGATACAATGTGATTAATTAATGGTTGAATTAATTAATGATAAGGTAAGTACCCTTGTTAACCAAGACCTATGAGTAGGATGGTTAAGGGTAGTGATAAGGCCTCGGTGTTAACCGTGTGGTGAGAAAAGGGGGAAATGACATGTTGAAACTTGTTATGTTAGGTTATAATATTACATAAATGAAATAATGTTGAGTTATGATACCTAATATGTGTGTTCGTATTTTTAGAGATATGCCTCCATGATGCTTATTGAGGGAGAGACCGAGGGGTATGGCCTGAAACAAACTTCCAGATAGGGAACTTGAGGCAGCATTGGTGAAAGATGACGAGGAAGGGGAAGAATTTCAAGATAACTTTTCTCATTTCATGAAATTCATGGAGAGATACCCAGGGTGGGTTCTGAAAAGAAAATTTTAGTTGACAAGGTATTTTCAGCTACAACACCCTCCTACTTTTATTGGAGAGGGTGGACCTGAGGGAGATGAATTCTAGATTGAATCAATAGTGAATATACTTGACCATTTGGAGACTCTGAATGGGAGGAGGGTCATGTTGGATTCTTATATGCTATAGGGGTCAATGGAGAGCTGGTGGGACATTCAAGTACGATCTGGATAGAATGATGATATGTTACAGAAGGAATATCTGGAGAAGTTATTAGAGAACTTCTATCCAGATACATTGAGACAAGAGAAGGATTTAGAGTTTATGAATCTGACCCAAGGAAGCATGTTCGTAATGTATTACACTGAATGTTTCATAGATTTACAACATTTTACTCTAGCTTTGGCGACATATGAAGCTTCTTCAGAAAAATTATTTCAGGACGGACTTAGGTGTGAAATTAAGTCCCAGGTAAATACCTTTTGGATGAACAAGTTATTAGAAGTGGTTAATCATGCTCTCATTTTAGAGGGGAACCTGAAGGAGGCTTCCAGTACTGGATAGCTAGCTGTCAATAGATTATTAGGGAGTGAGCCTTTCAAGAGAAGGAAGCAACGTTAAGAGAACCTTAGTCAGGATAGTGGAATGCAAGGTGGACAACCAGAAATAATAGTTGCACTGGATCTTACTCACATGATTTTCCACCAGTGTGGTAGGAAGGGACACTATCGTACATATTTTCCTCAACCACCAGTGGAGTGCCAGTTTTGTGGAAAGATGGGGCACCTATAGAAGTTCTGTAGGAAGAAGTAGTAAGCTGGTGTTGAGGGAGCAACTGATCAGAGCAGAGTGTGGGAAGGGGGTCTTCTACATCATATATGTATGGAATATGGAACTCTACGGGTATAGGCATTATAGGTATTGGATGTGGTGCTTCAGTTTATAAGGACCCATATCAGCAGAGTGGTGCTACTCAGGGGAGTTAGACGATGCCATAGGGAAGAGTGGCATGATATTTACATGCAGTGCAACCCACACTTGTGGAGAGCGAGTCTAGTCCATCGACAATGAGAGGTAGTATTCTAGTTGATTCTACTTTAGATAGTTCCTTGTTTGATACTAGTTCCCCTAATTCCTTTATATCTACAAATCTTGTTAATGGTTTGAGCCTAAATGTGGAGTCTGTAAGTGGGGTGATGAATATCAATACACTGTTGGGAACACAGTCTAGGGATATCTGTTTATGAAAGGGATGTTCACTAGAGATCATAGAGTATCATTTTCTTTGGGATATCTATGCCCTTGATATAACTGGCTTCGACCTGATTATGGGTATAGACTAGTTATTCTCATATCAATCCCACATAGATTGTTACCGTAGAATAGTGAACTTTGTATATCCTAAGGGTGACCAGTATATTCATCATGGAGAATGGGATATCCATGCAGGCCGAGCTAGGACAACTACTCAGCCATTGGGAGAGCTCACAACCCATGTTGCTAGTCTTTTTCTGGATGATGGGAGTTGTAGGAAAGACATACTTACGCTAGTAGTAGAACTATTTTAGGATTTATTTCCTGTAGAATTTTTAGGGTTTCCACTTTAAAGATATGTGGAATTCACTATTGAGCTCATGATGGGGGCTGAGTTGGTATCTATTCCACCTTAAAGAATGGAACTGACTAATATTCAAGATCTCAAAATGAAGTTGGAGGAGTTGGATGATAAAGGGTTTATCCATCCAAGTACGTCTCCTTGGGGATCACCTATTTTATTTTCAAATAAAATCTATGGAATTTTATTCTTGTGTGTTGATTACAGGAAGTTGAATAAAATGACCGTGAAGAACTAATATCCTCTTCCATGTATCAATGATCTGTTTGACTAGATGAAGGGGGATTGTGTGTTCTCAAAGATCAATATGAGATCAGGGTATCATCAGGTGAGAGTTCAAAATTCTGATATACCAAGAACTGATTTCAGTAGAATATATGGACTTTATGAGTTTTTTGTAATGATTTTGGGTTGAAAAATGCTCCATCAGTGTTTATGGACTTGATGAACATGATATTTAATCTGTACCTAGATCACTTTGTGGTGGTGTTTGTGGATTACATCTTGGTGTACTATAAGACTCATGAAGATCATTCCCAACATCTTGACATCATTCTGGGTACACTGAGAGAGCATTAGTTTTATGCCAAGCTATCTAAATATCATTTTTGGATTGATAGGGTACACTTTTTAGGGAATATCATCTCAGAAGAAGGTGTGGTAGTGGACCCAAAAAAAAAGTGCAGATCTTGATTTCTTGGGAGCAGCCCAAGAATATTTTTGATATCCAAATATTTTTGGGATTAGATTATTATTACAGGAGGTTCATACAAGACATTTCCCGATTGGAAGCACCACTTTCAGGTTTGACAAAGAATGGGATAAAGTTTGATTGGATAGAATCATGTGAGAATGCTTTCTAGGAGTTGAAGAAGAGCTTGGCATAGACACCAATTTTGATATTACCTAAGTCAAGTGAGGAGTACATGGTGTATTGTGATGCTTCTAGAATCGAACTCAGAGCTGTGTTGATGCAAGGGGATCGAGTTGTGGCTTACAGGTCTCGGAAATTGAGGCCACATGAATGGAATTAACCTACTCATGAGCTTGAGTTGGAAGTAGTGGTTTATGCTCTTAAGTGTTGACAACACTATCTTTTGGGTAAAAATTTTACAGTTTTTATGGATCACAAAAGCTTAAAGTATATATTTTCACAGCGCAACCTAAATCTTCAACAACGGAAATGGGTAGAGTATATGTAGTCCTTTGATTTTGAACTTGCATATACACCTGAAAAGGGGAATAGTGTGGCTGATGCTTTGATAAAAAAAACTCAAACTCAATTAGTATATGAGCCAAGTGCATAGTAGAATATGATGAATTTTCTGGTGGAAATGCATGTGGTAGTTTATGAGAGTGAGGAGAGGATGAATCTAGTTTTTGTAGTAGTGGAGTCTACACTCTTGAGATAGATCATGGACAGATAGTATGAGGATCCAGAGTGTTTAGACTTAATGGAAATCCTTGAAGGATAGGAGACACTTTTAGACTGGATAATAGATGAGGATGAAATCATCTATGTAAAATATCAGGTTGTTGTGCCTACGAGTATACAAGAGAAACTCATGTGAGAATTTCATGCCTCAAAGTGTGAGGTACATCCTGGGGTGATAAGAATATATCATGACCTACGACGATATTTTTGGTGGGCAGACATGAAAAAGGAGATAGTAGGGTTCATAACAAGATGTTTCAGCTATCAACTAGTAAAGGCAAATCATCAATGACCTAGAGGCCTATTGTAGTCGTTTCCTATTCCGGAGTGGAAGTGGGATGGTGTGACTATGGATTTCATGATAGGACTTCCAAATTAACTTAGGAAATTGGGTCATTTTTGAATGAATAAGGAAGGTAGCACATTTATTCCCTATCATGGAAACCTTTATAGTAGAATAGTTTTGAGAATTGTATGTATGAGAGATAGTTCATTTGCATAGAGTGCCATACACTATAGTTTCAGATCACGATTCGCACTTTACTTTGCACTTCTGGCAGGGCTTATGGAAGGAACTTGGTACACATGTTTTGTTAAGTACAACCTTCCACCCACAGACAGATGGGTAGTTAGAGCGTACCATATAGGTGTTAGAGGATATTCTACAATCATGTTTTCTTGACTTTGGTGCTTCTTGGGAGAAGCACTTGGCTTTAGTGGAGTTCTCCTATAACAATAGTTATCAAGAAACTATACAGATGGAACCATATGAGGCACTTTATGGTAGACCTTTTATATCACCGCTATTATAGTTAGAGGTGGGTGAGTCATAGATGTTAGGATCGAGTATCATTCAGGAGATATCAGATTAGGTGTAGTTGATTTAGAAACAAATGTTTATGGCACAGAGTAGGAAGAAGTTGTATGCTGATAGATGGAGATAAACCATAGAGTTTACAGAGGCCGATAATTTATTTCTTTAGGTGTCACCTAGATTGGGTCACTTAAGGATACAGAGGCAGGGTAAGTTGGCACCCATGTTTGTAGAACTTTTTGAGGTACTAGAGAGAATCAGGTTGATGGCGTACTGATTAGCCCTTCCATAGAAATTCAGTACTATGCATGATGATTTCCATGTGTCATAACTATGATGATATCACCCGGAACCTTCTCATATGATTGATGTGGAAAAGGTTGACCTCTAGATAGATGCATCCTTTGAGGATAATATGATACGTGTTCTAGGTCACAGTGATAAAGTGTTATGGGGAAAGATTGTGTTGTTAGTTCATGTGTTATGGAAACATGTAAGTGTTCAAGAGGAAACTTGAGAATGGGAAGTAGACATGAGGGCTCAATGTCCCAATCATTTTGGCTCAGAATCTTAGAGAAGTTCGGGAGTGCAGCTCGAGGATGAGTTGTTATAAAGTGGGGAGATTGTAAGATCCCAATCTTTTTTGGAGTCATCTCAGGTGAATTTTGAGGTACTTTTTGATGGGTTTGAGTACTTTTGTTTTGGAGTAGTATCTTGGGGTGTGTTTGGGAGAATTTTTAAGAAAAAATAATGGATAGTGGGTTGTGCATGGTTTTCTCATGGTTTGACAAACCATGCGACTAAACAATGCCAACCAGACAAACCTGGAGAGAGAGGTCTGCATGGTTGGCCCATGATTTTCCCAAACCGTGTGCCCCTGCCTAGGAAACTATGTGTGCAAGATTAATTATCTAGAAATATATTATTAAAACCACCCGAATTCCCAAGACTCCTATATTTTGACCTCGAAATGGGATTGAAAAATTATAGGTGATCTCGGAGCCTTCTAGAGGGATTCCATGGTGATTCGAACATTGTTCTTCAAGATCGAAAGCCCGAATTGAAGATCCGCTCTCTTCCTGATAAGTGGATTTCATCCCGTTGCTTATCCCACTCATTCCTCTATCTTTCCTTTATATTTTCATGAAATATTTACACTTTTTTCATGGATCTAAGCCCATAATTTGGGATCTAGATCTAGGATTGTGGATCTAGATCAAGATTTTCAAGATCTTGATGCCTTTGATTTTAATTTTGGTTTAGGGATTTAGTTTCAGATATTGATCAATGGCATTATGCCACTCGATTTTTGGGAATTTCCATTGGACTAACATCCATAAATAAACCAAGGCAGGTGGTCTAAATCTAACTTCCATAATCGTGGATTTGATATGTGAATGTGAGTTTGTGGACATGCTAGCTTCCCTTGATAATTGATTTCCTAAATTTGAGTAATTAGGAATTTGGAATTGACTTGTGATTTCCTTAGGGATTAATTGATAATTGAATCACAGAACAAACGAAGGAGGGTTTCTCAAATAGATATTTGTTTTAGAGACTGGTTATGGGTTGAGATATTGTAATTGAAATATTGAATTGATTGTGTTAATATAATTAATCAGGTGAAATTAATTATGAAATGATATTTGGATATGTAAGATAATTAATTATAAGAATTAATTATGTTCCACTTTGTTGATCAAAGATAACTAATTGTGATAATTAATTATAACAAGTTGATATTTGATATGGATAATTAATTGTAAAGAATTAATTATGGAATGATAATTGTGTTGATTGATTAATTAATTGATGAATTAATTAATTGGTTAGTAGCTTAGTTAATTATTGAGTTAACTAATGGCCTTTAAAATTTTTAACTAATCATTGGATTAGTAATGGAATGACGTGGTTAATTATTTTGAATTAAATAATGATTAAATGGATGGGATTTTTGCGGTGCTAGGCATAATGTTCTAGACCGATTAGAAGTTGGGACTTGGACATGGCATTCCTCCCAAATAGTTATCCAAGCTTTAGATTTTGTGGTGCTAGGCATGATGATCTACACCGAATGAGATATGGAGTTAGGCATGGAGACCTACACTGAATGAGATTTGGGGTGCTTGACATGAAATTAAACACCAAATTAATGATAATAATGAATGATGAATCAAATGGAAAACATGAATTGAAACCGGGACTAATGTGATGATTAAAGATTAAATGACAATGTGATAACTGTTTAATTATGACTTGAATTTATTGATTAATAAAACTACATGCACTATCTTTTGACTAGACTTTTTTTAGACACTATTGGTGGGGGCCTATTGATTTGTGCTCACACCATATTCAGGCTGCCTGATCGGCACCCGAGTAGACTTTTTTGTTATAGGACAGAATAAGGGATAGGCCCTGGGATAGGTTGTTGTTTGGTATTGGAGAATGGGAGAGGGAACCAGACATGTTTCAGGACCCTATTGGGAGTTGTTGTGTCTTAACATTTAGATGCATTTTAGACACTTGAAATTCACATTATCATAGAATGTTTTACCTTTCATTTTAGTATTATATTTTTTTATTTTGAATATCATATAACATGGTATTATTCTGGTTATCTACACACTTCTGCACTTGGTTATTGTTTTTTTCTTCCATTGGTGTTTTATTCTGATAAAAGAGGGTATAGTATCCCCAAGACTAACTTACCAGACCCTCACTGCTAGTCGGCAACTTCTGGCGTATGGGGAGGCGCGTTTGAGGGCATGTGGCCAACCGGGTTGGGGCATCGTTTAGTGTCACCCGGGTCGAGATGTCACAAAATGAGAGTAGGGAATGTAATTACATCTATTGGTGACCAAAATACACTATGACTGGAATTTTTTAGGGTGTTTTGTACATTTTTATCTATTGAAAAAACTTTTTACTAGGGTACGCTATAACTGAGGGAGAAGTTCATTTCACAAGATTTTATTTGAATACTCTTGGATCCAAAACAGACTTACAAATTGAAAGTTATGTTCATTTTAAGTTTTACTCCATTTTAAACAAAGGAAAGGTTTCAATGAAGTAGCCCAAGTGCTTCATGAAGCATCTCCTGGTTCACAAAGAAATCATCCATGAAGAGAATAGTCCATTCACAAAGCGATTTGATCATTCTCTAAGTGCTTTGATTTTCCACAAATCCTTCATCATATGTGGATCCAAGATGGGGATTTTTTACTCACTTTATACTCCCTTAGTGATCCCTCATTGTTTGACACTATTCTATGTGGGCACATACTCCCTACGTGGCCATTAATTTCAGGAAAATAGTTACCCAACATCACTTATAAATACCCAACACACACTTTGAGAAGAATAACTTTATAGGGAACATACATTGCGAAATATATTATTTAATATAATTACATCTTTTGAATAAAATTATTATTATAGGAGAACCATAAAGAATCTCCATGAATGAAGTTCTATAAATGCGCTTCAAAAAGTGGCATCCATGAGAATCTTTCGAGAAGAAGTAGTCACAAACACCCTTCACAAAGAAGAAGCCATGAATACACTTTGTGAACCACCAACTATGAATGTGCTTTGAAAAGAATCATCCAAAAAACCCATTTCTAATAGTTTCCACAAACACTCTTTGTAATGGGGAATCCATGAACACCCTTCATAAAGTGGAACCCTCTAATGGACTTTGTGAAGGGTCCACTTGTGAGGTTCCTTCACACAAATCATAGTTCATGAACTATCATCCTAAATTTTTTTACTCACATAACACATTCAATTTTATATGAAAATACAGATTCCCAAACTATATTTTGGTATTATTCTAAAGTTCCATAACATGTTAACTATGCCCACAAACCCCCAGTTAGGCCTGATCCCCTCACTTCCATCACTACCTCATGAAAGATCAAGAATCTTACAATTAACTTTTTGGTGAGGTCCAAACCAGATTTGGGTTTCAATACCACTACAAAAAATGGAAATTATTTTCATTGTTTTAAAATGGTGGATACTTTTTAATTTATCTTTTTTTATAAAAACATGGATAATTTAGCCACATTTTTTGACCATGTTTTAAAACATCACTAATTTACCACATTTTTACAACATAACTAAATTAAATTGTAAATTAAAAGGTATCTATTTTATAAACACACAAACACACATAAATAAATAAATAAATAAATAAATAAATAAATACATACATACATACATACATAAATAGAAACTTGAAGGGACCAAATCAGTAGGCATGGGCGATAGATCTGGATGCCCTTGATCAACGATGAGGGAAATGGAGGTTGGCCAATGTAAAAAGTGTTTCTAATATTAGGATGGCCCGAGATGGTAGGCGTGGGTGAGAACAGTATTGGAGGCCCCGACTCATTAGTGGGGGTGGTGACTCTAGTGGCCCCGGTGAGAGGTAGGTATGGTGAAGATGATGTTGCGTGCATGTGGTTGGATAAGGAGACTTCTCGACAGTAGGGTTGGATGTAAAAAATGGTCGCACATGGCCAATTACATGGTCTAGAAGAGATAGGACAATGGGATGATATAGATAGTCCTATAGGCTAATTACCTCCTTGTCACGACCCGTCCTCAGGGCCCGTGCTGTGACTACCCCAAGCCCGCCTTCCATAGGCCAGGGGATGAAGACTAGCACCAAAGGTGTAAATCCCAATAACTGGGAAGGCATTGCCTTTATAAAAGTAAACAAAACACCACAGAGTACAAGCGGAAGTAAAACACTAAGTACAAAAGAAAGTGCTGAAAAGTAAGTGGGCCAGAATACAAACCCAACTGAAAGTACAACTACAACTGAACGAAAGTACAACAGGAAAGACAAAAAGCTGGAAGAAAAAATAGCAGCAGCTCCTGGACACGCTCGGGGTGTAGAGCCACTGGTATAAACTCCACTCTGAAGAAGGTCTCGAAGTCTCCCCATGTGAAGGCCATCTCATCGAAAAACTGGAACAAGTGGCTCCACCATCTCTCAGTTTATTCTTGAAGGAGGCTGGCAGCAAAGATCACCATGAAGTATGCTGGAGTACACACTATCCTGAAAACTCTCACCACATCCTCCAGCCAATCCTCAGCCGCTTGTGGGTCCATCTCTCCCCGGAACCTGGGTGGCCTCTGGTGCTGGAACTCATGCAGAGTGCTCAAGAGGCGTGCATCGCCTGCTGCTGGGGCTAGTGGCATCGGTGGCCCAACGTATGGTAGTAGCGCTGGCGCCTCAACTGTAAGAGGGACCTGTACCGAAGCCTCATTGCTCGCAAGGCTATCAGTACATACATCTCTCAAAGCTCTAGCTGGTCGACTGTGATAAGGCATCCTGAAAGAAACAGACGTGACACGGTCAAACGATTATACCTGGTGAGATAACCTAGTTTGAGCTGACTTTTTTTTAAAAAAACTTTTGGAAACACATAAACAATCAGTGTTTTCGTGCACAAAGTCGGAAATCAGTTGTCAGGGTCCTGGTGTATGGATACGTCGGCCACCCGCACCAACACTGGACTCCCTGAACTGAAAACCACACTTGGTACTCTTAACACTATCATTTCACAGGAAGAAAATATCAGAGTTATAAGTTCTGCAGTAGAACCGACTACTTTGATACCAATTTTTCACGAACCGTCCTCGGGGCCTGTGTCGTGACTACCCCAAGCTCGCCTTCCATAGTCCAGGGGCTGGCGACTAGCACCAAAGGAGTAAATCCCGATAACTGGGAAGGCATTGCCTTTATAAAAGTAAAAAAAACACCACAGAGTACAAGAGGAAGTAAAACACTAAGTACAAAAGGAGGTGCTGAAAAGTAAGTGGGCCAGAATACAAACCCAACTGAAAGTACAACTACAAATGAACGAAAGTACAACAGGAAAGACAAATAGCTGGAAGAAAAAATAGCAGCAGCTCCTAGTTCGTCCACCTCGGATCCTACCTGAATGGTAGGTACAGATAGCGTAGCTCCTGGATCGTCTGCTACGGATCCTACCTAAAGGGTAGGTACAGATAGCCTCCACAACGCTCTTTCCCGTCAACCTCCTCCGAGTATCGTCTCATCGTGAAGTCCACCTTCGGGTACCGTCTAGTCCTCGAACACTCGGCCTCTGTCAGCACTGCCTGTCGTCTACAACCAACACAACGAGGTGCGGGCATAGCCCGTGCAGGGGTAAGTATATGATACTCAGTAGGGACCCCGAGACCCTCAAGGTATCACTAAATCCATCAAGGATAACCACAAAGAAGGATCTCAACAGATAACCCTTACTTAGGTATAATCCCATACTTATACCTAAGTTATAAAGTAACCCATCTCAATCATGAGGAAACAAAAAGGTTACGATATCAACAGATAACCACTACCTAGGTATATGCCCATACATATACCTAAGTTATCAAGTGACCCATCTCCATCATGAGGTAAACACAAAGGTCATAGACTCAGTTCAAACCAGGATTTTCATTATCGAAACCGTAACTGCTGAAGAGCCCCGTCTCTGACGAGTACAGTGATCCTGTCACGACTCCGAGGTACTGCTCACTAACCTAAGACTGCTGAGGTACTTCTCATATCGAGTACCATAGGTCAGCCACCCAAACACAATTGTGCTTCCCGCCGGGGTCTGCCACCCAAACACAGAAGTGCATCCCCCCTAATAGCCTGTAGAGGTACTTCTCCTGTCAAGTAATGCGGGTCTGCTGCCTTCTACCAGGCGCTCCGTCAATCGTGGGTCTGCACCCAAACACTGTAGTGCTCCATCCACTGGGTTAGTCGACTCACTCCAAGTCGAGTCCGTCAAGCAGTCGTCAGGTCTCAGCCGGCTACACGGTCTTCGTACTCCGTACGCTTGTCTCAGGGAGGGCCCGCTCCACGAGCTATAGGTCGATACTCCAAGTATCACAAAGTCCAACAAAGAAGTATCTCAAAGGGCTGCCTCGTCATAGGGGTCTCAATGCAACAGACGGCGCGTCAATCAGACGCCCAGTCTGTGAGTTATTAGCCTTTTCGTGGTAGGGGCCCAGTTGGTTTCGTGTGCGAACCAACCCGGCTGTATCTCAACTGTACACCGAACTCTCATAGGGTATACTCATAGGGACCGTTTCTCAACGTGATCACCAACGCCACTAACGGTTCTTCAAACGGACATCCGGTCTGAAAGTTATCGGCTTTTCCATTCGAGGGGCCTGGTTGGATTTCGGGTACAATCCAACCCGACCACTATCCAACTGCATCCAAATCTCAGGAGAAGTATTCTTAAAGTTCCGTCTCATCAATAGAAATCCAAAAAAGTCGACGGCATGTCAATCGGACGTCCGGAGCTCATGTTATAAGCGTTTCCGCTCCGAGGGCCCGATTGGTTTCGGGTTCGAACCGACCCGGCCATACCCAAATTTCTCCGAAACATTAAGTGTAATATACCAAAATGACCTCGATCCAAGGATCGCATCTCAACTAACGGTGCATCAATCGGAGGTCCGTAGCCCAAGTTATGGGCGTTTGAACGAAAACTTCCCAAAAATAGGGGGTTCCGGCCCGGTCCGACCCGGCCCAAGACCCCCTGGGTCGGCCCGAACCAGGCGACCCGACCCGGGTTCAGGTCCGACCCACTAGGGAGCGTCCCGCGTGGCCAGACAGCTCGGCTCGGCCGAGCTGTCACAGAAAGGGGGGGGGGGGGGCGCTGCACCCCGGATTGAAGCCGCGACCCCCCCACGTGGGGCTCCCTTTGACCGCCGGGGGTTACGACCCCCGGTCTCCCCTCTGGTCCCGCACGGCTGTGGGACAGCCGCCTGCCGCTGCGGCTAAAGCCTTGGCGGACCCTCCTGGTGGCGCACCGAGCACCGTCGTGCCGGCCTGGCATGCCGGCAGGCTCTTCCGCGGACCACCGGACGCGCTCTGGTGGTCCGTTTTTCTGTGGTCTTCACCGACGGTCCTCCCGGGACCGGCTCTTCACTACGAAGACTTTAAAATGCCTCTGAGGACCGTTTCATCATCACCCATCGATCCGCACGTCAAATAAACAAACCGCGGCCTCTTCATGGTTTTTCGGCATGGCGCGACGGCGCAGCGACTTTGTTCGGCCTCCACGGCGCGGCATGACGGCGCCACACTTCATCTTTGTTTCCGTACAGTGCGATGGCACCACGTCACCTTCGTTCGAGCCGCAACGAGAATGATAACAAGGGGGGAGGAGAGTCATCCGTTTTTGTGCAGTCCGACCTCCTCCCGTTATAATGATAGCAAGCGGCCAACAATTATCAATGAAGTTCGTTAAATAAAACTTGAACGAAGATTAAACCCCTACCTGGATATTTGATGTCGCACGTCTGGTGTCGCGGAGAATGGCGTCGCGGGGGTCGGACGTAGATTCTGTGGACGTCGGGGTGCGTCAGAGGAGGAAACGACGTCTCCTCACTTATTGCGGTGAAGAACAAGGGAGGTACGTTGTCGTTGGTGATGATCACCACGGTTGGTGACTTCTCCCTCGTCGCAGAGGAATAAGAGAATGAAGAACCATTCTTCACTGGAGAATGAAGTTATTCAACAAAGGAGATGAACTGCTCTTCACAACTCAAGAGCTTCCCCCCCCAAATCTCCACACAACCCAACCAAAAATAAAATAAGGTTTCTCCCTTATTTTATTTTAACCATGCCATGCATAAAGAGTTCAAAAATGAAACACTTCATTGATTAAGAGTTTCAATAACTTAATTAAAGTGTGAGTTGGCATGAGTTATGAGGGATAGAGGGAGAGAAGGAGTTACCCAAATAATGGGGGAGTTAGGGAGTTATACAATTAAACACAATGGGTGTTAAATGAGGAAAAGATCGTGGGAGTTAAAGGAAAGGTGAAGGGTTGGGGTTTCGTGTGGACCCCACCACCCTTGGTTATACCTCTCTTGGGAAGTTAGGTGGGGTGTGGACCCAACTCCAACTTCTCTATGGAGAAATTATCTTCCACTAAAAATAAATTGTAACACTATAATTTAGTTAAGACTTATCGAACCCCCAAAATTAACTACCTCATGCGACAAAACGCATCTGTAGTTAAGGTCCCCTTAAGCAATTACCGGCGCTGCGAGTTCATCGGTGCCCTCAGATTTCAATTCCGAGCACCGGTTCAAAAGTTATAAAAATCCGCTTGTTCGTTCACTGAACGTACCCGAGCCTAACTTCGGAAATTGATTTCGGGAACACTGGGCCTCAGAATCAGGCGCCGAGTCATCTGTAGGCAGTAGGCAGATGATGCAGAGGTCCAAGAGGACCAGAACAGCAGGTTGGAGACCTTAGGTTATAAGGTCGGTAGTGCGAGGCACCAAGGGGAGTGACATAGCCAGACCTTCCATGCTGTGTTACACGTGCGGTGGACAGGGTCACATGGCTCGTGACTGTCCGACTCCCCGCACTGTTGATCCACAGGCATTGGATGAGCCACTGAGGCAGAAGCAGCGGCGGGTGATTGAGAAACAGCCGAGTAGTGGACAAGGTAGTAGAGCTCTGGGAGGATGTGGACAGGAGCAGAACTAGTGGATTCATTTTGTTCTTGGTACTTCTAGTTCCATGTTGCTGTTGTATTTGTGTCTTTGTACTATGAGCTGCAATTATAAAAGACACTTATCCTAGTGACACTTGCTTTCCTTTCCTTTTGTTTGGTTGATACTGAGAGGTCCCGGTTTAAACTGTTGACTTGACCCTCACTTTCGAGATTTCTACTGGAGGAGACCCAGTGACCTCACACTAATGCTGACAGTGTGACTCGACCCTTGGAGGCGAGATTGACGGTTGGATCTCTTGGTAGTAACGTCGAGGCCTTACGACATCATCCATGGAATGAATGCATCATTCATGTTAGGATTGACTGTATTAGGAAATGTTCATGGTTCATCCAGGGGATGAGACCGAGTTTCTCTTTTCAGCAAAGGAGAAATCTTAGCAGCTCTTACAGATCGTAGGCAAAGAAGGTGCAGATCATCCAGGAGCAGATGAAGACTGCACAGTGCAGTAAGAAATAGGAAACTGGTGCTAGTCTTAGAGACTCGGGCGTGTTAAATGTTTCAAGAAGAGGAATATTTAAGGAGAGATGAGTCTGCGAAGCAGCAGACGTGGAGGCATAGCTAGGAGAGCAGCATGAGGTGGTGTACATTTTAACACGCTACAACCACCCGCCTTAGCTGTCCCCACCAGGCTCAGGGAGCTGGAGGACAGGGGAAGAGTGCGACTGCATGCGGTCAAGGAGTGTGACCCAATGACTCTAAAAATTATTCAAGGGACAGTCTGTGTCCACTACTAGCTGCCGTAGTAACAGACATTGATATGAATCATTCCTTCCTTCCATGAATCTTTTCCCAGACCTAGAGTTTCCGGTAAGCCGTAGAATTGACCCTCACGTCTAGAGATACCTTGGGAGGAGACTTGATAATCACACTTAAGACGACATTGTGGTCTGACCCTTGAGGCGAGAGTTTCGGTTGGAATCTCTTGGTGGCAGCGTCGAGGCCTTACGAAGTTGGTCTCTGTGTGGATTGGATTCACAGTTCATGCTCAGATTGACTATATTAGGCAAAAAGGTTGCTGTCTAACTACAACGTCAGGATGGGTTTTCCTTTGTCGGCGAAAAGGGAACCCCAGACAGCACCGGATAAACTCATGCATAGGAGAGTGTGGCCGATCACTCTTGAGTCGGTCAACCTTACCCTCGTGGTAGCATGAGTTTTGAGTTTCAGTTCTAAACAGGAATTAGAGACCTCTGGAATTCGAGGATGGTGACCACGTTTTCTTACGGGTCTCACCTCGACGAGGTCTATAGAGATGTGGTCGAGGCAGCAAGTAACCTCCGAGGTTTATCAGACCTTTTCAAGTCCTCAGCAGGGTAGGCGAGGTGGCTTACCGCTTGACCCATCCACCTCAGTTGCACCAGGTGGACGACGACATCCACGTATCTCAACTGGGAAGATAAGTGCTTGACCCAACGCATATCATCGACGATGGGGAGCTGGACATTGGCGATATGATGACTTTTGTGGGGTTCTAGTAGGAGTTGAGGATCAACAGGAGTGGTCCTATGAGGATGGTCGATTCCTCTTGTGCACTTTCGTTGGTAGCACGAGAATCTCCAGGTGAGAACATGGGAGTGGAAGGCTCAGATGCGTGCTCAATACCACTTTTGTATCCCTAGTTTGTGTTAAAGCTTTACGAGGACATAAATACCTGAGGTGGGAGTAATTTAAAGAACCGAAAAATTCAAGGGAAATTTTTTCTTAATTTTCTTTGGGATTTTACATGAACGCAGTTTTTGACAGCGCCTGATTCCGAGGCCCGGTGTGCCTGGAATCAATTTCTGAAGTTAGGCTCGGGTACGTTCAGTGAACGAATGAGTGAGTTTTTCTAACTATTGAACCGGTGCTCGGAATTGAAATATGAGGGTACCGATGAACTCGTAGCACCGGTAATTTCTTAAGGGGACCTTAAGCACAGATGTGTTTTGTCGCATGAGGTAGTTAATTTTGGGGGTTCGATAAGTCTTAACTGAATTGTAGTGTTACAGTTTATATTTAGTGGAAGTTAATTTCTCCATAGAGAAGTTGCAGGTGGGTCCACACCCCACCTAACTTCCCAAGAGAGGTATAACCAAGGGTGGTGGGGTCCACATGAAACCCCAACCCTTCACCTTTCCTTTAACTCCCATGATATTTTCCCCATTTAACACCCGTTGTGTTTAATTGTATAACTCCCTAACTCCCCCATTATTTGGGTAACTCCTTCTCTCCCTCTCCCCCTCATAAATTATGCCAACTCACACTTTAATTCAGTTATTGAAACTATTAATCAATGATGTTTTTGATTTTTGAACTCTTTATGCATGGCATGGTTAAAATAAAATAAGGGAGAAACCTTATTTTATTTTTGGTTGGGTTGTGTGGAGATTTTGGGGGAAAAAAGCACTTGAGTTGTGAAGAGAACTTCATCTCCTTCGTTGAAGAACTTCATTCTCCAGTGAAGAAAGATTCTTCATTCTCTTCTTCCTTCGCGATAAGGGATAATTCACCGACCGTGGTGATCATCGCAAACGACAACGTACCTCCCTTCTTCTTCACCGCAACAAGTGAGGAGACGTCGTTTACTCCTCGGACGCACCCCGATGTCCACAGAATCTACGTCCGACCCTCACGACGCCGTTCTCCGTGACACCCGACGTGCGATGTCAAATATCCAGGTAGGGGTTTAATCTTTGTTCCTGTTTTATTTAACAAACTTCGTTGATAATTGTTGGCCACTTGCTATCATTATAACGGGAGGATGTCGGACCACACAAACAGGACCGACCCTCCTCCCCCCTCGCTGTCATCCTCGTTGCGGCTCGAACGAAGGTGACGCGGTGCCATCACACTGTGCGGAAACAAATATGAAGCGCGGCACCGTTGCGCCGTGCCGTGGAGGCCGAACAAAGCCGTGACGCCGTCGCGCCGCGCCAGAAAACTACGAAGAGGCCGCAGTTTGTTTATTTGACGTGCGGATTGACGGGCAATGATGGAACGGGCCGCAGAGGCATTTGAAAGTCTTCGCAGTGAAGATCTGGTCCTGGGAGGACCACCGGTGAAGACCGCAGGCAAAACGGATCACCGGAGCGCGTCCGGTCGTCCGCAGAAGAGCCTGCCGGCGGCCGGCACCGGCTGGACGCCAGGAGGCGGCGGCGCCCAACGCGCCGCCAAATGGGTCCACCGCGGTGGCAGGCGGCGGTCCCGCAGCCGTGCGGGACCAGAAGGGAGACCGGGGGTCGTACCTCCGTCGGTCAAAGGGAGTGGCTCCATGTGGGGGGGTCGCGGCTTCAATCAGGGGGGCAGCGCCCCCCCCCCCCCCCCCCCCTTTCTGCGACAGCTCGGCCGAGCCGAGCTGTCTGGCCACGCGGGCCGCACCCGCCCAGGCCGGGCCAGAATGCGTCGGCCAGGCCGGGCCTCGCCCTAGTGGGCCGGACCTGGACCCAGGTCGGGTCGACCCAGTTCGGGCCGACCCAGGGGGTCTCGGGCCGGGTCTGACCGGGCCCGAACCCCCTATTTTCGGGTAGTTTTTGTTCAAACACCCATAACTTGGGCTACGTACCTCAGATTGACACACCGTCAGTTGCGATGAGATCCTTAGATCTAGACGGTCATTTCGGTATATTACACTCAAGGTTTTAGAGAACTTTGGGTACGGCTGGGTTGGTTCGAACCCGAAACCAACCGGGCCCTCGGAGCGGAAACACTTATAACATGAGCTCCAGACGTCCGATTGACGTGCCGTCGACTTTGTTGGATTCCTCTTGATGAGACAGAACTTTTGGAATACTTCACCTGAGATTTGGACGTAGTTGGATAGTGGCCGGGTTGGATTGTACCCGAAATCAAACCGGGCCCCTGGAACGAAAAAGCTTATAACTTTCAGACCAGACGTCCGTTTGACGAACCGTCAGCGGCGTTGGTGATCACATTGAGAAACAGTCCCTTTGAGATACCCTATGAGAGTTCAGGGTACAGTTGAGATACGACCGGGTTGGTTCGCACACGAAACCAACCAGGACCCTAGGACGAAAAAGCTAATAACTCACAGAATAGGCATCCGATTGACACGCCGTCTGTTGCGTTGAGACCCCTATGACGAGGCGGTCCTTTGAGATACTTCTTCGTGGGACTTTGTGATACTTGGAGTATCGACCTGTAGCTCATGGAGCGGACCCTCCCGGAGACGAGCGTACGGAGTACGGAGACCGTGTAGCCGGCTGAGACCTGACGACTGCTTGACCGACTCGACTTGGAGTGAGTTGACTTGCACAGTGGACAGAGCACTACTGTGTTTGGGAGAAGACCCACGATGGAAAGAGCGCCTGGTACCAGGCAGCAGACCCACAGTACTTGACAGGAGAAGTACCTCTGCAGGCTATTAGGGGGGATGCACTACTGTGTTTGGGTGGAAGACCCCGACAGGAAGCACTACTATGTTTGGGTGGCTGACTCGTGGTAATCGACAGGAGAAGTACCTCAGCAGTCTTAGGTTAGTGAGCAGTACCTCGGAGTCGTGATAGGATCACTGTACTCATCAGAGACGGGGCTCTTCAGCAGTTATGGTTTCGATAATGAAAATACTGGTTTGAGCTGATTCTATGACCTTTGTGTTTACCTCATGATGGAGATAGGTCACTTGATAAGTTAGGTATATGTATGGGCATATACCTAGGTAGTGGTTATCCGTTGATATCGTAACCTTTGTGTTTCCTCATGATTGAGATGGGTTACTTGATAACTTAGGTATAAGTATGAGATTATACCTAAGTAAGGGTTATCCGTTGAGATCCTTCTTTGTGGTTATCCTTGTTGGATTTAGTGAGACCTTGAGGGTCTCGGGGTCCCTACTGAGTATCGTATACTCACCCCTGCACGGGCTATGCCCACACCTCGTTGTGTTGGTTGCAAACGACGTTCAGTGCTGACAGAGGCCGAGTGTTCGAGGACTGGATGGTACCTGAAGGTGGACTTCACGACGAGACGATACTCAGAGGAGGTTGACAGGAAAGAGCATTGTGGAGGCTATCTGTACCTACCCTTCAGGTAGGATCCGTGGCGGACAATCCAGGAGATGTGTTATCTATACCTACCCTTCAGGTAGGATCTGAGGTGGATGACCCAGGAGCTGCTGCTATTTTTTCTTCCAGCTGTTTGTCTTTCCTGTTGTACTTTCATTTAGTTGTAGCTGTACTTTCAATTGGGCTTGTATTTTGGCCCACTTACTTTTCAGCACTTCCTTTTGTACTTAGTGTTTTACTTCCGCTTGTACTCTGTGGTGTTTTGTTTACTTTTATAAAGGCAATGCCTTCCCAGTTATCGAGATTTATGCTTTTGGTGCTAGTCGTCATCCCCTGGCCTATGGAAGACGGGCTTGGGGTAGTCACGACACGGGCCCCGAGGATGGGTCTTGACACTCCTAGTCCTATGGGCTAATAATAAAATAATAATGGATGGACATATGGGTTATCCCTTGGGGGAGGGGGGGGGGTATGACTTGTCTCTCCAACTTATGTGTGAGTGTGTGTGTTCTTGAATTGTACCCCCAGTAAACAATTGGAATACATACATACATACATATATACCTACAAACACAAAATATAAAACATAATTAAAATAAATTAATAAAAATTGAATAAATTATAATTTAAATTTATAAGTATATTTATAATAATTTATATATATATATAATAAAATATATACTAATTTATATTTTAAAATATAACATATATTTTAATATGTAATAACATATGATAACATACGTACATATATTTAATAACATATGATAACATACATACATATATATATATATGTATTAATTTATAGTAACATATATAAATAATAACATATAGTAGCGTATATATTAATATATAATAACATATATTTTAATTTATATGTAGATATAAAATAACATATTTTAACACATATATAAGTAACATATAATAACATGTATGTTAATATATAATGACAGATATATTCATTAATATATTAATATATAACATATATGTAAATTTATATATAAATATATAATGTATATTAATTTATATATTAAATTACTCACACATATAGATATATAAATTTTTAAGTACACATATACAAATATTAACACATATATAAATTTATAAGTATAATTATACTAATATATATATATATATATCGTATGTGTATTAATATATATAATTATATATTTATATAAAAATATATACTAATTTTTATTTATATTCAAATATATTAACATATATATAATCATAGTGTAATATATTTTCTAAATAGACAAGAGGCATAGATGGGTTAGTGCATGATTTAGCTGGGGGTGTGTAGGTATAGTGTTCAAAACCCATGAACCTATGATTTTTATACATCCATTCACATGAAGAATAATGTTGATGTAGGGAATATCTCAAAGTTGGGGGAGTGGTGATGCGGGGTTGGTTGTGATGTTAGGGTGATGTCGGGGGTGGGGGTGTTTTTTGTACTACAGGGAATATGTTTGTTTAAAATTAAAAAAAACATAGAAATTAGAATGAATAAATAATTCAAATTTTATATAAAAAATCATATATTTAAATTAATTAACAAAATACATTTACCCACATTCAAAGAAATGTGGGTGATTGTAAGGAATTTCCCGACACCTTGTTTAACTGTGTATATATGAATCATGGGTAAATGCATTATCTATGTTTATAAATATATCTAATGTTAAATAAAAACATAGTTAAATTATTTTTTATAATGTACCTATAACCCAAACCTTCACCCCAGTAAACCCATGTCAATATACTCATCTTGGTTTCCTCATATACACCTTGAGTTGAGATAATCCTCTTGGTTTCATCATTTATGAGCCTCCTACAAGGTGTAAGTCCCATTCATACCTTCTCTTATTTAGTTACCAATAAACTGGATATACCCAAAAGGGAATCCCTTGTGTAATTTCCACTCAATCCTATATTGTTCGCTCTCATGCAATATAGTTGATCTTATATTATCTCTTTTTTCACACACTAAGTATAACCCACATGAGGTTAGAGGTTTTAGTTGATCATTTTGTTAGCATGATCATGACACATCTAGTTAACATAACGTAACATGATTTCCTAGCTGTATGAATTTAAACTGCATAACACACATCCTTACTGAATGATGATAAAATACATTGACCTTTCCCGACACATGACCTAAAACTATACATCTCAAACTATGTGGGTTTGGTTCATGTTAACCAAGATAGATAGGACACCTCTCTAAGGTTCAATCCTAATATCCTCAAACATATTTTAACCTATGAAATAAATGTTATATTTCTTATGTGGAAAGCATAAAACAATTCCTTGAGTCAAGATACTCCTATTAGTTTCCTCGAATGAACCTTGAGTTTAGATACTACTCATAGTTTCTTTATTTATGGACATCCCACTAGGTGAAATCACTAACCTTTTCAGTATTCCTTCCTCATCTATTTACCAACTTATAGGAGGTATACAACCATACATGAATATCTTACTAGGCATAATCACTAAGAACATGTTCTACTTCTTAGTTACCAATAGAAAAGATGAACTATAATGGTAGATCGTGTGTAAGTCCCACTAAATATCCTATTATCATCCCTTTTACAACACAATTGTTTCACGTGGGCATCCTAATAGGTATAAACACCAACCATACCATCTCTTATTTAGTTACTAAAAGGCAGGATGAACTAGAAAGGGACTCATGTTCATAAGTCCCACACCATCTATTTTGAGGCACCTTTAACCAAATAGTCCACTCTAGTCAACTTAAAAATGCATAGAATAGGTAATGTATGGGTGACCTTAAAAGATAAAAAATAATTTATTTTCACAAGACATTAAAAGGTATGATGGTTCCTCTTATGGGGAACTAAACTACATGTGTTCTGATTCCCTTTATAAGGTAATGTAGGAATCACTTTTTATGGGCTTGATCCCAACACCACAACACTTACCATCTTCTTAGACGGTGTTAAATTATTGGTTTCTCAACTACGTGTCTTTAAACTATAGTTTTATCAACTAAAAAAATAAATATGGATAACCTTTGATGCTTTAAACTATTCAAATAGATGTATTATTTTAATCAGGTCATGTGCATAGGGGTAACAAATACCATGCTAGGATTTGGGAAGGACTCATGAATATGTATTCAATAAATAAGAGAGTCTAGTTATAGGAAATATTTTTCCCTCAAAAGGTGACGATGAGCCCAACCTCCCATACTGTTGACCAACACATATTCCAAGGTGTCATTAGTAAAGTACCAATGACAACATACCTTTGGTAAGAAGATCTATGTTCAAATCAAAACACTATGGTCTAGGAAGTCATTGGAAAAAAAACATGTTTAGGTTTTTATTATTTTTATTTATATTTCAGGCATGCATTATATTTTTAAAATCCCCATGTTTTTATTATTTTCATAAAATATAAAAAACAAAAATTACAACAATTGATTAGATAATTGGTGATTAACTTGATATTTAAAGGCTCCTCAAGAGAGATGACCCTAATCAGCCAATATATTGTATTAGGAAAAATACAATTAATATTTTATAATACCCTATGATAGGTATGTCATTAGGACTTAGTGAATGTCTTCTAGGGTTTCTGTGTTCATGGTTTCATGTTAATTTCTTAAATTCTATGTAATTCTCAAACTATTAAATGTGTTCTGAAGTTTATATTTTGTAAATTCAAAAAATACCTCCAATATAGCATACCATGGTGCCAATTAGGGACCAGATTGAGGATGTTATTGAGGTAGAAAATTCTTCTATAATACCTCCAAATTTCCATAAGGGTTGGACTGAGCATCCTCCTAAGGTAGTTCCAAAGGTTCAGGTAACAAAGATTCTTCAACAAGGGGTGTTACCTATAATAACAGTTAGAGGTAGATGTTCACATCGATTTAAACCTACCACACTTTATTTTTCACGAGACCTTAAGATATAGAATCCTCTTACTTTTAGGGAATGGGAGGTCCTCAAGATTCCATTGACTAGATTTAGGTGATCAAGGGTGTTTTAGAGATGATAAAGACACTTGATGACTGATAGGTGAAGCTGAAGTCCTATAAGTTTTAGGTACCCATCTTAAGATGGTGGGATTTCATGGTATAGAATATGAGGCATGATGGATTGTCTTGGGAGGCCTCCAAGGACCAGTTCTTTGAGGTTTTATTCCTAAAGTGGATGAATATGTATTGATTGCAGGAGTTCATGGAACTATAACTAGGGAAAATTTAGGTGATAGAAAATTTTACTTATGCCATTTAGTAGTCTCACGTTGCTTTATTATTGGTAGGGAATAAGTTCTATAAGACCTATAAATTTTAGAATAGTCTTTTACCAGAGGTGAAGAAACATTTTAGGATTTTCAAATTGAAATATTTCTCAGATATGGTTCATAAATCCCAAGCTATAAATAAGAGGTTATTAGAGGATAATATAGTAGGATTTCTTCCCATTTCCAGTGGGTTATGTAGTAGCCTTTCCTGTGGGCCTATCAGTGACTCTTCCTATTATACAAAGAAGGCTAAAAATGAGATACACCATGGTTGTGAGAGATTGTATAAGTAGGGTTGGGGTTTTTAACTTCCTCTCCTCAGAGGAGTTCTACTTAAAAGACATAAATGTAGGTGGATTGGGAATTTCCACATTTCATATATGAGTCCTCTAAAAGAGTTCCATGCATGTGGCATCATGGGTCACCTAAAATGGTTATGTATGAGGATGTATCAATTGGGTTTAGGGATAGGTTCATGAATTATATAGGCTTCGAGGGAATATTCAAGGGAAGCTAAAACTAATAACAATGGTTCTTATATGAGTTCAATATGTGGAGATGGACAAGGGCCTCAAGGTTAAAAATAGTTGAAGGCACCTCAGGGATAAATTCCTCAGGAGATCTATGTATCTTGGGGTGAAGACTACAAATTTGATGCAGGTAGGTTATATTCCTTATATTGAGTTTTTTCTAATGGAGAAGAGGTTACTTCTACCATTATAGGTAAGGTTCTAGTTGATTTTATGATTTTAGTTTCTTTATTCAATATAAAGAAATATCATTATTTTATCTCTACCGAGTTTGTGTTTGGTTTGGGATGGTCTTGGAGTTCTCCCCTGGGATGTTATCTCTTGATACACCTCTCAGGAAGAGGTTATATCATGTTTAGAGGTGCCTAATATTATCTATAGTGGTTAGGGTATATAGAAATTTGTGGTATTTTCTTTCTCTAGATATAATGAGTTTTGATGTCATATTTAGGATGGATTAGTTTATGAGCTTTCAAGATTACATCGAGTACTACTGGAAGTGGTTGTATTTTACCTCCCTTATGGGAGAGGAGTATGATCTTATGTAAGATTAGGGTATAAATATAGGTATAACATGACCCATCCTTTTTCAAATATGAGCCATTACAATGCAGGTGGTGTGCATGGTTCATGCAGTGGATCAGGTAATGGTTCCAATTACTTTTCCTACAATGGTGGACCATTTCCAAGATGTCTTCCAAGATGATTTCTCAGCACTAACTCATCATATGGAACCAAAAGAGTTGAGTGAGCTAAATTTGAAGCTCAAAGACCTTGAGGTGAATGGATTTATTCACCCTAGTACCTCTTATTTGAGTGCCTCAATTTTCTACTTCAAGAAGGAAGATATAATCCTCATATTATGTGTGGATGATCAAAAGTTGATTAAAGTTATGATGAAGAACATGTGTCTATTACTGAGTATAAATGACCCATTTTATCTTTTGAGGGGAGCCCAATTGTTTTATAAGATTTAACTATGATCATTCCACAGTTAGTTTTAGGCCAGGGTAGGGGATGTATCAAATTGGGAATTTATGAGTAGGTTTTGGTTGTATGAGTACTTTTGGAATCCATTTAGTTTGATTAATACACCGATAGTCTTCATGGATATCAAGAATCTAATATTTTATACCTACATGAACTTATTAATTATGGTGTTCATTGTTAATAATTGGTATACTCATGGACCCTGGAGTAACATTCCTAGAACCTAGAGATTATATTGTGTATGATTCAAGCACATAAGCATTATATCAAGTACTCAAAGAATCACTTTTGGATTTAGAGGATTCAATTTAATGAGAACATGATTTTAGAGGCGGGGATATCAGTTGTTACAGAGAAGTTGGAGGAAAAAAATTCCTTGGGAAAGACCTAGGAACATTTTCAAGATCCAGAGATTTCTTAGGATGTTTGGGAATTATATGAGGTTTATCCAAGACTTCTCTTTCTTGGTAATTCCAATGACTAGGATAAATAATAAGGAAGTGATGTTTTAAAGGACTAATCAATGGGAAAAGGATTTCTAGGAGTTGAAGATGAGTTTGATTTATACCAAAATTATGATCTTTATAGATCTAAACCACCAAAGCATCATGACATGGTTTTTATTTAATAATTACATGATATACTCCATCATAATGTGACCTCATCTATGATTGAGAATATTATCAATTATTTCTTACAATACACTGCATATTATAATCCATGACTGGTTATATTATCAATCATATTTTACAATTGATAATAACTCTTATGTATCATCTTTTACTTATACAATAATGGAAAGAATATTGTGTTTTATATTAATATAATCTTATGTATTTAAGAACACTTCAAAATTTTCTATTTTTATAGAGTGAAACTTGGTTACCTTTACACATTTTCTTTATTACCTTTATGTATCACAGTGAGTGTTTCTCCTTTTTTATATTTCAAATTCAAATTTATAGCACCCTAACCTATGATTCAATTAACCTATACTCTAGGATAAAGGGACACTGGTCCTTAGGCATGCCTCCCCATATTTCAAAGGCTTCTGATTAGCAGTGAGGGCCTAATTAAGTAATATTAGGAAGACTATACCCTCTCGTAATAATAAGAATATTAATAATAGTGAACATAATAACAAAACTATGACAACAGTTTATAAAACATAGTAAAAGAAATGATATAAATAGTTTAAATAAAGATCATAAATGAAAAAACTATACATAGTAGATAAATTCTACATGTCATAATAGTTATAAAAAATAGACATACAAGATCACCCATGGATGACCATATAAGTGCATATGAAAAAAACCCAAAAAGAAATGAAATATCAATAAATATGAACCACTTGGTTCATTTAAATCTATCTCCTACACCTTTGTTGCATCCCTACTCACTAAGGTCCAACCCATAAGTATGATCCCTTACATGATCTCAAAACCATAAATTTTATATGCGTACTGAGGGGACTGTGAAGGGTGTGAGTATGAACTCAGTAGGCCACCACCAACACATTCTTATCTTACATCCATATTTATACTAGGTTATGAATATGGTAAGAAATAGAAACTACACTCATGAATAAATTATCCCACTTCACTTGTGATCAATAAACACAAGGGATCATTTACCTACTTTGGCCAATGATAGAAAAAATGAACGATGTATCCCTGGTTAGTCATACCCTAAGAACCCATGGTCTATCAGAAGTAACATTTAACCCCATAAGTTTTTACAATAAATAACACATGTAACTTCATGCCGAACACAACTAGTGTCCCAATGGAATGCCCAATACATATATCCAAAGTCCCTCAGACTTCCCTAGAAAAATAAACATCAGCTTGAAAATGTATTAATATGTAAATAAATAGAAACTAAAATAATGAATAAATTAATCTACTTCACTAGTAATCAATAGTCATAAGTCAAGATTTACCTACTTCGACTAATTCCAAAAAGGATCTACCCCTGGTTAGTCATACCCAAAAAAATACATGGGCACTTAACTGTAACATGTCACTCAAAACCTCATGATAATCAATACCACATGTATATTTATATTTAGCACAACTAGAATGAAAACAGTACACCTAATATATATTTCAAAATTCCATTAGAATTTCCTTGAAAAATCACCGTCGACTCAACAACCCGACGTCCCAAGGCACAACAACATCTATCCTTCCATAGTCCTAGCTCATCGGCCCTAGAATCACAAGGAGCATTAGTTTCCATCTGATGGTCTCACATACCATCAACCATCAATTTTTATGGTGAGGACCTCCTCCATATCTAATGTTCAACACCATCCCCTAAGCTGTAAATATTACAGACCCCTCCACCACAATGAGTGGTCAACACCACCTCACCGAGTCCTTTCCTTAATGCACATGAATCCAATGATGCTGTTGACCAATCACAGTAATCATAAATCACCAGCCATTCATAATACACACCATCTATTAGAATTCTATCACCACATGTGAACCTCGTCATTCAAACATGACATGGTCTATCAGTAACCACCTCATCCCGAAGAAGCTCGTCGCCTCAATCGAGGTGATCATCATCACCACAAATATCTCAGTTAAATCCAAACACATTCTTATAGAGCTCATGTAGCCATAACACATCATTGCATAAATAAAATCACTATAACACCATACCCAACCAATTTGGAAACCCATTCCCCACAAACCATACCATTCGAGGTTCATCATATTCAATAACATGAAATTTTCCATCGACATCTTACAATACCACTAATAAAATGAAATCATTAAATTAAAGGTCTCAATTAGACCACCCCACTAACAAATATTTAAATGTATATCCCATAGCACATAAATAAGCAAGGAGAAAGCTAGGAACCACCTACTTTATGCTTATAGGTGCCTAATTGAGGAATATTTTCCTCTAATTTGGATCATATCGAAAGAAAATTAAGAATTTAACAAATTACATGGAAATAGGGAAAATGATATTAGATAGAAATAGAATTCCAAACAGTGAGATAAAATAATAAAATAAGTAAATGGGATCAAAACCTTACAAATATATATCCAATGATATTTTTGGAGCTTGAATCGGAGATCAAATGAGAAAGATATACCAAATCCTAGAAGAGGAAGGAGAGGAGATCAAAAAAATAGAGGGATTCACATGAAATGGAAGAATAAAAAATTGAGAAGAAAGGTTAAATAAAGAAAGATAAAATAGTAATTTCTTCCTGTTAAATGAGTCACATGATTAGGCTGCATAGTTTGGGTAACTATGTGTAAAACGTGTGGTGCCACTGTCCAAAGGGCACCCCACATCACATGGATATGTGTACGATTTGTAAAAAATTGCATATCCCATGAGTCCCTTTGCATTTATCTAGTGGTTCCTTGCATGATTAGACTAAATCATTCCCCTATAGAATATAGGCTGCATAGTTGTGATACATGATTAGCACATGCTATAAACCAATTGTGTGCCCAGTGCTGTGTCTTTTGGACTTTGGTTCTCAATGTACAACACCCTAGAAACCAAAATGAAACTTTGATACACTTACTTAACCTTAACCCCAATCTAAAAACAATATACTAGTGAATAAAAATTTATCAAAATTAATCTCCGAATTCCAATTTAAAAGTTGGCACATACCCCAAACTTAAAATTCAAATTCTCCTAGAAATTATAACCCTCTAAAAAACCCAAGACATTAAAAAATAACCACCTTAAGATAACTCATACTCTATTTTGTTGGTCTCCCATTGAGATGATACCATATGTACCCATTTATTAACCATTACTCAAGACTACCTAGGTCACTTACTTAAGGCTAATTCCACTTATAACGCTCCCCATCTTAGGAATTACCTACCCAGTTTCTTCTCGATCCAAACTGACATTCTAATGGGTCCAATGACCATACTTTAAAAATACACATCCCTATATGACATGCTATCATTCCTTCACCTCACTATATTCTCAATTTATACCCACATTAGGCATGACACCCATAAGGTCTCGCATCACAACTGATGCCCAAAATCCCACATCTCACCAGCTGCTCAATTCATGCCACATCACATATGATTCCCTTATAGTCCTACATCAAAAAATGATGCTCAAATAAAATCCCAATATATATATATATATATATACATACATACATATGCATTCCGACACAATATCCCAATGTCTAAACATATCATACAGGCCATACATCATATATGATGCTCATATATTAACCCATACCTAGTTAATTCAGCTAACACATGCGCACCTCATGCACTAAAATTATCCATATAAAAAACAAAAGGAACATTCTTAAAATCATGACATACCTATAACTATGGTCAGATCTCCAGCCTAAACTGAACTTGGAGACTCAAATGCATGCATCTAGACTGAAGCCTGACAACCTAATGCCTATTAACCCTATGTATATTCACCAAATAATGGCCATTGACCCCACTTCTGGGTATCTATCTACCCCATAACGACTTGCACATGCAACAAAATCCTATATTCCAGCTCCTGGTACCACTCGTAGTCCTACCTCAGATCCGTGAGTTTGAACTGGTCCTTGACTCCCACCCATTCATGAAATATTCCTAGAGAATATCTCTAAGTTAACCATTTGACCACACAAAATCCACTCTTTCAGAGGATTCTTACACATAGTCTAGCCATGTATTTTATATCCACACTAGAAGCACACCATTGACAACCCACCCCTCGATGTTCTGCTCAAATCTATCACACAATATCCTTACTAAGACTCATCATGGCCTCACTTCCAGATACCCAAAGGCCACTTCATAACTCACATGACACTGTCAATAATCTCAAATAGGTCCTTTTTATTAGATTATCCTTGGCTATCAATTCCTGATTCAGGAGATCCAAGAATGAGGTTAACCTGAATATTTTCACCTCCACCCTGATGGCATGCCTCAAGACATCCTTAAATCACCTCACCCTTGTAATGTTATCCACTACCATATAGGGTGAAAAACATGATGGTTTTGTTAATATCCCAGCATAGTCCAGAACAAATGCATCCCCATTATGTAGGCTCATGAACTCATGGGCTCAATCTGTCCTCAACTTCTCTATGAAAAGGTGCTCGAAAAACTTGTTCTTGAAATCATTCCACATTATTCCTTCATATATACCATCCTATAATTTTATGTAACAATAGTTATTTTCCAATACTATTATCATGTACATAAATAACTTCACCCTCCACCCTTGGGGTGTCTCTATATGAGTAAATATGGTTTACAAACTCGATCCAATTCCCTGCTACCTAAGGTCCACCCTAACCCTAAAATAAAGGTCTGTGATTTGAATAGAAATCACATATTAGATATTTTATGGATATATCAAATCCCTGAGCTCCCCTAGAAATACTATTCATGATGTGCATCAGGCTCACACTAAGATTCTCATCTAGCCATAGCCCAAAATTTTCCATCTTCTACGGCTGACCGTCCTTCATCAAAACCTCTACCTATAGCACATTCTCATACAAACCCTAATGAGAATCATCCCAAACATCATGTGAATCATTTAATTCATGATCTAGAGGTATCACATGTCTACCCTTTTGATGCTCCACCAGATCCCATATAGGTGGCATCACCCTAAAGACTAGAAACCATGGTCAATAACAACAATAGCAACATATATATCAAAAATAGAAAAAACTATGATAGGTAGCACATCTCACCAAAATTACACTTCCCTAATTCACCAATATCATATTCCATTCATCCTCAAGTACCCTTTCCTAAATATATCAGAGTCAAGCATCCCATATCAAGAATACCATAAATCATCAGCCTGAGGTGGCTAAGTAGAATTCCACCAAGAATCTATGTAGGAAAACACTTTTTAAATTTTTTACAAATTAAAAAGATCACCTTCTTCCATTATTCTTACACACCCATATAATAGTTAAGACCATATATAAAATTTACAGATATTTTTATATATAATCTAATTAGGAACCACAAACTTGGGATGACCGAGTATAATGACACCAAGAAGATATGTAGGAAAATTCTGTTTAGATTTTTGTTGACACTTTAAATAGCCCATACCCTTTTTGCATATTCTATGTTCCAAGAGATAATAAAAGGAATAGTAATATTTCATGTGAATATAAGTTCCTATCCTAATGAAATAATGCTCCTCTATTTCCTTACTGGTTCAAGGGTTATAATATCATAAATAAAAAACATCACGTTCAAGTGTTCCACTTGAGGTGAAAATCAATCAACTCTAAAAACGCAAAACAAGAAAATAATTTTCCACCCCTGGAAACTTGGTATATCTCCCATGTATGAGGATATATGAACCTAAACAAGAGATATTTTCTGAGTTCTGTATAAATCCTAGTCTCCGTTCAACCATGACCCAAATATCAAACCAAATTTAAAATCATCCTTTAATACCACTTTCCATATATCCGAATGTTATTGCTACTTTAATATAACCTTATCTAACACCACTTGTAGCTCCCTGACCCTAGATCCATGTAACCTATTCTCTAGGATGGAGGGACAATAGGCCTTAGGAGAACCTCCCTTTATTCCAAATACTACCGACTAGTAGAAAGGGTCTAATTTGGTAATGTTGGGGAAACTATACCCATTAATGATAATAACAATATTAATAATGGTAAACATAATAAAAAAACTAGGAAAGAATTTAATAAAACTTATTGGAAGAAATGATATAAATATCAGAAATAAAAATCCAAAAATAAAACAACTATACAAAACATATAAAGTCCACATGTCATAATAATCATACAAAAGAGACATGCAAGATCGCTTATGGACGATCATATAAGTGCGTACACAAAAGCCCAAAAAGAAACTCCAGATCCGAACATATGAATCACTAAGTCCATTTCCATATATACCCTATAACCATAGTTCATACCTACTCACTAAGTTCAAGCCCATGAGTCTGACCCCTTACTTGATCTCAAATCTATAAATTCTGTACACGTCTAGAGGGGCTCATGCAGGGTGTTTGTTTGAACTCAGTAGGCCACCAAAAATGTGATTCTATCTGAAATCCATATTTATTCTAGTTTATAAATATGTAAATAAATATAAAATACCATCATTCATAAATTAACTCAATTCAATTGTTCTCAAAATCCATAAGGGATCATTTAACTACTTCATCTAACACCGGAAAAAAGAATGATGTTTCCCTAGTTAGTCAAAACTTGATAAACCTTGGAGTCTTAACAATAATATGCCACTTGGAATGTCATGAAAATAAATAACACATGAATCTTCATGTTGAAAACAACCGATGTACTAATGGTATATCTAATACACATTTCAAAATTTCCTTAGACCTCCCTTGAACAACCACTGTCAGCTCAACAACCCGATGCTCCAAGTCATGATGACATCTGTCCTTCCATAGTCCTTACCCATTGGCCCTAGAATAACTAAAATCCTCACCCACCATATTATGGTCAGCCATACTATCAATCATGAATTTTTATGGTGATAACCTCCTCCATAATTTATGGTCAAAACCATCCCCTTAGCCGTAAATACTATGGGTTCCTCCACCTATAATGAGCGGTTAACACCAACTAACTGAGTCCTTTCTTGTGCGCACACAACTCGAACAATGCTATCAGCCAATCATGGTGAGAAAAAGTCACCAAGAATTCTTAATCCACACCACCTAGTGGAACTCCATAACCACATTTAAAACTCATCTCCCAAACATGACATGGTTCATCACCATCTGCCTTATCTTGGAAAAATTTATAGCCTCAATCCAGGTGATCTAAATCACCCCAAATATCTAAGGTCCAATAAAATATTTTACCATGTATTTCAAATAGATATAAAACATCATTACATAAATAAAATCCTCAAAATATAATTCCCAACCAATTTTAAACCTGTCTCACACAAACCATACCATTTTAGGTTCAATATATTTAATAACATGTAATTTACCATCGAAATCTTACAATAATACTAATAAAATGAAATCCTTAAATTAATGGTCTCACCCATACCACCCTACTCACATATATTTAAATTCATATTTCATAACATAATTATAAAAAAATAGAAATCTAGGAACAACCTACCTTATTATTATAGGTTCTCACTTAATAAAGATTGACCTATAAGATGAGCCATATTGAAATGAAAAGAAGAATATGAAAAATAACTTGGAAATATGAAAAATGAGATCATATGGAAATAAAATTCAAAACAATGAGATAAAATAATAAATGAAGAAAAAGGAACCAAAGCCTTATTGATAGCTATCCAATGAGATGTTTGAATCTCAAATCAGATCTCAAATGAGGGAGATAGGCTAAATCCTAGAGGAGGAATGATATGAGCTCCACAGTTGGAGGGAATTTCCTGAAATGCAAGAAGAAAATTTGAAGAAAAAAGGTATAAATATCAATTTCATCATGTTAAATGATATGTATGGTTAGGATGCATGATTTGGCTAACTGTGCACCAAATGTGTGATTCCCTTGTTAAAAGTGCACCCCACTTTGCATGGATAGGCACATGGTTTAGATAATCGTGCACATCCCATGAAATTCAATGAATTTTTCTATAAGTTTATCACATGTTTTTTGGACACCTCTCATGGTTATACCAAACCTTCCCCATTTATAAAATGGGATGCACAGTTTTGATACATGGTTAGCTCTAACCATGTGCCAATCGTTCCCTAGTGCCATGTCTTTTAGACTTTGGTTCTCAAATTATGACACCCTTGAAACCAAACTGGAACTTTGATACACTTACCAAGACTTAAACCCAATCCAAAAACAACATTCTAATGTGTCAAAATTCTAAAAATTTATCTTTAAACCTAATTTAAAATTTGGACTTGCCACCAAACTTAAAATTCAAATTCCATTAGAAATTCCAACCCACTCAAAAACCTAGGATGTTACACATATAAACCCTTATATATTCTCTCTTGAGTACCCATATATATGGGACATTAATATTCTTATTAAATATTCCTATCATTGGTTTCCTTTATATATCAGGCCTAACTACCATTATATATCCCTATGAATCATTACGAATCTGCCACCTTTTGACATGCTGGATTTCAAAAAAAACTTTGTATCATCTTAAATTACTTTTACATATCATACTTAACCATTTTTATAATATAATAGATAGCCCTTATGTATCATTTCAATAATTTTTTTGTAACAAAATGAATGTTTTCCCTTTGACTCATTTTTCTCTACTTCTAAAGATACTATTACATAACCCTATGAAGATTCTAGAAATTTCCAAATTCTTGGAACTAACTTCATTTATTATCTTATTTAATTTTACATATAGGCTTGATGACCTATATATATTTGGACTTTGATAATTTCACAGACTTCTTCTAAAACTCCTCTAGAATGTATCTCTACATTCATATATGAGTTATTCAACTTTCCAAATGATGCTTCCAGACCTTTACACTTTTAAACAATATTGAAATATTCTCCCTGAATAATTTCTGAACCTTCTTCAACTCCTTTTCCATACTAACATTGATACCTATTACATATCCTCCTTTATAATAATTTTTGGACCTTATATGGATTCCTCATAAATTCCAGAACATCAGAGATTCTAAAAAAATAGATTTATTTTCTTAATAATAAATCCAACACTTCACAACTTCACAACTTCACAATTTAAATGTCAACAATTCCCCCTTTATATTTTTTGGAAACTTCTCAGCATGAATTAAATATAAAAAAATAATCATGAAAAGAATAAAAAACCACATATAACCATTATTTTTATTCTCTATTCTCACCTTGGTTATGAAACCTCATGATTTTATGAAATATATTTTTCAATTGAATTTAATTTATTTTATATCTTTTATTAGACGTAACTCTAATTTTAAACAAACCATGATGTACTATTAAAATATAATCATTTAAGGTGAATATTATAACCTAGGCATTAAATTGGTGGGTATGAATAATAATAACTAAATTATAAAAACTATAGGGTTTGCGCATGTAAAAAATAAATTCATTGGTTACCACTTGATTAGAAATGAAAATAAAAATTATTTGAAAGTGAAATAAATGTTTTTCTGAAAACTATTTTTATGCACACATTGTATTTTTACCTTAATAACTTAGATTAAGCACTAATGGTGAATTATTTTAATAAAATTTATATATATACCATATATTAAATCAAATATTTTATCATTTATCTAATATTTTTTGGGCATGGCATAAGAAGAAATCCACTTTTCTGCTTAAAAACTGTATTTTTCTAAAAGTAGTTTCCTCGTGTTTTTTATACCTATTTTAATATTAATTTTTTCTAATTTTATATTTTATTGTTTAAAAATGAATTTAATTTTTAAAAATATTATTTTTAAATTATCTTAGTTCAATTTTTTAAGAAAAGATTAATTTGACAATGAATAGTGAAAATACTGTTTTTTATTAAAAACTGCCTCTTCATTTAAATCATTTACAAAGTTACATATTTTTTATTTTTTTAAAATAAAATTAGTTCAATTATATTAATATTATTTAAATTTAGGTTATTTTAATCAATTTTATGTTGAATTTTTATATAAATCTTTTTGTACTTATATAAACGTTTCTTTGGAAAAGCCCTTTTTCGTTGCGTCTGCCATTTTAATTTTAAACTAATTTATGAAAATTATATGTATTTAATTTAATAATATAGATTCCATATTTATAATAAAAATAATTAATTTTAGTAAATAAGTCCAACTTAATTTTTGGACATAATGAATAGTAAAAATATTAAAAATTAATCATTGTGGCTAAGGTTAAAATGGGTTTACGGGGGGTTTAACTAAAAAGATATGGCTTAACATGACCTAAAAACATGTATAATTCCTATATTATAGACATAGTTTGACCTTATATTATCTAAAGTTTTATTAAGAACCATTTTTGAGCCTTGTGTCCAAGAAAGTGACATGAAATTATTGTAAAACTTTGAAAAATTACAAGTGTGCCACTCACCAAAATTATAAAAGGGAATTCCCTATCTTATCCAATTATGACTTGAAAATCCCTTTTCTCCAGAAAATAAATACCGAAAACCTTAATTAAATACCTCATCATAACATATAGTCCCTATTTTTCTTAAAAAAACATCCTAGGAAGGATTTATGTTTAAATTTAAAGAGGTTATCCAAAGAAGAGGTATAGTTATTAACCATGTTTTTTGCTTTGTTTCTTCTTCCACCTCCTTAAAATATTCTAAAAATATGATGAAATAATAACAAAAATATATTTTATATACTGATACGTTATTATGTTAATGTAATAACCTATATCGATCTCCTCCTCCATCTAATAGGAAACAAAATCATCGATTGTGTATATGGTGGACTACCGCCTCACAAACCAATGTAATTCGTTTTCTATCACCGTCTCTCACAGATGTATATAATGATGTATTTAAATTATATATATGATATTAATGAAATAATTATACTTCTGTAATTATAATATCACATCTACCTTCTTACCTTCCAATCCCTTGAAAAATGATAACGTCGCTCATGCATACGTGTGGACTACCACTCCACGAAGCGATGTGATATGTATTTCATTTTATATTGACATGGATGGTAATAAGGATATATTTAATGAATATATATGATATTAATGATATAAATATTATTCTATAAAAGTGAATTATTATATACCTTTCTTTCTTTCCATCTGTCAAGAAATGGAAACAACGTTCATGTATACATACGGTCTACCGTCTCCATGATCAGTGTAATTCCTCTTCCTATATCTGAATTTTGGATCAATATAAGTTTGTATATAATGAAAATATATGATATTTATGTCATTATAAAAAAATTTAGTTTATGTTACCAAAATAATATTAATATAATAAAAACTACCAAATTAAAACATACATAAAAAATGAAATAGTTATCACTCAAAATAATGATTTTAGTAAAGAATTATTAATAAACGGGTGATAAAAGGGTTATAAATAAATAATATATGGTATTATATATATGATTTTTTTCTATAATATCTTTATAATAATCCTATACTTATTATACAGGAGGTTTGAACGTGTATGAAGGAAGTTGATACTTGAGGTAAAGGAATTTTGTCTCACTTTTTCTTCCAAGAGACACATGCCATATTCACCACTTATTTCTTTTATATGGTGTATATTATACCCATGAATGTATTTTATGTTTATTCTCATTAAAGTTTTTATGATATTCATATCCACATATGGTTCTCACTTTCATGTGGTTTTTATTTAAATGTTACAAAAGTGGTAAGGGTTTTATGTCAAAATATCATTATTTATCGGGATTGTTCATGGTTAAGATCCAGTGATGAAATATTATGATATATATATCAAGAAACTCATACATTTTATTATCCTATGGTTATTTCTATAGAATAAATATTTTCATTTAACTTTATTATCTTTAAGAACTAAATATACCGAATGATTTTTTAAGGAAAATCAACTTAATTTCTCTCTTCAGTCAAAAATACTTTCTCTTTCATGTTCATGTTTTCTAAAAATGTTCTAAAGAATTTTTTACTCTTATAAAATTATTTTTTAAATTAATTTTAACTATTTTTTTAATTTAAAAAAATGGTTTAAAAATAATATTCTTTTCATTTTTTGAATGAGGTATTTTTTACCTTTTACCGAAAATGTGAAAGGAATATTTTTTTAATATGTACAACATGAAAATTTTTCCCAATGTCATGAAAAATAAATTATTTAAAGATTAAATTGAAATTTTAAAAGTTTATTTTATAGGAATATGTTTTCATTAATATTTGGTAAATTTTTAGATTTTAAAAATTGATTTTCAAAGTGGAAATTGTATTTTCATCAAGAATGTTTCTAATAATATTTTAATGGCGTTTCTATTAATCAATGACCAAGAAACTTGATTATAATTACGTTATACCTGGGATATTATCCAATGATACTATCCCTATTCTTTCTTTATATGTTTTATTATTATGTTTGACTAGATTTTTATGAGACCCATTTCTTTCCCACATGTTATTTTTACGAAACCCATTTATTTTCCAATGGTTATTATATGGTGAAATGTTTGTGAAACCCATTTTATTTATATGAGTTATGTTATAGTGAATTATTTGTGATCTTGTGAAAAATATATGTATGATTCTAATTATGTTATGGGTGGGCCTAAAATTAGATATCCCTGCAATTTATTAGATAAAGATTAGTTTTCTATGAGCTCAAAGGGTACACAAGAGGTTATCCTAATTCGAAAAAATAGAGGGTGCACAAGAGGTTATCCCAAGACCAAAATAAGAGGGAAAATGAGAGGTTATACCAATAATAAAATATAAAACATGGGTGGTTATACCAAGCCTAAAGTAGCTATATGGGTAGTTTTCCTAAGACTAATATGTTATGAATGTCTTGGTGGGTAGACTTGGTATAATATTTTATATAATTATGTGTATCCCAAAAATATATGTCTTATGATAATGTTATGCTCTCATGGATCATATTATTTGATTCCTGTATGATTCAAGTCTTATGAGCTACCAAGATTTATTCCTTTAATCAATATTATGATATTTTATATATAGGGTATGGTTTTCAAATGTTATGATCTTGTTCACATACCCTTATGATAATGTTGTTCTTATGTGATCATTGATATCTCCCTTTTTTACCCCTATTAAGAATCTCTGGTGACCATTTATTATGTTTCCTTTCCTTAGTTTTTAAATACAGTTATTATGTATGATATGAATAATAAGGGTTATAATCATTATGAACTTAGTGGTATATGATGTAGTTCACTTACGAACCAATTTTCTGTGTCTAAGATTCCAAAGGCACTATACTTATATGATTTTGGCATGGATCATTATGTTATGTAATAAATATTAATCTATTAAGATGTGATATATATGTATGAAATGTTTGAGTCACTATATTTGGTATCAAGTAAAGGTTTAGTTAACCTTTGTAAAATATGATGATAAAAACTTCGTGAGAACTCAAGGGATAAGTTAAAGTATAGAAAAATGTCTTGGATGTTTCATGAAGGATAGAGTGAGTGTTTTACAATAAATTACTTCCATGTTTGGATACTAAAAGTGGATGTGGATCTTGGATAGTTGTACCTATGGTTAATAAATTTTAAAATGGAACATTGTGGTTTATTATCACCTGGTTCATGGAAATGGGACTTACTTCACACCTAGTTTTATAGTTCTAGGGGATATGTTTTGGAAATTCACAAACTCTTTATAAAACACCATGAAGGATTTGAATATATTATGACTATGAATGACCTAGTTTAAACATAATGTGTCATAGATTGAAAGTAAGGTGTCATTATTTAGACATAATATATATTATTTTTCATGATTATGTGGTTTTCAACTATGATTATTGTTATTAGCACTATGTTTTTTAGTTTTAGTCGATGGATAGAACCCAAAGAAATTATGTAATTTTTGAATGTGAAACACAATTAAATGACTATCATCATAATTAACCAAACTTCTATGGATGAATTGTAAAATATATTTGTTATTATCACAAAATTTTTCTAAAGATATTAATCACACTGAAATTCTAAATTAGAAAACAAGGGAACAACATTCTATTGAGTCCTTCATGAGGTAATGTCCACATTCTTTTAGTGTTTCCACTGATCCACTAGTTTTTGAGAAATGGATCAGTAACATTGAAAAGATATTTTATATCATTCAATGTTTGGATCATGAAAAATTAAATATATATATTTATCATTTAGAAGGTGAAGTAGATCAATGGTGGAGTCTTGTCAATAATACGAGGAAATAGGAAGAAATTGACTCCATGGAGTGGGATGAGTTTAAGAGAATGTTTTTCAATAAGTACATTCCTTATATTATTCATATGAAAATAGAGAAGTAATTACTTGATCTAAACTATATGGATGATGAATCCATTATTACATATGAGGAAAAATTTATAGGACTTGTGAGGTATGCTTTTAGCATTATCATCAAACTTGAAAGTAAGGTCAATGAATTATTTAGTGGCATAAAACCAAGTCTTAAAATGGAATTAGACATTTGGGACTTTATTAGATATGAATAAATAATTTGAAGTGCTATCAAGTTGGAAATTTATATTAGAGTTACCCATCAATATCATGTTTTTGATATGAAGAAAAATATGGAATTTAATAGAAACTCTAAAAAACCATGAAGTGAATAAGACGAGTTTTCCTTAATGATTGAAGTGTGGAAGGAAAAATGGATGAAGTTGTCTTAAATAGACTTTTAAATATTTTAAGTGTGGAAAGGATGGTCATCAAGATTCTAAATGCCAAAATGATGGGAAAACGTTAGCTAATGATGATAATAGAGAAAAATCTCTACAGAATGCACCACCTATATTCCAATGTTTCAAATTAAAGGAGTATGGTTATTATGATAACTAGTGAAAAATTTGAATGTTAATGATAATGATATATGTTAGAAATCTATTATTCTAAGATAAAGAAATAAATCTTATTCAATCACTATTTCTGATGAGGGGTAAAATAATAATATTTTGAAATTTAAACTTACCATCTACTCCAGAACTAATAATTACTTATTTGAATTTAGATCTACCCACTATTTTATATCTAAATAATTTTATAAGGGTATCAAAACAAAAAATTAATTAATTGATTTTTAATTACTAGTGAAAACCCCTAATGGTATGATGATCACATCTTAAGTCTATGATTCTTATCTGATTCAAGTTTATTGGAATATGCTTCTTCCAAATCTTGTCATTCTACCTCTAGTTTAATTTTATTCCATCTTAGGCATAAATTGTATTTCTATACATAAATCCCAAATCAATTTTCATGGAATGAAAGTCATTATTGATATTCCAAACCAACCTATGATATTATATCAATGTGACGATAAATATGAACTTATAATAGAAATCGCATCCATTGTATGGGTCTTGATTCCTATTCAAAAGGGGTGTTTATCTTAGATGGTTGGGGATAAAATCAACACCAATTATATAACTATCATATGGGAGTTGGTTTATGTCTTTATAGAAGAGTTTCCTATTATTATACTAAACTGTGATATTGGGTTTTCAATAGAACTCATATGTAGTGCCACACCTATTTCAAAAAATCCCTTTAGAATAGCCCCGATTGAGTTTTTGGAATTGAATAAGAAACTCCATGAGAATATTTATAATGAATTTATTTATCCAAGTGTGTTACCTTGGGGTAAATATATTCTTTTTTCAAAAAATAATTATGGATTTATGTTTCTCTTCATTGATTATCATGAACTGAACAAGATCATAAGAATCAAAGGGGGTACCATTGGCACATAATAATTAAAAATTTTTATCGATAGGGTAATTTAAGAATTGATGGTATAATGATGGTACCACCTCATGGATATTAAGAAAAGGTATTCTAAACAACACTTCAAATATTGTGTCATATTGGATTACCATGAACTCAGATTTAGATATAAGATCTTCAAATTGGGCATTGAGTTTTATTCTTCTCAAGGGAGTTTCTCCCTTTTTCACACCCTTGATGATCTAAAATGTGAATGAAAAGTCATTATCACCCTAACCTAAGAGTCATAGTGTTAATAATAGGATAATATTGATCCCATATCCATTTTCAATCAGATCTTAATGACTATTGACATCTTGAAGCTTTATTAATATGTACATGGTCTTGATGTGTCCCTGAATAGTGTTGGGACCACTTTTGTGTATGAAATTTTTTTTTTCCAATAACTGTAAATACTGATAAAAATGAAGAAGGATATCCTAAGTTTAATGAAAAATTTATTGGAGGATTATTTAAGTGATTGATACACTGATACTTAGTTCCAAGAACTTGTGTCAAAGGTGACACATTGCTTATAACAATGAAGAATGGTGAAGTAACATCCATTTGAGGATGATTGGAGAAGTTCTTTGGAATTCAAGTTCCAAATGGAAATGGTTAATTATCATTTTAAGAAGGCCATTTTGAAGAAGGTCATGCAATTCTTCACGATTGCATGAGAACCATGCAAGACCATACTTGAAGAAAAGAATCACATGATTTGCATGAAGTAAGGAAGTTATAATACTTTCCTAAAAAATAAAACGATGCTTTACTAATTTTTTTTCAAAAATATCATAAGTTAAGAGAACTTTTGATTCAATACGTATGAATAAAATGGGGAGTAAAAGTGATTCCAGTCATATTCAGTTTTTAATGGAAGGAAAGATGCTGGTGGAAGACAGGAAAGTTACAATACTTTCCTTGGAGAAACAGACAATACTAAATCTGATATATCAAAGGATATATATCACTATAGTGGAGTTAGTGATGAAAGTAGAAGAGTTGTTGAAAATCCACATCATAGAGAATAATCAGGAAGGTTATGGCCAAATCATATATTTAAGGTGGTGTTGTTTTTCAGTGTTTTCCATATTTTGGGCCTGAAAAAAGGGAGATAGAGTCATCAGTTTTTGGAAAAGGAAGGTGCGTGAAAAATTAGGTTTGTTTGTGAAATATTTTTCATGAACTCAGTATTGTATTGGATTTATGTGCATAAGAGGAGTTCCAAGACCGATATAGGAAAATATGGAAAAGGCATGGACTGCATGAAAAATTGGGCAGAGTGCGTGAAAAAAGGTTGTACGAAAGATTGGTTTTATGAACAATATGAAAAGTGATGTGGAATTTTGCGTGCAATTTGTGTATCGTGATTAGAAAGTCAAAAAATGATAAAGTCATGAAGTGCGTGAAAAATTATATGGTTTTCACAAAAAGATGATGTTGCGCGTAAAAGGTTTGCATGCCGTAGAAAGGTTTTTTCACGTAAGGGTTGGCGATGCCTATAAATAAGAGGTGGCCCCCTTGTATTTTGAAGGCTGGACAAAAAAAGAAATATCGAGCTCTGGTGCACAAAAAAGAGGAGTTTCACGTTAAAATAAGGTTGCGTATAAAAAGGAGGGGTTGCTCGTAAAAATTAGGTTGTGCATAAAAAGAAAGTTGCGTGTAAAATTTTACATGAAAAAGTGGTTTTTTTGCTTTAAAGAAAAGAAAATTGCATGAAATACACTAAAAAAGGTTGTACAAAAAAATTAGAGTCTCACAGGCCTTGAAAAAGTGCTATGCACTCTTGAAGTTCCTCCTGAAGAAGGAGAACCGCACCCTCTATGCGAAGAAGAAACCACAAAAAAGTGACTAGTTTTCTCAAATGCTTGCTATGTTTCGTGAATGAGGTCTTGTGAGTACACAAATGGTGAATACTCACCCTTGTAGTGATTCGTGAAGAGAGATCCATGAACCATCCCTTGAAGAAGAATCACATGTCCTCTTCGTGAAGAAAAAGACCCGTGGAGCTCTCTGCTTACATGAAGGTAGAAAAAGAAGTCTCAGTGCATCTGGTTTTTCACTAAAGAATAAGGGGAAGAATATTATGCAACTTTTAGTTTTTCTACTGGTAAATAAGAAAGGTGGGCTACTTGCATGCTGCTAGTCAAGTAACAAGTGAATAAAGGAGGAACAAATCAGTACCGTGACATCAACTAGGTCTTAAAAGGTGGAAGACTCTATTGGTGTTGCAAACCCTTTCCAATAGGGATAATACTATATTTAGAGGCAATATAAAGAACCAGATAGTGGCTACAAGTTGGACTTGGTTGTCACTGGTCCAGGGTAGTGGAGTTCTTCCCACCCCCCTCCAAAGTGCAGGGACTCACACTGGGAATCGATTATCTCCTTTCCTCATCCAAGTGTAGGGAACCACACTGAATAGCATATTGTTTTCCTAGTCAACCCACTATAACCATTACTACATTATAGTGGAGAATCCATGCACTGTCATTCCCATGCATGGAAAGGACGTAGATTCTCTTATTGAGTAGTGAACCTTGTAAAAATATCATGTGCATATTTTTAATGCTTTCTATTATTGCATGCGATAGGGAAAAGAGAATAAGAGAATAAAGATCCTAACAGGTCAGGAGGTATTGGGATAAAAAGTTGGAATTGGTTTAAAAATTATCCAACACTGATTCACCCCCCTCTTAGTGTTATACATATCCCAAATTGGTCCTCTCAATTGGTATCAGAGGGACAGGTTCACCTCTATTGGATTCTCTACTATGAAGCTATTATCTTTTGAAGACTTGAGTTCCTTTCCTGAGTCAACAATGAAAAGAGATGTTGGTAAATATTTAATTACCTCCGATCAAAAGTCTATATCTACCAAGACCATGATGAAAACGAAAAATAAAGATAAGAGAAAGTTAAATAAGAATTCCCTCTTATATAGAGAAGAGGAAATATCTAGTTCTCCATACCTTTCTTACAGTGAAGACACATCAAGCTTAGAATGTAATGATAAGGTGGCTCATTTTTTTCACCAAGAAGATGGATAACCTTCCTACCTCAAATGATTAGGAGGTATGCATTATTATATTTAGAAATTATTCTCATGATGAAAATTATATCACAAGTGGTGATGACCAATCTACAAATTCTCAAGAAAAATTAGTTGATAGATTAAGAAATATTCTGCATAATATTCTTGAAGAAAGTGTCTCCCTTGTTTGTGGAGTATTTCAATGCACGAAATAAGATATCACCCAGTTGGATGAAGAATCTTATGTTTTAGAGAAGTCATTATAATAAAAAATTGTTGAATGTCTAAATCTCTCCAGATAGGTTGGATCCTTTGAATCTACTAAGAGGGAGTTTGAAATAAACTCATCAAAATGGATCAAATAAGTTGAAGAGAAAGAGGGAGTCAATAAGACTCTGGAAGTGAATATCCATGCACTTGAAGATGTGATGAAGAAGAGAATTGAATTTAAGGGTTTATGTTTGGAAGAAAATTCAAAGAAGATCAAAGAACCTGACTCTTTATTACAAAACAATGTTCTGATGCATGAAGATGAAGTTGAAAGAATGAAGAGGGATTGTGATAAGTAGATGGGTATGATTTAAGATCATAAAATAACTCTCAATATGAAATGTCTAGAAATGGAATCTCAATTGGAAAATCTTGAGAAGACACATATTGAGGCTTCATAGAAGAAGAAGGCAGTTACTGCTGGTACTCAATTCTCACCGGAGGATTATAAGGTTGAAATACCTCTAACATGTGATAAGAAGATCATGAATTCATTAAATGATCTATCATAAATAGCCTAGAAGAAAAATATACCATCCATACCATATTTTACTAATATTTATAAATACATTTCTACAGAAAGTGCAGGGTAGAAGAATGAATCTAAACAAGTATGGATGAAGAAATGTGATGAGAAACTTACCACCATGACTAGGGTGGATATGAAGAATAATGTGGAAGGTGGTTCCCCATAGAGAGCAGAACACATAAATAAGAAGGCCCAACAATCTAATATTGAAGATATCAAGAAGTCACAATTTATGGGTCAATGTTGGTGCTGCAATAGATTTGGTCATTGTGTATTAGATTGTTGGTACAATCCCTTAAATGAAAAAGCACAAAGGAAGCCCATCTCAAGGGGGGAGAAAGCCAAAGAAGAAGAAGAAACATCCACAGATCCAGAAACATCTATATACTAAAAAAAATTGGAATGTTAGATAACATCTGTGATGTATGCAATAGGAGTGGTCACATGAATGGTCCATGTTCATTTCAATAGGTACCCAAAGCTGATAAGAAAAGAAGATCACATGAGCTGGTTGAGAAAGAAAAAGTATCCTTCGGAAGTAGTTAGAAGAATGTTGGGAAATCAAACACTCCCAAGAATACTCTAGATAGGAATGTTGAGAAGACCTTGGATTGTAAATCCAAGAAGTTGAGGGGTATTTCATCCAAAAGAACTACTAAGAAGGCAGACACTCAGACGATTTCATGTAGAAGATCCAATCTTGATGCCTCAGCCCCTAATGATATATTATTGGTTTGGACAAAATATTTTGAAAGAATGAGAAAGATGGAAGATTCACAAGATAAGGATACTACTAAAAACAAAAAGAATATTCTACATGAAGACAAAGAAGTTTTTTGTGTGAGGTGTAACAAGGATGGTCACACTGTAAGAAGATGCTTTGAATTGAATCCATCCCAAAAATAATTCATCAAGAAGATGAATGTTGCACCAGGAGATTCTAGTGCTTTTAAAGCCCTTGAATAAATAATATTGACACACAATGAGATGGAAGAAATAGTGAGGTCTACACAATCACATTCATCATTGAAGATCAGTTGTGAAAGTGTGAATAATGGATCATCTATGTAGAGAAAATCATCTCAACCATGTTGTTCACATTGATGGAGCAAGGAGAATCCACTTTATTCCCTTAAATCTTTGTGTATGGTATTTTTTTATTTTATAGGGAATTGAAGGTGATGCAAGATCTTAGGAGGAGAACATGAGATTCAGCAATGAGAAGTGTTACCTTGAGGGGGAGACACATGAATGAGATTCTAGAGATATTATCTCAATCAGTATCAACATTTGTTTGTATAAAATTCAATTAATCTGAAGATTGTCTATAGATAATGTCATTGGTAAATGTATGTTATTTCTAACTCTCTCATCCTTGGTTACTCAAAATAAAAATCATTCTAAAAATCAGGAGTAACTAAATCAATCAGTGACATAAGAAGAATGGAAGTTCCCCAAGGTCACTTAACCTTTCTCTTTCACTTGAATGTTTTTAATCCATTTGTTGAAGTGAGTGAAGGAGTTTCAAGTTGATAATTTCATATCATACTTACTATTCTCATACTAGAATGAAATTTGGAAACCCTTGAAGATAAATGGATGAGTTCTCATCTCATAAGGTATTATATCAGTGGGTAATGGATAACTTTGTTGTCTAAATCAAATCCTATTGTTTTCTACACCGATCATTACTCACGTGGACTTATAATGAAATATGGATGACACATTGATTAAGTATGGATTCATACCCTTTTCCCAAGAACTTTGTATTTATTTTCAATATTGGGGAGATAAGTGAAATGAAAGTTCAAAAGTGAAAGGTAGAGAGAAAGAAAAGTAAAGGAGGGTGAGAGAAAGAAAATTAAAGGTGGGTAGAAAGAAGTGGATAGAGAGAAAAGTAAAGGAGAGAGATATGATTCACATTTTGAAATTGACACATTCATTTGAGATAACTTTTATGTATTGCAAACAAATAAAAGGGGGATATTTTTTGGACCACTTTTGTGTATGAAGTTTTATTTGTTGCCAAAAGATGTCAATACATATCAAAATGAAGAAGGATCTAGAAATTTCAATGAAAAAGTTAATAGAGGTTTATTGAAGTGGTTGATGCACTAATCCTGAGGTCAAATAACTTATGTCAAAGGTGACACATTGCATAAAAAAATGAAGAATGGTGAATTACCATCCAATTGAGGATGATTAGAGAAGTTATTTGGAATTAAAGTTACAAAAGGAAATGGTTAATGAACATTTTAATAAGGTCATTTTGAAGAAGGTCATGCAATGCTTCACGATTTCATGTGAACTATGAAATACCTTACTTGAAGAAAAGAATCATATGATTTTCATGAAGTAGGGAAGTTATAATACTTTCCCCAAAAAAGAAGATGATGATTTGATTATTTGTATTTCAAAAATATCATAAGTTAGGAGAATTTATGATGAAAGCCTTATGAATGAAATGGGGAGTAAAAGTACTTCCAGTCATATTCAGTTTTAATTGGATGGAAAGATGCTTATGGAAGACAGGGAAGTTTCAATACTTTCCTTGAAAAAACTGATGATGCTAAATCTGATCTATCAAAGGATATATATCACTATAGTGAAGTTAGTGATGAAATTATAAGAGTTTTTAAAGAATAAAAATCATATAGAAGAATCATGAAGGTTATGGAAAAAGCATATATTGAAGGCAGTGTAGTTTTCTAGTGTTTTTCAAATTTTGGGCCTGAAAAACAGGAGATAGAGTCATCAGTTTTTCGAAAAGGAAGATGCATGAAAAATTTGGTCTGTGACATAAATATTGTTCATGTGCTAAATATTTTCTTGGATTTTGGTGTGCAAGATGAGTTCTAAGACCGGCACAAGAAAATATGGCAAACACATGGACTGCGCAAAAAATTGGGCAAAGTGCATGAAAAAGAGGTACCACGAAAGATTGGTTTGGTGCACAATATGGAATGCGATGTGGAATTTTGTGCACAATTTGTGTATCATGATTATAGAGTAGAAAAATGATAAATTCATTAAGTTAGAGAAAAATTATATGGTTTGAGAAAAAGGATTATATTGTGTGTAAAAGGTTTGCGCACCGCTAAATGGTTTTTTCGTGAAAGGGTCGGCGATGCCTATAAATAAGAGGTGACCCCCTTGTATTTTTAAGACTCGACACTTAGAGAAATCTCAAGCTCTAGTGAATGAAAAAGAGGAGTTGCATGTAAAAATATGGTGTCATATAAAAATTAGGGGTTGCGCATAAAAATTAGGATGCATGTAAAAATAAAGTTGCGCATAAAATTTTACGTGAAGAAAGTGGATTTTTGCATGCATTCAAATAATATTGTGTGAAATACACCCAAAAAGGTTATGAGAAAAAATTAGAGTCCCACAGGCCTTTAACAAGTGCTATGCACTCTTGAAGTATCTCACAAAGAAGGATAACCACACCCTCTGTGTGAAGAAGAAACCACAAACAAGTGATTGGTTTTCTCAAACCATCGCTATGTTTTGTGAAGGAGATCCTATGAGTACACAACCGGTGAATTCTCACCCTTGTAGTGCTTCGTGAAGATAGAGTCAAGAACCATCCCTGGTTCTGTGAAGAATAATCACATACCCTCTGTGTGAAGAAGAAGACCTGTGGAGCTCTCATCTTACACGAAGGTAGAAGAAGAAGTCTCAGTGCAACTTGTTTTCACTGAAGAATAAGGGGAAGAAGATTGTGCAGCTTTTAGGTTTTTTACTTTGAAAGAATAAAGGTGGGTTACTTGCATGCTGATAGGCAAGTAAATAGTGAATAAATGATGAAAAAATTAGTAATGTGATATCAAGTAGGTATCAATAGGTGGAATACTCTATTAGTGTTGCAAAACCTTTTCAATAGGGAGAAGAATGTCTTCAGAGGTAGTATAAAGAACTAGCTAGAGGCTACAAGTTGGACTAGGCTATCAGCAGTCCAAGGTAGTGGAGTTCTTCCCACCCCCTCCAAAGTGTACGGACTCACACTGGAAAGCGATTATATCCTTCCCTCCTCTAAGTGTAGGGAGACAAAATGACTAGAATATTGTTTTCCTAGTTAACCCACTGTAACAGTTACTATATTATAGCGGAGAATTCATGCACTGGTCCTTCCCATGCATATAAAGGACATAGATTCTCTTATTGAGTAGTGAACCTTGTAAAAATATTGTGTTCATATTTTTACTGCTTTATATTATTGCATGCAACAGGGAAAAGAGAATAAGAGAATCAAGATCCTAACAGGTTAGGATGTATAGGGATAAACATTTGGAATTGGTTTAAAAATTTCCCAAAACTGATTCACCCCCTCTCAGTGTTATCCATATCCTAAACTGGTCCTCTCAAATAGTGGCCTCTTGATTCTTCTTTATAAATGAGATAATCACATGGAATTATACTAGGAAGACCTCCAAAAATACACCTAGGTTATAAAAACTTAAGTCTTGAATTATTGAGGGCTCTGAAGATCCTTGAAATGTGATTTATAGATCTATTTTGAATGTTAAAGAGAATCTAAGATTGAATGTTTGAATGGGATAACTGTTAACTATTACAAGATGTTGTAATTTTGCAATGGGGGCCAACACTTCCCAACATTGGGTATTTATTTAACCCAAGGAATTGAGGTTGAGTAATTTGGTGTGGATGATCTTTATGTTTTTATAGAGTCTGAAGGAATGTTTTCCACATATAGGTTATGTTGTTATGATCTACCCACACATTTAAGAGTTCAAACAGTTGTATGCCTTCCAACTGATCTTCCAAGAAAATTGGATTTGGATGACCCCTTGATGATTCATGAGTTTATATATTCTCTTTTTAGGCTATATAAAGTCCTTACCCTCATGTTTATGTCACATATATGTATTTATAATGGATATATCTAGATTTGGGACAAGCTGTCCAATCATTTTGAAGCTCTTATAAAGGATGATCTAGATACACTGGAAACCGCAATCCAATTAGGGTTATATTGAGTGGTTGAATCCAATATAATTAGTCTTATCTTTAATGATTTTGCAATCTCTTTATTTAGTTATCTCTTTTGTATTGGACTTTTTTGGTTTCCCACTTTTTCCTCAAAAGTTCCTTTGAAATAAAAATTTACTTTTCAGTCTAGGAAGGGACATGGTTGGAGTATCGAGATTTTCTATGATAGTTGGATAAAAATACCTCATGGTTTTGTATTATTGTTTTAGGGTGTGACTATGCTTTTTGAAAAATCCAGATGACCCCAAATGAGGATGGTTGGTCTTTTCTGAAGTAGGTTTTTAAAGTGGCGCAGTTTCCTAGTGTCTGCCAAATTTTTGGGCCTCATAATCGGGAGTTTGTTTTTTTGTAAAATAGATGTTTTTATAAATAACACATTTCATGGACCATGAAGAATAGTTCTTAAACCACAAAGGAGGTTCACAGAATGATGAAGGAAAATCAATAAAGGCATTATTTCCACATAGCAGTGCTATACGGATGGGGAAGCATGCTTCGAAGGCCACGAATGAAAAATAGTCCACAGGAGGCTTAGAGTCTATAGAAAGCTTTCAATTCACGAGATGGATTTCCATTTGTATAAATGAGGAAGTGATTTTTGGAGAAGAAATAGGTTTTTTTTCATGGAAGATATTAGCCACAATATAGGATCAATGTGCTATATAGACCGCTTATCACTATCCATGACAAAGGTTGTACCACATCAAAATTTTGGGTAAAGCAAATTGACATATATTATGGATCTATTGGCCTATATAAGGATCTCTAATCAGAACATTAAAGTGGGAGAAAATTTTATTAGAGAATATCATTGCTCGGGAAATAAATTAGGCAATGTCTGAAGTTGTTTGTGAGGGAGGATTCTGTAAAGTGAAGTTTTTCACAAAGGAGATTTCCATAAAGGGTGAAGCAGTTCACGAAAAGTTTGCGAAACGGTTTTTGTAGGGGTTTGTAGCTTACAAAAGAAAATGGTCCATGGAATAGGAGGAGTTCTATTTAAGATATGGTTCACATAAGAAGAGGTGGTCTGTAGAAGAAGAGGCTATCTATGGAAGAAGTGGTGGTCTATGAAGCACTCGCACCACACGGTTCAAGATAGTTTTTAGAGGAAGAAGGATAGTTCTTGGATAGTTTGTGAAAGTAATTTCTACAAAATAAAATTTCACAGAAAAGATTATTTCATTTATAGGTGAAAACATGACTTCAATAGAGAAACTATCTATATTTTAGGATGCTCCATTTCATGAAAATGAAGGGACATACAATCCCATAAACTATGGGTGAATCCCTTATAATAGAAGTGAGAAAAGGAAGAGGAAGATGATGATATTTTCTACTGACATCGAGATAGATAAAGAGGCACATGGAGTGACACTTGAGAAAGTTGTGTACTGACCCTAAATTTTGTAAAGGTAGTGATCCTGGGTATAGAAGTGATATAGCCCAAAACTCATAATTTGGTAGTGAGATTTTGTAGATTTTATACATCAACACAGTGTCATTGTATGATCCTTGGACATAGCCCAATAAGGGTAAACCAAGTAAAAATCCTAGTGTCTCATGCATAAATTCATTTTTATTCACATATTTCGACGGGAAAGAGAGAGAAGAGTGTTTTTTTATAACAACAAAATATGATCTAAAGGGGAATTTTTTTTAATCTTTCATACCCTGATTCCCCCCCTCTCAGGGTATTTAACCTAATTCGGCTAATAGTGATTGTATCTCCCTCTACCTACTTTTCCCTTGTGGCCTCTCTCTCACCATCCCCAGATCTAGTCAGGAATTTATGTTCACCTACTAGTTCTTTATTAGATAATTGTTCTACTAGGTGGATAATGATGACCGATACATATAAAGTATCTTTATTTTACAAGGGTTTTGTTTGGTGGGATAGTTCCCATGTTTTGAATGTTGGTTGTAGAAAATACATGAGAGTCTAGATTAGTTTGGGTGTTGATCAAATATCTTATTCCTAAACCCTATTCTATACCATCTATTGTACCTGGATCCATAGGGTGGAGTCGAGGGTGTCACTATGAATGAAGTAATGAGAACTAGGGCCACAAATGGTTGATTAAGTTAAGATCTAAAGATGGAATGATTTTAGTTGACTATGTTATAGGTCATCCAGTCAATAAACCTCATTCATGGATGGATAGAAATTCCTTCCTATCATATTCTTTATCTGGTTGGGTAGTGGATATATAAGACACTTGTAATTGAGGTTTTCCTAATGTCATCTATATAGAATAAACTATTTTTATAGTATTTCCTTAAATTCAAAGTAATATTCGATGTTGCGTCCCAAAATACAGTGAAAAATGAAATATTTGGGATGATAAATGAGGCTTACTTACTCAGGTTTCCTTTCCTAAAATAGGTCCATGATATTATTTACTATATATGTAATTAAGTACCTAAAACATATTATTTTCAAAAATAATTGGTCTTGTTTCTTTGGTTCTCATACTGTAGGCATCCTTGGTCTTTCCTTGCCTCCAAACAAGTGATGTTTTGATGTATCCATCACTCCATGGGAGGAGTCAGGTGAAATGAATATTTTATGGTTTCCAAAATAGTCGTCAGTTTTGGTTTAAGCATGATATTGTTGTTTTTGAAATTTCTCAACCTTTTTACCCAAGTAGTAGGAATAAGATAAGATATGGCCTCAGTTCGCTGAATAATATATTTTAGATTCTGTGTCATGTCTACAAACTCCCCAAATAAACTTGGTTACTTTAATGGAATTAATAATGTTTTCAAATCATCACAAAGGTTATCTATATAGATATATAATATATTCTCATGTGAGACTTTCCTATTGAGTAAGTATATCAGAAATTTCTATATGGTGATAAAATTGGAGGCCCTATTTTTTTACATTGATTCTAATTCAAGAGGAAATAAACCATCATCATCCTTAGAATAGAGTTTAATTGGTAAAATAATTGATGATAAATATATTCATAGTTTGTGATGGATCCAACTGGAAAAATACTTTACCAGATAAAGGCTGGTCCTACTAAATTCTGCACAAAGCATATGAGTTTTGTTGCCTCCTTCTGATTAATGGTTAACATCATAAGACCACATCGGGATAAAAAATGTTAAAGGTGATTGTTTTAATATCCCATTAAATTTAATGTTGGAAATATGGTATTCCCAAAGTTCAGTGGAGGAGTGGTAACATCCACCCATTTTTGCTATAGTTTCATTTTGAGATGCACAAAGGTGTGCCATCCTTCTATGGGTTCTATTTGAGAAACGAGAGACTTGATGGAGTTGAGTAAATCTGGAGGAAATAATATTTGAAAATATATCTGAACATAGGTAAAAATAGAGGCTTGATGGGTTTACCATACATGTATTGGTTATTTATTACTAGATTCAGTTGGGCTTGGGAGACTTTTTCAAAATGAGAGAAGCTACTATTGTAGTGGGGGAAAGTATTGGTCCTCATCGACCACCAGGTTCAAGTAAACTGATTTCCAAGACATAGAGATAACCTAGTACTCATAATATTCTATTGAGGTTTGGGTAAATCTTTATTGGTGATTGTAAGGATAAATTATTACTCATTCTTGAAGGTTATACTCAGTAAGAATATTGACCCTAAGTAATTCGACACTGATACATCAAATATTATATATCTCAAAATCATACCATGAAACTTTATTAGATTTTGAATTATTTGGGTGGAGAGTGCGATATATAAACATATTTTACTTTATCTTTATAAGAAGGGAATTGAGGGAGTGGCAACTGATCATTTGGATCTTCTAGTTTTTGGGTCTTCTTTCGGTGTCTGGTGTGGATGTATTCTGTATAAGTTTTAGTGAGAACTGTATATCAGGAAAGTGTTTCTAAATTTTATGCCTAAATATATGTGTCATGGTCTAAATAATTTTTTTTATTGATACTAAATACATTCACCAAGACTTACTAGGTACTGAAACTCATTTCATCCTCATCTAAAAAATATAGTGAATCTCCATTCTTCATACCCTCTTTGAAAGGCACCTCAAGATCCTTTTTCAGGTTACCTTCATTGGTAGGAAATTTTAGCTTAAATAATCTATGATGATTAAACTTATTTGTTAGATATTACCCTTTTATTGATCTATGTATAGTGATTTTTAGAGATTCCACATCCTTCTTGTAACACCCCAAGATTTTGTAAATTATTTTCTTGAATTAATTTAATCTCATTTATATTTTTCATTTCACGCAACACTGAAAATAGTTTATTTTATATTAAATAACTATGTATTAATTTCATTATATGAAATAAAAAGTTAATTTTTCACTACACACAACACACATATTATCTTTCTCTACATGGAACACCAAGGTTTGCTTACATTACACACAAGACTGACTTTCCTCGATGTCTTAAATGTAAGACCGAGTGTTACCGAAAAATAATTCATTCTTAAAATATTATTATTTAATAGGATATAAAATATAAATTAAATTTAAGACTATATGATTAAATAAATTGTGAATATATATTGTTTAATTCATTGGTTACCTAATAATTATAAAATAATATAAAAACCAAATGGATATAAAGGTACTAATTTTATAAAAGTCTATTTTTATGTGAAAAGAAGATTTATATTATTAAGTTAAATTAATTAATAATAGAGAAATATATTAATTAAATATATATGTTACCTATTCAAACAAATATTTTTTTATAATAATATAATATATTTTATAGATATAAGATAATAACAAACCCAGTTTTATGCTTAAAAACCAATATTTTTATAAAGGTATTTTTACCGCCTTTTAATGGAGAACCCATTTGAAATCCAATTTTTTCACTTTTTTAAATTTAATATGTCAAAATAATATTCAAATTTTAAATAGAAACATAAAAATTAGGTTATCATAAATTTTTAGTATTTTTCTATAAGGTTTCATTTTTAACAAATAGTTAAAAATACTGAATTTTAATTCAAAACTACTTTTTCATCTAATTAATTTATAATGTTAAATTGTATTTTAAATTTTTTTAAAGTTTAATTAGATAATAATTTTATAAATTAATCCAACTTAGTTCATTATAATATAATTCACTTTTTAAATCCCATTTAAAAACTTAGCAAACTTTTGGATGTTTTTTACTTTAAAAAACCACAATGTCATCCCATTAGTGGGATTATTTTTAAATTGATTTCTGGCTCTTATGTGATTATAATTTAGAAAAATGGATTAAATATTTATAATTAGCTTAATTTATAATGTATAATAATTTCAAATTTTTTTACCTAAAATATTAGTGAAAGTGATTAAAATGAATTACAATGATAAAGAGAAAAATTAGGTTAACAAGGTACTAAACCTTAAATTTAAGACCCAAAATGACCTTGAAACTTGTCCAAAACCCATTTTATGGACATTATTAGACCATTAAACACCCATTATTGAGTTTTTTTTTGTTTGGTATGAATTTATTTAGGTAAAAACGTTGGTATACCTAACTTGTTTTAAAAAATTCCAAGTGTGTCCTTTCTCTTCCCTATAAAAGGCCACCAAATCTCCCTCTTATTCACACCTATCAAACCAATTAGGTTCAGAAAATATCATCCCAGTAAACTTACCAAAATCCATCCATTACTTCTAGAATCTTCCCTTTGGGAATAAATCAATCCAAGTAAGCTTTTTGGCACAAACCAAAAGGAGTTACCTGATTAAGAGGTAACAACTTCTCTCACGATCCTTTCTTTTATTTTATTTATCCACCCATACAATATATTTATTACATGATTGTATAAAAAACCAGTATCTTTAATATAATAGTATGTTTTTATGCTTATGTTTTTATCTACACTTACACACACCTTCATCTAATGGGTATCGAACATACTATTGATGTGTACGGTGAACTACCGCCTCACAAAATAATGAATGTTCATTTTCCACACCAGCTATCATGGTGGAAATTATGATAGAAATTATATTTATATATTTTATATATTATATTTTATATTTATTTAATCTTATGTAATTATTTTACAACACATGTCTTTATACTTTCCATTTTGTGTAAACATGATAATTTTGTCTGAGGAAGTGTGGACTACTACCCCCTCAAAGCGATGCGATTCATTCACACCTTACATAGAATGTATTAGGGATGAATTTAGTGAAATTATATGATATATATAAAATAATAATTATACTGGAATTATATATACATATATATACATATATTTTATTTACTTTCTTTCTTTCAATATGACTATTAAACGGAAACAACGTTTATGTTCATGTACGACCTACTGTTTCCAAAAAATGGTGTATTCCATTTCATACTTCTATATTATATAGATTATTATAATATGAATATAATTAATATAAATGAAATTAAAATCATGGTTTAAATTCTGGAAATCATGATATAACTATAAGGACCAAATATACAATTAATTAATACACATACAAAGAACAAAGCATATATTACCTCAAGTGAAAACTTAACATAGAATTCTTAAAAAACGGGTAATATAAAGTCATAATAAAAAAATATAAGGTATTAGATATATTAATATGGTTCTGTGATAGATTTTTAATAAACTTATATTTTTTATATGAGAGGTATGAATGACTATAATGAGAGTCAAGACACATGGTAAGGGAATTTCATCTAACTTTTTATTTCCGCGAGATACATGCTTTATTCACCACCCATTCCTTTTGTGTGGTGTTTATACTACCCATGTATGTATTATATGATTAATATACTTTGATTTATGGTTATTTACATATACATTTTTTTAAATTTATTTTATAGGGACTATGTTTCAAAAGTTACCATATTGGTAAAATGATTTTTTCTCATCTTTTCTTCTTTGAGACACATGCCATGTTATGAACCTATATTTTTCCATGAGGTGTATATACTAACTTTTAAATGTTATATAATTAATATATTTCTATTAATGATACCTTAAGCTTCATGTAATTTTATTTTCCTAAAATGGGAGTACTTTTCAAAGTTACCAAGTGGTAAGAGTTTATTGAAGCAATCTCATCGTTTTCCAAGAATGTTTATGATTATGATTCCTTTAATGAAATATTATGATCCATATCTCAATAACACTCATGAATTTTATTATTCTTTATTTATTCATGATATATTCATATATTGGTACTATTTTTCCACTATTTGGTTAATAATATATTTAATAATGTGTTTTTATGAAAGTAATAATTTACCTCTCTCTTCAGTTGGAAATTCGTGTTCCTTCAAATCCATTTTCTCTAAAAGGTTTGAAAAAATATTATACTATTTTACTATGATCTTTAAATGAAATATTTAACCATGTTTTAACTTAAAAAAGGGTTTTAAAAATGAATATTCTCATTGTTTTCCAGTCGAGGAACTTTTCAAAACTTTTTTCAGTGAAAAAGGAATGTTTGACACATACGAATTTACCCACCATCATGACCATCATTCCATTGATGCTTAATTTAGAAGATTTATTTTTTTAAAGAATTTTTTCCTAATATGCTGTAAATTAATTATTTTAAACTATTTTTCAAGAAAATGGTTTTCAAAAATGTTTTCAATATTATTTTTAAAGTTTCAAGGGAAAATGGGTTTTTATACTGTTTTAAAGCGTCTTTCATAAGTTTTCAAGTAAAAAGGTTTTCAATTTTTTTTTCAAGATTTATTTATATGTTTTCAAGGAATATTCAATGAAATGGGTTTCAAAATGTTTTCAAGATTTATTTTAATGTTTTCGAAGTGTTTTCAAAGAAAAATATTTTTAAAATTTTTTGAATCTTATTCTATAAGTTTTCAAGGAAATTTTTTTTGAAAATGATTTCAAGTATTCATTATAAATTTTCAAATTATTTTATAAAAAAATAGTTTTCAAATTATTTTATGCATTAAAAATATTTTTTCAAAGAAAAAAGGAAATTTTCCTCAATAATTGTTTTTGAAAGTTATTTCAGAATTATTTTCCATCTAAGAAGATATATATTGATGTTATCATGCATTTATAGGAAATGATATGAATATTCAATTAATATTATATCTATGAATATTCCATGCTTAATTTTATGGTCTTTATAAAACCCATTTCTATTTCACAGGTTATATGTTTATGAAATCCATTTCTCTTTCACAGGTTATATGTTTAAGAAATACATTTCTCTTTGATGAGTTATGAATTTTATGAAATGATTATAAAAATTGTATCTTTTTCCATATGATATAATATGATTACATTTTTATGATACCTATTTAATTTCATGGGTTATGATATGATTGTTTATGATTTTGTGGAACATGTATTTATGATTTAATTATGATATGGGTGGGACCTGTATCTCCCTTTAATATGTTTGGTAAAGATTTATATCTCACGAGATAGACTAAGATGGTCTTGGGAACGAACCTTAACTACTGATAGAGCACTGTCATGGGCGCTCTCAAATGATATTCAGTTTTAGGTTACTTAGGTGCAACAGAGTGGCTGACCAATGTTGTTTCTCAAAGGAGGAAGTGAATTTAACAACTTATTAAAGGTATTATAAAAATAAAATAGAATATAATTAAAACACTATTTTAAAGGATGGGGGTTGTTTATACTCTATAAATCTATAAGAAGTTTTCTGGAAGAAGATTGCATTTTTTTTAGTTTTTAAATGAAGTTTGATTAAAAAGACACAACAAGAAGATGTTTTTTTAGAAAATATTTTAAAAGACGTAATAGATCTAACTCTACCTCTTCATTCACTTATTAATCATTATCATTTAAATCAATATCCACTTAATTATGATCCCCTAATTTGTTATCCCTTGAACCCTATGAGAGTTAACTTAACCATAAAGATGAAATTACTTAAACTCTAGGCTAGATTCAGAACACGCAATCACAACACCCTGCTTCGATTGTTGTTCTAAGGATAGATTATGGTATGTGGTTAATTTGATCACATATCCATCCTGGAAATGAGGATGAATTGTGTTTAGGGATTATATTTGGACTCTACAAATTTATCCTGTGTGGTCTTGTATTACCGATTAAGATTGCGCTCTCACAGTTTACACAAAATCTCGACCTCACGTGTTGTTGTATTAATTGTTAAATTGCTTTCTTAGGTTCTTGTAATTTAAAAACACAATTCATGGATCATATTATGTGAATTACATTAGCTCATTTATTCAAAATAAATGAATGAAGAAGGATAGAGGTCGATCGATTACTAAAAAGAACTACTCTTCCATGGGCGGTGTAGTCATCGTAGAAACGTTTTGCATGTGTAAATGTTTAGAAAGGGTAGAACCCAATCATATTTCTACTATTGATTCCATCCCAATTAAGAATATTAAGATATGAAGAAATTTAAACAAAACAGAATAAAAGAGAAAAAATAAAAGAAGTACAAAGAGATTTATTACAAAAACAAAATCATTACAACACGAAGGAGAAGAAGAATGCTTCGTTGAAGGGATCCTTGCTTCAAGAGCTACCCTTATTGAAATGGTTGGAGAATTGGAGTGGATCCACTTCTCCTCTGCCATTAACTTTCCGATTCACGTCAAAACCTTTCCAAATGAGAAAAACACTAATTTAAAGAGTGGTGGGGAGGATAGGTTTAAAGAGGTTTAAAGTGTGAATGATAAATCTCGGAAAAATATTTTAATGCAACATTCACCGCCCATTTGACCTCCAAAACGCATGAATTGGCCGGTATTATAGAAGGATGATTTGTGAAAAATCATGTCCCCGAGATTTCCTAAAAGTTTAGGCTTAATAAAAGCCCGTATGAAGAAGATATGGCCCAAATACAGAACCCATGTCGATTATGCCGAGTCCAGCCCAACTTTGACTTCACAGACCATTTTTAACAACCAAATGCACTATTTAGCTCTCGTGTACTGAATAAAAGTTGTATAAAATTAATTTAGGAACTTGTTAAAAAATTTCAAATTCAAATAATAAACATAAAAATATTTAGCTTTGAAATACTACAGTGCACTATAAAGTGTAAAACTAGAATTTTCATCAAATATTCAAATGAATGATCTAATCCCAAATACTTTCGAATTGAACATTTTTAACACAATGTGAGTAAATTATATCATTTATTATCAATAAAATATTAAATAAAATAGTGTTTTATCAACTCCCTCACACTTAACCTTTTTCACTCCTGAGAAAAACCTCAGATCAAGTAAACATCAATATAAAATCAAAACCAATTTTAAAACACATATCCTTGAGATCAAACAATTCCGCACCAAGAAACAAAATATATCATGCCTCATAAAAAAACATTATTTCAAGTTCTTCATTTATATCATTCAATATATTTCCACTTTATTTATCCTCCCATGCACAAAACACTTACCTCGCTTGAATGTTCTCTTATCACACAAATATCAATTTTTTGCAATGTCTTTCTCATCCAAACTCATACAAGGGTCACCATAGGCTTGATAAATTCCTACATCGCCACCCTATGTGAGTCAAGGAAATATGTTTATCATGAGGACTTTTTAGGATTGTTCTGTGGCTTTCAGTTGGTAGGATTTATATGTGAAAAATTCTGAGGCTCAATGAGGAGGGCTTGACTCTTTTTGAAGCAAAATTGCATTAATCTAATTTTCACTTAAATATGGTCTTCTCATCAATCCCCATAGTATCAATTCAGCTCCATCATCATGAAAAGTCATAAAAAGTTTACACCATTCATCATTTCAGCATAAAAATGTCAATCTTCTCAAACATGATTTTCTTGAAAGCTCCAGATAGGCACAAATTTCCACCTCAATTAGAAGCTCCAGAAAAGGCACAACTTCACTTGTCATGAAAGCTTCAGAATTTAATTTTCCACCCAAAGTATCATAGAATGTGGTAGCACAACACAAGATAGATTCCCCCACACTTAAGCTCAACTAGATTATGCAATTTCACTTCAAGAGTTGGTTGGATATGGAAAATTGGCTTGTAATGTGGATAACCTAACAGGTTGTGCATGGATTATAAGGGATACGAGGATTAAATGTTCAAGGTAGGACATTATAAAAAAGGATTCATTGAAATAAGCGCTTTAATACCAAACAAATGCCTCAATCATTTAAACATAATTACCTCAAACCTTCATGTTTTGACAGGAATAGATCAGATTATAGTTAAATCAAGCATGGTGTGGTTCTCTCAAGAAGTGAGGTGAATGTAAAGAATATGAAAATAATGGTTCAGAAGCCTCACAGGAAAGTGATTTCAAAAATAAAGACAGTGAGATGTGGCATGAGATTCAAAATCCAATGCACTTTTCATGAAATTACTAAATATTTGAACTTGAAACAAATTAATTTTCAGCATTCATTTAAGCTCAGTTTCATGGGATAAATTGTTTCACTCTTTGATATGCATTTAAAAATTATGATGAGAATCATTTCAGCTCAAAAATTTCAAAAACACAAAAAAAATTGAAAAATAAAGACACAAAATTTTAAAAACACACAATTTTTTGTTTTGTTTTTTTAAAAAGGAAAACAATTGAAATTACTAAACTAAAAGGTTCCCTCCCCCACACTTAAAATATTGCATTGTACTCAATGTGAACCCATGAGATGATATATGCACATGAAATACAGAATTTTTAAATAGGACAAATAATATAAAAGTGAAAGGGTTAGGAACAGCCTGATGTGCTCAAGTGATGATGGGGTCATGCAGTTTGATAAAATCCACTACATTAGTAGGAAGTCCCTCAATTTATCTCTTCAAACATTTCCCATTGACTATAAAGCTCCTTCTTGTGTCCTCTTGTGTGATATCCACTGCACCATAAGGAAAAACATTAGTCACAACATAAGGACCTAACCATATGGAATGCAACTTACCTGGCATCATCTTCAGTCGTGAACTATAGAGAAGGATTTTCTCTCCAACATGAAACTCCCTTTGTAGGATCATTTTGTCATGAGTTGATTTTGATCTTTCCTTGTAGAGACTTGAGTTCTCATATGATGATAGTCGAATCTCCTCAAGCTCTTGAATTTGCAACTTCCTTTTAATTCCAGCTTGGGCCAAATCCATGTTGCATTTCTTTATAGCCCAATATTCCTGATGCTCGACTTCCACTGGGAGATGACATGCTTTCCCAAAAATAATCCAAAATGGGGACATACCAATGGGTGTCTTGTATGCTGTCCTATAAGCCCACAACGCATCATCCAAGCGCTTTCTCCAATCCTTCCTATTTGTCTGGACTATTTTCCCCAAAATTTGTTTCAACTCACGATTTGAAACCTCATCCTGACCATTTGTTTGGGGGTGGTATGGTGTTGATGTTTTGGGTGTCACCCCATACATTCAAAGGAGGGAAGAAAAATTCTGATTGAAGAAGTGTGTCCCTTGGTCACTGATGATGGCCTTCGGTACTCCAAACCTGCAAATAATTTTTGCTATGACAAAGTCCACAACAACATGATAATCATCAGTCCTGGTGGCCTTAGCCTCCACCCATTTACTCACATATTCAACAGCAACCAAAATGTACAAAAAACCAAAGGAACTAGGAAAAGGACCCATAAAATTGATGCCCCATACATAAAAAATCTCACATAATATTATGGGTTATTGGGGAATCTCATGTCTCCTAGAAATGTTCCCAGTGTGTTGGCAATGAGAGCATGACTTACAAAACACATGGGCATCATGGAATAAGATAGGCCAATATAATCCAGAGTCTAAAACTTTCCTAGCTGTCCGTTGGGGTCCAAAGTGTCCACCACTAGAAAGTGTATGACAGAGATGAAAAACAGACTCAAACTCATGATCGGGAACACAACTCCAAATGACTTGATCACTACACATGCGCCAGAGGTAAGGATCATCCCACACATAAAACCTAGACTCACTTTTTAATTTTTAGACTTGATGCTTCTTCAAATTTACTAGGATTTTAGAGGAAACAATGTAATTAACTAAATCAGCATACCAAGGATATGTACCAAAGATGGTATAGAGATACTCATCAAGGAAAGTGTCCCGAAGCGGTACCTGGTCCAAGGTTTCACCCTCTAGTGTGTGAGTACGCCTACTCATGTTGTCTGACACCAAGTTTTCTGACCCCTTTTTTTCCTTTATCTCAATATCAAATTCTTGAAGAAGGAGCATCCACCGGATCATCCTGGGCTTTGCATCTGGCTTCTTCAAGAGGTACCTCAGAGCTACATGGTCAGAAAAAACAACTACTGGAGATCCCAATAAATTCGAACAAAATTTATCTAAAGCAAATATGATATCAAGAAACTCCTTTTCTATGGTTGTGTAGTTTTATTGGGCTGAATTCAGTGTCCTCAATGCATACGCGATCACATGTGAACGTCCCTCCACCCTCTGAGATAAGACAACTCTAATCACGAAGTTGGAGGTGTCACACATAAGCTCAAAAGGAAGGTCCTACCATGGGGGATGTATGATCGGTGGAGTGGTCAGACACTTCTTTAGCTCATCCAATGATACCCTGCATGAATCATAAAAATTGAAGTCAATATCTTTTTGAAGCAATCGAGATAAGGGTAGAGCGATCTTACTAAAATATCTGATGACGCGTCAATAAAATCCAGCATGTCCAAGGAATGATCAAACATCACGCACACATGTAGGATATGGGAGGGATGAAATAATGTGTACCTTAGATTTATCAACTTCAATTCCATGTTTTGAGACTATATGACCTAAGACAATTCCCTTTTCGACCATGAAATGACATTTTTCAAAATTTAAGACTAGATTCTTCTCAATACAATGACGCAACACATCACCCAAACTAGAGAGAAATTCATCAAATGAGGATCCATAAACTGTAAAATCATCCATAAATACCTCCATGCAGGTCTCAATGAAATATGAGAAAATACTCACCATGAATCACTGGAAGGTACCTGGGGCATTGCAAAGTCCAAATGGCATCCTTCGGTAAGAAAAGGTACCGAATGTACAGGTGAATGTCGTCTTCTCCTGGTCCTCTGCTGTAATGGGAACCTAAAAATAGCCAGAGAAACCATCCAAGAAGCAATACTGTGTCCTACCTACAAGTCTCTCAAGCATCTGGTCAATGAATGGAAGTGGGAAATGGTCCTTACGAGTGGATTGATTTAGTTTACTATAATCAATACACACTGTCCAACTGTTTTGTACTATCACAGGAAATAACTCATCATTTTCATTTTTTATAACAGTGAAACCAGTTTTCTTTGGTACAACCTGGACAGGGCTAACCCATTGTGAGTCAGAAATAGGGTAAATGATAACCGCCTCAAGTAATTTTTCAACTTCTTTCTTAACAACTGCCAAAAGTGTTGGATTAAGTCTCCTTTGTGGCTGCCTAATCAGTTTATCCCCATCCTCCAAGAGAATCCTAAGCATGTAAATGGATGGGCTAATACATGATATGTCTGCCAATGTCCAACAAATTTCCCTAATGTTATCTCTCAAAATATTCAAAAGTTTTTCTTCATGTTCAAAAGAGAGATTCTTAGCAATGATAATAGGTAATCTATCACCACTCAGCAGGTATGCATATTTAATATTTGGGGTCAATGGCTTGAGTTCCAATGTAGGGGGGTGATGTATGGATGGAGAAATTGATGCAACAGACATATCTGAACAATGAACATCAGTATCAGAATGAAAATCATCAAAATTAGAAAATAATGCATCAAATCCATCAGCATACTCAACAGCCATGTCATAATTATAGTTCACATGATCAAAATCAGAATATGATTCCATTTCAAAATCAAATCTTAGAGAGTCTTGTTCCTTAGAAACGGGTGTGGAAGTACTCTTAGACATCAAACTAGAACCAATACTCATAATATCCCTAAGCATAGGACAATCCAATTCCCTGGTGTTTTTACTTGGTGGTTCAAAATGGGAGATAACAAATACAAAATGATCCTCTGAGGGGTAATTCATAGAATCCATAACATTAAATGTCACAAATTCATCCCCAAATTCCATAGAAAGTGTATCCTCATTGACATTTATAATAGTTTTTGCAGTTTTGAGGAAGGGCATACCTAAAATTGTGGGGGCATGAGAACTTACCTGATCATCCTCCATGTTAAGAACGTAGAAATCCACTGGAAAGATCTTATCTTTTACCAAGACAAGTACATCCTCAAGAACTCCGACTAGATATGCCGTAGCTCTATTCGCCAACTGCACCACTACTCTCGTCGGCTTAAAATCACCAACCTCTAAAGAAGAGAATACAGAATGAGGCATCACATTTATTGAATCTCCTAAATCACAAAGAGCATCAGAGAAGTGTAACTCCCCTATGGTACATGGGATGTTGAATGTCCCGGGATCCTTGCAATTTTTTGGCATTGCTAGAGTTGGTGTAATGAGTGCTGAGACATTCCTTCTAAGGTTGATCCTCTCATTTCCCTTGATCCCTCTTCGATTGGTGCAGAGTTCTTTTAAGAATTTGGAAAACCTTGAGATTTTTTTAATGGCTTCAAGTAGTGGAATGTTGATCTCCACATGATTGAATGTGTCCAAAACCTCATTTTGAATTGATTCTTCAGCCATCTTCTTGGTTTGAACAACCCTGTTTGGAAAAGGAAGGGGTTTAGGAGGAATATCATCAATCTTTTTATTACCTTTATCTTTCTCCTTGGATTTCTCATCAGTTGGTAGGGAATGCGGCTTCTCTGGAGTTGAGGTGAATCCCGGTGGAATGGTAGGTACAAATGTATTGTTCATTTTCTTCCCACTTTTCAATGTGATGGAATTGACATTCCCATTTGGATTTGGAGTGGGTTGGTAAGGTAGATTTCTAGAATTCTTACTCACAAGTTCATGGAGGGCGGTGGCAATCTGGCTCATTTGAGTCTTCAACTCCCTCAGCTCCAAACCTTGACTTTTCATCTCATTCTGTATATTAAGAACAATTTGCTTCAAATTTTCATCAGTGTTAGAATATACCTTGGGTGGGGGATTCCCTTGTTGTTGTCTTTTTGATGCTTGAGATTCAAATCTCATTTGGGGTTGTTGGAAACCCTAATGGTAAGGTGGAGGCTCCTGGAAGTTTTGTTGAAAAGAGGGCCTTTGTTATTGTCATGAGGCATACCTCATGTCTGATTGATCCTTCCTCCCTTGGTTGTATGTTGGATCAAACTTTTTTTTGGGATATGGTTGTTGTTGTTGTTGCTGATATGGTCTCTGAGGGAACACTACTGCACAATCTTCTATTTCTTGGAGTTGTGGGCAACAGTCAGTTGGGTGGCTTGTCTCAGTGAAAATACCACAAGGCCTTGAAGGATGGGGTTGGGATGTCTTTTGAGCCAAATCAATCCACCTCACCATAGTGGTCAATTCTTCTAACTTGGTATCAATCAAATGAATTTCAAGAGAATAAGGACTTACCTGATTTACTCCCTTGACATGTGGTGTACCTCTATCGCCAAATTTTTGGGAGTTTTGGGATATCCTGTCGATCAATGCACGTGCGGCTACTGGTGTCCTGTCCACCAATGATCCTCCAGCAACAACATCCACCATACTTCTCTCCATAGGTGTGATTCCTTCATATAAGTACTGGATGAGTAGTTTCTCACTAATTTGGTGATGTGGGCAGCTCGCACACAACTTCTTGAATCGCTCCCAATACTAATACATTGACTCCCCTTGTGCTTGCTTGATCCCCGAGATATCCTCCTGAATAGAAGTGGTCCTCGATGCTGGAAAAATCTCTGCAAGAAAAGACGTTTCAAATCGTTCCAACAAGTCACATCTTCGGGTTGTAAATAATATATCCAGTCTTTTGCAACTCTATCAAGTGAAAATGGGAATGATCTTAATTTGATTTTATCTTCAGAGACATTTCTAGGTTTTAGGGTTGAGAAAACCACATTAAATTCTTTCAAATGTTTATTGGGATCCTCACCAGAGAGGACATGAAACTTTGGAAGTAAGTGAATTAACCCATATTTTAGTTCAAAGTCCGATTCGAGATTTGGGTATGCAATACAATTTGGTTTATAGTTAATATTAGGTGTAGCCAATTATTGAATGGTTCTATTAAGTTTATTTCCATTATTTTCAGCCATTGGTTCTTATTTTATGGTTGAATTTGGATTGCTTCCAATTTCAATGTTCTGATGTTGGAGTAATTCTTCAACTGGTTGAATGTTTAAACTTTCCGTAGACTGAGAATGTCTGATTCGTTCCCTAAGGCTGAGTTCAATATCAGGGTCAAGATCTAATAGTTCCTTGGGATTAGTTCATGTCATAAATCAATGAAATATGAAAAGAAGGAAAGTGTACCATAGTAAAATAAAAATTAGAAGTTTGAGTTTATGGTCCAAAAAGAAGTAGAATAAAATAAAATAAGAAGAAGAAAAAAGAAATCAGATTGGGTAAAGAAGGAAGAAAGAAGAGAGGAAGAGAATAAAATGTAAAATAAAGTAAATACCTCTAATTGGTTAAAATAGTTACTTGAATCCCTAGAAACGACGCCAATTTGATAGAGCTGAGAGGACCAGTTTGGGATATAACTAACACTGAGAGGGGGGGGGGGGGGTGAATCAGTGTTGGGGACTTTTTAAACAAATTCCAACTTTTATCCCTATACCTCTTCACCTGTTAAGATCTTGATTCTCTTATTCTCTTTTCCCTGTCGCATGCAATAATAGAAAGCAGTAAAAATATGCACATGATATTTTTACAAGGTTCACCACTCAATAAGAGTAGCTACGTCCTTTCCATGCATGGGAATGACCAGTGCATGGAATCTACACTACAATGTAAAATGATGTTACAATGGAGTGGCTAGGAAAACAATCCCTTAGTCAGTGTGAGTCCCTACACTTTGGAGGGGGTGGGAAACAATCCTCTTCCCGGGACTGGTGATGACCTAGTCCAACTTGCAGCCTCTAGCTGGTTCTTTATACTGCCTATGGAGACAGTCTTCTTCTTTCTTGATAAGGTAGGTTCTGCTCTTGATCTATTTAATTTATCTTCAATTGATTACTTGCAAAGCAGTAGGAAAAAAACTCTGTTCTTTCTTTCTCTTCTTCTCTAGTGCAAAAACCAACTGCACTAGTTCTTCTTCTTTCTTCCTCTTAGTGCAACAACTAACTGCAATAATATTTTTCTTTCCTTAGAAAGAATCACATACACCAATGTGATTATTCAATCACTGGGGATCCGCTCACAAAGCATCATCTGAATTTAACTTCCCTGAACAATTTTCAGCATTTAATTGGGCATACTCTATTATTATTCTTCTTCTCTTCCTTTTCTTTGACATAGTAGAATATGGAATGGCACTGCAATGTCTTAATATTTTTCTTCAGTTCTCAATACCAACACGTAAGTGTATCGGTATAAAAACTTACTTCTTTGTGCAGATATTAATTCAGTTTCAAATTAAGTTCTTCTTCACTTCGCAATGCACAACGAGAGTGTTAAACACCAATCATGTGAGTGCGGTTCTACTTCTCTTCCTGATACTGAATGTTTCACAGTACTTCCTTCTTCGCAATGTCTCTTTGAGAGTGATATACACCTGTCGAAGGCCTGCGGTACCCTCGAATTTTTCACGCAACCTTCTAGGTGTCTTGTGCGTAAAATTCAATCCTTGCGCGTAAAAACACCTTTTGGCGCGAAAAACCCTTTTCACGCTACCCCCTTTTTTCGCGCAGAACTTACCTTTTTCGAGAAACACTTTATTTTTCACGCAACACTTCTTCTTTTCACAAAATACTCTATAATTCAATTTTTCCGCACGTCAAAGCTTGGGATTTGTCTATGTGTTGAGTCTCTACTAATGAGAGGGGTTCACCTCATATTTATAGGCATTTTTGACCTTGTGCGTAAAACCCCTTCCCACGCGTAAAACTATCTCTCACTTCTTCAGATTACGCGCACCTTCTTGGATTTTTCATGCACCTCATGACTTTTCCATTTTTCATTATTCTAAGCATGAATACAATCTTGCACGGAAAACATCAAACCAAAATTTTGCGCACAACCAATTTTCCTGCGCACAAGTCTAATGTTCCGCGCACCTAGCGCAAACATCTCCAATTTTTTGCGCACCTCTTACCTTTGTCATTTTTTGAAATTCTAATCACAATGCATAAATTGTGTGCAAAATTCCACACCGCATTCCATATTGCGTGCAAATCCAATCCTGCGACATCATATTTCGCGCACTGCTCCAATCTTTCGTGCATTTCATTTATTTTCCAATTTTTGAGCTTCTGATCTGGAAACACCTTTTGCGCGAAAACTTCATTCCTCTATTTCGCACACCACACCAATATTTCACGCAACCTTAATTTTTCGCACAGCCCACTGATATTACGTGCACAACTTTCTTTTTCATGCATCCTGCTGCTATTTCGCGCACCGCTTTATTTTTTTTCGAAACTCGCCAAGGTTTCCGCGCACTCTATGCCTTTGTCATTTTTCAATGTTCTAGCCTTGAATAATGTCTTGCATGCAGAAATCTAAACCATCTTCAATCTTGCGCGCAAAATCCATTGCCAACAACATTTCTTCATCTCCCAATTTTCAGGCCCTAAAATTTGGCAAACACTGGGAAACAGCGCCACCTTAAACTATGCTTTTGTTCCGCCCCCAGATTTTCCATTGCTTTGTCATTTCTCTTTTCACTGCTTCCCACAACCATTCTTTAGCATTCATCACGAACTCCACTATCGTGATATATATCCTTTGATAGATCATCTTTAGCATCGTCAGAGTTGCAATGAGAAGTACTGAAACATCCCATCTTCCAGCAGTATCATTCCTTCCAATCAAAACTGTATATGACTGGCATCATCATCTATCCACCTTTCCATCATAAGGATTACATCACAAGTTCTCATGACTTATGATATTTGAGAAATACATATCAGCAAAGCATCGTCTGGTTTGGATATAATGCGAAATGCATGGCTACCTCAGAATGCCAAGCCCTTTCACATTCTCTCTTCTTCTTCAGCCATCATTCTACACTTCATGAAAATCATATGATTTAATTCTTCAAGTAATCGCTTGCATGGATTTCTATCATGAAGAATTTCATGGTCTTCTTCAAATCCTCATTCTTCTTCAACCATCCTTAGATAGATGATACATTCACCATTCCGCTCCAATAATCCTCAAATGGATGATACTTCTCTATTCTTCATTGTCGTAAACAATGTATCACCTTTGACACAAGTTATTTGAACTTAGGATCAGTTAAACAATCGTCTGAATTGATATTATTAGAGAATTGCTCAAGTATGACATCCAATACTATGATTCCATAACAATTCTCCAGGAAACCTCACTTCAACTGATCTCCATTAACTTTGGAGTTCTTCTTCATATCCTTCTTCATTTTGACTAGCATTGAAAAATGTTGAAAACAAATACAATCTTCAAACACAAAGTGGTCCCAACAATCTCCCCCTTTTTATTTTGTTGTCAATACCTTAAAGACTCTTCAAATGAATGTGTCAATTCCAAAATGATAATATTATCTCTCCCTTTTACTTCTGTCTCTCCCCTAGACATTCATTTCATTTCTCTCCCCCTTATTGACAAGAAATACAAAGTTCATGGTAGAGAGGGTGTCATTCCATACTTAAGCAAAGTTCCATCAATCATTTCACTCTAAGTCTACTTGAGCAATTCTCGGTGTAGAAAACAAGAGGATTTGATTTAGACAAGAAAGCTGTCAATTACCCAATGAATATGACACCTCATGAGATGAGAACTTATACACTTGTCTTCAAGGGTTCTCCACTTTCATTCCAGGCCGAATATATTGAATGTTATAAGAAATAATCAACCTGAAATTCCTACACTCACTACAAAAAATAGATAAAAAACGTTCAAGTGCAATTGGCAGGATAAGTGGCCTTGGGGCACTTTCACTCTTCTTATGTCATTGATTATTTTCATTACTCCCCCTTTATAGAATGATCTTTATTTTAAGTAACCAAAGATGATAGATTTAGAAATAACATACCATTTCCAATGACATGATCTTCAGACAATCTTCAGAGTAGTAGAATTTAGTACCAATTAAGGTTGATACTTATTGAGATAATGACTCTGGAAACTTATTCACGTGTCTCCCCCTCAAGGGAACACTTCTCGTCACTGAATCTCAGGTTCTCCCCCTGAGATCTTGCTTCAACTTCAATTCCCTATATAATCAGAACAAATACAATACACAAATATTAAAGGGAATAAGGTGGATCCTCCATGCTTCTTCAATGTGAGATGGATGGTTGAGATGATTTTATCAACCAAGATGCTCCATTTTCTCCACTCCTCACACTTTGACATTAGATCTTTAATTTTGAATGTGTCTGTGTGGATCTCAATACTTCTTCCATCTCTTTGTGTGTGAATCTTGTTTCTTCAAGAGATTTGAAAGCACTAGAATCTCATGGTGCAACTTTCATCCTCTTCATTCATTCTTGTTGTGCTGGAATAAATTCCAGGCACTTTCTCACTGTATGACCACCCTTGTTGCACCTCACACACAGAACTTCATTGTCTTCATGTTGAATCTTCTTTTTCCATTCAGCACTAGCCTTAGCTTGTGCATCTTCCATTTTCCTCATTCTATCCAAATATTCTGGCCAAACCACCAATATATCATTAGGGATTGAGGCATTAAGATTGAATCTTCTACATGGATTCTTCTGAGTGGATTCTTTCTTTGTAGTTTTTTTGGATGCACCACCCTTCACCTTTTTGTATTTAGAATCCAAGTACTTCTCATCTTTCCTTCTTGAAATCTTCTTGGGAGAATTTTTTTTCACATTATTCGTCTAATTTCTTCCCAAGGATGATTCTTCATTCTTGGCAAGCTCTTGTGATCTTATTTTCTTATCATCTTTGGGTACCTTTTGAAATGAACATGTACCACTCATGTGACCACTCCTATTGCATACATCACATATGTTATCTAACATTCCAAATCTATTTGCAGTATATAGATGCTTCTGGATCTGTGGATGTTGCTTCTTCTTCTATGGATTTCTCCCCCTTGAGATGGGATTTCCTTATGCTTTTACATTTAAGGGATTGTACCAACAATCTAGTGCACAATGCCCAAACCTACTGTAGCACCAGCATTGACCAACAAACCTTTACTTCTTGTCATCTCCTTGATAAGGTTGTTGAGTCTTTTTCTTAGTATGTTGTGCTTTCTGTGGGGATCTATCTTCCACACTCTTCCCCTATCCACCCTAGCCATGGTGGTAGGTTTCTTATCACTTTTCTTCATCCATACTTGTTTAGAATTTTTCTTCCAACCTGCACTTTTTGTAAAAACAATTTTTGAAACATTAGTACATGATGGTATGGATAGTAACTTCTTATCAGCTACTTGTGATAGATCAATGAGTGAAGCCATGATCTTCTTATCACATGTTGGAGGTATTTTTATAGTAGAATCCTCCAGATAACATTGAGTTCCAGTAGATACAATTTCCTTCTTTTGTGGAGACTCAATATGTGTCTTCTCAAGATTGGTCAACTGAGCTTCCAAGTCTAGACATCTCATATTGAGGATGACTTTTTGGTCTTCAATAATAGTCATCTTCTCTTCACAAGACTTCTTTAATCCTTCAACTTTATCTTCATGTATCTTTACTTTGTTTCGTAACAAAGAGTCAAGTTATTTGATTTTCTTGGATTTTTATTCCAAATATAACTTCTTGACAACATTGATCTTTTCAATCTCATCTTCAAGTGAATAGATCTTATGTTCTAGAATATTGTTGACTCCCTCCTTTTCTTCAACATCTTTGAGCCACTTTGAAGAACTTTCTTCAAATCCCCTCTTGGTTGCTTCAAAGGCTCCAAACTGTCTGGAGAGCTTTAAACATTCGAAATTTTTTGCTTGTAAGCCTTTCTCCAAAGCATCAGTTTCTTCTTCTAGCTGAGTGATATTTTCCTACATGCATTGAAATACTCCACAAACCAGGGATGCACTCTCTTTAGGAATACCATGCAGAATCATTCTTAATCTATCGACTGATATTTCTTGAGATGTTGTAGATTGTTCATCACCACTTATGCTAGCATTTTCATCATGAGGATAATTTACAAATGTACAAACACATACCTCTTGATCATTTGAGGTAGGGAGGTTATCCATCTTCTTGGAGGGGACTTGAACTACCTTCTCATTACTTTCCAAGTCTGGCATGTCTTCAACATCAGCCAGATATGGAGAATCAGATGCATCCTCTTCTTTAGATAAGAGGGAATTCTTCTTCAACCTTCTCTTCTCTTTCTTTTTAGTGTTCATCACGGTCATTGTAGATATAGCCTTATGGTCATAGGTAACTGAATATTCACCAACACTGCTCTTCATTGTTGACTCGGTAAAGGAACTCAAATCTTCAAAAGAGAATAACTTCACTGTAGATAATCCAACAGAGGTGAACCTGTCCCTATGATACCAATTGCGAGGACCAGTTTGGGATATAAATAACACTGAGAGGGGGGGGGGTGAATCAATGTTGGGGAATTTTTAAACCAATTCCAACTTTTATCCCTATACCTATTGACCTGTTAATATCTTGATTCTCTTATTCTCTTTTCTCTGTCGCATGCAATAATAGAAAGCAGTAAAAATATGCACACAATATTTTTACTAGGTTCACCACTTAATAAGAGTATCTACGTCCTTGCAATTCATGGGAATGACCAGTTCATGGAATATCCACTAAAATGTAAAATGATGTTACAATGGAGTGGCTAGGAAAAAAATCCCTTAGCTAGCGTGAGTCCCTACACTTTGGAGGGGGGGTGGGAAACAATCCTCTTCCCTGGACTGGTGATGACCTAGTCCAACTTGCAGCCTCTAGCTGGTTCTTTATACTTCCTATAGAGACAATATTTTTCCTTCATGATAAGGTAGGTTCTGTTCTTGATCTATTTCAGTGCTCTTCACTTGATTACTTGCAAAGCATTAGGTAAAAAATTCTGTTCTTTCTTTTTCTTCTTCTCCAGTGCAAAAACCAACTGCACTAGTTCTTCTTCTTTCTTCCTCTTAGTGCAACAACTAACTGCACTAATATTTTTCTTTCCTTATAAAGAATCACATACACCAATGTGATTATTCAATCACTGAGGATCCTCTCACAAATCATCATCTAAATTTATCTACCCTGATCAATTTTCAGCATTTAATTGGGAATACTCTGTTATTATTCTTCTTCTCTTCCTTTTCTTTGACACAGTAGAATATGGAATGGAACTGCAGTGTCTTAATCTCTTTCTTCAGTTCTCAATACCAACACGTAAGTGTATCGGTATACAAACTTCATCCTTAGTGCAGATATGAATTCATTTGCAAATCAAGTTCTTCTTCACTTTGCAATGCACAATGAGAGTGTTAAACACCAATCGTGTGAGTGCGGTTCTATTTCTCTTCGTGATATCGAATGTTTCACGGTACTTCCTTCTTCTCAAAGTCTCTTCGAGAGTGATATACACCTGTCGAAGGCCTGCGATACCCTCTAATTTTTCGCGCAACCTTCTAGGTGTCTTGCGCGTAAAATTCAAGCCTTGCGCATAAAAACAACTTTTGGCGTGAAAAACCCTTTTCAAGAAATCCCCCTTTTCGCGCAGAACTTCCCTTTTTCGTGCAACACTTTATTTTTCACGCAACAATTCATCTTTTTCACGCAATACTCTATACTTCAATTTTTCCGCGCATCAGAGCTCGGGATTTTTCTATGTGTCGAGTCTCTACTAATGAGAGTGGTTCACCTCATATTTATAGGCATTTTTTACCTTGCGCGTAAAACCCCTTCCTGCACGTAAAACTGTCTCTCACTTATTCAGATTACGCGCACCTTCCTGGATTTTTCATGCACCTCATCACTTTTCAATTTTTCATCATTATAAGCATGAATACACTCTTGTGTGGAAAACATCAAACCAAAATTTTGCGCACAACCAATTTTCCTGAGCACAAGTCTAATATTCGGCGCACCTAGCGCAAACATCTCCAATTTTTTGCGCACCTCTTACCTTTGTCATTTTTCTACTTTCTAATCACAATGGATCAATTGTGCGAAAAATTCCACACCGTGTTCTATATTTTGCGCAAACCCAATCCTACGACATCATATTTCGTGCACTGCTCCAATATTTCGCGCATTTCATGCCTTTTCCAATTTTCGAGCTTCTGATCTCGAAACACCTTTTGCGCGAAAACTTCATTCCTCTATTTTTCACACCACGCCAATATTTCACTCAAACTTAATTTTTCGCACAACCCACTGATATTACGTGCACAACTTTCTTTTTCACGCATCCCGCTGCTATTTCGCGCACCGCTTTATTTTTCCGCGAAACTCGCCAAGGTTTCTGCGCACTCCATGCCTTTGTCATTTTTCAATGTTCTGGCCTTGAATAATGGCTTGCATGAAGAAATCTAAATCATCTTAAATCTTGCGCGCAACATCCATTTCCAAGAACATTTCTTCATCTCCCAATTTTCAGGCCCTAAAATCTGGCAAACACTGGGAAACGGCGCCACCTTAAACTGTTCTTTTGTGCCACCCCCAGATTATCCATTACTTTGTCATTTCTCTCTTCACTTCTTCCCACAACCATTATTTAGCATTCATCACAAACTCCACTATCATGATATATATATCCTTTGATAGATCATCTTTAGCATCGTCAGAGTTGGAATGAGAAGTACTGAAACATCCCATCTTCCAGCAGCATCATTCCTTCCAATCAAAACTGTATATGACTGGCATCATCATCTCTCCACCTTTCCATCATAAGGATTGAATCACAAGTTCTCCTGACTTATGATATTTGAGAAATACATATCAGCAAAGCATCATATGGTTTGGATATAATGCGAAATGCATGACTACCTCAGAATGCCAAGCCCTTTCACATTCTCTCTTCTTCTTCAGCCATCATTCTACAATTCATGAAAATCATATGATTTAATTCTTCAAGTAATCTCTTGCATGGATTTATATCATGAATAATTTCATGGTCTTCTTCAAATCCTCATTCTTCTTCAACCATCCTTAGATAGATGATACATTCACCATTCTGCTCCAATCATCCTCAAATGGATGACATTTCTCCATTCTTCATTGTCGTAAACAATGTGTCACCTTTGACACAAGTTCTTTGAACTTAGGATCAGTTCAAAAATCGTCTGAATTGATCTTATTAGAGAATTAATCAAGTATGACATCCAATGCTATGATTCCATAACAATTCTCCAGGAAACCTCACTTTAGCCGATCTCCATTAACTTTGGAGTTCTTCTTCATATCCTTCTTCATTTTGACCACCATTGACAACTTTTGACAACAAATACAATATTCAAACACAAAGTGGTCCCAACAAGAGCATTGTCATGGGAACTCTCAAATGATATTCAGTTTTAGGTTACTTAGGTGCAGCAGAGTGGCTGACCAAGGTCGTTTCTCAAAGCAGGAAGTGAATTTAAAAACTTATTAAAGGTATTCTAAAAATAAAATAGAATAGAATTAAAACACTAGTTTAAAGTATGGGGTTTTTTATAGTTTATAAATCTAGAAGATGTTTTCTGGAATAAGATTGTATTTTTTTTGTTTTTAGTTTTAAAATGAAGTTTGATTAAAAAGACACAACAAAAAGATGTTTTTTTAGAAAATATTTTAAAAGACGTAATAGATCTAACTCTACCTATTCATTTAATTATTAATCATTATCATTTAAATCAAAATCCACTTAATTATGATCCCCTAATTTGTTATCCCTCGAACCCTACAAGAGTTAACTTAACCACAAAGATGAAATTACTTAAACCCTAGGCTAGCTTCGGAACACCCAATCACAACACCCTGCTTTGATTGTTGTTCTAAGGATAGATTATGGTCAGTGGTTAATTAGAGAATATATCCATTCTTTAAATGAGGATTAATTGTTTTTAGGGATTATATTCAAACTCTACAAATTTATCCCATGTGGTCTTTTATTACTGATTAATATCGCGCTCTCACAGTTTACACAAAATCTCAACCCCGTGTGTTTTTGTATTAATAGTTCAATTTCTTGCTTAGTTTCTTGTAATTTAAAAACACAATTCATAGATCATATTATGTGAATTACAGTAGCTCATTGATTCAAAATAAATTAATGAAGAAGGATAGAGGTCGATCGATTACTAAAAAGAACTACTCTTCCATGGGCGGTGTAGTCATCGTAGAAATGTTTTGCACGTGCAAAGGTTTAGAAAGGGTAGAACCCAATCACGTTTCTACTCCTGATTCTAGACCAATTAAGAAGATTAAGATAAGAATAAATTTAATCATAACAGAAGAAAAGAGAAGAAATAAAAGAAGTACAAAGAAATTTATTACACAAACAAAATCATTACAACACGAAGGAGAAGAAGAATGCTTCGTCGAAGGGATCCTTGCTTCAAGAGCTACCCTTATTGAAATGGTTGGATAATTGGAGTGGATCCACTTCTCATCTTCCCTCAACTTTCCAATTCACTTCCCAAACCCTCCAATTAATAAAATCAATAATTTATAGAGTGGTGGGGAGGCTAGGTTTAAAGAGGTTTAAAGTGTGAATGAGAAATCTCGTCCAAATATTTTAATGCAAATTGAACTGCCCATTTGACCTCCAAAACGCGTGAATTTCCCGGACTTCTAGATGTATTATTTGTGAAAAATCATGTCCCCGAGCTTTCCTCAAAATTTGGGCTCAATAAAATCCCGTATGGAGAAGATATGGCCCAAATACAGAACGCATGCCCATTCTGCCGAGTCCTGCCCAACTTTGATTTCATGGAACATTTTCAACAACCAAATGCACTCTTTAGCTCTAGTGTCCTGAATAGAAGTTGTATAAACTTAATTTAGGAACAATGTTACAAAATTTAAAATTCAAATAATAAATATAAAAATATTTATCATCGAAATACTATAGTGCACTATAAAGGGTAAAACTGGAATTTCCATCAAATATTCAATTGAATGATCTAATCCCAAATACTTTCTAATTGAAAATTTTTAACACAATTTAAGGAAATTATATAATTTATTATCAATAAAATATTAAATAAAATAGTGTTTTATCAACTCCCCCACACTTACCCTTTTGCACTCCTGAGCAAAACCTTATATTAAGTAAACATCAATATCAAATCAAAACCAATTTTAAAACACATATCATTGAGATCAAACAATTACACACCAAGAAACAAAATATATCTTGCCTCATAAAAAACCATTATTTCAAGTTCTTCATTTATATCATTAAATATATTTCCACTTTATGTATCCTCCCATGCACAAAACACTTACCTCACTTGAATTTTCTCTTATCACACAAATATCAATTTTTTGCAATGTATTTCTCATACAAAATCATACAAGGGTCACCATAGGCTTGATAAATTCCTAAATCGCCACCCGATGTGAGTCAAGGACGTATGTTTATCATGAGGACTTTTTAGGGTTGTTCTGTGGCTTTCGGTTGGTAGGATTTAGATGTGAAAAATTCTGAGGCTGAATGAGGAGGGCTTGACTCTTTTTGAAGAAAAATTGCATTAATCTAATTTTCACTTAAATATGGTCTTCTCATCAATCCCCACAGTATCAATTCAGCTCCATCATCATGAAAAGTCATGAAAAGTTTACACCATTCATCATTTCAGCATCAAAAGTGTCAATCTTCTCAAACATGATTTTCTTGAAAGCTCCAGATGGGTACATCTTTACACCTCAATTAGAAGCTCCAGAAAAGGCACAACTTCACTTGTCATGAAAGCTCCAGAAAAGGCACAAATTTCAATATAATTACTTTCTTTAGAAGCAAACACATCTCGTCAGAATTTAATTTTCCACCCAAAGTATCACCAAATGTGGTAGAACAACACAAGATATATTCCCCCACACTTAAGCTCAACTAGATTATGCAATTTCACTTCAAGAGTTGGTTGTATAGGGAAAATTGGCTTGTAATGTGGCTAACCTAACATTCTGTGCATGGATTCTAAGGGATAAAAGGATTAAATGTTCAAGGTAGGCCATTATAAAAAAGGATTCTTTGAAATAGGGGCTTTAATACCAAACAAATTCCTCAATCATTTAAACATAAGTACCTCAAACCCTCAAGTTTTTACAGGAATAGATCAAATTCTGGTTAAATCAAGAATGGTTTGGTTCTCTCAAGAAGTGAGGTGAATGTAAAGAATATGAAAATAATTCAAAATCCTCACAGGAAAGTGATTTCAAAAATAAATATAGTAAGATGTGGCATGGGATTCAAAATTCAATGTAATTTTCATGAAATTACTAAATATTTGAACTTGAAACAAAGTCATTTTCAGCATTCATTTAAGCTCAGTTTCATGGAATAAATTGTTTCAATCATTGATATGCATTTCAAAATTATGATGAGAATCATTTCAGCTCAAAAATTTCAAAAACACAAAGAAAATTGAAAAACAAACACACAAAATTTGAAAAACACACAATTTTTTGTTTTTTTTAAACAGGAAAACAATTGAAATTACTAAACTAAAAGGTTCCCTCCCCCACACTTAAAATATTGAATTGTATTAAATGTGAACCCATGAGATGATATATTCACATGAAATGAATAATTTTTAAATAGGTCAAATAATATAAAAGTGAAAGTGTTAGGAACATCCTGATGTGCTCAAGTGATGATGGGGTCAAGTAGTGTGATAAAATCCACTGTATTAGTAGGAAGTCCCTCAATGTATCTCTTCAAACATTTCCCATTGACTGTAAAGCTTCTTCTTGTGTCCTCTTGTGTGATCTCCACTGCACCATAATGAAAAACATTAGTCACAACATAAGGACCTAACCATCTGGAACGCAACTTACCAGGCATCAACTTCTATCATGAACTATAGAGAAGGACTTTCTCTCCAACATGAAACTCACTTTGTTGGATCATTTTTTCATGAGCTACTTTTGATCTTTCCTTTTAGAGCCTTGAGTTCTGATATGATGACAGTCAAATCTCCTCAAGCTCTTGAATTTTCAACTTCCTTTGAATTTCATCTTGGGCCAAATCCATGTTGCATTTCATTATAGCCCAATATGCTCGATGCTCGACTTCCACTGAGAGTTGACATGCTTTCCCAAAAACAATCCGAAATGGGGACATACCAATGGGTGTCTTGTATGATTTCCTATAATCCCACAACGCATCATCCAAGCACTTGCTTCAATCCTTCCTATTTGGCTGCACAGTTTTCTCCAAAATTTGTTTCAACTCATGATTTGAAACCTCAGCTTGCCCATTTTTTTGGGGGGTGGTATGGTGTTGATGTTTTGTGTGTCACACCATAATTTTGAAAGAGGGAATAAAAATTCTTATTGTAGAAGTGTGTCCCTTGGTCACTGATGATGGCCTTCAGTACTCCAAACCTGCAAAAAATTTGTGCTTTGAAAAAGTCCACAACAACATGAGAATCATCAGTCCTGGTGGCCTTAGCCTCCACCCATTTACTCACATAATCAACAGCAACCAAAATGTACAAAAAACCAAAGGATATAGGAAAAGGACCCATAAAATTGATTCCCCATACATCAAAAATATCACAGAATAGTATGGGTTGTTGGGGCATCTCATGTCTCCTAGAAATGTTCCCAGTGTGTTGGCAACGAGAGCATGACTTACAAAACACATGGGCATCATGGAATAATCTAGGACAATATAATCCAGAGTCTAAAACTTTCCAAGCTGTCCGTTGGGGTCAAAAGTGTCAACCACTCGCAAGTGTATGACAGAAATGCAAAACAGACTCAAAATCATGATCAGGAACACACCTCCTAATGACTCGATCACTACACATGTGCCAGAGGTAAGGATCGTCCCACACATAAAACCTAGACTCACTTTTTAATTTTTAAACTTGATGCTTCTTCAAATTTACTGGGATTTCAGAAGAAACAATGTAATTAACTAAATCAACATACTAAGGATGCGTACTTGAGATGGTATAGAGATGCTCATCATGGAAAGTGTCCCGAAGTGGCACCTGGTCCAAGGTGTCACCCTATAGTGTGTGAGTAAGCCTACTCATGTGGTTCTCCATCAAGTTTTCTGACCCCTTTTTTTTTTCCTTTATCTCAATATCAAATTCTTGAAGAAGGAGCATCCATCAGATCAGCCTGGGCTTTGCATCTGGATTCTTCAAGAGGTACCTCAGAGCTGCATGGTCAGAAAAAACAACTACTTTAGAACCCAATAAATACGAACGGAATTTATCTAAAGCAAATATGACCGCAAGAAACTCTTTTTCTGTGGTTGTGTAGTTTGATTGGGATGAATCCAGTGTCCTCGATGCATAGGCGATCACATGTGAACATCCCTCCACCCTCTGAGATAAGACATCTCTGATCGCAAAGTTGGAGGCGTCACACATAAGCTGAAAAGGAAGGTCCCACCGCAGGGGCTATATGATCGTTGGATTGGTCAGACACTTATTTAGATCATCAAATGAAACCCTACATGAATCATCAAAATTCAAGTCAATATCTTTTTGAAGCAATCAAGATAATGGTAGAGAGATCTTACTAAAATCTCTGATGAAGAGTCGATAAAATCCAGCATGTCCAAGGAATGATCGAACATCACGCACACATGTAGGATATGGGAGGGATGAAATAATGTCTACCTTAGATTTATCAACTTCAATGACATATTGTGAGACTATATGACCTAAGAAAATTCCCTTTTAGACCCTGAAATGACATTTTTCAAAATTTAATACTAGATTCTTCACAATACAATGATGCAACACATCACCCAAACTGGAGAGACATTCATCAAATGAGGATCCATAAACTGCAAAATCATCCATAAATACCTCCATGCAGATCTCAATGAAATCTGAGAAAATACTCATCAGGAATCTCTGGAAGGTACCTGGGGCATTGTAAAGTCCAAATGGAATCCTTCGGTAAGCAAAGGTACCGAATGGGCAGGTGAATATCGTTTTCTCTTGGTCCTCTGCTGCAATGGGAACCTAAAAATAGCCAGAGAAACCATCCAAGAAGCAATAATGTGTCCTACCTGCAAGTCTCTCAAGCATCTGGTCAATGAATGGAAGTGGGAAATGGTCCTTATGAGTGGATTGATTTAGTTTCCTATAATCAATACACACTCACCAACTGTTTTGTACTATCACAGGAACTAACTCATCATTTTCATTTTTTATAACAATGAAACCAGTTTTCTTTGGTACAACTTGGACAGGGCTAACCCATTTTGAGTCAGAAATAGGGTAAATGATACCCGCCTCAAGTAAATTTTCAACTTCTTTCTTAACAACTTCCAAAAGTGTTGGATTAAGTTTCCTTTATGGCTGCCTAATCGGTTTAGCCCAATCCTCCAAGAGAATCCTACACATGAAAATGGATGGGCTAATACCTGATATGTTTGCCAATGTACAACCAATTTCCCTAATGTTATCTCTCAAAATATTCAAAAGTTTTTCTTCATGTTCAAAAGATAGATTGTTAGCAATGATAACAGGTAATCTATCACCACTCAGCAGTTATGCATATTTAAGATTTGGGGGAAATGGCTTGAGTTACAATGTATGGGGGTGATGTATGGATGGAGAAATTGATGCAACAGACATATTTTCACAATGAACATCAGTATCAAAATAAAAATAATCAAAATTAGAAAATAATGCATCAAATCCATCAGCATACTCAACAGCCATGTCATAATTAGAGTTCACATGATCAAAATCAGAATATGATTCCATTTCAAAATCAAATCTTAGAGAGTCTTGTTCCTTAGAAACGGGTGTGGAAGTACTCTTAGACATCAAACTAGAACCAATACTCATAATCTACCTAAGTATAGGACAATCCAATTCCATGGTGTTTTTACTTGGTGGTTCAAAAATGGGAGATAACAAATGCAGAATAATCCTCTGAGGGGTACTTCATGGAATCCATAACATTAAATATCACAACTTCATCCCCAAATTCCATGGAAAGTCTACCCTCATTGACATTTATGTTAGTTTTTGCTGTTTTGAGGAAGGGCCTACCTAAAATAATGGGGTCATGAGAACTTACCTGATTATCCTCCATGTTAAGCACATAGAAATCCATTGGAAAGATCATGTCTCTTACCCAGAAAAGTACATCCTCAAGAATTCCTGCTAGATATGCCGTAGCTCTATTCGCCAACTGCACCACTACTCTCATTGGCTTCAAATCACCAACCTGTAAAGAATAGAATACAGAATGAGGCATCACATTTATTGAAGCTCCTAAATCACAAAGAGAATCAGAGAATCACAACTCCCCTATAGTACATGGGATGGTGAATGTCCCGGGATCCTTGCACTTTGTTATAATTTCTAGAGTTGGTGTAATGAGTGCTGAGACATTCCTTCCAAGGTTGATCCTTTCATTTACCTTGAGCCCTCTTCGATTGGTGCAGAGTTATTTTAAGAATTTGGAAAACCTTGGGATTTGTTTAATGGCTTCAAGTAGAGGAATGTTGATCTCCACACGCTTGAATGTGTCCAAAAACTCCTTTTTCTTTGCTTCTTCAGCCATATTCTTGGTTTGAACAACCCTGTTTGGAAAAGGAAGGGGTTTAGGAGGAACATCATCAATCTTTTTTTTACCTTTATATTTCTCCTTGGATTGCTCATCAGTTGGTATGGAATGCGGCTTCTCTGGAGTTGAGGTGAATCCCGGTGGAATGATAGGTACAGATGTATCGTTCATTTGCTTCCCACTTCTCAATGTGATGGCACTAACATTCCCCTTTGTATTTGGAGTGGGTTGGGAAGGTAGATTTCCAGATTTCTTACTCACAAGTTCATGGAGGGCGGTGGCAATCTGGCTCATTTGAGTCTTCAACTCCCTCAGCTCCGAACGTTGACTTTTCAGCTCATTCTGTTGATTAAGAACAATTTTCTTCAAAAAGTCATCAGTGTTAGAATATAACTTGGGTGGGGGATTCCCTTGTTGTTGGTTTGTTGATGCTTGAGATTCAAATCTCCTTTTGGGTTGTTGGAAACCCTTCTCGTAAGGTGGAGGCTGCTGAAAGTTTTGTTGAAAAGAGGGCCTTTGTTGTTGTCTAGAGCCAAACCTCATGTCCGATTGATCCTTCCACCCTTGGTTTTATGTTGGATCAATCTTCTTTTGGGGATATGGTTGTTGTTATTGTTGCTGATATGGCCTCCCAGGGAACACTGCTACACAATATTCTGTTTCTTGGAGTTGTGGGCAACAGTCAGTTGGGTGGCTTGTCTTAGTGAAAATACCACAAGGCCTTGAAGGAGGGGGTTGGGATGCCTTTTGAGCCAAAGAAATATGCCTCACCATAGTGGTCAATTATTCCAACTTGGTATCAATCAAATGACTTTCAAGAGAAGAAGAACTTACATGATGTACTCCCCTGACATGTCACTACTGGAAATACAAGATTTCCCAACGGTTTAGAACTGTTGGAAAAGGCTGTTGAACTGTTGGTATATGTTATACCAATGGTTCTGCAAATCGTAGGGAAGTAAGCCGTTGGGAAAAGCTTTTCCCAGCGGTTTACAGTGAACCGTTGGGATAGGTTGGAGAAAAATTACCCTATCCCAACGGTTCTGGAAAACCGTTGGGAATGCTTTTTCCCAACGGTTTACAACCGTTGGGATAGAGTGCTGAAAAATACCATGTTTTTCCCAACGGTTTAGCCAAACCGTTGGAAAAAACCCAAAATCTCCTCTTTCCCAATAGTTTTTAAACCATTGGGAAAAGTGTTTTACCAGCGGTTCAGAACCGTTGGTAAAAAAAAACCCAGACATGCTATGCCAACGGTTTCAAACCGTTGGCATAGCCTCTGCTGGGGAAAATTGCACAGCAGCTCTGCAATTTACCCAGCAGCTCTCTAATTTTCCCACCAACTCTCCAATTTTCCCACCAGCTCTCATTTTGTGGGTTCCCTCTCATTTTCAATCCAATTATTTTACCTACAATAAACTAACACATACATATACAATTATTGTACCTGCAATAACCAACTAATACTTACATATAGAGAACAAATTCATACACATTTAACATATAATGGTGGAACTATACACATCCATAATTAAATTAGAATTCATAACATAATTATAAACATACATAATTCATTTAGAATTCAATTTAAAATTTAGATGACAATTATATGTGGAATCCGGAAGTCAATTCATAATTTGATCGGTTTTTTGTATACCATATATTTTTACTTGAAATGATGTCCATTTTAAACATAATACATACACCTGGAGTGCAACTGGCCACACCGCACCTCGGATTGAGGCGGGGTTGACTCGTACACGTCACATATGACCCATGGATCGTTGTGCTAAAGTATCGACACAATTCGAATGCGTTTGGTCAGTTTTCCATATGTCAGTTGATGTTTTTCAATTAAAATGACGTCTTTTTGAAACAAAAGGCAGACACTTTGAGTGGTGCGGCCAAAATGCGTCTCATATTGAGGCGGTGTTGATTTGTACATGTCAAATATTACCCATGGATCGTTCTCCTAAAGTTTCAACAGAAACCGAATGTGTTTAGTCGGTTTTCCATATGTACTTAAAATGTAGTCCATTTTAAACAAAACAGAGCCACTTAGAGTGATTCTGGTCACACCGTGCCTCCGCTTAAGGCAGGTTTTAATCGTACACATCACATATGACCCATGGATCGTTGTGCTAATGTATCCACACAATACTAATGCGTTTGGTTAGTTTTCTGTATGCCAGTTGATGTTTTTCACTTCAAATGATGTCCTTTTGAAACAAAAGACATACACTTTGAGTGGTGGCTGCCACACCGCACCTCGGATTGAGGCGGGGTTGACTCGTACATGTCATATATGACCCATGGATCATTGTGCTAAAGTATCGATACAATCCAAATGCGTTTGGTTGGTTTTCCGTATGCCAGTTGATGTTTTTCAATTAAAATGACGTCTTTTTTAAACAAAAGGTAGACAATTTGAGTGGTGCCAGCAACACCGCATCTCCGATTGAAGTGGGGTGGATTCGTACACGTCACATATGACCCGTGTATCGTTCTTCTAAAGTTTCAATGGAAACCAAATGTGTTTGGTCGGTTTTCCATATGTACTTAAAATGTTGTCCATTTTAAACAAAAGAGAGCCACTTAGAGCGATTCTGGTCACATCGTGCCTCCGATTAAGGCGGGGTTGACTCGTACACGTCACATATGACCCATGGATAGTTTTGATAAAGTATCTACACAATCCGAATGCGTTTGGTCAGTTTTCCGTATGCCAGTTGATGTTTTTCACTTCAAATGATGTCCTTTTGAAACAAAAGATAGACACTTTGAGTGGTGGTTGCCACACCGCGCCTCAGATTGAGGCGGGGTTGACTTGTACACCTCACATATGACCCATGGATCATTTTTCTAATGTATCAACACAATCCGAATGTGTTTGGTCGATTTTCCGTATACCAGTTGATGTTTTTCAATTAAAATTACGTCCTTTTGAAACAAAAATAACACTTTGAGTGGTGCCGGCCACACCGCACATCGGATTGAGGAGGAGTTTACTAGTACACATCGCATATGACCCATGGATCATTCTCCTAAAGTTTAAATGGAAACCGAATGCGTTTGGTCGGTTTTCCATATGTACTTAAATTGTTGTCCATTTTAAGCAAAAGAGAGCCACTTAGAGTGATTCCGGCCACATCGTGCCTCATATTAAGGCAGGGTTGACTCGTACATGTCACATATTACCAATGGATCGTTGTGATAAAGTATCGACACAATCCGAATGCGATTGGTCAGTTTTTCGTATGTCAGTTGATGTTTTTCACTTTAAATGACGTCCTTTTGAAACAAAAGACAGACACTTTGAGTGGTGGCGGCCACACCGCACCTTAGATTGAGGCGGGGTTGACTCGTACATGTCACTTATGACCCATGGATCATTGTGCTAAGGTATCGACACAATCCGAATGCATTTGGTTAGTTTTCCGTATGCCAGTTGATGTTTTTCAATTAAAATGACGTCCTTTTGAAACAAAAGGCAGACACTTTGAGTGGTGGCAGCCAGACCACACCTCGGATTGAGGAGGGGTTAACTCATACACGTCACATATGACCCATGGATCGTTGTTCTAATGTATCGACACAATCCGAATGCGTTTGGTTGGTTTTCCGTATGCCAGTTGATTTTTACAATTAAAATGACGTCCATTTGAAACAAAAGGCAGACACTTTGAGTGGTGCCCGCCACACCGCACCTCTTATTGAGAGGGAGTTGACTCGTACACATCACATATGACCCATGGATCGTTCTCCTAAAGTTTCAATGGAAACCGAATGTGTTTGGTCAGTTTTCCGTATGTACTTAAAATGTTGTCCATTTTAAACAAAAGAGAGACACATAGAGTGATTCCGGCCACACAGTGCCTCAGATTAAGGTGGGGTTGACTCATAGACATCACATATGACCCATGGATCGTTGTGATAAAGTATTGACACAATCCGAATGCGTTTGGTCGCTTTTCCGTATGTCAGTTGATATTTTTCAATTAAAATGACGTCCTTTTGAAAGAAAAGACAGACACTTTGAGTGGTGCCGACCACACCGTGCCTCGGATTGAGGCGGGGTTGACTCGTACACGATACATATGACCCAGGGATCATTTTGCTAAAGTGTTGACACAATCCGAATAAGTTTTTCGGTTTTACGTATGCCAGTTGATGTATTTCAATTAAAATGACATCCTTTTGAAACAAAAGGCAGACACTTTGAGTGGTGGTGGCCACACCATGCCTCGGATTGAGGCGGGGTTGACTCGTACATGTCACATATGACCCATGGATCGTTGTGATAAAGTATCGACACAATCCGAATGCGTTTGGTCACTTTTCCGTAAGCCAATTGATGTTTTTCAATTAAAATGGCATCCTTTTGAAACAAAAGGTAGACACTTTGAGTGGTGCTCGCCACACCGTGCCTCGGATTGAGGCGGGGTTTACTTGTACACATCACATATGACCCATGGATCGTTGCGCTAAAGTATCAACACAATACGAATGCGTTTGGTCGGTTTTCCGTATGCCAGTTGATGTTTTTCAATTAAAATGACGTCCTTTTGAAACAAAAGGTAGACACTTTGAGTGGTTCTGGCCACACCACGCCTCGGATTGAGGCAGGGTTAACTCATACATGTCACATATGAACCATGGATTGTTGTTCTAAAGTATCGACACAATCTGAATGCGTTTGGTCGGTTTTCCGTATGCCAGTTGATGTTTTTCAATTAAAATGACGTCCTTTTAAAACAAAAGGCAGACAGTTTGAGTGGTGCTGGCCACACCGTGCCTCGGATTGAGGCGGGGTTGACTCATACACGTCACATATGACCCATGGATCGTTATTCTAAAGTTTAAATGGAAACCGAATGCGTTTGGTCAGTTTTTCTTATGTACTTAAAATGTTGTCCATTTTAAACAAAAGAGAGCCACTTAGAGTGATTCCGGCCACACCGTGCCTCATATTAAGGCGGGGTTTACTCGTACACATCACATATGACCCATGGATTGTTTTTCTAAAGTATCGACACAATCTGAATGCGTTTGTTCAATTTTCCGTATGCCAGTTGATGTTTTTCACTTCAAAAGACGTCCTTTTGAAACAAAAGACAGACACTTTGAGTGGTGGCGGCCACACCGCGTCTCGGATTGAGGCGGGGTTGACTTGTACACGTCACATATGACCCATGGATCGTTGTGCTAATGTATCGACACAATCCGAATGTGTTTGGTCGCTTTTCCGTATGCCAGTTGATTTTTTTCAATTAAAATGGCGTCCTTTTGAAACAAAAGGCAGACACTTTGAGTGGTTCCGACCACACCGCGCCTCGGATTGAGGCAGGGTGGACTTGTACACGTCGCATATGATCCATGGATCGTTGTGATAAAGTATCGACATAATATTAATGCGTTTGGTTGGTTTTTCGTATGCCAGTTGATGTTTTTCAATTAAAATGACGTCATTTTGAAACAAAAGGCAGACAATTTGAGTGGTTCCGGCCACACCGCGCATCGGATTGAGGCAGGGTTGACTCGTACACGTCACATATGACCCATGGATCTTTCTCCTAAAGTTTCAACGGAAACCGAATACGTTTGGTCGGTTTTCCATATGTACTTCAAATGTTGTCCATTTTAAACAAAAGAGAGCCACTTAGAGTGATTCCGGCCACACCGTGCCTCATATTAAGGCGGGGTTGACTCATACACGTCACATATGACCCATGGATTGTTGTTCTAAAGTATCAACACAATAAGAATGTGTGTAGTCAGTTTTCCGTATGTTAGTTGATGTTTTTCACTTCAAATGACGTCCTTTTGAAACAAAAGACAGACACATTGAGTGGTGGCGGCCACACTGCGCCTCGGATTGAGGCGGGGTTGACTCGTACATGTCAAATATTACCCATGGATTGTTTTACTAATGTATCGACACAATACGAATGCGTTAGGTTGGTTTTCCGTATGCCAGTTGATGTATTTCAATTAAAATGACGTCCTTTTAAAACAAAAGGCAGACACTTTGAGTGGTGGCGGACACACTGCGCCTCAGATTGAGGCGGGGTTGATTCGTACACATCACATATGACCCATGGATCGTTCTCCTAAAGTTTCAATGGAAACCAAATGCATTTGGTCAGTTTTCCGTATGTACTTAAAATGTTTTCCATTTTATGAGAAACCTCATGTGTCTATTAGTGGAATGGTATTTACTTAAAATATTGTGGATATTTATAAAAAATATTTTTATATCATTCTTATTATGGATTAGATTTTAGTTTATAATGCTATGAAACATTTCGGAGCTAACAATGTCATGCTCAATGAATACATCTCTTTTATAACATACCAAGAATCTATGATATTGATCAGATGTGTAAACGTGATTTACATTGGTTATCATGATGAAAATAAATAAAATATATATTATAGATTTTCTAGTATTAAATGAAATCAAGAAGGGTGGGGGGGCTATCTGACGGGGCTATCCAGGGGGCTGTCTGGTGGGTGTCCGGGGGGCTGTGCGGGGACTAAGGAGGAGGGTGGGGGGGCTGTGCGGGGGGTTGTCCGGGGTCCAAGGAAGAGGGTGGGGGGCTGTCTGGGGGGAAGTATGGGGGGTTGTTCGGGGTCCAGGGAGGAGGGTGGGGGGGCTGTCTAGGGGGGGGGGGGTGTCCGGGGGGCTGTTTGGGTTCCAGGGAGGAGGGGGGGGGGGCTGTCTGGGGGGCTGTCCGGGGCTGTTCGGGGGGTTGTCCGGGGTCCAAGGAAGAGGGTGGGGGGGGGGGGGGGGCTGTCCGGGGGGCTATCTGGCGGGTTGTTCGGGGGGTTGTCCGGGGTCCAAGGAGGAGGGTGGGGGGGCTGTTCGGGGGCTGTCCGGGTGTGTTTGGGGGGTTGTCCGGGGTCCAAGGAAGAGGGTGGGGGGCTATCTGGGGGGAAGATTGGGGGGCTGTCTGGGGTCCAGGGAGGAGGGTGGGGGGGGGGGCTGTCCGGGGGGATGTTCTGGGGGCTGTCCGAGGGCTGTCCGGGGGGTGTTCGGGGGGTTGTCTGGGGTCCAAGGAAGAGGGTGGGGGGGGGGGGTGCTGTTTGGGGGGCTGTCCGGTGGGGCTATCCGGGGTCCAGGGAGGAGGGTGGGGGGTTGTCCAGGGTCTAGGAAGGAGGGAGTTTCCCAAACGCACAACCACTAAAAGATAACAAAATCCATAAAAACAGATAATATATAAAAATAACTCAACTCAAATACTATACTACGAGTCTAGATAAAACCAACAACTAGAATAGATTAAATATCAAATCTCAGTAATATCAGTCAAAAATGTAATGGATCAACTTGTCCCACATCACTATCACCATCATCACCATCATCATCATCACCCTCGTCCTCATCCCCATCATCATCCTCACCCTCCTCGCCCTCACCCTCCTCATCATCCTTGCCCTTGCCACCCGCCTCACCCGCCTCCTCTCCCTCCTCTTCCGCATCAGACTCCTCGCCATCATCATCATCAAAATGGATATCGTCCTGACCACCACTAGAACTTCCACCTATTGCACCATATATAGAATTTATCGACTACATATACTCATCAAAAGCTAGGTTGGCCTCTGCTGGAAGTGTAGAACGTAGAACTTCAATACATTTCATAAACGCACTATTTGCCCTAGCAGACTGTTCTGTCGTCTCTGTGGACCTTTTCTTAGCCAATTCTGCCTATGCCCTAACTTGCTGCAACTCGGTGGCACTACAGCTCATACCTGAGGAGGGCCAATACCTCTTCGGGGCTATCCTAGGTCGGCAGCATAATCTTCCAGAATGCTCCACTCTTAACACCTAATGTAAGTGATCTGTTGGCCCAAAATTGTTTGGTTCTTGGGCATCAAGGGCCTCTAAAGCAGCCTGTTACAAATATAAATATATCATTAAGTTACAAAATAGATATTAAAAAATAAATTCAACAGATTAAAACTTACAATCTGCTACTGAGTCGCTTCATTGACGACACTTCCATCCTTTTTCCTTCTACTCGAGCAAAACAGTTTTTCTCAAGGCACACGTCCTTCAATATTTTGTATTTGACTCTACAATGACATTGAAAACTAAAGTTATATGAAAACTTTAGAAAACTATTAAATAATTGAAGAAACAAAAGAAAGTGTAAGTCGTAAAGAAAACTTATAAACAATTGTCATACCTGCTTCCTCTCATGACCAGGCATAGTAGTGCGTCCCAGTGTGTGGAGGTATTTTTTTGCATCAATGTTTTTTTATTTTTTCCAGATGATTCTTAAATAAAATTCGAAAATATAGCAGATAGTATTAATGAAAAACATTAATGTTATTATTTAAATACCTAAAATGTTATTAATACCTTAAACTGGGTACTCGTCCAATGAGTAATCCTCTGACGATATTGCTCTATAGGAAAATCATCCACCACTGGTACCGCCTCTAACTTAGTACCAACTCTAGAAACCCATCCAATATACAACTCATGCTTTTAGGATCTCCAAAGCTCGCCTAAATCCTTTAGACATTCTGGTCGTGCACCCTCACCATCGGGAAAATTAAATCGAAGATGAAATCAAAATATTAATTCATATAAATACAAAAATAATTCATGGCATTAAATAGAACAGATTTTTTTACCCATATCTCTACCCAAGATCTATCCTTTACCTCATGTGGAAAATGTTTCCACGATAGCGGGCTGACGGGAATGATGTCGGAGTATTTGGAAAGCGTCGCCAAAAAACTCCGACATTGCCGCACTGTTTTCTCAACCATTTGGTTGTCTTCATTATAATCCACCATAACCTGTGTGAAGCGGTTCCACACCGAACGAATGCGTGTACGCCCCCTCCCACGCCTCCTGTCAGTAGATGTATCTGTCATGAAATAAAAAAAAATATTTTATCAAAACATGTTATAATGAAAATAAATATTGCTATAAAAAATTGTTAGGGTTCTATAAATATAACTGTGTCGGTCTGATCGCTGAGCGCCACTGGATCCACAGAAACTGATGGAACACCCTGTGGTGGAACAAGAGTCGAAGACGATGGAATATAGAATCTCAGAGAGATAGAAGTAGAAGGAAAAGAAGATGGGACAGCTGTCTGACCGAATGCTGACTGGGGAGTGGGAATCATCATGGGATGTAAAAATGATGGGCTAGAAGATGCAGAAGGTAGCGAAAACATGGGAGGCCTAAATATCCCGTGTGTCTTTAACGACACACCAGGATCAGAATGTGGGAAGGATGAAATGTCAGTGGTAGGGGCATGGTCTAGTCGGGTACGCGCAGCTGCTCGTCCACCTCTGGTACGAACCCTCCTCGTACCACCGACCTGAGTACTAGGACCAGTACTAGGTTCCTCGTCGTATAACTGTCGACGTATAGGTGGATCCTACAAAAATGATTACAAAAAAAAATCACATGACATTATATAATCCTTAAATATATATATATATATTTGAAATAAAGTACTCACTGTAGGCACTAATGGTGGAACACCCATCTCCCTCATTCGATGATTGTTCTCCATCATTTTTTTTCCTTCATCTCTCTTCAATTGGCTTCATTTCCTGCTTTTGAAAACAAATATGTAGTTAATTAGAAAAAGAAAACTAATGTGTAACCCAAAAAACTAAATATATGAGGGAATAGGGGTATTCATAGGTAATTTAGCTATCAATTGTTTTAGAAGAGATTGAATGGATTTAATAAATCATACAAGTTGTAATGTTCACCAAGTTAGAAATATTGTTTGACTATGTTTGAATACAGTTCAATTCCAAATTAGAAAATGCAATTCAAATAAAACTGCAACCAATAAACATTGAAAATTCACATAATGGTCAAGTCATCTATCAATTGTTTTAGAAGAGATTTAATGGATTTAATAAATCATACAAGTTGTAATGTTCACCAATTTAGAAATATTGTTTGACTATGTTTGAATATAGTTCAATTCCAAATTATGAAATGCAATTCAAATAAAACTGCAACCAATAAACATTGAAAATTCACGTAACGGTCAAGTCAGATATCAATTGTTTTATAAGATCTTTAATGAATTTAATAAATCATACAAGTTGTAATGTTCACTAAGTTAGAAATATTGTTTGACTATGTTTTAATACAGTTCAATTCCAAATTATAAAATTCAATTCAAATAAAACTACAACCAATAAACATTGAAAATTCACATAACAGTCAAGTCAGCTATCAATTGTTTTAGAAGAGCTTGAATGGATTTAATAAATCATACAAGTTGTAATGTTCACCAAGTTAGAAATATTGTTTGACTATGTTTGAATACAGTTCAATTCCAAATTAGAAAATGAATTCAAATAAAACTGCAACCAATAAACATTGAAAATTCACATAATGGTCAAGTCAGCTAAAACATATTTTTGTTTAATACTAAATCAATTTGAATATTAACAACCTTAACAACCCAAATATAGGTAAACCAAAAGAATTGAGAACATGGATGAATGATTCTATATATTTTCAACCACAACTTCATGTTCACAATCCAACTCTGACAATTGAGCTATTTGAGTCATCAAAAGAAATGAATGGATTGGTTCTAATGGAACTAGGGACAATGTCAATTCCATCATCACCATCATCAAAAATATGTCTTGGAATTACTTCAACTATGACACCAAATTCAGGTCTAAGTTGGTCTTTGACATAAAAAACTTGTTTAGCCATTGATTCCACACATATGGTTCTTTGGTAGCAAGAGTGCGAGTCATATTAATTACTCGAAATCCACAATCATCAATAAATGTGCCATGTCTCGTCATCAAATTAAACCAATGACATTTCATCATTGTGACTTGTCCATGAGAGTAATAATCCAATATTATTATTTTCTCAACAAATCCATAATAACCCACATTTTCAAATCGCGGTCTACTATATGATGCACTGGTATAACAATCTGTTGTGGAAGTAACCATAACACCATCATGTTGTGTTCTCATGTTCTTTTCTTGTTCAGTGACAATAAATTTGTACCCATTGATAACAATTGATTTACAGTCACGAACCACGGTATTTGGACCAAAATCCAAAGCTCTTATTTCCTCAGAGACAGAGTCAACAGACAAACTCAATACCTGCAATATAAATGACTATTAAACTTAATTAAATATTGATATAATTATTTTAAACATTAATTTTTAATACCTTCAATTTTAAACCAAGAAGAAAACTCTTTGCTATGTAAAGTCTCTCTTTTTCTCAAAGATAAAGAATGATGCTTCCTATTTATCATTGTTTTAAGTTCCTTGTAGATAAAAAATATGAATAGTTTAATAGATATATATGTAAGATATATATAATCAATTTAGTTACCTAATATAGTCATCGAAAAAATCACAGGTTGAACAAAACTGTGAGATGTGCCATCTCCCGCTCTTCATGGCTTAATGTCTTCAATGTATATGATCTAGGAATTCCTCATGTTTGAGGACAGTGATGGAAAACTGGGTTCAATTTGCTCATACTGTTATTCTTCATTTCTCATTGGTATGTTCAATCTTGTAGTAAGATCTGACAAATACATCGAGTAGAAATCCATACATTCTTGATCCAAGTAACCGTTCATGATAGAACCTTCGGGATGATTTTTGTTTCAGACATAAGAATTTAATGTGAACATATTTCTTTCAGTTGGATACATCCAACGAAAAGAAATAGGTCCTCCGAGAAGTATTTCAGTGGGAATATGGACAGTCAGATGCATCATGCATGTGAAAAATGATGGAGGAAATATTTTCTCCAACTCACACAAAATTAATGGAGCATGTGTCAAATTTTTTTTCAAGAAAGACTTGGACAACTTCTTATCAAAAAGATCTCTAAACAAATGGAAAAACCGAATGACAGCCACCCTTACATTATTGGAAAAAAGATGACAGATTGCTATTGGAAGAAACTCATGCAGTAGAACGTGATAATCATGAGTCTTCAAATATTTTAGCTTCAAATCTCTTATGTTGGACCGTTTAGATATGTTTCTTGAATAGCCATCAGGAACTCTAATAGTCTCTAATACTTCCAGAAATTGTTTTTTTTCCGTAGGTGACATCACATAAGAAGCCCATGGAAGCTGCCATTTATTTTCACTAATACACACATGATGCAATTCTGGTCTGATGCCCCAATCCACCAAGTCACGCCAAGATCGTAAATCACCTTTTTTCTTCCCCTTGACATTTAGAAGAACTGAAAGCAAAATTTCACATATATTATTTTCAATATACATTACGTCTAAGAAATGACGTAACAAATTGGTTGACCAATAAGGCAAATAAAAAAAGATACTTCTCTTCCTCCAATTGTAACAGGTTTCAGTGGAAACATTATTTCTCTTTCCAGATTTCATTTGACCCTTCCTGAACGATAAATTGAAATATTTCAATTCATTAAGCACGTTAGTTCTAGACATACGCTGAGGTGGATCATTGGTCTCTATGGTATTATCAAATCTTCGACGATTCATTCTATATGGATGATCCTTTGGCAAGAATCGTCAATGTCCCATAAAAATGAAACTACAACGATGTTTCAGTCTTCTGGATCGTGTATTATTCATACAAACTGGACATGATAGTTTTCCCTTCGTGCTCCATCCAGAAATCATTTCATAAGCAGGAAAATCATTGATCGTCCACATAAGCGCAGCATACATCTGAAATATGTCTTTCGAACATGCATTGTATGTCCGCACACCCACATCCCAAAGAAGTTTCAACTCTTTTATTAAAGGTTGCATGTATACATCAATATCAATGCCAGGATCAGAAGGACCAGATATGAGTATACTCATGAAAGTGAAAGGTTTTTTCATACACAACCATGGGGGAAGATTATAAATGTGTATAAAAACTGGCCATGTGTTGTGCGAAGTAAGCATCTGCCCAAACGAATGAAAACCATCACATGAAAGACCCAACCTCACATTACGCATGTCAGCTGCAAACAATCAGGATGCCGAGCATCAAATATCTGCCATGCAAATCCATCTGCAGGATGAACCAACTCATCATTAGTCTTCTTTCTCTCGGTATCATGCCATCTCATTTTTATTGATATGTCATCAGACATAAAAAGATTATGGAGTCTGGGGATCAATGGAAAGTGACACATTACTTTTTTTAGAATGCGAGATGGTGTTCCCATCAGATTTTGACTTCCAGCGGGGATGTGCCACATTTTATACAATCATTTTGTTCAGCGGTTTCCTCCCAGAATAAACTGCAATCTTTCGGGAAATCATGAATTTTATTTCTTGAAAATCCAAGTTCCTCAACTAACTTCCATGCCATATAGTGGTTTGAGGGAATATATGCATAATCTATAAGTAAATCCTTCAAGAGGGTAAGAATGTAATCGATTTCTGTATTATAAATCCCATACATAGTTTTCCCATGAAACAATCAGATTAAAAATTCCAGCTTTTTCATTTTATCGCATTGTCGACTATACTGAAGTCGTGGAAGCATCATTCAATTTTTTCACCCTATCAATATCATCATTTTCACTAGATGCATCAGCTTTCCTCATATCGAAGTCTTCTTGAGTCAAAATCCTTTCTTTTTCATGATGACGAAATAAACGAAAACCGATCATCTAATAAATTCTCCATTCCAGTCCTTTCATTTCGATCATCACCAATTTTAGATTTCATTTTCTCCCCATTGTGATACCAAACAAAGTAGTTTGCTTGAAAACCATTTTTGGTTATGTGGTAGCTAACTTCTTCACGGCTCAACCAAGGTCTACCAACAAAATTGGAACATGGGCAGTGTATGCGACCACTATCTAAAGCATTGTGAAATGAAAAATCTATAAAGATCTCCAAATTGTTTTGAAAATCGCTTGAGATCCGATCAGTTTCATACATTCAACTTCTGTCCATTCTATAAAAAGAATTTATATAAGTCATTTTGTCCATAAACAATTCAATAGGATTGAACTTTAATAGAAAATACATTTAAGTTAAATGATAAAGGAAGGAGTTTCTAGTTGATGTAGTGAACTATTAAAAACAATGTAAAGATATCCTAATTAAGTTTAGTAATGTGTGCCTAGATTTGAGGGTGAGACGTGTTTTGTAATTTTTTCATTTATCACATACAAATAAGTCACCATAAACCTGATAAAACATTGTTCAAGATATTACAAAGTGAAAGGACTTTCAAGAAATATGCAGAATGTGTAAAGAGAGGTTTTTTTAAATAAGTTATTGATTCTAAAAAATGGAAATATTGTGAAAATTTAGTACATTTCATAACACCCAAACTAAAGTCCACAGAAAGTACCATATCACCCCACTAAAAAAAGGAAAACCACCTACCCCACTACCCCAACCATGTCAATTACCTCAATGAGGGCTTCTATGTTTGTATTTGGGAAGAGGTTGAAGGAGTCTAACCTGGATGGGGGAGTTTCAGCCGATCAGATGGAAGAACTCAGGTTAGGGTTCACCTGCGCGGGGGATTCTGGAAAATCGGGGGAAATGCAGAGTTATTTGCTTCTGTGTAATCGGGGGCAGGCTGTCCACGAGGGTGGAGGGGTTGTCCAGGGGGTACGGGGTGTCCAGGGGGTAGGCGGGCTGTCCATGAGGGTGGAAGGGCTGTCTAGGGGGGGAGGGGGTGTCCAGGGGGGTGGGCGGGCTATCCACGGGGGTGGGGGTGGGGGGGGGGGGCCTTCCAGGGGGTACAAGGTGTCCAGGGGGTGGGGGTGTCCGGGGGGAGGGGGAGGGTGTCTAGGGGGTGGGCGGGCTATCCATGGGGTTGGGGGGATGTCCAGGGAGTAAGGGGTGTACAGGGGGTGGGAAGGCTTTCCACGGGGGTGGCGGGGTTGTCCAGGGGGTACAAGGTGTCCAGGGGGGTGGGCGGACTGTCCACGAGGGTGGCAAGGCTGTCCAGGGGGTAGGGGGTGTCCATGGGGGTGGGCGAGATGTCCATAGGGGTGTGACTGAGAGCTATGAGATTTAATTCGGTTGTCATTCATGTTATGAAAAAAAAGATGGTGTTGTTAAGGATTAGAATAATATTTTTTAGGTGAAAATCCAATTTGGTAGGATTAATGACTTGATAACATGATGGGTATCAAGTTTGCAATAGGGGAAAATGTTGGGGGCAATTGGATTATAAAAGGCTCCCACAACCTTCCAAGGATATATATTTCTATAAAAATGTGTTGTGGGAGAAGGAATTCATCCTATATAGTTGATGTCACTTTTAGATCATGTGATGCCTTACTCATCAAGATAACTAGACAAGAACCAAAACCAAAGAGACCTCAAAACTACCCAAATCTCTAGAAGTGATGAATTCCCCATGCTTATTGGTGAACTATGAAAGTGATGACTTCCCACCTACACAACCCCCCCTCCCCACCTCACCCCCCAACAGACTCCCCCTGCACAACCCCCCTCCCATCCACCGACTGCACAACCCCCCCCCCCCCCCACCTTCACCCCAAATTGCACAACGCCCCCTCCCCCACCCCCACCTGCACAACCCCCTCCCATCCACCCACTACACACCCCCACCACCCTCACCCCCAATATAATCCCACCTGCCCAGCCCACCCCCCAACCTACACACTCCCCTCCCCCCACCCACCTTTGCACAACCACCCCCACCTACACCCCCACTTGCACAACCCCCCCCCCCCCCCTCCCCCACCCCCCACCTGAACAGCCCCCCTCCCCCCACAACCACCTGTACACCCCATCCCCACCTCACCCCCAACAGACTCCCACCCTGCCCAGCCCCCCCAACCTGCACACTCCCCTCCCCCACTTACTTGCACAATACCCCCTCCACTTTCACCCTCCACTTGAACATCCCCCCCCACCTGCACAACCCACCCCCACCCCCACCTGTACAACCCCCAACTCACACCCCCCCCCAAGACTCTGACCTGCCAAACCCCACCCCAACCTACATACTCCCCTCCCCCCCACCCACTTGCACAACAACCCCCCTCTACTTTCACCCCCCACCTACACAACCCACCCCTCCTCCACCCCCACATGCACAACCCACGCCCCACCCCCACCCCCACCTGTACAACCCCCCCACTCAACACCCCACCAGCACACCCCCCTCCCCCCACCTAAACACCCCACCAACACACCCCCTACCCCCACCTACTACACCCCCAGCACCTCCCACCAGAACAAAAACATAAAACAAAACACAGAACAAAAAATTGATTCACACATGACACCAGAACAAAAACAGGAAAAACAAATCACAAATCAAATTGAAATTGTTGGGTATACCGTACTGCACAAACCTTAGGTTTAAGCCAAATCAAAACAGAAAAGAAAAAAATTAGATGCAAAACATTAAAACATAACGTACTACTTACAGATTGAAGTGTAGAACAAAACAGCCGTTGTGATTGGGTATGGATCTGGTTGGAATGATTTTCCACTGCGAGAGAGATCTTAGGTCTCAATATTAGCAGTTCAATCGCGTGGATGTGATCTCAAGTTTGCTGGGATTTTAGGGAAAAAATTTCCCAACGGTTTGTTAAAAACCGTTGGGAAAGGTGAACTTTACCAATGATTTACACAAACTATTGGGAAAATCCTTCCTAAGTCATGGGCTTTACCAACGGTTTTGTGTAAAACCGTTGGTAAAGGGAGAAAATTTTTTAGATTTACCAACGGTTTCTTCAAACCGTTGGGGAAATACTTGTTTTATACATCTATGCCAACGGTTCAGCAGAACCGTTGGCAAACAAGCGTTGGGGAAACCCAACTTCCCCAGGTAGTGTGTGGTGTACCTCTATCTCCAAAATTTGTTGGGTAGTTTTGGGGCCATCTTGTCGATCAATGCATGTGCGGCTACTGGTGTCTTGTCCACCAATGCTCCTCCAGACGCCAGCATCCACCATACTTCTCTCCATAGGTGTGAGTCCTTCATATAAGTACTGGATGAGTAGTTTCTCACTATTTGGTGATTTGGGAAGCTCACAGCACAACTTCTTGAATCGCTCCCAATACCCTTGTGCTTGCTTGATCCTCGAGATCTCCTTATGAATAGAAGTGTTCCTCGATGATGGAAAAAATATCTTCAAGAAAAGACATTTCAAATCGTTCCAATAAGTTACATCTTCAGGTTGTAAATAATACATCCAGTCTTTTGCAGCTCTATCAAGTGGAAAATGGGAATGCTCTTAATTTGAATTGATCTTCAGAGGACATTTATAGGTTTTAAGGGTTTAGAAAACCATATTAAATTCTTTCAAATGTTTATTGGGATCCTCACCAGAGAGTCCATGAAACTTTGGAAGAAAGTGAATTAACTCAGATTTTAGTTCAAATTCCGATTCGAGATCTGGGTATGCAATACAATTTGGTTGATAGTTAATATCAGGTGAAGCCAATTCTAGAATGGTTCTATTAAGTCCATTTACATTATTGTCAGACATTGGTTCTTATTTTATGGTTGAATTTGAATTGCTTCTAATTTCAATGTTCTGATATTGGAGTAATTCTTCAACTGGTTGAATGTTGAAACTTCCCGTAGACTGAGAATGTCTAATTCGTGCCTTAAGGCTGCGTTCAATCTCAGGGTCAATGATCTAAGAGATCCTCGGGATTATTTTGTGTCATAAATCAATAAAATATTAAAATAAGGATAGTGTACCATATTAAAATAAAAATTAGAAGTTTGAGTTGATGGTCCAAAAAGAAGTAGAAGAAAATAAAAGAAGAAGAAGAAAAAAGAAATCAGATTGGGTAAAGAAGGAAGAAAGAAGAGAGGAAGAGAATAAAATGTAAAATAAAATAAATACCTCTAATTGGATTAAATAGTTTACTTGCCTCCCCGGAAACGGTGCCCAATTTTATAGAGCACTGTCGTGGGAACTCTCAAATGATATTCAGTTTTACTTTACTTAGGTGCAACAGAGTGGCTGACCAAGGTCGTTTCTCAAAGGAAGAAGTGAATTTAAAAACTTATTAAATGTATTTTAAAAATAAAATAGAATAGAATTAAAACACTAGTTTAAAGTATTGGGGTTGTTTATAGTTTATAAATAAGAATAATTTTTCTAGAAGAAGATTTTATTTTTTTGGTTTTTAGTTTTAAAATGAATTTTGATTAAAAAGACAGAACAAAAAGATGTTTTTTTAGAAAATATTTTAAAAGAAGTAATCGATCTAACTCTACCTCTTCATTCACTTATTAATCATTATAATTTAAATCAATATCCACTTAATTATGATCCCCTAATTTTTTATCCCTCGAACCCTATGAGAGGTTAACTTAACCACAAAGATGAAATTACTTTAAACCCTAGGCTAGCTTCGGAACATACAATCACAACACCCTTCTTTGATTGTTGTTCTAAGGATAGCTTATGATCAGTGGTTAATTAGAGAACATATTAATTGTTTAAATGAGGATGAATTGTGTTTAGGGTTTATATTTTAACTCTACAAATTTATCCTGTGTGGTCTTGTATTACCGATTAAGATCACTCTCTCACAATTTAAACAAAATCTCGGCCCTCGCGTGTTTTTGTATTAATTGTTCAATTGCTTTATTAGATTCTTGTAATTTAAAAAAACAATTCATGGATAATATTATATGAATTATAGTATCTCATTGATTCAAAATAAATTAATGAATAAGTATAGGGGTCGAACGATTACTAAAAACAACTACTCTTCCATGGGCGGTGTAGTCATCGTAGAAACGTTTTGCATGTGAAAAGGTTTAAAAAGGGTAGAACCCAATCAAGTTTCTACTCTTGATTACAGAACAATTAATAAGATTAATAGAAGAATAAATTTAAACAAAACAATGGAAAATATAATAAATAAAATAAGTACAAATAAATTTTTTACACAAACAAAATCAGTACAACACGAAGGAGAAGAAGAATGCTTCATCGAAGGGATCCTTGCTTCAAGAGATACCCTTATTTAAATGGTTGTATAATTGGAGTGGATCCAATTATCCTCTTCCCTAAAATTCAAAATGCACGTTCCAACCCCTCAAAATGAGAAAAAAAATAATTTATAGAGTGGTGGGGAGGCTAGGTTTAAAGAGGTTTAAAGTGTGAATGGGAAATCTCGGCCAAATATTTTAATGCAAATTTCACAACCCATTTGACCTCCAAAAGGCATGCATTTTCCAGACTTATAGATGGAAGATTTGTTTCAAATCATGTCCCCGATCTTTCCTCAAAATTTGGGCTCAATCCAAGCCCATGTGGAGAAGATATGGCCCAAATACAGAACCCATGTCCATTCTGCCGAGTCCTGCCCAACTTTGATTTCGTGGACCATTTTCAACAACCAAATGCACTCTCTAGGTCTAGTTTCCTGAATAAAAGTTGTAGAAAATTAAGTTAGGAACACTGTTAAAAAATTTAAAATTCAAATAATAAATATAAAATATTTATCTTCGAAATACTATAGTGCACTATAAAGGGTAAAACAGGAATTTTCATCAAATATTCAAATGAATGATCTAATCCCAAATACTTTCTAATTGAACACATTTAACACAATGTGAGGAAATTATATAATTTATTATCAATAAAATATTCAATAAAATAGTGTTTTATCAACTCCCCCACACTTACCCTTTTTCACTCCTGAGAAAAACATCATATCAAGTAAACATCAATATCAAATCAAAACCAATTTTAAAACACACATCCTTAAGATCAAACAATTACACACAAAGAAACAAAATATATCATGACTCATAAAAAACCATTATTTCAAGTTCTTCATTTATATCATTAAATATATTTCCACTTTATTTATCCTCTCATTCACAAAACACTTACCTCGGTTGAATTTTCTCTTATCACACAAATATAATTTTTTTGCAATGTCTTTCTCATCCAAACTCATACAAGGGTCACCATAGGCTTGATAAATTCCTACATCACCACCCGGTGTGATTCAAGGATGTTTTTTTATCATGAGTACTTTTCAGGGTTGTTCTGTGGCTTTCGGTTGGTAGGATTTAGATGTGAGAAATTCTGAGGCTGAATGAGGAGGGATTGACTCTTTTTGAAGAAAAATTGCATTAATCTAATTTTCACTTAAATATGTTCTTCTCCTCAATCCCCACAGTATCAATTCAGCTCCATCATCATGAAAAGTCATGAAAAGTTTACACCATTCATAATTTTAGCATAAACAATTTCAATCCTCTCAAACATTATTTTCTTGAAAGCTCTAGATAGGCACAACTTTCCACCTCAATTAGAAGCACCAGAAAAGGCACAACTTCACTTGTCATGAAAGCTCCAGAAAAGGAACAACTTTAAATATAATTACTTTATCCAGAAGAAAACACATCTCTTTAGAATTTAATTTTCCACCCAAAGTATCACAGAATGTGGTATCACAACACAAGATAGATTCCCCCACACTTAAGCTCAACTAGATTATGCAATTTCACTTCAAGAGTTGGTTGGATAGGGAAAATTGGCTTGTAATGTGGCTAACCTAAGAGGATGTGCATGGATTCTAAGGGCTACAAGGATTAAATGTTCAAGGTAGGCCATTATAAAAAAGGATTATTTGAAATAGGGGCTTTAATACCAAATAAATGCCTCAATAATTTAAACATAAGTACCTCAAACCCTCATGTTTTGACAGGAATAGATCAAATTCTGGTTAAATCAAGCATGGTTTGGTTCTCTCAAGAAGTGAGGTGAATGTAAAGAATATGAAAATAATGGTTCAGAATCCTCATAGGAAAGTGATTTCAAAAATAAAGACAGTGAGATGTGGCATGGTATTCAAATTACAATGTACTTTTCATGAAATTACTAAATATTTGAACTTGAAACAAAGTCATTTTCAACATTCATTTAAGCTCAGTTTCATGGGATAAATTGTTTCACTCATTGATATGCATTTCAAAATTATGATGAGAATCATTTCAGCTTAAACATTTCAAAAACACAAAGAAAATTGAAAAATAAACACACCAAATTTGAAGAACACACAATTTTTTATTTTTTTTAAACAGGAAAACAATTGAAATTACTAAACTAAAAGGTTCCCTCCCCCACACTTTAAATATTTCATTGTACTCAATGTGAACCCATGAGATGATATATGCACATGAAATGCATAATTTTGAAATAGGCCAAATAATATAAAAGTGAAAGTGTTAGGAACAGCCTGATGTGCTCAAGTGATGATGGGGTCATACAGTGTGATAAAATCCACCGCATTAGTAGGAAGTACCTCAATGTATCTCTTAAAACGTTTCCCATTGACTATAAAGCTCATTCTCATGTCCTCTTTTGTGATCTCCACAGCACCATAATGAAAAACATTAGTCACAACATAAGGACCTAACCATCTGGAACAAAACTTACCCGACATCAGCTTCAGTCGTGAAATATAGAGAAAGAATTTCTCTCCAACATGAAACTCCCTTTGTTGGATCATTTTGTCATGATCTTCTTTTGATCTTTCCTTGCAGAGCGTTGATTTCTCATATGATGACAGTTGAATCTCCTCAAGCTCTTGAATTTGCAACTTACTTTGAATTATAGCTTGGGCCAAATCCATGTTGCATTTCTTTATAGCCCAATATTCCTGATGCTCGACTTCCACTGGGAGATGACATGCTTTATTAAAAACAATCCGAAATGGGGACATACTAATGGGTGTCTTGTATGCTGTCCTATAAGCCCACAATGCATCATCCAAGCGCTTTCTCCAATCCTTCCTATTTTGCTACACAGTTTTCTCCAAAAATTGTTTCAACTCACGATTTGAGACCTCAGCCTCACCATTTGTTTGGGGGTGGTATGGTGTTGATGTTTTATGTGTCACCCCATACTTTTGAATGAGGGATGCAAAATTATGATTGCATAAGTGTGTCCTTTGGTCACTGATGATGGCCTTCAGTACTCTAAACCTGCAAAAAATTTGTGCTTTGAAAAAGTCCACAACAATATGAGAATCATCAGTCCTGGCAGCATTACCCTCCACCCATTTACTCACATAATCAACAACAAACAAAATGTACAAAAAAACCAAAAGAACTAGGAAAAGGACCCATAAAATCGATGCCCCATACATCAAAAATCTCACAGAATAGTATGGGTTGTTGGGGAATCTCGTGTCTCCTAGAAATGTTCCCAGTGTGTTAGAAACGGGAGCATGACTTAAAAAACACATGGGCATCATGGAATAAGATAGGCCAATATAATCCAAGGTCCATTACTTTACTAGCTGTCTGTTGGGGTCCAAAGTGTCCACCACTAGCAAGTGTATGACAAAAATGCAAAAGAGACTCAAACTCATGATCGGGAACACACCTCCTAATGACTTGATCACTACACATGCACCAGAGGTAAGGATCCTCCCACACATAAAACCTAGACTCACTTTTTAATTTTTAGACTTTATTCTTCTTCAAATTTACTGGGATTTCAGAGGAAACAATGTAATCAACTAAATCAGCATACCAAGGATGCGTACCTGAGATGGTATAGAGATGCTCATTAGGGAAAGTGTCCCGAAGTGGTACTTGGTCCAAGGTGTCACCCTCTAGTGTGTGAGTAAGGCTACTCATGTGGTCCACCACCAAGTTTTCTGACCCCTTTTTTTCCTTTATCTCAATATCAAATTATTGAAGAAGGAGTATCCATTGGATCAGCCTGGGTTTTACATCTGGCTTCTTCAAGAGGTACCTCAGAGTTGCATGGTCAGAAAAAACAACTACTTTAGAGCCCAATAAATACGAACAGAATTTATCTAAATAAAATATGACAGCAAGAAACTTCTTTTCTATGGTTGTGTAGTTTTATTGGGCTGAATCCAGTGTCCTCGATGCATAGGCGATCACATGTGAACATCCCTCCACCCTCTGAGATAAGACAAATCCAATCGCGAAGTTGGAGGCGTCACACATAAGCTCAAAAGGAAGGTCCCACCGCGGGGGCTGTATGATCGTTGGAGTGGTCAGAAACTTATTTAGCACATCAAATGATACCCTGCACGAATCATCAAAATTTAAGTCAATATCTTTTTGAAGCAATCGAGATAAGGGTAGAGCGATCTTACTAAAATCTCTGATGAAGCATCGATAAAATCCAGCAAGTCCAAGGAATGATCGAACATCATGCACACATGTAGGATATGGGAGGGATGAAATAATGTCTACCTTAGATTTATCAACTTAAATGCCATGTTGTGAGACTATATAACCTAAGACAATTCCCTTTTCGACCATGAATTGACATTTTTCAAAATTTAAGGCCATATTCTTCTTAATAAAATGATGCAATACATCACCCAAACTAGAGATACATTCATAAAATGAGGATCCATAAACTGTAAAATCATCCATAAATACCTCCATGCAGGTCTCAATGAAATATGAGAAAATACTCACCATGAATCTCTGGAAGGTACCTGGGGCATTGCAAAGTCCAAATGGCATCCTTCGGTAAGCAAAGGTACCGAATGGGCAGGTGAATGTCGTCTTCTCTTGGTCCTCTACTGTAATGGGAACTGGAAAATAGCCAGAGAAACCATCCAAGAAGCAATAATGTGTCCTACCTGCAAGTCTCTCAAGCATCTGGTCAATGAATGGAAGTGGGAAATGGTCCTTAGGAGTGGATTGATTTAGTTTCCTATAATCAATACACACTCGCCAACTGTTTTGTACTCTCACAGGAACTAAATCATCATTTTCATTTTTTATAATAGTGAAACTAGTTTTCTTTGGTTCAACTTGGATAGGGATAACCCATTGTGAGTCAGAAATAGGGTAAATGATACCCGCCTCATGTAATTTTTCAACTTCTTTCTTAATAACTTCCAAATGTGTTGGATTAAGTCTCCTTTGTGGCTGCCTAATCGGTTTAGCCCCATCCTCCAAGAGAATCCTATGCATGAAAATGGATGGGATAATACCTGATATTTCTACCAATGTCCAACCAATTTCCCTAATGTTATCTCTCTAAATATTCAAAAGTTTTTCTTCATGTTCAGAAGAGATATTGTTAGCAATGATAACAGGTAATCTATCACCACTCATCAGGTATGCATATTTAAGATTTGGGGGAAATGGCTTGAGTTCCAATGTTGGGGGTGATGTATGGATGGAGAAATTGATGCAACCGACATATATGCACAATGAACATTAGTATCAGAATAAAAATCATCAAAATTAGAAAATAATTCATTAAATCCATCAGTATACTCAACAGCCATGTCATTATTAGGATTCACATGATCAAAATCAGAATATGATTCCATTTCAAAATCAAATCTTAGAGAGTCTTATTCTTTAGAAATGGGTGTGGAAGTACTCTTAGACATCAAACTAGAAAAAATACTCATAATCTCTCTAAGAATAGAAAAATACAATTCCATGGTGTCTTTACTTGGTGGTTCAAAATGGGAGATAGCAAATGTAGAATGATCCTCTGAGGGGTACTTCATGGAATCCATAACTTTAAATATCACAACTTCATCCCCAAATTCCATGCAAAGTGTACCCTCATTGACATTTATGATAGTTTTTGCAGTTTTGAGGAATGGACTACCTTAAATAATGGGGGCATGAGAACTTACGTGATCATCCTCCATGTTAAGCACATAGAAATCTGCTGGAAAGATCATGTCTCTTAAACGAACAAGTACATCCTCAAGAACTCCCGTTGGATATGCCGTAGCTTTATTCGCCAACTGCACCACTACTCTCATCGGCTTCAAATCACCAACCTGAAAAGTAGAGAACACAGAATGAGGCATCACATTTATTGAAGCTCCTAAATTACAAATATCATCAGATAAGTGCAACTCCCCTATGGTACATGGGATGGTGAATGTCCCGAGATCCTTGTACTTTGTTGGCATTGCTAGAGTTGGTGTAATGAGTGATGAGACATTCCTTCCAAGGTTAATCCTATCATTTCCCTTGACCCCTATTCGATTGGTGAAGAGTTATTTTAAAATTTTTGCATACATTAGGATTTGTTTAATGGCTTCAAGTAGAGGAATGTTGATCTCCACATGCTTGAATGTGTCCAAAACCTCCTTTTTCATTGATTCTTCAGCCATCTTCTTGGATTGAACAACCCTGTTTGGAAAAGGAAGGGGTTTAGGAGGAACATCATAAATCTTTTTTCTTACCTTTTTATTTCTCCTTGGATTGCTCATCAGTTGGTATAGAATGCGGATTCTCTGGAGTTGAGGTGAATCCCAGTTGAATGGTAGGTACAGAAGTATCATTCATTTGCTTCCCACTTCTCAATGTGATGGAACTGAAATTCCCCTTTGGATATGGATTGGGTTGGGAATGTATATTTTCAGAATTCTTACTCACAAGTTCATGGAGGGAGGTGGCAATCAGGCTCATTTGAGTCTTAAACTCCCTCAGCTCCAAACCATGAATTTTCATCTCATTCTGTTGATTAAGAAAAATTTGATTCAAAAGGTCATTAGTGTTATAACCTACCTTGAGTGGGGGATTCCCTTGTTTTTGGCTTGTTGATGCTTGAGATTCAAATCTTTTTTGGGGTTCTTGGAAACCCTGCTCATAAGGTGGAGTCTGTTGGAAGTTTTGTTGAAAAGAGGGCCTTTTTTGTTGTTCAGAGCCATACCTCATGTCCGGTTGATCCTTCCACCCTTGGTTTTATGTTGGATCAAACTTCTTTTGGGGATATGGTTATACTTTTTGTTGCTGATATGGTCTCCCTGGGAACACTGCTACACAATCTTCTATTTCTTGGAGTTGTGGGCAACAGTCAGTTGGGTGGCTTGTCTCAGTGAAAATACCACAAGGCCTTCAAGGAGGGGGTTGGGATGTATTTTGATCCAAAGCAATCTGCCTCACCATAGTGGTCAATGCTTCCAAATTGGTATAAAAAAATGACTTTCAAGAGAAGAAGGACTTACCTGATGTACTTCACTGACATGTGGTGCACCTCTATCGCCAAATTGTTGGGAGTTTTGGGCCATCTTGTCGATCAATGAATGTGCGGCTACTGGTGTCTTGTTCACCAATGCTCCTCCAGCCGTAGCATCTACCATACTTCTCTCCATAGGTGTGAGTCCTTCATAGAAGTACTGGATGAGTAGTTTCTCAATAATTTAGTGGTGTGGGATGCTCACACACAACTTATTAAATCGCTCCCAATACTCATACATTGACTCCCCTTGTTCTTGCTTGATCCTCGAGATCTCCTTACGAATAGAAGTGGTCCTCGATGCTGGAAAAAATATCTGCAAGAAAAGACGTTTCAAATCGTTCAAACAAGTTACATCTTCGGGTTGTAAATAATATATCCAATCTTTTGCAGCTCTATCATGTGAAAATGGGAATGATCTTAATTTGAATTGATCTTCAGATACATTTATAGGTTTTAGGGTTGAGCAAACCACATTAAATTATTTCAAAAGTTGTTTGGGATCCTCACCAGAGAGGCCATGAAACTTTGGAAATAATTGAATTAACCCAGATTTTAGTTCAAAGTCCGATTCGAGATTTGGGTATGCAATACAATTTGGTTGATAGTTAATATCAGGTGCAGCCAATTCTTGAATGGTTATATTAAGTCCATTTCCATTATTTTCAGCCATTGGTTCTTATTTTATGGTTGAATTTGAATTGCTTCCAATTTCAATGTTCTGATTTTGGAGTAATTCTTCAATTGGTTGAATGTTGAAACTTCCTGTAGACTGAGAATGTCTGATTCGTTCCCTAAGGCTACGTTCAATCTCAGGGTCATGATCTAAGAGTTACTTGGGATTAGTTCGTGTCATAAATCAATGAAATATGAAAATAAGGAAAGTGTACCATAGTAAAATAGAAATTTTAAGTTTGAGTTGATGGTCTAAAAGGAAGTAGAAGAAAATAAAAGAAGAAGAAGAAAAAATAAATCAGATTGGGTAAAGAAGGAAGAAAGAAGAGAGGAAGAGAATAAAATTTAAAATAAAATAAATACCTCTAATTGGTTGAAATAGTTACTTACCTCCCTATAAATGGATCCAATTTGATAGAGCACTATCGTGGGCACTCTCAAATGATATTCAGTTTTAGGTTACTTAGGTGCAGCAGAGTGGCTTACCAAGGTGGTTTCTCAAAGGAGGAAGTGAATTTAACAACTTATTAAAGGTATTCTAAAAATAAAATATAATAGAATTAAAACAATAGTTTAAAGGATGGGGGTTGTTTATATTTTATAAATCCAGAAGATGTTTTTTGGAAGAAGATTGTATTTTTTTTGTTTTTAGTTTTAAAATGAAGTTTGATTAAAAAGACACAACAAGAAGATGTTTTTTTAGAAAATATTTTAAAAAACATAATCGATCTAACTCTACCTCTTCATTAACTTATTAATAATTATAATTTAAATCAATATCCACTTAATTATGATCCCCTAATTTTTTATCTCTTGAACCCTACGAGAGTTAACTTAACCATAAAGATGAAATTACTTATACCCTAGGCTAGCTTCAGAACACGCAATCGCAACACCCTGCTTTGATTATTGTTCTAAGGATACTTATGTTTAGTGGTTAATTATAGCATATATCCATTCTTTAAATGAGTATGAATTGTGTTTAGGGATTATATTTTAACTCTACAAATTTATCCCGTGTGGTCTTATATTACCGATTAAGATCGCTCTCTCACAATTTACACAAAATCTCGACCTCGCGTGTTTTTGTATTAATTGTTCAATTTCGTGCTTAGTTTATTTTAATTTAAAAACAAAATTCATGGATCATATTATGGGAGTTACAGTAGCTCATTTATTCAAAATAAATTAATGAATAAGGATAGAGGTCGATCGATAACTAAAAAGAACTACTCTTCATGGGCGGTGTAGTCATCGTAGAAACGTTTTGCATGTGCAAAGGTTTAGAAAGGGTAGAACCCAATAATGTTTCTAACCTTGATTCCATATCAATTAATAATATCAATAGAAGAATAAATTTAAACAAAACATAAGAAAAGATAAGAAATAAAATATGTACAAAGAAATTTATTATACAAACAAAATCATTACAACACGAAGGAGAAGAAGAAGGCTTCGCCGAAGGGATCCTTGTTTCAAGAGATACCCTTATTGAAATGGTTGGCGAATTAGAGTGTATACACTTCTCCTCTGCCCTCAACTTCCTAATTCACGTCCCAAACCATCCAAATAAGGAAAACACTAATTTATAGAGTGCTGGGGAGGCTAGGTTTAAAGAGGTTTAAAGTGTGAATGAGAAATCTAGGCCAAATATTTTAATGCAACTTGAACCACCCATTTGACCTCCACAACGCGTGAAGTGGACGGCCTTATATAAGGATGATATGTTCTAAATAATGTCTCCGAGCTTTCCTCAAAATTTGGGCTCCATCCAAGCCCGTATGGAGAAGATATGACCCAAATGCAGAACCCATGTCCATTCTGCCGAGTCCAGCCTAACTTTGACTTCATGGACCATTTTCAAGAACCAAATGCACTCCTTAGCTCTAGTGTCCTGAATAAAAGTTGTATAAAATTAAGTTAGGAAAACTGTTAAAAAATTTAAAATTCAAATAATAAATATAAAAATATTTATCTTTGAAATACTACAGTGCACTATAAAGGGTAAAACTGGAATTTTCATCAAATATTCAAATGAATGATCTAATCCCAAATAATTTCTAATTGAACATATTTAACAAAATGTGAAGAAATTATATCATTTATTATCAATAAAATATTAAATAAAATAGTGTTTTATCAACTACTAAGATGTCCATGATAGTGAACCATGACTACTAAGACGGTTTTAGGAGTGAATTCATGCTAATAAGATAGCCATGTGAGTAAAGTGTGACTACGAAGATGGTCTGGAGGGCGACCTCATACTACTAATATGGTCTTGGAAGTGATGACTTAGATACTATGAATATCATATTATATGCTTATGTGTTTTCCATAATTCCATGTTTTATTCCTATGTTATGCTTTCATGGATTATGTTCTTTATTTCTTTATGATTTATGTCTTATGAATTTCCATGCTTTATTCCATGATTCATGTATATGATATTTGATATTAAGGGTATGATATTAAATTTTCATGATCATGTTCTCATTAACTTATACACATGATTATTATTACATGTCTCCCTTGTTTACCCTTACTAAGAATCAGATCTCACCCCTTTTTATGTTTCCTTCCCCAGGTTATAACGATATTTATTATGTATGATGTGTCTAAGAAGGGTATTAGTCATGAAGAACTTAGTGGGAGATAATGTAGCTCACTTATATATATATATATATATATAAAAGTTTTTTTACATGTTTCTAAAGGCACTAAACAAATATGGTCTTTAGGCATCTGTTTGTATAACATTTTAAGTATTCATAAAAAGTTATATAATGATAATTTATGAAAAGAGAGGGCTGATATAGTTGGTATTAGAGAAAATTTTTAGTTAACCTTTGATAGATAGGATGAGAAAACCTTAGTGAGAACCCTAAGGACATGGCTAGGGATAAGTCTAAGGATAAGGAAAAGTATAAGAAAATGTCATGGAATTTTGGTAAAGGATATAATGAGTGGTTTTCTAGAAATACATCCCTATTTGGATACTAAAAGTGGATGTGGATCTAGAACAGATGTAACTAGGGGTAAGAACTCCAAAAATATATCCCGAGCCTGAGTTAGGTTAATCTGGTATACGATAATAGGCCTTGATGCACACCTCATTTGACACTCCTGGGGGATATTGTTTCAGAATTCACACTCTTTAAAAACTATCATGAAAGATTTAAATATCGGATGAATATGAATAACCTAGGATAAACCTAAGGTATTATAGATTAAAAAAGTAAGATCCATGATTTAGGCACCCTATAAGTAATTTCACATGATTATATGGTATCCTAATATGATAAATGTTTCTCACACTGTGCTTTATGGTTTTGGTAAATAGAGAGAACTATAAGGAACATGGTTAACATTTATTATTTCAAATGTGGAATGTATGGGAATTATGTGAATCGATTTACCAAGTGGAAATATAAAAAATAGAATCAGGAATGTGGTATGAGTATTAGTTATACCTATAAAGATAATGAAACTGCAAATGACATGTGAAAGGTATGTGATGTTCTTCCAGTGTTGTTTACATTAAACATAAGAAGCATGATTAGATTGAGGTTGAGGAAACATAAGAATGATTTATATTTCATATTCTTGGAAAGAGGTATTAAGGAATAAATTGATTAAGAATGAGTAATTGTTTAAGAATAAGGTTTGATTAATGAAGTATTTATGTATTGGAATTTAAAGATTATGTTTTATGAATCATGAAATATATAAGGAAATTTAGTATAAATTTTCATTATGGATTGAAAAGGAAATTTTGAATGGTGATGAAGACAAAGAAATGTGATATCATGAAAAGGTAATATTTTGATTAGAAGAAGGTAACCCTTAATTAATGCCTAGCATTGAGACAATGATGTTTGGATAAAGATATGATGGATATGAATAAGTAAATTGGATGATATAGATTACCCTAGAACTTATTATTGAAATTTTTTTCTATGTTATAAATGAAGATGTTTAAAAATTATTTTATTTAAAGAATATATCTAGTAATCATAAGAATAAGGAAGCATTCATGTTTTCCAAAAGGATTTATGGAAATTAAGGTTGTTACCATGTTTTGAGGGAATGTATGATGGGAGTATTCAAATGTTTGGAATGTGAAAACCAAGTGGTACTTTGTGATATATGGGGGGTCAATGTTAAGCCAATTTGATGACATTATTTCCAAAGCTTTGAGTTTTTATCTTTTGGAAGGGTTATAAGTTTAACCATTTATATAAAGTTTAAGTTAAAATTCATATGATGTCAGTAAGATTAAAGTGTTTTCTCTCCATATGAGGATTTATGGACATTGGATATCTTCTTCAAAATACTATGTTTTGATGATAACTAATGACAAATGGGATGGCATATTATGGATATTAAGATATATTAGAACATCAGGAATGAAAAAGTAACCTTACTTTTAGAAAAAGAGGTGATGTGGATCAAAAAACAATAAAGGGTGACTTTTTCCTGATATCATGAAAGTATATATTTTCATGAAAATTATTCAACTGTAGGGAAAATTATCTTGAAACCAAATTATTTATCTTAGTACCTTCATTTCCAATGAATTAGTAGGTCCCTTAGTTTATCACTAATTTATGGATTTGTGAGTATTAACTTTCTTCTGACCTTGTTCTCTATCACTCATCATCAGAACATGATGGTAAGATTTATCTTCCAGGTCAAAGTTTTCACTTCCCATCTATGTTCAACTACGTGGGAATCTTGTTATGAGCTAATTCGGGAAACCATTATGGTTCTAACTTTCCATTTTAAGGGATGTTTTAGTATTAATTTTTATGATTTGGGTTTCTTTGAATGAAACTTCTAAGTATTAAACCTTTGATAACCGAGTTGAATTTAGAGGGATAAATTCATTTTAAGGGGGGTAGAATGTAACACCCTGAGATTTTGTGAAATATATTTTTTGAATTAATTAAATCTCTTTAATATTTTTCATTCCACATAACACTGAAAATAGTTTATTTTATACTAAATCACTATGTATAGCTTGCATTATACGCAACATCAAGTTAATAATACACTATACACAACATAAATTTTATATTTCACTACACTGAACACCGAGGTTAGCTTACGTTACAAATAAGACTGACTTTCCTCGGTGGCTTATGTAACACGAAAAACCGAGTGTTACCAAACAATATTTCATTATTAAAAAATTAATTTTTAATAAGATATTTCATGTCCATTGAATTAAATATTATATTATTAACTACCTTATGAATATATATATTTTAATTCATTGTTAACCTAATAATTATAAAATAATATAGAACCAAATGAATATAAAGGGAATGATTTTATAAAAGTTTATTTTTATGTGAAAAGAAAATTTATATTAATAAGTTAAATTAATTAGTAATAGTAAAAGATATTAACTAAATAAATATGTAATATATTCAAAAAAATATTTTTAATAATAATCCAATATATTTGATAGATATAATATAAGAAAAAACCCAATTTTATGTTTAAAAACCTTTTTTTAAAAAGTCGTTTACCACCTTTTAAAGGAGAACCCATTTAAATGAAATTTTTAGAACTTTTATACATTTAATATATCAAAATAAACTTCATATTTGAATAATAAACATAAAAAATATTTTAGAATAAATTTTTGGTATTTTTCCGTAAGGTTTCATTTTTAATGAATTATTAAAAATACTAAATTTTAATTCAAAATTTTTTTTTTCATATAATTCATTTATAATGCTAAATTATATTTTAAATTGGTTTTAATTTTTAATTAGATAATAATTTTATAAATTAATCCATTTTAGTTCATTTTAATCAATTTCACTTTTAAATTGGGTATAAAAACATAACAAACTTTTGGACGTTTTTACATTAAAAACAAGTAGCATCATCCCTTCAGCAGGATTATTTTTAAATTAATTTTATCCACTTATGTGATTATAATTTCAAAAAATTAATTCCATATTTTCAATAAAAATTATTTATAATTTCTAATAAGTTCAACTTTTTTTGACAAAAAATATTAGGGAATGTGATTAAAATTAATTACAATGATTAAGAGAAAAATTAGGTTAACAAAGTACTAAACCTTAAATTTAAGACCCAAAATGACCTATATACTTTTCCAAAACCCATTTTATGGAAATTATTCATCCTTGAATATTAATTTATTGAGTTTGGTTTGTTTTTTATGTCTTTTTTTAGGTAAAAATGTGGGTACACATAACTTGTTTTAAAAAATTCTGAGTGTGTTCTTTCCCTTCCCTTTAATTGCCACCAACTCTACCTCTTCTTCATACCTCTAAAACCACTTTGGATCATCCAATATATTCCAAATAAACTTCTAAACATATATCTCTTCATTATAGGATCATAACATTGTGAATAAATCAATCCAAGGTATCCTTTTGGCATAAACCAAAATGAGTTACCCAATTAAGAGGTAACAACTTATCTCAAGCTCATTTATATTATTTTCTTTCACCAAAACCACCACTATATTTATTAAATTATTGTATAAAAAAATTCATCTTAAATAAAATAGGATGATTTTATGCTATGTTTTCAACCTACACTTACTCACACCTCTACTTAATGGGTAATAAACATATTGTTTATGCGTTCGATGAACTACCACCTCACAAAACAATGATTGTTCATTTTTCCTTACCACCTCTTGTAATGACCCAATGTTTTTAAATGGAATTTAATTTCTTATAAATATTTCATAATCACATAAAATCACAATATAATGAAATTCTATGTTCTATGTGACCTATAAACATAATTTTGTCACTTTTGTGATTCGAATTTTGAAAATCCGACATATACGGTTTCCATCAGTAAGTTATTTTGAGTCTGATAAGAAAAACCGAATTTTTAGTAAATAGTAACTGTTTCGCGCGGAATCCGGGGATGACCTCCTGGACGGGAGATTCAAACGTTCCGATCGGTTTCTAACGGGTTTGTTCGTAGAACCGGAAACATCCAATGATTCCACATCCGTTGGGACCTACTTTCCAAAGGCAGGCGCTCATTAGCTTGTGGGCTAATGAGGCTTAGGAATTTGCATTGGTCGAGAGGATGGGAGGTCGGACTCATCACACCTTTTTGAGGGGAATTATTGTCTACTCCGGGACTCTCTTTATAGATTTAAGTTAAGTTCGTGAATCCTTATTACATTACCAAGTATAAAATGAGCTTTCCTTTAGTTTTAACAATCAATGATTAAATATGCAAGAAATTTAGAGAATATTTTATATGTATTTGAGGTTCTTCATCAATATAGAATCATCTATATTTGTTTAGAGATTCTTGGTCAATGGTATCCTTCAAAACATTTATATAAAAGTCTCTTGGTCATTTTGATGACCAGGCTGGTTTTAAAGCCACTCAGTGGGGCACTTGAAGTTTATCGTCATTCAGAAGGACAGAGATTATTTCAATGTTGGGATCGAACCCATGAATGGGCTACCTACGTATCCTTTGTTTTGAAAAAGGAATCAGAACCCACGTAGTTCGAGGAATGGGATATGATGTTTTATGATTGATGGCTCAAAGATGAATGTCATAATTACTTTTATACTCTAAGCTCACGTGAGTCATGCTCGGTGTGAGAAACAAGAGATATTGGTAAAATTTAGACAATTGTGCCATAAAAGATGCAATCATAAAAATTTGTTTTGGGGCTTATGTATAGATGACTGCCCAGATAGGTGAAGGTTTAGGATTTACTTTTAGGAAGAAAATCCATGAACAGGGTCCACAAAGTTATATGTGCTTCATGTAGATTTGAATACTCTAATCTTGGGGCTTACTCCTAAGGAGGATGCCCAAATTAGGAGGGGACTTATGATTGGGTTTTATTCCTGAAAAGGAAACCCAAATCAAAGGGAATTTATGACTGGTTAAGAGAAATTTTAAGAGACTTGTGGCTTACTCTTAAGAAATATGCCCAAGATTTATGACTAGGACTTATTCCTGAGAAGGAAGCCTAGGTTAGGGGACTTGGGGCTTACTCCTGAAAAGGAAGCCCAAGGTTATGACTAAGTCTTATTCCTGAAAAGGAGACCCAGGTTAGGGATTAAGGTTTGGGGCTTACTCCTGAGGAGGATGCCCAAGATTTAAAGGACTTGATTGGGGCTTATTCCTAAGAAAGGAAGCCCAAGATTTATGACTAGGACTTATTCCTGAGAAGGAAGCCTAGGTTAGGGGACTTGGGGCTTACTCCTGAAAAGGAAGCCCAAGGTTATGACTGGAGTCTTATTCCTAAAAAGGAGACCCAGGTTAGGATTCTCTCATCTTAAAGGATGAGGTTGAATGAATGAACTCTCAATCTTTGGTGACATAAAGATGTTTAAATCATTAGGTTTTGAGAGATATTTCACATAATTCCTTTCAGATAAGGATGTCAAATCAAGAAATCATGCCATAAATGGCTTTGAAGAGTATCTTGAAGACTGAATCTTGAATAGGAAGGGTGAAATGGCGTAAGAGGGGTGAAAAAGGGCAAGATGGGCACCCAAAAAGATAGGGGCGCGCAAGTATTGAAGGTCGCGCAAGTCCTGCGGCGGCGCGCAAGTATTGGTCGCGCAAGTATACTTGCGCGACATAAGGGATACTTGCGCGATTTTCAACCAGAGTTGAATTACTTGAGCGACTCTTTATTAAACCCTTTCCCATCCTCTTGGGGTTCTTCCAGAAGAGGGACGCGCAAGTTATATTGAAGGAATTAAGTCGGCGCGCAAGTGTTTGATAAGTTTCAACACTTAGGCCTTCCTTCTTCCCTTTAGATCTTCCATTCTAGGTAAGAAATTACCTTAGAAGTGTTCTGGAAGCTTTGAGAAGAGACTTGGGCGTCAGGAGCTTTGATCCGAGTTTCTGGGAAGAGATCCTCTCGAATGGGGGGCCCACAGGGTCTATTTATAGGCAAAAGAAGACCCCGGGCGGTTACTGGGCGGTTACCAGATCTGTCGCGCAAGTCCCTTGCACGACCATGAGGGGTCGCGCAAGTGTTGAGGCGGCGCGCAAGTAGACTTGCGCGACCAAGATGGAACTTGCGCGATACATGGGCAATGTTCTCCTTTTCTATCCCTTTGTCGATTTTTGATGTTTCTTCAAAGGATGAATCACTTTGAGATCAGATATTACCCTTTTCCGATCTTTAGATTCTGTGAAGAAAGGAGCGTCAACAAAAGTCCCCCCTCAGAGTTGGATCCGGAAAGAAATGAGGATTTGACTCTGAGGAAATTGAATACATTCAAAGGAAAAGGGGGCGCGCAAGTCTTCAGGGCACAGAGGGCAGCGCGCAAGTGTGCTGGAACTTGACTTTTATTCAGAGTTCCTTTGTCTTTTGTGTGGGCAGTTTAAAGTCATGCAAGCCGGACATAAAGAGGCTAATGTTTAAGGTCGAAATAGCTTTGACCGAAAAATGGATTAAAATGGATTCAATTCCTTGATAATTTATCTGAAAACAAATTACCATACTCAAGTATGAGAGAAAATATGTAAACTATGACTTAAGGATATTTGAATCTGAGGAATGATATGAAAAAGAGCTAAATAGCATTAGAAGAAGTAGTTTCCAAGAATGAAGTTACTATTATTTAACAAAACCCGTTAGGGGGTTGAAATATGCAGGGCCACCTATGGGCATTGGCTGCATAGTCAAATAAAATAGCATCTTTTGGCTGACAAGTCTGTTATGTGGACTGTTTATGCAAGGCCACCTATGGGCACGTGCTGCATAGTTAGGCAAAAGAACTCTCAGAAATTTACTTTCCTAGTGCTAAAAGCCAGTGAAAGTTTATGGAGATTCAAATTTTCTAAAGCATAGAGTTTGTTGTATGGAAAGAGGTACTTGAATATGGAGAAGATATTTTCAAACAAGAATATCGAAGAACTGGATGAATATCACTCCTACGAAGGTCTGACCCAAACGTAGGGAAGAAGAATAAACCATAGACTTGAATACTTTCAGATCATGAAAAAGGATATGGGACAAATACGTTAAGGATGGCTATTTTTGCGGATCCCTACATACTGTCGTTTAAGACAAATAAGGACAAAAGAGGCATTCTTCCCAAGAATGAAGTTACTATTATTTAACAAACCCGTTAGGGGGTTGAAAACATGCAGGGCCACCTATGGGCATTGGCTGCATGGTCAAATAAATAGCATCTCTTGGCTGACAAGTCTGTTATGTGGACTGTTTATGCAAGGCCACCTATGGGCACGTGCTGCATAGTCAGGCAAAAGAATTCTCAGAAGTTTGACATTTTTGTGACCATAAGTCATGAAAAGGGTTATGAAGATCTGAAAATATTTAAGGTTAGGATTATAATACATAAAGATGGGTATTTTCCAATGTATATAGAGATACATAGGTCAATGAAAACCATAATCATGTTGTGGCTGGGTCCTGAATTGAAACTTGGACTTCACTACGTATCTCATAAGAATGAGAATCAAGCCATACGTAGTTCTTGAAATGCAGTTTAACGTCGTGCAGGACGAAAGGATGAGTGATCTTAGTTTTTTTTTGGGTCATAGAATTCGGACCATAATAATGAATACACAGTGTGTGTTTTCATGAGGACTTTTCAGTCAAGGGACTGAAAGTGAAATTTGGGGTTAGGCCCAAAAGACTTGGGACTGGATTCGAGGGACACTCGAATGTTCCTACGTATCCCATAAGGATGGGAATCAAGTCCACGTAGTTCTAGAAACTACCCTTTGTACAAATTTGGTTCGTACATGTGAAGGGTGAAAAGGGACTTTAGTGCAATGATGGTTTTAACCTAAGATAAAAAGTTTAGGCATTACCATGTATGTACGTAGTCTTTTTGAAAATGAAAACCATGATTGAAAAAGAATCAATGTTAATAATGGTTCCTTCTCAAATGAGGAAATCAAAGAATATTGTAGTTTATTGTCGTACTGGACAAAAGTGTTGTATAGTTTAACGTCATATAGCAAGGACGAAAGTGAATCAATGTAAAGATATTGATTCCAAGGGTGGTTTCACAAATCATCATCATATGAGATTGTGATGAACCAATGTGAAGAGATTGTTTTTGGGCTTGAACCTTTGGGAGGTTGCCTACATACCCAGCCTGGAGGGCAAGGATCAAAGTCTGTGTAGTTCAATTAAAGAATGAATTAATGATCAAGTTGTTCTTGTGGACAATGATCTAAAAAAAAAATGTTGTTGGGACTTACACATGGTTAGTGGCCCAAAGGGAGTGTTATGGTTGATGTTCGCTCTAAGCTCACGTGAGTCATACTCGGTGTGAGAAACAAGAGGTAATAACAACCTTAACGATGTACAGTTTAATGTCATGTAGGACATAAAAAAGGGATTTTCTGTACAGTTTAGCGTCATGTAGTTAAGACGATGGGGACAATATAGTTTAACGTCATATTGGACGAAAGGGGGATTGTGCAGTTTTAATGTCATGCTGGACTGTTTATGGAACTTTTTCACAGTTTAATGTCGTGTGGGACGAAGTTGCAGTTTAAAGTCATACAGGACCATTGCTGTATAGTTTTAGCGTCATATAGCAAGGACGAACTGATGCTGTACAGTTTAAAGTCATGTAGCTAAGACTAAGGTGAATCAATATGAGGATATCAGTTCTGATCTTTTTACAGTTTATCGTCATGCTGGACGATGAAAGTGCCACACATTTTAATGTCATGTCGCTAGGACAAAATATAGTTTAATGTCATCTCGGACAAAATATAAGAACTTCTATATGGTTTATTGTCATGTAGGACAAAATCAGGGACTATGCAGTTTAAAGTCTTGCAGTTAGGACTATTGGTGCTGCACAGTTTAGTGTCATGTTGCAGGGACATAAGTGCGAATAGTTTAAGGTCATATGCACGGACCATACAGTTTATCGTCATGCTGGACGTAGTTGTAGTTTAAGGTCATACTGGACCATTGCTGTATGAACCAAATGTAAGAGTCTTAGTTCTGTGAACAATATTTTGTGTTTATACAAAATACTTCTTCAGAAATCTGGCATTAGTTGGAGTCGTGATGTGTTCTCCATCCATTGAAATCAGAGAATACGCTCCATTGGAGTAGACCTTATGTACTGAATAAGGTCCTTCCCATTTTGGTTCAAGCTTGGGAGGCTTCTTTCCTGGTATCATTGGTGTTCTGAGAACCAATACCAATTCTCCCTGAATGAATGAACGAAGACGAACTTTTTTGTTAAAAGCTCGTGCTATTCGATTCTGATAGATTTCCAAGTGGTGCAAAGTGCACAATCTTTTCTCATCTAACTGTTCCAATTCATTCAACCGCTTTTGGGATTGCTCATCTGTTGATAACTGATCACAAATGGCTATTCTGAGTGAGGGCAATTGGACTTCAATTGGCAAGACTGCTTCTGTTCCATATACCAATGAATATGGAGTAGACCACGTTGCATTGCGAGTGGTAGTCCGATAAGCCCATAAAGCATGATAGAGTTTATCAGGCCATGACCTCTTATCTTTATCCACCATCTTTTGCAGTATATTTGAAAGAGTCTTGTTGAAGGCCTCTATCTGACCATTAGCCGCTGCATGATATCGAGATGAATGGTTGGACTTAATGTTGTATTCTTGATACAATCTCTTTACCTCAGAAGAACAGAAGTTGGTGCCGTTGTCTGTCAATATGGTATGAGGGACACCAAATCTAGTAATGATGTTAGACTTGATGAAGCTAACAATGCATTTAGAACTGACTTCTTTGAGAGGTACTGCCTCTGCCCATTTGGAAAAGAAATCAGTAGCAGTAAGAATGTACTTAAACTGCTTGGCCGTAGCTGAAGGGTAAGGTCCCACCACATCCATTCCCCATGTGGAAAATGGCCATGAGTATTTAGCTGTATGAAGCAACTCTGGAGGTTGATGAATGAAATTGGCATATACTTGGCATGAATGACACTTCTTTGTGAAATTAACACAATCTTGTATCATTGAAGGCCAGAAGTATCCAAGTCTTCGAATTTGATCAGACAATCTATGTCCAGACTGGTGGGCACCACAGACTCCTGCATGCACTTCTTTTATGACAGCCATTGTCTCTTCACCATCAATACATCTGAAGAGAACTCCATCAAAACCACGTTTGTAGAGAATTTTCTCGAGGTGGTTTGGACCATCATAAAGAGTAAAATTGACCACACGTCGCCGAATTTGTTCTCTCTTGGCTCTATCAGGTGGAAGTGTTCCATTTTGAAGGTATTCCCTGATAGGTGACATCCATCCTGTAGTATGACCATATGGTTCAGGAATGGGACTAATTTCATTAATTTCCTCTGTTCTGACTTGAACATAAGGTGAAATTGCACGACGGTGGGCAATACCGATGGTTGTCTCGTCCCGATTTGGATCTGCTAAAGCTGTGGCTATATTAGCCAGTGCATCAGCTTGAGCATTTTGTGATCTTGGGACATAAGAAAATGTCGGTTCTGAAGGGAATTCCGACATTAACTCTCTGACGTAATCATACAAAGGGATTAATTCTTCTTTTCTGATGGCATAATCCCCATTGATTTGTTTGATTACCAGGTCTGAATCACCTTTTACCTTTAAGTGATTCACTTGTGCTTGAAGCGCTAACTCCAAGCCTGCAATGAGAGCTTGGTATTCAGCTTCATTATTGGTACCACCTTCCCACAACAAAAAGGAATAAGGTAACACTGCCTTATCTGGAGAAATGAGCACAATTCCTAAACCAACTTTGTTGAATTTAGGATTTTCCATTTTCTTCCCTGTTGGACTTCTAGAAGCACCATCAAAATACATTTCCCATGTTTGAGGATTCTCTTGAATAGAAAAAACTTCCTCATCAGGGAGTTCGATATCTGAATATGTGTCTTCCACTGAAGGGTGTTCAGCCAGGAAATCAGCCAGAGCTTGGCCCTTAATTGCCTTTTGAGACACATATTGAATGTCGAACTGCTGTAGAATAACCGCCCACCTTGCCAGACGTCCTGTAAGCATTGGACGACTAAGGATGAATTTGAGTGGATTATTACGAGATACCAATTGGACCTCGTGATGTTGCAGGTAGTGTCTCAGTTTCTGAACTGCAAAGATTAATGCTAGGCAGCATTTTTCAATACTCGAATACCGGGTTTCTGCTTCAAGCATAGTTCTACTGAGATAGTAGAGACTATTTTCATTCCCAGCATCATTCTTTTGAGCGAGAAAGGCACCCAATGATCGCTCTAAAGCTGTCACATAGAGGATAAGAGGTCTACCCTCAACAGGTGGCATGAGTACTGGTGGACTTAAGAGGTATTTCTTGAGAACATCAAATGCTTCTTGACATTCTTTAGTCCACTGGTAAGTGACTCCTTTCTTCAATAATTTGGTAAAAGGTAAACTTTTGCCTGCCAAATTGGCGATGAAACGCCGAATATAGGCTAAGTGTCCTTGAAGTCCTCTTAATTCTTTCAAATTATGAGGAGGTGACATACCAAGGATTGATTTGGTCTTCTCAGGATCGACTTCAATACCACGATGGCGTACAACAAAGCCGAGGAATTTTCCTGAGGTTACCCCAAAAGCACATTTTAAGGGGTTCATCTTCAAATTATGTTGTCGAAGCTTGTGGAATATGATTTCCAAATCAGCCAAGTGATCAAAACGTTGTTTGGATTTAACCACCAAATCATCTACATAGCATTCAACAAATTTCCCTAGAAAAGGTTTGAAGATACGATGCATGGCGCGTTGATATGTTGCACCTGCATTCTTTAAACCAAAGGGCATCACCCGGTAACAAAACACACCTTGAGGAGCTCTGAAGGCTGTATATTCCTCATCTTCTGGGGCCATTCGGATCTGATTATATCCAGAATATCCATCCATGAAAGAAAGTACTTCATAGCCAGCCGTCGCATCAATTAAGAGTTCTGTAATCGGAACTGGAAAATCATCTTTGGGACAATACCGATTAAGATCTCTGAAATCGATGCAAACCCTAATTTGTCCGTTCTTTTTCTTTACTGGGACAATATTATCCAACCACTTGGGATATTGAACTTCTCTGACGAAGTTAGCTTTGATAAGCTTATCCACTTCAGCCTCGATTTTTGAAGCATAGGTTGGGTGTGTTCTTCTCGCGGCTTGCTTGAATCCTCGATGTTCTTTTGGCAAACCCAAATGATGGGTGGCAACATCAGGATCAAGGCCAGGCATCTCTGTATAATTCCAAGCAAAGATATCTTTATTTTGCTTTAGAAAAGAAATATACATCTCTTGTTCTTCAAGGGTCATGGCCGCACTAATTAAAGTGGGGCGTGGATCTTTCTCTGTACCCAGATTTACTTCTCTGAGTTCATCCACAGTGGTAGAGATACCCTCTTCAAATGCTGGAGGAGCATCTCTAAGATCTTCCTCTTCCTCTTCATCATGTGTTATATCTTCCGTTTCTACTTGCAAAGTAGATGAAAAAACGAAATTCTCATGATCATAAGAGATGTCAAAATTTTCACATTTTGAAGAAGAAGCTTCCATTTCCATCCCTATTGATGAACAAGGGTCTTCTTTGGGAAATAAAGAGGAGATGATGGATTGAGAATCGACATCAACATTCACCTCTGGTGTTGCTATAACTTCTTCTGGCCTGATTAGCGAAGTATAGACTTGTTGGATTTCAGCAGACGAAATGAAAACGTCACCACTTATGCTTTCATCATTGCTTGGTAAGTTACCAATTTCTCCCATGTTGTCTGGCTCGATTGCCGTAATTGACATTATGGATCTTTCCATAAGAGTATTTTGATTTGGGCCTATTTTGTCAATTTGACTGATAGGTAACACATAATCTGTACTCACATGTGAAAATGGATTTATTGGAATTTTTTCCAAACCATATGGAGCATTAACTTTGGTAATTTCCTTCATTGTAGATTTTTCTCTTCCCTTCATGTGATAAAATTCCGCCTCAATGTATTGAGACTCACATGTTTTGAACGGAGCCTTATCACCATACAATGTTCCAACTTGACCATCGAAACAGTATTTGAGACATTGATGGTATGATGACGGAATAGCTGCATGCTGATGTAACCAGGGTCTTCCAAGCAAGATATTGAAAGCTGAGTCTTGATCAACAATCATGAAATCTGAATTGGAAACAAGATCTCCAAACTGAGTTCTGAGCGTAACTTCTCCCAGTGGTTCTTGTTCATTTTTATCATATCCTTGCAACATCATGGTAGAAGGAGATAAATCAGATTCTGTGAGGCCCAATCGACGAAGTGTGCGAATGGGCATGAGGTTGACTCCTGAACCATTGTCAATGAAAGCTCTTCGAACATCTATACCATTGACTTTGCCAGATAAGTACAAAGGTTTTATGTGCCCATGCACAACATCATCCTCATCTTTATCAGTAAAAGATATCACTGCATGGCATTCTGCAGGATTATTCTCTATGTGATAAATTTCAGCTGCAGCAATTTCAGCTTCAAACTCCTGAGGACTTGACAAAGCTTCGATGAGTGCTTCCCGAAGATCTTTTGATAGATTCAAAGCATCCAAAATTGATAATTTGGCTGGTACTTGGGCCAAGTGTTTCAATATATCATACTTTTGATCTAGAGGCCTGCGTTTCCCAATAGGAATATGCGGTTTAGCAGGTACCTTGGAAGCAGATGCTTTGGAAGCTGATGCCTCTTGTATTGAAGTTGGCAACATCTTTGGTTTTGGAAAATTAGACTGATTAGATCCATTTACTTGATGAGATAAAGAAGATGGAACATTTAATCGGTCTTCCAAAATAACTGTGCCGAAGCTGAGTTGGCCATTGGCAGAAGAACTTGCTTGTTCATTTTGAGCTCGCTGAAGGGCTCTACCACGAGTTTCTGCTGCATATACAGTGCTAGCAGGGGTAGAATTAGAGTAGTGGCTTCGGAAAGATCCACGTCTTCCCCTATATCCTGAACCTCTAGAACTTCCTCGGGTTCCTTTATTTGATACAGGGAATTCAGGCTCATCAAGACTGGAATATGAATCTGTTAATTGAATCATATTAACAGAACCAAAGATCAATTCTTCGTCTGATAAAGACTCTGCCTGGTTGGCCTGTTTAGGCTGTGCCGTTTGGTGGGACGGTGCCCGTGACTTTGAAGTAGATGGCATGAAATCTGCCAGAGTCAAAGACAATTTAGGCTTTGATACATACTCATCTTCTCCTGATTCCTCTTTCTTCTTTGAATTACGCTGCCCTTTTGAGGATTTGTCCTTTGATGGAGGCTTTACTGCAGCTTTTGTAGGAGACACAATTGGCTTCTTCAATTGTGTTCGCAAAATGGAATGGGTCCGATTGATTGTCTTTCTGACCATCCAATCATCATATTTTTTCGCAGTTTTGCTTTTGACTTCCTGCCACTCGCCTCCTTCCTCTGGATCTGTAGCGGTAATACACGCTACATGAGCTGAAGAACCCTTCAATTTGACTTGTCCCAAGTCAACCATCTTTTGTAGGAGGTCTTTAAAGACAAAACACTCCTGGATGGGATGTCCCAACATTTGATGAAAGGGACAATAATTGGGACGGTCTTCATCTCCTTCCTTGTTTGGTCTCTTCGGCACTGGTAATTGAACCAAATTATTTTCCAGAGCTGAAATGAAGTAACCAGGAACTTGCTCACTTCGGAAAGAGTATGTTTTACTCTTCATATCCTCAAATTGTTTTCGTCGTTGATCTTTTTGATCATTTGGACGAAACAGCCTTTGTTGTTGGCGTTCAGGAGGTGGAGCCCTTCGAGAAGATGAAGGTTTTGAAGTAGAAATAGGTACAGGTGCCTGTTTAAGCATAACTGTAGCAGTTTCTGCTTTACCCATTCTTCTTCCTGGAGCTGATGGAATTACACGAGATTTAACCTTAGCCTGCATAAGGGAATCTTCAATCTGTTGAGCGATTGAAGTAAGGTCTCGAAACCCTCCTGTGTATTTCACAGGGATCAATGGCGTGCGTAATTCGTCACGCAAATTTGCCACACAGATTGGCAATAATTCCTCCTGAGGGAGTGATAAACTCAAGGAATACGTTAATCCCTTCCAACGAGCAATGAAATCAGAGACTCTTTCATTCTCCCTTTGCTTGCAGTTTGTAAGATCGAAAACTGTCGTTTTTGGCAAAGTTGAGCTGAACTGAAGAAGGAATTTTTGACGAAGATCCTCCCATCCGATGACTGACCGGGATTTCAAGCTTGTATACCAGACAAAAGCTGGTCCTTGCAAGGTTCGCACGAAGCATCTGAGTTTCACTGCTTCTTGTTGTTCTGGAGTTCCCATCATAGGATCACAACAAGACACGTAATGCGTCAAATGTTGTTCAGGGTCGCCTGATCCATTGAAAGTAGGGAAAATAGGGTTTCCAAAACTGGATGGAGGAGAAATTGAATCTACCCATTCAGGGTAAACTTTCTTTTCAGGTTGAACTTGCGCCCGTTTCCCTTCCATAGTTTCTAACCGAGCTGTTAATGACTCAATAGTAGTTATTAACTTTTGAGAAACGTCAGGTTGAACTTGGTTTTGGGTAGGTGCAATGAATGGAGCTTGGACAGCCGTGGAGGTTGGTGCTGCAACTAATGGTAGTGCTGCCAACCGTTGTTGCGTTTGACCCGTAGGATTAGACCTCTGTGGGTGTACTGATAAAGGAGGATATTCCTGATCCATCTCAGTAGTTACAACAAATTCCTTCGGCTGTCGGACTTCAGCATTCTTAAGAAGAAGACTACTCTGAAGTAGTTCTGCATTCAACCTTCTTAATTCTTTCATTTCTTCCTCCTGTTGTGCAAGCCTTTGCTCTAATGAGAGCGATTGACCTCCTTCAGAGGAAGGGTGAGAAGTAACCTGATTCTTTCCTTTCCCCTTATTGGATCCTTTTCGGAGAGGGGGAAGTGGGTTACTTGAAGGAATACCCAAATTTTGGGTAAGCCTTTGATTACGTGTGCGCACACCTTCTTCATTTAGATCTGTGTGCGCAACTTCTTGAGCAGGAACCTCTTCATCTGATCCCTCTGATTGAGCCTCATCTGGTGAATCAGCAGCAACGGCAGTGATGACATTAATGGATGCATATTTCATGAAATCCTTTTTATCAGCATTTCTATGATATTGTCTCCTTTTATGTCCATGATAAGACATGGCATTCCGTTGACTTGACCCCTCAGGAATTTCTTTGTGAACCGTCACTTGGAGAGAATCTCCTGACATCTTGGCTCTTCGTTCCTCTTGAGGCTTATTCCCTAATCGAGAGAATACTGACTTTCTCTGAGGGAGGGATTGAAGATTTGAAAAAGTCCCCAGTCCGGTGGACTGGGGGTGTTCCTGTTGCTTCTGCTCAACTCCTCGAATCCCATTCGTTGATTCTGAGGGTTGGGTTAGAGAAGTCCCCAGTCTGGCAAGCTGGGGTGTCTCTTGACATGCTATGTCTGAGATCTTCTTGAAATCTCTCTTGATCTTTCGGATCTTAGTTCGGAAATTAGCTGGATGCATTAACCTGTATCCACTTTTATCACCTGGTTCAACAGACCGTTGGATGATTTCCGAAACTTCTGTCATTTGATGACGTGTTTGCTCCAGACGAGAGGCTTGCGCAATATTCTCGCCTGCTTGATGTAGGAGCAATTCAACAACCTGTTCTCTATATACTTGATTTTGAGAGGAACTAGTTGAAGCTTGATCTCGAGCAAGATTTTGATTATGAACAAAGCCCATTGACTGTGGCCGGCCATGGGCAATAACATTGCATGAGACCATTTTCGGCGGGCTTTGCTGACCGGAAAGCACTGTGAAATGTAGTGCTCCGTGAATACCCCATCCTCTGATATGAACATTAGATGGAGCATTGGAAATTAACTGACGCAATTTTCTCAGCGCGCCAAGGCATGAACGTTGAAGGGTTCTCTGTTGCTTTTCAGCCTTCGGATACCGAGAGACTGATAGAGATGCCAAATCAATCTGGCGTTGTAACCCTTCTATTATCTTAAGATGATTTTCATATTCATCGTAAGATAATACCTTCTTCTTTAATTGACAAAGAGTTTTCCATATGTTAAGACGAATATCATGGATTCCATCATCCGTCAACATCTTTGGAATGTCATACTGTGAATCAGCCAAAGGCCAAAACATGACTGGTACTTCACCTTTTGCCAGTTTTTTCCTCATGTTCAGCATTTCCTCTTTATCATTAAATGAAGATTCTTCTACCTGTTTGGACCAGAGTTGGTGTTTCCTTGTTGCTTCATTGGATTCAACAAGATTGGTAGAGGAATCACTATTCATGCTGGAAGATGAATGACCTAGGGAAGGTTCGGAGAATAACCTGAACCCCAAGCTATCTTCTGATGGAGAAAGAGTTTCACCTGCCGATAGTAAAACTTCAGACATGACTGGTTTTACGTTTGCAAGTGCCTCGAGATAGGAGGGCTTTCTCGTTACTACATTGCCTTCTGAAGAATTTTCGAGACAATGTGAATCACTACTGCGGAGAGGACTTTCGCAGCGAAGTTCATCACCATGAGGAGGACCTTCATGATGGGTTACAACAAAAGATGATATCTCTTGCTCCTTGGTCTTCTGACCACACAGAGGGTTCCTGTGGTTCTCATCTGAAGAAGAAACTTCAAGATTGACCGAATTTTCATGAAGCAAGTCTTCATGAGGAAGTGTCTGTTGAAGACCTTCGGGATTAATGTTCCTGTTATTGGGAACTGAGGGAGTAGAATCTTGAATTCCGACAGATAAATGTCTGAGGGCTTCAAGAACTCCAGCATCGAGCAAGGCCTTGTTGCAGATTGGCCTTTGATCTCCTGACTGTGCTGGGCGGATCTTTTTCTTAGATGCCTTCTTACTCGCTTTAGAAATCACTTGATGACGAAAGTGATTGCTCTGAGCAGGTGTATGTGCCTGATCAGGAAAGATGGTCAGGTTAGGCTGACGATCATCGCTCAAATCAGATGTATGTGCCTGACTTGGTTGTCCATATGATATGGGGGAGTAGGCCCCAAAACCCTCTTGGACTGGAACAGATGTGTGTGTCTGTTCCGGAGTGAATTGTTGATGTGTCACTCCACTGCTAGGGATAGATTTATGTGTCTGTCCCTGAGATGATGCTGAAGCTGTTATGATATCCTGGCAAGCATCCAGAATATGAGCAGGAATTTGCTTCTGCTCTTTCACCATTGACAAAATATGTTTGGTGACTTCAGCCGCCGGAACAGGGATATACGTCCATTCCGGGCTTGGAGTAGGTGTATGTGCCTGCTCCTGTCCTCCTTTTCCTGTCAGTGAATTCTGACAGTACTCAAGTGTGGAGGCAGAGAGTTTAGTCTGCCTCCTGTTTGTCGTCGGGACTTTCCGACTGACTTCTCCGGGTGCTACCAAGCGAGACTGTTGGTAGACTTGATTAGTATTAGCAGGTGTATGTGCCTGCTGATTACACTTCGCCAAACGCTGTTGACGAGATCCATCATATGTAGTCAGACGAGCCTGCTGACTAACTGCTGATGTATAAGCAGGTGTATGTTCCTGCCTATGGTACTCCGCCGGAATTGCCTGGCGGGATCGGCTTGATGCTGCCAGACGAGTCTGCTGGACAGCGGGATTAAAACGAACAGGTGTGTATGCCTGCTCGTTATTTGCCACCAAGTTAGGTTGGTGGACTTCTCCGGAGATGGCAGGGATGACAACCTGCCTATTATTAACCGGATTCCGTCTCTGGTGATTCATCTTTCCTGCTCGGGTTCGAGGAACCTGAGCTGAATGCCTGGAGCCGGTACCCTCATCATGTTGAGGGTGCACTACCGCACGAGTCTGGCGGCGATTGTTGATGGGAGCCCTTGAGAAGGACTCCTGTCTCTTTGAATTAAGGTCCCGCGGGACCTGCTCATTCACTTCCTCAGAATAAGGGAGTGAATGGAAATTGCGTTCCGGGGATAACGACCCGAAACGGTTGGAGACGGTAGTCAGCACCGCCTGCTTCTTGATTGCTGGTCGCCGTTGTCCGGACGACCAGGTAGAATTGTTAACTTGGAGGGCTTGACGAGCGGCCTCCAGAGTTGGGATAGTACCGTTACGACGGTACTCCTTAACCAGTGCATTTGAAACACAGCGTTGAAGACGCTGAGTTGGTGATGTCATCCTCAGAGCGGATGACGTTCCAGCAGGAGTAGCAGCATTGGTTTTCATGGCAGCAGACCTCACAGTAGAGGTGTTCTCAGCAGCAGTATTCACAGGGGTGAATTTAAGGAAAGCCATTTTTTGTAGAAGATCTTGAAAAAAGAGTGCCTGTTCCATATAACAGACATAATCAAGATGAATCCGGCTACTGCATCTTTTGGAAGATCATATGTCAATGATTGCCTTGTTGGCCCAAGGGGCCTAACATCTAAGAAGAACATCACTTTAACTTGGTTAAGGATTCACGTCGGGTTCACCATTTTTTGTTTCGCGCGGAATCCGGGGATGACCTCCTGGACGGGAGATTCAAACGTTCCGATCGGTTTCTAACGGGTTTGTTCGTAGAACCGGAAACATCCAATGATTCCACATCCGTTGGGACCTACTTTCCAAAGGCAGGCGCTCATTAGCTTGTGGGCTAATGAGGCTTAGGAATTTGCATTGGTCGAGAGGATGGGAGGTCGGACTCATCACACCTTTTTGAGGGGAATTATTGTCTACTCCGGGACTCTCTTTATAGATTTAAGTTAAGTTCGTGAATCCTTATTACATTACCAAGTATAAAATGAGCTTTCCTTTAGTTTTAACAATCAATGATTAAATATGCAAGAAATTTAGAGAATCTTTTATATGTATTTGAGGTTCTTCATCAATATAGAATCATCTATATTTGTTTAGAGATTCTTGGTCAATGGTATCCTTCAAAACATTTATATAAAAGTCTCTTGGTCATTTTGATGACCAGGCTGGTTTTAAAGCCACTCAGTGGGGCACTTGAAGTTTATCGTCATTCAGAAGGACAGAGATTATTTCAATGTTGGGATCGAACCCATGAATGGGCTACCTACGTATCCTTTGTTTTGAAAAAGGAATCAGAACCCACGTAGTTCGAGGAATGGGATATGATGTTTTATGATTGATGGCTCAAAGATGAATGTCATAATTACTTTTATACTCTAAGCTCACGTGAGTCATGCTCGGTGTGAGAAACAAGAGATATTGGTAAAATTTAGACAATTGTGCCATAAAAGATGCAATCATAAAAATTTGTTTTGGGGCTTATGTATAGATGACTGCCCAGATAGGTGAAGGTTTAGGATTTACTTTTAGGAAGAAAATCCATGAACAGGGTCCACAAAGTTATATGTGCTTCATGGAGATTTGAATACTCTAATCTTGGGGCTTACTCCTAAGGAGGATGCCCAAATTAGGAGGGGACTTATGATTGGGTTTTATTCCTGAAAAGGAAACCCAAATCAAAGGGAATTTATGACTGGTTAAGAGAAATTTTAAGAGACTTGTGGCTTACTCTTAAGAAAGATGCCCAAGATTTATGACTAGGACTTATTCCTGAGAAGGAAGCCTAGGTTAGGGGACTTGGGGCTTACTCCTGAAAAGGAAGCCCAAGGTTATGACTAAGTCTTATTCCTGAAAAGGAGACCCAGGTTAGGGATTAAGGTTTGGGGCTTACTCCTGAGGAGGATGCCCAAGATTTAAAGGACTTGATTGGGGCTTATTCCTAAGAAAGGAAGCCCAAGATTTATGACTAGGACTTATTCCTGAGAAGGAAGCCTAGGTTAGGGGACTTGGGGCTTACTCCTGAAAAGGAAGCCCAAGGTTATGACTGGAGTCTTATTCCTAAAAAGGAGACCCAGGTTAGGATTCTCTCATCTTAAAGGATGAGGTTGAATGAATGAACTCTCAATCTTTGGTGACATAAAGATGTTTAAATCATTAGGTTTTGAGAGATATTTCACATAATTCCTTTCAGATAAGGATGTCAAATCAAGAAATCATGCCATAAATGGCTTTGAAGAGTATCTTGAAGACTGAATCTTGAATAGGAAGGGTGAAATGGCGTAAGAGGGGTGAAAAAGGGCAAGATGGGCACCCAAAAAGATAGGGGCGCGCAAGTATTGAAGGTCGCGCAAGTCCTGCGGCGGCGCGCAAGTATTGGTCGCGCAAGTATACTTGCGCGACATAAGGGATACTTGCGCGATTTTCAACCAGAGTTGAATTACTTGAGCGACTCTTTATTAAACCCTTTCCCATCCTCTTGGGGTTCTTCCAGAAGAGGGACGCGCAAGTTATATTGAAGGAATTAAGTCGGCGCGCAAGTGTTTGATAAGTTTCAACACTTAGGCCTTCCTTCTTCCCTTTAGATCTTCCATTCTAGGTAAGAAATTACCTTAGAAGTGTTCTGGAAGCTTTGAGAAGAGACTTGGGCGTCAGGAGCTTTGATCCGAGTTTCTGGGAAGAGATCCTCTCGAATGGGGGGCCCACAGGGTCTATTTATAGGCAAAAGAAGACCCCGGGCGGTTACTGGGCGGTTACCAGATCTGTCGCGCAAGTCCCTTGCACGACCATGAGGGGTCGCGCAAGTGTTGAGGCGGCGCGCAAGTAGACTTGCGCGACCAAGATGGAACTTGCGCGATACATGGGCAATGTTCTCCTTTTCTATCCCTTTGTCGATTTTTGATGTTTCTTCAAAGGATGAATCACTTTGAGATCAGATATTACCCTTTTCCGATCTTTAGATTCTGTGAAGAAAGGAGCGTCAACAGTAACCTAACATTATTAATAGTAACATTCCCTTATGAATAGTGTCATAACCTAATTAATAGTAATATTACCTATGATATTATATAAATAATATTCAAGTGGAAGTATGATATATCTATATCTGGGAATAAGAAAATAAATGTTTTAAAATCTATATTTTTCAAGTAAATTATGATTTTAATTAAATATTAAATTAATAATATTTAAAAAATTATTTTTGAAAAATGGATTGAATTTTTGGATTCTACACGTCAAAAAATGGTTTGGGTGATTTTTTGGGATTTTTCTAAAATACTTGAATTTTTGATGAATAGTTAAATACGACAATTCAAAAAATGCTAAAACCTGAATTTTTGCATCATGCTTCAGTCATGGATGATGTAAATGGACATTATTTCGAAATAAAAATAATTTATTACTATTATTGGTCATGTAATCATCACTATTGGTATACTTATGGAAAAATAATAAACTAATGGTTATAATATTATGAAAACTCTTCTCCCCTCCACTATAAATACCACCCATCCTTACCTATTCTCTTGAATCCTCTCAAGCCTTGTGAATTACCAATATTCAGCCCAAATCTCTCATAAATCTCCTACCCCACGTCCAAAATCCCATAGTCTCTTCAAAATACAAAATCCTCTCCCATTAAGAAGGCTCTCACAGAATTTTGATTCAGTAGGTAAATTCCTCTATTCTTTCCATTATTTTTCTTTTCAAGATCACTTTTTTCTTTTCTATCCTTACATATCCTCATAAAAATGTTATGAAAAATCCATTAAATTACATGTACTAGAATTTTTTTATGATAATTGAATATGTTATTATCATCTCTCCTTTACTCTTATTTTATTTTAATAGTGAAGACACCCTCCGAGATGTGTTAGTTTACCACATTCAAGGACGATGGGTATTCAATTTCCATTACCATACTTAATTCTGGTAATAAAACCATTTTCAGGGTTGAAACATACCATAATATATGTATTATTCCTCATCTTTTGTTCTTTAATCCTTTTGTACACATGGTTTTGGGTTTATAAAACAAAACATGTTCTTCGTTGTCAAAAACCACTAATTAACCCAAAAGGTTGTCACTAAAGTTTTATATAATGATTCAAATTCACTCCAAGTAAACAAATTAAATTTTCAACCATGTAACATTATGTATATTCAATAATAAAATGTAACCTCAATTCTAGATGAACACCCTCATCATACATTTTTATCCGAACATGAACCGATCATTAAAACCAAGAAAGCAAACAGACCCAAATGATAAAATTGAACCGTATAACCAATCAAAAAGGTATTTAATGAACTTAAAAAGGTTATTATAAATCTTTTACATATATAATAGGTTCTATAATTATTAATTAATGTACCTAATTTGATTATTCAGGTCATTAATATCAAGTGGAAAACACCATTGAACTAAAAGTAAGGGAACCTCTCCCTTCCACTTTTTTTCAAGAATGTCCTCTATGATATTCCATTTTATGGGTATTCCCTAATAATGGGTTATGATTTATAACCTACCCCATAATTAAATCATTATTCATAAGTTATGATAAACCCCATTATCTATCATTAATACCTCTTAAGTACACCTGATACCATGCCGATAATCCATAAGGAATTCTACCCAAACTACCTTTACTCCTTTGGGTTGCTCTATCTTTCCTTTTATCAAAATGATATCGTATTTTTTTTATATAAAATTTTTTCATGATGTTTATATGCTTAAAAATCAATATTCAATAACTATCCTTCATTATATTTCAAGAATATACATTCTTTTAAGTGAATCCATCCTCGATACTTCCAATTAAGCAAACTCATTTTAAGGGAACTTCCCAAATTTCTTTCCAATCTCAAGTGCACTCTATCTTTTGTTTTAATTGACCATTTTATTTATAAAATCTTTTATTATTAAAACATTCATTGGTAACTTCTGGATTTATATAAAATATTGTTCCCTTTTTTATTTTGAAATCTCTATAGTATTTTCCTTAAAATCGTACAAAAACGTTTTAAATGCTAGAATTTATAAAATACATTTCTTACATGTTGTCACCTCTTTTTGACATAAATTAAAATTATATATGCCTATTTTACCTTATTAAAATCCATTTATGTTTTAATTCATTTCTTTTATGGACACTTTCAAGATACGCCCATTTGCCATGCTTTATGTCATGATCGCGGTACCCAATTCTTTCCATGGGTGACCCTTATATTTAAGTAAGATTGATAATGTATGATTATTTATGTGGAAAACAAATTCATGAAATGTAAGATGGGTTCACCCAGATATATCTCCAACGAATTGGTTAAATTTGAGTCTCATGAGATGATTATGTGCGATGGTCTTGGTGGTTAGCCTTGGCTTGTGAAAGTACGTGAAATGGTCTTGGAGGTTAGCCTTGGCTTGTGCTACTATGGGAAATAGTCTTGGCGGTTAGCCTTGACTCGTACTAAATTATTGTTTTATATTTCTTCTACAATTCATTGATTACATTTTTAAATTATACGAGGTTTTTATGTTATTATTCCATATGTTACATGACTTTTATATCATCATGTTATGCCTTATAACTCATGTACCAAAGCTTTATTCTTATGTTTATTCCCTTGCTGGGATTTTTAGCTCATCCCTTTGTTCATGTGATCCCCAGGGTACCCTATGAAAATTTAAGGGATCAAATAATTTTAGGATATATTTATGAAAACTAAATAAAGAGATGATATATTTAGTTCCATGTTTTTAGTTTTATGTACCTAGTCTTCCAAGACACTAGACTTTTAGATCCTTAGCTAGTACTCTGATGTATAATTATGCTTAAAATCGTGTAATGTTATATGTAAAAGGCTAGGGTTTCTATAACTATCATGGTGGAAATTATGATAAAAAATATATTTATATATGATATATATTATATTAATTATTTATTCAATATTTGGAAATTATTTTATAAAACATATATTTATACTTTCCATTTTGTGTACATATGATAATTTCAATTTGAGTTAGTGTGGACTACCACCCCTCAAAGTGATGTGATTCGTTCACACCTTATATGGAATGTGTTAAGTATAAGTTTAGTAAAATTATATTAAACATATGAAATAACTATTCTACTATATTTATATACACATATATATACATATATGTCATTAACTTACTTTATTTCAATATGACTATTAAACTGAAACAACCTTCATGCATACGTATAACCTACCATCTCCATGAACGGTGTATATTATTATAATATAAATATACAGAATATAAAAGATATCTATATCATGGTTTACATTATAGAAATCATGATATAAATATAATGTCTAAAGATATAACAAATTAAGACACATGTAAAGAACAAAACATATATCACCCAAAGTGAAACCTTAACATAGAATTGTTAACAAGAGGGTAATATAAAGTCATAATAAAACCATATAAGGTATTTTATATAATATTATGGTTTTGTGATATATTTATAATAAACTTATATTTATTATACAGGATGTTAGAATGAGTACTACGAGATTTAGGACACAAGGTATGTGAATTTCATCTCACTTTTTATTTTTGTGAGATACATGCTTTATTCACCACCCATTACTTTTGTGTGGTGTGTATAATACCCATGGATGTATTATATTATTATAATAATTAAATTTATGGGTATTTAAATATAAATTTCTTTTATATTTGTTTAATGGGGACTATGTTTCAAAAGTTACCAAACTACTAAAATGATTTTTTTCTCAAATTTCATTCTTTGAGATACATGCCATGTTACACACCTATATTTTTCCGTGAGGTTTATATACTGAATTTTAAATGTTATAACATAAATATTAATCTATTAATTATATTTTAATCATCATTTAATTCCATTTTCTTAAACGGTGAGTATGGTTCAAAGTTACCAATTGGTAAGATTTTATTGAAACAATCTCATCACGTTTTGAGATTATTTATGATTATGCTTCTTTGATTAAATATTATGATCCATATCTTAATAACACTCATTAATTTTATTCTGATATAGTTATTCATGATATATTCATATATTTTTACCATTTTCCCACTCTTTGGTACATAATATATTTACAAAATTGTTTTTAAGAAAGTCTAAATTTAACTCTCCTTCAGTCGGAAATATCTTTTCTTTCAAAACCATAATTTCTAAAAGGTTTAAAAAAATATTGTACTGCTATCATAAGAAATTTAAATGAAATATTTACCCATGTTTTACCTTTTAGAAACAAAAGGTTTTTTGAAAAGGAAATATTTACCCATGTTATCCCACTCTTTGTCATTTTTTAGTCGTGTAACTTTTCTAAACTTTTTATCATGCAAAAGGAATGTTCGACACATACAGATTTACCCACCGTCATGAATATCATTCCATTTAATCTTCCTTTATAAGATTAAAAAGTTTTTTTAAATTTTTTTTATCCTAATATTATGTAAATTCAATGTTTAACATTAGTTTTCAAGAAAATTGTTTTCAAAATATTTTCAATATTAGTTTTATAGTTTCATGGGAAAAGGGGGTTTTCAAAATGTTTTCAAGATTATTTCACATGTTTTCAAGTAAATAGTTTTTCAACACATTTTCAATATTTATTTATAAATTTTCAATGTATTATCAATGAATTAGATTTCAAAATTATTTCAATCTTTTTTAAAGTTTTCAAAGTGTTTTCAAATAAAAATGTTTTCAAAATGTTTTGAATCCTATTACTTATCCTTTTAATGAAAGAAGGTTCTCAAAATTATTTCATATTTTCTTTATAAGTTTTTAAATAATTTTATAAGAAAATGATTTTCAAATGTTTTTTTGCATTAAAAATACTTTTTCAAATAAGAAATGTTTTTTAAAATATATTTGAAAATTATTTTCCATCTAAGATGAAATACATTGATGTTACTCTTTCCTTTATAAGAAATGATATAAAGGTTCCATTCATATTATTTATCTGAATAGGTTATGCTTAATGTCACAGTATTTATGAAATCTGTTTCTCTTTCACGAGTTATATATTTATGAAATTTTCCTCTCTTTCATATGTTATATGTTTATGAAATCCATTTCCCTTTTACGGGTTATGATTTTGATGAAATAATTATGAAACTTGTATCTTTTTACATAGGTTATAATATGATTACATATTTATGATACCCATTTCATTTCACGGGTTAAGATATGATTGTGTATGATTTTGTGGCACATGTATGTATGATTTCCTTATGAGAAGGGTAGGGCCTATATTTACCTTTAATAAATTGGGTAAAGATTTATATCTCATGAGATAGAACAATATGGTATTGGGAATGAACCTTGACTACTAAGATAGACATGGTAGTGAACCATGACTATAAATATTATATGAGGAGTGAACTAATTCTACTAAGAAGGCCATGGGAGCAAACTATTACTACCAATATGTTATGGGGAGTGAACCCATACTACCAAGATGGTATTTCCAGTGATACCTTGGATACTTTGGAAATCATATTATATGATCATGTGCATTCCATAATTCCATGTTTTATTCCTATGTTACAATTTCATGGATTATGTTATTTATTTCTTTATGATTCATATCTTATGAACTACCATGATTTATTAAATGATTCATGTATATGATCTTTGATATGTAGGGTATGATCTTCTATTTCCATGATCATGTTCTCATACCCCTATGCTCATGATTATGCTTACATGTCTCCCTTATTTACCATTACTGAGCATCTAAGCTCACCCCTTTTTATGTTTCATTCCCCAGGATATGAAGATATTTATTTATTATGATGTTTCTAATAAGGGTTATAGTCATGAAGAACCTAGTGGGAGATATTGCAGCTTTCTTATATATCTGTGTTTATGTTTCCATGTTTCCAAAGGCACTAAACTAATACGGTCTTTGGGAATATATTTGTATAACGTTTTAAGTATTTCAAAAAAGTTATGAAATGTTAATGTAGGAAAAGATAGGGTCTCTATATCACTTTACCAAGCATGACATGAATTATAGGGGTGTTTTGTGTAATGATAATAATGGTGGAGGTGATGGTTATCAGAGGTCACCACCTAGTCTTGAAAAGACCAAATTTCAAGGAAGAGGGAGTGAATATTACCTTATAAGTAAATGATATGGATTAATTGGCCCCACCACCATCACATCCTGAACCCATTGAGTATTTTTAGATCCTAGGGGTAATGGTGGTGGTACAAACATTCCCATATATATGTTCTAGGGTTTCTCCCAGAAAGATATAATAGTGGATGCTAATAGATTTTCTTGATTTAGCATGATTTAACTTGAGTGGAAGTTGGGTGTAATGCATATTCAACATGTGAGATGCTCACTATATGAGGTCGCCTTTTGGTTGAGGTATTTTATTTTCTCATATAAGATGCTTTCATGAAATTATTAGAGTCTTGGTAAGGAAGCCTATTAATGGAAAATTCCCTTCAATTATACTACTTTTTTGTCTTAGAGATATTTGAATTTTGTTGGATAAACAAACTAGTGTATACAATGTTTGGGCCTAAATCCTCTCCGATAACAACAAAATTTTAGGATACCCTCTTTTAGGGGCTCTGTTGTCTTTTGAATGGGGTAAAATATAATGATATTTATTCATCTCATCCTCAAATTTGAACATCCAATGGGGAATAAAACATTATATACTGAATTTACCTTATCTTGTGGAGACAAAATTGCGATAGTTTCTCATAGTGTTTACCTGACCTCGAGTTCTCGGCTACTGAGAAATAATTGAAGTCAATTTTATGATATAATTTTATCAAGGCTTATATATTTATTCCATACTATTGATAAGGTAGATGTTTTAAACTAAGTTGATTAAGAGTTTCCAACAAATTTTGGCATAAGAGAGGAATATACTTCTCTTTTGGTATATCCCAGATGTCATAATCGGGAGATTAAATTGTATAAAACATGACTGAGAGGTTATCCTCAACCTATTATTTCCACATGACCATACCATTATCATCATATACAGAGGTTAATTATTACACATGATCTAACCAATGTTGTTACATCCTGTTACACACTTTCAAGTATTTATCTTCTCTCTTTAATTTTCCTCTTTATTTGGGTTAATTTTGGGACTCTTGAGGATAAAGAGAATTTGTTGGGGAAAGTTTGGGGAAGTTTGTTTATTTGAATTAATGGAGTATTGGTATAAATTTTTCAATGTATTTATATGGTTCTCCCCGAGTTTAGAGAATATGGGTGGTGGTTTGGGGTTTTGAGTATAATTTGGAGTTTTTGTAGTCTTATGGTAGATTACACACCATGTAAAATGATTATATGTCATGAAAGTTTTACACATCATGTAAAATGTTTACATCATGTATTGGGGGTTAGAAAAATTTCATAAACCACTACTAGGTGTGATAAATTTACACACTGTTAAAATATTACATGCTATGTAATGGTAAAAATTAGGATTTTAAATTGTAGTGATGGGTTTTCTGTATTTTTGGGTTTCATGGATTACATAAAATGAAAGGAGATTATAGGAAATTTAATTATTACAGTTTGTGTTTTTAGGGTGCTGAATGGATGATGGTTATTTAATTCATTCACAGGATTCTTCCTTCTCAACCTAGGATCTCTACTAATTGATTTTGGAGACCTCCACTACATACAAATCACTTCATTCAATAATTGATCTCTGTTACAGTTGTGGTATATTTCTATGGTTGAGTAATCCTTCTAATTCTTAATTGATATTAATCATAGTAGAACCATTGTGTTGCGTTTTTAGATCTATTGATCTTTGATGATAGTCTTCTTGATCCTTTCTATATTTATTTCCCAATATCTCTTTAAAGGATTACTATTGTGTTGGATATAGTGTGGCGTGCAAGTTTCTTTGAGTTATATTCTGATATTTTCTCTCTACCAGCCATTTTTCTCGATGAATCAATTTTTGATATGTGAGGATTAGTTCTAGGACCTATGTTGTTATATTTACATTCTAATTTGTTGATGGATACCCTTATAGGCATGTGTGACCTGAGATCTAGGTAGGTAGTTCTGTCTCTAGACTATGTTGAACGAACTCTGTTACTCAAAGTTTTTATAAATTATTTTATAAAAGAAATGAAATTATTGATTGATTGATATGTGTGTGTAGAAATAGGTTTTTGAGAAAATATGGTTTCCCAATTATTTTGGTAAAAGAAAAGGTATTTTAAAATCATTGTGAAATAGATTTCATAGCATGGTTTGATGAAATGGTTTGGAAAATAATACACATGGGAATCCTTGGGTAGTTATGTAGAAGGTGCATTAATTTTACTTATCTACTGATACTATCGAGGGTTCACTCATGGGGTGTTCCTATACTCCCTAGTCTTATTATTCTAGGAAATCTGTGGAAAATTGTTGGGAGGATTACTTTATGGTGTGTTCATATTATCTCTATATTCGATGTATATATCTAGAGACTTGATGCTAGTGGTTTTCCAAATCTTAGGTACTAGTTTTATATCTACCTTAACCTGTAGTGATCCTTGTTGTGATATTATATGTGCTTTATCTTGTACTATTTTTTCTTATACAACCATAAATTTGATATGATATGTGATATATCATTTTATTTGAATTTATCTTTTGATGTATATGAAATGATTTGAAACTGTTTTACCAGGATTATTTTTGGAAATTTCTTAAAAGGGGGAACTAAATATTTTCCCATGATTTTGACATAAAAACTATCGAACTATTTATCATGCCTTGTTTTCTTTAAATATGAGAATTGTTCAATTTTTTTTATAGAGACGTGATTTAGAACACTTGGGTGGTATTCTACTGAGTCTATTTATCTCACACCATACAAAACCCTTTTGCAGTGTGTAGACCTTTGTATGTCTTTTTGTGAAGGGAATGGAAAGGCACTGCAGAGAGATAGTGATGCTTCTGTCAGCTGAGTTTAGGTAGCCTGTGGTGGGATGGTGGGAGATTACAAATATATCATATGGAGTTGTCAATTTTCTGTTTTAGTTGTCCTTTGATGTTGAAATTGTACTTTTTTATGTTCTGAATACTTTTTAATTGTATTGTTTCCACTTTCTTCTTTCTGTTGTGGAATATATCTAACTATTTTACTATTTTACTTTATTATATATATATAAGTCATATTTTTTTCTTCATGTTGGGAGAAATAATTCCCTTTGATTTTTGTTTTATGGTAGGGTGCTAATCAACAGGCTGTGTGGATTGGGAACACATTTCAAGTATGTAGAAATTCAGGTCGGGTACCAGTTTGAGAGGGTATTTAGGTTAGGTTCCCCAGATTTTGGTATTAGAGTGGTTTTTTAAGATTCCTTTTCTTGAGACATTTGGTAGACTAGAGATAGGATTTTCAGGACTTGAGAGGTAGGTTGTGGTGAGTGACTAGCCATATCTTGTCATAGAGTGACTCAAGTTACTATGGGATGTTTGGACGTGTGTCTTATTTTTATTTGTTGACCTTAATCTCAATTTTTATTATGGTTTTTTGGTTTCAACTAAGATTATTATATTTTTTGATCATTTATTCTATTTCAGTTAGTAGCGGTATGCCTCTGAGACATCTTCCACTGGTACCTTAGGAGGGTTTAATAGATGGTCCTTAAGGGAATATTTCTATATATTTGAGCATTAATGAGGCTAGCATGCATGTTATTCATGTTGTCAACCAAAATTCACCATAAGTGTATAACATAGTTGTTTAGATATTATTAGGATCTATAGGAGAAATGGATTGATCACAAATGTTTTTGCATGAGCATCCATCATCCTTTAAGAGTATGAATAAACCTCAAGAGGTAGAGAAATTTATAGATAAGATAAATATGATATTTGAATTCCTAGAAACACATTAGAGTATCAAGGTTAAGTGCCTGAGATTTAGACTTGAGGGTATCAGTAAGAGATGGTGGGATTCCATGGTACATGCAGATAAACATGTGGGCCTGTACTGGAATGGTTTTAAGACCCACTTAATCCATATTTTTTTCCATTGTCACTAATGATGGTGAATTCTCTAGATTTTATCTCTTTATAGCAGAAAGAGCATTTGGATTCAACATACACTAATTTTTTTATGAAGCTAGTTCATTTTTCTCTAAATGTAGAAAATAATGACCATATAAAAGATCAAAAGTACATGTTAGGTTTATGACTAGATATTAGATCATAAGTATTTATGATAAATCTTTAAACCTATGTAGAGGAAATAGACATTGAGATGATGGTAGAGATGAATATAGTAGAAAATCTTGGTTATTCCGCCCCTTATCTTCCACCCAGTGGAAGCTTTAGTGGTGCGTAGGGGAAAAATTGGAAGTGGAGAGATCATCACAGGAGTGGTGGAGGTGGTTCTTAGTGTAAGGCCTCATCTACACCATCATTTATATCCAGTAGTGTGCCCATAACATGCTATCAATTTGGAAATGGCATACACACATGACATTCTTGTACTAGACCTATGAAGATGTGTAATAGTTGTGGATGTTATGATCATGTGCATCGTTTCTATTATGATTTCTCTATGAATTGTTATGATCATGGATTTTCAGCTCTAAAGGATACCATGACGCAATCAGATAATTAAAATAATATAGCGCTATGTCCATAAGCCTAAGGAGTGAATAACCTTCAGGTAGTAAATGAGTTTCTTGCAGAGGTATATGCGGGTCCCACAAAAGTGGGAGGTACCATCTTTATTTCATCTTCACTAGAAATTTCATTATTTTATACTGATTTTTCCCATTCATTTATATCTATCCATTTAGTGGATATCCTTAAACATATAACATAGATCATGTCCTTTTTATGGAGTTTATGACACATATTGGGAAAATAGAAGAGTAAGGTTTTTGATTTTCTTCTTGCTTACTATCGATACATGATAGAGAGTTAGTTTGGAATTTCCTCATTCTCAATATGGATATGTTTGAAATCATCATTGAGATGGATTGGAATTCCAATCATTATGTTAAGGATTATTGTTATCACCAGTGTGTCTCATTTATTAAGACTGATGGGAGCTCATGAGTATTTTATAGAGTGTGGGATCTGAGGTTTGGTTATGCAGAACCTTCCCTCCTAATTATCATGATTTTTTTTCTATTGTAGTAGTTAAGACTGATGATGTTTATTTTTTGTTAATCTTCCTACTATTTTTTGGTATTTTGTTGATAATTTTCCATATTTTTTCTCTGGTATTACTCTAAAGAGTGAGGTAGAGTTTTTGATAAACCTAATGTCAGGTACTTAGCCCGTTTCAGTACCCTCTTATCATATAGAATTAGATGAACTGAAATAACTCAAGATTCAGTTGAATTATCTAACGATGAAAGGTTTTCTCTCTCTCTAGTGTTTTTCCTTGGAAATTACCTGTTCTATTTTCCAATAAAGTATATGGTTCATTCCAATAATGTGTGTACTATCAAAATTTGAACTGAGTAATAGTTAATAATAAGTAACATTTTACTCATGTGGATTATTTTTTTGACCATTTAAAGGGGGAAAAGTGGTTTTCAAAGATCTATCTTCATTTAGGTTATCACTAGCTCAGATTTTGAGAGTATAATAAATTAAAGATGGCTTTCAGGAGTAGGTATGGACATTACAAATAACTTGTGGTTATATTTGGTTTGACTAATTCTTCTATAGTTTTTATAGATTTGATGAATTAGATATTACATGAGTATCTTGAAACTATTGTGGTAGTGTTTGTGTATGATATTTTAGGTTATTCAAGATCCATGTACAAGCACAAACACTATTTGAGATTAGTTATGGATATCCTAAGGAGTCACCATTTATATGGAAATATTTGAAATTAAATTTATAGATCCAAGAAGTGAATTTCTTAGGGCCATGATTTTTGAGCATGGATTATCAGTTGATCTTGAGAAGGTGAAGGATATATTTTCATATGAAGAACTACATATCATCTTTGGAATTTAGATCTTCCTCATTCCTATAGGATATTATCGACAATTCGTCAAGGATTTCTCAAATTTGGGATCACATTTGACTACTATTATGAGTAAAGGGGTGAAATTCGTATAGAATGAAAAGTGTTAATCTTCTTTCAACATGATGAAACAACTTTTGGCATTAGCTACTATTAGGATATTACCTGAGCTCGATAAGGGGTATGTGTTTTTTTTATGCTTATGGTGATGATATGGGTTGTGTTATTTTGTAGGATGATCTTATTGTGGATTAAAAATCTATTCATCTTTAACCATATGAGAATAATTACCCCACTATTGATTTATATATTACCATGGTAATTCATGCATGTAAGTGTTAGTAGAACTATCTTTTTGGTTGAAGGTTCACTGTCTTTTCTAATCATAAGATTCTGATCTATACATATTTTTAGAAATAATTGAATCTCAGACAAAGGAAGTGGTTGGAATACATTAATACATTTAACGTCTACATCACTTACACCCTAATAAAGGGTAATATCATTGAAGATGATATCAGAAGGGAAATACCATAATAGGTTATTCTAGAATCTAAGGAAGAGTAGAACCTTTTGGGGATCTTCACTAAATTTCACATGGATGCTCAGGAGGATGTTTTACGTATGGTTATGACCAATGTTTAGTTATCATCATCTCTCTTTGGATTCTATTTGGTAGAGTCAGCAGTATATTATGAGTTCAAAGGAATTCTAGAAACCCTATATGGTGGGGAGACTGCTTCTGGTTGGTCTCTATCTTTATATGGTATTCTCTATTTTGGGGATCAATTTGTCATACCATCATTTTTGGGGATCAAAATTTTGATTTACTATCATATTTAATTGTGGAAACTTCATCCTATAACTACAAAGATGTATTATGACACGAGACAATGATTCTAGTGGCCGATTATGAAGCACAACATTGTAGATTATATGTACCATTGTTGCACCTAGGAATGGATGAAGGTAGAGAATTTGAAACCCTATATTTTTCTCTAGTATCTTCCACTCCCAGTAAAGAAATGGGATATAATATCCATTTATTTTCCTGTTTTATTTCCATGGAATCCCTAAGTTAGGAATGCTATTTAGGTGGTGATTGATCACTTAACATAGTGAACTCATTTTATTCTGGTTAGCGGCACCAATGAAGTTTAAGATATAGGTAAGATGTATGTATATAATATCATGCAGTTATATGGGGTTCTTTGTACCATTTTTTAGGTATAGATCCTAAGTTTACATTTAGGTTCTGGAGGAGTCTCTAAGAGGTGATGGGGACTCGGGTTAGGTTGAGTGCGACTTATCATCTATAGATAGATAGTTAGACATAGCCTACTATTTAGATAACAGAGTATAATATCCATGCATAAATATTAGATTTTAGTCGATCATCGGATAGCCATATAGGAATGGTTAATTTTTCTTATAACAACATTTATTAGTGATCGATTAGAATGAAACCTTCAGAGGTTTTGTATGGTCGCCCATGAAAATCACCACTTTTTAGGAAGATGTGGGAGAAATATCTTTGGTGGGACTGAGTATTGTTCAGGATATTTTATTGAGAATTTAGGATATAAATTGATATTGGGTTATATCTTAGAGTTTACGTAAATCATATATAAATCGATGATGTCATCCTTCAGATTTTTCCATTGTTGATTGGGTTTTCTTGAATATTTCTCCTTGGTTGGGATACCATCATCATGGAAAGTAGGTAAAGTTGAATCTAAGATATGTTAGACCATTTTAGGTCACTAAGAATCTTGGGAAGGATTCATATTGGTTGGTTATTCTAGTTTAGTTGATAGGAATTCATGATGTTTTCTATATATCATTTCTCAAAAAATACCATCTTGATCCCTATCACATTTTGATTTGGGTAGAGATAGAGTTAGAGTTAGATATTTATATTGTGTAATATCCATTGGATATTGTTTAATCTCAAGTGAAGGACTTGTGTGGGAAGTTTATTCTATTGTTCATAGTGTTATGGTGACACGGTTCGGCTTCTCATGAGACTTGGGAGCATGAGTCAGTGATGAGGGAGCAGTGAACTCACCTCTTTCCTGGACATCATTCTTCCACATGACTTCCTAGGGATTGAAATATTTATGGTGGGGATTTTATAACATCACATTACCCACTTTCAGGTATTTTAGTTATCTCTTTTGTTTCCCTCTTTATTTGGATGTGTTTTGGGACTCCCGAGGATGAAGATCATTTACCTGGGAAAATGAACCAAAGTTTGGGGATGTATATTTGTTTGAATTAATGAATTCCATGTATAAAATTTTTAAAGGTATTGTTGGGTTCTCCTTGATATTGGAAAACAATAATGGTGGTTTGTGATTTTGAGCATATTATAGAGTTTTCATAGTCTTAGGGTCCATTACATGCTGTGTAAAATTATCACAAATCATGAAAGATTTATATTCCATGTAAAATGATCATGTCAGGTATTGGGCGATGGGAAGATGTCATGAACTAGTATAGGGCATGAGAAGTTTACAAAATGTGAAAATATTACACACCATGTAATGGTAAAAATTGGTATTTTAACTCAAGGAAGTAGTATTTTTGTGTTTTTGGGTTTCATAGATTATATAAAGTGAAATGGGATTACACACCATGTAATTATCATAATTTTTGTTTTTTAGAGAACTACATGTATTATATTTATTTCATTTAGCCATAGGGTTCTTCCCTCTCTACCTAGGAGATCTATTAGGTGATTTTGGAGACCTATTCTCCTTCCAAATCGCTTTATTAAGTGATTTATCTCTATTAGGGTTGCAGTATATTTCTCTAGATGAGTAATCATTATTCTTATTAATTTCCATTGATTGTGGTTTCACTATTGTGTTTTATTGTTAGATTAATTCATCTATGATCATAATATTATCTATCCTTTCAAAATCGGTTAAGAGATCTCTATATGGAGTCCAACTATTCTGTTGGTTGAGGCAATCCATCTGAATTTCTTGGACGTATGTTATGACATGTTATCTCTGCCAACCCTTTTGTTTGATGAATTGTTTTTGAGATGTGAGGATTGATTCTAGGACCCCATATATTGTCTTTAAATTATTCCTTGTTGGTTGATCCTTTTGAAGGCATGTGTGACCCCAGTTTGAGGTAGGTAGTGTTATCTCTAGCCTATGCTGGATGAAATGTATTTCTCATAGTTTTTATAAATTGTTTTATAAATGAAATTATATGATGGGCTTATTTTTATGTGTAGAAACATATTTTTGAGAATATATGTATTTTAAACTTTTTTTGTTAAAGGAAAAGGTATTTTAAAATTATTTTGAAATTTATCTTGGAAATGGTTTTAAATTCATTGTTTTGATGATTGTTTTTGGAAAATAGAGAAAATGAGAAGCCTTGGGTGCTTAGGTGGAAGGTTTATTAATAGGCCTCATATATTGATACTACTAGGGGTTTCACTCATGGGGTATTCCTATGCTCCCAAGGTCTTTTTTTCATGGGACATGGTATACATTGTTGGGAGTTTCAATTTCTAGGGAATTACTATGCTCTCTATATTTGATGAATATATCTAGAGACTTGATGTGTGTGATTTTCTTTGTCTTAGATATGAGTGTCCTAGATAGCCTGAACTCTAGTGATCCTTGGTGTGATGTTACCTATGCTTTGTATTGAACTATTTTTTCTTGCACTATCCTAGATTTGATATGATATGTGATACATGATTTTATTTTATTTTTCTACTTAATGTATATGACATGATTTGAAACTATTTTACATGTATTTTTTGAGAATTTGGAAAATGGGAAATTAAATTTCTTTCCATGATTTTGATATAAAAACTATTAAGTTATTTATCATGCATTTTTTTATTTTAATTCCAATATTATTTATATTGTTCTATAAAGGCTTGATAGGGAACACCTAGGTGTGATCCTAGTGAGACTATTTGGATCACACCCTACACACCCCTTTAGCAGTGCATACAACATTGTATGTATTTCAATGTATGGATAGGCAGGGAACCACAGTGAGTGGGTGAGGTTTCTTTTATCTGAGTCTAGGTAGCTGGTGGTTAGATGGTGAGATTTTTCCCACACTATCATACATAGTAGTCAGTTTTCTATTTTAGTTTTCCTTTGATGTGGACTTGTACATTGGGATTTTTTGACTCATTTTGAGTTGTATCATTTCTTTCTTCTTCTTTCAATTATGGAATATACATATATATTCTATTATTTCACTTTTTTATATATGTATATATATTCAATGTTTTTTGCTCTAGGTTGAGAGAAATAATTCCTTTTAGTTGTTGTTTGATGTATGTGTTCTAGTTGACAGACTATGGGGATCAGGAATGCCCTTTGGGTATGTGGAAATTCAACTCAAGTACCAGTTTGAGAGGGTATCTAGGTTATGTTTTCAACAAATATGGTTTTTATCACTATTTTATCTGAAAGGGGAGGGTTTATTGAGGTCTCTTTGAGTAATCTAGAGTTATCATGGTGAGATTTAGGTTCTAGAACATAATTCCACCATAATTCATCTATTTATGAAGATAAAATATCACTGATGGGCATTGAGGCTATAGATGAAACTGACCTCAATCCTTTGAGTGTTACTCAACATGATGAAATCATTGAAGTATGTTTTAAAATGGTATTAACTTATTGTCTTGGGTACTAGGGAGGAATTATAGAACTACCAATCAGAGTATCATGAGAAGGAAATATATGGTAAAGATCCTATCAATTTCTGATGAGGAGTCAATAGACTCACATTCCTCCTTATATTAGTGTTGTACGGCCTTGATAACACTATTTCCAATCGGTGTAGGAATAGTGGACTATTATTGGGTCATTATATTCCTTTGTCAGGACCATCTTTTATATTATCTTCTTGGGGAATATAGGTGACCTCCTTGGATGGAAGTCTTATTGGGTGAATTCCATGTCATTGGTGGAGATGATTGATAAAATATTTGTTTTTGGATAGAAATATGGATATGTACTTTATTTTCCACTAGAATATGAAAATATTTCCCTTCATACTAGTTGAAAATATGTGGCCACATTTTGATAGTCATAGATATGAATTATAAGTTTTCTTTAGGCTAAAGGGGTGTAAGAATATCTGCCTACATTTTGGATTCTTCCAAAATATACCAACATGACACTTGGATGGATGTGAGAATATGAGTTCAATCTAGCTCTTTCATCAGGATATGATGACGGACCTTCTAAAGAGAAGAAAGGATATAGGCCCACACTTTGGTGATCGAAGGAAAATTTCAACTATCAATTTCTTCCATTAATGTCAGGACGTTTAAACAACTTTATTGAATATGGGAAGAGATATAGGCCTACCTATATACCCCCCATTATGATGCATTCATGGGATTAGACAGTTGGAATAGAGATATAAGATCATTCTCCTGTGGGAGTGGGGATGTGTGCCTAATCTTGTCCTCTGGATACTATCGGTACCTAATAAATAACATCATATATATGGGTTGGAATATAATATTTCCCCTTGGATACTATCAGGGTATTATAGAATGCTCTTGATGCTTCCTAATAATGTTCATAGTTGTGGTTTCTATGAGTGGGAATATGTATATTCTCTTCCATTGGCATGTGAGATGGACTACACCATGATGAATATGTATATAGTTTTATTCCTATTTTCCTTATGTGTTCTGTCCTTAGTGATGGCTTGTCTAAGATTTCTAGTCTTTAGTGGATGGTACTAGGACCTCATACACAACCTACTCAATGAATTCCCTGAGGAATCAAGGCTGCACTGTGTCATTGGTAGCATTAGTGGGTGGAATTATCCCTTCGTGGAGACTCCTAGACAACAAAGTGGTCACAATCAACCTCAAGTTCTACCTCCCAAGTATAAGGGAGGTACTGATTCTAATGTTATGGGGAAAGTATCTTAAAAAAGTTTAAGGTGATTATAGGAACCATTATATTGTCCATAAAATTCTTATGGAGAGGCGAGATGTGGGGTTTAAGTGGACAAAGTATCTTACGTGAAGCCTTAGAGGTTGGAATAGTATAACAATAACATTACTCCCACACAAATTCATTCTCCACTTAGTTTTATAGGTGTTGGGTAGGAGAAACCAACCTTTTAGTTCTCGAGGCCATGAATTTTGTGGTGGTTGAAGCATAAGAGTGTCTCTGGGATGAATAAGCTATCACTTTGGATCCAAAGGGTATCTTGAAAGGGATTCCTTTGGCACAAGATCACTAAAAAAAGAAAAATGATCATTATAGTATAAAAAATAAGTACATGTTTGACCAGTTATTTTTTATAGTCAAAAGATTCATGTTGGTATTCTTTTCATGAAGTATATGAAATAAAATTTCTTGACATGTTGGAAACTAGTGTTTTTTTTTGTTTTTAAAAGGTTAAATTTTGGTTCAAAAAATTTCCGCCTAAACTTTTTTGATCCAGATGGAGTCATTATTATTTCTTATGGAATTTGTTTGGGGTGTTTAGGAAACTTCCAACATGACAAGGTTGTTACTTTGTGAGTATGTGTGAACTTTCTTTACAAAGGTACGTGGTTATTAGGACTTTACTAGTGACTCTTTGGAATGTGTGTTGGTTGATAGGATGAGAGGTTGGAATTATCTACACCTTTTGAGGAGGAACTATTTCCTACTCTATGACTCTCTTATATATTTAAGATGTATTCATGAATATTTCCCATATCCTGAAATGGGAATGGTTACTCCAATTCTAATAGTTGTTCATTAACATATATTAATGAAAACATCATTATGTAATATATGTCATTTATCTTTTTTAATTTCTAATTAATGATGCTTAATTATAAGGTTCAATAGTTTAAATCCAAACAGTTGGGAACTCTAGAGTTTATCTACATCCAGGGAAGTAGTGATTGTTGATTGTTCCATGATTGTGCCCATGAAAAGGGATTACAATGTATCACTATGAAAGTAATTAGACCCCATATAGTTCACTTCCACATAATATGACACATCTTCCCTTTTAAGATCTTACGACAAGGAATGATCCATGCATTTTAACGTCATGCGGTAAGGATGATTTGGATAAAGATTCCTATCAATGGTCGATGTGGGACTTATACATGGGAGACCATTTTATAGTTTAAATCAATGAGAATATGGAATAATAAAGATTAATTGGTGATTATCCAAAGGGAATATGGACATTCATGTAGAGTATGACTTTATTAGAAATATGGCTCTAGTGAGAAGGTTTATCGAGCTTGTGGGAAAATGTACCACTAAGGAAGACATAGATCATCATGAATATGGTATAATAAGGATGATATGGTAATTCTTGGAGATAATATAGATCTCTGAGTAGGGCCATAATCTCATCATGAGTGTGTTTTGATGAGGGGACATCTAAACTTACAGAGGATATAGCCTATCAAGGAAGGATGTGAATGAATTCATGAGTAATATGTCCCCATGAGGGTGAATCTAGAAGGAAGATTATGTATGGTTTGAACCTCAAAATATCATCCTATGTATCCTGTTTAATAGAAATCAAATCCCATATTATTTAAGGGTCATAGTTTAGGGTCATGTCACAGGACCGTACCATGTAGTTTAACATCACATGATAAGGACATTATCATGAAGTTTTACATCATATAACTAGAACATTGGCCATATAGTTTGACATTAAGATATAGGTACATATGTGTCATGATAATTTTTATAATAGAGGATTCAGTAGGTCTTACACATATTTGGTGGTCCTGAAATACCTAAACCAATGAGTTTCTTAGGAGAAGGCATAAAGAGTTAGCACGTACAACTAGTTGGAGGACCATTAAGAGCATGGATTGTTGGGTGAATAAGAAATACATCATTGATATGCATAAATTTTCACTATATTCCTTGATATTATGCCCCTCATTATCAAGGGAAACATGATTTTGAATTTCCTAGGGGCCCTACAGGTTAGGGAGGACACACATAAGATCCATTTTATCAAGGGAATACATGATCAAATAGGCGCAAAGAAGTGTATATTCCCTAAAAATTATTGTTAGGTGGTTTTAGAGGATGATTTAAATTATAATTTTCAGGTTATTTACCTTGTAAAAAGGAATATATATTGGACTTTTGGGTTTCCTATGTCCGGATATGTGGTTGGGACAAAAGTGATGGCATGAGGAAAGTATTCCAGCTCATTTTAAGGGAGTCTGGTGAAGCCAATATAGATCACTTAGTATTCACTGAGTGTGTGAGGTCCATAAGAATGAGAACCTACAATGGGAACCTCGATTCATGGTGAATTTTTATATTCCTATAAACATATCTCACTTAGTGTGCTTTACCTAGTCTTATCCACTTAGTTTACTCAAAGGGGTGAAAATTTCTTAGTTAAGATTAAGGAACCTCCATGGGTGGAGATAGGGATAGGCATAGTGAATACATCATGGATTATTTATGTGGTGAAGTTATCATAGTGAGGTTCACTTAAAATAGTTATTCCACTTGAATTAACCTATTATAATTCATGTAGTGAAGATTTCTTTTGAATCGTTCCCAAGGAACTGAGACTATTCTCTACCTTTGCTACATCTCATATCACCCCTTCCTCTATGTGTGTCTACCAGAAGAGTAATATAAGATATTTATAGAAAATATTAGGTCATATTCAACCCTAAATTAGGTGGATGTGCAAATGGAAACCCATAGGTTGCATGGGATATCATCACAACTTTTCTTGGTTGGGATCTCACATAGATTCTTAGGTGATCACATATGTGTTTCCCATGAATGATATATCAATCATGTATGAGTAATAGTACATGGAGGTGTGAGGATTCACCAAAGTTTGGGTGTGTGGTCAATCTCCAGTCCATAAAGGATCTCATCAATGCATCGTGTACCCAGATTTGATCACGTACAAAGCCTGGAGAGACTGTGTGGGGACTTTGAAGATTTCCCTAATGCTAATGGGGCATGAAATCACATGGTCTATCATGGGATACATAGTCCTTTGATGATAGTATGGTCAATTGGAAATCTCATGGTAGGATGGGTCTTTCACGATAGACACCAATGTCGTTGTGTGTAATTAAATCCGATTTCCTACTTTCCAAGCACACCTATGTGGTTCATAATAAAAGTAACCAGGTGCATGGTGTGGTTGACCTATGTTTAGCTCCTTGGTGATCATGAACTGGGATAGTCTTCTTATGGTGATATTCATTATCAAAATTTTATATTTTCAAGTGCTTTATATGATCATGGTCTTCAACCATTACCTTAGGATTCTCAAATAGATCCTCATAATCCAACATAATCTCTACCCTATCCACCCCATGATATCAAGTTATAGTGAACCCCATAGTCAGAAATCACACCCAATTCATTACATGAATTCTCAAGGAGAATATAAACCATTTATTTAATCTTAATAAAAAAAATCATTAATATGAATTGGTTTGTCCAAATTGGGAAATTAGTTATAAAAATGTTAATAGGAAACCAATTAAAATAAAGAGAAGTAGAATTTGAATCAAATTAATCCATTCAAAGTTAAGATGTCTTAGAATTAGTATGAAAGCCAAGGATATAAGTCTACATGGTTACATATTAATGGATGATGATATTTTGGATGGAAACTAGGAATTAATCCATATTTTTAAATAAGTATGAGGCATCTCAAGGGGATTATCCACCCAATGGATCTCATCCATTACACTCCAGACTCTTATTATCCCATTCAATACACCACTATCCTCTATATACTCTATTATGACATATCACTCATCAAAACAACTAGTGATAATTAAACAACCTGAGTTAAAGATAAGTGGAGATTAATCTAAATCTATGAGGGGGATCTTATTATTTCTACGCCATTTATTGTTTTTATTATTCTTTTACAAGATCTTGATGTGGAGAATTAAGGGTATTTAAATAATTTTAGTTTTTTTTAATTTGAAAACCATTAATTTATAGTTATTTATGATTTGATACAAAATTATTTTAAATATTAATTAATGGATAAATTATTCTTGGATAAGGGTGAGTAAATGAGAGTTGAAACCTTAACAATGAACTGAAGAATTAATAACTTCATCATAATGAATGAGAGTTTAAGGGATAAAGTGACAACCTAATTGAGGAGGATAGGATGGGATATGTTATACAATGGGGGGGGGGTGAATCAGTGTATTTATCTAATTATAACTTTTTCAATCCCATATTCTCACTTTTACCTCTTTCACTATTAAGTGATGATTCTCTTATTCCCTTTATATATCTCTCTTTTTTCTTTTTTTCTTTCAAACCGCATGGTATATAACAAAAACACACACAAAAGTGACATAGATATTTATAAGTTTCACCTTGAAAAATTAAAGGCTATTCCTTGGTATAATTTGGATTCCACCAAGACTATACAATCCAAAAGTATCAACCAATGGAATAATTGGGTAGGGTTTGTCCTTATACCCGAGTTTAGGGAATCCCGTACTTTACAAAATTCCACTGATTCTTTATACTATCGTCCCAAATGTTGATAAAAAAGTGGAAAATCAACAAGAAATTATAATACTAATTGAGACTTATAACTTGCTGTTGTCATGCTACTTACCTTTTTCTTCTTCTTCATCTTATTCTTATTCTACTTTAACTTGCACAATAACATGAAATGATTTATTATCTTCTTTTATATAAAAAAATCCACACACTTATTTTACATAGTTTTTTTCCATTTTCATTATTTCTTAAAAGTAAAACGTTTTCTTCTTCTTCACTGTATAATATATTTTTTATAACACCCCTTCTTCACCATATTTCTTTTCAACATTAGTACATCATTGAATTTCAAAGTGTTTCTTCACTAACTTCGACACATATAAATTCTATAGAAAAATAAGTGTCTAATAACTCTCCTTATCTATTTCTTAGATATTCAATCTATATCACAAAGACTCTCTTCTGCGCATTCGGTTATATTCAATAGATTCTCTTCCCAATCCTCACTCTTCACATTATTCTATTCAATTCTGCAGTGTATATAGAATTTTTTCATAGTATCCCTCTAATTACTTTAGTTTTAATTTTAAATTAAAATTCAAAACCACCATTAACTTCTTTAAACATAGACTTTAGATATTTTCCCCAAAAGTTCATGATCTTACAATTTAAATTGGTAGTCAATATAGACTAAAATAACCACTAAATTTATTAGATGAAGAAAAGTTAGAAATATGATCCGAATCTTCCCAAAGACCAATTAGACTACATGATTTAGGGGATTATGGAATTACCCGTTAGTTTTTAGGGTTTTTACACAATCTCCACACACAGTTTTGGTGTGGAAAAGGTGTTGCGACATTGAGGTCTTGTGATTTTTAGTGAAAAACCTCATTATTTTATTGTATGTACCTTTTTAAATTTAATCTCTTTAATATCTTGCATTTCATGCGACACTGAGTTTGAGCGCACTTTGATTTATCAAACTAGACGTAAAAAATGGTTTTGAATAGTATCAACCACAATAAGAAATTTATATATTTTTTTTCAAAAAAAGTCTTCATTTTTGAATTTGGAATATTGAAATTATCTTAGGGTGATTTTTTTGGTATTTTTCTAAAATGTTTCATTTTTTGAAGAATAGTGAAAAATAATGCATTGTTCTTAAAAACTGATTTTTTGATTTAAATAATTATTATATTTTAAATTGATTTTCAAGTCACAATAGATAAATAATAAATATATTAATCTAATTTAGGTAATTTGAATAATTATTATAATATAATTAGATATAAAAAATTATTGAGCTTTTGAATGTCTCTTTTACCCACATTCTAGCCACAGTTGCAGGATTAGCATTAAACACATTTTTACCATTTCTATGAATGAAATTTAAAAAATTGATATATATGGGTGTACTTATTATGAAATTTATGTCCTAATTGGTTCAAATTAATTTGTTATTTAATAGTAACTTTAATAATTTTTTATTTATTTACCACTGTTAACGATAAATCGGGTAATTAAGAGAAAAAATAATGTTATAATATTTAAAATATACCATAAAACATGTCATAATTTCATTGGATAAGTGGTTTTTAACCAAAGTAAAACTTATTTAGAAATTATGATATTTTTAAGGAACTTGGGTAAGAATAATAAATTTATTATATTTTATTTAAAGATAAGTTAAAAATGACAAACTCAAACTTTTAATAACTTAATAAATTTTAATATAAAGTTATAAATAAGATAAATTCAACTATAATTATTAATTTTAAGTATAATAAATTTATATTCATCATTATAATTTTTTAAATTTTTAGAGAAGAATTAATTTAATTAAATCCTTGTATAATAATAATGTAGTAAATAATTTATAAAAGAAAGAATCAATTAAATGATATTAATAGTATTAAAATAAATATAAAATTAAATTTTTGATACTATATATAATTTTTTTTGGATGACTATGACATGTTAGAGATGATATAAGGTAGTTTTTTCAAGGGAATCAAGTTGTTTTGATTTTTTAAAAATTCAAGTACTAAATAGTGTCAAATTGACATAAAATAGATTTTAAAATGAATAATATTTTATTAAATGTTATAAAATTCCTAAAAATATATATTTCTTCCAAATAACTAGTATAATGTTAAATATGTCATAAATTATCCAGTTTTGGTTCTTTTTTAAATTTATAGTAAGTATATGAACCCTATATTGTTAAAAGAAAAGTTGTCGTAGTAAGAGTTAAATTTTTTAACTAAGGGTTAAAGCCAAAAGATAAGGTTAAGATTGTGATATAAACATGTAAAAAATTCATTTTTGAGATTATTTATACACATAATCAGCTTATCCTATAAATAAATCACTTTGGATCTACTTTAAATTGAAAATAAATTTATAAAAAATTAATAGTTTTGAAGTTTCCTAAAGTTCCCCTACCCTCTTTTATGAAAGGGAACCTATCCTTCTCTATTATTCTCACATATAAAGCCATTTTATTCAGAAAAAACTGCCCATTTATCCTCCCAAATTTCATAACTTCATATTAGTGTCCATAATATGTTCATAAATATAACCTATGAAGTTATTTTGTTCAAATCAAAAGGAGATACTCGAAGAAGAGGTAATTGTTATACAATTTCAATTTAATTTATTTTCTTCTTCTACTTCCTCTTCCTATGTGGTTTCCATACTAATGTAATAAATTTAGTGTATATATATATATATATTCTAATAATTTATTATGATTATTGGATAACCATATTATTCCTTTTACTCATCCTAAAAACAACATCACCAAGCGTACATATGTATGCCTTACCGTATCCACGCTATGGTGTAAACTGTTTTTGAACTGAACATTATTTTGATGGGTATAAAGATGAATATAAAGGATGAAAATAATAAATAATGAATTATATTATTTCTTTATAGTTAATTGTTCATCAAATTCCTTACCATTTGACCATTAATGGAATGATATCATTGCTCATGCGTAAGTACGACTTACCGTCTCCATGACATGATGAGATTCATTCTACATGTTAACCATTAAATAATTATTATAAAAATATATATAATACGTAAGTATAAAATATATGACATAATAATTATATTTTAATAATATATATATATATATACATATATATATTTTATTTACTTTCTGTCATTCAATATGATAAGAAAATAGAAACAACGTTCATGTGTACGAACGACCTACCATCTCCATGAACAGTGTATTCCATTCCATATATTTTAAATATATATATATACTAAATATATATGATATATATATCATTTTTTATCTTATGTAAGTAATTAAATCATGTTCTATTTAATAGATTCAACAATAACAAGTCAAAACATGTATGATAAACAAAACGATTATTACCCAAAATGTTGCTTTAATTTGGAATTGTTATTAAAAGAATAATATAAATTTATAAATGAATCATATATGATATCATAAATATTATTTATGATTCTTAAAAAAGATAATAATATGTGTAAAACCACTATATATGAGTTTCAGACACGTACAGAGGGAATCAGACTTATGGTAATAGAATTCTGTCTCACTGTTAATTTTCATGAGATATAAGACATGTTCAGCACCTATTTGTTGTGTGTGGTGTATGTACTTCCCCTATTATATTTCATACTAGGAATAAATTTATCTTCATGGTAGTTAAATATTAATTTGAAGATATCGTGCTTATGATTTAAATGTTCAAAGTGGTATGGGATGCTTTGGATGTTTAAATAATTAATCCTTTCTCCATTTCAATATTCTTGATATTATTTTACATAACTATTTATATGGATATAAAAGGATTATAAATGATGATTTATGCATATTTTTAATTTCATTTAATTGTTTTCAAAATTAATTTTTTTAAGGTCTTATGTAAGTACTCTTTACCTAAAAAATCTTTTAAAAATGTTTTGAAGATTTTTTTTCTAAATCTTTCTCATTCATGTCCATGTTTTCAAAATGGGTTTTATAAATTTATTTATAAGGACATGAATATTTTAAATTATTGATTTTTGAATTTATCTAAATTTTTTTAACATTTCATGGGACACTTTGATCCAAAAAATCACATTTTAAATTCCTTCTTTTATAAATGCACAACTATTGAATAAATGATTTCAAAGTAAAAAGGATATTTCTCTCAAGAATTTTTTAATGATTTTATTAGATTATTTTCATATATGTTAACATTATTTGTTATCTAATATGTTTAATTGAGGTCTATTTCTTATGAATACAATCTACCATATTGTATTGAAGGGTTTATGATATGTTTGACAGTGGATGTACTATTTAGATATCATTCTTGGTTTATGGTTAATGTATTAACAATTCTTATAATAGTTTTAATATGAATATTTATGTTGGTTATGTTTCAATATTTTAATATGAGGAATAAATTTGACTTAGTAAGTGATGTTAGAGGCCCATGATATCCCCTCAATGCATCGGTAGGTTTCACGAAAGAAAATAGATATGGTTTTGTCCAAGGCCTAATCCACTTATTAGATTCTTGGCATGAAGCCTTGAAAGTATTAGATTCTTAGCTTGAAGCCTTTATAATATTAGATTATTTTCATAATTCCTTGATAGAATTATATTATTAGTATGAAGCAATAAATTTATTATATTCTTGGTATGAATCCTTGATGGTATGTTTTATATGTCCAGTATTATGCATTCCCTTAAAATGAGATTATTTATTGATATTACATGTGATTATTAGACTAGTAAAATATCAATGTGAATGTTTAAATGGAATTATTTTATTTATTCTTTCCATATTATGCTGAATATTATGTTTAAAAGTCTTGTGTTACAATTTAATACCTTTCTTTAAAAGTTTAGTCTTCTTTATAAAATCTTCTGCTGTATTGTTTACCCTTACTGAGCATATGAGCTCTCCCCTTTATTATGTTTTATTTTCCTTGGATTCCAAGAGGTGTTTTATGATTGACATGTAGGGTTAAACTAGGATAATAATTTAATTCTAAAATAATTATCTATTTTGTATATTATGTTTTGAATTATAATGTAATTTTCATGTATATAATCTATTTTCCTGGCTTGTTAAACTGATCGGTCCTTTGGGATTTGATTCCTTATAATCATGACAATGTATTAAAATAATGCACCGTCTCCAAGCTTATGGGGTCAGGGTGTGACATTAAGACCCAATAAAATACAACCAACTATAATCTATGGCTTGATCTAGTTACTACAACATAGTCCTTCATGAATTATTATGAAAATAGTTTAGTCAAAGATCTATTTTGTGGAGACCACAAAATTTATAGAACCACCGAAATCTTTCTTCTAGTTATCTTTGTTGTGGGATATTTACTGTGGAATGGAGAACCCAAAATTTCCAGAATCACCAAAATCCATCCAACTCACCTCTACATCATGGTAATAATACTATTCTATAATATCAATTCTTTGAGTCACACATCAAACTTTAAATCAGAATTCCCATGACATATAATCTATCTCAATACTTTGAATCAATATATGAGAGTAACGAGGTCTACTAACGACCTCCTCTGTGGTGTCATCCTATACATCAGATCACTTCCTCTGAACCTCCTCCCCTGTGGTGTGTACCACTCCTCTATGTATACACCAAACCACATGAGCCCTTTTTAACCTCCCTAGTACCACCATGTCTGGCTGGCCTATTTGGTTATCCTGTGTGGTTGAGATTTCTCCCACACATGCAGGGTTGAGCTGACTTGGTTGGATCACCCATTTTCCATACTTTATATTTGTAACCATCATGAACATCTCCTCTATATAATAGTACACTCTCTATAATCTATTTTATGGAATGGATACATGTACTGTAGTGTGTTCAAACATACTACGGTGTAGTAACATGTTCTGCATCATGGAGTAAATCTCCTCTGTGGAATTGAAAACCCATTCTGCATCATGATCACTAATTCCATGGTATCAACTTTGAATTGTGTTATGGTATATTATTTTTCTTCATGATAATATCCTAAACTTTATTCATTATATGCATAAACACTATGTATAAATTCAACCAGCATCATCTGATTTGTAAATTGAAATATTTATCCAAAAAAATTTCTCTTCAATATCCATGGATGGATAACCTTTATACTTATTCATCATAGATATAATAGATCATATACATGGAACTCAAAATCTTAAATTTACTTTTTACACCAATCTATCAAATACTTTCAAGGAAAGTACATCAAAATAATTTCCAAACCAATCATCCAAGATATATCATCCAGTATTGAAGTAGTTAGAGATAAGGCGACACTTACTTGGAAACACTTCTTCATCAAGAGATCTTCCAAGCTACACTAAAACAATTCTTAAATATTATTGGGATTTCCTCATAAAATATTGAAATAAATGAATACTCATTATTCATTTACCATAATTGAAAATGAAAAAAATCATGAAAAGTGGGGTCATAAACCCCCCCTTTGTATTTATATTCAATACCCATCTAAAATGATGTTTCAATATATGCTACTAACTTATTATATTACTTTATAATTCTCTCACATTGACTTGTCAACTTTCATTTCATTATCTCCCCACTTTCCCATAAAAATTTTCATTTTAATTTCTCTCTCCCCTTGTATTAAAAAGAAATAAAAATTATTTGGGAAAGGGTATCTATTCATACTTTAAAAATTACCATTAATAATTTCACTATTGAGCCATGATTGTTGTAGAAAATAAGATGGTTTTATTTAGAAAACTAAGCTATCCATAATCAATTGAATTGGATACCAATAAAAAATGAATCCACTTAAAATCAGTCTTCAAGAAATTTCCACCAATTCTATGTTAAAAAAATATATTATACCAATTTATATACCAATTTTGATAAAAATTTCTCAAGAATATTATCAACCTAAATTTTCTATACTCATTTCAGCACACTAGTTAAAACATTTAAATGATAAATAATAACATAAAATAACTTTGTCATTTAATTAAATGTTAACTTTTGGTCATTGATTTAAACTATCTCCCTTTATGTTAGAATCTAAAATTGTTTATCATGGATGAGAGATTATGATAACATGCCTTTTTCAATAACACTACCTTCAATAAATTTCTTTAAAAATTCATATTGGCATGAACTAGTATTTTCAGGAAGATTTTTCATAATTCTTGATGTGTATCCCCCTCATGGGAAACGTTCCTTATAATATTCATAATGATTAATGTCTTTAAGGATGGATTCCATGTTGTGTCAATATGAGAATACACAAAAATGGAATTCATCATGCGTATGTCTAGTGTTAACTACTTTCATATCGTCATCAATTAAGTTCTTCATTTAATAAAAAATCTTGATAATAGATAGATCATTCCATAATGGAATCTTTAACTTATTAATTTCTAGTGTTGACAACACATACTCTAAATTTATCAAAGATTATTCTGCATCATATTTTTATTTGAATATGAATTATGAAATTATTCAAAACTGGATAATTCTTCATCTTTGATATCCAAAATTAATAGTATATTCATTTTCATAGGTTATCTACCTGAGAAGATACCTCACCTTCAACTCCCTACACTTTAAGTATAAATACAATAAACAAATATTAGGGGAATAAATAGGATCTCCTTTCTCCTCAATGTGAACAAAAAGGTTTATATTTTCTCAACTAATTTTCTCTATTTTCTCCAGTCTTCATGCTTCCAAATATAATTTTCAAATCTAATTTGGTCTTTGGTAAAATATATATCATATTTTATTTAATTTCATTGTGTGAGATATTATTATCCTCTTATCCATCCAATAAAATGTATCTTATGATGCAATATTCATTCTATTCAATTCATGTTCTTAGGCAGGAAATGTGGTAAAAAACCTTTGGCACTATGTCTAGATTTAATGCATCTGTCATAAACAAATTATATAACATAAAGTGTTTTCATTTATTGATAACCACACCTAAAATTTATCTTCATTATTTATATACTTCTCTTTACCTTTATCACATTCTTTTACAAAATATACATTAAATTTTCTTTCCATTTCCAAATCTACTAGCCAAACCAATGATATGTCTTTAGGATTATTGAAAGCTTGTTTGGGTTCTCCACATAGAGACTCTTGAGTGTGATTCAGATCAGGATTTTTAGATGCGATATTCTTTTTAGTCCTCTAAAATTTGTTTTTAATCTTTTTTAATTTGTTGTCTTGGGATATTCCATATTTCTTCTTAGAATTATTAGGATAATTATTTTTTATTGGCCTTTTGAACTATTGTACCAAGGATGAATCTTCTTTATTCACAAACTCCAAAGATCTTAAATTATAATTTGAATTTAATATATGTTGAGATAATCATGAACCACTATTTTGACCATAAATATTTCAAACATCAAAGATATAATTGTGAATATAAAATCTGTTTAAATATGAATAATTTTTCTTAATTAATGATTGTTTCATATTCCTAGTCTTTATTTACCATGAAATATGATTCCTTTATGATTTAGTATTTATGGGATCATATCATAAATAAAATTCATAATTACCAAACCTTCTATAGCACTAACTTTACCCACAAACCTTGATATTCTCTTCTTTAGTAAATGTTATTGATATTTTTCAAATTCAGTAGCATACTGTTTTAGGTCCTTCTCAACCATTAATTATGATCTTATTAGGGAATAAGAAACCATATTTATTATTCCATATACCTTTTATGTAATGGTATTATCCTCATCAATTATTCTCATCCATACTTGTATAGGTACAAACTTTACCCCTACAATTTTCCTAAAAATAGATTCTTAAAATTCATAAAATGAAGATATAAATGATACCTTCTTCTTTATAGTTACTTGGGAAATATCATAAAAATATTTCATGATCTTCTATTCCTTTAAAATAGTTAACTTTAAAAAATAAGTCTCTTTAGAATTATTTATTACAATAGATCCTCTTCCATCAATCTTTCATAATAATTGAGCCTATATTGTTTCTATATTTTCTAACCTAATTTCAAGATCTAGATTTTTAATATTGAGAATATTATTTTCATCCTCAATCATACTCAATATTTATTTACACTTCTTTATTATTCAAACTTCTTCATCGTGAATTTTAATTCTTTATTACAATGATGTGTCAAGATCCTTGATTCCCTTAGATTTTATATCCAATTGTGTATTCTTGACATCAATGTTTATTTTCATATTTTATTCTAATAAATGGATATTTTACTCAAATCATTTAGTTGTGTCATTCTTTTCTTGGATTATATTGAGGTACTCTTATTCAAATTGGGAGAATCTCAGCATGAGCTCCTCATTCTTACCTTCTTTGATAATAATGTTTTTTTGATATCTTAATGCAAGTAAGATATATTTATCTTAAAACATCCTCCATGTTATCTATCTCACCTTAAAGATGAGTGATATATTCTTATTTACATTTAAAAATCCCAAAAATTATAGAAACTAGTTCATTTGGAAATCCATGCATTATATCCTTTAATGCATCAATAGTTTAATTTATTGGCATATGATCACACCCACTTAAATTGTCTTATTTTGGAAAACAAAAATAGGAATATTAATATACCTTAGGATAAATTTAATTCCATGATATAATTGAGGTAGAATCATTTTCCATATCCTTTGTTGAAAATTGAACAAAAAGTTCTTATTTTTTAAGCATGATCTATCTTTCTTTCTTAAAACAATTAAAAATTCTCCATATTTTAATAAGAGGGACAAATTATTCATTTTATTCTTATCTTTATTTTTACTATTAATCAAATTCTTGGCAAAACATTAATTCTAGTATTAAATAGAAACAACTTCTCTAAAACCACATCTTAATATAATTTTGGTAAATACACTTTAAATTTTTAAATAGATCAATTTTAGTTTGAGAATCTTGTTAGAGGTGAACTGAGATTCTCTGATACTAGTTGATAATCTAATATAGGTCAACCAATTCCTATGATACCACTTGAGGAGGATTTTTTGGGATATTTTATATACCGATAGGGGGTGGTGAATCAGTTTATGTATCCAATTATAACAATTTCATTCCCTTTTTCTCACTTTTACCTCTTTCACTATTAGGTGATGATTCTATTGTTCTCTCTCCCACTCTCTCATTATTTTTTTCATTCAAGTATCATGAAAGAAAACACACACATAAGAGTCATAGATATTTACAAGGTTCACTATTCAAAAATAAAGGATAATCCTTGGTATGATCTAGATTTTTCCAAGACCATAGGATACACTAGTATCAAAATTTAGAAAAAATTGGGTAAGGTTTATAATTTCACCCAAGTTTGGTGAACCCTACACTCTACAACATTACTATGATTCTTTATACTACCATATAAAAAATTTATTATAAAGTGGAATATAAAAAATAAATTCTAATAGTAATTGAGACTTCTGACTTGTTGATGATGTACCAAATCCCTCCTTCTATTTTCTATTTCACAATTACATTTACGGATTTATTCACTTATTCTGTATAAAAAAAAATTCACACAATTATTTCACAATAATAAGTTGTAACTACCTTTCTTTAATGATGTAGGAATTATTATTATTCTTCACTGTACAATCTATTTTTTTCAAAACAACTCTTCTCTCCTTCTTTCTTCTTCATCTTCAATACCTCAATGAATTGCACATGAGTTCTTCATTGAATTTGAGGAATATAATTTATATAGAATGATTAGTGTCAGATCAATATCCATATTTATTTCTTAGATATTCAATATATATCATAGATACTCTCTTTTTTAAATTCAATGATCTGCAACAGATGTTTTTTTTTCAGTCTTGACATTTCACATTCTTCTATTGAATTATACTGTGTATATAATAATTTTTCATAGCATCCCCCTAATTCCTCTAGTTTGAATTTTAAATTAAAATTCAAACCACTAATAACTTTTCAAACTTAGCCTTTGGATATTTTTTCTCATAGATACTGAATATATAATTCATATTGTTAGTTATTATAGACTAAAATAACCACTAAAATCATCAGATGATGACAAGTTAGCAATATACTTTGAATTTTTATAGAACCCACTTCTATGGAATGGTATAGGGGGTTAAGATGTAACCTATTAGTTTTAGGTATTTTCCACACAATCACCACACAGAGCTATAATGTGTACATGCTGCTACAGTGTGGAGGTCTCATAGTTTATAGAACTACTAAAATCCAACCAAAACCACTATGTAACATGGAATGATAACCATAATATAGTAATTTTGGAATTATCCTGACTATGATGTAGTCATATTTTTATAGTGTGGATATCTAAAAATTTCTAGAATAGTTCTCTATGACATGGCTACATACTACAACATGGAGAACCCAAAATTTCCTGAAGCACTGAAATCTATCCAAATAACCTCTATGGCGTGGTCATAGTGATATTGTGTAATATTAATTATTCTAGTCCAATATCATAATTTCATATGAAATTATAAAGATATATAATCTATCTCATTTATTTGAATTGACATATGCGAGTAATGGGGTCTACTCCCAACCTCCTCTAGGGTGCCACCCTATGTATGGAACACTTCTTATGTTTTGTTTCTCCTATAGTGTGGACCACTACTCTATGTGAATAATGAACCTAATGAAACCATTCTTACCTCAATGTCTCTGATGGAGATGGTGATCTTTGTTGGTTCCTCTGTGTGGTTGAGCTTGCTCCCATACATGTGGTGTCAAGCTGGCTTGGCTGTCTAACCTGGATGGACTTCCTTTTACCATAATTCATATTTAAAACAATCACAAAAATCTACTATATAGCATATTAAACTCTCCACAATATCTTATATATAATGTATACTTATTGTAACATCTTGAATTGGGATCCAATTAACCTCTTCCCCAAGCCGGTGTGTCAAATAGCCTTAAGCATGACTCCCCATACACCAGAGGCCACCAGCTGTTAGAAAGGGTGAAAATGCTGTACAATGGGGAGACTATAACCTCATATCAGAGTGGAATGGTGGACATGATCAAATAAAATAAACAACGAAAGCATAATATAAGGAGACAGAATAATAATGTATTAGAAGAATAAATAGAACTAATATAATAGACAAGTGTGTAAGAGTAAATAAATATAACAACAAAATAAATATCTCAAAGGACACTAGAAAGTGTATAATACATGGATTCATAGAATTCTGATAATAAAAGTGGAACATGGTTCATGCAGATACAAGTATTTTATATAAAATACAAAAAAATTTCACCACTATAATCTCAAGCTAAAGACTAATCGTCTGATCCTAAACTCCATCTATAAGCATAAGAATATCAACAACCTATATAAGAGAGATTTCCATTATCCATACTTGTAAGAAGATAGTCTTCTCGAGTACCAAAGGCAACCCGAGTAGGGTGTGAGATATAAATATCAGTAATATACCAACAATAGTGTCTACATTTAATCCAAGTAGTGCTTATAACTAAACAGTGTGAAGGTATAATAGAATAAGAAATTAATGTGGAAATAAATAAATAACAAGGATGCTGAGGTTCCTAGAGGACACCTGATGACTATAACAACTTCATCTCATGGCTGAGAATCTTCTGACTAGTTACTATATATATTATAGTAATATATATATATATGTATAATTATATATATTGCGTCCACCTATATGAACCAAGTACGTGTGGACATAGGTTTCTATATACCTGGAGTGCAAGTGTTGGATGGAAAAAGGCATAACTTAGACATCCATGACCAGTCTAATGAGCCTATAAGCTTAATCCAAAGGGTAAATTCCCTACATCCCAATAAGAGTGTGAGATTTCATGCATGAAACTCGAGATGGTGAGTGATCCATCATGTCATAACTCTAAGAAAGGAATGTGGCACATAAATCCCAACATCCAACTTGTGTCAATGGTGTGAGATGACATGCTCAATACCTGATGTAAGGGAGCATGATACCATCATGCTCAAAAGGTCCCTTACCATTGTATCACAACCTATATCACGGTGTATTTGTATTTATAAAATTTAGAATGAGGAAATACCTATCATTATTCATATTCATCAAGCATATATATATATATTCAAGGCATAATCATCTTTACACATATAATCATTTAATAAGGAGAGAAATAATGGGCGTGTCCTTTCCACCATCCAATCATTCCATTTAATTCATTATATTCATTTAAGGAAAAGTAAACCAAAATTTATATTCCTTTCCATATAATCCATATCATTTAAACCATTTAATTTCATCTAATGGGAAGTAACCAACATGAGTAAGGATTTTCACGAAATCACCCATTCCTTTTTCCAACACATGGAAAAATAATTCATAAGGCTCAAGGTGTCAATTGGAAGGTGTCATGGACAAGAGGGAAAATAAATACATGGGAAATTTAGTTACCAAACTAGGATAAGAACTTAATAAGTGATTGGGATCATTAAACACTTATATTACTTAGGAAAAAACCATTGAAAGTCTATGCCAAAGGCTAAATAGCCCTTCTGGGAAATTTGATAATTAACCATTATGGGATAATTGACTTGGCACACCTATGGGGTGTCCATAACTGAGAGAACTGACCTCTAAACTAATAAAAAATGATCAATAGATATATAACAGAGACCAATGATCAACATAACTTGAAGAACTAAATATAAAGGGGAATCTTGGTAAAAACTGACGTGTGCCACAATAGTGTAGCTACGAAGCATCAAAAATCAAAGGGAAAATGACATGAACACCTACCTCAACGTTGTAGATGACTCTTATCTTGATATCAGAATTAGATTCAAAATAGGTTTGAAGAGATATAAAAAATAGTCCAATGCCTTGAAAATATGGAAGATGAACTTGCACCTAAATTTCACGATAGATTCAAAAATAGATGTAGATAGGAGGTTAGATACTAGTATATATTATCAAGACATACCCAATGCTTCTGACATATTGAGAATCAGATACTGAATTAGAAAGTTTCTTCAATTCATAAGTTGAGGATCTTTTGTGGTCATAGAAGGAGAAATATCACTTTAATCTACTAGAGGAAGAAGGAAAAGGAAGAAATAGTTTTAAGGAGTTGGGGGATGATTAAATTCACCCTAAAATAAGGGGGGCACATAGTTTAGGGTCACAATACAAAAACTGTGTAGAAAACCACTGTTTTAATCCTATAGTTCTCATATACCCATGTTCCTTAGGTTGCATGGTTATAGAAAAACTGTGTGGCCTTTAGGTTCCCAGTTTCTACAACTGCAAAGTTTCATACAAACCATGTGGGTTGGGAGGAATGGTTCCCTCTAACAGTGTGGCCCAATATTTTTCCCATTTTTCTAGATATCCAATCTCCGAACAAGCCCCAAATGATCCTTGTACATTCCTTAGGCCATAATACACCTTTATCATGATTAAAAAAAGGGTTTAAATTGAAAAAATTATCTGTACCTTTGTGAAAAAATGAGTCTGTACAACCTCGCCTCCTTAAAACAACTCATCCCCAAGTTGTAATTCTGAGGGTAAAGAGGTAATGTTAGTGAAGAGTTATAGCCATTGTGATTGTATATCATCTTCCCACTCCCGGGTATCATCATGTACCTAGCGATGATTCCATTGCACCCATACCAAAGTGACCTACCTACCTCAGAGTGTCTTTACACTCCGATCAATAATACACATGTGATACTTTTGAAAGGAAGCATGTATATCCAATTCAACCTCGTCCAAATGAAAGACATGTGACATACTTGGATGATATTGGTGGAGCTAAGATACATGTAATATATAATGCATATACCAATATCTTTTAGCAAGTTCCATCTGGTAATACACTTGTCCGATCTATTTCATAACCTCAAAGGGTCTAACAAACCTTACTGAGAGATTACCCTACTTTTGAATGTATCTATGCCCCAACCAAGGTGAGACTCATAATAAAAACTAGTCTCCAACCTCAAACTCAAGAGGTCTCAAGTGTCTATTGGAATATGACTGTTGTCTAGATTGATCTATCATCATGCACTTTCTGATCAGCTGGACCTACTCTATTGTATCCTGCATGAGACGTTGTCCATCCATAGCTACCTCCCCTACCTCTAGCTAGCACAGAGGTGTGCAACAAGGCCTACCATATAAGGATTCACATGTATCTCTCTCTATGGTATCCTACGATATGTTATTATAAGTGAAATCAATGAGAGGAATGCGTTATCCTAATAACCCCAAAAGTCAAGGACACATGCACAAAGAATTTACTCTAGCACATGAATCGTACACTCTGTATGTCAATTGATCTGAGGGTGATAGTTTGTGCTCAGATGACCCTATATACCCAAGGCCTTTTGGAACCCAAACCATAATTGTTATGGGAAGTGAGTTTCTCTATCAGAAATGATAGAATAAGGAGCTCCATGAAACTGTATAAACTCATTAATGTACATACTTCCTATCCCATCTACCATGAAGGTCTCTCACACAAGTAATAAGTCAATGACCTTCATCAAAAAATCAATGACAACCCAAAATTTATCAATTCAACAAGGTGATATGGGTAAACTTGTCATGAAATCCATTAAAACATAATCCCATTTCCACTTGGGAATAGCCAATGGCTTTAAAATCCCTTCTATTTTCTGATGTTCTACTTTAATATACTAACAGGTAGAATATAAAGTTTTCAATATAGAAATCTTGTGTTTCATACCAGGCCACAAATACTAGCGTTGTAGATCCCAATATATTTTTTTTGACACTAGGGTGAACTACCCATGGAAAGGCATATAATTCCCACATCAGCTCCTCTTTGATTTCTATTGATACCCATACACACCCATGAAAAAATAAGTTATAAACCACATATATGGTCCAAAATAACTATGTATCATCATCTGAAATTATTTCCCTTATGACAAGGCCTTAGAGGTCAAATAACTACCTCGACCTTACCCATTGCAAAAGAGTAGAATTCACTGCTAAGGATGAGAGGGTATTCTGACCATGGTCCTCCTAAACCTCAACCTACATCTCTGAGAACAAGGCTATAAGCTACCATTGATCACTATATTCTTGAAATGAATGTGTCTAATCTTCGGGCCTAGAGCATTGGCTACTAAATTCCCCATTCCTAGCATGTAGGTAGGATCAAAATCAAATGACTGTAGGTACTCAACCCACCAATGTTGTCTGATATTGACATAACATTGTGTGAAGATATGCTTGAGGATTTTTTGATCAGTGTATACCAAAAAATTATCTCCATGTGTATAGTTTCTCTAATAGCGTAAGGAATTTACAACAACAAGATCGAGGTCATGTGTTGGGTTATTCCACTCATGAGGACTCAAATGATGAGACCTGTATGTGATGACTCCCTTGTACTCCATCAGAATAGCTCTAAGCCTGATACTTGATGCATCATAGTACACAATATTGATCCTACCTAGATCTAGTAGAATTAGTATCAGTGCTTAAGTCAAACTTCCCTTCAACTCATGAAAAGATTATTCACAAGCTTCTAACCATAAAAATTTTACACAAGTCTTTATCAAGCCTATAAGTGACACTATAAGTTTTAAGAAATCCTAGATGAAGAATATATAATATACAAAAATCCCCAATAAACTCTGAATGTCATATATATTCTTGGGATTCTCCCAAGAAACTACAGATCTCACTTTATCTAGGTATACTGAAAATCCTAACTCTGAGATGATATGATCTAGGAAGTGAAAGTTGTTAATCCAGAAATGGAATTTAATGAGATTAGCATAGAGCTGTTGATCTCTTAGTCTATTTTTCATGATCTCAAGATGGGTTTCATTTTTGTGTCTAGAGCGTGAAAACACTAAGATATCGTCAAAAAATACAACCACAAATGGATCCAGATATGGGTGGAAAACCCAATTCATAAGATCCTTGAAAACTACATGTGCATTTTTAAGTCCAAATGACATGACCAGGTACTCGTATAGAACATAACTTCTCCTAAAATATGTGTGTGGTATTTATTAAGTCTATACATGCACATAATGATATCCTAAACTCATATCTATCTTTGAAAAAACATTCACTCCTATGAGATAATCAAATAGGTTTTCAATTATAGGTAGTAGATACTGATTATAGATTGTGATCTGATTCAAACATTGGTAATCCATGAAAATCCTGAGGGTATCATCCAATTTCTTAGAAAAAAGGGTCGGTGAACCCCAAGGAGAAGTGTTGGGGATTATAAAGCCTTTAGCCTCCAGGTCATCCAATTTATTCCTGAGATTCAGAAACTCCTTAGGTGCAATCCTATAAGGAGGAATGATCACTGGTACTTCTCCTGGTACTAACTCAATAGTAAACTCTACCTTTAACACCATAAGTAGACCAAATAATTTGTTCGGAAATACATATATGTACTAATCAAATATAGGATAAAAAGATCCATGTTGTAACCCCTAGTCATTTAGGAAAATATTAGCGATCTGAGCTATAACACTACCTAGCCTCCACTACTTAGGTCCTGCTCATGTAGCATTGACATCCCATTCTCCCTTGTGCATGTTCCAAACACCCTGTCGTGATGTAAATGTCAACCTATAATGATAGAAATCTATATTGGATCAATAGGGAACTAACCAGTCCATCGTGATGATTACGTAAATGATTTCCATGTTGATGACATAAAGACTACACATGAAGATATATCTTCCAATCTTAAGAAGAAAGTACTTGAAATGTCAAACTACATCTGAATGGGTACCTAAGGGGGTTTCTAGCATCATAATGCCTTAGTAGTTCACAATTTCATGTACCAAAATATTCAGTGATTTCATAAGATATAAATGATTGAGACAGAACTGTATTAAAAAAATAAGACACTAAAGTAGAGTGTCACGACTCGTCCTAGAGGGTTCTGTGCCGTGACTAACCAAATCTCACCTTCAATTGGCCAGGGACTAGAAACTAGCACTGAGTAGGCAGATCCCACAAATGGGAGAAATTTTCCTAAGTACCTGTACACATGCCCACATCTCTAAGCCCAAAAATTTTGAAATGTAAAAACACTATGTAAAAAATGCATGCATACACTAAGATACCAACCATAGCGTACGACATTAGGAAAACTGGAAAGTAAATAGTGCCAGAATACAATCCCACCAAAAGAAAATTCTGCCAAAGTGAATGCAAAAGTTCCAAAAACTCATCCATAGAAAACCTTACTTGAAGGGTAGGTGTAAGATAGATGTCAAAAAACATAGGATCACAACACGTCTATTTTATCCCTCTAAGTACCACCTGGTCCTGGTCCACCTAGAACTCCATCAAAGTGTTGATTCTCTTCACAAGATAGAAAACATGTGGGAAAACCCTATGAAGGGGTGATTAAAACAATACTTATTAGGACACCTTGAAACCACACAGGAAGAACCACTAAGAAACACATGAAGTATACCACAAAGGAAAGACATAAAGTACACCACAAATGAAACACATAAAGTACACCATAAAGGAAAAAAATGAATTATAGTCAATATGATCAGATCACATAGGTATAAGTCTAAATAATGAAGAGAGGGACTTTTAGTTATAGTCCATAGATCTCTCAGTCTCCATGACACAAGAAGTGTTGATAGCGCACACAGCATCGATGGCGTACAATGCGTCAATGGCGCATAGAGCATCAATGGCCCCCAAAGCATCAATGGAACACGGAGAATCAATGGTGAAAGGAGAATTAATGATGAACTGAGCATCAATAGTTCATGGAACATCGATTTCACATAGAGCGTCGATGGGTCATGCATTCCCCAAGTCATGTAGTTACCAAGATCACATTGTCACAACCAGCTGCATGATTCCACTCGTAGTGCGCTTGTTTTGGGAGAATGTACTCCCAAATCCATTAGGTTGTTAACCAAATTCCACAAAAACCCACTTAGAGTATCTCAAAATAATCGTTTTTAGCAAGGGTCCCAACACTATAAAAAAATCATCAAACATACACTTGATTTGAACGATACGACTATTTTTTTTGAAAAGGTCCAACCTGGGTCCAGTCTGGGTTCTATCCGACCCGCTAGACCAGGCCCAACCCGTCGGCTGACCCGACCCAGTCCGATCGACCCAAAACAGTTCATCCTGGCCTGAACTGGATCTACACATTAGGAATGGCCCAAATTATGTGGTAAGGTCACTATATTTAGGATGGTTTATGGGCACTAGATGGTGCCCTCCCTAGTCGTGTCCCTCCAGTCAACGTAGAGTCGTTCCACATTTCATATGGCCGACCTACCTTTTCCACCTGGTCCTGAGGCCTCACAACCACCACAGGCTCCCCTCCGATGAGACTTCATGTTGTGTCTTGATGCTGCCACCATAGCCTCCTACTGTGGCCCGCTAGTCATCGCTTGCGGCCTTCACTACCGTAGGCTCCCTCTGACACGATCCCGTCTGGACCGCATCCCACTTCCGCCACTGACCACCCTTCCTTTCTCCCGTTCTTGCTATGATACACCCAACCTGGCCTCCCCTATTTTGTTTCTTATACCTCTATCACTGTCCTCTCTTCCAGTGGCCTCGCTCTGTCGGCACACCATCCGACTGGACTGGCGCCACCCCACCTTAACCGGCCAGATCCGCCGCCTAAAGTCACTATTTCCTTGCACTTCTGTCACACCTTAGTGGTGACACCATAGAATTGATTCTCAATTTAAGATTTTATATAGGGTTTTGAAGGCATAGGTAGGAGGAGAAGAGTGCGTAAAGAACACATGAAGAACACATGAAGAACAAGAGATGTTGAGGGGAGAGAAAAGGAAAAAAGAACACCCAAAGAATAGAACGTGGACTTATTCATGTAATTCTTGATTCATTCATGTTATAAGGTTTATCAAAGAATAGGAATAGATAATCACAATGATATATCTCCATTTTTAAACCCCTCAATAATTTATCCATCCCATAATAATGAATGAACCACATATCAAACTGTTCGTGGGTTGGTCTGCATTCTTCATTTGAATTTATGAATGGTGAAGAAAAATAACAAAGATATTAAACACCCTACCATGTTGTTGGATCATTCATTAAAGAATAATGGAGGTTCATGTCATTTTCGATCCTAGATCTATCATCATTCATCGTCGAGAGACTTTCCTTCCACACCTCACAAGAATTCCAGGGTCATGGAGGTAAACCTGAATTACTGAAAAAGATTTCATTAAAAATAAAAACTCTACAACATCCAATAAAATATTTTTATTAAAATATTTTAATAATGGTTACGTACAATTTCTAAATTTCACAGTTGACCTGCGCTGGTCAATGTTAGGCCCTACCTAAGGTAATGGCGCTTCTCTGAACAAAACAGTTCCCTCAGATTTCCCATCCGGGCACCCATTTAGATGTTATTCCCATTTAAATATGTAACATCATTTATGATTTATTAAAAACTTATCATTTTTCACTGTATCATTCCAGGAACACCGCACCTAATAATCTCACACCGTCTCATCTCCTAGTCTCATAATTTTCAAAATTAATTTATAAAAATAAAAACAAAGAAAATAAAAGTCATTACATTATACCCACCTTAGAGATTTATGTCCCTAAAAGCAAAAATAAGGGCTACTCAATAAAAATATGAGGGTACTGAGCACGAATCTGAGCCTACTATCTGAAGTTCTCTCCTTAATATTCCTGTGTAGCCACCAAATGTGCACCACATGAATTGATTTCCCATGAAGGATCTACTTCGGTCGATCCTTGATCTCCACTGGGTACTATACAAAAGTCACCCCATTGTCAAAGTCCAGCTCTCCCCAGTCGATGATGTGTGATGGATCATGCACATATGTCCTTAGTTGCGACACATGGAAGACATCACGCTCACAGTGCAACTACGAGGGTAGATCTAGGAAGTACATCACCTCGTCCAATCTACTCAAAATATGAAAAGGGAATATGTATCTTGGAGATAACATGCCTCCCCAACAAAATCTATGTAATTACCATCGAGGTGAGACCCGAAGGAACACATGGTCTCCCTCCTTGAACTCTATAATCCTTCTTCTCTTGTCATCATATGACTTCTTCCGGATCTGTGTAGTCCTCATCTGCTCCTAGATGATCTGCACCTTCTTAGTGGTATCCTGAACCAACTCTAGACCTATGAGTGCTGAATCCCCTAGGTTCATCCAGTATAGTGGTGACCTACATGGTCACCCATAAAATGCCTCAAAAAGTGTCATAAAAAAGGTGGAGTGATAGCTGTTGTTTCACACAAACTCTACCAGTGGTAGGTGATCCTCCCAACTGCAACCAAAGTCTATGATGCAAGCATGTAGCTTGTCCTCAATAACCAAGATCATCCTCTCCATTTGGACGTCCATCTAGGGATGAAACACCATGATCAAGTGAAACTAAGTCCCAAATGCCTCCTATAATCCCTTCTACAATTGGTATTTGAAATAAGAATCATGATATGAGATTATTTTTTATGAAACTTTATGAAGCCAAACTATATCCTGCACTTAGAGGTGTCCCAAGCTCTTTACAGAACTATGCTCATGGATCGTTAGACAGTGGACTGACCTAGTGAGTCGGTCAATGATCACCTAGATGTCATTGTGTCCCATTGATGTGTGTGGTAAAACCATCATGAAGTCCATAAATATCTCATCCCACTTCCACTTTGGCACCTCAAGTGGTTTGGTCAAGCTCGCTAGAACCTGATGCTCAGCCTTCACTTGCTGGTAAGAGAGGAATCAATAAATGAAATATTCCACTGACTTATTCATCTGTAGCCACCAGAACTGATGTCAAAGGTCTTGATACATCTATTCTACTCCTGGATGTACCACTAATGGGGAAGTGTGAAACTCCCTCATGACCTCATCCTGCAACGTATCTAGTACTACTGTGTTCCCTCTGAAGAGAATGATGTGCTCCCCACCTATCGAACATCCATCAAGGGAATACCCCATAGAAAAATGAGCATGTTGAGTCTCACATTTGATATCTCTAAGCCATGCCTCCCTAATTCACTATAAGAGTTGAGGTGTGACAAACATCAACTGGAGGTAAGCTACTCCATCTCTATCAACAAAGGATATCTTTAACGTGACAAAATTCTACGACACCTCACTCAGTAGCTACAAGTTGGATCTTCTACTGAGAGAATCCGCCACTACATTACCCTTCCCATGAGTACATACAATCTCTGTGTCATAGTCCTAGAGGAACTATATCCATCATATCTGTCTCATGTTCAGATCCTTCTAATAGAAGATATAACAGAGACTCTTGTGGTTAGTGTAAACAATGAACTACTTTCCCATCAGGTAGTTTCGCCACATCTTCAATGAGAATACTACCACTACAAGATCAAGATCATGGGTTGTGTAGTTCTTCTTATGCTTCCTCAACTGGGGATAACCATAAGAAATCACCATTTTCCCCTGCATTAGGATATAACCAAGCCTGGTCCCAGATGCATCACAAAACACCACATACCCAGCACCATCCTCCAGTAATCTCAAGACCAGAGTGCACATCAACCTATGCCCATGCTTCTTAAAGAACTACTGGAAGTTCTATGTCTACATGAAAGGATCCCCTTTCTGTGTCAAGGTCTTCAAGGGTGATGATACTCTGGAAAAGTTGGGTACAAAAATCCAATAGTACCCATCCAAACCTAGAAAACTCTATACCTCAATAACATTATTAGGTGGCTCCCAAGTGATGACTAATTCAATATTCCTCAGGTCCACTGAGACTCTATCCTATGAAATGATGTGTCTTATAAAGTCGACCTCCTGAATCCGTAACTGAAACATAGAAAGATTTCCATAAAGATGGTTCTCTTTGAGTGTGTCTAGGACAATAGTTAAGTGTATCACGTGCTCCTCCTCGGACGCTGAGTACACTAGGACACCATCAATAAAGACCACAATGAAATGATCTAAGTAAGGCTAGAGAATTATGTTCATGATTCCCATAAACACTTCAGGGGCGTTCTTCATGCCAAATGGCATCACTAAGTACTCGTAGTGGACGTACCAACATCTGAAGGTTGTCTTCAAAACATCCTCACCTTGTACACGAAGATAGTGATAGGAAGATCTAAGGTCTATCTTCAAGAACCACCTCGACTCTTTCAGCAGATTAAAGAGGTCATAAATCCTTATTAGGGGATTATTATTCTTCACAATCACCTGGTTCAGGTTTCATAAGTCCACACATATTCTCAAGCTCTCGTCTACCTTCTTGGAAAACAAAATCGGGGTTTCCTAGGGTGAAACACTGGGTCCCATTAATATGTTCCTCTACAAGTACTCTAGTTGTACCCTAAACTCATGAATCTCTATGTGAGACATCCAATATGTAGGTGTAGATATTGGTTTTTTCTCAAGGTATAGGTCAATACAGAAGTTTACCTCCCTATGAGAAGCTAATCCAAGAACATCCTCAGCAAAGAAATCTTCATAATAAACCACCACTGTAGAAAACTTCTCATTCCTATCATCCACCATATCGAGGGTGAGGCAAGCTAACTATTGAGTAATCAGTTTCACCCTCATATGAGTAAGACCATCTTGTGATGTATGTGTTTCCTTTTCATCAAAAAGGGAAAACCTAGTCCCATTCCCATGGAAATACTGCACTCTGTACCTAAAATAGTCAATCTAGGCATGAAATATGTATAAAAAGTCCATACCAAGAATGAATTCGTAAGGCCTTGACACTACCACCAAGAGATCCCAATTGAAACTATTATCCCCTAGAGTAAGGGCACACTATCAACACTAGTGTGTGATCATAGACTCTCTCCCCATAGGAATATCTAAACATAAAGATCGAGTCAATGGTTCCACTGGAATATCTGAGTATCAAATAAGGGTCTTGGCCAAAAAAGAGTGACTGGAACATGTGTCTATTAAAACTATAGCTAGGGTGAAAAATACGTATATCATACCTATAATCATACTTGGAGCACTAGGGTCATAAGCCTCCATCACCTGAAGTTGGCTCCATCCCTTTCCACCAGCTCCCTGAGCCTGTGGTGGACCACTTGGGGGTGGTGGTGAAAGTACCTCAAACATCTGCACACTGCCTGTTACTCTACCTACACCACTACCACATCTTCCACCCTGCAGACCACCATAATCCAGCCTTATCCTATGCCTCTATGGTCCCTCAACTACCTGATGATCATCCTCAAAGAGAGTTGGGAAATCTTGAGCCATATGTCCCTGACCACCACATGAGTAACACAACTTATCCTATAGCTAACCTTCTCTACCTTGGGAGCCCCACACTACTGATCCCATATCCTAGGGTCGTCCCCTGGAGTTATTGAACCACTTTGGTCCCTACATCTTTTGTTTTCTACCTACCACTGGAGACTAATCTACCTAGTGCCAACTGGTAGCTCCCAGTTCTGGCGTCTACTCTGCCAGAAATCTCTCCACTAGTAGGGCTCGCTCTAGTACCCCAAAATATGTAGGTATTCTTAGGAATATCATGGATTCCCTAATTCCTGGTGTATCCAATTTTCAAAGGTTCATGTCCTAAAGAATGGGTACTTCACCATATTTGTTGGGTAGTAAGAAAGATATGTTAATCTCACAAAGTACTCTACTACTGTCTGATTTCCCTACTATAGATTCAAAAGATCATATATGTGCATTGAGCGTAACTTCACCAGAAAGAAATCCTCTTTAAAGAGGAGCTCAAAGTATTCCCAAGAGAGAGTTGACTCGTTATAAATCTGGATCACTAAGCTCCACCATCACCCCACTAAGCCCTGAAGAAGTCTCATGACTAGAACTACCATATGGTCAGAAGGTGTCCTCACAAAGAGGAAGACATGTGTCACTACCTCCAACCAATAATTAGATACCTAGGGGTCTGTCTCACCCATAAATCTAAGAGGTAACTGCCTATAAAACTCATGAAACACACTCAGCCTATCTGCATTCCCTATCAGTAGCGTTGGAAGTAACTGCTACTCTCCGAGTGGTGGTATCACTGGAACAACACCTGGGGGTGCTATATCTTGTACTATTCCTTATACCGATGCCTCACCACTAGGTGGGTCATCCTTGTGATCACACATTTGAATCCTAGTTGGATGGATTTATGGAGGCATCCTTAAATAAATCAAGATGTACCATAGTCAATAGAGTATAGCAGGTGAGCTGACTGAAGAAGGAAATGAGAACACACTCAAAATCCTATATGATGCATGCACCATTTATTTTCCCTACAACAAGTGTTTTCATGTACCGATTCAAAAAGAAAAATTTAGAGTCCTGGTGTAAGAATACATCGGCCTCCACACCAACACTAGAGTCCCTGGTCTAAAAGTCAAACTCGAAACACTTAACACTATTTCCCAAAACCAATCTCAAAGAATCTTGGTTCTTTAGGTAGAATCGACCAACTTTGATACCACTGTATCATGACCCATTCTAGAGGGGTTCATTCCATGAATACCCCAATACCACCTCTGATAGGCTAGGGGATAGCGACTAGCACTGAGTAGGAATATCGCTCAAATGGGAGGCATTTTACTAAGTACGTGTACGCACACACACATCTCCAAGAGAAAAATTGTTGAATCATAAAAACACTAAGTAAACAATGAAATAATACACTAATATACCAACCAAAGAGTATTAAAGTAGAAAAAATGGAAAGAAAATAGGGCCAAATTACAAGCCCACCAAAATAAAAGTCTTCCAAAGTGAATACAACAGTTCTTGAAACTCATCCATAGAAAACCATACCTGAAGGGAAGGTGCAGGATAGCTGTTTAAATCCATAGGATCAAAAAACATTCGTATAATCCCTATAAACCCCACCTGGTCTTTGTCCACCTAGAACTTCATCAAAGTGTCGATCATCTACACAAGACACGACACATGTAGGAAAAGATCGTGCATGAATGAGTAAAACAATACTCAGTAGGAAACCATGAAACCACAAAGGAAACACAACTAAGAAACATATGAAGTATACCACAAAGGAAACACATGACGTACACCAAAAAGGAATCAAAAAAAGTATACCACAAAGGAAACACCTAAAGTATAGTCAATACAGTCATCTCACACAGGTATAAGTCTAAATCAAGAAGAGAGGGTTTTTCAGTTGTAGTCCACATATCTCTGAGTCTCCATGAAATGAGAAGTGTAAATGGTACACAGAGCATCAATGGCTCATGAAGCATTGATGGAACATTGTGCCTCGATGGAACCCAAACCATCGATGGTGCACAGAGCATTGATGGAAAATGGAGTGTCGATGGAGCACGGAGCATCGATGGGTCATGCAGCCCCCAAGTCACATAGTCACCAATATCACATTGTCACAACTAGCCATAAGATTCCACTTGTAGAGTGCTTGTTCTGGGAGAATCTACTACTCAATCCATTAATTCATAAACCAACTTCCACAAAAACTCACCTATATTATCTCAAAATTACCGTCTCATAGAAAGGATCCCAACGTCACAAAAAGAACATCCAACACAGACATCGTTTAACATATACGACTATTTTTTTGAAAAGGTCTGACTCAGGCCCTGTCCAAGTCCGATCCGACCCACCAGACCTGATCCAACCTGATCCCATGGACCCGACCTAGTTTAGCTAGCCCTGAACTGGTTCGAGCCATTAGGTCCAGCCTGCTGGGCCAAAAGAGTAGCCCAACTTTTCCAGTATGACCCATATAATGTGGGCCGGTTTGTGGGCACCAGACACAGCCTATCCTGGACACATCCCTATGGTCAATGCAGATACGTGCTACATTTAATGCGGTCATCCCACTTTCTCTTCTTGGTCCCGTGGCTATGTAGTCTCCATAGGCCCCCCTCCGATGCGACTTTGAGACACATCTTGCAGCCACCATGCCCCCTGGTCTTCGCCCACGACCTCCGCTACAGTGGGCTCCCTATGACACTATCCTACCCAGAACGCATCCTGCTACCTCCACCGACCACCATGCTGCCTCCGACTACCCGTTCTTGCTGCGCACTTTTTGGCTTGGCCTCCCCTACCAGGCCTCTTCTTCCTTCATTGCCGACCACTCCGTCGGTGGCCTCGCTCTACCGGCATACCATCCACCTGGACTGGCACCGCCCCTCCTAAAAAAGCCAGAGCCACCACCTCCAAATGTCGTCGCACCTATACAGTGACTCCACATAATTGATTATCATATTCTGATTTCTCATAGGGTTTCAAAAGAATAGGGAGAAGGCTAAGAACATGTGAAGAAAGCATGAAGAACATGAGAGGTTTAGGGGAGAGAAAAGGCACAAAGAATGCCCGAAGAAAGTATCTTATCCTTGTTCATTTCGGCCTTGATCCACTCATTTTTGAATGTATAAAAAGGAGAAAGAATAAATAATCATAAAGACTTATCTCTCTTTTTAAACCCCAAAACAATGTATCCATCCTTTAATAACAGACAAACTGAGAATAAACCTATTTATGGGTTGGTCCATGGTCGTAATTTAAATTTATGAACGGGGAAGAAAATTCATGAAGATATTAAACATAATACCTCATGGTTGGATTAGTCATTGACAAAGAATGATGGTTCATGTCATCGTCGATCTTCGATCTACCAATGTTCTTCATCGAGAGAGTTTCCTTCCACACCTGAGATGAATTATAAGTTTATAGTGATAACCCTGAATTCCTAACAAATATTTCATTAAAAATAAAAAATCCACTAAAACGAATATAATATTTTTATTAAAATATTATAATAACAGTTACGTTCAATTTATAACATTCATAGTCGACCTGCGTTAGTCATTGTTAGGCACCTCCCAAGGTACAGTTGCTTCTCTGAACATAATGGTGCTTTCATATTTCCCATTCGGGAAAAAATTTAGGAGTTATTCCCATTTAAAGAAGAAACCACCCATTTAGTTTATTAAAACATAACATTTTTCATCATATCATTCTAGAAACACCACCCCTCGGAATCTAATTCTGTTTCATCCCCTGGTCTCGGAATTTTACCAACTAATTTATAAAAAAACAAGAGAAAATCCTTGTCATTCATAGAGGATACTAAAATAGTACCTCATATTATAGATGGTATGATGATATCTCATCTAGTGTAGGATGGAATGCATGTAACTGGAATGTACCATGACCCAGATTCACTACTTGACTGCCCTAAGAAATCCCACTCTACTAGAACTAAGAATCGTAAGTCTGATTCCCTCTTCCTTGACTTCCACCTCATCTTGATCAGCTGGTGGTATTTCAGCTTCCTATTTAACGTGATATTACTAGTACCACTCATAAAAGAGGAGTAGGTGCAGATCCCTAATCGATAAGAACCAAAGAGAAAGTCCTACAGAAATGCCGAATATGGCCCATCCATCCACAACCTCTATACTCAAATGGATCACTCAAGTACCGAGGTTTAGTATTTTCTGACTTCCCACACTGGTGAAATATCATAAATCTATCTATAGAGGAGCCTAACTACTACTACCTCCATGAGAAACTATGAAATGTATCTTTCTACCATAATAAAAACCACTGGTATATTTAGGTTCTAAAACACCCTGACTCACACCTTCATCTTCCCTCAAGTTTCATGTAATAAGGGTCTTGTTGACGATTTCAGAAATAATAGTCATCCTAAAAACATTAACATGAGATCGGATGGTGTACACCATCCCATCCTAGAATCTACTTGAAATCATGATATATTCACCCATTATAGTAGGAGAGAACCATGACAACTTAGTGAATCTAATAGAATACTCCATGATAGACATGATCTTTTATTATAGGTTCATGAATTCTCTAGCCCTGTCGGCCCTCAGTGTTTGGGGAAATAAATTTTTGTATAATATCATCTGGAAATATACCCAGACCATATCCCTTTTTTGATATTCATGGGTGATCGCATTCCACCGCCACTTAACACAATCTAATAGCATATACGTATCTAGATTGACCCTACACTATGGAGGTGTCTTCAGATGCTTGAATATATAAAGTATTTCTTTGAGTGAAGACTCTACATCATGAGGTCTACCATCCCCTGAGAAGGTGGGAGGATGCTGCTACTAGAATTTAGGAGTCAAATATATCATAATCAAGGAAGGTCAGACTACACCTTTCATATTTTTAAGAATATGTAGAAAAATCTCTCAGAATTGGGCATCAGTGCTCATATTAGGTATAAGAAGTGGTTCCATAGGTGGAACTATAGGAGGAATTACTGGAGTCTTAAGTACAACCACCACATGATCGTTTTCGTCATCACCTTCAGGGCGTGTGACTAGAGCACATCATGGATGTATAATACTACAATTCCAAATGCACACTTTAGAAGATATTCAAGAAAATAAAAGATTTTATTTGAGAAACTAGTAAAGTTATCAAGCCTTCCTATATAAACAATAACACCTCTCTTCCAGCTTCAAAATACAGGTCTAGATGGTAGAAGGGGACCATAATAGGCCATAATAATGTAAAAGATACCCCGCTACCCACTACTAAGGTTGGGTTTGGGTTTAAGTATAGCATTCCACCTTTTTATTACAGAACTTTTCATTACATTTTACAAACATAGGATCTTTAAAGTCTGGTGTCTTGGAAATTAGGAACATAATACATGAAAAAAACATAAAAAATTCTTCTAAACCACTTGTAAGGATTCATAATAGGTTCATCATATGTACATTTGGTTCATCTCATATCCTGGAGAAAGACATCAAAGGAAAGGGTGAGCAGAAGGCCCAGTAAGGGTATACAAGGGAATCAATGTACTTGTGATATCAATAAGAACATGAATAAGAACATAAAGACATGAGAAATGAAAGAATAGGAATATCATAATGAAAAGAACTTGAATCACAACTTGAATATGTGGCTAAAACATTTCATTTAGACATTCATGAACATATCACCAAGGTGCATCCCCAAGGTGTCATAAAAATCTCCAAGGTTATTCACCAAGGTATCATAAAACTTGTCATCTCTAGAGATTAATTATTTACCCAATGAATTGGAGCGCTATCAGGGTGAACCCTTAATATGTATTTACTTAAATGTGATCCACATATATCATAATCAAACATTTCATAAATAACCCAAATGGAATCAAAGAAATGGGTTTCATGTCAAAATCATGACGTTTAAAAAGAGCTTAAAAATAAGATTATTATGTCATTTATAACCCATGGAAAGGGAGTGAGGGTTATATGTATGTCAATTCTTGAATAAAATATATCATCTTTATATATTTATGAACACCCATGGAAACGAAAAAATTATGGGTATTCACATAAATAAACAATATAATTTCTTGAGAGAAAGAGATAGAAATTTTGAGATTAAATTTCTACAACCTAACAGCTATATAACATGGTTTTAGAAATCATTGAAAAGAGAGGGGACAAGGGTAACCAACTCAAAAATAACTAATAATACAGTATGGGTACTGAATAAGATCATGGTAAGGATATTTTAATGACATACCACATGAAAAGGAAACACGAAAGAAAAGAGAAGATGCGATTTCTCTTACGAAAAATTCGACAGCCTAACGACGTCATTTAAAATTTCAAAAAATAAATTGATGAGAGAGGAAAGGGTATCTCAACAATTTTACATGAAATGTACAGAAATGAGAACATATAAGAACATACCCTCAACATAAAGAGATGAAAATTATAAGACACAACATAAAGGAAGTCATGACTTAAAAGAGAAGGGTGAAAGGATCCCTTACCTTGAATAGGAACTTAGAAATCTTGAAGGTCAGGACCTTGGGAGGCTTGAGGGAACCTTGGGAGGACTCCTTGGGAGGTAAATAGACCATAACTTCTTTGGAGAGGATTTGGAAATTAAATGAATGGGGGAAAGTCTTGGTATTTGTAGGAGAAGTGAGGGGAAAAAACATTAATTGCCAAGGGACACCTCATCAATGGTATTCTAAAAACCATGGGCTTTCCCATGGTATTGGAAACTTAGGACACATCATACCTTATCTTACTATTCATAAGTCTACCAGAATTATTGCATAATTATTACATCCTTAATGATGTCATTAAACACCCGAAACTCAAAAACTGTATTTTCACTATTCACTGAAAATTCAACTTTCTCATAAAAATTCCAAAAATTCACCTTAACCAAATATCGATAATATGAATTAAAAAATGAACTCCATTTCATAATAATAATTTTATTAATAATTTTAATTTAATTTTAAAATAAAAAACACTATTTACCAGAAAAAACTTATACTTAACCAGTACATTCTAGAACCATTATTTAATTATTTTATTGAATAACATTACTTAATCAAGGTGCCATGATTATATTAATAATTTATTAAGTGAGGTTACTTAATCCATTTGATCAAATTACTAATCATAAGAATAAAATCACTATTCCTAATTTACTATTCATCAAAAAGTAAGTTGATCTTATTAGACTCTAAATTTCTTACTGAACAAAACTGTAGAAGACCATTTTTTGAAAATCATTAAATATAATTAATTATTTGAGGTTTACATAAATATTTTTAAAATAACTTTTTTCTAAAATTCATCAATAATATGCATACTATATTTTTTCAGACATTTGAAAATTCACAAACTTCACCATAAGAAGAAATCACAAATTTTATTTTAATCAAAGGATTACACAAGGTAGTTATGGTCTCGTTACATAAACCCTTATAACACCAGCATAGGACCTAAGAGTAAGGTGTGCTAGGGTGATAGAATATTGGGGCGGCTTTTCCCACATTACCTGAGTATTGATTTATATCAGCTTGAACTTCTCGCGAAGGAGATTCTGTTCCATCTTCACATGATGAATTTTGGCTTGGGTTTGGTCCAGAACAAAGCCCAAAGGTGCTACTTCCTTACCGAGTTCCGTCAGATGGGATTCGATCGGCCCGAGACTACTGGATGGGGCCATCAAATCTTCTTTCTATATTAATTAATCAAGATCATTTTTATTTATAGAAAATAATCGCAACATTTAGTTTCCAACGGTCATATTGACCAACAGTCATATAATATTAGAAACCCAACGGTCTTATTTTTGTTATACTCATTTTATTAAATGAAATAGTTTTGTTGAGTATAAAATAAAATAACACACAAATTTAGGGAACAAAATTTATTCAAAATTTCGGGTCGTTACAATCTTCCCCCCTTAAGAAATTTCATCCTCGCAATTTTAAAATTGGTCTTGGAAATTTCGTTGAAAGTCCCACATCCGAAAAAGAGTTAGTAAAACTATTAATTTAAAAGAAAGAAAAGGAAATACAAAAGTTACTCGAGTTAACCCATACTAGGATTCCAGGTAGGAAAACATGGATATAGAAGAGAAAAAAAGGGTCAAGTTTCGATGGAGAGTGATAGAAAACATGATTAGGAGAAAATTAACCACAAGAAGATCACAAAATTAAGATGTGTTAAATTGTCTTTTATTATCTAGTAGGAAACGTAAACCAACAACATTTTTGTTTTATGTTCCTTTTCATAATTTTGAAGAATTCATTTACTACATAGAATAAAAAAATAAGGAACTATAATTACCCTCAAGTAGAGTTTCAACCCATAATAAGTTTCCCCCAAGACTAATCTTTTCTCCAAACAACGAGAATTCAAAAAGACTTGGTCTCATAAAAATCACAAGAATCATATTCTAGAGAATCACATAATCCACAAAAGAATAACTATATTTTTCTATTGTCTTTAGTCATCAACTAAAACTAAAAAGGTTAGTTCAATATATTATAATCCCCAAAAAGGGTAATAATTTATAATAAGAAAAATGACTATTAATCTCCAAAATTCAAAAAAAGTAACCAAAGTTCCAAAAAGACCATTCAATACACAATCATCCTTAAAATTATTCAGAATAAACCAAACTAAGATTGGATCCCAAAATTCAGTAGGATTTAATCACATAGTCTTACCAAATAAATATTAACATTTATCTCCAAATAACATTGACTACTATTAAAGTCTCATACTAAAGTGTAATTAACCTATTCACATATTATCTATGCTAGGTTCATCATTTTCCAGTAATAACCCAAATCACCATATGTCCACAATAAATATATAAATTCTTAAAAACAATTCAACCATTCCTCCTCAATTTAAATCCCGTAGTATGTTATTTCCCTTAGGCATATAGTACTCCAAAATAGAAAACATCGTCCAAAATAACCTTTATCGTTTAATCACAAAATCATTTTCCAATATAAATGATATCCATTTGATAAAACATAAGTTTCCAAAATCAACTTATTCTTGATCCATAAAAATAGCAGGTGCATTAGTCAGTCCGAAGGGCATAACAACAAACTCATAATTCTCATATCTTGATTGAAAGGTATTTTTTGGAATATCATCATTCTTCACCCTCAATTGATGATAACCAGAACGAAGATCAATCTTAGATAAGAATTGATCCCCACAAAGATGGTCAAATAAGTCATCAATTTTTGGAAAAGAGTATTTCTTCTTCACTGTGATCCCATTCAGTCCTCTATAATTAATGCATATCTGCATCGATCCATCCTTGTTCTTCAAAAAGAGAACTAGTGCTCCAAAAAGAGACACACATGGTTAGATAAACCCATTCTCCAAAATATCTTGGAGTTGTTTCTTTAATTTATCTAGCTCCACATTTTCCATCCTATAGGGGGTCCTCCACATCGGATGATATCCTAGGTACGAGTTCAATGGAGGACTCTACCTCTATTCTCTGGGGGAGGTCCGAGTAACTCCTTAGAAAATAAATCAACGTATTTCTAGACGATGGAGACATTTTATAAAATAATAAATCCTTCGTGAGAAACATATTTATGGATCTTTTAACTAAAAAGGATTTTATGTCTTAAAACTTCATGCTTAGACAATTACATTTTTCTATAATTTCTTCATAATGATTCATAAAAAGTTTCTGATTAACCAAACATATCCCCCGAGAGTGTCATAACCAAGAGTGCAGCAATGCCCATTGTCGTGTACCAGTTCCCATTCGAGTCTAGCTCAAAGTGGTGTTTTTGGGTTTTACCTCTATGTACATCTATGCCACAACCACCTCTACCTGCTCGTATCCAGATAGAGATGCATTTGCTTGATAAACCACTTACTCAATACTCACCAAAATACCAGGAATATTTCTTATATTTAAACATTTCTATAGGGTTCTTCCTAAAGTTTTCATATCCTAATTTTCATAAATAACTAAACTATCCTTTGATATCAACTATAGCATCCCTCCTTTTTATTACATAACTTTTCATTACATTTTACAAACAGAGGATCTTTAAAGTCTGGTGTCTTGGAAATCAGGAACAAAATACACAAAAATGAAATAAAACATTATTCTAAACCATTTTAAGGATTCATAATAGGTTCATCCTATGTAAATTTACTGCATCTCATATCTTGGAGAGATACATCAAAGAAAAGGGTGAGCAGAAGGCCCATTAATGGTAAACAAGGGAATCAATGTACTTGTGATATCAATAAGAACTTGAATAAAAACATAAAGACATGAACAATGAAAGAATAGGAATATAATAATGAAAATAACTTGAATCATAACTTGAATATGTGGCTACAAAATTCCATTTAGACATTCATGAACATATCACCAAGTTCCATCTCCAAGGTGTCATAAAAATTACCAAGTTTATTCACCAAGGTATCGTAAAACATGTCATATCTAGAGATTAATTATTTACCCAATGAATTGGAGCGCTATCATGGAACACCCTTAATATGTATTTACTTAAATGTTATCCACATATAGAATAATAAAAAATTTCATAAATAACCCAAATGGAATCAAAGAAATGGGTTTCATGTCAAAATGGTGACGTTTAAAAAGAGATTAAAAATAAGATCATTATGTCATTTATAACCCATGGAAAGGGAGTAATGGTTATATGTATGTAAATTACAGAATCAAATATATCATCTTTATATATTTATTAACACCCATGGAAACGAAATAAGTCTGGGTATTCACATAAATAAACAATAGATTGAGAGGAAGAGATAGAAATTTTGAGATGAAATTTCTGCACCATAACGACTATATAACATGGTTTTAGAAAACATTGAAAAGAGAGGGGAAAAGGGTAACACAATCATAAATAACTTATAATAAAGTATGGTTACTGAATAAGATCATGGTATGGATATTTTAATGACATACCACATGAAAAAAAATATGAAAGAAAAGAGAAGATGTGATTTCTCTTACGAAAAATTTGGCAGCCTAACACCGTCATTTAAAAATTCAAAAAATAAATTTATGAGAGAAGAAAGGGTATCTCAACAATTAGACATGAAATTTATAGATATGATAACATATAATAACATACACTCAAAATAAAGAGATGGAAATTATAAGACACAACATAAAGGAATTCAATGCTTAAAATAGGAGGGTGAAAGGATCCCTTACCTAGAAGAGTAAATTCGAAAGCTTGAAGGTCGGGACCTTGGGTGGCTTGAGGGAATGTTGGGAGGACTACTTGAAAGGTAAAGAGACTAGAAATTCATTTTAGAGGATTTTTAAATGAAATTAATGAGGGAAAGGCTTGGTATTTATAAGAGAAGTGAGGGGACAAAGCATTAATTGCCAAGGGACACCTCATCAGTGGTATTGGAAAAAACATGGACTTGACCATGGTATTTTACCATGGTATTGGACAATTGGGACACCTCATACCTTATATTACTATTCATAAGTCCATCAGAATTATTTCATAATTATTACATCCTTAATGATGTCATTAAACACCAGAAACTCATAAACTGTATTTTCACTTTTCACCAAAAATCAACTTTCTCAGAAAAATACAAACAATTCACCTTAACAAAATATTGATGATCCAAATTCAAAAATTAACTCCATTTTATAAAAATAGTTTTCTAAATATTTTTAATTTAATTTTAAAATAAAAAACACTATTCACCCAAAAAACTAATACTTAACTAGTACATTCTAGAACAATTATTTACCTATTTTATTGAATCACATTACTTAATCAAGGTGCCTATATTATATTAATACTTTATTGAGTGAGGATAATTAATCAATTTGATCACATTACTAATCATAAGCGTAAAATAACTATTCATAGTTTACTATTCATCAAAAATTAAGTTGATCTTATTAGACTCTAAATTTTTACTGAATATAACTATAGAAGACCATTTTTTGAAAATCATTTCATATTATTAGTTATTTAAGGTTTACATAAATAATTTGAAAATATCCATTCTATAAAATTCATCAATAATATGCATACTATATTTATTCGGACATTTGAAAATTCACAAACATCACCATAAGAAGAAATCACAATTTTTATTTAAATCAAAGGGTTACACAAGGTAGTTACAGTCTCGTTACATAACCCCTTATAACACCAGCATATGACCTAATAGTAAGGTGTGCTGGGGTGATAGAATCTTGGGGCGGCTCGACCCACATTACCCGGGTAGTGATTTCTATCAGCTTGAACTTCTCGCGAAGGCGATTCCATTCCAGCTTCACATGATGAAGTTCGTCTTGGGATTGGTCCAAAGCAAAGCCCAAAGGTGCTACCTCCTTCCCGAGTTCCATCATATGGGCTTCGATCCACCCGAGACTATTTTATAGGGCCATCAAATGTTCTTTCTATATTAATTAATCAAGACCACTTGTATTTATAGACAGTAATCACAACATTTATTTTCCAACGGTCATATTGACCAATGATCATATAATAGTCAAAACCCAATGGTCTTATTTTAATTATACTCATTTTATTAAATGAAATAGTTTTGTTGTGTATAAAATAAAATAACACAAAAATTTAGGGAACAAAATTTATTCAAAATTTCAGGTCATTACACTAAGTCTCCATGTTATATATATATATAAGATGATTTTTTTAAATTCAGAAGTCAGATTCATTTGAATACTTTAGGTGTTCGCTTTAACCAAATTAGGAAAACACTATTAGGTTAAGGTAGACACTATAAGTATTAATTATTTTTTCCAATACCTACATGAACTGTGAGTAAAATTCAATGCATATTCATGGAAAAATTAATATGTAACAAGAAAAATTCCCCCATGGTAAGATAGGGTGGTATGAGTGGGTTGGGGCTTGGGTTGTGGTCACGGGGTCAAGTCCTAGGGCCATTGGATTTACCTACAATTTATTTGTAGTGTGCATGAGATTCTGTTGGTAGTTATATCTAACTATAATATGTAACAAGCAAATGCATTCTAAAAATAAATGTGGCATGAAAAAATGTAAGGCCTATAAATAATATTGTTCCTATGATGATGCATGTTCTTATGAAATTTACTCATTTCATCAGGACAAGGTAAGTAAATAGGTATTTCAAACATACCAGTATTAGCAACACCATAAAAAAGTGAATCACCCAATGATGAAGTCATATCAACTATAAATGGAATAATAAATATATGAAATTACCCATCCTAGGTAATTTGGGTTTCCCCTATACATGGGTTAGCTACGTCAAAGCATAAGGTAAATTCAAAATCCCTTTAACTCCTAGTCTCTTTTATAATACCCAAAAATTAAGACAAATGAAAAGAAGATGCTCTGATTCCACTTTGTAACGTCCTGATCTGGGATCCACTTAACCTGTGGCCCATGTCCGTGGGTCACAGGGCCTCATGCACACTATATTCCATAGTTTGATGACTAGTAGTGAGGGTTGAAATCTGGAACAATGGGCAAACTATACCCATATATTAGAGTGAAAAAATGAATATAATCAGATAAAATTTACAATGGAAGCATAATATAAATAGACAGAATAACAATGCAACACAAGAATAAATAGAATTGATATAATAGACAAGTCAAAAAGCATAAACAAACATATCAACTAAATAAATATCTCAAAGGACACCAGGTAGTGTCTGATACATTGATTCATGGCATGATGATAATAAAAGGGGAACATGGGTTAGGCAGATACAAGAATGTTATATAAACTACAAAATGAACAAAATCTTCTCCACTAGCATTTCAATATAAAGCCCAATAATCTACTCTTAAGCCCCATCTATAAGAATAATCATATAAAAAACCTATATAGGGGATATTCACCTTATCCATACCAATAGGAAGATAGTCTTATATTGTACAAAGGCATCCCGAGTAGGGTGTGGGATATAAATCTCAGTAGGCCACAACCAATGCTGTATACATGTAATCCAAGTAGTTCTCCAAACAAAACATAGTATAGGTATAAGATAATAAGAAAGAAACAAGGAAATAAATAAATAAACCATCCTCTTAGGTTCCTAGAGTACACCTCATAGCTCTACCTATTTTGGATCATGGGTGGGAATCCTCTGATCAATCACTATATATAAATAGTAATATATACATAGTATACTTATATATATTTCATCCACCATTATGAACTATGTATAGTGGATGTAAGTGGCCATATACATAAAATACTAGTTATGGATGGACTAGAGTGTAACTCACACATCCATGACCATTATAACGAGCCAATAAGCTCAAGCCAAAGGTTACAAGCCCTACATCTGAATAAGAGTGTGAGATGTCATGCACCACACTCAAAATGGTGAGTGATTCATAATTTCATCACTCTATGAATGAAACATTTTTCATAAATCCCAATGCCCAACTGACATCTATGGTGGGAGATGTTGTGCTCAACACCTGATGTAAGGGAGTGTGATACCATCATCCTCAATAGATCCCTTGTAATCGTATCATATCCTTTGTCAAGGCATATTTGTATTTATAATAGTGAGAATGAGAAAATACCTCTAATTATTCGTATTCATAAATCCCACATATATTTATATATATTCAAGTAATAATCATCTTTACACATATAATCATTTAATAAGGAGATAAATAATGGGTATGTCTTAGCCACCCTCGAATCATTCCATTTAACTCATTCGATTCATTTAAGGAAATGTAAAGTAACATTTATATGCCATTAAATATAATCTATATCATTTAAACCATTTAATTTCATCTAATGGGAAGTAACTGACATGAGTAAGGCTTTCCATGTAATCACCCATTCCATTTTATAACACTTAGTAAAACAATTCATAATGATCAAGGTATTAATTGGAAGGTGTCATGAAAACGAGATAAAATAAATATATGAAAAATTTACTTAACAAACTAGGTCAAGAAATTATGAAGTGATTTGGATCATTAAACACTTATATGATTTTGGAAAAAACCATTTAAAGTATATGATGAAGGCTAAATATGCCTTATAGGAAATTTGGAAACTAAACATTAAGGGGAAATTGACTTGACACACCCATGGGGTGTCCATAACCATGGGAATTGACCACTAAACTACCAAACAAGGATAAATAGATATATAATAGGGGAAAATGATCAATTTAACATGAATAACTCTATATAAATGGGATGCTTATAAAAATTTGGTGTGCATCACAATGGTGAAGCTACGAAGCATAAAAAATTTAAGGGAAAACGATGTGATCACCTACCTCAAGCCTATAGATGAATCCTCTTTCAATAACAGCCTCATATTAAAATATGGTTAGAAGATATATGAGAAATGATACTACTACCTAAAAATAGAGAAAATGATCTATAACTCAAATATCATGACAAACTCAAAAATAAAATTATATAGGAGGTTATATACTATTGGATCTTACCCAGATGGACCCAACGCTTCTAACAGATTGAGAATCAGATACCAAATCAGAATTTTGATTCAATTACTTGGTTGTGGAGTTTTTAAGCTAAAAGGAGGTGAAATATCACTTTCATTCATTGGACGAAGAAAGAAAAGGAAGAAATAGGTTTAAAGAGTTAAGTGAGGGGAAAAAGTAAATTCACCCCAAAATAAGGGGGACACAAATTAGGAGCACGACTTTAAAACCATGCACAAACTATGAAGAAAATGACTGTACGAAACCTGCTGTTCTCATACTGCCATGCATCACAGCCCGAATGTTTGTAGAAAAAAGGTGTTGCCTATAGGTGCCCACTATCTGCAATCACATAGTTTTTGAAAAACCATGTGGGATGGGCTACATAGTTTTCTCTAGCCATGTAGCTCAGTCTTTTACCCATTTTTTAGGAACTATGGGATCCTATGTATCCCCAGACACTCCTTGTACCTTCCTTAGTCCGTAACACACCTTTACCATGATTCGAAAAAATGGCTCAAATTAAAGAAAATGATATGTTCCTTCATGAAAAATGCGTCATTTATGTTGTGGTGTGGCCTGACATGTTACATTATAGTAACATGTTCTACGACATGGAGTACATCTCTTCTTTGGTGTGGAAAACCCATTCCACATTATGATCACTAATACTATGGTGTAGTCCTTATAATTTGATATGGTGTTCTTATCCTTCCACCTACCAATATCATGAACTCCATTCATGATATACATAAATACTAAGAATAATTTTACCTGAAATTGTATGATTTTAAATAAAAATATCCTTCCAAATACTTTACACTTCAATAACCATGTATGGATCACCTTTATACAGATATTATAAGATCATATCTATGGAAATCCAATTATAAAATTCACCTTTTCATTCAATATATCAAATAATTCCATGGTAAGAACATCAAAACAATTTCCAAACCCATCATCCAAGATATACCAACCAGTCTTGAAACACTTAGAGACAAGGATACACTTACATTAGAACACTTGTTCATGAAAAGATCTTCTAAGGTATACTTAAACTCTTCTTTAACATGATTGGGATCTATGAATAAACACATTGTCATAAATGAATAGTACTTATTCATTGTCTATCATTAAAAATAAATACAACTCATACAAACTGGGAATAACAAGAATCATAGACAAATATATTTAACAAATATAGTCCTTAGATAAAAGAAAATTAATGGGGACTCTTGAATTGAGTAGTAAGTTCATGGTTATTGTGAGAGGGAATTATTTTAAGTTCGTAAAGTTATTATTCATTTTTTATTAGAAATTAATTTTTTATGAATTACTAGGATAATAACCACCCAAATTTACCCACACATAAATTAATTTTAATCCAATACTCCTTGGAATTTTTCACTTACACTAATCTATACCATTAATATATTCTAACATACTCTCTTTTTAACTTTTGTTTAATATTAAATATAAATTTAAGGGAAGTAATATCCATTTGAAAACTTTTGAATATCAAAAAAGGATGATATATAGTCTTTTATAATAATTTCATTGGTCCCCTTTTTGACATTAAAATCCATCCACTCTCTCTACTTATGGGTGATCAATCATGTGACAATCCATTCAAGAGTGCTATCAACATCATCTTACTCCAAAATATGTTTTTTCTTTTTAAATATTCTTTTTTCCCAAATTTATAGTCCCATACTCATGATCCTCCTATTTTTCAAGAGCATCATAATTATTTTATATTTCAAAATCATAATAACAATACTCATTTTTTGAATGTAGTATCAATTTAAAGATCACAAACATCAATTACTTTCATGATTCTGAAAATCATATCCCTTATTACCCCATGGATAATGAATCTCAATGATAGTAGTTGTTGAAAATTTCCCATATCGAGAACCATTATTAATCAGTACTGTCTAATAATCACCACCACATATACCAACCATTGTATGGACACATCCTAAAGGATTGAATTCTGGTGTATCAATATGAAGACCAAAAGATTCACCTCCTCCAAGAATAAAATTCATTTAAAATCCTTATATATCCCCATAATTTGTGATAATATATTTATATATTATATTTTTTGAACATTTATTGGGATTTTATTGTTATTTTTATTTCCCCTGATTTAGCCTTTAACTGAGTGACTTTTTTAGTCACAGTGGGGTTAATTAGTCTAGGTAAATCAACCTACTCCATGTTGTATCTAAAATATCCATCAATAACCTTCACCTTATTAGGAAAATTTACGAATTAATAATATAACTCCTTCAGTGCTTAACCTTGAACTAAGTTAATTTTTTACTTTAACAGATTTGGAATATATCCCAACATTTAGAGATCCTCTATCAATATTTACTACAAAAGACAAAATATTGATATCTAGTTTAGTGTTCGAGGTTCCTATATCAAGGTCCCTACAAATCCTAGAAGTAATATCATACACTAATAGATACGAGAAGTGTAAAAAATCAACATTCCTCAATTAAAAAATAATGGATCCTTATTCACCACCCTATGAAAAAAAATAGTCTGAGATTGAAGAGTAAATCCCTCTTATAGTGCCGAAGTCACCCAAATATGAGAAGGAATAAAATAGATGGGAGAAAGCATACTAACAATTCTCTTATAATCCAATTACTATACAACCATAAAAGTTAATGGAATGATGTATGATAATCTATTGGATAAAATTTGGGAGAATTGCTACCAGAGATGATCGAAGCCATCAACAATGGTACTATATCAGTTTAGACTTCGACATGGTATCATTGAAACATGTGAAATTATTAATTTATCTCCATATAATCCTTACAACTATACCATAGAACATTAGAATTACTATGTATATTTGGAACTATATTAATGTAGTTTACTGCAACATTTCATTTCTTTATGCACTCATTTTCAATATAGTATTTTTATACTCTGTAATGGTACGCTTTATCTTTCTCCCATAAATAGTGATTTTTCCCTCTCAATGAATATAAGTATTATTCCAAAACCATATAAATCTTATGTGTTTCTATATTCTTCATGTTATTTTTTTCTCTCCTTTTACTCTTCTTTTGGAATTGTTTTTCATTTTTATCTCCCAACATTTTCACAATAGAAGCACCATTGTACTACTCGAGCTGAACTACATTAGGATAAGAGACCATATATGACTTCATGATGTAACCATCAATGCCCCATTGAAATAATGATTTTTATCCTTCATAAAAATCATGAACCTTTCAAGTATATAAGGATAAAAATTTGAGGATAGAACATTCCAATGATAGAGGGAAACCAAGTGACCCTACCCCTTACAGTGAATATAAAAATGAACTCTTATATTATACTCTATATATTTAATGTAAAAATATTCACACACTAAATCTATACAATTAAACTATATAAGTAAATTTTTAAGTAAATATTCACTCAAAACTAAGGAAAAAAATCATCCAAGAAGAAAAAATGACTATAAGAGTAACCAAAATGCTTCAGAATCAAAAAATTTAATAATGGTAAATAGAGACCTGGAAACCTCACCCACAACCTAAAAAGGGGGATCTTATCCCATATAAAATTTGATTAAACATATGAAAATTGAAAAATGAAAAGACCCAAAATACTAATATTTCCAAGATGAAGACTTCATGAGATCATACTATTCCTTATATTGGAGATGTAGAATTTAGGAATTAAGGACCCTAAAAATCACTTACCTAATCATTTTCCAAGTGCTATAAATATTATTGGTGAAGTGATGATCCATAGGTATATGATGATTGAAGCATGAAACCAAAGGTAAATTTAGAAACACTGAAGAATCTAAGAAATCAAAAGGTGAGATCACCATAGTTAAATTCCCTTTATCAATCCCATAAACCTTTAGGTTCACATGAATTATCTTGATCTATAACGTCTTCAAAAAATCTATAAAGGTGTGAGGAGAATTGGGATTGGGAAGTGGAGAAAAAGAGAAGGTAAGGCCCTCCCCCAATGGCAGGGGAGGGGATAAATTCACCACCATTAGTTATTAGGTCATCAGTTAAGATAATGAGTGAGATAATCAAAACAAATTTTATTTAATATCATATCCATATGTAAAATGTTGTTAGTCACTAGTATAAATATTATTTGTGCCTAAAATATTTCAATTTATAATCCATTTTAGAATTCAATTATAATTTATTAACTTTTTACTTGTTGGATAGAGTATAATTATTCTCAAATAATACTGTGTCACCTTCCTTAGTTATAAGAAGACCATATTTATATGGTTTTATAATCTCTATTTTACTTCTACACAATAGTTGTGTCTCTAGAATAAATTCTTACACCATGCCTTGTGGATTTTTTTATGTGAAAACTTTTATACATATTGAACTTGGATTCATCAAATATTACCATAATCTCAATATATCTTTTTAATATTTTTTCTTTTAAATAAATGTGGTACATCAATTGACTATAACTTTTTTCCACAGGATTTTATAAGTAATACCCTATAGTTTCTTTAGGATATCCTATAAAATTAAACTAAATACCTCATTATTATATTTTTTCTATGACTATCCTAAACAAATACATCACATATACATACAAAAATGATTTAAAAATAATATTTCTCTCCATTACAAAACTCAGATAGTATTCTTCCAGTTGATTTATTTGACAATCCATTTATTTTATATACTGAAGTTTGTAATGAATATCCCCAAAAGGATAATGGAGGATCTTATTAACTCATTATCAATATCACCATGTCTAATAATGTTTTATTACCCCTTTCAAAAACACCATTATACTATTATTTATAAGGATGAGTGAGTTGAGATAATATCCCAAAATATTTTTGATAATCGATGAATTCTTCGTTAAGATATCCCCTGCCTTTATCTAAGCGGAGTTTCATTATTTTCATACCAAGCTGATTCTCTATTTCATTCTAATATTACTTAAATTTCATAAAGGAAATAGATTCATACCTCATTAATTATATATATCTTTATCTATTTAAATATTCAACAAAATTAATGATGTATGAGTATCCACCTCATTCCTCTACTAAAAAAGATAGAAATAATTTTAAAGTATATGGATCTCTCATTTTTCCACTGAAAGAATCATTAATCATTTTACTTGTAAAAAAACATGAAATATATTTATGGTTTTAATATAAATATAAAATAAATACCCTTATTTATATAATTTCATAAAACACTTCGGGTTTACATGACCCAAGTTGATGATTTCACAAATAGGTGTAATATGATTCATGTGAATTGGATTCATTACCAATTTATAGGAGTTTAATTTAAAATGAAAGTATGTAAATATAATTATTCAAATTTGTAATTACATAACATATTCTATCATTATAAGAGTATAAATTTTATTACAAACATGAAAATTAAACCATCCATGTCTAAAAATAACATAGAAATTATGTTTTTGGTTACACATGGCACATAATAAAAGTTATTCAAATCTAATATCATTCCAGGAAGCAATGTGAGGTATTATTCTCATATATACAACATATCTAGCCTTTATCTATTGGAATCTCAAATTCCTACCCCACCGTTTGTAATCTTTAGAAATTTAGTGGGTTTTTGTCTTTAGATACAAATGTGTGAACCAAAAGCTATATCTAATACCAAATTAGTAGAAATTGAAAGATTACACTCAATAATGAACATACCTAAAGATTCCCCTTGGTTATTTACTAAGTTATTGTTCTTATTATTGTATTCATTCTTCCCACAAGAAAAGAAAACAAAATTATTATCTTTAGACTCCATCTGAATCATTCTTTTCTTGGAAGGGAATTTTAAAGGTTCTGTTAGCTTAGATCTAACCTTAATTTTTTTTTAAATTTTATTTCTTATAGTTCACCATAAATACATAAGGATTTATCATTTCATTTCTTTATCCTATTTCAAAATTTAAATTAAAATATCTAGGAGTGACTTATCTATATTATTAATAATGAAATTAATAATAAATCTTGAAAAGTATGGAGGAATAGAGGACATGATGAGGTTTATGTGTAAATATTTTTACATTCTGAATCCCAAAATCTTTAGATGCTCAATGTATCAAATCTTCTTAACTATATGAGGCCCAATAGGGAGTCCACCTAACTTTCATGAAAATATTTCATTAAATATTTCATGCCACTCTTTTCATTCTTTATCTTGATAAAGATAATGAATATGAGACAATATGACATAAGCATCCATGTATTCATAAATCTTATGAATCTCATTAGCCATGTATGATAACCTAAGGAATTATAAATCCAATGAATTTTCTATGTGTTTCTAGAATAAATTATTCTCATTCTCACTCATCTCCTTTAAAGGATCAATAGTAATAGGGCACTCTATACATATAACTTGTTTTCTTGGAGTAGTATAATGCATAGACACCTATAATATTCTTGTATATTTACATTTCTAATAATAATATATATATCCAAGATTGATCCTAGGGAAATTAATATGGTAAAGTTACTTTCAGTTATTGACAACAAATGAAATAACAATTTAGTACTTTCACTTGATTAATTTTTGTGACATAATAAATAATTTTATTAATTCATCCACTATTTTATCAAATCCTAATATCCCTCATCATTGGATTCAGAATATCCAGTTACTTAGATATTATAGTGGAAAATATCTATATTTCCTTTCACATAACTCAGACTATAGAAATGAAAATTACTCAAAGGTATTTCTTGTAGTATTTAGTCTTCCAACTAAATTAACTAATATTTCCTTGATCAATTGAGTTGAATCCCTAATCCATAAATCCTATACTTTAATTTCCTCAACACTTGACTCTAAAATGTATAAATTAGACTATGAACATTACCCTTAACACCAATCAAGTTATGTCACCCAATTATCTTTATTAAGACTCACTAATAATTAAAATTTCCCTTGAATATGTATAAAATAACACTTTAACTATGTTTTCATCACAAATTAGAAATTGGAAGGCATTTAAAGACATAATAGTTTAGTTGACAGAATTTTTTAACATATACATAAATATCCTTTATTTTACTCCTCAAAATCTTGTTCATTTTATTTGATACTTATATAATATTTAACAATGTTTGAAAAAATAATTTACCCATATTGAATTTAGTTTTACAAGTTATCTTATTTTATTATTTGTGAATTAGTTTATTTGGAACTTACACAAGTAGTCAACTATATGGGATAATGTAAACTTATAAAATTTATTTTTATTATATTTAAGAACACTTGTTAATTTTTTTATAATATGTAATCACATTTAAATATACAAATAATCCATGCATCAAAACTTAAATAAATAACTATGTACTAATATATAAAAAATAAATAAGTTAAATGATAATGATATTTATCTACTAGTTGGTTTATAGAGTAATGATAAACCAACCATGAACCTAGGGGAAATAACTCATTGAGAATTAACTTGGATCAAGTTATAACATTCCACCATTCTCTCATGTATCTAATTGTTTAGATCCTTCTCAACTCAGGTCCTGAACTATCTCGTCTAACTGGGAACTCCATTATTTACAAATATATACTCACATGTAGGTGATATGTATCAAGGGTTCATGGTTACATAGAATAATCCTCAGAAACACATGCTCGTACATAATAAAGGAGGGAGATATGACTTTTAGATCATCATATTTAATTTAAAAATAATAATTATATAATAAACCATGTGATAAATAATTAAATTCAGTAAATAAATCCAACACACACATAAGTTATTCAAAGATCATGATCATTTATAATATTAAATAATAACTACATTTATTAATGATAAAATTCATTTCAAATAATTATTTTTAAGATAAATTGATTTCAATAAAAAATTAATAAATAAATTTTAAAAGTTAATTCTTTATCTTAATTTGATCCAATTTCTGATCCTTGAGATAATCTACAAATCCCATCAATTATTGTTAAATAAATTTAATAAATTTAATTTTTAATTCTAAAATAATTATGTATATAATATGAACTTTGAAGGAAGTATGGCATGCTCTAACAATATAAAATTTAAGTCTCATTTCTAGAAATTAATATATCACATGACATTTATTCTATTTACCACGAAGTACATGACATGTAACCCCACACAATATGTTATGATATAACTGATGTATTGTTCTGTGTGGTGAAATAACATCCTTTTAATGAATCATATTTCCATGTGACACTTCATTAATATATACCACATGTACCACTAGAATGCTAGTGAAGTACACAATGCATAATGGATTGTTACATTCCATGTGCTGGCAGTAAATAAATGACTAGTAATTACATCATTTATTAACACACTAGAGACATCAAGAATCATTCAGAATATACTTTTTGTGGTGTAACATTAATCAAACAACGTGTACAACATATACAAATCATACAGTCCATGTCATGGAAATTTTTGAGATGATTACTAATACGTTTTGTGTAATGATGTTGTGTGTTAACCCACACGGCGCACTATGATTTATGTGGCATGTACCTTATGTTTGGTTACACGACATATACAGTAACACCCCAAGCTTCCATGGTATGCTTCTCTTTGAATAATACAGTAGCATGTGTTGTACGCAACTTCGAGTTCTAACACACAGCACAACCAATCAAGCTAGCCATTATGAATAGTAATACCCACTTTTAGAAATTTTATAAATTTAACCTTTCAAAATGGACTTCATTTTTAGATTCAGAATATCAAAATTAACTTAGGGTTAATTTTTGGTATTTTTCTAAAAACTTTCAATTTTTGATGAATAGTGAAAAAAACTGAGTTATAGTTTAAAACCAAATTTTTATTTAAATTAATTATTTTATTTAAATTTATTTTAGGTCAAAATAGATACATAATACCTATATAAGTTCAATGTAATTCATTTGAGTCAGTTCATAATAATTTTAGATATATAAAAATTTTATTGAACTTTTCACCGTCTTTTACCCATCTCCTAGGAGAGTTTGCAAATTCACATAAAACTTAATTTTACCGCTTCTGTGAGTGGAATTTCAAAAATAAAAGAGACATGGTTAATATCAAGGAGTAAAATGTGGTTCAATAAGATAAGAATATTTTTTGGTGAATAGTAACGTTTTAATTTTATTTACCACGGTTAAAAGTAAATAGGTTAATTAAGGATAAAAATGATATTATTATTACCCTAACACAGGTCCTAATTATATTGGATAAGAATAATTCGACCCAAAAAAACATTAGTAATAAAATACAAACCGCTTTGGTCCACTTGGATTAGATTAGGACATTTATTATTATTTAATTCAAAGAAGAGTTAAAAGAGTTAAAAACAATGTTTAATAACTAAAACACTTTTAATATAGGGTTATACATAAGATAAATTCAATTATAAATATTCATTGTAAAGCTAAAAAAATTTATACATAATTTCATTTTATTTATAATTTTTAGAAATTAAATAATTTAATTTATTTATGACACAATGGTGATGCGGTAATTACCTAATTACTGAAATAATAAAATAATTGATATTATAAATATCCAAATAAATGTAATTTGAGACTTTTTATGAATTAAACTAATTTTCTAGGTTAATATGACATGTCAGGATTGATTAAATGAATTTATTTCAAATTAATAAAGTTGTTAGAACTTTTAAAAAAATAAATTTTTAAATAGTTTCAAAATTGACATAAAGGAGTATTTAAAACAAATATTATATTATTAATTGATATTCTATTCAGAAAAATATAAGTTTTGGCCAAATGAATTAGATAAGGTTATATATATTAATAATAAACCACTTGTGGTTCTCTTGGCTTGTTATAGTAAGTTTATTAACCATATAATATAAAAATACAAAGAGACATGGTAAATGTTAAACTATTTAACTAAGAGTTAAATATATATGATAAGGTTACTATAGTGACCAAAACCTGTCTAAAATCTATTGTTTGAAAGGATTTATAAACATAAACACCTTATCCTCTAAATAAGATACATTGGAGATATTATAAGCCGAATATGAATTTATTATAAAATAATATTTTAAGTTTTTCCTAAGGTGCCCTTCACCCCTCTTATAAAATGGCACTCCCCCTTCTCTCAAATTCATAGATTAAAAGAATTTTGATTTGGCCAAAACCTGTCCTAATATCCTCTCAAATTCCCTCACTTAAACCTAGAGGCATTAGTTTGATCAGAAAGCCAACTTAAGAAGCCCTTTTGATCAAATCAAAAGAAAGAACCTGAAGAAGAGGTAAAAATCTCACCACTTCTTTCAAGTTCCTTTCTTCTTCCACTTCCTTTTTCTTTGTTGTTTCCATTATAAGTTAATAACTCTCATATCTCCTATATAATGCGATGTTATTATAAATATGGTACAACCAAATTAATTATTCTATCCATCCCTTGAATGACATGTCACCATACGTACATACGTAAGACTTATCGTCTCCACGTCGTGGTGTAATTGTTATTCAATACATTATTATTTGGATGAGTATAATAATTATGTGTAATTCATGTAAATAATAAATATAAAATGATAATTATTCTGTATATATGATACACCATCCAATTATATATTATTTTAATATCAAAAGAATGATATTGTCGCTCGTGCGTACGTACGGACTACCGTCTCCATGAACGCGATGAGATTCATTCCCCATCGTATCTATTCAAGAATAATTTTAATTTTATTATTAAAAATAATGTTTAAAGACTTGATATCATTTTGGTTATGAATAAGATACATCCCATCCATAAAAAATATGAATCACATAACAAATAATATAAAGGAAAACAAATCCGTTAAACATCCGAAACGACAATAATACTAAGATATTATTAACAAAGAAATGTTAAAAGATATTATATGATATTGTACTAATGTATATGATTATTTTAAAATTTAATAAAAATTATTTAACCAATATAAAGGAGGTTAACCTACCCTCGACCAAGGAAAAGTACAAGGTAAGGGTTTATTTCACAATCTCTTCATTATCTGAGGTTGTTTATACATAATTATCTACTGTGAACTCTTTATCATCCACATCCATGTTTCTTAAAAATGTATTTCAAATCATTATTACTATTTTATAGACTATGTGTTAAAGTCATTTATACCCTTGTTGTTTTTTATAAGATGTTTATAAAGGAATATTTCCGTCATTTTCCAAACAAGGTCCTTTTTATCCTTTTTGACGAAATAAAGGTAAGAATGTATTTTTTAACTTATACGGTGGGTGCAGTTATTTTCCACTATTATGAAATATTCTAAGATTCCCTTACAAGATTATATTAATATTTTCAAAGTAAATATTTTCTTTTATAATTATCTTACTTTTAAATGATTTCAAAAAAATAGATATTTATCTCAAATAGTTTTGATTTCATCTATGTCAACATCCTTTGATGGATTTCAAGCTTATATGAAGTTGATTTATTATGATACAAAACTTCCATATTGTATTGAAGGTTTTGTGATATGTTTGACTGTGGATGTGTTATTTTTATACCATTCCTAGTTTATTGAGAAAGTATTGACATTTTGTTTGCTAGTTTTAATGATAATGTTTATGTTATGTTTAAACCTATTCATATGAGGAATGCATTGGACTTAGTAAGTGATGGGTGGAGCCCACTATAGATCCTCGATGCATCGGTATGTCTCATGAGACAAACTAGTGTCCTGGAACAAGGCCTTGACAAAATATTATTTGTAGTCTTGGCACAAGGCCTTGACTATGTGGTTATGATAGTCTTGCATTATGAATTCCATCATTATGAAAGTGGTTATTGATATTGCATGTAATTATTCGACTAGTAGAATATCCATGTGAATATGTAAATGGAATTATTTCATTTTATTACTACCATATTATACTGAAGTTCACGTTTAAAAGGATTTTTTTAGTTATACATTTCCTTAAATGTTTATGCTTATTTATGAAAGTTTCCGATATATTGTTATCCTTATTGGGCATCTGAGATCACCCATTTCTATGTTTTATTTTTCCCAGGATGTGAAGAAGTATTTTATGAATGACCTGCATGGATAGTATGAGGGGATATGAGTGTGGTCTATGGAGACAAGATGTTGTTATAGTTTTAATTTTACGATGTAATTAAAGACTTATGAATGTATCTAGTGATTCCAAGGCTACTAAACTAATCAGTCTTTTGAGACTTGATCTTTTGTGATCATGAAAATATTATGTAATAATGCACTGAATCTGGGTAACTGGGGTCGGGGTGTTATAGTTGGTATCAGAGGAAGTTTAGTACAAACCTTGGAAGCTAGATTTAGATAAATTCTGATTAGAGCACATAGACCTAAGATTGAATTTGAGGATTAGTATATAAGAACATCCTAGAATTTTGGTATTGTAGAGATTTTGTGAGTTTTCCAAGAAATACATCCCTGTCTAGATACGAGAAGGTTGAGGTGGCTCTGGAACAGATGTACCTAGGGGTAAAACTTGAAAACACCGCTTTGATCTAGACTCGAACGGGAGGTGGTGCACAACAACGGGCCATGCTGCACTCTTGGTTACGACACCCCCAGGGGATATAATTAGGATACTTCTCATTTTTTCTACAAAAAATTATGAAGGGTTTATGAGTATATACTTCCTCAAATAAAACATTTTTATGATTATGGATTATATCCATAAACTGTTCAATTTATGATAAGTGTTTTAGAAGTTTAGAATTATGTATTTTAACTCATAAACTAATCTAGTTTATGCCATTGTTTAGAAATGGTGCCTAGTGGAAGGAATGAAAACCGTATCAATTCACACACTCCATGTAGGTATTTACCTTCTTCTCAAGATAATTATAGTAGAGTTTTTGATGCAACTGGTGCTGATCATCTAATCACCATACTGGGACAACTCACTCCGGTTATGAATAATAACCTTACCAGTATGGAGCACCCAGATCCACAGCATGGAAGATTAATGTTAGATCGCTTAATGATGAAAAAACCACCAACATTCAATGGGAGTAAAAAGCCATTAGTAGCTTAGCAATGGATAAATTCTTTAGAGAAAATATTCCATGCCTTGGGGAGCAGTGAAAGGTAAAAAGTTATCATGGCAGTTTACCGCCTCACTGGAGATTCTGACCAATAGTGATCATTGATTCAAAACACAAAGGAAGATGATGAAGTATCAAATATGGAATAGAGGGAGTTCAAAGATATTTTCCTAGAAAAATACTTTCTTCATGACCATCGAGCAGATATGGAAAGGAAATTTCTGAGTCTAAGGCAAAAGGAGGATGATAATGTTGAAAAGTATGAGTCTAACTTTACAAGGTTATCAAGACATGAAACAAATTATATATGTAACCCAAGGAGTAAGATTGATCATTTCTTTGATGGGTTAAAACCATTTCTCCATTGGGCATTAGTCTCACAATCCTTCTCGTCGTATGAAGATATTGTCGCATGTGCTATCAAGACAGAAAAGGAATTCTCTAAGTCTTACGATTTTAAAGCAAAGAAAGAGAAGAAGAGATCGGCTGATCACTCTGGGAATGGAAATAAGGCGAAGAAGTGAAAATTTGAATATCCATCCTGCAGTAAATGTGGGAAGAAACACCCTAGTACTTGCTTGAAGGGAATGAGAGTCTGTTACATGTGTGGTGAAAAAGGCCACCATGCTCGTGATTGTAAGGGGAAGAACGAAGCTAACGATGTTCAATGCTATAATTGCAAGGAGATGGGACACTGTGAAAATGAATGTACTAAGTGTCAGGGGAACTAACCTAAAAAAATTCCAAGGGATCAAGGCCAAGATTATGATATCACTACTGCTGAGGTAGAAGCTCCGAAATATGTGGTGGGAGGTAATTTAATGGTTTCCTCAAGTTTAGCAAATGCTTTATTTGATTCTGTATCATCACATTATTTCATATCTTCCCAGTTTGCTAAGAAAATTAGATATTTCCAATTTGATTTAACAAGGGAGTTATCAATCAAAACTCATAAGGGGAGTATCATTGCAACAAAGTTTTGTGAATCAGTCCCCATTAGAGCACATAAATGTTCTTTATCTGCTGATCTCATCGTAATACCCATGATTGAATTTGATATAATCCTTGGTATGGATTGTATTTTGTACTATGATGCAAATATTTATTTTAAGTAGAAGGAGGTTACGATTTTTGATGATGATGATAATGAACACCTTATTTTTAGAGAAGAATCATCACCACTTTATTCTTATCTAGATCCACCCCCAGTAGCTCAACTAAATTCAATTATCAGGGAGGAAGAGAATGAAATAACTGTGGGTGAGGAAAGGAATGTTCAAATAGAGGATGTACCTATTGTGAAAGAATATGTAGATGTGTTTTCAGAAGATTTACCTAAACATCCGCCAGAATGAGAAATTGAGTTTTCCATTGATGTAATTCCTGGTTCAAGGCCTATATCGAAGACCCCTTATAGAATGGCCACTATGGAATTAGTTGAACTAAAGAAAAAAATAAAGGAATTGAGTAATAAGGGATTTATTTTCCCTAGTTTTTCTCCATGGGGATCCCATGTTCTTTTTGTTAATAAGAAAGATGGATTTATGAGGTTGTTTATTGACTACAGGGAGATCAATGCTATTACAATAAAGAAAAAGTATCCCCTACCTCGCACTGATGATTTATTTGACAAACTGCATGGAGATCAATACTTTTCAAAGATTGACCTTAGATCTGAATACCATTAGTAGTGTATGAAGAAGGAAGACATTCCAAAAACATCATTTCAAACCAGGTATGGGCATTACGAGTTTACAGTAATTCCTTTTGGGATTACTAATGCACCCTATATTTTCATGGATCTAATGAAAAGTGTTTTCAAGGAATATCTTGATGAATTTATAGTTTTATTTATTGATGATATCTTGTTATACTCTAAAATCTACGAAAATCATGAAAATCACTTGCGCATTATATTGAAGACTCTAAGAAGACATGAATTATATGGGAAGTTTAGCAAGTGTAAATTCTGGCTTCAGGAGATTTCTTTTCTTCGCCATATTGTCTCAAAGGATGGAATCTCTATTGATCCTTCTAAGATAAGAGCAATTCAAGAATGTCCAGCACCAACGAGAATAACCGATGTACGCAGTTTTATTGGTTTAGCAGGTTATTATTGATGTTTCATCCAGAATTTTGCCCGATTGGCTAACCCATTAATGAAGCTCACACGTAAAGGGGTTAAATTTGTTTGGAAAAAAGAGTGTGAAGAATGTTTTGAATAACTGAAGAGAAGATTAGTCAATTCCCTTATATTAACTCTATCATCGGGTCCTGATGGGTTCATTATTTATAGTGATGCATCAAAGAAAGGACTTGGTTGTGTTCTTATGCAGAATGATAAAGTTATTGACTATGCATTATGACAACTGAAATTCATGAGAAAAACTATCCTACTCATGATCTTGAGTAAGCAGCTGTAATCTTTTCTTTGAAGATATGGAGGCACTATCTATATGGTGAAAAATGTGAGATTTATACTAATCTCAAGAGTTTGAAGTATATTTTCTCAAAGAAAGAAATAAACATGAAGCAAAAGAGATGGCTTAAACTACTCAAGGATTATTATTGCACGATACACTACCACCCAGGGAAGGAAAACAAGGTGGCAGATGCTTTGACTAGAAAGGATCACGGTGTTTTGAAAAAAAATGAGAGTTGAAAGGGATCCAATTTTCATGGATCTAGTAAAGTTGGATATGGGAATATCCATGGAAGGTGAAACATCGATACTTTTCCAAATAGTTTCCAAATCATCTTTACTAGAAAGGATAAAGAGTTCTTAGACTGATGATGAAGAGTTTTAAAATAATATTAGTGTTGTGAATGATGGGAGATTGAGTGACTTTGTGTATGAAGATGGAATTTTGAAATTTGGGAAGAGACTTTGTATTCCTGATATACCTGATCTAAAAATGGAATTGTTAGACGATGCTCATAGTTCCAATTTTTCTATACACCCTGGGAGCACCAAAATGTATAGATATTTGAAGGAATATTTTTCTTGGGACAATATGAAGAGGGAGATTGCTGATTTTGTGTCAAGATGTATGGTTCGTCAACAATTCAAAGCTGGAAGGCAATAGCCTGGAAGATTCATGCAACATCTTCCCATACCTGAGTGGAAATGGGATAATATCATAATGGAATTTGTCACGGGACTACCAAAGAATCCTAGATGGAACGATTCAATATGGTTCATTATTGATCGTCTTACAAAGTCAGGACATTTTCTTGTTATAAGGGAGGATTTACTAGTTGAACATCTAGAAAGACTATATATTAATGAAGTTGTGAGACTTCATGGAGTACCACTAATGATTATTTCTGATCGTGATCCTTTTTTACATCAATATTCTGGAAAAGTCTACAGAAGGCCTTGGATACTGAACTTCGTTTGAGCACTGCCTACCACCCTCAAACAGATGGACAATCAGAATGAACTATTAAAATCTTAGAAGACATGTTGTGATCCTACTCACTTGACTTTCAGGGTATGTGGGATCAATATTTACCTTTGGTAGAATTTTCTTATAACAATAGCTTCTATTAAAGTATTCAGATGGGACCATATAAAGCATTATATAGAAAGAGATTTCACACACCAACCTATTGGGATGATTTTGGTGAAAGAAAACTCATAGGACCAGAACACATGGAGGAAACTATGCAAAAGGTGAAGGTAATCCAAACCCACATCAAAGCAGATCAAAGTAGGAAGAAGAGATATGCCGATAACCGAAAGAAGGATTTGGAATTTCAGGTAGGAGATCATGTTTTCTTGAAGGTATCTCCATGAAAGGGTGTTATACGTTTTGGTAAGAAGGGAAAATTGAGTCCCAGGTACAAAGGACCTTTCGAAATTCTAGAACGAATTGGGGCTGTAGCTTACCGTTTGTAAATGCCTCCAAGTCTCTTCAAAGTTCACGATGTGTTCCACACATCACTATTTAGAAAATACATGCCTGACCAAAAACATGTATTCACCTATGAGGAAGTAGAACTGGAACCCGATCTATCTTATTGCGAGGAGCCCATCAGGATTCTTTATACCCGAGAACAAGTGTTGAGAAACTAGACAACTCGTCTGGTAGAAGTTCTATGGAGAAACCATAAGATAGAAGAGGCAACGTGGGAACCCAAGGAACTTATGATGAAGAACCACCCGATTATTTTTATGCAGTAATATTATAGAAATTTCGAGGAAAAAATTATTTGAAGGAGGGGATAATGTAACACCCCAAGCTTCAATGGTACGCTTCTCTTTGAATAATATAGTAGCATGTGTTGTACACAACTTCGAGTTCTAACACACACCACAACCAATCAAACTAGCCGTTATGAATAGTAATACCCAATTTTTAAAATTTTATAAATTTTTCCTTTTAAAATGGACTTCATTTTTGGATTCGGAATATCAAAATTATCTTAGGGTGATTTTTTGGTATTTTTCTGAATACTTTCAATTTTTGATGAATAGTGAAAAAATACTGAGTTATAGATTAAAATTGAATTTTTATTTAAATTATTTATTTTATTTAAATTTATTTTAGGTAAAAATAGATACATAATACTTATATAAGTTCAATTTCATTCATTGGAGATAGTTTATAAAAATTTTAGATATATAAAAATTTTATTGAACTTTTCGCGGTCTTTTACCCATCTCCTTGGAGAATTTTCAAATTCAAGTAAAACTTAATTTTATCGGTTCTGTGAGTGGAATTTAGAAAATCTGAGAGACACGGTTAATATCAAGGAGTAAAATGTTGTTCAATAAGATAAAAATAATTTTTTTAGAATAGTATCTTTCTACTTTTATTTACCACGGTTAAAAGTAAATAGGTTAATTAAGGGTAAAAATGATATTATTATTACCCTAACACATGTCCTAATTCTATTGGATAAGTATAATTGGACCAAAAAAAACCTTAGGAATAAAATAATAACCTCTTTGGTCCACTTGTATTAGATTAGGACATTTATTATTATTTAATTCAAAGAAGCGTTAAAAGAGTTAAAAACAAAGTTTAATAACTAAAACATTTTTAATATAGGGTTATACCATCAAAACCTTTTTGTTATGCCAAAACCTGACCAAATATCCTCTAAAATTATCTCAATTCAACCTAGAGGCCTTAGTTTGATCATAAAACCAACCTAAAGAGCCCTTTTGATCAAATCAAAAGGAAGAACACAAAGAAGAGGTAAAAATATCACCACCTCTTTCAAGTTCCTTTCTTCTTCCACTTCCTGTTTCTTTTTTGTTTCCATTATAAGATAATAACTCCAGTATCTTCTATATACTTTTATGTTATTATAAATATGGTACAACCAAATTAATTATTCTATCCATCCCTTCAATGACATGTCACCATACGTACGTACGTACGACTTACCGTCTCCACGTCGTGGTGTAATTGTTATTCAATACATTATTATTTGGATGGGTATAATAATGATGTGTAATTCATGTAAATAATAAATATAACATGATAATTATTCTATATATATGATACACCATCCAATTATATATTATTTTACTATCAAAAGAATGATATTGTCTCTCATGCGTACATACGGTCTACCGTCTCCATGAACGCGATGAGATTCATTCCCCATCGTATCCATTCAAGAATAATTTTCATTTGATGATTAAAAATAATGTTTAAATACTTGATATCTTTCTGGATATGAATAAGATACATACCATCCATAACAAATATGACTCATATAATAAATAATATAATGGAAAAAATCCATTAAACACCCGAAACGATAATAATACTAAGATATTATTAACAAAGCAACATTAAAAGATCATATATGATATCATATTAATGTATATGATTATTTTATAATTTAATAACAATTATTTTACCATTATACAAGAGGTTAACCTACCATTTACTAAGGAAAAGTTCAAGGTAAGGGTTTATTTCACAATCTATTCATTATGTGAGGTTATTTATACATAATTATCTACCGGGACCTCTTTATCATCCACATCCATGTTTCTTAAAAATGTATTTCAAATCATTATTAATATTTTATATAATATGGGTTAAAGTAATTTATACCCTTGTTTACTTTTTATAAGATGTTTATAAAGGAATATTTTCTTTATTTTCCAAACAAGGTCCTTTTTAACCTTTTTGATAGAATTAAGGTAAGAATGCCTTTTGTAACTTATACGGCAGGTGCAACTATTTTCTACCATTATGAAATCGTCGAAGCTTCCCTCACAAGCTTATAAGAATATTTTCAAAGTAAATCTTTTCTTTTAAAATTATGTGAATTTAAAATGATTTCAAAAAAATAGATATTTCTCTCAAATAGTTTTGATTTCATCTATGTCAACATCCTTTGATGGATTTTAAGCTTATTTGAAGTTGATTTATTATGATACAAAACTTCCATATTGTATTGAAGGTTTTGTGATATGTTTGACTGTGGATGTGTTATTTTTATACCATTCATGGTTTGTGGAGAAATTATTGACATTTCGTATGCTAGTTTTAATATGAATGTTTATGTTATTTTTAAACATGTTCATATGAGGAATGCATTGGACTTAGTAAGTGACGGGTGGATCCCGCTATAGCTCCTCGATGCATCGGTAGGTCTCATGAGACAAACTAGTGTCCTGGAACAAGGCCTTGACAAAATCTTATTTGTAGTTTTGGCACAAGGCCTTGACTATGTGGTTATGACTATCTGGAATTATGCATTCCATAATTATGAAAGTGGTTATTGATATTGTATGTGATTATTTGAGTAGTAGAATATCCATGTGAATAAGTAAATAGAATTATTTAAGTTTATTACTGCCATATTATGCTGAAGTTCAAGTTTAAAAGGATTTTGTTTTAGTTATACATTTCCTTAAATGTTTATGCTTATTTATGAAAGTTTCCTCTATATTTTTATCCTTACTGGGCATCTCAGCTCACCCCTTTATATGTTTTATTTTTCCCAGGATGTGAAGAATTATTTTATGAATGAACTGCAGGGATAGTATGAGGGGATATGAGTGTGGTCTATAGAGACAATATGTTGTTGTAGTTTTTATTTTATGATATAATGAAAGAATTATGAATGTATCTATTAATTCCAAGTCTATTAAACTAATCGGTCTTTCGAGACTTGATATTTTGTGATCATGCCAATATTATGTAATAATGCACCGAATCTGGGTAACTGAGGTCGGGGTGTTACACGTACTAACCATATATATTCACTTTAGTCCCTGTAAACCCATGTACCTCTCTACTAGTCAATAAGTGACATGTAATGATGTTGTATATTAACCCACACAACACACCAAATTTTTTGAGATGTTTATCTTGTGTGAAAAAAACTCATTACATGACATGTATTGATCCTGTACATGCTGTGTAATCATGTCTTGCAACCAGTGACCTTGGCTCATATTAATGGTAATTATGAGTTTTATTTTCATGTTTTTACCTATTCTTAGCTATATAGTGTTAGACTAATGGGTTTCTTGGAAATTTAGACTTAGAATGAAAATATTAAAATGATTAATAATAAACCAATACATGAAATTGATCAAAAAAATTCTAAAAAATTATATATTAGACTGTGACTAATATGATACAACCTGAATGTTATGTGGAATAGGATAAGCGATGGAAAAGTTCCCAATTTTGGGTTTTTATACGAATTAATATATAAATATGATAAAATAGATGATTACTCCAAAAAAGCATCATACATAATTTAAATTTAATTTATAATTTTAAAATAAAAAATTACATTTTCCATGGTAATCTTCTTTGAAAAAGATTTCTTCACAACTCTTATCATATGGTAATTGTGATAAAAAATCCATGTGAGGATTCCTATAGATATATCCACACATGATCTATGAATATCTGAATGACATTCTTGATATTTTAGTTTGTAACATCAAAGGATCAAGTGCTTTATGATGTTCATTGTTGATCACAACATCATTATCTTATTCTTTATCAATGTTATTGATAGAAATAGGAAGGAGGATTATTTCTAGGGATCAAGAGATTTTCAAATTATTTATCCATTATGTCAATACATCTATAAATTAAAAATGATATATTTAGGAATATAAAATTAGAGTTAGATAATAATAATATCACAATAACCTTTATCTTCTTATTTATTCTAAGTTATTCCTCACGTCAAATATTATAATAGTATTATTATTATATTCCATGATTTGTGTTTTTTATAATATAATTTATTAAAAAATTAATTAATATTTATTTAAATGATATTATATAAAATATATAATTTCCATCAGATTGCTAAACTTGATCCATACCCTCCCATAAAATATTATATTCACTAATCTTGTGAATAAAAATTTATTTTAATATTCATGTAACTTAAATAAATATTTATTTTATTGTATTCACTAAACACATGAATAAGAAAATATTTATTGATTTCATTATGAATAAATAAAAAATAGATAAAATTTAACCCACATATTCTAAACATGAATATTTTTTGATTTAATTTATAAAAACAATTTTTACTTGAGTAAATATTATTCTACTTATCAAGAAACAATTTATTCTCAAACATAAATTAAATATAATTTAATGAGATTTTGGATACAATTATTGCATGACCCTCCAGAATCCATTATCCATGATAATGGGTGTAATTACCTAAATTCCACGATCAGTGTCCAACAACATGTTAAAACACCCAAAGATAAATAATTTAATGTAAAAACTAAAACAACCTTCTTATGAATGTAATATGACAATACATATTTATAATATAATTTAATTCATAATTTATTACATAAAGGAACTATTAATACTATCACATAATATCATGGGTACTAGTTTAATTATTTAATTAGGTACATATCATAAAAAATTGAAAAATAAATGCAAAAATATTATTTAAAAATTCCATAACATGTGCTTATATTCAATGGATCTTTTGAAAACTGCATAGGATAACATGGGGAAGTAAATATGAATGGGGTGAGATATAAACTATAGTAAGGTAATAAAAAACCATAAAATATGGTAAATTAGTATGAGTGAGAAAATATCCATATCAAGGTAACATAAGAGGGGTGATAATCATAATCTTGAATAATGAGGCAACATATAACATGATAACATAAAGACAACATATGAATGTGGTGATATCATACTAAATGAAATCATAAATATAAGTCAAGGATATCCTAAAAGTCAACATAAAATATTTTTCTTTTTATAACCTCGCATTCATCATATATGGAATATCATGAGATAAAAAAAAATTACCCAATTTATTGGAGGGCTATATAATTCTGGGTTAACCCGTAACTTTCATATCATGTACATGAATAAGTTTTCCATAAAGATCAAACAAAAAGGATGTATTTCATAAAATTTAAACCCAAAATTAAGGATTTTGGGTTACATACATGTTAAAAACACAAAACAATCAAGGATATAGACAACTATACGAATACCCCTGACTAGAAATGGAGACGGGTAATCACTACACAGACATTTAGAAAGGAAAATCACAGGATAATTTCAATGGAACAACGGGTGTACATAAAGGTATATAGAAGAGGTTAATAAGACATTAAGGGTTATATAATTACTTTGTAATAATAACTATAGTAATAGGTATGTATGAAAACATATCCCAACCTAAACAATTGGAAATCAAATGGAATGACATAAAAATGTTCTTTAGTAAAGATGAGATGGAGAGGATCCATGACCATGATAAAATGCTTCTAAAATATTGGTAAGAGCTTATTAAGAGTTTATGGGAAACTTTTGAGGGATATATATAAGTAATTTAAAAGTAAATTCATGATCTAAGAGTTTTTAGTGAAAATTAATGAGAGTTTGTGCGGGTTTATATGGCATAATAGAGGACAATTATTTATAAACTTCCAAACCTAGGGTTTGGACTCTATATGATAAGGTAATCAAAACCACAAAACTTCAAATTGGGTTTTCCGATTTTTTCTTCCAAATAGAAGTTTTATTCATTATTTTATATGTTTAATAACCAAAATCAATAAATAATTCCCTTGGCGATGTGTAAATTAGCCATGTTTATAAAAATTGATTTTAAAACCTTAAAATATATAATAGAAATTTAAGGATTAATTAATGATTTATTAATTAATAAAATAACATAAAAAATAAACTATTTTAAAGTAAAAAATATATGTTTGGTTTTGGATACTTTTTATGACATATATTAATTCACTTTTGGGTCATTTTGATGCCCTATTACACATTCTATAATTATATCATATTTAATTTTTACCTAAAAATTAGAATGTCTTAGAAATTTTTTTCAAAAATACAATTGGATAATTTCAAAAAGATTATTTATATAATGACATTTATTTTATCAAAATAATTAAATAAATTTGATAATTTACACTTTAAAAAAATTCCTTATTTATTGAAAATGCCCTTTTTTACAATAATTGTTTTTAAGGCTTGTAAAAATTATATTATCATTTATATTTAGTAAATATTATTAACTATTATTATTTTATTAAAATATAATTTTATAAAAAATTATTTAATTCATAAAAAATATTTTCTTGATTTAAAGTATATATTTACACAAAATAGAATTTGCATTTCATCATACCATAATATAATTATTATCAAACTCATTATATAATACTTTAAAAAGCAAAAACCAAAAGGGTATAAATATAATAATTATTTAATAAAAAATAAATATAAGCATTCATACTTTTAGGGTCTAGATATATTTCCCATTATTATACTATTGTATTTTCTAAGGTTAAGGTGTGCAGGGGGGAGATTTTTATAGGGTCGTTTGGTGAACATTGTTTGTGCCTTGATATTGATGAGCTTTAACATCTATTGTAATTGATTTCATAAATTATTTAGTTTTTGAATATAATATTGATATTGTTCCAGGGAAAATTCTTGTGATACAATCTTCATCATAATCTCCGATAAATGGGCTTCATACAATTTGATCCTATAGGTCAAGGACATCACCTCTTCCGTCTATGGCAATCAAACTTTATCATAATGCTTAATATATACTAATCATAAGATCAATGTATAAAAACTATACTATCAATGGTTTTTATGTTTAATGGTATTTTAAATTTGAAAAGATATAACTTATGATGATCCAAAATAACCATAGTAGTGTATGTGTTTTCTCTAATTTCATTTCTTAATAAGGCATTCATTCATTTAAAAATAGAATTTCATTTATAAGAATTATGGTCATCACATTATTCCCCCACTCAGAAAATTTTCCCTCAAAATTTCCATTTCATACACTAAAATAGATAAATATACTTTTGTTCCATCAACTCTTTTATTTCCCATGTCGCTTCCTCAAACTTGTGGTTTCTCCTCAACACTTTGACCATGCGAGCTGTCTTGTTTTGTTGAAATCTGTCTCTATGATCTGAGATACTCATTGGGTTATCTTTATATAAAATATAATTCTATAATGGTACTACCTCTATTTTTAATACACGAGACAAGCCTGGTATATACTTTCTTAAGAGGGATACATAGAACACATCATGTACTTGGGAAAGTTAGGTGGGAATGATAGTCAATAGACCATAGCTCCATTGAGATAAAGGATCTCAAAGGGGTCATTATATCTCATACTAATATTTACCTTCATCCTAAACCTCATAAATTTCTTCCATGGTGATATATAAAGGAAAATTCCATCTTTAATAAAAAATTACATGTGTATTAAATTATTTTATGCATATCTTTTCTATCACCTTTGTGTGGATTTCATATGACGCTGAACAGTTTAAATATAATCTATCATCTCTTGGATCATATTAGGTCCCATTAGCTTCCACTCTTAAAATTCATCCCAAAATATTAGAGTCTAAAACCTCTTTCCATATAGATCTTTATAATGTACCATTTGAATTCATTAATGGAAATTGTTGTTATATGAGAACTCCACTAGGGGAATGTGTAATGACCCATATTTTCATGAATGTATGACTCATTTGTTTTCAATTTAATTTACTTAAATGGACCTAATAATGATACCTAATAAATTAAAGGGGGTCTTGAGTGCATATATGGATTATTTGGATCGTGGATCCCTGAAGTGGGAAGAAAAGACTGGGCCGCATGTTTAGGAGAAATCGTACAACCCATCTCTCATGGTTTCCCTAAACCTTGAACTTTCAGATAGTGAACACATGTAGGCCACCCATTTTTTCTCAAACCATTAAAACCAAGGTTCATGGCCATGAAATAAAATTTAGGTTTTTGGCAACAATATTTTTTTCACACTTTTTTCATGGTTTGGTAAACCATGTGCCTTAACTATGCGAGTAAAATCCATAATTAGTTTCATGCTCATAGTTTTCACATGGTTTAGTAATCCGTGCGCCTTAACCATGTGCCCATATATTTTGAGGTGAAATTATTTTGTCCCTTATTTAATATTTGAAACCTATTTCTCTTTTACCTTTCTTCTCCCAATGGATAGCCTCCTATTTATTCACCCATAGAACTCCCTCAATCTCAACTTAGGCATTGATTTATGTCCCGCATAGAGTGTCCAATTCCATATCCATCAAAGGCGTTAGATTCCGTAAGGCGAGATATTTAATCCTATCCATTAATATTTAAATTTATCCTCAAATCCATTTTTCTATTAATGGGAATTCTCATTTTCCCTATTTTCAGGGCCTTAGACCATTTCGTAGATCTCTTCTAACCAACTCCGAATCTGAGGCCAATATCAAGTGAAGATTTGGCTATGGCCTTGAGGTAGGCGGTCCAGTTATTCTCCCCATTATTTTTAATGTCTCATAGCTATGCCATTGTGTTGCACACCAACTTTTTATGAGAATACCCTTTATATTTAGTTCTTCATATAAAAAATATCATCTAACCAAGATACACATCATTTGATCCTTACTTAGTAGTTTAAAGGATGGTTACCAAATTTATAGACACCCCTTGGGTATGACACTTGGAATTGGCACTTGTAGCTAATTACTAAATTTCTTGGAACACATTATAAGAATTAAACATAGATAATACATTGAATTTAACTTGTTATATAATCTATTAATGAACCCAAGGAACCTTCTAGGTTTTTGGACCCACTAATACGTGGAATTTACTAGGTGGGCAATTCCTCTAATGACCATGTCACCTTCTAAAAGACCCTCTGAGCCTTATAAATGAAATTTCGATGCATTAGTAAATTTAATGGGTTGGAATTATATGGAATGGAATTTACATGGTGGATTCCTTTTAAATGAATAAATTTAATAAATAATATATAAGGAACTATAAAAGGTGGAAAGGCCACACTATCTATTGAATTTTATATTAAATTCTTCATGTAAATTGTATTGCATTGAATGAAATTTAACGTGACTAATAGGACATATGAGTGGTGTTTACTCTTGTGTTATATTATAAGCATGGATATTCCTTATTTATATATATGGGATTGGTGAACATGAAACATGAGAGGTATTGACTCATCCTAAATATTATAAATATGATTATTCCTTTATAATGGTAGTGTTATGATGGTAAGGGATATTTTGAGCATGATGGTATCGAGATTACTTACATTGGGTGTTGAGCATGGAATATAACACCATTGACACTAGTTGAACATTAGGCTTGATGCACCACACTCCTTTTTTGAGTATTGATATGATGAAATACTCACCATCTCGATTGACGAGCATGAAGTATCCCACTCTATATGAGATGTAGGGTATGTACGCTATTATTTGAACATATAGGCTTGTTAGACTGGTCATGGATGTCGGAGTTACAACATGGTCCCACCAGAACTATAATTCAAGGTATATGGCCACTTACATCCACACATACTTTGTTCATATGGGTGGATGAAATATATATATATATATATATATTAGATATATATATATATATTATTACTATATATATACTAATTGATTATACTTCCATTCCATCCATCAGCCGAAGCATTTAGAGCCCCCAAGTATCATCTCAGATCCTGATTGAGCGGTAATTTAATTAATAAGCATTTTTAACTAATTACTTATTCCTTCAAACTATTTAGTTATGATAACTACATCGATTATGAGTAGAAACTTTTGGTGGTGGAATATTGAGATTTTAACTCACACCCAACTTAGACTAGATCTGGTTCCCAAGATTATTATCTACCAATAGATATGGATAAGGGAAAGCACCCTTCTACAGGTTCTTGATATGCATTACTCTAGATGGAGCATAGAAGTATGGGACATAGCATATGCTCGAGATGATAGTGGAGCAATTTTTTTTATTTTTTATAATTTTGTATCATTTTTGTATATTCATTCCCCCTATTCCATTTTTTATCAGAATCCCATGAATCCATTTATATGGAACTTCCTTGGTTGCTTTTGAAATTATTATTCAGTTTTTTAGTTATCTAGTCATTCGATGCTTATTTATTTTATCTGTTCTTATATGATTATATTGTTGTGAATTTATTGTTGTATCCTTTTTCCACTCTTATAAGAGGGTATAGTCTCCCCATCATACCACCATCATACCCTCATTGCTATTTAATATCTTCTAGTGTATAAGGAGGTGCATTTGAGGCCATGTGACCCACTATCTTGGGGCAAAAGTTAAGTGGTTCATGGGTTGGAGTGTAACAAAGTGGTATTAGAAATTTTCCTTGACTTATTGTTTGGGTTTTATAAAAGAGACTAGGAGTTAAAGGGATTTTGAAATGACCTTGTAATTGGACGTAACTAACCCATGCATAGGGGAAACCCAAATTTCTTGGGATAGGAAATTCTTATCGTTGATTATGCCATTTATAGTTGATACGAATCCACCATCAGGGGATTCAAATATCGTATGATGTTATTAATATTGTTACAATTGAAATGATGATTTATTTATTATGTATGATTAAATGGGGGATTTTCATTATACCATGCATCATTAATAGGCACAATAAGACTAATATTCCATGAATTTTTCAATGTAACATCTATTTTCAGTATGCATTTTTCTATTTCATATTGATAGTTCCTTGAATAAATATTCAATTGTGCTCATACTTTTTTTAGGGATTGGAAAACATAATTGATAAGAGCCTTACTTAACCTAATAATGTTTTCCTTAATAAATCAAAGCAACCACCTTATATAGTAAATTATGGCATGTTGATCAATGGACTATTGGTCTCATGGGATAGAATATGTTATGGTATGAATTAAGTGGATTCCATATTTTGGTTCATAAGGTGTATGTTCCATTATGAATAAAAAAAAGGTAATACACCTAATTGAACCATTTAAAGTTATTTAATTTTTTGAATGAGAAAAAATTTAAAATGAACATGACTTATAAAGTGAAATTAGATATCACATGAAATAGAGACTTAGACCAAAACCTGGTCTTAGTAGTGGGTAGATAGGTGTATCTCATGTTCTAATAGCCTCTTATGGTATCCTTCTACCGTTTAGTCCTAGATTTTGAATAGGTATATAGGTATGATTATTTTTATAGGAAGGATTTGAACCTATCTAGCATACTATCTGCAGTCTTTGAAATTTTTAAATATCTTCTAAGGTATTCATTTGGTATTATAGCTTCATGCCTCCATGAATTCCTTTGGATGCATGCCTTGAATATGGTGATGAATATTCACATGAGGTGGCGTTACTTGAGACGCCAGTGATCCCACCTATAATGCCACATAGAGAACTTCATCCTATATCTGATATGGGAACTGATTCCTAGTTATGAGAGGGATTTCTCAGTATGATACAAAATATGCAAGGTGTTGCTCAACCTTCCCCAAGTATGGTAGAGTTGACATAGAAATTCCAACAGTATCACCCTACCACATTTTTGGGGGATGGAGAACCTCAAGCCACTGAGTCATGACTCAAAGAAATTATATTTATATTTGAGCATCTAGAGACGCCTCCATAGTAGAGGGTTAATCTTGAAACATATATGCTATGTGATTCTACCAAGTGATGGTGGGAAGTTATCACCTAGGCTGATTAACATCATAATATATTCTTGGAATATTTTTAGATGATATTCTATGACTAATTCTTTCCCTAGACTCTAAGGGATGACCTTGCTAGAGAATTTATGACCCTATTGATAAGAAGTATTTCTGTTATAGAATACACAACTCATTTCACTGAGCTGCAGTGCTTCACTCCTACTCTGGTGGGGGAAAATCTTATAAATTCTTGAAAATTTGAGGATGGGTAGGTATATACAATCCATTTGTAGTTAAATGTCTTCATGTTTACCACTATTTCTGAAATGTTAAACCAATCGCTTATTATAGAAAGAAATTTGAGGAAAGATGATGGTGTGAGTCAGGGTAGTTTGACATATAAAGCTATCAGTGGTTCTTCTAGTGGGTGCAAGTGACATTTTTAGGTTTCTCACTAGGGTAGGATCATCAAGGATCCTCATTAATATAGTTTCTTGATATGTAATTAGTGATGGAGGATGAGACACACTAAACCTCGATGCTTGCAAAACCCAGTTGAGTGTAGAGGCTAGGATAGGATGATCCCTAATCAGATAATTTTCAGGACCTTCCCACAAGTACCTAGAGAGTTGGGATCTACTCCAACCCCTTATTCAGGAGAGGGGATAATAGTACCATGATAGGTAGGAAGTTTGAATACCACTGGCCGATTAGGTTAAGGTGGTGATTTAGGAAGAGACAATCAGACTAATGATTCATAGAACTAACATAATAGGCTTGATTTGGGAAGCTAGATAGTGATTGATGGATATTGTACATTCCAATTACAAGCAATCCATCCTATGATAGAGGAGTAGAGCCCCATAACTTCTACTATATTAGGTACTATTCTAGTATCCCCTCTTTTAGTGTCTAATTTATATGACACGAGTTTGTATCATTATTTCATATCTAAGAATATTATGGGATGTGTGGGCGTTGATATTGAGCATTTATATGGTGTTATGATGCTTGATACCCCACTAGGTATCTGATCAGAAGGGGTTTTTCATTGTAAGTATTTCCCCTTGAGATGGATGGGTACCACTTCATGTGGAATCTTTTCATCCTTAACATGATGAGTTTTGATGTAATCATTTGGACAGACTAATTAGTTCCCTATAAATAACACATTTACTTATATCATTAGATGATTATTTTTAGATTATCAGAGGGAATTAAGAAGGTGAATAAGGGAGAATGGGATGTTAGTGTGAGTTTAGTTGGACCCAATCAGTAGAGGCTGGATAATGTAACAACTCAGATCGCTAGTCTCTTATTTGATGACTAGGGGTTACGATCAACTATTTTCTCTCTTATAGTTGTTCATTTCAATGACATATTTCTTGAAGACTTCTCTGGTCTACCTTCAGTGTGAGTGGTATAATTCAGTATCGAGCTTGTGTGAGGAGAAACACCAGTGACCATTCCTCCTTATAGGCTGGTATATATGATGCTTTTGGAGCTCAAGAATCAATTAGTGGATCTAAAGGATAAAGGATTTATACAACTTAGAACATCCCCTTTGGGTTCACTAGTCCCATTCCCTAAGAAGGAAGTCAATAAACTCAGGCATTACGTGGATTATCATCGATTAAACTAGTCGACGATAACGAATCGATATCCACTACCTAAAATAGAAAACCTATTTGATTAGCTGCAATGAGAGAAAGTGTTTTCAAAGATATATATGAGGTTTTGATATCATCAGGTATATTTTAGATCATTATACATACCTCACACAACTTTATGAAGTAGGTATGGTCTATATGTGTACCATGTCATGCCATTTGGACTCACGAATACCCCTTTAATCTTTATAGCCCTTATGAATCTCATTTTCCAATCATATCTGAATTCATTCATGGTAGTCTTTGATGATGATATCATAGTGTATTCACAATTCAAAAAAAACTATGAAACCCATCTTGAGATGGTTATAAATACATTGATAGAGAACTAGCTCTAAGCTAAGCTTAAAAAATTCCACTTTTGGATGAACAAAGTATACTTCTTAGGCCACATTATCTCAGAGATATGAGTTTTAATAGACCTGAAAGAAGTGATATCTATAGTTTCCTTGGATAAATATAAGAAAATTGTTTAAATTTGAACTTTATTGGGGCTTGGAAGATTTTATAGACACTTTATCTAGGATTTCTCACAAGTTACAACACTACTAATAGGCTGGACAAATAAGGGTGTGAAATTCTTATGGTTAGATTCTTAGGAAGAAACCTTTTAGGAGTTGAAGATAAATTTGAATTTAGTTTTGATAATTATTCCTATAGATCCAGTAATGAGATATACTATATACTATGATGCATCCGGTATTGGTCTTCGAGCAGTTATGATGTAGGATGAGAGAGTTGTTTCATATGGGTCTCATCATTTTAGGCCTTATGTGTATAATTATCCCATGCATGATCTCAAGATAGATGCATTTGTTCCTACCTGAAACTATTGGAGAGACTAAATACTTAGAGATAATTTTATGGTGTTAACTAATCACAACATCCTCAAGTACATCGTCACAAATAGGTATATCAATTTTAGGTATCGTAGGTGGCTTTAGTAGCTATATTCATTTGATTTTGAGATTTCTTATATGCCTAGCAAAGGCAATGTTGTGACCGATGCTATGATCCAAAAGAATCATACATAGGCGGTTTAGGAATCTAGAGGAGAATAGAATCTCATGACCTTATTCTAAGATATGCACATTGATGTTAAATAGTACCATGGTTAGACTATCCTCTTACCCTTGGTAGTGACCCCTATTCTTTTAGAGAGGATAAGAATGAGACAACTATATGATCCTGAATTCCTTATCCTGAGGAAAATCATCTCAGATGATGATACATATTTAGTTTAGACTGTGGATGGGGTTGATACCTTACTATTCTATGGGTGTGTATGGGTCATAAAAAACATTAAAGAGGAGTTGATATGGGAATTCCATGCCTTAGTAAGGGAATTTCAACATAGTCTCTGGAAAATGTATCAAAGATCTACGGTTCCAGTATTGGTGGATGAGTATGAAACATGAGATTAATGAATTCATCACTCTATGCTCCACCTATCAGTCGGTTAAGTTAAAATAACATCTTTTGTAAGGGATTTTATAGATATTTTCTATTCCCGAGAGGAAATGGGATGACATTTTGATGGACATCATGACTCGTATAACCATACCACCTGTTGGAAATGGTGTAGATTTTCTTTTCATTGATCGATTGATGAAGGTCACACAATTATTACCTATGTGATAGACCTTCTTGGTAGACGAGAAAAGAATACTATACATTAGATCATTCTGACATATTCAAGGAGGTACTCATTCTATTGTTTCTGATAGTGATTCTCATTTCACATAAAATTTCTGATAGGGGTTGTAGAAGGCCTTGGGTATGTAGGTAAATTTGAGGAAAACCTATCACCCATAGGCTGATGGAAGAATATAGCATACTATTCAGGTTTTAGAGGACTTGATCCGTTCATGTGTCTTGGACTTTGGAGGTTTTTAGGAGAAACAAATTTGTCTTTTGGAGTCTACTTATAATAATAGATTTGAGGCTACCTTTGAGATGGATCCTTATGAATCCTTATATGGTAGGACTTTCCACTCACCTCTATACTGGATAGAGGTAGGTTATGAAGCAATACTTAGATCAAGTGTTATACATGAGACTATATATAAGGTCTAACTAATCAGGAAGAATATGTTGATATCTTGGTTCAGATATCATTCATATTCCAAAAGACGTCGATGACCAATATGGTTTGAGGTCAGAGATTGGGTTTTCTTATGAGTCTTTCTTAGGTGGGGTCATATATGTATTTATAAGTAGGTTAATATCTCCCTGAGGTTTGTTGGACCCCTCAGGGCTATGAAACAGACCAGACCAGTGGCTTACCAGTTTGAACATCCTTAGAGATACTCTTCAATGCATGATGTGTTTCACATGTCTCTACTTCATCAATTTCATATAGACCCATCACATGTAATTCATCCTGATGAGGTGGAATTTGATGTAGATACTTCCTTCGAGGCGTATCATGTTCGTATTGATGATTGGAGAATGAAGACACACTGAGGAAGGTCAGTTCATTTGGAGTGGGAGCTATGGTAGGACGGCTGGGTACATGATGATACCTAGGAATAGGAAGCTGATATATGAGCTCAGTGGCCAGAACTCTTCACTGATGATACCTCTTTACCCTAAAAAGGAAAACTCAAGGAAAAGTTACTTTAAGGAGGAAAGGTTGTAATGATCCGTATTTTAATGAAGGAATGACTAATTTGATTATAAATCTAATAACCTTAAACAGACTTAATAATGAAACCTAATAAAGTTAAAGGGGTCATGGGTGCACCCACAACTTGTTTAGAACCTGGATCTCCCAAATGGGAAGAAAATACTAGGCCATATGCTTTGGAGAAACTGTACTGCGTAGCCTGCATGGTTTCTATAAATGATATAGTTGCAGATAGTGGGAACCTATATTAAACATGATTTTTTAAAACCACGTGTCCCATGGAAAATTACCATTTAAGAAAATATATGTTTTTGAAAGTGAGATTTCACATAGTTTGTGGATGATTTGGGAAAACATGAACCTTAATTATGAGGGGAAAATATTTATGTAGTGTCTTATGCATTATTTGGGAAAGGTTTGTTAAACCTGGAACCTTAACCATGAACCCTTATATTTTGTGGTGAAATTAGTTTTTTCCATCACTTAATCTTCTAAACCTATATCTCTTTTCCATTTATTCTTCAAGTGGATGGCCTCCTATTTCTTCACTTGTAGCACTCCCTCAAGATCAACTTAGTTATTATGTTATCTCCTATATTCAGTGTCAGATTCAAGATCTATAAAAGGTGTTGGATTCATTATGTTGAGCTCTCAAATCGTCTCCCTTCATATTTAATTTTATCTTTTAATCAATCATTCTATTTAAGATAAAGATCATTTTCCCTATTTTCAAGGCATTATTCCATATCTCAGATCTCTTCCGACCTACTATGAATCTGAGGCCAATATCATGAGAGGGTCAACTAAGTCCTTGAAGTATGTGGTCTCATCATTCTACCCATGAGTTTTGATGTCTCCTAGCTATTCCATTGTTCCACACACCTATTTTTTATGATTGTCAACTTTATATTGATTTCTTAATATCAAATTGATCATCACATCAAGATACACATACTTTGATCCTTGTTTAGTTGTTTAGAGGATGGTTACGACACTTATGGACACCCCTTGGGCGTGATACTTTTAATTGGACCTTGTAACTAATTTCTAAATTTCCTAGAATTACATTAAAGCATTATACTTAGAAAATAAATTGAATTTACCTTGTCATATAATCTATTAATGAACACAAGGCCTCTAAGTTTTTTTTCCCACATATACTTGGAATTTTATAGGTAGAAAATTCCCTTAATGATAAAGTATCCTTTTAAAAGATCCATTGAGCCTTATAAATGAAATTTCCATGATTTAGTAAATTTAATGGGTTAGAATTATATAAAATGGTTTTTACATGGTGGATTTATTTTAATTGAATGATTTCAATTAATTAAATGTAATGAACAATAAAGGGTGGAAAGGCCACACCATCTATTGTATGTTATATTATATGTTCCATGTAAATTGAATGAAATTGAAATTAACTAATGGAATACAAGAGTAGTATTGACACATGTGTTATATTATAAATATGAATATTCCCTATTTACATATATGGGCTTGGTGAACATGACACATGATATGAATTAACTCATGATAAATGTTATAAATATCATTAAACCTTTATAGAGGTTGTGGTACGATGGTAAGGGATCAATTTAGCATGTCTGTATCAAGCTCCCTTAAATAGAGCATTGAGTATGACATATCACATCCTTTTACACTAGTTGGGCATTGTGATTGATGTTCCACATCCATTTTTCAAGTGTTGAAATGATGGGACACTCACCATCTTGAGTGATGAGCACGAAGTATCCCAATCATTATGAAATATAGGGAATGTAGCCTTTTTTTAGAATACTGGATCATTAGACTGGTCATGAATGTCTGAGTTATTCCCTAGTCCAGCCAGCACTAGTATTCCAGGTATATGTCCACTTTCATTTGTACGTACTTGGTTTATATAGGTGCATGAAACACACATATATATATATATATATATATATATATATTCGTACTATATATTCAGTGACTGATCATACATCCATTCCATCCATGAGATGAAGTAGATAGAGTCACCAGGTGTCCTCTCAGAACCTGAGCGGGTAGTTATTTATTTAATCAACATTGTTAACTAATTACTTATGATTGCACACTGTTTATCTACATGAACTATTTGGATTACGAGTGGACTCCATCGGTGGTGGACTACTAAATTTTTTATCTCACACCCGACTTAGGATACCTATGGCACTCGAGAAGATTATCTTCCTATAGGTATGGTTAAGTTAAACTACCTTTCTATAGGTTATTGAATACATTACTATAGATTGAGCATAGGAGTAGAGGACCAAGATTATTTTTCAGATACTAGTAAATAATTTTATGTTTTCTTTCTTTAATTTTGTAGCATGTTTGTATATTCCTACCCCTATCCCATTTTTGTTTATAATAATTCCCTGATTCCATGTATATGACACTACCTTGGTGGCTTTTAATATTAATATTCAATTGTTCAGTTATATATTCATCCGTTGATTATTTATTATGTCTGTTATTATATGATTTCAATGTTGTATGTTTATTGTTTTATCCTCTACGAAATTTTGACGAAAGGGTATAGTATCCCAACATTACAATCTTCACACCATCACTGCTAGTCGATAGCCTCTCACGTACAGAGTGGTGTGCTTGAGTCCATGTGACCCACTTTCTTAGGGTACAAGTTATGTGGTTCCCATGAGAGGATTTTAAATAAGGTTTTGTTCCCAATATCCTTAGAAATATATTTAACAATATTTCACCATATCCTCAAAATTTTGAATGGTCCTTTCAGACTGACCATCCATTTGTGGGTGATAAGTAGTGCTGAATCTTAGTTCTATATCCAATGATTTCTAAATGGTTATCTAAAATTGTGAGGTAAACCTCATATCTTGATCAGATTCAATATAGAGTAGAACTCCATGAAGTATAATCACTTCCTTTATGTATATATAGGATAGTTGGTTAGGAAAGAAATATTACTTGATAGTAATGAAATGTACTAACTTAGTTAGGTGATCAACAACAACTCAGATGAGGTTATTGCATTTAAGATTCGTGGGGAGTCTTATGATAAAGTCCCTAGTCATGTTTTTCCATTTTCATATAGGTATGGTGGATGGTTGAATCATACCCTTAGAATTTGGTCATTCCACCATGAATTATCATAATACCACACATCATGATATAAAATTCGCAATCTACCTTTTCATTTTATCTCATTAGATGTTTTGCTTAAAATATTTATGTATCTTAGTACTTTATAGATGAATAGAGAAGGATCATATATTCCCATAATCCAGAAGTTCCATTTTTTGTTCTAGTTTTTATGGGACACATATTTGAGTTCCAAACCTTTTAACTCTATATTTAGAAAATTTAAACTCTGTAATATTTGCAAAATTTTTCTATAATATCTCATCATATTTCTAGGCCTCCTTGATCCTATCAATAATGGATGGTTGAGTAGATACTTGACAAAGGTAGTATGAGGATACCTATATTATTCCCATATCCATCATTTATATGTCTAAAATTATTGGATCCCTTGAAATACTCATCATGGTTAGAGTTGTGAGATCCTTTCTACTCAGATCATCAACAACTTTTTTTGCTTTCACAATATGTTGATGGATTGAATAATCATAATCCAAAATCATTTGTAACCACCACAATTGGTGTATATTGAGCTCTTTTTATGTGAATCAATACTTGGGGATTTTATGAACTATAAATTTGTCATGTTTTTCTCCATAGAGATAATGTTTCCAAATATTCAATCCAAAGATCACCATAGTCAATTATAGATCATGTATTGGGTAGTTTTAATAATGGATATTTAATTTTTGGGTGGTATAGGCTATCAAATTTTCTTCTTTCATATGTACACAACCCCATACCATTATGGATGCATCACTATAGATAAAAAATCCATCCCCACTGATGGGTAGTGTAAGTACAGGTGCAGTGGTTAGCCTCTACTTCACATCATTAAATATTTCTTCTCATTCATAATTCCATAAAAAATTGACACCATTCCAAGTTATCTTGGTTAGTGGTATTGATATCAATGAGAAGTTTCTCCCAAATCTATGATAGTATCCATCTAATCCATGGAAAATATGGATTTCTAATATAGATATTGGTCTACGCCATCCCTGGATTTCTCTATTTTTGATAGATCTATAGATATCCCATTGTTGATAATAACATACAAAATAAAGTTAATTTATCCAACTAAAACTCATATTTACTTTACTTTAAAAATAATTTTTTATACTTCAATGTCCTCAAAACAATATTTAAATTCTCCCCATGTTCCTCCTTGATTTTGGAGTAGATAAGAATATCATCTATAAAGTCATCCACAATTTTTTTGAGATAATCCCCAAAGACTCTATTCATTATGTCCATAAAGATTAATATAGGATTAGTGAGTCTAAATGGAATCACTATGAACTCATAGTACCCATAACTTGTACAAAAATCAGTCTTGGGGATACCCTCCTTCTTCACCTTTACATAATAATATCCTAACTGAATATCCACCATAGAGAAGTATTGGACTTGTTGTAGCTGATCGAACAAGTCATCTATTTGTGGTATATGATACTTATTCGTTATCAAGATCTTATTGAGATCATGATTATTGAACAAATAAGGTTTCCTTATAAACATTCCATTCCTCTATGTTTTTTAAATCACAAAGACGTTTTTTAAGGAAAATTAGCTTTCTCTAAGAATTATTTTCTTAAGGAAAATTTTCATTCTCTAAGAAAATTTTTATCCTTACCTTGTTTTTCAATGCCTTATTAAAAGTCTTCTCAAAACCAAGTCTAACTGTTTTTTTACTAAGTAAAAAATTTGGATCCTTATATAAAACTTTAAAATCATAGAGTTCCTTGGATATAGAGTCTATCTGTTTTTAGACTCTGAATTTTCTATTTTCAGACTCCAAATTCTCCAAAATTCAGACTCTGAATTCTCTATTTTTAGAATCCAAATTCTCTGAAATTCAGACTCTGAATTCTATAAAATCTAGACTCTAGATTATCTGAAATTCAGACTTCGAATTATTCAAAATTCAGACTCTGAATTCCTCATAAATAAAACTTCAAATTCATCAGAATTTTGACTCCAAATTCCTCAGAATTTAGACTATGAATTTTTTAGAATTCAGACTCCAAATTCATCAAAATTCAAATTATGAATTCTTAGAAAAAAATAATTTGAATATATATATTTTTTAGAATCTTAGTGTTCATAATTTTGGATTCAGATTTCTATTTTTCCTTAGATTCTGATTATTCAGTTTTTGTTAAGCAAGTTTATTTTTCTTATATATTATAAATCCTCAAGCATGATTTTATTTCCTAGGTTTTTTTTACAATTAAATGATGTCTTACATTCTTTATCTAACTAACCTTTGTTTGAGTGACACGTGTATAGGTCCCTCTGAGATTCAAGGAAAAATATGACTTTCGGAGGAGGGAGCTAACCATTGATTTTTTTCCTATAAATAGGAGCTCATTTGAATGAGATAATTATCATTCCAAGATCCTAGAGATTATATAATATGAATTCATTTATAGAGATTGAAATAATCTTTTTCCTTGTGTATTTTATGAACATCTCATTCAACCATAAAAATCTTGTTTTGATTACTTTGAGCGAATCTGATTATTTCTAAGTACAATCATGGGCTTTTGAAGATAGGAAGACAGAGGTGCTGATGACCATAAAGTTCAAGGGATTTCGGGGATAACAAGACAAACTCTGATATTCTTATCAAGGGATTACCCTAGTTTGGGTAATATAGGCTTTGTTGAAATTATAAATCAAGGAACCTTTATCCATGGTTGTTGGATACCCTACTATTTGGGTTAAAATATTTCTTACTTGTTTACTTAATTGTGGTTTCAAGTTTTATTTTGGTAGTATTTTTTTAAATAAAAAAAGTATAATTTTCTTATACTTTAATATACTTTTACTTACTCTGATAAATAAGATTCTATTCTCCTTAAGGTAGAATCTTTTCCTAAGATAAATCCACTTAAGTGTTCTTAAGTTTAACTTGAATAAATTTACGTTTCTTATAATTAGACATGGGCCCATCCAATTATCCCTTTAAGTAAGAACCCAAGAGGGTTTGTGAATTTACCTTGTTTAACTTCGTGAAAAATATTTTTCCTTAAGGTTAGAAGAGAAAGTTTTTAAACCTACAATTCACCCCTCTTGTAATAGAGCATCTACATATTCTATTTCAATCCTACAATTGGTATCAGAGCATGTCTCTGAAAGACTTATACTCACATATAAGTTTTTTCTCTGAAAACTTTCATGTTCTAAATATTATTTCTTAACTTTTATTGTTCATTTTTGTCTAAAATATTTTTATCCTTGTTTATAAACTTTTTCTATTAACAAATTTGGTGGAAAATATATTTTCTTAGGAAATGAAAGGTATGAATGTTGTTTCCATTAACAACTTAAATCCTACCACACCACCAATATTTTATCATAATGATTATGAGTACCAAAGAGATTAGATGAATACATTTTTCATTAACACTAGAGTAGAAAACATTGTCATACTCGCTGGGGATTAAAAAATTCAAGAAAAGGAAGTCAGAACCATTACTAACCAAGAGAAACTAGAATATCAATTAAACTACAAGGTATGCTACAATTTGTTGTGTTCTATGACTAGGAATATTTATATTCAAATATCTTCTTATAAAGCTTTTAACTTTAATTGGAATAAACTTGAAGTTACACATTTTTTAACTTCTAAAGTGATAGAAAATAGATGATCTATGTTAAGAGATGAATATCATGGATTCTTATTTCGTTATGGAGAACCTATTTGCAAAGTACAACAATGATTTATGACCATTGTCAATAGTCTTCAATCTATGGGAGTGAAATTTCTTGATGTTGATGTTTTTATGGAAAAGATAATTTACATCATGCCCAATGGGTGGGAATCTAAAAGGACAGCTATTGATGAGAACAGAAAAGTATCTAACATAAATCTTGATGAATTATTTGGAACTCTTCTTTAGCATGAAACAATAATGAAGAGAGATGCTTATTTCAACAAAAAAGAATGATAATGGAAGTGAAAATTTCACTACTACATCTAAAGCCAAAGACTCTAAAAAGGGAAATTGGATCTAAAGCTAAGAAAGCTATTTTTATATATGAATCAAGTGATAGTGATCAGTCTAAAAATTAATTATCCAATGTTGATCGAACGATGAACAAGATTATGGGAAAGAGAGATTTTCCGTAAAGATATTAGAAGAAATATAAAATGGACAAGAATGATTATAAAGTAACCTATTATTAATGAAAAAGATCCGGTCATATTAGACAGGATTTTCCTATGCTTAAGAGAAAAGTTAGGATGAAAAATCATTCTGAAAGAAAAAAAAGAAGTATTACAAATCTAAGGATAAGCATGTTATGAATGAAAATTAAAAATGTAGTGTTAGTGGTGGTGAATCTTTAAATGAATCCTCAGAATATGGAACTTCTAGTCAGAAGAATATTAGCCTTATATCCAGATCACCTATTGAAAATAATTATCTTACGGCTAAGGTACACAATATTGAATCCTTAACCAAAATTTGTTTAAAATAAAATCTTCCTAATGAAGAATATTATAAATCAATGGATGAAAAATATTTTTCATTAGAATATAATACATTACCTTCATTTAAATAAGTTTCTAGATTTTATAAATTACTTGAAAATGATATTTGTAAGATAAAAAAGAAGTTAGAGTAAAAAAATTCTCAAATATCTATTTTAACAAAATAAGTACAAGATAATTCTAAATATCTCGATAAAAAAATTCTTGATTTTGATAGTGTTTATAAAAAACATAAGGAAGTTAATTATAATAAGGTTTAAATTTCTAAATAACTTGAAAATGTTATTTATAAGAAAAATATTCTATAGAATAACTCAATTTCTAAAACTAATGAATTTAAGGATAAGAATTAATCATTAGACTAAAATCATAAATTTTTTCTTTAAAGAAACTTTTTTCAAATTTTACTTTATTAAGGAAATAATTTGATAAAAATTTATTCACAAATTCATCAACTAAGGAATAGTTCAGGAATTGGTTATACTCACTAAAAACTTGTTTTTAGTCATAATTATTTTATTCCCAAAATTGAAACCTTTTCCAACAAGTGTCAATATGGTGAACATTGGGAAATAAAATTTTCTTTGAATAAAACCCAATATTTAGGTTTTCATAAATCTTATTTTTCTATGAAAATGTGGATTCATGAGATTTTACTTTCTAAAATTTTCAGATCCAAGAAAGTTTGGATTCTGAAAGTCTAAATCTTTTCTTTTTTAGAAAATAAAGATATTATCAACAATAATATATGGTACATGGATAGAGGATGTTTTCAACATATTACTGGTAACCAAAAATTCTTTAAAAATATTATTAAGAATAAATGAGGAAAAGTAAATTTCGGAGATAATTATTAGGGAGAAGTTACTGGTATAGGTAACATTGTTTCTCTTTGTAAATATTTTATTTCAAATGTTTTATTTGTTAAAGATATTAGGAACAAGCTCATTAGAAAAACTAATTATGTGATGAATATTACGCTGTGAATTTTAGGAATGAAAAATTCTTAGCAAAAAATTACAAGGAAGAGTTTATTTTTTTTGCACATAGGCATGAGAATGTTTACACACTTAACATAGAAGACCTTAAGAGGAAAGACCTACCATGCCTTAGTTCAATGGGAGATCAATCTTGGTTATATAATATAAGACTATGACATTGTAACCTCAGGAACCTATGTAAAATCTCAAATAAAAGACTTATTAATGATATACCAGAACGTAGATTTGATTCATCAAAAGTTTGCGACCCTTGTTAATTTGGAAAGAAACACAAGTCATGATTTAAAATAATCAGTGAATTATCAAATTCTAATGAATTGAAACTAATGAATATGGATCTTTTTGGTCCAACAAAAGCTAGAAGTATTGGAGGATAATATTATGTATTGTTTTAGTTGATGATTACACCATATTTACATGGATCTATTTCCTAGTAAAGAAATCTGAATCCTTTTCTTATTTTAAAACTTTTAGATCCCAAGTTAAAAATTAGAAAAACCTTCCATTGATAACTATTCATAGTGATAATAGAGGACAATTTCAAAATTCAAATTTGGAAACTTTTTTTAGTAAGAAAGGAATTACTCACAACTTCTCATCCCTGAGAATTCCTAAAAAAAATGGTGTTGTGGAAAGAAGAAATCAAATTCTTAAAGAGATATCTTGAACCATGTTGAGTAAATATTCTATTGCTAAACACTATGGGTATAATTCTATATTATTACCTCTTGTTATACTATAAATCGAGTTTTAATTATAACTCTTCTTAATAAAACACCTAATGAATTGTGGACTGGTCGAAAACCAAGACCTTCTTATTTCAAAGTATTTGGTTTCAATGTATTCATTCTGAATACTAAAGATAACTTACATAACTTTTCACCCTAATCTAATCAAGTAATTTTATTAGGATATTTCACTAATTCTAAGGCTTATAGACTCTTTAGTAAAAATAGTTGTACTGTTGAAGAAACAATGTACGTTAAATTTGATGAAACTGATCCTTTTGATTTTAAACAATACCAAACTACATCCTCAGATGTGTTTTCAAAAAATGATTATCAATATTTTGTTGGAAAATTATTCTAATAAGGTAAATACTCAAGAAAATGTTTCTGAGGTATTTATCCAAGAATAGTTTCTACCATATTTTGATGAACATGTTTTACAAAACTCAAATTAGTTATTTCTTAAGAATCATCCCAGTGATAATATCATTGCTGATGTAAATAAACCTGAAAGGCCTAAAAGTTCTTTAATAAATAAAGTAGAACATCTAAAATTAATTTCCTCATTAGAACCAAAAAGCAATGATGAATCTCTAGGTGATGATGATTGAATTAAATCTATGCAAGATGAGCTAAATGAGTTCAAAAAGAACAAAGTGTGGACCTTGGTTGAAATACCTAAGAAAATTTTTATAATTGGATTAACATGGGCCTTTATAAATAAATGTTATGAAAATGGAATCATAGTAGTAAATAAAGAAAGATTAGTTGCTAAAGGATATAATCAAGAAGAATAAATAGACTATAAAGAAACCTATGATCCAGTAGCTAGACTTGAATCTATTCGTATTCTACTTGTCTTTATAGCATTCTTTAATTTCAAAATTTGTCAAATGGATGTGAAGTGTTCTTTCCTTAATGGATATATTTAAGATGAAGTTTATGTTAAACAATCTCATGGTTTTGAAGACACAAAACATCCTAATAAGTTTTCAAACTTACCAAATCTTTATATGGACTTAAACAAGCCCCTAGAGCTTATTATGACAGACTTACATGATTTTTGTTACAAAAAAATTATGTTAGGGGAACTAATGATCCAACTATTTTTATAAATAAATATAAGAAAAATGTTTGTATTGTTAAAATATATGTTGATGAAATTATATTCGGATCAACTCAACAATCTTCAACTGATTATTTTGTGAATATCATGAAATTTGAGTTTTAAATGAGTATGATGGGTGAGTTAACATGTTTTCTTGGTTTTCAAAGATCTCAAAAACAATATTGAACTTATATATATCAAAATAAGTACATTAAAGATCTTATTAAAAATTATGTATATGAAAATAATAAAAGTATAATCACTCCAATAAGTACCTAAAATTATCTTGATCTTGATGAAGCTGGGAAACCAGTAGATCAAACATCTTTTAAGGGGATGATAATAATTTCATTATACTTAATGACTAGTCATCCAGACTTAATGTTTTCAATATTCTTATGTTCAAGATATTAATTTAATCTAAAGGGATCTCATTTAAAATCACTGAAAAGATTTTTTTTTCTATTTAAAGAGAACCATAGATTTATGACTTTTTTATTATTATAAAAATGATTTTATTTTAAAAAGTTTTTTATATGCTAATTTTGGTGGATGTAAAATCGATAGAAAAAGTAAATATAGAAATCTTCATTTAATAGGATATTAAATGGTTTCTTGGTTTTTCAAGAAGAAACACTCAATATATCTTTCCACTACTGAAGCTGGATATGTAGTAGTTGGAAGTTATTGTTCTCAAGTTTTGTGGATGCAACACACACTCAAACATTATGGCATGAGTTGTACCAAAAAAAATATATTATGTGATAATAGAAGTTCCATTAATATAAAAAAAATCTGACACCTCACTCTCTTGAAAAACACAAAGATCATGGGCATCACTTTATTAGGGATAACACACTTAAAAGAGATATTATTTTACAATTTATCAGAACACAAGATCAACTTTCTAATATTTTTTCAAAATATTTACCTTTCGATAGATTTGAATTAATTTAAAAAGTTAGGAATGATAACTATAAGGTAATATTACTTTTTTTTGAAACCTATGTACTTACATTAAGATCTCCTTTTCATAGGGGGGGTACATTTATTTTTTCTCCATTTTTTTTTCTTAATCATAAATTTCTGGAACCCAAATTTCTAGAATTGAAAATTTCCCTTCCTTAATAAAAATTTTCACAATATATTTTCATAAGAAGAACATTATCAATATTGAAAACTATTTATAAGTAGTCCGAAAGGTACATTTCCTTAATTAAATCTTCATAATTGTATTTTTTACTTGTTGGTATTTTTATCTAGTTTTAAGAAAAATTCTATTGGATTCACTTTCCTTAAATCTGACTTATCCTTAAAACCTCAAAAGATCAAAACCTACAAAATCCTTCTTTGACATTCATCTCAATATTTAGAAAAGATCATGCTTATATCAACAGTTTTATTGAGTTGGGAATTCAAACCATCGACTCTAAGACTATATAAATGACCCCTATTCCTTGTCCTACATTGGGTTTTCAAGACTTTGTGTGCCGAAGCTCTGATCTTCTCAAAATTGGTCATTTAGTTTTTTTTTCAAGTATTCTTACATTCAGAATGTTTCTTGCAGTTTCCCCTCAGAATCAGATGCCTTCAAACTAGGAAATAAAGGATTGGAAAAACTACAAGGAATGGCTAGTTGACCCAAATTTATTTTCTAAGTTTAATTCATTGACTACGCGAATAATATCAAGATTAATGGATGGGAGAGTTTTTGTGTTGCTAAACAGAAGAGTCAGGATCTAGTTTATCCAGACCTTCTCATAGAATTTTATGATATAATCAGTTTTTATGAAGAAGGGGGAAGGAAAATGTTTTTTAAGAGCTATAGAAAAATTATTCACTATCATTAAATATGGTTGAAAATTTTCTTGGTATTCCTTCTGTAGATGAGGAAATATTTTTCTCTCACAAGTTTCCCGATAAGTCAGGATGTTTTGTGTAATGCCCCGACCCCAGTTACCCAGAGTCGGTGCATTATTGCGTAACATTGGCATGATCACAAAAGATCAAGTCTCAAAAGAAAGATTAGTTTAGTAGCCTTGGAAACACTAGATACATTCATAAATGTTACATTACATCATAAAGTGAAAAATCACAATAACAAAGTCTCCATAGTCCACACTTCTATCCCCTTCAGACTATCCCTGTAGGTCAGTCATAAAATATTTCTTCACATCCTGGAAAAAACAAAACATTGAAAGGGGTGAGCTCAAATGCTCAGTAAGGATAACAATATAGCGGAAGCTTTCATAAATAAAGATAAACATTTAAGGCAATGTATAACTAAAAAAAGCCTTTTAAACTTGACTTTAGCATAGTATGTAAAAAGTAAAATGAAATAATACCATTTACTTATTCACATGGATATTCTACTGGTAGAATAATCACATGCAATATCAATAACCACTTTCATAATGATGGAATGCATAATGCCAGACTATCATAACCACGTAGCCAAAGACTCATTCTAAGACTACAAATAAAATTTTGTCAAGACCTCGTGCCAAGACACTAGTTTGTCTCATGAGACCTGCCGATGCATCGAGGATCTATAGCGGGCTCCACCCATCACTTATTAAGTCCAATTCATTCCTCATATGAATAGGTTTAAACATATCATAAACCATAACATAATCATATCACATAAAACATGCATAAAGGAAACATAACATTTCCACATTTAAATCACAAGATATCAATACAACACATTGATATAATAAAAACACTTTCAAAACCATTTTCAATACCAAAATAAAGTAAAATTAAAACTTTGTATTTATTTTTCATTTAAAAAAAAGTTATGGCTTCTAGAGGAAGCCGAAACTCAAATAATGGAAACAGTGGCAGAGAAGTCATTGTCGCCGCATACGTACGACAAGAAAAAAATTCCTTTTTTTCTTTTAGTAAAATGCTTCATATAAAAATATTCCTCTTGAATAAATGTAAAAGTCAAAGGGGTTTATACACCGTATAAAAAAAAGTTGTGTATAAAACAAAATATGCCTCAATGAAAGGAGATTGAGACGAAGTCCCTTATAAAGATAATTTTTTTAAATAAAATATATCTATTATGTGTATTCACTATAAGTACACATAAATAAAGCACAATTACAAGATAGGACATAATAATATCATGACATAATTTGAAAGTAGGAGATTAACCCAAAGAACAGAAATTGGGTTAAGAAGTTCCATTACCTCATGTCCGACTTGACTCGATCGTTCTTTAAAATCCTGAATAATAATATAGTGTTAATTTATACTTACTTAAGAACCTTTATCAAGTTCATTATTCCTTTTATATAACTTATTACAATGTTATGAACTCTATGTAATCATTTTAGTTAATAATAGTCATTTTTTCGATCTTTAGTACTTGAGTCAACAATAAACTTCTTATAATTACAAGTTGTTTATGTGGTAGAATATCCATTATCTCCAGAATTATATTCATCATGTAGATATCATATATATCATATATATCAAGTATATACATTCATTTATAATATGACATAACATTTAGAGGTAAGAAATGAAATGCACCGTTCCTGGAGACGGTAAGTCGTACGTACGCATGAATGTTACTTTCATTTATATTTCATATTTAATGGAATGAAATTATAATTATATAAAGGTATACTATAATTCCAGTATAATATCATGTATAGTGTCATTTACTCCATCCTTTATACATCCCACATATGGCATTGACGATTCGAATCACTTTGAGGGGGCGGTAGTCCGCACTTCCTAAAATGAAATTATCGCGTTTACCCATAATTGAAATTGTAAAGGTATTCCATAAATAAAAAATAAATAATCATAAGGAAAACAAAAACATAATATATATCATATATAAAAGTAGTGTCATCATAATGGCCACCATGAGAGGTGATAAAAGAAGATTGAACAATCATCGTTTAGTGAGGCTGTAATTCGCCACCCACAAAAACAGTATGTTCTTTAACCATTAGATGAAGGTTTGTGTAAGTGTAAATAAAATAATTCACATAAAAACATCCAAGTATATTGAGGATACCGGTGTTGTTACAAAATAAAAGAATAAAAAGAGGATAGGGGTTTGGAGAAGCAAAATAAAACAAAACAACGTAAGAGAAGACATTACCTTTAAATCGGGTAACTCTTTTTGATTTGAGCCAAAGGCTTCCTTCGGAAGAATTATGCCCAAAGTTAGGCTTCTAGGAGTAATAGAGGGAAGTTTAGAGAGTATTTGGGCAGAGGTTGGCCAAGACAAAAGGCTTTTAAGGTGTGAGTAAAGTGGTAGTGGTGGGGGCCTTTTATAAGAGGAGAGGAGGGGCACTCTTGGAAAGTTATAAAAGGTTACTTTATTATAAAATGTTTTTCAGATTTAAAAGGTCCCAAAATTATATATTTCAAGGATAAGGTTATAAGAGTTCTAAATCCACACATACAATAGGGTTTTGACATGTGTAGGTCTTATATTTTACATTATCTTTTCATTTTATTTAAATCGTTAAATAATGAGGTAATCGCTGCATCATCATGGTGTCATAAATAATTTAATTTATTTAATGTATAAAAATTATATAAAAACTATCATGATGTAGTAAATATTATTAGCTTTATAATGAACATTTATAGTAAAAAATATGACTTTTATAACCCCATTTAAAAATTGTTTTAGTAAAACAACTCATGTTTTTGACATTTTTATTTTAACATTAAATAAAAAGTTTTTAATGTCATTTTCCTACCAAAGTGGCTCCATGGGGTCCCCAAGTTGACCCATGGATTTTATTGGTCGTACATGACTCATAAAATAGGGTTAGGACATGTGTAAAGGTATTTTCATATTTTTATAATATCATTTTTACCTTAAATTTCACTAATTACCTTTAATTGCGATTAATACAACTTAAAAGTTACTATTCACCAAAAAATTATTTTAATCCCATTAAACCACATTTTACATCCTAACGACAACCATGTATGTCGGATTTTTGAAATTCAATTCATAGAAGCGTTAAAGTTTCATTTAAATGAAAAATCAGTTTTTTAACTACCACTTAGTGGTTTCACTATTCATCAAAAATTGAAGATTTTCAGAACAATGCCAAAATTTCACCCTAAGCTATAATTGATATTCCGAATTCAAATATGATTTATATTTTACAAAATTACAAACATATAAGTTTCATTAATTAATTTTATAATTAATTCCCGCTGTCACAACAAATAGCGTGTTTTTAAGAAACAATATATATCAAAAGATTGACAATTGTTTCTGTCCAATTTCAAAGTGAAATTAATTATAATGATCACCATTGGATAAAATGGTAATAATATATTCTAATTATAATTTAAACAACCCAATATTATAATTTATCACAATAAAATATTTTGATTAAAAAATTTGTTTTTAAGTATTTTTCACTAATCATAAAAAATTGGAAGTTCTCAGAAAAATACCAAAAATTCAACATAGGCTAATTTTGATATTCTGAATCCAAAAATGAAGTCCATTTTGAAATATAAAATATATATAATTTCAAAAATTGGGTATTACTATTCATAATGGCTATTTTGATTGGTCGCGGTGTGTTAGAATCTTGAACTTGCGTACAATGCAAGCTATTGCATTATTGAAAGAGAAGCGTATCGTGGAAGCTTGGGGTGTTACATTCTCCCCTCCTTCAATAAATTGCATCCTCGTAATTTGAAAATTTTCTTTGAAAATAAAAGGTTAAAAATAGAAAATACCTTTGTGGAAAACCCACATCGGAAATAAGGTTAACAAAAATATAACTTTAAAAGAAATAAAGATAAGTACAAAGGTCAGCCGAGATATCCCATACTAAGATTCTACGAAAATATGGATATGGAGGAAAAAAACCATCAAGGTCTGATGGAGAGTTGTATAAAATAGGATTAGGAGAAAGTTAACTACAAGAAAATCACAAACTTGTGATTGGTTAAACGGTCAATGATTCCCCAATTGGAAAAGTTAACCGACAACATTTTTGTTTTAAGTTACCTTTCATAAAGTTGAGGAATTTATTTAAGAAATTTAATAAGAACGTAAGGAAATATACTTACTTGTAATGTAGGATTTCATTCTTTAATAAATTTTTACCATGAACCCATCTTTCACGCCAAATGGTAATAGAACTGAAAAATATTATATTTATCCTAATCGTACAAGGTTCCAAATATTAACACATACCATTTTTATTAGGAAAACTATTTTGTAATAACCAAGGACTTCCTGTAGGCTAGTTGTAGGTAATAAAGGCCTGTCACACTATGGTTGTGGGTTTGATTCCTACTGCTTTGTCCGACGGGACGGGTTATCCCCCAACCTGCATGTTTTACTTTTCCTAAAACTATAGTATTATAATATTCCAAAAGTAATCTTCAGAAATGTTTTAACCTTAAACAATACTATCCAAGGTTCATCTTAATATATTCCAACCTTTATATTTATCCAAAATACCTCTGTCCAGACTTTCTCTAAAATGTCTCTAAATTCCAAAATCAATTGTAACATCAGGTTCCCCAAACAAAGTTAAGTTTCTCTTAGTGTCACATACTAAAAATATGATTACCTTCATCATATTAAAACCTTAATGAAAACAACAAGTACTGAAGTACAATCCTTATATATCACATTATTCTTATAACCAAAATATAATCCTTGATTCCAAAAACACAAATATATTAATTATTCAACTTCATCTGTAGCAACAACATAAGCTTGGCCTTGATCCCTTGGCCTTTTCTGAGGTGAGTTTCCTTGGTGCTTAGGAAATTCATTTGCATAATGCCCCATTTCTCTAAAATTGTAGCATTCAACATTGATATCCTCTTTCTTTCCCTTTCAATCACGAGCCTGGTGACCTTTTTCTCCACATTTATAAAAAACTCCCATTCCTTTTAGGCAAGTACCATGGTGATTCTTCCCACAATTATCGCATAATGGAAAATCCTTATTTCCCTTTTTCCCTTTATCTGTCTCTTGTTCCACCATTCTCTTATTCTCTTGCTTTACTTTATTGTCATAAGATTTAGAGAATTCCTTTTCCATCTTGATAGCACAAGATTCAATATCTTCGTATGATGAGAAGGTTTGTGAGACTAATGCTCGACTGAGAAATGGTTTTAACCCATCAAATAAATGATTGATCTTAATTCTTGGGTTATGTATATAATATGGAGCATTCCTTGCTAACCTCATAAATTTAGCCTCATACTTTGTGACATTCTTATCCTCCTTCTGCCTCAAACTCAGAAATTGCCTTTACATATCTTCTCTATGGTCACAAGGGAAGTATTTTTCTAATAAAAGATCTTTGAACTCTCTCCATTCCATACTTGATACTTCTTCATCTTCCTTTGTGTTTTGAATCAGCGACCACCATTGATCGACATCTCTAGTAAGGCGGTAAACTGCCATGATAAACTATTCCCCTTCGCTACTCCCCAAGGCGTGGAATATTTTCTCTAAATAGTTTATCCATTTCTCAGCTACTAATGGATTTGTACCCCCATTAAATGTTGGCAGTTGTTGCCTCATGAAACGATCTAACATTGATCCTCCATATTGTGGATCAGGGTTCTCCATATGAGTAATGTTATTATTCATAACATGAGTGAGTTGTCCCAGTATGGTGATAAGGTTATCATCACCAGTTGTACCTCCAACTCCATAATAATTATCTTGAGCAGGAGGGAAATCCCTACATGGAGTGCGTGCATTTATACGGTTTCCATTCCTCTCACTAGGCGCCATTTCTAAATAATGGCATAAACTAGATTAGTTTATGAATCAAAATACATAATTCCATACTTGTAAAACACTTAACATAAATTGAACTATTTATGGATATAATCCATAATCATAAAAAGAAATGTTTTCTTTGAGGAAGTATTTACTCATAAACCCTTCATAATGGTTTGTAAAGAAAATGGGAATTATCCTAAGCATATCCCCCGGGAGTGTCATAACCTAGAGTGTAGCAAGGCCAATTGTCATGCACTAGTTCCCGTTTGAGTCTAGCTCAAAGCGGTGTTTTCGGGTTTTACCCCTAGGTATATCTGTGCCAGATCCGCCTCTACCTGCTCGTATCCATACATGGATGTATTGCTCGAAAAACTCATAAAATCTCTATAATACCAAAATTCTATGATGTTCTTCTATACTAATCCTCAAAGTCTATCTTAGGGCTATGAGATCTAATCAGAGTTTATCTAAATCTAGCTTCCAAGGTTAGTACTGAACTTCCTCTGATACCAACTGTAACGCCCCGACCCCTATTACCCAGAGTCGGTGCATTATTACATAACATTGGCATGATCACAAAAGATAAAGTCTTGAAAGACCGATTAGTTTAGTATCCTTGGAAACACTAGATACATTCATAAATGTTACATTACATCATAAAGTGAAAAATCACAATAACATAGTCTCCATAGTACACAATTCTATCCCCTTCAGAATATCCCTGTAGGCTAGTCATAAAATATTTATTCACATCCTGGGAAAAATAAAACATTGAAAGGGGTGAGCTCAAATGCTCAGTAAATATAACAATATAGCGGAAGCTTTCATAAATAAAGATAAACATTTAAGGCAATGTATAATAAAAAAAATCATTTTAATCTTGAACACTAGCATAATATGGAAAAAGTAAAATGAAATAATGCCATTTACTTATTCACATGGATAATCTACTGGTCAAATAATCACATGAAATATCAACAACAACTTTCATAATGATGGAATGCATAATGCCAGACTATCATAACCACGTAGCCAAGGCCTCGTGCCAAGACTACAAATAAGATTTTGTCAAGGCCTCATGCCAAGACACTAGTTTGTCTCATGAGACCTGCCGATGCAACGATGAGCTATATCGAGCTCCACCTGTCACTTTTTAAGTACAATGCATTCCTCATATGAATAGGATTAAACATATCATAAACCATAACATAATCGTATCACATAAAACATGCATAAAGGAAACATAAAATTTCCACATTTAAATCACAAGATATCAATACAACACATTGATATAATAAAAACACTTTCAAAACCATTTTCAATACCAACATAAAAGAAAATTAAAACTTTATATTTATTTTTCATTTAAAAAAAAGTTATGGCTTGTAGAGGAAGCTGAAACTCAAATAATGGTCACAGCGGTGGAGAAGTAGTTGTCGCCGCATACGTACGACAAGAAAAACAATAAGTTTTGTCTTTTAGTAAAATTCTATGTATAAAAATATTCCTCTTGAATAAACGTAAAATTCAAAGGGGTTTATACACCGTATAAAAGAAAGTTGTGTATAAAACAAAATATGCCTCAATGAAAGGAGATTGAGACGAAGTCCCTTAAAAAGATCATTTTTTTAAATAAAATATATCTATTATGTTAATTCACTATAAGTACACATAAAGAATGTAAAATTAAAAGATAGTACATAATAATATCATGACATAATTTGAAAGTAGGAGATTAACCCAAAGAACAGAAATTGGGTTAAGAAGTTCCCTTACCTCGTGTCTGACTTGACCTGATCGTTCTTTAAACTCCTGAATAATGAACTAGAGTTAATTTCTACTTTCTTATGAACCTTTTCATGTTCATTATTCCTTTTATATAACTTATTACAATGTTATTAACATTATATAATCATTTAAGTTAATAACAGTCATTTTTTCGATCTTTAGTACTTGAGTCAACAATAAACTTCTTATAATTAAAAGTTGTTTATGTGGTAGAATATCCATTATCTACAGAATAATATTCATGATGTAGATATAATATATATAATATATATCCAGTATATACATTCATTTATAATATTACATAACATTTAGAGGTAAGAAATGAAATGCACCGTTCATGGAGACAGTAAGCAGTACGTACGCATGAACCCTACTTTCATTTCTATTTAGTATTTAATGGAATGAAATTATAATTATATAAATGTATAATATAATTCCAGTATAATATCATGTATAATATCATTTACTTCATCCTTTATATATCCCACATATGGCATTAACGATTCAAATCACTTTGAGGGGGCGGTAGTCCGCACTTCCTAAAATGAAATTATCGCGTTTACCCATAATGGAAATCGTAATGGTATGCCATAAATGAAAAATAAATAATCATAAAGAAAAAAAAAACATAATATATATCATATATAAAAGTAGTGTCTCATAATGGACACCATGAGAGGTGTTAAAAGAAGATTGAATAATCATCGTTTCGTGAGGCAGTAATTCGCCACCCACAAAAACAGTATGTAGTTTAACTATTAGATGAAGGTGTGTGTAAGTGTAAATAAAATACTTCTCATAAAAAAATCAAATTATATTTATAATACCGGTGTTTTTACAAAAGAAAAGAATAAAAATAGTTTATGGCGCTGGAGAAGAAAAATAAAACAAAACAACGTAAGAGAAGACATTACCTTTAAATCGGGTAACTCTTTTTGATTTGATCCAAAGGCTTCCTTGGGAAGAATTATGCCCAAAGTGAGGCTTCTAGGAGTAAGAGAGGGAAATTGAGAGAGTATTTGGGTAGAGGTTGGCCGAGCCAAAAGGCTTTGAAGGTGTGAGTAAGGTGGTAGTGGTGGGGGCCTTTTATAAGAGGAGAGGAGGGGCACTCTTGGAAAGTTATAAAAGGTTACTTTATTATAAAATGCTTTTATGATTTAAAAGAAACCAAAATTATATATTTCTAGGATAAGGTTATTATAGTTCTAAATCCACCCATAAAATATGTTTTTGACATATTTAGGTCATAGATTTTACATTATCTTTTCATTTTATTTAAATCGTTAAATAATGAGGTAATCGCTGCATCATCATGGTGTCATAAATAATTTAATTTATTTAATGTCTAAAAATTATAAAAAAACTATCATGATTTATGAAATATTTTTATCTTTCTAATAAATATTTATAGTCAAAAATATGACTTTTATAACCCAATTTAAAAATTGTTTTAGTAAAACATCTCATGTTTGTGACATTTTTATTTTAACATTAAATAAAAGGTTTTTAAGGTCATTTTCCTACCAAAGTGGCTCCATGGGGTCCCCAAGTTGACCCATGGATTTTATTGGTCATCCATGACTCATCCAATAGGGTTAGGACAAGTGTAAAGGTATTTTCATATTTTTATAATATCATTTTTACCTTAAATTTCACTAATAACCTTTAATCGTGATTAATAGAACATAAAAGTTACTATTCACCAAAAAATTATTTTAATCCCATTGAACCAAATTTTACATCCTAATTACAACCATGTATGTCTGATTTTTGAAATTCAATTCATAGAAGTGGTAAAGTTTCATTTAAACAAAAAATCAGTTTTTTAACTACCACTTAGTGGTTTCACTATTCATCAAAAATTGAAGTTTTTCAGAACAATGCGAAAACTTTCACCCTAAGCTATAATTGATATTCCGAATTCAAAAATGATGTCTATTTTACAAAATTCAAAACATTTAAGTTGCATTAATTAATTTTATAATTGATTCCTGTTGTCACAACAAGTAGCATGTTTTTTAGAAACAATATATATCAAAAGATTGACAATTGTTTATGTCCAATTTCAAAGTGAAATTAATTATAATGACCCAAATTGGATAAAATGGTAAAAATATATTCTAATTATACTTTAAAACCACTCAATATTATAATTTATCACTATAAAGTATTTTTATTAAAAAAGTTTTTTTTAAGTATTTTTCACTATTAATAAAAAATTGGAAGTTCTCAGAAAAATACCAAAAATTCAACATAGGCTAATTTCAGTATTCCGAATCCAAAAATGAAGTCCATTTTGAAATATAAAATATATATAATTTCAAAAAGTGGGTATTACTATTCATAATGGCTATTTTGATTGGTCGCGGTGTGTTAGAATCTCGAACTTGCGCACAATGCAAGCTATTGTAATATTGAAAGAGAATCGTATCGTGGAAGCTAGAGGTGTTACATTTTGGGAATGAAAAAGAAACAAATATCCTTGGACTCAAGGGTGTAAAATCACCAATGATAAACCATATTTCAATGAACTTCTGGATGTTAGACTTGTGGGTACATGGTTTTCTTATTTCGGGAAAAGGAGACAATGACTCTCTAAAGAAAAGTGATATATTTATATTGGACTTTTTGTTTAACTCTATAAAGGTAAACCTAGTGAAGTATATCCTTCTGAAAATCACCAACATAAGGAATGTAATTTTCAAGTCTCAGATAATCATGTATCCTATGATCTTGTCAAAGATCATACTGCTTTGTTTATATTATTTTAAAATTCCATGCAGTTCAAAACCCGGAACCTTCATGATCATGTTTCTGAGTGATAACACCCTTAGAAGAATGAAAGTTGGTTTCAATTCCAAATCATTTGTGTTTTATGATTTTTATGAAAGTGAATTTTAATCTCTGATCAAGAAAGGGGAAGTAGAAGAAACTTCCATGAAAACTCAGAAGAATTGAAAAGAGTAGGAACCAAAAACCAAAGAAAAATATACCATTCCGGAAACGTAGTCAGCACCACCAAAGATAAAAAAGAAAAAAACTGTCTCTAATAAAGTGGTAGAAAAATTGAGAGAGCAGAAGAAAAAGAACGAGGTATATGAAAAATTTGGACTAGATCCTAGTGAGGCAAAGGCCTTGAAAATCCAAACTTCCAAAGAAATTGATAGACAAGAAAAAGAGAAGAAGCTAAAAAAGAAATTTTTAGAAGTTGAAATTATCCAACCCTTACTCAATGATACAGAGAAGGCCACTGAACAGATTGAGGTACCCAAATATTTTCTTCAAGATCCAGTACCAGGAGAAACTCCAAGAAATAAAATTTCAATTCCAAAACCTGTTATGGAAGAAGAGATAATTTAGATAGTTGAAGAATAAGAATAACACGAAGAGGAAGAAGGTGAAAGTGATGATGTGATTAAGAAAGTAGAAGAATATCATGATAAGGAAAGTCCTTCAGATAATCTATCAATCTGTAGTTCCTAGGTTGAGTCAACCAAAATAATTTCTCAAGGTAAAGATGATGATAGACATGATGAGGTTAAAAAAACTATTGATGATGAGTGTAAAAACCATGATTTCATCCATACCGATGATGTTAAGGAAGATGCTGAGAAACAAGAGGTTGATGAAGGTAAGAAATTACAACACTCTAATAGTGATCATGAGTCTTCGAGGGTTGAGAATATTATTTATAGAGTTTATAATGGAAAAAGGTGGTTTTTGATAAACCTAAAAAGGCTATGGTTTTAAAAGCCAAGAAGGATGTTGGTGGTTCTTCCAAGAGGAAAGCTAAAGAGCTAGAAAAACTATCCTGACCCGCAAGGGAATCATCTTACTAATATTATTCCTTATTAGGACAAGATTTCACAATTGAATCCTTGAAAAATTTATTGAACACAATCCCCTTATTTCTAAGCATTGATTTGAGATTCCAGTTGTTTCATCATTTTGTCAATCTGAAGTCAGATTCCATAAGAATGATCATGGAAAAATTTATCAATCTTAATGAATATTTCAAATCTTTTATTTATTGGATATGATGGTAATATGAGATCATGTAATGAAATTACAAAATTGTGGAAGTCAATAATCTTGGATCTGAATATTTTATATGATTTTATTGAATCCATAAAAGATGCATTTGATCAGTCAGATGACACTGTGAAAAACTTAATTTCAAATATTTCTAAAAGGTTTAATAAAGAGAATTACACGTAGATGAAAGTGGATAAATATTTGAATGTTAAGTTGAATTCAGTTGATCTAAATTTAAAGGGAGAAAGGGAACTTAGGATAGAGTTTGAAGAAAAGTTAAAACAGAAAGAATAATTATTAAAATCTCAGGTAGAATTTCAGAAGTCCCAAGAAGAAAAAATCAAGAATGTCGAAAAGAAAATTAGGATTAAGATCAATTTATCAAGAGGGTTTAGGATGATCACAAAGATTTTAAAAAGATAAAAGATACCCTAAGAAATATCATGCCAAAGAAAATAAGGATGAATGATTTTCATTTCAATATAATGTTTTGTTGTATCTTTATCCGGTAACATTTTTTCCTACAATAATTAATTTTTTTTCATTATTTTTTCATCTATATTTCTAATCTTTTAGGTATATATTTTTACATTATATCCATTCCTTTTTAAAAATCACAAAGGGGGATGAAATAATGATCATAATAATATTTTAAAAAATATAATTCCCTAAGAAAGGAGGAGTGTACTTCTTCTTAAAAAATATTTTCTTAAACAAGAAAGAGTTACTTCTCTAGAAAATACCAAAATAAGATCCTTAGGGATTTAAAAACCTAAGGGTGGGTTATTTTTATTCATCATAAGTCATAAGAAATGAGAGATAAGTATTTCTTTTAAAGTTCAAATAGAAAAATCCTTATTCATTATAATATTTTTCGAAAGGATGTTTGTGCTTTCCAAAAAGGGGGAGATTATTGAGTCAATAAGTTTTCCTTATTATTTTTCCATTCCTCTATGTTTTAAAAATCACAAAAAAAATTTCTTAAGGAAAATTAGCTTTATCTAATAATTATTTTATTAAAGAAAATTTTATTTCTCTAAGAAAAGTTTTATCCTTACCTTGGGTTTCAATGATTTATTCAAAGTATTCTCAAAACCAAGTCTAGCTATTTTTTTCTAAGTCAGAAATTCGTATCCTTATCTAAAACCTCGTAATCTTATAGTTCCTTGGATATCAACTATTTTAGTTTTCAAACTCTGAATTATCTATTTTCCAAATCCAAATTCTATGAAATTCATAATCTAAATTATCTATTTTCAGAATCCAAATTCTCTAAAATTTAGAATCTGAATTCTCTGAAATTCAGACTCTAAATTATTTGAAATTCATACTTCTAATTACTCAGAATTCAGACTCTAAATTTCTCAGAATTTGGACTCTGAATTCCTCAGAATTAAAACTCTAAATTAATCAGAATTTAGCCTCTGAATTCCTTAGAATTCAGACTATGAATTCCTCTGAATTTAGGCTCCAAATTCCTCCAAATTGAGACTCTGAATTCCTCAAAAATTTAGACTCTGAATTCCTCTTAATTCAGAATCGAAATTCCTTAGAACATTAATTCAAAATTCTATTTTTTTTCTCGAATCTGAGTTCACTAAAATTATGAATCCGAATTGTCTGAAATTTCGATTCTTAATTCCTCTGAATTCAAAATCTAAATTCCCCATAATTTCGACTCCAAATTCCTCAAAATTCAGACACTGAATTTCTTAGAATTCATCAGAATTTAGATTCCGAATTCTTCAAAAAACAGAATCTGAATATTTTTTTTATAGAATCATCTTTTTCATAATGTTAGAAACATATTTTTATTTTTCCATAGACTCTAATTATTTATTTTGGGTTAAGCTAAATTATTTTTATTACATATTATAAATTCTCAAGCATGATTTTGTTTCCTATTCTTTTGTTAGAATGAAAATATTTCATACATTCTATTTCTAACTAACCATTTGTTGAGTGATACATGTATAGGTCCCTCCAAGATTCAATGAATTATATGACTATCATAGGAGGGAGCCAACCATTTAAGTTTTACCTAAAATTGGAGCTCATTTGAATGAGCTAATTATCATTCCAATATCTTAGAGATTACATACTATGAAGTGATTTATAGAGAGAAAAAGACTCTTGTGGATTGTGCATTTTATGAACATCTTGTTTAACCATGAAAATATTGTTTTGCTTTATTTGTGTGACTTCGATATTTACTGAGTACTATTAAGGTCTACCAAGGATCAGAAGATAGAGGTGCCGACTACCTTAAAGTTTGAGGGATTCCGTGGATAGCAAGACATACTTCGATATTACTATTGATACCTTACCTTTTTGTGGGTAAGACATAATTTCTTGAAAGTATAAATCATGGGACATTTACTCAAGGTTGTTGGATACCCTACTCTTTGGGTTAACATATTTCCTACTTTTTTAATTGTTCTTTCATGTTTTATTTTTTCTATATTTTGTTAAACAAAGAATATATAATTTTCTTATAATTTTATATAATTTTACTTACACTGATAAATAAAATTCTATTCTCTTTAAGGTATAATATTTTCCTAAGACAACTGCACTTAATTTTTCTTAAGTTTAACTTTATTAAATCTCGGTTTCTTATAATTGGACCTAGGCCCTTTGAACTGTCCCTTTATGTAAGAACCAAATAAGGTGTGTCAGTTTACCTTGTTTAACTTTGTTAAACATAGTTTTCCTTAAGGTTAAAAGTGAATGTTTTAATCCTAAAAATCACCCCTCTGGTTATTGAGAATATATATACTCTATTTAGATCCTACAATGATAAATAATAGATAAGAACATTGAACTATCCTTCTTCTTGACAAAAAGGACTGAAGCACCACATGGTGAAGCACTTGTGTGTATAATTACATTATCCATAATATCTCATAATTGTTTATTTATCTATTCAAGTATAACAAAAACCATTCTATATTATTTATTCGATTTCAGCAAAGATTTAGGTATAATCTATATTGAGAACTCAACCTCATGTCTTGGAGGAATACCAAAAAATCATTCAGGAAACACATCAGTGTATTACCTCACAATGGGAATGTATTCAAGGATGTTATTTTCTTTATTCTCAATAATTTGAGCTAGATACACTTTCTTACAAGGGAATGGTATCCACACTTATGATAATGGTACTAAATAAGATTCATCTGCCCTATTTCACTTATATATAATTAGAGGGTGATTTGTGACATGGAGGGTGATTTAATTCTCTCAGTATCTTATGTTGGATCCATACAATGATGGAAAAACCATCCCTAGATTAACATTAAATTATCTTAAGGGGAGTATCAAAATTTATTCAAAGAAATTATTCCCACAAATTTGAGATATTGGTACCATAGAGGATTCATTTTCCTCCTTGCACTTACATATAATCATAGGGCAATTTGCAACATGGAGGGTTTTTTCATTCTCTCATTATCTTATGTTGGATCCATATAAGGAATGAAAACTCTTCCCTATATTAACATTAAATTCTTCTATGGGTAGTATCAAAATGTTTTCAAATAAATTCATCACATAAATTTGGAGTGATTTCATTAGAGAGTGACAGGAAAATATTTGTCAACAAATATTTTTCGGAATTCCATTCACTCAATTACTTTGATCTCATTCTCAGGATTTCTATTTTGAACAACATACATAACTTATTAATTTCTAATTATATATAATAAAAAACTATTATGAAATTATATTTTTCATTTAATTAAAGTATAGAGATTATATTTTCATTTTAGTTGATCCATTTCTCCATGATTAAGGTATTGCAAGATCCATTGACATTTAGAGGCCTTTAAACATAAAGGTATCAATTGAAACATGATCTTTATTAAACGTATTTGGGAATTCATCATGATTTATGTTTTAGTTTAGGACTTTATTTAATCAAGAAAGTATTGTTGTTATGTTCTTGATTCATAATCTCATTAGATTGGGCATCTCATTTGGGTAGTCATCACATTACCCCTCACATTGGTTTTTGAAACAGATTCTCTTATTTATATCGAGTGACTTGAAATAATGGGAAAATTAGAGATGAAATTTTTTAAAATATTAAACTCATAAATGTTAAACCATTAATATTAAAGGGATAACTGTTAAATGATATATATTCCTGAAACTATTAATTTCTATTTTTCAAAATAATTTATCCATGATCTATTTCCTAATAAAAAATCAAATGAGAATTCTGTTCCCTTAGTAATGTTTTTAAATGATCCTAAAAATTTACAGAAGAATATCCCCTATGAGTTTCTAACTTGATGTTTAGAGATGATGTTTTATTAACCAGGTGATGATTGAGTCCAAATCAATGCACCCTTTTCTGGGTTATTACCCTTAGGAACCTCTGTGCTAGAGACATATCCTCTTATAATAGATAGAAATGGATATAATTTATTTGAAACAATTGAATCTATAATTTAATAAATTTAAAGGATGTTTTCTTATGTTTAGTCTTATACATAAGGCTTTTATAAGAGTTTTCTAATCATAATCTCTATAAATAACTATACTTTCCTCTAATACCAACCGCGAAAACCCATATTTTAATACACATTAATTCATGATTTATTATATAAATATACACTCCATAAAACCCCATAATATCATAAGGAATAGTGTATTTAGGTAATTATGTGAATATTATAACTACTTGTAGAAGAAAGGCAACTACATTATTTGAAAACTCTATAACATGTGCTTATATTCCATGGATCTTCTTAAACTTCATGAGATAACCTAGGGATTTACATAAGAATGGGATGAGTTATAAATCCCAGTAAGGGAATAAACAAATAATAACATAATTTAAAAAAATAAATGTGATCCAAGATTCATATTAAAGTAACATAATAGGGTTGAGAATCATAATCTAGAACAATTAGGGAATATATAACATGATAACATAAAGGTAACATAGAAATGTGGTTAAAAAATAATACATGAAATCATAAACATAATTCAAGTATAGAAGCCAAGAAAACATAACATAGTGTGATTAGGATAACCTCCCATGTACCATAAATGGTATCTCATGAGATAAAATAAATTCCCCAATGCATTGGAGGGATATAAAATTCTAGGCCCACCCGTCACATTCCTATCATGTTCATGCATAAGTTTTCCACATATATCACACAAAATAAGGATTTATTTCATCACCTTTAACCCTAAGATTAAGGATCTAGGGTTAAATACCTGTACATACCAAATAAATATTGTATAGTCATAATTGGTGAATTCCCTTGAGTGGGAATGGAGGTAGGTATTTACAATACAAATGATTGGCATGGAGAATCACAAGATAATTTTAACGGTATAAATAGTTTACATAAAGGTTTATAGAAGGGGTTAATGCAAGATAAAAGGGTATATAATTAATTGGGAATCATAATTACAAAAATCAGTATGTTTAAAAACATATCATAGCTTGAAAAATTTGAAATCAAATGGCATGACATAAATAAGGTGCTTGAATAAATAGAAGAAGGTGAGGATCCCTCACCTTGAGAAGACACATCTAAAATCTTGGATCTTATTAAGATATTTAGGGAACCTAAAGTAGGATATATAGAGGGAATATAATTTTAATTTCATCTTCTAAGTGTTTTGAGTGAAGAGGAATGGGACATTGGGTGGGTTTATATAGAAATAGGGAGGATAATTCTTTATTAATTTATAAACTTAATATTTGGAATCAATATGAAAAAGTAATAAAAAAACCATAACATTGTTCTTAAAATTTGTTATACCAAAGTGGAGTGTTTTTTAATTATTTTATATGTATAATTACTAAAATAATTAAAATAATTCCCTTGGTGATGTGGAAGTGAATCATGTATATAAATAATTGATGTTAAAAGATTAAAATATTATATACATTTTAGAGGATTTATTAAGGCTTCATAAAACTAACCAATAACATAAAAAACCCACTATTTTAAATTGAAAATCTATATTTAGTTGTGGATATACTGTATTGCATATATTATATCTCCTTTGGGTCATTGTGATGTCATATTACCCATAATATAATTGTACTATATTTAATTTTTACACAAAAATTTTGCTGTCTTAAAAAATTATGAAAAATTCACCCTTGGATAATTTCAACACGATGATTTAAAAAATTGTATTTATTTTATCAACATATTTCTATAAATATCATAATATAAACTTCAAATTCAAAATTCCCCATTTATTGAAAATAATAGTTTATTTGACAATAACAATTTTCTAACCCTTTTAAAAATTACATTTAAAATCATAAAATTATATTATCATTTATATTTAATAAATATTATTTAATAATATTATTTTATTAAAAAATAATTTATTTAAAAAATTATTGGATTAATGAAAAATAGTGTCTCAATTTAAACTATATATTTCCCAAAATAATAATTTGTGTTTCATCGTATCATAATCTAATTTTTATAAAACTCATTATCTAGTAATTTAAAAAGTCATAATAAAAAGAGTATAAATATAATTGTTATTTTATAAAAAAATAAATATAAAATTAATACTTTTTAGGGTATAGATACAAAACCCTTTATTACACTAGTGTATGAATTTAGGGTAAGGTGTGGGAGGGTGATATTTTCTTGGGGTGGTTCGGTGAACATGGTTTGGTCCGTCACCTCGATGACCCTGAACTTATCCCATAGATGGTTTTGTTGATGATTTAGTTTTTAAAAAATATCTTGGGATTTTTCAATAGAATATCCTAGTGATGCTATATCCCTTGAAAAATATAAAAAATGGGATTCATAGGGCATGATCCTACTGGTCGAGGCCATCGCTTCTTCCATCTATGTCAATTGGACTTTATCATAACCCTTAATATATTCTAATCATAAGATCAATATATAAAGACTATACTATTAATGATTATGATTTATAATTTTCTTTTAAATTTGATAGGGTATAACTTATGATGGTCCAAATTAACCAAATTAGTGCATGTATTTTCTATAATTTTCATTTCTTAATAGGAAATTTATTCATTTTAAAATGGAATTTCATTTATAAAATATCATGTTTTTACATGATACTATATAATATAATACCTTTATCAATACATACGTTATGATGTGAAATTCATACTTGTGTCATCATCCTATATGACCACTTTATCTTTCTTAGAATTTCTAAAATGAACTCGTATCATGGACATGGTTTTTTTTCTGATAGTTCTATTTCAATCAAAGGGATAGAGATATATTCCTCTATTAATGAAGAAGAGATTAAATATTTATTTACCACTTAGTCAATTCCATATCACTCATAACTCTCTTGACATATGATATCGATACACGAGCATATGTTATCATAATTTTTATCTATACACAAAAGTATGTAATTCATGATACACATTAATAACGAACTCAAGTCTAAAGTCTAATACACACATCCAAAAATAGGAATACCCAAAGACACATAATACATATGGAATTCATATTTGTGGGTCGGTCTTCATGACCTCCCTTTTGGGAGACCACTAAGTGAAAAATTCACGAGAAGTCTCAATGCTTATGAGCCCCCAACATATGATAGTGAAATATCATCAATGTCCCATCAGTTTCATGTATCTAGACCATATGATATATTAATTTAAGAATATTTTTATAGGATATCTAGTTAATAATTATAACAGGGAACAAATTATAACCATTTGACATGAAACATATTTTAATAATTTCACCACATTTATGTTATACAGAAGAAAAATCAGAATGTGATAATAAATATATAAATATTTTATGATATTATAATGAAAAAATTCAGTTGGTTAAAGGTTAAAAACTCCAATATCTATCACAGACCATACCACTTTAGTACATTTCCATTATAATTGTGCTTAAAACATTCTAATCTATCTGTAATTTGGAGGTTTTTTCTTGGTATTCCAAATTATGGTTCATAAAGAATTTGGATGACACAGATAAATTATATTCCTTATGAAGGTCATAAAATCAAAATATTATAGATAAACCTAAGGAAAACATCTATTGTAGGTGACTTATGTCTATTACTTTATTTTTTATGATTTCATTTCTTATGATTGGGGTCATTTTCATAAGATTGTTTTAATGTGATATTTTATCAAATGGATTATGGGAAATTGATTTGATAAAATTATGGTTTATCTAGAATTGTGGTAAATTGAAAAAAGTGATTTTCAACAAAAATCATGAATACTGGGTTTTCAAATCATGATTATTGATATATGGAAAATGAAAAATTTTAAGTAAACTGTTTTTGAATTTAATATGTAACGATTTTATGGAATAGAGATAAATGGGAAATAATTTTTCCAATAAAATAGATTGATTTTGTAAACTAGGAAAATGAATCAGATTTGTAAGTATAATATTGAGAGTAATCAATTGGCATGGTTAAAAATGAAAACATGAAGTGGTTGGAAATAACTATGATCAGGGTGGAAATACCTTATGAAAACACCCGAATGAGTGACGATTCATTACAAGTTAACTGTAGTCATAGTTGGTACTGATTATTCATGATATCATATTTGATTAATTTGATATTTCTCATGATTCCTTAATTAATGGAAATGCGGTTTATTTATTAACATACAAATTAATGGTATTTTAGAAATAAAGAATATTTGATAAGAGTGCTTTGAGTTTAATATGATTTGTTTAAGGAATTATAGACTATTTAATTGTAAATAACATTATTTTATTTTTTAAATAACATTGGTTGTATGGTTTGTAATAGATCATATATAGAAATTTATGAGCGTGATTTAAAAAAATCCTATAAAGTGTCACTCACCCAACCCACACATCTTGGGGCATATGTAGATATTGTTTTTCATGATTCTGGAAAAGGAAATATTTATATATTCATTGATGATGGAGCCCAGGTGCTTTGTTTTTGGTGGAATGTGTCAATATTCATCTAGTTTTCTCTATACATTCATTCTATTATGCATGAATATATTCCAGTCATCTATATTATATTTTTTTTCATGGTGATGACTTTTTTCTATTAAATTTTCGATACTTGGTATCTTAAAAAGTTGTTTTAAGATGGTTTTGGATTTATAAAATAAATAGATACACATATTTACATATAGTTGATTTTTTATATTTTATCTATGGCTTTGTTCCTATGGGTCTACGAACTATGTAAAGGTTACCTCTCAACCTGTAAAAGGGGATTATCTAAAATAAATAAAAAAAGATTATCCTTTAGGAATTCAGTATTATTTATATTTGAGGTAAAATAATTCCTCAATGATTATGTGGTATCTATTTGAAGTGGTTTCCAACTTATAGTGATCAGGGAATGAACATTAATCCTTACAATGATATATTTTGGGTCCCTATTTTGGGTCATTATAAAATGGAATCCGAGAATTGGTTTAAATTTTATTCTAGGGAGGTATACTAACAATATATATTATGGTGGTTGGAAAGAATAATTTAATCATAACAAGTTGTATTTAACCTCTTTATGAAGAAACATGATTTACATGGATGTTTAGTTATGACAATAAATCATAGGATCTCATGTAGGATTTTGTGCCATATAGGTGTCTTTAACCATGATGAGTTGGGATAGGATGAGTTTTCATGTTTCATGGAAGGCATATAAAAGTAATACATTCATATTTATTATATTTTAAAATTATTTTGTTACATAGAAGTGGTTTTTGAAAAATTTTCAAATAGTTTTTCAAAATGTTTCTAGTTTTTAAATAGGATTTGGTTGAAATTATTTTTAGTTTATTATGTGAAACTAAAAATAAGTAATCAAATGAATGTGAATAGATCCACTTAGAAGTAAATTTAATTATATATATGGAGTATAAAAACTCTTATAATGAATATGGTTAGGATTTATATTGATTTTATTGATTAACCCTTTATTTTTTGTAGTTATTGAAATTATTTTGAATAGATAAATTTATTATGAGAAATAAGCTAGACACCATTCTACTCTCATAAAATATAATGTTACCAAGAATATGAAATGTTTTTAAGATATTTTTAACTTATTGGTCTAAGAGGTTCATTCTCTTAGTGGTGGAGAGAATCAAGAGAAGCTAAAAAGGAAGATCAAGTTTCAAAATTCAAAAAATAAAAAGTCCTTCCCTCTTTAAGAGTGATAGTGGAGTGTAAGAAGCTGGGGATTGGTTATAAGGAGTCAACAAAATCTTATTATTTTCATACTCTCAATATTTAAATTGTGGACTTCTTAACATAAATTATCAATAGTTGGACTCCTAAATGGTGGGATATAGTTTTAGAGGTGAAGTTACATGATAATTTTATATGGGATAGATTTTATAATTTCTTTAGTCAACAGTTTTAACCAGAGACCTTAATGTTAATTTTTTATAGATTTTTTTATACTTGAATAAAGGAAATATAAAAGTGCTTGAGTATACAAATCATTTAATAGAGTTGTTACTCTTTATATTGGAGTAAATAATGAATGAAAATCTCAAGGATATAGGATTCAATATGTGTATTTCATTTGGGATTTGATCGAATATTTTCTTGTTTTACCTAAGAAACTATGTATATATAGTGAATAAATAGGTGATGGTGGATGCATGTATGATTTAATCTTAGAATACATTAGATTTTCTTCCTCTAAAAAGTGTCTAAAAATGTTTTCTAGTGCTTATAAAATTAATCATACTAACAATAATCATGGAAGGGGGAAAATATATTTTCATACTTAGATACTTCTCACGGGAAATAGTATCTTTCATGTTATCTTCATAGTGGTAGGACACATTTAAAGTGGAATTTCTCTAATAAGACTAAATAGTTTAATAAGTGTGGGAAGTTGGGGAAATTAAGGAGAATTTGTAAGGAATTTCGTAGTAGATCTTATAATCTAATTTAAGAATCATGTAAGTAAGTAGGGAGACTTGGAAAAGACATAATGGGTTATTAAGTGATGATTGGGGGAAACACCCAACACAATAAGACATATAAGAGTTAGGGAAATTATTCACAAATAATTATGTACCAAAAGTACTTGAGAAGGGATTATGACATTATGAGTCACCTTTATTATTACTACTACCATGATATCTTCAATATTTTATACAGGTGTATCTTATTCATTCATATTTTCATGATTAGTAAATTAATTAAATTTTCATATTGATGTGATGCATTACTCTATAAAGATTAAGTCCCCTATGAGAGTTAGGATAAAGAAAAGATTTAAATTTCCTTATTTTTATATTAATATTACTAACATGGAAATATCATGGATTTTTTGTAGAGATAATATCACATTATAATATGATTGGAATAGAATTGATGATAAGGTATAAGGATTATATTTATGAATATAGTAATATAATATCTTTTAGATTACCCAATTAGAGTGTTAAATATTTTTAGGAAGAATGAAGAATTCATGTGAGTTGAGTATGACCTTTTTCTAAAAACCATAGATATTTATCTTTTTAACTAGAAAGGATAATTCTTGGATTAGTGGAGTCTAAAGATAAATCATGAATTTCTATGGTAGTGAAAAACTTGTTTTATGTGTTTCCTAAAGATTTTTCTAGACTTACACAAAATAAAGCTGTGAAGTTCTTGATTGATTTATTTTTAAGAAATAGTTTGATATGATTTCCTTCATATCACATGGTGTTGGAAGAGATATTAGAGTTGAAGGCCCAATTAAAATACTTAATGGGAACCAAATTATTTGACCATGTGTGTCACAATTGGAATTGCCTACTTTTTTAAAGAAATATGATGGAATCTTGGGATTGTACATTGATTACCAAAAGCTGTATCGAGAAAAAGTAAAGAATAAGTTTCCTCTACAACAAATTGACAATATTTATGATCAACTAAAAGTTGAAATACGGTACTTAAAAATAAAATTAGGGTTGGGGTATCACCATTTGTGGGATAAGAGTGGAAGTATTTTAAATACAACATTCAGGAGTAGGTATATGTATTATATGTTCATAGTCATTCAATTTGGGGTTACTAATTATCCAGTTTTTTAATTATCTATTGAATCATACATTTCATAAAAACCTTAAATAATTTATAGTGGTATTTATTGATAATATATTGATTTATTCAAGTTCAAAAGAAGTTAAAGGATGACATTTTATGATTGTCTTAGAGATATTGTGAGAACAACTTTTATATGAAAAAATTTCCAAATATCAATTTTGGATTCAAGAGGTGGAAATTTTAGGTTATTTTATATTTGAGAATGGTTTTTAGTGGATTTGGAAAATGTGTAATCTATAATTTCATGGGAGTATCCTAATAAAAAAATTTATATAAGGATATTTCTCAAGCTAACAGGTTATAATACGTGATTCATTCAAGATTTTATGAATCTAGAATCACCATTTATGATGCTAAATTAGAAATATATGAAATTAGAATATAGTCATGATATTTAGGGATATTTTTTAAATCAAAGTAAAGGTTGACTTCTGATACATTTTTAGTCTTACCCAAAGAGGTAAATGATATTTAGTAGGTTATGATGCATCATGGACTAGATCAGTATTGATTCTCATAAAAGGGGAAAATATAGTGGCATATGTACAATAAAATTACAACCACATGAGATGAATAACCTAAAAAAATTACTTAGAACTGGTGGTAGTTTTTATGTCTTGAATAGGTGTAGGAATTACTTACTTGGTGAGTTGTTTGTGGTTTAATGGGATCATAAGAGCTTGAATTATATTTTCCTTAGATGACATTGAAACTTGAGGAAAATTATATGGTTTGAATATCTTCATCGTTTTTATTTTTATCCAAATTATACACCAGTAATGGGTCACATTGTAGTATATTTTCTAAGTAGTTAGACTTAGATGGTGAATGAATTATAAGAGTAAAGGAAGTTTTTGAGGTTAATGGTAGAAATGTATATGGAATATCAAGAGGATAGAGGCTATAAGTTATTATATTGAATTGAAATCACTTCATTTCTTGGGGATATAGTTAATGCCTAACCAAAAACTAATTCGAAATTTAAAATATTATAAAATGCCTTAAATAGTGGGGATACCATTAGATGAAAGTCTACAGTGATAGAATTGATACTATATTTTAGACATGAAATGGTAGTAATATTAATTTTTATCATAGAGGTTATGAAATAATTTCATAACTATAGTTTGGTTATTTACATAGGGATAATAAAGATGTATCCTGACATAAGATGATAATTCTGGTGGTCAAGAAGGATGAAGAAGACAGTAAGGTTTGTATCTTAATGTCTGACTTCTCAAAGAGTAAAGGGTGAGAATTTGTGAGTAGCCATACTTTTGAAACCTTTTTATACTGATTCGTAAGTGGAAAAATATTTCAATCAATTTTGTAGTTGATATATCAAGGTCCCCATAGAATCATGATTTTATAAGTGTAATTGAGGCCTCACTTTTAAAATCATCTCAATAATTACCCTTTCTGGAGGTATTTTTAATTTAATACATGGTACAGTTATATATAGAATAAATAATTGAGTATCATCTAGTTCCTTTTTTATAAAGTTCCTTCATCTATTGAATTGGATAGGTACTAATATGACCTAACCATAAAATACAAAATATATCATTTTACATTGTTATACATTACATATCATAATAAAAGACACCCCATAACCCATTGGTTTAGTTAATTTTCATTCAAGATACATAATAAAATTAGTTTACAAAAAATATTCAATACCACCAGAAATATTTTTTTCTCATGATGTGATTATTGACCCATGTTAAATAATATTATTCTTCATAACTCAAGGAAATAGAAAAATAAGAAAGGGTGAGCTCAAAATCTTATTAAGGGGAGAACATAAGAGATACCAACTTCTTCATCCATGGTTTTAGGTACTATACCCATGTTTTATATATTTTGAGATTATATAACGATTGGGTTAAGTTTTGGGAGGTATAAATAGGTTTTGGAATGTTTTGGAGGTTTTTTAGAGGTTCAAAGTTTTCAAAAGGATATTTAAAACCATGAAACACCTCCATGAAACCATTAAACATGTTTTGGGGTTCCTTTGGTACCCACAAAATTGGTTCATGGCTTGTCCAAACTATGGGAGTGCACAAGAGAAACTGTAACACCTTGAGATCTTATGGAATATTTTTTTCAAAAAAATTTAATTTTTTTGATAGTTGATTTACATGAAACACTGATTTTAGCTTGTGTTACATGAAACAACAATTTTAAATTATATAATATGCAACACCGAGTTTAAACAAAACATAACATACTATTAAAAACAATTATTTAATATTATAGTTATCACCTAGCCATTGGAATGGAGGGTATGAAAAAGATTGACTAAATTATGAAATTATATGGTTTAAACATATATATAAGACTAAATTATTTGGTTAATAATTAATTAGAAATGATAATAAAAACCATTTGAAAATAAAAGAAATAATTTTAGAAAAAAATATTTTTATGGGAACAAATGTGTTTTATCTCAATAAATTAAATAGATAAGTTTTGGTGAATAATTTTAATGAAATTTAAATATTTTATATTCTATAAATTTTTTTAATATTCATGTTATGTTTTTTCTCAGAATGAGAAAATAATAAATCAAAATTTATTCTTGAAATCTATATTTGTTTCTTCTAAAATATAGTTTTGTTTCATTTATTTTTAAAATTAATTTTTTACACTTTTAGATCCTAAAAAAATTAAATTAAATTTTAAAATAATCATCTAAATATTATCTTAGGGTTATGTTTTCTAGAATTTTCTAAAAAGAAACTTTTTTTCGATGAATAGTGACAAATAATGGGTTTTTATTGTGAATTGTAACTTCTATCAATGCATTTACCAAAATAAAAATTTAATTTAAAACAAAAATAAAAATAAAATTTGTTAAATTATACATACATTAATCCTATTTAGGTTATTGGATTCAATTTAAAATTTTATTTTTTTATAAAACATTTTAATCTTATAAACATCTTCTATTTGGAAAACTATTTTCTCATCACATATACTAGTTTAATTTTAAATTAAATTTTTCAATATATGTTAATGTATTTTGAAAAATATATTCTATATTTTAAATCAGAATAATTTATATTATCTAATAAGTTCAACTTAATTATTGATCATAATGAATAGTAAAAATAGTAAAAATTAATTACTGTGGTTAAGGTTAAATTGGTTTACCAGGCGTTAAACTGAAAGATAAGTTATAAAATGATTTATAAAATTATCCAACACCATTGGATGACCCTATATAAACCTTTTCACCTCTAATTTTTAATAAAAACCTAATTTGGAGGCTTTTGGCATGCAAAAAGTATGACTGTACTTTATTCTTTTCAAAAATTCTAAGTGTGTCCTCTCCACCACTTATAAAAAACCACCCCTCTCTTCTCTACTATAAACTTATAGAACCATTTGTATAAGAAAATCTCTACCCAAATCAATTAATTAGTTCTTTAAAATAATTAATAAGACTTATTTTGGTTATTATACCCTCCCAATAAGGATTTAGGTGTAAACCTAAAGAGGATATCCAAAGAAGAGGTAAAATTCTTAAACCTGCATTTTTTGTTTTATTTATTCTTCCAAATCCATTATTTTTATTAAAATATGATGATATAATATAAAAATTATATAATATATACTGATATGTTAATAATTTAATGTAATAAACAATATCTGTCTCCACCTCCATCAAATGGGAATGAAAACCGTCGATCATGTGTATGTGAGACCATCATATCGTGAACCAATGTTAGAAGTTTTCCATCACCCCCTCTCCAGAATGGATATAATTATGGATTTTATATTTATATAAGATCAATATGATAATATTATACTTTTTTAATTATAATATCACATATACTTTCTTACCTTTCAAAGCATTAGAAAACAATAATGCCACTCAAGTGTACGGTGAAGCACCACTTCATAAACTGATGTGACATGTTTTTACATTTACATTTTGATTTAATGTAAATAAGGATAAATTGAATGAATATATATGAAAATATTAACTTAATTATACGTATTTAATTAATATATCAGATATACCTTTGAACTTTTCATTCTATGGGGGATACAATTACTTTACTCGTGTCTACAGAAACCTACTCCCTCGTGAAGTGATATGATTAATTTTCTCTAATGATTTTCATAGAAAGAAATAAGGATAAATTTCATAACCATAAGTGATATATATGATATAATAAAGATAATTTTAATTTCAATTAATATTTACCTTTATTTTGTTCCATCGGATAAAAAATGGACATAAAGTTCATCCATACATCTGACCTATTATATCCATGAACGATATATTAAATTTTCTATATATATATATTTAATGGATTCATATAAATAAAAATATACTGAATAAATATGGTATTTATATCATGGTTAAAATATTAGAGATTATGGAACCATGATTAATGTAAAAGGATTAAATGTACCAAATCAAAACATTTCTGAAAACTAAAGAAATTATTACCCAAAACACGATTTGAACAAATAATTTCTAATAAATTGGTAATAAAAGGTTATAATTAAATAATATATGGTATTATATGTATAATTAAGGTTCTGTAATAAATTTTCAATAAATATGTTATTATTATATAGAAGGATCAAACATGTTTGAAGGAAGTGAAAACGTAAGGTTAGAGATTTCCATCTCACCTCTATTTTCTACAAAACACATGCCATATTCACCAAATGTTTCTTTTATGTAGTGTATATAATGAAAATGAATGTATTTTATGATGATTAACCTATAAATTATGACGATTTACATATAAATTTTATGATTTCTCTTTCCTGGGGTTTATGGTTCAATGATTTCCAAAACAATAATGTATTTCTTGTCTCAATTTTATTTTTTGGGAGGCATATACCACATCCACCACTTTTTTATTTTTTTGGTGTATATATTTCCCATTTAACATGTTATATTAGAGATATAATTACTTTATTGATATTTAATGTTTCATTTTATGTTATTCTTTATTGAGGATTATGATTCAAAATATTATCAAATCAATCAGGATTTTTTCTTCTCAATTTGACTTATTTGGGACATATGCTATGTTACACACCTATATTCTATTATGAGATGTATATACAACACATTTTACATGTTATATCATAAATCTTATTCTATTAAAGATATTTAATGTTTCTTTCTTTTTTTTATTATTTAATGAGGCTTACGATTCAAAAGTCACTAAAGTGGTAAGGGTTTTATGTTATGATCTCATTGATCACCAAGATTGTTTATGAAAATTTCTTTAATGATGAAATATTGTAATCCAAGTATCAATAAACTCATGAATTTTCTTCACCTTTAGTTACTTGAAGATGATAAATGTTTTCCCATCATTTTCCTCTTTTTATGTACTCATTATTCCAAAAGATTTTTTTAATGAAAACTGACTTTATTTCTCTATTCAGTCAATTTTTTTCTTCCATATACATGTTTTATAAAAATTCGTTCATAAATTTTTTATTTTTTATTTGGGATTATTTAAAGTTATTTTTGAACCTTTTTGAGTTTTTAAAATTTTTAAAATAATGAATATTCATGTAATTTTCAAAATAAGACTCGTTTGTCTTTTACTTAAAATGTGAAATGAATCTTTATTTTAACATGTACAACATTTCCTTCCATCATGTTAACACAATGAATTAAAACATCATTTAAAATTTTAAAAGGTTGTTTTCAAATAAAATGATTTTGAAAATGTTTTATGTTTTATAAATGTGTTTTTCAAAGTGGAAAAGATATTTTCCACAAGAAAGGTTTTAAATTATTCTTAAAGATCCCTTTATAAGTTTTCAAGGTTATTTTCAAAGAAAAGTATTACTGTAATATTTATGAATTTATAGTATTAAAATAATGATTTTCAAATAAATATTATATTCCTCATAAAAATTTCGAAGTGATTTTTCTTTAAAATTCATTTTCTATTAATGATGACATCATTTGATATAAATTACACTTTTATTGGGATATGATCCAATGATACCATTGTTATACTTTCTTTGAACAATTAATGTTTATAATGAAAATTTGTTTATGAAAACCATTCCTTTTTCCATGGGTTATATTATGATGATATTAGGAAAGATTTATGACACCCATTTCTTTTCACGGGTTATGATATGATGAATGTTTTATTATATTTTTAAACAAATATATATTATTTTCATTATGGGATAGGTGGGACATATATCTCACTCTAATTCATTTGATAATTATTAATGTTATATAATCTCAATGGTTACATGAGAGGTTATCCCAAGGCTGAAGTAGGTACACAAGTGGTTAAACCAAACCTATCATGATATGAATGTATTGGTTGATAGCCTTAACATAAAATTTTATATGATTATGTGTATTCCAAAAATCCTTATGTTATTCCTAATATGGATTTATTCTTTGATTATGTATGATTCATTTCTTATGAACTACCAGGATTTAGGTCTTGTATCATGTTTATGAAATATGAATTAAAGGGTTTGGTTTTCAAATATTATTCTCATGTTAGCATACCCTTATGATCATGTTATATTGATTTTTACATTGGTTACCATTATAGAGCACCTGATATCACCATTACTTATACCTAGTTTCCACAAGCTATGAATAAATATTTTAATTAGGTTATATCTATAAATATTACCAAATGAAAATATCTTTGTGGGAAACATTGGCGATCTTTCATAAAATCAAATGATATTGTATCAAATATCCAAAGACAGTAATACTTTATGGACTATGGGCATGTATTTTTGAAATGTATTTAATATTTATCTAAAAGGATTTAAAATTTATTTATGAGAATCTTGGGTGTCTACATTTACTATCATATGTATGCTTAAATAAGATTTAGAAACTAGGGAGAGAAATTTTTATTGAGAACCGTTATGATAATCCTAAGTATAAGAGAACATTTTAAGTTATGGTAATGAAAATAGTGTAATTTTACAATAAATAATCCCTTTCCAGATACTACAAGTTGACACAGTTCTATAAAAGATTTACCTAGGGGTAATAACTCTGAAAAAGGTGTTTCAGGTTTGAATCAAGCATTACCTGGTATATAATAATGGGCCATACTGCACACATGGTTTGACATTCCTAGAGGATATGCTTTAGAATTTCACAGAATATTTATGAACTATCTTTAATGATTTAGGTAGATTATTTTTAGGGATAATATAAGTTAAACCTAAGGCGATGTAGATTTAAAATAAGGTGTATTGATTTATAAATCCTATAAAATATTCTTCACGAGTATATGTGTTCCCCAATAAGATTATTGTTCCTCACACTATACTTTTTGGTTTTAGTAAATGGTGAGAACTAGAAGGAACTTGGATAACATTTAATGTGATAGTTAATGTGTTCATGAGAAATTAAATGGGAATATTATTTAAGATAAGGATATTGTGATTATGAATAATAAATTATTAGGATATATAGTTAAAAAATTACACCTTAACTAACTCTTAAAATCCCAAAAGAAGAGATGGATAGAGTTTGTTGAGATCTCTAATGGTTGATACCATGAATGAAATAAGATTTAGTTTCATATTTATAAATAATTTGGGAATAATTACTCAAGGGAATGTCTTAAAATAATGAGAATATGTTTTATGTGTGGAGAAGAAGGGAAAAGAGTAAAAAAATTATAATAAGAAATAAAATATCCATTTAATTCAATAGATGAGAATAATTATTTCATTAAGGCATCATCAATAGTTTTGGGTTATAAATGTGGAAATTATGGGCATTATACAAGTCAATTTATTAAGGGGAAAACTAAAGAATAGGATCTGTGAGGTTGTACAAGTAACAGTTTTGTTGTTTATGATGAAGAGACCAAAAATGAAATATTTAAGGTATGATATGTTCTAACAATATATATTATGTTAAACCTAAGAATCCGGATTAAATTCAAGTTGATAAATATTAAAAAAATATTCATATTTAGAATTATAGGAAATAGTTGTTGAGGAATGAGATAATGAATCCAAATTAATGGTTTAAGAATGAATTGGAATGGTGGAAGTATTTATATATTGAAATTCAAGAATTAATTATCATGAATTATATAAGTATTTTTATATATTATTGGTTCATTAATGATATTCAATAATATGTTGAATGGTATTGAAAACCAAGAAATGAGATTTAATGGAAAGGTGATATTTTATAGAAAGAACATGATTAAGGGAATATAACCCTTAATATGCTCTTGATGTTGAAAAAATAGTATTCAGTTTGGATAAAGATATTACATATATATATATATATATGTGTGTGTGTAAAGTAAATTGGATATTATTGATAACCTCATAACTGATTAATGTTTTGTTGAAAAAGTGGTTTATGTTATAATTGATGAAGTTTAAAACATTTTTAGATTTAAGGAATATATTCAATAATTAGTGGTTTTATTTATGGAATGAGGAAGCATGCAATTTTTCATTGTGGTTTTACAGTATTTCTAGTTATTACCATGATTCAAGAAAATATAGGGCCACAATATTCATATATTTAGAATTTGATTATTAAGAGCTACTTAATGACATTTAGGGGATTAATGTTAAGTCAATTTGTTAAATTTGGTGAACTTCATTTTAAATTTTGAATTTTGTATGTTTCATAAGGTTGGCCATTTATAAAATGGATTATATTGAACTGTGGAAGATTTTTAGAGATTAATGTATTATTTCACCACATAGAGATTTATGTATATTGGATAATCTATGTTAACCATTTTATTATTGATAATAACCAGAGATAAAAGAAATGTATTACCATTGCTTTATAGATCATATTATCTGTTATTTCTTTTGGCATAAAAAATTTAACTCTTAGGGTATGATAGGAATTGGTAATTGGTAGAGGCACAACCAAATGATGTGATTATGCATATGAAAATGAATTAAGTCAAGTAAGTATATATTATCATGAAAATTCATCAACATTAGGAAAAATGATTTTGAAATATTTTTTTTTTACATTTACATTAATTTTTGATGAGTGAATTACCTTTTAACCTATCAAATATTTATGTCTTAATGGTTGTTAAATTTATCCTAACAAATTTCTCTATCTATCTCTACTAGTATTTGGGCATTAATTTTCTCTTCTATGTCCATGTTTTTAGTTTCCACCAATGTTATCCTACATGGAAACATAGTTATGTGTTATTTCATGTGAACTTCACACATACCTTATCTATTTTCAAGATAAATTTTTATTAACCCTTTTTATGATGTGGGTTTCCCAAAAATGAATTTTAAATTTTTAAACCCTTGATCACCGAAAACAAATTCAGATTGTCAGGACACAATTTGTTTAAGAGGGTAGAATGTAACACCTCAGGAATTTATGAAATATATTATTTTCAAAAAAATTTAATATTTTTTGATATATTTAATTTAATGAAACAATTATTTTATCTTATGTTTCACGTAACATCTATTTTAGGCTGCAATACATGCAATACAATGTTTATGTAAAACATTACATACTTTTAAAATATTATATTTTAATATGAGAGTCATCACCTAGATATTGGAATTGTGGGTATGAATAGGATTTAATATTTTATGAAATTATTTGGTTTAATCATAAAAATAAATTAATTATTTGGTTACCAATTAATTATAAATTAAAATTAAAACCATTTGAAAATAAAGGAAATCAATTTTTGAAAAAACTAATTTTATGAAGACAAATGTGTTTTATCTCAATAAATTAAATAAATCACTTTCTTTGAATAATTTTAGTGAAATATAAATATTATATATTCCATAAAATGTTTTAACATTTATATAATGTGTTTACTAATCATGATAAGATGGAAAATCCAATTTTATGCTTTAAAATAATATTTTTTCTTCTAAAAAATAGTTTTGTCATATATTGCACACATATTTTTAAAATTAATTTATGAAACTTTTAGAATATGTATTTTAAAAAATTGAATTAATTTTATAAATAATTCGGTAAAAATTATCTTGTGATGAATATTTGAGAATTTCTTAAGACGATAAATGTTTTGATGAATAGTGAAAAATACCAATTTTCATTAAGAAATTTCATTTCTATTAAAGAATTTAAAACTGTAAAATTGTTTTAATATGGTTTTAAATGTAAAATTAGTTGAATTATATATCTATTAGTCTATTTTTATTCATTTTATTCATTTTCATATTGAATTTTTATATAAAAATGTTTTAAACTTTTAAAAATTTTCTCTTTGGAAAACCACTTTCTCGTCATTACCGTGGGTTAAATTTTAGATTAAAAATTTTCACTTTTGTGAAATGAATTTTTAAAAATATATTCCATATTTTTAAAAATAATATTAAATATTATATAATAATTTGAAATTATGTTTTGATCATAATTAATAATAAAAATGGTAAAAATCAATTGTTAGAGTTATGGTCAAAATATGATTACATAATGGTTAAAATAATAAGATAAGGTGTAAAATGACCTAGAAACATGTACAAAATCCATTTTATGGAAATATTTAGACCTTATAACCTATTATTTTTTGCAATTACCAAATTTTAAGCACTGTTTCATGTGAGAAACATGGGTACACATTATTCTTTTAAATAATTCTAAGTGAGTCCTCTCCCTCACTTATAAAAGAAAACACCATATCATCTACTATTTATACTTAAAAAACATTTGGTTAATAAAATTAATAAAAATATATATTAATTTATTTCCTAAACTCATTATATATTGGTTATTTTGGTTATTAATTCCTCATAAGAAAGCATTAGGTGTAAACCTAAAGAGGCTCTCTGAGGAAGAGGTAAAATTCTTAATCTTTCATTTTATTTATTTATTTATTGTCTTAAATATTTTAATATTATTAAAATATGATGATATAAAAACCATTTTATACCATATATTGTGATGTTATTATGTTAATGTAATAACCTATATCCATCTATACTTATAACAAATGGTAAATGAAACTGTCGATCACGTGTATAATAGACAACCGCCACACGAACCGAAGTTATTAATTTTCCATCACCACCTCTCATGTATATATATAATAATTAATTAAAAGTTCACATAAGATCTATATGATATTATTATTCATCATAAATTATAATATGACACCTACCTTCTTACCTTCCAACCCGTTGGAAAATAATAATGTTGATCGTGTATACGGCGGACTACCACCTCACAAACCGATGTGATGTGTTTTTCCATTTCCATTTTACTTGAATGGAAATAAAGATATATTTAATGAATATATAAAATATTTTTAACATAATTATACCTATTTAATTAATATATAACATATACCTTCTTAATTTCCATTCTGCGGGGGATACGATAACGTCGCTCGTGTGTACGGTAGACTACTTCCCCACGAAGTGATGTGACTTGTTTTTCACTATTTATTTACATGGAAGGGAATAAAGATATATTTAATAAATTAATATGATATATATGAAACCATAAATCTTAATTATTATTTAATTTTATTTTTTTCTATAATTCAAAAAATGGAAACAACGTTCATGTGTATGTATGACTTACCGTCTCTAGGAATAGTGTATTAAATTTTCTATCCATAACTTGTATAGACTACTCAAAATAAATATATAATGAATATATATGGTATTTATATCACGGTTAAAATTATGGATATTTCAGAACCATGATTAATGTAAAATTATAAAAAATACCAAATCAAAACATACATAAAAAACAAAGCAGTTATTATACCAAAAAGGATTTTAACAAAGAGTTGTTAATAAGTGGGTAATAAAAGGTCATAAGTAAATAATATATGGTACAATATGTATAATTATGGTTATATAATATATTTATAATAAATCTATAATTATTATACAGGAGTTTTGAATGTGTTCTAAGGATGTCGAGAGATAAGCTAAGGGATTTCAATCTGACTTTTATTTTCTGTGGGACACATACTATATACAAAACATGTTTCTTTTATGAGGTGTATATACATACCATGAATATATTTTATTATTATTATACTAAAAATTATGTATATTTACATATCCATATTAGGATATCTCTTTCATGAGGTTTATTGTTCAATGTTTTTCAATGAGGCAAGGGATCTCTAACCTCTCTTTCATTTCTGGGAGACATATGCCATATCCACCACTTGTTTATTTTGTGTGGTGTATATACTTCCCATTTCACATGTTATTTCATTAATATTATTATTTTCCTGATATTAAATGTTTCACTTGATTTTATTATTTAGTTTTTCTTATTATTCAAAACATTATCAAAGTGATTAGGGATTTTTTCCTAATTTGTCTTCTTTGGAACTTACATTATGTTATGAACCTATCTTCTTTTATGAGGTGTATATGCAGCTCCTATGAAATTTTATATAATGAATATTCTTATGTTAATTATATTTAAATTTTATTTTGATATAATGATTTAATTTGTCTTTTTTATTTAGAAATTATCAAATTGGTTGGGTTTTGATGTTATGATCTCATTGCTCATCGGGATTGTTTACAATTATGATTTAGATGATGAGATATTATGATACACATCCCAATAAACTCATGAATTTTCTTATCCTTTTGATATATAATGATAATACATATTTTTGCATTCATTTTTTCCTCTTTATTTCCTCATTAATCTAAAATAATATTTTTATAGAAAACTGAATTTATTTATCTATTTGGTCAAAAAACCTTTTTCTTCCTTATCCATGTTTTCTATTTTTTTTCAAATTTTTTTAATGTTATTATATATTGTTTAAAACCAATTTTACCATTAGTTTACTTTTTAAAAATGTTTTAAAAGTAATGTTCATGTCATTTTCAAAACAAGTTCTATTTGGATTTTATGGAAAATATAAAAGGAATCTTTATTTTAATATGTATGATATTTTCCACTATCATGACCAATTAATTTTTTAAAGCATTATTTTTATGTTTCGAAGTCTATTTTCAAATATTTTTTAGAATATTTTATGTTTTAAAAATAATTTTTCAAAATTTAAAGGATATTTTTCTCAATAAATATTTTAAATGACTTTTAAATATCCCTTTATAATTTTCAAGGTAAATTTCAAAGAAAATATTTCCTCAATATTTTAGGAATTTTTAGTTTTAAAAAGGCTATTTTCAAATAAATTTTATTTTCTTAAATAAATGTTCAAGGTGATGTTTCTTTCAAAATAATTTTACATCTATGATTTTATCCTTTGATGTAACTTTTAATTTACTAGGGATATGATCTGAGGATACTTTTTTACCATTTTATGAATGGTTTATGTTTATGATGACAATATGTTTATAAAAAAATAAATTTTCCATGGGTTATATTATGATGATATGATAAAATGTTTATGAAACCCATTTATTTTCATGGGTTATGATATGATGAATATTTTATGATATTGTGGTACAAATATGTATTATTTTAATTATATAATGGGTGATACCTATATCTTCCTCCAATGAATTGGGTAATGATTAATTTTATATGATCTCAAAGGGTACACTAGAGGTTATCCCAAGCATGAATAAGGTACATAGGTGGTTATGAAAATCCTAACATGTTATAAATGTCTAGGTATATAACTTTGACATAAAATTATATATGATTACATATATTCCATAACTACATGTCTTATGCCAAAGATGACTTATGTCCTTTGATTAAATTATGATTTATTTATTATGAACTTCCAAGATTTATTTCATGTATCTTGTTTAAAATCTATGATATGAAGGGTATGGTGTAATGTTCTGGAAATTCTATATATATATTTTTTAATTATATAGAATTATTTTGAGACCATGAAATCTAACGGAGCATGATTCTGAGGCCCGGAGTGACCAGAATGGTCGGTTGAAGTTTTGTTAAAATTTAAATAGAGCTCGTGAGTAGTTTTCATAAAAAAGTGGAATAAATCTTAAATGGAAACTCGAATCAGAAATAACATGGCACCGTTGCGTTCAGGATGACAGGTTTACCCTAGGCGTGACTTAAGTTTAGTCAGCATGAGCCTCCTGTGAGAAAACCCAAAAATGAAATAACCGTAAATAAAATAATTAATTTTTTTTTTCAAATGCTTGTAACTCACAAATGGTAGCTTATATTGAAAATCCGAGACCACCACTGAACTGAAGAGGGCATGCTTTATTTAAGCAGATACTAAGTTTGGCTGGCGTGGGCCACCAGTGAAAATTAGTATTTGTCCATAAATAAAATAATTAAGTGAAAATTATTTTACTGTAAAATCCATAACTTTTAAAAGGTAACCCAGATTGGAAATCTGAGAGTACCATTGGGTTATTTGGAGCATGTTTCACTTTGGAAGAGCCTAAACTCGACCGGAATGGGTCAAGGGTGATTGTTAATAGTTTTCCGAACTTTTTTTCTGGTACGTTCAGTAAAAACGTGAGCGGAATTTTGTAACTTTTGAAATGGTACTCAGAATTGAAATCTGAGGACACCGTTGAACTCACAGCATCATTATTTGCTTAAGGGGACATTCACCTCGACTGCAGTAGGTCGTGGGTGGAAGTTAGTTTTTCAGATTTTCATGGGAGAGTTAAAAAAATAATAAAATAAAACAATCAAATTTTATTTTATTTATTTGAAACCACCCATTTGAACTCTGGTGGTGTGGACCACCCAAACATGACCTCCTCTCTTAATGTGAGATAACTCTTGAAATTACTTCAATTAATGAATCCAACATTAATTGATTAATCAATTAAGTATCTTAAAGGAGAGGTGATCCTCACCTCCTCTGGGGTGGGGGTGGGGTTGGGGGAAAGTTGGCGGCAAATCAATTTGGTGGAGAACCTTCAAAGGAAGATCTTTCTCCAATGAAGAAGATCCTCCAACAAAGAATGACCTCCGAATGAGGAACAAAGAACCAATGTTCGAGAAGCACCGACACATCATCTTCCTCCTCACGCAACCTCCAACAGACGATTGAGGTAGGGGGTTTATTTTGATGTATGATAAATATATATTTATAGATTCCCCATATTCTTTATTCTTAATGGTGATGGAAAAACAAACACGGCCATAGATCCACACATATACCAAGATCTTCTTATTTCTTTCTTCGCACGTTCTTCGTGAGTTCTTCAATGCCTAATATTTATTGGCATTGGAAACACGGTGTTTTGCTGAGCACGATATATAGACGTGAAGCCATCGATGTAAGGATCACAATTATGTGATCGTTTAATTTTTTTGGGCTTGGAACGAAGCCAAAATGGCTTACAGAAGAAGGCTTCCAAATATTTATTGGAACTGGAAACAAAATATTCTATTGAGCGCGTCATATAGATGCGGAGCCCTTGACCCGAGGATAGCAAATATGTCATCATTTTATTTTTCAGGTTTAGAACAATGATGCAGTGGGCCACGAAAAGGAATTTTTGATGGTGTGATTCTGGTGAGTCCTCAGGGTGCGGCTCCCGAGCAGTGCAGCGGCCTGGCGGACAGTGGGGTGCGGTTTTTCTAGTGTGCATATAGGGTGGTGTGAGCAGGGCCATGTTCATTGCAACGGAAGCATGATCGATGACTGGGAGTTGAGTGTTTACATTTATGATCATGTGCAGCATGGCTTGAAGCTGGAAAGAAACCATGAAAGAGTTTAATTGAAGAGAGAAAGTGTCGACAAAAGATAGGTTAAACATTTAAAGCAATTAAAGATGAAGTCCATTGAATAAGGGGTTGCACACCAAATTGGAGAGGTGTGGGTTTGTGTGTGGAATGTGAGAATTGAAGTAAATGAATTTTAAATAATAATAATAATATAATAATGATATTATTATTTTTGTTGTAAAAACATATTTCGTTTGTAACTTATCTGTGCGACCTCGGTTTCAAGAACCATCAGCGGTAGTGTGACCAATACTTAAGACGGAAATTATGAGTCCAATATTGGATGTCTTTTTTGGGTTTTTGGATCGGGTACTCGAAACGCTCAAATAATAATAATATATTATTATTATTAAATTTTTGTCCCTCCATAACTCCTGCGTGTGACTTCCGATTGACTTAACATATGTGGCGACCTGATCCTGTCATTGAGATGGTCAATTTAAGTCTAATGTTGAATATTAAATTCTATTTCGTGGTTCGGGTTCACGAAACACCCAATAATAATAATAATAATATTCCGAGATCTGGTATTCGACATATGTCCCTCATATGGCGTCGAAATGATGAACCGTCTGCAGAACCATAAAACTTGGATCGAGATGGTCCTTTTGGTATACCCCACTTGAGGTTTGGATAATGTTAGGGTACGGTTGGGTTGGATTGAGCACAAATCCAACCGGGCCCTTGGAACTAAAATGCTAATAACTTACAGACCAAGTGTCCGATTGACGCACCGTCTCTTGCGTTGAGACCCCTATTACATGGAAGTCCTTTGGGATACTTATTCATTGGACTTCGTGGTAGTTCAAGTATCGACCAGTGGCATGAGGAGCAGACCATCCTAGAGATAAGTGATCTTAGTGTGGGAACCCTATAGCTGGCTGTGATGATGTACTAGGATCATGTGTGGCTCTGATAATATACTGATGATATACTAGGATCTTGTGTGGGTCTGACGACGTACTGAAGATGTACTAGGATCCTATGTGGGTCTGATGATGTACTGACGATGTACTAGGATCCTGTGTGGGTTTGACGATGACGATGTACTTGGATCCTATGTGGGTATGACAACATGATGAAGATTTACTAGGATCTTGTCTGGGTCTAACGACATACTAACGATATACTAGGATCCTGTGTGGGTCTGACGAGGTACTGATGATATACTAGGATCCTATGTGGGTCTGACGACATTCTGATGATGTACTAGGATCATGTGTGGGTCTGGCGATATACTAATGATGTACTAGGATCCTGTGTGGTTCTGACAATGTACTGGCGAGGTACTAGGATCATGTGTGGGTCTGACGATGTACTATGATCTTCTCTGAGTCTGATGATGATTTAGGAACCTTTGTGGGTCTGCCTCTTAGTAGAGTAAGATGATTCAGTTGTTTCATCTAATCCTCTCTACTACTATTTCTAAGATATACCTAGTGTGAGTTGAGTTTGTACCTGGTTGGTACTTTCCTTCTTGGTGATACCTTGGTTGTATTATTTTTTGTGGCATACCTATGTGGTACTTACCTTCATGGTATTCCTTCCTTTGTGGAACAGTTGAGCTTTTGGATTTTGAGTTGGACCATGTGTTTCCTCATGACTGAGAAAGGTATACTTGATAACTTAGGTATATGTATGGGCATAGACCTAAGTAGGGTTGTTAGTTGATTTCATGCTTTTTGGTTTATCCTTTGTGGATTTTTTGAGACCTTGAGGGTCTCGGGGTCCCTACTAAGTATCGTTATACTCACCCCTGCAGGGGATATGACCGCACCCTATTGTTTTTGGTGCGGACGATGGACAACGCTGATTTAGGATGAGGGTACCAGAACTAGAGGTATCTCGGAGGTGAACCTAGATGAGGCGTACTACAGAGATGACCATTTAGGAGCTGTACCTACACTTCAAGTAGGATCCTTGGCCAGTGTTCATAGGAGCTGTTCCGGTTTACTTGTACTTTTTAGTTTTTCTGTACTATCCAGTTGGGCTTGTATTTTGGCCCCTTTTGCTTACTATACTCACATTTTTATTATACAGTTTACTTGTGTTCATATCTTGTAGTGTGCTTGGTTGTGTGTGTTCATATGATATAAAGGAAATGCCTTCCTGGTTTTAGGGAATACGCCTTTCGATGCTAGTCGCTAGCCCCTGGCCTATGGAAGGCGGGCTTGGGGTAGTCACAGCAAGGGCCCCAGGGTACAGTTCGTGAAAAATTGGTATTAGTTCGGTGCTACTGAAGAACTAGGACTATGATATTTTCTGTGAAGAAATAATGTTAAGTGTAATGAGTGTGGTTTTCAGTTTAGGGAGTCCAGTGTTGGTTCGGCGACCGACGTATCCATACACTAGGACCCCGAGTTCTGATTTCCAAATCAGTACATGGAATCAATGATTGCATGTGTTTCTGAAGAGTTTTTTGTGATTTCCTTGAGTTAGCTCAGCAGGTATAACTTAATGACCATGGCACACCTGTTCCTTATTAGGATGCCGCTATGTAGATAGCCAACATGGATTCTCGAGAGAGAGTACATGATGACGGCCCACCGAGAGACGAGGCTTTGGTGCAACACCCTCTTACTATGTTGGCACCTTCGGGTGGTGTACCAGTAGCACCACCACCCTTTGGGCAGCAGTTACAACCAGCCACACTAGCGGATGGTGCACGCCGACTGAGCATGTATCATGATTTTCAGCAGTAGAGGTCTCTATGGTTTTGAGACGAGATAGATTCCAACGCATTTGAGGGCTGGCTGGAGGCAGTTGCTAGAGTTTTCCACCTAATTGAGACACCAGTAGAGAAGATGGTGATTTTAGCTTCTATTCTTTTTCAGTGAGTGACAATGAGGATGGTCTGTATAGTGATGAGGCTTTAGTACGTGGACCATTACCTGAGATAGTACCTTCGGGTAGTGTGTCAGCTATATCACTACCCGTTGGTCAGCAGTTACAACTGGTGGTACCGGTAAATGACACATATATGCTTAGTGCCTTACGCGTGATTCGGCATCAGATGCCCCTCAGGTTCCGAGGCGATCCCGACTGACATGTAGCTGAGGACTGGCTTGAGGAGGTGGCTGAGAGATCTCTAGAGCTTCTACATCTTTAAAAGGGCGACATGTCAGTAGATGAGTATTCATCGAGACGTACCGATAATTCTTGGTACACGATGAATACGATACGATCAGTGCTTCGGGGATCAGACTTTCAAGAATAATGTGTTTAAGGACTTTCGATCCAGCACTATTCCTATGTGCATTCCTACTTATGTTTGGGTGCTAGAGAGTAACTTTGTGGTTGAATGTTATTTGGATAAGAGGATATAACCAGTGAATGTTAGTAGTGGGAAAACATGAAACTGGTTCCAGTCTTAGATAATTGGGTGTGTAAAAATGTTGTGGGAAGAAGAATTTTTAGGGACAAATGAATCTGTAGGGTAGTAGACGTGGAAGAAGATCTAGGAGATCAGCATGAGGTGGTGTACTTTTTGACATGTTACAACCACCCCCTTTTGTTGGACCCCACCAGGCTCAGGGAGAAAGTGGAAAGGGGAAGGGAGTAGGTGCATGCAGTCAAGGAGTGTGACGCAAGGGCTCTAGGAATGATTCAAGATACGGTCTGTGTCTACTATTAGTTTCCATATAAATAGACATAGGTACAAATCATTCCTTATTTCCATGAATCCTATTCAAGACCTAGAGTTTCCGGTTAAGCCTTTTACTTTACCCTCATGTCTGGAGATACCTTTGGGAGGATACTTGATAATCACACTTACGCCGATGGTGTGATCTGACCCTTGAGGTGAGAGTTTCAGTTGGATCCTCTGGGTGGAAGTGTCGAGGCCTTATGACGTTAGTTTGGGTATGGACGGGACATCCACAGTTCATACTCAGATTGATTATATTAGGAAAAATGTTGTGGTTTCTCTACAACGTTAGAATGGGGTTTTCCTTGGTCGGTGAAAAAGGAATCCCTGGAAACACATGATAAAATCATGCATAGGAGGGTGAAACCGATCACTCTTGAGTCGACCATCCATACTCTCGTGGAAGTAAGAGTTTTGAGTTTTCAGTTCCCAACGGAGTGGCTAGAGTTTCTCTAGGACTATGACTTTGAGATAATCTATTCTCCTAGGAAGGGGAATGTGGTAGCAGATGCACTCAGTAGGAGGTCTGACCTGTAGCTTCCGAGTGAGGCGTCAGAGTAACTATCCACTTGGTTGATATCCTATGTGGATCGAGATAGAGCAACTTATCTTTAGTCTCTAACAGTCACTCCCCCACTTCTTCAGCAAGTCAGGGAGGCACATCATGAGAACACTCACTACAAGGCTAGATGTGTTCAGATATCCTCAGGGCATGCACCTGATGGATTTTCTGAAGGTGGGGATCGTGTCGTTTTCTTCAGAGGACATACCATGGTACCAGTAGCACTTCAGAAGGAGGTATTAATAGAGTTCTATACGTGACCTCTGATGGAACATCTTGCTGTGGTAAAGAAGTACAAGGACCTTCAGCATCAGTACTTGTGGCCAGGGAATAAGAAAGTAGTGGAAGATTTTGTATCATGATGCCTCACTTGTTAGAAAGTTAAAACTTCTCAGATCCAGAAGATGTCTTATATCGACAGGATGAGGGGGATGATGTATTCATATGGATCTCACCTCGATGAGGTTTGAGGAGATTTGGCTGAGGGGGAAAGTTATCACCGATGTATATCGGTCATTTTCTTATCCTTCGGAGGGTCGGCAAGGTGGAATACCGCTTTGCTCTTCGACTATAGTTAGAGAGGGTGCGTGATGTCTTCCATGTATCCCAGTTGAGGGGATACGTGCATGAACCATCTCACATCATCGACCACGTTGATCTGGACTTAGACGATGAGGCATCATTTACGGAGGTTCCAGTGGAGATCGAAGATCGACAAGAGAGAGTCCTTTGTGGGTGATCGATACCTTTGGTGCAAGAATGTTGGCAGCACAGGAACCTCCGAGAGAGAACATGGGTGTGGGAGGCTCAGATTCATGATCAGTACCAACTTTTGGTTGTTTTTCCTTTGTTGTGGATTTCGGGGATGTAAATCCATAAGGTAAGGAGAATGTAATGTCCCAGAAATTCCGTAAATATTTTTTAATTATACGAAATTATTTAGAGACCAAAAAATCTGATGGTGTGCGATTCTGAGCCCCAGAGTTCCTTGAATGGCCCGTCGAAGTATTGTTAAACTTTAAATAGTGCATATAAGCAGGTTTCATGAAAAAGTGGAATAAATCTTAAACATTAACTCGGATCAGAAATCTAAGGGCATCATTGCGTTTAGGATGGCAGTTTTACCCTTGGTGTGACTTATGTTTAGTTGGCGTGGGCCTCCTGTGAGAAAACACAAAAATGGAATAACCATAAATAAAATAATTAAATACATTATTTTATTTTTAAAATTATTATAACTCACAAACGGTAGCTCGGATTGAAAATCTGAAACCACCACTGAACTTGTGAGGGCATGCTTTATTTAAGCAGATACTAACTTTGGCCAGCGCGGGCCACCAATGAAAGTTAATTTTTGGCCGTAAATAAAATAATTAAGTGACAATTATTTTATTGTAAAATACATAACTTTTAAAAGGTAAATTCGATTGGAAATCCGAGAGTACCATTGGGTTTGTTAGGGTGTGTTTCACTTAGGTAGATACTAACCTAGACTGGCGCGGGTCGAGGGTGACTGTTAATAATTTTCATAACATTTTTTCAGATACGTTCAGTAAACGCGTGAGTGGCATTTTGTTACTTTTGAATCGGTACTCGGAATTGAAATTTGAAGACACTGTTGAACTCACAGCGCCAATATTCGCTTAAGGAGACATTCACCTCGACCACAGTAGGTCGAGAGTGAAAGTTAGTTTTTTGGATTTTCGTGGGAGAGTTAAACAAATAATAAAATAAAATAATCAACTTTTATTTTATTTATTTGAAACCACCCATTTGAATTCTGTTGGGGGGACCACCCAAACATGAACTCCACTTTTGATGTGAGATAACTCTTTAAATTACCCCTATTAATGAATCCAAAATTAATTGATTAATTAATTAAGTAAGCTTAAAAGAGAAGGGGCTCCTCACCTCTCGTGGGGGTTGGGGGAAAGTTGTTGGCAAATTAATTTGGTGGAGAACTATCAAAGGAAGAGCTTTCTCCAACGAAGAAGATCCTCCAACGAAGAACAACCTATGAACAAGGAATGATGAACCAATGTTCGGGACGCACCAACACATCATATTTCTCCTTACTCTACCTTCAATGGACGATTGATGTAGGGGGTTTATTTTGAAGTATGATAAATATATATTTTTTGATTCCACATATTCTTGATTCTTAACGATGATGGACAAACCAACACGGCCATCGATCCACACATATACCATGATCTTTTTTATTTTGTTCTTCGCATGCTCTTCATGAATTTTTCAATGCCTAATATTTATTGGCACTCAAAACACAGAGTTTTGGTGAGCACGATATATGGATGCGAAGCCCTAGACGCAAGGATCACAAATATGCGATCGTTTAATTTTTCGGGCTTGCAACGAATCCGCAATGGCTTATGGAAGGAGGTGGAAAAATATTTATTTGCACTGGAAACACAATATTCTATTGAGTGTGACATATGGACACAAAGCCCTCAACCCAAGGATCGCGCATATGAGATCATTTTATTTTTCGGGTTTATAATGAAGATGCAGTGGGTCGCGAAAGGGGCAACATGACTGTGCAATTCTGGAGAGTCTTCAGGGCGTGGCTCCCGAGCGATGCAGCGGCCTGGCAGATAGCGGGGTGTGGTTTTTATGGTGCACATATAGGGTGGTGTGAGTAGGGTCGTGTTTATTGCAGCGGAAGCGTGAACGACGACTGGTAGTTGAGAGTTTACACTGCTGAGTGTGTGCAGTAGGGCTTGAAGCTAGAAAGAAATCGTCAAAGAGGTTAATTGAAGAGAGAAAGTGTTGAAAAAAGATAAGTTAAATGTTTAAAGCAATTAAATATGAAATCCATTGAATAAGGTGATACACACCAAATTGGAGAGGTGTGGGTTTGTGCGTGGAATGTGAGAATTGAAGTAAATGATTTGTAAATAATAATAATAATAATATAATAATAATGATATTATTATTTTTGGTTGTAAAACCATATTTAGTCTGTAACTTATCCATGCGAACTCGGTTTCACGAACCATCAGTGGTAGTGTGACCCTGACTTCAAGACGGAAATTATGAGTCCATTATTGGATGTCTTTTTCAGGTTTTTGGATTGGGTAACCGAAATGATCAAATAATAATAATATAATAATAATATTATTAAATATTTCACCCTCCATAACTCCTGTGTGTGACGTCCGATTGACTTATCGTTTGTGGCAACAAGATCCTGTCATTAAGACGGTATATTTAAGACTAATGTTGAATATTAAATTCTGGTTCGTGGCTCAGGTTCACGAAACACCCAATAATAAAATTATTATTATTGCGAGATCTTGTATTAAACATATCTTCCACATACGGTGTGGAAATGAAGAACCGTCTATGGAACTGAAAGCCTTGGATCAAGATGGTCCTTTTGGTATAACCCACTTGAGGTTTGAATAAATGTGGTGTATGATATGGTTGGATCGAGCACGAATCCAACCGGGCCCTCACAACTAAAAGTCTATAAACTTACTGACCGGTCATCCGATTGACGCACTATCTGTTGGGTTGAGACCCCTATTACGTGGAGGTCCTTTGGGATAATTTTTCACAGGAATTCATGGCAATTGGAGTATCGACCAGTGGGTTGAGGAGCGGACCCTCTGTAGACGAGAAAGCTTAGTGAGAGAACCCTGTAGCTAATTGTGACGATGTAATAGGATCCTGTGTGGGTCTGATGATGTACTGACGATGTACTAGGATCATGTATGGGTCTGACAACTTACTGAAGATGTACTTGGATCCTGTGTGGGTCTCACGAGGTACTGAAGATGTACTATGTAACACCCCAAGCTTCTACGGTACGCTTCTCTTTGAATAATGTGATAGTGTGTGTTGTATGCAACATCGAGTTCTAACACACCACAACCAATCAAACTAGACGTTTTGAATAGTAATACCTAACTTTTGAAATTATATATATATTATATTTCAAAATGGACTTCATTTTTGGATTCAGAATATCAAAATTATCCTAAGTTGAATTTTTGGTATTTTTCTGAGAACTTCCAATTTTTATGAATAGTGAAAAATACTTAAAAACAACTTTTTTAATCACAATAATTTCTAGTGATAAATTATATTTTTTCGTGGTTTTAATGTATAATTAGAATATATTTTTACCATTTTATCTAATGGTGTTCATTAGAATTAATTTCACTTTGAAATTGAACATAAACAATTGTCAATCTTTTGATATATATTGTTTCTTAAAAACACGCTATTTGTTGTAACAGCGGGAATTAATTATAAAATTTATTAATGCAACTTTTACGTTTGGAATTTTTTAAAATATACATCATTTTTGAATTCGGAATATCAATTATAGCTTAGGGTGAAATTTTGGCATTGTTCTGAAAAACATCAATTTTTGATGAATAGTGAAACCACTAAGTTGTAGTTAAAAAACTGAATTTTTCATAAAACTTAATTTTACCGCTTCTGTGAATGAAATTTCTAAAATCCGATAGACACGATTAATATCAAGTAGTAAAATGTGGTTCAATGAGATGAAAATAATTTTTGGTGAATAGTAACTTTTTACATTTATTTACCACGGTTAAAAGTAAATAGGGTAATTAAGGGTAAAAATGATATTAATATTATCCTAACACATGTCCTAATTCTATTGGACATGTGTATCTCGACCAAAAACAACCTTAGGAATAAAATATAATCATTTAGGTCCACTTGGATTAGATTAGGACATTTATTATTATTTAATTCAAAGAAGAGTGAAAAGAGATAAAATCAATGTTTATTTAATAAAACATTTTTAATATAGGGTTATACATAATATAAATTCGATTGTAAAAATTCATTAGAAAGATAAATTGATTTCATACATAATTATATTTTATTTGTAATTTTTGTAAATTAAATAATTTAATTTATTTATGACACAATGATGATGCAGTAATTACCTAATTAATGCAATATTAGAATAATTTATATTATAAATAACCAAATAAATATAATTTGAGACTTTTTATGAATTAAACTAATTTTATAGGTTAATATTACATGTTAGTATTTACTTAAGTAACGTTTTTCAAATTAATCATTCTGTTATGATTTACACAAAAATCAATTATTGAATAGTGTCAAAATTGACATAAAAGAGTTTTTAAAACAAATATTATATTATTAATTGATATTAAATTCCTAAAAATCTATGTTTCGGCCAAGAGACTTATATAATGGTAGGTGCATCATTAATGGACCAATTGGGGGTCGCTTGGATGTATATAGTAAGTTTATTAACCATATAATATAAATATACAAAGAGACATTGTAAAAGTCAATCTAATTAACTAAGAGTTAATACTTAATGATAAAGTTAATATAGTAACCCAAACCTGTATAAATTCCATATTTTGAGTGGTTTTCGACCCATACCCACCTTAAATTTTAAATAATCTACTTTGGAGCCATTAGAAACCGAATATGAATTTATTATAAAATAATATTTCTAGCTTTTCCAAAGGTTCTACTCACCACTCTTATAAAGTGGCACTCTCCCTTCTCATTAACTCACACCTTCAAATCCTTTTGGTTCGGCCAAACTCTGCCCAAATACTCTCTAAAAATCCCTCAATTCATCCTTGAGGCCTTAATTTAGTTAGAAATCCAACTTAAGGATCCCTTTTGATCAAATCAAAAGGAAGAACCCGAAGAAGAGGTAATGATTTCACCACCTTTTTTCAAGTTCCTTTCTTCTTCCACTTCTTCATTCTTTGTTATTACCATTCTAAAATAATAACTCTAGTATATTATATATACTTTGATGTTATTATAAACATTTTAAAACCATATTTCAGTATTCTATCCATCCTTTGAATAACATGTCACCATACGTGCATACGTACGACTTACCGTCTCCACGTCGTGGTGTAATTGTTATTCAATAAATTATTATTTGGATGGGTATAATAATGATGTGTAATTCATTTAAATAACAAATATAACATGATAATTATTATGTATATAAGATATACCATCCAATTAAATATTATTTTAATATCAAAAGAATGATATTGTTGCTCGTGTGTACGTACGGACTACCGTCTCCACGAACGCGATGAGATTTATTCATTATCATATCCATTCAAGTATAATTATCATTTTATGATTTAAAAATAATGTTTAAGGACTTTATATCATTCTGGATATGAATAAGATACATCCTATCCATGAAAAACATGGCTTACGTAACAAAACATATCAAAGAAAACGAGTAAGTTAACACCCGAAACCACGATAATACTGAGATATTATTAACAAAGCAATGTTAAAAGATCATATATGATATCATATTAATATATATGATTCTTTTATAATTTAATAACAATTATTTCACCATTATATAGGACTTTAACCTACCCTCATCCAAATAAAATTACAAGGTAAGGGTTTATTTCGCAATCTCATCATTATCTGAGGTTGTTTATACGTAATAATCTACTGGGATATCTTTATCATCCACATCCATGTCTCTTAAAAAAGTTTTTCAAATTTTTTTTACTATTTTACAGAATATGGGTTGAATTCATTTATACCCTTTTTTGACTTTTTATAAGAGGTTTATAAAAGAATCTTTCTGTCGTTTTCCAAACAAGGTGCTTTTTAACCTTTTCGATAGAATTAAGGAAATAATGTTTTTTTCCCTTATACGGTGGGTGCGACTGTTTTCCGCCGTTATAAGATCCCTTACAAGATTATAAAAATATTTTCAAAGAAAATTTTTTATTTTATAAATATATGACTCTTAAATGATTTTAAAATAGAAATAGATATTTTTTTAAAAAGAGTTTTGATTTCATCTATGTCAACATCCTTTGATGGATTTTAAGTTTATTTGAAGTTGGATTATTATGATACAATACTTCCATATTGTATTGATGGTTTTGTGATATGTTTGACTGTGGATGTATTATTTTTATACCATTCATAGTTTATGAAGAAAGTATTGACATTTCGTATGCTAGTTTTAATACGAATGTTTATGTTATGTTTAAACCTATTCATACGAGGAATGCATTGGAATTAATATGTGATGGGTGGAGCCCGCTATATCTCCTCGATGCATCGGTAGGTCTCATGAGACAAACTAGTGTCTTGGTACAAGGCCTTGACAAAATCTTATTTGTAGTCTTGGCACGAGGCCTTGGCTATGTGGTTATGATAGTCTATCATTATGCATTCCATCATTATGAAAGTGGTTATTGATATTTCATGTGATTATTTGATTAGTAGAATATCCATGTGAATAAGTAAATGACATTATTTCATTTTATTTTTTTCATACTATGTTGAAGTTCAAGTTTAAAAGGCTTTTGTTTTAGTTATACAAAGCCTTAAATGTTTATTCTTATTTATGAAAGTTTCCGCTATATTGTTATCCTTACTGGGCATTTGAGCTCACCCCTTTCAATGTTTTGTTTTTCCCAGGATGTGAAGAAGTAATTTATGAATGACCTGTAGGGATAGTATATGGAGATATGAGTGTGGACTATGAAGAAAATATGTTGTTGTAGTTTTCATTTTTATGATGTAATGTAAGACTTATGAATATATCTAGTGTTTCGAAGGCTACTAAACCAATTGGTCTTTCGAGATTTGATCTTTCTTGGGATCATGCCAATATTATGTAATAATGCACTGACTCTGGGGAACTGGGGCCAGGGCATTACAGTTGGTATCAGAGGAAGTTTAGTACAAACCTTGGAAGCTAGATTTAGATAAATTCTTATTAGAGAACATAGATTTAAGATGGACTTTGAGGATTAGTATAGAATAACTTCCTAGAATTTTGGTATTGTAGAGATTTTTTGATTTTTTTGAGCAATACATCCCTGTCTGGATACGAGCAGGTAGAGGCGACTCTGGCATTGATGTACCTAGGGGTAAAACCCGAAAACACCTCTTTGAGCTAGACTCGAACGGCAACTGGTGCACGACAACGGGCCTTACTACACTCTTGGTTACGACACTCCTGGGGGATATGCTTAGGATAACTCTAATTTTCTTTACAAATCATTATGAAGTGTTTATGAGTATATACTTCCTCAAAGAAAACATTTTTATGATTATGGATTATATCCATAAATAGTTCAATTTACGTTAAGTGTTTTATAAGTATGGGATTATGTATTTTGATTCATAAACTGATCTAGTTTATTCCATTGTTTAGAAATGGTTCCTAGTGGAAGAAATGGAAATCTTATCAATGCACGCACTCCATGTAGGGATTTCCCTCCTACTCAAGATAATTATAGTGGAGCTGGTGATGCAATTGGTGCCGATCAGCTAATCACCATACTGGGACAACTCACTCAGGTTATGAATAATAACCTTACCCGTATGGAGCACCCTGATCTGCATCGTGGAGGATCAATGTTAGATCGATTCATGGGGCAACAACCACCAATGTTCAATGGGAGTAAAAATCCCTTAGAAGATGAGCAATGGATAAATTCCCTAGAGAAAATATTTTAGGCTTTGGGGAGTAGTGAAAGGGAAAAAGTTATCATGGCTATTTACCGCCCCACTGGAGATTCTGATCAATGGTGGTCATTGATTCAAAACATGAAGGAAGATGATTAAGTATCAAATATGGAATGGAGGGAGTTCAAAGATCTATTTTTAGAGAAATACTTTCCTTGTGACCATCGAGCAGATATGGAAAGGAAATTTCTGAGTCTGAGACAAAAGGGGGATGAGAATGTCACAAAGTATGAGGCTAAATTTACAAGGTTAGAAAGGTATGCTGGAGATTATATACATAACCCAAGAAGTATGATTGATCATTTCTTTGATGGGTTAAAACCATTTCTCCGTCGAGAATTAGTCTCACAATCCTTCTCATCGTATGAAGACATTATCTCATGTGCTATGAAGACAGAAAAGGAATTCTCTAAGTCTTATGACTTTAAAGCAAAGTAAGAGAAGAAGAGATCTTCTGATCAATATGGAAATGGAAATAAATAGATGAAGGGAAAAGTTTAATATCTATCATGTAGTAAATGTGGGAAGAAACTCCATAGTACTTGCTTAAAAAGAATGAGAGTCTGTTATAAGTGTGTTGAAAAAGGCCAACAAGCTCGTGATTGCAAGGGGAAGAAGGAAGCTACCGATGTTCAGTGCTACAATTGCAGGGAGATGGGAAATTATACAAATGAATTTCCTAAGCTTCAGGGGAACTAACCTCAGAAAAGGCCAAGGGATCAAGACCAAGCTTATGCTATCACTACTGCTGAGGTAGAAGCTCTGAAAGACGTGGTGGCAGGTAATTTAATGGTTTCCTCAAGTTTAGCAAATGCATTATTTGATTCTGGATCATCGTATTGTTTCATATATTTCTAGTTTGCTAAGAAAATTAGATATTTACAATTTGATTTAACAAGGGAGTTGTCAGTTAAAACTCCTAAGGGAAGTTTCATTGCAACAAAGTTTTGTGAATCAGTCCCCATTAGAGCATGTAAATGTTGTTTATCTGCTGATCTCATCGTCATACCAATGATTGAGTTTGATATAATCCTTGGCATGGATTGGATTTCGGACTATGATGTGAAGATTTATTGTAATAATAAGGAGGTTATGATTTTTTATGATGATGATAAGGAACACCTTATCTTTAGAGCAGAATCATCACCACCTAATTCTTATCTAGATCCACCCCCAGTAGCTCAACTAAATTCAATTATTGGAGAGAAAGAGAAATAAATGACTGTGGGTGAGGAAAGGAATGTTCAAATAGAGGATGTACCTATTGTGAAATAATATGTAGATGTATTTCTGGAAGATTTACCTGGAAATCCTCTAGAACGAGAAGTTGAGTTTTCCATTGATTTATTTCCTGGATCAAGGCCTATATCGAAGACCCCTTATAGAATGGCCACTGTAGAATTAGTCGAACTAAAGAAACAACTAGAGGAATTGATTAATAAGGGATTTATTCTCCCTAGTGTTTCTCCATGGGGAGCCCCTGTTATTTTTTTTAAAAAGAAATATGGATCTATGAGGTTATGTATCGACTACAAGGAGATTAATGCGATAACAATAAAGAACAAGTATCCCCTATCTCGCATTAATGATTTATTTGACCAACTGCCTGGAGCTTAATAATTTTCAAAGATTGACCTTCGATCTAGATACCATCAGTTGTGTGTGAAGAAGGAAGAAATTTTGAAGACAGCATTTCGAACCAGGTACGGGCATTACGAGTTTACAGTAATGCCTTTTGGATTGACTAATTCACCCTCTGTATTCATGGATCTGATGAATAGAGTTTTCAAGGAATATATCGATGAATTTGTGGTGGTATTTATTGATGATATCTTGGTATACTAAAAAAGATACGAAGATCATGAAAATCACTTGCGCATTATCCTGAAGACTTCGAGAAGACATGAATTATATGGGAAGTTTAGCAACTCTGAATTCTGGCTTCAAGAGATTTGTTTTATTGTCCATATTGTCTATAAAGATGGAATATCTGTTGATCCTTCTAAGACCAAGGCGATCCGAGAACGTCCAGTACCTACGAGTATAACTGAGGTACGTAGTTTTATTGGTTTAACAGGTTATTATCGACGTTTCGTCTAGAATTTTTCCCGATTGGCTAACCCATTAACGAATCTCACACATAAAGGGGTTAAATTTGTTTGGAAAAAAGAGTGTGAATAATGTTTTGAAGAACTAAAGAGAAGATTAGTCAATGCTACTATATTGACTCTACCATTAGGGAATGATGGGTTCGTTATTTATAGTGATGCATCGAAGAAAGGAATTGGTTGTGTCCTTATGCAGAATGATAGGGTTATTGCCTATGCATCACGAAAGTTGAAAACTCATGAACAAAACTATCCTACTCATGATCTCGAGTTAGCAGTTGTGATCTCTTCTTTGAAGATATGGAGGCACTACCCTTATGGTGAAAAATGTGAGATTTATACTGATCACAAGAGTTTGAAGTATATTTTCTCACAAAAAGAACTCAACATGAGGCAAAGGAGATGGCTTGAATTACTCAAGGATTATGATTGTACGATACACTACCACCCGGGGAAAGCAAACAAGGTGGAAGATGATTTGAGCAGAAAAGATCATGGAGTTTTGAAAAATATGAGAACAGAAAGGGATCCAATTTTCATGGATCTAGTGAAGATGGACATGGGAATAACCAGGGAAGGTGAAACATCAATTATTTTTCAAATTTTTTCCAAACCATATTTACTAGAAAGGATTAAGATTTCTCAGACTGAGGATGAAGAATTTCAAAAGAAGATTAAAGTTGTGAATGATGGGAGATTGAGAGACTTTGTGTATGAAGAAATAATTTTGAAATTTGGGAAGAGACTTTGTGTTCCCGATATAGCGAATCTAAAAAGGGAATTGCTGGATGATGCACATAGTTCCAATTTCTCAATACACCCTGGGAGAAAACAATGTATAGAGATTTGAAGGAACATTTTTGGTGGGACAACATGAAGAGGTAAATTTCTGATTTTTTGTCAAGATGTATGGTTTGTCAAAAAGTGAAACCTGGAAGGCAACAACCTGGTGGGGTATTGCAACCTCCTCCCATACCAGAGTGGAAATGGGACAATATTACGATGGACTTTGTCATGGGGCTACCAAAGACTCATAGAAGGAATGATGCAGTATGGGTTATTGTTGATCGTCTTACCAAGTCAGCACATTTTCTTGCTATAAGAGAAGATCTACCACTGGAACGTCTAGTAAGACTATATATTAATGAAGTTGCGAGACTTCATGGAGTACCCCTATCGATTGTTTCAGATTGTGATCCCCGTTTTACTTCAAGATTCTGGAAGAGTCTTCAGAAATCCTTGGATACTGAACTTCATTTGAGCACTGCCTACCACCCTCAGACAGACGGACAATCAGAACGGACTATTCAAACCTTAGAAGACATGTTGAGATCTTGCTCACTTGACTTTCAAGGTATGTGGGATCAATATTTACCTCTGGTAGAATTTTCCTATAACAATAGCTTCCATTCGAGTATTCAGATGGCACCATATGAAGCGTTATACGGAAAGAGTTGTTGCACACCAACCTGTTGGGATGACGTTGGTGAAATAAAACTTGTAGGTCTAGAACTGGTGGATGAAACAATGGAAAAGGTGAAGGTAATCCAAAATCACATCAAAGAAGCTCAAAGTAGGCAGAAGAGCTATGCTGATAATTGAAGGAAGGATTTGGAATTTCAAGTCGGTGATCATGTTTTCCTGAAGGTATCTCCATGGAAGGGAGTCATACGTTTTGGTAAGAAAGGTAAATTGAGTCCCAGGTACATCGTACCTTTTGAAATTCTAGAACGAATTGGGGCTGTAGCTTACCGATTGGCAATGCCGCCAAGTCTCTCCAAATTTCACGATGTGTTCCACGTATCTCTATTGAGGAAACACATGCCTGACCCAACACATGTACTCACCTACGAGGAATTAGAACTGGAACCCGATCTGTCTTATTGCAAAGAGCCCGTCAAGATTCTTGATACGAGAGAACAAGTGCTGAGAAATCGAACGACGCGTCTGGTAAAAGTCTTATGGAGAAACCATAAAATGGAAGAGGAAATGTGAGAACCTGAGGAACTTATGATGAAGAACCACTCGAGTATTTTCATGTGGAAGTATTCTATAAATTTTGAGGATGAAATTATTTGAAGGAGGGGAGAATGTAACACCCCAAGCATCTATGGTACACTTCTCTTTGAATAATGTGATAGCATGTGTTGTACGTAACATCGAGTTCTAACACACCACAACCAATCAAACTAGCCGTTATGAATAGTAATACATACTTTTTGAAATTATATATATTTTATATTTCAAAATGGACTTCATTTTTGGATTCAGAATATCGAAATTATCCTCAGTTGAATTTTTGGTATTTTTCTGAGAACTTCCAATTTTTATGAATAGTGAAAAATACTTAAAAACAACTTTTTTAATCAAAATAATTTGTAGTAATAAATTATATTATTTATTGGTTTTAAAGTATAATTAGAATATATTTTTACCATTTTATCCAATGATGTTCATTAGAATTAATTTCACTTTGAAATTGGATATAAACAATTGTCAATCTTTTGATATATGTTGTTTCTTAAAAACACGCTATTTGTTGTAACAGCGAGAATTAATTATAAAATAAATTAATACAACTTATATGTTTGGAATTTTTTAAAATAGACATCCTTTTTGAATTAGGAATATCAATTATAGCTTTGGGTGAAATTTTGGCATAGTTCTGAAAAACTTCAATTTTTGATGAATAGTGAAACCACTAAGTGGTAGATAAAAAACTGAATTTTTCATAAAACATAATTTTACCACTTCTGTGAATGAAATTTCGAAAATCTGAGAGACACAGTTAATATCAAGTAGTAAAATGTGGTTAAATGAGATGAAAATAATTTTTGGTGAATAGTAACTTTTTACTTTTATTTACCACGGTTAAATGTAAATAGGGTAATTAAGGGTAAAAATGATATTAATATTACCCTAAAACATGTCCTAATTCTATTGGACAAGTGTATAACGACCATAAACAACATTAGGAATAAAATATTATCATTTAGAGCCACATGAATTAGATTAGGACATTTGTTATTATTTAATTCAAAGAAGAGTTAAAAGAGTTAAAATCAAAATTTATTTATTAAAATATTTTTAATATAGGGTTATACATAATATAAATTAGATTGTAAATATTCATTAGAAAGTTGAAAGTATTTTCTACATAATTATATTTTATTTATAATTTTTAGACATTAAATAATTTAATTTATTTATGACAGAATGATGATGCAGTAATTACCTAATTAATGAAAAATTAGAATAATTGATATTATAAATACCCAAATAAATAAAATTTGAGACTTTTTATGAATTAAACTAATTTTCTAGGTTACTATGACATGTTAGTATTGACTTAAGTAACTTATTTCGAAGTAATCATTCTGTTATAATTTTCAAAAAAATTAATTATTGAATAGTGTAAAAATTGACATAACAGAGTTTTTAAAACAAATATTATATTATTAATTGATATTAAATTCCTAAAAATCTACGGTTCTGACAAGAGACTTATATCATGATAGGAGTATCATTAATGGACCAATTTGGGGTCTCTGATATGTATATAGTAAGTTTATTAACCACATAATATAAAAAATACAAAGAGCCATTGTAAAAGTGAAACTAATTAACTAAGAGTTAATACTTAAAGATAAGGTTAATATAGTAACCAAAACCTGTCTAAATTCCATTTGTTGAGTGGTTTGCGACCCATACCCACCTTAAACTTTAAATAATCCACTTTGGAGCCATTAGAAACCGAATATTAATTTATTATAAAATAATATTTCTAGCTTTTCCAAAGGTTCCCCTCACCCCTCTTATAAAAGGGAACTCTCCCTTCTCATTAACTCACACCTTACATGACTTTTGGTTCGGCCAACCTCTTCCCAAATACTCTATCAACTTCCCTCAATTCATCCTAGAGGCCTTACTTTAGTCAGAAATCCAACTTAAGGAGCCCTTTTGATCAAATCAAAAGGAAGAACCCGAAGAAGAGGTAATGATTTCACCACCCTTTTTCAAGTTCCTTTCTTCTTCAACTTCTTCTTTATTTGTTATTACCATTCTAAAATAATAAATCCAGTATATTATATATACTTTGATGTTATTATATACATTTTACAACCATATTTCAGTATTCTATCCATCCTTTGAAGAACATGTCACCATACGTGCGTACGTATGGCTTACCGTCTCCACGTCGTGGTGTAATTGTTATTCAATAAATTATTATTTGGATGGGTATAATAATGATGTGTAATTCATGTAAAGAATAAATACAACAAGATAATGATTCTGTATATAAGATATAACATCCAATTAAATATTATTTTAATATCAAAAGAATGATATTGTCGCTCGTGCGTACGTACGGACTACCGTCTCCACGAACGCGATGAGATTCATTCTCCATCGTATCCATTCAAGTATAATTATCATTTGATGATTTAAAAATAATGATTAAGGACTTTATATCATTCTGGATATGAATAAGGTACATCCTATCCATGACAAACATGGATTACGTAACAAAACATATCAAAGAAAACGAGTAAGTTAACACCCGAAACGACGATAATACTGAGATATTATTAACAAAGAAATGTTAAAAGATCATATATGATATCATATTAATATATATGATTCTTGTATAATTTAATAACAATTATTTCACCATTATACAGGAGGTTAACTTACCCTCAACCAAGGAAAAGTACAAGGTAAGGGTTTATTTCACAATATCTTCATTATCCGAGGTTGTTTATACGTAATAATATACTGGGATCTCTTTGTCATCCACATCCATGTTTCTTAAAAAGGTTTTTCAAAACATTATTACTATTTTACAGAATATGGGTTAATGTCATTTATACCCTTGTTTTACTTTTTATAACAGGTTTATAAAATAATATTTTCATCATTTTCCAAACAAGGTGCTTTTTAACCATTTCGACAGAATTAAGGAAAGAATGTTTTTTTAACTTACATGGTGGGTGCGGCTATTTTCCGCCGTTATAAAATCGTTGAAGCTTACCTTAAAATCTTATAAGAATATTTTAAAAGAAAATGTTTTATTTTATAAATATATGACTCTTAAATGATTTCAAAATAGAAATAGATATTTCTTCAAAAAGAGTCTTGATTTCATCAATGTCAACATCCTTTGATGGATTTTAAGTTTATTTGAAGTTGGTTTATTATGATACAATAATTCCATATTGTATTGATGGTTTTGTGATATGTTTTACCATGGATGTGTTATTTTTATACCATTAATATTTTATGAAGAAAGTATTGACATTTCGTATGCTAGTTTTAATACGAATGTTTATGTTATGTTTAAACATGTTCATATGAGGAATGCATTGGACTTAGTATGTGACGGGTGGAGCCCGTTATAGCTCCTTGATGCATCGGTAGGTCTCATGAGACAAAATAGTGTCTTGGAACAAGGTCTTGACAAAATCTTATTTTTAGTCTTGGCACGAGGCCTTGGCTATGTGGTTATGATAGTATGGAATTATGCATTCCATCATTATGAAAGTGGTTATTGATATTGCATGTGATTATTCGATTAGTAGAATATCCATGTGAATAAGTAAATGGAATTATTTCATTTTATTTTTTCCATACTATGTTCAAGTTCAAGTTTAAAAGGCTTTTGTTTTAGTTATACATATCCTTAAATGTTTATTCTTATTTATGATAGTTTCTGCTATATTTTTATCCTTACCGGGCATTTGAGATCACCCCTCTCAATGTTTTATTTTTACCAGGATGTGAAGATGTAATTTATGAATGATCTGTGGGGATAGTATGTGGGGATATGAGTGTGGACTATGAAAAAAATATGTTGTTTTAGTTTTCATTTTTATGATGTAATGTAAGACTTATGAATATATCTAGTGTTTCCAAGGCTACAAAACCAATCGGTCTTTCGAGATTTGATCTTTCTTGTGATCATGCCAATGTTATGTAATAATGCACCAACTCTGGGTAAATGTGGTAGGGGAGTTACATTCTAGGATCTTGTGTGGGTCTGAAGACATACTTATGATGTACTAGGATCCTGTAGGGGTATGAAAACGTACTGATAATGTACTAGGATCCTGTGTGGTTCTGATGATGTACAAACAATGTACTAGGATCCTGTGTGGGTCTGACGACATACTGACAATGTACTAGGACTCAGTGTGTGTCCGACGACGTACTAACAATGTAATAGGATCCAGTGTGGGTCTGACGATGTACAAATGATGTACTAGGATCCTGTGTGGGTCTGACGAGGTACTAGGATCCTGTGTGGGTCTGAAGATGTACTACGATCCTCTATGAGTCTAATGATGATTTAGGGTCCTTCATTGGTTTGCCTCTTAATAGAGTAAGATGATTCAGTAGTTACATCTAATAATCTCTACTACTTGTATAAGATATACCTAGTGTGATCTGAGTCTATACCTATGTATTACTTTCCTTCGTTGTGATACCTTGGTTGTATTCTTCTATGTGCCGTACCTGTGTGGTACTTACCTTCATGATATCCCTTCCTTTATCGAATAGTTTAGCTTTGGGATTTTGAGTTGGACCATGTGTTTCCTTATGATTGAGATGGGTATGCTTTATAACTTAGTTATATGTATAGGAATATACCTAAGTAGGGTTGTCAGTTGATTTCATGTTTTGTGGTTTATCCTTTGTGTATTTTTTGAGACCTTGAGGGTCTCAGGGTCACTACTAAGTATCGTTATACTCACCCCTACATGGGATATACCTGCACCCTGTTGTGTTTGGTGAAGATGATGGACAATGCTGACTGAGGACGAGGGTACCAGGATTGGAGGTAGCTCGGAGGTGGACCTAGATGAGGCGTACCGCAGAGACGACCGTTTGAGAGTTGTACCTACCCTTCGGGTAGGATCCTTGGTCGGTGTTCACATAAGCTATTCTAGTTTACTTGTACTTTTCATTTTTCCTATACTTTTTAGTTGGGCGTGTATTCTAGCCCCTTTTTCTTACTGTACTCACACTTTTACTAAACATTTTACTTGTGTTCGTATCTTTCTGTGTGCTTGGTTTCCTGCGTTTAATGGATATAAAGGCAATGCCTTCCCAATTTTAGGGAATACACCTTTCGGTGCTAGTCGCCAGCCCCTGGCCTATGGAAGGTGGGCTTGGGGTAGTCATGGCACGGGCCCCGGGGGACGGTTCATGACATATGGTTTTCAAATTTTATTCCCATGTTCTCACACCTTTATACTCATGTTATATTGATATTTCCCTTGTTTACCCTTAATGAACATTTGAACACACCCTTTCTTATTTTCCCATTCCCCAGGTTATGAAGAAAGGTATTAAGTAGGGTATTTCTATGAAGAATACAAAATGGGAAGTTATTTCTGAGATACATTGAATATATTTCATTAAATATGAATATAGTGTATTGATTCTCTAAATAAACTAAATCTACATAGTCAATGGGTGTGTATTTTTGAAATGTATTGAATATTCATATAAAAAGATATAAGATTTATATATGAGATTTTTTTGTCTCTATGAAAACCATGAGAATAGAAACACATGTAGAGGCATGGTTGGCCCATGGTTTGTCTAATTTTGTGAGACAATCATGTGAGGTATGACCTTGAGACAATATCATCACACGATTGGTGCACATTTTTCAAAACCATGAAACCTAACCATGATATGTATAGCTGAAACACAAAAAATTGTGGGTTTAATCAAAATTATGATCTGAAACCCTAATTATTCATATAATCTCCCAAGATCTTGAATTTCATTTTCTTACAATGATCATTTGGTGATTCCTTTTTGTTTGGAGAAAACTTCGGTCGAATAAAAGCATATTGGAGATCTATATTCATCAGTAAGTCATCAATATTTAACTTTATTCTTAGATCAACTCTTCTCTTATATCCTAGAAAAATAGATTTAGTCTGTAATGGATAGATCTATGTTCTATGATGGGAATCTTAATGAGATATTATTGAATCTGTTGAAGGAAATAAAATCCCAGGTCGAATATTAATGATATTAGTAAATTTATTCATTTTCACCATCCGTTAAGAGGTAGGTGGATTCCCTCTCATCTATAATATTTTATGATTTGAATTCTTAGGTTTGATTAAATGTTTTTATTGAAATTTTTGTGCAATTATTATGTGATTTTTGATGGAAATAACTTTTTTAATGATAAAAAATTGGGAATAATTAGATGTATTTCAAAAAAATCCTTTGTTTATAAGTTTACATAGATTATTCTAAACTTATGTAATGGTTTTGATGCATAAAAAGTGTTTTATAAAACAATTTTATGAATGAGTGGGATTTATGTGAAATGGTTTTCCATTCTATTTGGCATACGTGGTCAGAGTGAGTTCATTGCTTTTGATTTGACCCTGTAGAAGGCAGGGGTGTATCATTTGGGTACTTAGACATGGCTCAGAATATGGGGCAAGTTACTTTGGGGTATTAGGATATTAATCACATAGTAATGACTTAGTGTATTGATAAGATACTATTCCAGAGTATGGAACTATCCCATAACATGCATGTGTGTTTGGGTGCATGTGTGGAAACATGGGAATGGGTATGAAAAATGAATGAGAAATTGTTTTTTGGATTTATTTATAAATTTACATGGAAAAATTTTATGGTCTTCATATAAACTATTTTAATTTCTTTTAAACAATTTTCTATAAATTATTATAACCAGTTATTTTCATAGTGGCATAATTTAGTAAGTATTTGGGGAAATCCTACTAAGTTTATGAAAACCCCCTTATTTGAGAAATTTAGTGCATTTTCAAATGTCTTCTATTGGGGAATATAAAAGGGGAAGGTATCATACTTCTCTAGTGATATATCTAGATACCATAGGCATGGAATTTAGAGTTGGATCTTGGAGTTGGATGAATGGGTTGTTTATTGGTTTTGGTCATTTTATCCATTAGGTCTTGGTAGTTTTTGTCTTATTTCTATTTTCACTATGATATTATTGGTTATTTGGTTTGTATTTGAGATTTCAAGGTTTTTTTCATGTATTATAACGATTTTATTAGATTTTTATGGTTTAGTATTAGTATGCTATTTTGTCATTAAGGGTAAATCATCCCCTATGTTTTTCATAATCCATTGGAAATTATTTATAGCCTTTGTTGTCTAGGGTATGTCACCTAAGGCCACTAACACCACCACCTCTTCCCATGAAAATTGGTGAGGGGTGGGATGTTACATCAATCGAAGATCATAAATGAGCATAAGATGAAAATGTGGGCATAATAAAATAATCAAGGTACATGAATATAACATAAGTAAATCATACCTAATAAAAAATTGATAATAAATCAATGACCATGATGTAAATATTTGAGAGTAACATAATTCATGGATAATAAGAGTGTGGAAACCTAAATAAATATTCCTAATCCATGAGAACATAGCATAGGTAAATTGAATAAAACATAAAAGTTATAGAAAAATAAGCATAAAAATCATAAAATATTTCAAGGTTAACTAATAATTAAATCATATGAAAATATAGTTGGCTAACCACCAGCCTATAATATAATGGACATGGGCAACCACCTATGTCGTATAACATTCTGAACTTTGGCTAACAACATTTGTCCCATCAAGATGTAATAAAATATATAACTTTACATAATAAATTGTAGTTCTATATCTAACCCACCAATCACATAATGATAAACCATTAATATGTGTTCCATGTGAACATGAAACCATTCGTAATCCCATCATAGCTTAATTAAACCATGAGAAATAAATGGGCTTCATTAATATTTCAACAGAAAAAGATCATAATCCATCCTAAAAAATAATATGGATGATATCATTTGAGAATATATTCAATGAATCAAAAGAATTTTTAAATTATATTGACATAGATTACAAACACATTATAAGAGAATTATAAAATTTCTTTAAAAAATAAGAAGAAATATCCTTTACATTTCCAATAAAGTTTATTTAAATGGTAATAGTTTATATTATAATTAGAATAAAAAATTATTTCAAAACCATGAAAATGTTAAAATAAATATTTATATATAAAACTAAAGAAAAAAAGAAAAAATCTATCACATATAAAGTGTTTATAAAATATTCCTTTCACACTTTTATAAAGAAAGTCAAAGTCAATAGAAAATTGCATGTGTATAAAACATTAAAAAAATATTCCTTTCAAAATTATGAAATTATAGATAATTTCAATATAAAATTAACTTAAGAAATAATATAAGTATATGAAAATTA